>CM061468.1:16219142-18719142 GCA_030770085.1 Oryza coarctata
TGCATAGAACGGAAAGAAAATTAAACATAGGATCATCCAATTTACAGGTCTCTGACACCGGCATACGGGCATATGTAGGACCAAACAATATGCAGGTGTGCGCAGGAACCGATGCAAAAACACGCCTTGTTCCTGCTGGATGCGTGCATGTATATATGTTTTGATCGCTTGATCAGCTAGCACAGATTGATTAAAGGAGGCTTCGGATTAGCATCTTATGTTCAGAGCCTCAGAGGGCCCTCGCTTTGATGATGTCCAGGCTCATCTCGCTGGGATCGGTCGACTGCAGCTCCACCTGGATGCCGTCGAGCTCCCTCTTGAACCGGTCCTTGGAGCTCGCGTACAGCATCTTGCTCCTCACCTTCGACGTGTCCGGAGACCTGGAAAGCAAGTGACGCCGCGAATTCACAGAGATCCCAGATTGGTTAAGGCATGCAATGTAATGAGCTAGAAGGAAGGCGCTGGAGTTAAATACTCCTATTTGATTACCAGGAGATGAAGAAGATCTTGCTCTTCTGGCAGTTCTCGGTGGTGACGAAGTCGAAGTCGAAGACGGCGTAGCGGCACTCGCTGGCGGGCATGGAGGCGGTGAAGTCGTCGTAGGTGTCGCCCGGCTGGCCCAGCCTGTCCACCACCACCTGCTGCGCCCGCTCGTCTATCTTAAACGTGATGAAGCGGAAGCTCCTCTTCGACTTCAGCTCCTGGAACTTGAGCTTGCACTCGTCGCCCACGGCCATCCCCGACGCCGAGTTCGCCTGCCGGACCAAGCATCAGCAGCGGCAAAAACGCCAGCACAGTTACACGCACGTCGACGTGCTCCAAGAGATCGAATTAACACACGGTGCATTGCCACTCACCATGGTTGATGGGTTTCGATCTCTCTTTCTTTCGGGCAGCCGAGCACAACGGTGGCGACGAGAGATGGATCGACGCACGTGGGGGAGGCGGTGGGCAATGGTGACTGCGAGAGATCTCCAAGGCGTGAAAGAGAGGAGGGAGCAGGCAAAATATAGAGCAGTTTTGCATGCCGCCACGTTAGGAGTAGGAGCTGGGCCGCTCGTTTGACCAAGAGCCCCTTCCCTACGTGCGTCGCCTTCGTGCATGCGAATCAGACCAACATGCGCGGCACCACCCATCCATCACCGTGATCGCGAGACAACAGGCACAGGAGATCGCGCATCTCCTTGTCTGCAGCGGCTGAATGCTTCAGAAGTTCAGAGAATGTGAATGACTCAGAAGTCAGGGAACGTGCCGTTGCTAACCTTGGGCAGCAAATACTGCTCAAGAAATATATAACGGGGTTCATTTGAAGCGCGCTAGGTTCTTAAGTGGTTTTTAAACGAACTGATGATTATCATGGTAACAAAACAAATAGAGACTGGCAGAGCTCCTTAATCAACACAAACGACTCGATGAATAATATAATTGTGTGCAACTTTAGCTCAACGTTAGCATTGAAGAACATCACTAGTGGAGTTCAGATAAAATCCCTTGTAAGTTACAAAACTGTGATCGCCAATAAACAAAATTGTTCAGAAGGATCTTTTGTATCATAACTCGTAAGCTACAAAGGTTAGATTGTTTAACCAAAGAATTTTACAACTTTTGGAGCTTGTTTTGCTTTTGCTTTCGTGTTGGCATTCTTGTCACCATCGCTTGTACCTGTGTTTGATTTTGAACTTTGCTTTGCTTTCTTTGCCTTGGTAGGTTTTGGTTCATCTTCTTCAATGAAATCATCGTCAAGGTCATCTCCACCCCGGACAACAGCATTGTCTTCCATGTGATGCTCCTCTAGTAATAAGCAGAAGACCAAATAAATGAGCGGCTACAAATTCCTATACTGAATCGTTACAGCAGATCTTTGATTGTAGATTAGCATCACCGGACTAACTTATACCATCTCAACATATAAGAAAGCATAACTTATCTCAGACATTGGCATGACGACAATCTGCTTAGCTAGACTCTACAGAACTACTAAAGGCATGTTCACTCAATCACCACAGGCACATATTCTCTGTAGTATATCATCATGTATGGTTCTTTAATGGAACAAAACAAGTGCCTGGGGTGGTAGTTTTATCCTCCTAAGGTTAGCCAAATGCTTATATCTAAGTACAGAAAAGGTAAAAGTAATCTGTCCTCTTTTCTCCAATGTATTATCAAAATAAGCATATTCAATTGTTATTGCTACGTGTAAATGGCCTTAATAACAAGTGGGATAAAGATCAGCAATGAGAAGATAGTGAAAGCTCCATTTTTTTTTCAAATGAATCAAGAATAGTACAATACACATGATACTGCGGAGGAATGTTTAGGACAGTTGATAGTTGTGGTTTGTGTTCACCGTCATCTTTGGAGGATATCAAGTCTTCCCTCCCTCTGTTTGGACAATGCTTGGCCAGGTGCGTAACTTCACCACATATCTTACAGCAACCACCCTAACAAATGTATGGAGTTAAAATCCACATGCAAGAGACCCATGATTTCAGCAAAATAAAGAAAAGATAATGCAAGTAGAAATTCATCAACAGTGAATTTTTTTAAGCTCCTACAAGCAGACTTTTATCTCAGTCTATGATCTTGCTGTTAGTAGGAACAGCAGAGTATCTGATAATACCTTTGGATAAATGCCATGTTTGTTTTCAGGACAATTCTTGCTCAAATGCCCTTGCTGCTTGCAGACAAAACAGCTTGCGAACTTTGTACCCCCTGTACACAAAAGTCATGCTAAACATGTGAGGAGACATATGGCAGACGTAACTATTTGCAAGTATAGGGTACTGAAACTGGCAACTGCATAAGATGGGAGGATGTATTATGATTACCATTTTCAATGGGTTTGGGGCACTTGGAAAGTGAGTGCCCAGATTCACCACAGTTATAGCAGAATTTCTTTAAATTTTCATCATTTTTCTCAGGGCAATTCTTCAGGCTATGACCGCGTTGCCGGCAGAGCAAGCAAATCTGAAAGGAAAAAAATATATATTCAATTTTAAAAGGTAGTGAACTTGAAACCACAAATGAGCTGGTCAGACTTTGGAGCAGCTAGTACTGGAAAAAAGACCAAATACTACTAACTGAAAATATGAAAATGTGACAGGTAGAATCCAGTGAAAGGTTGAAATGGAAGCAGGAGAACTAAAAACACATGTCAGGATGGCCGTGTTTGACCGTTTGTTCCAAAAATCACTGTTGTTCTGCGATTCCACTGTAGCACCTAGAGAGATGGATACTAGGTGCATTGAAAAGATCAAGAATAACCAATAAACTCATTGCTAGATCTTGTCTAGAGAAATAACACCTGGCAACATTAAGCTAAATGAAACAGAAAAAATGAAAGGAAAACCATCATGATATCTTCGGTTCTAACCCCCAACAATTACAGATAGTACATAGGCTGGTCTTAACCTAAGGTCAGCTGCATCAGTTAATGTTCTTAAGTCCATGGCATCTTTAGAAATAGACATTAGCCTAAGCAAAATTATCCCCATGAGCTTGTAAAGAAAGGATGGTTTGACGAGTGATGGTCGGCGGGTACCTTGTTCTTGTCCCAGAGGGCCTTCTCGGGGCAGGCCTTGGCGACGTGGTCCGTGCCCTTGCAGATGAAGCACCGCTCCCCGGGCCGCATTCCGGGTACCCGCAGCGGGTGCTTTGACCTCCCCGCGCTTCCCCCGACCGCTTTAACCGTCTTCTTGAACAAGCTCTTCTTGTTCTTCTTCTTCTTGCTCTTCTTCGTGGTGCCGTCGGCGGGAGGGGTCGGGTTGGGAGGGAAGAGGTCGGGGTTCGCCTCGCGGAAGCGCTTCCGCGCAAGCCGCTGCCGCTGGTTCGCCATCGCTTGGCTATGGCCTACTGACTCTCGCCGTCTCGCGTTGTGGTAGGGTGCGGTGCTGTGGTCGAGCTGGTGGTGTCTCTCCCCTGGCGGCGGCGGGACGGGAGGGGAAGGGAGCAAGGGGACAGCCGAGCAAAGGGCTTCGTTTTGGGAGGCGACTACGCTTTGAGATTCGTTCTCGCCCTTTGATCCACCGTCCACGCATCCAGAAGCAGCCAGACTGCGGGAGCCAGTGCGCGAAGTAACGGCCAAACGAGGGGTATTTGCGAAAAAAATATCAAGCGATCGAAATCAGGGTCTTTTCCGTAGAAAATTTGTTTCGCTACCAATGGTAGCGATCTAATCTGAGGGGTTAATGCAAAACTGTAACGGGAGAAATTTGACCGTTGGATCTAACACGCATGGTGTAGATGTCCAGCTCAGCCCCGGGTGGTCAGGCTAGACCACTAAAATGCTTAAACAAGTATGATCTCTACATGCGAACACTTGGTCGCCCAGTTCAATAGCAGTTAAGGTTCAGCACTCTAGACTGAATGAAGTATTGAAGTCATTGACGGTGTAAAGTGTTCTTGCACCGAGTAATTCAACAGACAAGGCAATTTCCTGTAAGGAATCAATGGATTTACATGTTTGCAGCTACTGGCCTCGTCTATTTCAAATTCAGGTGCAGATTTCAGTGGTACAAACTGGACCGTCCAATCAACGTTTATAGAGAGACTCCCAAAGGACACCGAGGTCAATATTGCCTCCAGAAACAATGATCCCTATCTTGCCTCTCTCATGCCAAGCAGAGCTTTGCTTGAACTCATCAGACAGAACAGCTGCGAGGCCTATTGCACCACTCGGTTCAACAGCCACCTTCACCATCTCGTAGCTCATTTTCATGGCGTCCACAATGGCATTGTCATCCACGACAATAATATCATCCACCAAGTCACGCACAACAGGCCTAAAACGTGGAGATTAAATGTAAAAGGTTTTCTTGAAGCATGACTGTCTGCTGCTGAGTTAATAGATGAATAAAACTGTAAAAAATTTTGCAAATGCATTTTGGAAAGATTGATGCTGGCAATGGGTATAGCATTTTTTTCACCGGCTAACATTTCATTATTGTTCTTATTAATGTGGGGAACGCACTTGGAAAATATTGATGACGGAGAATAGGTTTAATGTATTACCATGTCAAGTCACCAAGAAAAGCTCGAAGTCCATCAGCAATGGTGTTGGTTGAAGGCAATGTGATGATCTTTCAAGCAGCCTTGGACTGGGCAGAATCATCAGCATGTAAAAGTTCAGAGGAACGGAGGAGAACACCGACGCCCTATCTGGGCCGTGCAATGGTTGCGTGTTGATTGGATGCAGAATAGCCCCGCATGTGGCAGTTACATATAGGCGTTACAACTAGAGGGCTAAGCCAAGAGATCTTTTCTAAATATAAACCTTCTATATATAGATGACCTATTCCTATACATAGACAATCTAGATCTTTTGGCTTTTGGCACAATATGGTAAGATAAATACACATGCATCTAACATTTCTATCTAACAGCCTCTCTCAATATGGTAAGATAAGCACAATATGTTAAGATAAATACACATGTATCTAATCTTTCTATCTAACAGCCTACCTCAATCTTAATCGCTCTAGGTTCAGATTGATTTTGAAATTTTCTAACAGCCGAACAGACAAGGTCTTTGTAAAGCCATCTGCAATTTGATCTCCTGATGAAACAAATTCAATCTCTAGTAGTTTTTGAGCAACTCTTTCTCTGACAAAATGATAGTCAACTTCAATATGTTTTGTTCTGGCATGAAAAACAAGATTAGCAGACAAGTACTTTACACCAATATTATCACACCAAAGTCTTGTTGCCTTTGGACTAGAAATACCCAATTCACGCAGTAAAGTTTGTATCTACATAACTTCTGCAGTAGTATTAGCAATTGCTTTATATTCTGATTCTATACTAGATCTTGAGACAGTAGCCTATTTTCTTGCACTCTATGATACAAGATTAGAACCCAAGAACACAGCAAACCCTCCTGTAGACCTTCTGTCATCAACACTGCCAGCCCAGTCTGCATCTGAAAATGCACTCACCAAAGTCGAAGGAGACTTCTGTATTTTTAAGCCCAATTCTGTGCATTGCTTCAAGTACTATAATATTCTTTTAACTGCTGCCCAATGTACTGTGGTAGGTGCATGAAGAAATTGACAGACTTTATTAACAGAAAAAGCTATATCAGGTCTAGTGAGGGTTAGATATTGAAGAGCACCAATAATACTTCTATACCGTGATGTATCATCTGGTCCCAACAATGATACTTCATGTAATGATAATTTTTCACTAGTGGATAATGAAGTATTAACAGGCTTGCAATCTGACATACCAACTCTTTTTAGAAGATCAGAAGCATATTTGCTTTGAGTGAGAACAATGCCATCTTGTACCTTGGCAACTTCTATACCAAGAAAATAATGCAGATCTCCCAGATCCTTTAGAGCAAATTCCCCCTGCAAATTTTGAAGTAACACTGTGGTAGCATGTGGTGTAGAGCTGGCTATAATAATATTATCAACATAAACGAGGAGATACATGCTAACATCATTCTTACGATAAAAAAACAAAGAGGTATCAGACTTTGAAGATTGAAAACCAAGTGATATCAATTTAGCACTTAGTCTAGAGTACCATGCTCTGGGCGTCTGTTTCAGACCATATAAGGCTTTATCTATGCGACAAACAAATTTTGGTCTTGAAGGATCTTCAAAACCAGGTGGTTGTTGCATATATACCTCTTCTTCAAGATTGCCATGGAGAAAAGTATTTTGTATTTTGCACCAATATGATCTGAAGCTATTTGTTGTAGGTATTTTTCAATTTCTTCAGGGTTAAATGTGATAATATGTGTGAGTTTTATTGTGATCAATACTTTCATAGATTGCTTGTTGTGGATGTCCGTGAATAGGAGGCAGGTTGTGCCGAAATTTTTAATAAATTTCGGACTTGGTGTGATTGTGTGGTCTGGTACCCTCCATCCACGTGTGTAAACAAAAGAAATTAATGTCAATCTAAAAAATATCATATGCATCGTCTATCAAATCAACGGCCAATTTCTTTACACCATGGAATGTGTGAATTTTTCACTATAACATTAACAAATAATCTCTCTTATCCACATAAGCGTTCTCGTACCCACTTAAGCGTCTATGTTAACATGTAAGCCAACGATCTCTCTTGCCCATATACGCATACGCTAACCGGTGACCTCTCTTATCCACTCAAGATAATATATTAACCGGTAAGTTCTATTTGTCATATAAGCACATACCTAACCAATGATCTATTTTATCCACTCTAAGGCACTCCTTTCATTTTAAATACTTGTATAATTTAAATTTATGTTAAAATACAATAACTTCTTCACTTACCTCCTTATTTCAACCAATCATAATTTTTTTCTTTCAATTTATTCACATATTTTATTATCTCAACTAATAATAACCATTTTTCATCCTATTTTTAATTAATACAAAATGACATGAGTTACATTTTAAGATAGAAATAGTTTATACATATTAGTGATGTCTCTTACCCATATAAGCGTATACGCTAGACGATCTCTCTTGCACACATAAATGCATACGTTAGCCGACGATCTTTGTTATCTACATAAGCGCATATATTAGCGGACCATCAATCTCTACGTCACCTACATTAAACCGGCGATCTTTCTTACACACAAAAGTTTCTACGTTAATTAGGAACCTTTCTTGCACATATAATTTCTACCTACATCACCTATTGACTTGGTACCCCACTATGAATCCTAGGATTTTCCATATTTTTAAAATAAACGAGTTCAACATTATTTTTCTTTATAATGTTTCCTTATAAGCACTTTATGCCATCAAATTTTCTTGATTTTAATCCCACATTTATATTATTATGAGTTTGTTTGGATTTTATATGCTGCTGTCTTTAAAGAAAAAAAATACGGAGTACTAAATTCCCAACTCGGCTAGACTTCGTTCATGGCCCAGTTCCTTTTCCTAGCCCATTTTAATCCGCCTCCGTTCATTTCCAAACATGCCTGCCCACAAGACCGTACATTAGCCCACCACCTGTCCACCTCGTTAATTCCTTTCCGGCTTTCTCTCGCTTTAACAGACAAGTGGGACCCAAAATCAGACTCGTCTTCCTCCTGATGTTAATCGCCATTGGAGACGAGATGAGGTAACAGCCAAAGCTACTATCAAGTAATTCCATATACTCTCTTAAGAATAGGAGCCAATCAAAGTTCCTCATGTTGTCCATTCCAAATCTGAAAGTTACTTCTTTTGCATCAAATCAATAGGCTTAGAAATTAGGCCACCAGATAAACAGTACAGTACTATTGGCATGCTCAATCTACCTATCTTTATAGGGCCGGTATCAAGGATATGATATGTTAAAACAAACATTTTTTATTCTCTCTACAATGTTTGTACATACTTTGAGGAACGAGCATACTTTCTACATAGCAACAGAACAACTCAGTAAAAAGAACAATTGAGAACAGATAAATCATACCTGATAGTGTATTTATTGTTGAATGGGTGAGTGAGAATAGCACCGGTCTCCTCCTTTACATGCCGGTGCATTTCTTGGAATGACAATGTAGGCAGGTATGCCGCGCAGCTTTGCAGCAAGAGCCACTGCAGCAGCATGGTTCCCACTGAGAAGAAACCATTTCATCAGTTCAGTACACCATCAGGGGATTAGGATGCCAGGTAACATTGCAATAACTCTGAAGCTAGCACTGACCTGCTAGGCGTCACAACGCCCTTTGATGCCTCCGTATCATCAAGCGCAAATATCGAATTGGAGGCGCCTCGGATCTTGAATGCTCCTCTACATCATGATACTCCCAGAAGCAATTAGCAGCAGGTAGAAATTAACATGCAGATAGACCACAATAACACATGGGCCAGTGACTCAAGCCTTCTGGAAGCACTCGCCCTTGAAGAACAACTGCTCCCCCGCCCCCCCCCCCCCCCCCCCCCCGGGCACTATGGCGTCGATCGATGTTGGTGTTAGAACGGGCGTCTTGTGCACGTATGGTGCGATGCGAGCCTGCGCCTTCCTGATGGAGTGGATGTCCGCAGCATAGCCCTGGCTTTCTGGGCCGTCGCCGCCACCGCCACCGCCATCTGTGCTCTCCATCAGGCCTTGTAAGTGCTCCGTATTAGCTACATCAATGACAGAAGATACTGAGTGCAAGCCAGTGTCCTGGAATCAGTATTTCCGTACTAGCATTCCATTAAAACGAACCGCAAAAAGATAAAATCTACTATAGAAGAGTAAACCATGCCCTTCCAGTTTCATGCATTCGGAGATATCTTTTCTTCGTTACATCCAAGGGGATGGCAAAAACAAATGGGGACTACACATCATTTAGGGTATTTGAGTGAAGTAAAAAAAGAAAAGAGGGAGAAGATAAGTGAAACAGGATGAATAATTAGTATATAATTAATGAATTAATAGTTATTTTAAACTAAAAAATAGATTAATATACTTTTTTTAAATTAACTTTTATAGATTTTTTAAAAAATCATATGTATATGTGTGGAAAAGAAGACAAATTCTCTCTCATTGGCTCCAACGCAGTAGTAACTGCTTCGCTGAAAACAACAGAGAAAATATGAAGAAAAATAAAACGATTCAAGCAGGCAAGAGGGCACAACAAACTAACAGACGATTTGGAGGAGCAAGGTGCAGAAATCTAGCTCGGAGAGAAATCTGAAGCAAGCAAAAATCGCTTAACTTTGAAGTGTCAGTCCGGGACTCCGGGCGGAGAATTGGAGGATTTTTTTTCCAGCGTGAAATCGAAGAACAACCGATCAAGAAGCGTTGCGGTGGTTGAGGACCTGAGGCGCAGCCTGCAGGCCACTACAGGCCTCTTTTGGCTCTGCTTTTCTAATGGGCAGCCATTGTTGAGATCTACGACACTGCCTTCTTTGGGCTCTACTTACTAATGGGCCTATAGTGTTGAGATCTACGACACCGTGTTTCTGAGCCCATTTAAAGGAATTTACATGTACTCAGCCCATTTTAACCTTGCCGATTATGAGTGAGTAATTTTCAGTTCCTCACCTGAATGTTTCGTTCTGCTTGTTACGTTTGCTCGCTAGAAATCTAGATTCCCAGTGCATCGAGCTGCAAAAAGTAACAAGCCGATAATAATTATACTCGTCAAGCATTTCTAGATCAGCCTGTAACTCTGTAACTCTGTATATGTTTTAATATATCAGATCCTACCCCTGGTTAAGAGAGGAAATGAGTTTCGTTTCTGAAACGAGCCAATATAGAAAAAAACAGCTTCAAATGAAGATGAAGCATTTCTAGATCTGTCATCATGCAATTGCGATAGCTACAGAAAATATTAATTATAGTTTTGCCTTTAGGGAGTAATTAGTAGGCAAAGGAATCATTCACTACACGTAAGGAAAGGATCACAGGTAAACGCTCATCGCTGTCGGTGTTCCCCTGGGAGGTCATAGAATCTGCTCAATGAGACAGAGCATAGTGTATTACCTTCATTTTTTTTACTATCGTTTGTCAATTGACAGATTAGATCAAATAATGCACACATTAAAGAAAACGTTGGTATGATTAATTTTGAGAAAAATGCCATCTGCCAATTTCGTCGCAAGAAAAAAAGACAATTATCATCTGCTAATTAAGTAGATGATATTGCATGATTGGCTCTTGCTACAGGGGGAGATTTGCATTATTCGAAGCGGCTGATTCCAGAGTTGACATTTCCGTTTCCCTGTCCACTAAATTAACTACGGATAGATGCAGTTTAACTGGACGATGAATTGCCACTTGCTTGGAAAGTCGGCTACTGCCTGGCGTTTCTTCAGTGATTCCGTAGACTACCACAATCGATGTCAGTTGTGTTTCCTTCCTCTACCTGCAACTCTTCAGGATTCATGTACTAAGAACTCAGAAACAACCTTCCCCTAAACAGACTGAAAAGCTAGTCTTAAACAAACCAGTTGTTTATTTAACTAGAAAGAAAGATTAAGCAGCCAACTCGAATGATTGGTTGTCAGATTAAGCAATCGGATGACTCCGCCACTGCAGTAAAAAAAAGGGGCTTGATTAACTACCACGCAATCCCTCGATCGGATTAGCTATCATGTGTTGACTTTTGGACACCGACTTTGCTGCGTGTTAACTTGTCCGTGTTTGAATTTTGCGCGATTTTAAACGAAGATGCCAGATGGTTCTTCTTTAAACAACGATTTAAAAATGCCATCAAGGCAAGAAATCTCTGCGTTGTTCGAGAGATTAGCTGTTTGCCAGGTAGAACCGGCACCTGTTTTAATTTGTTATACTCCTAGTTAATAAATCCAAACCAGATTTGACTTCGTTTTGGAACGCCGGCATTACACGTCTATGCTCGAAAACAAATCTGTGTTGAATTTGATTCGTTGGTTCGGGAGGGTTTCCTGGCATCATGCCCACCAGTTCCCACAGCTTCTTCAATTCAAAATTTGATCTGACTTTGGTGCAGACGCATGCACCTATGCTGCCACCGCACGCAAATGAACCAATTCCAGGTCAAATTTGAATTTAAAACCTTTTTATCCAAAGCGCTCCGGTCATCCAGGCGTTTAAATATTATTTGGGGGAGTATTTGACGCGTGGAACGTTCAAATTGGAGCATGATTTCAAACTGTAAACTGCACGTACGTCCTTTGTCTATGAATGTTTAGCCCGGAAGGCGTGGACAGGTGCATTTTCAAACGGCCTGAGTCGTAACCCACTAGCAATGGGCCTCATGTTCCTGTCTTCCAGGGCCTTCGGCCCATTTGAAGCCTTCAAACAAAAGAAAAGCCCTGAAGAAGTCAGCGAACGGTAGCGACCCAACCCACGTATTCTTGAGGCATAAGCCCAACTTTGACAGTAGAATCTAGTACACGCACTGACGCACGCAGCACACGCCCATAAAGCCGAAACACCGGTATGCACAACAGCGCATCACTGCTAGCGTTCCGTCAGTGAGAAATGCCAAGGACGCATAAAATTCAATACAGCTAAACGTTCATATTCCCGCTATATGAAAACGGTTTTGCTAAAATACTTGCCACGAAAATTTTTAGAGTCAAGTTATGATTCTTTTGGCCTTAGGATGTGCTTTGAATTTCGTGGCAAGTGGGATTTAAACTCACGAAGGGAGGCTTGCTAGCCAGCGAAGCTTACTGCTGCGCCACACATTTTTTTATTATATTTATACAATTTATATATAAATTAAATTATAAGTAGTTACAATGTAATTAAATAATTAAATCGTATAGTTATGTTTAAAAGTTTTTTGAAGGATTTTTTATGTCGAAAGTTGTATGGTATGGCCCGCTGTAAAAATACCAGTGCTACAGTATCAAACATGACTCAGTATTATTTAAAGTAATTTTTATCCGTGTCTTAAACTTATTCTGAGTCAAGGGACAGCTAAGTATGCGCGCACATGCGTTGGGACGCCAAGTCACGATCACAACACGCGTTAACTTATCGCCATTCTTTTTCCTATTTAGTCATTTTTTATAAAAAAAATAATAAATAAATTATTAAATTAAAAGTTAATTTTGAGTTGAAAGTTTTGACATTATCGAGACATGAGTTGAAAGTTTTAAATTTTTAATAGAAAGTTTACTCCAATTTTTTAATTTTTGGGTCGAAACTTTCTGTTAAAAATCTATGTTACAAAATTTCACTTGTGTTTAAATGCATTCACATATCACTTTTTGAAAACAATTTGCTAAAAATTCATTAGCTTACTCAAAAACAAAAACCCCATGCCAGCCCATGCATATAGAGCACAACTACTGGGAGAAAAGTGCGAGTCTCACATTCCGAATCGACGAGGCGTCCGCAAACGCTGACGGCACGCACGCGCCAATTAGCCTAACCGGAGAGTCGTAGCACAACGCAATCATACAAAAGCTATCAATTATTGTTAACTTAACCATCGATGTATTTTTCGTGGAGGCAAAGACGTCTTCTAAAAATTGGTTTGTGTTTAAAGCGTGAAAACCCCCTCTCGGATTTATCCATTTATTGTTGAAACCAATGTTTCGATTCGTGGTGTTAAATATTTAGGTTGGAGCGTGTTCAGGCCTATGGCAATTAAAATCAGGCACGTCTTTGACGATGTAAGCATACTAGACATGTTTGTAATTTATCGTGAGATCTCAAACACTATATATAATCCATATTCAATATTGCAATTTGCGAAACACCATTTCCCGAGTGTACTCAACTATGGCAGGAGTATATATGCTCTAATGCAATGGCACCTGACGTGTACCCAACTAGAGGGAGCGATTATCCGTCCACATCCCAACTTTTTTTCACCTCACCATTTCATGCTGCATCATCGCGCCTTTGTTAGCATTTATGATGTGCAAAGTCGGTATGCACAGCATTTTCCCCAATCCGTTGCTGCGTTTGCGAGCACTTAGGGCATGGAGCATGCGTGTAAAATACTCCAATTCCGACGTATTGCTCGTATTTTAAAATATAATAATTTCTATTCATTAATTTAGACATTTCTCTGTCCATAGATATTTATATTTTTGAAACATAAGATACTTTCTCTATTCCAAAATAATTTAAATATGGGAGCTTAAACTTTTTTAAAAAATAAAATAATTTATACCTTCTTACCTACCATCAATCTATAAATTAAAAAATCCTTCAATACTCTTTATTTGCGCACATGTAAATACCACTTTTTCATTATCAAAAGACATTTTGATCATTTGTCTTTTATTTTAATTGCTTTTTAGGGTGTTGGACTTGATTATTTATGGGACAGACGGTGAGGAGTAGTACATCATCTTGAAATAAACCTAAAAAATTTCTGGCTGAACACGGTATTGGTTTTAATTTATTAGGAGGGTGGCTGTACGTCGCTGCGTCCGCGCACGGCGCTAAAGCGGTCGCGCTTTTTTTTTTCTTTTCTGATGCGAGAGAACAGATCCGGTCGGACACCCCCGCACAGAGCGTTCCACGCCGCCTTCCCAAGCCCTATAAATTCGGTAATGTTTAAACCATTTGCCGGACCAAACCAGCAACCACACCGATCAAAGTACTCGAAAAAGGAAAATCAGAAACCCTCTCCCCCCAATTTGAGGGAGTCGCGCTTCCAATGGTGGCGACCACTCGAGCCCTCTTCCTCGCCTGCTTCCACGGAAGCGGGGGCGGCGGCGGCACTTCCGAGGTGAGCAGCCGCCTCGTGCTGCGGCCGCGGTACCCGTCCATGCCGCGGCGACCGAAGTCGGCGGCGGTCGTCGGCGAGGGAGGGGAAGGAGGAGTAGGAGGAGGAGGCGACGGCGATCTGGAGGCGGCGGCCACGGCGGCGGCGGTGAGGGAGGAGGAGGAGAAGGTGGCGGTGTTCGCGGTGTCCGGGATGACGTGCGCCGCGTGCGCGGGCTCGGTGGAGAAGGCCGTCAAGCGGCTCCCGGGCATCCACGACGCCGCTGTCGACGTCCTCGGGGGCCGCGCGCAGGTCGTCTTCTACCCGGCGTTCGTCTCGGTGAGTATCGGGTGCTCCGATTTTTACGTTGTTTTTTTTGTATTTTTTTTATTTTAAGCATGTCACGTTTCTTACGTGTTGATTCTCGCACAACCAGATTGATCAGTCTGTGGTTAGCTAGGTAATTTAAAGGGAAAAAACTAACGCAGATGCTTGCTGCGACATTTTTCGGAGAAATACGATTTTGACGCAATGCAGATTTATATATTTTAAGCGAAGTATGATCGGTTCATACTCCATACCGTTAGTTTTGGGTGCATATGATCGGTTCATACTCCATGCCGATGCCGTTAGTGTTGGGTCCTTCCCATGAGAAGCCTGGAAGTTGGTATATAGGAACTTTATTAATTTCAGAAGGTCTCAGCTCCCAGCCTCTCAAAATGGCTACTTTAGGAAACATTAGCAGTTCATCACATAGAGACAAATGCATAGCTGTGTAAGACTAGCAGTACATAGATAGGTAGCCCATCAGACATACCGATTAAAGCAAATTTTTATGAAGATGCATTTTTTTGTTGTGTTGTGGTTTAGAAGGTCACAGGTAGACAACTTTGCTTCTGACGTAGAACTGCCAGCTGCTTTTGGGCATCCCTTAAAACATGGATTGGCCTGTTGGGACCCCACCAACTCCTTCAGCTGCAAGTATTAAGATTTGCACAGACCTGTAAATTCAATATGAAGACAGGTTTGATGAAAAAAAGGGACGTCCTGCTTATTGTTTGGAAGCTTCATACTTCAAGAGCAGATAACCTCTGCTCCTGGACAGAAAGTAGGAAGGAAGAGCAACCTAGTTCTAATTAGTTATAATCACCTGATATTCCCAGCACGATCGTTTCAAGTTTTTTTTACTGAAATCAGAATTCAGAGTTAAGTAACTAATCTTCTGTACCACGAAAACTCTCTATTTACCTAAAATTGATTTGCATATAGCTTGTATCTTTTGCCGTAGCTTGCACTTAATGTAATGCTGATATACCCCTGTTGTTTCCTGTTTTGCTTGGTCACTTTTACCCTGTTGCTCTCTTCATTCTGTTCCACAGTTCCAAGTTGTCGATCTGTTCATTTGGTGTTCCTTCCACTAGATGCATGCAGGCATATTCCTGATCAGTTACTAGTACTCCAAGTTGGAATATATTTTCTTATTCACGAACAATTTGTCACTCACGTTTCTCATCTCATAATTACGCTCTCTGATCAGCGGCGCATTTCGGGGATGCAAAATTGTAATCTTGTTCCCCACCATTATTATCCTGAATATCTTATCGAAAAACTACTATTTTATTTGATCAAGATGTGTCCCTTTTAATCAGTATCTTGAAATTTATTAGAACGAAAGGTGTGACTTTTCTATTATTGGATGTCATTTTCTCACTGTGCAAGTTCGCTATGAAATATAATTTCATTTGATCCCCATTATAGGGGCTTGAAACAAATCAACTATATTTCAATATAATGGCTGCTTGGTCATGCATTTCCTTATTTGATGACAACTTTTATTTGTCTGTTGGCAACTCTCTCTGCGTCTCGTAACTTTGGCCAGTAATAGTTACAAGACACTGACACACTATGGATAAAGTACATTGCAAGAGACTGAGATTACTATTTGAGAAATAATCTTTTACCTAAGAATTGAGGTTTTGTTTAAAACCTTTTGAGTTGGTTGGCCTGTATAACAAAAAACAATATTTTAGTTATCACTATCAAGATCCCACTATGAGCTGAAGCTTGCCTTTTTATAGCTTTGACCATAAATTTTTCATGATCTAGTAGTACTCACGCACCTTCCCCTTGGATAGTGCCTCTTTTTTCATAGCACTTTATAGTGACTGGGAATTAAAAAGAAAGACTATTTTTGTTGTGAGACTGTCAAATTTCTAGAAAAGTAAGATTGATTTGATGATTGATCAACACATGCAAAGGTCAGTTTAGACAATAAACAATATATAAATTCCATTGTATTTTGGGTAATTTTGCTGTTTTCTGCATTTGATCAACAGGTAACAGAATAACCCTTTTACTTCATGTTTTTACAGAGCACATGCCCACATGTTTCAATACAATTTTTCTTACATGTTTGGAGATTGTGTTCATCGATGCCATTTCACAGGAGGAAAGAATTAGGGAAACCATCCAGGATGTTGGCTTTGAAGCTAAGCTGATTGATGAGGAGGTCAAAGAAAAGAACATTTTAGTATGCAGGTTGCACATAAAAGGAATGACCTGCACATCTTGTGCGAGCACGGTGGAATCCATCTTGCAAGTTTTTCCAGGTGTTCAGAGAGCTTCCGTCGCATTGGCTACTGAAGAGGCAGAAATCCGTTATGACCGTAGGATTGTTACTGCCAATCAACTAACCCATGCAGTTGAAGAAACTGGTTTTGAAGCGATACTGATCACCACGGGAGATGATCAGAGCAGGATAGACCTCAAAGTGGATGGCACACTCAACGAGAGATCAATCATGATAGTAAAAAGCTCTGTCCAAGCTCTTCCTGGTGTGGAAGACATAAAAGTTGACCCCGACCTCCACAAGATCACCATCTCATACAAGCCTGACCAGACAGGTCCCCGAGATCTCATTGAAGTCATTGAGTCAACTGCATCTGGTGATCTCACTGTATCAATATACCCAGAAGCAGATGGAAGGCAGCAGCATAGACATGGTGAGATCAAGAGATACGGGCAGTCTTTCTTGTGGAGTTTAGTATTCACTGTCCCGGTATTCCTCACCTCCATGGTGTTCATGTACATCCCAGGGCTGAAGGATGGGCTCGAAAAGAAGGTTATTAACATGATGAGCATTGGTGAGCTCTTGCGGTGGATTTTGTCGACACCGGTTCAATTTGTAATTGGCCGCAGATTTTATACTGGTGCTTATAAAGCGTTATCTCACGGTTCATCAAACATGGATGTACTCATTGCTCTTGGGACCAATACGGCTTACTTCTATTCAGTTTACTCCATTCTCCGAGCTGCCTCCTCACATAATTACATGGCAACTGATTTTTTTGAAACTAGTTCGATGCTCATATCGTTTATCCTTCTTGGAAAGTACCTTGAGATCTTGGCAAAAGGGAAGACCTCTGAAGCTATTGCCAAGCTTATGGATCTTGCACCAGAAACTGCAACTATGTTGATATATGATCATGAAGGGAATGTTGTCGATGAAAAGGAGATTGACAGCCGGTTGATTCAGAAAAATGATGTAATCAAAGTAGTTCCGGGTGGGAAAGTTGCTTCTGATGGCTTTGTTATATGGGGCCAGAGCCATGTGAATGAAAGCATGATCACTGGAGAATCACGGCCTGTGGCAAAGAGGAAGGGTGACACTGTCATAGGAGGGACGGTGAATGAGAATGGTGTGCTCCATGTCCGTGCAACATTTGTTGGATCAGAGAGTGCCCTTGCACAGATTGTACGGCTAGTAGAGTCAGCACAAATGGCAAAAGCTCCGGTACAAAAGTTTGCTGATCAGATATCTAGAGTCTTTGTTCCCCTGGTAAGTTCAATTACATTGTGGTAATTCAAAGGACAGCATTTCTTATCAATTCTGAACAATCTGCTTCATGCTTTCAGGTCATCATTCTTTCTTTGCTTACGTGGCTTGCTTGGTTATTAGCTGGGAGGCTTCATGGCTACCCTAACTCATGGATACCATCTTCCATGGATAGCTTTCAACTAGCCCTCCAATTCGGGATATCAGTTATGGTTATTGCATGTCCTTGCGCCTTAGGGCTTGCAACTCCAACAGCTGTGATGGTTGCGACTGGAGTTGGTGCCTCACAAGGAGTTCTTATCAAGGGTGGGCAAGCTTTGGAGAGTGCACAGAAGGTCCATAAAAACCATTTTATTTGTAGGCACACATGTTTGCAAACAATGTTTCAAATTATCGACAATTTTTTTATGACATTTATAGGTCGACTGCATCATTTTTGACAAGACAGGGACACTAACCATTGGCAAGCCTGTTGTGGTCAACACGAGGCTTTTAAAAAACATGGTCTTGCGTGAATTTTATGACTATGTTGCAGCAGCAGAGGTATGCTTTCCAACTTGCTAGATCTTTTCGATTCAATGTCTTTATTACCGTTTTTAGATAATGGATAAACTGGCTGCTGCATCTAAGATGCATAAAGCCACAATCAATTATTACAATGGTTCACTCCTTGTGATTTGTGAAAAGAAACATTGCTTAGATTTTATCAGTTTTGGTCTTTTTCAGGTCAACAGTGAGCACCCACTGGCTAAGGCTGTAGTGGAGCATGCCAAGAAGTTCCATTCGGAAGAAAACTATGTCTGGCCTGAAGCAAGGGATTTTATTTCAGTGACAGGGCACGGTGTCAAGGCAAAAGTAAGTGGCAGGGTTGTTATGGTGGGAAACAAGAGCTTGATGTTGACTTCAGGCATTGATATCCCCGTGGAAGGTTTGGAAATCCTAACGGAAGAAGAGGAGAAGGCCCAGACAGCGATCATTGTGGCTATGGATCAAGAAGTTGTGGGCGTTATCTCTGTATCCGATCCAATAAAACCAAATGCCGGCAAAGTGATATCGTATCTTAAGTCTATGAAGGTGGAGAGTATAATGGTGACTGGGGACAACTGGGGGACTGCCAATGCCATTAGCAAAGAGGTTGGCATTGAAAACACAGTCGCAGAAGCGAAACCAAAGCAGAAGGCTGAGAAGGTGAAAGAACTTCAGGTGAGCTATCATATAATCTTTGCATGTTTCCTGGCTTTTGATCTACCGTTATTTATTTATTCGCCACCTCCATTTTTTTTACTCTTGAAGTCGGCCGGAAGGATCGTGGCAATGGTTGGTGATGGAATCAACGATTCCCCAGCGCTTGTATCAGCCGACGTTGGCCTGGCGATTGGCGCAGGCACTGATGTAGCCATTGAAGCGGCCGACATCGTCCTCATGAAGAGCAACCTTGAAGACGTGATCACTGCCATCGATCTGTCCAGAAAAACCTTCTTCCGCATACGGATGAACTACGTATGGGCGCTCGGCTACAACATCATCGGCATACCGATCGCTGCGGGGGTACTTTTCCCGTCGATCCGGTTCCGCTTGCCGCCATGGGTCGCCGGCGCTGCAATGGCAGCTTCGTCAGTTAGCGTCGTCTGCTGGTCCCTGCTGTTGAGGTACTATAAGAGCCCAAAGTTGGGCCGTTGATCATGCAACAGACACACGTTAGCATTTGCATAGAATAAGAGGTGTAGATATCTGTTGACAAATGCGTGCTAATCATGTGTTGTGAGGCGCCTGAAATATACATGCACTGAGTGTGTGCAAGTGTTAAATATGTATACTTGGCCAACACTAGCAGGGGATACATTGTAGATTTGTAGTGCAATCAATCTCAAGTGACCCAATCTTGGCACTTCCAAAACAATGGAGGCTTGGAGGGGACAGGTCGTGGTGCGGGCGACTGGGTCAATCTCAAAAGTAGAAATGCTAATGCTTCGTGATGATGCCTGGGTTTCCCGTGCCAACTTGCTAATCGACGTTTGGTAGTTACCTAACTCTTTTTTGGATGGCATTAGTAACCTAACTAAGCAGTTAAGCACGCAATCCGCAATTGCGCACACTTGGAACCAAAAGAGATGCCCTGAACTTTATTACTACCTGCAACTTGCATTGGGAACATTTGGCCACTTGCATCCTGAGCTGAAAGACAGCACTCGTGCCAGGACAGTGGGTCTATCCTGGCGCCGACCCAGCAAACTCAGACTCAATTGGTTCAGTCTTCAGCCAGCTGTACACCTTGCTCTTGCGGCCGATCTCTTGGCGCCGGACGATCCACGCGGCCATTGCCAAGAGCCATAACCCAGCCCCCCAATCAAGTCTTGGAGTACCTGATCTGCTGACCTTATCGCACCTAATATATGCCATCATGCGATTATTGAAAACATGCTCGATATGATCGGCTGCGTTATTGATTTTGTCCCTAGATCCATTCCGCCCCAGGAACAACCTATTACAACGTGGGGCTTGTAATGGACTTTTCTCGGCCCCATACGCCGTAGCCCATTCAACGGCACGCCTAGCTTAGCCCACGTAGCTGGTTGATCGTGCCCGAAGCCTAAAGCCCAAAAAGGGATTCTTGGTTCAGCACGGCCCGTGAGGCTATGACCCAACCGTCTAGACGCGGCGGTGGCAGCGACAATCCTCGCGCGTGGGCCACACGCTGCCTGCCTGCGGTCGGTTACAAGCGTTCACACCTTCGGCCTGGCCTTTTTATGCCCTCCCTCCCCGCGGCGGTGACGTCTCGTCGTCTCGGCCCACGCCGCTCCAGCGCTCGTCGTCTCCCCGCTACCGCTTCGCAACCACCCGCTTCCTCCCGAGACCGCGCCGCCCCGGGACCCTCGCCGTTCTCCCGCCTCTCGCTCCAGCATGGCCGCCGCGTCGTCCGCCACCTCCGTCCACGACTTCACCGTCAAGGTCAGTTCCTCTCGATCGGCGCGCTCTCTTCTCAGACTGATTCCTTCTGCTCGAGGGATCCCTCCTGCTCGGTTGGGCTGGCTCCACCAACCCCGAACCGGCTCGAGCTGTGCATACTGTGGAGGGCCTATAATCCAGGCGGTGCTTGATGTGAATTGCTGACCAGTAATTGGGCGTTTCACCAAATTTCTTAGCTGGTTTTGCTTGGTGCGAGGGCGTGCAGGATGCAAGCGGAAAAGACGTGGGCCTGAGCGTCTACAAGGGGAAGGTTCTCCTCATCGTTAACGTCGCATCCCAATGGTACTAGTTAACTTCACTACGCCCCCCATTTATGATGGAATCTTACTACATAGGAGTATCAACCTTGATGTAGGGATTGTTTTTAAATTTTAAATCGCTAGTATTTTGTTAAACTTCTGCCAAAGAGGATAAGAAACAGCTGCAGAACAGAATATCAATAGCAGATTCAGAGCAGCCCAGCCCATAGCTCATTTGCATCGTATAGTGAACTGTGGTATTTTCATTGTTTTATCTACTGCAAAAATGGTCCAAATCAATAGGTTCACTGCTGCATTTTTTTAATGGAACCGTTTTCTGCCTAATTGTCCTTATCTGACGTAGGCAACTCTATATTTTATTCTTTATAGAAACCATTTCACCTTACTCTGCTAATCATTTTCTGTGACCAATTATTTCAGTGGCTTAACTAACTCCAACTACACTGAGCTGAGCCAGCTGTATGAGAAGTACAAGGACCAAGGTGTGTCTTTGACCTGTTGCCTTTCTATATTGTACTCCTTCACCATGGAAGTTGGAATATTTATCTAGTTTATGGTCACATGGATCACTAAGCTTTAGTTTAGTGACTACTCCATGTGTCATTAGTTCTTCGCTTTAAACAAAGAATTCCAGCTGTTGTGGTTCCAACCGCTAAGGAATATTGCTAATGTGTGATTTGTACAGGTTTTGAGATATTGGCTTTCCCGTGCAATCAGTTTGGTGGGCAGGAACCAGGCTCCAATGAGGAGATTGTCCAGTTTGCTTGCACTCGCTTCAAGGCCAAGTATCCTATTTTTGACAAGGTAGGTTAACGCAGTACTTTTAACTCAATCAGAATAATTTTCAGTGTGAAACAAAAATGATAGAATGGCATTCACATGTTTTATCTTATCTTTATCAATCAAAGAATAAGTGTTTCTGTGGAGTAACATTGAGTCTCTTCTTTTTTTATCTATCAGGTTGATGTCAATGGTAACAATGCTGCGCCCCTGTACAAGTATCTGAAGTCTAACAAAGGTGGCCTTTTTGGTGACAGCATAAAGTGGAACTTCTCCAAATTCTTGGTTGACAAAGAGGGTCATGTGGTGGATCGCTATGCGCCCACCGCCTCCCCTCTGAGTATTGAGGTAACTTCCAGCGATACCACTCTGCGATCTCTTTCTATCAGCTGAATTGCTAGGTTCTCATTATAACATTTCCGTTCTATCTCGGCAGAAGGATATCAAGAAGCTGCTTGGGAGCTCTTAAACCATTAGGTCGGAACCTGTAGAGCAACCTATACTTCTATACTGCATTCAGCACTTGTTAATAAATTGGTGATCTGTACGCAGGTTGCATTTGCTCTATATTCGTTGCATCCTGAACCCTTATTGTACTCTGCAACTGTATAATTTTCATGCCAATAAGTTTCCTTCTTGTATCTGCTGTGTATGCATCTCATTGGATCCTTTGTCGGCGTGTACTGTTATGTTCGTTTATTAAGATAGATTCGACCACATAAACGTGCAAGTATGCGTTTGATCTGTCCCAACCATGGCAAGCACAAGAAGTTACCTGGTGGGATGCCTCGGTCATGCATTCCAACAGTTTAAGATGATACAGAGCATTGGCATTGATGAATACAATCTTTCCCTAATTTTTTCCTCCTGTCAAATGGCATTAGCTTGATCAATGCCATACGAATACTCAGCAGATTTGCTTTTGTAGATGCATTTTCATAGTCCTGTACTCCTGTGTTGTCATAAATATGAATTCCATACAAATTTTCTGGACAAACCTGTCACTGAATAAGCATACCATGTGTCCAAGTGCAAGTGATCAGTTTTTTTCCCGATACATTGTTAGTTTAGTATTGCTTTTCCTGTGTAAAACTATGCCCAGTTTGCAAGTACCATTCCCTCTGCAAAATTTGTAATTATCTGTCGCTTCCAAAAGCTCAACCCTCGTTAAAGTAGTTTGGTGTCTCGAGCTATCTTCATAGTGTGCTAACCATTGGTCAGGTCAATGCCAAGATGCCCAAGCTTGATACTTTCAATGCTTAGAACTGTGGCAGATGAGAGAAGGGCACATCAGCCACTGCATTAACAGGATAGCTTGATCCTTTCAACCCAGTAAGTTGGTTTTCAATGATCTTTGCTTCATGATCTGCTTCTTTCCTCCTATAACTGAAACTTCTAGCAATGAAGAAAAACTTAGTTTTGGAGTTAATTGTTAGGCTTTTTTTAATCATAGTTTACTTTCTAGTGTTAGCTTTTAAATTGGACATATATATATATATGTAAGTTTTCTCATAATTTTTTTTGCCGATAAGCAGTTCAGCTGTAACAATGAGAACTATGTAGGAGAAAATTGCTAAAAAGATAATGAACAACTTCAATGACTTGTTCACAATGGTCCTTTTAAGGTTTCTGTCAGGGAGTCATTTTACCTATTGTTACTCCTTTCTTACATACCATCTAAATACTTATAATCAATTTTGATAAAATTTATAATATAGATTAATACGTGATATATCACTCTATAACAAATAAGTTTAAATTTAACTTGTACAAACTAAAAAACAAATTAAAACCTAACCCAGTACATGTTTTATTCACAGTTGTATTTGTCATCTTTTTAACTTATATTGACTGAATTTAAATTTGTACGCTTAGCAAGCGATATCACATATTTTTCTATATTTTTTCAAAAGTGATTTTTTATAGCTATTTAGATGAAACGGGAAGATTCATAGCAGTATGCCTACTTTGTTCTATACTTCCATGAGACATATATGCAATCAGCGGCCCATGCTCGAGTCTCCACAGATTGTGAAACGTGAAACAATGTTCAGGAAGCCTGGAACTGTCGGTGCACAATACTACACCCTACGAGCACTACACAGACACGGGCACACACAGTGCCATGCTTCGCTATTAGCCCACTGGCTCATGAGCAGCTGAAAGTGAAACACTGCATAATCAAGCCCACACACCAATGACTACCAAATAAAAGTTGACAGGAAATGGGAACATCATTTTTATTTCAAAAAATTAGCCACAGTTCACATTAACTTGTCACAATCCAAATTCTATTCCAAACAAAGCTCAAAATTTAGAAGACGCTTTACTGAAACGGAATTCCGGCCATTTGATGATACCACCATCCTGTGATGTTGCTGCTACGAAAAAAAAATTGTTACAACAATGCTAAAATCATGACAATAGATACATATTGCCACCATTTTAAAATCATTATTAGCCGTGGTAATAAAAATAGTGATAATAGGCTATTGCAATGGTTTTTATTTAGTGGTAACAAATTTTGATAATACCACAAATTGGACATGGCAAAAAACATAATGCTACACTTAAAATTGTTGCAACAAACTATTACTACAATAAAATGAATTAGATAAATAAAAAAATCCATTGCATCATTAATTAGATAGATGAATTGGATCTATTGCAACAGGACTAGAAACACATATAAATTGGCAAAACCAATTCTTGCAATTAATGAGCACAAGAATTTGATGTCTGATATTACAACGAATAAGACATTATTATTGCAGCAGGACTAGAAACACATATAAGGCAAAACCAATTCTTGCAATTCATGAGCACAAGAATTTGATGTCTGATATTACAACGAATAAAACAATATTTTTCAAATATCCATAGTGTTGAATATATGAGTATGCTAAATTTCCAAATGGTAAAATAAGAGTTCTCAGAATGAACTCTCTGATGAAACTAAAAGTTTTAAAACTAATGAAATTGCCTCCCTCTCGTGTACAAATGCATGGACACATTTAGTTACAAGTCATGTTGATTGGTTAATGAACATTGACCTGCAACCGATAGTTTTTTTTTCAAGTGTATAATGAAAACGACAGGTAATATGAATATACAATGCATATGGTTGGGCGAAACAGTTACCCATCTCTTGTTCCCTGCGTTTCCGAGTGTATTTAATATTTCTACTCCAGCCTCCGAATTCTTGTATGCTTTGATTGTGTCATCTCTGAATATTGCTGCGCGTGTTGTACAACAAAATTATTTTCAGTTTTTCACTTTTGTTGAGCACTTCTTAAATATAATGCTAAAGATTGGATGCTACCACATTATTATGGAGTTAAGCACTCAATTAACTCAACTACAATTAAGACTAATCCAAATATATTTACCTTCTTCAGCTTGATTTGATTCAGATCTAGGCATTTCTTTAGAGTACTTGACAGGTGTTATGCTTACTCTACCATCCATGCATGCTTTCTCCTGCATCACACACAATCTGACCTTCTTTTCGCTCTCATGGTCTGCAAGCATTCTTTTGACATCGTTGTCATTTTCTATTCCTACTAGAGTGGCCGTCGAACTGCTCTCTCCCTCTTGTAGTACATGCAATCCACTGCTGAGGACTCATATTCTTCAATCAATCCAAGTTGAAAAAGCACAGAAGTTACTTATCCATTTCCCTTGGTACAAATTCATGTTCTGGAGCTGCCCCATCGAGTTGAAGAATTAACGTCCAGGTGTCCTCGGCCATCCTACCCACAATATAAAAAAATCATAACCAAGAATCAATATCCCTATGCAACAGAGAACACATAAACAGACATCAAATATCAATTTCATGAAAAACTTTACAAATTATCTAAATATGACATTCTCCGCTACATATCTATACTCCTTAAAAAAAAAGAGTGGTTGAGGTAATGATTTTACCACTGTACCGCCACCAACTCACTATATTTTTTAGACGAAAAATGATAGGTGGAGCTAGAAAGCCCACATGTCAACCACCCCTACCAGCTCTACTTTTTTGGAAAGAAAAAACTGATAGTGTGGGGTCAAAGTTTCACACGTTTAGTAACAAATATATGCAATAACAGATATGATATATGAAAAAACTAATGATAATAACAAGTTAATAATAATTTTTTAATTAAAATTCTGTTGCAGCGCATGGAACATGTGCTAGTAAATGCTAAAAGAGGAAAGCTGCAGGTTGGCCTCTTGTGCAACACCATATATCCAGTAAAAAATGGCGAGCGAAAATATTCTAGATGTCAGCTAACTGAGTGTTATTAAGAAAAATAGACTTTTCTGTGTTCAACTTGCCACAACTTGTCTCTGTAGGCTGACCAGCAAAAGAGTGCTAACTAGCTCCGAGTGTAACCCAAATATTCCTGCACAAAGATATGAATAGATAAATCACTGCAAAATAGGATCATGAGGATTCAAGTTGAAAATTAGACATTGCACACTAACCTATATATTGGTATTTTCATAGAAGATGTTTCTTTTTTTTTCAAATTTATATATGTTTCTTGTCAAGCCTTCATATTTACTAATAGAAAAATAAAATTTATGTATAGATACTGTTTCAGATTTTATATGAGAAATAGGACAAACCGTAGTATCGAATTACTTTAAGAAAACAATCATGGGGTGAATGATGGTAGAATATAAAATATAAAATTAACGAATTTTCTTAAACACAAAAACTAAAAGAACATAGACATAACACTGTTTCATTACTTAAATAGATTATACTTAAAAATCTGTAACTTATAAAATTTAAAAATAAATCCAACTGAAATCATCTCAATCAAATTTTTGAAAACAAAATTAAATATAAAGTTGACCAAAATTAATCACACACTATTAATTAATAATACAAGATGTAAAAATAATTAAATGATCAGAATTTTCATAAAACTAGAAAATACCTTAGCTAAATTTTGGATGAAAGAAATCAAATCAAAACCTAAAGAAAATAATTTAATCTAAAATTAAACGCTAGATATGCAAAAAAGAGAGAATAATTTTCACACAATTTTTTGACAAACTTTACCTTTATTTCAAAAATTACGCTTACAAAAATTACTCTCATGTTACTTTCTATTTATACCAAAAACTCTAAAAAAATGAACTAAATACCTCTGAGATTTCATAATCACTACTCTGTTTATTTCTAGTAGTCCAATTTAAAATAAACACTTTAAATTGCGTCATGTCACCCGTCATATGAAAGGCTATACAGTTCGACTTGAATCCGTAGAAAATCCGACTCGATTACTATTCCAACACGTCCGCTCCAATCAAAACACACTATGTAGGCTCCAAATCTCTTGTGGCCACCCGTACGTGACACATCGCTCTTGCTGGCCCCACCTGTCAGTTGCCGAGACTTTGTCGTGCTCGTTGATAGACGTGGCCTGTCTATCAGTCACAGCGCTTTCGTGCCTGCGCCTACGCCCACTAACAAGATTGGCCCGCTTCTCAGCCTCTGTGCTGCCATCACGCGCGCCTGCTCTCGCTAACAACTTAGTTACACCTGTTAGTCTCACACCGTTGCTAGGTCATCGCCGTGCAGTTCACCATTTTATTGTGCCATGCCCATTAATGTTTCATTGGGTTACTAAAAATCAGCTTATTACTTTTCCAAATTTAGAAAATTCTTTTATCAATTTTCGTTCAAAATTTCTCCAAATTTTTTCAACAATTTTTCATCTATTTTTTAAATTTAATTCCTATATACAAATAAATAAAAAATATTCTTCAGTACATATTTTTCAATCTGATTTTTATCAACGCACACACACGTTCACCATATATTTTTAATAAATAATTTAAAATTAAAATTAATTAATTAATTATAATTATAATATAAAATATTTTTGCCAATTTTAACGTAAAATATTTTACCAATTTAATTTAAAACCAATTTTTCATCATTATTATCTAACAATCTTCTATTTTTTTCAAAACCAAATTTCCATCATTATTATCTAATACAAACTGAAGAAATTCAGAAATATGTGAGAAATCAGTGGCTCGGAGCTAGGATTTAGATATGATTACATTCGAAATTGACGATTTACAAGCAAGCGATTATTAATTGCAAATTTCCAGCGATTGTCTGCTTTATTGTCTTGCTATATGCATAATACAGCCTATACGCCCAATAGACAGCAGGTAGCACAAGCGCAACTCATCTCAGCCATCTTGCCAGGCAAGCAGCAACATAGCAGCAAGCCAGCGATCAAAACTCAAAAGGTCCAAACAACAGAATCTGCTTGGGCAACCTGTTGGAGTCTTCAATGGGGAGGTAATGGACCAAATAAGTCACATGCTTGGTGATTAATTAGTACATGATGAAGACAAAGAAATGTTGGGGGAGGCCAGGCTTCTGCTTGTCCCCCCTGTGGCTCTGCCGTTATAGAAATTGTCTAGCAGTTGGTTTGGAAATTGTGAAATGCAACCAAGTTAACTTTGTGGGAGATAAAAATTGAGAAACAAACAAATATAATTCATCTGATATGTTCCACGCTAGCCGCTGATTGCCCTGCTCGCCCAGTGTGGCAGCACACCCAGCTCACCCATTACGGCAGCCAATCTGAATTGCTCTTGCCAGTTGGGCCATTTGGAGATGGGAGGGATGGGGCTAGCGGCGTGCCCTACTTGCCGAGTGTAGCGGCGCGCCCTGCTGCTCTGGCCTGATGGGGAACAGGGAGGGATGGAGGCGGGGAGTGCGGCATTGGGGGCTGTCGGCATCGGCAACCTGGTTGGGATGGGAATTCGCAGATTTGGAGGGGTGGAGCAAATTCAATCAGAGGGGAAGGATCTGATTGAGATGGGGAAGGAGGGGGCGGCGTGCGGCCTCGCCGGTGGCGCTGAAGGCGGCATGGCGCCGGTGGTGGGGGGCATCCGGCATCGGGACTTTTTGTGCTAGTGTGTGAAAAAAAGATGAACTGAGGGAGGAGAAACGGAGGATACCTGAACGGTGTGGAAAAATTCCTGAAGTTGACGGCGGCGCCGGCGTGGATAGCCTCGACGTCTGCTAGAATCGCCAGGTGCTTCTCTGTTAGGGTCCGGAGGTCACAACAGCCATGTGAAATGGATTGGATTAGATTAATCATGTGTAATGATAGCACAACTACCTTTAGCGCGAGTTTTGGCGCCCCCACGCACAAGGCCACGAAAATGTTTCGCGCGAAGTGGTGGGAAAATTATCTCAGGCGAGTTACGTAAAAATTCGAGCGCCTTCCACACAATTTTAAACAAACAATTCTACATTTATGAGATCTCAAGTTTTATTGCAACGAACTTGTTGGTCAATAAATGATCGTGGTGACAGAAAGTAGTGGACAACTTATCATAAAAAGGTACTGTGCTAATTACCATGAAAATTAAAACTATGGCGATAGAGCATGAATTTTGCGACATAAATTAAAACAGAAAGTAGTGACGCCGGCGGCGGACGCACTCGCTTGCTCCACTGCGGCCCGGTTGTACGCGTTGTCCACGAACTCCTTGGTCACACAGTCGTGTACGGGGAGATAGCGGAGTCCGTTCTCGCGGAGAAGCCGGTGCCCGGCGTCCAACTTCCCGACCATGTACAACACTGCCGTGCAGCAAAAACCGAAGGACTCGCCGTTGGGCAGCCGCGCCGCCTCTTCGGCGGCGAATGAACTCAGGAGGTCGTACAGGACAACGACGCGGTGGTGCGAAGCGGAGAGGTTGCCGAGGAGAGCCGAGAGCGGGGCGCGCGCGTCGGCGGAGTACGTCTCCCACAGGGGCATGAGGTGGGAGGGGAAGGACAGGTCGGCGGTGGGGTCGGGAGGCGGGGAGACGTACGTGGAGATGCCGTGGTCGTGGAACTGGATGGAAAGGAGAGCGTCGTCGTCCCAGACGTGGACGCGCGCTCGCGCCTGGCGGACGTGCGGCGCCGGCGCCGCATAGTGCACCTCGAGCCCGCGGGAAGCGAGCTGAAGCGACAGGTGCAGGAGCTGGTTGAGGTGGCCCTGCGCCGGGAATGACACCGCCACAACAGCGACCGACTCCGGTGAGCTCCCCATTTCTGTGGATGCGTGTGAGCCTGTGTGGGGTGGAGTACCGGTGGTGGCGAGTGAGACTCCTTCGATTTTGCAACGTCGTTGCATTTTTGTACGTGTACCATTTAACGCAACGACGCGAGGAAAGAATGTGGATCGTACACGGTAGACTAGAGTGAGTTGACAGGAGATTATACTACTATAGCTATTTACGGAAGTAGACTAAAAAGAACCTTTTTTTTTTGACGTGGCTAGACCGCGCGTATTAGCGCGTTAGCTCTAACTAGCAATGCAGTTGGTTTCCAGAAAAGGAGCCACGCTCCCTCTCCCACAGAGTTTTTTCATTTATATAATTTTATTAAAATATTTCATAAAAAGTATTTTTATTTAAAAAATTTACAGACAGTTTTTTTTAAAAAAACATTTCACTAGATAATAAGAAATTCAATCTAGCAAACGTCTGTTAGCACAATGGGAGGCTAGACGGTTCTTGTTGCTCTAGCAAGAGCGATTTTTTTCTGAGGCTGCATGTAAAATGGGTGGGCGAGAGAGAAGGACCTACTCTTTTTTATTTCTATGACATGTAGTGCCCTTTAGAAATAATAAGTTTAGACAAATTCTCGTTGGACCATTATGATATATTTATATTATAGTTCTACTTGTCCAACGATTGATTATCTCCTACATATTCGTTATCAGAATCTTTTTTATCAATTATCCTAATGATATGATGTTTCTCTCTCCCTCGTATATCAATCCTCTTATTTACCTGATTTTTCATCATTCTCATCTTACTCCTCTTTCTTTTTTTCCGTACTCTAACTCATTTTGTAAGCCCCCTCTACTACCTATTTTACAAGTGGTCTCTTACCATAAGAAAAAACACAGTAAGGGGACGTTTGTAAATTTAATAGCTTATATCATATCGCCGTTAATGTGTACTAATAGGCGTTTGTCACATCAGATTTATTATTTTTTGGTGAGGCGTTTTTTTAAAAAAACTCATGGAGCGTTGAGAATATATATCTGTAAATTTTTTTAAATAAAACCATATATTTAAATATTTTGATAAAAATATATATTTAAATATTTAATAAAAAATTTATAAATAAAAAATTCCTTCTATCTTGCCGAAAAAAAATAGTGCGTTTCTCTTCCTGGGCCGAGAGTAGCCCACGACAGCCCAGTCTTTCTCCTCTACTCTAACAACAATGCCGCTATTAAAAATCGATACAGGAAAAACGGACAGAAGGAGGAAGAAAGCTTGATTCACCTAGAAAACTTTGCATCAAAGAGAATATTCAAACCAAAAGGCGTGATTTCACCCAGAAACTTTGCATAAAAAAGAAGATTCAAACCAGAAACTTTGCATGTAAGTTTACATCCCAAAATTAACAGATATGTGTCAAATTCATGCACAAAACTCAAAACAAGCATCAAACCTCACAAACCAACAAGTTGCATGTTGATAGAAAATATTTTTAGTTCCAAAGTGATGTGCAATCTATCACAAATCCTCTTTTTTTTCTGATACTGCAGAAAAATAATAAAGGGAAAATGGAATCAATACTTGAAAACAGGTTTACATAAAGTTACTTTTCAGCCATGTAGAAATTACTTGGCTGTAACATGTAAGTTACTTCTAGAAATTGTTAAAATTACTTCTAAAGCCCATAAATTTTGAATCTTGTACATGATTGGCTTTCATTAGTTGACATTTGATGCTATGATCTCAAACAAAATAATTTTCTGAACGCCATGAACAAAAGCGAAAAATGGAAAAAGTAGTCAAGACTAGAAACAGATTTGCTAGAAAGTTACTTTTGAGCCATGTGAAGCTACTTCCCTGTAACAACTAAGTTACTTATGGAGACTGCTAAAATTATTCCTAAAGCCCAGAAACTTTGCATCTCATAATTGGCTTTTATTAGTTCATATTCATTCCTTCTAGGAGAAAAATGCTGCTATGGTCTCAAACAAAACAATTTATGAAAAAAAAGGTGAAAATGGAAAAAGGAATCAGTACCAGTACTTGAAACGAATTGAAATAAAGTTACTTTTGAACCATCTAAAAAGTTACTTCCCTATAACATCTAAGTTACTTTTGGAAATTGTTAAAATTACTTCTAAAGCCTAAAAACTTTTCATCCTGTACATGATTACTTTTTATTCATTCCTTTTATGTTGAAAATGTAGCTACAGACTCGAACCCAAGAGTTGACCTCAACGATCTCCCACAATTTGATTATGATGAAAATGTCAATCAGTACATCTGTCCATTTCAAGATGTATTGCTTAAGGAAGACATAGTTCGATCTTCCTTTTCCATCCATTCACATGATGGTTTGATGGATATTCCCAATCTGAATTTGGTCGATAGTACTGAAGGGAAGATGATTGTTATACATGACAAAGGGAAGATAATTGTTACATCTGAAAACTTGTACAATGAAAGTTACTTCCAATAAACAAGCAAGTTATTTTCCATAAGCATGCAACATGACAAAGGGAAGATAATTGTTACATCTGAAAACTTGTACAATGCAAGTTACTTCCAATAAACATGCTAGTTATTTCCCATAAGCATGCAAGTTACTTCCAATAAATATGCAAGTTGCTTCCCATAAGCATGCAAGTTACTTCCAATCCGTATTGATATCGTTTGCTTTGAGACACCTTTTGCATGTAAAATCAGAAAAAGATGATTGCTTAGTACCTTCGTTATGCGCCCTTTTGTAGCTGGATGGTCTACATCTTCAACATGATCTTCTCCCAAGTCTCTCTTCTTCCCGCGTTGAGCTACTTGCCTCTTGAGCCTAACTATACTAGTTCTATATATATTATAAAGTTGGAAAAAGAAAAAAAAGGTCAATAACTTAACAAAATACAGGAATGCAACTTATGGTTCTTAAATAAATGACTTATTTCTATCAAAAGTAAGGCACGTAAGAACTAATAAAAATGCCCAATGTATTTTTATTAGATGAATTCCTTTTATCCTTCTGACTTCTATGTGTTAATTTCCTATTATAAGAAAAAAGTCCTACTAATCTTGCATCAATGCAGAACAGAGGGGAAAAAAATCCAGATTTCATCACACTACTACTTGTTTTTGATGAAAAATTGGATGCAAGTCAATTGAATATTGATCACAACTAAAGCATGAAGCAATCTGAATCTCCTGCATCAGGTTGCAAAAAAAAGCATAACAATTTGCTTTATTTTCCTGTTAACTCTAACCTGAACCATAGAAAAATAACCAGAACCACTCCTAAACGAATCGTCGTTTCACTACTTAAGCCCTCCCCCATTTTGAGTAAAGCACAAAAAATCATACTTAAAAAATCCACAGAGCAGCTTCAGTAGACAGGCATTGGAGAGCAAAGAGAACACCATTGTTGTCGCTAGTAGCAGTAGTAGAACTTGACAGCCGCAACAAGGAACCTAGCTCCTTGCCATCGCTGTTGCCGTCGCCGCTTGGTTTCCCCCGGCGCGAGAAGACCTGGGCGAGTAGACGACGTGGATACGACGCGGTGTCGACGTAGCCGTTGCCGATGCCACCGCGTAAGCCAGCGGTCGCCGTCGCCGGAATGGGAGGGAGAAACCACTCTTTCTCTCTCCTGTCTCTCTCTGGCAAAATAGTAGCTGAACCCCCTGACGCTTCTCGCCTTGCTAGCTTCGCTAACCCGATCGGACGGTTGCGTCATCGCCAGCCCGATCGGACGCTCACGCGCGCGTCGCTGGCTTAGACTAAACGGTGCGTACGCACCGATTAGATTATGCGTTTTTCCCCACCTCAAAACGTGTGTTGCTTAATCGCATTGAGAAGCATGCGGTTCGACACAGAACATGGAGCGGTCGGTGAAAGTACAATGTCTGGGTTGACATGAGTAGGAAGGGAGCGCACGACCACAGAGCAAAATGATTGGCGGACCACATAGATGGGAGGAGAGCAAGGAGTAGCTGCCCTTTGTTCATTGGAGATAAAGAAAGATGGCCACACCACGTATGGCAGAAAATTGTGAACAATCCGAGGCTGAGCAGATGTGCCCATCTGACCATGACACGAGGCCCCCTTTACCGTGCCTCTAGCATCTACGACAGCGGCCAGTTATTTTGGGGTTATAATTGGATATTCGGATCAAAGGCGTCGTTGGAGATATAGGCAGAAATTAATATGGTGGAAATATAGATTCATAAAGCTGCGAATTGATTCTCAGCAATGGATTTTGTGTTTGATAGGGCTGAACCTCGTTAGTATTCTATAACTGATATGGGGTGAGTTTGGTTCTCTACCCTAACTTTAGTAGTGTCAAAATCTAGGTATAGCACTACCAAACAGTATAGTATATGGTAGAGATGGCATAATTAGGAGCCAAATTATGATGGTGTCGATAAATTGGTTTCTGAGTGGAAGTTGTTAAAATTTTGTAGTTTTAGCATCAATCCAAACTGGTCCATCATATCCTGTCACTTTGTTTTATTGTTATTTAGATTTGGTACAGATTAAATGAGGCGCGAATAGGAACCTACTGTATTTTACATTTCGGAAACGGTACAAATATGAAACGAGTTGAATGAGATCTGGACTAAATCATCGAATAGTTCACAACTAATCTTATGCTAGCAGCAGCACCCAACAGCCAAAGCCCAGCGCAGAAAGCAATAGGCCGCGGAAGCCGCAGGCCCATGGATAGATGGGCCTTGATACCTCGGAAAGCTGGTCCAATGGCAAAGACTATCGGATTACGCGAACGGGATCTCCAATTCCAATCTTCGTGCGTGATTACCTCGTGACGTAAGCAACGAAGTCATCCAAGTCTTCGCGCGACGAGCCGCCGGCTGCCACGGAGGCGCGGATGGCATCTCCAAGCTCCCGTGCACGTTGTCGCATGGCTAATCCTTCGTCAGAAAGCATGGACTCCTCGATGATTCCCTGGATGGCCTTCGCCGGCGTGACCTCGCTGTGCTTTTCCCACGGCCGCACGAGGATGCCGGCCTTGAGGTACTTGCAGAGAAGCTCCGCGTCCCACGGCTGGTCGCAGTGCATGGGCCAGGCAAGGATCGGCTTCCCGTGGCTCAGGCTCTCCATGGTGGAGTTCCAGCCGCAGTGGCTCATGAACGCCGCCGTGGCGCCGTGCGCGAGGATCTCCAGCTGCGGCGCCCACCCGGTGATCACCAGGCCCGTCCCTTCGGTGTGCTTCGTGAACTCGCGCAGCAGCCTCTCGTGGCGGCTGTTCTCGCCGGAGTCCGCGAATATGTCGCCGCAGTCGGCGTCGCGCAGCACCCAGATGAACCGCTGCTTGCTGCCGCGCAGCGCGGATGCGAGCTCTTCGATTTGCTCCGCGCGCAGCGACGATGTCGTGCCGAAGGACACGTACAGCACCGACGCGGGTGGCTGCTTGTCGAGCCAGTCCAGGCATTCGTGCCGCTGCCGCTGCTTCCCCTGCTTCGACGCGCTCGGGAGCAGCAGTGGGTTCAACGGTCCGACGGCGAAGACCTTTTTGCCGTCGGCCGTCAGGTTCCCGGCGACAACGTCGATAAACTCGCCCTCGAGAGCTCGGCATGTGTTCGTCAGGATGCCTGCTGCATCAGGCGACATCTCCTTGGCCGGCCTCACCCGTCTGACGTACTCCAAGAACTCCTCCGTTGCACAGTCCTCCACGGAGATATTGGTGAGGCCATTCTCTCTCAGGATCCGTTGGTGCTCCTGGTTGTCGATCTTCCTAGCGAGCATCGACAAGGCCAAGCAGTACATCACGAACGCCTCGCCGTTGTGCAGCCGCGCGGCCTCCTGGGCGGCGAAGGCGTTGATGCGGTCGTACACGACGACGACGCGGCGGTAGGAGGCGGAGAGCCTGCCAAGGAGAGCCGCGAGCGGGGCGGGAGCGCCGGCGGTGTACGCCTCCCACAGAGGCATGAGGTGGGAGGGGAACGGCGAGCCAGCGGTGGGGTCCGGAGGCAGGGAGACGTACGTCGGGATGGCGAGGTCGTGGAATTGGATGGAGAGGAGCGCCACCTCGTCCCAGCCTTGCACCCGCGCGCGGGCCTGGCGGACGTGAGCCGCGGGCGCCGCGTAGTGCACGTCCACCCCCGCACGCGAGGCGAGCTGCAGCGACAGGTGCAGCAGCTGGTTGAGGTGTCCCTGCGCCGGGAACGGCACCGCCACGACGGCGATCGGCTCCATTGTGACCTGTGAGTTGCCGTTGGCTCGTTGCTATGGCCTGTGGACTGTGGTGCAGAGTTGCTTACCGTGACTGGCCACACTTCATGGCAGATGCTGCGATGAATGCTGCGCGCATTGGCGTCTGCGGGTGGGAGTGAGCTCAGCCAGCGGATGAATCAAAAAACAACTTGTTATCTGTGTGGAAATGCGTTACACCGGAAGCTTCCGTTGCACCGCTGTACCTTTCAACTCCTGCTAAAATTGCTCTATTGACCGATGCACGCGACTAAACAAAAGGAGTACTGCTTACTCCGTTTATTATAAATCACTTTAGAGTTTTCTTAAGATGAATTAAATTTATAGAAAAAAATGTAACAATATTTTTAATAAAAAATAAATACACTATATAAATATATATCGAAGGATAAATTTAATAAAATTTAGTGTTGTAGATGTTGCTATATTATTTTATAAATATAATCAAAATCAATAATATTTAAATTAAAATACATTATTATAATATAAAACGGAGCGAAGACTCCACATTCCACACGGCTTCACGATGCCTCGTTCGGCGGATGAGGTGATTTGTTTTTGGAGAATTCTTCCTGTTGCTCGTCCGATGGCATGTGACGCCTGTGCCCCGTGAGCTTCTAGCCCGTTAGCGTCGTGCCGTTGTCCAGCGTTACTGCGTGAGAAGTAAAAAAGAAAGAAAGAAAAAACAGAAGTTAGCGTTGTCCAGCGTGAGAAGGAAAAAATAAAGAAAATAAAACAGAAGCATGGAGCTCACGAGGGCCATGTAAATCAAGCAACCTGTGCATCATTGCAGTCTCCCAATCTACACGCGGCGGCATCTATGGTGTCCAAATGAGCTTCAATTTTTTCCCATAAAATATTTATTTGATATATAATCTAATTATATCTTATATTTATTGCAATTAAATTTTTACTTACATGCATAAGACAGCACGTTGATTGCTTGGGCGGCTAGCGACAGGCTCGTAGCCCGGATCTAGCGCCGGCATTGACGAGCTCATGGGCATGGCAGCGACAGAACTCGTGGGCACGTTCGACAGAGACGACGGGCTGACACTCCTCTGCCTCCCTACCACCTAGTAGGCCTGTCCATGCCAGATCCACCTACACCACAATATGGTCGGCGGCGGCGATTTGTGTATCTGTTGTTGGTCATGTCTCCATTGGGCTATCTCCGCTTTCTTCGTTGGTTTGACCGCTGTCATCTTGCGGTAATATCTTTATCATTAGTTAGAGGCTTTTATTAGATCGAAGTCATGTTGATTGAAAAATATATGTTTCAACTATTAAAATTCAATATTTTATGTGAGAGAGCAAAATACTTCCAATAACATTTTTACTATGTTTCATGTTTTCTTTCAAATGTTTCAGTGACTAATTATTTTTCACAATGTATTACTTGATGTTTCACTAATAGTCAAGTAAAATATTTTTGACCGCTCGATCCTTGAGTAGGCATCAGGCATCTTATCCTAAGTCTCGTCCTTTGTTTTTTTTCCTCTAGGACGTATATGCTCACGCGTACGCATCACTGTGCACACACATCTTTTTATACATTTACGACTGTATCTTTCCTATACACGATTGAAAAGGTGGAGGCTAACGACGAATCTTAACCTCAATAAATAATTAAAATTCGCCATTTTGAACTCTATACGTCCTAATTGTTATAATAGTTCCAGACTTTAAAGCCAGTAACTATAAATTGGTTTGCTTTGATTCATCGGCCGTGACTTAATTAGGTCCGGTTTGAATAACTGTACCAAAAAAAACAGTCGAACATCTTTATTTTACTGAAATTTTCGGTAATGCGCAGACACCTATCTCATATTGTCAAAATTTACACAGCAAAGATAACACGCATAATCTCAACCCAACATTAATGCTTTTGTTACATAATATAGTGGTAAATGTAATACCCGGTTTTAGCTTAGCTGTTAAAATATATTTAAATAAAAATTATAGTTTTAAAAATTATAGTTTTTTTATTATGTGTCAACGGTCTCAGTCTAAAATTTAAATCCTGAGTTTAGGCTTTTAAATCAATCTCTCCTCTAAAAAAAATTCTTTTAAAATTCTGTGAGCCCAACAATCGAATTTAAATCCGATCCAGATATCAACTCTACTTTAGAATACTCTTAAATAAATCTCTTTAAGTCCCTCCCACAAACTCTCTGGGAAAATCCCAAGTTCAAATTCAAAGTCATTTCAAAAAAAATTTAAAAATTTAATTCTAAAAATCCGTGAAAAAGTGAAAAATACCGCTTCTCCCATACCAATTCTCTCTCTCCCTCGGCCTCCTCTCCTTCCCGTGGCCCAACCGTCCCACCGGCCTAGCTACTTTCTCACCTATCTTCTTCCTTCCTCCTCTTGGGTCATGTCCACTGCCCTATCTTCCTCCGTACACGGCCGCCCATGCCACCGCACTCTAGCACTCGCTCGCCGCTCACTCCTCGCACATGCCCGCTTGTTATCCATCGTCTCTCTGCAGCACGCGTCCGCTTTGCCCTCGCCCACGTGCTCATCCTCTTCCTTGCATCGTGCCAGCACGAGTAGACTTTTCAACAAAATACTGAACCGCTAGCCGACGTGCCGATGCCCATTTTCATATGTCCCAACCCTGTCTTGCGCACCACGCTCCCAACGAGCCCCCTCCCCTCCCCCCACCAAGCATCCTGTTACGACGTACCATGACAAGGCCACGAATTCCATTGCGAGCACTCCGCGCCACGCACTATGTCAAGGCTGGCCTCATGTCAAGAATATCTCCGCTGAGCACTTCGTGCCGTGTCACATCTCTACCACCGTCCAACCTTGTGCTCACACATCCCTTTTCACTGGTCTCACACTCCTCCCCCTTGTCCTCTTCGCACCGCACTTGGTTGCCTATAAAAGGCGCTGATGGGTCTATCTTCCTAACCCGTGTCTCATCTTTCTCACCCTCACTACCTTCCTCCCTCTTGAGCCCCCTCCACGCCACCACATTCATGAATTCATGGCGTCACCGCTTAAGCCTCCTGGCACCGACTGTAGCAGCCGCGCCTCCTAGCCCTGCTGCCATGCCTACCTCTTGGCGGTTTGACGCGTGTGCCTAAGATTCATGGTGTTGTTTCCTGCCTCTGCCTTACCACTGGGTGCCACCTCACCATTGCCAACATCACCATCATCGCTGCCCCCTCCTGGCCCCCTCTATGCAATGAAGCGTAGAGAGCGGAGAGAGAAGGAACGAGAAAGAAGAGAGGGGGGAGAAGAAAAAAAATCCTCCTATGCCATTTACATATGGGGCCCATCTCGTCCAATGAGGTGAGGCTATGTGCCCCTCCTCCCTTCCCTCTTGATATGTGGATTAGTCACATCCCTCTCTTTCTCCCACCGATATGTGGGCCCTACTTTCCTAACCTTAAATTGGACCGTCGCTCAAGCCAAATAGACAAAGGCACATTCTGGCCATTGGCTTTCTAAGGTCCACTTCCCTCAAATAATCTCTCTTTGACATATGGGTTTTACTCTGAGAGTATTTCTTTTAATTTTTTAGTGATTATTTCTTTTTAAAAATTCTAAAAATTCAAACAATCTTCTAAATTTCTTGAAATAAACCTAGCTTTCCTTTACAGGTTGTATACTTATCCTCTCTATTTTATTATTTTTTCTTCTTAAGTTCATTCTAGACCCAAGTCATCACTTATGGATCGGCGCACCAACCATGCTAAGTTCCGTTATCGTAGCTTTTCTCAGGAGTTATTTAAAATAATAACAAGATATAATATATTTATTTAGTTTTTGTCATAATTACTATTTTATTACTAAAGTTCTTTGCACGCGATTCCGTTAGGATGTTTTACCGTTCTGGATGTCACCTGCTATTTGACATGGACTTTAATTTTAGATCGGGATGTGACGGTAACATACCCAGACTTTGGGCCACCTAGCCATGGGCGGTTGTCTAGGACTACAAATCCATCATCTGCTAGGCCTGCTGGCCTATCCGGCCGTCCCTTAGCCCATAACAAATCCTACGAGTGGATATCATGTATATAAGAGATTTTAAATTATTTTTTTTAAAAATTAGGATAGAGAAGAAAAAACTATAGTACTTTTTAACAGCGTAGAGAAAAAAAAGATATTTAAATGAACATGTGCTTAGATGGGATAATTATTTGGTTAAATTTAAAAATCTAGAATCCCTTATATAAAGATAAGGACGGAGGAAGTAGTATTTTACTACTTGATGAATTTAAAATTTGAAAGATTCAAATTTCTCGACCGCTCGAAGAATCATAGGATATTCCTGCATCATCTTGTAATGTAGCCAACGAAATCATCCAGGCCTTTCCGCGAGGGCCCTCCGTCTGCAACGGACGCGCGGATGGCCTCGCCTAGCTCCTTTGCCCGCCGCCGTATGGCCCTCCCTTTCTCCGACAGCATCGCCTCCTCGATGACCTCCTGGATAGCCTCCGCTGGTATCACCTCGCTGTGCTTCTCCCATGGCCTCACGAGGAGGCCGGCCTTGAGGTACTTGCATACCAGCTCCGCGTCCCACGGCTGGTCGGAGTGCATGGGCCATGCGAGAATCGGCTTACCGTGGCTCAGGCTCTCCATGGTGGAGTTCCAGCCGCAGTGGCTCATGAACGCCGCCGTGGCGCCGTGCGCGAGGATCTCCAGCTGCGGCGCCCACCCGGTGATCACCAGCCCCATTCCCTTGGTTTCTGCGGTGAACCGGGACAACAGCTCTGCGTGCCGGTTCTCTCCGGAGTTGGCGAATATGTCGGCGCGGTCGGCGTCGCGAAGCACCCAGATGAACCTCTGCTTGCTTCCCTTCAGCGCCGCCGCGAGCTCTGCGACTTGCTCGGCACGGAAGGATGACGTTGTGCCGAATGACACGTAGAGGACGGGCGCCGGAGGCTGCTTGTCGAGCCAATCCATGCACTCGTGCCGCGTCTGGCCCCGTGGCGTCGGGGCGCTCGCGTCGAGCAGTGGGTTCAGTGGACCGACCGTGAAAAGCTTCAGCTCTCTGAACATCGGGTGCGCGGCGATCTCGTCGATGAACTCGCCCTCGAGCGCCCGGGACGTGTTCATGACCATGCCGGGGCTGGCCAGGTTCTGTTCGTCCTGCTCCGCCCGGCTGAGGAACTCCACGAACTCCTTGGTCATGCAGGCGTCCACGGGGGGGAACTGGAGGCCATGCTCGCGCACGAGCCGGTGCTCGAGGTCCAACCACCCGATGTTGTACGAGATGGCTACGCAGTGCAGCCCGAACGCCTCGCCGTTCCGCAGCCGCGCAGCCTCGGCAGCGACGAAGGAATTCAAGCGGTCGTACACGACGACCACGCGGCGGTAGCTGGCCGAGAGCTTCTGGAGGAGTGCGGCGAGCGGGGCACGCGCGGCTACCGAGAAGGCCTCGAACATGGGCATCAGATGGGACGGGAACGGCGGGGCGGTCGGGTCGGGGGGCGGGGACTCGTACGCGGTGAAGTCGAGGTCGTGGAAGCAGATGGAGCAGAGCGCGTCGGGGTCCCAGCCGTGCATCCGCGACCGGGCCTGGCGGACGTGCGTCGGCGGCGCCGCGTAGTGCACGTCCAGCCCCCGCGACGCTAGCAGCAGGGACAGGTGCATGAGCTGGTTCAGGTGGCCCTGCGCCGGGAAGGGCACCGCGACAACGGCGACCGATTCCTCCGAGCCAATCGCCATTGCGTTGAGCGCTTTTGTCACTGGCGGCTGTATATGCTTGTCTACTTCCTGAGTTGAGTTGTTGTGCCCAGTAGCCTATACACTTACAGGCTATATACACACACGTATACTCGAAGACAAACATCCGGCGAAAAAATCACATCAGTAGCTTTCAATTCCCATCGCTGATATCGCGCAGATCCAATGGATCAGAGATGCGACGGCTGACCCGGACGCCCATCTGTTCCCACCCTTCCTAGAAAGCTCGTCAGCAACGACGCTGGCTGAATCATTCTCTGGGAGGATTTCAAAAAAAAAAACTTAAAGAAATTATATAGTTTCTTGTGAAAATCCGTAAAACTGATGCGTTCGGCTCAGAGACTGCACGGATGTGGCGCGTTCGTCATCAGTGACGACAGACGACGGGCCAGGCCAAGGCTTGTAGCCGGTCTCTCCGAAACGGTACTAGTAGAGCAGTAGTACGACCGCACTATGATAGCCATGGCGCGCTCTGTTGAGATCGTCTGTACCATGTGCTATGTGTCTCGCGGCAGAAGAGTTGTTCGTGCAGGGAATCTTGCAGTTTAATTAGGACAACTAATGCGCCGTGGCCGCATGATTGTTTTGGTTCACTAGAGCTGTATACTATGCGCTGCTCATGGTCGTTTACTGGTCCTATTTTAATATTAATATTAGTATAAATATATATTATCTTTAAATTATAACATAATATCGTTATTAGTTATTTTTGTCTCGTGATTTAGAGATTTTTCACGTTAAAATGGTCTTCTTTTACCATATTTTACTTAACAGTAGTATTAGAGCAATTTATTGTTCTAGCTGCAGCTGCATTTGTCGTCTCGTCGATTCATCTTGTTTAGCGTGTCTGTAACCAATTCGACGCAGCTACCATCCCATCGTTGTCTTGTTAAAGTCATTTCGGCGAGATCGAGTTTGCATCCAAAGCGGACTCAATTTGGGACTCCGACCATGCAGCACATCAAAAACAAACAAGCAAGCGTAGACACCTATATCTACTCCTACTACACTAGTCCCCGCGCGCATTGAGGAAAGGAGCACCAGCGCACGTCCCTGCTCTCCACCCTCAGCACGGTTCCCGAGGCGAGATAAAAAAAATTCACCGCTCCTGTCCAAACCAAACTGTAGGGTGATTGAATTTTTCAGCGGAAATTGCTAAACACACCAAAGCCAACGTACCTGTAATTTTTCCCAGTATCACTGCTGTTTAAGTGAATTCAATTTCAGATTGGTTTTTTCTACGTCTATATTCTTTTTATCTATAATTTATTTTTCAACGGGCCATTAAATTTGATATTAAGAAGTTCGATAGCAAGATCAGTTTCACCATATTATATTCAGATAAAAATTATTTTTACATAAGTTAATGTTCAATATGAGTAATTGGATTAAAAAGCGTTATTCACTATTACGTATGTTTTGCGCGAAGTTATTACTAAGACATATCTTTATCGTGGATAAAATTAAAAATGTTATACATAAAAAAGTCTTATAAATAAATTATCCTTTAAGTAATGTCTATATACAATTCGCATAAAAGAAGATACCACTATTTGGTCTTATATTAATGAGTTTAATTCATTCGTTATTGATGTTGACAAGTTAGATGTAAAATTGATAATTAGGATTAGGCTATTTTACTAGTTGTCTATTTACCTACTACCTTTAAACACTTAAAAGAAAATTATGCTTTATGTCAATTATGACTCTCTTAGTTTTGAGGATGTTAAATTAAATTTATTGTCCAAGAAAAAAAATTTAATATTGATTCTCATTATAAAGTGAAGTCTTAGGGTTTAATAGTTAAAGGTAGATCAACCAAAAAGATAATTATTCTAGATGAAAATCAAGATCTAAATCAAGAGATAGTAAATCAAGATTATTTTACCGTTATTGTAAGAAAACAAATCATGATATTTTTATTGTTTCAAATTAAAAAGACATAAAGAAATGAGTAAAACACAAAAAGAAAAAATCTGCTGACACTAGTTTTGTAGCTTATGATTCCCATGGAGATTTTCTAACTAGCACAACTAATATAGAGAATCAATCTGCATCACTTGGCTTGCAACTTTTATATATGTCAATACAAAGAGTGGTTTTTTAATTATGATTCTGTTGATACTGCTGAAGTTATTATTGGTGATGGTGTTCACTTAAAATTACTGAAATGAGTTATGTTCAACACAAGACATATGATGTCATTGTTATAACTTTTTCAAAAGTTCGTCATATTTCTAGAATGAAAAAAATAAATCTTATTTCTTTAGACACTCTTGATTCATTAGGATATAAATATGTTAGTGACAATTATGTTTTTAAGATTTTAAAAGACAAACTTGTTGTTTTAAAGGATAATAAAATTGGTGGTCTTTATTTCTTACAAGGATATATAGTTACAGGTGTAACTGTTTCCACTATCGCATCAAATCCTAACATCACCGAGCTTTAACATATGCGCTTGGAATATATGAGTGAGAAATGCATGTATCTTCATTGTAAGAAATGTTATTTAAACACTATTGGCAAACTTAATTTTTATGAAAATTGTATATTTGTAAATAAAAGAGGGTCGGTTTTCCTACTACTAATCTTCAGACTTAATAAATTCTAGATTATATTTATTCTTATCTTTAGGGTAAGTCTAAATTTCGTTCTATTGATGGATGTGAATACTTTATAACATTTATATATGATTTTTTTTCAAAGTTTGGGTTTATTTCTTGAAACATAAATATAAAGCTATTTCAGTGTTTTAGAAGTGAAAATTTTTAGTGGAAAACCAAACTAACAGAAAAATAAATAAAGAAATTGATAATAAATTGTAATTTTACAGTGGTGAGTTTGATGATTTCTATGCTAATTATGGTATTACAAGACATTTTACTGTTTCAGAACCTCCTTAATAAAACAGTGTGGCAGAGCGTATGAATCACAATCCTATGGAAAGAGCCCGTTGCATGCTTTTAAATATAAGCCTATGGAATAAGCGTGTATTATAGCCTGAAACTATTTCAACAGCTTATTATTTAATCATTCATTCTGTAAATTCTGACATTGATTTTCAGATTCAAAAAAAGTTTTGTCAGCTAAACCAATTAATTATTCTAATTTGAGAATTTTTTAGTTGTCCTACTTACGCTCAAATTAGCATTGAAAAATTAGAGTCTAGAGTAAGAAAATACATATTTATTGGTTATAAATTAATCATATAAATTAATCATTAGTTGTGATGCCACTTTTCATAAAAATGCTTTTATCTCCTCGGGTAGTTTTAATTTACCAACAATTAAATCTAAAACTAATGAAGCTATTGATGCACAGTTTGAGATAGTTTCATCTACTATTAATTTAGATTCTTTAGTTACTTTTACTACTACTAGTGCACATCAAGTTTCTGATTCATCATCTTCTAATAATAATGATCAATACAAGATAGAGCTAGAAGAAATATTCATCTACCTGTTAGATATTATGATACTGATGATATGACTTATTTTGTTTTCTTGATGCACAAGATGTTAGTGATATTGTTAAATCTTTTTCTTATTCTGAAGCTATCTCATACGAAAATTATTTTAAGTGGTTGTTAGCTATGTATGAGAAATTGAGACTAAATAAAAATTATACATAGGATTTGACAGAGCTTCTAACTGGAAAAAAGCCATTAAAGTGTTAATGGATTTATAAAAAGTAATGTATTTCTAAAGTTCAATCTACAAGATTGAAAGGCCATTTAGTAGCGAAAGGTTATGGCTAAAGGGAATGTATTGACTTCAATGAAGTTTTTTCTTCTATTATGTCATTCTTCTATTCGGATGATATTTGCTTTTGTTGTTTTATTTGATTTGGAATTAGATAACTTGATATTAAAATTGCTTTCTTACATGGAGATTTAAAAGAAGAGATTTTTATGACACAACCTAAAGGTTTTACTACTAAAAAAAGAGTATTTAGTTTGTTATCTAAAGAAATCTCTTTATGTTGTGAAATAAACTCTTGGTCAATGGTATAAAATGTTTGATTCTTTTATAATTGAAGAACAATATTCACGCAACAAATATGACAGTGTTTATTTCAAATAATTTTCTAATGAATCTTTTGTCTATTTGTTGCTTTATGTGAATGATATGCTCATTAGTTCTCATGACAAGTTACTAATTGATGTCTCAATCATAAATTTGAGATGAAAAGTCTTGGTCTTAGAAAGAAAATTCTTGACATGAAAATTCAGCGTGACCATAAGGCTGATAAACTATTTTTATCTTAGAAAATTTACATAGAGAATGTACTTGATAAATTTAATCTAGGTAATTACACTCCTATTTCTACATCTTTTGCTTTGCACTTTAAATTATCTTTAAGTCAATGTCCTATTAATGAAGATGATAAAACTATATATCACGTGTTTCTTATATCAGTGTTATTGATAATCTCATGTATGCTATGATTTGCACTCGATCAGTTTTAGCTTATGCAGTTAGTGTGGTTAACAAATTTATGTATAATCTTAGCAAAGAATAAAGTGGATTTTTTGTTATTTAATAGATACTTTTAATTTTGACTTGATATTTGATAAGAATAAAGCAAAGACAATAATATTGTTGGTTTTATTGAGTCTAATTATGCTAGAGTTCATGATAAAAAATCTATTTCTACCTATATCTTCTATTTATGTGGGTTCAAACGTCAATTAGAATGCTTCACTTTAGTCCGTTATAATCTTTCTACTAATGAAGCAGGATATATTTATAGCACTAAAGTTATCAAGGAAGCTATTTGTTTGTGATATTTTATTTCTAAAATTGGTATTCAATAGAATATTAATATTGTTTGTTGTGATAGAAAAAATATTATTTATTTAATTAAGAATGATATGTTTTATGTGATATCAATGACTATTTTATTCGTGATATTGTTGCTTAAGAATATTTTATTGTAGGAAAGTAACGAAGATAATAGAATATGATTAGTAAGTCACTCTTAATTACTAAATTCAAGCATTTGAACTTAATAGTCATTTATGGTACTTAATAGATACTTTCTTTGAGCACATAGGGGTTTTAAGTCAATTGGATTACGACTCTTTTATTTTAATATGTGACTAGTTATAACTATATTTTGTCTTCTATAGCTTCTCTCTTTATATTAAAAAGGTTTTCTACGTTTTCTAGCTAACACTCTGTTCGGCAATAGTCTACAAGTACAGAAAAAAAATCATATATCGATCGACGACCACGGCGCCTCACATCGCACCAGCACGGTTAGCTGGTTGGATACGATCCTCCCGAACAACGAATCTGTTGGATCACGGCACGCGTGCATATAGCCAGTCTCACCGTGGTTTGTTTCTTTCTCCCCGCGCGGCGTATGCAGCAAAGGCGAAGAATCTACCGCGCGGCGTTTAACTTTCTGCATGTTTGCGTTCCTTGCTGGCTTGTTGCAGACCCTTCGCTCTACGTCGTTGTCCAAATCGGGTGCCATGAATGAAAGAGAGGCTGAGTGGTTCATTAGTTATCACTCATCACCAGGCAAGTCGCTCGACGTTGCAGTTCTTGTAGTTACTGTTTTTATTGATTTTCTGGTTTGGGAAATTAAGGAAGATCGCGGCTGGATGAGATGGAGACAGGGAAATGATACAGATCTTAGAGATTGCTGGGGAAGATTTTGGCGCTTGTCTTTGTTCCGTGCTCCTAATAGCTACAGTGACATCGCCCGGTCCCGGTTTCTGGACGTTCAACTCAACAGCGACCTCGCAGTGTGGACAAGCGCAAGTAGCCTGCAAGGCTACAGCGTGCGCTTGACTCTCCCGTTTTGATTGGAGCAGTGGCGTTCGAACCAAATCAATCCATAACTAATTGGATGGACACAGTGCTTTAGAAAAAGAGAGATTTGGAATAACACTATCAAATTATCAATGCTTTAGAGAAAGAGAGATTTGTAATAACACTGTCAAATTATCAATGCTTTAGAGAAAGAGAGGTTTGTAACAGAACTATTAAAATATTGCTTAATGCATAACCGTCTATGGATCCATAGTTTAGTAGTAAAGCATTTAACTACAGATCAAGAGGTCGCCTGTTCGAACTCGGTTGGGCCTTATTATTTAACGTTTTTCTCCAAGCCTAACAATTTTACATTTTTTCCTTCTTCAACCGAATAGTTTTTCACATTAGTCCCTTTTTCCCTTGAACCTAACAGTTTATCACATTTGTCTTTTTTTTTTCACATTGTTTCTTCAACCCAAAAATTTCACATTTTTTCTTCAACCTAACACATTTAGATTTTCTCATTTTTCCTTTCATCTGTTTCCTTTTGATTTTTTCACATTTTTCTTCAACCTAACAATTTTAATTTTTCACATTTTTCTTCCATCTCTTTCTTTTTACCTTTTCACTTTTTTCTTTCCTGTTGAACATGTTTTTCTTTTGTGATGAAGCCACAAACAATTGGATAGTTGTCCACTAAAAAAGTAATCTTTTCTTCATTTTTTCCACCATAGCTACATTTTTCTTTTCCTGATGGAGCCACAAACGATTGAATAATAGTCCACTAGAAAAGTGATCTTTTCTACACTTTATTTTCCTCATGGATCCACGGAAGTTGAATAATTTTCTTTCCTGGTGGAGCCACAAACGATTGAATATTAAAAGTGGAACAACCATTGAAAATTATTTTCCCTTATTATCGGAAGATCGTTGCAATTTATCCACACGTGACGTGTTTTTGCCGGTAGATAATCATGCCTCTAAATTTGGTGCATGACCTCATCCATCAATTCAAGGGAATTAAAAATGTCAATGTTTGATAGTAACTTTGATAGTAACCTCCAAAACAGTTCGGAGGATGGTTGTGCAAGGTTGCACGCCAGGCGGCCCCACCCTGGGCTTGACGACGGTGCAAACTAAGATTAGAATAAAATTGGTATACCACACTATTGCTGCAATAAAAAATGATGGATCTAAAAATTTTCTAGAAACTAGAAAAAACATGCGTAAGTAGTCACATACATGATTAGACACTAGTGATTTGCAAAAAACCTCCCTAAACGTCATCTTCGGTTTAAGATTTTAGCTACAAGAAAATTTATTACAAATACCACCTTCTAATTTACTTTGGTTTGAGATTTCAAACAATTTCCACTGCTCACACGTTGTCATGGTCATAGATCCCCATATGCACTCCTAGAAATACAAATAGATCAATAGAAGCCGTGGTCGCCATTCATATCAGTTAGGGTCGATCAACACCACAAGAAAATGTATTGTTACATCTATCTTATTAGGTTTGAAAAAGATGAGCTAGATATAACGTCACCGAGAAAGAAGATGTGTTCAAGGTTATAGACAAAGGAATGACACATGATTTAATTAACTATGTCTCATGCTCTAAGCCTGTGACACCCAAACTTTGTTAGCAAAAAGCACGAGCTAACATAAATTAGGGGTTAAGTTAATTACCTATAAATACTGCATTAGTCATAGAATACATAAGCTGATAACTAACTTTTATTTTATCACCGAGAGTAGTCTTTACATATATTATCATCATGAACATATCCAGAAAAAGTAAAATAAAAAAAACCTACAACTAAACAAAAGCTATAGCGGAAAGCAATTTAAGCAACAAAATACTAGCATCTAGATGGCTGATTTAGTTTAGAAACAAGCTTGAAACTCAAAGTTTTTGACGGACGGTTCGATGTCGTCTTCTCCACACTCTCTCTATATATGCTAAAAATTAGATTTGAAATGAGTTTGAATTTGAAGTTAGAATTTTCTTAGAGAATTTGTAGGAGGGATTTAAGGAGATTTATTAGAGATTTAATTTTTGACATAGAGAGCACAAATTCAAATAAGGTCCAATTTTTTTTAAAAAAACGATTTTAAACAGAGCAAAATTTAAGGTGATACATGACTATAATTGAATGATATGATAGGCTTTAAAACTACTTCAAGTGTACATAACATGTGTGAAGAGTGCCATGAGAACGCTCCAGCAACAATAATAGAGAAAAATCTTAAAACAAATTAAACTAGAAGTATGTATTTGTAATATTTGGTGTGTTTTTTTAATAATGTTCTCTCAGTAATATGGTTGATCTCCTGCGGGTGACAAGTCCAGGCCACTACCCGAGGTAGTTGTTGGGCTTTGGTTCTTCCGCTCTGCCACTGAAAGCCTGGCATGCATGCCGCTGGACTGCTGGCTTGTCGACGTGACATGCATCTCCCTGACGTTTTTATCTTAAGACAGTAAGAGCAAGGACGGGTCTTCATTGGGATCAACTAGTGTCATGACCTCTCCTAGCTTTACAGAAATCACAACGGGGCTCTTCAGCTTTGTCACTTTGATGTTCAACAAAATTGAATAATGGTTCCTACTTTAAAACGCTTTATTGTGTTTGCACCCTCAAAATTATAACGGAAGCTCCACCACTCAGGCTCAGGCTTGATTTTTTTTCTCATTGTGTGCATTTTGGATTATTGTGTGCATGCTTTCTTCTAAACTTATGTTTTGTACGAAAATTTGCTATATAAAAGTTTCTTGGAATATTTTTTTAAAACAAAATTTTAACTCTATAGTAATTAATTCATTAGTTTATATTTAGCAATCAAATAATCCAAAAAATCTTAAAATCTCGTGAAAATCAAACGGGGCTAAGTAGGAGGCAGTGAATTACTTGCTCACTGGTGTAGTCGTGTGTGAATGCAAGCCCTGATGGACATGAGCTTTTCTTTAGCTTCATGTAAGATTTGGCGGCGTCCGGGTCCGGCCCGATACTCCTACTAAACTTGGAGCAATTTGTTTTAGGATAGGCGTTTGTCTACTGGGGACTGGTAGTGCAATTGTGCTACCTAGTTCCTAATGAAGAGAGGAAAAAAGACTAAAATATATATCATATATAAAAGTAGTATTGATATATTGAAATAATAAAATTTCTTGATGGTATGTATGAGTTGATTTATTTTAAAATAAAATTTTAATTTTAGAAGTTAATTTATTTTAAGATAGAGTACTATGCTGGACTGTATATTGGCTTGGCTAATTGACTTATTGGTACTAAATGCACAATCTTTGCGTATATGAATCACTTAATTGTCACTGAATTAAGGTATATATATTTGACAAAAAGAGGTGGATATATAAGCTGTTATATCATATTCTAAGGGGGAAAAAACCTATCATAAATTCCACAAAAAAAGGCAAAACGGCTCGATCTTCTGGCTAATGCAAACTAGATGTTTTATTATTTTCCCATCTCAACTTCAACTTTGGCGGAATTTCTAAATCACTCGGCCTGTGGAGTGACTGGTATCACGTTGGAGACCGTCTCCTTCCGCGGACGCGGTCCCATCCGGCGGCACCTGATCCGTAGTTGCCACCTCCGCGGAACGCTTCTCGCCATCGTCGTTGCACTCTACTGCGTCGGAGCACGGCCGCTGCGCCGCCTGCAGTGGCATCACCCTTTCTTGCCCTGCGTGAGCCTCATCGGCATCTCGTTGGTGGTAGTACTCAACCAGGAGCTGTCCAACCACACGTCTCTCGCGCAGCGCGGGCGTCTCCGGCGGCCGCTGTTGTGGAGGTGGATGGATGGGCGACGGCAGCTGTTGCATGATCATTGTCCTTCCAGAGGAATTGCCAGAGGTAGGCGCCGTCGGGCGAGGACGCACTAGCTTCAGCACCGGCGGGACGTTGAGTGGCCGCCGCACTGGCGCCAGGCCATTGCATGCCGCCGCCGGCCGTTGCGCCGACGGCGTATCTCCGTTTTGTGCCACCTCAGGCCCCTGCACTGGCATCATCTGGCCGCTGTATCTCGCCGGCGGCTGTTGCACTGACATCGTCTGTACGTTGTGTACCATCTGTCTCCCCTGTAGTTGCGCCTGCAACTGCAAGTTGTATTCCATTGCCGCCCGTTGCCGTTGCAGAAGCATCTGCATCTGCATCTGGTACTGGTAGTTGTACGTCGCCTGTGACAGTTACATCGACGACATCTGTCCGTTGCTTGCCACCTGCGGCCCCTGAACAATAGGCGCCCGGCCGTTGCACCGACGAGGCCTGCCCGTTGTCTGCCACCATCAGTCCCTGCTGCACTGGCTTCTGGCCGTTGCGTGCCGCCTGCTGCCGTCGCAAAAGCACCTGTCTGTTGTGTTCCGCCACCATTTGCCGTCGCATCATCAGATTGTTGTATGCCACCTGCCGCTGCTGCATTTGCAACGGGCCGTTGAACGTCATGTGCTGCCGAGGCACCGTTGCGTGGCCAGTCGCATGTGCCATCGCGTGCCCTGTTCGGTTGTCGTGTATGGGCGTTCCCAGCGGCATCTGCACCGCGCCGGCGCCGGCGCCGCCGATGTACAATGACGGTTGTGCCGGCGCTCCTCCCTGCAGGGTCAGCTTAGGCCGCTAAGGTGGCCTCTGCGCCACGGCGGCGTCCTCCTCCGCTGGCCTCTTATTGCCCGTTTGCTTCGGCCCCGCGGTCTCTTCGCCCGTCCCGGCGGCCGGCCCGGGTTGCGACGGGGAGAGCTCCTCGACGGTGCTGGTTGGGGGCCCGGGCTCCTGCGACGAGGAGAGCTCTCCATCGAAAGCGGCGTTGGCGTTGCTGGTGCTTGCCTCCTCCTCGTCCCCTGGCTGTCTGTCCCTCGGTGTCACGTAAATCTTGCACATGACAGCTGCACGCCGCAAAACAAGTTTAAGTTAGATCAGATCATCATAAACAAGAAAATTTCACACGAACAAGAAAATTTCACCGACCGTCTTGCTGCTGTCGTTGGTGCTGCTCTTGTCGACCTTGTTCTCGTACTCCGGGATGGTGAACTCGTGCATCAGCCACTTGGTCTGCTTCTCCTCGTCCTTGACGGGGCCCTCGTGGTAGGCGAGGGAGTTCTTGCAGAACTTGACGTTCCCGTCGACGATCGTCTCTTCTGCCTCCTTCCTCCCCGTCGACATCTTCCACCACCCGCGATCGTCTTCCGTGCCCCGCGACGGCCTGCCGCCGCCCTGGTACTTGCGAGCCCTCGGGGACAGGAAGTACCACGCGTCCTCGCCCCTGTTCTTGTACAACTCTGCGATCCATCATCAATCGCCGGTGACCCGTCATCATGGAAGTCGCCAAAAAGGAAAAAAAAGTGGACAAAACTTAACTATAGAATCCAGTACTGCTACAACTAAAAGATCAAAATACTGGCCAGGGCAGGAACAGAGGAAGAGCACGATCGAAAATATTGAGTACTTACCGTTGACGAGCTTGTCCGGGTGGAACTCGTAGACGTTCGTTTCGATGATCCTGTCGTTGGGCACGGCCGACCGGCCTTGCAGCCTGGGGAGGAGATAGTGCTCGACGAGATCATTGTCCTTCGGCTTGAACCGGAACACGAAACTGAGGATCTCGTCCTCCTTGTCTCCTCCGCCTCCGGCGCCCTTCTTCTCCTCTCCTTCTGCCATGTCGGGCCGGTTATTCAAGCTGCCGTGAGATTCTCGATCGAGGTTGCGGAAGAGACCTGCTCAGGATCGATGAAGGGCTCCTCAAATCATTACCTACAATGAATGCATGGTTAGCTGGTAACGTTAATTATTGAGAGTTTTGTTGCCCTTTTTGTGTTAAACCCGACGCTAGCGCTTGCAATTTGAGATGGACTCAAACTCTCATGGATGGAAGGAGCAGCTCGCGTCCGGAACTAGGTGGAAGAAGGGTTCGAGTACAAGTCCTAGAGCAAAAGGGCGAACGGTAAGGAAACGGCAAGAACAGGTCAGTCGGCATGGCCGTGCGTCCGCCCTTTGGAAATTTGTGACCGGATTAGTAAATAAACCAAGTTTTATTTTAAAAATAAAACTTACTCCCCCTATTTCTTTATATCTACTATTTATATTTAAACTTTCACCATTCATTTTTTCTGCAAAACTTTTCTAAATACTATATCATATTATCATCAAAGTGCGTTGTCCACTATTTTCTAAAATTCTATTTTTTAAAATTTTATTTAGTGGTGTCATTAAAAATCATGTTTTCACCTTTAAAATATTAAAATTCTAGTGGTCAATTTTTTTTTAAAAAACTATGTCAGTAAAAATTTCTTTCTATCCAAGAAATTTAAATTTTATTTTCGGATGTCAACCATCTAGTGAATATTTTCTTCTTTATTTTAATATTCTCTTATTCCATTGTTCAACTTTCTTCTTCTTTTGTACACTTATGGTCTATCCACTTTAAATTTAATCACGTATGGACGAAAATAGTAAAAGTTAGGATCCTCTCTCAACCTTCCCTCTTCTATCTCTTCAAAAATCAACAACACACCTCTTCCCTTTCTTCAATCAAACTAAGTTTGTCTTTTCTGGTAAAATTAAATCGATCCACGCTTGTATAGCTCCCATCTATCATTTTGTTTTGTCTCCAGCCAAAACAATGCATCACTAAGTTCATCCATCTTTTCACCTAAGAGCCTACATGTGCATGCGAATCATCTGCACACGAATGAGACAAACAACAGAGAAGCCACGCACATATAACCTCTTCATCTTTTTATTATGTCTCAGGCTTAAACAAAGCCACCACTGCATGCATGAATGTGCATATGTGTGGTCAGGAGACAAAGTAGCTTACTGGCTCATCGGACAATTGAAGACAACTATAAACACAAGGCAACGTCTTGTCTCATCGCGACAAATGTAAAAGACATTGATAAAAACTTTGCGCGATTCATGATGCCGTATGAAAGCTTGTGGTCACTTGGTTCATTGTGACATCTCGAAAGTGGCTACAAAGACCTCAGCCATTGCCCACACTATGACCATCCTCTCTATTTCCTCTCACCTCTTACTAGCAATCCGAGGAAGAAAACCAAGCTACCATGTTTCCTTCCTCAAGCTCCCTCTGTTCCTATACCGTTCTCCCTTATCCATTGTTCTAGAGCCCATCGAAAATCATAGTCGACACCATCATACCCCCTGATTCTATTTCTCGCCACGTCAAAATAGAGAAGTGTTGCCGCCAGTAGCTTGATATTTTTGGTGAGACCCCGACCTTGTTCTTCATCTCTATGCTCTCAAGATGGCCCTAAGAAGCTAGCTATCACCTCCGTTAAGGCCTTGACTGCTGCTGTGCCCTAGTGAGTCACCGTTTCCTATAGCGACGACCTTCCCACGCCATCCCTACTTCACTACTCCGGCTACTCTCGGAACACTGTCGCCTCACCTTGTTGCGAAAAAGAGGAGAGAATGAGAAAAAAATAAGAAAGATAAAAAAAGAAGGTGGAAGGACCCACATGTCCACTCGACCATGCACTTGGTCCACATGCGGTAGGTTACTAACACCTGGGCCTAACCTGTTAGCCACTCCTAGCGAATATTGTCAAGAATATTTTCGATAATTTCTAATAATCTTTTTTAATTTTAAAAAAATCAACTTTAAACTTTAAAAATTTATATATTTTATCTATAACTTCGATTGAACTCGTCTGAACTATCCGGTCTAAACCGACTCTAGACTGTCTGATAGAGAAAACTCTATGGAGACTATATCATTTAAGGTTGGAGACTCCGGTCCATTTTCACTGTTAGGCAATGAAACTTTTCAAAAATATCCAGTAATTTAGATAAAATATCTAGAAGACTTTCTAGAGAAAAACCAAAAACGAAAGGTGCAAGTGGTGCAAATATTCACTAAAAAAATAAAAGAAACTAATTGAGCGTTTGCTTCCCAACTTAAACTAATATTTGTATCAAGCTATTAAATCTAATTGAGCACTTGTATTTTATTTTTGTTGAATCTTAGTACTCAACAAAAATAAAATACATTTAAAGTACAACATAAAATACTCTTCGATGACTTTCTTTCATGATAGATATTTCTTTTCACATATTCAATTTCTCCTAGTGACTAACTTCTACAGTTTTCTCCACTAAGCACATTAATCCTCTAATTTTTTTGTCATGTATTATCCAAAACCCACTAGTTGGTCTAGATGCATTTTCAATATTTAATGGTAAAGTTTTGCTAATGAATTGATGATTGTATGTGATGGATTAAATTAATCGAAATGGGGAAAATGGACTGTAAAATGTGATGAAAATCCAACAGGTTAATGTTGATGGTTTGAGAAATAAAAAATATTTTTTTAGAGATAACTCGGGGTGCGAAGTCCTTACTTGTGTGAGAAGACTTTATGTTCACACAGAAGTACCGATTTGCTGGGAAACTACTCTAAACATAGTACAGTGCGACCACATAGGTGATATAAGACGCCCCTGACTAAGTAATTAGTTGAATTAGAATAACTTATTTTCCTTCAGTTATGGAATCACCAGAGTAGCCATAAAAAGTGGTTCTTGTGGGATCCTAAGTAAAGTAAGTCTGGAAACTACTTAGGACTTAGTCTAGAACCATTTTGACTGATATCTAGTTATCCTAGATATAGTTTGGAAGGGCCTTGTCATTAGTCCCCTTCCACTAACTCTATCTAATCAATTCATGCTAAGTGACCAGACACAGATAAATATCTTGTGGTTAAAACATATATCTTCTCTAGAAGTCTTGTCTAAATTGTTTAAATAGTCATGTCTATAATTATGAGTAGATGTAAAGTGATTTCTCTCACGTATATTTATTTATAAATAATTATAAAATAAATTTGTGGGATGAAAATTATTTTTAGAGTTAAACTTTGTGTGGTTAGAAATAGATCTGTATTGTCTAGAAAGTCAAATAGCTTTCTTTAAGATGTTAACTATAAAGAAAAATGAAATTTAAGAAATATAAAGAAAGTAAAGTGTGGTGATTAAACTATCATGAGAAGAAGGTTTTAGGAGTCATGAACTTAAGAGTAGGGCGAGGTCCTCTGTGATGATTGTTTTTAGAGATGAGTGTGTTATGGTGAAAAAGTAAAATGGGTTAAATTTTAAAAAATAGGGAAAATGTTTTAAATGTTTTTAGGAGCTCAAAAAGTGGGAATTGTTGTAAAAATGAAACTTTGAGACAAAAATTTTCTTTACATAATAAATTACACTAAATGGAGTTCTTCCATGGTAGTATTGTGGGAAGACCTCAGTCTAGGAAAATGCAAACTCTTGATTTTTGAAGAATGTTTCTAAATAAGTTTATGAAATTAACCCAACAAATCTTTGAAGACTGTGCATGTTATATTTTTTTCTATAGTTTGTTGAGTAGATGTGATCATGCTTGCTCTTATAATCTATAGTGAAGTTATTGAAGACGAATGAGCCATCGAGGAGGTTTCTCTCAATGAGTTTCTATCGGTTCAAGTTGACTACAAAAGTGTTATAGGGTTCATCATAGTTTTTAAACTTAGCAAGTGGATTAGGGTCATCTTAGTTCCTTTCACTACTGCTTGAGTTTTATTGTGGTATGACAAGTGTGTTCGTTTAATCGCTAATATAATATACATAATAAAGAAAGATCACATGATCTACTTAGATTTCTTTGTGTGCCCATTTAGATTTATAGGACTAATACACATATTTCTCTTGTAAATTTACCGTAGAACTGACCGGAGAGGGTGTCACATCTTTATTCAACCTAATCTATTTCGTCCATGAGAATAAATAGCACTGAAGAAAAAGTAGAACATTGTAGACTCGTTAAACATGACAGAATATAGATGTCATATTCCCTGAGTAATGGAGCTCGTAACACAGTCCTAACATAAGATATTGTTCGGCTTCGTCAACCACGAAATATCCTGCCTCGTCGGTCGCGAAAATAACTGATTTTTCCAAGCTTCGTCGGTCATGGAAAATGAATGATTTATATGTGAGACTGAATTAGTGTACTCAACCTGAATCTCTGATCTGCAATGAATATAGTCGGCTCGATTTTACCAAATTGCACATGGCTAATTTCTTCAATTCTCTTTCCAGCGCTATTCCCTAAAAACATGGGTACATGTATACCTGTACCATGTACACATGCAATTTCATTACATGCTCAAGGAAACAAGCACCGCCTGTTTCTTTCGGATATATGCAACCTGCCGATGCACATGGAAGTGTCGCCACCAAATCAGTGTGTACACGATCTGACTTTGTGACCACATCCACCCACATGATCTGTTGTCGAGCCCGTGTTTCTTTCATATAGATGACCTGCAACCTGTTGTGCGCGTGTGCTGAGACATGTCAAGCGCGCGCGCGCTAGCCACCCAGTTTCGATCTTTGGCATGTCGTCCAAGACAATTAGCTGCACGTCGATGACTCCTTGTAGTAAAAGAGTAGCTTGTATCAGATAGTATCACTCGGCTACTAGTAAACTGAATTAAATAAAGAGATGTGGTAAGGTAGTGACGTTGTATAAGGTATGATCGAGAGCGTGTCCGGTTACCAATTCACTAGGAGTGTTCTAGTGTGTAATGCTGTCATAGTGTAGGATCGAATGGTGTACGAAAGATAAAATAAAAATTTAATAAATTTTCTTAAACACAAAATCTGAAAATCTATCTTTTCTAAAATTGGAGATAACACTGTAACTAAACCGTTTGTAAAAAAAAATCCGTAACTCCGATTGACCTTAGAAAATTACAAAATAAATTAGATAAAATTTGTAAATAAACCCAATTAAAATAACCTTAATTGGACTATGTATCTTAAGATATTAACGAAACAAAATAGATAAACCAAAATTACTAATTAATTAATAAAATCTAAAAATAATTAACCGACAAAACTTTTAATAATAATAAAAAACACACTATCTAAATTTTGTATCAAAGAAATCAAATCAAAACCTAGAGGAAATAATTTAATCCAAAATCAAACGATACATATGCACAAAAAGAGAGAATAATTTTCGCACAAATTTTCAACGATTACCTTTATTTCCAAAATTGAGCTTACAAAAATTACACAAAAATTTGTTTATTTTAGCCATCTGATTTGAAACGTATGCTCCAGATTGCGCCATGTCACCCCTTATATGGAAGGCTACACAGTTCGACTCGAATCTATAGAAAATCCGACTCTGTTATTATTCTAGCGCCTCAGCTCCAATCATAACGCACCATATCGCCTCCAGATCTCCTACGGCCTCTACATGCGTGCTCTCGTATGTGACACATCGGTCTTGTCGACCCCACCTATCAGTCGTCGAGTCTTTACCACGCCCACACTCACACTCGCTGACATCCTGGTCCTGCTAGTCAACCTCAGCGTCGCTGTCGCGTGGGTGCCTGCTCCCACTAATAGCTTGGTCCACATGTTAATCTCACGTCATTCCTAGGCCATCGCCACGCCATGCACTGTTTCACTAGGCCATGTATATTATTGTTTCACTTTGCCATAAAAAATCAGCTCATTACTATTGCAAATTCAGAAAATTGTTTTCTCAATTTTTGTTCAAAATTACTCCAAATTTCTTCAACAATTTTCTATTTATTTCCTAAATTTAATTCTTGCACACAAATCAAAAAATTCTTCAACATAGATTTTTCAACCAGACCTATGTAAATACACACGTTCACCATATATTTTTCATCAATAATTTAAAATAAAAACAATTAAATAAAGCCAATTTTAATATACACTATTTTTACTAATTTCAATCATAAACTATTTTACATTAAAACAAAATTTTTATAATTATTATCTAACAATCTCCCTCTTGATGAAAACGTTGGCAACAACACATGAATATTAAATATTAGCATTTAACTTCTCAAAAAAATTTGCAACAAACTCTCTCCTTTTTTGGCAATGGATTTATCAAGTAAACATAATAGAAAGAAAGCTTTTCTAATTTCGAACAAATTTTGTTATATATATATATTTAATAAACACCATAAATAATCAATATAAACGAACTCATACATATCAGGCTAAAAGTAAGTTACACTAGTATATCAATATAAATATATATGTAATGTATGATAACTAAAAATCAAGTGGAATTAATAATTTATTTGAAGACATGATATTATTTACTTACTATTTTAAAACTTGCAAGCATTATTTTGATGCACTTTTTTTGCCTTTTTTGTAAATTGAAAACTTGAATGATCACAATTATAACATAAATTATAAGGAATTATATACATCATTACCCTTACTTTTCAATCTGTTCAAACATATGTCTTTTGAGAATTACAAGTCTATGAATCCGGTTTTGGATATACATAATTTTTTTTAAGTTCATACTAAAGTTAATTGTAAGCAATATTGAGAAAAAGAAGTGCAACAATGCATATTTACTTGATCTTTTTCATACTTTTCATAGCACATATATATATTTTTAATATTTCTCAGATCATATTAGCACTTTTAAAACAAGATAATAATAAATAAGAAAATTAAATTATGTTAAGATTTAATTCAAGTTGAGGTAGTCCAACAAAGATCAACATCATACATATAAAAATATGAAAATACTCATACCTTATGACATGAATATGATTGTAAATAATACACATGAATCATATGTAGTGCTCATTTAATAAAATTTTCTTTTAAAAAAAGAACACACAAAAAATGTCACAAAAGTTGATGCTCGCCCTTAAAACAACCCCATAGGATGAATAACCCAACTTCTCCTTGAAAATGAGCAAAACGAGATGAATCCAAAGTTTTTGAAAAATTTCTGCCAATTGATGTTCAGTATTCATATGATGAAGAGTCACATTATGTTTTTAATTTGATCTCTAAGAAAGTGAAATCTAATATCAATATATTTTATTCTAGAGTGTTAACTGGGTTATTAACAATACAAATAGTACTTGTATTATCACAGAAAAGACGAACGTTTTTAAAATAACACCATAATTTTTAAGTGTAGCTAGTATCAAAAAATTCGAGAACAACAATTATTAGTACCCATATATTTAGATTTAGCAGTTAATTGTGCTACAGATGATTGTTTTCTAAAACACTAAGCAACAAGTGAATTACTTGGAAAAAACAAATACCAAAATATTTATTAGTGTACATTTTCTAAAAATAATACCATAAAAAGCTCTTAATTTAATCCATAAAGATGTAGATAGACATATACCAAATCTTCCTTATAAACATATCACAAATTGTATATGTTATTGTGTATGCTCCGTCGTTTGTGAATTTGTGATCGGTAAATAAACCAATTCAATTAATTGTTTGGGAGTAACCAAAGTTTTATCAGTAATAAAAATATTCTCCTCGTGAATGTATGCGCCTGTATCTATAATCACATTCATATAAATAAAAGCATCTTCAAAAATTATCTTTTTAACATGCGATGCTCCTGTGAGATAGGAGAATCAATTCTTAACATCAGACATATGATGTAAACATCCAGAATTTAGTAGTAAAAAGTTTTCCTTTCTTGTGCAAAGTGAGTACACAAAAGAAGACACAATTGAGGTCTTTGACTAGGGTTATTAATATAACATTTGGGAATCCAGTACTGAGATACATGACGCACACCAAAAGACATAACATAAGTATTTCTATGCAAAAGTTTTGATCTTTTATTACTCATGTAAGTAGTAAAAAATGGTGTGCTTTCTCAAATTAGGTATTGCCTTAGCTGTTTCTCCCATTTGTTACTTAGAAAGTCTAAAATAAAATTTAATTTTATGTCTATCTCTACTACAATGAAAACAAGTGTACTTAACTTTATATTTACTAAAAAGTAGAAACAATACTCGTATTTGTTATACCAATAAATAACATAACATCACCAAATTTAAAGATTATCTTTTTCTGCAATCTCAAATATGCCACTATGAAAATTACATGATTCTGAAAATAATCATAAGGATCATAGCCCAAAGTTGTCTTAAATTTTTGAGAACTAGTGTTTTGATTTAAAATTTAATTCAAGCTTTGAGTTCCCATCTTTCCTTATAAATAATCAATACGATTTAAAAGAGTGGCACAATTTTTATAAAAAACATGCTAAAATTTATCATTATTTCTATAATTAGAGCATGAAAAAACTTTATAAGTAGCAAGATCATCTTTTAGTTGAGCAATTTTAATATCAGTATTTTTAAGTTCAACTTAAGAGAATTATAATTGTCACAATAATCAAATTTTACAACTATATAAAGATGCTTACCATTTTTCTCTTTTTCAAGATTAAGTTATTTCAAAGTAGAAGCGTACATATCTCATAGAGAATTAAATTCAGTATAAATTAAATCACATGATAGGAGTTAATGTTTTAAATCTTGTAATTTTAGCATTTAATTATTCAACCAAAACATCTTATTTCTAAATCTTTTTATCTTTATTTTCTAATAAAGTAACAAGTTTTTCAATAACACAAGCTAAATCATTATAAGACGTTTCTAGCTCATTGTCTGTGTTGTTGTCGATGTCGCTATTGGTTCAAGAGCAGAAAGAATATAGTGTACTATCTTCTTGTTTAAATACTCATTCTTTGGTACTCTTGAATGATCGGTTCTTTTCACCCTCTTCTTCTTCCTCCTCATCTTCGTCTTTAGAAATTCTTCTTAAAAGTTTTTGACATTTAAGACGAAGATGATTAAGTGAACCGCATTCAAAACATCTTCAAGATTCTCCACCATTTGTTCTCCTTCTATATCGAGCATGTGGAGAGGATTGCTAAATCATCTTCATGTAGTTATTCTATCTGTTCATCGGTTAGTGAAGACAAAATAAATAAAGCAAAACTAGCTGAAAAATTAATACCAATAGAGTTGCTAGTTTGGTAATTAAAGCTATTGATTTATTAGTAATATTTTTCCTAGAAAAAACATATAGCTCATAAGTTTTCAATTTAGAATAAAGCATATCTAAAATAAATGAACTCATGGCAGTAGATTCTTTAATTGATGTTATTTTTATCTTCTAAATAGACATATTTAAAGTTTATGAGAATTTTTAGCCTCAAAATATATAATATTAGCATAATGCAAGTTGCTAAGAATCTTATTAAAGTGAGCAAATAAATTATTAAAGAGATTTATCAGATTTTATGTCAAAACATATGTATTCTTTTTTAAACATGTCCTAATGTATCTCTTTTATCGTGTTTAATCCTTCGTGGTAATTTCAAAGTGCTTTCTATGCCTCATATGCTGACTTGAGATGCACCGTATGGTCAAAGTCGTTTCTTTCTGGCCCTTATATAATCAAATTTCTCACCTTACTCTCACATCATCATTTTTGAGAACTTAATATGCCTTGTAAATCTTCTCCTATATAGCAAAGCCAAGCTTAGATATATTCCTCCATCATGGTCTTTCAATACTAAAAATTAACACCATTGAAAATATAAGGTTTTATCGAATATATATTCGTCGACATATTTCTTTATTCTTGATTAAGATCAATTAGAAAAAAAATAATCTGGCTCTGATACCACTGGTAAGATCAAATCACTTTAAGAAAGTATGCAGAGAGAGGTGAATGATTGCAGAAGATAAAATAAAATTTTAATAAATTTTGTTTTCCCAAACTGGACATAACACTATTTCATTATTAAATAGATTATAGTCGAAGATCCATATGACCTAGAAAAATTATAGAATAAATTAGATAAAATTTGTAAACAAACTCAAATCATCTCAATTAGACTTCTGTATCTCAAGATATTAAAGAAACAAAATTACTAAAAAAATGACCAAAATTAATTAAGCACTAATTAATTAAAAACACAATATCTGAAAATAATTAACCAATCAAAATTTTTAGCAAACACTCTAGCTAAATTTTGGATAAAAGAAATTAAATCAAAACCCAGTTAAAATGATTTTCGCACAAATTTCCGACAAACTCTACCTTTATTCCTAAAATTAAGCTTACAAAAATTATTAAAAAAAAACTCTCTCAATTTTCTATGTCTCAATTCCTAACATCTTATCCACTATTTATACCAAAAAATCCCAAAGAAAATAAACTAAATGCCACTGAAATTTCGTAATCTCCGATCTAAAATTGACGCTCCAGATTATACCACGTCACCTCGTATACAGAAGGCTATTCGACTCGAATCCATAGAAAATCCGACTCGGTTACTATTCTAGCACATCCGCTTCAATCATAATGCACTATGTCGTCTCCGAATCTCCTATGGCCACCGCGTGCGCTTCCACGCACGACACGTAGCTCCTATTAGCCTCAGCTATTAGTCGCCAAGACTTCATCGGCCCATGTTCACGTTCGCTGACATTCTGGTCTCGTTTATCAGCTTCTGCACCACCGCCACACGCGCGCTCGCTCCCGCTAACAACTTGGTCCCACATGTTAGTTTGACATTGTTGATGGGTGATCGCTATGCCACATAGGCCGTGCTTTTTTACTGTTTCACTGGCCGGTTATTCTAAATTTAGAAAATTGTTTTATCAATTTTTTTCGATATTTCTCCAATTTTTTAAAATATTTTTCCATCTATTTTGTAAATTTAATTGCTGCACATAAATTAAAAAAACATTCTTTGATCTAGATTTTTCAACACGACCCATGTCAAGGCACACACATCTTCACCATATATTTTTTATAAATAATTTAAAATAAAAAACAGTTAAATAAAATCAATATTAATATAAACTATTTTTACCTATTTCAATATTTTACCAATTTTAATTAAAACCAAATTTTCATTATTTCTATGGTGTAAGTTCTACTGTGTCTTCTTTATAATGCGTTGTTCTTTGTACCGTAATGAACTTGCTGTGGTTTGTGAAAACCTCTTCTCAAAATCCCTCCTAATTAATATGCTCTTTGTCTTCTTTTTCTTGGGACAGATGGCAAGACGAGCCCCACACTAGATTAAAGCGCCAACCCGTTTGAGATATGAGGAAGAACCCAATCCAGCTCGAGCCATCCACCGTAATCAAGACAACAGTTCAAGATTAAGTTTTAAAAAGTGCTTCAGCTCAGTATACTCCAGTAAATCAACCGGAGGTACTCCTTTTCTATAGCTGAACACTGACTTCCAACGCTTGCTAGCAATTCCGACCCAAATCTTACAATTGATGCGTGAGTCGGTTGTCGATGGTGATTGGCGTGTGAGAAATGTTGGTGCTGAGTGACAGGGTGAGGATGAGGGTGAGGGTGAGAGTGTGTTGTGTGTGTGACCGGGAGAGAGCGAGCCCTTTTTGCGACAGATGGAGAGACGGGCTTTTATAGCAGAAATCTAGGTCACAGCCTCGCCGCCGCTGCCAAACTACCTGATGCTAATTTCTTGGATCGCTAACCGGTCTGGCTGACCATGCAGATTTCTGTTTATTAATTTAACCAATCTTCATTCAAATCAGCAACGGTTGAATATCCGGTCTTCCATCTACGAGTCAAATTGATTATTTGGTTGACTCCCGAACCTGACGCGAACAATGCTGACTAATCATACCAGTTATGAGCGCAGCCCAAATTAACATGGACCGAACCTATGCATGAAGAATTAATTAATTTTTCAAACTGAAATATGATGTAATTTGGAGCTACTAATCAACAATCATTTGCACATGAGCCCTTATTCATTCTTATTTTCCTCGTAGACCCCTGTAAATTACTCGGGCGCCTGGCCACATCGCGCATTTCATTATTTTCTAAGTTGAACTATATTGCATGATAACTGGGTGGAATCCTGAACTTCGGGCCTAATATCAGCACCTGTGTACATGTATAAATTGCGCACATATGTGATCCCTGAACTTTTCGGTATTTAATCACCATATTCATTCACGCCATTTGACCATAATTATTGATCAATTTGCTCTCCAACCAGCATCATAACAATATATAGTCAAACAATGGAAAAACTAAATCTAAAGAGTCCATGATGCCAGCTCTCTGCGCATGTAATCGCGTTGATGGAGTCCAGATCATTGACGGTCGCTTCTGCTCGCATTGGAGTCCTGATCATATTCGATCGGATGAAAGACGTACTATTGCAACTGAAGTCTTGATGTAGGTTTGATGGGCTTTTTAATTTGAGCCCACAAAATTAAAAGGTAGATTGACACACAACGTGACATTATTATTATTATCGGATCTATGGTTCTGATTTTTACGAGCTATCTAATTAATAGTTAGGTCTCTCTAGCTAATATGAAAGCTTTTTAAAAATACATAATTAATATATGTACATATATATAGATGTTATATTATCAAAAATGTGTTAGTGTCATAAATATGACTATGTAACTTTTATTTATTGTATTATAATTATTATTTAAAGATTTAAAAGTAATTTATGGTCAAAGTAAATCGTCAATAGTCAGTTATTTGAGAACATAGGGAGCAGTAAACTTCGATTAGTTCGTTCCAAAACACCCCAAAACGGAGCTGTCTAATACTGTCCATAGTACTCTGGATTCTAACTCATGTAACACAACCTTGTGGTACCTAAAGGCCAATCCAAAAGTTGAGCTGAATCCTAACGTTTTTAAACCCACACTTATATCTGGTGATCTTGTTCCACTTTGTTATTTCCCGAAGATATACATTAAGTACTACAGATTTCAGCAGCACACTTTCTATAGTCTCCACTGCCATAATTTGAGCAAAGGTTGACGAAAGTAATGAGCCATCAGCGACAAACGTATATATAGCAAGACAGTATAATCTTCGATGCAAGAATATGATGTCAGATACTTGTAAGGTTGCAAAAAAAAAAAGAAGGGAAGGAAAAGAAGTCAGATACTTCTAACTTGTTAAACAAGAGAATCTGTATCAGTGTTGCCATGCATTTACATTACTTAATTTTCCCATTTCTGAACTGAAAATATGAGCACCTGGCTCGTTCAGTTTAGTAGATACAAGAAAAACAGGATATCTAGCGGTGATTAACCCTGTACTCCGGTAGGGAGCAACTAAGGGCATTCAATAATTGTGGCATACCTTACCATGTCCTAATGCCAAGAAGTATATATTTTTCAAAAGTATCATCTGCTGCTCGGTAATGCCGGATCGGCTACTAGCAAATAACTATGCTATTATCTCAGGAACATCTACAAGCACGGTACTAATTAGACTGCTTTTACTGGTTACCTTGCTGACGTAGGATAATGGTATTTCATTTTGCAGCCTGACGAGCCAACCACTCTGATCTGGTCAAACCATAGTAGCTTGCGCTACTTCCAGGCCACATAAGGAAATTCCAGCCAGTGGGAGATCCACCAATAACATAAGACCTTCGCAAGCGTTGAACTGGCTTCTTTGTATAATCTATCACACTTGGTTTGGCGTCTCGCTTAATCTCCACAGGATTGAGTGGTACCTTCTCACCAGTACCATGCATAAAAGATGCAGTCTGGTCTGTCGGAGGAACTTGATTCTTCTCTTCTGGTGGGATTTTCCCTGCAGGCATATTTCTGGCATCTTCAGATGCAGGCTCATCTGTTGGTTTTACAGGCCCAGAAGCCGCTGAGAGATCAAGCCGCATTTTCTTAGATAATTCCATGAAAACTATTATCTCTGCATAGGAACCAAGGGCAGATTGCTTAGACTTACTTATCTTCAGTAACTGCATGCTTATACATGGGGATGAATTCGTATGTTCAAAAACTATCCAGATATCACATTAAGCTACAGGCACTCAACAGATTCTGTAGGCCAAACAACAGTGATCCACTTTGGGTGACCTTTATTCATTTTTCAGATAAAATGCACATTTTGAAATTGCTAATTCTGTTGGGCCAATGCAGGATATTAGGAATAAGTACAGCAGTAGCCTTTTTAGAGTAACAGAATGACCTATTAATGCCATATATTTCATTTACCTACAAATGCAGGGTACTAGAAATTCTAACACAATTTACTGTTGTATGTAACAAATAGATAGTTATGCTGGGATTAATATCAGTAGGGATTTGTTAAAGTGTATGACTATAAACGACAAATCCCTACTGATATTAATCCCAGCATAACTATCTATTTGTTAAAGTGTAACAACTGATGGAAAATTGCAAGTGTCCAATCACAAGGGCTGTAGATATCTTAACAGCATGAAGGGGCTACGGACTTACATCGACAAAGAGGCAATGACTGCCAAAACACCTGAGGTAATCTTAGTGTGTCAAATATCAAGAGAGAAGTGTGTTTTTATGAAAGAAGGTGAAAGTAAAATTGTTCGAGTGTTCAACACAATCTCCAATACCATAATAATTTCTGTATTTGCGAGCATGATCATAAAAATTAGTCAAAATGCAATCAGGAAGTTCAGAATGTCTGTCCAATAACAATACAAATTGGGATTTACCTTTCAGGATCTCAAGAGAAGCATCTTTCTTTTCGATATCATTGCCTTCACACAACTTCAAAACAAGGAGTAAAATGTAAACATTTTAGAGTGGATTCATCTTCTACCGAGAACAAACTGCATGACAATTGTCAAGCAAACAGCAAGCACAGATGTCAATTTGGTGAGAGTTCTAATACAACAGTATGAGTTTTTCTCTGGTCATTGGGAGGTAGAGGTATTTTTAGCATTAATCGGGAGGTACAAACTTGGCTGAGAGGTATACCTCTTGATTAATGTACGAGGTACATATACCTCCCAATACCACACATTGGCTGTGAAAGCGCTCATTTGCCATAGGACAATGGTGGCATAACCAACTCAGTTCAGAATCACCACGCCATAAATTTCAACTAGAAGAGAGCATGTGCCTAAGTGTATTGAGACCTGGCACAAAATTTTCAACTTTGGTTTTAATTTAAAATTTTCCAGGGTTTCGCCAGAAAGAGCAGAACTTCAAGAAATGTTCGAGCTCGAACCATTGATCAATAAGCATCACTTATGCACGTCAAGCAAAAAACACCACTACATGTTGCACTAGAACATATGAACATGATCATGCTAGTTGATGGTGCTGCTGTTGCTATGGCAGAGCGGCGAATGCCACTCGAAAATGTTAGGGTTCGAGGTGCGGACCTGAAGGAAGCGGCCGCGGAGGTTGGCGACGGCTACTCTGATGTTGTAGTAGGGCGAGTGCTGAAACCCCACTTCCTCAAGCTTCCGCTTCTTCGGTGCCGCGTTGGGCTCGGCGGCTGAAGATGGCGGCGGAGGCGGGGGCTTTCGGTCACTGGCAGCCGTTGACTCCGACGGCGGAGACGGAGGCGGAGGAGGAGGCGGAGGGGTAGGGGCGGTGGTCGGAGCGACCATCGCGGCGCGGTTGTGGAGGGTGAGATTTCGCTAGACCTTTCCCTACCTGGGGAACAAACGAATTTTTATCTTCCTCTTCCCCTTTCTTCCCAAAACATTGTACAAACACATCTACTCACCTTATTTTTTATAAATACACACACTATATTTTTTAAAAACTATATTGATAAGCACATGCAACTGAGTTGAGTTGAAGGCTCAAATTCCATCATAATGGACATGTGCTTCCTCTCCTAAAGCTTAACACAAGAACCGATTCAATACTACTATAACATCGCAACAAAATATAAATTGAAAACCAAGAACTGACAAAGCACAGACATATAATCTTAATTAGCTAAAATCACTTGTGTTAATTGGCTATTATCCAAAACCACTACTGAGATTATATAAATGGTATTGTAAAGCTTGAGACTATAATATCACAACAGAATATAAATTGAGAACCAAGAACATATAAGGTACAAACAAAGTATCATCTTGATTGGCTAAAACCACTTGTTTAAACAAATCTATACAGGAAACTGTTATCTAAAACCACTTTTAAGACCTAATAAATGCTATTGCAAAGCTGGAGACTGTAACATCGCAATAAAATATAGATCGAGAACCACGAACCGATAAATTACAAACATACCACTTTAATTAGCTCAAACCACTCGTTTAAACATACATAAACTATCATCCTAAACCAATTTTCGATTAGTAGATTCCACCACATGACAACTAACCGATCTATGCTTAGTTTGCACAATTTTTTTTAAGTTTTACATATCATTTCCTTAAAACGTTGCGTGCAACTTTGCACAAAATTCCAAATTCGAAAGTTTGGAATCTAAATTTGTTGTATTCCCTGCAATAGTTCAGTCATGTTATATCGTTGACTCTCCTTATTTGCTTAATTCAACATTTTATCAAAGCTAAATAAATTGACCTTTTTAGGATGTTAAAAATATAGTCATTTACACCGATGACATTCTTAATAAATACGGTTAATTTTGACCTTAAAAATATAATCACAATGGCTAAAGCTTTCCAATACTGAGTAAAATACTCACGAATCAATCATGCGCCATGAAGACTAGTCCCGCTAGACACAGTACAGTACAGAGGAGACGATTTTTTTTTACTGAGTCCTCCATGTCAAAAATAATTATAATACTTATATTATATTTTTTTTAAAAAATTAAAGATATGGGTAAAAAAAATATTATGATTGGTTAACAGAAAAATAATAGGTGAAGAAATTAAATAAAAAAAATATGATTGATTGTAGGAATATTTTAAGATGAATAGAGTGTTTCTTAAGTGTGGCCGTAGTTTGTGGTCATTTTTTTTTCTAATTGTTTCCTTTTCTTGTGTAATTTTATTTTATTGACGCTAGATCCGTCCCTATTCAATGTATTTGAATTTATGCTAAGTTTTATTTCTTCAAGTTTGATGAAAATTATAGCGATATTTTTAGTATGCTATAAAAACTATATTTAATTATAAATTTGATAAATGTTAACATAAGTAAGTTTTACTTAAACAAACCAAAACAACCACGGGCGCCATTCCTATACTGACCGTGACTTTTTTAATTATTCATCCGTAGAAAATATTAGTAAAATGGAGTGGTTTGAAAGTATTGTCCGTGGTGCATCTGCTAATTGATTTTCGTAAAGTAGACCAAAATGTTTTTTTTATAGATTTATCAAAAGTAGCAGTAGCAATATCAGGAGTTCAGGTCTATCTGCACTGCTAGCGGTGACCAGGTACCGCAAAACAGTTGTTGACAGCTGACCGTGGCAAAATAACCGGAACTGATTTGACACACCTTTCCATGGGCTGCTTGGTGAGCACACACGCCCGTACAACTTCTCTCAGCCCGTCGAGAACAGCGACCGCGACTCCGCGAGCGCCTCAATTGTCCCGGCCTCTCGCCGTCAGTCTTCCGCTCTGCTCTCACTGACAAGTGGCCCATCCTCCATCAGGTCCCACCTGTCATTGTAGTGTGCAGCGACCGTGGCCGGGAACCAACCGGAGGAAGCCGCTGATGTCCGTTGGCTTATCCCGGTGGGAAGGGGGGAGCGCAAGCGAAGGAGAGAGGAGCGCGTCCTCCGTCTGCTTCCCGCTGATCCCGCCGAAGCACTCACTCTTCAGCTGCTTCTCCTCTTCCTCAGGTCAGCAAGATCCTCCGGTTCCCCTTGGATTACTGTAGCTGTAGAACAGGTTTTGTTCGGGGTTTGGTCGAAGCATTTAGCTATTCTTGTTTTTCGCAAGCTCCGAGATCTTGTGGAAGACAATAGGGAAAAAGGGGCTGTTCGTATGTGTGAGAGCATGCCGTAATTGTTTGGCATTTTGTTGTTTGGTGCTACTGGAGCTGAATATGTCATTGGCTCATTGTGGAATGGCAACTCAAATTCCAGGAGAACTTGCGTTGTCACTTGATAGAGATTTTACCTGCTTAAGCTGAGTAGCTATGCTTCAGTTTGTGCGTCCTTTTGTGCTAAAGTGAGCCTTTTCTTCTGATACCTACAATAACCTTATACTCCTAAGATACAAAAGGGTTTTGCCCTTTCGTAAAAGGCACTTTCCTCAAGTTCTAATGATATAACAGCAAGAATGCGAAGCAAGTTACAAATCAAATGCATATGCCGATCAGTTTAGTAGTAAAACGTTATTTGGGGTTGGGGGTGGGAATTGGATTTCGCCACTTTGAACTTCCCAAATTAAGTCGAGCTGTTCATTTTGAGCGACCTTATCACTTGAGATTGATGATGTATGGGTCTTCTGTCCCCTCTCATATAGTTGCACATTTTTGTACTTGTACTGATTTCTTTTTTTTTCTCCAGACAGATCAAGTTTGATTCGTATCTTGTTCTCTTTGTTCCTTATTGGAGCGGAACCAGACTTACTGTGAAGGATTTGACAATCAGTATATATAGGATTGGGGAGAGATGATATTTTCCATTAGTTTATTTGGTAGCTCCCACCAGTCCATTCACAAATTTTACAGAAAATGCTGGTCAAGTAACTCACATTCTACACTGAACATGCTTTCGATTGCGAAATCTGTGGGTCAGAGTATGAGGATGAAGAGGGTAAATGTCAATGGATCAGAGTATGAGGATGAAGAGGGTAAATGTCAAGCTTCATGCCACTGACCTGAAGAACAGCCCACATGCGCATGAGGAAGACAATGTTTTCTACAAATTGGTTTATAGGCTCCCTGAAAACCTAAGCTGGCTGTTGACATTGCCAGAAATGGCTGCCCCAAAGAAGAAACTAAAGAAGGAAGGAAAAAATGTAGGAGATTCACTCAATCTGTCTGAGAGGAGAGGGTGAATGATCGTAGAAAATAAAATTAAAATTTAATAATTTTCGTTATTAAACAGATTATAGCTGAATATCCATAAATTTTACCTAGAAAATTTGTAAAATAAATTATATAAAATTTACAAATATAATCAGATTTCTAGATCTTAAGTTATTACCGAAACAAAATTACTAAAGTTAATCGAATTAATTAAATACTAATTAATTCAATCAAAATTTTTAGAAAACTAAAAAAACACTCTAGTTGGATCAAAGAAATCAAATCAAAAACCAAATAAAATAATTTAATCTAAAATCAAACGCTAGGTATGAAAAAAGAGAGAATAATTTTTGCTCTGACAAACTTTACCTTTATTTTTTAAATTACGCATACAAAAATTTTAAAAATAATCTTACTATCTATTTATAAAAAAAATCTCAAAGCAAATATCCTAAATAGTAACTACTACTCTAGTTTTTTTAGCCTTCCACATCAACCTTTATATTAAAGACTACATAGTTTGATTCAAATCCACAGCGAAAATTCGACTAGATTATTATTTCAGCACCTCCGCTCCAATCAGAACGAGCAATGTTGCATTTGGATCTCATGCGGCCGCACACGCACGTATGGCCACGTGCGACACGTTGCACCTATCGGCCCTACTTATCAGTCGTTGGACTTTGGCGCACTTGCTCTCGTGCTCACTGATAAGCCTGACTCGCCTGTCAGTTGCAGCGTCTCTCTGTACCCACGCCCGTGCTCACTGATAGCTTAGCCCGGCTGTTATCCTCTACGTTGTTGCTACGCGTGCGCCCGCTCTGGCTGACAGCCCAGTCCTGCTTGTCAGTCTCTACGCTGCTGCCACACATGCGCCCACTTTTGTTGACAATCCGGTCTCACCTGTTAGTCTCATATCACCGTTGTTGAGCCATTGCCGCACCACGGCCTGCTGGGCCGTCTCCACATACTGTTTCATTAGGCCGTATATATTATTGTGCATCTAGGCTATCAAAAATCAACCCCTTACTGTTCTAAATTCATTAAATTGTTTTCTTAATTTTTGTTGATATTCTCCAAATTTTTTTAGCAATTTTTCATCTATTTTCCAATCCTGCACACAAATAAAAAACATTCTTCGACACAGGTTTTTCAACCTGACCTATATCAACGTATACATACGTTCACCATATATTTTCATAAATAATTTAAATAAAAAATAATTAAATAATTCTAATTTTAATATAAATTATTTTTGTTAATTTCAACGTAAACTTTTTTTACCAATTTTGTAAAACCAATTTTTTTATCATTATTATCTCACAATGTCCTTCTTAATAAATGGCAACAACACATAAATATTAAACATCGGCTAATTTTATTTAAAACCAATTATTCATCACTATTATCTAATAAAAAAATGATAACCGGTAAGCAATTTGGTGTCATCTTGGAATGGAAAGGAGTTATTGTACAAGATGATGATCCAGACTTTGAGCCTCGAGTTTGGTACGTGTTATCACTTGAAGAAGCAAAGTCTTTTCCTCCAGATGCAGTGTTGAAGGAAATTGAGCGGATTAGGACTGGCCAGGCTATCTTAGAAGTCTTACATTGGTCAGAAGATTCACAAGAAGTACAAAGGTTGGCAGCACTCAAGGAGGTAATATACCAAACACTCCATGGTAGATTTTACCAACTGCGACCCGGTGTTTTTGATTTCCTGAACAACCTTGTGCATTCTGAGATTCCAATAGCAATCACAACTCCTCGCCCACGGTCGAGCCTGGAAGAAGGGATTTCTGCCAAGCGAAACCTGACGGGGAGATGTTTGAGGTCGCATCAGAGCAACTTGGTATTGAGCTAGATGTTTGTCTTGTGTTGGGTAACTCAGACTTGACAATAGAATATGCGCATACTGCTGGGATGAGGTCTGTTGCGGTTGCAAGCCGACACCCTGCCTATGAGCTCCAAGCAGCAAACCATGTTGTGAGATGGCTTCATCAGCTCTCCGTTGCTGACCTGCAAAGGCTTCCCAATGGCGAGATTCTTGGCCGCAGGGGCAGAGGATCTCACATGGACATGGCGATTGTGATCGAGGAGTGATGTTTCTCCATATATGGTGTACTAATATATTGCCCTACGTATATAGCTCCAATTACAACCTAGGTAATGCATTACATTTTGTAAACAGATGAAGCAGTGAGACAAATCAAGATTAACATTGGTCGTCAGCTTGTTAACTACTTGGTTTCTTGTAATACAGAAATGAAACTTTTGTAGCTTAGATGCTTTCAATCACTAGAAGAATTGGAAGCAAAGAAGCTCCCCATTCTGTATCTCTTTTGCCTGTGTAATATATATTCTGTTGAATCATTGTTATTTTAAATATTTTATGATGAACAATTAATTTTATAAATAATTTAATAAGCGATAATTGGTTTGAAAATATTATGATGTTGGTGTGAGTTTGTGTATAACTAATATGGATCAAGTTATGAAATCCATATAAAAAACGATTGTTACATCAATTCGTGTGTATGTGATGTAAGTTCAATATTAGTCAATGCTAAAAAACAAAACTACGGTTAGAAAAAGCCAAAGTCCACTGCGATTAGAACACCATATGATAAGATGAGGTTAAAGTCAAGATATCTTAGAGTTAACATCGGTTAACAATAGGATTGGAACTACGCTCAGAGAAAGTTAAGGTCTACAATGATCAAGAATATCGGATAACAAGATTAGACACAAGCTGGCATACAGTGTATGGATGCCATGTGAGGAGATGTTCCCATAGAGCTTTATAAGTTGTGTGTATAAAGATCGGAGAAATCACAAATAAATTTAAAGGATTAACAAGAAAGAGAAAAATTAAATTATAAAATTATAAAATATTTAGAATATCAGAGGTTAAGTCCTATTAAAAATAGTACTTCTACACCTAATTGATCTTAAAATTTGAGGGTTTAACTTCTAAGAGAACTAGGAGTTCTACTCCTATTTGGTGGAGAAGTTTTTAGGTATAAATAGATAAGTAGTTGAGGTCCTAAAGATATAATTTTTATAAGAAATAAAAGATAGGGTTTAATTTTGAGAGATAGATGAGTGCATTATATGCATTTTGTAGATACATTTCGATGCATAAAGTTAATACATTTTTAATAGTTTTATCGAGTTGTGTTCTTTATATGTGAGTAGTTAAATCGATATCAAGGTAACAGATAGACCGACAGCATCAAGGTGGTTAGAGTGCCGATAGCACGACGATCGGACTAACGATAGGAATGCAATTAGATTGATGATATTTGATAGTGTATAGTAACTTCATATAAGTCTGAAATTTCTTTTTATTTCAAAAAAGATTTGGTTTTTGTTAATACTACCATTCATCTCCTTCTAATATGTTTGGTTTTTATGTTTCGATGATTATATAGATTATTATGCATGTTTTGTTCCACTCAACTTTTGTGCAAAAATGAATAGAGAAGATGTAAGAGCAATATTGGTAAGCTCTAAACATTTTTTTATCTAAAAAAAGCTCTAGATGACTGAAAAGAGTCAAGTTGTTCTTATGTCTGTTGTTAGTGATATGACTTAGAGGTAATATGAAAATGTTGTATATATCATATTCTATATTTATATTTATGTTATATTGATTTATTGCTTAAAATAAATATTATCATTATTGATTAATTAGTACGTGACTTATTCATATTTTGCTATTTATAAATGATCCTTAATCATATATCATATGAGAAACAAATATGATTATAGGATCAGTATATGTATTAATTGATAATCATGGCTTATGAATTATAGTATGAAGATAACAAATCGATAATATGGATATATGTTAGTGAATATATATTGGGCTATAAGATATTGTAGAGATTTTATATGTTATCAGTAAATGTTTATATATAGTTTTTTAGACTTAAAATCATCGTGGTTTTTAACATACGTAGTAGTTTATTTTAAGACTATTAAACAATACTCCGTAACAGGATAGTTATAAAAGTAGTTTTAGACTTACTATATAATATGTAGTAGAATATAAGTGATCAAGATATAATTTGCCACTCCTATAAAAAAGATATCTTTGAAGCCATTGATGTAATAGATTATAAAAGTGCATGAAAAGTCAATCATAAGGTTATAATTATCATAGAATCAAGAGAGTGATTGAGCTATTAAGAAAATAACACAAGTCTCGTATTAAACTCGATCGATATTGTAAGACAAAGAGATTCGTACATAAAAATATTATAGGTTCAGCCAATATAGAGACCACTATTAACAGGATAACCGAAAAGACGTTTGCGGGTCATGACCATATATACGTAAGCCTATAGTGTCGCACGCTTAACAGGTTAAAACGTGGAGGTTGAGGAGAGTGTTCACCTAGAGAAAAACCCTAGCCACCATATCCTGAGCTAAATCCTTACCGCTCGCGAATACTAGGACACCCACAATCGACGTTTTAATCCTAGATGTGTGGATATTGGTAGAGCCGCTACTCATTGCAACGTTAATCGGTGTCATGATCATAGTGATCAACTACTTTATCAACCACTGGTGGCATAGTAGCCAGATGCACGTTTAAATGCGACAACAGCGTGCCATGAATTCATCGACATGGGCGACGGAAGGTTTCTTCGCGCTTAGTTTTCTAGCATGCGTGCAAGGGTATTAACACGCTTGTTGGTTGTGCATGTGATGTGCACAATAATGGATGCTTTTATTTATTTTTTAATGAGTCTGGACTGATTGATTATTTCGTATTTTATCGTAATTCATACTAAAATAAACAGCAGTATTATTTTAGAATGGAGGGAGTTTTACAAAGTTAGAAAGTTGTTTTACAATAGAATTGTGAGAAGCTTATATATATATATATATGAAGTTTAAAAAGCGTGTGAATGAAAATTCAAAAAGAACAAAACCTGACAATGATGCAGACCGTACATACTTAGCTGTCTGCTCCAAGCTAGCAATGCTTAAGGTCGTGCTTGTATAGTAGTGTTCGTCAGTATCTCTTGTAATGCAGAAATGGAACTTTGTAGCTTAGATGCTTTCAATCACTAGAAGAATTGGAAGCACAGAAGCTCCTCACTCTGTATCTCTTTTGCCTGTGTAATATAATCTATATAGATTATTATGTCTTCTGTTTTGTTCCACTCAACCTTTGTGAAGAAATGAATGGAGAAGATCTAGGAGTAATTTTGGTAAGCTCTATTTGGATCAAAGAAATTTGGAAGGTTTTGTAGACGATTGAAATCCTTGGAAAAAAAAATCTCCTACAACCGTAAGCTTTACATGATCTATTTCTTTGTTGTTTTTGAACCGAAGTACAGAGTACACAGTTTGGCGAAGCCTAGGGAGTAGGGACAATGCAACCACCAATTGTTGACACATAGATGGTCTACTGCAGGCAGGGAACGAGGTGCGATCCGACAGAAGTTACAGAAGCGTGACCTCCAGGTCCAAACGTGTCGCTATTGATCATAGGCTATCTCGCTGACAGAGGTAGAAGGGCATCGTTTGCGGGAAATCTGAGGGTGTTTTTTTCCCCGCAGAGATTACGGGAAATTTGAGGGTTTTTAATGAGATTATGAAAATCCGAGGTCTTTTCCGACTTGAGCTGCCGAGTTTCTTTTTCAAGGTCTGATATGAGAATTCAGTTTCGCTGAAAATACGAAACCTTATCGATTTCAAGCACCTTCTTTTCAATGAGAAATTTTGCTTCTCGCTTCTCTTATATATATAAGTATATTTCTATCTCTCATATCTCCTCTTCTTCTGTTTGGTAATCAATTGTTTAAAAGTTAATTCTCTGGTGTGCTCTAGAAAAAATATTATAAAATTTCCAGCGTAATTATAACAAATGTATGTAATTTTACAATATAAAAATTAATTATTTTTGGTTTAAAATATGGCACCATAAATATAGTAAGTTACTATAAAAAATACATATTCAGTTTGTATGCGCAGGATACAAATACATACTGTGCTAAAGTAATACTTTTGTTTTTTTACACATGACTGATGCACAAAACTTATATGGTGGTAATAGAAAAGAAGTTTTAAAGAACATCAGATATCACATATGGTGTCTTGTCTATATCACATACTAATAACTACTCCCTTAATATTATATTACATTTTAACTTTTTTCAAAATAAAACTTTCTTCTTATATTTAATCAAATTTGTAATAAAAATATATCAATATTAATAACACCAAATTAGTTTCATTCAATCTAACATTTAACATAGTAAAAAGAAATAGAGTGCTTAAATTTGATACCAGAAATTTTAAAATAAATTTAGTCACATAAATGCATGCATGGACTTAACTGACAAAGGAGAAGTTTAACTCCATTCGTCAGATTTATGTCTTTTTTTAAGAAAATTAGGAATAAGATGATGAACAGTATAAAAAGTAAATAAAAAATTAAATAAAAAAGTTGTAATTGGTTGAGATAATTATAAGGTTATATGTATATATATGTATGTATACACATACATATATATATGTACACATATATATATATGTGTACGTACGTATATATATGTGTATAGATATGTACATATATATATATATATGTATATCTGAAGATATGAAAAAATATATATACACAGGCTCTATCTTCATTGCTTGCATGTTATTCAAATAGATAAAAAAATTAACAAGATATATTAGTATTTAATATATCACTCCACAAACACACAAGTTTAAATTTAAATTCTATAAGTTGTAAAAAATAAATATGATTATGAATGTGCACATATTATTCTAAAATTAATTTATTATTTTTTTATAATTTATATAAATTGAATTTAAAATTGTATGTTTGTATATTGATATATAATACATTAATCTATCTTGTTAAAAAAATTTATAACTATTTAAATGATATATAAACAACAAGGAGACATCCCCAAAGAGTATAATCTATTCCCCTTCACTTCATATATACACACACACAACACCAAGGTGTGTAGTTAAAACACACCCAATGTTAATAATTTTTTTACTGATAAAGCAATCATCATTAAATACCATTATTAAATCTTTTAGTGAACAATATAACTTACAGAAAAATTTCTACTACGTGAGAACATGTTTTAGTTATTGCGCAACCTAGATGTTTATGTATGTGTGTGTGTATATATATATATGGTGTCTACGTCTGCTTTCTATCTTCTAAGTTTGTTGCTTTGATAATAATTTGGCACGTTAGCCTTATATAGTATCCTCCGTTTTCTGTGAACTACTGTATCTATATACCTATTGATTTTGCATATCTGGAATCTGGACATTTCCACAGTACAGAAGGAGGACATGAGTAGACGAGTGGATGGAATAGACATGAGAAAGCTATCTCGAAGAAAGCTACCTGACCATCTAAAATCACTTTCCTTACTTCATTTTCTAATGCTCTGTAGTATTTGGGAAGAAAACGTAGTGTTTATATATGTACTTATTAGTCCTTACAGACTAATATAATGTTGATATATTGGGTCTTCCTGATGAGCACCGCATCCTTGGAGGGCCACCCGCATGCAGCCCGATGACGGAGATCTCGCCGGTGCCGCCGCGTCGTCCTTCGGTTGCCAATGATCGACAATTAATTAGATCTAACCCCAGTTCCCAGCTCGCGAGAGAAAAGCGTGTGAGGAAGGGATAAGGAGGAGTGGAGGATAGGAGGAGATGCGAGATAACATTATGCAGGAGGGGTCTCTAGCTGGAGCCCTGGCCACCGCAGATCGATAGAGGAAGAGCGCGCCGCCGTCGGCAGTCGGTTCATCGTTGCACCCAGAGAGGTGGAGATTGACGACGTAGTTTGGTGTGCTACTGGGCTGTAATTTGGGCGCTCACGTCACGTGGCATAAAAAGGGCTGATGGACCTGAGAGCTGAGATGGGCCAATGCAAGCAGAAATGCAGATTTAGAGCAGGTCGTCGTCTCCATGACTTCATTGGTCGTCAAGTTCATCTCAGTATCCCTAAATCGTCAGTGTCCAATGCCCTAGAGCTATTTCAGCCTTCCTTTCCCTTACCGCATTTGCCTTTCTTGACAATAATGTGCAATAGGTATAAAATGCTGTATACATATCCTATGTCCCTATGTTGTACGATGTGCATATGCATGTACTACTATACTTATCGTTCAACGTGGGACAAAAATGGATGCACTCAGAGCAATGAGATTAATACCATGAAGACGGAAAAATGCTATACAGTTAACCAATATACAGTAATGCTCTCAACCCATGCACTAGGTTGCTATAGCTTTCCGGAGAGCTTCAATAATCATCCCAGGTTCGACGGCAGCACAACTGGCAAACTGCATGCAACAATATAGCCAATATCAGAACTCCAAACATACGTAGGTAGAGGTGATAGATAGACAGATGCTGCATTTCTGCTGCGAGCTCTTAGCTGCTGATGAGACCTTGGCTTGTATCTTCAGTTTAAGAAGACTATTTGATGTTGATGCCTGCACCGAGAGGACATCCAGGGAGACTCCCTTGATCGCGTCGAACACTCGTGTCATCAGCAATTCCTTCCACTGGCACTGCACCTCGAGGAAAACCTCCTTGTCCATGACTGTCACATTCACGTTGCTAACACAACGGCGGCGCTCCCCGTCCATGTCGTCGTCGCTACTGCTGCCTACCTCCGGGGACGCCTTTCTCTTGTCTCCTGCGGAGACCTTCTTCCGGCCAGTGATCTCACGGCTGCTTCGTCTTGTTGTTTCCATTGGATACGGCGATGGCTGACCGCTGGATTCCAGCTCTTCCACTCTTTTCTCCAGCTCTCTGAGGTAGGCTATCGTTTCTGCAAGAATGGATGCTTTGTCCACCTGCAGAGAAATCTCATGAAATAAAATTTCATTTTGGAAGCACTAAATAGTACTAATTGCCTTTCTGAATTTAGTTTGAAAGAAGTAATTACCTTGTGAATGGACGGGACAACTGATTTAAGAATCAGGAACATCTCGTTGAGCTTCTCCCGGCGCCTTCTTTCTGACTTGACATGGTTCTTGATGCTGCTTCCTTGGGTTATCGCCGCGCTGCCGTCGCCATTATTCATCCAGACACCGCCGGCGACAGCTTTCTTCAGCAACTTCTGAGACTCTCCGTTGGTGAGCGGCACGGCCACCTCGTCCGAGTCCGTCGTCCTCTTCCATGCCACAAAACACGACGACGACATGCAAGATCCATCGACGGAGCTGCCGTCTAAAGCGACGACGTCGTCGACGTCGACAGTAGCCGCCCCCGCCGCATCGGGGGAAGACGACGTCGTAACGAGCTGAAAAGACCACGGGTCCACGACCCAGTTGTTATCCTCGAGGGAGCGCACGACCTCCAGCTCCTCGCAGAGGCCGTAGAGCTCTCCGATGTCCATGGTGCCCGGCTCGAGGTTGTGAGCGTTGGACTCGCACTCGGCGACCTCGCGGCGGCCGAGCTCGTGTAACTCCCCCGGGGCCACCGCTTCGGCGGCGTAGTGGTCGAGGGGTTCGAACACGATGTCGGCGTCTCCAGCCTCGTCGTTCGGCGGAGGGCTGGAGCTCGGCGCCTCCGAGCACGCGACCCGGAACGGCGTCTCCCAGAAAGACGCCGCGATGCGGTCTACGAGAGATGAGTCCTCCGATACCTAGAGATTCAAGAGAAGCATAGCACTTCATTTGCTAAATTTATTCAAATATATTCAAACAAAAAGTGGTCGAAAATTTGATGAAGTTCGACAGGCCGGGGCACACATGTTAAACAGTAAGGAGAGATTCACAGTAAGGAGAATGCATTATCCACTTTTAGGTCTTGTATGTGATCATTCATGCGGAGTAACTCACCGGATCAGTGGTCCCGAGCTCAAGGACACCGTGCATAAATGCCACGCAGAGGATTGTCTGTAGAAACGTGATCCAAGTTGCAGCTGGAGTCAGAAACTGTGAAAGTACGTACACTTCAATGCAGCAACTACTCTCCCTCCGGAAATACATCAGAATGTTTGTTTAGGCTTTTTAAACTACATAGAACATAATTTTGACTACCGCCTCCGTTATAGAATACTCCCTCAGTCATAGAAAGTTTCCACTTTTATTTATCGTATAAATACTTTATTTTTTAAATAATTATTACATTAGAGTTTGAGAAAGTAGGAGACAAATTTATTGAAGTTTTAGAAAATATAGGATAAATGCATTATAATTTAAGAAAGCACATATCATTTTAGTCTTTTGGTTGTATATTGTTACATGTGAGATGAGCTAACAATAAAATTTTTGTAGGACAGATATAGTAGTAGATGATATCCTAATTAAAATACATCAAGTCAAACCTTAAAATCTTACAAAACTAATTAATGCAAAAAAAGGTTTGGCATGTGAAAGCCATATTAATAGATTTGTCGTGAAAATCGCTTTCATATAGCTGTTTTTTAATAGTTTATGTATATAGGACATATCCTTAGTTTTGACTTTGTTAATGTTTAACGTCAAATAAAAAAGAATGTCGGCAGCAAAGTGAAAAACAGTTACACAAGTTTAGTATTATCTCCGTTCCAAAATATTTTAAAATTGACCATGAATCTAGACAAGTGTTTATCTAGATTTATCCTTAGAAATGAAATCTTTTTGGTAGGAAGGTAGTGGTATTATGATTTTGTGTTTAAGAACATGGCTAAGTTATTTTACTTTCGTGCCCAAAATATATCTTCTTGATACTCTCCCATCCCACAAATATTCTAAAGTTGACAAATTAATAGTGAGGGTAAAACACCAAAAATGCCATTCATTAATAGAAAAGTACACTTGAATGCAGCAACTACTACCTCCGGAGTCGAGACATACAGAAGAAAGTTTGTTTAGGCTTTCTAAACTCAATAAAGCAAAGGTTTGACTACTTAATACATACCGCCTTTGTTCTCAAATAGTAGATGACATCCTAGGTACTCCACGTAGTCAAACCTCGAAATTGACTAATTGATGCACAAATTAATAGGGTTTTGACATACATGTGAAAGTGATATTAGTATATTTGTCATGAAATTAAAAGTATTTTCATATACTTGTATTATTAATAGTTTTTATAAACATATAATTAGAAAACGCTTACCATGTCCAACGTTAAGTAAGAATGTGGGTAGCAAATAGAAAAACAGTTACACAAGTTTAGTATCATATATGATAACGTTTGTTTAACAAACTTGGCTATATTATTTTATTTTCATATGGCCAAAATATATTTTAGATAATAATTAAGGTCTAGTTAACCAATGTTAAAACGTTCTTTGATGACCGGAGAGAGTAGCATCTGTGCATGCTATATTTCCATGGAAGCATGAAATAGTAAAAGTACATACCTTAATAGATGCACTCTGCGTAAAGGTCAGCAGTACCATGGTAGTCATACATAATTTAAACCATGAAACAAGCCAATTAGTAATTCAAAGACGACATGAGTAAAAATAAAATCACATAAACAGGAGATTATATATATGAAAATGGATTAGAATGCAGATTCTTCAGATATATTGCCGTTGAGAAAGGAAAACATGAGCGCCAGCCCATCCAACATATATATACAGGAGTTCGTACGTACGTCATCGTACCTTTGCTATGAGCGCGCGCTGGAAGGATTTCCTATCTGCAGAACGAGCGTTGGACAGCCAAACAAATTCTTTGCTCGCAAAGCTTTTGCCTGGTAACCTGAGGGTTCATCAATAGCAAGAGAACAACAATTCAATACAGGACAATCTTATCAGGATAGGAGACTGTCAGCCTGCCAGCAGGCTGCTGGTTGACCAGCTTCAGTTTAACTTATTTGAGATTTCTTATACACCAAAAAAAAACTTTGGAGAATTGTCCCTCTCCCAGTTGCATTTTCAAGGCTCTTAATTAACTTTTGTGGTTGTGACTCAGGGAAAAAAATCCTTATGGTTATGGATTCTGGCAAGAATAGAACGTAGCATATATATAGTTTGTCAGTTACGTATCAGCCAAGTTTCGAATCTACGTTCTTGTACCCACAACTATAGAGTCTAGAATTAAATTCTAAGTGAAATATATTGATTTTCTCTTAGTAGCTGATATTAAGTCCTTAGTAATCTACATATATTAAGAGGAGTCCATTTTGAACCTCCCATCTCAAAAAAGAAACCCCCACCCCTATCCAAGCTGATTTTTGCAGTACACACTATTTAATCACCACACTCCCTCATCCTTCGCAATGGTTTTTTTTTAATCTATTTGGTGAAAGGATTAGAGTTGATTGAGTTGTTTGGTATTTTATATGACGGACATTCTTTTTAGAAATCGGTTTTTTAGATTGAGCGATTTTTAAGGGGTGGAAGAGGTTTTTAAGTGGAAGTAGGAGGAATGAGGGATAGAGGGACAGAAGGAGGACTACAATATTCTTATAGAGATATTGAAGTATAATACTTTTGTGTGTCGATAAAAATATACTTAGCAATTAGTCAATCCATGAGAACTATATCAGTCTGATATAATGGACTAATTGGTAGCATGCAAATAAAATGGTGCTACTTGTTGAAGCAAAGCAAAAAATACGCACCCTTGGCCAGGCTGGAAGGCATATGTCATGCAGACCACGTAGTACCATTCTGTGTCCCCGAGATCTTCCGGCGACAACGCAGCAACGGGCCTCCTCGCTCGATAGTCGCACTCACCTGAGAGGAGAGAGTCATAGAGCTCCCTTAGCTGCTCGCTTCTTTGCAGGGCGAGTTCATCGACCGTGAGGTTCCTAGAGTTTGTGATCTTCCTCGTCCTTATCTCTCCATTGTAGAACCCATCCTTCCACGTTAGAACTCCGTAACATGCAATGAATTATATATATGAACTGACTTTTACAGCCTAATTAAGTTAGTGTGCACAAAGTTTGCCTCTCACTTCTCAAGTATCAATCAAATAATTACAAAAAATAAAAATAAAAATGACATCATTTACACAATAATCAGCTACCATCCTGTAAAATTTCAAGTGCAGAGATATATACATGGATATTATGTAGAGATGTAAAGATTTCTAGTAGTGTTTAGGCAGTGGAAAGGACCATAATATATATACTAGACTATAATTTGCAGAAATATATGCATTATATTTCTTGGAACCGATAGTTTCTTAAGACAGCTGCTTGACGCTGTGTCTGTAAAATGATATGAATGCAGATCTGATTGATGAAATTGTACTATGCTGCAAGTTAATTGGACTTGGAAAAATGACCAACTGCATTTAATTATATCGTATATATTATTACCCTGGGCGGCTGGTTGAAATGGACCAAAAGATGGCATAAGTCCAATTGATGCTCCTCACGGCTGCAGCAAGCTGGCACCTGAAGTTCTTCCCAGATGGCAGCAGGGGTTCTTCCATTAGTATATATAGTTTACCACACCCAGCTGTATATGTTTTTTTCCCGCTTGTGTGCTATACGTACGGCGGTGAAAGGCGAGGTTAGTACGTAAAGCACATGATCAGCATAGAATGGACGAAGTTATATATGTAATCCACTCTGTAATCTCTATGTACATATATATATGCGTAAGGCATAGCTAGTGCCCGCATGTGCTTATACTGAAGATCGAACACATACTTCCAATGAAGCTACAAGAAATTAGGACAGCTGGTTAGGTTAAATCAAGAACGTAACTATAATAGCAAACTGGAAACTGGATAGAAACAAATAAGGCAATAACCTGTAAATTCAGATACAGCCATTATACATGAGGAGTACTCGATCGATCCTCGTCAAAACAAAGAGAAACTTGTATAGACAGAAAATAAAGAGAATTAACGGTAGCTTACTTGCCGCCGCTCGCAGACCAAGAACTCGATCAGGTGCTGATAACCAATCTAGAGATGCTGTTCGCAACCTGTCGCGCGTACATTTTGCAGAGAGGAAGCAGATGTATATCGATCGATCTATATAGTACTCCTCAAGTACCAAGAGCAATAATCTCCGCCGACGAATTGAATTGGACCTTCAATTAATGACACTGACAGAACGTACAGCAAAGTTGCCTCACTCTTAAAACAGGGGTACGCCTGTGAAACAACACTAAGCCGACATGTTTAGTTTGGAAATGTAATTAACCAAGACTCCACAGGTATTTGCAGCTGTACTAATTAACAGAGTCTAATAACAGTGTATGCCGGCGTCTGCTAATTATTTTTCTCACTGATTACGTTAAGTTGATAGTGAGGCAGTATCGACGGACAGGAACACCGGCTGTGAAGGCGAGAGTAGGAGCGAGAGCGGACCCGCAGGGTATTTATGGCTTACGGAGAAACGTACTAGTACTCAACTAGAACCGCCGAAGGTGGTGACAGAATACATGCATAGGGCCGGGGATCGTTTTCGGTGTAATGAATGCTATCTCTATCGATTGTCGTCGACCCTATACATTTTTTTCCTCCTAGAGTCACCTGAAACATGATAAATCATTAATTTATAATTAATTACGTATTAATTATTTTAAACTTGAAAAAAAATAACTTTATTTGATTTTTAAAGAATTTTTTAATATATTTTTAGAAAATATACACCGTTTAACTGTCCGAGAAATCTGTAAGTAGCAAACGAAAAAGTTGGTTAGCTACTTTACAACTCGCGCTGAGGTTGTGGTGGTTAGTTTGGGTTGGTAAACTTTTATCTTTATTTTTTATGCGTATATTATTTTGAACCGGTAAATAGTATGTTTTTTTTAAAATGTTATATGTAAAAAATTTAATAGAAAATATATGATTATTAACTATTAAAAATCAAAAAATATTTTTTTATATGTATAGATGACATGTGTGATTGTCTATAACAAATCTAGATATGACCTAAAAAAGTATATAGGCTGTCTAATTTACTGTTTATGCTCTTAGTGATTAAGATTTAAAAATTTGATTGTGTGTGTCCTAAGACAGCATAGATCCATTGTTACACTCTGATATGATACCACCAGGGAGCTATTGTCATATAGGGCGTGCCATCAAGAACTACTAACCATCCATAACGAAACCACATGTATCGATGTCAGTCCTAGGATTCTAATATAGTATCCATGCTAACAAAATAGTAATTAACATAAAAACTAAATAAATACATTATATTTTATTATCATATAGGTAGGCCTTTAACAGCAACTCCTAAGAAAAACTACGATAACAGAAATTAGCACGACTAGTACATCAATTCACATGCATCGGTTTGGATCTGAGAAGAAACCAAACTCTTCAGCATCTTCCACATAAACTAAGGAGGGATAAAGAAAAACAACAAAATAGAGAGGATGAATACTTTCGTACTTGCTAGTTATGGGAAACATGAGTGCAAGCTATAAAAGAAGGTTAAGTTTATTTCGTAAATCTTTTATTTAGAAATATTTCGCAACCTCTAACTGTGAGTTTCACAACTCATTTGGAAAGAGACTTACCGTCTCAATCTGATACAATTTACTCTGCAACAACCCAAATATAACAAACAAAGTTTTAGTTTTATTAATAGTTTTCTTTTATTTTCCATTTCTTCAACAAAACACCGTTTCTTAAGCTATGCATATAACTTTTATCTCATTTCATCTAGAGCTAAACCAATATCTTTCTTCCAATTGGCTCCTTCTCGGAACCATGCTCAAGCTTTAGTTTCTACTTCTTCTCGAGAAGACTACTCAATGATGCTCTCATAGCATCCTAGGTCACGCAGACTCATTCTCGACAATTAAGGTCATCTGTTAGTCACCAAGATCGACTCTGGTAACGATTCTCATTCCCCCACAAATATTTTTTTAAAAAACACTAGCCTTACAATCTGCCTTAACCGTGGGCACGGCTATTCAAATAGTCAAATCTCTGTAGAGTTTGTACGCTTTACTCACACGACATGAAACTGACGCCAGATACTTATTGGCATCGGAAGTTTGTGATAAGGCCTTTCCAAGCTAACCCTTAAATATCTCATATCACATAGTTTGGTCGAATCTTTTAAAACCGAGTATTAGGCAAGTCTCTTGTTTTGACACATTAGGGATGTCTCTTATACCGAACCGACCACCTTAAAAGAGGCTAGACTAACACTCATCTTGGGCAGTAAACAACCACAATCCTATTTCTTCATCTTCAATGTTCTACAACTATTGACATACAAGATTTTTATGTGCTAGCTAATTACTCAGTTAGGAGCATACCATAAATACTCGTGTAGTCATGCTGTAAGATACTCGGATGCAATTCCCCAAGGAATCGATCCTTACATATGATTACCAAACTAAGCCACACAGGCGAGGTTTCGCATAGCAGTTTTTTAAACATTTTGTCTTTTCAAACCCATCGACTCCATGAGTTGGGTTTTCATAAAAGGTTTTACAGCTCGTTTTTTATAAAACGACAAACAACAGTGTAAGATAGAGCAGTGGTATTCCCACTTAAGGAGCGAGAGTTTTCAAGAATCATTATGATGGAGTTACAAGGATAGGATTTAATAAAAACTTATAAAAAGTACGTCAGTTGCATACAAACCAATGTCAATCAATTTAATACTATGCAGTAAGAATATAACTTTGCAAACAATCATATTTTATAAATTGTGAGTAATATGATCAAAGTGTGACTTGCCTTGCTCTTGGTTGACGAAAAGTTCTTCAGTGTCGGCATCTAAGAATTTTTTAGCGACGAACTATACATGAAACGAGAGAAAACCCCAATAAATACTAAAGAAATAAAAGTGCCATTGGATATATCTTATTTTTTTGAAAAATTCTAAAAGTTAAACGGGATCAACCTAAGTTACGGTTGGAAAGGTATTATTTTTTGAATTTTTATTAAATTTCTAGAAATAGAGAAAATGATTAAATTAAATAGAAAAAGGAATATGCTTTAGGAATATTCCTGGCTATCAGGTGGGGCTCAAGTGCCAGTGAGAGGAGAACGGGCCTTAGCCTTAGGTTCATGGTGGACCATGTCCATAGAGGGAGTGAGAAAGGAGGGCCATGGATTAGTTCGACTAGGCTAGCTTGATGGGCCTATCAACGGCCTTCGGCCCAAGAGTGGAAAGGGTGAGGGAGAGGGTAGAGGCTGCCTGGGCTAAGAGAGGCCCATGGTGTAACACCCGCTATTTAATTAAAAATTATGGTCCAAAATTTTTGTTCCATTGCGCTATAAAATCCTGTTTTGATTCTCCAAATGTGTGAGGCCAAGTTTTATTCTGTTGTCATCAGAAATTACTATTACTACCAAATAAATTTCCCTTTTGTCTAAAGATATTAAAAATACTTAGTTTGAACTCTGACCACTCGGCGAATATTCTTTCTTTTAGCATTTTTTTGTTTATCCAAAACGACAGCCAGTGTGTGACCCCACCCTACCCTCTACCCAAAACACCATCATCTTTTCTCTATGACATGCATGACACAGTCAGCACTTAAACCACAACCATTTATGTATGCTGTTGCCACCCATGACCTTACACCAAGCATGTACGTACACATCCTTTACTCTATCTCTTTGCACGCTCACTAGTATGGTCAACTAGTGGCCCCTTGACACACTCACTCCTTTACTCCAAGCAAGAGACAGACATCACAGAGGGAGTTATGAAGGGAGAGGAGGTGATAGTATCAAGTATGGCAACCGTTCTCATCGTTACTCACCGCGGTGGTGTATCAAAAGAGCTATAAAGCTTTCAAAGCCTCGGATGATATCTCCACTTTCCGCATGCTCTATTTTCACCACTCCGAGCCACTGTCGTCGCCAAGCCAAACCACCAGCAGGCCACCATCATCGCCGCGCCGTGAAGGTAGCCATGTCTTTTAACTTCCTTTTCTCCTTCCCTGGTAGCAACACCGACGCCAGCCCTCTACCTACATCGCTGCCTCCTCCCCATGCCGATGCCGCCCCAGCACCCTTCCGAATTGGCGTCGTCTCTTCCCTATGTTGCTGCTCTAGCGCGCAACTATGCCGCCGCCTTCTTTTCGCAACCACGCTGGCGCCTCCTGTCGTGACCACGTCGTTGCCCCTTTCCTGTGCTCTATGGCCACCGCCCGCGTTGCCGCTTGCACGCGGATGAGAAAGAGAGAGGCAACGGATGAAGAGAGGAGAAAAAAAGAAGGAAAGAAAGAAAAGAAAAATAAAAGAGGAAAAAGAAAAAGAAGTGGACCCATGTAGGCTCCACTCTCTCTCCTACCACCATGGAGCACCCTCTACTCCTCACTTACAGCAGACCCCATCCATCAGCCTAGAATATTCCTTAAAATATTCCTTCTGGTTTTTATTAATTATTTTACCCGTCCAAAACCCCTTTAAACTTTGAAAATTCATATCTTTTTACCTATAACTCTGTTTGACCCCATTCTAGTCCCATTTTTTTTTCTGAAATCCTCCTCTACACAACTACTCTACTTTTTATGTGTTTATTTGCCTTCAATAGAGGTTTTATGTGTTGTTTTGTTTTCTCACATGTAGAGTTTGAGATCGATAGAGGATTTGCCTAGGAGTTTGACGCTCCAGTAACTGCTGCGAACCAACGCAAGTCACCCCTTGATCACTTCTTGCACCTATATTTTAATGAAGTATTTTGTTTGTAAAATCATATGATTAGGTTGCACTTTATTTACTGTTCAGCCATGATTCGTGTTCGAATCGTCGAACCCTCCTAGTAGCTGCACTTATATTATATACGACTCAACCCTCAACTCCACCATATATTCACCAGTAACCACCATTCTAGGGTAGAAAGCCTATAGTTACGGTTGTACTATTGAATGGGAAAGAAAACTTGGGTATTTACCATTACTCTTTTATTTGAAAACCCAGCGACATGTCAGCTTGGTTACAAAGTACAAAAAAGGTTTTACAAAAATTTGATGATGTGGATGTTAGTGCTTTGGTGGCTTGACTACACACCATCAAAAAAAACCGATCTATTTAGGAAATTCATCCAAACATAAAACAATACAACCACACGGGTAGCATAGGATGTTCTGTCTTGCATGTTAACAGTTGAGAAACGTCAGGATAGGAAGATAAAAACATTCTTCTGATATGGGACTTTGTCTTAACTGTAAGATGCAGTTGGTGTTATACGGTATGTCCTGAGTAGATGAGGGCCTGAGACTGGCCTGATGCTTGATTTCAGAGAGTGGCCCAACTATGTGATATAGAATGTCTATGATTTGGTTATGGAAAAGCCTTGTAGTGAACTTTCCTTTGTCATCCATGTCTGATCCACATGCGTTGGGTAAAGCGGGATATTCACGGTGTGTGGGTAAAGCATAAAACTTCTGTAGAGTTTAGTTAAACTGTTTAAATAGCCGAACCCATGGTCATAGGTGGATATGAGCTATTTCTCATAGCGTAGTTTTATTTCTAAATAAATGTTTCGTGAAAAGGGTTGTGGGATAGGTTGTCGTTACTAGAGTTTATCTTTGTGGCAAATGGCCAGCCTTCGTGGTTAGGAACGAGTCTGTATGACTCGGGGTGTTGGTTGGCACCAATGTTGTAATAAAACATTGTTACTTCTAATTTCCACTATTATTGTATGAGTATTAGTTTGTGTATCTTAGGACTGGTACTATATTCATAGGTAATGTTAGGACATCGAGTCTATGCTAGTTAGTTTTTGCAAATTGGCATAGTTTGGGGTGCCACACGTGGCCCCTTCAGGGAAGAGTTGACTGAAGAAAAGATCAATGGCTAACGGCACCCAGTGGCGATGGTAGTTGACTCTGGTATCCGGCAGCAATCTGGGGCGGTGGCTCTAGCCAGCTGGTAGCGGGGTAGGCAGGAAAGTTGTTAAGTGGCTCAGATAGGCTAGGGAAGGGGCGACGGTGACTGGCGACACGATCCTGAGAATGGCAATAAGAGGAAACGACGTCACTTAGTGGCAAGCAATACGTGGTCATCGGCGATAGCTTGGGAAGAATTAATGGGACAAGAGAGTGGTTCGGGTGCTCAAAATTTGGGTGGGATAGGGATGAAAAGGGGACTCATAGGTGGCGGTCGATTGCTTGCGACTGCGGTTGGCTTAAGCTCGAGCTGGGTTTAGGGTGCGGTGGCATGGCAAGAGGGGACAGGAGGTGCGGCCGAAATAGAGAAAAAGGGGAGGATTTGCTGACTTTTATGTCCATGCGGTGGTACAAAACGATGAGTAAGAGAGACGGCGGAGTGATTGGGCACATGGTGACATGGTGACGTGACAGGGCGGCAACGATAGGATGCAAATTCATGGGCACACGACGCTGTGCGGATTCGAGTTGTCAACGATGGGATTCTCGACGGTGGGTCCTCGTTTGGCACAATACGGTAGGGTCGTGACACACGTGTGCGTTTGCAACAGCTGGCTTGGCATTTTGTTAAGCACATGCGGCGCGAGGTGGAAAACAATAAAGGAAGATAATGACGCTCGCACGGGTGTGGGCCGAAAACCGCTGGACCGTGGCGGCCACGAGTACGTGAGAGGCCTTGGGCTGTTACGGCCGCACGCGAAGAGCAGGCCATGAGCCGATTCATGTGCAGTGCGGGTGTTGCAGGACTGGCCACTCGGCAGGGGTAAAGAGTAGAGAGAGAATGGATCGGGGAGAAGTGCCAAATGAACAGGAGATTTTTACTTTTTTCTGGAATTTCTGGAATTAATTTTTTGGAAAAAAATTAAAATAAATTTAAATTTAAACTTGGGATTTTCTCGTAGAGTCTATAGGAGGGATTCAAGAAAAAATATTTTAAAAGATTTTAGAATGGAGTTGATATTTAGATCAGATTTACATTTGATTGTCGGACTCAGAGATATTGGAAAATTTTTTTGGAGAAGAGGTTAATTTAAAAGTCTAACCTTAAAATTAAAATCTTGGACATAGATTTTTGCACAAAATACCATAAGTAACCAAAACTTTGAAAGTATAGTTTTTATAAAAATAACTTTTTTAATGACTAAATTAAAAATAGGGGTGTTACATCCATAAACAGAGAAATCGTCATTTTATAAAATCCAGAGCACGTGTATGTTGGACTTCCCATATATATATATATACACATATACATATGATGTATATACATATGTATATGTATATGTATGTATGTGTGTATGTGGATATTGACTAATTGATAGTAGCAACAAGACCAATTATAGTGATAGACTTCACTCCACAACAACCGCGCAACTGCAAAGAAAGCCGATCCACATCCTTCATTTTGCCATCACATGTGGTGTACCACAAACCTACCAGTGATAAAGCTAGCATGTATGGACGAGGGATCGTTTAATATATTTCACCTCAATACTAATATATAATTACTGTATGTAATGACACACATTACTCCCTGCAACACAGCCTCTAATTTGCTTTGATGATCATTGTCATTTCAAATCATATTTATATAATATTTAAAATGTAATTGTATAATTTGATTTTATGAAAAATCTACAAATAACATCTTAATGTGTGTATGTCTATTAGAGTTAGCAAAATTTTGAGATTGGGTGCACTATCTATGTGAGAGCACAGCACTGCGATTGCCCACTATCTTTTCACCTGCATTTTTGGTTGCAACGGGTGATTATATACTTCATGATTAGTAAATTCTTAGGTCCTGATCCGTCCATCAAACCGTCCTTTCTGCAAATATTATTTTTCAAAATTTTGCTCTCAAGGCACATGGTCTAGTGGCACGCGTGATTTTCCGTTCGGACCAGCATTAATCGATTCACAAGTCATATTTGTGACCAACCCAAGCAGTTAATCAGTGCGTTGACATGCACCGTAATCTTCGGGTGACTCCGTGTTAACCAGAAAAGACACCAACATTGTGTATGTTTGCATCGGTGAAGTTAGATGTACCGGGGAGCCTGAAGTTAGCAAGATGCCAAGATGCCATCCATTTTCATAGTTACTATCAGCACTATATCAAGATTCAACCATTTCCACAGTTATTTTAACTGAATTTTAGCAGCAAATAAGCCCCGTCACCACCCAGCCAAAAAAAAAACAGGGAGGTGGTTCTGCCACTATAATTTGTTTAGATAATAGAATAAAACCTCCGACATTTGTTTAAAAGAAGTTATAACCAATTATTATATCGTTAGCAGGTTAAAACTGTAATTACAATCCATCAAAAGATGAAAGATGAAAACTCAAAAGAATGTGGTATTACATAAAAATCTACACAACATCCATCAATTATTGGCGAAGATCTACATAACCTTAATCTCTAAAAGCCCTTATTGTTGTCATATCTTTACAACATGGTCCACTAAAAGAGCATTAAGTTAGATGACTTATCAAATATAACATCATAGCTACCATAGCTAGATTTCACCCAAAAAAATTGTGGATTTGGGGTCTATTGCTAGATGACCATAGCTAGCATAGCTAGATTCCTCGCAACATTCAAAATATTTTTAGGCTTTTTTAACTTAAATTCATCACGGATGAGAAATGCTCTTTTTTTAACTTAAATCCATCACAAATGGCTTATCTCTAACGGTAGTAAGTTACGAACCATTAATAAGATTTCTCATCAGTGATCACTTATCAGTCGTAAGTCCTTATACCCGTCACAAATAGGAATTGTCATCTGTCATCCGTCTCAGATGAAGGATTCCGTGGTTTCAAATGTTCTTGACATGTTTACACCATGCTAGCATTAAAACATCATCTCTAGTTCAATCAAATGTTTATGCATGTGATGTGCACAATAATGGATGCTTTTATTTATTTTTTAATGAGTCAACTGATTGATTATTTCGTATTTTATCATACTTCGTACTAAAATTAACGGCAGTATTATTTTAGAATCGAGGGAGTAGCTATCTAAAGATATAAATGAATGGATTAATTCTCACAAAATTGAAAAGTTGTTTTATAGTAGAATTCTAAGAAGCTTTATATATATATAGTTTAAAAAGCGTGTAAATGAAAATTCAAAAAGAACAAAACCTGACAATGATGCAGACTGTACATACTTAGCTGTTTGCTCCAAGCTAGCATTGCTTAAGGTCGTGCTTGTATAGTAGTGTTCGTCAGTATCTCTTGTAATGCAGAAATGGAACTTTGTAGCTTAGATGCTTTCAATCACTAGAAGAATTGGAAGCAAAGAAGCTCCCCACTCTGTATCTCTTTTGCCTGTGTAATATATAATCTATATAGATTATTATGACATCTGTTTTGTTCCACTCAACTTTTGTGCAGAAATGAATGGAGAAGATCTAAGAGTAATATTGGTAAGCTCTATACATTTTTTATCTAAAAAAAGCTCTAGACAACTGAAAAGAGTCCAGCTGTTGTGTCTGGAACTTCAAATTTTCCTTAGAACGAAAATTATAATTCCATTATGAAATTCCCCAGCTAGGAATTGCTAATTCTGTAAGACCACTCTTTTCAGGATCGTGCAAACATTAGGACACCATTCATTGCTGTGCAGGATTATCTCAAGCAAAGTCACGTGTGGTATTCCTCGACATTCTTCCCTCCCAATGGCATCTATGATTCTGAGTTTTTATAACGTTTATTTTTATCTTTGGTATCAGGTTGAGCAAAACTCAGATAACTTCAGAACATGCTAAGCTTAGTACTCTTTATTTTTAACACATCATCCATGATCAATCAATTGTACGTCAGTAACTAACAGCTGCTTGTATTCATATTTGCACCAAAGAACTTTTCTATGAATATGAGGGATTGCTTCTATTCGTGCAAACCAACAAACCAATTAGTTTGAAGAGATGCGTCTGGACTGAATCAATTCAGAGAAGGCATAGGGTGTTGGCAATGCAGTGCCTTTGGACGGAATAAGTTTAGAAAAAGGCAGAGGGTGCAGGTAATTTTTGGACAATGAAAGTACTAACTTCCGGCATCTTCACCAACTAAAGATATACATGGCGCATTGAGTCATTTAACCATGACTCCACCACCACACCATGATGCTTCCGTATGGTGCTTTTGGACTAAATAAGTTCAGAGAAGGCATAGGGCACAGACAATATGGTGCCTTTGGACTGAATAAGTTTAGAGAAGGCATAGGGCGCAGGCAACGCAGTGCCTCTGGGACAGCCCAAGATCATGAGTAGAGCTTTTCTCACAATTATATTACAGCAGGTCTCATGTGAGACACTGAGAGTTTCTTGTTCTTTTGTATCTGCTCAAAAAATGGAATAAGATGCAATCCACCTACTTCAGATCTGACGGCTGTGCTGGTTTTGTTTGACTTATGTATTGCCATGTGAACAATTAAGCTCATAACAGTAAAGTCTGTAAAATGTTTGGACTTGTTTCTTGCAACTACAGAAGCTACTGGATTGTCCCTGATACTGTGGTTTGAGCCATGTTATCGACATGCTATGTCCTGCGTGTACTTTCGATACTTTGCCTTGGATCTGATGACTTCGATTTCAGTTGATATGCCTATTTGGATGTTGAACTTCAGATCGTTAGGCACAACACTTGAGCTTATGAAAAAATGAGTACCATGTGAGACTTCTGCAAGAACTGATCTTCTACTCTGGTTTGGATCGCAGGTGGGGTTTCTTCGTCTTAGCGTATAAACGGAAGCAATGTTCACATATTTCTTAAAATAAAAGATAAACAGAAGCAATGTGATGATCCACTCCATTAATATTTTTTCTTGGTCTGAACTGCTCAATTAAACTTTGTCCTCTTACGGGATGCTTTCGATTTCTCTGCTACTCTAAAAGAGAAGTTTTCTCTATCTGCCTTTTACACTCCTACGGTGCATAGTTCATATCCTTCTCATCTTCAGTAACAAACTCGAACAACTAGCTTTTTTTAAAAAAGCTCCATCCCCTAAAAAAACCGCACTCTTAGGGCTCTTTGGATCAAATAAATTTGAAAGGTTTTGTGGACGATTGAAATCCTTGGAAAAAAAATTATCCTACAATGTCCTTTGGACAAAAGGAATGAAATATCCAAATTCCTATGGATTTACTTTCTATGCTCCCATTCCATAGAAAAAAAAAGCATGAGCTCATGGCTCATGTTTTTCTTTTAGTGCAGAATGTTCAATGCAGTCTTGCTTTCTTTGTCTCTCTGGTTTCTATCTAGTATAAAACAAGCAACTATCTTTAAAATTTCCGTGTTTATTTTTTGTGAACCATCCCAGGACAAATGATATTTCTATGTGTTTCAAAAACCTGTAGGATTTTTTTATTCCTAGGTTTTTAGAATCAACGTTCTAAAGGAGCCCTTAATCTGTGTATGGCTAGCCAACTAAAAAGCAGTTAAAATTTCATAGCAAATCAAACCGTAAGCTTTACATGATCTATTTCTTTGTTGTTTTTGAACCGAAGTACAGAGTGCACAGCTTGGCGAAAGCTAGGGAGTGGGGACAATGCAACCCCCAATTGTTGACACATACATGGTCTACTGCAGGCAGGGAACGAGGTGCGATCCGACAGAAGTTACAGAAGCGTGACCTCCAGGTCCAAACGTGTCGCTATTGATCATAGGCTTTCTCGCTGACATGGGCGTGCCCCCCAGAAATTTTAGCAATCGCAGTAGAAACATAGTACTTGTCCATTATATAACGTGACGACAACAATCCGTAGCGAATCAACAAAGGGGCCGGGATCGGTGATCGGTCACGGTCACCGTCCGTATTCTGCACGCGGCTGACGAAAAAAAAAGATCACAACTCAAAAGAATGCGGCAATACATCGAAAATCCTACGACTCAACATCCATCAATTATTGGTGAAGATCTGGATAACCTTGATCTCTAAAAAAACCCTTATTATTATCATATGTTTACAACATAGTTAACTTAAAAAAGTATTTAGATGCCCTATAAAATACATACATATAAGATTTAATAAAAGACTTATCAAATATAACATCATAACGATTTCACCCAAAAAATTGTGTATTTGGGGTCTATTGCTACCATAGCTAGATTCCTTGCAACATTCAAAATATTTTTAGGCTTTTTTAACTTAAATTCATTACTGATGAGAAATGCTCTTTTTTTAACCTAAACCCAGCACATCACAGATGACTTATTTGGTAAGTTATAAAGATAAGATTTCTTATCCGTGATTATTTATCAATAATAAGATCTTATACCTGTCATAAATAGGAATTGTCATCTGTCATCCATCTTAGACGAAGGATTCCGTGGTTTTTAATGTTGGTGACATGTTTACTCCCTGCTAGTATTAAATCACCATCTCTGGTTCAAACAACTGTTTGTGACATCTTTATTACACTGTGCTACTCTCTTATAATCAGATCATCTACAGTTAATTAGGTGTCATACGACATTTGCACCGATGATAGCACCGTCCACACTTCGTCCCAGAATTTTAGCACAGTATCTATATATACACACACATGGCATGTCATATATGTATATGTTCTATGTCCAAACAATTTAGATGCTAAATAATTGCATACAGCTGTTAGCTTAAAAAAGCTTAATTGCCACCCCCATAATTTAATTATGACATGAATCAGCCATCATCTTCGATTAATCAAACCTGCCTACCATAAATGTATAGCCTAGTTTAATTAGCACACAAACACCGTGTCGTCCGATCGATGCGCTGGTTTGGTGACACCAGGTGACACCAAACTAGCCACCTTCCGGCGCCGTGGCTCGGGTCGAACCACACGTATCTCACCACCGGTGCCACAGTAGCCATATGCACGTTTAAATGCGACAACAGCGTGCCATGAATTCATCGACGTGAACGACGGAAGGCGTCTTCGCGCTTAATTTTCTAGCATGTGGGCAGGGGTATTAACACGCTTGTTGGTTGTGCATGTGATGGGCACAATAATGGATGCTTTTATTTATTTTTTAATGAGTCTGATCGATTATTTCGTATTTTATCGTACTTCGTACTAAAATAAATGGCAGTATTAGAATGGAGGGAGTATTTACAAAGTTAGAAAGTTATTTTACAATAGAATTTATGAGAAGCTTTTATATATATATATATATGAAGTTTAAAAAACATGTAAATGAAAATTCAGAAAGAATAAAACCTGACAATGATACAGACCGTACATACTTACCTGTTTGCTCTAAGCTATAGTAGTGTTCGTCAGTGTTAGACCACTGGACCACTGAACTGTATATATATATATAGACTCGATTGCTTGTTGTATAGAGTTAGGGTCTTAGTCTCACTGTATATATTTCTACATGGTATCAGAGCAAGTCTAGACATCCCCAGCGCACTAGCTTTCTCCTACCGACGAGTCGACCTTTTTCTTCTCGTCGTCGATCTTCTTCTCGGTACTCTCTCCTCACTCTCTCGTCTCTATTTCTTTTTTCTTCCTATTTTTTCCGTAGGCGCTTTTCTTTTCTCCTCCACGCGATAAGGCGACGGTCTCCATCCACCTCCTTGTCTTGCCTCGCACCCATCTTTGCCCTTCTTCTTACTCCATGCATCCTTTCTCCTTCGACGCCGACGCACCTCTGCGCTCGTTATCTCCATCGGCTGAACTGGTCGCCCTCCCATCGGCTGGACTTGTCCACCCTCTATCAGCTGGAACCCTCCCTCGATTACCGCTTTTTCGACACGCTCAACGGCTCTCGGATGCAAATCTTCTCCCCTATCATCCGAGCCAATCTGACGTGTCCATGTGCCCATGGACACGAATCTCTGCCTCCCGGACGCGAACATCTTCTCTTCACATCCGACCCCTCTCCGCCTTTTTCGCGTTCGCTCCACTCCTTGAACTCCACGAGTCCACGGACGTGAATCTTCTCTTTACAGACGTGAATCTTCACACGTCCGTGACCCAACCACTCTCTGACCTACCTACTCTACCACCATCTTTTTCCTCACCTACTCCGCTGTCTACTCCACATCGGCCGACCACTCCCCATCGGCTGGCCGGCCCACTCTCTATCGGTTTCTTATTTCTCTGATCGACCGATCTTTCTTCTCATCAGTTTCCTCCCATTAGCCTCTTACTCCCATCGGCTTCTTGTCCCTGTTCTTCTCTCATCATAGTCACCGAGTCCGCCCTCAGCTCCGGTACTCTCCTAGTCGCCGAATCTGCTCCGGCTCTTGGTGCCCCAGACCACACCTCGGGCACCACCTTGCCGATCTTCTCACCCCCCTACGCTGCTGTGAACGTGAAATCTCACGTTCCTATCTCTCTTGACCTTAACGCCAACTACTCCAAGTGGGTTTTCTTCTTTAAATCCCTCTGTAGAAAGTTCGGCCTACGGTCACACATCGATGGCTCCGCTCCACCTCGACCCGATGACCCCCAATGGGACATCGCCGAGTGCTGCATGCGCAGCTGGCTGCTCGGCTAGGTCGATAACTCTATTCTTGACCTCGCCATGGAAGATACCGACCCCACCGCCCGAGATCTCTAGGTGGCTATCGAGCGGATCTTCCTCGCAAACAAGCAGCCCCGCGCCATCTTCCTCCTCAACGAGTTCTATTCTATGGTACAAGGAGACTCCTCTATCTCCTCATACTGCCAGTGCCTTAAGGTCAAGGCTGCTGCTCTTTGGGATGTTGGTCACCGTGTGGCTGACTCTCAACTCGCTCTCGCCCTTTTGCGAGGCCTCAATCCCCGCTTCTCAAACACCACCAACGACATCGCCAACGCCACACCCCTTCCGTCGTTTGCCTGGGCACATGACATGTTAGTTCTTAAAGAACTCTGTCTGGCCAACGACGAGAAGACCGTGGCCCACACCGCTCTCCTCGCCGCAGCCGATAATGGCTACCGAGCATCCTGCGCTGCCACTCCCTCCCACAGCTCTGGCAGCCATGGCTCTAACCATGGCAACACAACTCGCACCGGCAAAGGCAAGGGCAAGAACTGGCAGGGTCCGATGTAATCGTGACCTGCTTCAATCCCTACCCAGCCTGCCGGTCCCACGGGTCCATGGCTCTACTACAACCCCTAGGCACCCCAACTCCAGCCACGCAGCCCCATCGGATGGCAACCAGGGGTTCTCGGCGCTCATCCTCAAGCCCACCTAGCATCAGCTCCCATCTTGTCGTCTCAGCCGATGCTACCGACACCACCCACCCACTCGGTTCTCTCCTGGAACAAGGCTGGCCTCATCGCAGCTCTCAACCAGATGACGCTCCAACTACAACACCCTTGGGTGCTGGACTCTAGGACGTCCTCCTACATGGCGCCATCGGCTGGTATACTCCGTTCTTGTCATCCCTCTTCCTCCCCCTTTGTCACCATCGTCAATGGTCACTCTCTTTCTATCCAATGCCGTGGTGACTCCTCTCTATCTACACCCACCACTAACCTCCCCCTTCGCAATGTTCTTATCGTATCTTCCCTTATTCATAATCTTGTATCTGTTCGCTAATTCACATGAGACAACAATTGCTCAGTCGAATTTGACGCTTCTGGTTTTTCTGTGAAGGATATCCCAACCCGGCGACAGATCCTTCGCTGCAATAGTGGCGGCGACCTCTACACCATTCCCGCTGCGCCGTCCACTCCACACACCAGCGTCGCCCTCTCCACCAACCTCTGGCATCTTCGCCTCGGCCACGTCGGCCCCGACGCTGTCGCCAACCTCCGTCTCAGCACCTCCATCCAATGTACTCACAGCAGCTCTACAGTTTGCCACTCGTGTCAACTTGGCAAACATATACGTCTGCCTTTTTCTAGTTCTCTCTCTTGTACCTCGCGACCGCTTGAGCTTATACATTGTGATGTATGGACTTCTCCGGTTAAAAGTGTCTCCAGTAATTAGTATTACCTTGTCATACTTGACGATTACACACACTATTATTGGACATTTTCGCTCATCAGCAAATCCGAGGTCACCTCTCACCTTATTAACTTCACCACCTACATTTCTACCCAGTTCAACCTCCCCATCAAGGCTCTACAAGTTGATAACGGTACGGAGTTCGTTAACCGTACTGTTACAACCTTCCTCACCTCGCAGGGCATCCATCTACGGCTCTCCTGCCCCTACACCTCTCCTCAGAACGGCAAGGCCAAGCGCCTCCTTCGCACCCTCAACAACATAAGTCGCACTATGATACTTCATGCCCACTTACCTGTAACTTACTGGATAGAAGCACTGACCACTGCGACTTACCTCCTCAATCGGCGCCTGTGTTCCTCCGTTCAATATAATGTTCCTTACACCCTTCTTTACCGCACGGCTCCCGACTAATCCCACCTTCGTGTCTTCAGGTGCCTCTGCTACCCAAACCTCACTGCTACTGCTCCCCACAAACTCGCTCCCTGCTCCACCGCCTGCATTCTCCTCGGCTATCTCCTCAAACAAGCCCCTCGCACCTGGTATCAGCATTTTGCTGCCTACCTTCGACACATCGGCTTCATGGCCTCTGCATCCGATAGCTCTCTATTCACTCTTCATATCGGCAACGCTACCGCCTATCTCCTTCTATACGTCGACGACATTATACTTACAGTGTCTTCGACATCCCTCCTAGACCAGATCATGGCCCGACTCTACTCCGAGTTCTCCATGACCGATCTTGGTCCCCTCCACCACTTCCTTGGCATCTCCGTCACCTGTTCTTCTCACGGGCTCTTTCTTTCCCAACGCCAGTACGCCATCAATCTTCTCCAGCATGCAGGCATGGCCGATTGTCACCCTATGGCCACCCCAGTCGACACTCGAGCCAAACTCTCCGCTGCTGATGGCGCACTCGTTGCCGATCCCTCTCAGTATCGGAGTCATGCCGAGGCTCTCCAATACCTCACCCTCACACGGCCCGACCTCACGTACGTCGTCCAGCAAGTGTGCCTCTTCATGCACGCTCTGCACGAACCTCACCTCGCGCTGCTCAAGCGCATCCTGCACTACGTGAAGGGCACGCTCTCCAGCGGGCTGCACCTCAGCTCCAGCCCCATCGACTCCCTCATCGCGTACTCCGACGCGGACTGGGCAAGCTGCCCTGACTCTCAATGCTCTACGTTCAGCTACTGCGTCTTCCTCAACGACAATCTAGTCTCCTGGTCCTCAAAACGCCAGACTACAGTGTCACGGTCCAGCGCCGAAGCCGAGTACCGCGCCATCGCCCACGCTGTCGCTGAGTGTTGCTGGCTTCGCCAGCTTCTCCAGGAGCTCCGTGCATCCCTCTCCTCTGCGACCGTCATCTACTGCAACAATGTCAGTGCTGTCTACATGACCGTCAACCCGGTTCATCATCGACGCACCAAGCACATCGAGATCGATATCCATTTTGTCCATGACAAGGTCGCATTAGGATAGTTTTAGATGCTCCATGTACTATCGACACACCAGTTCGCCGATATAATCACCAAAGGCCTACCCACGCCTTTGTTCACCAGTTTTCGGTCCAGTCTCTGCGTCCATTCCCCTCCAATCCAATCGGCTCTACTGCCGATCACTCCGATCTGATTGGCTGCCGATCCAATTTTGATCGGCTGTCGACCCCTCCGATCTATGATCCGATCCCTCCGATCTGATCGGCTACTGATCCAATTCTGATAGGCTATCGACCCCTCCAATCTGACCGGCTGATCGGCTGTCGATCCGATTCCGATCGGCTGCCGATCCCTCCGATCTGATTGGCTACCGATCCGATTCTGATCGGCTGTCGATCGCTAGTCCTACCCTTCATGGCTGGCGACGACGATGGCGCCGCTGCTTCCGAAGATCGTTGCCTCGCTGCCGATGCTGCTCGCGCTGGCGAAGCGCGTCGGGCTGAGGAGGCCAGCCTTTGCAACGATGCCCTGGACACGTACGAGAGCACTCACGCGGCTCTCTAGGTGCAAGCCACCGCCATCATCAACATCAAGGCACTCATCCCTATCGTCCTCGACAAGGCCATGGACTCCTACACCAAGTGGTGCGGCATGTTCCTCACCGTCCTCGGCAAATATGCCCTCACTCGCCACGTCCTCGAGGATGAAGCGTTCCCTGTGCACCTAGCGTGGCTCCAGGCGGACTGATGTGTCCTCAAATGGGTTTACGGCACGGTCTCCAGCGACCTGCAGCAGTCGCTGATGATGTGGCAAGGTCGCGCCCGCAACGCGTGGTGCTACCTCGAGGACGAATTATTTGGTCAGAAGGAGTTCCGTGCCCTTTTTCTAGAGACGCAGTTTCGCATATTCTGCCAGGAGTCCCTGAGCGTCACCGACTACTGCCGCCACCTTGAGTCCATGGCTGCCTCCCTCGCCGAATTCGACGATCCCATTGGCGACCGGCAGATAGTACTCACGCAACTCTGTGGCCTTAGTGGCAAGTTTCGCCACATGGTGTCCATCCTCAAGATGCACAGGCCGTTCCCGATGTTTACTGAAGCACGCACACACCTACTATTGGAGGAGATGGAGATCGACGCTCGTCCTTCGTCCCCACCGGCCGTCCTCACCGCTGCGACGCCACGTCTAGCGGCTCCAGGTGCCACCGCTGCTCCACGTTCGGGAGCGCCTCCTTCTCCGCGCCCCACCGCACCAACCGGGGGCCAGTGCAACGGCCACTGCCGTGGCCACGGTGGACGCGACGGTTCTGCTGGTGGCAGTTCTCCAACGCCCTCTGCTGGTGCAGCCCTAGGTGGACAGGGTAGCGCCCCTCCCGGTACTGCTGTGTACTCGTCTTTCGCCCACCCTGGGGCTGGAGCCGTGCGCATGTGGTCGTACGACCAGTCCGGACGACCTCCGCCTCCACAGCCCGCGTTCCACGTAGCCCCGGACTATGGTGGTTTCAGTGCTCTTCCCGGCACCTATGGAGGCGCATACGGTGCTCCACCACCTCCGTATGGCACGTACTACAGGGCAGCTGCACCGTCGGGCTTTCAGGCATCCTTACCAGCGTACCAGGCGACACCTTGGATGCCTACTCACGGAGGGTTTTGGCACTAGGACTCCCTGGCATACTCCTTCAACACTATGGTGCTGAATCAATCGGCCTCTGAGTGGTATGCTGATACGGGTGCCAGTTCACACATGACCTCAGATGTTGGTATACTCTCCACCATTTCCCCACCCTCTTCATCTACTTCTTTATCTATCATTGTGAAAAATGGTGTTTTACTTCCTATCACAGCCACTGGATCCCATCGTTTTTCCTTACCGCATCGTGATCTTGCTCTTAATAATGTTCTGTATTACCCTACATTATTAAGAATTTAATTTCCATTCATCGGTTTACCACCGACAATAATTGTTCCATTAAGTTTGATCCATTTGGTCTTTCTGTGAAGGATCTACAAACCAGAAACGTGATCGCTAGGTGCAATAGTTCCGATAACCTCTACCCATTTTTTGCACCATCTACCAAAACCTCCGCGTTCATCACCACACCCTCCTCCCTTTGGCATCACCGTCTTAGTCATCTTGGGCGTGAAGTTCTGTTCAAACTCATTAGGTCCAATGTCATTTTCTATAATAAAGATGATATCGATCATATATGTCATGCGTGCTAACTCGATCGTCATGTACGTCTACCTTTTTGTTCATCTACCTCTCGTGCTACTCATAATTTTGATTTAATCCATTGTGATCTATATACCTCTCCACTTGTTAGTGCGTCAGGATATAAATATTATCTTGTTATTTTTGATGACTGCTCTTACTACATTTGGACTTTTCCCCTTCGTCTCAAATCTAAGACATTTTCCACTATTTCTACCTTTTTTGCAGATGTTCGCATATAGTTTGGCACCACCATCAAGAGCATCCAGTGCGACAATGGCTGTGAATTCGATAATTCCTAGGCCCACACGTTTTTCCTCTCCCACAGTGTTGCCCTCAGTATGTCGTGTCCATACACTCTCCAACAAAATGATAAAGCAGAGTATTCCATTCGTACCATCAATAACACTCTGTGTTTCCTTTTGTTTCAGGCGAGTCTCCCTCCAGCTTACTGGGTTGAGGCCCTTCACACCGCCACATATCTTGTGAACCGCCTCCCCACCAAAACTCTCGTCTCCTCCACATCATACAACGCTCTCTTCTCTGCCCAGCCCTCCTATGATCATCTCAAAGTTTTTGGTTGTGCCTGTTACCCCAATATGTCCTCTACAGCGCCCCACAAACTTGCCCATCGTTCTTCTCTATGCGTTTTCCTCGGCTACTCCTCGGAGCACAAAGGCTATCGATGCCTTGAGCTTCAATCGAACCGCATTCTCATTTCTAGAGATGTCATTTTTGATGAATCTTTTTTCCCTTTCTCCGACATGTCTAGCACACCCATGGCACCCTCCACCCTAGACTTTCTTGTCGATGATCATGATCTCACCGCTTCAGCTCTTGGAGCTCGTTTTGTGCATGCAGGTATAGCAGCTTCCTCAGCGGCACACTCCATGCTCGAGACCACACTTGCGTCATCAAGCCCTGGTGCAGGGCCGTGGTTGCCCGAGTCCGTGTCGTCCGGTGCCGCTGCCCCTGTGCACCCCACACAAGTCGCTGCCAGCAGCGCCACACTGACCACGAGTGTTGCCAGTCCTACTGCCCTTACTGCTCGCGCACAGGTTGTTGCCAGTGGTACCAGCCGCATAGCTGCCACTCGACCGATCATCATCCCTCCAGTCACCAATGCACACTCTATGCACACACGTGGCAAAGTTGTCATTGCACAGCCCGTGGATCGCCTCAACCTCCACGCTGTGCCCATGTCACCTCTTCCTTGCTCCATTCATGATACACTGTCAGACCCCAATTAGCGCTCTGCTATGCAGGCTGAGTATGACGCTATGATTGCCAACGACACCTGGAGTCTTGTGCTTCACCCTCCTAGCATCAATGTTGTGACTGGCAAGTGGATTTATCCACACAAATTGCTCACCGATGGGTTTCTTGATCGCTACAAGGCTCGCTGGGTACTGTGGGGTTTTACACAACGGCCCGGTGTTGATTATGATGAAACTTTCAGTCCCGTTGTCAAGCCTACGATAGTTCGAGTTGTTCTCTCCCTGGCATTATCTCAGAATTGGCCCATTCATCAACTAGATGTGAAGAATGTATTTCTCCATGGCACTCTCACTGAGACAGTGTACTGCGTGCAACTCTCTGGATTTGTAGATTCTTCTCGCTTAGATTTTGTCTATCGGCTCAACAAGTCCTTATATGGTTTGAAGTAGGCTCCTCGTGCTTGACATCACAGGTTCGCCTCTCACCTCCTGTCGCTTGGATTTATTGAAACAAAGTCAGATACTTCACTCTTCATATATCGCCGCGGTCCAGACATGAACTACTTACTGCTATATGTTGATGATATTGTTCTCACCGCCTCCTCTGCTGGATTACTCAAGCACATCATTGAGGCTCTCCGGCGTGAGTTTGCTATGACGGATATGGGTCAGCTACATCATTTTCTAGTCATTTCTGTGACACGCTCTACAGATGGTCTGTTCCTTTCTCAGCGGCAGTATAGTCAGGATATTTTGGAGCGTGCTAGGATGAGTGCGTGCAAGCCGTGCAACACGCCTGTTGATCTACACTCTAAATTATCTGCTGATGGACCGCCTGTCGCTAACGCTACACAGTACCGCAGCCTAGCCGGCGTTCTACAGTATCTGACTTTCAACCGACCAGACATTACCTTTGTAATTTAGCAGATATGCCTCTATATGCATGGTCCTCGAGAGCCGCACCTCGCTATTCTCAAGCGGATCCTGTGCTACTTGTAGGGCACCCTATCTCTTGAGCTGATCATGCGCCAATCTTTACCTGTAGATCTTGTTGTTTACACAAATGCCAATTGGGCTGGCTGTCCTGACACTCGCCGGTCGACCTCTGGCTACGCAGTATTTCTTAGGGATAACTTGGTGTTCTGGTCTTCCAAGCATTAGCATATGGTCTCCAGATCGAGTGCCGAAGCTAAATATCGTGCTGTGGCGAATGGTGTTGCTGAAGCTGACAGCTGCTCCTTGAGCTTCGCCACCCCCTCGCCATGCTACCTTGGTCTATTGTGACAATATCAGTACTGTATATCTCTTCAACAACCCAGTGCAGCATCAGCGGACAAAGCATATTGAGATTGATCTCTATTTTGTTCGAGAGAAGGTCGTCCTCGGTCACGTTCGGATCCTACATATTCCTACGACATCGCAGTACGCCGATGTTTTTACCACGGGCCTTCCTACCTCATTATTTTAGGAGTTTCGATTTAGCCTGAATGTTAGCGATGCTCCCGATTAGACTACGGGGGAGTATTAGTCTATTGTAATTATAGAAAGTGTAATTATATTAGGTTAACCGTGGTATGGCTGTGTGTTTGTCTTATGAGCCACCCCCAGTCTATATATACTGATATATTAACAGGAAATAGAATTAATTATTTCCACAGATCAAAGAAATTAGGAAGGTTTTGTAGCCGATTGAAATCCTTGGGAAAAAAAATCTCCTACAATTGTTGTTTTTGAACCGAAGTACAGAGTGCACAGCTTGGTGAAGGCTAGGGAGTAGGGACAATGCAACCCCGAAGTGTCGACACATATATGGTCTACTGCAGGCAGGGAACGAGGTGCGATCCGACAGAAGTTACAGAAGCATGACCTCCAGGTCCAAACGTGTCGCTATTGATCATAGGCTATCTCGCTGACATGGGCGTGCCCCCGAGAAATTTTAGCAATCGCAGTAGAAACACACTATATCCGTAGCGAATCAACGAAGGGGCCGGGATCGGTGATCGGTCACGGTCACCGTCCGGATTCTGCGCGCGGCTGACGAAACGAACGGACCAACCACCCCCGTGTCTCCTCTCCGCGCCGCAAGCGGGACAACCGGCGGCGAGGGAGCCAACCAGCCGCGGATGCGCCCCGTGAGCGCTCGCATCAGCCGGTGCGTCAAGCAAGCGTAGGGACTGGGGACCGGGGACGCACGGCTGCGCTGCGGACACGCGCGTGCATCCAGCGCGAGCGGCGACCGAGCGAGGGACGTGTGTGCCCGTCGACGTGCGGTGCGGCCAAAAAAGCTCAGGAGACGGTAGCTGGGCAGGCTATGGGTAGCCAGCGCGCGCGGACGGTCACAGGTGACATGCCCAATTCGGCCCCGTGCGGTTGCAATTGCACAGCGGGCGGGCGCGTACGGTGAACGGGCATCGATCCACGCGTCGCGCATGACGGATGGAGGAGGCAGGCGGGCATCGTCTCCGGGAAATCTGAGGGTGTTTTTTTTCCCCGCAGAGATTACGTGAAATTTGAGGATTTTTAGTGAGATTATGAAAATCTGAGGTCTTTTCCGACTTGAGCTGCCGAGTTTCTTTTTCAAGGTGAAAAATCAGTTTTGCTAAATATACAAAACCTTATCTTTTGCTTAATTTCAACCACCTTCTTTTCTATGTAAAATTTTGCTTCTTGCTTCTATATAAGTATATTTCTATCTCTCGTATCTCCTCTTCTTCTGTTTTGTAATACACTAATTCTCTTATATGGTGTGCTCTAAAAAAATTATAACAAATATATGAAATTTACAATATAAAAAGTAACTATTTTTGGTTTAAGATATGTCACCATATAGTAAGTTCCTATGTTTGTATGTGCAGGATACAAATACATACTGTGCTAAAGTAACACTTTTGTTTTTACACATGACTGATGCACAAAACTTATATGGTGGTAATAGAAAAGGTGTTTTAAAGAACATCAGATAGCACATACGGTGTTTTATCTACATCACATACTAATAACTACTCCCTTAATATTATATTACGATTTAACTTTTTTTAAATTTCTATAAAACATGTTAAATTTGATACTAGAAATTTTAAAATAAATTTAGTCGCACAGATGCATGACCACCATGCTAGTCATTAATTGACAAGGGAGAAGTTTTACATCATTCGTCTTATATCTTTTTAAAAAATCGTTATGATTGGTTGAGAATAAAAATTAGATAAAAAATTAAATTAAAAAAATGTTGAGATGAATACTAGGCAGACAAGTAGTTATATTTGAAAATAAAATTTAATATTAGAAGTGACAGAGAGAGTGTTTCTTGTGGTGGGAGGCACCAATTTCGCACTTCCTTCTTTATATTTGCTAAAACCGTGGTCGTATGGTTGATATATATGATTTATAATATAAAACCGTGGTTGTGTGGTTGATATATATGATTTATTAAACATTGCTAGTCCGCAGGACTAATTAAATTTTCATTACTATCCTACTGGAGGTCTGCTACTGGGCTGTAATTTGGGCGCTCACGTCACGTGGCATAAAAAGGGCTGATGGACCTGAGAGCTGAGATGGGCCAATGCAAGCAGAAATGCAGATTTAGAGCAGGTCGTCGTCTCCATGACTTCATTGGTCGTCAAGTTCATCTCAGTATCCCTAAATCGTCAGTGTCCAATGCCCTAGAGCTATTTCAGCCTTCCTTTCCCTTACCGCATTTGCCTTTCTTGACAATAATGTGCAATAGGTATAAAATGCTGTATACAAAAATGGATGCACTCAGAGCAATGAGATTAATACCATGAAGACGGAAAAATGCTATACAGTTAACCAATATACAGTAATGCTCTCAACCCATGCACTAGGTTGCTATAGCTTTCCGGAGAGCTTCAATAATCATCCCAGGTTCGACGGCAGCACAACTGGCAAACTGCATGCAACAATATAGCCAATATCAGAACTCCAAACATACGTAGGTAGAGGTGATAGATAGACAGATGCTGCATTTCTGCTGCGAGCTCTTAGCAGCTGATGAGACGACCTTGGCTTGTATCTTCAGTTTAAGAAGACCATTTGATGTTGATGCCTGCACCGAGAGGACATCCAGGGAGACTCCCTTGATCGCGTCGAACACTCGTGTCATCAGCAATTCCTTCCACTGGCACTGCACCTCGAGGAAAACCTCCTTGTCCATGACTGTCACATTCACGTTGCTAACACAACGGCGGCGCTCCCCGTCCATGTCGTCGTCGCTACTGCTGCCTACCTCCGGGGACGCCTTTCTCTTGTCTCCTGCGGAGACCTTCTTCCGGCCAGTGATCTCACGGCTGCTTCGTCTTGTTGTTTCCATTGGATACGGCGATGGCTGACCGCTGGATTCCAGCTCTTCCACTCTTTTCTCCAGCTCTCTGAGGTAGGCTATCGTTTCTGCAAGAATGGATGCTTTGTCCACCTGCAGAGAAATCTCATGAAATAAAATTTCATTTTGGAAGCACTAAATAGTACTAATTGCCTTTCTGAATTTAGTTTGAAATAAGTAATTACCTTGTGAATGGACGGGACAACTGATTTAAGAATCAGGAACATCTCGTTGAGCTTCTCCCGGCGCCTTCTTTCTGACTTGACATGGTTCTTGATGCTGCTTCCTTGGGTTATCGCCGCGCTGCCGTCGCCATTATTCATCCAGACACCGCCGGCGACAGCTTTCTTCAGCAACTTCTGAGACTCTCCGTTGGTGAGCGGCACGGCCACCTCGTCCGAGTCCGTCGTCCTCTTCCATGCCACAAAACACGACGACGACATGCAAGATCCATCGACGGAGCTGCCGTCTAAAGCGACGACGTCGTCGACGTCGACAGTAGCCGCCCCCGCCGCATCGGGGGAAGACGACGTCGTAACGAGCTGAAAAGACCACGGGTCCACGATCCAGTTGTTATCCTCGAGGGAGCGCACGACCTCCAGCTCCTCGCAGAGGCCGTAGAGCTCTCCGATGTCCATGGTGCCCGGCTCGAGGTTGTGAGCGTTGGACTCGCACTCGGCGACCTCGCGGCGGCCGAGCTCGTGTAACTCCCCCGGGGCCACCGCTTCGGCGGCGTAGTGGTCGAGGGGTTCGAACACGATGTCGGCGTCTCCAGCCTCGTCGTTCGGCGGAGGGCTGGAGCTCGGCGCCTCCGAGCACGCGACCCGGAACGGCGTCTCCCAGAAAGACGCCGCGATGCGGTCTACGAGAGATGAGTCCTCCGATACCTAGAGATTCAAGAGAAGCATAGCACTTCATTTGCTAAATTTATTCAAATATATTCAAACAAAAAGTGGTCGAAAATTTGATGAAGTTCGACAGGCCGGGGCACACATGTTAAACAGTAAGGAGAGATTCACAGTAAGGAGAATGCATTATCCACTTTTAGGTCTTGTATGTGATCATTCATGCGGAGTAACTCACCGGATCAGTGGTCCCGAGCTCAAGGACACCGTGCATAAATGCCACGCAGAGGATTGTCTGTAGAAACGTGATCCAAGTTGCAGCTGGAGTCAGAAACTGTGAAAGTACGTACACTTCAATGCAGCCACTACTCTCCCTCCGGAAATACATCAGAATGTTTGTTTAGGCTTTTTAAACTACATAGAACATAATTTTGACTACCGCCTCCGTTATAGAATACTCCCTCAGTCATAGAAAGTTTCCACTTTTATTTATCGTATAAATACTTTATTTTTAAAATAATCGTTTGAGAAACTAGGAGAATAAATTGAAGTTTCAGAAAATATGGGACAAATGCATTAAAATTTAAGAAAGCAGATATCCTTTGGTTGTATATTGTTACATGTTAGATGAGCTAAAAATAAAAACTTTCTATTACAGATGTTGTAGTAGATGATATCCTAATTAAAATACATACAATCAAACCTTAAAATCTTATGAAACTAATTAATGAAAAAAAAGGGGTTGGCATGTGAAAGCCATATTAATAGATTTGTCGTGAAAATCACTTTTATATAGCAGTTTTTTAATAGTATATATATATATATATATGACATATCCTTAGTTAGGAAAAGTAAGGATGAAACATATAGATTGGAGACTTTGTTAATGTTTAACGTCAAATAAAAAAGAATGTCGGTAGCAAAGTGAAAAACAGTTACACAAGTTTAGTATTATCTCCCTTCCAAAATATTTTAAAATTGACCATGAATCTAGACAAGTGTTTATCTAAATTTATCCTTAGAAATGAAGTCTTTTTGGTAGGAAGGTAGTGGTATTATGATTTTGTGTTTAACAAACATGGCTGAGTTATTTACTTTCATGCCCAAAATATATCTTCTTGATACTCTCCCATCCCACAAATATTCTAACTTTTGGACAAAGTTGACAAATTAATAGTGAGGGTAAAACACCAAAAATGTCATTCATTAATAGAAAAGTACACTTGAATGCAGCAACTACTACCTCCGGAGTCGAGACATAAATAACAATGTTTGTTTAGGCTTTCTAAACTCAATAAAGCAAAAGTTTGACTACTTAATACATACCGCCTTTGTTCTCAAATAGTAGATGACATCCTAGATACTCCACGTAGTCAAACCTCGAAATTGACTAATTGATGCAGAAATTAATAGGGTTTTGACATACATGTGAAAGTGATATTAGTATATTTGTCATGAAATTAAAAGTATTTTCATATACTTGTATTATTAATAGTTTTTATAAACATATAATTAGAAAACGTAGGGATAAAACATATATATTGGAGACTTGTCCATGTCCAACGTCAAGTAAGAATGTGGGTAACAAATAGAAAAACAGTTACACAAGTTTAGTATCATATATGATAACGTTTGTTTAACAAACTTGGCTATATTATTTTATTTTCATATGGCCAAAATATATTTTAGATAATAATTAAGGTCTAGTTAACCAATGTTGAAGACGTTCTTTGATGACCGGAGAGAGTAGCATCTGTGCATGCCATATTTCCATGGAAGCATGAAATAGTAAAAGTACATACCTTAATAGATGCACTCTGCGTAAAGGTCGGCAGTACCATGGTAGTCATACATAATTTAAACCATGAAACAAGCCAATTAGTAATTCAAAGAGACATGAGTAAAAATAAAATCACATAAACAGGAGATTATATATATGAAAATGGATTAGAATGCAGATTCTTCAGAGATGTTGCCGTTGAGAAAGGAAAACATGCGCGCCAGCCCATCCAACATATATATACAGGAGTTCGTACGTACGTCATCGTACCTTTGCTATGAGCGCGCGCTGGAAGGTTTTCCTATCTGCAGAAGGAGCGTTGGACAGCCAAACAAATTCTTTGCTCGCAAAGCTTTTGCCTGGTAACCTGACGGTTCATCAATAGCAAGAGAACAACAATTCAATACGGGACAATCTTATCAGGATAAGAGACTGTCAGCCTGCCAGAAGGCTGCTGGTTGACCAGCTTCAGTTTAACTTATTTGAGATTCCTTATAAAAAAAACTTTGGAGAATTGTCCCTCTCCCAGTTGCATTTTCAATGCTCTTAATTAACTTTTATGGTTGTGACTCAGCAGAGATTCAGACGAGAATAACACGTAGCATATATATAGTAACAGGAGAGCTGTAGTTTCGAATCTTAGTTATCACACCCACAACTATAGTTAGTCTAGAATTAAATTCTAAGTGAAATATATTGATTTTCTCTTAGTAGCTAATATTAAGTTTCTCCTTAGTAATATGCATATCCATCGTCAAGGTAAAAGAAACCCCCACCCCCCACCCAAGCTGATTTTTGCAGTACACACTATTTAATCACCACACTTCCTCATCCTGCCCTTTGTAGCCACTATGTGATCGTATCATGTTCTCAGTATATATTTAGTTATAGGTCCATGTGTTGCAACGGGTTTTTTATTCTATTTGGTGAAAGGATTAGAGTTGATTGAGTTGTTTGGTTTTTTATATGATAGTCCTTTTTTTTGAAAACGGTTTTTTAGATAGGGCGATTTATAAGGGGTGGAAGAGTTTTTCAAGTAGAAGTGGGAGCAATGAGGACTACTATATTTTTAGTAATAGAGATATTGAAGTGTAATATTTTTAAAAATATACTAGCAATTAGCCAATGTATGAGAACTATATCAGTTATAGTGGACTAATTGGTAGCATGAAAATAAAATGGTGCTGCTTGTTGAAGCAAAGCAAAAAATACGCACCCTTGGCCAGGCCGAAAGGCATATGTCATGCAGACCACGTAGTACCATTCTGTGTCCCCGAGATCTTCCGGCGACAACGCAGCAACGGGCCTCCTCGCTCGATAGTCGCACTCACCTGAGAGGAGAGAGTCATAGAGCTCCCTCAGCTGCTCGCTTCTTTGCAGGACGAGTTCATCGACCGTGAGGTTCCTAGAGCCTGTTATCTTCCTCGTCCTTATCTCTCCATTGTAGAACCCATCCTTTCACGTCAAAACTCTGAAACATGCAATGAATTATATATATGAACTGGACTTTTACAGCCTAATTAAGTTAGTGTGCACCAGTTTGCTTCTCACTTCTCAAGTATCAATCAAATAATTACAAAAAATAAAAATAAAAAATGACATCATTTACACAATAATCATCTACCATCTTGTAAAATTTCAAGTACTAGATATATACATGGTGTTTAATATAGAAGTGTCTAATCTATATTTAGTAAAAGATCATCTATATTTAGAGTTGTGTTTACTGATTGTCGTTGGTCACGCATATCACCTTTCATATGCGTAACCTTCTATGTATGTGATTCTCTATATATATGAGTGGTTATGATCCATAGAGGTCATTAATCGTTAATTACATTAATATATAGTATCAGAGCCAACATTTTTCCTCTAAATCAATATCGACATCATCTTCTACCTCCTCCTCCATCACCACCTCCGCCTCTACTTCTAGCCTCTCCTCTGCTACTACCTTTGCCCCTATATCAATTCATCATGCCATCACCATCCGACTTAACAAAATAAACTATACATTATGGCGCGCCCAGCTTCTCTCATATCTGTAGAGTGCAAAACTTATGGACTTCATCGATGGATCCACGACCGCGCCTCTCCAGCAGATTACTTCATTAAGTGCTGATGGTGCTGAGCTTATGTCTAACCTAGAATATTGTTTGTGGTATGATAAAGATCAACAACTACTAAGTGGTCTTCTCTCGTCGATGACTAAAGACATCCTTCTAGACGTGATGTCTACCGCCACATCCAAAGAAGCCTGGGACACTCTTCGACCCATGTTCTCCTCCGCCACGTATGCGCGCGCTGTCCAAGTGTGTGTCGTCCTTGCTACAACCAAGAAGCGTGACATCTCTGCTACCGATTACTTCCGCAAGATCAAGAGACTGGCCTTCAAGCTGGATGCGACAGATGCTCCTCTTCATGATGATGAGATCATTGCCTATCTCCTAGCAGGTCTTCCTTCAGATTACGATCCGTTCGTCACATCTATGACGATAAAGAGTGAGCCCCTCATGCCCGACGACGTCTACTCACATCTGCTAGCATTTGAGGCGCACCAACTACAATACTAGGCAGAGACTTGTCTCAACATCGGCGTGTCAGCCAACTTCACCGGCCGAGGTGGACAGTAGCGGGGCCATGGCTGTGGCGGTCCTCCTAGCCACGCCCGATGCCATGGTAGTGGTGGTCCTCTGCCCTAGGGACGTGGATGTGGTGCCCCTCCCTGTCAGATCTGCCATTGTACAGGTCACACTGTCATTAAATATTGGTATTGTATGGATGAGTCTTACCGGAAGGAACAACCCTATGCTGCGGTGGCTGCTACTTCATCCTACAAGTTCGACACCAATTGATACACCAACACGGGAGCTACCAATCACATAACCAGTGATCTGTATCGTCTAGCCTTACGTGAACAACACCATGGTGACGAAATGGTTCAAGTTGACAACGGGACAGGTTTGTAAATTATGCATATTGGTTCTTGTTCTCTTAATACTGCTACACGTTCTCTTGACTTATATAATATTCTCTATGATATCTCTAAACACCTACTTTCAGTTTATAAACTATCACATGATAATAATATATTTTTTAAATTTCATTCCTATCATTTTCTTGTAAAAGACCAAGTAACAAAACAAGTGCTCCTAAAAGAAAAGAAAAGTGTGTAGAGATGTAAAGATTTCTAAGTAGTGTTTAGGCAGTGGAAAGGACCATAATATATATACTAGACTATAATTTGCAGAAATATATGCATTATATTTCTTGGAACCGATAGTTTCTTAAGACAGCTGCTTGACGCTGTGTCTGTAAAATGATATGAATGCAGATCTGATTGATGAAATTGTACTATGCTGCAAGTTAATTGGACTTGGAAAAATGACCAACTGCATTTAATTATATCGTATATATTATTACCCTGGGCGGCTGGTTGAAATGGACCAAAAGATGGCATAAGTCCAATTGATGCTCCTCACGGCTGCAGCAAGCTGGCACCTGAAGTTCTTCCCAGATGGCAGCAGGGGTTCTTCCATTAGTATATATAGTTTACCACACCCAGCTGTATATGTTTTTTTCCCGCTTGTGTGCTATACGTACGGCGGTGAAAGGCGAGGTTAGTACGTAAAGCACATGATCAGCATAGAATGGACGAAGTTATATATGTAATCCACTCTGTAATCTCTATGTACATATATATATGCGTAAGGCATAGCTAGTGCCCGCATGTGCTTATACTGAAGATCGAACACATACTTCCAATGAAGCTACAAGAAATTAGGACAGCTGGTTAGGTTAAATCAAGAACGTAACTATAATAGCAAACTGGAAACTGGATAGAAACAAATAAGGCAATAACCTGTAAATTCAGATACAGCCATTATACATGAGGAGTACTCGATCGATCCTCGTCAAAACAAAGAGAAACTTGTATAGACAGAAAATAAAGAGAATTAACGGTAGCTTACTTGCCGCCGCTCGCAGACCAAGAACTCGATCAGGTGCTGATAACCAATCTAGAGATGCTGTTCGCAACCTGTCGCGCGTACATTTTGCAGAGAGGAAGCAGATGTATATCGATCGATCTATATAGTACTCCTCAAGTACCAAGAGCAATAATCTCCGCCGACGAATTGAATTGGACCTTCAATTAATGACACTGACAGAACGTACAGCAAAGTTGCCTCACTCTTAAAACAGGGGTACGCCTGTGAAACAACACTAAGCCGACATGTTTAGTTTGGAAATGTAATTAACCAAGACTCCACAGGTATTTGCAGCTGTACTAATTAACAGAGTCTAATAACAGTGTATGCCGGCGTCTGCTAATTATTTTTCTCACTGATTACGTTAAGTTGATAGTGAGGCAGTATCGACGGACAGGAACACCGGCTGTGAAGGCGAGAGTAGGAGCGAGAGCGGACCCGCAGGGTATTTATGGCTTACGGAGAAACGTACTAGTACTCAACTAGAACCGCCGAAGGTGGTGACAGAATACATGCATAGGGCCGGGGATCGTTTTCGGTGTAATGAATGCTATCTCTATCGATTGTCGTCGACCCTATACTTTTTTTTCCTCCTCCGAGAGTCACCTGAAACATGATAAATCATTAATTTATAATTAATTACGTATTAATTATTTTAAACTTGAAAAAAAATAACTTTATTTGATTTTTAAAGAATTTTTTAATATATTTTTAGAAAATATTTTTTTTTAATATATTTTTTAAAAAATATAATGTTTAACCATTGGAGAAATATGTACGTGGAGAATTAGCTACTTTACAACTGGGTTGAAACGTATATTTTTTAACCGGTAAATAATATGTTTTTTTAAAAAATTCTTATATGTAAAAATTCTCATAGAAAATATATGATTATTAACTATTAAAAATCAAATTTTATTTTTTATATGGGTAGATGACATGTGTGATTGTCTATATGTTATATAGATACGACGTAAAAAATATATAGGCTGTCTAATTTACTGTTTACGCTCTTCGTGATTATCATTAAAAATTTTGATTGTGCGTGTCCCAAGACGGCATAGATCCATGAAAGAAATCATCATTTTATAATATCCAGAGCACGTGTATGTTAGGACTTCCTAATATATATATTGACCACTTGATAGTAGCAAGAAGATCAATTATAGTGATAGACTTTACTCCATAACAACCACGCGACTGCAAAGAAAACCGATCCACATCCTTCATTTTGCCATCACATGTGGTGCAACACAAACCTACCAGTGATAAAGCTACCATGTATAGACGAGAGATCGTTTAATATAGTTCACCTCAATACTAATATATAATTACTGTATGTAATGACACATATTACTCCCTGCAACACAGCCTCTAATTTGCTTTGATGATCATTCTCATTTCAAATCATATTTATAAAATATTTAAAATATAATTGTATAATTTGTTTTTATGAAAAATCTACATATAACATTTTAATGTGTGTATGTCTATTAGAGTTAGCAAAATTTTGAGATTGGATCACTGCTTATAAAAATGGTCTTTAGTAATAATTCGTAACCTCTTTTAGTCACGATTGTATAAACGATACTAACAAGTATTTTTAGTTTCGATTCTGTTAGTGTACTAAATTGTTTTTTTATATACTACTTTTGCTATAGTGATTGTTTATTGTTTTCTTTATTGTTGTATATATATGTGATTAATAAACTCATCATAATAAATCTAATGAGTTGTTCTTAGTCCTTATGTAGAGTTTTTACTTCGGGGACGGCAGTGGTAACGTCATCGGTAGGTAGGTGTATGGCAGCTTCCACTGTGGAGATGGGAACGGCAGTAACATGAAGGGCGGCATCATTGGTATGAAGGCAGATGTGTGGCATGGAGGATGGTGTCGTCCATGTGAAGACGTGCGTGTGGCGGCATTAGTGCAGATGGCATTAGCATAGAGGACAACGACGTAAAAAGATAATAAGAACATAATCATAGAAACTTAGATCGAAAAAGACGGAGGAATAGCATATATATACCATCCCCTCTTTATTACATGTTGTTATATAACCAGTACTAAATAGTTTTTTCATTTGGGCAAAATATTTCTATTCTCGGTTGTATTAACAACTAAAACTAAAGATGTATTATATTTAGTATTGGTTATTCATAACAAGTGATAGTTTTTTTACTTGGATCAGAATATTTTTAGTCCTTGTTGGTGTTAACAACCGGACTAAGGATATATTATTTATTACCGGTTGTTCTTAACAACCGATACTAAAGAGTTTTTTTTCTCGGATAAAATATCTTTAGTACTAGTTTTAGTTTATATATATGGTACAAAATTTAGAAATCAGGAAAAGTGTGAAAAATAATTTAAAAAACTAAAAAATTACAGGATAAATAAATTTAAAAAAAACTAGGATAATTAATTTAAAAAAATTAAGGGTAAAAACCTTATGTTTCTATTTTTCTATTCTTTTTTCTCTATTTTTCAATAAATTTTCTTTGTTCCTCTTTTAAACATATTTGTCCTTTTTGCTATTATGAACTCTTATCGCTAGATTAACTATATTTTTACAATTAAAATATACTCTTATTTTCTTAAAATTTTTATTATTTCTTATATATTTTTATATATTTTTGATAGAATAAGATATACATATATAGCTAACCTTTTAGAGTCATTAATGAGTGAAACCACCAAATAAAAATTATATAAAAAATTTTGATAGTATCTCCCAAACTTCCTTTCTTTATTACCAGTTAAAAACAATGACGGATCCTATAAAATATTACTGATTGACGTTTCTAAGTAATATATTTTATAAAATTATTAACGGTTGATAATAATAACCGGTATTAAAATATTACTGATTAACACTCCTTGGTATTATGTACAGTTATCGAGAATTGTTGACAGTTAGAGTTGGTATTAATAATGTTATATTAGTTAGATGAAAGTGGGTGCACTCTCTATGTGAGAGCACAGGACTGCAATTGCCCGCTTTCTTTTCACCTGCATTTTTGGTTGCAACGGGTGATTATGTTCTTCATGATTAGTAAATTCGTAGGTCCTGATCCGTCCATCAAACCGTACTTTCTGCAAATATTATTTTTCCAAACTTTTGCTCTCAAGGCACATGGTCCAGTGGCACGCGTGATTTTCCGTTCGGACCAGCAATAATTGATTCACAAGTCATCAATTTGTGACCAACCCAATCAGTTAATCAGTGCGTTGACATGCACCGTAATCTTCGGGTGACTCCGTGTTAACCAGAAAAGACACCAGATTTTTGTATGTTTGCATCGGTGAACTTAGATGTACCGGGGAGCCTGAAGTTAGCAAGATTCCAAGATGCCATCCATTTTCATAGTTACTATCAGCACTATATCAAGATCCAACCATTTCCACAGTTATTTTAATTGAATTTTAGCAGCAAATAGGCCACGCCACCACCCTGAAAAAAAAACAGGGAGGTGGTTCTGCCACTATAGTTTTTTAAGATAATAGAATAAAACCTCTGACATTTGTTTAAAAGAGGTTACAACCAATTGTTATATTGTTATCAGCTTAAAATTGTAATTACAATCCATCATAAAAAAACTAAAAGATCACAACTCAAAAGAGTTGTGGTATTACATCGAAAATCCTACTACTAAACATCCATTAATTATTGGCGAAGATCTGCATGCCCTTAATCTCTAAACTCCGACATGCATTTCTTGTGAAGCTCTTATTATCATCAGATCTTTGTAACATTGTAACATGATCCACTGAAAGAGTATTAAGTTTCATGTAAAGTACCTGCATATAAGATTTAATAGAAGACTTATCAAACAGAACATTATTTTTATTAAACCATAGAACCAACAAAGCGCAGATGCCATATCTTTCGAATTTTGAATCTACTCCCATAGGCCAATTCTCAAATAAGTGGAAGATAGTATTGGGTGGTAGTAAACCAAAAGCCACCACAAAAACTTAGCAAAATGAAATTTGATGAATAGATGTTGAATGGATTCAATATGCATAAAAAAACAATATTTTGTACCACCATCCAAGTTCTTCCTAGCTAAATTATCTTTGGTTAGACCACCCCTCTGTACAAGTACTACATAAAAATCTTTACCTTAAATGGCATCTTCAGTTTCTATAGAATCTTGTTTCTCACTACGTAATCATTATTATCATAGTTGTAGGTTCCACCTAAACAAATATTTATTATGGGTTGAATATGCACAATTTTAGCCATTAACTCATACCAAAGAATATTTTGGCCAACCAAAGCTAAATAAAAAGAAATGTTTATAGGTGTAGAGTTCATCACCATTATAATTATTGTAGCATTTTTCTAGCGTACAATGTTAAATGTTATATAGAGAAGGATATTGCTCTTTTAGAATAGCATTGCCGTGCTATTTATCTTGTCAAAATCTAATCTGATTACCATTATTTAGAATAAAGGTGTCCAAAGATGGGAATGTATATTTAACTTTCACGAGCCTAGATAAAAAGTGAAAATCCTCAAGTTTTTTCGCTAATTGAGCAATGGTTTGATTATAAAGATATTTATTCCTAATAAGGCTATACGCCGCTACATGATTGTCCGTGTTTATTTGTCTTCACATGCTCTCTCATTGTGTTGACATCAATCTCATTATGTGTACTTAAAACAGATGGGCCATTCCCTTTGTTTTTCTGAAACGTGACATTTCATTGCCAAAAGACTGTATTGGAGCAAGTATCATTAGTAAGCCGAAAGTGACACTTTCTAAAAGAACATGATAATATATACTTCACCGCAAATAAAAAACATAAGAATTAATACTTGTGCAAGAATTAATAAGCCAACAGGGACCAACCCAACTATTTTGTGAGGAGATTAATTTATTTGGTACCTGTTTATTAATAATTTCATCTTCTAGAATTAACCCTTGATCAGAATGTATAGAAGATATGCAATAATAGATCATCAGACACATGAGTAGTTCGGATGAATATATTGCCGTGCATGCAAGTTTTGGGAAGGTCATTATTCTTAACTAGTTCGAGAGTTACAGGACTGTAGGAGTGAGTCCTCATCTTCTGGTTCAACTGTCACAGCTGATAGCGTGATCCCTTGTTTTTCAATTAATTTAATCATCCATATTTTGTTTGTGGCTGCTACATTGTGTCAATTAAAAAAATTCCAACAGTATACTGGTTCAAATCAATTCACGACATCGGATCAACATGACCCGTTTAACATAACTTAACTAAAGTAACCCGTTTAACGTATAAATATCACTACTGACGATGAGTCAGTATAGGTGTGATAATTATAGCTCCATCACAGATGATCTATAAACGAACCATCATAAATAAAATCAGTCATGATCACACGGTAGTTATGACTCATTACAGATGTGCGAAAATTCAAAATTTTAAATTTTACAAACGAACTCGGATGGTGATATGTCTTATATCAAAATTTTCAAACAATCTTGAATGCAAACATGCCTCATATCAAATTTGTAGATCTCAATGATATTTAAAACTTTATAATTGATAACATTTTTATTTGAGATCATTTACATCACTGAATATGCATTATAAGTGATATGATCTATTTTGAAAAATGAAATTGAATTTTTCAAATGATCTCATATGAAGACATGACCTATATCAAAGGTATAGATCTTAACCATATCTACAACTTTATAATTGATAACATTTTCATTTGAGATCATTTACATCATCGAATATGTATTATAAGGTGTGATCTATTTTAAAAAATAAAATTTTAAATTTATCAAACGGAGACATGCCATGTATCATATTGATAAGATCTACAACTTTATAATTTATATCTTTTTCATTTAAAATCATATAATATGTTTAACATATGCTATATGTTTAAAACAAAAATAGTGAAAACTGCCAGATGACCATAGCTAGATTCCTCGCAAAATTCAAAATATATTTTAGGCTTTTTTTAACTTTAATTCGTTGTAGATGAGAAATGTTTTTATAACTTAAACCAGATGACTTATCTCTAACCGGTTATGATAAGATAAATCATCAATGATCAATTATCAATAATAAGACCTTATACCCGAGGGTTATCATATAAAAGGTTTCGTGGTGGTAAATGTTCGTGACATGTTTACAGTGTGCTAGTATTAAATCATCATCTCTAAGTTCAATCAACTGTTTGTAACATGTTTATTACACTGTGCTACTCTCTTATAATCAGATCATCTACAGTCAATTAGGTGTCATAGGACATTTGCACTGATGATTGCGAATTTTAGCACAGTATCTATATATACACACGCATGGCATGTCATATGTGTATATGTTCTATGTCCTAACAATTTAGATGCTAAATAATTGCATACAGCTGTTAGCTTAAAAAAGCTTAATTGCCACCCCCATAATTTAATTATGACATGAATCAGCCATCATCTTCGATTAATCAAACCTGCCTACCATAAATGTATAGCATAGTTAAATTAGCACACAACAACCGTGTCGTCCGATCAATGTGCTGGTTTGATGATACCAGGTGACGCCAAACTAGCCACCTGCCGGCGCCGTGGCTCGGGTCGAACCACACGTATCTCACCACCGGTGCCACAGTAGCCATGTGCACGTTTAAATGCGACAACAGCGTGCCATGAATTCATCGACGTGAACGACGGAAGGTGTCTTCGCGCTTAGTTTTCTAGCATGTGGGCAGGGGTATTAACACGCTTGTTGGTTGTGCATGTGATGGGCACAATAATGGATGCTTTTATTTATTTTTTAATGAGTCTGGGGATTGATTGATTATTCTCTTAAAATAAAAAGGTTATATTTATTTTGATATGGATGGAGTAGAATGAATTAATTCTTATAAAGTTAAAAAGTTATTTTATAAAAGAATTTTAAGAAGCTTATATATATATATAATTTAAAAAGTGCGTAAATGAAAATCTAAAATTCAGAATCCAAAAATACAAAACCTGAGAATGGTGCAGACTGTACTTAGCTGTTTGCTCCAAACTAGCATTGCTTAAGGTCGTGCTTGTATAGTCGTGTTCGTCAGTTAACATGAGTATTGTACCATTATTCCCTCATTCCCTGGGTGTGTAACTGCAGAAGTTGACACAGCTAGGATTCTTAAGAATAAATACTCCAGCCAACATCAAATTGTACTCGAATGAAAACAAGAGTCAATATTCGAGGAATTATGCATTATTATATATATGCAGTACTGTAACTCATCGTTGCTCTGAAAAGTTGAGCATTAAGCAGTCATTAACAGAAGACCATGTTCGTCAGGAACTCCAGGAAACAATCCGAACAAATCCTGAAGTGCTCAGAGGACAGTAGGTTTCGACCAGCTGTTAGCTGAAATATCAATGAATCTTCAGGACTGTTAGACCACTGGATATCGGCTGCTCCATCTCCATCAGACTGACCAAACTGATCCGTCCATTTAACTCTGCTCAAACCGATCTAGTATCGCCCTTTTCTTTCACATACAGCCACCGATCCTAAGCCGATGACGCCTCTCTCCAACCAGTTCTCCTCACACCTATCTTGCTCCTATTAGCTCCCGTCCCCTCCACCTCTCATATGATTACCCGCTCACAGGCCGGGTCTTTTCGTCCCACCAAATGCTACGGGATTTTCGCCGTCCACTGCTCTATCTCGCCCATTCTAATGACTTCTCGTTTCACCCTAACCGACCATCAGTGATGTACGGCCATGGCCGACGAGTACAAGGTCCTCATAGACAATGAGACCTGGCATCTCGTCCCTCGTCCTCTCGGCGTCAATATTATGACCGACAAGTAGATCTTTAAGCACAAGTTCCACGCCGATGGCTTTCTTGCCTGTCACAAGGCATGTTGGATAGTTCGGGGTTTTTTCCAACGCCCCGATGTCGATTCGGGTCGTTCTCATCTTAGCTGCCTCGCACTCCTTACCGATCCATCAGCTTGACGTGAAGAACATCTTTCTTCACGGTCATCTGACGGAAACAGTCTACTGCCAGCAACCTCCAGCCTTCGTCGACCCCTCTTATCCCGACGATATCTACCTCCTTCAACGCTCTCTCTTCGGCCTTAAACAAGCCCCTCGGACCTGATACCAGTGTTTTGCTACCTACCTTCGGCACATCGGCTTTGTGGCCCCTGCGTCCGATAGCTCCCTATTCACTCTTCACATCGGCAACGCTACCGTCTATCTCCTCCTATACGTCGATGACATTATTCTTACAGCGTCTTTGACGTCTCTTCTACACCAGATCATGGCTCGACTTCACTCCGAGTTCGCCATGACCGATTTTGGTCCCCTCCACCACTTCATTGGCATCTCCGTCATCCATTTTTCTCACGAGCTCTTCCTTTCCCAGCGCCAGTACGCCATCAATCTTCTCTAGCGTGCGGGCATAGCCGACTGTCATCCCACGGCCACCCTAGTCGACACTCGAGCCAAACTCTTTGCTGCCAATGGCTTACTCGTCGTCAATCCCTCTTAGTATCGGAGTCTTACCGGTACTCTTCGATACCTCACCCTCACACGGCTCAACCTCACCTACGCCGTCCAGCAAGTGTGCCTCTTCATGCACGCTTCGCACGAATCTCACCTCGCGCTACTCAAGTGCATCCTGTGCTACGTGAAGGGCACACTTTCTAGCGGGCTGCACCTCAGCTCTAGCCCCATCGACTCCCTCACCGCGTACTCCGACGCGGACTGGGCAGGCTGCCCCGACTCTCGACGCTTCACGTCTGACTACTGCATCTTCCTCGGTGACACTCTAGTCTCCTGGTCTTTAAAACACTAGACTACAGTGTCACGGTCCAGCGTCGAAGCCAAGTACCGCGCCGTTGCCAACGCCATCGTCGAGTGTAGCTAGCTTCGCCAACTTCTCCAGGAGCTCCGTGCACCCCTCTCTTCTGCAACCGTCATCTACTGTGACAACGTCAGTACTGTCTACATGACCGTCAACCCGGTTCATCATCGACATATCAAGCACATAGAGATCGACATCCATTTTATCCATGACAAGGTCGCGCTAGGACAGGTTAGGGTGCTCCATGTATCATCGGCATACCAGTTTACCAATATTATGACCAAAGGCCTCTCCACGCTTTTGTTCACCAATTTTCGATCCAGTCTCTACGTCCGTTCCCCTCCCGCTGTAACTGCGGGGGGTGTTAAACCACTAGACCACTGGACTCTATATATATAGATCCGACCCTCTATGTAAAGTTGAGGTCGTCATCTTTTGTTTTTTTTTCCGTGATAGAGAAAAACAGATTATTTATATCATGTCAATTGCCATCATTTGAAAACTCAAATGGTGTGTATTTATGGGAAGAGAAAAAAAAACACTCAGGCCTTGTTAACATTGTTTGATGTTTGGCGATCTTATTTGAAGAAATATTTCTGAACACAGATGAAGTTGTGTATTTAAGATTTTCGATATTCAAGGAAATTGGGCATCATTGAAACAACAATAGAAAAGTAGGAGTGGAATGGAAGCAAAATATGACCACAAGCAACAGATGAACAAAATCGAGTGACGACAAACAAACGTATCTTCCACTGTATTGAAACATCTTTCAGTATTCATGCCTTAAAGTTCTCCTGCTCTGAATCAATGGCAAGTTTCAGCTCTGAATCAATTGCAAGTTGCAAGGCTAGTTAAAGGTGGATTCTCATCAAATGTCGATTGATGTAGATATGTCAGCAACTATCACAGAATTCATTCTCTTCCTCGCGTGTTAAGAATTCAGAAATCTGTACACTTACTGCTTGTAAAAGAAGCGCTTGAATTGAAAGTTCAGATGCAGGGCACCGCTGTCAAATGTGCACCTGAACCCCGCCTTCCGCGAGTACTCCCACTCCTTGTTCACAATCCTGAACGCGACGTCCTCGTAGGGCCAGCCCGCGTGGAATCTGATGATGCAGGTCTCGCCGCCGCTGCTTCCGCCGTCGTCCTCATCGACGGTGTACTGCGGCGGCTTCCCGCCGGCGAGGTAGGGGTAGTAGAGAACCAACTTGTAGCCCTTGACGGTCTTGGGCGGTGGATTGTCGTGGTCGTAATGCGCGCGGTTGTACTTGTTCCACTCGAACCCTGATCGTACCCGCGCGATGTACTTGGGCTTCCTCCACTCCGGTCCCGGCGCCTGCAAGGCGACCGGGCGCAGAGATTCAGAGCCCTCCTCGTCGGCATCCTCCGCACTGACGCCTCCGCTGTACGTGCTTCCGGGTTGGTCGCCGTCGTTCTTGTCGGACGGAGGCGGCGAGTTGTGGGTTGAGTAGTGTTGCTCTAGGTACTTCTTGGCTTTCTCCACCCGAATGAGCTGCGTCACTTCCTGCCAGTGCTCGACGACCTTCGCCTCGCCGCTGGTCAACCTGCGCAGCGATGGCGTGCTGCATCGTGTCGAGCTCGTCGAGTTCCTTGCCCACGACGACGCTCTTCACGTCGGCGAATACCGCGGAGTGTAATGTCCTCTCGCCGTGCCCCGTCGTCCCGGCGGCCTGCTCGATCTCCGCGTCGCACATTACCTTGGCCACCGCCCAGAAAGGCTCGTTCGCCCTGTCAAGATCGGCGTGCAGCGCGATCTCCTCGGCGAGCTCCTTCAGCTCCTCGACGGACGCGCTGCGGAACTCCGCGAGCTCGCAACGCCGCGTCCCGTCGAGAGACTTGACGAGCACATCGATGGGCTTTGGCCGCCCAGCGGCGAACCGAGCCTCGGCCCTGAGCCTACTCTGTTCGAGGAGGAAGGCCGCCTCCTTCGCCTCCTCCTCCGCCGTGGCGCGCGACGCGTCAAGGATCGGCGGCGGGCGGCGAGCTCCTCCGAGAGGCTGCTTCGGACGCCCTTACTCCGGCGGCTTCCCTGCGGCGGGCGAGGCTTCGGCGCCGCTCGGCGCGGAGCGAGACGATGCCGGCAAGGACGCCGTGGGACAGGTCGCGCTCCAGCTTCTTCCGCCAGACGAAGGCGCCGAGGCCGCGGGCCGCCAGCTTCTCGGATACGGCGTCGGCGAAGCGGCTGACGGCCTTGGACAGCGTCCTAGACGCCCGCGCGATCTCCTCGGCGCGGGGCTTCGCCATGGCGGTACGAGATCAAGGGGCGTCCCGAGTCAAACGCGGCACCATTGAGATTTGAGAGATTGATGAGTTGGCGGCACAACCGACTCGAGTGGTGGGAGTCGCCAAGGCAGTTTGCCACCGCCCTACATGTCCAAGTCGGTTGGTTCGGCAGCACCAGAGCCGAACTTTCTTCGTTGTTTTCCACACGACTGCTTTTCAACATATTAAACGGTATGATTTTTTTTAAAAAAGTATAAAAATACTTTAAAATTATATTAATATTTTTTAAAAAAATTTAAATAATACTTAATTAATTATATGTTAATACGACGCTCTGTTTATGTGACAGGAGAAAAGGTTATCAACCCTTTTCCCGAAGGCAGCTATACCTGCACTTCGGTGGGCGTGTGCCAGACATGGGACATCCAGCCCTGTGATGGTATGGTAGTAAGTGGGATGGAATAAAAATGGGCCTGAAAATCAAGTCCGGTTGGCGACCTAGCGGCGTAGTAGGTGTTCTGATGAATGGCATATGGCCAATGTCCTTTTTCATGAAAATTATTACTGGAATACTTTTAGCTCATGCATAGCATGTAATAAAATCATTTGAAGTACTTTGCGTTTTACTGCTAATCTTTTTATCGTTGTCACCGGCAGAGGTAGAGCCATCCTTCATTCCTCCCTCTCCAGACCTTTCTCACAGCGTCGTTGTGCTTTCCCTCTTGTTATGGATTGTCGGCATACACCTCTCCTCCGCCATTCTTGGCCGTTACTGCTTCGCCCTTTCCTGCTCCATATTCCTCGGTTACTCCCTCCCTCGCCCTCTCCTCCTTAATCGTAGGCCTCCGCTGCCATATTCTTTCACTGGCCTTGATGATTCCTGATTTGCTCGGAACGATATCGATCTGTACAAGGCAGCAGCCTTAGGGCTAGAGTAGCACACGGTGGTGGTTTCAGTGGCAGAGTGACGTTGATCCACGCTGTCAGTCGATCATTTTCTTCTTTAACCGATAACCATTGCTATTGTTATCAAGACACCGTCTCTTTTGCAAGTTACTTTACCATGCTGCAAAATCACTTCTTTTTCTTCAGTCTCCTTCCCGGCATCTCATCACCAAAGTGCACCGTCGAAGCCGTCTCTTAAAACGCGCGATGTGCGCATGAAACTACTGTATCCGCAAGACCGCAACTCAAGTCCACATGCGTAACTGCCGAGCTGTACTGACAGGTCAGCCGGCCCCACCTGCCATGGAAAGAAACCCACCCATCCAAAGTCTGAAGTCTCCATCCACTTCCTGTCTTCCTCCTCTCGGCTGACAGGTTGGCCCCACAGGGGCGGCATCCTTACCTCTCACGTGGATAAATAAATAAACAAAAACAAAATTATTCGGAGTGTCCTCCTCCTCGACTCGTCTCCTCCCCTCCCTGCAAGTCGTGGAGTCCCCGGCCTGTCGATCTCCTTCGCTTTAAATTCTGTGGAGATTTTTGTCCGAGCTCTCATACGCAGCCGCGTCGCCGTACCGGTGCTCCCCGCCGCCGAAGACCACCGCCCCCGACCGCTGCGCCGCCGCCGCCACCGATGGATCGAGAAGAAGGTAAAGCAGCGCAGAGCCGTCAGCCGAATTTAGGAGCGATCCTGGCTAATCCGAGGGGTGGTTGCCATTGGTGTGCAGTGACGGAGTTCCTCGGCCAGGTGCCTCTCCTGCAGTGCCTCCCCGGCTCCTCCATCCGCAGGATCGCCGACGCCGTCCTGGTGAAGCGCTATGGTGAGTAACACGGCCCCGTCACTGTATCACTGCAGTTCTTCTGCGCCCTGGTTTGACCTCGATTGATTGATCGGTGGTGGTGGTTAGTGCTGAACACGGCGAGGATTCCTTCTACTTATGCCCCTTATGTGTACTTTTGCTAGATTTAGGAAATTAGCTGTATTCTCCAATTGCGTGCCTGAAATTTTTGTGCAGCTCGCTGCCTAAGTTCGATTTGGTACTATTTATATGTGTTCTAATCAACTTGCTTAAAAAGGCATTTGACATACTCTCCCGAACAACAGGATGCTTCCGTTCAACGCCCATGCTAGCTAGGATAGTACACATCCAATCTTTTCGAGAACAATTACAGTTTTTTAACAATTGTAGTATACTTCATTCCAAAATATAGCAAACTATTAACCAGATTCTCGTAGTATTTAATCCAGTACTAATTTGCTATATTTTAGAACGTTCTGAAATATAATAATTTAATAACCAAATTCGGATTCATAGTATTATGTTACTATACTTTAGAATGGATGGAGTAGTTTTTTTTATAGAGAGACGTGGGGGACTGCAGATATAATTATTTGACAATAGTACCCGTGATTTGACGTGTAATGCCAGAGAGAAAATTGGTACAATATCAGTTTAATAAAGAAGATCAGGCATCCAAATCCAAGCAAGAGAGGACTCAAACCTTGGTGTTCACCTACACCTCCCACCAAGCTCACTTCCTGCCATTGATTTAGTAATGTTTATTTCCCAATGCGTAGTGTATCCCGCTTTATAGAAAAGTGCTGTTTTTTGTACTACTACGGAATGTGGTTTCAACTAGGAATTGAGCTGGTTAAATTTGGCAGTTCATTGTGATACTTTGCAATTTTGCAGAACCTGGTGATTACGTCGCTCGTGAAGGTGAACCTGTAGATGGCCTTTACATCATATTGGATGGGCAGGTTTAAAATATATAATTTCTTTGCTTACCTTTTGTTGGCTCTTATGATTACCATTGGAAACAAATATAGTAGTGAAATGCTGACATGCAAACTGTTATTTAACCAGTTGTCATTCATCTTGGACTTTGATGATTCACTGACTAGCACCATCTGTGGGTCTTCCAACTAACACCCTGAGTTAATTGATGAGTTCTTTAAAAAAATAATCGATCAATTTTGCAGCAATGGTTATTATGTTGGGACTTGGGTGAAGAATCAGTTTGGACTCTGTAGTTTCACACTTTCAGGGTATCATTGTTGTCCTGATAGCCAGTTCCTTACTCCTGCCACAACTGAATGATATAATCCAACTGTTCTACTCTCATGTTGTTTTATTATCATAGTTTATGATCAGTTACACTGTCCTTGTGATCTACTGACGAGGCAGAGATCAATGGAATTCTTAGTGTTAATCCATGTGCATTATATTGCAGGCTGAGGTTTCAGCTCCTGCAAACACAGAAGAAGAAAACCGCCCAGACTATGTGTTAAATAAGTATGACTACTTTGGTTATGGTAAGAATTATCATTACACTTATGATTCTCATAGTAGCTTTTTCCTATTTTGATCAAGTATGTAAACAAATTCTGTATGAGAAGATATGAAGCAGTTCAATTATGTATTATTCTAATATTTTGCATTGTTTTGTAGGAACCAATAGTTCTGTGCATCAAGTAAATGTTATTGCAGTATCAAAGGTTCGTTATTCATGTTTCTATTCTTAATAATGGCATTATTAGCTCTTGGCGTCCCTATTGTAATGATGATATCTGCTGGCTTCAACTTAGTTTTAGTATCCTATTGCAGCTGACCTGCTTTGTATTGCCAAATCAATATGGACATTTGTTGCAACCAAAGACAATTTGGAGTGCAGAAGAGACACCTGAGAACCATTCTTTGCTAGAGCAAATTTTGCACTTAGAGCCATTGGAGGTGAGTCTAAATGTATTGTGATGTTTCTGTTTTGTAAAGGTATTTACAATATGATTACTGTGCTGGAACAGAACAGTAATCATCAGGTATGCTAGTTCCTGAGATACTATTACATATATACTACAGATGCTAATTTTGTAGCTCTACCATCCTTTTACCAGTTCCTATGTGCACCAGCAGGATGTTAAGTCGCTGGTAGTAGGTTTTTGTCCATTGGAGGCTAACCTGATTCTATATATTTATGGATAATATAAGTCAGACTTTGATTTACATCACCTAAAAGAGACAAATATAAGGGCAGTTTTGCACCTCCTATTTATAAGCGGCAAGGGCAAAAAAAACTTTCATAACAAGTTGCATTTAAGTATGTAGTTTTTCACCATAATCACTGCCATTTTCAGGTTGATATCTTCCGTGGGTTTACTCTGCCAGGAGCTCCAACTTTTAGGCAAGTTTTTGGAGGACAGTTGATTGGACAGGCATGTTCCAACCAATCTCTTACTTTTGTCATCAATATCTGCTAAATGTCTTTATTTCACCACTTCCCTTTTCTGTTCTGTTGCCCATTCGCATTTAAGTAGAAGTGCATGAATCAATGTGTAAAAAAAAATGAAAAGGAAGATTCTTTAAACATGCTTCTGAATATTTATTATTATTATTTTTCTGCTTTATGGAAAACTTTTGGAGTTTCCTCCTTCTAGTTCACAGAAAGTCAATTTTTGTGATGGCATGGATGCAAGTGATAAAGGAGTTTTTTTTTTTTTGTAAAGGTGGTTCACGTATTACAGCATTGTTTTGCTCAAACATGTTTTCTGCAACAGTATATCGTCTTCTGATTAAATTGTTTGTCCATGAAATTGTTTTTCCACTGCTTGGCCAGAACTTGCTAGTCACTCCCATGCACTCCCAAAAGAAGGGCAGCACTAAAAACAGAGCACACATCCATGTCAAAGATTTTCACCATGTCTTAAACCTTTTCTTATTGGACCCTTGTGCAGGCACTAGCCGCAGCATCCAAGACTGTTGACTGCCTAAAAGTGGTGCACAGTTTGCACGCAATTTTTCTTATTGCAGGAGACAATAATTGTAAGTTCTCTAAGCTTTTGTAGTTCTGTTCTCTTGTCCATCAACCTTTATTTGACCAACTTCAACAAAATGTCATTTTAAGAACCACTAGCCTATCATATCATGAAGGGGTGGCCTAAAATGAAACCAATGCCAATAAAATGTAACTGTGATAGCAACTAGGCTATTGGATCAAGAAGGGATGGTTTAAGACGAAGCTTTACTCTGGCTTCTGATCATTTTGCACTGTCCCTAAGTAACAACCTGTGGATTAATTTGCGCAACTTTTCCATTAGTCTGCCTTTTTATCGTTGTCATCTTAGTAAGCTGTGGATCTTTATGCATTGTCATTTTATCCAAAAATAAGATAAGTATAATCATGTCTGTTTTTGTTTTGTCCTCTGTTGTAGTGCCAATAATATATCAAGTTCATCGGGAGCGCGATGGAACAAGCTTTGCCACCAGAAAAGTGGAGGCAAAGCAAAAGGGCCTCGTTATTTTCACCTTGATTGCTTCATTCCAGGTGTTTATCCTTCTGGTGCTCAGTTTTGTAAACAATGTACAGCCTCCAGAAAAAAAGTGACATATTAGTATCTATGCAGTCAAGCATTTAAATTTTGGCTTCCATTTTCTTTACAATGTCTATGTGGAACTGACATTTAAATTTGTCTTTAAAACTGCTATTGTGGTATAATAATTTTATTGCATTTTTGACAATATATTACAATAAAGGTAAGTGCTTGAAATTGTGTTTTGGAGACCATATCGATGTTCAGAAACTTGTTTGTGCCTAGAGGGACTGGTAGAATGTTCTTTGTGCAAAATTCAATGCTCATTCTGAACGCTGTCAATGATAATCAACTGTTTGAACTTATGTTACATCCTGAGGAAATATGTCTTTTCTGAGGCTATTTTAGATATTAAGCCAAAGCGTTCATGAGGTTAGTCTGCCAGCAGAAGAATAGATAGTCTCTAATTTCTGCATGATCAATTCTGTTGCAGAAGGACGAAGTAGGGTTTGAGCATCAAGCTGCAACCATACCAAATGTTCCTCCTCCAGAACAGGTAAGAATTTTTCTGTCCTGTAATGTATATGAAAAAAAAATGATAACTAATAGGTAATCAAATGCAGCTCCTGAATCTGGAAGAGATACGGGAAAGACGACTTACTGATCCACGCTTCCCAATGTAATTTTTCAGGACTTTCCAAGCATATATTTGATAGTTGCCTAGTTAGTGCAGTTCTTAGATGATTCATCATTAACCTTCAGAATGAACTTCTTTAGTGCTATTGACAAAGCATTTTTTAGAGAGAACAAAGCATTATATTTTTCACCATTTCTCAGATGAATCTATGTATCTGGTATTACAGTAAATTATAAAATATCTCGAAGCATTGCTCACATTTAGAAAATCAAGCATCCTATCATCTTAAGCTTCAATTATAATTGTAGTTTGTTCATGTCACAGTCGCGTGCCATCTGTCTTGACTGTTAATCATCTGCAGGCAATATAGGAACACAGCTGCCAAGAAAAAATTCGTACCTTGGCCCATAGAAATGAGGTTTTGTGAAGATTCAGCATCTCAGCATAAACCAAGGTATCTACACGCCATCTTCTCTTTCGGTGCAGTCTGTTCATATCTTCTTTCCTTACCTAGTTGGTGATAACTGATACGTTCACCATGAAATTCCTATGGACTTAAATTCACAAATTCTAAATTCCAGTGCAAAAACATCCAATTTTAATTCCATTATTGAAGAACTTGTTGCATTGCCTGCTACGTTACAATAATATACCTTGTTCTGATTTGTTAGTGTATCCGATTTCTTTCAGCTTAAATTACTGGTTTAGAGCCAGAGGAAAACTTTCTGATGATCCAGCTCTGCATAGGTTTGCCATCTAATCACTATACCTTTTTCTCTTATTTTAGATTTAGATTTTTGGGCATGAAGTTAACTCTATGGTAGTACAGATGTGTTGTAGCATATGCTTCGGACCTACTATATTCTGGCGTCAGCCTAAATCCTCATAGGGAGAAGGGTCTGAAGACATACTCGCTTAGTCTTGATCACTCGTATGTTTCAGCAAACTGCACTCAGTACTGCGATTTTAATTAATCCTACTCGCTAGTAAACCGTTTGTTTGTCACTGTTCTGCAGGATTTGGTTCCACAAGCCTGTGAAAGCTGATGGTTGGCTTTTATACGTGGTAAGCCATTGATTTGTACCTCTCAAATGATAGAAAAAAACAACAAATTTTCTGCTTGAGGTTCTTATGGCAACACCTGCCCTTAATAAACACAGATCGAGAGCCCATCTGCACACGGTGGCCGGGGTTTCGTTACTGGACGAATGTTCAACCGGCAAGGAGAGGTATGCCTTCGTTGTTTCAAAGCTGAGTCAGTTCTGCACCGTTTCTGTGATCGAAATGCTTATCAACTGACGATGCTGTCTTCGTAACTGCCTAGCTTGTCATGTCGTTGACCCAAGAGGCGTTGATTAGGAGAGCGAAGACGCCAGGACAAACGTCACAAGCCCCAAGGCCAAAGCTTTGAGAGGCGCAGAGGAGCAGTATTATATTTTCCTTTTTGGCAATTGCACACTTATTTTCCTTTGCCCTTGAAGTCTATTACACGTAGACGTGAAGCCAAAATATAGCATACTTTGTGATACATATGTTGCGAGAAAAAACGATGATAAAACGGATTCTGTAACTTCACGAACATGCTTACTGACGTACCACATATGCATTGGATTGGGAAAATAAGCGAAGAACTCGGTATCACTTCTAGTCAAGTCGTAATTTATGGCATCAACCTGCTCCAGTTGTCTAGACGGCATGCCCAGCGTTTGTGATTTTGCGCCTTCATGGAGCACCAATGGTTGTATAATTACACCGTGAATTGTTGATATGAAAATATGAGTAAAATTAGGCTCTGTGATGCTCAGAAGACATGTTACTATTCCAGTTACAAGCAGCTTAATGAGAAGTATTCTCACAATATCTGAAGTTGCAAAAAAAGATATAACCAGAACTGTGAAGAGTTTCTTTCACACAATTGTCAGATGTGATATTGTGAAGACAGCCTTATAAGCCAGAGTGGTGACAAACAGCTACAAGGTGCTTTCTGATTAAATACAAGTAGAAAACATATTACAACCCACGCCTGACTAAAGCTGTCTTGTTAGTAAAAATTCCCACACCAAACTTCTACTGAATCTATTTCAAAAACTACATGATGCTGAATCAGCCTATTCCAACATCAAAATGGTACATATGGTATACCACTGAATCAACACAAAGCCTTATGCATAATGAATCAAACAAAAGCATGTCACCATCGCTACCGTTTTGTTTTGAAAACAGGATGCATATTCACATTCTCCAGTTTCTCAATCTGTGCGATAGATTCATTCATGCTCTGCAGTACCATTGGCATAGCTGCAATATTAGCCTCACTTTTGGCCCTGACGATCTTTAATTTTTCAAGGATCTCATGATCAGCCTTGGCAAGTGGTGTTCCAGCAAGAGACTCTGATCCAGTTGTAACTTCTGCAATGTACACAATGGAGTCAGCATGAGCATCTGGCACTGGAATTACCAAGAGATATTGCAATTTCTATCTTCTACGTTAATTTACTCTTTTAACTTTGTTACTTATTGACAGCATGCTAAATGATGTTTTATCTACAGTGGTTGAAAAACTCAGTCAAGTATTTTCAATGATGGCAATTAAACTGGTAAAGTGCTAACTGACTACGTTTGATCATAAAAAGGGAATTAGGATCCATTTTTCACATAATGAGATTAGGTCACAGTAGAGAACATGAAAAGGAAATGCCTCACTTTTTTATGTCTAGCACTTCAAAGAAAGTATTTTCCTGGCTTATAGTTAGTTACTCAAGCAAATAATTCTCAGCAACAAATGAAGTCACATTGTTCGTGCATGCATATCTTACAGGATACGTGCACTTTGCTTATGTTTACAAAATTTCTCCTCGCTCTGCAACACATGATGCAAGTTTGATGCTGAAATCATCGAGCTTGCTAGGTAGCTGAAAAGGGGATCTATCGATATGGGAAAAAAGCTATATATTTTCAGTGCATACTGTCAGCCAGGGAGTAGGCCTCAAATTCACCAATTATCCCAACCAAAGATATCCAAATCGTCGAATCGCAGTTTAGATCCGAAAAGTTGTCCCCCTCTTTCCAAATGCATTAAGCCCTAATTAGTTGGTAGTCCAAGCAAACAACACTAGCATTGCTCCTGTATACGATTAGCCCCAAGAAAAATCGTAAAGGGAGAGAGAATCCCATGTTATACTTCAGCGACGACCTACTAATCACGCCCAAATTATACGAGGGAGAAGCTAATCGAAAACCCTAGTACGCCGGAAGCGCGCATACCGAGGCGGGGGCGGAGGGCGGTGAGGCGGGAGGAGGCGGCGTCGAGGAGGCGTGTGGCGGCGTCGCGGCGGTACTCGAGGAGGCGGCAGCCCAGACGGTCCACCTCCCTCTCCAGCTCCTCTATGTCATGCTCCTCCTCCTCCTCCTCCTCCTCAGCGGCCTCGTCCTCCCGGGCCACTGCGGCGGCTGCGGCTGCGGTGGACACGGGGACCTTGCGCTTGCAATGGCTGCCCAGTGATCCAGTTTGGTTTGGGGTTAGCGAGCCGCCCGCCATGGGGAAGCTTGGAGCACGTGGGGCAGCGTCGAGCGGGAGACCAGACTAGCAGAGGCTCGAGCGGAAGGAGTGGAGATGGCGATTCAATTTGGGAGGTGGGAGATGGGACCCTGGAGGGGGGAGTATTTTCGGTTTTGAGCGTCTTATTGACAACGAACGAGAAAACCCCTTCAATCCCAATATAAAGCCAGTCCCACTGTAAAGCACTTGTTTTAGTAGACCATTACTCTCACAAGTTCCTTTTCTCTTATTTACTCCCTTCATTAATCTCTATCTTAAAATATAAACAATAGATTACTAACATCATATAAATCCTGATTTGTTGTAGTATGCATTATCTAATCGTAGCACTGCTACAATTATTATATTTTAAGACGAAAAGAGTTGTTCTAAATTTTCTAATTATGTACTGATAGCCGACTCATAAACCAAAAGTACAATAGTTTACTATTAGCCAGTACAACTTACCATAATCTCATGTGAAGAAGAGAGCTAAACCAACTCTTTCATGAGCACAAGCTTGCATGGGCACCTCAACGAGTGAGATCAGGACCCAAAGCAGCGTCACGGTGCATGGCCTGGTGGCTTGGTGAGTCTAGGCAAGACATTTTCATTGGTTAATCTATCTTGGTGTATAGAGCCCAGTAGACCCATAGAGTTCACTATTGTATATATCAATTCTACGTCTAGCTCTAGATGAGACGAGCAACAATTAAAGTAAGTAATGAACTCTTCTATTGCCCTTGCCCTAAGCAGGTGAGAGAGGAGAGAAGAGAGATGAATATTGACTCATGGCTTAACATCAATGTTTGGCACATTATTCAATGCAAGAACATTGCATCTGATGCACATGCCCATGGTTAGAAGAAAACAATGCAGAGTAAAACGACCTAGAGGAGGCAACCACGAGAGTGAGGTCTCTAGCACCGAATTTGCTCCTTTACCTACGTCACATGGAATCGAAGCACTCGAGAAAGGGCATGATAGATACAGCTGAAGATGTCGAGTGGTGACGGGATCAATGATGAAAACGAGACAATCCAAGGAGAGTGGACTTGAAGCGATGGCTGTCTCACAACAAATAGATAAGAGAATTACGACAGTGACCTCAAACTAGGCCAGTTCCCTTCCATTGCAAGGGCCTAGGATGTCACCCTCAACTGCTCCATCCACTCTATAGGGGTTGGTGGATCCATAGGGAAGCTGAGGCAAATCCGTAGGCAAAGAGGCAAGCTCATCGACAATGCTATAGGGACAAACATCGAGCTTGTTGGTGGCACAATGGGGAGATGGGGTGATAGATTTGGTTTCCATCAAGGCTAATGCATCATATCTAATGGAGGGGTGATTGGCAGACTTTGCCACCATTGCCGTGAGCTTCCTTTTGCTCTAGACCTTGCCATAGCTTCTACGGGGGCGGCGAGAGTGTTGATGACAATGACAAGGCAACCATGGGTGTCAGGGGTGTCGAAGGTACCTGTGGCGACGATGAGCTTGACGCCAGCGCTAGAGGCAAGATGAGACAGTTGTTGGCGATGACAAGGGGCGTATGGATTTGGTGTGTGAAGGCTTGGGCGTTGGTTGGAAATGTGTAATGGGTTAGGAAGAGAGAGGGAGGAATAAAAAATTAACATGAACTAATTGCTAGAGCTTGTGAGTGCCTTAACTGTTGTATATCATATTTTAGAAAGAGGTCGTTATTGTATGGTATCTCATTCGGACATAATGATACCAGATAGATATCAGATCGATCTGATACCTACCAGGTATCAGGTAACATATGGGTGTCAAGTGATACATGTGGGTACCAGGCTACAAATAGTCATACTCACTGCTGCAATGTCGATCCTCTTTTCCATTCTTTGTCAATCCCCTCTCCCCCTTCTCTAGCAATGTCCAGTGACTACTCCCCGAAGGCACGGAGAGGCGGCATAGGCCTCTTCTTCTATGAGCCCCCTCCTTCCTTCCCCTTCTCCGATGGCACAACAAGACACCTTCTTTAGCAAGCCCCTCATTCATTCTCCCTTCTCTGGCAACATGCTCTTGATAGCACAGCCTTAGCCGAGATTGTAGAAGCACTCATTAGCATGTCATGGAGTTAGTAGTGGTACGAGGTGGGGAGCCATGACCATTGGAGGCGGCCTGTATAGTGTGACCTTTCGATTATGGCCACCACTGCCGAGGAGGTCGGTGAGGCGTACCACGTGGCCCTCAATGGTTGAAGGAGGCAAGACGACTTCTACTGTGTCGGTGAAGCCAATGTCATCGAGGATCTCCAATGGTAGCTAGTGCCTATGGAGGTTGTCCATCTCCAGCATATAGCAATCGCCCATGAGAGGAGGAGGAAAGGGGATGGAGAAGGAAGGTGGACGGAGGAGGAAGGAGGCATTGGAGGGAATAATGCACACCTATCGGGATGGATCCTATCCCTAGCATTCATGTTTAGAGAATTGATTCCTAATATTGATTTGAACAGCTTTAGAATCCGAAACTAAGCTCAACTAGTAGACATGTCCTCTTTTATTAACTCTTTTGCCGTATTAGATTGTATTCTAAGCATATTAGATGTATTCTAAGTGCTACCTTGTTAATTGCTATAGACACTCGATTATATAAAAAGTATGGGAAATGCAATCACTTCCTCTCCATATTTGGGCATGTTTGAGGAGCTTCTGCCAGCTGCACCTTCTCTCAGAATCGTTGGCTCTATAAATTGTCTAGATTTTCACTTAGATTATAAAAATATGTAGTCATAGAATTTAGAATATAAACTAAAAGTCAAAAGCAATAAAACCTAGTTTTTTTATATTCTAAGAAACTGACTTCTCATCAGTTGTCTTTTAAAATCTTAAATTCCTTCAAGCAAGACCGTTATCTACCCATGTTGCTGCCGCCTCTCCACGCCACCACCCCAAGTAGCACGATCTCATTCTGTTCATCACCATTCACTGTTGACACCACCATTCTGTGTTAGGATGAATGGAGTAGCGGCTGTGTAATTTGAAAACAGCTTACAAGCTTGAATGCTTTTTTGGACGTAGAAATTATACAGAATTTTATATAATTTAGTTTAATTTCTTTAAAAATTCTTTAAAATTCCTTCCCTGATCTAAATGAGACCCGAAATTTCGGTCATATTAATCGGTATATAACCAGCAACGCAGTTAGAAACAGAGTATCCTAGGAAGTAGGAATTAGTGCTGTGTTCACAGCCAGCTATTGTTGCAAGCATTAATTCCTGTTGATGATGCTGACATTTTCTCCCAAGTTGCGTGTTGATGTGATACCCTGTTGAGTCATATAACTGGAGCCATGAATTTTTTGGAAGAATATTCCCTCCTAAAGGAAACCTAGAATTTGTAGGGAACCCACTCCCCCAACAATTCGGCATAACCTTTCCCATCTCTTTCATTGCCTTTTTTCTTAACAGAAACAGGCACCCAGAAATCATACTATTCTCTGCAACAATATGGTTGAGACATGAGAAGAAATTCCACATTAACATTTGGCATAAGATTTTGTTGATGTGTATGTGGTGTAGGTAAGAAATAGACGGTGCGATCATTACAGCCGCATTTCTGATCAACTATGCACAATCTGTAGCACAAATTTGCACAAAGCAAAATTCAAGTTTCAGGCTTTCAGCAACGCAAATTTGGGTGTTCAGTCTACTGAAAACGAGATGAAGAACAAGAGAAGGGTCAGTATTCAGTAGTAGCTTAAGCAACGATTGCTGGCCGATCCATGCTTCTGGCAAAAGCCGAAGCTTGAACCTAACGAATGCAAAGCTCAACACATTGCTTATGGCCTGTATAAAATTTTGAGAGCAAATTGTTCAGGTTGCCAAAATTCATTGCTGGAAAGACGACCAGCCAGTGAGAACTCCTGCAACCCTGTAGTCTTTACAAACGCTAAAACATGCTGTACGACGCAAGCAAGCTAGATTTTTTTTACTCCCTTCATGGACACTGATATTAGACTATACCTAATTAATCTACTTACAACCATGATCCGTCCATCTGAATTCTGACATCTATGTACATTTCATCTGAAAAACAAAACGAGAAATGACAGTTTACCACTCTGGAGCACAGAAGCGAACAAGCCAGTGAAACCACAGTCGACAGGCCCACAGCAGTGAAAAAAAACAAACAAAACCATGTAAAATACCTCATGACACGGCGCCAAGATCAGCTCGCGAGTCATGCCGTGGCGGCCGCCGGTGCTGCGGGCGGGAGCCTCGGCGAGCCGGCGTTACGGGGTGGAGCAAACCTGGCCATGAAGTCCGGCTCGAGGCTGCCGTCGTCGAAGTTCTTCGCGTAGCTGAGAGGGTCGTAGTTGAGCCCCCCGGCGCCGAGGGTGGAGAGGCCGCCGTGGCGCCTCCTCCGCCGCGCCACCCTGAGCTGCCGCAGCCTGTGCCACAGCGCCGCGAGACCGAGCCGCCGCCAGCACGACTCCGCCGCCCACCCGCGCGTCGTCGTCCTCCCGTACGCGTCGATGTCCACCTCCCCGTCGTCCCCTTCCTCCTCCCCCATCGTCGGCAACCTCCCCGGCGAGGGCCACATGGCAACTGGCAAGACACACACTCCCCGCGGCGAGAGCGCGCGCGCGGGACAGAGAGAGGTTGGGCGTGCTGCGTGTGCTGCTGGCACCTGGCTGCCTGGCTGGTTGGCTTGGGTTTTGCCTGGGACTCTATGGGTGGATAAGGCGCGGGGAGCCGTTGGATGCGAGAGGGACGGCGGAGATGGTACGTGGGGTGGTGCGCCGTGGCGCGTGGCGATGTGGTCCCTTTCTCGTTTCGTCCGGTACCGCTCCGGCCTGCGGGGGATGTGACACGTCCCATCGTGTCAGCCGGGATCTCGGCTGACGTGGGGGACAGCCCGGCGTCGTATGCTCGCATGCGACGGTTGGGCATATCCTTTTCAGATTCTGACTACAAGCAACGTGTTGCTCGTTGCCACGTTCAACCGGAGCATCCAATTCCAACTACCGAAATTGTATGTGCGTGGGAGAGATTTCTTTGCGTTTTCAAGTTGTTATCCAACCGTTTGATCTGCTATGAGATTCGCGCTATACATTGTTGGTTTCCATCGGGATCTGCTATGAGACGTACACTAACATCTGCTTTCCTCCACTAGAAAACCTCAAACTAAATGGAATTGCCGCTGGTCAGAACGTAGATCCCCCAGACCTTGCATGCCATTTCTATATTAAGGATCTCACCGTTTGACCACAAAACACACGGCCATTTTTAGACAGCAAGAACAAACGTCCAATATGTAACGTTAGTTATCTTGGACAGCTTCCTCCTAGATCTCATTCGTTTAGTTCCCGTACTCAATGGACAATCGGAGCCATGGGCGGTGCTCGTCGTCGCGGCTCGCCATTGCCGCCGCCGCCGTCCTCCTCGCCGTCTCCCTAGGGGCCACTCCCGTGGCGAGCCATGGCGGCCATGATGACACCGGCCTGCACAGCAACTACCTCGTCATCGTGCGCAAGCCGTACGAGTATGACACGAACCTGTACAAGAACGTGTCGAGCTGGCACGCGTCGCTGGTGGCGTCGGTATGCGACATGGCCAAGGAGGCGCTGGAGAAGGACCCGTCCTCCGTGTCTCGGCTCATCTACTCCTACCGCAACGTCGTCAACGGCTTCTCCGCCCGCCTGACACCGGAGGAGGTGAAGGAGATGTCCAAGAAGGAGTGGTTCGTCCGCACTTACCCAGAGAAGACGTACCAGCTCCTGACCACCCACACGCCGCAGCTGCTCGGGCTCATGGGCGGCGCAAGCCGCGGCGGCGTGTGGAACTCCAGCAACATGGGCGAGGGCATCATCATCGGCGTCCTCGACGACGGCATCTACGCCGGGCACCCGTCGTTCGACGGGAAGGATATGAAGCCGCCGCCAACCAAGTGGAACGGCCGGTGCGACTTCAACAAGACGGTGTGCAACAACAAGCTCATCGGAGCGCGCTCCTTCTTCGAGTCGGCCAAGTGGAAGTGGAAAGGGCTTCGTGACCCGGTCCTGCCGATCAACGAGGGGCAGCACGGGACGCACACGTCGAGCACGGCGGCCGGCTCGTTCGTGCCTGGGGCGAACATCTTCGGCAACGCGCTCGGCACGGCGGGCGGCATGGCCCCGCGCGCGCACATCGCCTTCTACCAGGTGTGCTACGTGGAGAAGGGCTGCGACCGCGACGACATACTGGCGGCGGTGGACGACGCCCTCGAGGACGGCGTCGACATCCTCTCCCTATCTCTCGGCGACGAGCAGGCCGACGACTTCTCGGACGACCCCGTCTCGCTCGGAGGGTACACCGCTGCCATGCATGGCGTGTTGGTCAGCGCGGCTGGCGGCAACACCGGGCCGGGCCCGAGCACCGTCGTCAACGAGGCGCCGTGGGTGCTCACCGTGGGGGCGGGCACCACCGACAGGCGGTTCCTCGCCACCGTGAAGCTTGGCATTGATGTTAGTCTTGACGGCGAGTCGCTCAGCGAGCACAAGGACTTCGGAGCCGAGATGCGGTCGCTGGTGCGCGACGTGGGCGACGGCATGTGCACTAGCGAGAACGTGCTGAGGGCGATGAATGTCACCGGGAAGATCGTCATCTGCGACGCCGGTGGTGACCCGAGCACCGTGAAGGCCAAGTTGGTGCTCCGCGCCGGCGCCGCCGGTATGATCGTCGTCGCCTCTCAGGTGTTCGGTTCGGTGATCGTCCCGAGGCCGCACGTCCTCCCGACAGTGCAGGTCCCCTTCGCGACCGGGCAGAAGATCAAGGCTTACATCCGCACCACGCAGAACCCGACGGCGAACTTCATCTTCAAAGGAACAGTATTCAACACCCCGAAGTCGCCTGTAGTTGCACCGTTCTCGTCGCGGGGGCCGAACAGGCGAAGCAGGGGAATCCTGAAGCCGGACATCATCGGACCCGGAGTGAACATCCTCGCCGGCGTCCCCAAGATCGAGGACATGGAGTTCGGGCCCAACGCAGTGATGCCCAAGTTTGACATCAAGTCCGGCACCTCCATGGCCGCGCCGCACCTCAGCGGGATCGCCGCGCTCATCAAGACCGCGCACCCGACGTGGTCGCCCGCGGCCATCAAGTCGGCCTTGATGACGACGGCTGATTCCACCGACCACCTCCAGAAGCCGATAACCGACGTGGACGGCACGCCGGCGACCTACTTCGCCATGGGCGCCGGGTACGTGAACGCGCGGAAAGCCATGGACCCGGGGCTCGTGTACAACCTGACGGCGGCGGACTACGTACCCTACCTCTGTGGGCTCAACTACACGGACCAGAAGGTAAACTCCATCATCCACCCATCGCCGGCGGTGGAGTGCGCCAAGATGCCGAAGCTCGACCAGAAGGATCTCAACTACCCGTCCATCACGGCCATCCTGGACCAGGCGCCGTTCGCCGTGACCATCGCTCGCTCGGCAACGAACGTCGGGGCGGCCAGGTCGACGTACGCCGTGGAGGTGAGCGTGCCGGCCTCGTTGTCTGTAGAGGTGAAGCCACCGACGCTGGCGTTCAAGGCGCTAAATGAGATCTTGAACTACACGGTCACCGTCAAGACCACCTCCGGCGGGGCGCCGGACGGCACGATCGAGGGGGAGCTCAAGTGGGTGTTCGGCAAATACGTCGTGCGCAGCCCGATCCTCGTCTGTCTCGGCACCGGCAGGAGCGCCGCCTCCGCGGCGGCTACGCCGGCCACGGGCCAAACCTAACGGATAGCAGCTTCCGACGATTAATTAGATGGACACTGCGTGTTTAACGTTTGATGTGCTGCTGTGCTTTCTCTTCGCTAAGTAGGTTTAGGCTCATGTATGTGGAGCTAGCTAGCGAATTAATCCTTTCCTCCGCGGAAGTGGGTGACGATTTTTCTTGCTGTTTTTACCTCTCGTATTGAGATGTGTGGCTGATCGTGGCTGTTTTTGCCACTTGTATTGAGATGTGGTTTCATCCCCCCTTAATCATGATATAATGTTAATTTCTTTTTCTTTTGCAAATATATGCAGCCGCAACACTGCTCAAACCGATTAGAATGTGCTAATAGTGTGAACTAAAGGATTTTCTCGGTTTACCTGTCTAAAAACAAGCTTTACTCCCCGATAGTGCCCCCCGTCCATTGCCCACACTACTCAAATGTCATATAGGAATATTATGAAAGGAAATTTAGGACAATTCAGTATATATGGAAGCTACTAACAATTAAGTAGAAATATTTTAATCTCAACAAGATGTCCACCCGTCTTTTACATTATATAAATTTTTAAATTTTAGCAAGATAGGTATATTAATCATCTCTTATTTAAAATTTTCTCTATAACCAACCTCTAGTCCCTACGTTAATGAGTGGTAGGTTAGTCTTTTTTTTATTCTTAAGTTCTTCAAAACAATCTAAAATCCCTTAGATGGAGATTCTAGCTTTTCTTTTCGTACAATAATGTAAGGGTATTTTACTGGTAATGGAAAAACCTATTCACTTACAGGAGGCAGCCGCTCCGTTCCTGCAGCAAAATCCCATCGCAACGCGGCAATTCCCAAGCAAACCAAACACACGTCCATGTCGTTCGGCTTTGTTAAGTGGGTCGTCGTCTTCCCAATTTACAGTAGCTTCAACTCCAAGCCTGTAAACCTCGCACGTGTCACGATCCGACGACCGGGATAAGGCCGGCCAGCTACAGAAGCAGCAGCGATTAATCTTTTTTTGAAGGAACGGAAGAAGTTCTGCCGAATCTTACAGTACTAAGGAGGAGGGAAAGCAGTTAAAACATGGCAGAGTTTTACAGGTTTAGGGCATAAGAAAAGAACCAAACACAGCTCCGGCAAAGGCCACATTATAATTTATAAGTCTTAAGTATAAAATGAAACGCTATCTCTCTCTGGTTTATGTCTTGGATCACCAATGAAGCAATTTGTATCTGACGGTAGCCACATGATTTGCATCTGCTTCGAAAAGAAAAATAGAGAGTTATTTGCATTTCGATCAAGCTGCACGGACTCAGGGTAGCTATATGATAGCAGCAACGCATGCAAATGCTGCAGAGCTCAGAAATCAGAACAAACCAGCCATGGACGGCTTCAAGCTCTCCTTGATCTCCCTCTCCATTCCGTTCCTTTTCCTTGAAATCGCTGTTGAAGCGACCGGCGATGAGCTCCGCACGTTCATCGTCCACGTGCACCCGCAGGAAAACCACGTGGTCGACACCGCCGAAAGTCGGAAGGCGTGGTACAAGACGTTCCTGCCGGAGGACAGCCGTCTGCTCCACTCGTACCACCACGTCGCGAGCGGGTTCGCGGCCAGGCTGACGCGGCAGGAGCTCGACGCCGTATCCCCCATGCCCGGGTTCGTGAGCGCGGTGCCGGACCAGACGTACACGTTGCAGACGACGCACACGCCACAGTTCCTCGGGCTGAGTGCCCCGGCGCCGCCGCAGGGCAAGCGGTGGTCGTCCTACGGATCGGGAGCTGGCGCTGGCGTCATCGTCAGCATGATCGACACCGGCGTCTTCCCGGACCATCCATCCTTCAGCGACGACGGCATGCCGCCGCCGCCGGCCAAGTGGAAGGGGCGTTGCGACTTCAACAGCTCGGTCTGCAACAACAAGCTCATCGGCGCGCGTACCTTCATCGCCAACGCCACGAACAGTTCTTCTTCCTACGGTGAACTGGTGCCACCAATTGACGACGTCGGGCACGGCTCCCACACGGCTAGCACGGTGGCGGGAGCAGTGGACCCAGGCGCTCGTGTGCTTGACCAGGGACTGGGTGTCGCGGCAGGGATAGCGCCCCGCGCCCACGTTGCGGTCTATAAGGTGTGCCGAAACGTGAGCTGCGACACCTCCACTTGCCGGTGTCGACGCCGCGGTCGCCGATGGCTGCGACGTCGTTTCCATTTCAATTGCCAGGCCGTCTATACAGTTCCACCGAGACCCCGCCGCCATCGGGACGTTCGGCGCCATCGAGAAGGGCGTGTGTTGTCAGCGTGGGTGCCGGCAACGCTGGCCAAACGTCAGCTCCCCGTCGAACGAGGCGCCCTGGATGCTTGCCGTCGCCGTGAGCACCATGGACCGCTCGATACGCTCCACGGTCCGCTTAGGGAACGGCCTTCATTTCCACGGCGAGTCGTCGTACCAGCCAAACGACATGCCGAACACCTTCTACCCACTAGTCCATCATGACGACCGCCGACATCACCGACCGCTCCGGCAACCCGATACTCGATGAGCAGCTAGCGCCCGCCAACTTCTTTGCCACCGGCGCCGGGCACGTCAACCCTGAGAAGGCCGCCGACCCCGGACTGGTCTATGGCATTGCTCCTTGCGACTACGTCGGCTACCACTGTGTCCTGTACACAAGCCAGGAGGTCTCGGTCATCGCGCGTCGGCCGGTGAACTGCTCGGCCGTCACGCTGATCCTGGAGCACCAGCTGAATTACCCGTCAATCTCGGTCACGTTCCCACAAGCGTGGAATTCGACAAAGCCGGTGCTTGTAAAGCGCACGGTGAAGAACATCGGGGAGCCATCCGAGTACTACACGGCCGTCGACAGGCTAGACTCAACCGTAACCGTGCGCGTATTTCCTAGTGCATTGCAGTTCAGCGAGGTAAACTAGGAGAAGGATTTCACTGTGGTCGTGTGGCTGGGGCAGGGCGGTGCACGGCGCAATCCGGTGGGTGTCAGACACGCACACCGTACGGAGCCTGATCTCAGTCACGGTTGCCTGATAAGACATCACGCATCAATAGCGCCTCGTTTACTTTTGCCGTGTGTCTATCGATATCCAGTTAATCCCTCCATAAACTCTTTATTTTGTCTAAACCCACCATCAGACTTAAGGTTGGATATTTCACACTCCCAGCTTTTAATATCAGGCACCCAGCAACCCCCACCCCCACAAGCACTAGGACACCGCGTTATATATCACGTGTATAAATATGCCACGTAAGTGGTGTCGACGGATTGCACACGAAGATAGAGCAAAACGAATTGCACATGAAGATAGAGCAAGAGAGGTATAGATTTTTACTTAGGTTAAGGTTTCTTTCACATCCTGATATAATATTATTAAAAAGCTAGTGTTAAATAGGGTGTGTCATCAAGCATAGTAAACCATTCGGAACCACACGTATCAATGTTAATCCCAGGATTCTTAACTAACAAAACAGTAATTATTGTATAAACTAAAATAATATATTGTACCTTATTATCATATCGGATAGATTATTATCAGTAACTACTAAGAAAAATTGTAACAGCGGAACGTAGCACAGTTTCCATAGTACCTTAGGTCTAAAGACGAAACCAAAATCTTCGGTATATTTCACATGAACAAGAAAGAAAAACTATGTAAGCTACAAACAAAGGCTAAGTTTATTTCATAAATCTTTTATTCGAAAATATTTTGTAATTTCTAAGCATGAGTTTCATAATTCATTTGGAACAAGACTTTCCACCTCGATCCGATGAGAGTTATTTTGCAACAATCAAAACCTAAGAACAAGTTTATCTTCCAGTTCTTCAACTAATATTATTCCTTAGGCCTTGTATACAATATTTATCCCGCTCCATTCGGAGCTAAATCAATATCTTTTTTTTTCATCGGCTCCTTCTCAGAACCACAAAAGTTTTAGTTTTCACTTCCTCTCGAGAAGCCTACTCTATGATGCCATCACGGCATCTCAGATCATACAGACCAATTCTCGACCACTAAGATCATCCATCAATCACTAAGACTGACTCTGGTAACGGTTCTCATTCTCACAAATATTTTTTATAAAACACTCTTAAATAAATTTATGATAGGAGAATCACTTTACATTCGCTCTTAACTATGGGTATGACTATTCGAATAGATTAATCTCTGTAGAGTCTGTATGCTTTACCCACATAACACGAAACTGACATCGGATACCCATCGGTATCGAAAGTTTGTGACAAGACCTTTTTAAAGCTAACCTATAAATATCCTATGTCACATAGCTGGCTTGAATCTCTCAAATCGAGTATTATGCAAGTCTGGTGACTTCATCTACTCAGAACACATCGAGAATGTCTCCTACTCCTAACCAATCGTTGTTAAAGAGGCTAAAATAACACCCATCCTGGACAGTAAAGATCCACGATCCCATCTCCTCATTCCTAGTGTTTCACAACTATTAACATACAAGATTTTTATGTGATAACTAATTACTTAACCAAAAGCATGTTATAAATACTTGTAATCATATGGTAAAATGCTCGGATGTAATTCCTCAAGGAATCGGTTCTTACATGCGATTATCAAACCAAGCCACAAATGAGAGATTTTGCATAGCGAGTTTTTGCACATTTGTTCTCTTTTCAAACCCACAGACTCCACAAGTCGGGTTTTCACAAAAGTTTTTACAACCCAATTTTTTCATAATGACAAACAACAGTGTAACATAGAATAGTAGTATTCCTGCTTAAGGAGTAAGAATTTTTAAGCACCATTATGGTGGAGTTATAAGGAAATAATTTAACAATAACCTATAGGAAGTAATACAATTACTAGGTTGTTCGGTTGGCTGCGCCCAAACCGAGCCCAATCAATTTAACTATGTACGCTAAGTATGCAACTTCGTAAAAAATCACATTTTATAAATTAGCAGAAATATAATCAATGGTGACTTGACTTGCTCTTGGTCGACGAGAAATTCTTCAAAATTGGTGTCCGAGAATTTTTCAACGGCGAACTATGCACGAAACGTGAGGAATCTAAATAAAACCCTAAAAATACAATAAAATATTAAATACATAATAGTGCCATTGGATATATCTCATTTTAAAAAAATTATAGAAGTTGAACGGAATCAATCGGAGTTATGGTTGAAATATATAAATTTTGGAAGATTATTTAAATTTCTAAAATTTTTGGAAAAGAATAAATCAATGGAAAATTGGAAGGAATATTCCCTTACAATATGACCCGCATGTGTGAGAGAGATTATTTTAGAGGAGATAAAGTGAAACTTGGAAAGTTGATGGGCTAAAATGGGACTCGGCCTATGGGGTTTGGTTGGCGGCCCAATTTAAGATTAGGGAAACGGAGCCCATATGTCAGTGGGAATGAGAGAGATATGGGAGCTGGTCCACATGTTGAGGGAGGAAGAAGGGGCACGTGGCCTTAGCTCATTGGCCAAAGTAGGGCCACATGTCAATGGCATCAGGGGTTCTTCTTTCTTCTTCTTTCTGCCCTTCTTCTTTCTTGTTCTTTCTTCCTCTCCGCTCTCCCTTCTCTAGCATGAGATAGAGGTGTGGTGACGGGTCCCAGCTACATGTGGCGATGGGGAAGGTGGCACCCGGTGGTAGGGCAGAGGCCGATAGTGGCGTATGCGATAGAGCAGAACGGAGGTTGGCGGTAGAGAAGGAGTCATAGGCAGCGACGTGGAGGAGGCATAGGGCAGCAGCGTGAAGGAGGTGACACTTGGCTAGGGGAGAGGTGGCACGGAGTGGTGAAGGCATGCCTTGTGGCAAGGGGTTTTTCAAGGAAGGTAGAGAAGGTGTGATGGCTAATATAGTTGCGACCGTCGGGTAGCGGCAAGGTGCGGGGGTCGTCGGCAAGGTCCATAGTGACACGACGCACATGACGCTTGGCAGTAGCAGGGCAATGATACATACCACAATGCACCACTACCCACGGCAATGGTGGTAGATAGGTGGGTGCCATGGCTTGTCACGGCGCAATGCTGCTCGGTGCGTAGTGTGGCTAGTTCAGCACGGTACAAGGGTGTGGGACCTATGACGGAACTCGATGGAGAGGCAGGGGCGAAGAATGTGATGGAGCGGCGGGGTCGGGGATAGGATGGCGGCGACAAGATTCACACGTGGAGCAATGGCGGCAAGTGGGATTCATGGCGGTGGGTCCGCATTTGGCACGACGCGATGCGATTGGTGTGGTGGGTCATGGCACATGTGCGCGAAGGCGGTGTACAACTTGGCATCCTATCAAGCGCGTGGTGTGCGTACGGGCACGGGAATGGGTTTGTGGCGCACAGGAACGAAGCGAGGGCACGGTGCATAGGCTTGAGATTTTTTCGAACACCTAGCGCACATGCAGGCATGGCATAGGAAGGAGAATGAGGGTGTAGAGTAGGCCCACATGGCATAGCTAGGCGGTTGAAGAGCGGACCTAGGTAGAGCAGTAGGTGGTGGGCATATGCACAAATACGCAGCAGGTGGGCGTTTGTTGGATGGAGAGGGGAATTTTGTGTGGGCTTGTCAGCGTGACCCAGGGAAGGAAGAGAGGAGGAGAGGCCTTGGACCGACTTGGGTGTGGCCTAAGGAGAAAGAAATGAGGGAGGAAGAGGGAGTAAGGCTAGGCCGACAAGGCAGTTGAGCGTGGGGAGGAGAGGAGGCTGAGGGAGAGAAGAATGATAGAGGAGGGTGGCCCAAATGAATAGAAAATCTTACAAGTTTTTCAGAGATTTTTAGTTTTGGATTTTTTAAGAGATTTTGGTGGATTTGAAATGAATTTGAATTTCAAACTTAGATTTAGGACCACTTGGAGATTTCTTTAGGAGGGATTAAGGGAATGGATTGAGATCTAAATTAGTACAACAAGCACTAATTCGAAAAGATCAAGATATTTTTTTGAGAAGGGATTTTCAAACAAAGCAAAATTTAGGACGCTACAAAATGAGTAATGACCCTACTTCTTATTTATCTACAGGCCGTTGTTTTCACTATAACAATTTTATAAGTACAAAGTATAAATACCCTAATCAAACCTACGCCTATGTCATCGAAAGCCCTAGTGAGGTAGTCGACGGCTAGTTGCTGTTAGGTTTCTTCGGATATTGATTCGGTGAGATTGGATGTGGCTTGTATTGGCTTTTAAATTTGATACCCTTTCGTACTAAAAGGTCTTGAATCTTTACTCCTACATGACCCTTGTCCAAATAGAACTCAGGAGTTATAATAGAATACGATCGAGCAGTTTTGATCATCATAGGATTGGACTTCGTAATCCTTTTCCTTAGTACATGCTAGGTTCCTTATCTATTTGGGTTTCTATCATGTATTAGGAGTTTGTTTCCATATATGGCATGGTATATGGTATTTCTACTTAGTTTATATTCACATATGTGGAGTATCCTATTTTTTCTACACTAACAAGCGGGGGTAGAGAGGGGGTCCCACATGTCAGTCCCACCCCCTCTTCTTCTCCCCACTCTCTCTTTCCTGTCACTCCCTAAAAGAACTCAATGAAGGAGCTAAAGTTCCTAGAGAGCTCCCTTCCTCCACTCCCCGGCTCCATCTTTATGCTGCCCCTAACCTTCCTTATTCTTCTACTTCCCTCCCTTTTCTCTCTCACTGTTGACAAGAACACGAAACCCATCCCCTTGGCTGAGTTCAAAGAAGATGGGATTGGCAGTGAGTTTGACATGGAGCCCGCACCTTTAGCCAAATTCGAACATTATTAAATGTAAAGACCGAAAGAGTTGAGAGATGAACTTTTATATTCCGTTAGCGATTTGTACATGGATGATCACAAGTATTTATAGAGTATAAGGGGGTGTAAACATGGTGTGAAATATCTTTGGGGCAATATGCTTTGTGATATTACTCTTAGGCAACTTGTGTGCATTTGATCAGCGCAAGCAACATTATCTTTGTAGATAATAGTAGGTGATTTAATGGAATCAACATCACATTACTATTGTATGTGACTAATCATTCTGTGAAGAATGATAAGTGGAAGTAACCTTTGGAGTCTATTTTGATGACTCTTATGTGGAGACTGTACCACAATGAAATTAGTACGTGATCTAGCATTTTTGGGGACTAGTTAGTCGATATATAGACATCCCACTATGATCTTATCTTGATTTTTCAGATGATAAATCAAGATATTTATGGATATCATTTCTGACTCTCACCTAATGGTATTGTTTGGACTCACGCTATTTAGTGCTAGCAAGGTATCTACAAATGCAATATCAAGCCTATTGCAATATGCAAGATACATGAGTGCTTAGATGGCACTAAAGTTGTCATCCTAGGATCTAAATGGATATTGATCCATTTTTAGGGATTAAACGACCACAAGTGTTGATGGATATGATTGTATAATATCATTTAGATATTGGTAGACAATATCAATTGAATATTAACAGACTGATTTATATGCTTAACTTATAGACTTAAGTGCAATTTAGTTTTACCCAAATCTTCCATCTCATAACCCGTCTTAAAGGACAATTCCTTGGAAGAAATGGTTTCTAAGATGGTTGTTGGTTAGTTTGTGTGTTTGCGATGATGCTAAGATCATTAATTGTACGGAGATGATAGTGAATCCAACTAGAGATTTCTTTTGAACACACATAGGCAATCATCATGGTTAGAGTTATCTTCTATGTAAAAAAAAACTCACACAATTGGTTGTACTACAATTAACTTGAAAGTCATAGAGTGACTTGAGTTATACATAATATATATTGGGATTTATATTTTGATTTAGAATGTGAAGTCTATTGGGGACTTGGTTATCTGAATACATCAAATTCATTCGATCTGCCAATGATTAGATATGGGAACATGATTTCCACACATACCAAGGGTATGTTATGCTAGGTCTCTGCATGAAACCATATGCTACAAGCTTTCACTATCTCACCAGCTTGTTTTCATAAGGAAGACATTATGAGAAGGATATATTACTACGGTAATATTTCCTATTATTAAGTGTTAGCGATTCTCCTTAATTGCTAGCTTTGTTCTGTCCTGATTTGAGCATGTAGACACTATACCTAGGACTTTTGGTCTAGATCCAATATAGGTGTAAAGCAACTTTGAGGAGTAAAGGGAGCTCAATAAGTCGATAGAATCACACGAGCGTGATGCACCTGATTGGACTAAGAGATCAAACCTAACCGATGTAGTCTTAGGCAAAACAGATACACCAAGATAATGGTGGGACTTACCCCTTCACTAGAGATCGGACTAAACTGATGTAGCCCTGCGTCGAGAGCCAGAACTCACCGATAAAAACCTAGATGAACTAGGGTGGCAATGCGTCGAGTTTATATTTGATCTGTGTTAGATACCTTACAAGGTTCCAAGAGGTCTATATTTATATCCTGGAGTTACAAGAGTCTAACGCCATTGCAAACAACCTCCAGACGTTATTTTCTAAATATAAAAGGAAAATATCTCTAAGAAGTTTAATAAAACTAATTAGACTTCCTATCTTACAAAATATATTATATAGAAATAAATTATCCTGTCGTGGTTTCTACGGCTACTCCTCAGACTCGGTACCATCTAGATAACTTTATTGAATCGAATCTATCCTCAATCCATCTGATTGGCGTTCTCGCTGTATTAATCGAACTCTTTTCATAAGCCAATCGGCACTCCAGTCCTGTCTACGGGGCTTACCAAAATTTGGTGCCAATACCTCCCCTCTTTCTGGTACGGGATTTTGGTGACACTTTTATAGCAAGTAAATGCTTTTGGCAGATTATTTGCAGTATGATGCAAATATAAGATGTTCTAAACAATTTTGTTCAGATTCTTTGGTACATGGATATGAGAACAATTTTCTATCATTCTTTATGTAGTATGAATCTCTCTCTAATACCTAAAATTATCCTTAATATATAAGTAGCATACGAGCTATTTATGATTCCCCTTTATAAGGACTAGAGGTATTTGTGATTAGATGGACAATGATACCTCATGTGGGATACCGGTACGTGCAAAACATTACCGATTCACGGATGGGAAATCTTTGGCTAAGGCCAAATATCCACGTACTTACTACAATGGAGGGAGCCATTTGATTGTAGTATCATGAATTTGGATCAATAATGTGACGTATAAGGCTGCAAAGCAGAAACTAGATGTTGGTAAAATTGCAATTAAGGGTTATGCTATGAGCTTAATTTTCTTTGAGGAAAAATTATACTGATCCATTTTGTATATGGACATATGTAACAGAGTACTGAACTTGAATTCTAAGGGCCATACAATCGTCAATGAAGGCACATTGAGAAGAATTTGGCATTCTTGTTCAATCGAATTGATTGAATTTGATGTTCAGGATAATGTGCTTGAAATTTGATAAGGCACATGTGTAACCATCATATAAATGTGTCAATTAGAACCATGAAATACATGAACAGTCCATATAATGATTGTACGGGGCCACATGTATCGTCTTGAATGTGTTCAAGTGATTGGAGTGGCTCAGCTCTAATTTTAAGGTAAGAAGGCCTTAATAGTGTGCTTAAAATCTGAAGATTGTAGGAAAACATGACCAATAGAATTGCTAGGAATTTTCCATATCATCCCTATGCCAAGGTGGTCAAGGCGATCATACCAAGTTTAGAATGTGTCAACATTTTGAAAAATTACCGTGTATGCAAAATTTATGCGGGACTGGTGTATATGTAGTACAATCCAAAGGATAAAATGATATCTTTTCTAGTACATGTTTGCCATGGTCATTGTTTATGATAAAGAGGAGATATTCCTCTCTATTGTTATTTTGGGTTTTGATTTGAAAACCAATCTAATAGATATCTCTATAGCTTAGTGGAGTACAAGTAGAATTGGGATACAATATGCATCCACAATTATTCACCAAGTACCTATCGGGAGCATGATAGTGGCACGACCAAAGCCGACTATCGTTGCATTGTGTTTAGCGATGTATCAACACTATTCCTTGTCTCTTTGTAAGAATCCAGAATTATTTGTGTCCCAAAGTATAGATTATGTGGAATGTTCACAAGGCATAATTCCTCCTATATATAGGATTGACTACCGTAAATATATATATATATATATAATGACAATTTGATATGAAATTCTTGTAAGATATATAGAATACATACAAACTTTATTCAATACATAATTGTTCGATATAATATTGTAGTTTAGTAGCATACAAAATAGATGACAATTATTGATATTACAACATATGTAGGACATAGTTAACATAGTAACTATGTTATTAGAAGACTAGTTGAGGTATCCAAACATGTTGTGCAAATCAAATTACACAAGCATGTCATGTCATCAGTACTCATAAGAGCATCCTTCTATGGAAGAGATGTGTTGGTGTTGAGTTACTTCATGAACTGTTATGACCAACTAGCTTCCCCGATGTTATCGGGTTGGAGACTGAAATATGATTCAGATCTCTTCTATTGAGAAACTCCATCCTTCCCCGCGGATTTAAGATATAGATCAACTAGATATTTTAGAGTTCGACATTTCTGAGTGATGTGGCTGTGACAGCCACTTTTACGACAAATTTCAGATTTGTTGATTTTCTTCTTGGGAATGCATTTACCCCTTTTGAACCCTCCAGTGGATGTTGAAATCCTATTAGCAGGAAATGTGGTAGATAACTTGTTCTCCACCTTTTCCGCATTAATAAGTTCAAATATTGCTTTGAGTGCAAGCCATAGAGTATAAGGGTCATGATACGAGAAATGCTCAGTTTTAAGATCTAGATGTATATGGCTTCTTATAATGTATAAGGCATCATATTTCTCTTGATATAAGAGTGGAGGATTTCCCTCTTGAGAAGGTTCAATTGCCGCTAGTAATCCATAGGATAAAATATTGATCTTGATGTCCCTTGACCCCGTAGAATAATTGTTGCCATCCAGAGCGAGTACATCAAACTCTTTGGCTGCCATTGAATCCCCAATTTATAAGTAGTAAATTAATTTTGTATGACAATGTTGTAATATAATGCAAATATATGAAAACAAGATGAATCTTGTAACACATGGTAGTGTACCTCAAACATGGAATATAACAATATGGATGAGAAAACTTGTTGCTAATAGTATAGTCTAAAAATTTTGTAGTAGATGACTTTAGTCTCTATAGTGTTGAGTTATATTCATAGATACCGAATAATCACATTGTGGTGGTAAACACAAAATTGATGGATGAGGTAAATCATTGCTAATGGCATAATTTACATAGTTGTAGTACATGCCATAGTCTCCACATAGCGTTTGTGATTTTTTAGTGTAACATGGTGGTATTTACTATTAAGATTTTACATGTAAATTTCAATAGAACTAAGCATATATGACTTAATTAAGGGGAATTTAAAGTTTGAATTTCCAAAATAAAGAAATCACAAAATTCAAATATGGTCGATAATAATATTAGAGAGACCTCGCATAAGGAGTATAACAATTGTAAACACTAATTGTGGTGTAAATCATGTGGTGCAGATGAGATAGTGTTACTAAGAGATGTCTTATGCTCCATATTTTATTTTGTGTTATACTCATAAGATATTAAATAAGTTTAATGTGTATAAAGGCAATCACTAACATTTTTACATATTATCCATTTTGAATTAAGTTGTTGGAACTTAATTAAAGGAATAATATGATAATAAGATTGTAAAAAATTGCAATTATGGGAAATAAATTCCAAGTATGTATATGTTTATTGGGAATGCACAAGAACATTTTCTTTGAACATTTACATATTTTCCAATACGCATCGGGTCTGAAAATTGCAATAAGAAAAATAAATCCATATAATATGTATATGTCATTGAAGATGTTCGTGGACATACACTTTGAACATATAATTTCCAGTACGCATTCGGTCTGGAATTTGCAAGAAAAATAAGCAAATCCAAAATTCTAAATTATGTGTATGTTATTGGGAATATGTGTAACATTCGAACGTACCCATAAGTTCCAGGACTCATAAGGTCTGGATTGTGAATTTACCAAAGTACACACTGACCGGTACCATAACACAGGGAATCGGTACACACTGACCAGTAAGCACTGACTGGTACCAAAGTAAACACTGACTGCGGTGGAGAGGATGGAGTGGGAATCGGCAGGCGGCCGTTCCCCTCCTCCAGGGCGACGCCGCCCAAGCGTGGATGGCCCACGGGCGGCCGCTTTCCGGCGCGCCGCCGTGGCATGTTGCAAAGATGGCGAAGTCGCCGCCGGCGAAGCAGTGGCCGGAGGCGTCCCTGTGGCTCGGTTGGGGCGCAGGGTGGCCATGGGCCGCGGCGAAGAACGCCATGTCCGAAATGGCCCCTGCGTCCATTGAAGTCAGTGGGGCGTCGGAGTTGCCAACGACGGTGATGAGGGTGGCGCTAAACTCCTCTGTGCAGCATCGGGCCCAGAGATGGCGACCGCGAAGCCAGCCAACACAAAGGCGAAGGATCGCCGAGAGACCGAACAGAAGCCAGAACACCGTGCATCGCTCTTCGGTACGAGAACAAGGTGAAACGAATCGATGTTCTTCAAGGCTAACCTTGTTGCCGATCTCTTCTTCTTCTTTCTTGTTCTCCTGTTCTGAATTCCCGAAGAAACTTGTTTCGATGTTGGCCTTCTCACTCAGGGAGAGTGCATGATAGCGTATTAGAAGCAAAGACCAAAATAATTGAGAATGTTTTGTGAGATGAACTTCTGTATTTCATAAATGATTTGTACATAGATGATTATAAATACATAGAGGAGAAGGGATGTGAACATGGTGTGAACGTGTTCTGTTCAGAACATGTCCCTTCATGAAGTGTGTCTCTTCATAACTGACACAATTAACATGTACTAACTAATCATTAACTAATCCTATTTCCAACAGACAAGATGAGATTGGTGGCAAGCTCGACACGGAGCCTGCTCCCTTAGCCGAGGTCATAGAATTTATTTGAGAAGTATATTGATCAGAAAAAGGCCAAATTATAACCATTCATATTAAAAGATAAATTTTTATATTTACTATTAATTTGAATTTACTAAATTAAGAAAACAAATTGAGTCAAGATAAGCACACCTTGGTATTTCAACACCAGAAGGTACTCTCACACAATCACAGTATCAGCTGTAAGTTTAAAAATTCAACAATAAGTAGTAACATGGATCCGAATTGAACGAAAAATCACGATGCAAACATATAGTGCGTGATATCTGATCAGGCGAAGGTGACAGAGACCGGGCTCCGTACGGTTTGCGTCTCTGACACCCACCGGACTGCACCCTGCACCACCCTTGCGCCGCCCTGCCCCGGCCACACGACCACCGTGAACTCCTTCTCCTGGTTCGCCTCGGTGAACTGCAATGTCCTTGGAAACAAGCGAACGGTTACGGTATTGTCTAGCATGTCGACCGCCGCGTAGTGCTCTGATGGCACCTGCCGACGTTCTTCGCCGTGCGCTTTACAAGCACCGGCTCCGTCGAATTCGACGCTTGCGGGAACATGACCGAGATCGACGGGTAATTTAGCTGGTGCTCCGGGATCAGCGTGACGACCGAGCAGTTCACCGGCCGGCGCGCGATGACCGAGACCTCCTGGCTCGTGTACAGGCCACAGAGGCCATAGACCAGGCCGGGGTCGGCAGCCTTCTCAGGGTTGACGTGCCCGGCGCCGGTGGCAAAGAAGTTGGCCGGTGCTTGCTGCTCGTCAAGTATCGGGTTCCCGGAGCGGTCGGTGATGTCGGCGGTCGTCATGATGGCCGACTTGATCGCCGCCGGTGGCCAGTGCGGGTGCTTGCTCTTGATGAACGCCGCGACGCCGCTGAGGTGCGGCGTCGACATGGATGTCCCGGAGATGATGTTGAAGGTCGGTCCGGGGAAAACCTGTGCCGACGGTGGGCCGACATGGAACGGCCATTCGGCCAGCACGCTCACGCCGGGGCCCGTGATGTCGGCTTCAAGATGCCAGGGTTCTGAATGCTAGGCCCACGAGAGGAGAAGAAAGCCATCGCCGGAGCAGGTGTCGTGCCGAGTATCGTGCCCCTGGAGATGATCTGCGCCACCGGGTTCGCCGTGCTGCTGATGTAAGCCTTGATAGCTAAACCCGCGGCGAAGGCGACATGCGATGCCGGGAGGAAGTGCGCCTCGGCCAACGTGGTGTAGCCTTCGAGAAAGTGGTTAGGAAGTATCATGCCGGCGCCGCCGGCGCTTTGCACCACCGCACCTTTGATGATCCTCGTGATGTTAGGTCCACCACCAAATTCGCAGACAACAATCTTGCCCCTGACGTCGAAGCCGTCCAGCGAGCCATTGCCGCAGAACTGGGCTAATGGCTTCCCGCTCGCGCCCGCGTACACCAGCGGGTACAAGGTGTTCGGCAAGTCATGCATATTTGGCTGGTACAGCGACTCGCCGTCGAAGTAAAGGCCGTTCCCTAAGAGCACCGTCGTGCGTATCGACCGGTCCATGGTGCTCGCGGCGACGGTGAGCATCCATGGCGCCTCGTTCATCACGGAGCTGACGTTTGGGCCAGCGTTGCCGGCAGCCATGCTGACCAACACGTCCTTCTCCATGGCCCCGAACGTCCCGACTGCGATGGGGTCTTGGTGAAACGGTACGGAAGGCCCGCCAATTGAAATGGAGAGGACGTCGCAGCCGTCGGCAACCGCGGCGTCGACACCAGCCAGTATGTCGGAGGTGGCGCAGCACGCGTTGGGGCAAACATTATAGACCGCAACGTGCTTGTGGGGCGCTATACCTGTCGTGACACCCAGTCCCTGACCAAGCACGTGAGCGCCCGGCACAACTGCTCCCGCCGCCGTGCTCGCCGTGTGGGTGCTGTGCCCGACGTTATCAACCGGTGGCAACCGTTCACCGTAGGAAGAAGAGGTGTTCGTGGCGTTGCCGATGAGCTTGTTGTTGCAGACCGAGCCGCCGTTGAAGTCGCAACGCCCCTTCCACTTGGCCGGCGGCGGCGGCATGCCAGCGTCGCTGAAGGAGGGGTGGTCCTGGAAGACGCCGGTGTCGATCACGCCGACGATGACTCCAGCGCCAGCTCCCGAGCCGTAGGACGACGACCACCGCTTGCCCTGCGGCGGCGCCGGGGCACTCAGCCCGAGGAACTGCGGCATGTGCGTCGTCTGCAGCGTGTACGTCTGGTCCCGCACGGCGCTGACGAACCCCGGCATGGCGGACACGGCGTCGAGCTCCTGCGGCGTCAGCCTGGCCGCGAACCCGCTCGCGACGTGGTGGTACGCGTGGAGCAGCCTGCCGTCCTCCGGCAGGAACGTCTTGTACCACGCCTTCCAGTCATTGGCGGTGGCGACCACGTGGTTTTCCTGCGGGTGCACGTGCACGATGAACGTGCGGAGCTCATCGACGGTCGCCTGAACAGGGACCGCAAGGAAAACGAACGGAAGAAAAGAGAGCAAGGAGAGCTTGAAGCCGTCCATGGCTGCTTTAATTCTTCCGATGACTTCTGAGCTCTGAAGCATTTGCATGCCATTAAATAGCTAATCTCTCTCTAGTTTTCTTTTGGAAGCAAATGCAGATTAATCAGGTGTACAGCTTGCCTAGCTAGCGTCGGATTAACTACTGCTGTTTTCTGTAGCTGGCCGGCTTTTGCCCAGTCGTCAGGTCGTGACAATATGCGAGGATTGGAGGCTTGGAGCTACTGTAAAATTGTGAAGACGACGGCCAAAGTAACAAAGCGGGGCGATATGGACGTTGGACGGCAGTTTCAGCGTTTGGTTTGCTTGGGAATTGTCGCATGGCGATGGGATTTTGCTGGAGGAAGGGAGCGGCAGCCGCCTGTACGTGAATATGAGATGTTTGCCTGCAGCTAGTGAACGTAGCCAATTGGTAGCAAACAGTATTGTATACATCGTCTTCGTTGGATCTGCTGTACAATACACAACCTTTTTGTCTGTTTAAAGGTGATCGATATTTTTCTATCCATATGTCGATCTCTTAAGCAAGTCGGAGCTAACCGCTAAGACCACCTCATTACTACCTTCGTTTAGAAACAGGGTATGCCTTTTTTTTCTCTTCGAATTTCAACCTTCATTCAACACAAAATTACCCCTAATATCTTATAGATTTTGTATCATCCAATCTGCTTCAAGATTCATGTGGCAACACCTTTCCCTCCAACTCTAGTGATGCACCAACTCCAACAAATATCCTATTGATTAGGTTTGGGGTAGGAGGAATTCCCCGAGACTTAAAAGAGATGGCCATAGGTGACGGTAGGTGACGATGCTGTGAGGATAGAGGAGTGGGCTGGTATAAAAGGCAAAGGACGGGGTTGGTGGATTCAGTGGCAGCAGCCAGACAGAGAAAGAGGGTGGGGCGGGGGCAACTCACTGAAGCTTAATAAGACAATATATTGATGATAAAAGTGGTGACAGATAATGATAGTGAATTTAGCGATAAAAACATCTAAAGAAGGAAGAGGACGAAGTAGTGGAATCTCACAAGAGCGGAGAGGAGGAGGACGACGATAATAGAGGAAGAGGGTGGTGGTAGAGGTGGCTAGGTTAGGGTTTTGTTTTTATATTAGGTGGTTTGATTGATCTTGGGTTATTGGATATCGATTAGACGGTTGAAAAACAATGAATGAGACAAGAGATAGAGGGTTTTCTTAAAAATGTTACTTGATAGTCTCTCTCTTTTATAACAAAGATGTCCTAGGCATCTTATAAGTGACTTTTTAATCATCATTCATCTGAGTGTGCTGTTTTAAAAGGTCGTCTAATTTTATTTTAACAAATTTTGGTCCTTAAAGTTTGTGTAATTTACTATAAAATATCGTAAAAACATACCATGTCCAAAAGACACTTTCAAAATTAGAAAATTAGATAGCATCGTAAATATTATTTTATTATTTTAGTCTCAATTAGAGAGAGAAATCATATTGAAATGACTAATTTGCCTCTCAAACCACTACAAGTTACTCGTCTTGGTTTGATACAAGCACACTAAGCCAAATCATCTCTCCCCTAGTCCCTCCAAAATTTTAAAGTGATGACCACGAGTACATTTTACAATTTTTTTAATTTTCAAAAAAAATTAAAATTATACATTGTGCAACTCTCGCGTTGCTATCACCTTAAGTACATTGCTACCACACATCATATTACATATTCACTCTAGTATTAAGATAGAAACTTATGGCCCGAGGGATATTCTCATCTTTTTTAAAAATTTTCAAATTAGACTGAAAATAATAAAATAATGAATATGATGTCCTTTAATAAATTATCAGTTTTTTAGTGTACTCCAACCGCATATTTTTATGATGTTTATCAGCAAATTATACTATTTAAGTGTTGTGTAACAAAATTTAGCATATTTTTTTAATCTAGATAAAAACCTAGCAATTATCAGATGAAATGGGCTAGCTGGGCTAAATGGGTTTGTCTAAAAAGCGATGAACAGGCCTAACTTATACTTCTAGTTAACTGGCTTTGAGCTGAAGCCCAAGAAAAGGCAGGCCCATTACACACAACACCAGAGATTCCTCTAGCCTAGTCCATCAAGGCCCATATAGAAACTCACAAAACGTTGGCAGCAGTCCGGATTTTCCAATTAGGTTGCGTCGTCGGCACGGATCCCGCACGTTGCAAGGGTGCAAGTGCGTGTAGCGGCTGTCCGGCCGGGAGACGGGGAGAGGGGAACGGATTACGGATTATACGATGCCTTCCGATCGCGGATCGCCGGCCGTGAAGAACACGAGGTTCCCCTGCGGCTGAACACGCGTGGACAATGAACGTGCCGCTCATCATCTCCGGCGGCGACGATGGCGAATAGAAGGAAGTGAAGAAGCGAACAATTGCGATCGTGGAGAACCTGAAGGCTTGAATCATTGCATGCATGGCTGGCTTTGCTCGGAGCTTATAGTTTGAGTTGATCAGCTGGTTAATTTCTGCTTTTGTGAAGGACATGCTCAATGAAGATGATGGAAAAAATGAGAGGAACAAGTAAAAGAAAAAAATATTTTAACTGTCTTAACTATAAGTCGAGTTCAGCTTGACAAGCCGAAGCCAGTTAAGAATCCGCCTCCTTTCACCTGACCTTTCTTGGCAGCTAGCGACATGGGTGCCGCCCAGAGTTCAGCGTGCGTGCGTGTGGAGCCGATGCTCTGTGCCGCCCCAAGGCAAGCCATCGCTGCCCAGAGTTTGGTGAGATTGGAGAGCTTGCCGGCTTTTGTCGGGAGGAAACTGACATCGATCTGAGAAGTCAGAGCCCAACCGTCATATTTCTCCCCAAATTAGTGCTCGTCTTCTTCTTTTTCCCCAAATCGACCAACATTAACCCTTTCCTCTATCTCATTGTCGGATGTAGGTTACACCCCTCTAAAGTCGGCTAGACCGTTGGAGACGAAAAGATTAAGAGGACATAGTGAATGAAGGAAGAAAAGGGTAGACATTGACATATATGTCCCACTTTATTTTTATTTTTTTATTATAATGCCAATACGTAAGAGTAGACGTTACTTCAGTCAAAAACGCTCGCAAAATAGCAAGGAAGATCATTTGATCCGATATTAATAATTGAAGAGTTTTCTATACCTGGTTTTACGGCGAGAATACAAATCAAACTTAGATAATAGTTGAGAAATCCCAAATGAACTTTTTCCAAAGTAAAATATTTGCACTGCTGGGCTGCATGTAGGCTCGCTACAGCTTTTGCATTTGTGCCTGCCAGAACATGGCCTGGAGCCTGGAGGGAGGCCCAGCACGGCTGTGCGGCAGCTCAGGGCCTGGCCACGATTTGACGTGAATAAAGATGCTGGTGCTGGCACTAGATTGTTTTGACTTTGGACCAGCTCTTTGTATCTACTGGCTTCATTACTTTGAGATGTGAAGTTAAATTTTGAGTCGAAGGTAGTATAATCGAAATGTTAAATTGCCAGAAACTTGCTTTGGTCTTATTGTTCTACAATCCTTTTTTGGCCGTTGTACATTGTTCTAGTAAGGGAAATGATTTGTCTCTACCCGTGACACACAGCCAACAGTTTTTATTTTATTAATGAATAAAAAGATACACGGTGCTAGGATAAATTCCCAACTATCTAGAGAAGAAGACCAATTTAGACCAATCTTTTGCGAGTATCACATTAGAGTTAATTATTGCAGTGTACATCGAATTTATAGAAAAAAACCATTTCTGCTTAATGACCAAATAAAGTAACTTTTTCACTTTACAGAGTTACTATGGCATTTGGTTAATTAAATTATTCTACTCAATCAATTTAGGGGCTAGTAATCACTTGCTTGAAGGAGATATTAAGTGGCATTGTGCTCATAACTTCCGTCACCGTGCAGTATTTGTTTGAGCCATATTATATAAAGAATGACGTGATTCTAACTATGTATATATCTGCTGCCCAAAATATAATCTCACCCATTGCCATCACATAAAGATCAATATTAAAAAAAAATGATCTTACGCTGTTATCAAACCAACCTAAAATTGGAGCGTTTGCCGACTTGTGAGGCATTAAAATAAGAGGTTTTATCCTCTAGTCCATAGTTCGTAGGATATCTTACCAAGTCCTCTACTGACCTATTGAAATAGCCATGTGCTTAAAAACATATATTCCAAGATTTTGGACATTTTTGTCATTGTTATTACAACATATGGTTATGTTTGAAAAGAAAAATGCAGTTATGCAACACTAAAGTATTTAGGATTGAGTTCAATTTGTTATGCGATTTTTGGTTATTTATGTTGGAACATAAGAGATTCATAAAAATCGATTTTTTTAAAAAAAAGGAAAAGGCAAGAGTTCTTATTAATTAAGAAGAAAATAAGAACAGCAGAATCGATTTAGTTTCCAAAGTGATTGGGATTGGGAAATTGTCACTTGAAATTCCCTGGGAGCTAAGGTATAGCATTTTTCAATTTCTTTTTTTAAAGTACAAATTAGACGTGTAACGTTGTCATATACACAGGTGTGTCATAGCACACGTCTATATATTTTCGATCTCAACTCTACTTTCAGTTAGGCTTGTCCTAACGAATAATAAGACGGCATGAAAACCTCCCTAGGATACTAGCTAATACTAGAATGCCAATCATGGAATCCACTCCCCACGCAGTTATACTCATGGTGCATGGTATCTCTAGTTCTGTCATCTCTTCTCAACTATATAATGACATACGCATATTATTGTGTGCGTGAATCTCACAGGGCAGAGATCCAAATATTTTAGATAAAAATCTCAACTACAGTACTACACATATGACATCAAGATTTCTCATGACATGGATAGACAGTATGTTATTTCCTTCTTATATAATGAAAACCTAGATCTTAAGTCTAATATTTTAACGAACTGGCATGTTTGCAAATCACGACTGCGTTTGTTTAATAATGAAAATGATTTAAATCTCCCATTAAACACTCAACTAATAAGTTATAATAGAAAAAAAAAGGTGTTAGGACTAACCCTGTAACTTCCTCTTAATCATGATTGGTTAAAATAACAATAAGAAACCACATAAATTCTGTTGCGTTATCCATGTTATGCCATCTAAAATAAAAGAAAAGATCATGAGCTATAATTTTTAAGAGTATAGCACTATTTATGTTGCTTAATTATGATAACATTATACAGTAAAAGGCGTAAAGATAAATTATATAAGGTTAGTTATTTTTTATTTTTAGAAACTAGGAGTATATGATTACGATAACGCTGAATTAACCAACAAACCACATTGTCTCTAACCAAATCTATTTTTCTTATAGATCAGGCAGTCTCCATAACCACGACTGCTATGTTAGTCAAGACAAATGTCAAACCATACACATGTTGAAGCCTTCTATGCAGGGATACAAATGGGTCGACCTACGTGTGTCCACTGATCCAACTAGTTATTCTAGGCTCAATGATATTCTGTGTGATGCAATTTGCATGTTAGTTCGGTTTTTTTGTTTTAAGTTGATGAGGATTCTTTGTTTTTATTGTGGAAAACTCAATATTGTTATAGAAGAAAACGCTAAAGCTCCGAAGGAATCAGAATATAGTACACCAATGATGTAATATTCGTTATTTTTCATTAGATCATCTTCATGCCTGATCAATAGGATTTTTAAATTATAAACATGTTACTAATTAAAAGAATGCAGTCCTACCTAATAGAGGATATTGCCCAAACACTTCTAATGGACTATATCTACAAAACTACAACACACATTCATTTCATTACCACACACGCATGTCATTAGCAAATAGCAAACAACGACTATAGGCACGTGGCGCTATATCGTAGGCTCATCATGCGCTATACAGTCCAATCAACAGTTTGCATAAGCGTGCTTAGGATAATCCTAGACTATACTAACCTCGAGCTAATTAAGCTCTCCATCCATCACCAGCCAGCCACACCCCATGCAGACCAAAACTAAAAAGCTCTTCTTTATTCGTCCTCTCCTCCGCATGAACTCTCCCCAACACAGCACACCACTACTGCCCTGTTACAGCTTGTGACAACCAAGAAATACCCTGCCTACTTCGTTGTACTTTGCTACTACTGCTGCTGCATTACGCAGAGATCCCTTGGCCAATGAACGGAAAGAAGGTTTTCCATGGAGGCGGAGATGCAAAGCAGCGAAGGTGACACTAATGGCGACTTTGGGAGGGCAATTCGATCGATCGGGCACCTCCTCGGGGCAAGCAACTGCCGCCGAGTCATGATCGGAAGGAGCGTGGGCGGAGGCGGCGGGCCTTCGCCTCGCCTTTAATGTCGCCATTATTCTGACCGGCATGCTCGCGACTTTGTGTCAGATAAAGGAGGCTCGCTTGACGACATCCGTGCTATGTAATCCATGCCGCGGCCACATGGCTATTACTGCGAGACGCGTGCTGCCCAAAGCGCCAGGATTAAGTACAGTATTATACTGCTCCGTGAGTCCGCTTTGTTCAGCCATTGGTGAGGCGGCATGACTAGCTTAGTGCTAATGACAACGGGGGAGAGAGTGGTTTGGTGATGCTTAAGGGAGACTAATGGTAGCATCATTTGTCATTAGTGTAATAACAGTGCTATTAGTAGGCACATGATGGTAGGTCGGCAGCGATGAAGGTATTAGTGTCAGGGCAGTGCAGTGATCTGCAGTGCACATTTCTTTTCTGGATGTGGGTGTTTACACATTTTCGAAGGGAATTTTCGCGCGAAGGGAGGGGCGTCGAGGAAAGCGAGGGGGGAATCGCACGCTTTCCCTCGCAAAAAAGTAGGTCGGGGCCCCGCGCGCGCGCCCGACCCGTTTACCTCATCGCCGTCATCGTGGGGCCTCGCCACGCCACGCCACGGCGCGACGTAGTACGCCCTGCTGCTGCTATTTCTGCTCAATTCCCTACCCCTTGCCGGTCACTTCTTCGGCCGCGTGTTGCTGCCGCCACCGTAGTAGACGGCCGCTGACCATCCACTGCACCGCCGCAGGCAGCTCGCTCGCCACCGCATCATCCCGCCACCGCGAGCGCGCTCGCCACTGGAGTTGTGCCGATCAATCGGTCGGTCGGTCGATGCGAGGATGGACACGCCGTCGACGACGTGCGATGAGAGCTCGGAGGTCGACGCCCGCGACGACTACGGGGACATCGACGACGTGGAGCGGCGGCGCGGTCACCACCGCCGGGAGGCCTCGTCGGACGTGTCGTCCGAGTGCAGAGGCGAGCCCGGGAGCCCGTACGGCTCGCCGTACCCGCAGTGGCCCGTGTGCACTATAGCGAAGCCACCGCTGCTGCAGAAGCTCGGCATGGGGCGGCGAGGCGCCGGCCGTGACCGCAAGGCCGGCGACGGCGGTACGTCCCACTCACCTTGAAACTGCGAAATCTCTGTTGCTTTCTTGGCTCTTCTCATAATGCGCTAGAGGGGTGAATTGGCAGAGATGCAGCTGATAAAGGAGAGGTTCTCGAAGCTTCTGCTCGGGGAGGACATGTCCGGGAGCGGCAAGGGTGTCTCCACCGCCGTCGCCATCTCCAATGCCATCACCAACCTCTACGGTCGGTATGCATATTCTCTTCACAAAGACAAAAATCTTCTGATCTGAACAGAACAGAGCATGCTCAAATGCTGTTTCCTCTGTTCACAGCGACCGTGTTCGGCGGCTGCCACAGGCTGGAGCCCCTGCCAGCGGAGAAGAGGTCGATGTGGCGACGCGAGATGGACTGCCTCCTCTCGGTGTGCGATTACATCGTCGAGCTCTTCCCTTCCAAGGATATCATGCCCGACGGCACCACACGGGAGGTGAGAATTGCAGCCTTGCAGGTGTTCGTCCATGTTCTTCAAGGCAAGGTCTCTGGCACATCACTAATCCGTGGTGCATTCCGGTTCTGTAAGGTGATGGCGACCAGGCCGAGGTCAGACATCTACGTCAACCTCCCCGCCCTCGAGAAGCTCGACGACATGCTGCTCGTAAGACCCGAATCTCTTCTCACGCTGTTCAACGAGATGGATTGGCTTCTTGCTCATCGTGAAGTGCTTGCTTGCTGTGCAGGAGATTCTGGACAGCTTTCAGAAGACCGAATTCTGGTACGTGAACGATAAGGGGAAGAAGGATAGCTGCGCCGCGGCGGTGCCGTGCCGTCCGGTGAGCCACCGCGGCGGGGAGAAGTGGTGGCTGCCCGTGCCGTGCGTCACCAAGCCCGGGCTGACGGAGTCGGCGCGGAGAGACCTGCGGCAGAAGCACGACTGCGCGAGCCAGATCCACAAGGCGGCCATGGCCATCAACAACGGCGTTCTTGCCGAGATACGCATCCCTGAACTGTACAAGCAAACGCTTCCCAAGGTACAGTAACATCAAAATATTTTCCCTTTTTTTCGAAACAAGAGCTTCACATCTTTCCAACTAGAGAATTTCCCAAGATTTTTGATTCCTCGGCCGTGACGAATCTGAATTCTGAAACGATCTTCCTGATTCTGAAATCTGAATGCTGCCGGCGCAGTGTGGGCGGGCGAGCGTGGGCGACCTGATCTACCGGCACATGTCGTTCCCGGGCAAGTTCTCGCCGGAGTACCTCCTGGACCGCCTGGAGATCTCGTCGGAGCACGACGCCCTCGAGGTGGCCGACCGCGTGGAGGCAGCGATGCACGTGTGGCGGCGGAAGGCGAGCCAGGCCCACTCCAGGTCCCCGTGGAGTGCCGTCAAGGACCTCATGGAGTCAGACAAGAACGTGATGCTGGCGAGCCGCGCCGGCGACGTCCTGCTCTGCCTAAAGCAGCGGTTCCCCGGCCTCTCCCAGCCCACGCTCGACGCCAGCAAGATCCTGTACAACAAGGTAAGCACACCAACCATCACCGTTAACCAATCACGCTCGCTGCAACCGCAGCGACGACATCGCCATGACCACTACTAACACGAAGCTGCTTGTGCTGCTGCTCTGTGCAGGACCTCGGGAAAGCCATCCTGGAGAGCTACTCCAGGGTGCTGGAGAGCCTGGCGTACAACATATTGACGTGTATAGACGACGTTCTTTTGGCCGATGAGTCTGCAAGAAAGATCTGATCATTTGTTCATCCTGCTTCTCCTGCCTGCCTTGGTCCGGAAATCAAAAATAAGGGTCCATGGAGAATCCACAATATGTACATTATGCCATAGCATGTAGGACTAATGGAAGATAGCACAAGGAAAGCACAGAACTCTATTGGCCTAGCTAAGCTAGCAAGCAATGTTTGGGGTTTCGTTCCGATGGTCCCTCTGTCTCACACGCACTACCTTCAATTGGCTGTCATGGGCGTTCTAGAATCTCACTGTGATCACAGTACCAATTGCTGATCACAGCTGAGATGATTCACCAGGGTATGCAAATAATGCTCAAAATGGAGCAACAGCACTATGGTGCATCTCATAAACATGTGAAATGGTTATGCTTCCAAGAGAAAAAAAAAATTCATTAGGCAGTAAAATGAACAGTGCATAGTAGTACAACTGATTCTTCCTACTTTCACACCTGTACTGTACAGAAAACAAGAATGATAAAAGCAGCATTAATAAGAAGAAAAAAATCCTAGTGTTAGGGGCCACATATATTCAGGATTTATGGTATGATGCAAACAGTCAGGCAAGCCTAACTCTATACACTCTCTATGTTTAAATCTGTCACACTCACTTTTTTACTGCCTTTTTGTTCTTTGGTTTTTTGGTGAATAAAATGCTGCCAAACTATCAACTCTATTAGTTTTGGTTGGATGTAGCTTCATGGATGACAACAAAACAATCTTAAAGCCACAAATCAAACACCATTTCCTCCAGCAAGTCATCAAGCAAACTATCCCAAACCTCTATAGCAACTCCTTCAGTATCACCTCGAAGGTCCATCCATGATCCATTTTCCAAGTCTTTCAGCACTACCTGATCTAATGTGCCTGGAACCTCATCACTGGCAAGAGAATCGATGCGCTTATCCACCTCTTGAATGAGTTCTGTTCCTACTGGAGCTGGCCTCACATTGTGTTTCAGATAAGCTACCCAAGGGTCACAGACAAAGAAGGTGTCCCTTATCTTGAAAAGAGCTTCTTCCACACAATCGAAGAGAAGCACTGCATCGTCTGTCAGGCAGTATAAAGTTCCTACTTCAGCCAATACAGATGTGTCAAGCAGTGATCCGTCCATATACCATATCTCTGAACTTTCCTCACACAAGAAGTCTGATTCCTCAAGCACAACCTTTATAAAGGAAAGCCTTGCCTGTTTATCATCCAAAATGGTTTCTTGTGGTGTGTTATGCAAAGTTGGGGTTCCTGAGGGAATGTCAACCTCTTTGAACAGAACTCTTGTGCTTGGCATGGACAATTCGTCTGCAAGCATAATAAAATCATGTTACTTTACCATTTATTTTTCAAGAAAATACAAAAGGGTACTTCCATTATCTAAAAAGGGAAAATGCAAAAAGGGGAAGTTCTTATTTTCAATTCAATACCTTGCTTTCCAGTTTTTTGGCTAGGGCTGATACCATCTCCTAGGAAAGAATCTAGAACAGATTGAGGGCTCAGTCTCTCCTCTTTGTCATCTCCATTCTCTGGGGAGCAAGAAAATGTCAATATGGATGGCTTACTTAATCGAACAACTGCTGATGGGCTATGATTGTCTTGCTCTTTAACGAGGTCCTCTGGAGCATATAGTGATACTTCTGGTAATACATTCATGGTCTGTGACTCTTCTGCAAAGCACTGCAGCAGGGGGAGAGTAAATAAAAAACGTTAGACATAAAATTAATCATTTTGTGAAAATTTGCTAAAATATATGACTTACTTCGTTTGTATTTATTTGTTTTAAGCTTTCAGTAGAAGTTTCGGTCTCAATAGAGAGTTGGGTGGTGTCTGCTGCATCAGTCATGCTGTCAATCCCTGCAAACATTTGGTGTATGTATTAGGTGAAAACAAGGAAGTAGAATAGTAAAAACGATAAACAGGTGGACAACAATATACCTTCTCTGGTTAACTCCTGCGAGATAGTGCCCTCTTTGAATGGATAACTACCATGGTCTGTCTTGAGTTTATCTAGCTGTATGTTAGCCAATGTGCTGGTGTCAGATAGCATTAGCTCCTTGAAATTCCTTGGTGGGTTAGAGTTTGATGAACTATCCTCTTGTTCGGTCATCAGTGATGCTGATGAAGTGGTCGAATCCTCTGACAGGTTAACATCCTCTTGAGGACAGTCATTTTGAGACGTATCATGCTCTGGATATGAAATTAATTTCCCAAAGGGTTCTGATTTGTGTACCATCTGAGAAGTGCCGTTCTTTTGATTGTCTAGCCTCTCCCTTAGATGCTTCTTAGCTTTTTCATAGAAGAAAGAGCTGACACAATGAGTGGCATTATTTCCCATGCCACTTCCACTATCTTCAGGGTTTGTTTTCTTGTCAGCTATTGAGGGTTTCTCAGCCTTTTCACATTCAGAAGAATCCATATTTGACAAACTTGTCGGCATACTCTCGAGGCGGAACTGTTGTGTTGAATAATCTTTCTGGAAAGTACTACTCACGATATCCTTTTCATTGTTACTAATGGCAAGCCTTAACCTCCTTTTAAGCTCTCTAAGAGAGAAATGACGAGCGTATTTGTCACAGTCTTCCTGACCTTGCAAATCAGCATGAGTTGTTACTGGTGACGAAATTGCACTACTTGAGATCAGACTACTCTGACTTCTTGCAGGACTTGGCTTCAATATTACTATTCTGCTAGTGCCACGAGAACTATCATTCAGTTTTGGTTGTCTCCTCATGACTAGTTTATCCTCCTTCAAGAAAGAATTATGTACTTTCTGCACACTATATTTCGAAACATCAGGCTGCTCTAGATTGTTACTGGTAACTTTATAGTTTGTTTGTTTGTCATCTTCTGCTGCTTCTAACATGGGACTTCCTAATGCTGTGTACAGGTTCTGCAGGCATTGCAACATCCTAGAGCTTGGGTCTTTCAGAAGCATCAGAAAGAACTCTTCGTTTGAGCTCAGCAATTGTAATGCATCAAGAAATTCATTGGACCTAGCTTCGCAGCTGCTGCTTGTGTATTTCCAGTTTGCAGATTGATGGCTTATTACTGCTTCAGCCACAGCTTCAAGTGCTTTCTCTATACTACAAGGGATTTGTTTAGGATGAGTACCGACATCTGTATTGTGGTCTTTGTCAATCAAACTGGAAGAGTGATCTGATACTTCCAATGTGATAACACCATGACCTCGCTTATGATTTCTGTATAATTCCATGAGACTTGTAGCCAAGTCTAGGTCATTATCAGATCCTTCCTGCAGGTTCACAGACTTAAAGTCATCAGAACGTACCCCAAATATGTTCCTTTGTGTTTCCTTCAAGATCTGTGTTTCACTGGCCATCTCTTCTTCCATCAGTGCTTTAATACTTGGCCTGCTGGCATAAATTGTTTTAACCCCGTAGTCTCTGTCATCCTGACAAAAGCAAAGAAAATTGGTTTTCTATATTCAGATGCTATCTTCAAACGGCCTAGAAATATTTCTGGATATTTTTGGTCAAATATTTATGCATATTTAATCCTCCATAAAAATATACAAGAAATATTATTTATTCGTAACCTTTTCTAATAATTCTAATTAATATTTGGCAATAGAAACTGTTGCATCTGTAATATAATAAAAGCTAATAAAGGCTGCTTGCAATTGTTAAAGAAAGTGAAATATATAGTAATATATTTCAATCGATGGCACTCAAGTTTCATAGTAAATAAAGCTTTGCTTTCAAATCCAGCTATGAGATTCTGTAGGTAATTCAGTTAAACACACTTTGTTTGTAGAAAAATGTCTTTAAAAGATTTCTACATTTACTAAAGCTTTCATATTCAATGTTTTAACAGTACTATTTACTCCAGTTGCTTAGCAGAAGCATCTATAATTAGCACATCAACATTACAAGTATTCAAGAATGTTGACCAACATTTTGCCCATAGGAAGCAAGAAATTGTACACTGTACACTTGTCGAACAAGTAACATAATGATGAAAGAATACTGTCCAACAAGTAAGAAGCACAAGCAAGTTAAATTTGAGAACTAAACTTCAGTTCAGTCTTTGTTTACTTTCTAATCGGTAGTGCGAACTCATGTATTTTTTTGTGTGAAACAGACACGTGAATTTGAACTTCGGAAACACACAAAAAAAATCATGAATAGGTATCTATGGACGACTTACATCAGAACAGATGATTCCATGGAAATCTTCAGAACCTTTCAGATCACTTCTGACTTCATGAAGCACAGAATTTATTATTAGAATTTACACTGCAGCTTAGATCATTCTTTTTGTTCAACTGAAGTTGCATTCCACTTAAATTCCTCACCTGAATTCCTCCTAATCCCATGCCTCCCATCTGAAATAAGTTTTGGACTGAGACGGAAGTCAAACATATGGATGAGCCCTGACATACAGCCCATATGGACCTTCTCAGATTTGCACCGCTGTTTGTAACTCTTCTTTGCCATGATAGAAGAGAACATCGTCAGACAGATTTCGTTCAACCACCAGACAAGTTTGCAACCTGAATCTCAAAACGCATTAGACAGATTTCGTTCAACCACCACACATGTTAGAATAAAGTTCGGTAAACAGTACAAAATTAGACATGCAAATGGCGAAAGAGCTTCCACCCTCTCAGCTACTCATAGTTTGTCATGATCTCTTACCAACTTCTGAATGGTTGCAGAATCTACTCCATAATTAATACAGTTGCCTATGACTACTTGTAAAATCAAAGAAAAACAAAACAAAGAAGGCAAAATTTGAAAGAAAGAAGCGACAGAAACCACATTGGACGGTTGGACCCCACATGCTAACATTTAAAGTTCACTGCATTGCATCTAGTTGTTTTCTAACGAGAAAACATGCTACAAGAATTTAATGAAACTGAATGAAATTAGAGAGACACAAGTTTTTGTGGCCATACAAAGAGGCAAAAATGCCAAGTGCAGAAGCTCTGAAGATTTGAAAGTCATTTCCCTCTTTTCCTTGTTAAGAAAGGAACACCTGTCCTGTCGGTGAACCAATCCTTGGAGTAAGAACAATCCCCAATATGCAAAGAATGGCTACTAAATGTCCAAATTGCATTGTCTAGTATCACTAAAACTGAAGGCGCCAGCTAATGTCTAAAACAGCTCAAGCATCTCTATTGAAGCATGTCAAACCCAGTATAACACAATCACCCAGATGAACAGAAGATTGACAACTGGGTATGTTACCTTAGTTCGAAGAAACCAGATGAATAAAGGAATAGCAAGGTGGCGCCTGACAACTGTTCCTACACAATGACCTGCTAAATCATCTGAAAAGCCCTGTCTGCCCCTCTCGTTGTTTGACCCTTGAGCCGTGAACCCCAAGTACCCAACACCAACAATGGTAGCTTCTTCAATCTCCAGAATCAATCAATGGTTTCTCCTTCAATCTCCAGAATCAATAAATGGTAGCTTCTTCAATCTCCAGTACCAATCAAAATCCAATCTTCGAATCTCGGGCAATCACGAAACTTAGAGAAGATGAGCAGAAACAGGTGAGAATGATCCGATAGCCATAGCCTCAACAGAAACCCTTGTATCTGCCGTGCTTCCTCGGTTTCCACAAGATGCCCCAGGCTCGGAACTCACGTCAAAATTGACTATCCTGACAGGAAGGAATATCTCACCAGGACCTGAACACGCAAAAGAAAAAAAGATTGCAGAACTGCATCACACCAAGCCTCCTTTCTGTAATCCCCTCCGTCTTCAGCCAAACGTGCAGACCTCACCGTAAAGTTTCAATATTTTCAGTCTCAGGCGATTCAGAATCTTACAGGCAGGAAAGGTCCTCGTTGCGGAACAATCTCAGAACCCAAATGCCGGAGGGGAAAATCAATATTTTCTCCTTCAATCATCTGCTTCCTCAGAGCAAACCCTCGAAACACGCAGGAACAGGCACCCGGACCGAATTCTCCGCTGCCAAAAGACCCAAAACAAATAGCGAACAAATGGATACCCACTGCAAAACTGGCTGTTGGAATTCTAGTTGCCTTTTCTGATCTTTTCTTCCAATGTTTCCTTCCAGAAACAGAACCATGCGTGGAGACGCATGCACTGCTGCTGCTTGGCACTGGCACCGGAGAGGTTTCTTGGGCGTGGACGCGTGGGATGATACTTCTGTGGCCGCGCCAAGCCGCCAACCTCTGTTCCTGCTACCATCTCCCCATCATACTCCCATTATCTCTCTTCTCAGGGAGAAGGTAGGATTCGGAGGGTGGTTTGCTTTGTACTTTTCGGTTCTGCAGATTAATGGAGGGGCACTGCCGCATTGGACTTCGATATTAGTCCCTATCTTGGCCTCTGCCTCTTTTTCTACGTCAGAGAAGCTTGATCAAGCTCAACACGTAGTGGATGGCAAAGGAAAAAAGAAAAGAAAAGAATAGGGATTTGATTTGATTTTTCGCCGGAGAACAAAAAAGAATTTGATACGTGTCCCTATCTTGGGCTCTCCGTCTGGTACCAGTAGAACGAGAAACACATGACATGCAAGGGTAACTTTCAAAGTAGGATTATTCAGGTAATTTTAGTCTATATTTATATATAGAATTCATCTCATTCAACCTCAAGGGCTAAACAATTACCATATTAATCATAAAAAACATCAAATTATAACGGTGGAGTGATAGCTACAAATGTATTGGAAATACAATTGCTCTTTTAAAACTAGGGATATTGGATGGCGAAACATAATTCTACCTCAAATTTTGCACGGAAATTCAATTAGCTTTCATCTAAGATGAATGTAAGGAGTCATACACATTAAAAATGCCACACTTGCGGTGCATCAATTGTTTGCACGTACTTAGAATTTATTGGAGGCACCCAATAACTCACAAACTGTTTGCGCATACTTAGAATTTATTGGGGGAACCCACTAACTCACAAATGGCGGTACATTTTTTCCTCAAAAACGCAACTAGCTAAATCGTGATTTTTTTACCAAAAATAGTGATTTTGAGGGAAAAATATTGAAATGCAAAGAGAAAAGTTATTAGCAAAAAATTTCATGTGAGCACTACTCTTTGCTTTGCTTGTACATTTTTTTAGAGAGAGTTTCTTTAGGTTTCCAATCAAATGGTGTTTATGGTTTTGTTTTCTTCCCTCGTGCTACAATAACTGAGCTACTAATATTTACTTATATTAGTTTACAGAAAGCACACTGTTTAGTTATAGTAAGGTTGACATAATTTGAAACTTTCACAAAGTCACGATTTAATCAATTGTTATAAAGTAACACACTTCCATTACATATTCAATGTGCTATGGTTTTTATATACTCCTATTACAATTATACCAAAACCCCTATATTACTCAATATACCTCTATGCCCTTTCACATCTGTATCTTTATATAGTCCATTTATTTGCGACGAAATATAGTGGAAATTTTAAATGTGGAACTATATATGATTGAATGAGTATGTTCTAAACATGTCTAACTTTGGCATCCTGTAAATGCTTAAGATGGAAAATGTAATTTAAGTAGTACATTTCGCCCTCATTGCACAGGGTATCTCGTGTTCTCTTTGGCAGCGCACTTTCAACCGTTAAGTATCACAAGATATGTCCTTCTACTCCTAACTGCAATGAACAATTTGACTAATAAATCTTCCTACTACCTGTTCCATATATTGCTGACCTTTCGACATTATATCAACTTTAATTAGCGCCCTGTTTGAAATGATGCGTACATGTACCTGAATTAACAACATTTGAACCGTGCCGACAAAAAGACAATGTTGGAAGTCATTGATTATATATATATATATATATAAGAAGAAAACTAAAATTTTGAAACAAGTTTCGTGCAACAATTCGTGGTTGCTGAATATGAAAAGTAGGGAGTCCACTCGAAATATTTTTTCCGCCATTACTCCACAACAGCAACAGCTGTCATATCCAATTCTTAATTTCAAGGATGTGACAAACCAACTAATGGAAGATTCGCCAGAAATCGATTGGATTAGGATGAATAACAAACGGCTAAACATCTCCTTGGCATGTTTTAATAGTAACATCATTCAATTATTGGGTCTCTCTTCCAACTACAGTGCCTTTGGTATTTTCTGTTTGTTCAGCTGTCTGTCGAAAGGAAAACAAACAATGGTCCTCGGATAACACACAGAAACCGATACAGGTACGTGTAAATCTGAAAGCACGTACATTAGCTCTGTGACAGAGACAAGAACAACATTGCAAGGGGATCAGACAGCCACAACCTTCCGAGACATTGAAGGGCAGGCTATACGCTTCAGGCGTGGAGGGCGACGCGGGGCGGACCGGTCGGCCCGCCGTGCTACTGTGACAATAGCCGTCGTTTTCGTGGTTTTCGCGTCTCTCGCGTGCCGCCATGGACGCCTCGACCTCCCCGTCCGGCGTCCCGACTGTTTAATTTTTGGTCTTCTAAATTCAAGTCAGATTTCTTCAGAGTTCGAGCCAATATTTTTTGTCTCATGTAAACGCTGTTCAGTGTTCACAGAGGTCGTCTTCAGCTAGAATACAACGTATATATGAGTTGGAATACATTATACGGTGATGACACCATTGTGTTATTGTTCAGTATGTTCTGAAGTTCGGCTCAGGGGCTTTGTCAGGCGTAAGCCGGAATAAAATAGGGATGAACAGGGTCACCCGATGAGACGCTAGTGGCAAGAAAAATCCAACTCTTTCGTATGCGTGCATTGTGCATATCATACAGAGCAGTTTACGTCAGGTCAGGAATTTCTCTGTACGTAGATGAACGCACTCATGCATGGCGTGATGCTTAGACAATACGCCGTCTTCGTAGCCATCGGTCACAGTTCGTGCCGTTCCGCTGTTGCAGCACCGGACGAACACACGACGCCTTTCGTACAGCCGGAGAGCGACGGTGTCTCTCCGGTAGACGACCGGTTAAAATGGCACTTGAGCTCGTCGCCCACTTGCATTAGAAATCGGCTAGAAGTTTCCCAACCACGCTGATGCAACAGCACGCAAAAATGTGATTTTGATGCCGTGTTATCATTCCACCCGTCCATCACCCAACAACCCAGAATTGCATAAAATTTCCTCTCTCGTTATCATTCTTCGTGCGACGTTTCTTCTTCCTTGCAGAACACGCGCTTGATCGGTGCAAACAAAAGGCTAAATTGTTTGCAAATTCTTGCCTGTTTTATTAAAGAATAGTCTAAAAGTAGTTTTGTGACTCTGCCCATGAGCCCATGTTTACGCTACAAGGTCAACTTTCTGGGTAGGAAATTTCTCCTTGGCTAATCTTTACTTTGGAGGTGAACATCTCACCGGCCATTACCGAGGGAGGACATGATTGTCATCATCTGCATTCCGTGCGAACGAGAGGAACTGGTTGTTAGCGTGTTAGCGTTGCAGGCTTGGCTGACTTGCAGTATGTAAGTCCCATGCAACTGCCAATCTCCTTTCACAAGGAACAGCAGGTGAGCTTAATTTGTCTTGTGGTCTGATGTATCCCTGCGAACGATTCGGCAGTGGGTATCCTAGAGCCGAAGTGATTATATAAAAATTAATTATTCCATCTTTTTTTCATGGCTTGTTCTTAAACTAACCAAAAAGACAAGGAATCAGGGGAAAAGATAAACTGGCACGGTAGGTTTCAGAGTAAGGTGGTTTTACAGTACCTGAGGAGGTGGTAAAATTTAGTACCTCGTACCAGGAGATATAAAATTCTATAGTAAAAAAATTAGTACCCTCGATACCTCTCAAGCACGATAAAATTTCTCAGACCACCCGTGCATGGCATGCCGTTGTAATATGTGTAAATGAGATGCAGGTCACTCCCAGTCCCAGCTGTACTCATTAATTCAGTATCGGCAACTTGGCGAGCATGATTTCATCCTGCCGTGATGCCACCTGACAAAATATAATTAAGCACCGTTCCAAACGCATACAAGTCATTGTCCGATAGGGCCAATAATTGGTCCTGAATACACACCAGACAGGCAGATCACAAGTTATATGCTCAGTAGATGCAAGGAATATGGCCTCGGATAAGCAAGGAACACTTACACTGACAGCGTGGTCAATACAAATAGTATCTATACTCTTTTGTGAAAAAAGGTAGTGGTGGCGGTGGCAATGAATCCGTCACACCACTTATTCACATTATAAATTTTATAATGAATTTCACCATATATAAAATATTTTCTATAGAAAAAAGATGGATAACACATTTTAAAAATATTTTTATGTATTTTAGGCTGTATTACAGTATATTTTTTCCATAGCAAACCACGAGTATTTAGTCAGTAAAGTCAAAAGAAACCATAGATGCTCTCTCTGGACCCGGCTTATTGGTATACTGAGTGTACCTGCACGTGCACAAGAGGGGATTCTATTCTATACTGAGGCAAGGCAAGGTGCCTGAAATGAGAATTTTGGTGAATTTCATTATTTCTTCTCCAAGCAAGAAAGCACTATTTGACGGGAAGAACCTTTTAAAGACCGGTCATAATGATCAAGCTGCTAATTCAGCTGCACTGTCCATCCCATAGTGTCCTCCACGAGGCCCTTCTGGATAGTTGTAAGTGCTGAGCAGAGTTGCTGAGATATAGTTCCGAACTTCCGGTTCCCATACTACACTCTGTAATGGACAATGGAGGTTAAGAATTGATTTTTGTAATATGGATTAGCAATTGCTTAATAGAATGGAGGATCCTTTTCAAAACTGCGTTTGTCTGTCTTTGCAGATTTTGTATGACATGGATCACTGATAAAATGTAGGTGAATGATGAACACATTTGCCAAGTTTATTGATCTAGTGAAACTACTAATACAACACCCACGAAAATGTCTCTACTGGGCACTTTATTCAGTTTTCCCCCCTTTTGAGATGTTAATATACTCAGTTGATAGTACTACAGGTGTACATTTTCACTGCATGGAATGTCTACTAGCTTCAGAAGCTCAAACCCTCAGACATAACTGCACTGACTAGTATCGCACTTTATGACTAATTCCTCAAACATCTCAAATAGCACAACTAGTATTCAAAGATTTCATCTAGGACACCTTGAAAGGCTGAGGTTGTGACGAAGTACTGAAGCACTTATCTTCTCCCTTGCATAAGAATGTGGTGTATTAAAACTCTAAGGTTAGGTCTATATATGTATATAGTTCAGTGGTCCGGTGGTCTAACACCCCTCACAGTCACAGCGGGAGGGAATGGACGCAGAGACTAAAACGAAAACTAATGAACAAAGACACGGGGATTTGGTCATAATATCGGTGAATTGGTGCGCCAATGATACATGAAGCATCTAAATCTATCATAGTGCGACCTTGTCACATACGAAATGGATATCTATATCTATATGTTTTGTACGTCGATGATGGACCGGATTAACGATCATGTAGACGGCACTGACGTTGTTGCAGTAGACGATAGTCGCAGAGGAGATAGGTGCACGGAGCTCCTGGAGGAGCTGGCGAAGCCAATAACACTCGGCGATAGCGTGGGCAATGGCGCGATACTCGGCTTCGGCACTGGACCGAGACACTGTAGTCTGGCGCTTTGAGGACTAGGAGACTAGAGTGTCGCCGAGGAAGACGCAACAGCCGGACGTGGAGCGTCAAGAGTCAGGGTAACCCGCCTAGTCTGCGTTGGAGTACGCAGTGAGAGAGTCGATGGGGCTGCAGATGAGATGTAAGCCGCTGGAGAGTGTACCCTTCACGTAGCGAAGAACACGCTTGAGCAGTGTAAGGTGAGGTTCGCGCGGAGCATGCATGAAGAGGCACACTTGCTGGACGGCGTAGGTGAGGTTGGGTCGTGTTAGGGTGGGATATTGGAGAACACCAGCGAGACTCTGTTACTGGGAGGGATCGGCTACGAGAGCCATCGGTAGCGGAGAGTTTGGCACGAGTGTCGACGGGAGTAGCCATGGGGTGATATACGGCCATGCCCGCACATTAAAGGAGATCGATGGCTTACTGACGCTGGGAAAGGAAGAGCCCGTGAGAAGAGCGGGTGACAGAGATGCCAAGAAAGTAATGGAGAGGGCCGAGATCGATCATGGCAAACTCAGAGTGGAGTTAGGCCATGATCTGGTGTAGGAGGGACGGTGAGGGCACTGTAAGAACAATGTCGTCGATGTAGAGGAGAAGATAGGCGGTGTTGTTGCTGATGTGAAGAACGAAGAGGGAGGTATCGGAGACGGAGGCCATAAAGCCCATGTGCCGAAGGTAGATAGCAAAGCGTTGGTACTAGGCCCGAGGAGCCTGTTTGAGGCCGTAGAGGGAGCGTTGAAGAAGGCAGACATCGTCTGGACGAGAGGGATCGACGAAGCCTGGAGGCTGCTGGCAGTAGACCGTTTTCGTCAGATGACTGTAAAGAAATACGTTCTTTACATCGAGCTGGTGGATCGGCCAAGAGTGCGAGGCAGCGAGAGTGAGAACGACCCGGATGTTAGCGGGTTTGACGATGAGACTGAAGGTCTCGTCGTAGTCAACATCGAGACGTTGGGAGAAACCCTGAACTACCCAGCGTGCCTTGTGACGGGCAAGCGATCCATCAGCGTGTAACTTGTGTTTAAAGATCCACTTACCGGTCACAATATTGACACCGGGAGGATGATGGACGAGGCGCCAGGTCTCATTGTCCATAAGAGCCTTGTACTCGTCGACCATGGCCACGCGCCACTGAGGATTGGCCAGGGCTGAACGAGGAGTCGCTGGGATGGGTGAGATAGTACAATGGGCTGCTGAGGGCCCGTAGCGCTTGGTAGAGTGGAGAGACCTGGTTTGTGATTGGGTAATCATATGAGAGGTGGAGAGGACAGGAGCCGATGGGAGCGTGAGAGGTAGGGTTGGGACTGGGTAGGGAAGGGCGGCATCGACTCGGGATCAGTGACTGTATGTTAGGGGAAAGGGCTGAACGAGGTTGGGCTGAGCCGATGGATGTGTATGGGCCGATAGGTTTGGGTGGTCCGATGGAGACGGAGCAGCCGATAGGGAGGGGTGAGCCGATGGAGGCGAATGGGCTGATAGGTGAGGACGAGCCGATGGAGGCTAAGGAGTCGATGGGGTTGATGTGTCTAATGAGAAGGAGACAGTATCGGTCGGAGCCAATTAGGGTGGTGGGGCCGATGGAGGTCTGATGTGAGTAGCATCAGACCGAAGAGGAGTGGGATAGCTGAGCAATAAGTCCTCAAGAGCAGCCGATGAGGGGACCGAAGGTGAGAATGATGGAGGGGACTGAGAGGGTACGGTGTTGGTGAGGAGGAAGTCGAGATCGCTAGATGAGGATCCGGGATGAAGTAGACCGAAGGGAAAGCAGGACTCATCAAAGACGATATGGCGGGAGACAATGACCCGACGGGTGGAGAGGTCGAAACATCGGTATCCCTTGTGGGATGAGGGATATCCGAGAAAAATACAGGTGGTAGAGTGGGATGTAAGTTTGTAAGGAGCAGTGGCGATGAGATTGGAGTAGCAGAGACACCCAAAGACGCATAGGTGAGAGTAGTCGGACGTCTTGTGGTACAGAAGAGTGTAGGGGACATTGTGACGAACGGAGGAGTAAAGGCGCCGATTGAGAAGGTAAGTCACGGTGGTTAGTGCTTCAGCCCAGTATGTTGCAGGTAGATGGGCATGAAGTAGCATAGTGCGACTCGTGTTATTTAGTGTGTAAAGAAGGCGTTTGACCTTGTCGTTTTTAGGAGAGGTGTAGGGATAGAAGAGGCGGAGATGGATGCCACGGAAGGTAAGGAAGTTTTGGACGGTACGGTTGACAAACTCCGTACCGTTATCGGCCTGTAGGGCTTTAATGGAGAGGTTGAACTAGTTGGAGATATAGTTTATAAAGTTAATAAGGTGGGAGGTGACCTTGGACTTGTTGGTTAGTGGAAAGGTCTAGTAATAGTGTGTATAGTCATCAAGTATTGCAAGATAATACTGATTACTAGAAGCACTCTTAACTGGAAAAGTCCACACATCACAGTGTATTAGTTCAAAAGGTCACGAGTTACAAGACATAGAATTTAAAAAAGACAGTCGCACGTGTTTGCCAAGTTGACAAGAGTGATAAACAGTGGAGCTGTTGTGGTTACACGTAATGGAGGCGCTGCGACGTAGATTGGCGACAGCGTCGGGGCTGGGATAACCAAGGCAAAGATGCCAGAGGTTGGTGGAGAGGGCGATGCTAGTGTGCGGAGTGGACGGCGCAGTGGGGATGGTGTAGAGGTCGCCGCTACTATTGCATCAAAGTATCTGACGCCGGGTCAGGATATCCTTCACAGAGAAACCAGAAGCGTCAAATTCAATTAAGCAATTGTTATTTCTTATGAATTGACGAATAGATACTAGATTGTGAATGAGGGAGGGGACGATGAGGGCATTGTGAAGTGAAAGATTAGTTATGGGTGTAGACAAAAAGGAGTCACTACAGCATTGGATAGAGAGAAAGTGGCCATTACTGATGGTGACGAAGGGGAGGAGGAGGGATGGCGAGAGAGGAGTATACCGGCTGATGATGTCATGTGGGATGATGCACTAGAATCCAGCACCCAAGGGTTCTGAGGTTGGAGCGTCATCTGATTGAGGGCGGCGATGAGGCTAGCCTGGTTCTACGAGGAAACCGATTGGGTGGGTGGTGGCGAGAGGATCGGTTGAGGCGGTAGGGTTGGAGCCGATGCCAGGTAGGCCTGAGGATGGGTGCCGAAAACCCCTGGTTGTCAACCGATGGGACTACGTAACTGGAGCTAGGGTGCCAGGGGTTGTAGCATAGCCACGGACCCATGGGACTGACAGACGGGGCAAAGATTGGAGCAGGGCACGGTTGCCGTCTGTGAAGAGAAGTTTCACGTCCGTGGACTCGTGGACGCAAAGGAGTGGAGCGGGCGTGAAAACTCGGAGAAAGCGCGGACGCGAAGAGAGGAGGTTCGCGTCCGAGAGGCAGAGATTCGTGTCCGTGGACACGTCGGAGTGGCTCGGACGTGAGTGGAGAAGTTTCGTGTCCGGGAGCAAGTGAGCGTGTCGGAAAAGCGGGAACCGAGAGAGTTCTAGCCGATGGAGACAACAAACGTAGAGTTGCGCCAGTGTCGGAGGAGGAAGGTGCGCCGAGACAAGAAAAGAGCGAAGGCGGGTGTGAAATGAGACGAGGAGACGGATGGAGACCGTCGCCTTGTCACGTAGTGAAAAAGGAAGGGAAGAGGGCGGTGGAGGAGGAGAAGACCGTTTGCGGAGAAGACGGGAAGAAAAGAGCCGAGACGAGAAAGCAGAGAAGGAATACTGGAAAGAAGTTCTACGATAGAAAGGAAGCATCGGCTCACTGGCAAGAGGATGCTAGCGTGTCGAGGATGTCTAGATCTGCTCTGATGTCATATAGAAATATAGTGTACAATAAGACTAAAATTTCTTCTATATAGGAGGTCAGATCTATATATATCTAACGGTCTAATACTTGGTACACTATTCATCCAAGAGAGGATAGTGCAACAGAAGTTCCAGTACAGAATTTCATCAGCGTCAAGCAACTCATCTATTGGAATAAGACGCTCTTCAACCTGAAATGGTAGATCAAGGAAAAAGATCAGGTTCATATCTCTTATTGCTGGTACCAGCTTCCATGCTTATAGTTTTCAATAAAATTCAGGACCCTCCAAGATCCCAAAAAAAACCATGACCTTCTAAGATCTCAACGAGATTGTCCAAAACAGATTTGAAATATGAACGAACTGCAGCTATATTTGGAAGAAAAAAAAACGAATCTGAAATTTTTGGCTGGTACAGAAAATAAGGTGGGATGGGGGTGTTCCAAGATACCGAAATTCTGTACTATGGTTACCTCAAGAGTATTAAGGGCATAGTAGTCATTTTCTATATACTGTATACACAATATATTATCCTTTAGGCCTAAATCAATACCAAACTGCTGAAATCCCCAATTTCAACATCTTCTCGTATTAAAGCAAGGTTCTAGACCCTAGCCATCGATCCCCTGTTGTAGCAGACGCGCAGGAGCCGGCCCGCCACCAGTGGCCAACATCGTCGTTGTTCATCATCGCGTCAAGCAGCAGAAAAAGCGTACGAACAGCACTAGCAACAGAAAGTTGTCGTCCAACCCATCGCAGCCCATCGTGCCATCCATTGCGGTGTGTTCATCGCCATCCACGCCGCCCGTCGCGGCTCTCAGCCTCACCACCCGTCGCAGCGGACTGTCCAGGTCACCGACGCCTTTGGTCCCTCTGCGGCTTTATGTTATCCTTACTGTTCAGTGTTATGCAACAGTGGAGTGGTGGCCACTGTGCTTTATCATCTCTGCATATGCAGCAGCAGCAGCTCTTAAGTAGACCATCCGAACAGCAATAAAATGGACACATTTTTGGCCTGTGTGAGCCTATTCAGATTAGTTTTTCATCATCTAGCTTCATATAGATTTGCCGCTACTCTATGGTACCATCAAATCAGTAAGCCTGCTTCCATCTATTGCTGCTCTCTGCTAACACAGGCCATCACTATGTCTTTTTGGTACTATATAAATGTTTTGTATAAATTCATTTTCTTTGTTTCCTATTGAGTCTATCCATTAAAGTCCTGCTACATATCTACTAGTATAATTTGTCATTTACTAGTCAACTCATTCGTTATCCAACGAGTCTATAATTCTATTGCATATCTTCAATTTATAAAATCATTGTCTTGATTTAATTAGTTATAATGAACAATGGTCTTGATATTGGATGAAATGGTTTTTTGAAGTTATGATCAATTGGCAAAGTGTTCTACGCATGAACGGTCTGACTTGTGAGGGTAGGTCAATGGATGGTTGGACTAGAGTGGTCATAGTGGTTAGACAGTAGGTGTGATCAGGCAATGTTAAGAGAGAAATTGGTTTCAAAGTAAATTTGTGTTTCACAATGATTACTTCATGGTTATGATTTTTTAGATATTTTATATACATATGATATATTGTTTATATGCTATTATGAGTCAGTACGCTTGGAAATGATTTATTTGTTTGTTGATGTGTAAATATATCTTGAGACCATGAAATTACTTGAGAAATGTTGATTTCTAGATGATCAAGAGATCATACGGGATATTAAAACTAGAGAATAATATATATGAAAGTAAAGATTCCATATAACATATGGAAGAATATATATGCGTATGAAAAGATGAGTTAGTTTTGGATGGAGTCAAAGTTTAGAAAGAGTTCAAATTTGTAAAGAGATAAATTGTATAATTGTACGAGAGGGTTTCTTAAGGGACTAGGAGTGATATTCCTTATAGAACTCGTTGCTTTTTTATAGATATAAATATAAGATAGGTCTAGGGTCTAGTGTATCATTTTGTATCTCTTTTGAAGAGAGAAAAGTTAAGCTTTAGACTTGACTTGTATTCAAAAGTTGAGAGAGGAGTGTTGTAATACACTTTATAAACGCATCTTGATACAATAAAGTTAATCTACTTTTAAAAATTTCATCAAATTATATTTTCTGTTTCATGGCAGTCAGTTTAGGTGGTTAGAACTAACGCTAACAAAGTACGCTACAACTTCATCTAGGTCATAGTTATCTTTTATCCTGTAAAAAATTTGTTTTTTTTAATCCAATCATTCACACCTCTTTCTGGTAATTTGATTACTGTATTCAATCATATATATTTTGTTAAAGTCATGCTAGTCTATAACTTACACCAGCTACCATTCACATTTACACCTATTTTAGTAGGCTTGATTCTTATGTTCAATACTACACAATTGTCAAAATTATGGAAGTCTATCACTTACACCTGCTCAACATTAGAGCTAGCCTTCATCACCATCATCTTTATCATCACCAACATCTTTAATTCAGTGAAGGCCTAAAGAATAATTTGTCAAGGGCTTTCATCACTGTCAACTTATTTGAATTAATGAAGAGCCAAATAATAGTTTGTGAAAGTTTCAAAATACTAAGGGCCAAAAAATAGTTTGTAAAAGCTCTGAGATTCACTTTATTGAGGAGGGATGAATTTTAAAGAATTACACACTTCGATAACATCATCAAACATAAACTTTGGATTTAACATTAGTTATATCTTCTAAATACAATATTATTATATACATATTTCATTTGAGTGAGGGTGTTGAGGGTATAAAGGGCATGGTAGCCATCTGCCCATCTTCCATCTATTATATACACAGTATATTGTCCTTTGGCCCTAAATCAATAGCAACTGTTGAAATCCCCAATTTCTATCTCCTCTCCCAATTCAACAACAGAGGCAGTATAAGCAGAAGATGAGCACTATTGTTTAGGTTACCTGAAATCCAAGGCTACCGGCATATTCAATTATACTTTTTTGTGATGCCAGGAAGAAATGTTCCCGTTAATAGTGGAGTAGAAATAATGTTATCCTGTCAGCAAAAAAGGCAATGTTACATTGCTAGCTCTCAGAACAAAATATAGTAAAAGTAAAATTATCTGATGATGTAGCATCTAATAGCTTGGAGCATTCTAAACTTAATTCATCATTCCTTGCTACTCCTAAAAAATTTGAAGACAAAGCTAATGCCACGTCTATCCAAGGATAATTTATGCCCCCTGAGGGCCCTGACAATTGTTCGGTCAGTTTAACAAAATCCAGAAATGCATGCTCACAAGTCACAACATCATTGCCAGAGACATTGCTTCAGCTATACCTGGAACTGCTTTACACTAGTATTTCCTAGATGAACTTACAAAGGAAGTCAATTTGAACAAAATCAAGTACATATGTACACACCTTTACCATGAATATATTACAGGAAGAAACTTCCTCGACAAACTTTTTATGCACCGGATCCAAGTAAAAAACATCAGAATGACCTCTCCTTAGCTCTCTTTTGAGCATTAACCACCCGTACACAGATGTCAAATAAAAGTGAAAGACATCAAGAACCACATATATATAAGCAATGTTCTTCTTGATCTCTACGCAACTCAAGAAAAGTTGAATTATATTGCAATCTCGTCGAGCTATACGCATTCACATACTCCACGAGGATGAAAAGCTACACATAACATTCATGTACCCAGACAATGTTTTGACTTAGAACTTGATGTCAGTTGTAAAAAAAATTGTTGGTAGCCAAACAAAAATTGGGAGAATCATAGAGTAAAGATATGCCATAGTGCACTGTGTCCTCTAGGAAGAAACAAATGATAAGGTACAGACACTGCTTGAAGAAGAAGGTTAATTACCGAAGCATAATTGCCGATAGTCTTTACATTACCAGTTCCGCCAGGTGCAGCACGGTGATATTCTTCCTCAGTTAACAAGCTGATTGGAGATAATAACTATAACCAGATAAAATGAATATGCAGGAAAGATAAATGTTGCCAACCTTAAAATAGTGTCCAACTGAGCAAACAAAGACGACAAATGTGTACTGTGGGGCGGGTGCAACACCAAGGATAGCCCCGCTTCCAAACGGCAGTGGTCTGATATATAAAGAACCTTTGCCAGTAGGGGGTACCTGCATCGGAGCACATATATAGCTCATGAGAAAGGATGTGCGTGCCACATATCACTACTGAAGAAACAAATGTCCTTGCCCAACGCTTGTTTTCTAAAACTGCTAGCTTTATAGCTTCTAGAAACTGCTCTACACTTGGTGCAGGCATACATAACCGATCTGCACCTACTCTCATCCGTAAAGCATTTTCATCAGGTCGAAATAGAAGGATTGATCCATCCTCTTTTCTATGTGCTCGCAGACCTTCAAGTAAACCCTGCAGAAGTTTTACAAGTGCATTAGAGTGTTTCAAACAAAATGGAGCAAAATAAATCGATAAGCCTCGTTTAGTACAGCGCTGCTCAACAATCACGCAGTGATTCTTCGAGGCAGGTCGCAGAGCTAAACTAACCTGACCATAATTCAACACTGCAGCCGCTGGGTTCAGTTCGATTGGCCCATATGGCACCAATTCACCCTTGATGAACACCCATTCTGAGGAACATCTCATTACATACATGAAGTCAGTCGGCACCAGTTGAAACCCAAGAGAATCCCAGTTAAAGTCGACCAGGTCTGCAGTTCCTGTGCTGAAGCATGCAGCTCACCTGAACAAATAATCCAACAAAAAACAGGCACTGCAGCGCTGCTGCTAGGGGCAGGCATTAAAGAAAACCTAGCTACATACATATAAAGCTAATAAAATTAATGCCATACCATCCAATTATTTGGCTTTCATGTTGGTTCTGTTACAAGCTTCTTCTTAATAATATAAGATCGGCAAAATTTGCTGCTCGGTTTCAAAAACTAAGTTTACAATGTAAGAAGTTTTAGAGCTACACATATAGACATTAAGAAAGTTGTGGAATTAAATAGAGAAAGATTATGATTGGTTGGAAAAAGAAAGTAGGTAGGAAATTTTAGCGGTGAAAGTTTGTGATCGGTTAAAAAGAGAATATAGATGTAGAAATTATATTTTGGGACAGAAAAAGTAGAGAGAAGGGTTGAGTATTTATTTATAAAAAGGCGTGCCACGGGGTTGCTGAATCCTCCAGTGGCTAATGCCACTTCTTTCCCATATCCACTCTCTTCTGCTTGATGCTGCTGTCCTTCACCTAGAGCTCCGATAGCGACCGGTACCATGGGTGCTTCCTACTCCTATCCAACCACCGACAACGACGGTGGCAGCAGCCTATTCTATTGGCACCACCTCAGCGTTGTTCTCCTGTAACGATGAGAGGCCATCCTCGTGCGAACCACCGCTACCTCTGAAATGCATCAACAACTCCGTCGCCTCCAAATCGTCCTCTGTCAACATTGGTTTACATGTTTACATTGGTTCCAAGGATAAACGTGGCCCCATCAATATCGCGAAGGTGCACGGGCCCATACTATTAATGGCTCCATCTATCAAGGTAAACTTGAGCTAGGCTTGTCGGTCAAAAAGCCAAGCGGCCTAGAGGGCATGTTTTCTTTGGTGGGTCTCATGACAGCTTGAATCGAGACTCGAGAAGAATACACAAGATTAAATATAAGTCAATTTTGCCTATTGAATCTGATTTGCATCTCTCAACTGTAAAACCGGGTATAGAAACTACTTTAACTATTAAAACCAGGTCAAACTAAACTCTCAGCTGTTTTGAGAGTTGTTTTATCATACGTGTTGCTTACATAGCACATTACCTTGGTCTTTGTCCTACGTGGCGTTTACATACAATTACAATCAGCAAAAAAATTAAAAAAACTCAATAGACCCATATGTTAGTGGCAATTCTAAAAAAAAATTAAAAAGAATCCATGAGTCCACATGTCAACCTCTCTTCATTCCTTCTTCCTCTCTACCTTACCCCTCTCCCTCCCCTCCGTCTTGTCTTCCTCCTTCCACCTCTCACATCCCGTCACCTCCATGGTGGTGAAGAGATTGAGCTCCTGACATGGGCCCTCAATTTGGCACGGAGGAGGAAATTCCCTTGTTGCTATCCCTGGGCCGCTTCATCGTCTTCGTCGATCTAGCACGGTGGAGTTCGATGGATGACCAATGACTCCAGATCTAGATGACGGCCAATGACTACACACTTGTCGGTGGGTAAACACCAATAGTGGGGATTTGATGGAACCCCCTTTCAAGAGTTCGATCGAGGGGTTGGTTGTGTGCAAGCTCGCTAAGAATCGTCACAACACAGAGAGACTCAAAGCAGTTATACAAGTTCAACCCACACGAAAGCGTAAAACCCTACTCCTGTGTGTTCTTGGCTAGTTCTTTAGTGGTCAAAGAGAGTACAACCCTTAGTGGTTTTTTGGCCAGCTAACGTTTGATCTCCCGTATGGCCCTGGTCCTCTCCTTATATACGACGAGGGCAACACATAACCGAATTTGAGAGATAGAGGACCTAGTAAGCCCTCATGTACAGGTGGTTGGTATGCGACGTCTAATCAATCAATTCTCCTTGATCATTCCATCGTAAATGTGAGAGAAAAAGCTTGAGGAAGTCAACTTCGTCTCACGCACACTGCCTCTAGGCCCATGCAGGTGGCATGGTCGCTGGGGTTTCACTTGCCACCCTACGTCGCCTAGCATAGGGCATGGACCACATAGTATAATGACAAGATGAACGATGTGTGCTTATCACCATCTTATCCCCTTGTCACATATTTCAATAGCTAGATGTATATCATATCGTCCTTAATAGAAGGGGTGTGAGAGGGATGAGACCCAAAGGCATGCCTCGTCCCGTTGCATTAAATACAGAGGTAGTTGCAACGGCCTTGCTCTGATGTTTTGAGCTTGGGACTCCCCTCATGCTAGATCACGCGAAAGAGACCTCAGCACACGTCACGAGATTGGCCCAAGCAGATGCTCAGGGAAAGTGAGCTTGAGACTCCCCGAGTTCATACCTGCAGGGTTGAGCCTAGGTCTTCTTGTCTCAGATTGCTTGTTTGCTGCATCGCCGGACTCAAGAACCACATGTCCCGTATAGGGCTAACACGTGGCATCCCATGGCCTCTCGAATCGCAATGATGTGGTGCCATGCTACTCCACACACTCGATAAGGAGGGGAAACCTAGTCCCAACTTCACCGACAAACGCTATCACCGGACATCCTCGAGGAGGAGAAGGATGTGCCGATGGTCGTGAAGGAGAGCTACTTGGCAACTACACCATGGTGTTTGACCCGCTTGATGGCTCCTTCACCATTGATGTCGTCATCTCCACTAGCTCCATCTTCGGTGGTTTCGCATTGGTGGCCGACTGTGAAGAGGCTTGAGCAACCTTGAGGAGGTCATGACATGACAAGGAAGCGGTGCTAGGGATCCAAGACCTCCACAACACTGTGGTGCGCAAGATCCAACAAAGATGGCCTAGAGCGACGGAGTTGTCCGGCATGATGACAACAGAGGAGTTGACGCAGTCAATAATGTCCACCATTGTCGCCGTTTCCTCCACCACTCCTCGACCATTGTGACTCCATGGTGCGGATCTAGGCCCTGCCGAAGAAAGAGAAGAAGGTGGGAGCTCGCTAGACCCTGAGCTCCTCTTTTGCTCTGAATATGTCTGACACGACTTGAGGCAGTGGCAGGGGAAATAGCAGAGGTGGACCGGTCACCACTATCGCTGTCGAGCCCATACAAGGAGCGCACAACACTGGTGGCGACGTAAAAGAGGGGGTAAAGGTGGACTGGACGTTGCTGCTTCTACTGCTCTAGGAGAATGTGAAAAAGAGTAGGAAAGAGGAAGAGAGAAAGGAGAGCTCAAAGAGATGGTGAAGAAGATAGAGAGATGGTCACTTACAATTGGGTTCCACTTATTTTTTATTTTTACTTTGCTTTTGATTAGACCATCATGTAGAGGCCATGTTAGACAAAAGATGGCGGACCACGACCAATAGTCCTCGTTAGCCGTTCAATGTGCCATGTCAGCCGAAACAGTTTTTAAACCAAACTTGTATCGAAAGTAGAGGAAGGTTGTATATCTAGTTTCGTGGTTGAGATAGATTCGGCTTATGGTTGAGGGAGGTGATATGGACTTTTTATATAAAATTAATCGGGCTGATTCTCTCATGAGCCGAAGAGCTTTTAGAAGATTGATATGAAGTGAGCCCAACACTTCTTACTTGCTTCCACTTTTTCTTTCATGTAGCGGCCTTCTCAATTCCAAGTCTAGTTTGGCCTCGACGACAAGGGGAGTTTCAGGCTCTCAGCCACAGGTCATCCCATCGCTATCAGCCTATCACTCGATTCAAGTGGATTGCCATTGTCAAGCTGATCAAAGTACGTACCGTATGACCTTCTTCCACGTATGCAGTAGTATAGAAACCTCAGGACGAGTTAATACTGTAGCCATCATCGGCAGTACTATTCCTCTTCTTTGTTGTGTACAGTACGAGAGCGTGAGGGGGATGACAGCGCCCGGCTAATCCTCATCCTCACGGGCGCACACCCTGCGTGTTCCTCGTGGGATCCTGGGTCTATCGCTGCCTCGCCAGTAGCACATGGCAAACCTAGAAAATAGGAGCATTGTACTAGTACGTGCTCGGTAGTCGGTAGTCCGTGCGACCGTGCCTGCGTGCCGCGCATTCGTTCCGGCAGACGACGCTGTTGCGGAGAAGAGAAACGCACCGTACTGAACGTTCGGCAGTGCGGCCGCTCGTCGCCATCCGCGCATGCAGCTACTGAGGAAAACGGTGCGATTTTGCGGCTTCCATGCACGCCTCAGTTTTTTTTTTTTACTTACCTTTTCGGCGAATCATGCAGGGATTCAACCTCCAATTATAGTTTCTTATTTGTCATTATTGATCGGCACGGTAACACCTCTAACTACTAATATTTTTTTATGTTTAATATTTATGTTGAGTATCTAATACATTTTGATAATATGATATCTATTTAAATATTTAAAAAAATTATAGAAAAAACGAATGATTAAAGTTTAAATATAAATAATGTTAGGGATAAATATAAAGGAACAGGCGTGTAGTATGAGCATGTCAAGATGAGCAATCAAGTCCAGTGGCACGCGATGCTACCGGCAACCAGCGAGCTGAGCCGATGGGCGGTTGCCATGGAGCGCGCGACGCCGCGACGTGCCTCACGTGTGCGACAGTTGGCAGGGCGGGAGTGGCGAGTTGTCCTCTTCACATGCGTCTTGGCCCCCCCGTAGTCCCCCAATCAGTTTGTCACAGGTCAGCCTGCGCCGCTACTATCTGCAGCCTCTCTCATGTACGTTTACCAGACAACCAGATTGATTCCATCTTTTTTTTCACGGTTCTCTCTTCTTCCCACGCAAATACAGATGGAATGGTCGAGTACTCGAGCCCTCCCAAGTTTCCAACTGAACTGCGGTAGTGTACACCAGCAAACTGCTTTTCTCGTTGCTGCCGTTTGGGGTTCATGGAAAATCGACCAAAATCGTATGAAGTTGCGATAAGTCAGTCTCGAGCAGCAAATAGCGAGTCGAATTCGGGACAACTACCGGGATTGTTGGTCTGGATTATATGCAAAACATTCCAGTTCCACTCATTAAGTTCAGCCTCTTGCCTGCATGTCGCTCTCCCTCCCAAATAATTAAGCGGCAACCATTGGTCGTTGAGTGATGCTCATTAGGCCTTCTGATAGCTTTGTTTACGATTATCTCTCTGCTTAATCCCGCCAGTTCCTCTCTGGATATCCAATCATCATCAGGCCACTAATGCATCCAACTAAATGTTGACAGCGACAATTAATTAAGCTCAGAAAAATCGGCCTGACCAGCTGGTGCAGACACCGGAAACCCAAACAACCCCCACCACAAGTTTAGCCTCGCTTACGTCGTCGATCGGCGCCGTCCCCTATAGGGTTGGCCGGTTTCTACTACGTACGGGAGTGACGGAGTTGTGGACTTCGAGAGGGAAAGAGTGAGACGTTTTTGTGGCGGAGATGGGTTGTCCGGTGGCGCGAGACGCGGGGGGAGATACGACCAGGTTGGGCAACCGTTGGCGCGAAACGACGGGGCATCAGGCCATGCAAAGCTACTACCTATAGCTCGCATGGTTGCTTGGTTTACTGGCTTGCTGCTGTTACTAAAAAGACCAGAAGAAAAGGAAAACAAGTGAAGAGAAAGACACAAGAGGAGAAAAAGAGGTTCACGAAAATTCTGGACCAATTTTTGTAGTAGCATCAAACTAGAAGTTTTTGCACTACCAAATTATTTGGTACGATAAATTTATATTGATCTTGTTTGGCTTGCTATTAAAATAGAGCTAAATTATAATACTATGATGAAGAATGTTCTAGATTGCTATGAAATTTAGTATGGGCATTAAAAAAATTATCTTCAATCCAAATCAATAATAAATACTATTTAAACTAAAATATTGGTAAGATATGTTTTGGTAGCAATCCAAAACTGCCCGCTCTCTTCCGGGTGTCTTCCTCGAGCGTCGATCTCGTCCGGAGCTTCGACGGCGTTTTCGCCATGTAACGCACCTAATTTCTCGAGAGGCTTCCCTCAGTCATTCGCCGTGACTATACGTTTACGTCGATCGACTGCACGCCTGTCGGTTTTGCAGATTGCACCGTGGGCATATGCTCACCTGTTGTACGTCGAGTGGGGGCCTGAGCTAGGATGGAGATATCTGAACAGTCGCATCTCCCAGTAACAGGCCTTGAGATTGAGAAGACTGTTCAGTGTGTTCACCGTTTCAAGCGCTTCTACAGTCTACCGTGCTCTTTTGACCGGAAGCTCCACGCGATATTTTTCCTTTTTTTCAGAGTAAAAGGTACTGAAGCCGACCACTCGAGTAGCAAGTACAAAGTACTGGTGGTACTACTGCCAAATGCTAATCGTCTTGCACGAACGGTTGTTTGTTGCAGCTCACTCTGCCATGCTCTGGTAATCTGTGTTTCCCGCACTTTTTCTAATGGATGGTATGGTACAAGCTGTCAAATTTCAGGTACAGATAGTGTACTGAGAAATTTTTGTATTCCTGTTAAACATTATTAATCTGTATGGATGAAAATTATAATCCTCAAGCCAGGTGAATTAGGTCATGTTACATCGCTCATCCTATTCAGTGTCATAATGGCCCCTTCCGTAGCAAGAAATTTGCGCTCTGTAATGAGTATTGTACAATGACAATGACACCAGGAACAGGAAGATGACAGTGGCTTAAATAATCGTTTTGTAAAAAATAATCCATTTTCATGTCACAAGCACAAAAGGCATATGATTCAACGGTAACACGGAGAACATTAAGTACAGATACTCAAATCCTTGCTAACGACTCTGTAACGAGAATATAAGAGCCAGTCAAGGGACATGAATTTCAAACTTTTCTTTGTCGCTGATTTTGAACATTTTTTTATCACTCACGGCCTTTGTGTATCACTAGTGCCACAAACGCCTTAAATTCAAATACATTCAAAACTTGGGGCCAAAAGCACATCCAGACCGGGATCTCCTGGCAGAACCGAAATTTCAAAAATTCACTGCGAAATTATGAAACCTGTACGAAAGGAAGATCGTAACGGGACCACGAGGCAGCCAAGAACCGTGATCGAATCGCATAGGAGTTATGGCTAAAAATTTGATAAATTAACCAATCCATTTCCGGTTTCCCCCGTTGCTCCACGCATCCACTGCTCCAACCATCAGTCCATCCATCCGGGTTGCCGTTGCTCTGAAAACGTTAACCACGGCAAGACGACAGCACATCGCATCGTCGTCCCGCTCCGCTCCTCCCTCCTCCCTGCTGTCACCGTCCCCGCACACCCACCGCCGGCCCCCTCCCCCGTCCTCGTCACCACCTCACCCCACCCCCTCCGCGCCGTCACGTCCTTCCAGAACCACCTCCACGACTCTTCCAATCCGCCCTCGCGTTGCCTCTCCTCTCCTTGCCCCCCTATAAGACACTTCCACTCACCACCGCTGCAAGCCTCACCCAAGAAAGCGCTCCATTTCGCTCCAGCCAGCTCTAGCAAGGCAGCAGCAGCAGCGGTAGAGATGGAGGGGAAGGAGGAGGATGTCCGACTCGGAGCCAACAAGTTCTCGGAGAGGCAACCCATCGGCACGGCAGCGCAGGGGTCCGACGACAAGGACTACAAGGAGCCGCCGCCGGCGCCGCTGTTCGAGCCCGGGGAGCTCAAGTCGTGGTCGTTCTACCGCGCGGGCATCGCCGAGTTCATGGCCACCTTCCTCTTCCTCTACATCACCATCCTCACCGTCATGGGCGTCAACAACTCCCCCTCCAAGTGCGCCACCGTCGGCATACAGGGCATCGCCTGGTCCTTCGGCGGCATGATCTTCGCCCTCGTCTACTGCACCGCCGGCATCTCCGGCGGCCACATCAACCCGGCGGTCACCTTCGGGCTGTTCCTGGCGAGGAAGCTGTCGCTGACCAGGGCCGTGTTCTACATGGTGATGCAGTGCCTCGGCGCCATCTGCGGCGCCGGCGTCGTCAAGGGGTTCCAGAAGGGTCTGTACGAGACCACCGGCGGCGGCGCCAACGTCGTCGCGTCGGGGTACACCAAGGGCGACGGCCTCGGCGCCGAGATCGTCGGCACCTTCATCCTCGTCTACACCGTCTTCTCCGCCACCGATGCCAAGAGGAACGCCAGGGACTCACACGTTCCGGTGAGTACTACCACCACCTCGCCATGTTTATAAATCATACTAGCTACTACCGCAGTAAAGATTCAATTTTCATTTTTTACTGTGCTAAGTGATTAATTGCTGCTTAATTTGTGTGATCATAAATCGTACTGGCTACTCCTACCGCAGTAAATATTCAAAGTTCATTTTTTTACTGTGCTAAGTGATTAATTGCTGCTTAATTTGTGCGATCATAAATCATACTAGCTACTTCTACCGCAGTAAAGATTCAAAGATCATTTTTTACTGTGATCGGTGATTAATTGCTGTTTTAATTTGTGCGATACACAGATCCTGGCCCCGCTGCCAATCGGGTTTGCAGTGTTCTTGGTTCACCTCGCCACCATCCCCATCACCGGCACCGGCATCAATCCGGCAAGGAGCCTTGGCGCTGCCATCATCTACAACAGGGACCATGCCTGGGATGACCATGTGAGTCTAGTCACTGAAACCAACCCCCTCTCCCTCCTTACAAGTAGAAAGTTTTTTTTTTGACAGTTTGATTTGCATCATCGGGTAGTGCGCAGTAACTTAAAATTATCCCCAACATAAAGGTATTCTAGGAATCTAGGACAGCTGCCTGCAGTAAGAGGAAGAACCTTATCTGATACCAACTGATGTCATCTCCAAGTTGAATATATATGTGACATTAGCTAACTGCTAGCAATAATTCAGTGGTTGTAGCTGACTTCTAGAGGTGCAAGTATTTGTTGGTTATTTAATTAGAGAAAAGCTTAACATCCTCATGTGAAGGGAAATGTTGAAGGGCTAGCTTCAGTGTAGCAAGCAACTGCTACCATCTGTGACAATGACTCAATTGGCTATTACTTCATGCGAAGCCTACATCATTAATGAGGACATAATTGAGCAATGTCACTTACAAGCACTAACTCCCCTGCAATTGCTGATTCTGCAGTGGATCTTCTGGGTTGGCCCCTTCATTGGCGCTGCCCTGGCTGCCATCTACCACCAGGTTGTCATCAGAGCAATTCCATTCAAGAGCAGGTCTTAAGCTGCAGCAAACTAAATTATCGTTGTCAAGATGTCCATCCAAAGCAAGCTGCTTCTAATGGGCTGTTGTTTCCCATTGCCTACTACTCTATGTTAGTATTGTGGAGTTGCCATTCCTCCTCTTGAAGAGTTCAAGTTTGTTGTACTACCGTTTTTTATCTGAACACAGACTTGTAATTTCAGTACCTCAATTGTGTATCCCTCTTTTAATATTCAAATTAAGCTATCCTCCTGCTGTTAGTTCAGTTCAACTACCATCTTTCTGCAATTGCCAACACATTATCCACAAAACCCCAACATCAAAAGGGATAAGGGAGAGATCAAGAGGAATAATGATTTATTCCAAATTGAGACGAAACCTCTCTTTCTGAGCTATTTGTCACACTAGCATCGTTGAGTTGTGATGCTATGTGCTATGCTGCCTACCCCAATCTGGGCTGTGGTTGGCAGGTTGTGGATGGAGCAATCTCTTGGCAAATTGAGGTTGGTGGTTTTGGCCGAGGACAATGATGAGTCACACACACACCTCCATTGGCAATTAGGACCGTGGGCGCTCTGGTCCTAACGCAACACTACAAAAACGTACACCGTGGCACATGGCATGCTGATTGTTTGGTTCTTGCAAGCAGCCTGGCTGGAACTGGAAGGGCTCGATCTCTCCCTTTTTACCTTCCCCTTTGTTTACATTTTGGTTCGTGTTTGCGGCTACCGCACGGCGGCTTGGTACGATGAACCCCCGGGTGCCCATAGACAGACTGCACTGATTTGGCCGGAACCTGAAGAGGTATTGCGTCGTCTGCAGGGTTTCGCTGGATCACTGTCTTCTTGGGAATCTCTCCACTGCCAGCAAACGGTTCAGGGAAGAGGATCAGATCACAAAATCGACCATAAATTGCAAGGAGAGAGACCGTCTTGTCTCTGCATGTAGGCTTCACCGATCACCAATTCACCATGGTCTGACGATGATAGCAGCTACTACATTGTTGGCTAGCCTTTATCCTAGGCCCAAGGGCAACATCTAGCACAAAAACACGAGGATATTGCAGAGCTCTAGCTTGTAAGAACTAAAAAAATACAAGTTTCAGTACTAACGGCACATGAATCGGGCATAGATAGCTCACCGGTGCAGATCTGAAGAGTATGTACGTGCGAGCCAAGCTAGTTTAACTAAGGATCAGATTCTTTCTATAAATTTCGAGAGTAACTGGTACAGTGAATAAGTTGGTTCATTGGCTGAGTTCTGCTACAAAATAGTTTCAGTATGCAATTGACTTGCAGCAGTAGTTTCAGCCTCGGGTGAGATATTGTGTGAAAAAGGGTACTGAATGGCTCGACTGTTTTTCCTGTGCAAAATCTTGGCTCTCAGTTGAGGTTCCTCTGTACAATGGCATCAGGACGCCAAGAAGAAAATAGAAAATAAGTTACATATAAAGGCAAGAGGAGTATACAGCGGATAACTACTACTTCAGAGATCCTTCAATCTGTAGGGAACCAATATACAGTCTTGTCATTTGACACATGTTAGTACGCCAATCGTAGTATGCTTCCGCAAGTTCTGCCTAACAGGAATGGACAATATCTGCTATTCACATTGAACAAAATTAGCAAGAACTATTGGTCAAGACAAAATTCAGCGTCCTGAAAATAAGTACAACAATAGACGAGCAGGTTCAAATGTGAATTCAGAACTCGCAAAGTGACTGCTTAACCTAAGGATCTATAGGCTACTAGCAGGTGCAGAGCTTCAGAATTACACCCAACAGAGATAATACCCAGCAGGGCAGAAAGCCACACACTAGCAATTAGGTTCAGAAATGTCACTAGCCAGTAGCATTACCATCTTACATAAAATATCTGAGCCAGGATCAGAATTTTTTTTCTTTCCATCATGGAAAAACCAAATGATTTAGAGCTCAGGAAACAACATTTCGAACAGCATTGCTTTGACGTTTAAAGGGTGCAAATCTAGCAGCTACAACACCAATAAACAAGGTATTAATCTAATAGCAAGTGACTGGAGCTGCAAATGATGTAGAACAGTCTTGACTTAACATGTAATACGAAGTTGTCAATCGTGACAAGGGGCCATGCATACCTTTGTTGACTTGAATCGTGTTGATGAGAACAAAGATTCCATCCATTGCCAACTTTAGCTTCTACAGACATTAGTGATTTTCTTTTTCTCATACTATGATACACTTGAAGCCATCGGATGGCTAAAAAGCAGCCAAAACCACCGGTTACTTTTCCAAGCTCCAAAAAATGCCATCTGAATATCTAGTCTTGATATTAGTTACCATGCTTGAGTCCAAGGTGTGGAGATCCAGATGTCAAGTCTAACGAAGGATTTAGCTTTACATGATCCACAAAGGCATGATGTGTGAAGTGTTCAGATGGTGACAGCTTATCATGCAAATCAAAAACATTTCCAAGTCTCTTTCCGAATTGAGGACTTAGAATGTCAGCTTCAGATACCACCCTCTCCTGAAGCCCCTGAGAGACTTGATGCACTCGAATAAACTGCCCAAGGTCAGGATCTGTAGGCCGATTGGCAAAGAGATCATCTGGGCTTCTTGATGTGATTGCAAATCCCTCATTGCTGTAGGTTGGTTGTTTTAGATGGTTAAAAGGAATAGCACCATTACCACCAGACAGAGGTGTGGAAGTGCCTGAAGTAGTTCTGGGGCTTGAAATAGGAGAAGGTGACATTCTACCATTGGAATGTTGCGGGGACCTTGATTTTAGCAAAGGACTTCCACATGGAGAAACTGGACAAGATATATTGCTCCGTATACGGATATCACTGCAAAATTATTTAATGATTAGAGCACAGCAATGTTCATGCTCAAATATAGGAAAGTAAAGTTCACGGCAATCTTTTTCCAAGACAGTTTGCTGAAGAGAACACAAGCTACTACCATATGGCTAGTGGTGAGATACTCATTCATACTAGTGGTGGGATGCTCATTCAACTTAGATGATCCTTTTTGTAAGATAATACTTAGGTCAGCTTTGGTTCTTAGTTACTTGATTTATTGCACACATTGTTTAAACTTAGGTCTAATGCCCCTATAATTAATAGGCACAATTTGGGAAATGCTGTACCTGTGTTTTGAAGAAAATTTTGCACCTCTTCTCTGGTAAATTGTCTGACCCTCCAATCCCAATGAGGAAATATTTCTAGTATGCCCAGCCATCTGACAACTCAAATAAAACAAAGCAATGTCAATGGGCATTGAGTCAACTATCCATGTTATGTCAGTTACAACAGTATTTAAGTGGTACCTTGGCATTCGGTCTACAAGATATAACGGCCAAATGTTCCAAAGGATCAGGAAGAACAGATTTCTCTAGTGATACTGCTTTTTGAACGAATGGGTGCTGCAAAAGCTCCATTGCAGTTGGACGTTGAGAAGGATTACGTTGCAGACACTTTCTGATGAAGTCCTTGCCTTGCTCTGAGAGGTGATCTGGTATTGGAGGAAGTTCCTTGCTATTCCCAATCTTGAACATTGCAGCAATCTGCAGGCCAGAAGAGGGGAAATGCTCATGCCAAAGTTGCTTGGGTAAAACTTCAAGTCTGATTACAAGTCAAAAGAAGGAAGTCTTTGCATCTCAAACATTTTCATAAAATTGCATCTCAAGTAAATGAGCTTTCAACATTCTACATCAGATAGTGATAAATTCTTAAACCATTCATGAAAAAGAACATTTGCCATTTCCTTTCATCCATGGTGAACATCACCATAATGGGCCATCTATATTATAGAAAAAATATAAAATGTGTCTTGGAAGTATAACACTAACCCCTTCATACTGGCTCCATGGTGGTTTTGATGTAGCCATCTCCAGGACAGTGCATCCCAAACTCCATATGTCAACAGCAAGGTTGCACCCATTGGAGTTTTTTATAACCTGCGTATGTGTTGCATGCGAGTATGTGATGTACAGATATGGAAATAAGATAGGAATGAAACTGAAAAAGCAAAGTGAATATTTTCAGCAATACCTCTGGAGCCATCCAATATGGACTACCCTTAAAGGAGAAAGGACACTGCTGCCCATTGATCTGTGGTAAAGACACGTTTAATATGTATTAATGAGTAAAAAACTCTCACATTATATGAAAGGTGATTTGATTTGTAGCTTATTAGGAGTGAGGGGGCTAGCAAGGTTTCAAGCACCCTTCACATCAGTACTTTGGTCAAGACAGTAACCAGTGACAAGAGCTACAAGATCAAATTGATATAGATATCACTATATATTTTTGAAGAGCTCAATATAATTCAAACAGCTATGAATATGATATGAGCACAGATGCAGAAATGGAGTGGCACTGAAAATAAAGTTCAACTGGCAAAGTCATTTTCACGAAAGTAAAGTGACCAGAAAACTTACATGTTTTGCCATTCCAAAATCTGCAAGCTTAACACGACCACTAGGATCTACTAGTATATTTGCACCTTTAATATCCCTGCGAAATTGTGATGAACAGGACTTATAACTGCACCATAATTCTACTGATACAAACAAACCAGAAAAAAAGCAACCAAAGAAATTGCTACCTATGGACGGTATTCTTCGCATGCAAATAAGCCAACCCTGAAAGTATCTGCTGTGTGTAGCTGCGTATTGCTGGTTCACCAAGCTGTCCATACTCTTGTAGAAGTTTATGGATAGATCCACCAGATACATACTCCAAGTATATATAAAGTTTATCATCAACCTGTATTGGGGCACAAATAATAAGTGACTCACAAAATCAAGTGATACATAAATAACCCACTAATGAAATCCTAGATGTTATCATGCAACTTCTTGTCACGCTTAGTAAAGGGAGGAACGCAATAATTATAATGACCAAACAGGAAACAATAATTGAGTTAATGGTTCCAGCAAAGGAAAACCTAGTCTGAGTAAGCAGACTGAAGGCAGCATTTATACCGTTTCTGATCCATAGTATTGTACAATATTTGGATGCTGTAGGCGGCTCAGTAGTAATATTTCCTGAGAAACAAAAAAGACAAAAGAGGAATTATATATTGAATGGAAAAAAGACGTAACCAGAACTTTTCTTTACAACTGTAGGACAAAGCACAATTAACAGACTATACCTGCCCCAACTGCTTTGCGCTTTCCTTTGATTTAGGATCATCCAAGAATAGGGTAACTTCTTTCATTGCACACATTTCACCACTATCACTGATATAAACGGTAAAACCACATTAGGAGGACAAATCACTGTACAGACACCATGAAGTTATCTGGACCCCCCACCCCACCCACCCACCCACACAAAACACACACCCCACCACCACCAAAATAACCACAGCGCACACACAGAAATAATATTTTTCTTCCTTTTTTTTTGAAAAAAGAAAAGAAGTTAGAAAACAGGCAGGGTGCTTGTTATGTAAAACGTTTGCCATAACACTGGTGTAGCCAAAAAGCATGAAATCGAAATAGATTTAATATAAATTCCATACAAAAGAAGAAGAATACAGAACAGTAAGATAGCCAGAATAGAGCAAATGGTGTCTTAACTAAAGATCTTACGAAAGTTCCAAAATGCTTAAGGTACATTCACAGTATGCCATATGATGAGAAAAGTTAATTTTCAAAATTGGGAACACTCATACCTGTTAAAGCCAACATACACATGGCCAAATGTCCCACGGCCAATTAGCTTCCCCTTCTTCCATCGTGACCCAGGACTTGGTGGATTTTCAGTTCTGCCAGGGCTGCGAGGTACTGAAATAGGACTAGTTGGAGTGGAGTTATTTGGATGAAATGAACTATGAGATATGCTCAGTGGTGGAAGGGGAAGTTTGTGGGTTTGCTTCTTCTTCCCATCGTCATGACGGCTTATTGGAGATTCAGGGGCCATCCCTCCAGACCTTGGATGCAATGGAGAAACACTCCCACTATGCACCCTGGAACTAGGACCAGGACTTTTCATTCTTGGACTTGGAATTGGTGAGCACTCTGGGCTACTTCTGCTGGGCTGCCAAAAGAGCTGGGCTAGCATATCACCACCCACAGAATTGTGCCCAGAAGTTTGCCCCGAACCTGGACTGGAGCACTGACCAGATCCAACAAAAGTTACATCTGTGTGAGGTTTCACTGCCCAAAAGGCCGAAGTTGGAATATGATCAGGACATATTCTTCTTGGACTTCTAGAAGGACTTGACATCAAACTATTGGGAGCACTATCCAGAACTAACGGGCGGGGATTTTGTAAATTGGATTGGTAATTTTCAGCTGCAACACCCCTTGGTGATGTGGATAATATATGGTTACCATGTAATTGATTAGCTGGCTTCTGTATCTCCTTCAGATTCTTTTCCATAATAGGTCCAGGGCACTCTTTGCGCACATTACTTCAGAAAGAGAACAAAAGAGATGTAAGAGCATGTTTAAATAAAGAGCTGCATAAAGAATGCACAACAGTAAGGAACATACCTTGACTTGCTCTTTAAAGTAACAACTGTTGCATTTTCAGCATCGTTTCCAACAGGACTCTGAAGCTGAGACTCTCCATGATCATCACTATCAGAACAGTTACTAGAGGGAGAAGCAGCCAGTATTTCTGAAACAACCTCGCCATTTCCATGCCTTCTCTGAGGCCGGTTGGGTTTAGGGAGTGGTAGAAGCAGTGGTGGCTTGCCACGTTTTTCCAATATGGGCTTTGATTCAGTGACATCAGAAACAGTCCGAGTCACTGGAGGGCGTATTCCAGGAATAGGAAGGGGATGGGCAGCCCTTGGTCTACCAGCTGAAAAGCTTTGGCAGCGAGAAACTTCTTTTGAAGGTGAAGTTGGACGTGATACTGTCGTAGATTGGCAGCCTTTTTCAGCAGATGAATCATTGCCACGTCTACAACTCCGTTTTGACTTCGCGCTTCCTTTTTGATCATTTGGACTTATCAACCGATGAAATGTATCGATAAGGTTTTCTTTTGTGGTTTTCTTAGCATCTTTTGAGGAAGACTTCCCCCACCATGGTAGCATATTGAATATGAAGTAATTTGTGGTGTCAAACAGGCTAAGTACTAACCACGGAGTTATTCAAGCTGATAATTACCATATTCTGCCAATTAGATGAACATGTTTAGCATGGGATTTTCTCGACAACCCATATAGAACCCTCAGCTTCCACAATGCACAGACAATGGAGATAGAAGCAGACAAATTGATGACCACAGGGTGGATGAGAATTCTGGCTGGCACCTTCTTTACCCCAATGGCTGAAATAAATATGGTAACCAACATTTCAGCATTTACTGTAAGTGAAAAAAATGCAGGATAAAAACAGTGGGTTATTTTATGTTTTTCCTTGGTAATTACTGTGATTCAACATCAGAAACAGACTGGATATAGCATTATGAGTGTTTTGTGATTTTTCTTTCAACTCAATCTTTAACCAGTAAAAGCAACCATTGCAAACTCAGTGCAAAATGAATTAAGAGTATAGGAATAGTTTGTTTTAAGGCTTGTTTAAGGCTTTAAGACACAGATAAATTAGCTAAAGAAATTATCTCCTTTGCCATCAATCACCCATAGGAGTGCAGCATATCAAGTATGTTTTGATTAAATGGCATACCCTGTACAAGAAAGAAATAATGTTTCAAACTTCACTCAACGAGTTGTCAAGGTCACAGTTTTCTGTCCTGCAAAAGAAAAGGTCATAGTTTATGGTGCCTCCTAGAATTGCAAATGCATCTCCAACAATGATAGCCTGCGGTGCATGGTTCAATCACTCACTTGATTGGGAAAAGATCACAAGCATACTGTACAAGGTAACATATACATTATACCTAACCTAAAGTAGTTTATGTTTGGCAATACACTCAATAAACCCCCTGATATCATGCATAACCTAAAGTGCGGTGTTGATAAATACGAAATTCATCACTCGTGATATAGCAGCCAGGGTTCCAGTGTATGGTGAACTTTATCAGCTGGATTACAATCAAATGGCAAGCAACTAAAAGGAAATCCAGTGTTCCGTTTGGTCATGTGTACTATTGTGATTCTGAAAGAATTATATGCTTACCTCAACCCCCAGTTGATTGCACTACAGTCTAACGAACCAATAGCAACTTAAGGCCTAAAGAGTTAACATCCGCTGAATAACACCCGTCTACAAGTCAAACCACAGCAGTCGCAATCGTAAACTCCCAGGGGAATTCCACAACACGAGAAGCTAAGTCCAAGCTAACTCTAGTCCCTTCGAACTGAACCTACATGCAGTTACCACCACGGGAGCAAGCGATTGCCCTCCACTCCAAGCGCGAGCTCAGATCTCAGGCACAACCCACACGCCTCAGATCCACGGGGAGCCCCCTACCCACGAAATTACCAGCCCAACCCAGCGGAAGCAGCAGCGTCTAGCTACCGTGGGCAAGCAAGCAGAATCCCACCCAAACGAAGCGGGCGGAGCGGAATGGCAGGAGGAAGGGAGGGAGGGAGAGATAGAGGGTACCTTACCCGTGCGCGGTGCGCCACGGCGAGGGCGAGTTCGCCGGCGAGATCCGACAGGCGGGAGGAAAAGACGGAGGGGAATCTGGAGGCGGTGGTGGGTGGTGGTGGTGCCGCGGCAAAAGGAGAGGAGATCGCGGAAAGTGGGAATCGGGAAAGGGGAGGGGGAGGGGGAAGAAGGAAGAGAAGAGGGCAGCAGCGGAAAAAGTCCAGGCCGACGGGGAAGGAGGAGAGGAGAGGGCGTTCGCTCTGCGGGAGGCTGGAGGAGAGAGAGACTAGAGAGTGGCTTGCGCAGTTGTGCTGCTGCCTGTGCCTGCGCGCTCGGAGAGGAGAAAGGAGGAGGCGACGGTGGAGGTGGTGGTGGGATCGTCTGCGGCTCAGGATTCCCTGTGGCTCGACTGCCCCGTGGCTGTGTAGGATGTGGTGGGGCGCAGAAGATCCGGTGCTTTGGGGATTTATTCTTCTGTCTCTTTTTTTTTAAAAGCTTTTTGCGGATTTATTTCGGCGCATACTCTAGCCTGTGCTGTGCAACCGGACGAGGCATCGGAGCAGCAACATTTCTTTTGTTTTTTTCTGCGTTCACCGGGCGTACAGCGTACGTGGCTAGCTCCGATACGGACGGGTGCGTGAGGTGCCGTTGCTACGGTAACGCCATCGGGACGGTCCGTTTCTAGATCCAACGGTTCCGTGACTCATGTATTGGATCGACGGTTTTTCTCTATACGATGCCATCAGCCACCGGCTGTATTTATATTGTTCTTGTGTATACAGAGGAATTTCTATAAGTGTTAAATTATTTCTTGTGAAATGCTCAGTAAATTACGACGACACATGTAAAGTAATTGTGTTGATCTTTTCTTAAATTTAACATATAATTAAATCAAGTAATAAGAAGTTTTTTTAATCTATAAGCACATTAATTAGTTAATAGAGTAAACGAATTAGTGAGTAAGGTATTAATGTAGTCTAACCAAGCACAGTCCTAACGAGTGGTAATAAGAGAGGCATAAAAAAGTTATACTACGGCAAACAATAACCGACCAAAAAAAACAAAATTAACTAGAGCTAATATTGTCTATATAAAATTATTTTAATTTATATAAATTGCATAAAATTTTCAATAAATCCTCTGCCAATAAATCTAAGTATCCGCTCAAAGGATGCCAAGCAGTGGATCAGCCAGTGATGGCAAAATTGGATCCTCCCATTTAGACGAGCTAACCAAAGTTGAAGTCTCAAAAGACACGGATCAAAATCTGATGGTTCAAATTACACGGGTTATAGCCCTGCTCAGTATTTGAGGCTGTACTCCGCTGGCAATTAATTTGATGGTTGAGATAATTGTTAGATAGAACACTGTTCTGGCCTGTATATATATATATATAGACCTGGCTGTATATATATATAACCGACCTCCTCGTATACACTCGGAAGATTCATAGTCACTGTACACTTTCTACATGGTATCAAAGCGAGTCTAGACATCCCGGCGCGCTAGCTTCTCCTCCGGCGAGCTGACCCATTCCTCCTCCTCGTCGACGTCTTCTTTTCGTCGCCGACTCTCTTCCCAGTACTCCCCTCGCTCTCTCGTCTCCATTTCTTCTTCTCCCTGTCTCCCCGCAGTCACCTTTTCTCCGTCCCACCTCCGCGCGACCAGGCGACGGTCTCGATCCGCCTCCTCGTCCCTCCTCGCACCCGTCTCCGCTCTTCCTCTTGTTTCGTGCATCTTTCCTTCTCTGACGCCGGCGCACCTCCGCGCTCGTCGTCTCCATCGGCTGGAAACCTCCCTCAGTTCTCTCCGACCCAATCCGCGCTACGGTCTCTCCGCCGTCCACAGCTCTATCTCGCCCATCCCGACGACTTCTCGCTCAGCCTTGGCCGACCCTCAGTGGCGCGCGGCCATGACCGACGAGTATAAGGCCCTAATGGACAACGAGACCTGACGTCTCGTTCCCCGACCTCCCGGCGCCAACATTATAACCGGTAAGTGAATTTTCAAACATAAATTCCACGCCGATGGCTCCCTTGCCCGTCACAAGGCTCGCTGGGTAGTCCGGGGTTTCTCCCAACGACCCAGTGTCAACTACGACGAGACCTTCAGTCCCGTTGTCAAACACGCCACCATCCGAGTCGTCCTCACCTTGGCTGCCTCTCACTCCTGGCCGATCCATCAACTAGACGTGAAGAACGCCTTTCTTCACGGCATCTAATGGAAACAGTCTACTGCCAGCAGCCCCCAGGCTTCGTCGACCTTTCTCGGCCCGACGACGTCTGTCTCCTTCAACGCTCTCTACGGCCTCAAACAAGCCTCTCGTGCCTGGTATCAGCGCTTTGCTGTCTATCTTCGGTACATCGGCTTCGTGGCCTCTGCGTCCGATAGTTCCTTGTTCACTTTCCATATCGGCTCCGCCACTACCTATCTACTTCTCTATGTCGATGACATTGTCCTCATAGCGTCTTCGATATCTCTCCTCGATCAGACCATGGCCCAACTCCACTCTGAGTTTGCCATGACCGATCTTGGTCCTCTCCACCATTTCCTTGGCATCTCCGTAATCCGTTCCATTCACGGGCTCTTCCTTTCCCAACGCCAGTATGCCATCGACCTCCTCTAGCGTGCGGGCATGGCTGACTGTCACCCCACGACCACCCTAGTCGACACTTGAGCCAAACTCTCCGTCGCCGATGGCGCCCTCGTTGCCGATCCCTCTCACTATCGGAGTCTTGCCGGGGCTCTCTAATACCTCACACTCACCCGACCAGACCTCACGTATGCTGTCCAGCAAGTGTGCCTCTTCATGCACGCTCTGCGTAAACCTTACCTCGCGCTGCTCAAGCGCATCCTACGCTACGTGAAGGGCACCCTCTCCAACGGGTTGCATCTCAGCTCCAGTCCCATCGACTCCCTCACCGCGTACTCCGACGCGGACTGGGCAGGCTGCCCCGACTCTCGACGCTCTACGTCCGACTACTGCGTTTATCTCGGTGACACTTTCATATCCTGGTCCTTAAAACGCCAGACTACAGTGTCCCATTCCAGCGCTGAAGCCGAGTACCGCGCCGTCGCCCACACCGTCGCCGAGTGCTGCTGGCTTCGCCAGCTTCTCCAGGAGCTCCGTGCACTCCTCTCCACCGTGACCGTCGTCTACTGTGACAATGTCAGTGCTGTCTACATGACCGCCAACCCTGTCCATCACCGACGCACCAAGCACATCGAGATAGATATTCATTTTGTCTGTGACAAGGTTGTATTAGGACAAGTTCGGGTGCTTCATGTACCATCGGCACATCAGTTTGTCGATATAATGACCAAAGGTCTGTCTACGCCTTTGTTTATTAGTTTTCGGTCCAGTCTCTGCGTCTGTTCCCCTCCTGCTACGACTGCGGGGGATGTTAAACAGACCACTGGCCTGGACTGTATATATATATATACCCGACCCCCTCGTATATGCTCGGGGGATTCATAGTCACTGTACACTCTCTACAATCACTAATCTGCATGTACCCTCTCACTTGTTAGCAACTCCAGGTTAGAGCATCAGATGACCATGTTGTGTTTTAGGCCTCGATCTATCACGTTCCACTGCAGCATTCATCTAATGTATGTATATAGTATGGCTCTGTAGGGTGCGACTAATACTGTTAATACGCATTTCTTGCTTGTTGCTAGCCTGGTGTACGCATGCGTGCAATTTTGTTATGATAGTCTTTCCGATAATATATTTTGTATTGTTTTTTTCTAAATGATTTTATTGACATGAATGTTTGATTTCTCTTGTGTGAGGGAATGGAACTATAGGTAATGCAGTGAGACATGAGTAAGTTCACACCCACCATGATATACGTATTACAATTGTAGTGTCGATAAATCAGAACTAGCAACCTTCTCGTTAGATAAATTTTGGAACTCCTAACTCTATCACTCACATGATAATGCGAGACTATGGGTGGTTCTTGTTAGATAAATTTTAGAATTCTGACTCCATTGATAATACGAGATTTTGGGTGGAGACCATTTATAGGCCATTAAAAAAAATTCGACCAAGGGGGGAGATGTCTCCTTGGGCTTTGTTTTAAAGAGGATACCATGGTTTGAACCTAGGGAGCTTGAAACCTTGTCCAACATATTGCATCGCAAAAACTTTGGCTTTATAGGCCATTCAGATATCCATAAAATAAAATCATGTTCTACTACTTTACTTTCAAGGTTCGTTTAGGATGGAGGATTTACAAAGATAAATGTTGTAAATTTTCTATGTCAAAATGAACCCTCAATCTTTGACTCGCTACGTAAAAACACACGAATTGTTTCATCACTTATCGATTTTACCTAAATACTCCATTTAATCAAACACATCAACGTGGATAACTAAGTTTAGTATCGCAACGGTAAGGTATAAAGGTATAAGGAACCTGAGGGAGTATTGCCTCTAAATACGTAGGGCATGATCCCACAAACAAAAGAGAATGATTTCACTTAATATACTAATAGCTAGTAATTAAATCACTGTGTTTATATATATGCATGCACTATGCGAGACAACAACGTCAGGCATACACATCCAAATACCCAATGAAAGAAGGGGAAGTGCACAGAAAGAGCTGTCAGGGACATCCCCATCAGCAGATTTCATGAGCCAGTGTATTCGTTGGAACTCGGAACTGCAGGTAGCTCACCAGAGAAGACGGTGCAGACAGCAGCAGCATTGAAACGCTGATTGCAAAAATGATTAGATTGACGAAAATTTGCCAAATGCGTCGCAGAAAGTCCTGAGCGATCTTTACATGGAAAGCGATCGCTGTACTGTTCATGTGCATAGACATGTTGATCGATCGAGACTCCGTTCTAGAGAGGAAGCTTAGAACGGGGAACACGCACTGCAATGAACTGAATTAAAATGCCAAAAAATTAAGAGAGATTGACCAATTGATTCTGAACAAGCAACTTGCCAACAATAATTGGCGGCACATTAACACAAACCGCCCAGAGGAATTTGGGCTTCCCGTTTTGGGTTACACAGGAGATTATTATTGCTCCTTAATTCTGGTGGCTGCACAACCAAATCATACATGATCTAGAATGATCTTAGTTTTGAGTTTTCTTTTAGACATTTCCTCTATCGACTGATAATAAGCTGTAAAAGCAAGTGATTTAAATGACCTCACCAACCAAACAAACCCTGTAATTACTATCTTGGACTCTCATTTATCTACGTACGGAGTACTATTTTTTGACATTTCCAATCGACTTCGTCGAATGATCCATGGCGCATGCATGGCCCCGCCGGGATCTTCTACGCGCAGGCCGCGGTGGCGCGCTCCGCGGCGCCGTATTCCCCGGCGCTGCGGAGCTCGTCGACGATCGGGGCGAGATCGCGCGGGCGCACCTCCATCCGGAGCCCGTGCTTCATGAACAGCGTGAGCGACATCTTCTGCTCGACGCGGTGGCCCGGCGCCACTGCCAGGCGGTGGCGGAGGAGCACGCTGCCGGCGATGTTCCTCATCTGCAGGTAGGCGAGGTCCTTGCCGAGGCATATGCGCGGGCCGGCGTTGAATGCCACGAACCTGAATGAGTCGTGCGGCTCGAACTTCGTGCCGTCGGCCGACAGCCACCGCTCCGGCCGGAACTCGAGGCAGTCTTCACCCCACACCGTCTTCATGCGTCCCGCGGAGTAGATGGAGTAGGTGATCGACGACCCGGCCGGCACGAACGTGCCGTCGGGGAGGACGTCGTCGGCGACGACGTGCTTGGAGTCCTCCGGCACGGAGGGGTACAGGCGGAGGGTCTCTGAGAGCGCCGCTTTGAGGTAGACGAGTTGGTCTAGCTCCTCGAAGTTGAGCGGCGCGGCGAGCCACAATGCCGGGTCGTCGGCTCCGCGCGACGCGGCCAGGACGGTGCAGAGCTCGCGGACGATCTTGCGCTCGGCGGCGGGGTGGGTGGAGACCAGCCAGAAGAACCAGGAGAGCGCCACCGAGGAGGTGTCGCGGCCGGCGAGGATGAAGTTGAGCGCCACGTGCTGCAGCGACTCGTCGGAGTAGGTCCCCTTCCGCATGAAGCGCGAGAGGAGGTCGTCGTGCGGCGTGGCCGACGCGTCGCCCTTGCCGTTGTTGCCGGCGAGCTCGAGCTTCCGCGTCTTGATGACGGCGGAGAGGTAGCGGTCGACGTGCTGGACGCTGCGCGCCAGCGTGGTTTCCATGCCGAGCCCCAGCCACTTCTTGAACCGCCACACGCACTCCGGGAAGATGAACCGGTTGAGCGTGGCCTCGGTGGCGCGGTCGAACGCCGAGGCGAAGTCATTCTCCGGCAGGCCACGGGCAAGCGTCTCGGGGTCCTTGCCGAACGCGAGGCCGCAGATGTTGTCGAAGGTGAGGCGGAGGAGGAGGTCCTGGAGGTCGACGCTGGCGCCGGCCGCGGCGGCATCGGACAGGATGGGCAGCAGGCGGTTGTGGATGGACCGCGACACCCATCGCGACATGGCGGTGCGCAGCGTGCGCGTGGTGAACTCTAGCGCCGCAGTCTTCCGCTGCGCCACCCACGTCTCCCCGTCGGAGTTGAAGATGCCGTCGCCGAGCAGGTCGCCGAACACGCCGTGCCAGAAGGGTCCCTTGGGGTAGTTGTCGAACCGTGCCTTGAGGACGTGCTCCAGGTTCCTCGGGTCGCACGTCACGGTGACCAGCCCGCCGCGGCGAGCCAGTCCTGGCACGGCGAAGATGCACGTCTGGTAGGTGCCCCGGGTGCGGCGGAGGTTGCCGGCGATCCACTCGTGCATGTCCTCTGCGTGCTGCACCAGCCCCGGCAGGCTCCCCACCAGCGGCCACACCCGCGGGCCGCTCAGCCCGCGAGACATCCGCCAGAACCACGCCATGTACGCGGCCACGGCCGCCACGACCACCGCCCACGTCCCCGCCTCCATCGCCACCACCACCACCAAGCTAACCTATCCAATCAACCCAACACCCCGAGCTGCGCGCTGCTACTGGCGATCGATCTATCGTGCACAATAAGTGAGCTCACATGCATGGGCCGGACAAGCAGTTAGTTAGCCAGCAGCAAGGATGAGAGACAGTGTGTGACTGTGCGAGTCGCCAGTGGCCAGCTAGCTCCCTGACCTGAGATCGAGAGAGAAGCAAGCGATCGCTATATAGAACCTGCCCGAGAAGCAAGGCGATGGATGGCAATAAATTTGCCACTCTTGCAGTCTTACTACACGCCTAAAAAAACAGAAATGCCAGTCATACCAGCTGCAAGTGCATGCTCGGTACAGCTTATGGGCCAATCGTTTTGGTCAAATATAAAAAATATGTGAAATAGTATATTAGCAGAAATAATAATAATAATTAAAATTTTATATTTATATTTTTAGCGACTTAAACGATAATAATAAAAAACTATAATAAAAATTAAAAATTAAGTTTTAAATTTAAAAATTGGCGTATGTATTTTAGACGGGACCTATATCAAGCGTCCGGGCGAACCATAAATTGCCGGCAGGGGCCGTTGGGTGGCCGTCCCCGCGCGCGCCGGTCGATCGATCGATCAAACGAACGCGCGCGGCGCGGCCACGGCCAGCGCGCGCGCGCCGCTTGCCTGCTCTTGGTTGCCTGCCTGCCTAGCTGCCGGCTTGCCTGCTGTGGTCGCTGCGGTTCTCACCTAATTCTCGGGGGATGCCATTCAATGCAACGGCGGGCGCACACCGAATTGAAGCCGTGATTTCAATGGCGTACGTACGAGCCGCCGGCTGTTTGCTCGGCTTGGCACTTTTTTTAACCGAGCCAAAGCTAAATAAGAATCGATCAGTAGTAGATCAACCCCTTTGTTACGACGGTTTCAGCTTTGGTTTGGTGAAGGTCTTGGTCGTTATAGCTACGTACGTACGTACAGACGTACTATGCACTGGCTAGGTAGGTATAGCAGCTGAGTAGGACGTGTGCGCCGGGGGGCGGTGCCAGTACCATGCAGATGACGGCATGCGTGCCGAGACGCAGTTAAGTAGATGGCGGGGGCAGAGTGAAAACTGGCCAACTGACCAACGGTTTCTCGGACTGCCTGTGCTCCTTTGGGGACTTCGGGTTGAGGTGGTTTTGACGAAGGCAGGACAGGGATAGATGGGTCGCCTTTGGAGCGTCAGCGAACACAGGTGAGATCTTGTCAAGCACCAGGGTTGACGCGGTTTGGAGGGGTTGGGTCACCCAACGTCCCAACCTTTCACAAAAGCGTAGATTAGCTCCTAGACCGTACAGGATGTTAGCTTGGTTTGTGTCACTTGAAAACTACTCCGTAGATCTTCTGTACCGCTAGTGACGCGTCATTAGCGGTGAAAACGGATCGGTTTAGGCCGGATCTCGCCCTTTTCATATCCTAACCCATATTTCATAATCAAAATCAATCGGACACACGGATAGTGTTAAATATAAATATATATAGAACGAATACTTCCAAAAGACACAGATATATACACGATCTGTTATAAATACTTACACGTATATCAAGGCAACAATCATACCATATATTACTACATAGATAGCCATTTAACCATTCCATATTTTCACACAAGCAGCAGAACGGAGGCAAATGAATTTGCTACCAATATAATATGTATATTGCGACTAAATCAACATGCTTATGTTAAAATATTTAGGGGCAGCATAGCATAACTTCATAGTGGCATCAAACAGTAAAAAGTAGTGCATCGATATACATATATCACTACATATTTATATTACATATCACTATAACTGTTCTCACAGACAAAAGACCCACATCAGTGTATCACTGACTCCAAGTCTTAATCACTATTTGCTGCCTAATCCTACAAACAATAGAAAAATTAGATTAATACAATATTTCTTATGACGCTATTTACTACTTAGCTTTCTCAAAATCTAAAAAAAAACAATTGATCATTAATAGCTTTTTTCGCAATAATGAACGCATTAATATTTAACTTACCTTCTCGTGCATGTTTGTGTTGAAGTTTGTCATCTATCTTTATATCCAACTCATCTGACCATAGCCCAACCCAGCGATGAATCATGAACCAGCAGTCCAACTCACAATAGCAAATCGTTATACATAGCCACACAGATACATAAATTATAAACCATTAATCTAAATGTTATAGACTTATAATAGATGAGGAAGCGATGTACGATGGGCATCGATCGATAGGAATTGCGGTGGTGGAGCAGAGGCAATGCGTCAGGCTTGGTGGTGGTGTGACAGGTGCCGCGGCCTAACACGGCCAACGGCGGATCAACAAGCATCGCGGTCGCATGCGACAAAGGTTGACGATAGCGAGATGGGCTACGACAGTGGAAGAGCAGAACGACGAGCATGCCTCGCCCCTTGTGCGAGAGCTGGTGGCGGTGTGTGCAAGCGACGCCTGATGACTTGAGTCCTAACGAATTGGTGTTGATCCCGTGCAATGCAAATGCTTTTAGCCTTATTTCGTGGGTTGGGTGGTTGGTTGGTTCATTTGCTATTCAGATAATATACGAGTATCTATTTACATAATACCCATATAATATATGGGATACTTTGTATTTATTAGATAACCCGATCTCATATCCGCTAGGAAAACAAAACTGGATTCAACTCCGATATATATAGACCGAGTACCCGAAATTATCCCACATTAAAACGGTTGGACGGGCGGTCAGAAATACCCACCCCATTTTCAATCCTACTACAGCTGAGTGAGCAGGTGGGCTTCGTGGGCCTAAATCGCCAGCTCGCCATTGACGGCGCAGACGTGAGACGAAGAGAAACCAATCACGTCAGATCGGAATGAGCTATTGGGCTGGATCAGATCGGATGCACGAGTTCATGGCCCACGTTGGTCAAGGAGAACGGCGAGATGCACCGGTGCGCGGCTCGCCCCGAGTTTTTTTTTTGTGTGACTAGTTCACACTAGTTTCGTTAGGCTTCGTCTGTAAACATTCGTTTCGTGGGCTTCGGCAAAATAACCCTTATCTCCTTGCCACTTTAACGTTTTGACATATCCAGGCTCTTTACTCCTTTTCCTTATTTTAGGCACATGAAAGGACTCAATTGCCCTCCAGCCTACTCCTCCCCTTGCATTGTTCGGTTGAACCAGATCCGAGCAGAACGACGCTGCAGCCGCCGCCGCCTGTTCCCGCTCTCCTGACCGGCGCCCACCACCGCTCGCGCTGCAGGCCGGCGACGTCGCCCTCCAGATCAGGCCAACTTAGGTAAGGAACCCCTCACGAATCCATTTTTCTATCCCGTTTTGCAATCATTTGAAGCGTTTCTCCTATTCGTTTCATGGATTTGAAGCCTCATGTGATGCTTGAGGGGAGGAAACAGTGAGCACGTGGGGGAGCAAATCAACGGCGCCATGGTTCTCGACGACATGGAGACAGCAGTGGTATAGAAGCCGAGCAGGGAGCAGATAAGATGGGATTGGAGGCCATCTGTACCGGGAACTCATGTCGGGACTGGAGAGGGCTGGCGGGGCTTCAGCAGCTGAGGGCGGAGCAGGCGAACTCATTGACGGCGGCGTGACAGCACGGCCAGCGGGTTGAGTTCGTCGGCCACCGTCGTCGCCGGGGTTGGAGAGGTACGGCAGGGCCACTTACCGGTCGGCGTGGCAGGAGGGGGCGGCGTGGCTAGAGACCGGCGAAGGGGCCGGAGACCGGTGGCGGACAGGGATGGCAACGATCCGAGCAAGAGCAGCAGCGACGGCGGCGGCGACCGAATCGTTCAGGCGTTGAGGTAATATGGTCCAAGGGGCAATTGAGTCCTTTCATGTGCCTAAAATTAGAAAAAAAAGGAAGGAAAAAGGAGTAAAAAGTCTGGATATGTCAAAACGTCAAAGTGGCAATGAGATAAGGGCTATTTTGTCGAGGCCCACAAAACGGACGTCAAATTGGCGAAGCCCACCGAAAAACGAAACACTCCGGTAGTCTAGCGGCCAAATACAACTCCCGATCCCCTCGTGTCGTGCTGTCGTGTGGCAGCGCAACCGCGGCATCGTTGCTCGTCGTCCGTAGTCTAGCGGCCAAATACACCTCCTGATACCCTCGTGTCGTGCTGGCGTGTGCTAGCGCAACCGCAGCATCGTTGCTCGTCGTGCCTTCTTCCTATCCCGCTCTTGGTCGAGCGAGTCGTTCTCCACGCTCCCTTCTCGTGCGCTCGCGGCCTCCGCCTTCCAAGGTTTCTCTCCTGGATTAGTCTCCTCGATTTGTAGATTTTTTTGTGTGTTTGTTTTGGGTATAAGAATGAGAATAGATTGGCTAATCTGAACTCCAAACAACAGGAGCAAGATAGAAGGATGGGGGAGGATGGCAACGGGAGGGGGAGGCCAAAAAGACAGGTCTGGAAGGCACTAGATTATTGCTCCCGGGCAGCTCCCACGACAATCTACGCAGCGCCAGCAGCGATCAGTAGCTGAAGCAGGTACTCGATTCCCTCAGATCGTCCAAATTATCCGTAAGTATGGCTGCCCATTCCCTTCATCCGTCGACATCACACCTCTTGCTTTAAGAATACATATAGAACTAGTGTTAGACAACCTGAACAAGTTTAGAGATTGCCAAAGTTTTGTCCTTGGGTGCAACTGGTTGGGACAATTTGTCTTTTTCCTGTTACGTGGTTAAGACTTTAGCTATAAAATAACAATGAAAAACATGAGCACTTATGTGATTATTGTAGGGATGAACTTTTCTTGAAGTCCTGGAGTTTATTTTGATTGAAATCTTTGGATTCTTCTTTTGTAGGCTATTTATCAACTATGGTCCTTTATGGTATGTAACCTCTCTTTCCATGTTATATATTACTAGTATTTATCAATCTCTGGACTATTTGGTGACTACTAGTATTCATCTTTTCTTTAGGTTCAAGCTGTTTTTCTATTAACAGTTGTCATTTAAGTATGTATGTATGTACGTACAGATATGAGTATTTAGACATTTAAGATTGATTACTCTGATAGACTCGTGGACATTTAGCTACCTTAGCCTATGCTTATTTATGATCTAAATTGGTTTGACATCAGTGTACGACTTATTTATCAACTATAGAAAACTAGTTCATCATATATTATATTTAAAGTCGAATTAATAGCCTAGGGTTTGCGTAGCAATTGGTATTAGTAACAACATATAGAATACATATCCCACTAGTCCATTGTCTTTTTTACTCTGTGAATTACTCATTACTTTACTTTCGTTTATAAAGGTGTTGTGTTTGCAGTCAGATTCTTCCACCCTTCTGCAGTTTTAGCAATAAATTTAAAAATCTTACTTTCATCTATATTGATGAATGCCTAGAAACAACACAAAACATCTGAGAAAATGTTGATGAGATGCTTATGACAGGAGAAGAGAGACTAGAGATTGCATGATTGGCTATGGCTGTATTCTTACCAGTGATCTAGGCATATTGCTTTCATACACAATATTTTCTCTCTCTTTTCTGGCATTAATCTTTTTTCTAATTTGCGTGCTTTGTTGTCAAACTCTGAAACAATTCAAGAGTTTATGATGGTGTTTGTTGATCATGATCATCTTTAGTGACATACAGCATTATACTCCGTCAGAATTGGTGTACCTTTCTCTCTAATGCTTTTGTCAAAACTGAAATGAAAAGAATACTGTCGGCCTTACAATGCGAACATTTCTCTTCCAGTTTCTTCGATGGCGCGCTGCTGCAGATTTCTGTTAATCATGTTTCGCGGAAGTGGACTGGTCAGTTATCATGTAGAGTTCCATAGCTTAATTGGCATTCAGAACTCCTGCACGGAGCAAAGAAAGGCATCCTCCATAATAACTGCAAAGTGCAGAAAATGGAAGATAAAAACCTCATTTTTTTCTTTCTTTTTTTTTTTTGGAAAAGGGTGCAAATGTTTTTCATTCAATCACCAAATAATGTACATCAGCTAACAGCTATTACAATATGTGAATCTGGGTACTCTTGATTATGAGATTCTTCAGGAATAAACAGTCTCTGACTGTCGATGCAAACTTATAGCCTTCAGAAATTCAGATACTGGTGTTATATAAATCTGGGAAATCTCCAAGTCTAACTAGTACCAATGTACCATTGTACCATTTAACAATCACCAGAAATGTGATACAAGATTGGTCTGGGACAAAGCCAGCACATCAGCAGAAGCTCCATGCGAACAAACAGCATGATTGCCAGATAGAAGTATGATTGACAGAATAAAGAAAAATCATGCCGTCAGGCTTCTAAATCAATGTATCAATAGCTCGGTATCATAACGCAGCTAAAGTTAGGATTTAGATTTAGGGATTCCAATTTTTAATTTTGAGGGTCTGGCTTTTGTTCTACTGCTGTTCCGCTCTGCCTTAATGGATGAAATCACAGCATCAGCCCCTGGACCAAGACCTTTCCTGCCAACTAATTTCACACCAAGTTTTTCACAGAGGTAATGCAACCTCATTTCATCACTTCCTCTAACCTCTCTTAACTCCATAGCCTGCTGTCGCGATAGTAATGTGTAGACATAAAGTTGTTGTTGCTGGTTAAAATATGATTGGAGCTGCTGAAACAACAATTTATTTGAGTGGTGCTGGTCTGTCTTTCCCCCTTCAGTTGCACCTTTCTTTCGAGAGCCACCTAGTTCCACCTTCAGAATGGCTGGGGATTTTGGATCAGAAGCTTTTCCACCGAAAATGACAGAAAAGCTACCAAATTCCAAATCTGGTTGCCTAAACAAGTCCATGAGCAGAGCAGCACAAGCCTGTGTGTTCGTTGATGGACCTTTTTCAACCTTGCTCTTGGCTGCTTGTGCATTGGCATGGAGAGTGATGTTTGCAGCCTCCCGCAGACCACTAATAAAAGCACCATGCATTGTTGCTGGATAACGTCTCGTGGTGGCCTCTCCAGCGAAAAACAGCTGCCCATCTCCAACACTTTTGGCTAGTATGTCATAGTCATCTCCAGATGCTCCAACAGCAATATGAGAATATGAACCTAGACTGAAGGAGTCTGCGCCCCATCTAGTACAAACACTTTGCAGAGGATCTGGGACCTCAATACCTTGCGGTTCATAGATACCTGAGATACACAACATTTGTCTTTTAGACAAAAACCCAAGGTTTTAAGCAGTCAAACCCATTGTAACAACCAACAACATACTACATACACGGCTACAGATATTTCAGTGCAATTGCAGAGGTTAATGGAATGAAGAACCTGTTGCAACAGTCACTTGGGTGAGGCATGTTGAATCACTACCTTATGCAGATAGTCATATAGAGATCTAAAATACGATGATAGATTTTAAATCACTAGAAGACTATCGGCATAAGTTAGTAAAAAAAATTCTGATGATAGCCATTCAAAAAAAAATGACGATACGAGATAAAGGTCTCACCTCTCAGTATCTTGAGGACTGAACTGACAGCATCAGTTGGGGGTATGATTTCGAAGTTGTGGGTAGCTTCACCAGCAACCAGTGCCATCAGCAACGGACCACCTGCCACTGTTGCATAACTATAGAACAGAAAGAACTCTCCACGATGACTTGGGTCTTCGGTCAGGTGTCCAAAGGTATCAAGGTCAGGGCTCCAGAAAACATGAGGAAACAACATTGCAACCTTGTTCAACAACCCAAAGCCTAGTCTTTTAATACCATCAAGTTTTCTCTGTGGCAGTTCAGGTACAAACTTGATCCCTTCATTTTTCAGAACCCCAAGTGGAACAGTGCACAGCGCCATGTCGCCTTCATACACCTGCCCACCATTGACAACCACCTGAACCCCATCCCCTCCATAACGTATAGTGTGCACTGTCCTCTCATAAACAATCGGCACATTCTCTGCCAGGGCCTGCACAAGCCTCCCATTGCCGCTAGGCAAGAAACAATGATCCCCACCCATGTCATATGGATCATCCTGGTCCCAGAATGCAAGGCTCAGCTTTGACAGCAATCCTGCATTAGCATACTCTAGATTTGCTAGGTGCCAATTGAACAAGTTCATCTCCTGCTCTGTGGATACACCGCTATCCGTCTGCTGTAATGTCTCAAGTGCTGTGCCAAGTGAGACATCCATTGCCACATTCCCCATTGACGCCCGTAGAAGACTAGCCTTATCAAGAAGCTTGTTAAATGTACCCTCCACTTTCTTATCTATCTCTGGATCAACTGGTGACCCATCAGGTCTGTATAGTGGGCACTTGTCTCTGATCTTGTGCATTGGCAAGCCGAGCTGCTTCGCCACAATGCCCAGTGGGTTCCCAAATGTGCCGGTAAGCACACTACCACCGAGGTCAGCAGCAGCTGAGCGTCCACCCCCTTCCATCTTCTTGGTGTACACACGGCCACCACACCGCTTGCGGCCCTCCAAGACGACCACTTTAAACCCGAATGCCACCAGCTGCCGTGCCGCAGCGAGCCCAGCAAGGCCAGCGCCGATAACAATGACAGTGTTGGGTCTCGTCGGCTCTTTGGGGAGGCGCTCCTTGATGGCAGGCGCCACGCCGAAGTTGACATAGCCATGGGAAATAAGGAAGGAGTAGGCAGCGCTGAGGAGGTGGTCACAGTGGGGCGGGATGAGCGTCGCGAAGGGCTCCTTGGCGAGCCATGAGTTGAAGGTCTCGCGCCACTTTGTGAGTAGGTGATTGCGGATGAGGATGTAGTTCACCTGCTCGATGCCGCCCACTTCGGAGACCACGCCCGCTTCGATCTCCTCGTCGGTGAGGGAGTCCGCCGGGAAGCCGGCGGTGAGCGCGGTGACGGCCTCCGCTTTCGGCTCCCGGTTGATCACTATGATATCGTCGGCGGCGGAGGAGGGGGGTGGCGGCTGGGCGGGAGGAGACGCGGCGGCGGCAGGGGAGCCGGAGGGGAGCTTGCGGCGGAAACCGGTGCGCTTGCGCTTGTTGGGGAAGGCGGGGTTGGGGAGGACAAGGGTGGGCGTGGGTGCGGGAACGGCGTTTTGGGCGGGGTTGGGGTTTGGGGGAAAGGAGGAGAGGAGGGGGAGGGGCGTGTAGGGACGTGGTTGGTCAGACATGATCGCCGGCAGCCTCGGCGGCCGCAAGAGCCGGCGCGCCCGCTTGATAAATCTGGTGGGGTTTAGATGGGGATGGGAACGGTGCGAGTCGGATGAGCCATCTGGTTGTGTGCGGAGGACTGCTGAGGCGCCGCCGCTATGCGTGAGGCCGGAGGTGGAAGACGGTCAGGGGCGTTTCGCACTTTCGCTGTACTAGTTTTTGCCTTCCAATATACAATACGTAAGATGCCTGTACGTTACAGAAGGCCATCAAGCGTCAAGCCTATAAGGCTTCATGCTAATACTACGTCACAACATAATGAATGTTTTGGAAACAGCTTCATTATATTTTTCACCCACAATACTCTATGTGTATGTGTGGCCCACAAAGTGATTCCCAAATCCATGATATAATAGAAATATAATGCTGTCACTTGTTGAACTCAATCATTTGAATTGGAAGTGCAACGTATAAATTGCATGATTTGCAGAAAGTAGAGTTTTTAGTTGATGATGCTTCAACAAGCAAAACTGACCGATAACATATATACACATGGTTCATCGTTGAGTGCCCTTGGCTTCTTCAATCAAACTGATGAAGAATTAAAACAACAAATCAACATACATGTATTCGTACATTCTGAATCGGCTTCTTCAATACGCTCTCTGGGCAGTATGAAGTATACCACTTTACATAACTGTACTTCACCAATACAATACTACATCGTGGCAGTATTGTTGCCAAAAGAATGGTCTGTCCTCAACATTATTACTTCACTACTGTTAACAACGGGTGGTCTCTCATGATTCTGTAAGCTATATGTGACTGAGAAGGGATCCATGAAAACGCCGAAGAATGAGATCAGTGGATCTGCTCGTGCACTGTCAATGGATAGCTTCAGAAATTGACCTTCGCTGACTGGAAATTGAAGCAGCCTCTTGTAACCAATTGTCGTGCCTTCAACAATTGTTTGCCATAATTCATCCACTAAGGTTTCCACGTGGAACTTGATGACACGCTGTCCCATCTGGATAGGCTCCTGGAGTTGGATCACATTGAATGAAGTAGATTGTCCGAGATCAAAGAGAATTTCCCAGGAGCTCTGCCCCTCCTCTGGAGCCCAGTATGAGTATATGCTTTCCTGAAGAACATTGGAGGGTGCAAACTGCTGATTGCCTAGGCCACCACGCACGGTGCTTGCTGTAACAGTGGCATTGGCAGCAAAATTCTGAGAGAAAATCGTCTTCCGAATCTCAGTAAATTCTTGAAGGACTAGCATGTCTTCAGTAGGAATTAGGCCGGATGAATTTGGGGGGACGTTCAATATGAGTAGACAGTTTCTACCAACTGATTTGTAGTATATGTCAAGCAGAGTTGTAACATTTTTTGGTTTCTCGGAGGCATGCCAAAACCAACCTGGCCTGATGGGAACATCACATTCTGCAGGAACCCAATCTTGCCCAAAAGGATCCCCACTTTGTGAGTATCTGATAATGAAGTTAGCATCTTACTAAGTAGACTATTGAATTTTGAAACATAGAACGTTCATCAATAACAAGCAAACTTCTCCATCAAAAATCTATCAAATCCAAAATAGTGCAGGTTGTAGAACTATAATATGAGATGTAAATTCCAAAATAAAGATGAAGCACAAAATAATTACAGTATATCTCATGTTAGACAAATTTAAGTACTATGTCATTGCTATGCATTAGTCAATGAGTCAAGAGCATCATTCCAACTTCTGTACTGCATAGGTACGGGGGTTTATTGAAGTCTGTGGACATTCTTGTGGCTCATTCCATTCTCTAAGGGAATGTAACAAACTAACATCTAAACCACATACCACTGAATCTACAATTTGCACTGCCTATTTTCCATTCCGAGGATAGAAATTAAATTTGACAGGCTTTGCAGTAGCAGTCTCTTGCTCATGTGCACACACTCTAAAGTAATGCTGAGTAGTAGCACTCTAACCAAATAATTTCAACAGTCCGTTGTCATGACTAATATTCCTTTACTTCAAAGAGAAGAAAACCACATTGTTTGGGTGTTATGATTAGTTACTCTTCTGAGAGGTCATCATTAGGTACTTTTGCAAGAGCATCAGTAATTGCCCCAACTTAAGTTATCAGTGCAGATAGTTGGGGAAATACTACAATACTGTATTTGGAAGGAATGCTTCAGGTCCTACGCATGATAGAACTCTGCATTTGTGCTATATTTGAAGTACACTAATAAGCAGTTGTCTCGATCCCAAAAAAAATATTTGCACTAGACAATTAAAATTTCCATTGAAGTGATTTAAAAGAACAATTTAGGTATCTAGAAGACTACAGGTACCTTTTTAGAAGATAGGTATTCTACAGACATGCCACAGTTACTGAATCCCAAGTCCAGAAATTTTATCTGGATAGTAGGGATATAATCCAAGAGGATCTTAATAGAAGTAAATAGCACTCTGTTTTCCCCCTAACTTAATAAGACTGTTACTTACTCAGGAATGATGTGCCCAATCGTCACCATGCTCTTGTTGAAAGGAGACCAGCAAGTATAATCTGCAATCCCTGCTTCATCTCCTACCCATCTTGTATCCGGTCCAGCATCTGAGAAGATAACAACCCTTTGCTGGAGCTGATGGATAAGTGCAAACCAGGCATCAAACATGTAATCCATGTCCTTGCCCTCTCCCTTTGCACCATCAAGCCAAACTTCCTCCACATCTCCATACCTGCACTTGTATGGTCAGAATCGTTACTCAGGAGAATATAAACTATGTTGACCACTAAACATATGAAGGGAATCCAAACAATGCAATCCACGCACAAAATCAAGTAGAGTGTACCAAATTGAGTGTATATAGCTCTCGGAATCCAAAGTAAAACAATAGATGCATAGGGATAGACATTCTATTATCATAAATAATTGCACAGGGATTAAACATTCCATCATCATAGATAATTGGAGAATAATGGTAGCGACTCTTAGAATTTCAAAGAAAAAGTGTGATGACTTTGACTTAAACAACACAAATTAATCACTGACTACTCTCAGATCAAAGAACCCACTAATAAACATTACTACTTTTGACCACCAATGCAAAGGATCAAGCAGAAAGGCAATGTTAGTTTTTGTTACCACAAGGGCACAAACACATCTAGATCGAAGCTCTCCTCAGCCTCAATCCAAAATTCAGTAGTGGACCTGCAAGATCCCCATTGACGAATACAACAATAATTTTGCAATTCGAACGCAAGTGCTAACATACCTGGTGAGTAATTCCGTCATCTGACCCATGTAGTGTTCGTTGTACGCGACGGTGTCGCCGTACACCGGCTCGTGCCGGTCCCACGGCGAGAGGTACAGCCCGAACCCGACACCTTCGGCGCGCGCGGCGGCAGCGAGCTCTCCGACGACGTCGCCGGCCCCGCCCTTCCACGGCGAGGCGGCCACCGAGTAGTTCGTCAGGGTCGACGGCCAGAGGCAGAAGCCGTCGTGGTGCTTGGCCGTGAGAACGACGCGCCTGAACCCTCCCGCCGCCGCTACGCGCGCCCACTGGCCCGCGTCGAGCGCGGACGGCGCGAACACGGCGGGGCTGGCGCGGCCGGTGCCCCACTCAGAATCCGTGAAGGTGTTGGGGCCGAAGTGGAGGAAGAGGGCCATCTCGGAGAGCTGCCATTGGAGCTGCGCGTAGGAGGGGATGGGGAGGACCGGCAGAGGCGGCGGCGTCGAGATCGCGGAGCCGGTGACGCCATGGGCGCAGAGGAGGAGGCCAACAAGCAACCAAGGAAGAATTGCTGCCATTTTCATCGACGAGTGGGTTCAGTTCAGCGTGGCGTAGAGTTGACTGCTGCTCTATGGTTTGTGTTGTTGCCGACGGCTGGTTAAACACTGGAAGGAAATGATTAACTATCTTTCACAAGAAAAATGGGGTAAATCTTACAAATTGTCCATCCAAATTGAGCTGTTAGACTTCTCTATATTCAAAATTTAAATTTTAAAGTTAATTTTAGTTTTCTATCTTAATTTAACTTTTAACCCTACTTCTAAACCGTTAATAATATAAAAGTTATATTTTATTTTTTTGTACGATTTATCTTAAGTCTAAGTTTATTTATTTCTAATTTCTCGATACATCCCAATTATTAATTACATAGCAAATTGTTATTGAAAATTCTAAATATTTATTAGTACAAATCTGCATAAACGGAAATTATATATACTTCACGTTCCGTGGGGCACACAAACGAACACATCGCGGTTTAACAAGGCCACTCGTTCGCTCCCGGCTCCCCCCACTCCCTCTCCCCGATTCCCGAAGCTTCCCGCCGAAGGAATGTGCTGGTGTACGCCCCTCGCCGCCGCGCCCATCGCAGGCGGCCGGTTTCCTCTGCCCTCCCTCCGCAGCCGCCGTCTTCGAGGGAGATCAGTACGGGCAGACGCCTCCCGGGAGGCCGACACGCGGCGGAAGAAGGTCGCCGTCGCCGGGGCCGGCTGGGCGGGCCTCGCCGCCGCGCATCACCTTGTCAAACAGGTCTGCCTCGCTGCTCCGTGGCGCTCCCTGATGCATTCGTGTTCTCGATTCGTAGCGGCGCACGCGCTCGTGTGGGTTATCTCGTGGATTCGTGCTCCCGCCCCCGCTCTCGGTGCTCGTTCGCATTACCCGTTCGTGCGCGCGTCCGCCATTCGCGTGGCGTGGAATATTCTCCCTAATTGTTTGCTTCGCAGTCTCTTATGAAATTAGAAGTGAAAAAAATGCTCACCTGCCAGTATGTCGAGTAGAGAAGTTTGGTGGGCTGGGTTTGTTCCTCATCACTGTACTTCCATTGATCAGGGATACGAGGTCACGCTTCTGGGGGCCGAGAGCAGCCCAACCGAGGAGGTTGGTCTCAGAGGTAATTTTTCTTCAGTTTTCAGTTTATATTGTTAAAATTTGTGCCAGTTCTGCTTCAGTAATCCTTTCATCGTGACGTTGCACATAGGGTTCTGGTATCCATACCGTAACATTTTCTCGCTGGTCGATGAGCTGGGGATTTCGCCTTTCACAGGGTGGACTAAAGCTGCATACTACTCTGCACAAGAGCTTGCAGTAACTCTCTCTCTGTTTTACTTGCGAATTTGTTTCTTCAGCTTTAATACCCTCAAAATTGTGATGTGCATGGATTTCGCTAGTTTGATTACAAAACAAACTATTTTTTCTCTGTACATTTAGTATTGGATGGATCAATATCTAATTTTAGTAGTTTCCTGATAAGACTGTAAATTGTTGCAGAAGGAATAATTTTATTCTAATGTGCACATGTCAAATCTAGCCTTGTATTTTTGTGGATTGATAGGTTTATTTTGTCTTTCTATTTTTTCAAAATTCCTCATAACTATTTGGATGATGTGCACAAAATAAGAGGAGAGCATGCCATGATGTAACAATCCATCCCCATGTATCATGTCGTTTCTCACTGAACTTTGTTTTGAATTTAAATAATCTTCAGGCCATTATTCTTTCCTAAATATTCTTAACTCAATTCAACTCAATACAGCCTTTCAGTCACAAACAAGTTGAGGTAAGTTAGAGTTAAAATCCAAAAGAAACTCCAAATCACGGTTCAGATACATCAATAACTGTTTTCTAAACATTTATATTTAATTACAGATCTTCAGATATATCTCATTCTTTTAATTTTCTTCTTATTGTCCCTCTCTATGTTATTATCTCTTTTCATATTATTATTTTTACTTAAAATTTTATAATGCATTGACACCTCTAGAGGTCTCCTTTAAAAATGACCAAACCATTTTAACCGATGTTATACAAGCTTTTCTTCAATTGGTGCTATCCCTATTCGATCACGTATATTCTTGTTTCGGACTCGATCCATTCTTATATGACCACAAATTCAATATAATATATATATTTTTGTAACACTTAGCTATTGAACATAACATTTTTTTAGTCTAACATTCTATCCTATATAGTATAGCAAGCTTAATTACCATTCTATAAAATTTGCTTTTTAACTTCTGCGATATTCTTTTATCATAGAGAATGTCAGATACTTGATACCACTTTAACCAGCCTGTTTTGATTCTATAGTTAACGTCCGTATTAATATCCTCATTCATTTGTAACATCGATCATAGATATTGAAAAGTATTTTTTTAGGCACTACTTGCTTTCTTAAACTCACATCTCTCTCTTCGTGTGCGATAGTGTCAAAATTACACATCAAGTATTCAGTCTTAAATATTATCTAAAAACAATATTCTTCCTTAAAGCCTGATAGCATTGTATTGTTCTGACCGCCTGCAGGTGGAATTTCCTATTTTTCATGACCAGCCTCGATTACCAGCTCCCTTTGGAATGTTAACATATCCAAAAGTATGATCTCTGCCATCTGGTTTACTGATTACCTATCTCTCCAATCCTAACCACCTCATATGTTCATACTATCCTAATTTTTCTTTGTTTCAGTTCCCCAGTCTTCCTTTAATTGATAGGTTGACATCAATTCCTGTCATGACTGCAGGTATGCTTGTACATTTGTCCAGCTTCTATCGTTAAACGCTAATGACCTCGCTTCTAACCACTTATTTGTTGCTCTGATCCAGTCATTGACTTTGACAACACAGACACTGCTTGGATGAAATATGATGCAAGTAAGGAAATTTTAGTACGTATTGCACTTAAAGTTTATAATAGTTGCCAGCTATAGTTATAGTAGATCATTTCTTCCTCATGTCTTCTTGTCATATTTCCTACAGTGAGTGCAAGAGAGCTGTTTAAGATGTTCGGTTGCTCTCAAAAACTCTACAAGGAAGTTTTTCAACCAGCAATTCAGGCTGCCCTGTTTGCTCCAGGGGAGCAATGCAGTGCAGCTGCAACACTGGGGATGTTGTATTACTATATGCTCTCTCATCAGGTTCTCTCTTCTGTCTTGCTCTTACTTTTTTTTCCTTTTCTTTTTTCTTATCTTCAGTTCTTCCTCTAATACATCCAAATTTACGTTGGTCAACAAAGCTCTTTCTAATGATTTCTCATAAATTCCCAAATTTACAGGAAAACTCTGATTTTTTGTTGTGCCATGGGGAAGTGGAAGACATAATTTTCTCTCCTTGGTTGAAATCACTGGAACTGAAAGGCTTAAAATTCTATGGGAACAGAGTTCCAACAAGTTTGGCTATAAATAAGGACACTGCATGTGTCTCTGGAATTGTCTGTGGAGAGGAGGTACATGAGGCAGATGCATTTGTTTTGGGTACAGGACTTTCTTCGCTGCAATGTATCATCAAGAACAGGTACATATAACATGAGTTACAGAGGTAGTCATTGCAAGAATCCTGTGCCTGTTTCACCAATCACCACTAGTTACATTCAGTAACTTAGAAGCTAAGATTTCTATAAAAATATGTACTACTTGAGGAGCCACACTTTTCTCAACTTGAAACATATTTTATCTTCATATATGTATTTGTCTGCCTTTTCTTACTTCTGAATTTCTTGTAGTCCGTTTCTACAGTCTCAGCAAGAATTTGCTAATGTTCTTCATCTGTCCACAATTGATGTGATCTCTATAAAGTTATGGTTTGATAAAAAGGTAATCACAAGTCACAACATACACTTCATTTGCTAAGCAGTACAATTCACATTGTTCTCACAACATTATTTTTGTGATATGTAATTTCAGATCACAATTCCAAAGGTTGCCAATGTTTGTTCTGGTCTTGATGATCCATCTGGCTGGACATTCTTTGACCTTACTTCAATATATGATGATTATACTGACAAATCAACAACAGTTGTGGAGGCTGAATTTGTACGTTCAACTTAAAATCAGCCACCTCTGTAGCAAATTAAAGCACATTCTTCCAGGATGTATCTTACTGTTACCAATTTCTTGTTGCAGTACAATGCTAGCCATTTATTGCCACTGAATGATGAGCAGATCGTTTCTGAGGCTTCATCACAACTTATCAAATGTATACAAGATTTTGAGGGGGCTATTGTGATTCAACAATTGGTCAGAAGATCTCCTAAATCTACAATGCACTTCCTTCCAGGTAAATTTAACTTTAACTTTGTTGTAATAAAGTGCCTACAGGAATATCGCACTTGATGCTCTTTCTTTGTTGGAACAACCTGTGATTCACAAGGCTTACACCTGTGCTAGCTCATTAAACTGCATAAGGCTTGAAAAAATATCAAGCATTGGTTATAAAATGATGCTGCGACAGGGTTCCATAATCAGGACATAGTACTCATAATCTCTTTCAGTGCACGGCTGCACACCAGCATCTTGAGAATTTATAAAACTATGCTTTCATTTACTTTACACTATCTCCTTGCCTCTTCGAAGTACCTAGTGTGGTATCTATGCCAAAAAAAATGCATTACCTGCAGGTTCTTACAAGTACACATTGCGAGGATCAGCTACCTTACCAAATTTGTTTATTGCTGGTGATTGGATAGTGAACCGACATGGGTCCTTTTCAAAGGTGAGCAGATAATATGTCAAACAATGCTTTGGAGTCATTACAAACTTACTCATGAATCTAGGTTACTTTTATGTAGGAAAAGGCATATGTGACTGGACTAGAGGCTGCTAACAGGGTGGTGGACTATTTTGGTGATGGTGACTTTGCGAAAATAATTGCAGTTGAAGGAGATGAGCCTCATGTAGAGACAGCACGCAATCTCAACAGAAGAGCCAATGAATTAAAGACTCAGATTCCTTTCTCGGAGTTTTTTATCCAATGACATAATTGGAAGCTTTTCAGTATGACCATGAGATTTATGCCCCACAACTCATAGATAAAAAAGGTCAAGCCAGTTCTCACTTCTGTTTTCCCTTATATGTCAAGCCAGCTTTTCCTACATAAAACAAGGTCAAGCCAGATTTTCTGTATGGCCATGAGATTTATGTTTCTTTTGCTGCCGTGGATATTCACCTGACAGACCTTAGTCATTGATGCTTCCAAATGAACTGAATTAAATTAGTAATAATTAAAAAAGTAGAAAAGAAGGTATGTGTCCAGTCTTCTGGAGTTGAGTTAGGTAAATTTCTGGACTCTATACATGTTTTTATTTGCATACTGGTTATCAACAAATACACATACTAGCTCAGACCACGACAGCCAAATCAACTGCTTCTGGAGTTAACTTTTGAGTGTTTCATGTACTTGCAGCATATACTTGAGCATGTCTATACAAATTTGTTCACAAAGAGATCAGAGAGTTTCTTCAGGTTTGTATTCCTTTCCTCATCATTTCCACAAACTCTTCATAGTCAATTGTTCCATCCTGTGAATTCTATGGAGGAAATAATTAAATCCATGGAAATGGCCCTAATTAGTGAAAATAAATGCCTTAGTTATGCTTTACCTTGTCTTTGTCAACTTCATCCAGTACTTGTTTAATGTTTGCTTCATCACTCATGGCGTACTCTGCCATGGCTTGTTCCAGTTCTCTTGTTATGTACCTAGAGTTATTTTTCATGGTCTCTCGTTAGTATATACTTTCTTTTTTATATAAACGAGTTTATACCAAGCGAAAAATGATGCAAGGAAAGCATGTGTTGAGCATTGTTATATGATGAACATGGTTGTTGCGCAGAACAAATTTCAGTGTTGGTTAATTTAGAGCTCTTTATTCATGGTGGTGAACAATATAAGGTATGTTCGTTGGCAAAGCAAAGATTATTTTACCCGCTGTTGTCCTTGTCAAAGTGTTGAAATGCACGAAGTAAATCCTCCTCCTTTTCCAGTTTATGCTTATTTACCATAGCTGTGCCACTCTTGTCTACGTCAACCTGTATCACAGTATCACTGGTAAAATCTTCCGTAAACTAAATCTCTGGTGAAGAGCGTAGCAAAAGCAAATGATCTTACTGCTTCCATAAGCTTCCGAACCTCCGCTTCACTAATCTTTGATCCTAGCTTAGTCAAACCAACCTTCAGTTCTTCAACTGTGATTGTGCCACTTTTGTCTGTATCCATGTTATTGAACATCTGTTTCAAGCCCTTGATTTCCTCAGGTAGGTTCTCTGCAATTACCTTGAGATGAAAGGAGACAGCGTGTCAACTTTAATTTTAGCCAAGGCATAGTAGCTATCCCTGTTAAGGAGGATTCCCACCTTAAGCGCTAATTGCTTTAATTTGTTCATTGCTTTGAATTGCTTCATTCTTGATAGGACTGCGCTATCGATAGGTCTGTCAGGTGCACCACCTTCTTTGAGCCATCGATGTTCTGTGGCGTGGAGACATCCATTTAAAGAGTTGGCAATACACTATAAACAATTGCAGATAAACTTTACATATAACCAAATATTAGCATAGCAAAACGCAATTCAGGTGTGCTACCTAAGGCCTGTGATGCGGTAATCCTCTTCTGGGGATCTTTTTTCAACATTTGTCTGATAAGCTCCTTTACACTTCCAGATAACGAAGGCCATGGGGGGCTACTGAAATCAAGATAACCGACCAGTATTGCATTGAATATGCCTTTCTGTGTCTCTGCTCTGATATACAAATTTGAAAATTATCTCCACAATACTTATACAATGTAGCATGCAAAGCTAAAGACTAAAGAAGTATGAATATTTCCCTGCCCAGAAAGGGGGCATCCCGCATAGAAGTACATACAATATCACCCAAGCGCTCCAGACATCGGCTTCTTTCGCATAATTTCGCTCTAATACTTCTAGTGACACACAGTAAGCACTTCCGACCGTGTCCTTGAACACTTTACCTGCTTTTATTGGGCAAAATTTACCTTGTACCTGTATATTATGATGAGCTAGGGTACGTGCATTATCCTCTCGTCTCTCGCAAGATCTTTCACCATGCATGGTCTATGCCTTTCTGCTTTGATATTGTACATTTCTGCTACAGATTTTGAGCCCAGAATCTCTGAACCCGTCCGTTTCCAACAGCCAAACTCATGATGTTGATAAAGTGAAAAAAAAACCACTACTGTGGCTAATGTGTGATGGCCCTGACCTTCTTCGATGAAGACGGAGAGTCCGAAGTCTATGGCCTTGAGCGGCGCGTCGTCGGCGGCGCTGGCTAGCAGGAAGTTCTCCGGCTTGAGGTCGCGGTGTATGACCCCCATGAAATGACAGACATGCACGACGGTGATGATGTCCCGGAACACGGCGGCGGCCTGCCGCTCGGTGTATCTCCCCTTGGCCGTGATGAGGTCGAACAGCTCGCCGCCGGAGCAGAACTCCATGACGAGGTGCACGTTGTCGTTGTCCTCGTATGCGCCCTTGAACTCCACGATGTTTGGCTGCCCGCTGAGGTGCTGCAGGATGGTGATCTCCCGGCGTACGTTCTCCACGTCGGTGCGCCGCAGCAGCTTCCGCTTCTACAGCGACTTGCACGCGTACCGGAGCCCCGTCGCGCGCTCCGTGCACAGGTACGTCGTCCCGAACGGCCCGTTCCCCAGCTTCCGCTCCAGCTGTTACAGCGTCTGCACATCCACCATCGGCCTCTGCAGCACGGGGCCCACCTCACCGCCGGAGGACGCCCTCCGGGACATCGCCCTCGCCGACGAGGGGCCCGGCCAGTACGACGGGGCCGGGTGCCTCGGGAAGGTCGGCCGCCGCCACGTCGCCGGCTCCCCACGCGACTTGCCGGGCTCGGTGGCCGCCGACGGCCGCCGCATCGTGCCGGACGTGAAGCAGTTGCCCATTGCAACAAGCCTCCTTCTTTTCCCGCCTTGCCGTTTCTTCTTTCTCTACTTTCCTTCTTCCTGTGTGCTTGGACGACGCTGCCGCCTTGGGTGGCGGCAAGTCGAGGGAGGGTGGAGTGATGAGGTTGGTTTGGGGGGTCGAGAAGCCGAGGTTTTGAAGTGTTTCTCTGCGCGCGGTGGACGGCGGGAGCGAGCTGCTTGACGTGATGCCTCCCCCTTCTTTCGCTGTTTGCTTTTGCTCTGGGTTTTGAGCTTTATGCGTTGTTTGGTTATCTCCAGAGGGAAAGGAAGATTCAAAGGAAGCCTCGGAATCACGCTCTCTCGCCTTGTGCAGGCAGTACAATACTTGCGGCGCCGCGACAGCCGATTTTATTCGGCTTCCTTGATGTAGAAACACCTGAACTTTTTATCATCAGGCCATCAAGGTCAGTACATTTGCCGGTCACTCTAGCAGAATGCAACTGCTAAACCGCGTCATACATCGATCCCCCCACCCCCAATTATCTCTCTGGGTCGCAGCCTTTGGGCCATTGGGGCTTTTTTGTTTTTAGGGTATGTTTGGTTGTGTTGCCCAGCTTGCTTAGCTAGGCAAGAAAATACTAGCCAAGGTGAGCTCTAGCTAATGGGGGAGAGGAAATTTGTTTGGTTGTGTTGCCTATGGGAGCAGTTATTCACTAACAGCGTTGCAATTTGCCTGGCAAAACTGCCTTTTTGCCTGGCAAAGCTAGCCTTTTTAACCACCTACCAAACACCAGGCCTAGCCAAGCAAGGCTAGAAAAGCTCTAGTCTAGGATCCAAACGCCCCCTTAGTCTCTCTTAACTCTTTGCCTCAGTTTACTCTTATCTTCGACAACAAACATCTTCATCAGCCGTAGCTCTAATAGTCTAAATCTTTCATACCAATCAATCGTTGCTGCTAGTCTTTTATTCGAATTGGATTGTGGTGTTGGTACATAAAAAGATTCCAATGTCATGGACCCCGTAATTTCCACCTCTACAAGTTTGAAACAAATCGAATGAAATCAAATCATCTCCATGGAGAGTTGAGAACAAGGGAAATGCATAATGAAAATAAGAAATTGAGCGCCATCATGCACCTTGGGGGTCTTACCGTGGTTGCACTCACTTGATCAAGGAGCATCGTGCTAGCGTCTACACTCTAGAGCAAGGAGCAGTGGAGAAGGGAGTGGTAGAGCAGCGGAGCTAGAGCGGCGGAGCAGGGAGCGGCTTGCGTCCATGCACCGTCGCGCATGTTGACATCTCGGACGAAAGAAGCGGCCGCTGCACCACGAGCAAAGCAAAAAGCTACACCGACTGCGCCAATTAGGACAGTCCGCTTATGTTGTTGGGCTTTTGGCACTTAATTTGATCTTCCTTTGGTTGGCCACTCACTGCGCACTACGAATTTGCGCTATGATGTATGGATTGTTGTGGAGTGTAAAGGGAAGGAGATACATCCTCCCTCTTATGTCTAGATTCGTAATTAAAATTTTATTTTTTTAAGACGCAGGGTGTAGATGAGCCGTTTTACCCTGAGCCAATACGTGATAGGCTATCTCAGAGGGTTACGAAAATAATTCCGGCCTATAATATAGCCTCAGAGAGGAATCAACTACGGGCTGGAGCTAATGTAACGACTGGGTCTAGCAAAAGCACTAGCAAGAAAATATTTTGGCCTCTAGGTTTTAAGGCCCTAATGCGCCCCCAAACTAAAAGGCCGTTTTAACAATGCGCTTGCATGGCTTCTGGCCTCAGCACGCGGTGACGCGCCCCCGGCGGTGACTCCTTGCCGGCAATCGCCGCCAACATCCGGAGGCGCCTCGCCGAGTGCGCTGCGCGGCTGCGCCAGTGGCACCCCTACGCGAGGCAAGCGGACGGAGGCCACCTCGCGCAGTCACGCCTGGCCTGAGCAGAGGAATAGCAGAAGCAGCAGCGCTAACCCTGCCGCGACGGCCACCGCGCACCGTTGCGGAGCGTGACGGCGTGACGGGAAGGTGGTCGGTGGGTCAGGGGACCTCGCGCCGTCGCTCGCGTTGCGCTTCGGATAAGCAAATCCGGAGAGTCAAATCGATTCAGAAGTTCAGTGTATCTTCGTCGCCCACGGCTGTGTTGGGGGGCATGGATCCGAAGTTGTCCTTTTTTTCGTTGTCTTCGACATTTTCTCCGAGCATTGGAGACCATTTCTTTGGAAAAAGAGGCGAACGCTTTGGAAATGGTCCGTCCTTCCTGTGTTTCTCGCCAATATACGTGATACCAAACCTTTTTATTTTCTTTACGAAGATAAATACTGAAGTCCCTTTGAAGGCTAGTCAGAGCTCAGCGGACCAGGAGGAGCATACATGTGTTGTGTTTGCAGTCCAAGGTAAAGAAGTAATTGTTCATGGTGACCGGTAAAGACCTTCAGCTATCAATCTTCTCATTTTTTTAATCAATTCTTCTCATATTGAACAGCTGTGCCTTATCTAAAGAAATTTAAGTGATTTGCAGCATTAGATATATTCCGTGTGAAGGCCTGAAGGGATTTATCTTTATTCTTGACGCAAAACCAAGTCTCGAATCTTATTTCGTCCTTAGTTAATAAATTTCGAAGACCTTAACTCGAGTCCAGAAAACAAAAGAACTTCTCATTGTTTCTTTTGTAGTCTTGTAATGAAAACAAAAGGAGTACATGGTGTTAACGATGTGGACTTTTGTGTATGGCCTGGAAGGTCGTATGGAATTTCTACTGCACTCGTTTTCAAATTAAGAGCTGTGGTTGACTAACTAAAAAAAAAGGATGCTGATGCACAGTAGTGTGATCCAGGGGTTCATTTTGTTTCTTGACACAAACTTGAGTCTTATTTTTTTATTACCCCAAAGCACCTTCCTACCTATTACTTTGGTTAACTTCAGAAGACACTGACTCTACCAAACTACATGTAAGCAAACACTAGTTGCATAACCGTTGGTTGAGAAGAGTAGACGAAAAGGGACCCAGTCTAGTATTCTCCTCTAGAAGATTAGGTTGCTGTAATCATGACTGTGAGTTGTGACTAGGTTTTTTCAGTGGGCGATGCAAGACCCTACAGTTGAAGGTGTATATATATGAGGTGACCCTGTTAAGCCTCATCTTATACAATTTAGAAAGAACAAAGTAGAAGAACGGCAGACAGCAGGTGGCGCCCAGACACACCAAAAGAGCCGGCCATAGCCCCCAAGAAGATGGCAGTCCCTGTTTACAGCATCACAAGGGCAGAGATCGATGAGTTCTGGAGGAGAAAGGAGATGGAAGAAGAGGAGCAGCGCCTCACCGCTGAGAAGGAGGCTGCAATAATCAAAGCCAAGACACTAATGGTCAGTTCTTATTGATCAATTGTGTTTTTGCGTTATCTGTCACTATCTCGACTTCTGATCTCCTTTACCAGCTCAAGTTTAGTATGGTATTTAGCATAGCAAATTAATCGTCGCATGTAAGGCAGCAAAAACTTCTGATGCAGATAGCCAAATTATCTTCTCATGAACTTGGAGTTCAGTTCAAATCCGAAAGAAAAAAAAACTATGACTTGGGGTGTCTGAATTGTTTGAAAAGCAGATTGAAGATTATACGCTGTTCGAGCAAATGATAAGGGAGATTCTTGAGGAGGGTATCAAAGGTGTCAGGGCAAGGGAGGAGAGAGACATCACCACGGCTGGAGCAACTGCTACCAAGAGCACTGAGGCAAGGATTGGCATCAAAGATTGGTAACCTCTTCCTACTTCTTAGAGCTATGCTATCCGTTCTTGCTGCAAATTTCCTGTAGTTGATATGGCAGGGTGAGTCCTTTTCTAAATAGTGCGTTTCCACATCCTCTTGGAAGTTGGATACTGGTCCAATGTGGAAAACAATCTGTATCCCACTGCATCCATTTCCACAGTTGGATTTACTGTTACAATTCTATAGTGGAATTTATAGTCAAGAAAGAATTATATGAGAGTGAGAATTAAGAACCTAACAAGCTCAACTTGAGATAGCCAAAATAAGAAGCGATACATTAAGTTTTTTTTTGGTAACAGTACTAAATATCAACACAGCTATTTTCGTGTGCATGTACAATTGCTTATATTCTGGTGCAATTACGACATCCTTTCAGAAGTAATCTTAATTACTTAGTCTTCAAAAAAAAAAGTATCTGTGGATATGACTGACCACCATCTTACCACACTGGCTGCAGGTGGAGAAAAAGTACTTATGCTTATCTGAATGAACCAGCAATGACATCCATGGATGAGAACGGCAGAAGGAAGCACGCCATCAAATACATCCCACAGGAGAGATGCATGAAATTCTTCTCATCGATTCCAAGTCAACATAATGCTACTACTTTTGCGATATTCTAAATGTGCAAGCCAAGGATAAGCTGAGGCATATCGGCAAATTAGAAAATATGCAAGTGGCATATGCATCAGCAATCATTCAATCAGCTATGTTATGGGTGGAATAAACTACATTGTTTTAAGTGTATAAGTATGTCGGAACCTAATGGTACTTTGAAATTAATCATTTGGTAACATTGTTGCCTTGCATGGTATAGAAAGCAGGTCATTTTAACTTATGATTAATTGTCAAGAACAATTTTAGTTGGTGTTGCTGTGGTACTATCAGAAGCAATTGCCAACACTTTTGTGACGGTATCACGCATGGTATTCAGCACTATACTTTTCATTACACTTAGTAATCTTCTTGCATACACATCCTGTTGTGTTTCAATTAATTCGCTTTTGTAGCGTCTCATGTATTCAACATATGTTCAGATATACAAAATCTAGCCTACTTGAATATCCTTCTTCATTAAAAAAACAGAGATAGTTCCTCAAAGGCTTGATCTTTTTATTGATTTATTTTGTTTCTGTACCTGCTTGCACAAGTGTCCAAACTCCAAATGCAACCAGGTTCTGTGAATACGAGGGATCAAAGTCATCAAACAAACAAGAAACAGGAAAAACAAAACAAGTGGAGGAAAATGACCTTACAGCTAAAAAACTGTTCCTTTTTTTTTCGGGATCTAAAAAACTGTTGCTAAATGTCTCTATCTTGACTTTTGCTAAGATCAAGAAAAGTTCTACCTGGAGAACAACCCAAGGGATAAAAACAATTAAACAAGCTATCTACAGTACACCAGCGGAGTCATCGCTGGCCTACAACAGAAGGATGTCGCCTTTGCTACTTGGCAGCCGTACTCCGATGCTGGCATGATGTTGGCTAAGAAAGTGCACGTTCCACTTCATTAATTCCACTAAATCAGCTACCTTGGCAGACACTTGAGCAGCAATCAAAGGTGTCTACTCTGCTTGGCAGAATTTCATCTGAACTTTACTCTGAAGTAAGCCGCGACAAAAAAATGGAAGAAAAGGAAATACACGCCTAAGCCTCATGAGTACTACTACCCCGGAAAAAATGTTTATTTTTCGACATAAAACTATTTAGATTCATGTAGAAAAGTGTTTTTTCAGTGGCGAAGTCACTTTGAACTATCCACAGCCTTTTGAATTTATCATGGAGATTACTACTCGTACACTTCAAAATTTATAAAGTTACAAAGACATTAGAGCAATTAACCTCATAGGTTTGTAGCGCTAACTCCACTGCTGCTTTTGGGATGGAGGTAGTAGCATTTTCCTGCCGCTTTGAGATCTACTAGCCTGAATTAAAAAAAAAGTAGGACTTTTTTATTTATATAATTATTTTATAAAAATATTTTTTTAAAAATGTTTTTATCTAAAAAATTTACAAATCTTCTTTAGGAGGTTTTTTAACGTCATGCTAGAAAACGTGAAATCAGAACAAATGTCCATTGGCCCGTTAATGTTGGGCCGATGAAGGTTAGAAAATTTACGGGCGACCTTCTTGCCGCTCTATCCAAAGATATTTTTTCCGTGGCAGGAGGCTGCCTGCAAAATTCCGCGTCAAGAAGTGCGAGAAGGAGGGGGCTTGCCGTTTTTATAGGCAGCCACATGCCGCCTTCTTTTTGGGTGTTTTTTAGCAGTTGTCTGTAAAATTGTCAGACTTGCTCGTGAAAGGAGAGGGGGTCTAATAATTTTACAAGCGACCCCCTTATCACTCTCTGTTTGAGTATTTTTTTAGTAGTCGGCTCTATAAGACTCATTCTAGTCACCTTTAATAAAAAATTAGAAAAAAGATAAGAGAGGTTTGAGGTGAGATAAAGGGAAGCAACGAAGCCCTATAGTATGGATTCGTATAGAGGTAAAGATTTATACCCTTTACAATATTTTTTTCATGATAAAATAAAATAGTATGTGTAGTATTGTTTTAGATTTGTTCCTAAATCCGTTAATAATTTCGTTCATAATGTTTGAAGATATATCGATGTTAAAATATCGAATGTACGGTACTATATGCGATGATTAATTTATTACTTAGTTGAAATCTATTTTTTCATAAATAAATATATTAAATAAAGTAATATTTTAGTTTTATCACGTTCGAGAGAATGTTAGATACACTCATATGGTGTAGATCCATCAGAGCTCAACTAAACTCTTAAAGACATTGAAATACTTAGACGAGAAAAGTTTTCCAACGGTGTACAACTGGTTAATGCGAGGCTTTCGAATCAACTCACAGGTTAACGTAATAACCGTATATGATGTATTGAGCCGAGCAACCAAAGGTTTTTTGGAGAATTGATGCCGATGAATTCCATAGCCACTTGAATATGATACGTAGAGAATGCATTGTAAGGAGATTGGTCACCTATCATTTTTGTGTCAGTGTATGAGAAAGACAATATTATTTTAATGACCATGCAACACAAAGAGAGTCCAAGTATAACTAGAGGTAATGTTGAAACAGTGGAGGAAAATGGGTTAGAACACTAAGAAGAAGAGAAGGAGGAGGAGGAGAAGATAGGGAGCCTAGAGGATTAACAAACGAGGGAGAGAAAAACATCACCATTGTTGAGGTAATGGATAGGAAAAACTTCTATAATGAGTATGTAGAGAATGATGAATCGTCGAACGAGAAGAACAGTAATGTAAATATCTCATAATGGTCCAACAATAATTTCTCTGTACTTGTTATCTCTGAAGGATATCACATGCCATAGGAGTATAAGGAGAACGAAATCATTCAAAATGCTAAGTATACATATAAAGAGGAATTGATGGAGGCAGATAAACATTGGGCGACATCACTTAGAAGAAGTTTTGGATCGTGAAGTTAAGTAAACCAGTATACAAAGTGAAGTAGCTAAACTCAAGTTATGGGTGTCCATGGAGAATGCATGCATTCAAGTATAAATAGAAGGATTACTGGAAGATGTTAATCATCATCAAGCATAATTATCACTTACAAGGCATTAAGAAATATTATACAAATATAACATCTATATTTGTTATAACAAAGATGTACTATGATATTATTATGCATAATATGAGATACGAACCAAGATCAATCATTAGACAAATTGAGGATAAATTTAAGTACATAATTACCTATAGAAATGTATGAATGGAGAAACAAAAGATTGTGAAGATTTTTGGCACATTCAAAACTTCTTATGATAATTTGTCTTGTCTTCTAGCTTGCATTCTTCAGAGGAATTCAAAAAACTAGTACGACCTCAAATCACTTACATCACTTGACTATTCTTAGTAGAGTATGCTTCAATAGGCTTTCTTTACATTAAGTGCATGCATTCACACATTTGTGTATTGTCATCGCATACTCTGTATCGACGGGATATTCCTAACTGAAAAGTATAGATGACAGATATTAATAGCAATTAGAGTTGATGGGAACAATCATGTGTTATTCGTGACCTTCACTTTTGTTGAGAGTATGTTGGTTTTCTGTGGGCTATTGAATATTTGAGAGATAGTAACGTGGAGAAGGGGTATACACAAGAGTGTCCAAATGTTCGTAGCAGATTGTGCATGAGTTACATGGGTGATAATTTTTACAAACAATTTAAGAATAAGCATCTTATGAATCTTTTCAAGAGACTCTGTATCTATAATCAACAGAAGGAATTCAATGAGTTGTAGAGAAGGTTGGATAAGCTGACAATAAAACAAATAGATGAGTACTCTAGAAGGTCAACACCTATAAATAATGAGCCTCCTGAACCTCTAGAACAACTCCCCGCTGATGATGGTACCATCAGAAGGTGGTCAGCATTGTTGATTAGAAAGCTTTCGCAATGGATTGAGAATGAGCCAAAGGAGAAATATGCCTTATTGTATGACAATGGTGGCACTATGTTTGGCATAATGACCATCAATTTGGTTAAGGTTTACAACTAGGTGATGTGTGAGAAAGGAGGGCTATCACTTATTGCTATTATTGAGTTTATCATGCATGACACATGCATATATTTTAGAGATTAGTATAAAATAACTAGGACCCTCTTTGGCAAAGTGATGATAAGGTACTGGAAAAACATAAAAGGCCCAAGAGCATTGAGTTATACCATAAGGTATATTCAAAATCTTGTGTGCTGATAAATTCAAGCGTAAAATATACCATAAGAGAGTTGTGCATCAGTGTGTTCTAAAGAATGACGAGGCCTGCTTGTGCTCATACCAAAATCAATACTGTATTACAAGCCATGTTCTCATGTTATTGTCATGAGCTCAGAGTGTGGAATACTGGACCATCATTTGATGTCACTTTATTTTGAAAAGAAAGCTATTTTGGATACCTAAAGTGGCGACATATTTGGCTTTGATATTATGAGGTCTTTTACAACTCAACAACCTTAGGTTTTTTACGTTTCAGACCCTTACTGCGCACGTATGACTATCGAGTCATAATTAACATTGAGTAATGCTAACCAACTTTCGACGTGTGATCGTCACATCAGTTTCAACACAACCCAAAAATTTTTCAGCGCTTTAATGTCACATCACGTTCAAAGAATTTTTTTGTAGGTAAGACACTTTTTGTACATGAATGCCATGTCGTTTTCATAGCTTTCAGTCATGTCTTCTACACATAACACAACCCATGCTATATTAGACCTCCATATGCATGATGAACATTAAGTTTTTCGTCTGCTGATACCCTTGCAAATCCTACACCAACTATTTGCTCTATTTCTTATAGCATCAAAGAATAATAGCTATTAAACATGCTTTCACCGAGGATCTGGACTAGAGAAGTGGTTGTTTGGTTTGGCTAATTCTAATTTAGTGTGACCGTCTGTTCTGTATATGTGATCAATGCCAATTTATGACATCTCGAGACCCCCAACACTCATGGAAGGAGATTCTTCCAATGCCAAAATTATTCTCATGAGGTATGGATTGTGTGCCCCAGTTTTTTCAATTATTACTTATCACAATATTTTTTCAAAGCTAGATCTGCAAAAGGGTCTATAGTTTAATTTAGTGGGTTGATATAGAAAAGCTAGTATTTAACTCTCAACCGTTGGTTCTCCTAGGGCTATTGATTTTCTCCTTTAGAATCAAACGAACAGTATATGAGGAGGAAGAAGGAGTACAAACGATGTCGGCAAGTCAAATGATCAGACTGGATGTTGTAACCTATTGTACTACCTCTATGGCAGGATTATCTTAAGTGCGCTTATGGTGATTGTTGCCAAGTAGTGAGGTCAATAAGTGACGATAGTTTTGATAGAAGGCATTTTGTTTGTCTATGATGATTTTTTTATAAGTTCGTTATACATCTCTCTAATTTGTTTCAATTTTGTTATCATAGGACCTGTCATGAATGTGTAAATTTAAATAATGGATAGATATAAAGAAATCATTTGTAGTGATCATACAGACTGAAACAAGTAAAAAATACATGCATGCAAAAATGAAGTACGAGCAAAGAGTCGGTCCCTCTAGTAACAGGTGACTAAAAGTGGATGATAGATGATAATCTCCATAAGTTTTAAATAAGCGTCCGTACTGTGTTACACGTTGGATGATTTTTATTGTGTGTATGTTTTATCGATAATGTGTAAATCTCTCAGTAAGCATGTAATATTTTTATCACTATTATTTAAATAATATTCATATGTAAACCTATTAATCACATGATCCTCTAATTAATGGTGTAATAATTTTTTATATTAACAATGAGCTCTTGCATAATTGAGATATCTTAATTATCTTTTCTACGCACTCACAAATTTTCTTTATAATTAAATATATAAATAAAAAATATATAATTTCCTTTTTTTTTCTTTTGGACACTTATACAGTTGAAAAAATATACTAACAGAGGGTGGCAAGGGGCCACTTACAAAATTGTCAGACCCCTTCCCTCCCACAGTCAGGCCTTAAAAGTGCATTAGACTCTTTAGTATGTTTTAAGAGATAGACAATAAAAAATTTGGAAGCTAATATGTTCTAATTAAGAATTTCATAGTAATTTGTCAAGTGAGAGATTGTTTTGTTTAAAATAAGACCTATACAAGGAAAATAAAAGAAAAAAAAGAAAAAGGGTGATGAAAATATAATTTTATTTTTTCTTAGGTCCTAAGGACAAGTCGTACTATTAAAAGGGCTCAAATTTAACCGGTTAAAAAAGCAAGTGCTCAATAAACTTTTAAGTTTACATGAGTGAATACTCGCACCATGTATACCTTAGGGTTTAGTTTTTCTCTTTTAATATTTTTGGATGTTTATGTCTAGGCTTTGTAAAAACATGTGGACGAGCTTCTTTATCAAATAGAGAAATCAACTCAAAGTCTCTGAATATTTTGGCCAGTGTTTCTGGACTGAGCTCTCTGTGTGACAGAGTGGGCTGTTCGGAGTCTCCGGAAGTTTAGACCAGACATTCTAAACCTCTTCTGTTTCTCGAAGCTAAGTGCTATCCGAAGTCTCTGGATCATTTGGCTAGAGTCTCTAGACTGAATTCTCTGTGTAGGCCAAAAGTCTTGTTTGGATACTCCGTAGTTTAAACTTCATGAGTAACTGCTAGCTTTGAGAGGGATGGTATTTAATCCCACCAACCCCTGACTTCTCATTCATTACTATATCACTCCTAAGAGCTTTCTAAATGTTCTTCACTCTACATTCTTGAATCTTGAGTTTAGTCCACCCTTTGAGAGTATTTTTTGGGTGATTTGTAAGAGATTGGATCTTTGAAATTGAGTGAGCACTTATGGATCAACATCGATAAAGACTCAAGTTTGTTACTCTTAGAAGAACAACTCTTAGACGACTAGGTATTGCTCGTGAGGATTCAACGTGTGAATCGTCTGGGACATTTGTGAATGTCTTTTCCACCTCCGCAAGAAAAGAGGTATATTAGTGAATCTCTGAGTTCTTCCTTCAAAGTTGGTTTTGTAGATCAAGATCTATAAAAAGTGGGAGCACGGTGTTCTAGTGAAGATCTTGATGGTTGTTTTGGACTAAGTACTACGTTACGGTGAGAGCTTGAAGGCTAAACTGTTTTTTACGATTGAACTTGGTGAGGCAAGAAATCGAAAGAGATCTAGCTCTTTAGAGCTCTTTAACGGAGTCGTAGGATTGTTTGATCCGAATTTTGGTGAAAATCATCTTGTCTGCTAGCATTCTGTTACCATTTATATTCTCTGTGATTTTGTTTCCTTACTTTCTCCCTAACCCTCAGAGTCTACTTCCTTTGAGTGTTTCTCGAATATTTTAAAGGAGATCTAGAATCTCCCAACTATACAACCAGAGGTTCCAGACTAGTTTCTCTGTCTGACAGAAATACTCATCCAGATACTTTGGGCTGTAGGACCATAAACTTTGGAAAGAAGTCTATTTTTCACTGTCAGTTTATTTCATATTTAAAAGTTTACATGTTCACTCTCTCTATGAGACTTAAGGTCCAGGCCTAGTAATTTTATAGGCGCCCCACTAGGGATGAAAAAAACACCTGACCAGTTGGTGGAGAGAGAGCCTCCTATAAAAATAGCAAGCCCCCTTCCTCCCTTGTGCCCATATTGTGTCATTTTTGCTTGTCATGGAAAAAGGCCCCCTCAGCTAACGCACAAGGGGCTATTTGCAAATTTTCCAATCTCTCGTCGTCTTACCGTTAATAGAGGCTAATAGACGTTTGTCACATCAAATTTCACACTCATACGTTTTTTAAAAAAATATTCCAAGGGGCGTTGAGATATAGTATGTAAATTTTTAAAATAATCATAATTTTTAAAAATATTTTAGTAAAAAAATATATAAATAAAAAAATCAAAGAAGAAGTCCAACTTAACCTGTAAGGCTCAAATTGGCCATGGGCCACGGAAGCAGCCCAAGCAACTCTGTATGTATTATCAAATCAACGATCTTTCCTTTCGAATATCGCTTATTACTCATCCGTAGTAAGTTTCCTCTCATTAACAAGTGTGCGGTGGTAATCTTAAAATCCTCCATAGAAAGTAGTAATCTCTTCCATAGTAAGATGCTGGAACTGAAGTCCTGTGACAATTCACAAGTTATAGTACTCTTTAAAATTCAAAATTAGCTCCAGCTTTTAATAAAAAGCTAAAAATCAATCACACATTTTGCTATCAGCAACGGGTATCCGGAGGATCGCCGGACCAGAAAAAATAATAATGGATCAAACGGACGTGAGATCCCGCGAAGCACATCAATGTAAGAAAAGCCCTTTTTTCGTTGTTCTTTTGCAGAGAGCGAGAGGCCCAAAATAACCACCCACGATACCCGTTGGTCGCGGAGATCACTTCCTTTCCGAGCAGTCTCCGGCTAGGCACATGCATGCCCGCTCCCGCCATATATAGATTTCGCCCGCGACGCTCCCGCGCCCGCGTAGCTTAGGCGACCACTGCCCATCTCCCACACCCGACGCGCGCGCCGCCCTCCTCGCCGAGCCAAAAGCTTTCCTCCTCGAAATAGCGCTCTCGCCGTCGGTGCGTGCGTCCGTGTTCGCGCCGACGTTGCATGAACGTGCACTGCCCAGGCGAGCGATGCGTGTGTCTCTCCGGCGCGTCCACCCACGCCGGCCGGCGAACCTCGTCGGCTAGTTTCGGGGGCGCTGATTAGCTTTGCTGGGTTCCATCGATCTCGCCTTCCCGCGCGATGGATCCGCGGGGGAAGGGCAGCATCAAGTCGTATGGGTCGGAGAAGTCATCGCCGTCGGGCTCGTTCGACTTCGAACACGACCAGGACCAGGACCGCGACCGCCACCACGACGACGGCCAACGCCGTGAGGTCGTCGTCAAGATCGACCCCGAAGCCCACGTGCCGATGGAGCTCCACGCCAGCGGCAGCCATGCCAACGTGTCGGGGCGCAGCTCCAACTACAGCTCGATCGTGAACACGCCGCGCGCTGGCGGCGTGGCGGTGGGGGGTGTGGTCTCAGGGTCCGGGTCTGTGTCGAGCGCGTCAACCTCGCCCGGAGCTGGGGCCGGCGCGGGATGCGACGGCGAATCGTTCAGCTTCAAGAACCGGCCGCCGCAGTCGCCCTCGTCTCCGGCGATGAGCATCGGTGGGGAGGGCAGCGACGACCCGCCGAGCCGCCTCATTGGAAGCTTCTTACGGAAGCAGGCGGCAACCGGCTGCGAGCTGTCTCTCGACCCCGATCTGGAGATGGAGGAGCTGAGGAGGCCGCCGCGCGCGCCCACGTCCACGAACGCCTCCAGGGAGCTGCGCGTCTCGTTCCAAGATCCGCACAAGCGGTTCTCCCCGTCGACGTCGTCGGCCTCCACCTCCTCCTACGCCGGCGACAGCAGGCACCAAGCTTCCAGCGCAGGGGAGGCCGCCGAGGTCATCCGCTGCACGTCGATCTCCACCGGGAACAGCCTACTGGCGCGCAGCAAGACGCGTTCCCGGCTAATGGATCCCCCGCCGCCGCCGAGTAGCCACCCCACAGAGGCGGATCGCTGCGACCGCAAGTCTTTCGTCTCCAAGGGGCCGCCCAAGTCAGGGCAGCTCCGGTCGGGACTCATCGGCAAGTCGGGGCTCATCGGCAAGTCAGGCCCCGTCGGGAAGTCAGGCGCCTTCGACGACGAGGACGACGACCCGTTCATGGACGAGGGCATCAGCGCGGACTTCAAGCGCGACACTTTCGACTGCCTCCTCATCCTGGAATGGGTCGGGCTCATCGTCATCATAGGCGCGCTCGTCTGCAGCCTCACTATACGTAGCCTCGCCAACAAGAAGCTCTCGGGGCTCCACCTCTGGAAGTGGGAGGTCCTGGTGTTCGTCCTCATCTGCGGCCGCCTCGTATCCGGCTGGGTGATCCGCATCTCCGTCTTCTTCGTGGAGCGCAACTTCCTGCTGCGGAAGAAGGTGCTCTACTTCGTCTACGGCGTGCGCCGAGCCGTTCGGAACGTGCTCTGGCTCGGCCTCGCTCTCATCTCGTGGCACCTCCTCTTCGACAAGGACGTCAAGCGGGAGACGCACACGCTGGTGCTCCCCTACGTCACCAAGGTGCTCTGCTGCCTCCTCGTCGCCACCGTGATCCGCCTCGTCAAGACGCTGCTGCTCAAGGTGCTCGCCTCCTCCTTCCACGTCTCCACCTACTTCGACCGGATCCAGGACGCGCTCTTCAACCAGTACGTCATCGAGACGCTCTCCGGGCCACCGCTGGTCGACGAGAGCCGCATGCTCGCCGAGGTGCAGCGGCTGCAAAGCGCGGGGATCAACATCCCAAGCGAGCTCCAAGCAGCCATGCCGACCAAGTCGGAAGGGGCGACCTCCGGGCCAGTGCCGAAGAGCGGGCGCCTCACGGCGAACCCGTCGAGGCGAGGAGCAGGGGTCAGCAAGCAGCTGCAGAGGCAGAAAACCGAGCGCCAATGCGACGACGGGATCACGATCGACCAGCTCCACAGGCTAAGCCAGAAGAACATCTCAGCTTGGAGCATGAAGAGGTTGATGAAGATCGTTCGCTATGGCGCGCTTACCACCATGGACGAGCAGATCAAGCATGCCGGCGGGGAGGACGAGCTGGCGACGCAGATACACAGTGAGTACGAGGCCAAGGTTGCTGCCAAGAGGATTTTCCACAATGTCGCCAAGCCTCACTCCAAGTGAGTTGTGCACTGGTGCTACATTTGTTTTTCAAGTATAAAATCTTCTTCCAATTTCCATTTCTATGTGCTTATCCATTTCTCAAATGTGAACGTGTTGCAGGCACATATACTTGTCAGATTTGATGCGTTTCATGAGGCAGGAGGAAGCTTTGAAAGCCATGGATCTTTTTGAAGGGGCACAGGAGCACAACAGGGTCAGCAAGAGGTCACTCAAGAACTGGGTGGTAATGGTCTTGTCATCCTGACAGAGCTCCTTTTCTATCTGAGAAACACATAATGTTGTGGACTAGTTGTAAATTATCCTGTGGTGTGAATTCTGCAGGTAAGTGCATTCAGAGAGCGCAAGGCTCTTGCTCTAACGCTCAACGACACAAAAACTGCAGTGAACAAGCTACATCAGATGGCCAATGTTGTTGTCGTGGTTATTGTGATTGCACTTTGGCTTCTCATCTTAGGGATCGCGACGTCACGCTTCTTCGTCTTCATCAGCTCGCAGCTTCTTGTTGCAGTTTTCATGTTTGGCAACACTCTGAAGACCATCTTTGAGGCTATTGTGTTCTTGTTTGTGATGCATCCTTTTGATGTTGGTGATCGTTGTGAAGTTGATGGGATGCAGGTTACAATTCTTTTCGTTGTTCCATCTGCATTGCAGAATCGATTCACACTGTCCGACTTACTTCTAAAGTATTGAAAAATCCAGGTCGTCGTCGAGGAAATGAACATCATGACGACAATCTTCCTCCGATATGACAACCTGAAGGTTTATTATCCAAACAGTCAGCTCGCCATCCAACCGATTATGAATTACTACAGGAGTCCAGATATGGGAGATGCAATTGATTTCTCTGTTCATGTCGCTACGCCTGTGGAGAAACTAGCCCTCATGAAGGAAAGACTAATGCAGTAAGTATCAATTCTGTAACCTCAGTTTTTCTTGTCAAAACTCATTTTCTCCTGAACATTAAATGGACAAGAATGTACATTGACTGCTTTAAGCTTATCAATTATATCATTTGAAATTTCAGTTACCTTGATAACAAGAAGGAACATTGGTACCCTGGATCCATGGTTGTCCTCCGTGACGTCGATGACACAAACAAATTAAGGGTATCCATATGGTGCCGTCACACGATCAACTTCCAAGACATGGGGATGAGATTCGAGAGGAGGGAGCTATTGCTCCAAGAGATGATCAAGGTCTTGAAAGATCTCGACATCGAATACCGGATGATACCACTCGACATCAACGTTCGGAATGCGCCTATGATCCAGTCTTTAAGGATGCCAACAACATGGACAACGTATTCTTGAAATGCAGTACCAAATCATCATGTCTGATCGTTCCTAGCGATGAGATTATGGGTTGAAGTTGCTAGCTAGGTAGCAGTATTTCTTGAGTAAGGTGAGGTAGTATTGTAACTGAAGTGCCCTTCTCCTTTCCACCATCCTGCCGAAGGGCACATTCGGTTGAGTGGACTGAGCTGTGACAGCTTGCTAAAAAGAAGCAAGAGGCCGAGTTACTGTCCTTGCAGCCACCGCTTGTGATTCCCTGTAACTGTAGCGTTATGCGTTCTGGTGCTTCTGACGAGAACTTAGAAATGTTGCTACAAAATAATTTTGATGATTTGATGCATCAAAAGATGAATGAAATTTTGGCTGCAAATACCAGAATATCGATCTAAATATTTAATTTTAGCTTGCAGGCTGCAGCATACAGTACTATATCTCATTTTAAAGACACACCTATTTGCGCAGCTAGATTTATTTTTGAAAGATTTATTATCTAATGATAAAACTAAATATTTTAAAAAATATGTAAGTTGATAATGCATCTATTATATTTCTATCTCTTGATATTATCATACCATCATAATTTCTCTCTGTTCGGCCTTTAACAACGAGTCCCAATAGTAAGTCTTAATCTTGCTCAATCTTATTTACTTGCTATCTACTTTTAATAATTTGGTCTCTATGGTGATTCAAAGATAACATCCAATCTACTTGTTTGTGAAAAAACCCTCGTGTTATGGAGAATCTTAAATAGTTCATTTACCAATATAACATCCCATTGATTTTTTTTCTTTCAGTGGTCTTGATGTTATGTTTTGAGGATATGAGACATTTTTTTATTAATTTTAGACAAAGTAAAAGTTGAAAACATTAGGTCAACTACATGTTAAATATCTGTTAGGCATTCTTCTCAGAAAGACAGCAACTCGAATATTATACATTTGTATTTTGATGTGGACTTTTTCTGGTACATATTCAGTAAGTAAACATCTTTACATATTTTATTTATTACTGTTTTTTCTGAATTTAGAGTGGCTTTTGGATTTTACCTTATAATTTATACGAAAATCAAATATATGATATTATATTATATTTTGAATGTAACATATCTAAATTGTATTTTTATATAGACTCTTTAATTTAATCTTCACCAGGATAATCATGTTGGCATTCAATCAACTATAAACAGCTTTCTCTTTTTCTCTAGTTAATCTGATATTTTTTACATAGCGAACCTGATACCACCTTTTTAAACTATCTTTGTAGTGGTGATAATCGAGCCCGGTCTACCATCCATATACCACAATTGTGTTTGAACTTTGCTTGTCATACCAGCTCTAAATCTGTCATGTGTGCCTAGACCATTACATACATGTCGACCGTACGAGTTTACTTTCAAGCCTGTTCATGATTCTTAATTATAGAGAACCTGAGGCTGAATGTATACACGACTTAATTTTTACATCTCTAGTGCGAACCTAATACCTCAATTTTGAACTATCTTTATAGTGGTGATGATCTAGCCCAGTCCACCATCCATGCACCACACTATGTTTGATCTCTTCTTGTCGTACCAACTCTAAATCCGTCATGTGTGCCTTCTAGGCCATTACATATATGTTGACCAAATGAGTTTACTTTCAAGCCTATTCATGATTCATAATCATAGTACAAAAAACCTGAGGCTAAATGTATACATGACTTAAAATGTGACAACCTATACCATCTAGGCATAAAAGAATTTTGCAAAAGAAAATGTCCCCGTCGTATATAGATATAGATAACAGAGTTAAGCAGAGATATTCAAAATTAATCCTATATTCCTATATATAGATTTTATTTGTTTAATCTAGAGCATTATAATTTAGAGACACTCTAAAATCAACAGTTTAGAGCTTTCTACATTTTTCTAATTAATGTGTTAATTTTCAAGCCTTAAGAACAAGTGTTTAGGTTTTTTCTATTAGTTTAATTAGATAATAGATAGATGCTACCAAATGATACGAGCAACGGAGTTTGGCCTGATCTACAGTATAGGATTGAAGGGTAATCGGACCCGTGTAACTTAATGAATGACACCACCAACCACTATCTTGGTTATGGCAATCTACGACACTCAATTCATCCAACCACATGCTTTGATTCTTTTGTTGACTCGCTCATGTGGAGTGAACGGATTCTTACAATTAGCGATGCAAATTACAAGAACAACGGAATCAACAATTCTCAGGTGATTCCCGCATTATAAGAAAGTGAAAACTTATCATTCAAATATTAGAACCAAGAATACATAATCTAAAAAATTACAGGCCTTATGTTGCATAGTAGGAAACCCTTTCATAGGCTATCTAGGGCGATCATACAGTACCCATACTACAAACAACAACTACAGAACGCTAGTTGCTACAGTCAACATGTCAGTGCCACAGTAGATTGTCTAGATACAACAAGTTTGGCATCTTATATGAATATTCAAATGAAATTTGTCTTTTGAAAATATCTAGCCACAGTTCAAACTTGTGTTTGAATAGTAACTTTGATTCACGTGCAAAGTAGAGTGTCCAATAGATGGTTATATCTACATCATCCTCCCATTCTTCAAGAAAATCGTCCTCAGCTTTTTGATAACCTGAAAGTATACTAAACCAACAAAACAACGTATATGCATGTGCACATATTTATCATATGTTTTCTATTTTAAATAAATATAATATCCTGTTAAGCAAATATTGAATGAAATGTTTAATATGCAAGCTGAATTAGTGTGGGCCTCCTCATCATTATTAATGATACAGAATAGCTAAGTTTAGCCTCATCTTCATGGCGTAGGATTGAGGGGTAAATGGACCGTGTAATGTGATGGATGACACCACCAATCACCGTCTTGGAGTTTAGCGTGATTTTCATGGCATAGGATAAGGGGTAACGATCCGTGCAACTTAGATGACACCATCAACCACCATCTTGGTTATAACAACCTACCGTACTTGATTCAGCCAACCACACGATTGATCGTTTTGTTTACTTACTTACGTGTGGAGTAAACGGATTCTTACAATCAGCAATAAATCAAGAATTATCAGATAATTCTCGTATTCTAAAGGATGATATCTTACATAGTAGGAGAACCGTTTCTATAGGCTATCTGGGGCGGTTACTACAGTACCCACGCTACATAATGTCAGCATCTATAATACGCCGGTTACTACAGTGAACATGTCGAAGCTACATTGATCGGTCTAGATACTTTACATTCTTAATCAACAAGTTTGGCATCTTATAGTGATATTCAAATGAAATTTGTCTTCTATGCTATTCGAAAACTTTGGTCCACGTCCAATATATCTATTATATTCGTATCATAGTTACATTTCAAATCATAACTTCTAGAATTCATGATATTTTACTTTGGAATTTTCGTGGCAATTGAATTATTATATCTTATTAATATTTATTCTCATGCGGTATATTGATATGTATTCAATTGATATTTTTATTATTTATATTATGATTTTTATTATAAACTTTAGTGATTTAGGAATTTTATTGTGGAATTTGTATTGAAACCAATACTTTATTTTATTTTTTATTCCAAATTAAAATTATTCTTAAATGTTATTTTATATGGAATTTTGTTATTATTGTGAAACTTTCGAGGCCTTTAGCGAACATAAAGACTCATTTTTTCTATTATTTTAATAAAATAGTGAAATAATATATACATTATAGATGACATCGTGTCAAAAGTAGGGTACAGCCTCCTAACGTTTTAAACATTTCTCTTTTTTTTATTGATATGATAATTTATAGACCTTTACAGCAAAGTGCAGTATCATCTAGCTCTCTCACCACTTATCTGCCCGCAGTTGGTTCTAGAGCCTGCAGTCCGGGGCAGCGTGAGAGGGCTGTGGCTACTGGCCGGGGCAATGGCTCGTTGAGCTCGCTACCATGGACCATGCATATGCCAAAATGGACCCTTCCTCCTGTGATCTGAAGTCCCGAAGGCTAGCGATCACCGTTTCTCTACTCCTTAATTCTCGTGCATGCGTGTGCTTATATGACTTCATCCGCTGCGGTGCGGCGGCCGGTGAGTTTGGCTCGTCCTGCTCACCGTCAGCTTTGTAGCACCATAATCGCGAGGAGAGGGGTGGAATCGCCATAGCTTGACAACACCTCGTCTAGGCTCGCCGAAGCTGCTTCTTATTTAATTGTTGGAGGCTACTCAAAAGCTTTAATGCGAATTTTAGTCTCCTACTACTCTGACTCCTCATCTGTTAATGAGTTAATCACTTTCAAATTAAAATTTGATCAGTCACGTATCCTTTACCAATTCTTTTGTGTTTGCATAGTAGAATTGTATTTTCTCCATAGATCAATCTCGATCGTCAAAATTTTTTCTTCGTTTGACGTAATAATTTCTAAGCCTCAAGTGAATAAGATGTCTTTTTAAAGCTACCTTATCTGTTTTGAAAAATATATTTTCTTAAAAGACTTAAAAACTTAGATCAGTTGTTTAAAATTTATTTTAAAAAATATTTTATTTATCCTTATAATCAAGTAAATATCCACAGCCATTATCCATTTAATACTCTAAATCAAACTGAGGAATAAAAAAACTTGTTGTCGGAATTTTTTTATCAAACTTAATAGCCCTTTCAATGCCATCATGTGTGTGCATGACTGCTGGAATCAACTATTGCTGTGCAAGGAAGGGCCTTGGTGTCACACCTGAAAATATGCACTATTTCTAAACACTCAGTTTATTGTTTCTTGTCCTGGGAAGGTAGAATATACAGTACAAAGTTAGTTACGAGTACAACCACACTTACGGAAACATAAATAATGAGTGAAAAATAAGCTATTACATTCAAAGAAGAAAAAAAAAGGTAGCGGAAGGCAACAAAAACAACATCCACATGCACTTGACTGTGATATGTGCAAACAGTCTAAGCCTTTTCTTGTAGAGCATTTATCTTCTAAATTTTGAATTTTGTGTATTATCTATGATACTCCGCAAGCCATATCAAAAATGCATGATAATGGAGAAACAAATGAAGTGGCATTATTTTAGGTAAAGAAATGGTTACACTGTTTTAATAATTTAAAGCACATTTTAAAACAGATTTAGGTCAATATTTTAAACATCAACGAGGCTCTAGCAGCCAGTTATCCAGCCTTAATTCTAGCTATTCCACAATGCTAAACCAGTATAAATCCATTCTTCTAAATTTTAGAAAGTAGTAACCAACCAGAAGTAATATCGCTTGGTATACCTATAACTAAGTGTGGCTATTCGAATAGAATTTTACAATTATGAGAGATATACACTATATCCACAAGGCACATCCTCAACACGTGTAACCATGCCGTACACCACTATGGTGCCTGGATAGGATCCATGCCAAGACTTTTCATCCAATTCGACCCAAAACAAAAAAAACTTCTAATATGCTACTCCATCGGGTAACCCCAGTAAAACCTACTAAGAGTATTTACCCTCTAGTTAACGACAACAAAGTTCCGGGCCCCTATTGGGTCGTAGAATAGGACTAGCCCTAGTAAACGGACAAAACTGGTCAATAAGAGTCAAAGACCCTAGCCCTAGATCTTGAGATTTCTTGCTTTATGGTGAATTAAACTACTAGTTAGGTTTTTCCCTATTCGACTTGTGGTTATATGAAGAGGCTTTACAACAAATATCCAAAAATGACCCAAAACAAGTTTTGATGTTCAGAAAGAAAATCACCATTTCTCCCATCTACTGATAACCCAGTTGATAGGCCAACATATAATTAGGATTTTAATTGTTATCACTAGTCCGGTTATCCCAAAACAACTAGTTCTATCTTAAGCATAAGACTAGTTAATACTAGTATGTCCATATGAAGAACAATAACTAGTCACTTTATTTTTGCCTAAGGTTCACAAGGTCATAGATAACAATTCAACAATTTAGGCTATAACAAGGAATTTATGTGCAATAATCACTAATAAAACAATAGTGAACGGTAATTTTAGCACAACAATGCAATAGTACTAAAATAACATAATTTTCGCAATATTGAGATTCAATGTTCTCAAGGACTGATATGATTGTCTTAATTGCTCATAAAGTCTTCTGGGTCCATGGCGAAGAACAGGTGAACTTCCGAAGCTGTGGAATCTACACGATCAACACGAAAGAAACAATTTAGGCTATGAAAACCACGCAAACAGGGGCTAGAAGCACATAAATGGTTATTTGTATTTTTAGGAAAAAAAGAAAATTGAACGGATTAATTTAGAGTTTAAACGGTTAAGATATAACCGTTTAAAATTTATATACTGTTTAAATATATATTTTCAAAATTTTAAATTATTTTTCTTTAAAAAATTATATTTATTGCGTCAGCATGAGGTGGAGCCTCATGGATCGAGTCCATGGGGTGGGACCCAAGTGTCAGCCTCCGGTCCATCATGAACCGAGTCCATGGAGATGGCTCATGGTGCACCAGCTAGGCAGGCGTGGCCACGCAGCACGGTTGGGGAACGGTGATGATGACCTGGAAGTGTGGCAGCATCGTGAAGGGTGCCATGAGAAAGAAGGGTCACATTGATCTGTACCCTAGGGTCACTATGACAAAAAGACAGTGAAGTCAGCCGGCGTCGAGGACAAAGCAATAGTAGCTTTAGGTTGTGGTTATCATCTTCTATTTGGAGTGCACTGAGCTTAGCGAGACAGTCGCTAGGGGCAGGTTGGGCGTTGCAAAGCCGAATAGGATGGCGCCTTGGCCTGATAGTGCTTCGGCAAGGTGCTAGAGGCGGCCAGACGATCACCCAGGTAGTGGAGAGAAAAAGTGGCATTGAAGGTGGTGTGAGGGCAAGGAGCTCAACCTTGGCAAGGAAAGGAAAGGGGAAGATGAGGGCGAGTGGCTCCTTTTATAGGCTAAAGAGGAGGAGAAACGATGCCGAGTAGCTTGAACGACAAGATTAATGGTGGTGGGTCATCGAAGGTGAAAAGGCGGTCGTTTACCAATGATAAAAGCACGATTAATGGGACGTTTGAGGAGGAATTTATGAGGAGGAAGAATGCATTGATTGCCCTCAATCAATTCAATGAAACAGCGAATGACAGAGGAGGATTGGAAGCGACAGTTGATGTTAGGGTTTCGGGGTGGCAGTGGCTAGAGGTTGAAGACAACCCTACTAGTAGGCTACACTCATCAGCTTCTTGGAGGTAGGGCAGTGGCACGGTATGATGTAGTTGGGACGAACTAGGCCACACACGTAAGAAAGATGGAGGCCAAGCATGGAAGGTGGCGTCTTGGATCAGCCTAAGGAAAGTGAAGGGTAGGCCACGCATGTAGGAAATGGGAAGGCCGAGCATGGCGTCTTGGGTCAACCCAAGGAAGGAGAGGGCAGCTAGGCTAACAGGAAATAGAGAGGGAGATAGGCAAAGGAGGTGGCCCGAGAGAGTGAAAAGAGGACTTGAGCTAGAGAAGAAGGAAGTGAATGTGCAGACTTTTGGTCCATAGAAATAAGAGGAATTCTTTTTAATTTTTCTTTTATAAAAACTCTAAAATTGTTTTTTGTTGTTTTAAAATTATTTTAAATGCTCTAAAAAATATTTAAGCATTTTGAGGCATGAGAAATTTATTAAAAATACCCACAAACCAATTTGAGCTCAATCTTAATGATTTTTAATTATTGAGGCTCTTTTTAGCTTTTAAAATTTTTAGAAAATGCATTAAAGCATAATTTAAATTTAGGATAATTTTCAGGGCTTTACACTTAGTTGGCTGGGTGAGTTTGGTTGCCAGCTGCAAACACTCTTTTCCAGCCATATGCTGGATGCGGCATTGCTGCCTGTAGCGGACAAATTGCCAAGCAATGGACTAAATCTCTCTCTTTTTTTTACTCGGGAGGAGTAATTCTTTTTATAGACCGTTACGGATAGCTTCTCCTAGAACTTTTTTTTTTAAAAAATAACCCATTAGTTGAGGCCTTGTCCGGTTGGGACTTGGAGTCTGAATAGGACTTTTGTTTGGTTGTCCAGAATTTTTATTTACATGTATATCCAATCAATCGCAGTGATTAGAATATACAACCATCATATTATAAAAATGTAGAACCTAAAATAAACATGATGTCTTCTTTTTAAGCTATGTTAGATTTATTCTCTCCGAATAGGTTGAGCAGGCATTGGTGGCCTGTCTTAACAAAAGAAGGTAGAGACTTTTTATTCTCTGTTTTTGGTCTGGCATTTACTTCGCCTGGAATAAGGTTGAGCAGGATTTGGCATTTGCATTTACAAATAGAAATGCACTTCTTTATTTGTCCAGAAAGAAAAAAAATTAAAGGTAAGCAGCATGCGTCATCATAGAGCAGGAAAAGGGAAGGCAACATGAGTAAAAAAGAGAAATTTCAGACGAAACAGTTCATTTTCACAAGAAACCTGAACGGGCAAAGGCGACCTCAACACTAACAAAAATGAACCCTTTTTTTTATTTTTTGCGGGAAACATAAATTAACGTTCGATACAACAAGAAAACAGAGGTCAAAATAGGTGGTATCATTGATCTCCACACAAGAAGCCTCGACGCTAATCCAATCAGAAGCATAGACGCTAATCCAATCAGTAAATGCAACCTACTGATCCTTGGACATGTGGAGCAGCTGCCGGGCCCGGACGCGTACCTGAAGCTGCACGAGCACCTTCATGAACCGGATGGCGACGCCCGCCTGCTTCCGCACGTACGAGCCCCGCGCGAGCGCCTGCAGCCACACCAGGCTCCTCAGCGCGCGAAACGCCCGCCTCGCCTGAAACGTACAAGCTTCTGATCAGCGCGCGCCGCATCAGCAGCTAGGGCGCAGATCGGTGGGCGGGTTAACGTGCGTGCGTACCAGGTGGCCGCGGAAGCCGGCCTGGATGGTGGCCGCCGCGGCTTCCTCTCTGGAGAACTCCTCACGGTTGAAAGCTCCGTGGCGCGCTTCTTTGCCCAGACGCGCCCCCGTTTGACGCCTTGGTTCGACGATGCCGGAGTCGGGCGCCACGGCCGTCTGGCCGCACGGCGGAGACCGGCCGAAGACACGGTTCATCCCGCCCATCCACTGGCGAGGCCGAGGCGTGGACCACATCTCGGGCTGTGCGGCGCCGGTGCCGCTGCCGCGTGAGCTCTTCTTGGCCACATCGACGCCGAGGCTGTCACGGCGATGCCGAGGATTAGCTCGGCGCCGCGTGCCGAGACAGCGGAGGAGATTGCTTCTGGTCATATTCATGTGGTTGAGATAGTGGGGATGCTAGTAGGAGACGGAGAAGGTGTGCACTGCATTTTTGGGTCGTTTTGGAAAGTTACGCAAAAAAAAAACGTGGCAGGATGAACTTGGCGACGAGCTGTCAGCTGTGTGCATCTTGATCCTGATCGTTTCTCATGCACTATTAATTTTGAGAAAAAAATAAACTCCGGAGAATTTGTCAAATCGCAGATCAGTTCTTATCATTCGCCCATTTCCCGCCGACGCTCCGATTTGTACAGACTTTCCAGGTACACACAAAAACACAAAAAGGACTAGCAAAACAGAGCAGCTAGTACAACGGTCATGGAAACCAGAGATTGCCGCGTCCGACTAGGAGACGCAGCGCAGTGAATGCAGTGACGCGGTGGTGTCCATGGACGCGGCGTCGAACACGCCGCACCGTTCGCTCGCCTCGATGCCGTAGTCCATGAGCGGCCGGCGCTCGAGCACGTCGTCGTGCCGGCGCACAACCTCCGGGACGTCCAGCTCCCCCTTGCGCATGTGCGCCCACAGGTACTCCAAACGGTTCACGTACCTTAGCTTCCCATATAATCTTCAGGAAAAAAAAGAAGATCGCTTTGTTAATAAATAAATCAATAATAACCTGCGGCCTAACAGCACGCGCGTAACGTACGTACCCTGAGCTGAAGAGGAACCGGCCAAGGGTGGAGAAGAAGAGGCGGGACTGGAGCCCGGGGTGCAGGAAGTACACGGCATGCAGCCTCTCCCTGACCGCCGGCGGCATAGACTCGTACGCCGCCCGGACGGCACCGACGCCTGGGAAGTTCTCGCCGCGGTCCACGCCGGAGTGCATGTACACCACCACGAACTCCGTGTCCTCGATCGCCGGCATCACCTGCCTCTGCACGTACCCCTTCAACGCCGACTCCGCGTGCCCGCCGCCGCCAAGCTCCCGCGCTGCAACTCCCAGAAGAAAAAAAACAAAGACACCGCTCTTGTCACGTCACTAGCCCAACACGAGCTTACTTTCTGGCGCATGTGACGTGTTTCTGTTACCGTACCAGGGAAGTTCTTGCCGACGATGCGGACGATGGGCCGGCCGGCCTTGTCGCGGCCCTGGACGGTGATCACCTGCTTCTTCTCCAGCAAAATCTCCTGCTCGATCACGGCGCCGTCGGCCATGGTCTCCTCTCTCGCTCTCTCCGACTCCGATCGAGATTTTCACCTCGTGAGTTCGTCACTTGCGTACGACGACGCGTCACGGTTTACCGTGGTGGTACGAGTGTTGCTGGGGTTGGGGCTAAATAGGTCAGCGCGCGGTGGGGGTGGAGAGCGCCCGAGCGGTCGATCGGGGCGGTTGGGTGAGGGACACGGACGATCAGGATGGGTTCCGGTGTTGGGAACGCGTGCCGGCGTATGGGGTGGGGGCCGCCGGATCCCGCGGAATATGCGGAGGATCCGTTTCGGCTGCGGCCGGTTTGCGTTTCGGCGCGGCGCGTGTGGCCACGTCGCGGTGCACGCAGAATTGGGCGTTCGGACGGGAGCGGAGCTCGGTTTTGGGCGGGCTCCTGGGATTGTTCGTTCGGTCGTTGGCTCATCTACGCCGTGTTCCCAAACGAAACCACGGTGCTGGGAACGTGACACGTGAGATCGTGCGGCATTCGAATCGAATCAAATTGCGCGTTCCGCTATGAAACGTTAATGGGCCGTCCAATTGGGGCCTGGTCAAGGCAAGACAAGGCCGGAACAAGGAGAAGATTTGGGAATTTTTTATTTGTATATTTTTATTAAAAAATACAGAAACATATTTTTTTAAAAAAATACAAAACTATATGTCCACCATCTTTTGAAAGGGCGGAAAAAATGACATGGCAGACGCCATTGTTCCTGTTGATGGTGGGCCGATGGTGGCAAAGAAAATTTATAGACGGTATTTTTCTGTCCTCCTTTGGAGTTCTTTTTAATATGGAGCCACATATAAATTAACCATGCTGTCTTGGCCAAGGGGCAAACGACATTCTAGCCACCGATATTTTTTTAGGTTAGGGATGTCCTACAAAATAGCAGGCCTTCTACAGTGGCCTAAGCGACCCTAGATTCTAATAGAGTGTGCTTTTAGAGAGAAAATAATTTAACACTAGATAATTATTCATTTTGTGAAAAATGAGCAAGTATTTTGAAATGATGTGAACAATTTTTCAGTTTTTTCGCTTGATGAGCTTGAGTAGATTTTTTCAGTCCTATTTATCGGATGTGAATGGTGTCATTTATTTATTTTTATCCCTCAAAAGAAGATATAAATAAATATATTTTGTTTATATAATTTATTGTTTAAAAAATTGATTGTAAGTAGATATGTTTGCGAACAAAATATACCAAAAATTAGTGTTGTTAGTAGAAAACTAGTACACCATTATTTAGAAGGTCGGAAGATTAATAGGTTGACACAAATATATTATTTAGATAATAGTGATAAAAATATTACATCACTACTGAGTTATTTACACCTTATGAAAAAAATATACATAGAATACAAATAATACAATGGGTAAAACGGTACGTAGCCATATATAGATCATCATCTATTATTTGCTTATAGTCACCCATTGTAGATAAACCGATTTTTTCTTGTAGTCTAATTTAGACTACATGTTCAATTATATGAATCTCTTAGGTCATAGGATAATTTAGTTATGTTTGCCCATTGTTTAAACTTACATTTTTTTGGTTGTTCCTATTAAAAGAATTTTATAGATAAATATTATAATTAAGGTGATGTCAAAACTCATGCAAAGCAGAGATATGTGTTGGAAACTTATAACAAAATTGTCATTAAGAACATTTGCATAAACAAATTATCTTCTGATAAAAGTATGTATCGACATGGATCTCACCACTTGACAACGATCACCGCAAATGCACTTTAGACGCTCCCGCCATGGAGTTAGTATCAGAGGTTGTAGCCTCCAATCTGACCATTTGACTTATCGACATCGTTCGTACTCCTTCTTCCTTTTGTATTGTTCACTTGATTTTGAGGGGAATACCAACAGCCCTCTGAGGACCACTGGTTGGAATCAAATACTAGATTCTCTGTATCAACCCACTGGATGAAGCTATACATCGTTCTGCAGATATGATAAAAAGAGTAGTAGTTGGAAGAAAATATTGTGATATGGAACAAGTAAGAAAACATGGGCGTACAATTCATACCACATCAGAATAGTTAGGGCACTAGAAGAATCTCCTCCCATGAGTCTCGATGTCCTAAGATATCATAAGTTGGTATCGATCATTACATATACAAAACGAATAATCACATTAAGGTGAAATTAACGAAGCCAAATGATCCCTATATTAGTTGGGATCCTCAGTGAAAGCGCATGTAGCAGCCATTCGTTGTTGTTCCTACAGGAGGTAGAGGAAACTTGTGAACTAGCTAAATGTCACAAACTCTCTAATAGGATTGTTACAGGTGGGGCTTTAGGATAAATATCGGTTCTACAACATGTGGTTATATAGCACCGGTTGTGTTTGATGTGAAAGATATGAGTTAAAGATTAAAAGCGACATGATAGTCACGCGTCGAAAGTTCTCTGCCCTGTAAAAAATCTTTTCATGAGACATGTTGAAAGCGACGTTATATTACACGTCAAAAGTTGGCTGGCAACACTCAGCATTGATTGTGACTCGCCATTAATGAGCACGCATTTAAGGGTGAAGTCACAAAAAGTTGATTGTCGTATGCTAACGGCGGTCATACATGCACAATAAAGGCAAACAGATAATGACGTGTCATTACCATTACTACACGACAAAAATATACAACATTCGATACATATATTTCATACAACTTACAAGAAAATATTCATGAGTATATTTCATACAACTTACAAGAAAATATTTATGAGTAAAAAGGACAACTTAAGTTACACATCGGCTCATACAATTTAAGTTACACATCGACTAATACAATAATACATATACTTGTACTACATGATTGAACCATCAGGTGTACGAAAATGCCTAGGCTGGATTGGTCTTGAAGTGGTACCTTCCCCTATGGAGCAACCTCCATCAGCCCTTGATCTTGATAGAGGAGCTTCCGTTGCACTTAGAACCATTGCATCTTTTATACACTTCTTGTAAGTATGCCATCCTGTTCACACCTACTGCAATGTTTGGACCTGTGACTAGCTTCAAACTCATCCATGTCATTGTGAATTTGTCTGGTCTTGCAACGATCTACCTTTTTCCTCGCCTTCATTGGGTCAAGAATGTAAAAAACATGGGGTTGTTTAGATGTGAAAGACACCATAATACCGAAGCCATATACCTTACCACTCCTGATATGCAAGATAGCTTCCTTCTGAAAGTATGGTAAGACAAACCATCGGTCCAGTATTTCATACTACGAATTAGCGACAATAACATAAGAACATGTCTTGTAGTATAGCCTTGACTTTTGGCACGCACGAGCAAGTCCACCTCAGGATACACTCTTGCACAACTCTCTTACGAAAGATTTCATGCTTCGAACTGTCAGCAAATAAGATTTCAAATCTATGTTGTTGTGTATCTTGAAGTATAACTCGATACTCTTAGGCCTTTTCCCCTTTTTTCCTCAAGTACTCCGTCATGATTACGCTGAAAAAAATATCATTGTCTGTCATAGAGGGCCCAGCTACTCTGTACTAACACCTAAAATATTTCCATGTGTCATGAAAGATAAACTCAACAATGGCAAACCTCTTATACCAAGCCTAGTGCCACTTTTATCATGCAATAAGACTCATTTCTTCTTCCGCTCATTCTCTATCTAATACAAAAACTTTCTAATCGATGATGTCGACCTCTTTCTGATGGAACCGTCATCAATGGGGAGAGCTCCTAGAGCTTCCAGAGCCTCGTCATCTATAGGTGCTTGACTTCTGGACTGTTCATATGTTTGTTTTGTAATCAACTCGTCCAACTTCTCCATAGCTAATTAAATTTCTTCTCTTAATTCTGCACATATAGCCTTTTGAAAAGATCCATAAGATCCTTGTTTTTAAACTGCTGGTAGAAATTAGCGCTCATATGACACATACACCATCTGCTATGAATATCTAGCCACTCTACTTGACAACCCTTCTCCACACTACCATCTGTTTGCTCCTTAATTGCCCGCAGAAGGTCAGCGTGGTGGTCAAGTATAAGGCATATGCCTAGCCTCATATACACAACTATATTCTTCACTCGCTTCAAGAACCAATATCAGATTTCAGTGTTCTTACTCTCAACAACAGCGAAAGCCATAAGTAGCACTTTATTGTTCCCATCAACTCCAATTGCTTTTAACATCTACCCTCTATATTTTCCAGTCATAAATGTCCCGTCGATATTGAGAGGGATGATAGTGAACAAATGTGTAAATGCACGCACTTAAAGTGAAGAAGAATCGTTGCAACACACTTTGCCTAGGTGTAATGATGGGAATAATCTAAGATCGTAGTAGCTTCCTAGATTTCTCTAAAGAATACAAGATAGCAGATGAGGCAAATTGTTGTATGAAGCTTCGAATGTGCGAAATCTCATCTCCACAATCTTCTTTTTTGCTCTCCATACCTTTTTATACGTAATTGTGTACTTGAATTTTATCCTCAATATGTATGATAATTAACCTTGGTTCATAATACAGGTTCTCCACAACAATTGAGTATATCTCAAATGCAATAAATACAAATGTCATATTTTCATGGTATTTTTTAACTCTTGGCAAGTGGCAATTATGCTCTATGACAATTGAAAACTTCTAATAATCCTTTCATTTACCCTTGAATGCGTGCACCCTCCATTGATACCCGTAGCTTGAGTTCATGTACTTCACTTCATGCACTAACTTGCTTGACTTTGTGATCCAAAACTCTCTCCGAAGTGACACCATCTAGGGCTTCACCGCCTCTGTCAATTCCTTATTATATGCATACTTAGCTCACTCAAAGACCTTGTTCTCTTTGTACTCCTATGGCACACGATATCCCTTAAAGATAATAAGTCCAGAGAAGTCCTTGTTGTCCCATTCTAACAAGTTTACATTATCGCCCTCATTGTCGGACAATTCATCATCCTCAGCATACTCATTATCGGAGTCTTCCTTATCTATTTCCTCAACAATGCTAGGGATTCTCTCTCCCTCGTTCGCCATTTCTCTAGGCTCCATGTCTTTCCCTCCTTCTTCCTCTTCTCGTTCTTCTTTTTCTTGCTCTAACTTATTTCCCTCTCCTGTTTTAGGACCAAGTCCAATCGTACTTAGATCCTCCTTGTCTTGCACAACCATTAAAATATTGTTGACCTTCTCATACACCGACATAAGGATGTTAAGTGGCCAATCTCGTTGTAGTGTATTCTTCACATAACTTCTTCAACTAGCAATAAAATCCACTGACATCAGTTCCTTGAAATAACATTTTGTTGCTCAGTTCACTAAGATATACACAGTTATTGTATTGACCTAGGGATCAAATTAGAATCCTCGTATTAACCAGTTGTACAATGCTAAAAAACTTCTCTTGGTTGGACTTACAATTCCCATAAGGGTTGAACTTCACTTAAGTAAAAAATTAATCGTCACATCTAATACCATGCATTTCATATTTTAATACGGATTTGCCTTCAAACATTACCAGCGAAACTATATACTACTAATGGGGTTTAACAGGTATTTAACACCTAACCTAACAAAACACATATCTATGAACATAAATAATCACGAAACTACTATAATACTCGCATATTTCATCTTTACATTCGTAACAATAAATATTGCAAAGAGTGCAAAATATTTACCTGTGTACAAGTTTACAAGTTGGTCGAGCTTCCTCACTTCGCTTTGCCTCCCTCTCCTTAACCATCTTTTTTTTTCTAGATTTTTGGTGGTTTAAATGAAATTTTAGGCAGAGGGGGTTTTATACCCATCTCTCTAAAAACACCCTCTTATGGTAAGGAGGCTACCTGTAACTTTTCGCTATCCCGTCGCCAATAAGATCAATGAATGTTTGTTACGTTATATTTCCTACCTTCTGAGTGAGTGTTTTTATAAAAACTCCCTGTGGACATATAGCGTGTAATTTTTTTAAAAAAATATATTTCTATAAATTTTTTAAATAAAAAGTAGAAAAATAAAAAAAATGAACATTTGGTTGTGAGAATTGGGAACTGGCCAATTGAGTTTTGGGTTTAAAGCTAACGGGCTCGGTTAACGCTGGGCAGAGGAAGGGACCGGTCACAAAACGCTGCAAAACTCATGTGCCTAACTCATGTGCCTCTTTACATGATTAGAGATAATTAGTAGCTATGAAGAGTAAAGTGAACGAGTGATTTTTAGGTTTCTAAACTCTTAGACACATCAAATTTGTCCTACGAGTCACACAAGTTTAAACAGGTTGCAATATTCATTCGTACTTTGGTAGCTATGGGTTCCCTCCCATCGCCGACAAGTCGTTGCAACCGCTCCGGTACCCTCCGGCTCGCCGCTACGATGACATTGTCGACGACTACCATGGAGTTCTTGTGCCGGACCCCTACAGACGGTGAGTCTCCATGCATGTGCGTTGCTCATCTGTTTCCGTTCATTTTCAGAGGTACTCTGTGTTTGTTATGGTCTGTTCTGCGTTTCAGAAATTTAGCGTTTCCCCGGTTTGAACTCTTTCCCCGTACTACGCAATATGAGAAAATATAGGTTTTTTTTCCGCCGGGCAGAAAATATAGTTTTCTTTTTGGAAAAGGACTCAGGAAACTATTACAGGGTTAGCATTTAAACGCACAACGTGATAAGATGAATTCCCTTATAGGAGCTCCGTTTAGCAAAACATGACAATGGTTTAACTCTTTTTTTTATAATTTTTAAACCACTAAATGGTATTTTTTAAAAAAAATTTATCTAAAAGTTGGTTTAAAATTATATTAATCTATTTTTTAAAATTATAATAGCTAATATTTAATTAATCATTCATTAACGAGCCCCATTTTACGTTATCATCTTTATTTTTTATTTTCTTATCTTTAAACACACCTTAATTTACTTTATCTCCGTTCTAAGTCAAACTTCTAACTGTAATAAAGTTTATAAAAAAATACTGAAAACTAGGTTAAAGTCAGTGATTAGAGTTAAAATTTCAAAAAAAATAACTTAGGATAAAAATCAAACGACTTATATAATATGAAACGGCATATTGTCTTCCGGGTGTGAGTGCGACTAGATGATAAGACAAAATGCAAAGCGGAGCAGAGTTGAACCAGATTCCTTCGTCCATTCTCAGTTCGTCCGAAACAAAACAGGCACTTTTTTTTTTTTGTTTGTAGTTGTTGTTTTTGAACCGTGGTTGTCTGGTTGATAGTTGATGTATTGGCCGGGTTAAGGATGGAGGAGCTGGAGTCGGAGGAGGTGAAGGAGTTCGTGGACGCGCAGGCGGCCGTGGCCGACGCCGTGCTCTCCACCTGCGACGACCACCGCGGACGCCTGCGCGGGCAGCTCACCGCGCTCTTCGACCACCCGGCAGCTACTTCTACCTCCACAATCCCGGCCTCCAGCCGCACAGCACCCTCTACGTCCAGGTCAAAGTCCCGAATCTCAAAGCACCCAGAAAACCAATGAAAGGAGTAGTACTACCGTACTGACGACGCTTCCGTTGTTTTTGTTGCAGTGTTCAGTTTTTTTTGATAGATTGATATTCAAAATACAAATGGGCATTTTTAAGAGAACATCTATATAAAATAACTATCTGATTTTATTGATTCGGTTCATCCTATTTATTTTTATAAGTTGGACAAGTCATTATATGGCTTTAAACAGATCTTACGTGCTTTTGGACTATTACAACTGTGGTTTTGGAGTTTTAAGATTGATATTTCTCTTTTTATGTTTAATAAAGGTGGCATTCAGATATATATTCTTATCTATATGGATAATATTATTATTATGAGCTCTTTGTCATCAGCTACGGATCGTCTACCCATTCAACTTGAAGTTAAGTTTACCGTGAAAGATCTTGACACTCTTGGATATTTTCTTGGCATTGAAGTACATCATACTTCTACTGACCTTATCTTGACATAACACAAATATATCCAAGATCTGCTGTAGCGCATAAATATGGCCTCCTCTAATAGTGTTCCGACACCTATGCTTTTCAACAACAAATTACTCTTAAAGAGTGGTGACCCTCTCTCAGCTGAAAATACTATACGCTATCGCAGTGTTGTTAGGGCTCTCCAATATTTGTCTTTCACTCGTCCCGATATCTCCTTCTTTGTCAATCGGATATACCAATTTCTGTCAGCACCAACGACGGATTATTAGGCGGCAGTAAAACGCATACTGCGTTATCTTCATTCCACGTCTGATATGGAGCTATGCATCACTAAATCTAGGTTTTCATTGCTTAGTGCATTATCTGATGCTGATTGGACCGGGAACCCAAATGATCGACGCAGTACAGGTGGCTATGCCATTTTTTTGTGGTAATCTTGTTTCTTGAAGTTCTCACAAACAACCAATTGTTTTTCGCTCGAGCATAGAGGCTGAATACAAGTCAATCGTCAATGCTACCGTTGAAATAATATGGATACAAGTGTTGCTAAGGGAACTTAAGATCTCTCAGCTTCGGCCACCGTTCCTATGGTGTGACAATATTGATATCACTTATCTCTCTATCAATTTCATATTTCATCATCGCACGAAACATGTCGAGATTGATTACCATTTTGTTCGTAAACGTGTTGCCTCTCATCAACTCGACGTTCGCTTTATCTCATCTAAGGATCGGGTGGCTGATATCATGACTAAACCACTCCCGGTTACTCCTTACTGCAATTTACGGTGCAATCTGAACCTAGTCTACCTCGGTCTAAATTGAGAGGGTGTTAAATATAGAAGTGTGTAATCTATATTTAGTAAAATATCATTTATATTTAGAGCTGTGTTTTCTGATTATCATTAGTTACGTTTGTAAACTTTTATATATGTGTAACCTTCCATATCATGATCTATAATCATCTAGCGCTAATTACATTAACACTGGAACACACTGACCATCCCAAGTACTAGGGCGCACCCAGGGGGCCTGGCCTCCCACAATCAGAATCAGCCCAGTAGACCCTCCTAATTAGACTGACAGCCAATGCTATTACTTTAGTAATACCTAAGTATCTAATAATAATCATGTATATTATTTACATCACTACGTTTCAACATTAGTATGAATTAAATCTTAATCGTATGATGTAATTATCACTCCACTTCAATTTTAAATTTCTAAAATATTACACTTGAACAATACATACCTATATTTTCTTATATTTTGGACAGAGTTAGTAGTTAATAATGCAAGATAAATAGTTTATTGCTTATTTTACTAAGATATATTTTTTGTCCGATTATCTGCCTGTTTATCTGGATTTTTAGTTTGGATGATATTATGACCGCTTATGATTTGTTTGTTTAATAATCATAAGGCTAAATTAAAATAAATAAATATGTGCGTTATAGCTATCTATCTATATCTTTTATATTTCCATGTGTTTTTTACGTTAATACAATATATTATATCCTATAAGTTGTGTATATTTTTTTATGCTGTTTTTTTATTATCGTAATAACTAATCAAGTTGCCCCCCTCATACTTATATTCTGGCTTCGCCCCTGCCAAGTACATAAACACTCCTGAAGTTTCAGAAGATGGCAAGGTATGCAGTTATGTTCATAAGGCAATCAACTTAGCACAGTGTCAGTTGTAAGCATTGACAGACACGAAGCTACTCCTAAGCTGATTTCTCTTCACTTTACTTGTTTCAGTATGTGATTATGTCAGTTGCAGAAACTTCAGAACTAATCAACAAGTTGTACTACCGTGACCTCTCAGCTCTCCCTGACGGCCTGGAAAGCATGAAGGGAAACCATGGCATGCTTCCTTTTGTTAAGCTTGTGGATGAATTTGAGGCATACTACGCACTAATCGCCAACGACGACACCCAATTCACCTTTCTCACTAACAAGAATGCTCCAAAGTATAAGCTCTCGAGGGTTGATGTCAACAAGCCAAACTCCTGGATGGATGTTCTCCCTGAAGATGAGAAGGCTGTGCTAGAATCGGCTTGTGCTGTCCATGGAGACAAGCTTCTGGTGAACTACCTGTCAGATGTCAAGTATGTCTTGCAGATGAGAAGCTTGGTTACTGGGGAGTTGCTCCATGACATACCCATTGACATTGGCAGCGTCAATGGGATTTCGGGCAGACAAGACGATTGAGAGGTTTTCATCGAGTTTGCTAGCTTCCTTACTCCTGGAATAATATATAGGTGTGATGTCAGCAAGGAGACTCCTGAGATGAACATATACAGAGAAATCTCAGTTAGTGGCTTCGATCGCAAAGATTTTGAAGCAAAGCAGGTAACTTCAAAAACATTACAAGCTCTTAGCATGATACCAGAACCATGTAGCCATGTAGAGAGCTTAATGCATTTCAGTGTCTGTTTCTAATTCAGCTTGTATTTCTTCTTCTTTTCAGGTCTTCTACACTAGCAAGTACGGAACCAAGATCCCCATGTTCATCGTGTCCAAGAAAAACATCGTCCTTGATGGATCGCCCCCGACTCTGCTCTACGGTTACGGTGGCTTCGGCATGAACATGACACCCCATTTCAGCGTCACCCGCATCGTCCTCATGCGGAATCTTGGGTTCGTGTCATGCACCGTCAACATCAGGGGCGGCGGGGAGTACGGCGAGGAATGGCACAATGCCCGGTCACTGGCGAACAAGCAGAACTGCTTCAACGATTTCATCGCGGCTGGTGAGTTCCTCATTTCTGCAGGCTACACAAACACGAGCAGGCTGTGCATCGAGGGTGCAAGCAACGGGGGCCTTCTTGTAGCTGCCTGCATCAACCAGTGACTGCTTCAGTTGCAATTTATACTGTAGATGATTGAGCAAGAACTCTTTGTGGACTGTTTTGTTGACAGCGTCCTGACCTTTTTGGTTGTGCTCTGTCTCATGTGGGTGTAATGGGCATGCTTCGATTCCACAAGTTTACCATAGGTTCTGCCTCCTCCATGAAACCCATATGAAGAATTTTTTTTCCACTGCAATTGTGCCGTCTCAAATTCTAAATTCGCACCTATGTGCTCGGCAACATTTTCACGCAGGCCGTACATGGACCTGTGATTTCGGTTGCTCGGAGGAGGAATTCCACTGGCTCATCAAGTATGGCACTAGCCATCTCTCCGACGACGAGGGATTCTTAATCTTTTTTGTCAGTCATTTGCGCACTAGCTACCACTGCACCACACTCCCTGATGATGACCAAACTGACATGCAGGTTCTCTCCCCTCCAAAACGTGAGGCGGCCGCGGGTGAAAGGCGGATGGAGACAGCAATACCCTTCCACCATGCTGCTGACGGCGGACCACGGCGACCGCGTCGTGCCGTCGCACACGCTCAAATTCCTCGCGGTGCGCTCCGTGCTCCCTAACTAATCTACCTCGCTCCTAGCTAGCTTCGCCATTATCTCCGATGGACCTACGCTTCCAATATTTGTTTGTCTGATCTGATGAAACTGTTGATGTGGCAGACGCTGCAGCACGCCCTGTGCACGAGCTTGGAGGACAGCCCGCAGACGAACCCGATCATCGAACCGCAAGAGCGGGTACGGATGTGGTCGCTCCACGCAGAAAATCGTAGGCGAAATCTTTGCTCGAATGTGTCGCATTTTTCTGCTGATTTTCAACTGAATTTTGCTCCATTCTTTGGATGTCCGATCGACGAAGCTGCGGACAGGTACGCATTCGCGGCAAAGATGATGGGATCTCTTGGATCGACTGAACAAACCTCCGAGCAGTTGGTGGTCTTGGTGGGGAGTTAGGTATTCAGAGATAGGCCAGTGGCTACGGTCGTTAAAACTGCAGGTATCTATTGATGTATTTGTTATGTAACTGGCCGGGCTGCTATAGTGATTGGCGTGGTTGATACTCGGATATGTACATATGTCGTCTACGTACCTCATCACAACTATTCCTAGCTGGAAAATGGTAATGGATTATGAACGTAACAGGAGCTTGATCATGACTTCTATCCCTAGCTGAGAATGCCAGAGTTTGGGAAGAAAGAGGCGCGAAGCCGGGAAGGAGAGTCAGAGGGAGGGATTCGAACTTCAACGTGCAACCAACGAAAATAGGCCAAATTTCCCGCATAATGGAGCTAGATTAAATCATATACGTATGGTTAATTTTATCTGGTATGCAACTCTTATAACTCTAGAATTTAGCTGTATTTTATATATACTTATAAAGATAACTCTAGAATTTAGTTGTATTTTATGTAGACAATGGTATTTAATATACAATGCTTGCTTCGGGTCAAAAATATTGTTGTATTTTATATGTAGACAGAGGCTAGGCGTATTTTGTATATAACTAGATATCGATTTCTATTGTTATAATTTAGACTAAGATGAATAGATATTATCTAAACTAAAATAAAATAGAAATTTCGTAAAACTACACATACTTTAATCAAGCTGTCAGAAAAATACAGTACGGTAGATTTAGTATAAAATTTATCATAAAACTATATGTTTAAACTGAATTGTTACAAACTATAATTTAGTAATAAAAATGTCAGTTTAATGATACATATATATAGTTTTGTGATAATATGATTAAAATATATGTAGTTTTTTAAAATTTAACTTAAAAAAACATAAATGAAAGGGTATAAAGTGAAACTTGGATACCAGCTCAAAGGGTATAAAGTGAAACATGATACCAATACGCAATTCACTGAAAAAATCTGGTAAAGTGGTAACCGGCACGCAACCACGCGTACAGAACATGCTGATCGCACCTCGCACGCGTACCCTACCAGGGCACCAAAGCCGCTGCTCTGCCGATAAAGCCAACACCCTCCCGGCTCCCGGAAATCCCACAAATCGGCAACTAATTCGCCCCCAATCCGACCGCCGCTCCAAGCCCCAAGCCGCGGACATCCGCGATGCCGAAGAAGATGGGTGTCAACTCCAAGGCGGAGGCGGCCCGCGAGCGCCGCTCCGCCGCGGAGTCCGACCGCCGGGAGCGCGTGGAGCGCGCCAAGGAGGAGGAGTACTGGCGCGAGGCCGAGGGCCCCAAGTCCCGCGCCGCGCGCCGCCGGGAGGAGGACGCCGAGAAGCGCGCCGAGGCCGCCGCCCGCAAGGCCGAGAACCGCCGCCTCGCCGAGGCCGAGGCCGCCTCCTCCGCCGCGCCGTCCAAGACGGCCGCCCGCAAGGCCTCCCGCGTCGGCGCCCCAGCGCCCAAGGTCACCGAGGCCGAGCTCGCGCGCCGTCGCGAGGAGGAGCGGCTCCGCCTGGAGCGCGAGGCCGAGGCAGCCAAGAAGCGCGCCGCGCGCACCGCCGAGGAGGAGGAGTACGAGCGCGTCGTATTGGTCGCCAACACCAACAGGGACGACTCCATCATCGAGGCGAGGTCAGTCGACGAGGCCATCGCGCGGATGTCGCTAGTTGACTCTGAGGGGGCCTTGCCCGCCGACAAGCACCCTGAGCGTCGTCTGAAGGCTTCATTCAAGGTATGACGACCAAACTTGGTGCATATTTTAACTCAATTGCTGCCCGATTGTGTGAAGTTGTGTTTAATTATCAAAATATGTTTGCTTGAAGACAATGAATTGAGCTCTTCTGTACCATGTATGTGCACAATATGAGCATAGTCATTGGTCTTAGTTTCTACTTTCTATTGCAATCATCAATCACAACAAAACTGAAAAAATCACAACAGATGGAAGTGAAATGCAGGTTATTATGCCATGTATTGTTTTTCCCCTTTCACTATTTGTCTTAATCTAATTCCAGAGATTGAATGGTATTTAGTAATTATTTACCTAAAAAAATATTTAGCAATTCGACTTACTAGGATGTTTGATGTGCAATGATTGGGCATTCGGTGCTTGAATACATTTGTGTTAATCTTGATAACAGGCATTTGAAGAAGCAGAGCTCCCTAAGTTGAAGGAAGAAAAACCAGGTCTAACACTGAATCAGTACAAAGATATGATATGGAAGCTATGGAAGAAGTCTCCAGACAATCCTCTTAACCAGGTTAGCTCACATAAATATATTTAATTTATCTTGTTGCTGCTAACACACACATCCTAGGTTATACTTGCCTATTTTAATCTACCTGTTCTAGCATTAGAACATGGTGTTCAAAATTGTGTTCCCTAAATGTTGTGAACCAATCTGATAAAAAAAATGCTGCAAGCTGAAAAGGCTTTGGGATTGAGGTGATCAAATATTCAAATGTAGAAAGAATGGATGCAATTTGGGTATCACATTAAAACAGTGTCTTTTGTTGACAATTATTTTCCACATGTAGTATTTTCAAACATTTGCTTTAACTTATGATTCTGTCATACTTGTATCACTAGCGCATCATCTGACTGATATTTATGTTTAGGCTGCAGAGTGATGATGCGTTCCTCCTGAATTGTAGAATTTCTAGGGTAAGCTTTCATGGCTTGTCTGTGTGCACATTTTAACTGTTGATAATTTTCTTCAACAATAATGCACTAAGGCACTCTTTCTTGAGACGCAGATATCCAAATGGGTCAGTACTTCATCAGATGTTCATGGACTGAACGTGTGGGAGAGTATCAACTTTTCGGCTAATAATTTATAAAATGCTGCAGTGTTATGAGAGCTCGTTTCTGTTTGAGGTTTTGTTCAGGTTCCTGTTATTGTGCTTAATATGGCTGGGGCATGTTTACTTGAATTTTAACAATTGTCAATTCGAAATTGTGGTTCATACAAGATAGCTATGGCATTGACTCTCCCCACATGTTATACGTGTTCTCTGCTCATCTCGTGGATAAAGTCATAAAGAGTCGCTCACGAAATACCAGTACAAGCACGATGATTTTGGGGCAAGACTGTGGCTGAGTATAAACATCGATATAGGTTAACATCGGAGCCGACTGGGATCATTCCCCCAATTTTCTCAAAAATAGCCTCTTATCAGAAGGAATATATTATAATATATTAGAATATATTTGAGCAGCAAGATCGTGAATATATTAGATTTAAAGGAATGTGGCCCCAATACAGCATGAGCAGCAAGGCCGGGAATATATTATTATTGATGAAAAGGGCTTGGGTAAGCAAACACGAGGAATTGGAAATGCACCGTATGTTTTTTGAAACGAACCTTGGGTGTGTGCGTCCAAGATCTCCGTGCACAAACTCCTTTATGTATGTCCCAGCCTGTAAGGATACCATAGTTGATTAAACCGGAGAGAGCAAACTTCAGAATATAAATGTTTTTGATGAATCGCCTTAAAACATATTCACAGAAGCATATTCAAGAATCGCAATATTTTTATAAGCCGGTTTGATATACAAAACCATAATCCATAGGAAGCAGACCATGCACTAATCACAAAAGAAAAGGCTGGTGGGAAGACTATCAACTTGCAGTGCTTACCTGAGTGCATAGATGTAACAGGTAATAATTTGATCCGCCTGCAATTTTTTCAATCTCCATCCTGACAGATGATTTATTGTATCTCAGATGGATGGCACATAAAGTGGAGTTAATAAAGGTTAAATCAGTCTCAACACGCCAATGTATAATCCGTTTCCTCTCTAATGGACTTCTACGATGTAGGACTCTTATTGGCGTCTTTTGTACTATTTCCTACACGACAAGCAAGAGGCTATGTTATTATGTTCACATAGTATGCAAATACCTTAGAACAACAAAGAAAATAGAAAATCAATGAACTTAGCTAACATCCAAACTAATTAATCCCAAATATGAAATATATTTGTCACAAACAAACATGAATACAGTAGCTAACTGACAAACATGTAACCATGTAACCATGTAACTGACAAATGAAGGCCTGAGAAGGTCCTCCATTAGAGTTGGATAAACACTAGGCCACAAATTATTGACTGTAATGGCCACTGGCAGTTTAAAAGTTGCTACGAATCATCCATTATTTCCTGCGATTGCCCATATCTTTCTTTACTGTGGTAGACTCATTCTGCACTACCTGTGTTCTGGTACTAATTTACTAGATCAGGACAACCCATATCTTATGGGATATGGCAGCAGGTTGTTATGTGTGATAAAAAATAAATAAAAGAACCAAAGAACATGATCAAAACAACACTCTACAGGTCTTTAGTAGAAAGCAAGTATGTTATGCCAAATCTTTTCAGTTAATTATTTTTCTTACGGATAACACGATCTGCGATCAATAAACTTGCAAATCTTGTTCAGAGCCAATGAAAAATCTTGACAAACGGATACACGAAGAATCTCGCACGACAAGCACTCCGATGTGCGAAACCTGTCGAATTGTACAGTATAATATAATAATGTAACACGTACCATCACTAAAAAGAGTCCGACGGCGAGTTCGATACCACATAATTAATTTACTTATATAAAACGAATCATGTAAACATATAATTAATTACGTATTAAATATTTTAAACTTAGAAAACGATGTATTTATTATTTTAAAGTAACTTTTCTATAAAAAAATATTAAAAACGTAATTAACTATAAACTAATAAGAATAAGTTAATTTTATTTAAACTGATAAGTATGGAACTTGCCCTAAGACATCACGAAACCAATCACGTTTCTGTCGGCAGCTCCGCCAACTCCTCCACGTTGATCGGGTGGACGAACACCCCGGGATCGGCGAAGAGCTCGCCCGCGAAGACGCTCGACGCGGCGTCATTCGGGTGGAAGTTTGTCCAAGAAGAGGTAGCTCTGCCGGTCCTGGCACAGCGGCGCCGTGCCGTTACACCCGCCCCCGTCCCCGCCGCTGCCGCAGCACGGCTTGTCCAGCGCCGTAAAATCTGCAGAGAAATTACAACAGCGGCCGTCAGGACCGTGCAAAGCTGCAACAGTCTTCTCTACCACGGGTACGGTGAGAGACTCAGAGGGCATTGCGCGATTGCGTACTCGCGCCAGGTAGGACCGTGCCGTTGAGTACGAGCTCGGCCATGCGGACCGAGTCGCCGAGGGAGTAGTGCATGCGGGGTAGCTCGGCGGTGAGGCCTCTCAGCATGGAGTCCAGCATCGGGTACATCTTGCCTGGAGAGGCTGTTCGCCGCGCGGAAGCAGCCATAGCCGTCGAGGTCGTTCTTGTCGTGCGCGATCGCCCTCTGCGACGGGCAGCGCCCCACCAGCGACGGGCTGACAACGCTGAATTTCCTCGCTCCGGCGCCGTACAGCTCCTGCACCCACCGTTTTTGTTTGTTTGTTTGTTTGTCTCAGATGGTTCGGTTTTTGCGTATCTGAGAGGATTGGTGCATTGGACAATGGATATGCAGCTCTGCACCTTCAGGTGGCTCTTGTAGGAGGCGACGAGGCTCTGCAAGAATTCGGTGTCGTTCCGGGTGGTGTTCGGCGGGTAGTCGGTGAACTCCAACAAGTCGTTGCTGCCGGTGTAGATGAAGATGAGGGATCTGGAGATGAGATCGGCCGTTCCATTCCCCATCCTCTGGATGGCCGACGTGAAGCTCTGCACCTGGGCGCTCGAGTTGAACACTTGCCTGCACAGCACAGACAAAAGTCAGGTCCGTGTCGGTTCAAAAGTCAGGTCCGTGTGACACGCACGGTACACAGCGACAACTGTATCACCAACAATTGAGCAGACAAAAAAGCCAAGTCGATCAGTGCATGTACCACTTTCGCGCCCGTGCAATTCAGCAGTCCTGATCCTCCTGACGCGTAGTTGATGCCCTTGCTCATCTATGGAACAATGGTCACGTCCGGCAGATAAAGGTACGGTGGTGGGCTCTTATCAAAGCCAGGTTTTTTAGCTGCTCATCGAAGCATCAAACCAACCAGCCAGTGCCCAGTGCCATTGCCCATTGTCTCCCAATCTTAGTAGTGACTACTCGTACAAATTAAACAGAGCAAGAAAGTTCAGACGTTTCTTCGCGATTTCAGCTACATGCCGAGCTGGTCGGACAAGTTGTATCCGTTGCTAAACCGGACAGTCGGCGACTGGAACGGGTAGTTGATGCCGTATCTCGGGTAGTTTGCCTTGCAGTTGGGCGTGGCGTTCGCCAGCAAGTTGTTGTTGCCGACGTCCACCGTGGAGTCCCCGAACACGAACATGCCCGGCACGGCGAGCTTCTCCTCGGCGTGAAAAAATATGGAGTAAGTATGGTTGCCTCACCTTAGCTCGCCATAGGTTGTATGTTTATATATAGAACAAGAATTATAGATATAAATAGTTTTAAACTAGGACTCCTAACTTAAGTTCTATTCTATCTATAGCAAATTACAGGAGTCCATCTATCCTTAAGACATGCTCGGTTACAATCCTAGTGTAACACGTTTACAATCTCTAACACCCCCGCTCAATCTAAACTTTCCTAACCACCTTAAAGTTTGAGATTGCGAATAAATGTATTCATCTTTGCAACCAGTAAGGCTTTTGTAAATCCATCCGCCAACTGATCTCTAGAAGCGATAAACCGAACTTGTAGCTGTTTTCTCATAACTCTTTCACGCACAAAGTGAAAATCAATTTCAATATGCTTTGCTCTAGCATGAAACACGGGATTAGCTGATAAGTATGTTGCACCAAGATTATCACACCAAAGAACTGAGGTGCGATGCACTTTAACCCCAAGTTCGGTCAACAGTTGCTCAAGCCATATTATTTCTGCAGTAGCATTAGCCATCGCTTTATATTCTGCTTCTGTACTAGATCTTGAAACAGTTGGCTGTTTTCTAGCACTCCATGATATAAGATTACTTCCATAAAATATTGCGAAGCCTCCAGTAGAACGCCTATCATCTGTATCACCTGCCCAATCTGCATCAGAGAAGGCACTGATGAATGACAACAATATCTTTTGAATATGCATCCTGAGTCCAATGGTGTGTTGTACATATCTAAGTATTCTTTTAACTGCAGTCCAATGAACTGAGGTCGGTGCATGAAGAAATTGGCAAACTCTGTTGACAGCAAAGGATAAATCTGGTCGTGTATTTGTTAAATACTGAAGAGCACCAACTATGCTTCTGTAGCGAGTAGCATCTTCTGGACTGAGAGGAACACCATCATAGCTCGACAGCTTCTCAGATGCAGATAAAGGAGTCGTGCAGGGTTTGCAGCCGAGCATTCCAACACGCTTCAACAAGTCTTATGCATACTTAGCTTGAGATAGAGTTATGCCATCTAACTCTTCTTTAACTTCTATACCCAAGAAGTAATATAACTTGCCAAGATCCTTTAGTGCAAAGTCTTCTTTTAAATCAGCAAGAAGAGTTGTCACCGATTCAGGTGATGAGCTTGTAACGATAATATCATCAACATAGATAAGCATATAAATAGTTGTACCACCCCTATGATATATAAAAAGAGACATGTCTGATTTTGACGGCACAAAACCTAGAGTGATTAATTTGAAGTTTAACCTGGAGTACCACGCCCTGGGCGCCTGCTTCAGCCCATAGATAGCCTTGTCCAACTTACATATATATCCCGGTGTTTTAGTGTCCTCAAAACCCGGAGGCTGCTTCATATAAATTTCCTCTTCCAGAACACCATGCAAGAACGCATTCTGCACATCAAGTTGTCTGAGGCACCATCCCCTTGACACTGTAATAGAGAGTACCAATCTAATTGTAGCTATCTTGACAACTGGGCTGAAAGTGTCTTCATAGTCGATGCCATAGCGTTGCTTGAATCCCTTGGCAACTAATCGAGCTTTGTATCTATCAATACTCCCATCGGCTTTTCATTTGATTTTAAAAACCCATTTGCAATCAATAATATTCTGTCCAGTTTTTCTTGGAACGAGATGCCAAGTTTTATTCTTAGCCAGAGCTTGAAATTCCACTTCCATTGCATCACGCCACTTTGGATCTGAAATAGCTTCATCAATGGAATTAGGTTTACCAGTAGCACTAAACATGCCATATCGAATCATACCATCATATAGCTTCTTTGGTTTGATAATACCGCTTTGCAACCGTGTTTGGTGACGCGGGGGATCAGGTGTGGCTGCTGGAGAACCAGATGTTGTAGAAGATCTAGATGTTGTAGAAGATCCGGGTGGCACAAATTCATGTGCACCTGATGCTGTAGCATGCAGCGGTGGTGGAGACTCCTCAGACGCATGCAACGTCCCAGGTGGAGACTCAGGCACCACCGCATTACCCCCACCTGTCGCCGCACTGTTGTCCTCTGGCACAGCAACAGCGGTCGGCAGCGGTACTGATGTTCCCCCAGGCGGTGTAGCAGGCAAAACAGCACCGTTCGACGAGCTGGAAGGAGACAGCGTTTCCACCTGGGAGCTGCAGCCTGGGCTATGTGCGCAACGTTGTGCCGGTAGCGCTGGGAGCATAGGCATGAGACCTGCAATTTTCTCAGATGATTCACTAGAAACAGCAGGTACGTCAGTAGTATTAGTAATATCAGATGCAGTACAGTCATCATTCCCTGGATTTCGAAGGAAAGAAGGCAGTAGGACAATTTCTTTTCTAAGAGAGGCACCGGCGTTAGGATGGAGCTTTGAAAAGGGAAACACGGCTTCATCAAAAACAACATCACGGGAGATGTAAATGCGTCCGGTGGAGATGTCAAGGCACTTGAAACCTTTGTGCATGGAACTATAGCCAAGGAAAGCATATTGGGTGGATCGAAAAGATAACTTCCTGAAATTATATGGCCTCAGATTGGGCCAACAAGCACAACCAAAAACACGAAGATTGCTATAATCGGGTGCATCATGAAAAAGGCGAGTACTAGGAATTTCAAAATCAATAACCTTGCTGGAAAGAATATTAATGAGATAGATAGCTGTAAGGAAAGCTTGATCCCAAAATTTTAAAGGCATGGAAGCATGAGCAAGAAGAGCTAAACTAACTTCAGCAATATGTCTATGTTTGCGTTCAGCAGCACCATTTTGTTGATGAGCATGAGGACAGGACACACGGTGTGTGATCCCAATTTGCTTGAAGAAAGAATTTAATTTTTCATACTCGCCTCCCCAATCCGATTGAACACAAAGGATCTTCTTAGAGAACTGTCTTTCTACTAAGTTTTGAAAATCTTGGAAAACTCGAAAGACATCAGATTTATGCTTCAACAAATATATCCAGGTGTATTTGCTATAGTCGTCAATGAAACTAACATAATAGCTATAACTCCCAATAGAGATAGGTGCAGGCCCCCACACATCAGAATAAATCAGATCAAGAGGAGCACTAGAGATTTTATTAGAAACAGAATAAAGCAGTTGATGGCTCTTGGCCCTTTGACACGAATCACAAATTGACTCAACATTCTTGAAACTAGCACACGGCAACTTATTTGAGCTAAGGATCTTCTGAACTATGGGAGTAGCAGGATGACCTAGACGACTATGCCATAACGATGTAGAAGGGACATGGACTCCAAAAACTTCATGCTTTGACTCTATTTTCTCTTCCGATGGAATGAGAGGATACAGGCCACCTTTGCATCTACCGTGATGTAAAATCCTCTTTGTTTCCTGATCCTTAACGAGAAAGGAATCAGGGTGAAATTCAAGGAAAGCATTGTTATCTTTGGCAAGTTTATGAACTGAAACAAGGCTTTTGGCAGAAGAGGGCACATGAAGAATATTGTTCAAATGAAGTTTACTGAAAGGGGTATGAAAAACTGTATGCCCAGTATTACTAATACTCATACCTTTGCCGCTGGCGTTATGAACTTGTTCATTGCCACTATATTTATCACGGACGGTCATCTTGTCAAGTTTGCTGGTGATATGGTTAGTGGCCCCGCTGTCCGCATACCAATTTGTATCAACACCATAAGCTCCTGCTGGTCGCCCACGGTACTGATTGTCTTCCTCATAGCGAAAATAGCATTGATTGGCTTCATGATTTGTCTTCTTGCAGATTTGACAGTACGCCTTTTTTGTGACTTGCGAGCTATTGCCTTGATTATTGTTGGTGTAACTCTGATTGTTGTTGTTGTTCTGTCCATTGCGCGATGAATTGAACCGGCCTCCACCACGTCGACCACCAGAACGACCACGGTTTCCACGACCACGAGATGCCATGTTAGCTGAAGACTGGAACTGATCGGTCCCTTGATACATCTCGAACCGAAGATCGTACTCCATGAGTAGAGAATATAATTCAGAGAGTGAAAGATCTCCTGATCGACCCATCATAGAAGAAACAAAGGGGTGATAATCAAAGTCTAAACCATTAAGTAGATGAGCAACCACCTCATCATCTCCGACGGTGACGCCGGCTGACGCGAGCTCATCCTTAATGTTCTGCATCTTGTTGAAATAGGCTGTCGTAGTGAGGCTGCCCTTCTTGGTGGTGGCCAATTGCATGCGCAGATTTATAACCCGCGCTCTTGATTGTGCTGCAAACATAGCCCCTAGCGCCTTCCATGCCTGCGCAGAGGTTGTTGCAGTCGTGATCCCGGCGAGGACCTTCTTGGAGACCGAATTCATCAGGTAGCTGAGTAGCTGCTGATCTTTTTTTACCCATGAGTCATGCTCTGGGTTGGGAATCTCCTTCTTCTTGCCGTCGACTTCAGCTTCAAGGACTTGTCGCGGCTCGGGGATGGTTCCATCCAGAAAACCAAGCGCCTTGGCGCCACAGACAGCGGGCAGGAACTACGTCTTCCATAGGACAAAGTTATCCCGTGTCAGCTTGTCAGACACCGGATGTCCAAAAGGAGAGGACGGGTATCCTTCGCCATGAGCGGAGGACGAAGACATCTTGTCGCGGGAGGAGCGTCACGAGCAGGGGTCACGGCCCTCTTGTCGCGGGATGTTCAGATCGTGGGGAGGAGCGTCACGAGCAGGTCGCAGCCCCCTTTCGCGAGAATTTGACGAGATTTTTATAGATCTATTCTAGGAAGAGGCGGCTCTGATACCATGAAAAAATATGGAGTATCTATGGTTGTCTCACCTTGGCTCACCATAAGTTGCATGTTTATATATAGAACAAGAATTATAGATATAGATAGTTTTAAACTAAGACTCCTAACTTAAGTTCTATTCTATCTATAGCAAATTACAGGAGTCCATTTATCCTTGAGACATGCTCGATTACAATCCTATTGTAACACGTTTACAATCTCTAACACGGCGAGCCCGCGCCGCGCGAGCTCGAGCAAGCATACCGCGGCGACGAGCACGAATGCTCCACCGATCAATTCTCTCACGCCTTGTCCACCGGCCTCTCGTTGCTCTCTGCTTCTTCTGTGCGATCGCGGGCCACCTCGGCATGCATAACGTTTCAACGTGCAACGTATATATAGGCATGCGCAAAGATGAACGAGGCGAAAGACAGATCCTGTGTCGGCAATGCATGAACTGGACCGAGCCTGTCACTATCTTCGAATCCCTCGCCGCTGTTAATAACCCCAAAGGTTATGCTCTTTGTACCGTAATGCTTCGTGTTCCTTGGTCACGCCGACCATTAAAAAACAGCAACGGAAGCAGTAGAATTTCAACTTGCCACTGGCTGTGAAAATAGGGGGCTATTTGGACGGAAACGTCTTGTGCCAGCGTAAGGCGGATTGTCATTTGTCAGTACGGGTTGCGGTTTGGATTTTCAGTCCGTCTGCCGTTGCAAACTAGCGACCGATGGCACAGCGCGTGGTTCGAAATACGGAACCGCGACGCGGCGTCCCGACGGTACGTAGGCATTTGCGCATTGAAAAGCATAGAATATATCAGCGACGAGCAGGACAGTGAGTGGACATCAGTATTTCATACGCAACTAGATACGTACGCTACTAATTAAGCCTAAACGATTAGAGGAATTGGTTCACATTAGGTATACTGAATCCAGCGATTCATATTAGCCTGTTAGGAATACCAATCGACTAATCCTACGGAGGTCAATTAAAACCGAGGGACATAAGCTAAATGATTTTGACCTAGTAATTTGTTTCGAAATCACTTTCAGCAATGATTACTCCTGTGAAATATAATTGGTTAAATACATTGACTTTCTCATTATAAAATAGAAGTAGAGTACTACACTGACTTTCCACTCCAAAAGCATTCGCTGATCCACTAAAAATAGGTCTTTCTATACTTGGCTCCGAATATGCATGCATATATACATGTAGACTATATATCCTCATGACCGCATCCATAGCGGTTTTTCGTTTGTGTACACGAGCACAGAAGCGTCGCTATCCGATGCGGAGAAGTGTCTAGAGTGAGACCTCTCTTTTTTAAGAACCGGATATTTGCTTCTTTCTGTTCTGCGTAACATACGGGCATGTTGATGTACTGCAGCAGTACTACTGAAGGCGTCTGAAAGAATCTGGAATTGATCTGGACGGCGACTTTGGCGAATATACTACTCGTGCTTGGGCAAGTGGACTACAACGTAGTTGGTCCGTTCCCATTGTCCAACGTGTGACCGAACAGGCTAATCGATTCTCTGTGCGTGCCAGCGACTGAGAAGATTACGAGCCTAGAAGAAGCGTATATGACCTTCAGTCGGATGGCAAGCACCAGATTGAGAATACAGACGTGTAACTATCATAGGCTCATGGCCCGCCCCTATTCCGGAATCCCTTCCTGGTCCAACAACATGGCCCTCAGGGTCCAACAAGAGGAGCAGCGCGTGTGGCTCCAATAATATCGGGGTTCACGGCCCAACTAACGTGGAGTAACTCAGGATACAACGTCCAAATAATTTGTACTGGATGTGGAGGTTTTGTAACTTGAACTTGACAATGCATGGTGCCTACGGGAATAGCATATAGACCTCTTTGATTAGGCTTACGCGCCAGCTAATAAGCTACAAAGTCTAAGCCTAAATAAATGAGTAGTTTTTTTACTATTTTTTAAAGCCATAAACCACTCTTACACTGTTAAGCCAAAAGTTAAATTCGAGTGTTTTTTTTAACTTATTTGAAGTAGAGGAAGAAATTCAACATTGAAAAAGCCACCGACTTATAAAACCAGTTTAAAAGCTTAAACCAATAAACCTAAGCTAAGACAAATAAGGCCATAGACTACACTTGGTTTACGCGGAGTTCATTTATCCCCTGAAGGAAGCTCACGGTAAACGCAACTAGCCAATCTGGTCTTGACTGCTAAAATTTCGGTACGCTTCTGTTTGCGCACACGGTATACATACCTGAACATACACTCCGGGGGTTATGATCTTTGATTCGTTAACTAGGATCGCAGGAGGGGTAGGCTGCTGCCGCCACCCGCGTTGGTGGCGCGGGCGCAGCGGAGTGCGTTGCTGGGGATGGGGATCTCGTCGCGGAACGAGTGCGACGGCGTGTACACGCGGAGGTAAAACTGCTGGGGCAGGCACCTGCGCGCCCAGTCCTCTGACCTGAGGTTCCGCATCCCCACGTTGTCCAGCGCCACCACGACCGCCGTCCACGCCTTCGGGTACACCTGCACGGCGGCACCAAGCGAGCAATTAACCGGTTTAGCAATTCGTTTTCGTGTATATATCCCCAGTGTCCGTCGCCACGTCAAGCGAAATGCGATTGCTTGTGTTACCTGAACCGTGCACCGGGAGACTGCATCCGCGAGGTTGTAGCCTTTCCTGCTCTGCTCCCTCCACACTCCCTTATCCAACCTATGACAATTCGATAATGCCGAAAACCGAACAAAAATCAGATGCACGTACGGTGGAAGCTGCACGAGCAAGGAGGTACGTATGTGTGATCGTACCCAACGACGAACACGCTGTAGCCGTCAAGGTGCCAGCTCTGGACGCTGTCCTCGCTGTTCTCGAACACGATCTCGAGGAAGGATCGGTGGTCGGAGTCCATCACGGCCGCCTCGCTCCGCACTTCCGTGGAGCCCGCGTCCGGGATGCCGCCGAGCCGGAACACGCCGCTGATCTTGTAGTCGGCCTCCACGAACGACACGCCGTTCACGGCGTACCGCTGCTTGCCGGCGACACGCCCCGCCGAGTTGGCGAGCCGGATGGTGCGGGTCACGTTGATCGAGCCGCAGTGGTGTATTAGATGCACTGACGCGACTACAAAAGCTAGCTAATCATTTAATGAACATATTCTACACGCAAAATGCGTTTCAAACAAGCTTCCACGTTTTGGGCTCCCCATGATACATCAAGCCAAGTTGATTTTTAGCAGTATTTAACTAATTAAACAAAGATAAATTCATATAAAAAAACAGATAGGTAGAGTCTGATCAAAATGAGCAAAGAACGTAGGTTGATTGGGTGCAACGCTTGAGAAAGTTCATGTGCAAAAAGAACCTGCCATGACAGAAGGAATGGCTCCGACAAACGGTTGTGCACATTGATTATCAAATTATCATTCGTCCGACAGTCAATCTACGGCCCCGGAAATTGCCCATTGATCAGAATACCCTACAGAAAAAAAACACAAACAAGTAAAGGAATTAGACATGGCGTATGTATATGTGAAATTATTGTGTTGATTAAAAATTTTATGATGAACAATTAATTTAAATTTTGATTAAATTGGATTTGAACGAAATGTTTTTTCTACTTGCGGTCAGATCAGGCCTAAAGGTAGATTAGATTGTGGGTGCGTGCATGAGTCCAAAACGATTCTATATTATCGTAGTCGCATTAGGTTAGAGATTTCGATTGGACCACATACATGTGTGAAGTCAGAACAGGCTAATGATTTGACCAACAGACTTGAGTAAGGAGTTAGTTTTTAGTGGATAAGTTTTTTATATGCTTTATATACATATGATATATGATTTATATGCTAATGTAAGTTAAATTAAGAAGAACTTATACTTGGATATGTAGTTGAGTCTTAACTCCTCTGAAGTGTTGCTAATGATAAATTGGAAGTTGCCTTAAGAGAAATTGATATCCAAAAAATCGAGAAATGGTATATAGATTAAACATAAAAATTTTATATAACATATAAGAGAAATTATGTGCGGATTTTGGATATATGTCTAATATTGAAAAGTTTGAGTTCGAATTTATAAAGGGATAAAGTTATATGCCTATATAACATGATTTTCTAAGATATTTGTGGTTTCTATATAACTAACTATAGATATAAATAGAGAGATGATAATGTATTGTTTTTAAAAAAGATAAAACATTAGTGTTTAAATTTAGTTAAAAATTAAGAGTGAAGTTGATATATTTTTAAAAGTTTCATCAACTTTATCGAGATTGTTTTTCTTGATTATAGGTTGTTAAGATTGGTTTGATTGGGGCGATTGTTTTTCTGTAGTGATGATCAAACCGGTTTGATTGAGACATATGGCAGTTAGATTAGAAAGTACGTAGCAGTCGGACCGACGGGAGGAAGGTGGTCGGATTGGTAGAATCTAGAAGGGGAGATCTAAAATTATAACTAAAATAAAATTAATTTTATTAATTAAAGGTAATTTTTAATTTTATAAAAAAAATTAGTCTTTGATATTCATATTATTCGCCTCTCTAGGACATTTGTTTCTTATCTTCCATCCTATATCGTCAACCTCCCGAAAGACGAACAGAACCCATCAAAATCTACACCTTTCTTCTTATCTTCCATCCTATATCATGAACCTCCCGAAAGACGAACAGAACAGAACCCATCAAAATCTACACCTTTCTGCCGGACTCGGAGAGGATTGATATCCCTACTAGTAATCTCCCAATCATACAATCTGTACGGATCCTCTGCCCGTGCGGAGGAGATGAAGACGAAAAAGCAGACGCAGACAGCAGCAGCCAGGGCTCCCATGGTTCGCCGTGGCGACATGGCGCCGGTTGACCCTGCTCGGAGAGGAGGAAGATGATGGCGGCACGGCGGCGGGGATAGCACCGCGCTTGCTATGGCCTCCAGTTCCTACTCCCGTCGCGCATTTTATAGATTAGACTAGGGACGTGACAGTATTAGAAGAAGCAACCGAACGTGAAAAGACGTAGGAGTAATACGTATTACTCTCCACTTAGGTAGAGCTGTTAAGTGTGGGAGGATTTTAGTTTCTGTTACAAAGAGATTAAAGTTTACCCACAGAATCCTTTTCCTTTTCTCCGGTCTTGCTGAAAAGGTGTGTTTTGTTCGGTTTCTTGTTTTGCAAATGCGCCAACAATTTATGGAAATGGTACGATCCAGATTACACTGATCCGCGCAATAAGTTTTGTGACAGACTGTGATTTAGATAACGCGCGCGCAGACATATGTATGCGTAGAAGGAAAGAAGTTTGTGCTCATCGTTGGCTGCATTACGAGGCAGTATTTACCGCTGATCTCAACTTGGAAGGCAAGTTTTAAGTCTTCAAAAAAAGGAGCAAGTTTTAAAAAGCCAAGACATTTGAAGCAAAGCCCTGGATTAGCCACCGATCAACTAGTAATTGTGGGTTCGTATTTTCCGTTGTGTTGCTGTCCGTGCAGCGCGGACCATCGTAGCTAATCGAGTTCATTTGGCTTGAAACAGAACTGGTAAAACTCTGCTTATTTCACCAGGAGATCGTCTAAATGGGCCGAAAGCTGCACGGGCTGCAGGTACACGTGAGAGTCTTGTTTCCACCTATCCGGTCGGGACACGACAGTTCGACACGGCGAACCCTCCCCCATCACTGTCAGGTGGGCCCAGGTTGTCCCCACCACCCAACAGCGCTCCGCCCTCCTTCCGGAGTTCCGGGACTCCTCGGGCTTTCGGCCCCCGCAAACTCGCCACAACACGGCTCTTCCCCGTCGACGCCGCTGCATGCGCCTCCTCCTCGTCCTCCCGTAGGGGTGCGGCGGCGGAGGCGAAGATGCCGTGCTGCGGAGCCAGAGACCCCTGCGTGGGGATCCGGACCCTGTCCCAGCCGCAGCGTCACGGTTCGCGGCCCCGTTGTTTGGTTCGATTTTGGTTGTGGTTCATCATCGATGCGGGGTTTCGCTCTGGGGTCTTATCGGGGCTTGAGGGATTTGTGCGCAGGGAGGAAGCCGTGGTGGGGCGTGAGGGTCGTCGTGCTGCTGCTGTACGCGCTGTTCATCGGCGCCGTCTTCCTGCTCGATTCGACGCTCCAGAGGCGAATCCTCGAGGCCAAGTGGTACGACCCCTTTGAAATTTCTCCGAAATGTTTCCGTCCGTTCGTGCTATTCGCTTTTGCTTGTAGTTATTTCGAGTCGATTTGCTTCTAGCTTCTGGTGGTAACTAGGGCTCTTTACATGGCTACCGTTTCGTCGGGTTGTAATTGACAGTTGGCTTGTATCAGCTCGCAACCTACTTTAATTGAGAGCAGGCGTGGTTTTTATGTATGCCTTGGATTTGCAATGCCGTATCTGAGGCTGAAGTCGTGAGATTACTGGTCTGAGAGCCTGTGAGCATGTTGTAATAGCGTAATTGTGTTAAGTGTGCTTTCTTGCATGATATATTAAAAGAAGGATTGCATGACATGTTTGGACAATTAGCATGGTGTCTTGTGCACCTGTGTGGGCATATTAAAGGTTGACCCTCATTTGCCTCGTTCATCCTATTTAACACATGGATTCATTGAAGTTTTATATGGAACAACATGATTGTTGCATGATTTTCTCCAAATATGTAGTCTAAAATTTGTAATTTACTTAAATGGACTGGCCTGGGTAAATCTGCTTCGAACAATGCTGCAGTAGCATTATATTATGAACTTCCCCTAGATGTATGATAATAATATTAGTGGATAAATGGCATGTTATTGACTTTGAAAACTAAAAACAACATATTTTGTTACTTTAGATAACACTTCGATATTCCAAATTAAGGTAGTATAAGCCATAAAGCATACACCCGATGGCATCCACAAGTCATGAAAATGTCAAGGGGGTATGTTCATGCCAACTGAAGTTTTTTGTTTATATTCAGAGATTGTTGTCTTAGATGTTCTAGTGTACATTTTATGACTTGGACAAAAAGACCTTCATAGGAACTGATTAACTATGCTAAAACATAAGTGAATTATGAGTGCCTACAGATCAATATATACATTGTCTTGCACCCCTCCTTCCTTATCAAGCTACCCAGGAAGCTATTATTAGAACCAATGAATCACCTTTTATTGTTAGAAGCTAATGAAAAATGTGTTTATTTCAAATATTATATATTGTCCAAAGATCATATGCATATTGCCCGTTCATCTCGTTGTCTTTGAGCTATATGTTAAAATAATTCATTAATTCAATCATCAGATAAAAGTTGTGTCTATATTTAAAAAGGGAACGTGTACCTTTAACAATCAGTGCTGACATGATGATGATGGCATCAGCAGCCCTTTGCCCCTTTCCTATAACCCACATGCACATGCTTCTTCTAACAGGTCCACGTGTATGTGCTCATGAGATCCCTGTATTATCCAGCTTTTAAAGTTTAAAAAATCAGTGGTTATGCTTTATTGACTCTTAGATTTTCAATAAGGGTCCACTAAATCAACGGCCAGCTTTTTTTTTTCTCTTTTGTGGGAATTTATATTTCTTCTATCTTTCCTTAGCACTTCTAAAAGGCCTTTCACCAACTTTTGTATGTAATATGTAGTTTTTATATTTTTCTCTTAGCACCTCTAAAAGGCCTTTCACTAACTTTTGTATATTATAGATGCTACAGCTGAATGCGTGTTGATGCTGTCCAACTTATTTGTAAATTGAAAACACTATTGTGCCATTTCTCTGTTTATATGTTCAAAAACATGTATCTAGAAGAAATTCCATCAGCTCTTTATTTAATCTTATTCTACAATCTGCTTTGATGGCAGGTACATAATTCTATATGGGTTGTTGGTTTTACTTACCTTGGTACAATACCTATATACAGCTACTTCTTCTCCAGGGTAATTAATCCATGCCGATGTTGAATTTTTCCCTAGAGGATGACACTATACATTGCGCTTACTTGGCTCTTGTGCTGTTAGATATGTATCTGATTTGTTGAGAGCTGGCTCAGGGATGCATGCAACCTTTATTAATACAGCAACTCTCTCAAAGTAATGCTTACTTAATGCTTACTTTATGTTGTGTTACCTTATGATATATATGTATTTTAAGTGCTGAACCTGAGTATCGCGCACACTTTTATGCTAAATTAAATGCCTTTGTGATTAAGAAAAGGCAGGCCAATTCCAAAAATGGAACCTTAAACTCTGCCATGAGTCGCAGCAAAATAGAGAAACAAAGTCCACAATCCACTACACCTTCGTCATTACCGCAGATGATGGATCTATATCCTCCTGGAACATCCAGCAGGTACACCTGTTTATATTTGGAATTTATGCTGAAGTGTAATTTTCAGTATCTTTTGTCATGTAATTTCTGTCCTGTGATATGGTTGTATGCCTCCATTTTTTTAGGGAGTTTACATGCCCTTACTGCCGGCTCATCCAGGTATCTTTGGTTTTCCAAATTTGGCATCCTGAGATAGTATTAACTGAATGCAGTGCTCCAAAAATATATAAAAACAAAATTCATTTGACTTGACATAATGTAGGTCATTTTCAAGGATGTAACAAACTAACAATCTGCATTTTGTAGGAGGTGATTAGTCTTGTGTTACGCCAATGTGCTCAGTGACTAGAGTATTGCATGTGCCAAGTGCTCTTGTTTTTGTATCTAAGTTGAATGTTGGTGTGTCAATGTATTACAGGACCAGTTATGACTAGTAACATCCTTTCTCATCAATGTATCCTGTCTTAAGATACCTTATGCTTTCCAAAGTCCAAATGATGATAAGAGTTTCTCTGGCTTGGTTTTTCAGAAGTCATAATCATCACCAATCTCACAATCTATCTAATTAGCATAGGTATACACTATCTGAAATAGGAGAGGGCATATTAAACACTATTCCTTCATGAACATACCGTGTTATGCTCATTGTTCTTCTCAGTTAACTTTGTGACTGCTCATGTCCGCATGCATTATCCATATTTTTAATACTACAAATTTCATTCATACTAGCCTGTCTGATTATTTTTTTTCTGTCTACCACCTTTTGCAGCCTCCACGCACCAAGCACTGTCATGACTGTGATAAATGTGTCCTCCAATTTGACCACCATTGTGTTTGGCTTGGAACATGCATTGGCAAAAGGAACTACTGCTGATTTTGGTGAGTCTTGAATTTATATATTGTGCAGCTTATTTTGAACAAATGCTTCTCAGGTGCAATCTCTACATATACACCCAAGTGTCCTGTTTCAGTTAACACGTGTTTGTGAGAAATCTATTATTTGGATGCTCCTCATTCATCCATTATTCCCTTAGGTAGTCAATTCTTGTCTTGTCTTAGTTTCCGTACTCCAAGTCTTGGTGTTAGAACTGTAAATCAAGAAAACCCTTATGAAGACACCAGGTTATAACGGTTATATGCCTTTTTGTGTAATCATCAAACCATGCCCTCATACATTCTTCATCTTGATTCTTATCAAGGATTTATCTGGTTGCAATTTAACTGTCCATGGAAGCTGTACTCCCACCAATAATTATTCCCATGCCTTCCCTTAATATTGATCTAGTAGGAATTAGCTGGACTTTGTGTTCCTGGCAATTCTTTGAACCTGTACCTCACATCTTCCATAGTGCAGAATTCTAGAAGTCTTGTTGTTGTGTTATAGTAATGTGCTCTTGTGGAGGTTGGTCAGGGATCATGTTAGTCTTAATTCTTAAGTTGTATCCTATGCATTCCAAATGAAAAAAAAAGAGATGTATTTGAAGAAAACGATCTAACATCTCTCATTGAAATGTGTATATACAAGCTAATTTTGTTCTATTTTATGACTCATTGAAAGTCTAGCCAGCTATCCTCAGGACATAATTAATATTTTTCAGGTGGTACATATTTGAACAAACAGTTTTAACTGCCTGGACTGTTGCTTTCTATATTCAGTTATTTCATTTGGGCATCGATGCATCCTGGTATGTATTTTGCCCCTTTTAGATCCTATTTGCACAAAGAGTTTATCAGTTGTGCCTTTTACTAGTTGGTCTCCAGTTTGATTTGCCAGACATCTTATCTGAGTATATTGGTTGGTTTTTATGAACAGGTGGAAGTTTGCTATTGGTATAGTTCTTTTGGTAGCATTGATATTAATCCTCGTGGTCCTGTTGCCCTTGTTGATATTCCATACGTAAGCTTTCTTGTTTATATGCCTGACACCAAAATAGTTGAAGAACAGAATGTCTTATGTGTCACAAATACACAAACCAACTGTGATCCTTTTGTACAACTCATGCTGGTTCTGATAGTTGTATTCATGAGCTATTTTATATCTCTGTAGTTACCTTGCTCTTACAAACCAAACAACATATGAAATTGCCAGAAAGAAGCGAATTTCTTACCTAAGGTATTAGAATGACTGAATATTAGCAATTGTGCCTTTTATATATTTGTTTGTTGTTACAACACAAGTAATGAATCATTGGAATTATGCCACTTTCAGGGAGGTTCCTAGCAGGGTTCATCCATTCAGCAAAGGCATTTGCAGAAATCTGTATGATCTCTGCCTCTCTAAACAGAAGGGATTTTATCTGGAAGCAGTGCCCCCGCTTGAGGTACTAGAAGCCAGAGCTAGGCCTTACACATGCCGAGATGTAATCTCCTGCCGGTGCTGTTAGAAACTTGGTATATGCTCTATATCTGGACTCGCTAGTTAATATGATAGATATAACTTGTGTCTCATTTTTCATGTACAGTGTGTGCGCATTTGTCTCCTAGAAAATCTGGATTGACCGATGTCCATACCTTGACCCGAGTATTCTCAAATCTGGATCTTTCTTATGTATTTGTAGCTTCAGAAAAAAGATGAGCACTCTATCAGCGTACAGAATGACAGAGTTCTGGGGATATATTACGACTTGTACTTGTATCTTCAAATGCGCAATATAAAACTGGTTCGTTCTGTATCTCATTCGATTTTGCTCTCATGTGCCATCCTTGTTGGTCGTGCTTGACAGTAGTCGATGTACATGGATATTGGCTCTTAAGGTAAGGGCAACCGTTCCGTAGAATGGACTGTTATTCCAACATAGATTCTAAACAAAATCAATCCTATTACAGTAGTGTTGAGAAGAGATAAAACAGCATAATGCATTACGTTTTCCGTTGGTTTCAAAGAATTTTGCTGCATTTGCAGTTCTCACTGGAAATCCGCAGGCTTAAAGAACTGAACATGCAAGCCTTTCTCCACAAGACCCCAGAGATTCCCAGCTATGAGCATGAAGCTTAGACCCATGCCAAGGCTTCCCAGAGCCCAGTTGGTGTACCACATGGCGGTGCCTTTGGCCGGCCTCATGATCGCCACCCACATGTAGCACGGGTACGCCAGCGTGACCGGCAGCGAGATCCCCCCGAGGAGGCCGGCGAGCTCCGACAGGAACGGCAGCGCGACGGCGATGAGGAGGTTGACGGCGCCGAAGAAGGCGCGGAAGCCGGAGCGCAGCCACCACGGACACGGCCGGTTCTTCTTGTGGACGTACCCGGTCTCCATGTTGTCGTACACCGGCATGGCGTAGATCTGGTACGTGGTCAGGCAGTTGACGATCACCAGCAGCGCGGCGATCCCCAGCACCACCCGGGACACGTCGCGGCTGTGGAACTTGTACAGTGCACTCAGGATGCCATTGGGCGGTATCTGCATCGAACGAACGCCGTCACAAATCTCACATAGCTTGACCAGTTTTACTAGAAACATCTCAAGTTTTTACTCATCGTTCAGACTGATGAGGCACTCACGACTCACCTGATCGCCATAAGCCCAGAAGCCACCAATGGCCACAGGGTACAGGCAGAGTGCGATGATGACGTAGGCAACTTTGACGCCCTTCCGCATTGGCACATGAGAAGGATGTTTCAGAGTTGATGGCATTGTGGCCTGCGAAGTGATAAGCAAACATACTCACTGGACTTCTCTTTTCCATCGTTGTCAGTGGATACAAAGAGAGTGAAGAGAGACTTGACCTGAATCTCGAGCACAAGATTGTGCCCCCTAAACGCGAAGGCAATGATGCCGAGGCCATTCAGGATCCCAATCGCGCCGTCCACCTCGGTGGCGGGCTTGATCGGGTCATAGGACACGCCGGCCACCCTCCCCTTGGCCACGGACACGACCCAGATCATGGAGCAGTACGCGACAGCGGCGGTCGCGCCGACGAGCGACACGCCGGCGATGGAGTTGAGGTTCGGGAGCTGGGACAGCAGCACGGCGGCGCAGATGAACACGACGTACCACTCCACGGTCGTTAGCGGCCGGGCCAGGCACGCCTGCCCGCACGCGATGTTGAACAGCAGCTTCATGCTGCCGCCGCCGACGATGATGAGCGCCGTGCAGTTGCCCGCCGACAGGTACATGACCGGGAGCAAGGCCAGTATCTTCCCCCATTTCTCACCTGATCAAGGGGAGGCATGCATGAGAACAAAGTCGCAGAAAGAGACATCGTCACTCACGCATGGCCGTACGCTGCTGTGAACTCCGAGAGGAAAAAAAAACGCACCGAAGACGGTCGTGGCGAGGTGCATGTATCGGCTGTACCGGGTGCCACCGGCGACGGGCTCGTGGAGCTTGACGAGAAGCCACAGCGTGTAGAGCTGCCACGCGAACGCCACGGTCAGGCAGACGATCGCCCAGGTCCTGCAAACACAAGTTTGCACACCATCTCACGTGTGTTCCACACCGGTTGCTACAGTGCTACTAGATACTAATAGTAGTACGTAAGACGTCGCGTACCATCCGAGGAAGGAGAAGGCGACGGGGAGCACGAGCGCCTGGAAGCCGATGCTCGAGCTGAGGCTGTGGAACGCGGCGTAGTAGGCGTTGCCGCTCCGGGACTCGGTGATGGGCAGCCAGGCGTCGCGCGGGTCGGCGAGCCGCGTCATGTGTCCGACCTCCTCCAGGTAGCCCCTCACGCTCGCCACCGCCTTCCTGACAGGGCTGGCGATGTTCGGCGTCCCCATTCCGCGCCGCGGCGACGCCCGGCTACTCGCCGGCGGCGCCTGTGAATGTATCTGCGACGGCGGGGTCGACACCGGCGGCGGCGTCGGCGGGGCCGACCTCACCTCGCTCGACATGGCACGTTCGCCTGCGCCTACGTAGCTAGCAGCTAACCCGGTAATCTCTCACCTCGCGCCGGTCTGGTGCGTTTGCTGGGCTGAATGCTTGAATCTTGGGAGGGTTTAAGGGGAGTTGAGATTTATAGGTGGGTCGCTCTCGCGGTTGGTGATCGAATGGCGAGTCATACTCATGCAGCGTAGGTGTGAGGGCGAGTGGCAGAGTGAGCGCTTAGCCGTGTGTGGAAATTGACTCGAACTCGGCACGATCGTACGAGTCCCGGTCGTGAAATAGTAGCTCGGCTTGGCTCCCTCTCGAGCCAAACACGTACCCACCATTATTCGGCGGAGCTACCCTAGTCGGATCGGGGTCCCATGAGGCCACAAGCGCAGCCGGTTGACTACTGGTAGGGGTGCAGTGTTGATGGGACAATTTCGGAGGATCCAACAGTGTGGCTACTTAGTTTTTGTACCGTGACGTGCGGCGACACGTTGATTCGGACGATCTCCAACTCTCCCTGCATGGTGATCGGCATAAAACCCATTGATTAGAGGTCCAAACTAAACCCATTGATTAGAGGTCCAAACTCCTCCTTGGTGTCAACGCACGTGACGTGAACTCAGTAACTGTGCAGGCCGTCTGCATCGACGACAACGGTAACGAAATCACAACATCACACACGCCGCCCTTTGATCACCTTATCGCCATCTAGCTAAACCAAAAGGTCACCTGCCATGGTCGCATGGACTCTTCACCGACGACGTGTCCCGACTCGTTGGTGACACAGTTGAAAATGAAGAACCTGATTTCAACACCCACAGGTTACAGCGATTTCTAAGGTTATTGACTAATTCCGTGCATGATTTCAACGATTAGCTACGACGTGGGAGACATACAGAATTGCACGGCACCACACTGGTTTTAGCGTTTTCGTCGTGAAGATTTGCGTAGGTTATAATTATCGCCGAAACATTGAGTGCCCACGTCCATCTCAGCAAAGGAAAGAATGATTAATTAGACCTTGTAGTCAAAAAGAAGAAAAGATTTGTTTTACATACCACATTTCATTCTTTTTCATTAAAGCCTATAAAACAAGATTCCATGAGATCCATGCCGTACTGTTCCGAGTGGATCCTTTTTGCGAGACGTGCTTGCTTACCACAAAACAACAAAAGATATCATGGACTAAAATCTGTAGTGGCCAACCCAAATAATCGATCGTCGACGTAAACATTCCAATGCAAAAATGACGTTAGGTAGCTTGAGTCATTATCATGAATCAAAATATGTTTCCACTCCCTCCCTTCAGTTAATAGTTTCTATTATTTTGGATAAGATTTAGGTCAAAATTTTAAACCTTTAACTATTAGAAAACTTTAAAAATATTTAGTTTAAAAATATTAGGACTATATATAGACAAGTCTTAAAAAACACTTTAATAAAAGTAAATATTTTTATTTTTAAAATATTTTTAATAGAAAAATTATAGTTAAAGATGTTTTAGAGTGTGTTGTTGTTGAAAATGATATAAATTATCAACAGAAGAGAGTAGCTACTATCCTACTGTTTCTTCTCTTTTTTTAAGGGTTTCCTACTGTTTCTTAATGAGAATACAATCCACTTCCGAAGTTCAGAGTGTGAGAATCCAGTGGCTAAATTAACCAAAAGTAGTGTTAGCTTTAAAGAACATTTCCTCCTGAAGTAGTTAAAGGGACCTACCTAATGTTATATTTGAAGGACATTTCCTATCAAGTACGTAGAATTAAAACGTCGCAGGTCTTCGGATGTTGACAAAAAACAATGTTCACATGAGTACCGGACAAAAATTTAGTTGTACAACTACCATTCCTTATGGTTGGTGAGTGATGATCAAGGGTTGGCACAGGTCTCGCACCGTTAGTTAATGTATTGTTTGACCAAAAAAAATAAGCATGCCAACCACGAAAAAAGTACGTGTGGTGCTATGGCAAACGAGTGTCAGGTGCGGACTCGTCAAAAGGAGGCCTGGAAATTTGCCTGAGGCAATGAACAGCGCATGCTGCATCAGTTTGGTGGGACTGAAAGAAGCAGCAGGTCACTTGCGCGGCAGAAAGAAAAGGCGAAAGAATGGAAGCGAAAAAAAGATGAAAAAAAGTGGAGGAGATATGATGGAAATGTTCTCTCTCTTTTTTTACAAGAAAAGGCACATTTCCATGGATTTGGTTTTCACTCATATGGTACACCTAAATAACGACCGTTCTCTGCTGCGGTGTACCAGAGGAAGACACATTGATGCTGTTTCTGCGAGCGATGAATGGGAGGAACCAGGAAATCTCTGCGGAGAAGATATGGTCTCACCATATACCTGCACTTGCCTGGCGTTTGTCGAGGAAGATTGCGGGGATACCTCCGGGTAATCAAACACACCTGTCGTTCACTCCAACAAAAAGACACTAAAGAAGAAGAGAAAGAAAGGAATCAAGCGTCGTGACACAGACGCCGCACTTCTTCGACCGACCGCTTCTCCCTCTCTCTCCCTTTTCCGCTCCTTTTTTTTCACGAGTTACGGAGCACGCTAGTGCCGATCGACATCGCGAATACACCAAAATTGAACTGTAGAATGCAGAAAATATACTCTCCCTGTCGACATCTCACCGTGAAAGGGACGCAACGCAATGGGCGATGGGCGTACGTACCTAGGCAATAAGGATAGATATCACATGGCAGGGGGTCCGTATCGTCTGCCTTTGAGGCTAAAGGCACCCCATGCCATGGCAGGATTCAGCGGCCGGGCTGGAGGAAACGGCGCAGACGCGCAGCGACCACACCCACACCACGTCAATTGCGCGGGCTTCGGGACTCGTCAGGCGCCGCACGGCTGCGCGCACTGCGGCCTGCGGGTGACGAGTGACGACGGCTTCCAGCCTTCCATTGCGGCCGCGTTCGAAGGAGCTTTTCAGCCGAGTGACGCGTGAAACAAGAAGAATTAATCAAGCACTAGCTATTATAAATTTTAAAATAAATCTATTTAATTTTTTGAAGAGAAATTATGTAGAACGTATTAGTAAAAAAACGTATCATTTATCGACTCGAGAAACGTGGTCACGCTAGTCGAGAGAGTAGCACCGCGTGTTGATTACACGCGCACGCGCTCGGCGCCGCCTAACCGGCTAATCCCCCCACGCGAACCGCGCGAGCCCAGCCGCGACGACGTCCAGGTAGGCAGGTAGCCCACGCGCAGATGAAGGCTTTGTGCTCGTGTGATACGCACGATACGGAGGCCGAATATACGTAAGGACCGGTGTAAAACGGGACGGGCCGGTTGAAGCAAGGGCCTTTTAAAGAAGAGGCCAGAAAGCCCATGTCTTCAAGTAGTTATTCATGGGCCACTATCCTATATTCCTATATGGGTCTCTAACTATATTTCTCAGACGGTAAACACATCTACTGCTTAAACTGTTCGATTTGTGTCTTTACTCCTCTCTTTTTTTTTTTGCCTCGGAAAGCTGTTCGAATTGCATCTCGTGTGTCTAGGGAAGCTGGACTCTAGGTAACAGCAGCATATCTGAATATGCTACCTGCTGTCAGGAATGTACTGGCCTTGTATTTGTGCTTGATATAGAATCGGGCCAGGTTTACTTCGATGCGCCCGTATGGATTTGTTTAGCAAAAGATTCGACAGTGACTTGAGAGACAGTCCATGCCACGTTATCCTCGTGAATGAACAGGAAAACAAAGGCAGAAGCATAGGTTTTCATGAAACAAAACTGTTGTCATCCTGGAGTCTCGCTTTCTATATATGATTGATCATGTACAGACCAAACGTCATGAATTAATAGCTTTGGTTTATATATATGACAGTTGAGAGATGAATATGCATGTGAAGCCACCAAAGAGGAAGAGATCACTTTTCTAGTAGTATATGGTTAAATGCTTAATGTTTGCATGTTTGTAGTTAAGTAGTAGTGCAAGGGCAACATAGAACGGTCCTTGTTTTTTACTTCTCCTACCGAACGGCAGTTCTTATATTAGCCCTCATGCGTCTAAACAATCATAATTGCGGCAATTTAAATTAGTTTATGTCTTAATCTTGGAGTCGTTATGCATGCTGAGAGTTCAAACATCACCTTTCGTTTGAGTACTTTCAATCAACATCTGATTTAAATATTTTCAGGGAATAACTTTTCTTGACTTTGTTAATCAGGTAGATATATAGTCAAAAGTAAGAAGTTGAGTCGTGGCATCTTTGTGATGAACAAATTAATCCAGCCGAACGTCCCCTACTTTTGTTTTGTATCTACACCAAACCAAACCATGATGTCACACGATATTAAACAACTGCCTATCAAATAGCCGTGTGCTCCAAATCTGATCACTAGTCCTAATCAAAAGTCACAGAATTTTCAGTAGACTACAAGTATATCCATTGTGATCTGCTTTGTGGGGGCAGAAGTTTGCACAAGATAAACTAGTAATGGTATCAAGTCTCAACAATTCAATAAATAGACAAATTGACTGATTCTTGGCTGCATCTTTGTCGAAAATACACCAAACCTGAATCAATATCAGGTATAGGCCGCAACGGACGGGCGAAAAAAAACCCATTATTTTTCGACTGGCAACTCTAATCAATGTATCACAAGGAGCACACTTTGGAAGAAGAGTTCCAATTGCTAGTCACAGGATATGGTCGTCGATCTCAAGTCGAACGCTAGTCACAGGATATGGTCGTCGATCTCAAGTCGAACAAAATGCCAAAAGTTATAATTCGCGTTCCGGCTGATTAAATTGCACTCGCTTTGTATAAACTGCGCATGTTTTCGATATAGTACTCCTAGCTACTCAGATTATAAATTGTATACGATTATGATGAGTTGCTGACGCGTGCGACAGTGATGATCTGCGATTCTATGTTCAATATATCATTTTTTTTCTAGTAGGAGCAGCAGAGTATTTGAGTCCCAAAGTGCTTCCAACAACACACAAGTGATGACTTTGGACTTGACTTTTCTTAATCCTTTTCGTATGAAAATCTACGTATTTACCTCAGTGCATGCCGCTATCTTGTGATATGATGGTTTATTTCAAGCCTGAAAAGGTAAATCAGGTCATAACAGAACTTGCAAGCTAGTGTTGTTCAGGAGACGAAATTAAAGAGACCAGAGCACTGTTGGCTTCACGAGAAGCAGCAATAGATGAGCTATAAGACACTCTCAGATGCGTGGTTCTGGGTTCTTCAGAGTTCATAGTTCTGACCATGCATATCCATGCTGTTGCTCGCTAGCCGATCGGTTGTCCAAGGGGCGAACCACACATCGATCAGAGCCAGAATGCGTCGCAGCCTCACCTTTCTCTTCGTGCTCGCAGTCGCATTAATCAAGGCAACCGCAAGATCCCCGCGTGCCGACCTGCATGAATTCCAATGCTTCACATGCATGCATATATCATACTCTGCACGAGTGTGTTTTACGGCGAGATTTTAGTAAAACCCTACGAACAGGTACGTACCTTTGATATGAACTCAGAAGTGTCCACATTGATAATGGGTGCAGGACTAGGTTGCCCGGCCGGTGCCCAACCTCTTGACAGGAGAGGCAACATTAGACAGAAGCTTTTTGTTGGCACAGTACTGCAATGGATGATACTTGTCGGTGTGGCCGGTCTATTCATCGAGGTACTGTGCTGATTGAACTGTGGCAAAATATTAGTCGTGGAGAGGCATCAGGCATGTAGGTTTATGTCCTAAATGTCCTATACATATGGAGGATCTGTAAGCAGCACTCCGGTTTCACCAAGTTTTGCGTTGGGTTTGGTTGGACTTTGAAGCACGATACAAAAAGACCCAGGTGAGGAGAGAATAATGCCAGAAAATGCTAGGGAGGCGGACCAATGATGAACAGCTACGCTGCGAGATCCGACATCAGGGCCATTGCTAACTGTTGGCGAAAAGATGCTGTGCAGGTTCAGAGGTTCTAAACCTTTGATTTGAGCACGCCAACACGCTAGGCCGGAAGGCCCTATGCCCTACGCCTCGCGAGAGAGCGATCGATCGGGAGCCCTGGCGTTGCACGCCCCGTGAGATTTTATGGATGCAGGATCCGCCGCTAGACCGCACAAATCGGGCCCGCGCGGCATGGACCATTGTCCGCCACTCCGCCGATTACGAAAAACACGCGCGTTTCCGGCAGAAAACGCCAGCACCCAGAGCCCAGCAAACGAAAACAGCATCGCGAACGTTACGTACAAGCCGGTCCGTGCCCGCGTGCGCCGCGCTCCCTGCAACGCACGGGGCAGTCAATGTTGCCGAACAGGAAGGCGCGGCTCTCACGGGCGCCCTCGTGTTGCCATGCCAAATCCAGTATATAGCCACATGACGTCCACGACGCCGTCGCCTTGCCTCCACGCGGTCCCGCGTTTCCCAGGTGATCCAGCAAGACCAGTACACACTACACAGCCACCTCCTCCTTCAAAAACCGGTCTCTGTTTCGCTACTCGGCACGGGCAAAAACCGGCAGAATCGTACGCCACGCCGCTCGGCGAAAACCACGATGGCCGGGTACCGCCGCACGATCTCGTTCCCGGCGCCTATGCCCGCCGCTTTTGCGATCAGCGCGACCGCGAAGAACAAGCTGGCGGCCGCGTACCACGTCCGCTCGGCCAGCCTCCCCTGCCGCTTCCACCCGCTGGTCGTGCAGCTCGACGACGACGTCGCAGCGCTGCGCTTGGTGATCGGCCCGTCGCCCTCCGCGGCGCCGTCCGCCTCGTCCGTCTCGGCGGCGGCGTCGCAGGTAGGGAGGGTGCTCGTGTCGCTCTCGGAGCTGCTTCACCACCCGCAGGCGCAGGAGCCACTGCGCAGGCTCGGGAGGTCCACGTTCGCGGAGCGGCTGCTCGACGACTTCCTCCGCCTCGCCGACGCGCACGGCAGCTTCCGGGAGGCGCTGGTCGCGCTCTCCGCGCTCCAGGCGGAGACGCGCGCCGCGCTTCGGCGCGGTGATCCCGCGAGGCTGGCGTCCGCGGCGCGCGCGCAGCGACGGGCAGGGCGCGAACTCCCCCGCCTCGCCGCTGCGGCTCGCGCCGTGGCGAGCAAATCACCTGCGCAGCTACCGGAGGACCTCCCGGCAGACACTGCAGCCCTCGCAGCCGCTGTCGCTGACGCGACGGTCTCGGTGGCCTCAGGCTCCGCGGCCGTCTTCTCTGGCCTGTCCTCCCTCTCCAACTCCGCCGCCGCCGACCATGTCGAGGTCGCCTCCACGCCGTGCTGGGTCACCGCCCCCGCAAGACTGACCGCCTCATCGGACGCACCAAGCACCAGCCACCACCGAATATGGTGGGTGGCCGACCTCGTCCGTTGGATGTCGCGCGCCAAACGACGGTCTGCCAAGAAACAAAACGACGGCGGCGGCGACAACGACGAGTCGTCTACCGTGCAGCTCCGATCCAAGTCCCGCATGAAGTCAGAGGAGAAGGCGCGGAGAGCGGCATTCGAGCGCCTTGAGAACTTAGAGCGGTGCATCGCCAGCGTCGACAGCAGCGGCGAGGTGTTCCGTGCTCTGGTCAACACTCGAGTCTCATTGCTCAACATTCTGAGCCCAAGCTTCTGATGTTCGAACTGCTCGAGTAGCATTTAAATTTAGCTTGTATGCTTGGATAACATTTGTATATACTACGAGAAGAATCGTCCCAGAGGCAGTTGTTGGTTCACAATCGCCTGCATCTTTTAAGAGTTTTGGAACCAGCGTTCTGAATTGCAAATTAAGACGTGCATTTTGGTCCGGTTCTAAGCTAGCCTCCAACAAACCGAAGGAATCCAAATGCAGCACATTCCTTCAGACTCTATCCAAAGAACCTTCTAGATTGGCCCAAAAAATTGTCATATGCAAATTGTGATTGCAAGATTATTTGCGTATAGGAGTACCAACTTCCCAATACATTACTCCAAACATCATGAATGCCTTCGAGAATTGTGAAAACCACAAACTAAGAATAATCTGAGACTTCTTCCCATGCCTTGATCAAGACTCGTACCATACGACATAAAGTGAAACTATTTTATACTCTCTAGGCGTTTTTCTTATATATTATCAAAAAAATTATAGTTTTTTAATAAGATAATATATCGTTCTACAAATAAATGAGTTTAAATTTAAATTTTATAGGTAGTAGAAAAATATATAAATATAAATGTACACAAATTAAAATTTGTTGTTTTTTATAAAATTTAAACTTGTATATACTTATGAGATGATATATCACGTACTAATTTATCTTATTATTTTTTTTAAAAAAATCTTATAACTATTTAAATAACGCGTAAATAGGTGGCGTATGCTCACAAGTTTGAAATCCATTTCTGCGTTGCCAAATAGGACAGTTCGTCTATCCGCAAGTCGTCACAGCTAAGATGAACAGAACCACAAGATGTGTTATGTTCTGTACGCACCAGAAACGACACGAATTTTATGAGCATGCGTCGCTCGATAGGTGCCACAAACTCTTGCTAATGCCCAGTATCCAACAATGACCTTCTGTCGCCCATTTGTCCAGTCTTCCAAATATTAATTGCCGTCGACATTGGCTTACTACGACATCGTTACAATTCGAAGCCACACAAGAATAAATGATGGTGGAATATGGATCAGTCGAAAAGAATAATTATCAGTACAATACGCTTCCCAAGCTCGCATCCCTGTGAGATAAGCACGTGCTGTCGGGTCATCTATGCTCGCTGCCGGGGACATGCTGAACTGGTTGAAAATATAATTGCGCGTTCGCTAGGGGAATATATAGCTGGACGCTCCTGTGCAGGCTGTGCTCAGAGCAGGCACCGCCGGCTCGATAGACAGCTCCGATATCTGATGCACACTGCATTCATGTGTCTGGTGACGAGCGAAGTGGTGAGTCGGTTTGCATTCCTCCACACTTTTCCACTCTGACCGCTGTAAAATAGTGTGGTAGTTTATATCTTATAATAAAAAATTAATAAAAAAACTGTTAATCTTTTTTAAAAATTTGGTTTAAAAAGTTTACAATAGTTAGCGCTAGTATGTAACGTGGGTAATGTATAAGGTTGGATATATGGTTAGATAAGGTGAACGAACATGATGGAGAGATATATTCGCGACGGGCTTCACATCAAAGTGTACCAGCATCAAAATTCATAAAGAAAATGAGAGAGAAAAAGAAAAAGAAAAGAGAGAGAAGAGATGGCCCAAGGCGAGGAAGCCCAGCCGGCCTCCCTCTCCCTCTTCGTTGGCTCGGCCCAGCAATGAGCGTGGCCTGGGCGCGCAGCGGGAGCGACGGTGGCCCGTAGCAGTAGCAGCAGCGGGCTGAGCGAGGAGGTGGGTGTGGGCCAGCAACGGTGTGCAATGCATCGGCCAGTGTGGAGGCGGACGAGGGAGCGCGTGCTCACGCAGGAGCCGTACGATGATGTGGATCGACGGGTTGACACAGCGTGCGGCGATTGGCGTGGGCGGAGGTGACGCAGATTGTTGGCCCTGCACCTGGACGTGCGTCGCTCGCTAGCTGGTTTGCGGAGGCGACGTCGACGCGGGAGATCGGTGACCGGGTCAGGCGAGCGCACCGGAACACGACACGACCGACTCACTGGCAGGCGGGCCCGGTCGGGGAACGCATGGGACGGCGTGAACGCGAGCTCACGTGGGTACGTGCCGGAGGTGCACGGTGCACGGGATCCTCCCTAGGGCGACGTGGCGGCATGTGATTGGCGTAGCGTCGCTGACGCTAGGATTTCACGTATTTTGGATTTTGTTTTAGCAGTTTTCTAGCCACTTTTAACCGAAGATGCAAGAGAGGGGTTAGACTTTTAAGCACCTTTAGAGAGAAATTTGAAATGATTAGTGGAAGTTTTTGTGAGAAAAATGAGAAGAGGATAGGAGAGTTTTTTATTGCTCTTTTAGAATTCTTAATAGAATTTTGTAATCTCTGTGAAAATTTTGTAAATATATTTTAATCAACAAACTATAGTGTTTATTTTAAAATAAATTTTGTTGTTCTAATTTAAATTCCACATTTAAATTCTATAATTTAATTTTCTCATCGTGATTTAAATTGTAGATATTGTTTCTTTCTATCTACATGTTGTAATGTGAGTTTATCTTCTGCCTCCAACTCTTTTGGTTCTTTATTTGACTTGTAATGAAAAGCGACTCAATCTTTATATTGCTTTAGAGCAAAAACCTGAGATTTTAAAATCCCTAAAAACATGGTTTTTTTAATATTTGTTATTTATTTATATCTTGTGAGAGGCATTTGGATATTGTGATTGGCATTCATGATTTGTGATAGAATTCAAGAACCATCAACTAAATGATGCTCATAATTCATATGAGTTAGCTTACTCATAGCTATATTTTTAGGTCGACCATCGGGTGTATTCTTGATTTAGCTTTTCAATAGCTAAGATTTTGATAGTATAACTATGCCAAGTTTTTGCGGGTATTTTAGCGGCAAAATGAATTGCTCTATATTCACACCTCTTTTATAGCGTATTCTTGTCTTTCAATTAGTATTAGAGTCCAGTTAAGTTTGTTGCATCCTAACCGTGGCAATGAACAACGCTATGGAGAGATACTCTACAAAACCGTCTGTTTTTATATAGGAGATTTTGTTTATTGGAAGGCTTGAATAGAAGCATATTTTTAGTCGTTTGGGTACAAAGTGTTGAAAAAGGTGACAACACATTACACTATACCCAATCATATAACTATCACTGATACAAATCTTGGGAGGGTTAATGCTAACTTCAGTGTATGAAATGCATTGATTGTTGAATTAGGACATGGTGAATTCAATCATGTACAACATATAACATCCGCTCATGAGATTTGGATAATCTTATGTAACTTTCATAAAGGTACTAATGAAATCATATTGGTTCGCCAAAACCAATTCTAAAAAAAGTACCAAAAGTTTGAGATGCACATTGGAGAGTCTATTGATGATAATTTCAAGCGTTTTGACTAGATTGTTTCTAATTTGAGATTGGTTGAGACTCATAGATAACGAGAGCTTGCGATCTCTTAAAATGTCTTGATTGTGGTGTTTATTAAATAAAAGCTATCTGTATTACAGAGATTGCGCATTTCAGTGACCTTACTATGGACAAACTTTACTCAAAGCTAAAAACCCATAAGATGGACATTCTTCAGTGTAAAGGCCTCAAGCACTCGATGGATTTGGTAGCTGATCTCTCTTTTGCTCCCCACTCAGCTCTTGTGTGTGGTAGGTTTTTACTAGCCGCTATACACACGATTTCTGAGGAGCAACTAGAGGAGATCCCTAAACATGATCTTGCTCTATTTGCTCAAAAGTTTTCTAAGGCTTACAAAAATGTGAGAGATAGGAAGAGAGATAGAACTAGCCATCCTATCACTTGCTTTGAGTGTGGACATCCAAACTATATCCAAGCACATTACCCCAAGCTAAACAAGAAATGAGAGAAGACATCAAGGAACCCCGAGGGCTAAGGAACAACAAAGAAGGACGTGATAAAGAATGTGATTCATAAGGTCGTGATGACAGTTGGTGAGATCTAACTGAGCGACGTTGACACCGATAAAGATGATCATGAGGCAGCAAAGGACAAGAAGATAACCTCCAACATGTGATGTCTCGCCAACGGTGACCTCACCAACATGTGCCTGATGACACTTGAGGGTGAAGATGATTCGATGGAGCATCCTAAGGTATATCTTGATGATATACTCTTCTTGGATGAATCTATCTTGAGTGGTAATTCTTGTTTTGATGTTGATTTTTTTAGGATGAGAGTAGAGAGAGATTGGTTCATCTCATGATCACCATTAGAAAAAATATAGATTTTCCATGATTAAAATTGAGAAACTAAAATATAAAAATAAGGGCATGGTGCTAGAAAATTGCTAAGTTGTGCTTCACGAAACATTCAGAGGATGATTGTCTTGCTTGTCAATTTAATTTTGCTGAAATTAACTTTCTCAAGGGTAGAATTGATTCATATGCTTTCGGAGCTAGGAACCCTACTAGTGCTAGCATTGCTTGCTCTGCTTGTTATAAAGTGGAACCGAACCTTGCCTTACTTGAATTAAAACTAAAAGAATGGAAATAAAAGTTTAATCACATCAACAACCTTTATAAACATGATAGGATACAATCTTGTAAATATTGTACTAGCTTACAAATAAACATAATGAGGTAAATTAGCAGCTTAGCAAGCTTAAAATCATGAACAACTTGTTTGAAATTTATGCTTCTAAAGCTTATGTTCATTTCATTTGTTCTAATCATGCTTCCTTAGAATCTAAACTAAAAAAATACTAAAGTTGTTGTTACTTCTACTAAATTTGTTAATTCATGTGCTTCTTGCATATCTCTTAGGTTAGATTTTGCTAGCATAAAATGAGTGTGCCCTGAGTGAGTAATATTGAGACACTATCATAAGAGGACACCTATCTTCATTAATTTTAGAGAGGTTTACTCGATAAAAGAAAAAACTTAATATGATTCTTAACTAATTAAAAATGTGCAAAAACAACTAAGCCATAGGCTATTGCTAGGTCCGTGAGGGTAGGTACCCAGGTTATAGATGTCATAAATGGTATCATAGAGCTAACCCATAAATCCATGGTCTTCATCTTAGCCTGTTTTATAAGAGATGCGTGCTCTAGCTCACCAAAAACAATATAAACTAAATTGGTAACTATGTTTAACAAGTCTAAACTTGTAGAGCCTACCTAAGGAGACTCCAAAACTTAAAGAGTCAAAAGAAGTTGAGCTAAAGAAAAACATAGCCAAGCCTGTTAAAACAACCAAACTTGTAGAGAAACCTAAGTCTATTAGAACAACATGGCATGCAGAGAAATCCAAGCTTATTGAGATAACCAAGTTTTAGTGCACTTTTTGTGGGAAGGCTAGCCATTTGGTAGGGTTTTATTTTAAATAGGCTAGGAAAGAGTGCCAAGAATGTCTTTGGACTTTGAGAGCCATCTTTAGCACACCTACGAGAGTTTCTAGGAGATTTGAATGCGCTTATCATTATTGTTCAAATGACGTGTCTTTTTTTCGCCAAGATGTGTATCTTCGACATGACTTGGCAGGGTTATGACAAACATGAGGAGTTAGTATGTGCATCATTCTTCTGGTTATGCTAAACCTGTTTCTACACCTTTCTTGAGACATTATTACATTCCTAATTCGTGGCTCATTAACCCTAGTACTAGAATGACAAGGGTTGTTGCTTCTCATATGTGAAGTTTTGTAGGGAGGTAGGAGGATACTTAGCTTGGATCATATTGGTGTAGGTTTATGCCAAGTGATCCCTCTACCTCAGGATGGCACTAAGACCGAGCTTGTATGACTCTGTGTTCATGTTTGCCATACCTAAGCTAGACATTAGCATCTCTATGTGCCTATTTGCAGTATCTAGGCTAGACTTTTCATGTCTTCATGTTTTTGCACAAGGTTAGTCGATACTTGTTGATCTTGCACTTCGATTATCTCTTGTTAGCTCGATTTGAGGGGGAGTGTGTTTTCATTGCTTGATTGGCCCATGCGAGCTATTTCGAGTTTCTCGATGACTTGCTCTTCTTTTTGAGGCACTTGACTTGTCTATTTGGAGTTACTTTAAGCCCTATTAGCTATATGCTATGATAAAGGGTTAGAACTTTAAGATTATTTTCTTGGACCTTTTGTGATTATCTTCTTGAGAACATTGTTGCACAAGATTGTTTTTGAGCTCTGATTTGATGTTTGATCAAGCATGTTACTATTGAAGATCTTTTGGTTGTAAGCACTTTCTAAAAAATTGGAATCCTACTATTATTATGGATCTTACTTAGATTTGCTCTCTTTCTTGTACCTACAAAGTCTATGTTCTCATTTCACCCCTATGGCTTAAGTCAAGAGGAAGTTCTTGTTTTACATAGCATCATGTTTAATTTGTTGCAATCGAACATAATCCATCTAATAAAAGTTTACTTGTTATCACTTACTAATCTTTATGTCAGCATATGCTATTTTTGTCTTAATTTGATATATATCTAGCTTACATGTTTTTAAGTAGCTTGTATGATTTTGTCATATTTATCAAGCACGTTGAAACTTATTTAACTGAATCAATGTGTAAGTGCTTGATCTAGTAGCTAACTCTTTTTAGAGTATCTTTCTTATATGTATGCCATGCTTACTCTTTATAAAAACTATGGTACATACATTCGAAATGCTTATGTTTTTATGTTTAAGCTTTGTATTAATCGTGCTACTTTTGCTTACAAATTTTATAGATAACTTTATTCACATTTGTTTGAACTATTGAGTGCGTTTACTCGAGTGATTCTGAAGATAGCATGAAGACTACCTATAATGAGAACATATGCATGTTTCATGAATGCCTGTCAGGTATGCATAACTTGCAAAATTGCAACCTCCCATCAGATTTGATGCATTGTAATTTCCAAAGTCTATCTTTGGGTCAACCTGATGTTGAGACCTCGAGTATCCTCAATGTACTAAACGGGCCATGAATGGCACCGTGAGAAGCTATAGTTACTGATGCGCTTTAGCACGATGAACCATCGATGATCGGTCCTCATCTTTCCTAGTATACCCTCTCACTCACACGTGTACAGATCAGAACGTTGCTGCCAGGGCCGGAGTCACATGTGCCATGCACAGGCGCAAGGGAGGGGACATGGACGCATGTGGTTTGTGCTTGTTTAAGCAGAGCAAAGCTAAGGCTAGATGGTGTCTACTTGGCTGACAGAATAAGGTTACAGGTGCGCGTAGGACTTGGCTGGCTAGTTTCCCGACAAGTTGTTGCCGATGGTTCCATCGTTTTGAGGCTGGTTTCTTTGTTGGTGCGCGCAGAGTGGGGCTGCAGCAATGCAGTGCCCTCATCCCATTGACTAGCTTTCTTCTCATGCACTCTGTGGTGGCAGTGCAAGTAGCGTCGTGCTTGTCCCAGGCTCTTGTCGAGTCGGACAAGGTTGGTTGGGTGGCCGGTTGGATGGTTTGCAACTGCCCCAGTGTGATGTCTGGCTTGATTATGGCATATTTGATGAAGAATGTTTGGGTCGCTAAGCGCCGTGGACATATTGGTATGGCCCATCACTGACCTAGTTTTTTTTCCTGCATACTTGGCCAGGCCTACTTGAATTATTCAGTATTCCTTCCTAGTGTGGTATTTCTATTAGAAAAAGTCTATTTTGCATTCCTCAACTATGACCTGAGTTTAATTTTGCTCCCTAAGTCACAAGCCTCCCTCAACTAGGGGAAAAAATAGCCGAGACCAAGGGACTGAACAGAACTGACTAAAATGTTCAGTTAGAAATTCAGTTAGCATAATTCACTAACTGAAATTAATTCATTCATCATCCTCAGTTGACCGAATTAATCAAAACTAGGAAAAAAACAGCCTGAAATCTTAATCTTGGTGATTTGGAGCATTGGAAGTAAGAACCACTATAATTGATACTATCTTGTTAATTAGTGCATTTGTTATTATCTTGTGCTATTTAATTGAAAAAACATGTCATAAAAAAGGGAAGTGCCACCAAAATGTTATTGTGATTTGCTTGATTTTTTATATTCTTAAACTGTCACATATTTCGGTCATGACTGAAGATCTAGCCAAACTAACCAAATCTGAATTGTTCAGTTTTGAGTTTTAGATGACACTGAATTTTTTGGGTAAACCAAATACCCACCCCTACCATCATTATTGATGTAGACCAAGTTAACGAACCACATTAGATAAAACTGCTGACCATAATGTTGCGTAAGCACTATGTGGAAGAAAACCACCGAACTAGGTAAAATGAGATGGTTTTGGTAATTTAAGGAGTATGTGTTTGGTTTTGTGGTTGAGGAGCAAAATTAAACTTAGACTATAGTTGATAGAGGCAAAATATTTTTTTCTATTCCGGAGTGAAAAAAGTCCATTATACCTCTCTCAACTATTGGCCGAGTTTGGTTTGTCTCCCTCCGTTGAAAACGGTATAGTGTAAGTTCAAGTGTCATTTTGATGATTAATGATAAATCTAATTATATGAGATATTTTTATGATCATTTGTTTATCTAGTCTCATTTAGATATGAAAATGAAAATGTTAAAAGGTGTGTGATTAACTTCTCATGTTGTAAATTTATCTCTATTATGCATCTAAAATATGGTGTAAACTCCTTCATTATACTTTATGATATATGTCCATGCTCTTCTCCCATATTCATATGTATGCAAATTTTTAGGACAACTAACTCTATATTTTGTCATATCTTTGTATGGATGCATTTATCCTTCTATATATACTCTACATATTTTGTGTTAGATTCTTATCGATCACAAAAAATGGATTAAAATATCTATAATTAATAATTATTTTAATTGTTATTTTGGTAATTTATGACAACTGGCTTTGTAGGACTAACCTTATTCTATAAGTTGGCAAATAGGTCATTCTTGGATTTTGTATGAGCTAAGATAAAAATACAATAGTTGATGATGGTGTTTGCGCATGGGAAGATTGGACTAAGCAGAGAGGCGCATCGAGAAGGCGAGCGAGCATGAGCCGATAGAGGTCCGATGCGATTGCGCAAACATACGAAGGCCTAGGAGATCTGCTTAACATCAGTGTAGGTCATTCGGCTTTGAGATTTATTGGAGTGCACTCCAATTGTCCTACCAGACGTGTAGAAAGATATGTTTACGCGTGGGGAGATCGGATTAGGCGGAGAGTCGCATCGAGAGGGCGAGCGAGTGTGAGCTGATGGAGGTCCGATGAGATTGCGTGAACACGCGAAGGCTTGGGAGATTTGCCTAACTCCAATGTAGGTCCTTTGACACTTTGGGGTCTTTTGGTTATTGGAATTATGGGCGTGCCAGTTAATTTGATCTCTAATTGATAAGAAAGACAGATAGAGTTAGATCACCAAGCCAATCAATCGATAGGCCGATACGGACTTCTGCTATTGGCTAAATGTGCCGATAGTGTTAAGATAGACATTGGCTATGAGTCCGATGCACTCCTGCTATTGGTTGATTACCGATAGAGGCTGTAGCGCTCATAAATCGGCTAGAAAGCCGATGATGGCATAGGCGAATAGCTATGAGTATAAAGTAAAAGACACATCGACTATAGAGTCGATAACGCTCAGAATAGAATATGTGATAAACAGTACAGAGTGGGATCTGATGTCCTGAAGGGATGAGACCCAGCGACCACTAATGACGGTACCATTAGAGACAACCTTGATAGATCGGAGCGAATGGAGACAGTATAAGGTTGAGACTAATAGCACCGAAATAGCGGGAGCTAAATCGGGTGTACCGATGGAAGGAACGAGTGAAGCCATTGGCTACTATCGTCTGTGGATTTGATGCAGGCGTATAAGTAAACTCATCGGCTAGCTGAGCCGATGGAGGGAACGAAAACCACTAGACCTTGATGCCAGATCTAATAGAACTAGATCGATCACTAGCGGATTAATTGCTGGATAAGATATATGTATATCGGCTGAGAAGCCAATACACTAGACGTAGAGCTCAGTGTATGGATAACTTATTGGCTGGCTACTTCGATGAAATGTCACATAAAGATCTATCAGCCTAAGGCTCAATTTATTACCTACAATCAAGTAGGTCGGACCTAACCGATGCAGTACAAGACTGATGACAGTAGAAGGAGCTCGATAAATTGATATAAACCACACAAAAATGATGTGATATATTCGATCAAACTAATAGATCAGATCTAATCGATGTAGCCTTAGGCAGAGCGGAGACACCAAGATAGTAGTGGGACTTACCCTTTCGTCGGATATCAGACTTAACCGATGTAGCCCTGTATCGAGAGCTAGAACCCACAGGTAAAAACCTAAACAAACTAGGGTTGTGATGCACCAAGATTGTATTTGATCCATGTGGATAATTTATAATATTTTAGAGGGTCTATATTTATAGCCTAGGGTTACACAAGTCCGATATGGTCATAAATAACCTATGGACGTTATTTTCTAAAAAGAAAACTCTCTAAGAAATTAACAAAACTAACTAAACTTGTGTATCTTATAAGATATATTTTATAAAAATACAAACACCTTACCATGGCTTCCATGACTCCTCCTCATATCCAGTCTCATTTGGATAATTTTTTATTTTTAACTTAATTGAATCCATAATCATCTATCTGATCGGCTCTTTTTCTATATCAATCGGCCTCTTTTCATAAGCTGATCGGCTGTCTGATTCTGTCTATGGGACTTATCAAATTTTAGTGTTAATAAATGGACCCTAATGACAACAAGGATAAAATACATGAGATTAAGCTATATGTATCACTTTATTTCTCTATCTACATATTGATATATTCATATATGTAATTTCTATGTTGTTGACTTATGCATGTGAAACTAATATTTTATTTGAGAATTATCTTGTTTAGTCTCTTTATATTAAGAACACGGAGATAATAAATATATGCATTTATTATTATGTCTACACTTTAGATAAATGACTTCTATTTGTATAGTATAAACTCCCATATATTTATCTCTAAATATGCATACCCTTGATTCACACAAATATTTTATATGCATATATTTAGGGGGAGCAATCATATATCTTATTTATACATGTACTTCATCTAATTCATTTATATCGTTTATATGCATTTGGTCAATAAGTGGAGATTTACAAATGGATTATTATGACTAATAATTTCATTGAGTTAAATGAAAGAAATATGTTTCAAAGAATTGAAAATGGTGTTTGATATTCAAGTGAGATGACTCAAGACAAAAAGCTAGAAGATGGGAATCATGTGTTGATTCAAATCAAGAGTGATTAATAAAAGGCTTTGGATAGATGACATTTGTTGAAAAACAACAAGTGGCTTGAAGAAATGAAAGTAATCGAACATCATGGATTGATGAACATCAGGTCATATGTTGAGTAAATAAGAGTGATGTTTGTCATCAAGTAAAGGCCATGAGGGTAAGCACAGGGCAAAGATATAATAAAGCTAAGCATATTTTTGTTATCATTTTACTAGTCCTAGTGTTTTTAGAAAAGACTGGATTGAATATAAGAATGCTGATGTAACATTGTTTGCCTAGTCATGTCTCATTATTCAAGATGATCTTCCCCTATGTGTCTTTGAGAAACTTAAGCTAAACACTAACTCGGGTTTGTTTCACATGTCACAACATATACACCAGGTTTATTTGAAGGTTTTTCTATATTTGATGGGTTTTGTACCATATTTTTAGTTGGGTTTGATATCCAGCTTTCCATAGAATCTAAGATCATCGAAATCGGATTCCATAGTAAACAGTTCTAGCCATTTTACCAAAGCAACATCGGAATATCTATCCTGAGCTGAAAATTACAACCCACTAGAATATTTTTTTTTGAATAACTGAGTTATCTATTTTAAACTAAAATTGTTGATTGGAATTTTCGATGGTTGATCAAAAAATCTGACCCATCGGAATACTTGTTTTTCCGAGTGACTCATTTGGCTCAAAATTTAAAGTTGAAATTTTCGATGTTAGGATCAGAATTTCCAATCCATTATTTTTTTCGAAGAGCTCATATTTGAACTCGACTATTGGGGACCGAACATGTGCATTGAAATATTTGATCCTTGGATTAGAATACCTGACGTGGGTCTGGTTCCCCCTCACCCTAACGGGCAAATTTAGGGTGGGCTATATAAGCCATGCCCCACCCCCTTTCTAGGGTTAGCCTTTTCATTCTAATCTTTATGGCATTGGGCTTGTGCTTGGTGATTTAAATCTTGAGCTCTCTTTCTCCCTCTCGGATCCCCTTTGCTCTTTGTGATTTGATTCCTATGGTGTGGATTTAAGTTGAGTTTCTAGTATGGGCACAAATATTAATTCTTGAGCACTAGAGTTTATTTCTAAGCAAACTTTATGGGTATTTGTTACTCTTAGAGATTGAGGGCTCCTAGATAATAAGGAGTCACCCATAAGCACTTGAGGATTGTGGTGTGCCGTGAGAAAGTTTGTGAAGACTTCAATGTTGCCTCCATAAGGGAAGAAATCAAGAGTAAAACCGAGAAATACATTTGTACAACCTCGTGAGAAAAATGGTTGAAAGAAACCTGGCTCTTTGTGAGCTCCTCAATAAAGACGTAGGAACCTCTTTGTGAAGGAGCTAAACTTTGGTAAATAAATCGTCGTGTCTTCCTGTTGGTTATCTCGTATCTCTTATCATATTACTTGCAATTTCTTTCATATATTGTGATATACGATGTACTTTATGCTATCCTTCTAATTGTTTTGATGCCTATCATGTTGTAGCTTAAAATTTTCTCTCATTGATACATTTCATATATCATAGTTTAAATTATACCTTACTATCATAATATCTAATATGCATCGGAATATTGCTATATTGGAATATCCTATTTGTTTCCACTTACTTTTGTTTAAATTTTGTAATAGTGTCTATTTACCCTCTCTAGGCAACATCGAAGTTTTTATATAGATGCTCCCTCAACTAATAAAATCATATCAATTTACCTCTATGAATGGTTTTGAGGATGGTTTTCGTATATGTGACATTACCAATAAAACTTTTTTAAAAATCTAAATGGGACCCACATGTCAGTGGGTCTTTCATCTCCACCTCTCTCGTTCCCATCCTTGTCTCTACCACCATGGCTCTACAAGGAGCTACCATAGCCGGCTAGGCTGCTCTCTCACCCCCGTTGTCACTAACGCCTCCACGTTCCTCGGTGTTGCTACCTTTCCTCCCCAACGCCCATTAGCCATGGCCTCAATAGCAATGCAAAGGCGAACAGCGAGTAGCAGCTCATGTAGCAAGGGGATGATGATCTGGCTTAGTCAAGTGAGAGAAGGACGATGACTTTCTCACCAGAGCACATGTGGCGTCCGTGTCTTCAAGACAACACCACTAGGTCCACTTTTTCACACCTCCCCTGATGGGTTGTCTCTAGATCTAGGCCATCGTCCCATCATAACCTTTCCGTTCGCTCCTCCTCTTTGAGCTCAATGTAGGAGAGCTTGATGACCTCCACTTCCCCATCCTCACCAACAACCTAATCACCTTCAACAGTCCTGTTTCTCTCTCTTTGCCTCCTCGTTGCCGTTCTTGTTGATTCGCTCAAGCTCATAAAGCAGGAGAACGTGGCCTCCTCTCCCTCCACTCTGTCCTTGCCATCCGTGATCTTGCCCACACTGTGGCTTTTACTTCTCGCTCCTGCTGGCTGGAAGTGAGGAAGGTGGTGGCCTGCCTTCTTTCTTCTCCCCTCTTTAGTCCATGTTCTCCTTCGGTCGGATTGTTCATTGTCGTTTCGTTCACGTATCATTTGCATTTCCATTAAGCTATGGTATTAGATTTCCCGAACATGGCTATTTCACAATCAGAGACTACCTCATGCACACAGACTGCATGCTTGGAACCAACAGAAAATGTATTCTACAGTACCGGGAAACCACCCTTTCACCGTCGAAAAGTACAAACTCATAAAGAAGGGCAGGGGATACATCAAAAAACCGTTAATTCAAGACGGGCGATAGCAAAGCACAGCATTGAGCTTGAGCATTGGCTTGCACTCGCAGAAACTTTAATTCGTGGTAGTTTTGACCCAACTAAATTTTGCTACTCCTATGATATGGGTACGGATCTTTATTAAGGCAGGCATAAAGCTATCTTGGGCTCTTGGGTCCTGATAGATCATACAGAGCCCATCAGAGATCTGAATTATGATGGTGCTAGCAACACATCCAGATTAATGATTCATCCCTGCGCGAAGGATACAGTATGGATTCTACAATGCACTAATGTGTAAATTATGTCGTTCTTCTCGCTCTGTGCATCTCGTGATGTCTCACCTCAAAAATGGACAAGGAATTTCTTCTTTCATGAATACGAAGAGAGTTAACACAATTTCTCTACTATTTTTTTCTTAAAAAAGTAAAGTCATCCTTCTTCCCTTTCCTCTTCCCACTGCGTATGTATCCATCCACTCTTTCATGGCTAACCATAGTATTTTATACTTAATCCAAGCCCATTTTTAATCTCATGGTCTGACCCGTTATAATGTACTGTCATGTTATGTTATTAGTACGGAAAAAGCTGGACTCAAAAACCTTACAACCACATAATTAATTAAGGAAAACGGCAAAAAAAACATATAGAGAATAAAACCTAAACTTATGGTAACACAACTAGTGAGCATCGTTACAAAGCTGGGTAGCTTCGATTTGTCGTTAGTCTCAATAACAATTAATTAGGTGAGTCTCCAAGGAGAAAAGCAGTGTCGAAGATGATTTTAGAGCCCTTCCAGACACCGGAATTAGGTTCTACTTGAAGAATGGCGAGAAGCAACACGACGACGCAAGAGGAACAGTGTCCACTGTCCACAGATGTCGACGAGACCAGGCTCATTTTGATTTCTCACAAACTGCTCATGGTTTCGTTCACGATTGATCCATTATTGCTAAGATCAACTTTCCTTCACTTAAACATGGCATGCGACTGTCTGTACCTCGTACCGATCTTAAACTACACATAATTAAGCATCGGCATATTATTCGCCATTTTTTTGCAGTGCACAAATCTGCATCGTTTCTGGGATCGACTTTGTTCAAGCCAGGAAATCTATCAGCATTTTATATACCGGTCAGCCAGAAACTTTTCAGATAAATCAGAGGTCGTGCGCATACTTAACGTCTTACATAGTTACATATAGTTCAAGTTCGCGTGCAGTAAGCCAGACTTGACTTCTTACCATGGATGAATGTACTTATAAATGGTTACATACAATAGGAATGCACGTAGTGAGTAGTAAAGCGAATTGTTAAGTACGTAGCAGTTATTACGATCTGATTAGACAAGTCAAACGTGCAATGGGAGGGCTTTGTGTACCATGCGAATCAAGAAACTTCTACTTACTGTGCTCATTTGGATTGACAGTTGCATAGGCCCATGTGTTTTTGAATCGCTGATCTGAAAAACTACGCCATCACGTACACCTTGATCATGGTAGCGTCTTCAGCCACATGATAGAAAACTCATTTTATACTCAATAGAGTAATCAGATGGCTCATATATATGCTGATTGGCTTCTTATCTTCTGCCATTACACAGTTGGCATAAGATAAACATTATTATAACATTGGGTGAGTATCAGCCGTCCGCTTTAAGACACGGTTCTAGATCTCTTGCTATAGATAAACTAGCGATTTTAACAGTTATTTTTGGTACATTAATTTGCTACGGTATTGTACAGTCTCTCGTTGCAGTGCTTTGTTATTGTCTCTCACTGTGCGTTAGTGTGCTCCTCTGATATTGATGAATGCACCCATTCTGATTAGCTGATGTGAATTAGGTGGTTCGGCTCATGGGGGGCCTCTAATTATGGGAGTGGGTTTAATAATTAAATTCCGTAACAGATTCAGATCAAACTCGTCAGCACTTTCCAGAACGTAATTACCGTTTAGGTCGGACAAGGACGGCCTCAGTGGAAAATACTGTCGACTGATAGACAGAAAAGGCTTTCTGAAATCCTTGAACAGTCAGGCCCTGTTTTTACAACATGTTGGACTTTAATTTTGCAACTCAATAGTATCCTCACCGGGAGCGTGATTTGCAAATTTCCGTCCATATGATGCTCCCCTCTCCATATGTCGTCAATACAGTAATAGCACCATTCTTCACGTACTACGGATGCTAATATATCTTCTCTCCACCACGTGAAAACCGCTGAAGAGATTGCAGCCATGGACACTTCCTACATTATGAATTTGTGACCACAATATCAGAAGGATAGGCTTCATTGGATAAAACAAAAGTGATCCTACGAGAAGCTATTGGTCTTTTCTTCTCGCTTTTAGTAGCCGGTTAGAGTAGACTGGTTAGCTCGGCCTGATCAACTGGGCTTCTTGTTTCAGTGACTCAATCGTGTACAAATTGTCCTGGACCCTTTCTGTCACTCCAACTCCACTGCCCATGATGAGCTGCTGCTGCTCAGCATGTGGGTTCTTCCTACTGGACCCTAGGTAGGATAGTAATGCATTGTATTTGAGCTCCTAGCGGCTAATAACCCTTAACCGAGATGGTGGCTAACCAACTAGTAGATGTTAATTGCCCATCCTAAAGGTGTTTAAAAGTTATTGTTGATAAAAGATAAAAAAAGCTAATGATATAAAAGATAAAATTAACTATTAAAAAATTAAAAATATGCTTTAGAACGATGATATAAGAAACTCCTATATATATATTTTAAAAAACGTATTGTTTGGTAGTAGCAAATTGGAAAGCATAAGAAAAAAAATCTTAGAATCAAGAATCAGTTCAGGACACGGCCTAACTTGTCGGCAGATGGAGTCGTTAATTTGAATCATAATTAAGCCCGTGCTAACGGAGGAGGGGACGCCAGTACTACAGGCTTGAATTTGACCAATGTTCTACTACCAGCAGCAGTAGGGTGATGGCTGATTGAGCAGTGAAAAGAGGCAGTGTGGCACTGTCGATTGAACCCCCACTGTAGCAAAAGGCAGAACACCTCACATGCACAGTAGAGCTGTAGAATTGATGATTGAACCAGGAAGCCAGAGAAGTCATGGAGGGGAAGCAGGAGCAATGCCTTTCTCTAGCTTCAGTGGTTGCATGGAGTTAAAAGGCATCAGAGGCAGGCAGGTGTCACTGGCTGGGCACCGTAGTGAGGGTGAGACATGCCCAGAGGTAAAGAAAGCTAGACGAACAAGGCGCAAGAAATGATCGCCACCAATCCGGCCCTTGGATGCCGTCCGAGTTAATTCTCTCTGCAGTGAATTAATTCTCTCTGCAGTGTGATCTCCTTGCAGAGTTGCGCCGAGATCTCGCCGATCGCCATGGCCATGGCCATACTCCATGCTTCCCCTGACGTTCTCAGTCGTCAGACTTTGCTCTATTCCCGAAGAGGTTGGAGCGGTCCAATCTGAATCAGTGCACCATCCACGGCCAGACGAAAGGAAGACAAACTATCTCTTGACAGTTGACAATCCCTAATAATTTATATTTGAGGAACAGCAATTTATGTTTGCGGTACCAGAGTCCAGAACTCTTTAACGATATTTCCTGGGAATGTCACAAGAGTATAGCAATTGAACTTAAAAAAAATCTACAGATATAGCTGAGCTTCAGCATGAATAAGGAAGAAACCAGGTAAAAAACGTCCCGAAAGTCTCTCTTCTCTCTGTATTTTGAAACAAGCCATGGCTGTCGTTAGCGAATGGCCTATGCAAGCACTTAATACTCCTACGAGCAGTGGCGTGACAAAAGCAACAGCGCACAGCGCACTGATCATCGATGAAGCATAGTTCCGTCGTACTCTCGTATACCTACTATTCCCGTCGTCCTCTCCACGAGTTTTATCATTACTCTGCGCAGAAATGCTACTACTGATGTACAGCAATGTCCGCTGCAGAGGTATTTAGTGTCGTAGGTGTATAGGCAGCAGCAGTAGCATTATATGTATTTGACGTAACAAGTGGTGCAATTGGTGCGAAACTTTACAAAATTCGGCGACATGACCTTTGCATTGTTAACGTAACACAACCAAGGACAGGAGATTAGTTTCTCGGTTTTTATAAACATGTTTCTAAATAATATATATCTAAAAACTATTTTAAAAATTATATTAATTTATTTTTAAGATTATAATAACTAATACTTAATTAATTATTTTCTTATTTTACATTAATCATCTTTATATTCTTCCCTTACTTTTAAACACACCCTAAGTATAGTTGGTGCAAAGTTAGAGCAGCAGAGACTAGAGTGCGTTGTATCGATATGTCATCAACAAGGTAAGAGCATCTCCAACCGTCTACGCAAATCAACCTCTCCAACTGATTTCTTAGTTCTCGTTTTAACAACCTCTATATTAGCCTCTTCAATTGACAATAGAACCAAATATTAGCCTCGACCACCCCTTTCTCCTTTCTTTCCCTTTACAGTCAACAAGCCGACGGAGCTGCAAGGAGAGACTTGGTTATGGGGTGATAAAGAGCTTGCTTCCATGCGCGGGCACGCCGGCCTCAGCACCCACTCAACTGTGGCGATACCAGTGCTTTGTGCCTCTCTGGGCCGCGCCGTCGTCGTCCTTTTGTTGCCGCGGCAGGTTGTTGAGACGGAGGTGAGGGCGGCTGCAGCGCGGATTTGGGCAGGAGGCGGAGGAGGAGCGGTGGGTCGGCGAACAACAGTGGAGAATGATACGGGAGGCGAGCAAGATTGGAGCGATAGACGGGAGAGAGACGAGGAAGAGAGATAGGGGCAGGCCCCATTGTTTGACAAGTTGAGTTAGGTAAATTTGACCTGTGTTAAGCAGAGTTTGGCCAGCCGGATTTTTTTGTTTGAATTTGTTAAATTTTAGTTTGGAGGGATATTTAGCCATAAGGTTGGAGTTGGTCTAAGCAAACCTCGAAAGTACTAGCACTAGTATGCCATGGTTAATCCTGATTCGTGACGACTGAAAAACTGAACGGCACGGAGCAACAGGCTGCATGCAGAGCGGGCGTGTGGCCCGACCAGCCGGCACGCACCAGGCAGTCTCCCGCACCTGGGTCGATCAAGGCAGGCCGGGGGCGACAAGCGTCAATGCGCCGCACGGCCGGTCCAACCGAAAACACACGCGCCGCCTTCCATTCGCGCCCCTCATGATCTTAGCACATCCCGTCACCGCACCCACCGCTCCGTCCTCTCATCCCCTACGCTCTGCCGCCGGTCGCCACCTTCCATCCCGTGGTCCGCCCCGGTCCGGTGTCCGGCGACTGGATTTGCCCCGTGCGCCCACGCGGTACACAACAAAAACCGGCAGCAACGATAAAAGAGAAGATTCTGACCGCTCTGCGATCGAGCTTCCTCCTCCCCACAAGCCTCTCACTCTCAATCCCCTCCTGCCTCACTCCATCATTGCGCCATCAATCTCTCACTCGCGCCGGTCACCCAACGCCACCGAACGCCATTATGGTGGGCGGATGCTAGCAGGAAAGCGGAGAAAGGGAGGAAGCGTACGCTTGCGGGAGCTGTGTACGTTCGTACGTGCGTTGAGTGCGGCCGAGCGCGCCCGGTGATGGGGTGCAAGGGGTCCAAGCTGGAGGACCAGGAGGCAGTCGCGCTGTGTCGCGGCCGCGCGGAGCTGCTGGCCGCCGCTGTGCGCCACCGGTACGCGCTCGCCAACGCGCACGGGGCCCTCGCGGACTCGCTCCAGTCGCTGGCCGCGCCGCTGCACCGACTCCTGCTCCTCCAGGCCTCCTCGCCGCATCTCACGCTACCTACAGCACGCAAGGGCGGCCCCCGGGCCGCCGCCTCCTCGTCGTCGTTGCTTCCTCCCGGCCGTTCGGCGCACCTCGACGACCTCGGATCGCCGTCCGGATCCGAGTCCGCCTCGCCGGCGGACTCGCCACTCCGCGCCGTCCTCGATCAGCTCCCCTACTCGCATTACGCGTACGGGTACGTGCCCGGGCCCGCGTTCGCGTACCCGCCGGCTCCGGCGGGCTCGCTGCAGTACTACGCGAGCAGCCGCTCGCCGCCGCCGTCGGTCGGCGTCGCGCAGCGCACGCCGGTGTCGGCAGAGCGCGTGTACCACGGCTCGTTCGACCCGACGAGCTGTTACTCGCAGTATTACGCCCAAGGCGGCGTGCCGGTAACAGCGGCGCCGCTGCGGGTGCCGGTGGCGCCTCCTCGTTCGCCACCAAGAGAGGGCTCGTGGGCCTTCTTGAATGTCTTCGCGAACTACGAGCCGTACGACAGCTACTACTACGACTCCACAGCGGCGGCCTCTGCCGCGGCGTACACGCCGAGCAGGAGCTCCCGGGAGGTGCGGGAGGAGGAGGGCATCCCGGAGCTGGAGGTGGACGAGGACGATGCCTGCGTGTTCAAGGAGGTGGCCATCGGCGGGTACTCGGCTGGGATCGGCGGGCACCGCAGCCGGCGCAGCCCGATTGGTAGCCTGAGCAGCGTCGCCGAGCAGGATAACGCCGTCGTTGATAAGGACGTCGCAACCACCACCAGTGAGATATACCGGAGGCCAATGGCACACCGGAATGTCGCCATGCGCGCGCCAGCACCGCCAGCTCAGAGGGTCGCCAGCAACGACGGCAATGTGGATGTTGCCGGTGAGATAAAGGCCCAGCTTGTTCGAGCAGCAGAAGCGGTAAGGGAGCTCGCGCCGTTGCTGGAGGTCGGGAAGCCGAGCTACCACGGAAACAGCCATGGTAAGCTACCACTTGTTCAAAGGAGCTACCTTTTCTATCGAACCAGTTTATGTGTGCTGCATTATGTGACTTGCATTGTTAATTCTTTGAATTAGCTTCATCACGGTTGATGTCGTCAATCTCTCTGCCTAACTTGGGATGCAAAGGTTTGGACTTGGTGGACATTAGAGGAGAAGGGGTAATGGTGGACTCAAGGAGCCTATCCTTGACACTTGAGAAGCTCTATTTCTGGGAGAGGAAGCTGTATAGTGAGGTCAAGGTATGCTCGTCTTTGTGACATGAGTTGGTGATTGATGATAATGTGCACCGGAATTTGGTGAAACCGTAATGCTTGTATAGTCTTATGCATTCTGTTTTGGTGTCAAACAGTGGTGCAGAACAGGTTACGACTCTGTTGCTCACAGTATTGTCATTTGGATCCTCTGGTTTTTATCTCAAGTTGAGCTCTGGAACTTTGGTAGCCTTTTATGTTTAACCCAAATTCCCTTCTGCTTGAACTAAAGTAACAGTAGCCGAATATAGCATTGGCGTCCTACTAAAGAATTTAAACCCCCAATTTCTTGAGATGTCATGCGACACATTATCTAATTTTCAAATTTATAAAAGGCTGCAATGCTGAAAATTGTGATTTGCCTGTTGCTAGTCAAGTGTTACTTGATTTGTTTTTCTGCTGCAGGAGCTTGTTAGCATTTTCTTATTAACTTCAAGAGTTTGGCTGAAGTAGGGTATGGGCATGACAAGGGTCCACTAGATGGCACTTGGTAGTTGGTAGTATGGAAATTGACTTTGCAGGCTAACGGCCAGATCTTAAGCACTCCTGTGACTAATGGCTAAAAATATAAGTACTCTGGACTGTAGCTCCAGGGCCGTCTCTTAAGTAGCTTTTGGAATTCAGAAAAACACATGAATATGGTTCTGAAGTACCTGTCGGTTTTGTTTCAGTGATCGAGATTTGGCGTACTATTTTCTCTTTTTTGTGTCAGTTCTATGCAATTATGACCTGCTGTGGACTGGTAAGGAAGAAGTTTGGTCCTGGATAGCGGCAGGTGTATTCAAGCGTGATGTCTAAGTTTTTCAGACTAAAATTCCGTGTAACTGGAGAGTTTTGTTCCCCGGGGTGTTTGTTTTATAGTTGTCGTGCTGCTTCATGTGACCCAGCGATGGTCATGTTCATGCATTTGTTCAACCCAACATACTCTTTGCATAGCATTCTTACTTCTCTGTTATATTTCTCTTCAGGCTGAGGAGAAAATGCGTTTACTTCTTGTCAAGAATTCTAAACGACTTAAATTATTGGACCAAAGGGGTGCTGAACCTCATAAGATTGACGCAACACGAAATTTGCTGAGGAAATTGTCAACAAAGATAAAAATAGCCGTGCGTGTTATTGCCAAGGTTTCAAGGAAGATAAACAAAGTGAGGGATGAGGAATTAGGGCCACAAGTTAATGCCTTGATCCAAGGGTATGTCCCCTTTTTAACTCAAGGATAGTTGCTCTTACATTTTTGTTAGGCTATCAATTTTGCTGTTAAATCTGAATGTTAAAATCTGATAATTTCAGTAGGATTTCAAGTGCTACTTTGATGTTATGCAGTGTGAACTGAATGAATTCAATGAATTGGGGAAAGGTCATGCATTAATATCTATAATTGTTGCACAAGTTAGTTAGATTCTTTCATATTGCACGTTGAATTGTGAATACATGGTATTAAAAAGATCGAAGTACCTGATTGCCTCTTCTTGTTGACTTAGCTCATAACTTCCATCTATGTCTCATTTAGTTCCAGCCCTTTCTAACAAACTGATAACACTTTCCAGGTTTGTGAAAATGTGGCAATATAAGCTGCACTCTTACCACATTCAGTTTCAAGTGATATCGGAAGTCAAAAACATGGTTTCTGTTGTGTCACGTGAAAATGGGCCTGATTTGGCAATGGAGCTTGAACTAGAGCTGATTAAATTGATCATCAATTTTTCCTATTGGGTGAACGCTCATAGGAACTTTGTAAGGGCATTGAATGAATGGCTACTACTCTGTCTTAACTATGAGACTGGGGAGATAACTTATGGAGAGCCCCCTTATTCGCCAGGAAGAATAGGTGCTCCATTGGTTTTTATTATTTGCAACAGATGGTCTCAAGCTATGGATAGGATTTCTGAGAAGGATGTGATTAATGCCATGCAAACTCTTGTGTCTAGTGTACAGCACCTGTGGGAGCAGCAAAATCATGAAGAGGGTGAACATCGGATCATAGCAATCCGAGAAAGAGAGAGATGGATGAAGATGATGGAAAAGAAAACTCTAGAGATTAAGAAGGAAGCTGATGAATTAAATAAGAAACTGGCCCTAGTACTGAGCCGGCAGAGTTTGCATCAGCGTCCAACAATGCAAACATATGAGGCCCATTGTGTTGAATCAAGCAGCCTGCATATAAATTTGAGGTTAGTTCTTCAAGCTCTGGAAAATTTTACCGCCAACTCCCTGCAAGCCTTCCAAGAGATACTGAGGCAATCTGGCAGCTGAAGAAGGTGAGCTTTATTGAGGAGACGACATGAAAATGTGGTAGGCCGATATCTAGAAGAGAGTTCTAACAGTAAACTTGTTTTTTCTTAAAATTTTGAAGCCAATACCTCATTGGGCAGAAACCAGAGAATTGAATCAAAATTCTACATATACATTGGAGGTGGCGGGAATGGTAACTCCTGCTAGGATTTATTGGATGCCCATGCAGATGAAATAACTTGGATGAGGTTTTGTACGGAAGATGGAGACCATCGGATGAAAGAATTGGGATGAGGGTTTTTGTGTTTTGCCGCCAGAGATTCTGGGGCAGACGATAACCATGAAACCCTTTTCGGGAGGACGCATAAAACTGACGACTGTTCTGCCCAAAATGTGATGGTTTACCCTCTGGCTTGGTGATTGGTGAACCTGCATGGCTGGATGCCAAGGTTATTTGAACACCAGAATACAAAGTGCCAAATGTTCTACCATGTGGGTTCAAAACTTCTACTTTAGGTACAGTTTCATTTTGGTGATGGGGGTATGTATAGTGACTGAAATATAGTCAGCTGAGCGTGCAATAGGAAAACTATTCGACTTGTGCAATAGGAAAATTATGTTGCTTAATTATAAAGCCTTAACCATAAAACCAGCTACTGATCATCCTCCAACTTATAAAATCGATCCAAATGAAATCACTCGGCAGTATTATGGATGCTTTTGACTATTGTGACGTTTATAGCACATTAAACTAGCCTTTTTAGGTTATTGTAGCGCCTACGTGACATTCTAGTATAAAAAATAAATAAAAACGATTAAAAATAGGCGGAACCACGTGTAAATCTCTCGAAGAAAAAACAACGGGACATGTCATCTTCTCTCTTCCCTCCCTCTCCCCTCTTTTTTCGCTGGGTCGGCGAACACATCGGCAAAGCGACCTCTTTCCTCCCTCCTCTCTCCCGGTGAGGCAGCGGCGGCGGCGGCCGGCGAGTCCCGTGCGAGCGCGGGACACAGTGTCAGCGGCGGGGAGGCGGCCAGCGAGCCCGAAGCATGCTACCTCCCCGGATGTGGCGGCCGCGAGGTAGGGAGGTCGCCGGCGCCGTCGTCGACGCCGAATCCGCTCCAGGATCCCCTCCGGCTTCCTCGATCCATAGCCGCTGTAGACGCCGGTGCGCTCTCGCCGTCGTCCTCAGTCGTCCACGGTTCCACCCAAGAGCAACCGAGTCGCTGCAGCCCACCAGCGCCCGCTGGATCCGGCGCCTCCTTCCTCTCGGTCGTTGCCGACGGAGGTGCTGCAACGGTGGGTAGGAGGTCGTCGAGCTCCCATGCCACGCCCAGGGAGGCGGGAGCTCGACGGCTAGTAGGAGGCCGTGCCTCCGCCTCTCGCAGTAGCGGCGAGCTCTCCTCCTCACCCACCTCAGAGTGGGGGCCAACACCCACGGGAGGGGATAATTGCAGCGCACGACAACGAGCAGCACCCGCGCGTGGAGGTACACCGGCCGGCGCTCCTTCAACATCCATCGGATAGGGGTGAGGCCGGCGCGAATCTGGCCGAGCCTGGGAGCTCCACCATCTCCTCCCCGCCCCTCTCCCAAGCATTCCTTACCCGCGTGGAGCAGGTGTAGGATGTGGGACGTGTCCTCGACCGGCGACGGTGGTAGCCACCAGGAGCTTGTCGCCCCCCTCCTTGCCTCTGGGTTCCGGCTTGCTTCAGGAGAATGGCTCTGACGTAGAGAGAGAGAGGAGAGATAGGGCCCCGACTGACACGTGGACCACTAATTTTTTAATTATTTTCGTCCGACTGATACTTGGCTATTCAGTTTTATTTATTTATTTATTTTTTAAGTGTCACGTAAGTATCAAGCAGATGCTATAGGGGTGTCTTGTAGAACGAAATCGTCTTTCAACACGTCAAGTAACTCTATTTAGCCTGTTTTTGATAACTAGACGATGTTGTCTATTCGGTTTTACATGATGTTGTATATTCGGTGGGATACGAATCAAAACTCAATGGGCTTCAAGTGAACCTTTTCCCTTGCTGAATCTGGTGGTAGCGCGGGGCCCAATCGAGCTTGGTGCCCAAGCAGGCGGGGAGGCCCGTGCTGCCGTGCGTCCGTCCTCGAACGCCTGCACGATGTCGCACGAACGCATTCCACCATCACGTATTTCACGTGAGCGCGTGCGCGTGCAAGCGAGGGAATCGGAGAGCTGTAGCGGCACGGCACGGCACGACGTACGTACCCGGCGCAGCTAGCTTACCGGTGAGTGCTCACCACGCGAGAGGCCAGTGAGCAGGGGCAGGACGGCCGCCAGCCCGCCATGGCGGAGATGACGTGGCCTTGCCACCGCACCGGTGACCTGTGGGTGCGGGGAATAGAGCACAGGACGTGAGGTAGCAGAGTTTGGCGGTGAAGAGTGAGGACGCCAGGAGCATCGGTAAGAGAAGGAAGTGTCCATTTTTCTTTCTTCCATGTGGATCTAGTGAATTACCATGTGCGGAAAAAACGTTTACATCCACACGATTTCAAGTCAGAAACAGCACTTCAAAAAATGAACAAAGCAACCGCTAAGGCCCCGTTCGTTTTGTACAAAGATTTTTGAATTTTTGTAGGCTCACTTTTCAAGCTCCTCAACTAGGGGGCGGATTCAGAATTCTAGGTGGTCGATAGTATCAGTGTTGACTCAACAGTGATCATGACTTCTAATGAATTAATAAGATGAAAACAAAATGTCGATTCATTTTCTGCCCCAAATTAACAAGACCCTTCATCGCTAGAATCATTCTGTCATATTCATACCACATACCATTTCATAAAATTAAATTATAAATCATTTGAACTAAAATTCCAAGATACATGTGTGTATAAACTACTATTATTCTTACTTAGAATTTGATATCATGGAAGATCTCATATTCCATTATCTAAAAATGGAAGATCTCAAGAATCTCGGAGACAGCGAAACTGGCATCCAGGGTCTAGCCTTCTATGCACCAGGAAAGACCAGTCTTCAAAGCCTCAGGATCTAAATCTGATTACTCATCAGTGCTTCTTGTTAAGACGCCAGCCATCGCACAGGCGGCATTTGTGCGTGATCTACTCTAGGACGGCGGAAGGCAAAGACGCAAACCAAAAGGCAACGTCAGTTTTGTGCTGATAGCAACATGTTACCTGCTCTCCTGTCTTGGCTTCTGTTTACGAGCTGAATAACCGAGCAATTAGTGGCCTGATTATGACTGAATGTGGTGTCAAAAGACAAGTCCCACTGGTGTCACCCATAGAGGAATAGAAGAAAGTACTTTGGCTAGGCAAAACCATTGGTGTCATGTGACACCACTCCAACAACGTTGGATCCGCCCAGGTATATTTTATGTAAAAATTTTCTATATAAAAAATCTTATAATTTTTATATATCAAAAACTTAATTTTATAATATATCACAGAATTAGACGATCCACACAAAAATCACACGAGAAAAGAACAGCGCCAAGCTGTAGAAGTCTCAGACTCAGCAGACTGAACGTCAACAAAAGCATGCTGAGGAAATCATCAGAATAAGAGCTGAATGCTTTCCTTTCAAAAAAGAAAAAAAAAGCTCAATGATGTAAAGTTAGAAAATGGTACTAAAGGGTAGCTCGTCAGTAGTAAAACATATAGAAAAACTGAAAATATATGCCGAATGTGCTAGGTAAAAGTTCCTCTCTCCTTTTATCCCCTTTCCGTTCAGGTGTCAAGCTATGTATAGATTTCAAGGGGAGCAAAAAAACTAGATTAGCTACATTCATTGGTTGTAAAAGAAAAAAATAAACGCATATCAAAGAAATAAAACTTCAGCATCTATTTATCGTACACAAGTAAAAGATTTCAAGGAGTAAATATGGGAATAAAGCCTTCTTATTTGCCTCTCAGCATTCGCAGGAAACTAATACAGTACTGTACAAATTACTTTGCGCACAGCAAAGGCATGTTTCTGCAATAGAAATGCACAGAGCATTAGAAAGCTGAAGTATACAAATGAAAGTCAGTCACGGTGGCTAGTTTGTTCAACATGTCTCTTGTACTTCAAATTTGTTTCTTCGCATCAAATACTTGTCACTAGTGCAGAATACTATACAAGATATGACCATAAGCCTATTTTTGTGATGATAATCAAACGTGAAGATCATGCATCGTGCATAATTTTCAATGCATCAAGTGTATAAATGCTATCATTAATTCACTAATTTTGTATTTACCTGTGCTTTCTGTAAGAAGTTCACCCTGATATCTACAAGTCTCCATAAAAAAAGGGAGAATAAAAATTATGCTGCAGCTTCTCTTTGCTAAAAATTTCACCTCCAATCCCGTTTAGCTAAAAAACCTGTTCTGATACTATCCATTTTACATGTCTAGTCTGAGACCATGTCCTCCAATTCATGCATGTCTGAATCAGTCTCATTTGAAGAATCCCTTCCCAAGGGTGTATTCTCTCCGTAGTCCAGTTCTCTCCAGTCCAACTCACCATCGCTAGAATGTTTCTCCACAGCTTCCCCAATCCGATTACTTAGGCGAGGCTTACTATGCCAATTTCTTCCCTTTGTCTTTGTGCAAATACAGTCCATAGGGTGCTCATGGAATTCACCTCTTCCTGGTTTTATCTCATTGGGTTCCCCCATAAATCCCTTCTGAAATGTCTGAACTTTGGATGAAAATGTCTCCCAACTCATGCTGGTTCGATTGAGAAAGAGTGGGTAAAGCTTCTTGGTATTGGGCCTTATGGTCCTCTTGTGCCCAGAATACCTCCTGAAATTCAATTCTATTCAGAATATCACCAGATGCACCAATTATTTCTGAAAAAAAATGGATAAAAACATTACCTTCGACCAGCCAACATTCTGGCCATGTTGCCATTGTTATTTGTCACAAAAACATCGCTATTATCACACACAATATAATCAAGGGCTGCCATGCGAGATGAAAATGAGAGGAAAGGTGCCAACTCCTCCTTGCTAGCTAGAGTCTCCTTCGAATGATAGTTCGGGAAGAGTGCTTTCAGAGGTGCGAGCGTTTCCTCTCCGCCATACACCTCTCCTGATGCAACATATATGTGCACGTCCTTCCCAAATCCCAATGCTCGGAGCATGAGGCCAACCTCTTCTGGCGTTAGAGGGCACTTACCATGCCTCCGTTCTTTGTCAGGGTTGTTTGCCTGTATATAAATTTTCAAATGTGTTAATGTAAAAAACTGAGATGAACACACTTCAATAAAGCATAACTAGGGGATATTCTCTTACATGCAGTGTCTTCCACCTCTTACGAATTGCACCAAGTTCTCTTCTCTCAATTTCACCACCTCCAAAGTAGCAACCAGAGAAGGCGAGCATGTCAGGCTCAAATCTGTCACCGCATATGTGGATTAACAGAGTTTGAGCTGTGCATACTATATATGCACACAAAATTTAGACAAGAAACAAAACCTTAGGTGAAGAGCAATGAAGCGTCCACTTTGGAATCTCATTCTTTGGACAAGCATTTCACCCATCTTATGGATTGGATCTGTGAACTGTAGTGCATGATAATTGACTCTGCACCTAAGCTTTTGAAGGTTAGTCTCCAACCTATTGGAAAGCCGGTAGTCAAATTTGGTGAGCTGGACAACCTGCATGGACGGAAATGCAAGAAAACTATCATCATTAAGCATTTCTAGCTGAAAATTTCAAACATAGAAAGGACACACTGTACTTCTTACATGCTTTTTCAAAAGTGCAGGTAATACTCGGTTTTCATAGCATTTTGGAGTACACTTCCTAGGAATACGTATTTTGTAAGGATATGGAGTTTTCCCATTCCTATCAGGTACTTGCCGTATGATCTTTACATCGCTTGAGAGTGAGGATATGAATGACTCAGCATCAAATATATCCGCAAAATCACTGTAATACAGAACACAAAATCAGCAGAAGGTACTACACTAGATTAACTGAGAGAGGGTAAAGAGTAAAGACTGGCACCTTGCATCTTTCCAGAAGGATTTCTGATCCAGCTTGGGAATGACAAGTGTTGCATTCAGAATGCGGGCTGCAACAACAGCATCTATGATCTGAAGACCAGACAAGCAGCAGTCTTTGAGAATCATTTATGGGGCGAATGATATTTTGAAAAAAAGAAATTATTGTGACAAAATTTATGATGCTCCAACAGTAAATGGTAATTAAAAAATGAAACATATGAGTTAAGCACTCGAACACAGCCGATTAATTTCTCCAAATGCACTCCAGTACTAATTAACCATGGAAACTCCGAGCAGTAAATGATAATAAAAAAATGAAACAACTGAAGTCAAGCAGGAAATCCAAAAGCAGTTAAGAGTATACCAAGAAAAGACAGAAACACACGGATACGGTCATGCAGCGTATCAACAAGTTGTTGGAGTGTAACTAACTGACAGTCGATCATATCAAAGAGCAGCTGGAGTGAATTATACTGATTAGGACTCGCTGGACGCGTGCAATTGAAGGGGTTTGGAGCTAGCTACAACAGTATCAACATCACTACAAGTTCCTGAGTCTCACCACTCTATACCTAGGCCAGCATTAGGCGACCAAAATGCCCCTCAGCAACATAAAAAACAAGATGATTTTACTTGTCGCTTTGTTCAACCAATCAAAAACTGAACATTTCGATGGTTCAAAGCAACTAGCTTTTCTCGATTAAAGTTCGTATGATCTTACCCCTGTTCGCTGCTGGTTCAGGCCACCGCTCGTTGCGATCATCAAATACCGATTCGGCTCCGTGATGGCCTCAGCATCTGCCGGAACATAAAAAGGCGAGCTTTATTGCTACCAAACCTGAACAGTGGAACTCTGGTCTTCTCCCGAGCAAAAACTATCGTACACGAAAAGAAATCAAAAGGTTACAAATTACGCATACCGGCGAACTCCTTGGACGCGTTGCTGCAGCCAAAGAAGTTGCTGGCCGCCTTCGACGCCCAGAGCTCTTCACCCAGCTTGCTCCCACCGCTCTGCGAATCCAAAATTAGGCGAAATTGGCGACTCAATATCCACGACCAATACAAGCATTCGACCAATCAAACAGACTAGAAATTTGTGCACTCACAGGAACAGCAAAATCGACGGTGCCAACTACATTTCGGCGCAACTCGCTTGGTTTGTTCAACTGCTCCGAGAATTAGAAGGGAAAGAAAAAGAGAGAAAACATTAAGAACTGGAAACAAATTAAATCGGAGGCAAGCCCATTGCATGAACCAACGACTTCCGCCGTTCAAAATCAGCGCTTTATACGGGAGATGTTACCAGGAACGGCGAGTTCGGGCGCCGCAAAACACGGTGGCCGCCATCTCCGCCGCCGCCGCCGCCGTCGCCGAGCGGCGGCGACAGGAAGCAATGGAACGCGACGACGAGGAGCAGCAGGCCTGCCGCCGCGAACGCCGCCGCGGCCGGCGCCACCGCGGGCACCACCCACCGGCCGTGGTGCTGGTGGCGCCGCCGCCTCGTCCCCATGCGCCCCGCCTCCTCTGACGAACGCAGGGACTCGCGCACCCGCGCACGCCGGCGAGGCGCACACCTCTGCTTCTTCGAGCGAATAGCCAACAACTCCTCCAAGGTGGCCTGGCCTCTTCTTGGCCTGCCCCTCGTGCTCTCCCCGCCCTTTTGATCGAGTGCGCGTTCTGATGCGCGCGGATTCGCGGCAGAGAAGAGAAGCGGAGGCGGTGGCGAGCTCAGTTGGGTGGCAACATTTGGAAAGCCGGTAGAGAAGGACGCGAGAGGAACCTTAACACAAATAGAAAAAACTTGAGGGACCAAAAATGAAAAATGTACTGTCCCAGTAAAAAAGAATAGGGAGATCAAAGCGAATCTTCACAGATTAGCCATTCGTTATTTCGTTTGTCTGTTCGTGTTCGATCTAAGCAGAATTAACTATAGTCATTATTCCATTTGTTTTTTAGTGTGATGCTGCATGAACCGATCTGGCTTGTACTGTATGTGTCTTTTAGCTAGCGAGGAACATGCCCGTGTCTACTGGTAGGAGGAGGCGCTCAACAATATTCGCTAAATCGGCGGGGCATTCCGCAAAAAACTCCCCTGCTCTTCCGCCACATAGTAGGGAGATCACGAATATTAATTTAACCGCTGTATAAAAGTCCACCACCAAGCACAATTAATTCAATTATTATGTGCTCATTAATGGTGCATATATATTCAGTGTTTAATTTGATACTACTCCTAAACCGATCGATTTAATTTAATCATCACAAAACTGCAGTACACGACGTGCAAAACGTGCAAGTTGCATTTCTTTTTTATTTTCACTCTGTGAATAAGAAAAATCGCATCATGAGAGGGCAGGAGGAGATGCATATATGCACGAACAGTCCATGTGATGTTGGTTCATTGGCTGTACTGCCACTTAGATAATCCAAAGCAAGCAAAACCTGCATCCGATTTGGTTCGATGATTCGTCCCTGACTCGCCTTTCTCGCCATGTGTCGCGCAAAAAAGGCGCGCGAAAAAAGGGCTGGTCGCTCTGGTCAGGTGTGGCCGTTTGGCACATGAGCAGGTTAGTTTTTTCTCGAAATCTCGTCGTAACACAAAGAACCATAATTCAAAATTATGAAAAAAGATAATAACAGAAATAACAGGTTTTGAAATTGGATATGCTCTAGCTAGCAAAGGAGCAAATGGTTGTTAAATACTGAACATAGCCTGGGTACAAAAGGTTGACACCATCATGCTACTGTATAAAAATAAATTTCTTGGAATTCCCTGATGGGAGATTACATACAAAGTCATGCTCATGCATGATGCAAGCTGCCCCTGCAGGTTGCAGCTCGACAATTGACATCGAGTAAAAAAACAGTTGTTTTTAAATTAAAAGATAGGAGTAGTAAAAAACAGCATTGCTGGGATTTCCTCTAGGGTGGGAAAACAGAAAACTTATATCTCAGTTTGACAGAGTAAAATAGGGTTCATCTGTGACAACATCACTTAATTAAACGACTACATAAATTTCACATTAAAACCTTTCTTTTACAGGGAGCATATGAATTTCACTCAAGAAATGCAAATCTCACGAGTACATAATTGTGCAACACATTCCCTAGTTTGGCCAACCCCTAGTCTAAAAATTCTGATGTGGATTAATTACTCAATGTACAGTTAGCATTTCAGCAGTCTACTTGCGTAATGTTAATTTATCATCTCTAGCTAGTCAGTAGTCCCAACCTTTTACCAGTCAGAATAGACCTGGCGAGAGTAAAGGTTAGTTTAGAAGATCTGCATGTGATATAGATAGCGTGATGCATATAAAAGTTTGTTACATACTAGTTTGTGGCCAGGCATATAGTGGGGCTAAGTAGACCCTAACAAACTGCACACAAAGGGGACCAAAAATGACGTGTTGATGGGTTGATTAGAAGAGAAGTCTTCATCAATCTCTAATTTCAACAAAACTGGTCCTACTCCCATCGAGTTATGAAAAAAATTCAGCTCTTTTTTCCCCACTGTGTTAGAGCAATAATTGGCTTGAAAATTGTTTACACAACAGATTCGGTAATAAGAGTAAAACCAATAAATCTAAAAGGGTTTGAATTGGATTAAAAAAATTTATATGTGGAGAAAAAATATATTCCTTAAAATTGTAATGAATCGATTTCTTATTTGTAAATATCTCAGGTAAATAAGTAGTAATGGTTTTCATTTCTTTTTCTTTAAAAAATATTATCCCATATCTGTATTGAGCTTGTATAAATCCAAGAGTAAAGTAAACCTAGATGTCTTGTGGATAATAAGAATTAGATAAATATAATCAAATTTAACGTATCACTGCATCTAGAGGTAGGAGTAACATAATTTTTAATAAAATCTTGCTTAAGCTCGATCTTCAATAAGTGGTAAGTCTCGTTATAAAGTGAACATATTTGGTTAAGAGTTTTTTGGTTAGATCTAATATCTTAACTAAGTTTATATGTTTACTGGTTATCATGATATATTAGGTTCTATCTAAGACATTTATTCAATTTATTAGTTTAATTTAGTATATCTATCACACTGATATAAAATTTAATAGTTTATTAAGTTTATGTTATTATTTTTAAATTTATATTGTCTCGTTTAGATCCGATCTATTAGATTATTTTTAATAAGAAAAATCTTGATAATTCAATAGTTTTATTTAATGTTCATTGAAGTTATAGTCAACGAATTGTCTTTATACCGTGCTTTTACTTTCAAATTAATATCTATCAGCTAAATAGCTATTAGCTTAAGTCCGTATTAGGATATTAATCGATTAGGTTATTGGTCTCATTTTTTTATCTCCTTTATTAATTAAAGCTTAAATTGATTAGCACGTTTTGAGACTTCAGAATTTAAAGACCTGTATTAAAACTAAACAAATTTTTTCAGCATTCATGCATGAAACATATCGGTATAAATATGGAACGATTTTTAAGAATGAAATGTCTATCTAGGATCAAAATCATCAAATCCTAGTCATCCATGTAATTAACTGTATACATTGACTTCATCTTTCTCACTCTTTTTTCTTCTTCTAGATGAAGCGACCCAGAAATCTGGTGGCACTGATTTGGTCACAGGTTCAGACACTGAAAAGAAAACACTCGAATATTCTTTTGAAGAGGGGATGCTCTGATTAGTAGGAGTATTTAACATGGCTAGGGTGTTCTCATGATTTGCAGCTAAACAAAACATCCATTACTTAAAAGAGGAGCTCTGGTTAGCTGATCTATTCTGATCCACTTAACAAGTATCATAATTTGTTTTCTCTAAAGGTTCTAACAAAAAGGCTCATAAAAATGCATTGGAATATCAAGCAGGTGGTTGCATGATCAGTACTCCCTTAGTTTTATATTATAAAATATTTTAATTTTTTAAAATCAAGTTTCTTTAATTTTGAACAAACTTATAGAAAAACTTAGCAATATTTTCAACACAAAATAAGTATACAATCAAAATATATTCAATGATTCATGGTAAAATAATATTCAATGATAAATTTAGTAAAACTAATTTGGTGTTGTATATGCTGCTATATTTTTTAATAAATTTGATTAAACTAAACAAAGTTTAACTTAAGAAAAAAATTAAAATATTTTATAATATAAAATAGAGAGAGTAGAAAACAAAATTAACCTTGGCTGAATATGATTTGTATGCCCATATATGGCATACAGTGTATATATGATTGCTATAAATCTTTTGTTTGTGTGTGTGATGAGAAAGCGAAACGCCAACAAACTACATACATACGGATAATTGCCAACTCGGCTGTGCCCATGTGTATATACTAATTTACTTGATACGCATAAGTACACAATTATTCTCTACCTAGCATGCACTTGTTTACGGCCACCCTTTTGAGTTGGCTCCATTCAATGGCTGTCTGGTGTGATTCGGGAGCCTTTTCCTCCTGTGATAAAAGCTCAGTTGGTTGCTAATCAAAACGGAGGTGATGGAGAATTAATTAATGTGCATCACTTGGTGCCTAATTAGAACCATCCATTTGGTCCTTTACATGGCACCGTCGGGTAGTAGTCGTGCAGAGGTCGGTGTGTACAGAACTTTTTCTTTGTTTTCTTTGGAGACACACGACGACGAAGGGATATTTGGGGAGTGCAGAGTTCTGTGGTCTCTCTCTCTCCCTATCTGAATTCCTTTTTAAGTGTACACCTGAAACTGAAAAGGAGAATAGTACTGTACATATTAATCTGCAACACCACTAATCACCCCAAAACGTACGTGCTGCTGCTACTAATGCATCCGGTACATGTGGCAGCTCGCAGCATGATATATTCAGGCTTATCCATACATACTGTACTCGAACATCACTTATTTTCCACCGTAGAGAGTACTTATTATGTGCACTTTTTTATATACACCCTTTTTTCCCTCTAAATATAGGAGTTTTTTTGGCCGGTCCGGCAACGTTGGCCAATTTTATTAAGACTTGGGGAAAATGTTGTACAGTACAATGGCCAACAACTTTTTCCTAGAAATTTGTAAAACATGAGAGCAAATTTGTGGCACAAGCTATTCTGCTGCAATCTTCAGTTCTGCACGGGAAAGCAAAGCGAGAAAGCGTTCATGGCTTCACGGTTCAAGCACAGGAAAATGGAATCCGAATCTCGTTTTTTGCTCAGCAAGTCAGCAGCCAGCCATTGGCTGTAAAATCATTATCTTAATTTAAAATTTTATGATAAATAATTAACTTAAATTTTAATTAAATTAATTTTAAATAAAATGGATATAAAGGACGATCGAATAGTCTATATGAACACGGTTAAACCGGGTTATAGAGGTCGATCAAACCACATGCATGAATGTGGTTGGATCATCCAACCTAACGGTTCGATCAGCAAACTCTAGTGAAAATTCGGTTTTGAGTTGTTTTTATATTTCTAAATAATTAGTTAATGGATAAGACTTCTATGTGTTTCATATATATATAACATAGTATTTTGTGTGCTAATATGAGTCAATTTAGGAAGAACTTATTCTCGAATATGATTTTTTTTACATATGTAGATAAGTCTTGAAGTATCAAAAGTGTTATCGGTGATGGATCAAGTATAGATTTAAAAGAAGTTAATGTCTGGATGATCAAGAGATTACATGGGATACTAAGATTAATATACGTGAAGATAAAAATATCATATAGCATATAAGAGGGATTGCATGCGTATAAAAATTAAAGTCAAATTTAGAAAAAGAGTCCAAATTTAGAAAGATAAAGTTTAAATTTACAAATATATATGTTGAATACATGTCCTGATTATAAGTGCTTTTTATTTAAGTATTTGTGACTTTTATGCAGTTATCTATATGTATAAATAGAGAGCTGGTCTAAGCATTAAAGTATCAATTTTAAAAAAAGATTTAGACTTGAGTAATAAGTTGTCAACTGATCGTTGATCGTTTTTCTCTGGTTACAGACAATCAGACCAATTCAATTAGACCGACAATAAATCAATGTATGTCAGCCAAACCGACGACAAGGGGAGACCAATAATATTTAAAAACGTTTTGACTATAGTAAGATTAATCTAATTAATCAAATATAACTTTTAATTTTATAAAAAAGTTTTTAGTTTTTATAATTATATCATTTGCCACTGTGCCAGGCATTTTCTGGTTACGTGCGGGTTGGATAAAGCGGAGGCAGTTACACTTACAAATGCTGCTGCACCAGCATGTTCCGGTTCATGCCCCTGTCTCGTTAGCTATCAGCCGTTTTTTTTCGATTACATACGTACAGGCACGTACACCATTATACATATAACATCGCACTCTTATCTAAAATCACGATTGCCAATGTATACAGATCTTTAATTCTTTATTATGAAACACTCAATGCCCAGTAAGTAGCACTCTTGGTAGGTGACTAGATGCTGAGAAGTGAGAACAGTAGATCTACTACAGTATGGTAAGGGCCTAACAAGGGGAGTACTAGCAGTGCTGTTAGTAAGGAGTACTAGTAACTAAACAGAGAAAGCATCAAAGCAGCATGGATATGATTAACTAAACAGAGAAATCTTTGATTTGGTGGATCTGCTAAGCTTTAGGACATGTGCAGATGTGCTTCCTTTTCCTCCGTTAATTTTTCTCTGCCCTGCATGATCTGGCATATATAGACCCGGAGATCATTTCTTTTCTCCCATGGGCAGAGCTTTCATCCAACAGCAGAGGCGTCGCCTCCAGCAGTACATCCATCCCAAAGCTTGCTACCAACTCCAATTGACCATTTCCATGCAACGAGAGGCGACGAGGACACGAGGTCCATGGCTGACTCCGACTGAAAGCAAGCAAGGTACCAACCGACCGTATTATAATTGGTACTAAACATGCCCTAATCTACGGAAAGGGATAGGATACGTGTTGCTCCAGATAAGACCATAAGAGCAAGCATGCGTCATCATCGAGCTAGCACCGACTCGCTGATCAATCATGGAGAGGCAGCTGGATTTGACTTCTTAATCAAAGTTAAGTTCACCCGTCACAACGATCGAGTAACTTCTAAAGACTGACAGAGCTGCACTGGTGTCGTCTCGTGTTAGGCAGCTTCATTAGTACACATAATGCTCTCCATAACTCCATTGATCACAGCAACGAAATGTGATCAGATCAAACCAAAATCCAAGCCAAATGATTCGCGAGGCAGAGCTGACTGCATGTTGGGCGCACATGGGGGAGCACATGATATAGTAGCTCATGTTTTTTTTTATATATTTTAGCTCTTTTAAAAAACATATTTTACAAATTAACCCTAAACAACTTTAACAAAAAAAATTAACTAGACGTAAGAGAGGCTGCGCCGTCCAACTGCTCCAACTAGGATCTATCGATATGGTGAACTGTCTGATGTAGTGCCCTAGTGCCAAGAATACTGGTGCCGAGCCATGGTCTTGCCTTGGCTCCAATCTGACGCCGTAGTGTTGGTTTTCAACGCCAGACACGTTGGTGTTGAGCTCTAGCATACTTTAACTATTCGACTATTTGTTTTTTATAGCATATTAATAATAACATGAACTATTTCAATAAGACTCATCACAACATATTGACATTTAAAATAATGTTTCGATAAATCTATCATAATATAGAACAAATACTAGAATAGACTATGCATAACTAGAATAATATGTAATTCATTACAAAGAGTTCACTACACATAGCACACACAATTACACAACTAATATATCACATATGAATTTCTATCTCCTTTAAAAATAGTCTTCCTTCACCTCCTACTTTATTGATATACAATAATATCGGTCCCCAGAGTATATCAACATAAATATTAACAGTCTATCGAAGGTTAGAGAAGTAAAACTATTTAAAATATAATATAATAAACCTTTGGATTTTTTGACGTGTACGATGTGTATTGTATACTTAAGTAGGTTGCGAGGGTTGTGGCACATCAGATAATTGAGAAAAGCCAATTTCTTTGGTGGAATGCATAGTGTAGTCATTATCATCCATGTCCTTTGCCTTCTCTTCCTCATCATTGCTCATGCGATGTCAGTCAGAGATAATGCAAACATCCTTCCTACTCCTAACCACAACACGCCTCATAAGCTCGAGGAACCATATCCAATATCGTGTATTCTCCTTCTCAATGAGCGCAAAGCCTAAGGGGACGAGTTGGTCCTTTGCATCAGAAGCAATGGCTATCATGATTGCACATTCGTATTTGCCGATTAAGAACGTAGCATCAATGGCAATAGCATGCCTACAATGCTTGAATGCCTCCACACAATGACTGAATCACCAAAATGCGCGACAAAAGATTTTTTTAAGGCATACCACCCACATTCTAAAATCTATCAGGATGGATATCAATGTGGTAAACCATATTAGGATTATTCTGCTTCATAACTTGCAACAATGTTGGTAGACGCATGTAGACTTGATCCCGCTCCCCATATATCAATTTTATTACCTTTTGTCTTGCTCTCTAGGCTTTACCATACTTCACCCGATATTAAAAAACCTCAAAGATATACTTAGTTAAAGTAGAAGCAAATAGAGTATGTTGTATCTCGATGGTGTTGCACAAATGATTAGCAATGAATTTAGATGTCAACTAACAATGACTCCCACAACCTTGGACACTAGCACATGTGTGTTCATCTCCAACTCTAGAAATTCTCCAATTATCACTCTTCCCTTTTCGAACCAACACCCTCCGTTTACAATGAGAATCCTTGCAGTCAACATCATATCTCATTGATGAATGAAGAACGCAATACGGATGATGGTGTACAATAGCGTACTCTCGAAGCCATGTCTTTATATTTACCATCGATAGAAACTCTAACTTCTTCACCAAAGCACCCTTTTAAAATGACTCAAGCAAGTCATCACTTCCTAAGCTACCATCTAATATTGCACCACCTACATGACTTACATCCTTAAACTCATGGATAGAAGGATCTCTTCTAGAGATCTTTTGAAATGCATGGTATTCATTTTATGCTAATTGGTCATCCTTGGAGTTGGTTACAAATTCTCCTTCATATGAGTCTACCATGAGTTCATGACCTATATCTTGTATGCTTGCATATCTGCTTTTATTCTCCTTAGTCTCTTCAGAGTCATTCAACTCATTTCATATCCTTACTTCATCATTATCATGCAATTCACCAATTCTATTAGATGGTCTAGAAACATCCACTTCCCACATTCTTTTCGACGGCACCTCATGTATGACAATCCTCTCGTACCAGCTTAGACTTTAAAACTCCAACGCTCACCTTCATGTAACTAGAACAAGAAGACTCATTTAAGCCTAGTGTAGGAATTATCAAAATTTTCCTACAAGCAATCAACTCTAAGGATCTAAACTGTGACTCCTTTACTTAGATCAACATAAATCACCTAATCCATTTGTCCTAGCAAATTGATAATATACTTATTTCCTCACCCAACATTATATCTAGTACAAAACTCAATTCATTCATTCTCTTCGGCCCATAAAGCATGCCTCTCATCCATGACCTTAGTTCATTCAATTTAGGATACGCATTAAACATTATAACTTTCACATTTATATCTATAAAATCAACATGTGCACCAATATAGGGTTCAACCACTCTACCACCATAATGCACACGGACCACTCTATCCATCTATATTACATCAAGAAAGTCAAAAGTAAATATTAAAAAATTCACATACTACAACATTATTTTATTACTAATAACAAACAATATCTAATAACATCTAACAGCTGCTCAATACTAACATAACATGCCTTTAGTTACTAGCATTTGTCTCTAAAATAAATCAAAATCTTAGATAAAAACGAACGCATAATTTCAAAAAACAAACAAATAGAAATTCTAGGGTTTATGTTGCATCTAAAAATTATTGAAAGTAACAATGCATATAAGTATCAAATCAAGTGCATACAATCTATACATGCATAGTACTAGCCTCAATTTTACCAATCCACCCCAAAAAATTTAAAAAATTAACTAAATTTACATTATAGGGTTTTATCTTAATCTCTAAAATCAATCAACAAAACTAAAAAAACATGGGGGATGAAGGAGGATACCTTGCTCGATGATTTAAAAATAATTCAATGAAAATCGGTTCCAAATCGAGTGAATTAGGTGTGGGAGGAGAGAGAGGTAGAGATGCCGATGAGCTTAGGCTCCTAGGAAAGACTGAGGAAGAAGGGGATTGAAAAAAGAATAAGTTAGAGTCGAGAAGATAAGTCGACACTAATAATGTTAACGTCGACTCTAATAGTTTGGCTGACACTTACATTCTAAGAATAGTGTTAAGCTAGAGTCATCCTAGGGTATCACAGTGCTAATGACACTGGCGCTCAGAAATTATCGTTTTTTCTATTTGTAAAATATTTTTTAAAAAAAGACTAAAATATATTATTAAAAACATGTACAGTAGCTTGTATTGCATGGGGCCGGAGCCACTTGTTAGCTTGGCTTGGCTATCCAGCCGCCTCGAACCCTTCAGCCTGCTGGCTGCAGAATAACGGCCTCGCTCTCGCAGTAGCTTTGCTTGAAGTGGAACCAACAGTGTGGGCGATCTGATGATTGTGCTGCTGTTGGATTCCACGCTAGCTAGCTCACCACTATAGATGCGTGAGAAGAGAGACGAAACGTCAAAGTTGATTAGGAAACCGACTGTTAGATGATGATACCGATTTCTGATAAGGTTGGCTTGATAATAATAGGTGGCACAAACAAAATTATCTTGTTGCATTATCAGTTGAAGCTAACATGGATGAAAGTATGATGATTAACCAAGAGAATTCGAGCATTACTTCACATCAATAGTCTTTTTCAGCTGTTCAAATCTCTAGCGCAATGTAGGAGTAACAACAACTAGCGTATATGGAAGCACTGCAGGACCTTGTTGAGCTCCACAAATCTCCAACATACTCCTCTACTGTTTTACTCCGTAACAACCACCCAGCATTTCATCATCTGTAGATCGGCCTGCACAACCAGCAGAAATCTGCAGTACGACGGTCGTACTGAACGGCAGTAAAGAAGGGGCAGATACAGCAGGCGTAGATGCACGCCCTGAACCAGTGAACTGAAGGACAGAACCCAGCTCGGCGGTAGATCGCGGAGTACTGTGGGTGGCAGACAGGTGGACCCGGATGAACAGAGCCGTACGAGCCCACCCCACCATGGCATGAGGGGCATAAATTAGGCCTAGCCGGGAGTGGGCCCCTCTGTCAGGGACCGATGTGGCCAGCTTTGCCGATTGGAATTGGGAGGAAGCAGATTCTGCCATGGCTCCGCTGGCGCCTTTGCTTATGCTTGGAGTTTTCTTTTCTCCACTCCACCGGGATGGATCCACTCCTTCCTTGTGTACTCCCTCGTGCACATTGGGGATTGGAGCTGCAGATCAGTGCCACTATTGGCAGGCTAGGTTGTCAAGAACAGAGAAGGATACTACACTAGTGTACGTTGGAATTTGGGTAAGAGTTGAATCTTGAATCTGAGTTTCTTTTTCCCAATTTGAGGGCAATGTCAATGTGCTTAACCCTGGATGGACTGCATGTGTTTCATTTGTAGCTCCACTGTGTCGGTGCACGGCGGCATAGAAAATTAGTATAGAGATTTACTTGGGCTAGTACAACCCATTTAAAACACTAAAACAGGCCAACTAATGGACCATTTGTCCAACCTTTTATTAACTCTAGATGGTACCTGAATTTCAGGAAAATGATGTCATCTGGTTATAACATAAGCACATAATGTAGCACAGTAGTACATGTCAGGAAAGCAAAGCATAACTCACTATCAACACTTCCTTTACTGTCATTCTACTATTCATCATAATGTTTTCTCTTTTTTTTAAAAAATAAATTCCGTGTATAGACTATTGTAGGAGTTCAGCTATCTACACAACCTAACATGAACTAGATTATAAGAAAAAAATGGTGAGTAATGCAGAAGGTTACCAGCAAATCCTGCAAACCACCTTTTTTTACACGTATGGATTCAAATGCACCAATCCAGAATGGATAAAACATTAGTTCTTTATGGCCCAGCGTCGCCCCCTTATCTCGTAGCCATCAGATGCCAAATCACCACCTCCCCAACTATTCACCACAGCAGCCGTGCTTACAGCTCTGCGATGTTTTTTGCCCTTTGTGACGTGACTATCACTTGCGCTACCGCTTAATAGAGGATCATCGATTCCACGAACCGGTCTATCTGGTGACGCTGCACTCACCCAGTTGTCATCCTGGCTTTTCTTGTCATTCTTTTTCATCAATTTGTCAAAGCCCTTCTCGACTGGCCGTACAGCTTGGTTAACAGTGAATTTAAAATCCTTGATCACCTAGAATAGTAAAAGGAAGACGATGACCCACAAGTGCACATGCTAATAAGTTCATTTAACCATGTAAAAATCAAACATATGTATTCATCTAAGGTAAGATTTGTTTGTAGAACTCACGTATTCCCCACTACCGATGACGAAGTCTCGAACACTTTCTTTTATGTTTGTTGCGCTTCTCTCATCTGGTTCCAACTGCGGAAGCTTCAATTTGGTGGGTCTGCTACTTTCCTTTATTTCAAAAGGATCTACAGGGTCAGAGGATACATAATCCCCAAGCACTGAAATGTTTCCTGGAGACTGGTTGGCTTGTAGCTCGTAGGGCTTCGCAGGGAAGACATAGAGGTGAACAATGGAAGCAATGCCCATCTGTGCTGGGGGAAGAATGACGCTATCAAATATCCATAATATCACAAAAACATCATGTAAATATAACTACTTTAGGCTAAAGCATTGATAATTCATACGGTTCTTGGAAAGATAAGTACCTCTATGCAAATAATGAAGTCTTGAATGCTCGACTTCAACTCCAAGCTCTGGGCTAAAGGACTTCTAAGTAGGCCCAATGAATACATTATTGCAATTACCACCCCTTGCCACCAGGTCAAGAATACTATTGATTTGAATGAAAGAAACTTAGCCAGAGGCTTTATATGTGCCAATTCGTCCTTGGTAGCTGTATACCATTCTATTAAACAGTACAGGGCCCAATATTGACTAAAGTTCAGGACTGCAGAAAAGTAAGGGTATCTGCGTCACAAGAAGATGTGGAGTTAAAAGATAAGACAATGTGCAAGCAAATTAAGAGCAACAATTTTGAAGAAATCTCAGCTTGGGCTTATATCTGAGGAAAAAGATGGAAATGTGGACTTCTTTTCTAAGGAAGTGAAAACACAGGATGTTCTTATTTTCTCAATTCACAATCATGAAGATGGCATGGCAATCTTACTTCTGGATGCACAGTCATCCACAATCATGAAGATGACATGGCAATCTTACTTCTGGATGCACACTCAACTCTGCTGGATATATAACTCAGTACGAACACTGCCATTTTCCCCATATATGGCTAAACAAGCATAAAAGGTATAATAATCTTACCCACATCGCAAATTGAACTCTCCATCACAATATACACCAAAACCTTCTAAAAAAAGAGACAAGCTAGCCATGACTGTCTTTATAATCACCTGCATATGCAAAATGCTTAACTAAATTAAACTCAACATTCCAGATTTAATAAATTGCAAGAAATGGAAAATGGAATAGCAGAAATACATATTGGAAGATTCCAAATTTGATAATCAGGTAAAACCGCATCCCCAATCTCCAGGGTTTCAATATAAAATTCACAGGAAAATGGTGATGTATGATTCCCTTCTCAGAGGCATGATCCAAGAGGGGTTGCCCGGAACCAGAGCCTCCTTCCCTCTTTAAAAAAGCTATTGTTTTATCCTCCCCACCTACATTTAACCAGCCACAGTAAACACATACATACAAGGTAAAATACACAAGGTGAGTTGAACACTAGCACACTACATTGCCTAGACATGAAAACTTATAGGTAAAATAAAACTCAATAGATGCTAGTGACACTGAAAGATACATATGAAGGTATTAACAAATTTGGCTTAATAGTGAAACAAGCTTCATCACGTTCATGCTACCTAAGTTACAATGTATCATAAGTTCTTAAGGCACCAACTTGTAAGAAGCTTAGCATATGGTGCAATCTATACGGTCATATTGCTTACATTATTTTTCTGGGGGAGTTGCTACACACTAATCCTATTGAGAAAAATCATGCTTTCCAGTTCTAAGATTTGTATAATGGCAGAGACACAAAAATTGTCACAAGAATGAATTCGCAAGACTGCAAATGTTCAAAACATGTCTTGTGCCCTCATGCTTAATCTGAGAAAAGGAGTTTTTTATATCCAAAGTATATAAAGTAGCATCCTAAACATTGGCACCACTTAAAGAACACTACACAGTCAAACATAGTACCTGAATGTAGCAAATTAGGGATCACCCCCAATGCATGTTGATACAACTTACCTAAACATGAAGTAATATACCTTCCAAAGCAGTACATAGCAAATGCTTCATAACCATCACGCAAGATGCCACAATAAACGGTGGTATTTGGATTTACCAATGAAACATACTATTCCAAAAGGAGAACATTGTCATCAAACATATCATTGGAATAAGTTAGCACCTATGAAGATTGCTTTAGATGTCTCACCGACTCAATTGCATAGCATGGGACCATCAAAATAACACCGAGAACAAACTTCTGTTCCTGCAGAAGGTAAAAAAGAACTAAAACAGTGAGTATATGCTTGTCAACAGAACTGTTTTAAAATTGATGAGATGGCGCAGAAAAGGGAAGTACATACCTCTGGATTATTGTACGCTGAGAGGTGCTCAAATATAAGGTATATAGAGAGGGAAAGGGAGAGCAGCACGAAGAATCCTGCAACCAGCGTGGCCCAAGTTGGCGTGGTGTATTCTTCCAACAGGGGCACGAGCAGTCTAAGATTGACCCTCATGGTTGTCTACAAAATATCTTCGAAGCCCTATGGTCTCATTAGACCTCAGCAATCAGCATAATTCAAGATGAAATTCTCCACAGTTGTGGGTATCTCCGTATGCATAACAGCTGTTGAACTCAATACCTACCCCCACCCCGCCAAAAAAAAAAAGCCGATCAGAAGCTGAAAAACTCACATGATCCACGCAGAGAAACTATTATCTGCAGATAGCTAAAAAAGAATTCATGTTCTGGATATGTGAAAAGCCCACAACAATGCGAACCAACCAACAGGATAGCCATAGAAGAAAATTTTCTTACGTTGCTACCTAGAAGAGCCTAGAGGTTAAGCAGTTAGAATTGAGAACACACGCAACCAACCGAACCACTGAAGCAGAACGCGGGCGTCGAGGGGAAAGCTACGAGGACATTGAATCCGTGGTAATGGACCAAAGGGACGCGAAATTCAACCCAGATCGCTTCATATCCTCCCCCTGAAAGCACCCGAGGGCGCCTTCACGCACGACTACGAGGCCGGCGGAAACAAGCTCCCCCGATGTAACATGCCCTAGCCCCCTAGACATGGATTTGAGCAGAAAGAGAGGGAGCTCGTGAAGGGAACCTGACCTGAAGAAGCACACGAGCGGCGAGGGAACCGATCGACGGCGGCTGCCTGCCGACCCCGCGGCCGGGTCGAGGCGATTTGGGGGCGGCGGCGAGCGCTCCGCGTGATTTCCCGCGAGACGGGGAGGCGGAATTGGGTAGACGAGTCGTGGCTGCCGCCTGCCGGCCTGCACCATGGGCCCGCTTCTTTTCAAAGGGAGAGACAAGAGCGCCAGGTGGGCCGCCCCAGACCAGGCGGTGATTGCCCGCAGTTGCCCACGGAGACGCAGGCACGCAGCAGTTCGTCTTCCCGTGGCGGCTGCAAGCGCAACCACGTCGACGGCGACAACTCCGGCGTCCTCTGCGCTCGCCGCCGTAGCCCTCAAGGCCAGCCAGTTTTTAATGTCTCCGAGATCGATCCCGCCCAGTGATTTCTCGCTCTCTCGTCCACCCGCACCTGTCCGCTATTCCAAGTTGTCAACTCCCTTTCGGATTAGATTTCTTTTCCGCCTCTCCCGTGGACTCGGATTTTGCTAAATAGGTCTCTTTTCCCATTCCCTTTAAATTGGGATTGTGAACAACATAGATCAGTATGGCAACCTCTCCAGCTTCTCCTTCCTCTGAATCCGGTCAGGGGTTCTTCAAACTGCCCGTTACAGGTAACGCCGACTAAACCTGCCCTCTCAACCCCTAGATACAAAGCATGTACTTCTTTTTCTTTGAAAGTTGCAATGCTTATAAGATAAGACTTTGAACTCCTACAGATTTATTTGTTTCGCTTGTCATACAAAGATGTGATTTTTGTTTAAGAATAGGGTAACAGAAATGTGAATTTTCTACTGAGATTTTTCGCTCAGTTGCATCATGCGAATAATTACAGTAAACGTGTTCTCAACTAGTATTTGATCTTTGCACTAGACCGCTAGTTGTCGCTCCGAATCTGAAAGATTTGGCCTTGACGTAGTAATACAATTCGATGTATTCCTTTCCCTATCTAGGGGGTTTTTAACTTTAATTGGTATTGTCCACTCCAACCTAGCTTTAAATTTTGGGTGCCCGTATCTTTTTCTTTCAAGAACAAGAATTATTTCCAACCTTGCGGTGACTCCTGTATTGGTTTTTTGTTTCTCCTGTTTATATTTTAGTCTGGTTTCAAAGAAAAAATAATTGCTTTACAATAAAAAAAATCATCGAAAAGGGCTCTTCACAGTTGTACATTTATTTACTCGTTGGATGCATGTATATAAATTGCTCTCTAATGCGTTGTTGAGCAAATAACAATATAACTTACAATAGATGTTTACAATGGACAGATCCTTGTGCAAGTGGCATCTGGTCAGACCTCCCAGTTGATCTCTTTCACCTCATCCTGCAACGCCTTGAGATCCCTGAAGCCCTTGCTGTAACGGATGTCTGCAAGTCATGGTGCTGTGCCGCCATAGCTGCCGGTATTCCTCGTTCTTGCACACCATGGATAATGTCCTGGTCTGACAAACCTCCACATGAACTCGAGAATGATGTCTGTTGATTTCAGGGATCAGATAAAGAGGGAATTTATGAAATAAGAGTTACGAGAACAACTAGTCGAACAGAAGCATGAATTAAGTGGTGTTGATAACTCAACAATAGCAAATGGTAGTGCCCTATGGGCTGTGAATTCGGCAACCTCATCAATGCTCACAAGACATATGAGGTTAACTTGCCCCAAGGACGCTCCCTGACTTGGGTTGGTGCATCTCATGGTTGGCTTGCTGCTGCTGATAATCTCTTTAATCTTTTGCTTTACAACCCGTTTACCTTTACCAGAATCCCTCTTCCGCCAATCACTGATATAAGGTGTGGAGAGGCAGTCTATGACAATGAAGGAAGCATCGTGAGATATCGTCTCGGAAAGCACAAGGTTAGTCATGATGCAAATGACCTTGGCACCTGGTTCTACCAGAAGCTTGTGCTGTCACGTGCTCCTTCTCTAGGTGGTGACTATGTCACATTGATCATCCACTACGGTGAAAATTGGGTATCGTTTGCAAGTGGAATAGAAGGTCGCTGGCGATTAGCTTCAACTATAACCCAAGATAGCGATGACAAGTACGCCGATTGTGTCAACCACAAAGGCAGATTCTACACTCTGACTATGTATGGTGTTATTGAGATGTTGGATCTTGATAATCCATGTGAACGAAGAAGGGAGATTTTTTTCGCTGAAGGAAACAAGGAAACCCTTCAGTTTTCCTTAGATTCCTATTGTCAACACCATGGGGTGATCTTTTGTAAATAAGGTTTTTTCGACGTGTTCATCATAAAGCAAGACTCAAGCTACAGGTACTCAAGGTTGACGTTGAAAACAACAGGTTGGTAAGATTAAGATCTGCAGCTGCAGCAGCTGCCCTTCAGGGGCATGCGGTGTTTGTTGGAAAAAATCATTCGGTGTGTTTGCCCCCCAGGGATTTTCTAGAGCTAAGGCCCAGCTGTGTCTACTTTACAACACCTTGCTTGTGTAACCATGATAATTTTCCTTCTAGGGGGAAAGGATGGAGAGGTGTAGGGATTTACGACTTGCAAAATCAGATTTTTGAGGATGTTTTCCCCTCTTGTGAACGTGGGTATTCAGCCCATCTCCCTACTTCTGAAGTTTGGATCACCCCTGACTTTTGAAAGAGTACCACACTGGATCTAGCCTTTTAGAAATGGATCATTGATGTATACCCACATTGACTTGTACTGAACCTATCAATGTTATTGTTATATATTGTTTTGCCTATGGAAATTTTGCCATGTGTGCTTCGTGCTAGTTTTTGTTGTAACAATAGCTCGACGTTGATTGCAATTATTGTATTTCTTGCTGTAACGAGGCATGCGGCGCTATTAAATGTATGGAAATGTATCATTGATTCATTCAATCACTTGACTGTACTCGTTCAATCCGTCGTGCGGAGCGGTAACCACTTAAGCGTGTTCAACTGTTTGTAGCTCACCGTCGGTGATGTTTAACGTTGTTACCTGAATCAACTGCCGGAACATTCTGCCACCACAATGAAATATTCCTTTGGACAATGCGCAGTTGCACGAAGCTCTTGTATTACTAAGTCTGCCCTATTTTTCAATATTCTACCATTTGTTCAATCTTAATATGCAGAGGACATATAATAATTGCTTCCGCAGTTACGCAGGGCGGCAGGAGTATGATCTGCAAAAGTTTGGCTACGGAGCAATGTTCAATGTGCAAAGGAACATTGAGCAAAGGAATTTTAAAACTTGAGTTGGAGCACGCCTCTAGCATCTATATATACAGATACAAAGTTAACATAAGCAACATCACGCCAGAAAGTAATTACAAGAGTAGCGATAGAAACACAGTCGGAAATAACCAATGTAACTACCTAAGCACCTAAGGAGGGAGCACGCCTCCACGTTATATAATATGCAGAAGCATGCCAGAAAAAAATTACAAAAGTAGCGACCAAACCATAGTCCGCAATCACAGATCAACTAAGGCTGCTTTCGTCCAGAGAAGATGGGATCTAATCCCCTGTAGATAAAACATAACAATTTATTTATACATAATTAATTAAGTATTAATTTAAAAAATAAAAATAGATTAATATAATTTTTTAAAGTGACTTTTTAAAAAAAATTAAAGAACACACCGTAGTTTGAGAGAAGTGTGATCTCAGAAAAGAGTAAAAGATGGGAGGAGGGAGTATCAAACACAGCCTAAAGAGAGATAACAGAAGATAGAATCCAGCTCCTGCACGTATATATCCAGAATATATAATCATGCTATGCACTCTGTCTCCAAAGGTTATGTTATCAGACGAAAGCATAGTCGGGGTCACCATTTCACAAAAGCGTAGCTGAAAAATCACCAATTCATTGACCAGGAACAAACGAGGGAACAAAAAATAGAAGCGACTGATCATAAAGCTGGCAGCTTGCCAATGAGCATATGCTGTCCCATGCTCAGGCTCACTTGCTCCAAAATAGATTGGCCGTTAATCCAAATTAAGCATTCCGATTATTCAAGACGTTTTCTTTTTGATACATGCTACTGCATTCCAAAAAAAGGATGATGCTATCCATCGTTATCTTGAAAATTTAAACAATGGCACTAAAATATATGCGACGAAAAAACATTTACCAGTATTTCTGCTGCCGATGGTCGTTTTCTTGGTTCTAGTGATGTCATTTTCTTGAATAGCTCAAGGTCACCCTCCCACACAACTGTTGAACCATCCTCTTTAGTGTACCGGATAAATGTGTTGGACATATCAGATCTAGTATCAAATGAATGGAACAATTCGAGATATATAATGCCCAATGAATATATGTCAACCTACAAGAAGAAAAAGAAACATTAGCTGATATCATAGTGTCTAGATAAGAAAACAATTGAACTTTGTAGTATGCACATTTCTGAAACCTTCTAAGAGATTTTTTCGCCAGCTACAAGTTCGGGAGCACAATAGCCAAGTGTTCCACAATCAGGAGTCACGTTGAATGTGGAGGAAAATTTGGGGCGAAGACATGACTGACCAACATTACATATCCTGATACAACCCTCAGGGCCAAATTAAATGTTGCCAGGTTTCAGGTCTTCGTGGACTACACCTGCTTCATGCAAATGCTTTAATCCCCCCTTGTGACACCCTTAAATATCAGTTGAGATTCGCCAACATCTAATTTTCGATTTTCAGGAGACAAATAATTTTGCAGTGTTCTGCACAACAAATTTCAAGATTTAGAATTCTATCAGAATTCAGATTTAAGATATTTGACTGCAATATGCATGTTGGACAGTTATATGAACTAATCAACAGTCCACATGAAAAATTTACATTCTGTAAATACATATCAAAATTTAGACATCACAATCTAATTCTAGTAATTGATTATTATGCTCAGAAGAAGACTGTCCATAGAAATTACTTTCTTCACTGAGGCTGCTAAATTTCACATCAGTTACCTTTCATCATGATTTGGCTGACACAAAGATTATATAAACGACGAAAGCAATGCCTCTTGCATAAAACCAACTGAACTGAACACAAGTCACACGTGTATTGTGTTTATACCTTGCATAGAGCTCCATTTGAATCATCAAGTGTTTCTCACATTGAAAGTCCTCTGATTCTCCACTCTGAAAGTTCCTCATAGTTCACACATATCTGACTTTCGATCAAAGCCTACAATAAATTATAGTTGTTAGGCCAAGAAAATTATACATAAAAAAGAGTAGTTGCATAGAAATTACCTGCAAAACCTTACTGTACAAGGGATTCTCAATGAGGAGTGTATGGCAACTTCCCTGCAAATGCGAGATGCTACACTAGTTCGACACATTTGAATGCAATGAATGTTAGGAGTGAAAAAGGTTTAAACTTGGGCTCGTTTCTTATTTGATGCACTTGACTTATTTTGATAATCTTTATCGCATAGTCTTTATGGTCATATTGACATGTACATAGACGAACATTGCAAGAAATTCCTTTACCTATCTACGAAAATTTATTAATGTAAATATGGGCACACTTATACATCAAAACCATATTGTTCAAAAAAATATCCCTGTTATACATAAAAAGTACCTAATAAGTCACGAGAATTAAGCAGGAAGAGGGTCAGAGTGAGTTTTGATCTTACAAACATCTGCACATCCAATGAGCACACCTACATCCAATGAGCACACCTACAGATTATAAATATTAAAATTATGCATTAGAGAAAAAAAATCTTTTAAAACAGCTGATACTTACTACAGAACTACCACAATCAGTGGCATCTTCAAGTTCATTGTCCATTAGTGATGCTCGCATTTTTCTTTCATTAGTTGGGAGCCAACAAATGTGATAAAGTTTTGTCCAGGACCAGTATTTACTATCTAAACAAAGCAAAATGTAGAGATTTAGTGAAGAAACATTACTATCTAAACAAAGCAAAATGTAGAGATTTAGTGAAGAAACATTTTAGGATCGACTAGTGGAGAAATCAAGAATGTGAGACTTGTGGAGAAACATTTGATAATTGATTGGCGGAGAAATATTTTTTTATGATAACCCCATACATACCAAACATGATGAGATTAACTCGGCGAAAGGTTGGCCATAGTCTAAGCTGAAAGTAACTTCTGGGTCCAATTCACTGGAAAACTTCTCCTCCTCTTCGGGTTCATTGTCATAGGAATTTTCCCTCAAGCTGGTATCCTTATTTTTCTTTCTCTGATGATGGTGATTTCCTCATGAACAAAATATCTGCCATGTCTAGCACTCTCCCTTCCTGAAGAGGGACGAGGAGAAGATCTCCAGGTTCAGCACCGCCGCAGGCTGGCACATCGACCTGAAGCTCCACCTCGTCGTCAGAAGGCGAAGGAGGTGTGGGCTCCGTCAGATCAGCGATCAGCTTGAATTCGGTGGCGCTAAGAATGGCGTAGAGCCGAGCCCGCAAGGATTCGCGAATTGGTGGGGAAGACGAAGACGGGGGAGACGACGAAGACCGGGGAGTCGAGCATGCGAAGGAGAGGTTGAGAGATTCGGGCCTCGCGGAGCTCCGCGGCAGCGGGGACGACGCCAACTTGATCATGCGGGTGACTTGATCGGAGGCGAGACCGGGACGTGAGCCCAACGAAGACGGCGGCGCCGACCCCATCGGGGGAGTCGAGCGTGCGGAGATGAGGTTGGTAGAGTCGAGTCAGGCTGAATCCGTCGGTGCTGGATGCAACTCCGACGCCATCAGGCGGGTGGCTGGAGCGGAGGGGAGAGGAGGGAGGCGGGGAGGGGAGCATTCGAAACCCTAAACCTTGATTGGGTGGGCGGTTAGGCGCGGAGGAGTAGAGTAGGCGAGACGGGAAATTGAGAGGGCGAGGGATAGATGTGGACTAGGAGCTAGGAATGGGCTGTCGCTTTGGGCTTCGACTAGGCCCAATCTTATTGACGCGCACATGACATGACTCACATGAGGGACATTCTCAAATTCTCAAGGCATTTTACCTAGCCATGTCCCATCTCAAGGCATTGAAGGAGTTCACGTTGCCAGTTTCCACTCCGACCACCACGACGAGCGGCTCCCTGCAGGGGACCTCGTCTTGCTCCACATCGCCACCACTCCGTCGTGCCGTCTCCTTCCGCAACAACGTTGCCTTCCGCCGTACCACTGGGCTGTCGCATTCTGCTGCCGTATTACCACGCCAGGTGAGCTCTTCGACTCGGTTTAGACCACCGAACCGATAGTTCGGTTGACTGAAGCATTGGTCTTTGGTTTTCTATTGAAAATTTTTTGTTTCTCATTTGCAAGACCGAATCACTTGGACTGATTTATCGGTTAGGACGAATGTCAACTATCACTAAAAAATAATTAACTCGTGAATACAAACACACGTGTTAATTTTTAAGTTTCAATAATAGGTTTTACTATAAAAAGAAGTAACAGGTATGTCCATTTTGCATATTTCCTATTTTTTTTTCTCTCTTATTAGTCGTATTCTTTTTACACATTGTGTTGAAGATATCGTTTCTTCACTATACATGCCTTAGCAATATTTATCCTTTTGGTTTTTTGCGCTTAAAAATATATCATAGTTTCTCCTCTTACCCATTTAATTATGTAATCATATGCTTAAATCCTATCTATCTTTTTGGTTTTTGTGCTTAAGAAATATATCATGCAAGATACTAGTTTCTCCTCTTACCCCTTTAATTATGTAATCCAATGCTTAAATCTTATGTGGTGTAGCCAATAATTGGCTTGGACACTGGAGAAGCACTGGGCATGCTCTTAAGACATGCTCAATGTATCTTGCCGAACTCAATAGTAACGTAGGTCCAAGTAGCAGGTGGTACTAATTCATGGCGGGGGCCACAATGGTTAGGAATACGTTGGCCCCGCTTAAAAAATCATCTATCGTGTAGTCATACACCTGTACGCGGCGGCCACCTGCTTTCATCCAAATTTTCAATTTCGTATGTCAAACGCATTACTTCTTACTAGGTAATAGCTATGTGATCGGATAGTTGTTTACCACATTCAGGATCAGTTCATGGCGATTCGTTTCATCAGATAGCTGTTCTGCAGTTCTTCTCCTTTTTGTCTCGCGCTCAAACGGAGTCGACGTATACTGCTAATCGGCTAGGTTTGGCTCCTGCGTTCCATAAACGCTGCATCGATCACAAAACGACCGGTTCAGATTTATAATCCGTGATGTAGCTGGTAGTACCATGCGTCCGTGGCGTGTCAAAGCTCCACAATAATGAAAAAAATTGACAATATCCCACTCTTAGCGTTGGGTTTCAATAAAATGTCACCATTTAGAATGTAATTATTAAAATACCCCCTATTTTGTTGTCATCTTATTAATTTGCCACTTATGAGGGACTAGGCCAATTATAACTTCTGTTTGCAGAAATTTGCACGGTGAAAAATGCCGTGTTACCCTCATCTCTATTGTTCATCGCTCTATCTCGCTGTGCGTTGCTCGAGCAGGATGAGCGGCGTATCTCCGTGTCTCGCCTGAGCAGGACGCCCGCCGCCACCACTGGGAGAAGTTGGCGACGCGCTAGCATCGTCTGCCTCGCCCACGCTCCCCCCGGCCGAAGTTGAGGAAGAAGTGGGAGGGAAGAGCAGCGACAGCGGCGGAGGAGATGTTACCGGTGGGGGCGGTGACGCGTGCCTCTCCTCTATCAGTGAGATTGCTGCGTCCCCCTTCTCCTCCCTCGACGGCAAGCGGCGGCTGTGGCGTGCGCGGCGTGCTCCTCCTACATCCCCGACGATCCTCCCTACGGCGAGCGGCGGCGGCGGCGGGTCCCCATACTCCGGCGGCGCGCGGAGCTCGGAGGGAGGGGAGGGGGACGAAAAATGGGCAGCGCAGATGGCGGCCTGTGCGCGGATGAGTGCTTGCGTGATCTACAGCGTCGGCGCCCTCGCCGGAGCCCGAGGCGCCGATGCTTCAGCTGCCGTTGCCGCGCCGCGCCACGACCACTACCCCTTCGCGTTCCGCGTCTCGGCGCTCACCTTCAAATTCCTCGCCGGCCTCCTCGACGGCCCAGATGCCCCCCTGGCCGCCCAGCTCGTGGCCGGCGTGTCCTCCCGCATCCTCTCCCTTGCCGCCGGCCTCCGTGTCGACCAGCAGAGCTTAGGGATGAGGTAATCTGGCCTAAAATGGCTTGACCCCTCTCTAAAGTGGCAAATCAACAAAGATGATAATGAATTGAGTGGTATTTTATCAATTACGATGTATGAAGCAGTATTTTATCCAAGCCCAATGATAAAAGTAGCATTTTATCAATTTTCTTATACAATAATAGCTGATCTAGTATATATTTAGTAGAGTCGCGTGATCTATTCTTAGCCTTCTAGCGTACGGGATAGTCGGAGTTTAACCATTTGGAGCCTCTTTTTCTGCATCACCACGCCGATGATGATCAACTTGAAGCAGTACGCCAGTACCTGGCCAACCATGACTAACCACTCTTCAATTTAATCCATCACTCATCAACCAGTCTGCAAAGTATCTGAACCACGAAGTCGAAATGAATGACAACTCTTCTTTTGGTAACTGTAATTTGGCTCAACCGTGTTCTGAATGTCGTAATATCTAATATTGCTATTGCTGTATGACTAGAATCTTTTCTGTAGGAGATCGTAACACACTAAAACACTCGGCTATCAGTTTTTGTAGGATCTATAATATTCATGATTAGCACTATACCTTTATCTCAATTTTGAATGAGAACTATAGGGTAGATTACTTGATCTTTTCTGATGAGATTTTTAAATTTTCTGAATTATTTGATTTTATAATAGTATAAACAATTGAAATAACTGTTACAAGATTAAAAACTTATGTTACAAAAATGAGGAGCTTTTATATATATAATCTTTATATAAAATATAGCTTCGAAGTGTGCCCATGATAATCCATAATTAATAATAAAAAAGAAAATTCCAATAGATTTTGTTCCAAGTTAGAAATTGCAACTTACTCTCGAGATGTCCTAAAGTCATCATTGAGATGGAAGGAAACTGAATTCGTGTTCAGTATTTCAGATTGATATTTGATTCCTTACGTGTGATGTGTGCGTGACGTACGAATTGATCTTCATATCTTAGTTTGATACAAATTAATCACACTACTCGAAAAGAATTGGCAAGCTCTATTGTATTTAGCGAACAATCCAGAAACTCATAAATCCACAGATGGAGCAATTACGAACCATTAAAAATTAGAGTAGTTGAGCCGTTGTCCTCCTTCCAGGATTTATACGCTACTCGAGATTTCCGTATACGTTGATTTAGCTACAATTGGTGATAAGCATGGTCTGGGCAGCCAACTGCGAGGAGCATATCTGGTTCAACAATGGTTGTGAAATACTATACGTTTGATAAACCAGCATTCTACCATTGGAGTTTGTTGTCATGCTATTGAGTCTCTCTCAGGAAACATGCCTGCTCCCCTTTGCTATGCTACATCTTCTTACATGTATGTTTTTAATCATCTTTCCTGTAGAAAGGTCATGAGTCTGGAGACCCACCTTCCCGGTTGTGCTATTTTTGTCATATCCGATCGTGGTTAATTTGATGCTGCTTAAACCATCTGACATTGTCATAATCTGTACAGTTTGGGTTTTTTTTGCTATTTATTTCCTTAATGACTGGTCAGAATATACATCACACAATGGTGCATTGGTATGTGATTGGTGTTAGCATTTTCGTTTGCGCGTATCATAAGTTCGAAATGTTTGGATGAGGTTTCTGTTGGGGTTGCAGACTCAATGTATGTGTATATTACCAAGCATGGTTCCTTTCTTGACAGAGAAGCATGAAATCTTTTTTCATTTCGGTGAACAACCACATAAATCTTTACTGCGCTGTTGACATATACTGGCCTCAAGTTTACGCTTTTATATATGGTAATTTTTGCCTACATGCGCATGTCACTAGACCAAACATGTCCACTGTACACCATATTTGATTCTTGAGTCTTGACTATGGATGTTTCCAGAATTCCAGTGGACAGGTAGTAGTTCTGTATGTATGACCAATTAACTAAAGGAATTATGATAGTTCGTTCAGCAAGTTTGTCTTTTGTTTCATCATGGTAGTAACTGTTCCGATGTCTACACGTCGTCTAAGAATACCGATAGCGAGAACTGAATCCACGTTTTATTGCATAAAATTGCTCAATTCTATATGAGATATATCAAACATCTTAGGATTTGTATAGCTTATTTTTCCCCAGGTGATAATAGAAGAATGTGCAATGGCATTATCGCTGCATAAAATATAATATGGGACCTTGAATAAGTAAATAAATTAAGACAGTAATCTTGCAACAACTCAATAGTTGATACAAATATGCATATTTATAAGTGTTCTAATGTACTCATAGCAACCTGCGGGGTAATCAACTATTTTTTATCTCAATATATCCCAACCTACAAATTGGAAGAACAAATGGGTAAGATACACATGTTTGGCCTTTGACCAAGAAAAGAAACGGAGAGAGATGCCAAAAATCACTACCACAAAACTCTATGCCCCAATATGTGATCACATCGGTCACATCTAGTTGTCATCTGAAGCAATATAGTTGCAATTGAAATAAGGATGCCAATTTTTCTACAATAAATAACATAAGATTGAATCTTGAACAATCCAATTAATCAACTTTGCATAAACAATTTTGTAACTCCATGGTAGTACAAAAGAGCAAGTGCTAAGAGGATCTAGCAATAAAGAAACAAATATTTTGACCGAGTTATATGTCGTCTACTTCAAATAATAGAGCTGTTTCACCTTAATCGTTGGTGTTAATCTCTGATGATAGATGATAGCTTGCCTCTCGATCACCACCATGGAGTGTGGACACTACCAATTTTTTACTAAGACTCCCATATAAGTTCTATCAACTGTACAAATCCAAACATTTTAGTACGTAGACCAACTTCAAATAACAGAAATATAAATAATATTTTTCTCATTAGTTCGATCCAACACCTCAAAAAAGTTCCATTATAACCTTACACTTGTGTAACAAATAGTTAATTTCCATAATTATGAGCCTTCATGTTGACTGTTCTGTGATCTACAGATTAAATTGTAAGTCATGTCTATTAAAATCTATGAAAATTATTTTGTTCAACAACTTGGATTCCTAAAGATGATAAAAAAACTTCAATTTCTTCAAGATAAGTTAGCAATTGCAGATATGATTTAAAAATTATATTCTTGAAGAAATCTACATATAGCTTAAACCTAATCATAAAAATTTATTGTTTATCTGCAACGGTCTACTTTGATATTTAATAATACAGTAGCCATTTCCAACTTTGACATTTCAATATAGTTTCTTTCAGATTGCCGCATTTAGAGCTAAGCCAAATACAATGCGATGTAAATACTAAGTACACACGAATTTAACTAGAGAAGTAAAATAGTATCAGGAATGAAAACATAATATTTGTTGACTTAACAATCTCGCAATATTCTGGTGCTACGAAAAAAGGCACACATTGTGTACAAAACATAAACTGAAGCATTTAGCAGAGTAATCAGGAAAAATGTTTTCCCCAAACAAAATAGTATCAGTTTGGGATTTAAATCTAAAGCATGATCGATCGTTAGCTTCAATCATTTCCATTGTTTGTTAAACTAATATACATTAATCAAATGTGGAGAGACAAATAATCAAATGCTTTCTTTGAATACTATTTCAAGTCGATTACTTTATCACCTTGCATATTATTATTCCTTCAAGCCCTCAGTGCTCCAAATTCCTTTCTGTTGACGCTTACCACTGCGTATAGGCATATAGCACCTCTCCCTTGCACATGTAAAAGAATAAGCTAATCTAGCCAAAGATCGATAGCATGAATCCAACAAATCCATGTTAAAATACCTGCCCTCCCTTTGCATGGTGGAGTAGAAATGCTTAAACCGGTTAGCAAAGGTAGATCCATGAAGGAGCATCTGTGCCATTTGTAAGAGACAATCATTGAGGCATCAATATGGCTCCCAGATGTTTAGTAACAGTAAACAATGGTTGCAGCATTGGTGCACAGCTAACCTGTTCCTGGTAAACAAGCTGGAGTTACATATGTTGCTACAGCTGGATATAAGATGCAGTGCACAATGTGTGTCCCTACTCCCTAGAGTGACAATATAAGATGCAGTGCACAATGTGTGTCCCTACTCCCTAGAGTGACAATATAAGATGCAGTGCACCATCTTAGAGATCAAATATTGTGTTTCTTGCTCCAAGATTGTGGACCTAATCCAGATAATTTATTCAGCACAGGAATATGTTTGAATGGAAATCTTTAGTCACAACGTAGTCGTTAACACACTACGATCTTTTTATACTCAATTTGAAGTACTTCTATATAATTCTTGAAATGTGAATTGTGAACAACAAAAGAGATTGTAAAATGGTGGTGCTTGGTTATACCTGAAACCTTAAGAGTACATACGTGATCTCGAAGTTGGTGAACACCCAAAAGCCATCGCCTCTGAAGCTACAAATTAGTTGTCGTATCTGTATCTGCACGTTCCATTTCCCCATATTTCATTAGCTGCAGGGAGTTCCATGTCTGCTAATAGATAGAAGTGAGGAACAAATTTCCAACTTAACCAGAGAAGAGAGAACAGCCAGTCCACGACACATGCAAGTGTACAACAACAGATTGATCTCTCACTTCATTTGCAGCCACATCTCTATAGGAAAGCAGATATACTAGTGACGTTGTGTAAAAAATGGAGGGCGTGATGTCACCCGTGGCAGCTGTAGATGTGGCTTCTTCCATTGCCTGTACTCATGTGCGGCCCTTCTACTAAGCGCCGAGCGAAGCTTACTGATACCTATCCTATTGTCGTCTTATTTTTAGTGCACTTAAATTATTAATATCGCTAAACGGGCCTTCTCCTGTTCCATTTGCCAGTAAATAATTACCCTTTTAACCATTCAGAGTATTAAATATCAATTGGAATATTGCAAGAGGCCACATATCAGGAAAATGGAATAAATGAAGAACATTGATTTGGAGAAAATAAAATTGTGAGGCATACCATCAGCAACATACGGGCTCCATTTGTATTAGCAGTACATACATATAAACCTCTGTTCTACGAGATCGCTTCCAAATTTGTGTTAGCACAATTTAGTTTTATATTAGTGCTGTAAAGGAAAATCAGTTGTTTTATATGAGCAATATATCTGTATTATCACCATATAAGTACATGCTGTCGTATTCATCAGTAAAGCAGCTTTGCAAATGAGACAAAATTTGGTGACTAATTACCTGACCTTGCCGACAATTGTGGTGTACATCTTCCTGCGTTGTCCACTGAAGTAGGCAACTGACAACTGAAGAGTAGCATAAAATTGGCACGAATCGTTGAACAATTAACTGAGACAAATGAAAAGATAAACCGAGAAAACATTGCAAAACATGATTTGGGGATGAACAGCACGCAGCAAACAATTCGAAGTTCGCTCGGGAGTTTGCCCCATGAGACATTAGCGGAAAGCAGGGTCAAACAGCACGCAGCGAGAAGGCCCGACGGCTGGGGGCCGTAGCGGCGACGAGGACCGGCGGCCAGGGATCGCGGTGGATCTGCACGGAGTGACGATGACTAGCGACTGAGGCCAGGCGGCGGGACCGCCGGGGGGCGCGGCAGATCCTCCGTATTCGCTGATAGTAGTCTGATGGATAGCGCACGAACACGAGTTGCTCCAATACAATTCTTTTAACTTCTAGATATATTCGTCGGCGTTATTAGAGTTACTAGTATGTCAATCAACTTAATCCTATAATTAATAAGCAGATAAGCAAATGAGTCAGTCATGATCTATATAAACTCCTGCTATAGGCTAATTATTGATAGAATTAAAATAGTCATCAGTTACATCTGATATATTTTTATTATCGGCTGATTGTAGATTGGGCTAAAGTACTCATCCATTAGAAAAGTCGATGAAAGATTAGACAGATGGTAACAAAAGAAATGAAAAATATATTGGCTGTAGAGCCGATGACACTTCAAAATAAAATAGTTGATAGACACTATGCGAACTTCTGTTATTGGCTGGTTGTCGATAGAGGCTGTAGCACCTTTTCATCAGCTTTTCAGCTGATAAAGACATAAACAGATAATGATAAATAAGATAAAGAACTCATCAGCTGCAGAGCCAATGACACTCTGGCATACAGTGGTCGATGAACAGTATGTATAATCCTCCTATCGGTGAGCCTGTAGCGCTCGTTCATCGGCTAAAAAATCGATGAAAGTATATGCAAATAGTAAGAAATAAGATAAATAACCAATCGGTTGTAAAGCCGATGACACTTTGAATAAAATATGTAATGAATAATACCCGATCTTCTGAAAATACGAGAGGCTAAATTAGATGTGTGGACGGAAGGAACGGGATTATTGGCTAGCTAGCCGATGAGAGAAATTCTCTGAAGATATATATATATCGGTTGTGTTAACGCCAAAATTTAAAAAGCCCACGGAAGGATTAGAAAAAAGATTGGTTTAAGTAAATAAGAGTCCGGTTGCTACAGGGAGGAAGCCGATCGAACAAAACAAAGAAAGATTCTGTCCAAGATTAGAAGGTTGTCCAAATGAGATCGAGTTTAAGGAGAACTGTGGAATTCATGACATGGTATTCTATCTATCTAAATCATATCTTATATAGATAGTAAGATTTAATTAGTTTAGTTAACTTCCTTATAGATATTTTCCTTTATCTTTGTTAGAAAATAACGTCCGATGGTTGTTGTAAACGTGTCGAACTTTATAAATCCAGGGAATAAATATAGACCCCTGGAAACATGTAGAGCACATCCTTCGATCAATACAACTTTGGCGCATCGTCACCTTAGTTCATTTAGGTTTTTACCGGCGGAGTCGGGCTCTCGACGCAGGGCTACATCGGTTAATTTCGATCTCCAGTGAAGGGGTAAGTCTCACCACTATCTCGATATGTCTCGCTCTGTCTAAGTCTGCATCGGTTAGGTTCGACCTCTTAGGCCGATCGGATGTATCGCATCGCGTCTGTGCAGGATCTATCAGTCTATCAAGCTCTCTCCACTGTCGTCGGTCTCGTACTGCATTGGTTAGGTTCTACCTACGAGACTGTCGATGGTAGATTGAGCTTTAGGATTATAGGACTCTGTACGACGTTTCATCGGAATGTTAGTCGATGAGTTATCTATACGTTGAGCATCACGCCCAGCGTATTGGCTCCTCGGCCGATACGCACCAGTCTTCAGAGACTTCCTTTGAGCGCCACGCCAAGCACATCGATCTTCTAACCGATGCGCGCCTATCTTCAGAGAGACGTCCTCTTATCGGCTCAGTTAGCCAATGGGTTCGCTTCGCCCTTACTTCAGCATAACCTATCCGGCGTCCACCGTCTCGTTGCCGTTGGCCTCGGTCTCGTACTGTCTCGGTTAGGTCCGATCTTCAAGATTCGGTGCTAGCGGTGTCATCATGGTGGGCGACGGGTCTCGTGCTGCTATATTCGGAATGGCATCGGCTTTGTAGCCCGTGCCTTTTATATGATTCCTTGCCAGTTCATATATGCCTTCATCGGCTTTCCAGCTGATGAACGACCGCTACATGCTTCCGTCGACTACCAGGAGGGGTCCCGCGCGCTTTGCTATTATCTGAATACACTCTGGTGTCTCCATCGACTCTACGACCGATGGATTAGGATTTCGTTTTCATTACACCCGAAGCCATCATATTCTTCATCAACAACCGCCTACGCCTTCATCGGCTCTCCAGCCGATGGAAGAGTGCCCTGATTCCTATCAGTAATCAGTCAATAGCAGGAGTCATCCGGACACGGCCTATGACCAACTCGATCCTATCGGCAGCCAGCCAATAGCGAGAACTCATATTGGGCCATCGTCTAACTGATCTGTTGCCTCACCTCCCAATTGTAGGGTCAAATTGACTGGCATGCCCACACCCACACCGTCGCGCCGGAACCGAGTGAAACTCACGGGCCCTAGTGTGCGTATCTCGAGCCACGGAGAGAAGCCGATCGGCCTACACTGGAGCTAAGCAGACCTCCCAGGTATCGGCGTGTTCGCGCTGGGCGCACAGGATTCCAGCGCGAATAGGTTGATAAACCGATACACTAGACATGAGACCCTGTGTATGGATAACTCATTGGCTGGCCACTCCGATAAAACGTTGCATAAAGACCTATCGCCTTCTGACTCAATCTACTGCTAGCAATATAGTAGATTCGACTTAACCGATGTAGCCCTGCGTCGAGAGTCAGAACCCGCTGGTAAAAATTTAGATAAACTAGGGTGGTGATGCATCGAAGTTGTATTGATTGAGAGATAATTTATAAGGTAATAGGGGGTTTATATTTATACGCTGGAGTTATAAGAATCCAACGCGGTTACAAATAATCTCCGGACGTTATTTCCTAATAACAAAATTAATTAGACTTTACCTTACAAGATATATTATATAGATATAAAGTAGCCTGATATGGTTTCCACGATAACTCCTCACAATCGGTCCTATCTAGATAACTTTCTGTCTTTTGGCTGAACTAAATCCATCCTTAATCCATGTGATCAACTTTTTCTCTATATCAATTGGACTTTTTTCATAAACCAATTGACTCTCTAATTCTATCTGTAGGGCTTATTAATTTTTGGTGCAAACACATGCCTCCAATTTCAAAGTATGAGAACTTATGCTTTGAAATTATCTTCCTCAGGCTCCCAGAACTCCTCAGGCTCCCAGAACTCTGAAATCTTCTCCTCTGCTTCTTGCAATTGGCTTTTATAAGCCGATACGGTCTACATCAAATCAAATGTGTTAAGTTGTCAAACTCTTGGAAGAAAAACTTTTATGATAGTCCTTAGAAGGCCAACTCTATTTACTATTTATCGCTTAAGTCTAAGCTATAGCATCGACTTTGTACATTACGGAATCTTTGAATAAATTTTGAAACCAGTTTCTCCTTCCTCTGCTTCACCAATATCAAATTTATGAGCCTTATCTTGTAGATCCCCATAACGAAGTGTTTGTGAAATTGTTCTTCTAAATCGGTCAATCATCTGATTGAATTTAGTGGAAATGATGAAAAATTATTAAAAGTCGATCTGGATAGTGACAATAGAAAAACCTAACTCTCAAAACTTCTTCTGTCTGCATTAAGCCAAGAATCGACAAACGTGTTCAACTATTGACATGTTATCTTACCCTAAGAACTTAGAAAAGTTTGACATATTGTATTGGCGTGGTAACGGTATTCTATCAAACCACTCAGTATATGAAGTCCGTTACATGAAATTCTTCCCCTCTAGTTTCAATCCAAACTGTTTCTTCATCACTTTGGATATTTTAGAAGTCCACTCATCATATTTATCGTGTTGCCCCCTAAGCTGAATATAGCCATCGAACCAAATGAACATCGATATTTGTGGACCAATATCTCCCAATGTATGAACTAGTGGTTTATGAGTAATTAATTCATCCACTATTTTCCTTATCCTGAAGCATATTTGTTAACCCTTTAGACTGATTGCTCAGCACGTGACGTATAGCTTCATCAATTAATTCTTGGATGGATTTATGTGTACTTGAAACTACAAATTAAGTTGTTTTACCAATCAGAGTTGGTCTTTGGAGTGAATTATTCTGGATTGGTCCTTCTTGTATCATGCTAAAAGATTGCAAGCACAATTTCTTAAAATCTTTCATAGATTGCTCCACCTACTTTCTCTATATATCTATCAAGTCTTACAATATAACCGGAATAATAATATCTTCATCGACTTCTGCATCGAATGAGCGCGTCTTGTCATCCACTTCTTCAGACATATTGAAATTTGAGTCCCACTAAACGATTAATGAAATTCTGACTTCTAATCATGCGATTGTATCATCTCGTCGGTCGATAATTAAAATCTTTAGTTGATGTATGGTCTAACAGACCAACGAATGATGTATTCTGTTCCACTGGGTATCAAAAGAATGTTTACATTGAATCAGTCCTCCATGTTTGCCGATGGAGGTTTGATGGATGGCGCGCAAACACGTTGAGACTTAGGAGTTATGCTTCGCTCTAGTGCAGGTCCTTAGGCTACAAGATCTCTTCATCAGGGTTGCTGTAGTTACGACCGTGTCAACCAATTTGACCTTGAAATTGACAAGAAAATAAGATGATGAGTTAATCGGCCGATGGGGCGATATGAACTTCTGCTATCGACTGGTAGTTAATAGGATTGAGATAGTTATTGGTTGCGTCTGATACATTCCTACTATCGGCTGATTACCGATAGAGGCTAAAACACTCGTCCATTGGTTAGAAAGTTAATGAAAGCATAGGTAGATAGCGACAAAGTGAATGAAAAATACATCGGCTGTAGAGCCGATGTCGCTTTGAAATAAAATAGTCGATATGCACTATAGACTTCTGCTATTAGGTAGTTACCGATAGAGACTGTAGCACTCTTTCATCGACAAAAAGCCAATAAAGACATAAATAGATGATAAGAAATAAGATAAATGACCCATCAGCTGTAGAGCCGATGACGCTCTGAAATACAGTGGACGATGAGCAGTATATGTAATCTTCTTATCGGCTGGTTGCCGATAGAAGCTGTAGCACTTGTTCATTGGCTGGAAAGCTGATGAACGTATATGCGGATAGCAAGAAATATTATAAATGATCCATCGGCTGTAAAGCTGATAGCGCTCCAAATAAAATATATGATGAATAGCAAGGAATGAGACCTAATCTTCTGAAGATACGAAATGCTCGATGGGACACGTGGATGGAAGAAACGGGTGAACCCATCAGTTAGCTGAGTCGATGAGAGAAATTCTCTAAAGATATATGTATATCGGCTGAGAAACTGATACACTAGACATGAGGGTCTGTGTATGGATAACTCATCGACTGGTCAGTCCGATGAAATATCACGTAAAGACCTATCGGATTATGACTTAATCTATTGCCAGCAATCTAATAGGTTGGACCTAACCGATACAATACAAGACCGATAATAGTAGAAAAATATGATAAGCCGATAAAACCCACGCGAGCATGATGTGATATATCTGATCGGACCTAACCGATGTAACCTTAGATAGAACGGATACACCAGGATAGTGGTAGGACTTAACTCTTCGTCGGAGATTGGACTTAACCAATGCAACCCCGTATCAAGAGCAAAACCCGCCAGTAAAATCCTAGATGAACTAGGGCAGCGATGCGTCAAAGTTGTATTGATCGGGAGATAATTTATATGATCTTAGATGTCTATATTTATACGCTGGAGTTACAAGAGTTTGACGCGGTTACAAACAACTTTCAGATATTATTTTCTAAACATAAAAGGAAATTATTTCTAAGAAGTTAATAAAACTAATTAAACTTATTTATCGTATAAGATATATTTTATCGAGATAAAGTACTCTGTTGTGTTTTTTATGGCTCTTACTTTAGACTCGGTTCAATCTGGATAACTTTTCGTATTTTGACTAAACCAAATATATTTTCAATCCATCCGATCGACTCTTTCACTATATCAATTAGACTCTTTTTATAAGTTCGATGGATTCTCCAATCTATCTATTGAGCTTAATGTGCAAACATCGGGTATCGCAGTGGATCATCCGGTAGCCGACGGCCTGCCATGTGCTGTGACAGCGACGGACTGGTGACGACGATGGGTGGCAGCACGCGTGGTTAGGCACCCTAGGGCGTGTAGGAGGCGTTGGTGGCCTAGGGCGTCCAATAGCAACAGATTGGCGGCGAGGGAGTTGGTCGAGTGCTAGGGTAGTGGCGACGAATCGATGATGACAAGATTGGGGAGAGAGAGAACCGTCTCCCCAAACACGATTGAGAGTACGACTGTGATTTGTGAGAGAGTTCGAGGGAACAATTACTAATCCAACACCTTCTCTTCACACGACATTGTGTCCTCCTCCGTCTCCTCTTCTGCCTTCTTTCACATGCATGTCAGCATGTCCCTACCCCCCTTCGCATCATTGCCCGCCACGCCCCCACTGGCCTTCCCATCCAGAGAGAAGAGACGGGTGATACCTCCGACCTCAGCCCTTCAAGCACTAAAAGGTAAATCCGGTCCTTTACACCTAGAATTAATATCCTTTGCTTTATCCCTACTGATGGCATTGGTATTGGGCTTGGTAAGGCAGAGGAGGCGGGAAGGAGAGACCAAACCGCCCTACCTCAACGATGCCACCCTCGTTATCGAGCACAAACATTCATCCATCGGCGGTGGCGCGTCGATAGCGGGCTCCTTCGTGGACACCGAAGCCGACGCTGGGTCCTCTAGTGTGGTCATGATCGTGGCATGAACCGCGCGGAGCAGAGAGAATGTGATCATCAGGAATCCTGCGGTGGAACCGAAAAGTGACGCGCGACGTGGAGGAGTAGGAGGGATTTAGGGGAGAGATTACGTCGCGTGGTAAACAAGACGGGAGGCGATGAATTAGGGGAGAAGAAGAAGGCGGCTAGACGGTGACGCGTGTTCATTTTTGTGGGACCTCAGGCTTAGCAACTCACAGAGTTGCGGCGCGGATTTAGGGCTTGTTTGGTTAGTGAGCTGAGCACCGTGCTTAAAGAAATTGTATGCCAAGTGTCACATGAGATTTTGATGATTCATGCCTGACGAGACATGCATCAGGGAAACTTGTTTGGTTGGTGACCTGTGCCAGAGAGTCTAGATTATTTATTATTAAACACTGGATTAAGCATGGATTATTTATTCTTAAACTTTGAATTAATCATGAATTAATCTTGTTCAGTCAACACTTATCCGAAGCAAACAGATCTGAAAGAGATGAACAGAAAGAACAAAATACAAACAAATGGAGGCAACAGCTTGTAACGTAGAAGGGTTGTGAACTAATGCAATAATCACTGATCAATCACTAAGGCTAACCAAGTGCATAGCATGCAACAGCTCAGGCGACCAAAATCCATTGCCTGACGCAGGATAATCAACCGGCCGGAGAGCTCAGGCCAGGCATGGAGCAGATGAGCTCTGGGAGCCAACCAAACAAATGAATGTTGCTCTCAGGCTTGTATCAGGCCAGGTAACTTCACCTCAGGGCAGCAGCCAAACAGCCCCTTGTTCTCTCTTCTTCCAAGGCCTGAATAATTGGAATCGTTCAGCAACTCAAACAGCAAACTGAACGAACCAATTGGAATCGTCATTTTTAAGACAGGAATCTGAAAGTCTGAACATTAAAGTTTTGCAAGTTATTTTTTCATGCTAAGCAGGAACACATGTTCTTTTTACAAGGTTCAGATTACACTGGAAAGGCTGAATGCCTGAATCATTTATTAGCCCCCCCACTATAACTGAAGGACTGACCACCCAGATTGTCCATCATTCACAACATAAAACACACCAAGTTTACATTACCATAAAAGAACTGTGGCATTGTAAATCTGCTGCACTTTTGTGCAACATCAACATGCATGCTGTTGTTGTTCTCACACCAAGTTAAAAATCTATCCAGGAGAATAGATTCATTCAACTAGGTTGCTCCTGAAGGTTGTAGCATGAAGAGAGCAGGCTCCGTTTTGGCTGCACACCCAAACTTGAACGTGCTGTATTTCCTGTGCACGCCGGTGAGCTTGCTAGCTCTGGCCTTCTGGTGGAAATCTACCATCATCCTGGAGCACTCACTGAAAATGAGAACAAGTAAAGAAATACGATCAACTCAGGCATATACATTCATCTGTCTGAAGACACAAATCCTCGTAAAACGCATGAAGGAAATGCGAAGGCGAACTACTTACAGAAGCTGGTCTCCGGTGTATCTACTATGTAGCTCGCAGGTCTTTGTCCACTGCTGGCAACGAGTGAGAGCACATTGTGCTGTGTAAACTGCAGCAGCAGCAAGAAGCGAAGGTCGGTACTTGAGCATTTGATATTCCACCAGGCAGAGCTCCAGAATGAAAAAGGAAAGTAGCTCTAGCTGTGATTGACAACAAGCATTATGTTGGCTGTTGGGAGCTTTGTAATTCAAGTGATGAGAAACACTGATTTATAAGGTTAGGATAAATCACCGGCTTGTCAGACTGAGCTGCCTTCAGAAACCTTGTCATAAAAACGTAAGGTGTTGGTACCGACATGTTGAACTGTAGTGTGTTTAGGATCAACTTTTCCTACTCAAAGAAGAGATTTAGCTGTTTAGTACGACTGCCAGTAGGCAATGGGATTCTAAAATAAAAGAGGACAGTATGCAAGAATACACAAATATGAAGAAATCATAAAAAAGATGTAAACAGAGAGCATGCTTCATAAAAAATGGGATTAACTTGGATATAAAGCATTGGTCTATTTGTATATTCCATCTAAAAAATTTTTGGGTGTAGAGGCCGGATTATTCCTTTATCTAAAAAAATCATATATCTAAGGACTAGAAGCGGTCATGAAGTCAATGCAAGTGCATATTGTATTGAACGAAATACCATTTCCAGAATTTGTCCTTTTGTATAAGCCCGGTCAGAAATTAGCACTAGATCCTCAACAACAGGGACTGAGACTTCCTCATATTTGCAAGCAAGGAGCATAGCTGTCACTCCAACTAGCTGCAACTTCTTCCTTGGCACAACTTGTTTTTCCAAGAATCTGTCTATTATGTTCACAGTAAGAAAGAGTGTCTCATCCATCAGCTCGAACTTGTAATGGACCTGGCAATAGGCCAAATAGATACAATAGGTCTCAAATTTATAGATTAAAATCACTACTACTAAAAGATACCAACGGTCCAGGGTCTGCATGCATTTCTACCTCAATGAGCCAATCAATCAGAATTGCTCTCATCTTTTCATTAATGTCTTCTTGACTGGACATGTAATCAGGCTGCACACAACTCGTTTCCTGCGAAAAGCACCATGTCTGCAATATTGCAGTTAAGACTGTTGCCTGAAGTGTACTGACTTGACGATGTCAAGGAGGGGACATCCCCTCAAGAGATGAAATTACTTTCCCAGGATGTCAACCTAATTCATTTATTTTCTTTGCAACGACAAATTTACTCCATTCAAACATCCAGCAATCAATTCGGAATTATCCAAACAAAACGAGAAGACGAAGAGATACAATGTCTGACACTGAAATGACAAGAGATCACCTCATTTTCTCTATAGAACTTGTACATCTCTTCGACGTACTCGGTTGCCGCAAGCGGATTCCCCGAGTCAGCACTGTCAATATCCATCATGGATTCATCCTCATCATCAGTATCCTTGCACTCTGACTCTGCCTCATCCTAGAAGTGCCAAATGTAACAGTAAGAGAGACCATCGGTTTTACGCAGTAGTCAACTGATCATCACAAAGGTATGCATACCACGGGAATATCTTCGATCGATTCGCACGATTCCATGTCGTCGTCAATTGTGTCATCGGGGATGGGCTTCTTCTGGGGATCAATGCAGGCGACTGCTGCATCAGTCACCGCAGCCTGATGGTCAAGCTGTTCTTTTCGCGTCAACGAGGTTGCGAAATTCCTGGATCACCAGAGTGAGTGTACCATCAGGTCAAGGCTCCAAGAAACATCAGAGCACAGCGATGGAGCACGTCCTAACCTCGTCATGGGCCGGCGGCTCACCACTAATGCCGGCTTCTGCTCTTCCTTCCCACTCTTCCTGACAAAAGTAAAATGGACACAAAGGATTGGGATTTCGATCCAAGAGAAAAGACACGATTTTTTTTTCACGAGATCTCCGAGATTCTCGGCGGGGAGATGGTGGTTACTCTAGCATTGGCTTCTTGGCGAGCGCGGACGGGTACGGCCGAGCCCCGACGAGGTTGTTGATGTCCCTGAGCGGCCTCCGGTTCCCCATCTCTGCACCAACCCAAGGACAAAATCAACAGATCAGCAAGCGAAATGCAGCGCCGCATACAGGCACCCATCGAATCCAAACCAAGAAGAACCCGCGCCGCCGCCGACCCACCCACCTCCGATCCCCGGCACGGGCTTCCCCAGCGCCGCCAGCCTCCGGTTCAAGCTCGCCCTCTCCATCGCAGGACGATCCACACACACACACACAGACGGAGAGGGGGCAGCGGGGCAGGGCGGGCGCGGGGCTACAGGCGGAGGAGAGCCGAGACGCCGCCCATGCAACTCCACCCCCACGGAGGCGACGACGACGACGGGCACAGCGGCGGCGCGTCTGCAGCGTTAATAAAAGCGACGAGGCGTACAGCACCAGCAACGTCTCCAATCTCTCTCTTTCTCTCTCTCTCTGACTGCGTTGGGATTCGAAGAAATTGGGGGAAAATTGACTAATCGGGATTTGTTTTTGGTTTCGTTTGGGTTTGAATTGGATTTTGGGGGAGAAACAAAAAAGAGAGAGGTAAATCCAGTTGGGGTCGGGGGAGGGACGCGCACGAGAAAGGAGGGGGTTTGTCTGGGGCGTTTGAAAGGAGGAGCAGCAGGGGCAGGGCCAACGGCTAGTGCGCCGCGATCGGGGGCGGCCCGGCCCCGCGCATGGCATGGGTGCGTCGTCCATGTGCTTTCAAAATCGCGCGGTCGGTCCGGTGAGGACGACATCCGACCCGGCCCGCATCGCATCGGCTCGGCTCGCCCCGTCCCGTCCCGTCCGTTCGGTTGGGCTTTGGGGTGGTGTCACGCTGACCTGCGGGCCCAGGGATTTTCGAGAAGCGTGGCGAGCCAGCGGCACGTGGATGATGACGTGGGGACCAGTGGCGCGCAGTGCTACTGTGCTAGCCAGCTCCACTTCGCTCCCGTGGGAGCAGTAGGTTGCGTTTGCCTTCAATTTATGGTTAATATGCATCTCGAAACTCAAAAGTACTTCAAATTTACGGGTTGATATTTTCATTCGAGTTTGATCGTGTGTTCGTGTTATAGCTATAGGTGACATGCCGTGATAAAGATGCTGCGTCAAGAGTAAAATTTTGAGTTTAGTAGAGAAGAGAGCTAGTGTTGGAATGTGAGTAGGGATGATAATAAATAATAGAGAATCTATAATATATCATTAATTTTGATAAACTTCTATAATTTATCGTCTAATTAATCTCTATTTATACCATATAATTTTATTATAACAACCAAAATACTTCTGCAATAAAAGAAAGGCTGTCCAGGTCGCTCCCGAGAGAGTTGAGGCCATGGCGGGAGAGTTCAGTTCAGGCATGGACTGACCCCCAGTGCCATCCCATGTCGTCGCCGGTCCTCGCCATCATGGGCTCATCCCGCGGAGTGGAGGGTAGCGGGGGCCCACGTCGACGAGCGCGGCTCACCGTCCCTCTTCGGCGGCTTTCCCTGGCAGCAGCCGCCGTTGTCTCCTTCTCTTTCGCGTCCCATCATCTACTTTCCATGCCATATCCATCCAAACCCTGCTATAGATCGTCAGGAACGCGGCCTCGCCACCGTTGCTCTCGGGCACGCACCGAGCGCAGCAACCGAGACATCGTCGCTGTTCTGGCTGCCTGAGATCGCTCTTGACCAAGCCTGTTCGTCAACAAGGTCGCCTCGGTCTCCTCTTCAAGCCACCTCAATAATCCTCAAGTATCATGCATCAAGGAAGGAGATCGACATCGTCCTCGTCGGCACCGGCAACCCGCCGCCGCCGTCGATTCCTTCTCTTCTGATGAGCCTCCGGTCGATTCCCTGCGCATACGTCATCCCTACGAAGCCTCTAATGACGTGCCAGTCTTATTGAGGTGGATGGACGACCAGATCGAGCAGTCCTCGCCGCGCCCGAGCCCTAGCTCCTTTGCTGCTCTGCTCCGCCATGGCGCTGCCTCCCTGGCACCCCTCTGCTTCGAGTAGTGACCTGGTGAGTTCCCTAGGACAAAGCAGCAACGCACCGGTGGCGGAGTTAGAGGTCGCCGCCGTCACACCTCCTCGCGCCAGATCAGGTCGAAGGCGGGGTCGCCGTTGCCGTCGCCTCGTTCCTTACCTTACCGGCGTCCGCCACTGCGACAGGCTGCCCACTGGAGACCTCGATCACCAGCCACTTCCTCCCCGCCGTTCCAGAGATGCTGACGCCGGTGGGTGGCTGGCATGGCCAGGGTCAATGTTGCTGCTCCTACACGCTGGCGAGGGGGTCGCATCAGCCGGCGACGGCGATGGCATAGATTTTTTTTTTGTCCCAGCAGTATTTCAGTTATTAGAGCATAAAATGTACAGTAAATTGTAAAAATATGTCAAATTCAATTCGTATCAATGATAGTAGATTCTCTCTTACAAGAATGATTTGTGCTAATAGTACTTGTGGTAAGCTTGCACTATTTCGGGATTATGCCAGTAAATTAATGTGGCAGGCAGTGACCGGCTGCTCTGTCCCTGTCGAATTTGATTGATTGCCATCCATTGACTGGTTGATTTGAAATCCTGACAATGTTTGATGCGAGGAGCCGCATGTATCTCCCATTAAATCCATTATGCAGGACAGTCAGAGGTCCAGAGTTCGTCCTTATGTCGACAGCTCATGTTCAAGATTTCAAGTACCGTGCGAGTAATAACAATCGAATGTTAGTATTGCTAGCACATGCGCAGGCTTACCCTAGTAGATTGTTCGACACCAGCACATGGCATAATTTGGGCGAAAGACTAGTCTGGAACAGACTGTGAAAAGCCCATCAAATTGTTTGAAGCAAGGACATGAGAATTTGACTGATCCCTGTGACCACCGGATAGAGTTCGCAAATAAAATAGACCCAGTGGTTGAGCCCATTCAGAGTCCTGAAGTGCTACCCCATTTTTACCCCATTTTTTAAGGTGATGACTGATGAGGCCTGAGGTAGGGATGTAACAAACTGGGAACACAGTTCTCCATCCATTGGTGGATGATTGGGATGGACCGACAAAAAATGTTTGTACACCACACAGCTACAATGTGTGAATCCACAAAAGGATCAAACATCTGTCAACCCATTTGTTCTTCTCTAGTTCTCCATTACATGCAAGCAGATTCAAGCTAAGAATAAAGCGCCGTCACAAATGCACCGAACGAACCAACCAACTCAAACGATTGCTGCCAATAAGCTACACAATGGGTCACCGCCATTGCTACCCTTTTCCGTGTGGAGACGCTATCTAATCTACTAGTAGTTCTGTAAACTGAGATTAACTAATGCACAACCTTTTACCTATGAATCTAACAATAAAATGGCTTAAACCTCTAGAAATACTGTACACTGCACTGCTACTCCGCACCAGGAGAGATGGATGCTAAGGGGAAGTCCCAGAATGGCCGATTTCCATGGATCCATCTCTGATGTCAACTTTACTCGGATGAAGCTGAAGGTTGAGTCTGTTCTTGTGGCTTCATCACCTTTGGAGGGGGGCCGCATAAACTCAGAACAACCTGAAACAACGAGTACTTCAAGGTATGAAACAGTTTTATGTTGACATGTGCAAACAGTACGAGATGACGGATGATTTAGATGCTAACCGGTAAGAAGATAAGGCCATGAAGAAAGCCTATGATGACAAGTGCCAAGTACATTTGGAAATAGTATACCTGTAATCATTTGGATAAACAAAGAGGCGCTTTAAACTAAGCTGTAATCCAAATATAGTGCTAAGAACTGTTGGTTCAGATGTAGATACCACAAAAACTTCAGACTTCGCAAAATGTAGGACAATAACTCCAACAAGTTTGGTCAAGGTGATTCCACTGAAACATCAAGGCACATGTGAGACTTTCAGTCCCAAATATGTTAGGATAAACTAAAATTAAAACCTAACACTTAAATCACGGTTTAGATACATTAATAACTACTTTCTAAACACATGTGAGACCAAGATAATATAAAGCTAGAAATACAACAACCAGAATCCCAGATGCAAAAATAGAACAAACTGCAATTAGACTCCAGCGTACAGGTTATTTACAAGTTTCAAAATATAAGTATGCAAAAGTTACACTGGAAATGAAATTGTTAAGAGTATATATAACACAGTCTCAACAAAACCCAGAACTCAAACAATCAAGAAGTAAAATCTAAAGAACTTCAAATGCTTGAGATTATGATGTTTATATTTTCTTGTTCAGGTCAATATTATCTCCACAGTATAAGCAGGAACTAGATGGCTAACCTGAATACAGAAGCCCCCATCGTCGATAGAGCCTGCCTTGCACGGTTTTCTCTATTCCCAATGCCTATCTGTATCTCAGAGAATGCCATCAAGGGTTTAAGAATGTCATGGAAAAGAAGAGCCAAGACAGAGAAAGACATATTTGCAGCAAAGTAGGTTTACATTCAATCCTATTTCTATGGTTCTACTTTATTGGGTATAAATGGGTTTTTAGTGCCAATAGGATTGTCTTATCATTTTTGTTGCTCCAGTGTCATAGACTGTGAATGAAACTGAAGTGTAAAATGGTGCAAAACCCAAGTGCCAAGGAGCTAAAATCTTCAAGCTATTACAAGTGCGCACCACTAACAGTTTCTGCAGAAGTGGACTCAATAGTGTGGTACTTGATTCTCTCCACCAAATCTTCTAAATACTTTATTCAAAACAAAACTAAGCACAGTAATACTTCAAGAATAATAAAGCATCTTGACTAAGGGCAACACTTTCCAATAACCATAGAACTCAGACATACTAAAATATTTTTAGAACTGGAATTTCACAATGAACCTACCATGAAGGCATGTGTGATATGAACACAGAATTCGACAGCAATTCCTATTGACATAACAAGGTTTACAACAGAAATTGCATTGAGCTGAATGCCAAGGATAGCCATCACTCCCTGCCAATAATATGGAAGATTTTTTTTAGAGATCGTATGGAAGAAAATTGGAACTGATGTTAGTATTTCTAATTGAAGATTGCAACGAAAATAATTTGACATCTGAAATCTGAAAGTGACTTTCTAGAAATGTTTTAGAAAAGAGCGAACTACAATGAGCAGTATTGTTACTGACTTCTTACTGTGCTGTAACTCCCTAACACAAAACAATAGCTTTACATATACAAGAAACCAGTAAACATAAAGGTCAGTAATGCCACCAAGTCAATGTAGGGTGTCTTTATGAGATTCTGGGGTTCTTTTATGCCTCAGCACAATTATTCCACAATGTAGCATCAATTTAACTAGTGCATAGATTTCCTGTTCACTACTTTAACTAATATTTGAATGAATCCTATAATTTTGGTAATCCAAGTTAAGCTAGTTGATATGATCCCATTTTTAAAAGAGCTAGTCAGGTTGCCAGATCACAACAGGAACCTACTTCATTTTGAAAACAATTTCTAATTTAGCATGTTTATATTCATTGCAGATAGCTAATTCCTATGAATTTAAACATACCATCAAGTCCAGAACTATCATGGCCAGCACTATTAAAATGATTATCGAAGCCCACAAACTGAAATCAATAGGCAGAATCAATTATCAAATCAGGCTGATTGAAGAGAAACAGAAAATAGTTAGCGCTAAGTTTCAAGGATGATTACCTGCTTGTGACTATGAAGCAAACAACAAACACTGTGCCTATCATTTTTTTTTGCACAAAGAACAACTATATCAGATAAAAGTAGAACAAACTGAGATAGATCTTGTATTTAGTAACTAACCAAGGCAAACACATATGTTCATGATAGCCATCTTCCATACGCCCAGGTATTGCTCAAAAAATATATAAAATACTGAATATGGGAAAATTTGCATCTGCACAGCCAATACATATTGAAAACGTTATTGGAAATACAATATAGTTGTGTTATACAAGCAAAAGCTCAGTACAACCAACTTAGTTGAAAAGATAAGGATCATATCATAAACCTGTAACTCTTGAAATTTCTTTTCAAGGACATGCAAAAGGATGTAACTCTTGAAATAGATCATAACTGCCATCATTTAATTTTAATTCTACGCACAATTTTATCAGCAGAAGGCCAAAATAATCAGCATGACCCAGTGGCTGGTTACTATTTTATTAAGTTAGTTCTTTCAATACATCCATTAGTAACCATCCTTTCATATAAAACAGTTAAAGGGAAGTACCTGTAAATCTTTGGACATTTTAGAGCTGAAGTCCCGTGCAGCTTTCATTGAATTAACATAATCACTCTAGAAGGGGAAAAAAGGTAGAGCACACATAACACTTACATTTGACAATGTTGGAGGGGGACAACAATGATAATATGGCAGGTTGCATTGCATTTTTAGTGAATTACCTGTTTATTGAGGGGAGTATGGTATGTTCGAAATGCTGACGCTTGTATAATGCCAGTTTCATAAGCTGACAAAGAAATAGGGTAGAAAGTACGTTCAGAGGAAGTATTACACTGTACTTCAATCAACTAAAATCCTTTTACATCATATAAATTACATGAAAAAACCTCAAAGCCATCATAATAATAAGACAGATTATTGCATATAGTACATACCACTAAGGTCCAAACTTGTAGAATAAGCTCCTTTGCCACCCTTAGAACAATCACTCGATGGAAGTGCATCAAGAAACCATGGAAGTTTCTCTTGGAATTGAGTTGTGGATGGGCGTCCATTATGCAAGTCTGATCGTAGGAAGCACTGAGACAAGAGCATGCAAAGTAGATCAGACATGATCCCTTTGTAATTAATTAATATATATATATATATATAGCCATGTGTGGATTGTGCCTAAAATAAAATACATCCATTACACATAATAGGACACAGCATTGCATAATATGACAAAATATAATTAATTGACCAGAGTATATTATTACCGTTGTACAATTATTGCATGCTCCACTTGCACTACATGAGCTTGAGTCTTGATCATGTTGACAGCATGGAGGCTGCGAATCAGAATTTGAACTGTTACACACCATACAATAGACTAGAAAGTAGAGGAAAGTCATTAGCCTTATTGGGTCATCCCTGCTGTTGATATAAAAAGGAGTAGGTTGGTTTTGTTCCAACTAATACAAATACATGGATGAATTACTCCCCTAAAATAATAAAGGAGAAATCTTGAACCTGGTCATCTGGTGGACAATAACTTCCATTAACAAATTTTCTACAGCATCCAAATGCTTCAGGAGACATCCATATTAGGAAATCATCAAGCCATGAAGCAGCAGGTTTAGCAATGTAACTTGTCTCCGGAGATAATGATTGTTTTGCTATCTGCATTGTTGTAATCATCATGTTATATAGAATGTGGTGTTTCCAATCATTGATGATCTGTCACACCCAATGCTCAACAAAACTACATTGAGTAAGATGTAAGCTTGCAGCAGGAGCTGAAAACGTTGTAGTAAGATCATTCATCTCTAAGATGTGTCATGCAATTAAACTGAACTAACAGATCCATCATTCTGGTGCTATAATTTGTGTTCATCATACTAAAAAAAGGACCATCAAAACACAACCGATTTTATACCTCGTTCAAAAGAGAATTTGAATTACACTTGTTGATTGAACATATCTGATTTGTATGTTCCGATGCAGAGCTGTAAACAATATAAAACAAATTAGGAACCAAGTTATACTGATTTCAGTTAATAGTTAATCATGCAATTCAGAAGAGCTCAACAAAATAGCTCATGCAAAAACATGGAAACTTAATTAATTTTTGAACTCTCACCATTTCTTAAGAAACCTAAAGAGAAGAATTGTAGATGGGTGGAGGAAAAGGCACAATGCTTTGCAAAGGAATTATTTAATAGCCCATCTTATTTTAACAAATATATGTGGTAGGCACATAATCATACACAACAAGGAGTAGAGAATATTTGAAGAACTGAAGAAACTAGAACAACAGTAGAGTAGCAATGATTATTACTTGACTGTTTTCCTTAAATTATTTGGAAAGATACATGTTCTAAAAGGGCATTCAGGGAAAAATTGCACCACTTTTCATGAAAAAAGTTTACCTATAATTGAAGTTCTTCACGACAAAATATAGTGGTGGGCCAACTTTCATGTATTTTGCAAGATCATCAAAATAATCCTGCCAATATTATTGTGAGAAATACCCTGAAATAGGTAGGTGACTGGAGAGCCATAAAAACCGGTAAAGAGAATAGGCACAGAAGCCAACCTGTAAATAGGAATCTTGTGGTAGAACACTTTTTTGCTCCAATCCTGGTTGAAGTCTAGTAGACAATGCCTATTAAGCAGGTTGAACACTAAAAGTGAGCAATAACATAACTTTTCAGGAGCACACAGAAGAAATACAAATATTAACAAGAAGAGAGACGATCACACAGTTCAAACTACAATGAAAATGCCTAGAGCAATGAAAGGATCAGGAAATAGATGAAGCCATCAAAAGTATACAGCAGATGTTCTTCAATAATGCGGCCGTGGAATTTATTGTACTTTTTACACATGCTCAGAGAAACATGAGATCCATAATAACTATAACACTCATTTCTATTTGAAATACAAAGATATGCAGCCCTCATGTGTATTCTCTATAAAATAGTAGCTAGAGCACAGAGTGATAGTCATTACATCTTGTATTATGTAGTAGGTGAGTACCTTGTAAACAAACAAAGGCCAAACCCCATCCTCCTGTAATCGTTCTAATTAAGACATCAAATAAGTAAATGTTAAGTTTGTCCTATGTGTTTTCATTTTTTCTAAGTAGACAAGTTGCCAGTGAGGGCATCCCTTCCAAAAGTTGGAAGGCTACATTTTGTCTAGTTCATTCATTTGCTCCAGATTTTTATTAGTGAGCTGCTGTCCTTGCAACATCCAACTAGACAAAGAACAGACATACCCAAGTTTTCTAAGTATAGAATTGTGAGTCTCTAGTCCCACTTTTATGAGAGAACTTCATTGCAAAACATTAAGTGAACTCGATTGCTACTTATAACTCATATGTTCACCTGATTTAAACTACTTAATAAAAACTAGTTAATAAAAGTGCAATAATCAATAACCATGATCCTATGAGCACAAAACAGTGAACTTACTATGCTTGCAAATGAAAATCCTACAAATGCAGCAATCACAATAAACTTCACTGCCCGATAACGGAGAATTGGTGCATGGACATCCTACAGGAAAACAGAGCAGCATAAGTTTATCAATGAAGACAAGAAAATATTGAGAATCTCAAACATGGATAAAAGGTAAAAATTGACATTCAAAGATAAGAATAGCAGCATTTAATCTGGCGAACAAAATGTAAAACACTTACCTTCATGTATCGTGCAAGCAATGGAAGCCCCTGGTGGTTAGCACCTAAAGTTTGTAACGCAATAAAAAGGTAGACCATTAGAGAAAAGTCTAAATGACCAACCATTTACTGCTTCTAGCCTCCCCTTTTTGTTGCTTTGCAAATGCCATATTTTGTTGGCTACTTACCATCAGAAGCAGCAGCACTTGATTTAACTCTCACACAAGGCACACAATCTATCCTTTCATCTTGAGCCCTCCTGAAATCAAGTACAATAAGGGCCACAAAGGCTGAAACTTGGAGAAGGAAATCCAGAAGCACCGCCAATGCTGCACAAGACACAGTTGTTGGTTGAAATAAGCTCCAATAGGCCAAGTAGGGATAAAAGCAAGAAATGTAAGGAAACTAACCAGCAAACATGGAAAACACTCTGGTCGCAGGCATTGGATTGATTGCACTGACAGCAAAAGCTAAAACTTCAGCCAAACTGGCCAATGTAATGGATGGTCCAACTTCCACCAGTGCAGTACTTATTCGTTCTTCCAAGTCGAAGCCATCTGGTTGGCGTTTGACAGCATGCACAAGAATACACATGTTGTCCACACCGACCTAACCACAATCAGAATAGTAAGTTTTGTTTTTCAAATAGCAATCTAGCATCTTACTACCAACAATATTGCAAACATTTGAAATTTTGTTCTTGTTCCAACACACATAAATGTCTCCCAGTTTATCTAGTGGAGCAATGATCTGGCACCTACCTTTTGAACAAATAAAATATTAAACTGAGTAGCTGTATTAACCAACCACCAAATCTCTTTCAGGAAAAAAAATGGTGGATTCAACAAATAAAAAGGTTCCTAAAAAAGATAAACAAAAGACCCCACGGCAAGCAATTCAAAGTAGACACCAATTAGTTTAATAAGTGGAACAAAAACATTGGAATCAAATATTATTAATCATAGTCAACAAGAATTAAACATGATAGTATCATGTGAAACCAAACTGTAGCAGATGATTCAATAATAAGCATGATGTATTAGCTCATTTGCATCTCAAATGTTTAGGCATAATATATTTTATTGTTTTGATGTAGTAGATGAAGAAAACACCAGAAAGGACGTTATTGGATTGAAGAGCACAAATTAGACAATAATGTACCAAGATAGAAGACTTACAGCCAATACTAGAAACGGAATTACTTCCATTATGATTAGAGTTGATTTCACTCCGATTGCACTGAAGAATCCCATTGATCCTAGAACTGAAAGCATCACCAGGACAACCCCAGACAAGCCAAGAAGTACCTGGAATCTATCTTGTTAAATGTTGGTAAAGTCCAGATGCACAGTAACACAAGAAATATTTGCATAGTAAAGTATCACAAACTTGTGTTATATCATGAGTTTTCAGCTAGTTTTTATATTTAATATTGAGGATATCTTTAGTATTTAAATAACACAAAGTTTAAAATGTGAATAAATATAATATTTTAGATAGTTCTTATAATACTGCAAACATAAGAAACAGATTTATGCCTGAATGATTAAAAGAAGTTGAATGTGTCACGTTCATACCTTTGATGAAATAAATAGTGACAGCAAATGAGAAGGTCGGTCACCGATAGTGAATGATATGTAGGCAAACATCACAATATAGCTAATCTGATTTCAATCAGAGGAGTACAAAATAAGAACTGCTGAAACTTATATATGTTTCACAATGTGGAGTCTTGTGTATGTGAGATATTTACCACTATTGTAATTGCATCAGCTGTACTCTCTCTGTTTAATTCATCTTGGATAGAACTCTCGGATGAGAAGGATAATTTAAGATTCTGTGCTAATACCATTGGAAGTATTTCTTCCTGCAAAAAAATTTACAATTGATTTTTTCTTGAAAGGTATATTGTTTGATACGATCACAAGATGATTATTATTTCTTAAAGTCATAGAAAGAATCTACAGAATACTGAAGGTAAAAAAAACTGAACAAAGAGAATATTGCAAATACTACAGGCTATAAATCATAATAGAGAAGACTCAGTTCAGCAGCAATTTTAGTCACTTCCGTACAAATGACATGAGCAGACAGGTAACTACCATTTACTAGATCAAAGCATTTAGGAGATTCCACGTGCCAGGTGAATTGGCTCACAATAGCAAAGAAAGGAGAAAACAAACAACAAAACAATCATGTTCCTAGTTAATGTCCTGAGCAGAAATTGAAATCTTGGTAAGAGGAATTTCTCACCCCCACTGATTACCCTGGCAACCAAAAATTTTAGTAATTTCAGAAAAAAGGTGTTCTATCTTATTTAATTTGGCTTTGAAGTTTTACGGAAAAGGAAAAAAATGCGGAAGCTTCCTTACTTAAATTCACAAACTCTACCTCCAAGTACTCAAATACCATCAGGCCAAGTGACTTTCCTGCTGTGATTTAGGTCGTTAAATATTTTATATTTCAATCTAAGATTTTTAAGTTCTGGAATTCCCCACCAGTTCATACAAATAGCCAAGCCACCAATAGTACTAGTTTTCAGCACAGAATGTTTTCCCTGATACAAAGCCCAAAACTCTTAAAATCGTAGTATCTGAGTTCTTCACATGTAGAGCCATGCAACTCAACTTTTCTCTAATGTGCTTCACAGGAATATGAAGCTTTGGATAGTTTACTTTACTAATGATCAGACAAGGCTTGTTCTTTACGCAGGGAAAGCAGGGACTGGGGAAGTACTGTAATGGAATCTGCTTTCAAGAAATTGCAGGGAGCTGACTTGTAAAGAACAGAAATCAGTTAACGGTGGATCTGTACTGTAGGAGAGCTGCTAGAAGAGATAGAAGTTTATAAACTGAGTGAAATTGTTCACCTTAACAAGATTGACATATGCCCTTTCCCAAGCCACAGCTTTCCCATTCTCCTGTCCTGTTGCCTCAACCTTGTTGTTCACAGGATATGTTATTACAAATGCAGAAGCCTGACAACAATGGGAGGTTGAGAAGTGGGCTATAGGAACAATGAATCTATGAAAATGTTTTTAACAGAGACTTGTAGAGCACACTACCTCAGTAAAATTTTTTCCTGGAAAACCACCTAATATGATACTAGGATCAATAGGTGACTGAAAAGTACTCAAACATTTCTCTTCAGAAGTGTAATGCTGCAATACAGTATAAATCGTTAAGTATTTAGAGAAACCATTTACAACCAACTGACAGAACATATTCAGTATCGTTTTAGTGTGGTGTCTGCATGCACCATCATCAAAGTTGAAGATAGTAGTTTGTACACTAGCATATGTGTAAGGGTAATTGTGGTATTATACAATTGTAGTGGTAGTCTAGGGTTGTCTTGTATTCATGTATTCTTTATATTGTCTTTTTGGATTTTGGACCACATTGAATTGAATCTTCCTGAGAACTTAAGCAATAATATTTTATTAAAAGCTCATGTTGTAACTTGAAATAGGAAAAGATAGAAAAATGGAAATTACATAAGTTGAAGTCAGACTACCAGAAAAACATGGACCTGTAGAGATTTCAACTCTAGTGATTTACCTGAAAACAAAACTTAGCGTGGTCTATACCCAAATCATCGTACTTTTTAGAATCCAGCTGGAAATACTGCAATGAAGAAATCATCAGTTTAATATTTCTGGGTGGTAAGCTTAGGATTACAAGGGATGGAAAGGATTATGTATATTTAAGAGAGAATAAGTTGATTTCCATGTATGAGCTAGATAGTAGATATTATCATATTATTAAATCATCACCTGCAGAACACTTTGAGAAGCACAGTCTGTACCAAGTGGATTTAAGCATATGTCAGCAAGCGATACTGTTGACCCAGAATAATTTGCGCGCAGGTCATCAATCTTTGCAATTAAAAGAGACGTGAGAACCACAATGGCAGGTGCAGTATGGAATTAGTATTACTATAAGGATATAGTACCTTTTTCTGAATCTGAAATAGTAATTTCATATTGTTGTCATTTACTATTGTAGGAGCTTCAGACCCACCCGATGTAGAAGTGGATAACACAAGCTGTAGTTAGGAAAATAATTGACAACAGAATTTACAGTTTAGAATATTCACCCTCAAATGGAAAATAGGACAAAAAAACATGGATAAGAGATTGATGTCAACACAGGAAAAATAGTTAGTTTATTTGCAGGATGTCAGGAACTAAGTTAATACAGTGTAACAAATGTTAAATTAAAACAAAACAAATTCACAAGAGATGAAAAGACCTGCTCAATCCTATAGAATGGTGCAAGATGACTATCAAAATATTGCTTCTCATCAGCAGCTCGACTTCCAGAACTAACCCAAAGCTGCAAATAAAGGAAAAGGTAAATCATAAGTCAATGAAACATAAATTTACACCGTACATGTTTAGTTCTTAATAATGTCAATTCAACTTTTCTACCATGATTGTCATTGTTCTTAACGATGTCACTTGAATGGGGAGCGATGACAGATACTAGATATATTTCTTTTTACGCTTACAAGTTACAACAATGCCACAGTTACAGCCTTAAGGATAATTCCATCATAAGAGACTGCTGAAGTATGTGCTCTTTCATTGTCACATTTACTCTGTTTTTCCTTTTCTTTTGCTAATACCTATTATTTCTAGTTAGGTATTCATCACACTACTTTGGGCAAGGCTAATTTTTGTATGTTCCTTTGGCAAGGTAAAAGAAAGGATGCTAACTAAAATGGCTCTAAACATAGAGAATATAAAAGTACACTTGATTCTAAAATATGTTCGAAAAATTGTAGTTGACAGAAAAATTCCTAGATATAGAAAATTGCATATTCTAAAAGTGATATACAAAATTAGTTGTTTCCATTTATATATTTGAGAGTTGCAATCAGTAAATCTCGTACTGAATTTTAACCTATTGAATTAATCAATCTAATACTGAGTTTCATTTCTTATGCTTCAACTTCTACACATGTAACATCAAACTAACTGACACAACTAACATTGAACATAGAAAACACAAATATTAATTATAGATGTAGTGTCTTCTAAAATTTTAATTATGCATGATTGTTGATATTCAGCAATAGTAAAATAAGGGTTATTACTATAATTACGATGAGGATAATGTGGATGATAAACTATATACCTTCTCTGGTCGTATTTCCACCTTGAAACGAATTAGACCAATGCATAATAGGGTAGGGACAAGCACAGATACAAATAACACAAGAAGAGGATGTTTAGCTACAAAAATCCCATGCTTCCTGCAATACTTTCAACAGGTTAACACAGTAACTAACACCAGCAATAACATAACTATCTGAATACAACTGGAGACAGTGTCCAACCTAAAGAAAGTTGACATGTATGTTTGAATAACAGAAGGATGTGCTGATTGGACAGGAGTGGGTGCAACTTCAGATACCTGATATGTAAAGAGATCCACCAAATCACATAACATATTTATTATTATCTTGGAACTATGCAGACATCTTTTGGAGAATTGAAGACCTAAGGAAATGCTAGAAGGAACCAGAGACAAATAGTTTAACAAGCAAGCAAGGTCTAAACTTAGATAGTAATATGACTGCAAAGAACCTGAGCGGAACTATCAGGGATCTTGTCATTGTTGCTTGAATGGAGCTTATCTTCAGCATTTTTCAAAGGTTTCGTTTGTGAGAAGATGCTAGTTCTTCGTGTTCTGCATAAGAATGTCCACAATAAAAATATGCACAATAACACAAGGTACACAACCACCAGTGAGAAGTCCAAGCATTTGGCCTGTAGATATCAAAATGAATGACAGTTAAGGGCTAAGTGACAAATAAAATCCAGAACTTTTTAAAGACTTTTTTTTTGAAAGATGAAAATCCAAAAGTAAAAAAGAGAAACCTCTGTGACTAATAATCCAAGATTATTTGTGCTTCCAGATTTTAAACCCATAAAGTAAAGTTGATAGTTTTATGATCAACATTCTGGCATGTTTTTAAACTGTAAGAGAAATAAGAATTGAAAATTGACCATCCTCTATGTTATGGCTGAACAATAAGTGTATCATCTATCTATATAGACAAGGTGCACTTCTGATCATCCTTACATGTAGATGAGGTGCAGTGTAACATATAGAAGACATGGAAACCAATTAATTTATTATCACCTAAGATGATAGCACATGTTTTATGAAAATTATGTACAACCATCTATTAGTCAAGAGTTTAATTTTACTGTGCTTCCATAGGCACATGGTAAAGGTGTGTGGACACTCTGAAAATCCACACCCATTCATCTATAATCAGTATGGCATCACACGTGCAGTCCATTTGCATTCGACTAGTATCACATATGTGTTTGACCCACGTGGCCTGCCATAACCAAGACCACATGGCAGGTGCCAAACCATTTAACAAGGAAGTTCTGTTACTCCTCTATCAGTAATCATTTCTTTTACTTATTAGCAAAAGTAACACTGCAACGTTGTAAAAAGAAATAGAAAGGAAGGTATATTAGGTTTAAATCACTTCTGCATTTGTTCACAGATGTCAATAGCAAGACAGTAGCTACCTTCAGAGAACCCACATTAACTGAACAGGAGGTTTCTGATTTCAACTGAGGCAACAAGGATCCCGTGCAAACAGAAGAAGAAGGACAATCTCCACACGAACAGCCCAAAGATGGATCTCCACAAGAATAAATTGTAGCATTCAGTGGCTTCACTGCAGACGCACCACTAATATCGGATGGGAATGTTATCAAATAAGGTGAACCAATCTCATTAAGGTTGGCCTGACGCCCAATAAATGACAGCCACTCTGCAATAGCAAGTATAGAAACCAGTAATTGCAAATGAGCCAGATTACATTGTTAAGAACACATGCATGCTGATTGCATAGTTTATTGTCAACCTGGTAGTATCAAAGCTTAAAAGTATCAATTGAAAAATGCAAATATAGATGGGTTACTAACCAATAGTGCCAAAACTGAATTTTTAAAGGGAAGGAAACAGGAAATGTAGCTGCAAACTGGCAATTACTTGGAAATTTTAACAGGCATCAGGACAGAAGTACTCAAGTGCATACCCTCTTACCTTTGTAATTTTTAGCACCACCACCTAGGAAATCCATTGCCCGTGTGTTCAGTGTACCAAACTTAACATCCTTGCAGGAGTTGTATAGCCCTTCACCATAGATACTTGTTAGATAGTAATCTATGCCATTAACAGTCATAGTGTTATTAACCTGAAATAAACAGAGAGCAGTATATCTTGTAAATTTCAATAAGGATACAAAGAATTTATCCATATATCATTTGAATATGTTTACAATGTAAATGAAAATAAATGATATGCACCAAAAACATTTGAAACAAGGTCTTCAGAAAATCTCATAAATACTTCTATGCAGAGAATGTTTAATAAGAAAAGAGAGACCCGTTTTACTGAAGTCACGTTAATGAAGAGGCTTTGGTTTGGGGAACAAGACATTTCACAAAAGAGATTCAAGAAATTCCTCAAGCATGCTGGGCATCCAACAAGAAATGGAATAGCCTGCAGAAAAATTGAAGTTACCAACTGCCACCAAATTGACTCTATTGGAGCATAGTCATTTATAATAGAAAATTGTGAAGAAGATGCTATTCATTAGATATTGAAAAATTAATCAACTTGTTCAACTTAGACAACATTCATTAAGAACATATCAGAATACCACAATAGAATAGTGAAAAACATGACATGCTCAACTTAGATAAGATTTCTTAAGAATACATTCGAATTTCCACAGTAGAATGATGAACATGGTCTGTTAGAATAGAATCAAATGGATTACTGACTTATATGAGACAGGAAAAGGAACTCAACAACTAACGATTTAATTGCATCATAATTTACTAAGAATTGCAGAAGGAATAGGGAATAACACAACAAAGACCAACAACATCAAATCACAGCCATTCATCATCATCATCAAGCCTTTCAGTCCCAAGTAAATTTGAGTAGTCTAGAAATTTGTTGGCAGATATTTATTTGCTGCTAGATACAAGTCAACCTAATCATGCTCCTAGAAACTTCTTGAAATGTATTTTTTTTATCAAAACCAGATTTAATAAGTGATCACTGATTAGAATAACTGGAATGAATAACAGGATTTATCGAGTCAATAGGAATCCCATGATAAAACAAAGGAAACATGTCATTAATAGGTTAGGTTCATGTTTGGCTGCTTGTGGGTTCACCAAATAATTGTTTGAGAAATAAATGTGTGGGTAATGAATGCAATGGAAAATTTATCCAGCATTCTGCTAAAGGTTATGTTACATGCAATCAATGTGCGTGAGCTGCCATTTTAAGACAACTTCCCTAGGTGATCATATTTCCTATCAAATAATGATGTGATACAGCATTGATATCTTAACTCAAGTGTACAGTCCATACTCTTCTCCGATGGTCAGGTAGACTATTACCTGTTGCACCTGTTGATGTAATGTGTCAAACTGATCTACCGTACAACAGACATCGCCAGTGATAGTTGGGCACAAACTCTGAATCCTCGTAGAAAACAAAGTATCTGGCTGGAAAGGCAATCACAGCATTATATAAGCAAATAAACCATATCGGCATATTTGTACATATTCTATGCAAAGATAATAAGGGAAAAATACTATGATTTCTCTATAATAGGACTGGAGAGCAAGCGGCAGGACAGTGTTTCCTGCTATGTTATATTTGCACCACATAACCAAGGGTTGTATTGTCACCTTAACAGCTTTGGTTGCATTCACACAGTTCAAGACCTTCCCATCACTTCGTTGGGCACAAATACCGTACATGGAACAGTATCCTTCTGCAGGTACCCTAAGGAAGCAAAAACAGCTAAATGAATATGGTACCACATTGCACGCCTATATTTTTAAGCACGGAAAATATAGGCCTAATGCAGGACCTATCAAGTAAGTTATGATCTAAGAAATGATACTCTTGGTTGAACACAGGTCAGTCTTGACAAATTACCTTGAAGTACCATTAGATTGCTGGGCACTTGTGGGAGGCACGAAAAAAACAAGCTGCGTCACAGGAAAAAGTGGTTCAAGTCCAACAATTTGACAAGACATGAATAAACTGAAGCACAAACCATTCAACATCATGTATTGATGCGGAGTTGCGGACTACATCTATCCAATAGGCTTATTAATGTAAGCCAGTTGTGGGAGGTTTTGACAGGGCTAAAATCATCCTTAAACTTCAACAGACCTAGGAAATATAGCTAAGTTGTGAATTATTTGCAGCATTCACTACACGATTTTAGCTAGCCAGTTTAAAATAAATTTCCAACGAAAATACGAGATAATTGAGAAATTTGACCGCAATCATCAATCCCATAAAACCTAAAATCCCAATCAACTACGTGGCAGCAGCACACATTTAAGACAATATGACACCAAAACAAAAATCCAAACAGAGAGGAAAGCACCGCCATGCTACAATCCAATAGACAAACGCAAAAATAAACTCAAAACAGCCCAATTGAACTCCAGACAGCTCAGATGAACCAAATTAGTTTCTCAAACACGTAGCAGAACACATGACGACCACTTCGATGCCAATGAGGCAAAAAAGGCACATGGTTCCAGACATCCGATCCAGGACCGCCGTTCATGTCAGAAACTACTAGTGTAAAATTGGCCGAACATTGCAGCATACATGGAGTCTGATATGCTTCCAAAACTCTTAACCAATCCAAAAGCAGCTTCCGAATGCATACTAACGACAAAGCAAGGTAAAAAAAACACGCAGTAAAATTGCTCAAACAACTTCGAAAATCTACCTAGCAGGAATAAAATACACTCCGCCGTATGATCGAACCAACAATTTCTGCCATGAAAACCAGGAAGTAACGGAGTTAACAACTCCTGACAGGGACACGAAGGGTTCAAATCCGGAAGCAGCACCAAATCCCAACTGAAACCCAAGCCCCCCGGCCGGCGGCGGCGACACCATACAAGCCAAACGGCCAACACCACCACGCGCTGCCCGCCGAATCGGTGGGAATGAGGTGCTCACCTTCATCATCAGAGCCACCGCCACGGCGGCGAGGGCCGCGCCGCAGCCGCAGGGGATGCCTCGCCGGCGCCGGACGAGCGCCATCCCCTCTCTCGATCTCGAGCTCTCTCCCAATCTCGAGCGTGAGCGCGGAAGCGGAATGCCGGAGTGGAGAAGGTGGAAAACGAGACGAGGCGAAGGGGGGCCACGGGACTCTCTTGCGCCGGGATGGAAGGTTGGACTTTCTGGAGTAAATTGCACTAGTGCTCGACCATATATACTGCCGAGCTGAGCTGCCGCCGAGACGATGAAGCGGTGGCACGGCACCACCGCACGCCGAAAAACAACAAAAGAAAAGGGATTTCGTTTCTGATTTAGTAATATTTTATTATGGGTAAGATCCCGTCCGTGATGCTTTTTGAGCAGGCCCCGCATGTCAGTGGTCTGGGTTCTAGAACGTTTGCTATGCGTGTGGGCGCGGAGAATGTGGTGGGACCCATCCGTCTGTGAGACACTCGTGGAGACTGACGCGTTTGGGAATGGAATTATGGAATGGTGGGTGGGATTGGTAAACAGACTGTGTACCCCTAAATGATCAGGAACTGGTCGTTACCCAATCGAATGAAATATTTACGTTCCATGTAAAAAAGTAAACTTTAAGGAAATGCTGAGTGATGGTCCTGCTTGAACAATTCTATTTCATTTTATTATTTCCCTTAACAATTTTACAACAGACCATAGCTTTCTCTCCACATTTTTTTCTCCTATTATCAACTCCATTTCACATGAATCCGTGGTCCACATTTCTAAGTGATGTTACCTATTACCGTTTCAACGAACTGGCACGGCACAACATGGGTTGGGGGAGTTTCTAGCCTTGTTTAAAACGGATGAATTTTACAGAAACATTGAGGAAATAAAGTAATTCTATAAAAAATCTCAGATGAGTATATGGGTAGCACTAATATATCTAAGGACGTCAAATACAACTAGCTTTTAACATATGTAGGCTAAGGTATGGCATTTCCGTTTGGAATGTGAAACTGTCTATAGACGATCTTAGATTAAATGATATAGACGGTATTAGAGTATAATCAGTGGTTTAGACAACTACCATATATATAGGGGCTGATTGGTTGGTGCTCTAAGTGGAAAGATGCCTGACCTGACCCCTCCCTGATGCATGCCTGAGTAGTGTTTAGTTGGTGCCCTGGTGATTTCCATGGTCGCCTGGCCTGAATCAGTCTTGTGCATTATTAGCCTAAGTCCGGTTTCCCATTTCGGACGCCAGAGCGTCGGGCGCGAGTTGTATTGTATACATGTCCTGGCATGCAGGTGCTTGGTGAGTCTCAGCAATTAATCAATCGGAAGTCTAGCACGGGTTTGGTTTGGAACTTATTTTTTCTCTCCAGTAATTATATATGGAATCGTTGTTACTGCTGATAATACAAATCAACACCAGTTAATCAATGATTATTGGTAGACAAGTAATGGTGGATAAAATATATGAACTTATTAATCCATATCCATTTCTTTGTTGGGAAAATATCTATTGAGTTAATACGTATCATCTAAAAGTTTAATATCATCATCTAAAAGTTTAATCTCATCTAATCTATTCTCAGGCACAAATCATCAACCAAACAAGTTGAGCTCAGGCCTGCCAGACCAGGCATATTTCATCAGAATCTCATGTAGCTCTCAAGCTTATGTTTTTATCGAGTATGTTGCTGACTAACCAAACAGATTCACAGTCTTTCCACGTCATATCTAGACAGTAAGTAGATAACCACTACAATGGTATAGAAGGTATTAAGTAATCTAGTATTAGCCTGTCGGTTAATCAGCATACGTCAATCTTCTCTCTCTTATATCTCTTCCTTACACGTTATAAAAAATTCTACGTGACATCTTCTCTCGTATGCTTATGTCATATCATTGTTCATGCCTTTATAAACTATCCATTAGATTATATGTTGATTAATAGGCATCAATCTTCCCTTTCATATTTCTCTTTCTTCCGTATCATGAAAATCCTACATCTTCTTCAGACGGGTAATGTTACATTACTGTCACTTCCTAAGAAATATTATAGACAGTAAAAGTAGTTTTTCCTTTCTTTTTATTTTGTAAGGGAAAGAAGGTATTACATTCCTTCCTAATATACATGTGCCGGATGTAACAAAAAAAAGTACTATTCGTTCTGTGCAAGTTAGTTGTCTATGGTTGATATGATTACTCCATATTTTTCTCTTTTTTTCTTATAGTTGTCTATCTTTAACGTTTCTGACCTTTTTTGTAAAAAAATAACACAACAATAAGTGGGTTTGTAGATAGTATACTAGGAAGAAGTAGAACTGTACAGGGGACTGAAAACAACAACCCAGACAAACAATAAAACATTGATCCTTATTTTTAAGAACGAAGATATTGAACCACTGTTGCATTATTGCTACTTTATAGTCGTCAAAGATAACGATGTTGTTTTCCCCCTCGCCATGCAATTGGAATGCGTTGAATGAATGAAATCTACCTGTACACAAAAGAAGTGAAGCAGACAGTTTGGTTGGTCAGAAACAGTTAGACGGATATTAGTAAAAACTGATGCGTTATTTTCGTGATGCGATATTAGTAGAAACAGTTGACCCTTTTTAATGGCTTGTGTCAGAGAATCATATAAGATTTGATCAGGAGTAGGCATGCTAGCTACGCTTGATTTGTACGTGTCAGAAGCCTGATCTCGTCAATTTCTCATAAAACGAAATCGTACGTGAAACTATATATTGAACCGCACATTTAGACAGAAGATAGTGGTTAGAAGCTTTATGGACCATATTACCACAGTGCTCTTCGATCTCAAAACGTCAGTAGCTAGCTGCCGTTCTAGCCTTCATCCAGGTGAGCACCCTCTGTCCTGCCTGCACACGCACTGCTTCGCCAAACAGGCGTCAACAAGCTCCATGACCATCGTGAATGCAGCAGGTGCTGATGCAAGTAATGATTTGCTTTTGCGCCAAATGCGTTCGTCTATGGCGCGCGTCCCTTTCTTACCAAGCAAAGCCCAACTCCCCTTAATTATCACTTTATCGGCTTCATCGTGGTGGATGAAGGAAACAAAGTGCAGTGGCCCTTAATTTGGACGGTCTTAATATTTCTGGAAGGCCATTAGTGCTCCTACCGGAGTGCTTTACTACTCAAATCTCCATTTGCGCAAACAGTGTCTCAGGCCAGCTCGTGCTCGAAAAAGGCGCAGAGCAGCAGTGATGCAGTGGCACGAGTCAGTCGTGACGACCGCCGAGCAGCGTCGACTACTCCTACATCAGAGAACTGCATGTCACTCAGCCATTCATTTTTAAAAAAAATCTTTCAGAGACTTTCAGTTTAACATGGAGTTGCGAAGAGACTGCGTATGATGCCGAGAGGATCAGAGAGCAGAGAACCAGAATACGATATCTTGGCAACGACCCGCAAGTTGCACCCTGCGTTTGTGGTGGTTGATCTGATCGCCATCCCCTATAACTCCGTATTATTGAGAAGCTGTTTAAAGGCTTTGAGCTATCCCAACTCGAGATATAATTAATTAGCTGATACTTGCAAGTTGCAGACTAGCTAGGCCCCGGGAAAACTTATCAAACTATCTCACGAGTTCATCAAGCTTCCCCATCGATCATCGCAGGCATATACGCAACTCCTCGCCAACCGGTTCTTCCTCCCATACTATCACTATGGCAGCCGCTGGTCCTGTACTACGTACTCCTACTCCGATATAGCATATACACGTACTTCGGTACTTGAGGTCACCACCCACCAACCACGGAGCACAACACCGACGTCCCTGATTGATGCTTGATATGGACGACTGATGGGCAATTAACGGGACCATTACAGTACCATCCAATCGAAGATTCAAAGGCGGAAGCGAGATGAGAATATTAATTTTCTGTATTTGCCTTTCATTTTTCTTCTTCTGGTGGTGGTGTCCCTATCCCTATCATATCACTAGTTGGAATTTGTAGTGCAGTTTGGACCTGTCCCATTAACGAACTGGATTCGATCGGCTCACGCAGCCACTCTAATGACTAATCTGAGGAGAGTAAGCTTTCCTGTGTTCGCGTGCGTTGAGTCGTCGCAAAGTCGATTTTTTTCTGTCACAACCCTGTATGGAGTTCCTCAGTTCTTCGTATCACCATAGTAGTTTTTCCCGTAGTCCTGCATTTTTTTCTATACTAAAAAATAAATTTTCCTACACCCTGGTTTCGTTTTTATATGTGTGGGATAAAAAATCTATTTAGGTCTATAACCCATTTTTATGAATTAACACTAAAAATAACTATATATATATAAATAGATGGTCATATTTTTATGTATAGTAATTAAACTAAAAGGGCAACCAATCCCACTGAACTCTACTCCTCCTCTTGGTCCTCCCTCACCACTTCTATATGTGTCCTTACCATTGCACCTGACCTCTTTTTTACACCCTCCCAAACAGGCCCGCCTCGATGCCCACTGGATCGAGCACTAGTAGGCCTCGGTAGACAACGATGATGTCAAGGCCTCTACGACTTGAGAGTAGCAGATTTAGTATCGGTGGGCTCGAGAGTAACATATCCGATGCAAGCAGAGACGACGTCAAGGCCTCCCATAGACTTACAAGCGACAAATCCTACGTGACGGACTCAGAAGAGTCAATCTAGCAATGGTAACATCAACAACCTCCTGTGAGCTTGAGAGCTGTTGATTGAGCGACGGTGGCCTCATGAGCTGCTTGTCCAACCTTCTTTTCCTCCTTCCTCTTCCAACATTGCACCGTCACCACTGCACCACCTGCGAGCTCTAGAACCAAGTGGAGAGTGTGTGGCAGCACCAGGCTACCTCCTCCCACCACTGCTTCTATAAATGGATCTTGGTTGCTTGTCAAAGTTATTTTCGTTGTAGTGTTTGTCCTTAGGTGCTGTAAACTCCACTTTTACCATAGTACTTCAGCCATATGTTTCTTATTAAATACTATAATGGCATACTGTAGTAGCATTAAGGAATGATCCTATTACTTAAAGTGGTCAACTAGTACTATATATTGCATTAATTAACTTCATCTGTAAATTAATTAAGCATTTGATCGAGATTGAAAGGGTTGGAATTTAAGGCCCCTCAAAGATTAAGTCATTAGCAATAGAGATATGTTATGTAACGGCCTGACACTATTCTCTCGGTTCTAAAATATAATCATTTTAGATTGTTAAGTAGAGATTAAAATTAAAAAATATTATCCTTCAATAAATAAAAAATGGATAAGTATGGAAAGGTAGGTAGAGACAAAATGGAAATAAATCAAGAGTAAAGTGATAGATGAAACAAATAAAGTGATTGATGAAATAATATAAATATTTTTTATTGTAGAACAAGGTTTAAATACTATAATTTATTATATTTTGAATGGATGGATTAATATTAACAGATGTCAACCTACTAAACTGTACTACAATGATGTATCAAATCCAGTTCTTTTTTTGTCAGAAGAAAATGCAATCAACAACACGCTTCTCACTTGTACAAGTCGTTTCAACTATTGACTCTTGAACGTCATATTAACGTTGTCAGACCAAGGTTGGCCTAGCTACAAAGATCGGCCACTAATATCGTGTTCTTTCAGATTTCACATGCCCTTCAATGTTTTGTTCTAATTAAGCTCCGACACAAGCCACTATCTTTTAGACTTTATTTAGAGTTTAGGTTCACATGCCGCTCTAGGGCTGTACCTCCGACCCCGGTTTGCACGGACATGAACACTACCAATGTCATGACCTGTACTGCTGTACTGCTGTGTGCTGGATCCGTCCTAGTCTGAAGAAAACGTTGTCTTTCATAAAAAGGGAAGCCCTCTACGGCTCTAGCCATCTGAGAGGCTATATATGAGTCCGTGTGTAATTGGATCGACGGTGATCGATCGGCAACGTGACAATGACGACGGCATCACGATTTTTCGAGCGTTTATTTCACCGGAGGCAGCGCATGGTTGGGCGTTGTTGTGGGCTTGTGGCCTTTCGTGCCGCCCCGGGATTACGACATGCCCCTCTGCGTAGCTGTGCTGGAAGCTCTCGACGATTGTAGATTCCTCTTTGTTCGATCAGGGACCAGCGCAACAGTAGTACTAGTACGATCTGGTCCTCTGCAGCTCTGCTCCCAGCGACCAATTTGGCTCGGTGAAATGCATTTAAGGTTTTGTGAGCTAACCCGGTTGTTGGAAATTCAGAGGAAATAAAACGGCCTACGTGCCAACTTTCAAGGAACAGTATACGCATACTCCATTGTCCACTCAACATGATGGATTGATTGATCATCCATGATCCAACGACCCGTCAGTCTATGATTTAGCATCTATAAGCTCCATTAACTGAACCCTGCACAGACTCCGTGGCATCGCGGGAAAGCCATCTCCGCATAATGATTTCCTCGATATAAAAAAAACGGAAACAATAGCAACAGATGTGTATAACGGTAGGTTATAAACTTGTTGGTCGTCCAATTTTTAGGACGATGCACGAGCGAGTTGATGGAGCTCCGATCGGAGAAGACAGTGTCTTTTACGAAAAGGTCTTAGAGTTCTGTTTATCTTCAGTATATATCCTTAGTTTTTGAGGTTTAAGAGTGTGACAGTTAATTTGACCTTACAGTTGATAAGAAGATAGATATGATAAGATCCACAAACTAATCGGCTAATGGGCCAATACGGCTCACCCTATCGGTTAGGTGTTAATAGAAAGGTAGCGCTCGAGCATCGGCTGAAAAGTGGATGAAAATATAGGCAGTAAATGCTAGGAATAAAGTAAGGAACTTATCGGCCGAATAGCCGATGACGCTCTGAACAATGTAAGCAACGAAAGCGTGGAGCGGGGCCTGAATTCCCTCGAAGGCATGAGCATCAGGGACCACCATGATGGCACAATTAGAACAAGTTTCGATAGATCGGATCAAACTGAGACATTATGAGGACGTGGCTAACGATGCAAAAATGACGGAGACTAGATCGGACATAACGACAGAAAGGACGAGGCGAGGCCATCGGCTGTTTGTTGATTAAACGTCCGACGTTGGCCTATATTTAACCTCATCGGCTATCTAAGCCAATGGGGAACAAAACCTACCAGATCTCGATACCAGTCCTATCAGATGTGAACCTGATAAATTGGACCTAACTGAGACAGTATCAGGCCGCATCCGATGGGACCAGATCGATCGTTAGTAGATTAATTATCAAGGATATATATATATATATGTTAGACAACCGATACGCTATGTATGAAGCGCAATATAAGGATAACTTATCGGCTACTCACTCCGATGAAACGTCACGTGAGAACCCGCTAGGCCAATGGTTCAATCTAACGCCACTAGTCTTGTAGGTCGGACCTAACCGATGCAGCACATGGCCGATGACGGCGAAGAAGAAGTTGATGAACCGGTAAGCCTCATGCGAGTATGATGCGGTACGTCCGATCGGACTAAGAGGTTAGACCTAACCGATACAGTCTTAGACAGAATGAATGAATCGGGATAGTGATGGGATTTACCCCTTCGCTGGAGATCGGACCTAACCGATACAGCCCCGCATTGAGAGCTAAAACTCGTCAGAGTAAAGCTAGACGAGCTAGGGTGGCGATGTGTCGAGAATTGTTTTTGTGTATGATCTGATTGATTTCTCGATAGGTTACAGGGGATCCATATTTATACGCCAGAATTATAAAAGCCTGATGCGGTTACACACAACCCCCGAATAATATTTCCTAAACACATAAGGAAATTAATATATAAAAAGTTATAAAGCTAACTAAACTTGTCTAGCTTACATAATATATTCTATATTTATAAAACACCCTGTCGTGATTTCCACGACTCCTCAAACTTGGTCCCATCTGGATAATCTTCTGTCTTTAACCAAACCAAATTCATCCTCAACCCATCCAATTGGCTCTCTCACTGTGTCAAGTGGCTCTGTGTTATGAGCCGATTCGTCTTCCTTTCATCGACTGATACCGTTTGTAAGCTGATTAAATTCTAGTGTTAGCACATGCCTCCCAATTTTGGAGTTTGTTAACGAACTTTGAAATTTCGAGCTGTTGAAATTCTCTGCAAACCAAGACAGCCCACTACAGCCCACAAATAACACCTAATCAGCCTAGATTCCCGCTAGGTCATTATACCTCTATAAAACATTTTGCCCCTTCATCCTTCTTCTTCACGCCTCCTCCTTACTAGAGCCCTCAAAACCTCGACAACCTCCAATGACCAAAGGCGAATCCCTGCGGGTTGCTCCACCGACCACATATCTTCTTCCCTTTCTTTCTTGTGTGATGGCATCAACAACCACAACCCCTGAGGTAACCTTCTATTCGCTCCTCTACTTCACATTCTAGATAGATTTAATCCATCCTACCTCTTCATCTGTTCTTCGTCAGGTTCTTATTTACTATAGAGCCTTAGGAGTCAGATCGTGATCCCAGTTGCCTACCACCCAAGTTTCTTTTATCTAGACCCCATGGGTAGTGAGGATACAACATATTTTATCAACATTGAAATAGAATGGATCCCCTATAAAAATTCACCCTTGACAATCGGTGACTGGACTAACAATTTCAGATCTTGGCTCAGTATATTCCCTAGATGGAGGAATTGTTATCTTAGAGTATCAGCCTCCAAAAGAACAAACTAGGAGGAGATGGAAATCAACCATTGCATCAACTTCTCATTAGCCGAGATGGAGAAGAATGAGCCTTTACTCGCATTGGCCTCTTACTTCTAGTCAGATGCCCTCAACGCTTTCATATTTGGTCATGGGCCGATGAGTCCCACCTTGATGGATGTCATCATGGTGACTTGCCTCAACACCACACATTACTTAAATCTGTCCATCCTCCGATTCAAACCCACTCATCGACTAGACACCAAAAATATTAGAGGGTGGACTAAGTACATATCCCTGCACAGCAAGACTTCTAGACCAGTTGATGACCGTGAGCATGTTGCGTTCCTAAATTTGTGGTTGGAGTGGTTTGTCTTTGGTGGTTCGACCCTTGGCCTGACGACTAGCATGCAGTGCTTAATAGAGTGCTTGGCTGATCAACGCCAAATCCCTTTGAGATAGTACCTTCTTGGAGCCATCTATCAACTACTCTATCAAGTGGCGAACAAGCTATCGGCTGGCCAATCAGTTGGTCACATTGGTGGTTCTTGGTGGTTCATACAATTATGGTTGAACATTTACACCTCCAGAGCCATCCCTAGGACCTCCTTCTCTTCTCTGACTTTCCTGGCCGATCATCCAGAGGAAAGTGAAGCTAGCCGACGCCGATGTATCTCAATGGGTAAAGTCGCATTGGCTCTTTCTAAAAGCAAAATGACCCTCATCGGATTTAGCCAATGGTTTAAAAGTTTTTATTATGGCTTTACCAAGGAAGCCACTCTCTGGTTTATATATGAGGACACTTCATCATTTAAGATGCCTTCTGGATTTCACCCTCTCAATGTCCTAGCCAATGAAGAATCGAAGACCATATTTCTATTAACCATACCAGTTGATATTGGCTACCATTAACCTTTAGAACACTATCGGCTTTTGTCTTGAAGAGAATCAGAAATTGAACGCACCTAGCCGATTTAAGCATTGACTCAAACGCTAGGATAATACTTTTTTAGAAATTTTCCATTTAGCGCTTTGGTAAATTTTTCTCTTTAAGGCTCTCTAGTATATAAGCATTACCAGGCATACACTGATTAATCCGATAGGCCCATTCCAGTTTGGTGATCATTTTCCAAACTTATTATCTCTAGACCCGATCAGCAAAATCGATTTCCAAATGAGATCTCCTTTTGAAAAAGATTTAGTCATCACCTTTTTATTGTAACGCCTAGCTATCTTGGCATTGTTCTCCTTGGTCTTCTCAAGCGCTCTCAGTCGATTCTAAGCCAAATCATCAAATTCATCTGCCATCAGGTTATAATAGTCACCAGTTGTCAGTTGATCATGTAGAGATATCCTCCTGGAGCCGATGCCAATTTCCCATGGTAGAATTGCTTTATGCCCATATACCAGCCGATATGGTAGTACTTGAGTAGATCCATGGCATGTCATTTAATAGGGCCATAACGAATCGGCTAATGTAGCATGCCACCTCCATGACTATTCATCAATCTTGCACTTGATCAGATTGATTAAACTCTTGTTGGAAGATTTGGTTTGTCCATTGGCTTGAGCATAATATAGTGATGAATTTAACAACTTAATCTCCATACCGGTAGCAAACTGTTGAAACTCATCGGACATGAAAATAGAACCCTAATCAGAGGTAATTATTTGTGGAATACCAAACCGATAGATACTATGTTCCTTGATGAACTCAATCATGTTCTTAGAAGTAACTTTCTTTAAAGGGATAGCCTCTACCCACTTTATAAAATAATCCGTTGCCGCCAATATGTATTTGTGCCCTGCTCGCCGCCAAAAAATCCCGCGACCGGGGAGGAACGGTGGCTCGGTCACGCGAAGGCCTGGGAGGTCTACTTGTCTCCAGTGCAGGTCCTTAGGTCTCGAGGTTCGCGGGTGTGCCAGTCAATTTGACCCTGCAATTAACAAGGAGGTGAGACGAGCGGGTCCGATACAGACGCTCGCTATCGGCTGGCTGCCGATAGGTTCGGGATGCTGTTTGATCGGCTGGGGAGCCGATGTGGACAGGTGTCGATGAGCGGTCGACCGTAGAGCCGATGGAGGAATCAGGGTGTGCTTAGAGGATATCGAGGCGCACGGGATCCCTCCGGACAGCCGAACAGTGATCCATTGGCTGGAAAAACCGATGAAAGCGGATGCGGCGTAGGCGATGATTAGCGCAAGAAGGCACGGGCTGCAAAGCCGATGCCGCTCTGGATATGACAGCAAGAGACCTGTCGCCCGCCGTGGCAGCGCCATCAACACCGAACCTCGAAGATCGAACCTAACCGAGACAGTACGAGGCCGGGGCCAGCGGCGATGATACGAAAGACGTTGGATCGGCTATGCCGTAGCAAGGATAGGAACGAACCCATTGGCTAGCTGAGCCGATGAGGGGACGCCTCTCTGAAGGCGGGTGCGTATCGGCTAGAGGTCCAATACGTTTGGCGTTACGCGTCGTGAGACACCTCTAAAGGCTGATGCGTATCGGCCGAGGGGCCGATGCGCTAGGCGTGAAGCACAGAGCATGGATAACTCATCGGCCATGCAGGAGACTATAGGCCTGAAGCTCAATCTACCGTCGGTAGCCCCGTAGGTCGGACCTAACCGATGCAGCATGAGACCGACGACGGCAGAGGGGGCTTAACAGGCCGATAGGTCTAGCACGGACGTGATGCGATACATTCAATCGACCTAAGAGGTCGGACCTAACCGATGCAGCCTTAGACAGAGCAGGACATATCGGGATGGTGGTGGGACTTACCCCTTCGCCGGAGATCGGACTTAACCGATGCAGCCCAGCGTCGAGAGCCAGAACCCACCGGTAGAACCTAGATGAACTAGGGTGGCGATGCGCCGAGTTTTAATACGATCGAGAGATATTTTACATGTTTCCAGGGGGTCTATATTTATACCCTGGATTTACAGACAGAGTCCGACGCGTCTACGACCACCGGACATTATTTCCTAGTAAGAACAAAGGAAAATATTCATAAAGGAGTTAACTAACCAGCTAGACCTCCTAATTGAGTAAGGTTATAATTTACAAAAATAAGCACCCTGCCGTAGAGTCCACGGCTCCTCCGCAAACCCGGTTTCATCTGAATAATCTTCCAATTTGTAACCGAGTCTTCCTTTGCTGCAACCTGATCGGCTTCTCCACTGTAGCTATCGGACCTTCTTTAAGTCAAGCCGATCCTTCTCCTTTCTTCCCTCAGGCTTCTCAGACCTGATCCCGATTGGACAATCCCTGTCTTCATGCCGATCCAATCTTCTACTAATCTGATCGGCTTTTCTACAGTTCTCCATCGGCTTTGTCTCAGTATCTCCATCGGCCGATGGCTGCATCAAACCCTCCAACGGATCTCTCAGCCGATCGGCTTTAGCCCCATCGGATCTCCTAGCCGATCGGCTTTAGCGTCATCGGATCCGCCAGATTTTGACGTTAACATGCCCCTTGATTGATGAAGGATAAATCTGCCCGATCATGTCGATTCCCCAACCTCTAAACGGCCATGGCTTGATGGTCGGCTTCATAGCCGATGTTGGTGCTCGCTGTAAGTTTTCAAACCTCTAGTAGTCTTGTTATCCTTTATAATACTTGAAGCAATCCTCTAGCATTGTTAGTCAAAAATACCCAGCTCTTTTTATCGGCCATCTCATCTTGTGAGCCGATTGATGAGCCTCGCAAACGCTTTCGTGTACTACACTCATAATCATCGTAGCTTCTTCTACACCTAGTCACTTTAACATAACTTCATCAATGGTCTAATAATACAAGTCTTCATCAAGCAATATGTATTTAGTAGACTTATACCAAAGTTTCCTAGAAGCTGATTGTGATGGATTTTGCAAATATCGGATAATCTCCCATCTTTAATCTTTAGCCTCAATATGATTATCGATATCAGCTAATTCAGCTTCCATCTTCCTATTCAACCAATATCTCGAAGCAATTTGAGCAAAATCATTGGCTTCTAAGTTCTTCTCTCTAGGAATATGATCCAACAACACCATCTTGAAATCCTTTAATAAATATTGACATTCTTCGTAATATAATCTCAAGACATCATCTTTGCACTCATACTCCCTGGACAGCTGCTTGATCACCAATAAAGAATCCTCAATGATCTCTATCATATCGGTTCCGATTTCCCTCATCAGTTGAAGACCTTTGAATACTGCTTCATACTCTGCTTAATTATTGGTCCGATAAGGCTTGATTGTAAAAGCGAATTCAAACCTTCCCCCTGAGGCTATATAATTACCAAACCAATACTAGATCCATACTTGCAAACCGATCTATCAAAAAATAAAGTCCATGAAATCTTCATGAATCCTTCTATGTTGTACAATGAAATTGGCCATAACTTGTCCTTTGACTTCCTTAGCCGATTTATACCTCAGATCAAACTCCATCAAAGCACATATCCATTTATCAGTTCACCCTTTTAATTCTAGAGCCGATAGCATATACGTAACCATATCGGCTTTACAAACCACAATGCATTTAGCCTATAGGAGATAATGTCTTAACTTTGTACATAAAAAATATAAGCATCCAGAAGTCGTCTTCTTAGATAGAATATCACCCGTTCTTTTTGTTCAAACTCTTGTATCAATATCGATCCGATGGACTTCTCATCGACTGATAGATATAACTTGAACGGTATCCCCTTTTGTGATGGAATTAATACTGGTGAAAAATTCATATAATCAAAACCTTTCTATTGCTCAACACCCCACACAAACTCTTGATCGGCTCGTAACTTCAGCAAGGGAGTGAAGGACTCAATCCTTCTCGATATATTTGAAATAAACTTCGTTGACTAACTTTGATACCCCTCTCATGCACCATAAAACCTAAGAATTGCCTAGCTGATACGCCAAAAGTATATTTATGAGGATTCATCCTAAGTACATATTTCTTTGCCCTTTTCAGTACTTTTCACAGATTGGCTATATGGTCTTCAACGCTCTTGGATTTAACAACCACATCATTAATATATATCTCCACTAGTAGCCCGGTGAGATTATGAAATATATAGTTCATGGCTCTCTGATAAGTCGCACCAGCACTTTTTAATCCAAATATCATGACTACCCACTCGTACAAGCCGATAGCTCTAGAACACCTAAACGCAGTGTTGCGAATATCCTCCTCTGCCATGAAAATTTGATTGTAACCTACATTACCATCCATGAAGCTGATGATCTTGTGAGCTGATGCCATATCAATTAATAAATTTGCCATCGGCATCGGATACTCATCTTTAGGGGTAGCCTTATTCAAATCCTGGAAGTCAATGTATATCCTTAGCTTTCCATTCTTCTCCACCGGGATGATATTGGATATTCACTCAGCATATCCGCACAGTCTAATGAAATTTGCACCATACATCCTCATGATCTATGCCTTGATTATATCATGTAACTCTGCTTTGAATTTTCTCGAAGGCTGCTTGAACGACCGATATCTTGATTTGATAGAAAATCGATGTTCAACAATCGATTGACTTAAACCTATCATTTTATGGTAATCCCAAGCAAAACATTTCTAAAATTCCTTCAATAATTTTATTAACTCTTCTCAGAACTCGGTACATAATTTTTTACTTACATATGTTGGCCTTGGCCTATCTCCTAGACCTATATCGACTTCTTCCAAATCATCAGCCGACATAAATTCTTGCCCTAATTTTTCTTCAAAATCTTCAATGGTGCCTATTAGAGCAATAATTCTAAGCCAACTTGCTAGATTGGCTTTATTTCTTTTGTGGTTACATCAAGGAAATCACTTTCCTATATCTTACCAAACAGAGAATCGACCCCATTGGCTTTGTAGTTTGATCACTGCAATGTTGGTCGATTGGTCGGCTGGAATCACCTCAATCTAATCTCCTTGCCACTATATGAGGTTTTGATGCATTGTGGAAGAAAACACAAAAGTTGGTGTGAATCCAATCCCTACCAAGGAGTAGGCTGCATGATCCCTTGTCATCGATAATGAAGAACGTGGTGGGAAATGTTTTGCTTCACATTGTTAATTCCACGTTCAACATACCCGTCGTTTCCAATGGATTCCTGTCAAAGTCTTTCAACACCATATTTGTTTTGATCAGATCTTTGGCAATCTTCCCTAGCTTGTGGTATGGCATGTATGGCATAAGATTGATGGCTGCACCTCCATCAACCAGCATTTTCGTCATCGACTTCCTATCTATATACCCTTCGATATATAATGGCTTTAGGTACTGATGCTTGGATTATTTAGGTTTGTCGAATATGGCTTGATGAAGCTGCAATATCAACTGAGCGAAAACTTCTTCTTAATCTTCCTCATTGGATGAAAAGGCTTTGTACTCTAGAGGCAAGAAGAACACCATGTTGGTCAGAGCCGATGAGTCAATACCATCGTCTTGATGCTTGATGTGCTAGACACGTTTAGTCTTTTGGCCCCTATCAGCTTCCTCATGGTCGCACCATTGCCCCTGTGCCGCAATTGTTCTGTCCTCCTTTTCTGATTATTTGTGAAGATTTTGGATGGACACCAATGGGGATTGGAATTGTACTATTCTTCCTGCAATTCCCTATCGTCAGCTACCTTTTGATTGTGGTCTTCATTAATCGGCCCCAATCGGCTATGTACTGATGATCTCTTTATAAGCAACCGATTATGTGAAGACCTCTCCTACTCAGCATGTCACGATCTTGGCTTGTTGCACTCAGGACAATCTTTAATCGATGGCAACCTCATATCTTGATCCCAGCAGTATTGAAAGAACGGAGAGCCCCCATGCGGATTATACTTCTCCTTATGCGCCATGGCCCGCTGTTCTTCGTCTTGACATTTGGAATACTTTTCAACTAGGTCCGATGAAGTGACTTTTGATTTTCCCTAACGTCTCCCTTCATTGGCCCGATTTCTTGAAGACCCCGCGAACACCATGTTCATAGGAAAATGATGACCTTCAATCTTCATCGGCTTCTTGTCCTCGAACTTGATTTTCCCTTGTTCGATAGTCAATTGTAATTATTGCCAAAAAACCTTGAACTCGTTGGTTTGATGTGAAATTGAGTTATACCACTTGCAATATTTATTCTTTTTCAATTCTTCGGTAGACAGAATTACGTGGTTTGGCGGGAGCTAAATCTGTTTCTCTTGAAGTAGCAAATCAAAGATCTTATTGATTTTATTGATGTCAAAGTTATATCTTTTCTCCTTGTCGATACTCTTCACCCAGAAACATGATATGGACTTCCTGTTCCTGGTTCACTCTGCCAAACCAACTTTCACATCGGATTCCTCATTATCTGAGTCCAATGCGTAAACTTGTAGCTGAGCAGCCTTTCGATGGAATCTCTCTTTCTTGGCTTTAATGAATCGGCTTTCATAAGCCAATACCTTCTATAAAAGATATGCTAGGCTCTCATACTCTTGAGATGAAAAACGTTCTCTGATCAGAGCCAGCAAACCTTGAAAGGACAACTCAACTAGTTGTCCATCACTCAAGATAAGACTATAATATCGGCTTCTGATGTCTTGGAATCGTTAGATGTATTTTAGGACTGACTCATCAAGTCATTGTCTAACCGATGCCAAATCTGTCAGCTTCATCTCATGAATTCTAGCAAAGAAATATTTATAAAATTGCTTCTTCAGATTGGCCCATTCCCAAATTAAGTTGGAAGGTAATGAAGAGAACCATGTGAAGTCCAATCCAAAGAGACAAACTCTTAGGGCTTTCTCAGTCGATGCCTCCCCACATTGGGCTAAGAATCGGTTGATGTGTTCCATCATATATATGTTGTTCTTCCCTAAGAATTTAGGAAAATCTGGCATCATGTATCAGTGCGGCAGTGAAACTCTATCGAACCACTTCGGATAAGGGTGCCAATACATAAAAGTTTGTTCCTTAGGCTTAATACCAAACTGCTCCTTGACCACTTCTGCAACCCTGGCAAACCAATTCTCCTCCCTTGGTGTTTCTCTTTGGTATTGTGGAGGTGGAGTTGGTACCCAATACTGTTTGGGATAATCTCCAAGGTGATTGCTTGCATCGGGATTGCCATCTGGGTAGTCTTGCTGATATCCTCCGTAGTAAGCAGTCTAATGATACCATGGAAGAATATCATCGCGTTGCCCCCCAATTCAACCTTGTGCTGGTGGAAACAGATTTGCCGATATATCTCTCCTAGTTCCATAAGTAACCTATGATTGCTCCATCTTTATCGGCAAATATACTGGACCTTGATCACATTCTCGAACAATAGATCCATCCACCATTATTTTGGTCAGATTGTGTAAAGTGTTCACCAACACTCCCGACTGGTTGATGAGTGCATGGTGAACGACTTCATTAACCATCTATTGCAACTGCTTGGGAGGACTCACAGGTAGTGATCGGCTCGATTCTCTCACCAAAACAGGCTTCAACATCTGGGATTTCAGAATCAACCCTTGTCTAGTCATACTGAAAGACTCCACACAGAGCTTCTAAAAGTTAGTCATACTTTGCTCTATCTGTTACCTTTGTTCCTTAGTCAAATCCTCCATTGTCACTAGAATTATGTTGTTCGTGCTGATCTCTTTTCCTACCATAGTGTTGAAGTCGAAGTGTCCTACTAGGCGTGCCAAAGAGCATGTTGGTTGTCAAATCTCGAGAGGGCCGATCGGACTGGGTGAAGGCATGAGCGAGCCGGTGGAGGTCCGATCAGGGAAAACGGTGCCTTGGTCATACAAAGGCTTGAGAGTTCTGCTTATCTCTAGCATAGGTCCTTAGTCTTTGAAATTCAAGGGCATGCCAGTTAATTTGATCCTGCAATTGACAAGTAGACAAAGAGGATGAGATCCGCGAGACAATCAGCCGATGGGCCAATACGGCTCACCTTATCGGCTGGGTGCCAATAGGAAGGTAGCGCTCGAGCATTGGCTGAAAAGCCGATGAAGGCGTAAGCAGTAAATGCATGGAATAAAGGGACTTATCTGTCGAAGAGTTGATGAAGCTCCAAACAAGGTAAGCGATGAAAGCGCGGAGCGGGGTCTAAATCCCCTGGAAGCACGAGAACCAGCGACCAACGTGACAGTATGAGGCCAAAGCTAACGGTGTAGAGATGGTGGAGGCTGGATCGGATGTAACGATGGAAAGGACGTGGTGAGGCCATCGGCTGCTTATGGCCGAACATCCGACGCAGTCCTATATCTAACCTTATCGGCTATCTGAGCCGATAGGAAACGAAACCTGTCAGATCCCGATGCCAGCCCTATTGGATGGGAACATGATAGATCGAAGCTAACCGAAACAGTATCAAGGCACATCCGATGGGACCAGATTGATCGCTAGCGGATTAATCGTCCAGTATATAAGACATATATATATATAAATATGTATTGGCTAGACAACCGATACGTTAGGCGTAAAGCGCGAGATAAGGATAACTCATCGGTTACTCACTCTGATAAAACGTCGCGGGAGGACTTGCCGGGCCAACGGCTCGATCTACCACCACCGATCTCGTAAGTCAGACCTAATCAATGCAGCATGAGGCTGATGACGATGGAGGAAAGCCGATGAACTGATAGGCCTCATGCCAGAGTGATTCGGTACGTCCGATTAGACTAAGAGGTCGAACCTAACCGATATAGTCTTAGATAGAACGAATAGATTAGAATAGTGACGGGACTTACCCCTTTAATAGAGATAGGACTTAACCTATGCAACACTATGTCAAGAGCCAAAACCCGCTAAAGTAAACCTAAACGAGCTAGGTGGCAATATGCCGAGAGTTATTTTTATGTATGATCTGATTGATTTCTCGATAGGTTCCAGGGGTCCATATTTATATCTCAGAATTATAAGAGTTCGATACGGTTACAAACAACCTCTAAACAATATTTTCTAAACATTTAAAAAAACTAATTTATAAGAAGTTATAAAGCTAACTAAACTTACTTAGTTTAAATAATATATTCTACATAGATAAAACATCCTACTGTGATTCTCACGACTTCTCTTTATATTCGATCTCATCTAGATAATCTTCCATCTTCGACTAGACCGAATCCGTCTTCAACCCGTTCGATCGGCTTTCTCATTATGTCATGAGCTGATTAGTCTTTTCTTCATCGGCCGATGCTATTTGTAAGCTGATAAAATTCCGACGTTAACAAAATTATATGAAGATTGATAAAGTGAAAAATAATAAACAATGATTTTTATACGAGAAGTTAAAAATAGTGAAGTTAAAATTTATTATATATATTAATTTTAATATGTGTTTATAGTTAGTAGTTTGTTCTTGAGCGGACGTGAAAATCGTAGAACCGCTTTATGTATTTCTCGCGTTTTTTCATAAGAAGGGCTTGCTTGCTATATGTTGCTATCAACAATGAATTACTATATCATTCATGCAAGCTGCAATACGCTTATTCGGTACATATTGATGGCGGTCAGTCGGTACGGTGCTCTTCTGTTGCGTCTTTCACCTTCTCGTATTGAATACGCTAGCAGGTGGGCAACAACGGTGGTAATGGTTCAATTCATTCGCTATAGCTCGATTTCAGTTCACAGTACAGCACAGGCACCGGCGAGCGGTTACGTTCGTGGGGCAATCAACGCGGACGCGATGGCGCGTGGCACCGCACTGCGCCCATTCCGGCGGACAGCTAAACAGAGCCGCGCGCGCTTCCAACCCTCCAATTTCTCCATTATGGAACGGCAGCCAAACCACCGCGAGACTGCGATCCGCATGAGAGTTCTTCGTAGAAACGGCCGGCGCCCGGCGGCGAGCTGCGGGCGGCTGGCGGCACGGCGCGTGCTTGCTTGGATCGCACGGGTGATCATAGGGGGACCCTGGCTGGGTGTGCAAACGAGAGGTGGCGTGGAGGGAGCCCGGACGCCGGACGCGGGGGGGATTAGACGTGTCACGTGTCGGGGTGGGCCTCAAAGTCCGAATTGCTGTCACCTGTTGGCTGCAGGAAACTACTCTAGCAAGTTTAATAGTAATAGCCACTATTATTTTTAAAAATTAACATATTATCTATAATTAATTTAATAATATACTTATATAATATTTACATATAAACTGACTGACGTATCACTTTATGTGTGTATATATATAACGTAGCTTGTTTTTTTTCTTCTCCATATATTTAAATCCCGCTTTACTCGCTCAAAGTTGTACAAACTGAGATTGATCAGCTGATAAAGGCGTTCCTTCCCGTGGGCCGCGCGCGTCGCGTCTCGATCGTCGCGCCGAGAGGTGGCCACCATACTTACCTAGGGTGACCCGTCGGCCGGGTTGCAGACATTCATGTGTACAGCCTCTGAGACCCACACTTATTGGCGACGATTTTGCGAGCTACTGCTACTTCCTTCTTTGTCTGTATTTATTTTTTTATGAAAAATAAGAGACATGAAAATATTAGATTACCGTTCATTAATTCTTCAGATTGGTGAGAGGTAGATGAGAGTTGTGAAGATAAGGGGTGGTTTGAACTTCGAACATTTCATTACTACAAATATCCATGGGTACTCTGGATATAGTTGATTTTGGGATAAAATTTAAAATCTAAAAATTTTTTAGGATGGAAGGAGTAGATTGCTTTATTAAAGAAGTGGGGTTAGAATTTTAAGACAAGGTTGTTGCCTTTTATTTTAAGTCAGATTAAAATATATAATGTCTGTGAATTGAACTTTCAAGTTAAATATTTCTCGTGTTTGTTATTAATTCATATAAAATATTTAATTTTAGTTGAAACTATTACTTCCAAAGTTTGTTTCAAAAACTTAACCCGCAAAGTTGATACTTTTATTGGATTTATTTGATAGAAAATTAGAAAGAAATCCTAAAGATTTATGTGCTCTTCATTATCAGTTGAGATTTGGTAGCAATCCCTAACCTTTTTTATTATGAGCCTTACGAAACCTTCTTAAAACTTTATAAGAACTTTCTTTTGTATCGTTTCTTTCCAAACCACCCTAACACTCTAATTTCTAGAATCCCTAATGATGGATCATGGAACCGACATGATATTCTAATCCCGTGACGTATAATTACACGATCTAATAAGAGGCCTTATCTAGGCAAAGCTTCAGTATGCAGGGGAAGGAAATCAGTCATGTTCAACATTTAAGTTTTATGCATATGCTACATTGACACGTGTTGGTCTACGACGAAATACAAGTACTAGTTCTAGGAATGTTCAGTGAACACCCGTGTATAACCGTGACCTATACAGAAATCTGCGGGAGCAACGTGCATGCAGATCGAACCAGATTCCATTCATGTATCTGTCCGTGTCAGTATAGCAGCTGCCAGCGGGTGATTAGTATACCAATGGGCTGCGAGACCAACCGATTGAGATGCATGGGCACCACCGCACGAAGCATGTGACATTACTTTTAAAAAATATTTGTAGACGGATTAAACGAATTATTAAAGATGATAAAAAAAGTTGTTTACGTATTTTCACGTGGCTGGCAGCCCATCCTTAAAATATATATTTATAGGTGGTGCATAACATTAGCCGTGTATAAAAATAATTTTTTTACAAACGGCGTTAGCCATCTATAAAAAACTAAAATTTATATCTAAAATTAATCCTAAAATTAAAATTTATTTTAAGTTATTGTATATGCATTCATCATAATAACGGGTCGGATTATATATATATTATATCAAAATAATTAATATATATATAAATAAATTATTGTACATAAATATATATACACATACTTTTAACACTTAACTTCACTCAGTTTTTATAATAACAAAATTATAATTTATGACAACAGCATAACATTCTTCATTTGTAGGTTTCTTGTTATGCTAGGTATACTTGGTTGTTAAAGAAGTCTCTATGTAAATGTCAGATCTCACGGTAAATAAAATAACATAGGCCTTGTATCATATTCTTAATTTTTTTATTATCGAGTATCTTAAATTCTAATTATTTACACACATATATTGTATAAAAATATAGTTAATTATTTAATATATAGATATAGAGGCTTTAAATACATATATTAGGTTATATATTTAGAATGATTGTAGTACCGCATATTGGACATAAAGTAGTGATAGACATAATAACATACATAGGTGTTGCTTGTGGCACTTGATGAATGATATTAAAATAATACATATTAGTTTGTTATATGTGTACATAGACTTATATTCATGAAAAATATGTATCGTATTATACCGACCATTTATTTATCACTAGGAACTTTCAACTCTGTGTGTGAACTAATTCATCGTTTGTACGGTAGTATAGGAAAACACTGATAGAGAGAAAAATTAAAATAAGTTAGTAATCTATATATGCTATAAGGATCAGGGTTGATTAATATAGAAAGAATTAATTAAAGACTTACTAATTTAAAACATGATATCAGTCAGGTGGATATTCATTATGTCTAGCATAATAAATTTGCAGTCCTAAGAATATATCATGAAATAGATATAATGTTGCTTGCTCACGTGGATCGGTCGGTCTACTGGGTTAGCCGATGGAGGTTTGATGTGATGCGTCTAAACACATAAAGGCCTATGAGATCTGTTTAACTCTAGTGCATTCCTTCAGCTTTTCAGAGTCTTTGGGTTATTGAGATTTAGAACGTGTTAGTCAATTTGACCTCTAATTGATAAGTAAGATAGATAGAGTTAGATCATCAAGCTAATCGGCCGATACGGTCTCCTGTTATCAGTTGGATATACCGATAGAGTTGAGATACTCATTAGCTGAGTCCGATGGACTCATGTTATCGATTAGTTGTCGATAGAGACTATAGCACTCATATATTGATTAGAAAGCCAACGACGGTATAAGCAAATAGCAATGAATAAAATAAACAACACATCGGCTATAGAGCTGATGACACTCTAAATAAAATATACAATAAGCAGCAAACAGCGAGGTCCGGTCTTCCAAAGAGACGAGACCTATCGACCATTAATGACGATATCATTAGAGACAACCTTGATAGATCGGATCGAACCAAGACATTATAAGACTGAGTCTAACATCACCGAAACAACGGAAACTAGATCAGACGTGTCAACGGAAGGAACAAGTAAACCAATTAGCTGCTATCGAGTGTGAATCTGATGCAGGCATATAAATAAACTCGTCGGCTAGCTGAGTTGATGGGGAAACGAAACCCACTAAATCTCGATGCCAGCTCTATTAGACACATCCTTAATAAATTAGACCTAACCGAGACAGTACAAGGCCGGATCTAATAGAACCAAATTGATCACTAGCGGATTAATTGTTAATGATGTATGTATATCGGCTAAAAAGCCGATACGTTAGGCATAAAGCTCAGTGTAAAGATAGCTCATTGGTTGATTACTCTGATAAAACGTCGCGTAAAGATCCACCGACTTAAGTCTCAATTTACTATTAATAGACTAGTAAGTTAGATCTAATTGATGCAACACAAGACTAATGACGATAAAAGGAGCTTGATAAGCTAATAGATTATATGCGAACGTGATGTGATATATCTAATTAGACTAAGAGGTCGAAACTAACTGATATAGGCTTAGACAGCGGATATACTAGGATAATAGTAGGACTTACCCCCTTTGCCGAAGTTCGGACCTAACCGATGCAACCCTGCATCGAGAGCCAGAACCCCTTGGGAAAAACCTATATAAACTAGGATGACAATGCGTCGAAATTATATTGATTTGTGAAGATGATTTATAAGGTTTCAAGGGGTCTATATTTATACCAAGGAGTTACACAAATCCCATATGAATACGGGATAAACTTTTCTAATAATAAAATAGAACCTATCTTAGAGATAAAAGGAAAAGTAATTAACTTGCCTATCTATAATACATATTTTATAAAGATAAAACTACCCTGACATGGCTTCTACGATTTCTCCTTAGATCTGATTACATCTGGATAAGTTTACATCTTTAATTGTCCGATTGACTCTTTACATCTATCAATTGGCTTCTTTCCATAAGGAGATCGGTTCTTCGATCCTTAACCGAATCTGTTTACACGGCTTATCAAATTTTGGTATTAACAAATGGCCTCTGCACAAAGATTAATATTAATAATTGTTGTTCACGTATAACGACTATGCTAAATATCAAACTTACCCGCTATTGTACGACACTATTATATATGTTATGTCCGTCATGATTACCCTCGCATGCCCTATTTAGACACTCACATTTACCTTCATTTTATTTTATAATTTTTGAATGTATTTTAATCTCTCTTTTTAAGACTCGACCTTCAGCACATTAGAATTTTCTTTTATATCGCGGTGTGTGCTAACCTTGAGATTCGTCGTGGATTAAGGTAGACGAATAGTTTATTCAACTTCATTGCCATGTTGTATCTTAAAAATTTAGAGCAACTCTAATTAGTTACTAATTAAGAAATAACTTAATAATAGTAAGATCAATATATGTTAACTTACATACACCACATGGTAACAAGATTGACATCAAGTTTTTCTCGGCGGTACATTACATTCATGTCTCAAAAATCAATTAAAACCATGCTTCTGCCATTCATAAAGAGTTCATTAGATGCCTAAGCTATAATATAGGAGACATCAAGTCTACTCGCTCTCAAGTACCATTGATGCCATGTTCTCATCTAAAATGGACCATTCTCAACCATCCAAGATGGAAGAAATGGTTTGTAATTCTCGAATTGCTCCGGCACTTCTTCATTGGTGGCAACGAATTCTAGATCTATACTTATCGATTTTGATAGAGCTAGATTTTTCACAATATGTATGCATCAAGCTCCATGCTTAAATTCACTCTTCCTTAAAATGTTTTTACCATCCAACACTCCTTATTCTTGTCTTTTGCCTTGTGGTCATAGGGTTTGATTTTTGTGTGGCACTAGAGGTTTTGGAGAGGCTTCTCGTGGAGTAGTCACTTTCTAGCCTCGAGAGATACTTGTTTCAATGGAATCTAGGGAAGGCGGATGTGTTGGTGTCCTTAGAGAAGGTTATCATGGTGGCGTACAAGGGATTTGGTCTATTGAGAACATGTCTTTTGTCTCTATGAGAGGATTTGCCGATGGAGTTTGTACAAGTATAGACAACAACACATAATTTTACTTCTGACAGAGGTATGTAGATAGGTTGTACATTGTCATAAGTATTGGTCAAATATTGCGTGTGCTGCTTAGGTCACCAAAGGGGTTCACTACATCGGTAATCAATACAAACCTAACATTTCTTGGGTCCTTAGCAAATTCTTTATACTGCTCATCAAATTTTTTCCACTGATCTGCATCCATGCGGTGCCCAAGCTTTTTGTCATTCTTGCATTTTTTATGCCATCGAATCAGTTCGATATCCAAAGGATTCGAGAACAAATGTTTTAACCAATCTTTTACTAGAAGGTATCATATCACCATAGCAGGTATTTTTCTCTTCGAATCGGACAAACCATCTTGCTTATTCAAAGACTCGATACCCGTCTTATACTGACTTGTACTATAAGAAGGGCAACTATCCAGATTCTTGTTCTCTTTAAGGTACAGGATATAGTGATTGATACATACGTGAATCTTCTGCACACATAATGGCAAGGAACATATGATTTTTTTTACTTGATATGTATTTGTTGGCAATAAGTTTAGATTCAACAACATTTTTTTTCAAAATAACTAACAAATCATCGAATCTGTTGTTGAATCAACCGTTGCTAGCCTTTAATTTAAAAAGTTCTAGTACAGAACAAAGTACGAAGATGTCCTTGTCATAACCCTTTGACTCATCATATAAAATTTGTCTTGTTGTCTTCTACAATATCTCAAAATTCGCTAGGCCTCTCACAACCCCATTATAACATCTTGTTTAGCGTGCTGCAATATCTCCTCTAATTTAATACTAGTATCATCCACTATTATATGGTCATTATTATTCATCACAACATCATAACCATCATGAATGAATCATAAATATCATCCTCCAGATAAATTTCAGTTTCTTCCATGACGCTACTTTTCCCTTCGACTGTCTCACCATATTTAGACTAAATTTTATAGCCCACGTTAAACCCACGCCGAACTAAATGAGAGTTGATAACTTCTATGTTTTTTATTATTAGTCCAATCATGGATAACATATTTTTTATTATCTTGCTCATATCATACTTCTCTGCAACTTTAATAAATTTAGACAACTTCTTAAGAAATGGTCGTTAAAATCTTGGCGTCTTGTATATCCATTTCTGTCTGTCTGTAAATCATAATATAATGTAATTTGTAAATAATTTAAATAACAATTTTACTTTATTTTAATTATTAATTACTTTTAAAATATGTAAATATAACATTTTCAAATAATCAACTTTTTTATTTTCTTCATACACTAAAGATTCTAAAATAATAAAACTACAAAGAAATTTAGAAAAAAGTAATATTATTTAAAAAAATAGAGAGACTAAATTAGGTTAGACCTGCCCATACTTATCTACCATTATAGACACTAATTATAATAAAATTTATAATAATTAGGTAAGAAAACAATATTAAAGAAGATTTGCATAAAAAATTACCCTAAGTCAACCTTAAATTACAATATAAATTTATTAAACTATTTAAAAACTCTATTTTCTTTTTCTTCCTTTCAAAGAAATCCTTGAAATTGAAGAAGAAACTCAGAGTAAAATATATTAAAAGATTCGATATCAAAATCTTTCCACCTATTTTTTTTAAGGGAGAAAATATCTAAAATGAGAAAGACCCGAGGAGGAGGAAGTTGTATAGTAGAGTATTTTTTTATTCAACCGTTTTTACAGGAGGCCCATTTTCCCTAAACTGATAAGAGTCTTTATAGGTGTTTATAGGTGGCTCAAAGCTGTCTGAAAAAAAATTGTCCATGTCTATAAAATTTATTTTTAGTGAAGCATGAACAAAGCTATTAGGATTGGAAGTTCTTGTGTGAAATCAGAAATGCTCAGAGCAGTTGGAGCTGGACAATATCAGCAAAGAACACAAGAACAATTTTGGAAGATAGACAGGCATGGGTCCCGAAACTTGCCAAATCCTCGCTTTCTCAGGACACATGAACCTAGCTGTAGGTATGCGCTGTACGCTTGTCGAGTATGTGTCCATACTCCAGAAGGACAAAACCCAAAAGGCCTAGTGCCACTTCATTTCTCAACGTTAAAAGCTCATATTCACATTATGGACTACTTTAAGCTGAAAGAGAGTCAACAATGACATGTGTAAAACTTTGTCAGTACTCCTATATATTTTCAGCTCATCCCCATCCCCACAATACTATCTTCTCGATTCAAGGAACAACACTTTCCATTCCGTTGTTTCAGAAGGCTAAGACAAAGCACCTTCATGAGCCCTACAGTTACCCCCACCAAATTTCGGGCCAACTACAAGCTGCAAAGAACAAGCCCCACGGAAGGGGAAAATCTGGGCCACAAGTCCAAAAGCTAAGCATATGTTTTTGGGCTGACGGGTCTATCTCACGCGAGGAGACGGGAGGCCGCTCCGCGCGCCGTCCGATCCAGGCCTCGCCCGCGACGAGTGGTGGTGCCTATGTCCATGCCCGTCCGCGTGCCCGTGCCCACCACTCCGCGCCGGGACCCGCGGCGACGCGGACGCGGAGGCTGTGCCCCTGGGACGCACCTTGATCCGCTCGATCTCCTCGAGGGCCTGGACGACCTCGGCCATGGAGGGCCGGCTCCTGGGGTCCCCGGAGAGGCAGAGAAGCGTGAGTTGGGCCGCCTGCAGCGCCGCCTTGGAAGGGTACTGCCCCTCCAGCCGCGGGTCGACCAGACGCGCCAGCTTCCTCCGGTCCGCCAGGTACGGCTTGGCCCACTCCACCAGGCTGTGCTGCGGCGCAGGTCTCCCCGTGTCCAGCGCCCGCATCCCCGTCAGCATCTCCAGCAGCACCACGCCGAACCCGTACACGTCGCTCTTCACGTATAGGTGCCCTGGTGATACGCACGCACGAGCTCCCCGTTACATTTTGTCAATTGATAGATACCGTATCATCCGCGTATTCGTTCAACTGTACAGGTAGTAGTATAAGCCGCGTACCTGTGGCGACGTACTCCGGCGCGGCGTAGCCGTAGGTGCCCATCACGCGGGTGGTGACGTGGCTCTCGCCGGCGGTGGGGCCGTTCTTCGCGAGGCCGAAGTCGGACAACTTGGCGCTGTAGTGCTGCGTATATTATACAGGAGGAGGAAAACGAGTTGAAACTGGGTTTTCAATGATTCCGTCCGTGCAACTTCGCGTGTACCACGCGCCATAATCCTGTGGAGTCCTCGCGCGTGTACGTACCGTGTCAAGGAGGATGTTGGAGGCCTTGAAGTCGCGGTAGATGATCTGCATGTCCGACGAGTGCAGGAAGGCGAGACCACGGGCGGCGCCGATGGCGATGCGAAGCCGGAGGTTCCAGGAGATCGGTTGGTAGGCGCTGCCTTCTGCTTGTACATAAAGCTTGGTGTTAGTTCACCTTCCTAGTAGTATTTAATTTCAGGTGCACAATAATCTATCGGAAAACTAAACTGCTACTACTAGGCCAAAATTACGGTTTACCCTTCAAGAGTTACCAGGGATAAATTTTGGCCTAATAAAGCCCTGCAACAGGCTAGCCTATTTGGCCTATAGATTTTGACACGGCCATGTTGCGAGGGAGACCTCTATTGACGATTGACCCAGAAATCTGAAGATTTTACTGGCCAGACCCCTCGTAGCAACTCTACTATTGGTTTGCTGTATTACGGCAACCTACTTTCGCAATACGATGAGACCACATCAATCAGAACCAATCCAGCATCGCTGTCGACCAAGTGAACCCAATCTTCCCAAAGTCAACTGGCCCAAGCTGGCAAAGATCGAGCCAAAGAAACTGATCGGGAAGACAACGCGAAGAACGAAGAACCTTCTACCGCGACAGGACAGGACAGAAGAAGCAAACTCACTTCTGAAGAGGTGATTCTCCAAGCTGCCCTTGGCCATGAACTCGTACACGAGCAGCAGCTCCCTGTCCTCCACGCAGTACCCGATCAGCCTCACCAGGTTGGGATGCGACAGCCTCCCAAGAAAATTCACCTCAGACTGCAAGAGAAAACGTCACCGGGTTAGCCCAGCATGCACGAATCCGAAACGCAGCAATGCAGCCAATCGCTCGGCGAATTAAGAAATTCTTGGTTTCATATACCACATGGATATGAACATTTGAAAAAACTGTGGGGACTGCCTGGCCGGCCACGTGAAGAAACGGCATGGTTTCTGTAGAAAAAAGCACGCGGTATGGTCGTATGGAGGTGGAATAATCCGGTGTAGTTATTAGTGAATTTTTAAGGATTATTTCTGGATCAGCTTGAGCTCTGCTGAATCATGCGTGTCAGTATGATACTGTTATCCGTTAACACCGCGATCGGTCAGCGCTGCAGATGGCGAGCTGTGAACCAACGAACGTACCTGCCATTCCTGCAGGCCCTGCACGCTCTCGTGGTTGAGCTTCTTGACGGCGATGACCATGCCGGTGCCGCTACGCGCGGGGCTCATCGTCTTCTCGTCGACCCAGCCCTTGTACACCCGCCCGAACCCGCCCTCGCCGAGGACGGTGTCCGGTTTGAAGTTCCTGGTCGCCGCCCTGAGCTCGGCGAACGTGAAGATGCGGAGGTTGGAGATCTCCAGGATCCTCCCCTCCGGCTCCGGGGAAAGCGCCCCGCCGGCCCCGAGTGGCAGGCTGCTGCTGCTACTGCTGCTGCTTCTGGTGGTGATGCTGCTCATGGACGAACTCGACCTCCCGGCCTGATGGCCGCCGGCGCTGCTCATGGAAGCAAGAGCGCTGGGCGCTGCCATGATGGGACTAAGCCTTGCCGTAGCAGCTTCTGCTGCGAGGTTCGATCAGAATATTGTCAAAAACCAAGGAAAAAAAAGCATGGCGCAGGCAAATCAACGCTGAAATGCCGGAAGCTTTTGAATCGCAACAAGAGATTTTAGTTGCTACCTTGGGGGCGTGGGAGAGGGCGACCATGGTGACCTCGTGTTGGTGCCCTCACGGCCGCCGTAGCTTCGGTCTCCTCGGAGCCGAAGCAGTTCCCCATGGAAACAAAGCTCTCGCCTCCTCTATGTCTTCTCCTAGACTCCTACCAAACTCGAGACGCTGATTGATCTGTTTCTTCTACTAACAGCTAGGAGTGTTGCACCTTGCTGCGCTTTGAGCTTTGATCGCTTCCCGGTCTTTTCTACTTGTATATAAATCATCGCCGCTTGTCTTGTCGCGCGCGCCGACGCGCGGCTGCCGAGGCTTACGCGGTGTGGAGACCTTTCTGATCCGATGGCGCAGTCGTCCTGGGACTTTTGGTCGGGGTTAAAGACGAGGCCTACTAGCTCCAGGTCAGCTCAATACTTATTTTGGACCTAAATCCAATCTTTTAAATTTTGAGAATTCATTAAAAAATCAAGCATATTTTCTCGTGAAATTTTGAGGAAGAGTAAAATTCAATTTTATGCACAACTCTTGGTTCTGTTTCGTAAATACAATTGTTTTTTTACACAAAACCAATATACTGTTGTGATCTAGCCCATTATATGCTCCTATGTGAACAATGAAATATATAGGAAATGCTAAGGCTAATTTAACAGTGAAGATGATTGATATCTCTAATTTTACCCAATAAATTAAATTTAAAGGCATTATATACAACACATTACCTCTTCTTCCACATTGCTAAGTAGTCTTGTTTATCGAACTATCTCTTTATATTTATTTTGCTTTTCTTGAGGTTTTTTAAGGCCAAGGGACAACTCCTTTTCTTTGTCCTTCACCCAATCATTTAATCATATGTGGTATTTTTGGTAACACTCTATCTCTTATTGTAGTATACTTTAAATGCTACATCCATTCTCTTTCAAAATGGTAACGTCCTAAATGATTAAACCTTGAAATTTTGAATAGATATAAAAATATTAATATTTAAAATGTGAAAAACTGTGTTAGAAGATTTTTTATTAAAAACTCGTTTATATAGTTATTTTTTAAATAAATTTTATAAATATATGCTGAAAAGTAAGGATAAAATATGTGTATTAGATATTATTTCGATATAAAAAAATATAAAAAATAATAAAGGTACTTCACCGTTTGGCAAGTAAAATCCCAGACTAAGAAGGGAAGATCTGTCCGTTTATTTTGGGCGTGTCAAATGCGCTAAGAGTCTTTGCTAGTTTGCTCCCCATCAGCCATCCACTTAATGTCTATCCAAGCATCCATCCAACTTGTAGCTGTATTCCTTGTATCCAAGTAGGAGGGTAGAAAATGATATTCGACAGGGTGACATGTCGGTGGACATGGAACAATTTGCCTATACTTGACAAATAAATGTGTTTGGAAGAACTTGTAGAAGAGATCGACGTCTCGATGAACAAGCTGAATATTCAACTTAAGGGCTCCTTTAGAACCGGGAACAGATCCAACGTAGATGCTAGTGGCTCAATCCCTCTCTATCACGTCCGGATCAGCGGAGCCTATTGAAGTCTCCCCCTACACCCTTGTTTTTTTAACCATGGATGAGAGGTTGGGGTGCTAGTATTAGCCTAGTATGTTTAGACTCCTATATTCTTTTTTTTAGATCTGCCATTGTTTAGAACATCTACTACATATTACGTGAATTTTACAAGAATTTCTCCAAAGTCCAATCCCTCTAAAATTTCTGTGAAATTCTTTTACTAATTAAATATATGTAATGGATGGAGGTAAGTTAGACTCATGCCATATACGGTAGTATACTCTGAAAAAAAATCTGTTCCTACCTTGATGTGATATTTATTACTATCAGACCCGTTGACCTGAGCTGGACAAGTTCGCAATTCTATATTTCTACCAATGTTTTTTTTTCTTGCCCAGCCCTGTGCCTACCATATCGGTGTCACACAGCTTTAATCTATGGAGCAAATTACAGTTCTCAACCTATTTGGACCTCCAGTGGGCAAATCTCAAATTAACTCACAGTGGATCAAGTGCCTCCTAGAAGGTCAAACGCACAGCTCAGAGCATCGCCGGATGAAAGCCTACCCCACTCATTAACGATAACAAATCACGAGTGCTTTTGCACTTTTGCTCCACAGGTTTGAGCTTTGGATTTCGTGAAAATTTTACGGCTTTGGCAGATCGAGATAAAAAAAAAAGACACCACTTTGGTTACTCGATCTGTCATTTTTGGTTAGTTTGGTGAAATACCTCAAGATCTGATGCGATTGCCGTCTTCTGGTAGTCGATCTGTCATCTACTTGCACATAATCAATCTCAGGTTATTATAAGCGTTAACACGGCCGGAGACCCTTTTTTTTCTCAAAAAAGTGTACATGAGGTCCTTTATTTACGGGTTCTTTTAAGGCGGTAATCAAGTTTAAGTTCCCGAGAGTATCGAAGTCGTCTTCACATATATTTCACTTAACGGGGTCTTCATGTTGATTATAATATATTCCCCGCTCTGACGTGATCTCTACGCGGTTCGACTGGTTGCGTCACGCGGATACACGGTTTTTGTGTTGCAGCAGCCGGATGAGCCTTGTAGTAGCTGTCACATACCCATGGCCATCAGGCATCTCGGTTTAATCAGGAGAGAGACGGTTTATGCCAGAACAGGCTATTTGTCCTGCGCCGTTTTTGTCGTTCAGAATCTATCCTGCTCGTTGTTGTGGTTTTTTTGGGGGATCGTCTCGCTGTATTCGCCACTATTATTTTCATATCCTACTTGCACTAGTGCTTAACTTTGGATGTACTATGTGTGACATTTGAGCTCTAAGGAAGAAAAGTTAATTATACAGGTGAATTTGCCTCTTTTTTAAACTCTTTTTTTGCCTGCAGTGACTGTTCGGTTAGGTGTAGCCAGCATCTTTATCTTGCATGCTCAGCACACTCGTCGACGTCAAATACGGTTTTGAGTATTGACTCTGCTTACTCAGAGAAGATTTTAAACTCCCAACAAGCTGGATTCAGCTCTGAAAGATCATCGTGTATTCATACTTCATTTGTTTTTTTAATAAGAGATAGTTCATTAGGTTTGACCGAATAGTCAACAGTCTCTTCCCCTTCAATAACATTTCACTATCAAATGAGATGATGTCTATCCCAAACAAGTATACATGAAATATGGCATAGCAACAAATGAGGCTTGAACACATTTCGTAGCCTAACAATTGAGGTCGGCATAGGCATAGGATGTGTAATAACCTGTTTTAGTATAGCCATTAAAATCTATTTTAATAAAAAAATATAGTTTTAAAACTTTGGTTATCTGTGTGTATATGTGCCAAACATCTCTATCTAAATTTTAAACTTTTAAGACTCAATTTTTAAATCAACATCTCCAACAAAAATTTCTACCAATCTCTCTGAGTCTGACATCGGATTTAAATCTGATTCAGATATCAACTTCATTTAAGAATCCTCTCAAATAAGTTTTCTTGAATTCCTCTCACAAACTTTTTGAGAAAATCTCGAGTTTAAATTCAAACTCATTTTAAATTTTTCCCAAAAATTCAACTCCACCAATCTCTAGAAAGTGAAAAAATCCCATATTCATTTTAGCCGCCTTCTCCTCGGCCCATTATCCCTCCTTGTCTTTCTTCTCTCCCTTGGTCTCAACTCCTCCCCGCGGCCCAACTGTCCCGTCGGCCCAACTTCTCCCCCACCTCTCTTCTCCTTTCTTCTTCTTAGACCGCGCCCACCGATCCATCTTTTTTTGCACATGGCCGCCCACCCAACTGTGCCTTAGCACTCGCTCATCGCACAACTCCTCGCCTGGGCCTACTTATCAACTACTGTCTCTCTACTACGCGCTTGCTCCTTCTATGCCTGCGCACTCGTCCCCTCCCTTATTGTGCTAGTGCGCATGCAAACTGTTTAGCAAAATGCCAAATCGCAAGCCAACGCGCTGACGCTCGTCTCCATATGCCCTCGCTCTGTCCATGTGTGTCACAAACCCGTTCTCGTGTCCATGCACACATCACACACTCGGTAGGGTGCCAAGCCAGCCATCGCCTCTGCATATGCGTGCTGTGACCCCATCGCACCATGTCGTGCCAAACATGAACCTTACTGCTACGAATCTCGCCTACCGCCACTGCTCCGCGCATGAATCCCATCAGCTACTGCCCTATCCCTGCCCCATCAGCTCCGCGCGTGAATTCCATCCCATCCTTCAGCCTTGCTTCCCGTACCCCTGTGCCGCATCAAACCGGCTGCACTGCGCACCAAGCCACACCACACCGTGACAAGCCATAGCACCCTTCTGCATAGTGCCACTTTGCATAGCGCTACCACACGCAATGGTGCATTGTGGTGCACATCATCGCCCTGTCACCATCAAGTGCATGTGCTTTGCATCACCGTGGATCCTGCCGATGATCCCCACGCCTCGACGCCTTGTCACCACCCGACGACTGTGGCTATAAAATAGCTAGCAAGTCTCCTTCGTCCTTCCTGTGAAACCTCTCATCACCAAGCATGCCTTCACCGCCCTACACTGCCTCTCCTCCTAGCCGGATGTCGCCTCCTCCGCACCCTCGCCCTATGGCTCCTCTATGCCACTGCTCGTGCTTCCCTCTTTGCCGCTCAGCCGCCGCTCTGCTCTATCATAGACATCGTCACTGGCCTCTACCCCACCACTGGGTGCCTCTTTCCCCGTCGCTAGTATCGCCACCCATAGCTGGGACCCATCACCGTGCCTCTGTCTCGTGCTAGAGAAGGGAGAATGGAGAGGAGGAAAAAAACAGTGCAGAAGGAAGAAGAGCCTCTGTGACATTGATTTGTGGGCCTCACCTCGACCAATTAGGTGAAGACATGTGCCCCTCCTCTCTTTCCCTAACATATGGATCAGCCTAATCTCTCTCTTCCTCTCATCGACATGTGGGTCCTACTTCTCTAACCTTGGATTAGGTCACCGGTCAATCCACATAGGCCAAGGCCCATTTTGGTCCATCAGTTTTCCAAGGTCCACTTTACCTCACCAAATAATCTTTCTCTGACATGTGGGTTACACTCTAGAGAATGTTTTAAGAAAATATTCCTACTAATTTTCTAGTAATTATTTCTTTTTCAAAAATTCTAGAAATTCAAATAATCTTTTAAAATTTATATCTTTTTAATCATAACTCCGATTGACTCCACTCAACTTCTAGAATTTTTCTAAAAATGAGATGTATTCAATGGCACTATTATTTATTCAGTATTTTATTGTCTTTTTGAGTTTTATATGGATTTTTTTCTTGTTTTGCGCGTAGTTCACCACCAAAAAGTTTTTGGACGCCGATTCTAAAGAATTTCTTGGCGACCAAGAGCAAGGCAAGTCATACTTGATCATATTACTCCTAATTTATAAAATATTATTATTTGCAAAGTAGCATGCTTAGCATAAATGTTAAATTGATTGGGCTCAGTTTGTGCGCAATTAACAAACCAACCTAGGAGTTGCATTACTTTTCGTAGGTTATTGTTAAATCCTATCCTTATAACTTCACCATAGTGGTGCATGAAAGTTCTCACTCCTTGAGAAAAATACCACTTTCTCATATTATATTGTTGTTTGTCGTTATGGAAAAAAAATTAGGCCGTGAAACCTTTTACGAAACTCGACTCGTGGAGTTGGTAGGTTTGAAAAGAGAAAAGATATGTGAAAACTCATGATGCGGAATCTCTCCTATTGTAATCTCATGCAAGGATAGATTTCTTAGAGAATTACATCCAAGCATATTACCGTATGACAACACAAGTATTTATGGGATGATATTAGCTAAGTAATTAGTTATCATATGAAAATTTTGTTTATCAATAGTTATGGAACATTGGGGATGAAAAAATGAGATTGTGGATCTTTATTATCTGGGATGGGTGTTATTCTATCCTCTTTTAAGGCAATCAATTAGGAGTAGGAGATATCTTTGGTGTATCATGAGTAGATAAAGGCATATGACTTGCCAAATACTTGTTTTAAAAGATTCAACCCAACTATGTGACAAGTGATATTAATAGGTTAGCTTTGGAAAGGTCTTATCATGAACTTCTAGTGCCGACAGGTATCCGGTGTCAATTTTGTGTCGTGTGGGTAAAACGTACATGCTTTGCTGAGTTTAAATAATTCAAATAGCCATGCCCATGGTTAAGGGTGCATGTAAGGTGGTTATCCTAGCGTAGTTTTGCTTGCCAGTGTTTTACGAAAAATATTTGAGGGAATAAGAACCGTTACTAGAGTCAATCTTGGTAGCTGACGGATGATCTTGGTGGTCGGAAATAGGTCCATGTAACCTAGGATGCCATGAGGGCATTATGGTGTAGGCTTCCCGAAAGAGAGCAAAAACTAGTGGTTCTCATAAGGAGCCAATAGAAAGAAAGACATTAGTTTAGCTTCAGATAGAGCAAGATAAAGGTTATATACATGGCTTAAGAAATAAGGTTTGTTAAAGAGATAGAAAATAAAAAAACTATTAATAAAACTAAAACTTTCTTCTTATGTTTGGATTGTTGTAAAGTAAGTCACATTGGATTGAGATGTTAAGTTTCTTTCCAAATGAATTGAGAATCTCACACTTAGAGGTTGTAAATTGTTTTTAAATAAAAGATTTGCAAAATAAACATAACCTTCCTTGGTAGATTGCATACTCACGTTTTCTGTGACTTGCGAGTACGAAAGTATTCACTCTCTTTATTTTTTTTGTTTTTCCTCCTCTCTTCTTAAGTTTAATTGGAAGATGCTGAAAATTTTGGTTTCGTCTTTAGACTCAAGTCACTGCCTATGGATTGGCGTGCTAGCCATGTTAAATTCCATTGTCGTAGCTTTTTTTAGGAGTTATTGTCAAAAGTCTACCTAGTATGGTAATAAGATATAATATATTCGTTTAGTTTTTATAATGAGATTTATTTTGTTACTATGGGTGCTAGCTTGGAGTACTAGAACTAACACGGACACATGCGGTTACGCTAGAGATGGTTCGCCGTCCTCTACGGTACGCTTTGTCTAGCACTAGCTTTTTGGTGATAACAGATGAGGGTGTGACAGGATGTAGAACCAATTGAGGCCTACACAAGAAGAAGTAGGCCTGTTGAGGATATAGATAACACATATCAATACCTGTTTCACATTACATTATCCATATGGTCATATCCAAATAAAATGGGTGTGGGCAATTAAATGAACAAGAGAAATAAATATATGTGATCCCCATATGCTTAAATGTCTTACAAGTTGTATGCAGTTGCTCTTCTTTATAATAAATTATCCTACCAAAATGATGAGGACATCCCAGCCATTCGTAACCCAAGTGCATCGGTTACGCCGGCTGTGTCACTTACACCATCGGTTACGCCACAAGTTACACCAAGTCCAACTAAGGTTACACTTTAAGAGACAAGTGCAACACCGGTTACATCAAGCAAAGCCATGGATACACGCGCTCAAGCCTATGAAGGACCCGTTACACGCAGCCGTGTAAAGTTACTCCAACAAGAGGTGTATACTTTTCTCTCTCGGTTACACCCTGATATTGATGAGAATTATATACTGCCTAAATCATGTACTCTTATGTTACTTAGGTTTACACAAGAGGCAACAATGTTGGGTTACATCGAGGATGCTGAGGGTTATGCCAAGTACACCAAGGTAGGTGCTTCCGAGGAGAATGGGTTATGCGCTAAGACCCAGTGTTATATAACAACTTCTTCAACTTCCAAGGCAAAACTGTACCATCTCGGGAAGAGATGGGGGTCATAATATACATGGTTGTAAAGTGCTTCAAGTCTAGTTTCCAACGCAACTAATGACACTTTATTTGTACTTCCGAGCTAGGAGTAATGGCAATATCGTGAAGATTGCACAAAAGACCCCAAGACACGCGGGAATTAAAGGGCATCTCGGGAATGCTTCACCTGTTGGTCTTTTACCTTCCCAACATGGAGACTTCAATTCATACTTATCTTAGAGACTTGTTACTAGTATAAATACCCCTATGTACTGCTGTAAAAGATAATTTTTGATCATTTTAAATAAACACATAACCTGTATGGTTTTGCAGCCGAGCTGCTGAGTGCCTTGCACACCCTTGTTCTTCCTTGTTTTTCCTGGACTTGTGAAGAGATCCCTCTGGGGTCTTCTACTTCGTGCTCTACGGTTTTCAGTACGGCTATACCGTTTTATATGGATTAGTCCCGGTTTGTGGTTGTATGGTTGTTCGGAGATCGAGTCGAAGTCTTCGCGGTTTCGGTGCCTCTCTCCCCATCGCTTGGTCGCATCCAACCTTGGCAAGTATAAAGCTAGTTATCCTCCACTGTTCATACCAAGTTATCTTGTAATTTCCAACCTACTATCGTGAAGATCGGACCACCCCGAGGAGTTTTTCATCGGTATCTTGTTGTTGGTGATCTCCGACCCTTATCACAAAATTTAGCTAAATTTAACAACATCTTATATTATAATGAAATGCAAGTTCTTAAAATTATGGGACCGAAGCTTATTCAAATCTAATGAGTATGTGTAAAGTGAGTAAAACTGATAGTACCATCCCATACACAAAACTCTCAAACACAAATGACTAGTTTCTCCTTGCATATACTCTCCCCAAACAGTACGAGCATGCGTATACTAAGTGGGTAGGAAGCAAGCATCTATTCCGCCTTCACCCGCTGACCCCCGCTCTCCAATTTGGAGTTCCTTCAGCATCCAAATCCCTCGCTTGTTATGGTAGAGTAGAATTAGTTTTAATTTTATCTTTTGGAAAATTTGAGATCCAAATCATTTGTAGTTTATATGTATAGTTCACGAAGCTTGATACATCTATCCATATTTAGAATACATATATTTTCCTCTCTACTACAGATGATTTTCACATTGGACAATTTTACGGAAATTTTGCAAGATTTCTTCAGTAATCAATAAACTTCTGCAGCAATCAAGGAAAAACTATGGCATTCTAAAGAAGGCCTTAGAGTTGGTTTTCTAAATAGGGAAGGCCTTTGAATTAGAGAGATAATGCCATTTTCTTTATAAATGTGCCATTAGTTCTTTTGGATGCTTTTCTAGACCTTTTCTACTACTTTCATCTAGGGGTATAATCGGGTTGGGTATGATTGGATCACCCTATTTTCATGTCACGTTCTTTATTTTTTTTCGGAGTTAGAACTAGGTACAAACTTAATACTTTTGTTGTATCCTATCCCATATATTTTTTCTCTTAGTTGGATTCATGAACGGATATTTATATGTATCTCTAATCCATAGATATTAAACTTATGGATACAATTATAGTGTTAAAAATTTTCAATGATATATCAAAGAAAAAATAACAATATTATTTGTGAGCTCATAAGTTGATTAACCTATCTTTTATCATATTTATATTTTGTTATATGTTTGATAATATGAGATATTTAGCAGATACAACTCTCCTATAATATCCCATATTTTTTTAGGAGATTTGGACATAAACGTGAATAGTATCATGTATATGTTTTTCTCTACCATATCCTCATAATAGTCCTGTTTACACCCCTACTTTTACGGATTGATGGGCGAATAGCTGAGCATGCTTGGAACATAGGATTCTCAAAACACGGGAATAGGAAAAATGCAGAATTAGAATGCCATGGCACCTTGAATACTAAAGAAAGAAAACACAAGAAAAATGTATAGAAAACCATTTGGATGTAGCATTCAAAAAATATAGAATTTAAAAGAGAGAGGTAGGTAGAAAGTAAATATCCAAAAGGTTAGATCTCATGCTAGGAATCATCTAAAATTCCCATGAAATATGCCATTCCATAAAATTTGAAATGAATTATAGAGGCATGATCCTTTGTTCCAAAGGCATCATAGGAACATTTTATATAGGATTCAAATCCTTTAAAATTCCTCTATTTTTCCAAAGGAATCCTAAGTTCACTTGAAAACGTGGACCATAGCTAGGGGTGGCAATTTCCCCATGGTGCCAGCCAAGGGCGGGGTGAATTTTGGCCCCACGGATGGCTTGTGTACCAAAATGTGCTTAAGTTGCTTACTAGTTACTTGGAGATGTCTTGGAGGCTTGGCTAATTTGAGAAGAATCGTATTACCCATCTTATGCCAAGTCAAGAGCACATTGACTTATTTGAATCTTTAACAGCATCCTAGTAACAAGTATCTAACTTAACTTAGTTAGTCACCCTGCCTTTTGTAGTTGGAAAAGTTCTCACAAGGTTTTATAATCTATGAAGGTGGCTAGGTAATTCCATGCAAATTCATATACTTTGTGTATTGCGATTATTTAATGGCTCTCTAGTAGAGCATTGTCTTGAGAATGGTGTAGGTTTAAGATCATCTTGTGTTGGTCATTTAAAAGAACAATCAAGGACTAAGATTACAAGTGGATGATCGAGTTGTCAAGAATTCATGTCATACACTATTCTTATGTAAATCCTCTAAGGGCGATAACTACTCATTCTCAATAAGCAAATCTTTTATAATTTTACCATATGCTCTCTTTGTGAGTTGTGTTAGGTAAAGAAAGAATTAGTAGTTCAAGATGGACCTTAGTGGTGCAAAGAGGTTCATATTTACTGCAAGATCTCAAGTGAAAGCAATCACATTTCAAACCAATAAAGCCTCACGTGAGACACGGTCTTTAGATCATTTGAAACTCAAGAACACTACAAGCAAAGCTCCCAACAGAATAAGTATCTCACTTGTGTTAAGATTTCTCAATTTATGATCTTTCAAATAAGGAATATAAGGGATGCTTGTGGGTATTTAAAGTTCTTGATACTAATGTTCGAGGACCCAAATGTGTTTTGGGTACCAAGAAGAAAATGTTTGATCTTTTTGTAAGATGAACAAAGCAAGGTTGGTGGTTCAAGGATTCTCCCAAGTTGAAGAACTTGACTTTAGAGAAATCTTTGCACCAGTTGTCCAAGGCTCTACATGGGTTGAAGCAAGTTCTAAAGACTTGATATGAATGCCTTTGAGACTACCTATAGAGCAAGGGCTTCAAAATTAAAAAAGTTGATGCCACAATCTTCACCAAGCTTCTTGATGAATCAAGGTTTTCTTCCAAGTGGAGCAAGTTGTCTTAACTGTGCTAGATGATGAAAATCCAATCATAGCAATCAAGAAGGAAATGATATCAAGAAATGGCTATTGGGGAGGTCAAGCCACAAGATGTTTGAGTTGAACAAGATGCAAATGTTGATCAAGATCAACCACCTCGACTCAAGTGAAATTTCCTACACCAAGATCAAACTTAAATTCAAGATCAAATCAATACTTTGATCAATAATGAGGAGATTGAAGTAATTCAACTTTAATGCCAAGTGCCTCATCCAAGGGATCACCAATGCGTTCCACATGATCATGTCAACACCATCCTCAAGGCTACATTATTCCTGACAACATATGAATAGAGTAACTACTCAATTCAATATTACAATCTTTGTGAATATTACTCTTGTATGTTGTCTTTGATACCTTTAAAGAAGGGTAAATTTGTTGATCGGATTGGGTGATGGCTACCCAAGAAATGAGATAGTTGAGATGTCATGATGGTCAAGCTTAAGTTCTTTCTCGGATTTCAAGCAACTCAAGGAAAGAACTCTTATTAAGACTATCAAAAAGGTTAATTCCAAAATCATTGGGCATCTTGACTTTGACAAGGAAGGTAATCCATTGACCAAAAGTTTTATCATCAAACTACTTTCTTTGTCTTTGTGCATCTAAGATGATTTCATGCTTTGCTTTTTAACCTAGATTGATATTTGTTGTGATGAAATGCTTGGTTAATCAATAATCAAGCACTAGTCATGAAGATCTTCATAGTGAATTTAAGTGTTCAGATATCTCTTTCTAAGTGAATGTTGATCTTGACACAAGATTTCAAATTCATATAAGCTAAAATCTTGGATTTTATTCTTGCTTGTGATGAAAATGATTTTTCGTGTTGAATCTCAATGATCCCCGTCCTTGCATATCCCTTATTATATACTTTGATGCTCAAATGCTCAGGTGAAAGAAAAGGACTAAGTGGAGAGATAGCTTGAATAAAGAGGGAGAGATATAATATCTTTGACATGGCAAAGGGAGAAACTAACTATTGTATGTTTAACCTTGATGATCCCCATTTTCATCTCCTATTTCTTTCTTTCCCCATGTTGTGCCTTCATACAAAATAAAGAAGGAAAAAGATAGTAAGGGGAAGAGAAAGCTTGTATTTTCCTTTTTAAATTCTATGTGAGCTCCTATTTGCAAAAATTAGGATGCTATTGGCTTCTCTCTATCACTTGCGATCTTGGTTTCAAAATTGTCTTTACTTTTAATCATAAGTGATGAAGTTTTAAATAAGAAGAGAAATATTTAATGATCTCTTTGCTTCTTTTTTTCCACTTATGCCCTTTTTGGTGCTTTGGTATCGAAGGCAAAGAGCAAATATTAAAGGGTTAAGAAAAGATTGATCAAAGGAGGATTAATTGATATCAAGAAAAGAGTCACATCCTTCATTTGGTATTAAGGAAATACAAACTACACAATGTTTTTAATGTCAAAGAGTAAAAGAGAAAGGGGGATAATTTTTTAAAGTGTTTGGAAAATTTCAATTGGTATTTTTTATATTGCTTTCAATTAGTATCTTGTTATACACATTTCATCCCATGAAAGCAAAGAGGTAGGGAGAGCTCTCACATTCTCAAAAATATATGAATATGAGTTCACTTCACATATTTATATACACACATTTAGGAGAAGCTAAAACTATCCATTTGGATTTAAAATCATTATTATCAATCTTTTGTAAGCTCTAATCGAGTTATCATCAATCACCAAAAAGAGGAGATTGAAAGTGCATCTAGGCCTATGTGGGTGTTGAATGATTGATGACAAACGAATAAGGGACTAATGTGCTTAATGAGTGTATAAGTAGGAGATTAATTCAATGAAGATATTGAAGATGAAGAATAGAATACAATATGATTTCGCTGTGATACAAGGCAACGCATGACTAAAGATGACAAGATGTAGCAAAGAGTTAGCAAAACTTGCTACGCGAAGGACCATGTATGAAAAAGGACAAGTGAGAGCTTGGCACCGAAGGACTGATGTAGTGGTGAAGGAGCAAGTGTTTGTTGCAACGCTGATGAACCAATCAAGACCATAAAAAGTCATAAGTTATTGAGTATCAATCTTTGTTGAAGTGAAAGCGAGTGGAGAAAAGCTTAGAAGAAAGGAGATCAAGTTGCTCTAACACTTATGTGGGTCAGACGGTCCGGATGATGCCGAATAATCTGACCTAACGCGTGACTAGTTGGTTGTTACATCTAGATTAGATAGTCCAAGTCAATGTTATACTGTATGGCTCTACAATGATCACACAATTATGTGTTCATCATGTGAGATCAAGTGTTGAGTCAGACAATCTGGAGGTAATCGAATTGCCCGACTAGTTTAATATCTAGAGTGGTCATATGTTGATTGGATAAAGAAATAAAATTGGTCAGACAATCCTACATCAATTGGATAATCTAGTCCTATTGTGAACAGCTTGAGCTAGACAGTCTAGAGCGGTGTTAGATAATCTATCTTATACTTTGTTCGAATGTGATCGGACAAAGTGTAACGGTGGATTTGTGTGGCGTCAATACCAAATAATGTGCAATGAATAATTCGGTGTGGTGTCAAATTATCTAACCAAGACTTGGAGCGATCGAATGATTGCGCTGCCAGACATTAGAGAAGTACAAACCGAACAATCTGATGGAGACCGGATTGTCTGGTGGAGGCTTGGTTAGATAGTCCGATAGCGGTCTCTTTCTTATTCCTATAGAAAGTTTCTAAGTGCTAATTTTTTTTATTCATGTAGAAAGTTTATGAGTGGTAAGTTTCTTTATTCCTGTAGAAAGTTTCAGAGTGGTAAGTTTTTTTTCTTCCTGTAGAAATTTTTTGAGTGGTAAGTTTTTTTATTCCTCTAGAAAGTTTCTAAGTGGCAAGTAGAAATTTTCAAAGTTGTAAGATTTTTATTCCTCTAGAAAGTTTTTGAGTTGTAAGTTTTTTATTCCCATACAATGTTTATGAGTAGAAGGTTTTTATTCACATAGAAATTTATATTATTTTGACATAGAAAGTTATAACCACCGGGAGAGTTTGTACTCTTAAATTAAAGTTTTTTTCAATATCTTGTAGAAAGTTTTTTTATGAAAAGTTTTTGTGTGGAAAGTTTCCAAGTTTTTAAATCTTTTCCTTCAAATCAAAAGACCATAGTTCATCCAGATAATTTCATTAATTCTTTTGGAGAAAATCTAGGTGATTTTGTCATCTATTAGGCTCTAAATCCTCTCCATGTATTAATGGGGCACTTTTGTTGATGTGTACATTAGATGTACATATAATTTAGTATCTCAATATATTTATATACACACACATATGTAAGCTATTCGAAAGAAATTGTCACTATGCTATATCCCCTCATCTAAAATGGCATATCTGTAACGGGCTACAGTGTCTCATCATGGATAGCATTATCTCTAACAGACGAGTAGCTCATCGTAGATCAAACTGATCGGCTTGACCCATCACAGGTAAGGCTTTATGTGTGATGGGCCCACTTCTTTGTCCGTAAGACATAAGCATATGACACTTCTGATAGGTCCACAAGTTAGTCTATCATAGATAATCTGGTTACGTGTAATAGGTCTCCATTAAAAACCCATCACAAGTAAGGGTTTGAACCTATGACGGGTTTAGGATGGCACCCGTCTAAGGTAAGGGGGCATCTCTGATGTGTATATGATTTTACAATCCATCAGAGATAACTTGGCACACCTCTGACGGGTTGTGTATTTTTAACTGATAAATATATGGTGACTTTTATAGATACCTCCACTGATATATTGTTTTGCCATACCACCATATTCATTGTACACAATTTAGGTGGGAGAGCAAGGGGGCAAATCTTTGTCATAAATTTATGTTAAGGATAAAAAATGATCTAAAACCTAACTATTATTTAAATATAATTTGTATTAGTGTAGCTAAATTTGTTATATATTTTTCTATTACTTTAGATAGATCATAGTTGGATGTATAATACTAACCGCCAGAGTCAGAAGTATAGAAATGAAGTTGTTGAATTCTTAAATGCTACGGAGTATGATAAGAGAAGGAGGAGTAATGAATATTGCATAGACCACAAAAAATGAGAAGATGTTTATAGACAAAACATAGTTAAAATCTCATCTGATATGAAGAGGTTTCATAAATAACTATAATTATTGAAATAATCATGATGAGCAAGTGCTATCAAATATTTGTAATGATGAAGTGGATGATGAGCAGAATGAGAAATAAGAAGATGGAGATGACATATTCGTCCCTTGTCCACTAGGAGGTGATATCATTGATGTCGATCCTGATCTTTCTGAGATTTGAGGAGCCATCATATAATGAGGAGGATTATAAGAAATTCTTTACTTTGGTGGATGATTCAGAGACAACTATATATCTTGGATGTAAATAGAAACACATGAAGTTATCTGTTGTCCTCGATCTAACGAAGCTAAAGGCAAGTAACGATTGGTCAGACAAAAGTTTTACAGTTATGCTTGATTTTCTAAAAGACTTGCTGCCCGAGGAGAATGAAATGACAAAGACAATATATGAAGCAAAGTGAGTTATGTCTGTTAGGGTTAGAGGTAAAAAGAATTCATGCATGTCGAAACAACTACATCTTGTTCTAAAAAGAATATGACAACTTGGATACGTGCCCAAAATGCAAAGCTTCTCAATACAACCAAAAAAAGCGTATTCTTTAGGGGAAGAAGTCTAAGAAGGGAGGTCCCTCAAAAGTTGTTTGGTATCTCTCTATTGTTGACTGTATAAAGCAAATGTTCACCAATCCGATGGAAGCTAAGTTGGTATGTAGTCATGCAATTGATAGGAAGGAGGACGGAATGCTTAGGCACTTGGCCGATTTAGCGTAGTGGAAGAATACTGATAGGGATTACCCCAAATTTGTAGAAGATTCAAGAAACATAAGGTTTGGTCTAAATATAGATGGCATGAATCCTTTTGGTGACCTGGGCAGTCGTCATAGTACTTGGCTAGTGCTTCTCATGAATTTTAACTTACCATCTTGGTTATTCTTTAAAAAAAGTACATTATATTTTCCATGCTAGTTCAAGGGCCAAAACAACTTGACAACAATATTGATATGTACTTTGAGCTTTCAATAGATGACTTGAAAATACTATGGCATGAGAGGTCTCAGACATGAAATTGTTATGGACGGGAGTACTTTAGAATTCATGTCTTATTATTCTACACTATCAATGATTACTCTACACTTGGTAATCTTTCTAGTTAGATCGTAAAAGGAAAGAATGCTTGTTCAAACTATATAGATGAAACACATAGCGTGTGGATGAAGAACTTACGCAAGATGGTATACATGGGCCATAGAAAATTCCTTCCGTGGTATCACTCATATAGAAAAAATGAGGAAAAATTTCAATGACAAGAGGGAAAGGGCCAGTGCACTACCAGTTTTAACTGGAAGTGGGGTGCATGCTCTAGTGAGGGACATCCATAACGATTTCGGAAAGAAGAAGAAGGATACTAACTCAAAGTTGAATATCATGAAGGAGAATTCAATATTATAATGTCTACCATATTAGAAAGATATGGAGATATGCCATTGTATTGATTTAATATACGTAGTTTATCAAAGCATTGTCAGATTACTACTTAATATCCCAAAAATATGAAGGACGGGCTAAATTCACGACGAGATATGGAAGCCATGAAAATCCATAAGGAACTACACCCAACAATCTCTGAGTCTAGAAGACCACCTCTCTCCAGCTTGCTGTACTCTATCCAATTATGAGAAAATAAATATGTTATTATGTATCGAGAGTATTAAGATTCCATATGTGTACTCATCACGACCGAGTAAGTGGGTTTCGATGGATGACCTCAAAATGGTTGGGATGAAGTCCCATGAATGTCATGTCCTAATCACACAACTGCTATTGGTTACCATTAGGAAGATTCTATCACTAAAAGTAAGACACTTGGTAATACGGTTATGCTCCTTCAATGTAATTGGGCAAAAGGTCATCAACCTAAAGGAACTAGATGATCTACAAGCAGATGTTGTGAAGACGCTCTATCATCTCGAGATGTACTTCCCATCTATATTCTTTAATATCATTGTCCACCTGATAAAGCAAACAAAAGTATGCGGTCCTATGTTTATATGACAGATGTACCCGTTTGAAAAGTATATGTGAATTTTAAAGGGTTGCGTATGAAATTGGCCTCATCTTGAGGGAGGAATGATTGAAGGGTAGACCACTGAGGAAGTTATCAAATTTGTGTGGACTATATGTCAAAGATCCTGCCAATCAGTGTTTTGCTGTTAAGACATGAGGACAACCTGGAAGGGACTTGGACCATCGAAAAAAACCTATCAATCTAGATCACGCCCAATATGACAAAGCCCATTTCAAAGTGTTGTAGCATATGATCGGGATAATACCATACTTGGAGGAACACGAAGCAAAGATCCGACAAGACAATGTTAACCGATTAGTAAGTTGGATCCAAAGAAAACACATTACAGACTTCAATAAATGGTTCAAGGATTGTGTTTGTAATTCATGCAACATTACAAGTGAGATAGTGAAATAGTTAGCATGAGGTCCTGGATGAGATGTCCTAACTTGGCAAAGATATAGTATAAATGGATATACATTCTACATGTGCACGCAAGACGATAAAAACATAGTGCATAACAATGAGATACAAATAGAGCCAGATAATGACCAATTAGGTATGCATGATCAATACTACGGTTGCTTAGAGGAAATATGGGAGCTAAGCTATGTGAAGTTCAAAGTAGCATTGTTCCGGTGTAGGTGGGTCGAACTAAAGGACATTATGGTTGATAAGGAGGGATTCATATTTGTAAATTTGTAGTCCAATGGATACAGGGATGCGCCATTTGTTCTAACTAAACAGGTTGTTCAAGTTTTCTACATAACCGATCCAACAAACATGAGGCTCCATGTAGTTCGTGAGGGTAAAAGAGGAATAGAGGAGGAAGATTACGATAAATACGTCTATGGTGTTAGCCAAGAAGCTCTCATTCAAGAAGTGCAACAAGAAGACGTTATCGTATATGCATGCTTTGACTATGAAGAAGGTGTTCTTATATAATATCAGCATATGAGAAGTATTGTTCATGATATGTATGTATGTCAACATTTGCATATGAAGTTCGATTAACCACTATAAATTTAACTTCAATTCGGTTGAGAATAACACACTTATTTTCATTGAAATAAAGAATTTAATGTTTTTTAGTTTAATGTACCTCTCCTAAAAAATATATATTCCACCCCTATATAGATATGTAATAAAATTTTTTGATAAAACACTAACTAAAAAGGATCAGTCATAAAAAATTGATTTATAGGTTAAAAACATAAGTCCTAGTAGTCAACTTAGCTATGACGGGTTTTATTTTTAGATCCATCACAGGTAAGTTGTTTGCTATGACTTAGGCAGATCCTACGCTATCGCATCTGACTTTGCATAGTTACAGGTTATGTTAGAAGGAGTCTCGGAGGTCCACTAACGGGGTTGGTTTTCTTGATCCATCAATGGTTAAGAACCTAAATGCCCATTTAGATAAGGTAGTTGACTACTTCAACCATTGCATGTGGGTTCATTAAAACAATGATTACATAATGCTAGCTCATAATTAACAATAAGGGACTTTAGATTTTAGATTTATCGCTTTTAGTTTTTCGTACTATAATTTACAAAACCTGAACTTACCACAGCCACACATTTATCATATGGGAGGCATTGGATTCTTGTGGTTATAATACCAAAATAGAATAGTGTTTACTACCTTAACTCTAACCTTTGTGGTCCATATGATTTCTCGCCTCTTGTGCATGCAATAGATGCCACGTGAGCATTGTACATCAAGAATAGAGGCAAACACAAAGACAATAATAAATCCCTACATCATAACATGGACTTCGAATGCACGCAACAGGCTAGAGATCAATGCAATTTTCACATGTGCTACAGCATGGCTACCTTGATGAAACATGTGATTGACTTGGATCCTAAGATTTGTGCCCAAAAGCACATCTTGTTTGTGATTGCCGATAGTATATGTGGTCATAAACTAAATGTAGTCTCTGTGCACATACGAAAAGATAGAATCTTCGGTCGATTGACCAAGCATAGATTACAGGACAGATCACCGGCTTCATTCTCCAAGAAATCATTAGCCGAAAAGGAATATTCCGTCCAAAATAGACATCAAGAATGTGTATATCTTTATAAAAAAATTATTTTTGTTTAATTGAGAATTGTAAGACACAAATAATATTGTATCTCATATTACAAATTAATGATTATGTCTATTTATATATATGTGTTGTGGATTGTGCTAAATCATTTCGTTAACTTACTTTATACTAGGTTACGTACTACCAAGAATTTGTTGTATCTTGTTGTTAAATCATCACAAATTGATGGGTGAGTGGAATCTCCAACTAGTTTGGTCGGATTAGTGCATATACTAACTGACTAAGAAAGCTAGGGACATCGTTCATCTCGAATTCTATCATTTTTTTGACAATATTTTAGCTATGTTTAAAAAAAATATACTTTGCGACTTACTAATTCTAAATTATACTGTACACTCTGCTACTCAACAATATTATTTATAATATCATAATATTACATATCATATTTTATAGAAGTTCGTACTCACAAGTATTGGCGCCAAGTATATATTTTTTTCTAGGTTTTTGGCTTGAAATATCAAATGACATCGCTCTATATTTTAAATATATGTTATAAATTATAAGTTTATATACATATGTATATATAGATATGTGAGTTTGTGGTTAATTATGTAGATTGTTTTATCTATTTGTGATTGGTATAATTGGTTTCTAAAAATATTTGCTATCTGTATTTTAGAGGGTGTAACTAGTAATTCTTAAATCTAGCCAAAAATAAATTTAATTTGTTTTCTTTGTTCACTTCATCAGTGTTGGGTTTTAACATAAAATCATCACAAATAACCCATACTAGTGACGATTTATAATAAAAACCCAATATATAATGTTGCCATTGGGTGCAAAATCAACCCGTGTAAATAGGTCACCTCTAACGGATCTACATACCGGTTAGTTATTTATAAGTAACCATACCTTTGATGTGGGTTGTTGTTTCGACGTCTGTCGTAAGTAATTCTAACAACAATCATCTCTGTTTTGATACATGGTGTGTAGTGCTACCAATATTGTTTCAAATTGTTTGATCCAAACCAATTGTTTAACCTTTTTTTATGCTGCAAGGTACACAAATTTGATCTCTTATACACATGGAAAAGCAAAGGTTTTTGACATGCTGCACAACTGATCTCCAAACATTTTGATCATTTTCTTCACATGTTAACCCTTTTTAGGCTTGTTATATACAATAATGGATTTTTCCCCTTCTTCTGGGTTATCTTATAAGGAAAATTTTCAAGTTCTCGCTTTTGTCAGGTTATAACGTTATTTTATTTCGTGTGAATCAGTACGTGAGGAAGTTTTAGTAATTTTTAGTTGAAAGTCCATAGACTTTTTGTCACGTTGAAAGCTAACTATTTGCTTGAACCAACATAGTTGAAAGTTTTATATATTTTTCGTTAAAAGTTTGTTTGTTTTTCACATGTTGAAAGTTCTAAGCATTTTTAGTTGAAAGTTTATTTTATTAGCTCCCCACCTTTATATTATCCCTAATTTACCCATCCCATAAAAAAGGGAAAAGAGAAAGAAGTAAAGTAACGATAAGTTGAATAGCTCAAAACGCTAGCCGTTGGGCTTCACCCACGCCCCTGTCCCAAACGGGTGAAAAAAAAAACATCGTGGGGTCAGAAACACGTGGACGGGGAAGGAGCACTCGGGCTGATCTGTTCGCGCGAATCAGAGGCGCGCGCACGTCCGCGTATTAGGGCCTTCCACTTTGGAGCAGTTTTATGGCTTCCTGCAGATGCAATTGTGGGCTGTAACCATTGGAATACATCATCTCGGATGGACCTCTCTATCACATACGACATACGTATCTTGTAATGTCTGCTTCCCATAATCCCATTACTAGTTCTCAAGAATCGTAAAAATCTCATCAGATTAAGGTGCAACGGACTGCAAGCAGAATTCTTTGGAGCAATCCGGTCCCGTTTCTTTTCCCTGGATGGCTTTGTTCTGTTGCCGGAACCGGGATTCACAACTCCCAAGCTACAACGTGAGTTGTTCAGGATTTGGATCCTCTGACTATACATCAGAGACGTGATGGCTGATATGTAGGCCTAGGGACAATGAAGCCCATATGTCAGTGATGTGAGAAGTACGTCAGAGGAGCCTATTTCAAGTTGTTCATCATGGGCACGATCGTGTCCGGATGACGGCGCTGGTGGTGTTTTGTGTGCCTCTTGATGGCTGCTTCTCGTCGTGCCTAATCAGTCTGAAACTTGAAAGGGAGCATATTCAATTCCAGAAGGGGTGAATCTTGGAGTAACTGGACCTCTTCAGCAGGGTAGCTCCAAGACTGACCTTGTTGTGTTGGAACTGAATTTTCAGGTTGTTAAGTTTTGCCTGGGAACAGTGCAACCATCAAGAGACATGGAAGCACCAGCAACACCGTCAGTAGCACAGCAAAAGTCTATAACGAGCAGCTTGCAAGGGCTGAGAAGCTGGTGGTAATCTGTTCGCCCCAGGTAAAATTTTGACTTTTGACACGCACAAGTCAGTTACTAGTTCCTACTGTCTGAAGATTTTCCTACTTGCTACACATGACAGCTCAATGTCAATCTCCAAAAAGGACAGAGAGAGGGAGGTGGATGAGCAAAGCTAATAGTTGGCTCTTTTTTTTCTGCTCTGTATCATCTCTTGAAAACTCTTCCCTGAACTGCTTGGTTTCTACGTTGAGGTCCATAGCAGGAATCTGTTGGATGGTCTCTTTCGCTGTCTCGAGCATCTGCTTCCGCCTTGTGAGCGCCTGGATCGCCTCCTGCTTCTCCTCTTCCGTCTGCTTGTGCTTCTCCTGCTGCACATCATCTCCCGTGTCATCATCATCATCATCAATCACAAACTGTAGGAAATATATGTTGTGCTGGTGTCAGAACTACATCAATGTCTAGGAGTAAAAACAATTTTGCACGTGAAGAGAGACGGAGGGATGCTATCAGATTTACCTCAAGGTCTTGAATGAGGGAGCCAAGGGACTTGATTTTCAGGTGAGGCCAGCGGGGTATGTTATATTGCCGGCATTTCCTCTTCAGTATGCTGACTCCAATCTTAAGAGTCCTTTAAGCTCCTCTGATTGGAAGATGGAAGTACTGAGCTCTGTCAACTAGAGTAATGCTGGCTATATGCTTCTTGTTAGCTCTCCGGTGATTTTGAACTGTTGGCTTTAGTTCTGCATTTATCGTATAGAGATTAATAATCTTTCAAGTAAAAGGAAATGAAGCATGAAACAATCCAAACAAGATGAAACCTCAAAACTTTTGAAAGGTGCTATACTACTTCAAAATTTGAAACAAGCCATACAATTATGGATATTAGCAATTGAAGTAAGCAAGCAATGGAGAACAAGAAAGTGAGCATTTCCATTAGAAGCAACAATTAAAAATCATTAAAAGAAAAGACAGTAAATCAGTCCATTGTTCCATTTTTATTACTGTTTGTCAGATGCCATTAGTCCGTGAAATGGCCAGTTGTGATTTTTAATGCTGCCTAGCTTCAATAATAATAGCAAATAAGTCAATAACTAAATTTACTAACAAAAATAACACGATTAAGTGAAAATCCACACCCCTTAATGTAAATTTTACTCTCATTAACATTCCTGTGTAATCCTAACCGTTGGAATCAGATAGCAGACAGTGCAATATTCCTAGGAGTGCACGCATCAAAAAAGTCAGATAAGATTCCGTTGAGGGGTAATCTAGGATAGACGCATGTTTTAAAAGGAATACTAATGCCACATATTCCCGGAATGTAGGTTACACCAGAATCCTATTTTCGTAACTAATATTTTAGGTGGTTTTACCAAATATGGGAATCAATTAGAATTACTCCAACGGCAACGCCAAATTACAAGGATACCTGCTTTGAGCGAGTATTGTCAGTTTCACTCTACCCGCCCCTTTCCTCAACCAAACAGGTTGACTGCTACAAACTAGAATGAAAATAAGAAGCAATTGTCTATGGTGATCTTTCGGTGCTACAGAATCAATTTTGCCTTATCTAATTTTTCACCACCTGTTTGGTGGTTGGCACATTCGGAACTCCACTTTCATGATTCTTTACTAGGGAAATTAAAGTAGAAGAAGATATATAGGTATTTGGGAATTTGTCCCAATGTATCTTTTTGTTCCGTACAACATAAGAACTATTGGCTATTTGTCGTATGTAGAGGTCAGCGATGTAAATTATTTTCATTATCAGGAAAAGTAGAACATGTATCAGCTGATCAGTAGCACTAGCAACGCCTACTGAAAAAACAGAGGGAATGCATTGCTACGAAATTTACAGTTATCAACAGATTCCAATGGAGGAGATGCAATCACCTTCACCAGATTGGAGATCATCATCAGAATCAGACTCTGATGCATGAATCTCATCAGAATTTTTATTCCGTGCATCCCAACGGGTCAGTTTCTCCTCCGAATCACATTGCAAGAGCTTAGGGATCTTCTCTACATTATGAAACCGATACACCTTTTCCAGGTCGTTGTACAGGGAAGGCACACACATCAACCTCGGATTCCTGAAAAGACAAAAAGGAAAAAAAAACTGAAGCTTTCAACACTTGATCTCAGTGATAATCTGATAGATTGCAAACTGAAACAGTTTGGGAGAACAAAGCGTTTTTGCAATCAAACGACTGAAACGACCGTGTGTCAGAATCGGTTTATGTTTACTATCACCGTACAAGAAGTGGGAGAACACGGGCGGCGGCGTGGGCGGCGGCGCGACGGCGGCGACGGAATCGAATGCCAGAATGCAGCGCCAGGCGCCGCCCACCACCTGCCCCTCGCGGTACGCCGGCCGGCCGCGCCACTCCGCCGGCAGTATCCGCGGCGGTGTGACGGGGGACGGGACCTCGCGGCACGGCTCCGGGGAGAGGACGAACTCCCTCTCCACCCACTTCTCCCACCTCCCTCTCCTCCCGTAGACCTTGTACCCGTGCACGCTCCTCACGATGGCGCCTGCACATGCATGGACGCAAAAAAACCGTGCTACGTCACGCGCCGGAAAGAAGAAACCCGATCATGAAAACGAAGAAGAAAAGAGGGCCATGGCGCGCCACCGTGGTCGAGGGTGCTCGCGAAGACGGCGAGCGCGGAGAGAGTGGAGACGGCGGCGGCGGCGGCGAGAAAAAGGGAGAAAGTTTTGTGCGGGCACGGAGAAAGATTGGTTAGCACGCTGGGGACTTTGCTATTGCGGTGTACACGCAGAGAATCCGCGGGTGCCGCGTCAACGGCAAATGAGGTAAGCTGAGACAAACAGGAGGGTGAGCTCGGCCTGATGCTGATCCGCATCAATGTCCTCATCTTTACGATATACGATCAATAACTAGTTTCGAAAAAATTAAGATAACTTACTGCAAATAGCAGTAACTAGTGTAAATTGACGAATAAAACTTAAAGTCAACCATCATCTTAATATGACAATCTGAATCAAGCATTCGTCCAACCACACTCTCAAAGAAACCAACCAACGCAACCTATAATTAATTGAGAAGACCTCGAAGGGAGTAGGAGCATCCATTGGGAGCGGATGAAGCCGCCGCTTCTGTAATTCCTACGAAGGAAGTCACAATAGCAAAGGAATAGAGATCAACTCTCAAGGACTTGCTAGCGTACAGCTGAATAAAATGGTCTATATTCTCAATATCATAATCTGTGATTAAAATGAGTCTAGGGGGTATTTATACTAGCAACAGCTCTGCTAGGTAGGTGAAAACTCGAAAAGAAAATAACTAGTTCGAATATGTAAAAAGACCTCTTTAGAATGAGCTCTTAGAGAGTTTCCGCGTGGCTGTTAGTGTTCTGCATAATGTTCATTATTTTGGCAATAACTTCACCTAGAAAAGTCTAAATGATGCACGGTTTGTTGCGTTGGATTCTTGACTTGACACCCTTTCCAACCATGTATGCCATGCACCACGTAATATTATAGAATGGTACAGTTTAATACATGAACTTTAGTATTAAGCTGGCTGTTGACCTTCCGAGTAGTATACACTAAACGGTGGCATGTGCCCAAATGATAGCTCCAAACTGGTCAGGGCTAGACTCATTGGAAACTAAACTTGAAGAGCTTTTCAAAACGTGCTTATAGACTACCATAGCTTCTGGGAATCAAAATATATGACTGTTTCTTCTAGACGGTTCTACAGAGCTAAACTGGTCTAAAGTGGTCTGCAGCTAGTCGAAAATCATCTTCTTGTGTGTTCATGTCTTCCTCCTTAGTGAATCATTGATCACAGCTTACAGCAGTCGCCAGTGCCAAGAACAGCAGTCTAGAGTGCAGGAACAGGTAAAGCCTCCGCATTGATTATTTGCCGCTTTCCTGGTCATCTTCTCGCTTGCTGGCACGCCAGGGCAAACTAACCAAAAGGAGCAGAAACCATGTAAGCTAGATCGATGCAAAAATCAGAGAACTTTCGTAATTCCAGGAGAAAAGGCAGCCAAGAACGCCGTGCACTCTCCCAGTTGGGGTCCGTATCACACAGAGTCACCGGAGCAACGAGACGAGGCGAGAGCATGGAGCGCACGCATGAGGCACTCGAGAGAGAACCCGGAGAGAGCGTCCAAATGGCGCTCCGCGGCGTGGTCAGATAGCGTGAGTAGCTCGGAGCTACACTGCCACAGCCCACAGCGAGAGACAAGGAGAGGCTTAGCAGCCTGGAGTTAGTTGGGCAGTTGGCCTGGTTTGTCCTATTGCTCTTAGCCTTTTCGTGAGAGCAGCAAACCTGCAGCTAGCCAACGGACCGGGCAGCCGTCTGGCAGTGACGCCACACACAGGGACGGATGCAGGAGGAAAGATCCAACTCCGTTTTTCCTCTGGCCACTGCCAAGTAGTAGTAAAAAGAACAGAGGTGAAGATTTACACTTCCCAAGGGAAAAGGAAAACAAAAGGAGAGTGCGTAAACTGGGTGGCAAACGATTAGTTTTCCCTTGATATAAGATTGAAAGGATTACATGGACATTTTGGTTCATGATAGCTTGTCTTGTACTCGATCTGGCACATTAAAATATTTAATTGCTACAAGTGTACAACAACAATTGATAATCACTTCTTTAGGTCATGCATTTCTGAAGATATACTCATAACGATGATGTTAAACAGTGACAGCACATTTCAGAAAAGTAGCAGACAACGGTGCAGAGGCATAACTCATTTCTGAAGATATACAGATAGGTACTACTAATAAGTAATAGCTTGCTGGAGACATGAACTTACCAATTGTGGTAGGACATGCAGATTTTCCTTGGCGATTGTAGAAGCCGGCGCTGATCTCATCGGCGTGGCCGCGCGGCGGTCACGCCGTGGGTTTAGCTTCAGAAGCCGGCGATTGGATCGTGGACCGTCGATTAGATGGTCGATTAGCTTCAGAACCCTTTTTAACGCCAACTCCCTACCGGCGATGTACATCGCAGCGTGGGCATGGCAGTCACAACCTGCGCACCACCTGCTCCTCCTCTTCAACCGCGACGAGTACCACTCCAGGTGCGCCCCCCACTCTGTTCATCCATCCCCACTCCGTATTCCAAAATTCTTATTTTTTGACGCGAGCGCTCGCGAATTGTGTGCGAAGACCGACGCGGCCGGCGGGGTGGTGGTCCGCCGGGGAGATGGAGGGAAAGGAGATCCTTGGGGGCTGGGATGAGCTCGGCGGCGGCACGTGGCTGGGGTGCACGAGGGACGGGAAGCTGGCCTTCCTGACCAACGTCCGAGAGCCCAGCACGCTAGTCGGGGCCAAGTCCAGAGGAGAGCTCCCCGTCAGGTTCCTCCAGGTGACGGTTCCAAAATTTTGTTGTTTTAACCATGGTTTGTATCAACAATCTTACGGATGCTACGAGGCTAAGCGTGGAGCACTATGTGACCGGCTAATTGTGAGATGCATATGCTACAATTGGATGAACGCGTCTCATGTTCAATCAAATAGATTGATACCAGTCTGTATGTGCAAATTTATCAACGCCTACATTGAGTGATTGAGGCATGGCTGTCTTTGAAAATTAAGCTGCTATACAGTGATGATCCAAGGTTTCATCTAAGGCAATGTTGTCTTTGTTAAATGTTGGTGACTTTCCGAATTAGCTACCACCTGCCAATCTTGCTTCATATCCGAGGCTGAATTACATATTTAAATGTATGACTCCCTCTTAGACTAGCTTCGTACAATTGATCCTTGCTTAATTATTGACAGTGTTTTACTATGATGTAGGGAAAGCAGTGTCCATTGGAGTATGCGGAAGAAATATCCAAGGAAGCAGATCAGTACAATGGCTTTAACCTTGTTTTGGCTGATATGCATTCAGGAAATATGGCTTACGTGTCTAATAGACCTGAGGGCGATCCGGTGGATCAAAAAGTTCTCCCTGGGTTTCATCTGCTTTCCAATGCTGCAATTGACTGCCCTTGGCCAAAGGTAAGCAGTTTGGGACTTTCACTAGGAGTCACATATTTTCTTGGAAGTTGCAAGATACTCGAGGTTTATGTCTCTTTGCAAGTTAAATACTCAGTTTTTTAAATGACATCGGTTAGTTAAAAAACGAACTAACCAATGTCATTGAAAAAAGAATGGAGGGAGTAACATGTTACCGTGTGTATTGCTAAAGGAATCAACAAGTTTATGGAAAGTAATTCCTTGCATTTGCTCGCTTCATTTATCTTCAGATACTTTATTGATAAATTAGTAGTTTCACTTAAAGTTCCTCTAATTTTACAATCAAAATTATATTTTGATAAGTTTTTCTTGTGCTACTCATTCTCATCCTACAGATGTTGTGCCTAGGACAGAGTTTCAACAGTTTTCTCGCATCACATGATGGTGCAGAATTCTCTTTACAACAGATGGTTGAAGAGTTGATGATGGATACTGTAAAGCCTTATAGATCTGCGGTGCCTGATACTGGTGTCTACCCTGACTGGGAATACCAGCTAAGCTCTATATTCATTGACACTAAAAAAGGGCAGGTAAAATTACAAGATTTGGTATTCAGTAGATATTCTACGCTATTTCCTGATCCTACCTTAGCAGTGACACATATGTACGAAACTTCTTCTGGTTTCAGGCACGATATGGAACACGAAGCATGGCTTTCTCTTGCTGTGAAGTTCAGCGGCGAGGTAACTTTCTTCGAGAGGTACTTGGAGAGCAGTCTGCGGAAGGATAATCTCATACAATTTGAGTTGGAGATGGCACGATAGGAGTTTCTGAGAAGAACTTCAAATATTTTTGCAAAGATTTACTGACTGACGAAAATTCTTTGCTTGGCCTTATTATTTTATAACCAAAGTAGACATGATCAAATCTTGTAATTACTGAAAACGCAACAGCAGAATGTGCTCCAGAGTCGCAAGCCTACAATAGCATGAGCAGGTCCAGGGCTAGCATTGTGCAGATATATGACAATGTCAATACAGATGTAACACCAGGAGTTAATCAATCTTTCCATTGTAATTTTTAAGGAATAAAGTGATTCTTAGCTCTCACTGAAGAGTTTATGAAGTTGTAGTACCACCTACACTGTTCTTTTTTCCAGTAGGTTGAAGTACTATAACTTTAAAAGAAATACTATTGTCTTAATGTCCTGCTCTTTTCGGAGATTCTCATAATCGCTATTGCCTTTTAAATCCCTTTTCCTAAAGGAATCGCCATGGCTTATTTTTCTTGTTTTAGGAATCCTTTGGAACGCATACATTTATAAAAGTTTGGCAGAATTTAATTTAATTCCTATGAAAATCCTCAAATTCCTTTGGAAAGGAGGCCTAAGTTGGAGTAGTGACTGCTGACTTCCTCTAACGGCCCGCCAAATTGGGCCTCCGAAGCCACTTTTCGGTCCCACAAGGCCCACTTCCCCACCGAAATCTGGAAGCGCACTAGCAGCCAGTCACGTGCCTCCCCCACATCGCACCCGCACGGAGGCGCCTCGCTTGCCTTCTCTCCCCAACCAACCAAACCAAACCTACCAAAGACACCACCCAATTCCCCTCTCCTCTCCGCTCCGCTCTCAGCTCCGCTTCCAGCCAGCACCACAACCCTAACCCTCCGCAAAGCCCTACCCCCCGTCCGCCACCACCATGGGCAAGGCCGACGGCGACGCCGAGTAAGTCACTGGCTCCCGCTTGCTCTCTCTCGTCTTGTGGTGTCGGTGGGTTTTGGTGGGTGGAAGCGACGGCTGATTCGTCACCCTTTTTTTTTTTTTTTGCTGATGCCGTGTGCTCCGTCGCTGCAGGTTCAAGGTCGCCGGCAAGCGCAAGAAGGCCGGAGGAGCCGGCAAGCCCAAGCGCGGCCTCACCCCCTTCTTCGCCTTCCTGTGAGCCCTCTCTCCCCGTCCTTTCCGCCCTGAGGGCCTTCAGATCTACGTGTTTCCTCTTTCTGAATTTTGTGGATTTTTTTGAAATTTTTTCGCGGGTGTTGTGGTAGGGCTGAGTTCAGGCCGCAGTACATGGAGAAGCACCCTAACACCAAGGGCGTCGCAGTGGTGAGTACTTACTCTCACCTACCAGATTGCTTCTAGGGTTTCGTTTTGATGACTCATGTGTGCTCGTGCTTGCTGACTGATGGTTTTAGGTGACCAAGGCGGCCGGGGAGAAGTGGCGCAACATGTCGGACGAGGTTAGCAGATGCTGGCAGTTTACACTAGCATGGGTTATGCTTCTGTGCCGGGATTCCTACAACTAATATTTGCACGTCCAATTAGCTCACGACACCTGTCGCATATTAAGTGAAATGCATGTTATAGTTATATACAGGTTTCTGAACTGTTAGCAGTTATTAGTTATGACCTGACCCTTTATAACCGCAAACTATACCATTCTTCTTCAATACACGTGTTGGACAGTGGCTTTAGTGTCTGTTGTTACATGGATAGATACTTAGCATGCCTGTGCAGTAAAGCTATCTAGAGTTCTAGACTCATATCCGTCCATTGTGTAGTTAAGCTATCTAAAGTGCTAGACTCATATCCGTCCATGGATCACATCGAGCTCTTAGGTAATGGATAGAGATTCTATACAGCTGTGCGGTTCTTAGAGCCATGTTTTGGGGAAAGCACTTTATGTAGTAACATCACTTGACAAAAAAATTGGTGAATATGTCATGCCCTCTCAAGTCGCATATATAATTCCCATAGGACAGAAGTTCAATGACCCAACTCGTAGTTGTTGGTGAGCTACATATGCAAATATAGGATAAAGATCGAAGAACCAATCAATGATGTGAGGGGAACAAGAAGCTTGTAGCCATGAAAAACCAGATGTTAAGAAAGGAAGAATGAACCCATGGCTCCACCTTCATGAAGTGCTTGTATTATCTATAGTTATTTTATATCACAGGGTATGTGTAATTGCTTAGTTGGGCTGCAGATATTTCAGTTAAATTGCAGAAATGGTATCATTACATAAGTGGGCCGCGTAATTGGGTTGATGGCTCCCTTCACAGGATCTGGGCTAAACCATCGCCTGCTTAGTAAAGGGAAATATCAATGTATGTCATTTGACAGTAATTATGGTATCCTTGTTTAGGAGAAGTCGCAATACGGGGGCAAAAAGCCAGATGACCAAGAGAGCAAGCCTGCAGCCACGAGCAAGAAGAAGGTATTATTGTTGCCTTTGTGAATCAATTGATACTGACCTTGTACTCTTTCATTTTGGTATTTCATTTTGATAAATGTTGTTTGTTATTTTCATTAGGAGAGCACTAGCTCTAAGAAGGCTAAAACTGATGGCGCGGAACAGGAGGGAGAAGGTTCTGACAAGTCCAAGTCTGATGTTGAGGATGATGAGAATGATGGCAGTGGCGAGGTACATAGAACTTATGCATTATAGTACATGGCAGTGGTTGACATTGAAATGCAAATGAATTATGCCTTGCTTTATTGTTACTAACATTATCCTGATTTGTTCCTTGCAGGACGAGGAGTAAATAGTAGCTTAGGGAGCAGCAGCTATGCAAATCGGTGTTCACTGCTTAGGGCTTAGCTTGCTATGTTACTGTTGTCCTTGTTATGTTATGTTGTAAGGAAACATGCGGATGAAGGTACTCCTGGGTTGTGGCATGCTGGGGGTGTCTCTGTTTAACTAGTAGCGAAGAAAATGCCGAATACTGTTGACTGCTTTTCTTTTGCCAACCTCCGCAGCATGTGTAAACTATTTTGCCCATTCACTGATCTGATGACTGGTCCGCGATTGGCCTGCTGTTAATCGCATCTGCCTTATTCATATTCTGTCGTGTACTCGGTTTGTGCTCGTTTGCTGCATCTCGGGTTACCTTTTTTATTAGCTATGCCTTTTCATCGTCTCTGTTATGCTCCGCCTTGGGATATGTTTGCTGTTTGCACTACCTTTAGCATAAGAATTGTCGTCATGAGCTCATGATTGCCCTCACTGCGGATTGCCCACACCTTCGGTGCATGCTGCTGTTGTTTTATGCAATGGGCGTTCTGAAGTTCTTCAGGTTCACGTGCTTGCACAAGGTTTTGTTGCTCCTTTGGGGAACCTTTTCCATGATAACTTGGTGGTTCACAAGATATAGAAGTTTAACAATACTCTTTTCTTAACAGAAAAACGTGTTTATCAAGAATGATGACTATCAAGTACTATACATGCTATTGACGCATTGGGGAAGAAATTACAAGTGAATTCTTGCTGTGATTCTCAATCCTTATTTACAACAGGAACATTTCAGAAGAAAAAAAACTTTCCCTGTTTCATGTGGTAGAACTACACTGCATGAACAGGAACTCTCAAAACTGAAGCCATTGGGATTTGGGAGGTAAAAATAACTTTACAGCAAGAGGAGAAATCTGCATATATTTGCCATTTCTACGATGCGCCCTTCTCGTTCTTTGTGTTTCGCAGCAGTTCTTTTGCCATTGTCGAGAAGGATTGAGCACCATTGGCCATATCTCCAGCGCGAATATTAATGCCCTGCAAAAATGACATTGGTACATGTGTTGTTAGCTGTCTTCCTGTGGGTGTCTTTTCAGGTGATGTTTTCATTTGGCGCACTTTCTTTAAAGTGTTTTTATGGGGGATTTTGTAGCATTCATATGGAAAACTTCAGAGGAACATTGTTACCTCCAACTTTTTCATATTCTCTTGCAGCTTGTTCCCAATCATTCTTGGAAGACTGGTGGAGTCCTGTTCAGATAAATGTTAAAAATGATAAGGAAAGGCGTCAGATAATTTAATAATATATGTTTTTAAGGTGTGTCAACTGAGTATGTTAAATTTCTGGCCCTTCTATGCACTCACATCATTTGTTGCATAACCATATTTCATCTTTATCTGGTCAACTTGACTGATTGATGTGTCATCTTCAGGTTTTCTATTCCCTGAATTCACCTTTTCTTCTGTCCTGGGCTTCAACTTTTCTGCATAACCATAATTGAATAATATGACACTTTTTGCAGTTGTTTTAGAATGACAATTTTTGGAGCCATACACTGTATACAAGGTTACATGGGAACATCTCATTACCATAATTTGATTCACTAACCTCTTAGGCTTTGGAATCCCTTGCTGATTTTCTGTTTACTTAGACCTGGGAAGTGTGGTCCTTTCTGCTTTTGTGGGTTATCATCAATGTTGATATCATCTTCACAGAAACATACAACCATAAGTATAATTAAACCGTACCCTTGAACAAGCATAAGTAAAATAATAGCACACACCTATGTTTAGCTCAATATTTTCATCATCTTTTATTGAACTGTTCCTCTTCTCAGATACTGGAGCGAAATTAGCACATGAAAATATTGAAGACAGTTCTTCGGAAGTTGTTGCAGTAAATTGTTCATCCCCATTTGCATCACTCTGTTTTCCCTTGCTTCCCTTAGTGTCTTTCATAATCATTCCAAATATGCCCTGTAGAATTTTCATTCTTAGAAAAACAGAGATAAATCCACACCCCCCCCCCGGCGCCCATAAGATTAGTTAATCACCTTTTTCTTTTCTTTGGGAGACTTCACTACATAAGAAGATTCTTCCCTGGGAGAGTTGTCTTTTCTGTATATTGTATTAATGCTGTCTACATGCCTGTGTACAAAGGTACATAAACAACAATGTTACAAAGCAATCTTAATGGAACCCTTACGAAATGTATGTTTTTAGGTTCTGCTCTAGTATTGAATAATGAAATTGCTGGTCCAGGGATTGACAACCAAAGCAAAAGGTCTATCACCCTCCATGAATCAATGGGTCTCCGAAAAGACTTGCAATCTATGTTGGAATTTTCTGAAGAGTAAGTTTTTAACACGATCATCATTATCACATTCACATACTAATCATGATATCAAAATTTTCAGCATACCTGTAGATGTCATTCTGACAGAGAGTAGAGAAAAAAAATGTCTCCTCTCCATTAACCTGCATAATAAAAAGGTTATAGTATATATGGAAAGGACCTATTTTTTCTGAAACTAAAAAAAAATGAAAGCTACATTCAACTTATCTGAGAACATAAGTGTTAGAGAAAAAGAAATGTGCAGTTCATACCAAGATGATTTCTCCATCAGATGAACATGCTATGGAACTAGAAGAATTCAAGTTTCTTGTATATGCAAAACCTCTTAAAGAGGCTTCCTTCAATAGAGATAAATCTGGGAGGGACCTGCAGTTTCACAAGGCACGCTGTTCATATATTTCATTCAAATAGCCTCACAGGCATAGAAGGTTTCAACAACTATTGCCTCACCTTATCTCTATTTTACCATCTGAGAAGACAAGTAGAAGTCCAATTTCTGCACAAACACTATGGATAAGAGATGCAAAACAGCAACTACCATTCGGTTTCTTCTTATTGATCATCTTCTTCATTCCCTGAAGGAGAGCTCCATGATTAAAAACAAAACTTCACATAAAAGTAGAACTTCTAATAAATAATTAGAAACAAACATACCTGAATTGCATGGCTCAAGGAAAATAGGCGGATTGCATTTTCAGTGCAAAGCAATAACAAGGATTCTTTCGATACTGTATCGTGGGTATCTGACACCGGTGGATCATCTGGTGATAATACTGTTGTGTATAATTGTATTACAATCATATAACAATACAAAAATATAGTTACTAATTTAGAGTGTACAAAAAAGATTGATAGGTAGATATTGAAAAGAAAGATGGATGGGTATGCAAGGCCATATAGCTCACCAAGTGTCTGCATCAAAAGGGCTCGTGAGGGTTTATTTGTCTGAACTGGGTTGGCATTCAAAAGTTTTCCAGTTTCTTCCTCAAGAATAAATATAGTTGAATCTTCCATTCCTACTATCAAAAGATCCTTATCATAGTCATTGTGGCTGTACTTTTCAAATTGCAAAGAGGCAATTCCACCAGATACCCGACACTCAAGCTGTTTTTGATACAAGATCGATGCATCTTCAATGCTAACAACTGATACCTGAAAACAAGAATTCAGAATCAGTGTAGCACTTTGTAGAGCTTAAGACAGCTAGGCCAAATATATAGGTAGCAAAGTTCATGAGATCACTTGTAATAGATACATTATCACATCAAACTAACAAGGGGAGCATTAATATACATGATATTAGTTATTGCACACCACAAAAGGCAAAACATAAAGTACATGGAGAAATCATGAGACTATATTACTCAGTTTCTCAAAAAGAATTAAAATACTTCAACATTTTTTGCAACTATTTAATTTTGTTACTTACATAGAATAGCAGTCACGCACTGGCATTTTTTAGTTATAACTTATGATTGTACAATATATTGCTGTAGGCAAGCTTGTTGTATTAGTGTTTTGACACTGATACAAACATATCATTAAGAAAAAGTGACAGAAGAGAATATTTTGCAAAAAAATAACAGATTTACTTACAATCCCTTTTTCTGTTCCAGCAGCAAAACACTTTGAGTTTGAGATCAACGAGGTTGAGGTTACAACTCCTTTGAGCTTTTTACTTCGGACATTACAGATCTCCCCTTGCTTCGCTGATCAATTCATGTAAAAGATGAATGTGTTGAAATAACGTATAAGCACTTGAAAAATATGCTAAAGGTACCATTAATAAAGATATTTGGACCAGATTGTAAGATTAAGAAGTTCTAAGGTCGAGCATGTCTCCATTAGTTTCCATGTTCTACAAAATTAACCGGAGGAGTAAATGATGTAGCTTGTAAATTTCACTATATTTCCAACAAGCATAGTATTGTAGTGTTCTTTGCATAATGAACACCTAACATCCTAACCACATAGTAAGGCAATTAGGCAAGTACCAACTGTTGGTATTATCAAAACTGAGTAAATTATACCATGTAGAAAGGAGAATATGTTATCGCTGGAGTCCTTTTTGAATGTGATTATACGGACCTGAAAGGAAGAAAGAAAGTTTTACTGCAATGGAAGTGTATTAAAGACATACAATAATTCACCTTGTATCCATGAAATAGCTTACCATTCCACTCCTATCCCCACATATAAGGATGCCGGAGGACATATCAAATTGTAATGATGTAATAGGGATGCCACTTGGACTATTGTCTTCATTCTGAAAAAAATAACAAGGATGAATGGTCAGAACGAAGTAAAAACATAGTAATTTGTGTGCAAAATACATAATTAGAGAATGGCCAGCAAAATAATTGGAGCTTTAAGTTACCTGCTGCTTTATCATAAAAATCTGCAGTAAAAGAGGACACGATGCATCCCAAAACCTTATGGTTCCATCAAGATGTCCAGTTATATAGAGATTTCTGGTCTTATGAATGTCGGCAGAACCTGTGGAAGTCTGATGTTTATCTTTCATTGAAAGGAACCATGGGTACTTGGTGGCCAATGTTGAAAAATAGTCCTGTCCATCATTAAAAGATGAAGCTATCTGGTCAAAGTCCATTAAAAAATCTATCTGGTCAAAGCATTCATAGCTGTTTGATAGGTATAATTTACAAATTTATACATGCCTCATCCAAAGAAGCCACTGCTGTAGGGCTACTTGTATAAAACTTTGCGACGCTGATGCCTGAATCATAAGGTAGCTTCACAGATGAATAGTTTGGAAGTGCTTGTGGAGATCTCGACTGAGCATGAAGAAGGTAGCGCTCAATTTCTGAATCATCATATAAGCAAATTTGACCAGATTTCAACAAGAGAACAAGAGCACTTTGTCCATGCTTATTTGGGTCACTAAGCCCGGCAACAAGTTCCATTCCTTGGCAGGCTTCTGTGAGAGGCAAAACCATCTTTACAATTCGAGATTCACTCTCTTCGTTCAGAATCAGGACCTGTGTTTAAGGAACGCCAAATGGAAGGTTGAACATTCTTGCTGAATAGACAAACAGTGTAGGTTATCACAGCATACTTTAGAAAATAAATAGTAGTTTCAGGCTTTCAGCATGCTCAAAAATATTGTTTCAAGCCAGAATTTCTTAGCCTTTCTAGGATCCTAGCTGAGCGTTAACTTTAAATAATCTATCAGATTTCGATTCAGCCACTTTCAGAATAGGTAGCGAATCCATTCTAGACTGATTTTTTTTAAGGAAGAAGCTAGGAGGTGAAAAAAACAGGGAGAGTCAAACACAAGGAGAAACACCCAGGGCCTGGAGTTGAACCTGGCTGGGCAGGAGAGTAGCTTCGCAACTAACCTACCGAGTAACGCTTGGTTCTCAAAACAGTGTTACACAAGAAACTGTTACACTGAGTGGCAGAATGTTGCAAAGGCATGTAATCATTCTAGGATGGATCTAAACATGGTAAAATAGAATCACTTAACTGCTCGAACTTATTTCACTGTTATTCTTGGTAGGCACACATGATGAATTGCACTCTAATTAGTTGCAATAAGCTAAAGTCATCACTGTCTATATTACAGGTTCAAGTAACTCAACACGTGTCATTTACGAAATACACACTGCAAAATCAAAATAGCATGGCAGTTAAAACTTGTGGAGGGGATATTATAAAAAAAAATGAGTTTAGTGCTTCACCTGAAACAGGTACACATGATCACTGAATCCATTAACATACAAACGCCCTGCCTTTCCATCACTATTGACCCATCGCAAAGAGACTATAGGCACCCTGTCTAGCTTGTATCCAAGGTTAAGCCTCTGAAGAGGTAGGTTCTGATTGCCCCTCGGCGAGAGATTTTGTGCATTTAAAATATCAGGAATAGACCAAAGATATATATCACCACTATCAAATCCAATAGCAATTTTGCTTCCCTTGGCACAAGCCCAGCATGCTGATGTTACAGTTTTAGCCTCTTGATGCGATTGTTGTTGCATAGATCTGCCGGATAAAGATACCATTTTGCTGGTCTTAATATCCCACAAAGACATAATCCCATCTCTGAAGATAATGAGCACCCTGAAGAATGTACCTTAATTAGACATTTCACTACGTCTACATAGAATGAATGACAAGATCACCTGAATACTATCTGGCGTAAAATACTTAACTGCTTGTGCCAAACTAGTTAGGAAGAAATGTACAGATATTCAGAAGAGACCCACCTGTTATTTTCAGCCAAAGGCTGTGGTGATACAAATGTAACTTCGACCCCATTGCCAACATTGTCTCCACAACCTTCAATAAAAATCAATTAGATTCCAAAGTTGATGTTTTTTTCCTATTCAGATGGTTCTTATCTATTGAAAATAATTATCTTCCATGTAAAGTTTGAGAATTCAGCCAATACATATTGGAGTGAAACCTACCATAAGATTCAGAGAAAGGAATCCAATATGGCATGCCAACTAGACATGTCTGACCCAAGTCAAGCTTCAACAAGGACACTCTTCCAAAACTATCACCCACATAGCTGCATAGGCAAAATTAGATCATTAGAGCACCTAACTCCACAGGATTCATAGACTAGCAAAGCAACCGATGCTTACATGTAGAAGCTATTCTGTAGGACGGAAAATGCCGTAATTTCCTTCTCGAATGGATGCACATAACACAACTTCTTTGTGTCGATATCCCAAACCTGCATACGATGCTTTTCGATTAGCAGTGCGCCAAAAAGAAACCTCATTTAACCAATTGATCAGTGTAGCAAACTTGCCTCGATCTGGTTCTTGGCGTTTACGTTCAGAAGAACCCCTTGGCCTTCGGCAAACTGAAACGGAAGGGCGAACTGAGCTTGAACCACATCCAAGAACTGCAATGCGGCATCCGGAACACAGAGAAATAAGATTATAGGGGAGAAAGCAGTGATACCCGTAGGAATTTGGAGGGGACAGGGAACGGTGATTGGAGCAGCGCCTGCGTGTTGTCGCGGCCGAACAGCTTGATTTGCCCATTCCTGCAGAAAGGCAGAGCGCGTCAGCGAGAGAGAGAGAGAGTGGGGCGGAGGTGGAGTGGAAGGGAGAAGAAGAGGAAGCGAGGGGCGTGGCAGCGCGCTGTAAGTTTAACCTAGTGGCGACGGCGAGGACGTGGAAGGCGGGGTCGTAGGCGAGGAGCGCGGCGTCGGCGGGGACGCCGTAGTGGAACGACAGCCGCGGGCTCACGTCCTCGGCACGGAGGCCACTGATGCCTCCGATGTGATGCTTTGCACAAGAGTACTTAGATGTCAACGTCATATCATGCATGAGCTTCTTCCATAACATAGTGATAGTGCGTAAAGCCCATTCATAATTTTTTAAATTTTTTTTTCTTAAACGAGTAAACGATCTAAAGCGGTAAAGCCCATTCATAAATCAGGAAAAAACACCAATTGAAACTTTCGACACTTTAAAGCTCCTAATGATTTTTCTTCTTAAACGAGTAAACGATCTAAAGCGGCAAAGCCCATTCATAATAATATTAGGTATATGTATATATATAGATCCGATCTTTCTTATAGAATTAAGGTCTTAATCTTACTGTACACCACATTCTTATATGGTATCAGAGCAAGTCTAGATATTCCTGGCGCGCTAGCATCTTTCCGCTGGCAAACCGACGCTTCTTTTCCGTCACAGACTTTCTTTTCGGTATTCCTTCTCTGCTTCTTTGTCTCGGCTCTCTCCTCTCCCCATCTCCTCCGCAGACGTCCTTCTCCTTCTCTACCACCCTCTCCCCTCCCTTGTTTTCACCACATGACAAGGCGACGGTCTCCATCCGCCTCCTCGTCTCGTCTCACACCCGTCTTCGCTCTTTCCTTACCTTGGCGCACCTTTTCTCCTTCGACGCCGACACACCTCTGCGTTCATCGTCTCCATCGGCTGGACCCGTCCGCCCTCCATCGGCTAGACTCGCCCATCCTCCATCGGCTGAAACCCTCTCTTGGTTCCTGTTTTTCCAACACGCTCACCTGCTCTTGGACGCGAACCTTATCCACTCACGTCCAAGCCACTCCGACATGTCCATGTGTCCACGGATACGAATCTCTGCCTCCCAGACGTGAACCTCCTCTCTTCGCGTCCACCCCCTCTCCGAGTTTTCGCGTCCACTCCACTCCTTTGCCTCTACGAGTCCAAGGACGTGAAACTTCTCTTCACGGACGTGAATCTTTTCATGTCTGTGACTCACCTACTCTCTTACCTACCTACTATGCCACCTAGTTCTCCCTCAACTACTCTGCTGCCTACTTTTCATCGGCCAACCACTCTCCATCGGCTGGTTGGCCCACTTTTCTCATCGACCAACCACTCCCCATCGGTCAACCACTCCCCTCATCAGCTTACTCCCATCAGCCCCCATCGGCCCTCTACCCCTCATCGAACCTTACCTTCATCGGCTTCTTGCGCCCGTTATCCTCTTGTCATGGCCACCGAGTTAACCCTTAGCTCTGGCACCCTCTCAGTCGCCAAATCTGTTCCAGCCCTCGGCGCCTCTGACCACACCTCGGCACTGCCTCGCCGATCTTTTCACCACTGTACACCGTTGTCAATGTGAAATCTTATGTTCCCATCTCTCTCAACCTCAACGCCAATTACTCCAAGTGGGTATTTTTCTTTAAATCCCTCTGTAGAAAGTTCGGCCTCAGGTGTCACATCGATGACTCCGCTCCACCTCGACCTGATGATCCACAGTGGGACATCGCCGAGTGCTGCGTGCGCAGCTAGTTGCTTGGCTCGGTCGATGACTCTGTCCTCGACCTTGCCATGGAGGATACCGACCCCATCGCCCGGGATCTCTAGGTGACTATCGACGGCTCTTCCTTGCCAACAAACAGCTGCGCGACATCTTCTTACTAAACGAATTCCACTCCATGATACAGGGAGACTCTTCTGTCTCCTCGTACTGCCAGCGCCTCAAGGTAAAGGATGCCGCCCTCCGCGATGTCGGTCACCCTGTGGCCGACTCACAACTCGTCATTGCCCTCTTGCAAGGACTTAACCCACGCTTCTCCAACACCGCCGATGACATCACCAACTCCACATCTCTTCCGTCGTTTATCCGGGCTCATGACATGCTAGTTCTCAAAGAACTATGCCTGTCCAACAACGAGAAGACCGTGGCCAGACAACTCTGGTAGCCATGGCCCTAACTATGGCAACACAGCCTACACCGGTGGCACTGGCAAAGGCAAGGGCAAGGGAAAGGTCAAGAACTAGCACGGTCCGATGCAATCGTGACCTGCTCTAGTCCCTGTCCCATCTGTCGGTCTCATGGGTCCGTTGCTATGCTACAACCCCTAGGCACCCAGCCCCAGCCACACAGTCCCATCGGCTGGCAACCAGGGGTTCTCGGCGCCCATCCTCAGGCCTACCTAGCATCGGCTCCCACCCTACCGCCTCAGCCGATCCTCTCGCCACCACCCACCCAGTCGGTTCCCTCCTGGAACCAAGCTGGCCTCGTCGCCGCCATCAACCAGATGACGCTCCAACCTCAGCACCCTTGGATGCTGGACTCTGGTGCGTCCTTTCACATGGCATCATCGGCCGATATACTACGCTTTCGCCATCCCTCCTCCTCCCTCTTCGTCACCATCGGCAATGGCCACTCTCTCCCTGTCCAATGCTGTGGTGACTCCTTTCTATCTACACCTACAACTAACCTTTCACTTCGCAATGTCCTCATTGTTTCCTCCCTCATTCACAATCTAGTATCTGTTCGTCAATTCACACGAGATAACAATTACTTAATTGAAATTGACGCTTCTGCTTTCTCTGTGAAGGATATCCCAACTCGGCGTCAGATCCTTCGCTGCAATAGTGGCGGTGACCTCTACACCATTCCCACTGCGTCGTCCACTCCACATGCTAGCATCGCCCTCTCCACCAACCTTTGGCATCTTCACCTTGGTCATTCTGGTCCCAACGCTATTGCCAATCTACGTCGCAACGCCTCCATCAAGTGTACCCATAGCAACTCCACTGTTTGCCACTCGTGTCAACTTGGTAAACACGTGCAACTGCCCTTTTCAAATTCTATGTCTTGTAACTCGCGACCTTTTGAGCTAATACACTGTGATGTATGGATTTCTCCGGTTAAGAGTGTCTCTGGTAATCAGTATTATCTTGTAATACTTGATGATTACACACACTATTGCTGGACTTTTCCACTCACCAGCAAGTCCGAGGCCGCCTCCTACCAACTTCACAAACTATATCTCCAACAAGTTCAACCTCTCCATTAAAGCTCTGCAAGCCAATAACGGTACGGAGTTTGTCAACCGTACCGTTCAAAATTTTCTCACCTCTCAGGGCATCCATCTCCGTCTCTCCTACCCCTACACATCTCTCCAGAATGACAAGGCCAAACGCCTACTTCGCATACTTAACAACATGAGTCGCACAATGCTACTTCATGCTGACCTACCTGCAACTTACTGGGCTGAAGCACTAACCACTGCGACTTACCTCCTCAATCGATGTCCTTGCTCTTCCATTCGCTATAATGTCCCATACACCCTTCTGTACCGCACGGCGCCCGACTACTCCCACCTACGCGTCTTTGGGTGTCTCTGCTACCCCAATCTCATCGCCACTACTCCTCACAAACTTGTCCCCCGTTCCACCGCCTGCATTCTCTTCGGATATCCCTCATCCCACAAGGGATACCGATGTCTCGATCTCTCTACCCGTCGGGTCATCGTCTCTCGCCATGTCGTTTTTGATGAGACTTGCTTCTTCTTTGATCTACTTAATCCTAGATCCTCATCTAGCGATCTCGACTTCCTCCTTACTAACATCGTGCCCTCCCGGTCTCCTCCATCAATCTCACCTTCGGCCCCCTCATTGGCCGTTCCTGAGGACTTACTGCTCAGCTCTCCCACTCCTCTTCAGTTCGATGCTACTCACATCAGACCTCCATCGGCCCCACTACTCTCATCGGTTCCGGCTGATCCTGTCTCCTTTCCATCAGACACCTCAACCCCATCGGCTCCTCAGCCTTCATCGACTCATACCCACCTATCGGCCCATCCGCCTCCATCGGCTCTCCTCTCCCTATCGGCTGCTCCACCTCTATCGGACCAACCAAATCAATCGGCCCATACACCCCCATCGGCTCAAACCGACCTAGTTCAGCCATTTTCTCTCACATACAGTCGTCGATCTTGAGCCAATGACGCCCCTCCCTAACTAGTCCCTACCCTACCTCCCACGCTCCCATCGGCTTCTGTCCCCTCCACATCTCACATGATTACCAGATCACAAACCGGGTCCTTCTGCCCCACCAAGCGCTATGGGCTCTCAGCAGTCCATTGTACTATCTCGCCCATCCTAGCGACTCCTCGTTCAACCCTGGCTGATCCTCAGTGGCACGCGACCATGGCCGACGAGTACAAGGCTCTCATGGATAGACCTAGCGCCTCGTCCCTCGTCTTCTCGGTGCCAATGTTGTGATCGGTAAGTGTATCTTTAAACACAAGTTCCACGCTGATGGATCACTTGCCCGTCACAAGACACGCTGGGTAGTTCGGGGTTTCTCCTGACGTCCCGGTGTTGACTACGACGAGACCTTCAGTCCCTTCGTCAAACCCGCCACCATCCGGGTCGTTCTCACCCTGGCTGGCTTGCACTCTTAGCCGATTCACCAGCTCAACATGAAGAATGCCTTTCTTCACAGTTATCTGACAGAAACGGTCTACTACTAGCAGCCTCTAGGCTTCATCGATCTCTCTTGTCTCGATGATGTCTGCCTCCTTCAGCGCTTCCTCTATAGCCTCAAACAAGCTTCTCGGACCTGGTACCAACGCTTTGCTGCCTACCTTCGGCACATCGGCTTTGTGGCCTCTGTGTCCGATAGCTCTCTCTTCATTCTTCACATCGGCAACACCACCGCCTATCTTCTCCTCTACATCGACGACATTGTTCTTACAGCGTCCTCGCCGTACCTCCTGCACTAGATCATGGCTCGACTCCACTTTGAATTCGCCATGACCGATCTCGGTCCCCTCCATCACTTCCTTGGCATCTCTGTCACCCACTCTTCTCACAGGCTCTTCCTTTCCCAGCGTTAGTAAGCCATTGATCTCCTCCAGCGTGCGGACATGGCCGAATGTCACCCCACGGCCACTCCGGTTGACACTCGCACCAAACTCTCCGCTATCGATGGCTCACTCGTCGCCGATCCCTCCTAGTACCGAAGTCTTGCGGGTGCTCTCCAATACCTCACCCTAACACGGTCCGACCTCACCTACGCCATCCAGCAAGTGTGCCTCTTCATGCATGCTCCACGCAAACCTAATCTCGCGCTGCTCAAGCGTATCCTTCGCTACGTGAAGGGTATACTCTCAAGCGGCCTACACTTCAGCTCCAGCCCCATCGACTCTCTCACCGCGTACTCCAACGTGGACTGGATGGGCTGCCCCGACTCTCGACGCTCCACGTTCGGCTACTGCGTCTTCCTCGGCGACACTCTAGTCTCCTGGTTCTCAAAACGCCAAACTACAGTGTCTTGGTTTAGCACCGAAGCCGAGTACCGCGCCGTTGCCCACGTCGTCGTCGAGTGTTGCTGGCTTCACCAGCTTCTACAGGAGCTCCGTACACCTATCTCCTCTACGACCATCATCTACTACGACAACGTCAGCGCCGTCTATATGACCGCCAACCCGGTTCATCATCGACACACGAAGCATACAGAGATAAATATTCATTTTATCCGTGACAAGTTCGCACTAGGACATGTTCAGGTGCTTTATGTACCATCGACGCATCAATTCATCGATATTATGACTAAATGCCTCCCCACGTCTTTGTTCACCAGTTTTTGATTCAGTCTCTGCGTCCGTTCCCCTCTCGCTGCGACTGCGAGAAAGTGTTAGACCACTGGATCACTGGACTGTATATATATATAGACCCGACCCCTCTTATAGAATTGGGGTCTTAATCTTACTGTATACCACATTGTTTGCACATAAGCCGGGAAAAAAAACCAGTTGAACCTTTCGAAACTTTATAAAGCTGCTAATGATGTATGCACATTTGAATTTTCCAAGCTCAATACAGAGAAATAAATGAGAGGAAAAGATTTGAGATCATAGTACAAGCTGATTAAATCACCTACTGAGTACGTGTCGCGAGCACGCGACGTGCATTGGATGTCCTGTTCCTGCATGAGCTCAACGGGCCACGCACATGGCCAGCCACCGTCAGACGATCCAAAAAAACCTCCAGATGTCATCATGATCTAACGCGCACTGAGAATCATGTTGCTAACCGACAACTACACAAGCATCGTGTTACTCATATACGGTATCTCTAAAATAAAATACTTTAAACCACAAAACTGTGTTGACCGTACACTATATCCTAACTTAACATCAAGCATTATCTTAGCAGCTGTCTATGCCAGTCATCTCTGTCGCTGTCACATACTACTATGACATTTCTTGGCTACCTTTTTCCCTCGGGTAACTACTTCACTTCATGGTCAGTTGCTCGACTGCGAAGTTACTACTGTTTCTTTATCTTCGAAAAAGCCAACCACACATTATTGGTTGACCTCTGCACTGATCATCCCTATCAATCCTTGGCGCTAGGGTAATTTGTGGCAATGAACTTGATTACAGTAGTCTCCTTTCTTTGATATAGTGGTAAAACTACTAGATACTCTTCGAGGATAGCAAACATTTGCGAAGCTAGACATGATGTGTCATTAGAGGCCAAAGCAAGATGCTAAACTGACAGCTTAACGGTGAATCCAAAATGACCAAACGCGACCAACCCAAAGCCGGCGTGAGATTGATACTTACGTTGATTGCAACCGAGCATAAGAATAAGCGAATCTCGCTGATCTCGATGGACCGGCCAAGATATTTTTATCATAAAACTCTAGGCTATGATTCTTTTTGTTAAAAGTACGAACTAATCCATATGCATGAAACGACGTCAACCTAAATTCTTATCCATCTCTATCGCCATTAACAAAGATCATAGGCTTCGCATCGGAATCGAATAAACAATACATGCATTCAATAACAATAAGTTTGCTTCGACTTCAATGAGAACACATGGCCTTCTGGGCGCTGCCTTAATTACCCCCAAATCTCCTATGGCAATTGTGCGCGTGTGTGCATTTGAAATTGAAAGTAATTCAAATCAAAACAGACCCAACCCATCTCTGTCAAGCAAACCATACGGCACGGCGTCTACGAGACAACATTCTTTTCTTATTCCCACAAGAAAAAAAATGTTCTAAACATCAGAAAGTGACATGCAAACTTAATCAAAACTACATGCTCTGAATCTTTTTTGTCAGATTGTAGTTGGTACTACTAAACGACATCAACCAAGAACTTCATTTGAACAGTTAAACTTTAACCCAAAAACAAAAGGCAAAATGGAAACCAATCGAAAGAGCACCAAAGAAGAGAGGAGAGTGAGACGCAGAAATACCTTTTTGGAGGCCTTCTCCACAAGCTTCCTGACGAACATGGCCGATTCCACCGCAAGACGAACGCCAACCAAAGAATCCACGGACAGATGAACTCAACGCTCCTGCAACTTCTCTCGCAGAGGCAGCAGCAGCAGCAGTTCCCAACCTCTTGTTCAGGAATCAGGACGGAATGGCTCGAGGAAACCAAGAACGAAACCGACGAAGACAAGGTCAGTGAGAGAGAGAGAGAGAGAGAGAGAGAGAGAACGAGAGATGGCAGTGGATGCGTTTGTGCCTGGAGAGCAATTAAGGATTAGGTTGGTAGGCTTCTGCGTCTCCCTCCTAATGCACTCTGTCTGAGACTCTGTGAGTAACCACGGGAAGGGGCCAAGGTTTAAAAGGAGAAGAAGATGGCAGTTTGGCAAGGACAGCCAACAGCAGCAGAGGCAGTAGAGCCCACCACAACCGACACAACGTAAAAAAATAAAATTTTGCTCCGGTACAGTGTTATACCGATCGATCTGGCCCAATCTAATGCAGGCGCTTGGCATCACATCGACGCAATCAGCAGCAAAAAAATTGTGTTTGGCTCGTCTCATCGTGTACCTTTTCCTCGAGGCCCCTCCATGTCAGCTCGCCAAGGGTAACGTGCAACTGAAGCAAATCGGTAGATTGCTTCCAGCTATATGTACTAGGCTGAAAGCCTGAAACTTGATCAAGTTGTGAGGTAGAAACAGTATATGGAAGGTGCTAAACATGATGCGGTTCAAAAGGAAAGTAGTATGTGTTGCCAACCTGGGGCTGAATCTTTGCAATCGTAGTAAAGGAAGTGACTCAGTTGTTGCTGGTTTTGGAGAGCAATGCATGATATTTTCTGAAGAACATTATCCTATTACACCCTGAACCAATTCTGAGCAAGGCACTGAATTTTGGAGAGCAATTCAGTACACACCTTATCCTATTCCACCCTGAACCAATTCTGTCAAGCACTGAATTTTCCCCAATCGTTGTGCAAGAGGATAGGATTAAAATGGTTAATGCTTACAACTGTACTGATCGGCTGCAAATTTGGTGAAAACGATCGGGTGGATCTCTGCCTCTTTGGGGGGTATGTCTGCCACCGGCCACGGATGGTCGGTCCAAACGGGTTTCAGAACATTTTCAGAGTTGGTGTGTGTACCTAACATGTGCTCTGGTGTACTCTACTTGCAACAAGATTGCCATTCCACATTGGTATGGTGATCCCAGTGTAGTGGATCATACGAACAAGGACGTACGTACTCGGCAGAATTGTGTTGTTCTGGCCAACTTGATGAGGTCGGTTACTCGATCTGGTAGCCTGAGCAAGTTTGCTAGTACATGGTTACAATTGCACTTCACGTCTTAAGAACGTTTGCACTTCACAATTCAATCCACATGTGTCATATGAGGAGGTAACCATTCATGAGAAAACAAGTGAAGTTGTATTTCTGAGAATAAAATTTTGCCTCTCATTTAAATGAAATAAAAGATGAAAAAGGCTATACAAGACGTTCCATAAAGATCTTGAATCACAACTGTCTTCAATATAACTTATACGTCACAAACAAACGAAGTACATATTATTCCAAAAGATCATTACAATGATTTGGAGTAAGCCATACTAAATCAGAAGGTGAAATGCCTTGGCGATCATAGACACAGACATGAGACACAATTGGAAAAAAAGCATCACCAAGTGCCCCATTCGCTAGATTTTAAATCTTTACACCCTCAAGTCATGCCGACGATTATAAAAAATTTCCTATTATGCCAACAAAGGTAAATACCACTTGGTCTTAGCTTATGGAATTTAAGTAAATATCATTCGGTCTTAGCTCATAAATTTGTTTGTAAACAAGAGGATGAACGGTTTTTTTGGGTTATTTTGTTGTAACATACTAATTAAGGTAGCTTCAAATGGTTGAAGTTATTTTATTGAGAAAAAATCAGATTATTGTTGCATTCAGTATATGACTCATTTTAACAATTTAATGACTTTTAATAGATTAAGAATCAAAAGTATTACTTCTTTGTAGAAAAAGTAAAATACATTGATACCATAACTAAGTGCAATTTAGTCACTTCTCTTATAAATTGCTCAAACTAGTCACTAATCTTGTTTCAAGGGTGCAGATCTCGTTAAATCTAATTTTAGAACTAACTTAAGGGTTTTTATTATTTTTTAGTTTTTAAGTCATGGTTTTGGATCTCAAAAGTATAAAATTAATTATTTTCTCATTACTTAGGTTATGTTTCTTTAGCTTAAATAACCATTGTTACAATTTTTCTATATATTATATGATTCCTAACCACTCAAGAAAATTGTGATATTATAATTTTAATATATATATGATAATATCAATATGTTTTTTATATGATTGGAATGCAAAAAAATCATTTTTAATTACATAAATACACATGTGAGTGATAGTTTTGTTATTGACCAGTGCACATGCTAGTCGATCTAATGCCAAGTTCACAAAGGTATAAATATGAAAGCATAAAGAGCAATAGTTCATTTTCAGATTTTTATTATTTGTCAAATTTTAGATAAAGGTAGCATAATATCATTATCCATTGATTTTATCATTATCCGGAAAGCATTATTAGTACATTGTACTAATAAACTAAACTAACGTCGTTTGATCCTAAATTAATACATACATGTAGAGTTTTCATCATATACGTCTTCATACTACCTTTACACTATTCATATGTAAATACATTAAGTAGATCAGAATAATGTATAAAGGAAATTATGATCAATAAATATAAAAAACATAATTGATACATAGGTTAAACAAAATAGATGAGTAACATTAAGTTATTACAATAAAAGGGTAAACATAGAATGAATATGAGAAGGATACTCCTAGCTAACTATCAAATCAGGCATTGCATATTGATTAAATAAGTAAAATTTTAGATTAAACAAGTTTTAACGCACTTGAGTTATATATCATAATCACACAAGAACTAAAGAGCATGTAAACTAAATAGAAGATTAGATTTAAATAAGAATAAGATATACTTATATGAAGATGAATGATTAAATTTAAGACATAATTATATAAAGATGAAAGATAGATAAAAAGCAAAACTCTCCATTATGGTACTAGACTATACTAAATTCAAGAAGCTAATCATGATGCAATATGCGATAAATACCAACAAAATAAAGAATTACCCTAATCATTCCTAACTCACTGCTCAATATCAAAAAACGAGAATAATTAGCATGCTTGTTAAAAAATATATAAAAGTTGTCTTTTAAAATTAATAAACTCAAGATACCCTTGTCAACATTATCTCTTATAAAATAATATCGAATCTCAATATGAATGGTTCTTGAATTTTGAACATGTTTCTTAGTAATGTTAATAGCACTAGTGACGACATGATATATAAAACACGGTGAAAACGATAAACTAAATGACATTTGCTTTATTTTGTTTGTTTTATGCACTATTCCTCCATCAAAATCTATTATCTATAGCGAGTATCTAGAGATAATCTACAAACAAGTCAAACATTTTAGAAAATAAGTAAATAAATATGTTCAACCTATATGGATTTAGAAGTTACTTACTGTAATAGGAAAGGTGGGTATGCCGCTGTTTTATTACTACTTGTTTTGTATTGAACATCTTTTATTTTAGTCTGCTTTGTTCAATTCAATATGTATTAACCTATAAAGATTCAATTTCCATCATTTACTCACAAGGAAAATTATAATATGCCTATATGCACAAGTGAACCGCTCACGTTCAACACATGGCTTGTAATTCTGTGTAATTGAATAACTCATGTTGAATCACAAACCAAAGTATTAAGAGCTAAAAGTTATGTGTCCTCACTAAGAAACTTGCAAAGGGAACACCCCTACTAAGACAAGAACAAAATTACGTCTCTATTTATGAGACTTTATGATTATTAGATCTTTAAGTACTGTCTAAGATCTTAATCCTCAATCTAGGGCTTTCACACTCTTCCTAAAAAGTTTTTTTTTGCTTCTACACTCTTCCTAAAAATATCTATTTACTAAAAGCTTTCCTAGTTATTTTTTATATTTTACCATTATAGACCCTTCACTAAGTGTCTGTGAACTAAATATATCCTCAAGTATGAACATATATTTGACTACAAAATTTCCTATGAATACCATACTTAGTATGATGGCCGGGTAGGGAGAGTATACAACCTACTATAAGATCCCTAATTGAACATGACCACGCCACATGGCAAGAATCTAAAGTCCTACTTGGACAAGACAAAGATATACTAAGTATATCTCCTATCTCCTAAAATCCTAGAGGTGCAAGGATTATGGGTATAAATATAGAGACCTCAAGGCCACGAGGATAGAGGTCCTAACAAGGCAGTGGGAGCTGAGAAGTCAAGTCCACAACCACAATAGAACTTGTTACAACCCAATTAAAGGGTCCTTACAAGATAGCTAGTTAGGTATAGACTACATCTACCCTTCTAAATAGTGTACTCTGTTCGGATCCTTGCCTTCACACAAATGAACCTAGATATATTCAAAAGGCAAACATAAGGAGAATTTGGCACGGCTCAAGCACAATAATTCTAGCCAATTTCAATTAACATGTATGGAATATGATTACATAAGGAAGGTGATAGAGGGGTTGCTATACATAACCCATACACCAAATATAGAAGATAGGATATTGTCTTTGACACAAAACCTTGCAATATTAATCATTGACCAAATATTGATAAAATATAAAATCTATGCACGTAGATGTACTACACATCTTTAAAATCAGAAAATCAGAAATCATTGATATTCATTTTGTGAGGGTCCAATAGAAAGTTCAAACAAAAAGGTCAATATATGTTTGCTTGTGCAATTTAGTTAGTGACTAACCCTACTTTAGTTCTACTATAAATTTAATTGTAATAAAAAAATCTAACTCATTATAAAAGGATAGGACAACAAGATGTTGCAACGGCTAGATATATAACTTTATCCTATAATTTCTCCCTCTTCTTCTAAGTTGGTAATTTCGTGTTCTTCTCATTCATCTCCCTAATCTTCATCAGTAGATTTATGTCTCTCCTCATCTTCATCTTGAGACTATTTGTCTTCACCTCCAACTAATTTCCCACCACTTCTAGAGGAGGAAAGACCATCCTATGATTCCTTGCCCCCAATTCCTTCTTCTCCGTAACTATTGTGTGGTTATAATAAGAAGAGTTCCACAATAGTCTAAATCTCACCACTTCGAAGGAATGTAAAATACCTCCTGACTACCGATCAGGACATGTCTATGCATGGTGATAGGAAGAGCGCTGCACAACTTGATTGTAGCAAAGTGGCAAATGCTTTTGGAGCTCCTGTTGAACCTCTAGAGCTGAATCTCCACATATACTCTCATCCCATTGGTAGGCGCCAACTCTAAATAGCGGTCCAAAGAAGAGATCAGAGAAGGAAATAGCGAAGGGAGAAGAAGATAAAGTCGGATTGGCATGGCTTTCTAGATGGAGAGGTGAGAGAAGGAGATCGTGTAGGCGTGGTCACACATAGATGGGAGAGGATTTCAAGCAAAGAAAGCAAGATGTGGCATGGGTTGTGTTGTAGGCGAAGCGAGAGAGGAGGAAGATAAAGGAGAGAAGTGTGCGGATGTGTTTTTTGGTTTTTGAATTTTCGTTTTTGGTTTGTTGGTTTGACTAAGGGAAGGTAGCTATTGATGATGTGGTATGATGTTGGTGCGATGTGACCTATTTGGCCTCAAGAAAAATAAACCCAAATCCCTGACGTATGGGAGTAAGGATAGTAAGGTCTACATGTCAATAAATTTAATCCCATGGACCACTGACATGCGGGAGTAAGGAGAGTAAGGTCTACATGTCAGCAAATTTAACCCCATAGATCATCTTATAATTAGATACCAAGTTGGGAAGCAAAGAGTATCTCTAATAGAATGGCTATTTGTCTGTCTAAAGCGAAAATTCAACACAAGGAAAAAAACAAGCTCCAACAGATTTCCTATTTGCTTGGCTTGGCCATCCGGCTTGCCAAACTAGTCTTCCTGATGGCCAAATGTAGCCAGCCTTCACTTAGGGGTGGGTTGAAAAAGATTGAACCAAAAAGACCATGACCAAGACCGAGTAATTTGGTCATTAATTCGGTCTTAGGTGTTGAAAGACCGAATTTTGTTTGGTTAATTTGGTTAGTATCCTTGGTTAACCGAATTAACTGAACAAACTAAATTAGCATAGTAGGCCCAATAAGACCAATAGGCCCATGAAAATCATAGAAAACATAGCCCCTCACCCCTTACTCTCTCTGTCATACACGCAGCTACATTGCACACCTGCAACCGCCCACCAATATCACCTCTTCCTCCGCTCTAGCCGGCGATCAGCGACCACACCTCCTTCGCTCTAGTGAGTGTGAAGCATCTAGGTCTCATTGATAATTTTGGTAATTAATAAGAAGCACTAATTGTTGGACTAACCATTTGTTTGAGATATACTACATGAGTTAGGTCCACATGATAGAATTCTGAGGATGGATGACCACAGATTAAAATCTTGATGGCACAAAACAATGAGATGAAAGTGGTTAATCTAGCACATTATTTTTTGATTATCGAGGCATCGAGCGATCAATTTGCTAGGTTTCTTTTTAGCTTTGTCGTACTATCGAGAGGGGTGGTAAACTTAGCAAAGAGGTGATCAAAATGCCACATAAATGTTTTTATCTTGGCCTTTGACTCTTGTCCTCTGCCCTAAGTAGTCTAACCATGGCTTACGTGTTGGTCTGATCGACAGGTGACCTCCGGTCTTACCATGGACCCTTGTCCTGTCAAACCATGGAGTGTGGGTTATCCCCTGGCTGTGGGCAACTAGGTGTTGGAAGGTGGTTAGAGCGGGTCGTCCACACCAGTCAAACAACCTATAGTCAGACTGACGTTTTACTCGGTCAGACCAAGGCTTAATAGAGACAAACTAGCCTTGGCATAGCTGATGCTGATTAGATCGAGTCATTGATGATCTGACCATGTCAAACATCGGTCAGACCATGCTTTCTATGGCGATCAGACTGTGGGGTGCATTAAATAAATTCCAATGGTTAGTTTTTTGGCCACTGCCCAGGTAGCCAATCAAACTAGCCTTCCCATGGTAGTAAGACCGATAGAAAGCTAAGGTTGAGGATTTTGTCCCCAACGGCTAGTCGGTAAGAGGTATTTTATATCCCTCTTGTGATAAGGAGACTCTCTTGACACTTCATTCACTTCACATTTCTCCTTGCATTCACTCTTACACCACTTAAGCTCGTTTACTCCATTTTGGTTGTTGGAGAGTGTTTGTTGCCAAGACAAGTTTATTGCATCATTGATTGAGCTAGTGTGACACTTGATCATCCCTAAGCTAGGTTTGCTTATTGTTACTCTTGGAGGTTGCCTCATCCTAGATGGTTTGATGGAGTTTGCCTGATGACCTCTCTGAAGAAGATTATAGAGGAGGTCTAGTGTTTGATTGTAAGTGGCTCAGTGTTCGCCACCTCTAGAGTGGAGGAAGAACAACCCCTAGTGATTGAGACTTGGGTAGACCAATTCGAGATTGGCTCCCATCTTACGCATCCTTTGACAAAGGGGTTTGAAGGTTCAGTGTTTTGAGCGGTAAAGTTGGGCTCGCCTTAACAATGAGTAGGAAGCTAGTTAGTTTTCAAAAATTGGGTGAAAAATATGGTCGTCTCTCTTCCCTTTTACTTATTGTAATTTACTTGTGCAATTTACTTTTCTAGAGATAACTTGAGACCATATCATCTTAGGTTTGTAAAACTTAACTAGTTAGTGTGTGCTCCCAAACCAAGCCTAACAACCTAGGGTAGTTTGATTAGATGTAATTTATTTTAAAATCACCTATTCACCCCCCCTCTAATTGGCATCTTGATCCTACAAAGTGGCTGGCTACCATGCCTCCTCTAGATCTAGCTAGTGGTCGTGCCTCCTCCACTCCAACTGGTAGCCAACGACCGAAGACTACACCTTCTCCTCTAGATTCGGCCGACAACCATTTCTCCTCCTCTAGATCTAGCCGGCGGCTACACCTCTTCCTCTGCTCTAGCTGGTAGCCCTCGACCATGCCTCCTCTGCTCTAAACAATGGAAAGGCCACCTCCGCTCCAGCCAACAACCACGCCACATCCACTCAAGGTGTTGACATCATGCTCACCCCCTCCATGATTTTTTTTTTTTGCATCTTTGAAATTGCTCAAGACTAATGTGATTTATTTTTTGCTTCTATGAAATTATTGATGATTTTCATTCATGATCGAGACCAAGACCAAAAAGACAGACCAAATTGCTCAGTTTTCATTGTCATGACCGATTAGTCTTGAGTTTCTGATGATCGAAATATAGTTGAAAACCAAGATTGAATTCTTCAGTCTTGTTGAATGCCTACCCCTACCTTCGATGGCCAAAGTTGTGCCCTACCGGTCCATCTCCTCCTTGCCCCTCCTCGTAGCAAGCCACAATTACCCCCATCCTCTCACTCGCCTCCCTGCATCCTTCCATCCTCTCACTTTTCATCGTGGTCAGGGCTAGTAGTGGTGATTGGGCCCCTACATCCAACGTAGATAGCATAGCTGCTACTTCCCCCTTTGTCCTCCACCACCGTCGTTCACCTCAAGCGGCACCACTGCATGTGTCGTATTTCCTCCTCGGCCTCCTCTATCGTGACGAGCTTTGGATCCCACCCTTGCTATGTCATCCCTGCTGAAAGGATCTTGATGGCGCCTAGAAAGGGTGAATAGATGTTCCTAAAAACACTTCACAATAGAATTAAATTCTCTATCGGAGTATCCGATCCTAATTACTAGAGACTCTAGTCAAAACTCTCTGTCGAGTAGAGTACTTCGACCAAACACTTCGGTACTAAGTTCTAGATATTATGGTCTATTGGCCGCACCTCCCAAGTGGTGTGTCTTAGGGACAATGTCACACAAATAGGGGATATCTGGAAGGATAATAAGCAGAAAATAAGGTCACCAACAAGCACAAGCTAGCACAAGAGTAGATCAAGCAATATGAATAATAATAATGGTAGGAACATAAGAGAGAGACATTGACAAATGATTTGTTTCTCAAAGTTCAGATCCAAATATCCTACTCTCCGTTGAAGAACTCCAAGGAGTGAGATCCCTCTATCCCATGCCTTACCAAGCAATCTCCAATAATGAAACTTTGGCATCCAAGCAACCACCAAGGCAAAATTCTATTCCCAAGTGGCCACCATGGTCCTCACACTTGGGCAACAAGCTACTATCTCCGATGAAGCATGCTCTAACAAGCAACTCCTAAGATCAAATTTGATTCTCACTCAATTACATCTTTCCTTACAGAGATGAGGGGAAATCTTCACAAACTTTTTGGTGGCTCAGCACAACCTTAGAAGTTCACTGACGAATCCTAGTCATCTAGGAGACCTCAATCTCCAAAGGTAACAAATACAATCAAAGATTTGATTGTTATGAACTCAAGCTCAAAGAATGGAGTGAAACTCATTTGCTCTCAACCTTTCAATCGCTCAACCCAATTCTTTTTCTTCTCAAATCACTCTCACAAAGAACTACCACTAAGGTAAATGATTTAGGAGAGGATATTTGGCTCTGGATAGGTCTACTCTTGCCAAAACTCAACAACCAAGTATGGACAGGGTTGAAGGGTTTAAATATCCTAGTACCTAAAAACTAGTTGCTACTCATAGATTCGAAGACCAAAAACTCTAGTCAGAAACACTAGAGACTATGATCGGCTCTTAATGCTAGATAGAAATTATACTGGGGACTCAAGTCATAAGTACCGGACTATCCAATCTAGTGTCTCTGCCGGATCAGTAAGGTCGTACCAGAGTATCCAGTCCTAAGGTCCAAAGTAACCACTACTCCATAACATCACTTTGCAAAAAACAATAATAATTTCTTGCTCGGAAGTCCATTTTTGACAAACTTGGGCTCTATAGAAAGTTTATTGAGAGGTCTACCAAAACCCAACTAAAAACAAGGACCAAAATCACTCAAAAGTAAGGTTAAGGCTTAGGTTTCTCTTAAGGAAGCATTTACATAGATCATTTTGAGCACCGAAACATAAATAAACATAATAACGTTGCATCCCTTTTAATAGTACAACATTTATATACTTAAATGAAGATAGAAAAGCTACACCAATAGGAATACCTCCATGCCATCTTTTTATTTTATCTTGAGAGTTGCCAATAGTTTTCTTCTTCTCTTTTTCATTTGATTGATGCGGATCATTCGTAACTTCACATAGCCTTGCACAGTCCATTGACGCTAATCCTTCCCTCTCCCTTCATCACCGCATTGGTCCATCGATGCCAAGCCTTTCACTTACCCTTCACCATCACATGGTTCATCGTGGCCGAGCATTATTTACTCTTCACTATCTTGCTGTATAAAGCCACTTCATACCCACACCTTCAATATCTTCGCTTGGTCATAAGAATAATTTTCATCTTCTAACTTTTCTTTTTTATCAATATATTTAGCTTGTTGCCGGAACTCAACCTAATCACACCAACTCATGAAAATGATTAGTTCCAACATATACTGTCATTAATCATCAAAGCTTCATTTATCTAAAAAAATCACCAAAACTTTCTATAACGCAAGGCTATGAGACTTGATCTTTTACCCGCCTTCCTCTTGTAGTGCTCGAAAATTTACCCCAAATTAAAAATCACCTTTTAAAATTGAATTCTATAAATTATTAAAAACTTCAAGGAAAATATCAAACCTTAAAATACATCCAAGAAAAATTCAAATGTGGCTCAGAGTATTTTTCTTAAATTCTCCATGCTATAAAATGCTTCCCTAAATATTACTTGAATTTTCAGAGCACAAGAAATAATTTTAATGTCAAAAAAACAATTGTCAGAGTTTTCTAAAAAGAAAAATTAAAAGAAAACCATTTCCTCCCTCTCTGGCCGTTTTTGGCCCAACTCTCTCTTCCTCTTCCCTCCACCCCACTCCTTCCATCTCTCCCTCTCTCTTTCCCTCGCTGCGGCTCATCGAGCCTCTTGGCCTAGCTTGTGTGAGGCAGTAGGCCCACGAAGCCATCTCAGCCTCCTCCACCTCTACCTATGTTTGGCCCAGCCACTGCCATGTCGCCTTGCACCTACACCTACCTCTCTGCACATGGCTCGCTCTGCTTCCATAGGCCCGCTAGCGCTCGACCTGCTTCCTCCCTCTTCACGTGTGCTTGGGTGTCAGCCTAGCCAGCCTATAGAGCTGCATACACGCCTTTCGTAGCTGACAGATAGGTCCTACTAGTCATGCCCATCTTTCTCCTCCAACCGTGCCCAACTAGGAACTCTAGCCGCCAGTCGTCTCATGTGTCCTCTCGCTATCACAACTACACCAGTGAGCTTACCTTCCTTCGCTCATTCCCCCAGTGTGCTCACTAGGCTCCACCAGTGACCCATGGTCCCCACACCATTAGCGTCGAGCCGAGGTGGTGCCTGCATGGCAACCATGCCAGCGCCTCGTCAACTGCCTCGCTAGCGTAGCTACTAACGTGTGCTTGCATGGTAGGTGACATGGCTCCTCATGGGACTTGCTCGTCAGTATCACCCCATGGCATACATGCAAGGCCCATATGTCAGTGACTCAATCTTTTCTCTCTCGACCTTTGATGTGGTAAACATGATTTTCTAAAGAAAAATAATTCTAATAATTCTAAAATTGCCATTTAAACACCATATCTTGCTCATATAAACTCCAAATCAACCCATTCAAGCCTATAAATTTTTGTTACAGCTTGAAGAATCCTTTTATGTGTTTTTTTATGTATTGTTACCATCTTTTCCTTAGTGTTTTAGCCTTGTTTTTGTGCCTCATGTAGCTTTTGGCAAAGCTAGAAAAGATCAAGTTTGCTGCAAAAGTTTTTGGAAGGCCATTTCATTGAGCAAGGCAAGTCATACCTCTCCCTTAGCATGTTTAATCCTAATATTGCAAAAATTATGTAGTTTTAACACTATTGCATTGCTTTGCTAAAATTACCATTTACTATTATTTTATTAATTATTATTATACCTAAATTCAATGTTATGGCCTAAAATGTTGAATTGTTATCAATGACCTTATGAACCTTAGGCAAAATAAAATGACTAGTTATTGTTCTCTATACGTGGACACACTAGTTGATATAGGCTTGTTCTTAGACATTATTAGATCCAACACTAGTTGTTTTGGGATAACCAAATTATGGTGGTAACAACTAAAATCTTGATTAAATGTTGGTCTATTGGCTGAGTTGTCGGTGGATAGGAGAAATGTAGTTTTCTTTGTGAACATCAAAACTTGTTTCAGGGCTCTCTTGGATATTTGTTACAAAGCCTTTCCGTACAACCACAAGTCAAATAAGGAAGGACATGACTAGTAATTTAACTCGTCACAAGGCAAAGGATCTCTGGAGCTAAGGCTAGGGTCCATGACTAATTTTATCCATTTGCTAGGGCCAATTCTATCCTAGGGACTAAGGACTTTGTCACCGATAACTAAGGGGTGAGTGCTCTTAGCGGGTTCCACTAAGGGTTACCTGTGGGGTATCTCCTCAGGACTATGTTCGTTTTTGGCCAAATTAGATAAAAGATCTTGGCATGGGCTCTATTTGGTTACCTTTGGGTATCATGACACATGGAAAACATGGTGAGGAGACCATGCCTTTTAGGTAAAGTGTACATCTCTAATCAGAGTTAAAATTTCATTTAAATAGTCATGCCCTCGGTCATGGGCACATCAAGCAATGTTACTCCTGGTTGGCCCCTCATTCTAAAATTTGGGAGAATGAATTCATGTTAGTCTAGCTTTATGGAATGGCCTGGTTTAGGAAGGATCGTGGTATGTGAGTTTATTGATGTTAAAATTATGACTTAGATCAGGATTGTGTTTATAAATCCACTTTAAACTAATAAGTTTTTTTAACTATGGCTTTAATAAGTCATATTATGTCATTCTTGTACCTTTTGCATTATGTACATTTCAGGGTATGGCTTGCTATGTACGTTTATACTTATTCTTGCTCGACTCAAATCTTCAGAAGAAAGATAAGAAGAAGTCCAAGGAGAAACCATGGCTTATACCCTACTTGTGCGTACCTATAAAGTTAGAGCCGTAGGCCTATTTCCCGCTGCTATAGTTTCTCTTTTAAGTGTCAGGCTTAAAGCACATTTGTACTAAGGTAATACTTAATATTTTATTACATTTATTCTATATTATTATATTTATATTTTGTATACCCTGGATGATCCTAGGATAGGAAGCAATACACAACGCATCCCAAAATTTTAGTGTGATTTTTAAATGTGACACCCCTCCATGACAATGGATGACGGTAAGGCATACTGGTGAGACCAGCAAGGCAGGGTCGTCATCATTGAGCTCCCTTACGTGTCGACATGTGCTGGCGTCGCTGCTTCGTCCTCTCTCCTATAGGCGCTACACCCTCTAATGTCGCTCACCGATGCCGCTGCTATGGCGGTTGGCACTGCCACTCGTGCAGCTGTTCTTCCCTCTATGGGTGATGCGGTCTCCAATGCCCCTAGAAACTGAGCCTCCGATGCCTCCGATCCTATGGAGCAGACACCATCACATGGCACCAGCAGCTAGACAGCCTGTGGGGATTGTCCAGGTGCTTCATACAGTTTCAAAGTTGTCATGCAGAGGGCACTGGGAGGTGAACATGAGGTGCTTCACAGTAGAGGATAAGCACCTCCACATCGCGTTGACAAATTTCACTTCAAATTTATCATAATTTAGTTTCAAATCAGTGAAAAATAAATGTGTTGCTAGGGTTCAGATTTCACCAATCAAACGAGATTGTAAACCAAATACTCACTACCCAGTTTTCATTCTCTTTTGTTCTGTTTCTTGTTCTGGCGGCTTGTACAGTTTCACACTTTCACATACTACCTATGAAAAATTCTCTACACGCACATGAGAAATTGCCCAATATCTTCTGTGTTCTTGAGTTTTTGCCTCATAGTTTACATACTACATGCCCTTGAATTTTCATTTTGATCTCTCTATGACCATTATTTTATTTTTGAAATGGCTATATTACCCCTATCTTACACTTATGTGCTAGCTCACAGATAAAAATACAATTCTCAAGTGAAAAAGATTTATTTGTGTAAAAACAAAGGGAATATAATTGTTTAACCAAAAATTTGAAAAATGAAATTTTAAATTTTAAATAAATTTCAAATCAGATTTGATTAAACTTGAACAACATTTTCACCAAAATTTGAACCCAAACAATAAATAATTTGGTTCTTAATTTCTTGGTATGGATTTAATCCAACTTTTGAAATTTGTTAAAAAAATAAAATTTTGTTTTCAGATTTGGCATAAATAATTTTATCGCATTTGATTTCATTATATTTTTTTTCACTTTGAGATTTATGAGGTAGGCAACACATAAGTATGAAAGAGAAACAATATAGTCATTTTATAAAAATATGATGGTCAACTCATAGAATGAACATAGAGGAAATTAAAAAAAACTCAAAAGCATATGAGAGATGAAAGCAAAATTTAGAGACACACAAGATATTAAGCAAATTCTCATGTAGGAAATTTTCCGTATAGTACAATTGTGTGCCTTTTGTATGTGGACTTTGCATCAGTCTTGTTAAACCGAGGCCTTATTTTATTCGAAAATGCCAGGGGACGGGATCCCGCCCCTTGTCTCCCGTGCAGTACAGCCCCAGCGTACTCCTTAGAAATGCACCCTACATGCAAACCCACGTGCTATCTCCACCGTTTCTGACGGTGAGTATCGATTCTCCTTTCTCCTCTCCACCTCTCTCTCCTCGCTGTGCTCCCGGTTGCGGCCAGAGCCACCTCCCCCCGGCCTGCCTCCTCATGGGCGCCGCGCGGCTGGTCCCAAAGACGCCTTTCGGACCCAACTCAAATCGGTGCCTGGTCAAATCGGTGCATATAGAGTATTTTTTTCTCTCAGAATAAAACACTATTTTTCCTTTCTTCCAAAATTATCCTACATCAACCTCTCATTTATTTATTTATATATGTAGCACTGACTGGACTCCATGGATTCTAAATCTATTATAAGTTTTTTAAATGATTTTTTTCTAAAATCCTAACTCCAATATCTAGCCACCCTGTTGTCACACGTGCTTGTATGGCTGCATGCTACTTAACCTCTTGTAATGTACATCACATTTTCTCCTTTAAATTTTTTATCAATTTTTCTTTCAATTTTCATTTAGTTTTCTTCGTGATTTTTTTAACACTTACACTCACTTGTTAAGCCCATTGTAAACACCTTCTCATGTCCATCCGCTATGAAACAACTTATGTCCAACTTTATCACCTAACATATTTGACTTCAAGTATTCTAGTCTCGATACTGTCATTGATCGATATTCATTATAAAATATTAATTATGATAATGATTTCATAATCTCATTGATGAACATATTGGAGAACCTTTTAAAAATGTGATATGGTGCTTGAAAATAAAAAAAGAACTTGATAAAAAGCACTCAAGTCTCAAAAAGTGAAAAAAGAAATAATTCTCCTCCTAAAAAGAAAGAAATTTCTTTCAAAATTAAAAAGAAAAGAAAATTTCTTCCTTTTTAAAAGAAAGAAATTATTCACTTCAACTTAATTTTTTTTCACATTTTGTGTTTTGTCTCCCCTTTTGACAATGATTTTATCAAGAATACAAAAGAGAATAAATAATCAATTAAAATCCAAATGTCATGAATTCATGATTATTACTTGTAGTAACTAAATTTTATTTTTAAGTGCTTTGATATGTATCAAGAGCAAACCAAGTACATGTTTTATAAGATAAAGAAGATATATTGGTCAATTAGCAAACAAGTATAGACTAAAATCCAAACATAAATTAATGATATTAAAATATTAAAGAATCATAATTTTAATAATTTATAATATAACACTTCCGCTAATACATAGGCTGAAAAAATTATATAGGTAAGATGAATTAAACACTCCTCTTCAAATTTATTTGATCTTTAAAAAAAAGAGAACTTTTAATAAAGTTTGAGCTTTGCTCACTTTAAACTTTAAAATTATACACATAAAAAAAACTCTCAATTATACTAGCTACATTCTTGTTGTGGTTACTTTTACTAAGATTCAGTAGCTATTATTTTTCTCACTGCAGATACGTCTTTATTATGAATACCGCTTTTAAGGATTCGGTATCTTTCATAAAGTAAATATAAGCAAATTCACAAATTTGAGAAATAAAAAACTCAAGTAAATATATATGCAACCATAAATTATTCAACTAACGCTAGTTTCAACGTTACATATTTTTTTAATTTAATTAAAAGATTATGTGTCATGCTTCATATTTCTTAAAATTAATAGCAAATGCTCATATAAAAACTAAAACACATACCAGCTATACTAGGATTAATAAACCTCACTTATATTACTAATAAGTATAAGTATAGAAATATAATAGACATAAAAGTCAAAGTTTTTTTCTCATTTTTATTTATTTTCATATTAAGAATAATGCATAAATATAAATATGAATACAATGAAAAGTATAAACTCTCCCCTCAAATCAACCTCCAATTCTCCCTAAAAATAGCAAAACAAGAAGAACAAGGATTTAAAAAAAACCACCAATTACTAATAATATTACTAAAGTTATTAAGAATTGACATCAATTTACTTATAGTATATATCAAAATTATTAGTTCTATAACTAGCACGAAAAACTAACAAAGGAGATAGTAGAAAATAATACACTAATTCAAGAGTAAATTGATATTACCTTTAAAGCTATTATTGTCTCTATATTATTTAAAAATTCAACATTGAGTAGAACCTGTAGGTACATACATACAAACAAAATTAGAATTAAACTTACCTGATAACTTATCTTCATATTTCATAAAAGGTCAGTACAATTGCTCCAGGTCGGTTTGACCGCCGTTATCTCTGTGGCCTGACCAGGCACTTATTTGACCTCCCTATGGCCTCCGATATGAACACTACTGGCCACCCTGTTGTCCCAGGTACATGGATAACTGTAGCATCACCTTTTTTTCTTTATTTTTTTAGTAATTTTTCTTTCAATTTCTATCTAATTTTCTTCATGATTTTTTTTTGCACTTACGCATACTTGTGAAACCCATTGCAAATAACTTCTCACATGGTATCTATCCACCATAGATTACCTTGTGTCCAACTTCATCACCTAGCATCCTTGATCTTGGCTCCCATGAGCCTAGTCTCGATGTCGTTGTTGACTGATGTTGACCCTAAGAATTCTAAATCTAGGTCAAACTTGTTACATGACATCCTAACCATGCTAGAACCCTACTCCTCCTAGATGTAATCCCACTTCTTATCATTGACCAAGATTAATCTCAAGTCATATGCACACAAATAAACAAAACAATTGTTCTGGACATAAATATCGTAACATAACCCACATTATTCACACACACTTACACCAACACAAGAAATACTTTTATACCAATTTTTATTAAATAAATTACTTACAAAGCCAATTATTCATCATAAAATATTAATCATAGCAATAATATCACAAGGGTGAGTTTGAGTTAGCAAAATGAGCAAAGCAGATTGTTGCACGTAAAATGAGATAAATTATTAGTATATAATTAATTAAGAATTAATTATTTCAAACTTAAAAATGGGTTTATTTGATTTTTTTTAAAAGTAATTCTTCTATAGAATTTTTTTATAAAAACAAACTAGTAATTTAGGAAGTGTGCTAACAGAAAACGAGAAATTTGCTTAACTCAAACTTGCCCTTAGAGTTATAATAGGTACCAAAGGCTATCGACATATCATCTGAAAACTACACATCTATATAAGGTGAATGCTATTCTTGACTCTAAATCATGTTATATTTATATGGTAATGCTGCTACTTGGTTTATATAATTATAGATTTAAGCACTTCGCCATGTTGGAAGAAAAGTATAAGGTGCCAAGTAACCATGCTCCATCATAGGTGTGAACCATCAATTGGAGAGATTACGCGACATCATCTATCAAACGTGTGACAAAAGTTCAACTCATTACTCGCTGAATTTAGTTTTAGTGTTGATGAGAACTTCATACCATATAAATGGTTTACATTTATGTTCTTAAGGTTTACACCAAAGGATAATATCACTGCTACAATTATGAATGACTATGACAGAGATGGGATCAATTACACGGAAGATGAAGTGGCTGCTACAGAACTCAAGATGATTTACGCTAATAATCAGATTGATTGCACGTAGATGCTTTTAACTTCTAAGAGATGTGCGACCTAACCTTTCACATTTCATCATGCATAATATACATGATTGGAAAGATAATCAAGTATACTTCACCTCCAACAAATGGCTCATCGTTTCGACTTCTCATAAGGAAGTAATAATTATTTTAGTAAAGGCTACACAAAAGCTGAAAGGGCTGCACAAACCTGCTCGGGAATGACTCTTGGAGACCTTTCAGCTTGCTTATTTACTCTAAAACTCAACGGTCATTTCATCCTAGGAGGGATATTCCGGTACAAATATCACATATGTTCTTTTATTTGGAAGACTTTTGATGAATCAGAAATATGAACATTTTGTTTAGTTGTATGTTAACAAATATTAGATCTCTACCCTTTGCTATTGTTATTTCCTCACAAGATTATAGGAGCGGACACTTCATCGGCTCCCAATTATTACTCCTACTCTTTTTAAGGTTTTTTATTGATTGTAGGTTATATTGGTTGGTTCTTTTAAGAGTGTGGTTGGACAAATCCTTGACTTAGATTACTAGTTAAAGACGGTTGTTTGCTTCGAGTTTTATTTACCAGATTGTACTACTATTTTGGTTACTTGCAGTTAGTTATCTTGATCTCTTTGAGACTAGTTATCCGTTGTGATCCTACATCGTGAAGATCGGAATCATGCCCTATATCAGACTCTAGAGGTAGACTTGTTCTAACAGCATAATGACTTAGCATAGGTATAAATCGACTGACTGACGATGCACCAATTAAGGGTCGTGGATACCTGGATACACTTTAATATGTTGGATACCCGGATACACTCTATTATAGTAATTTCTTTGGGTGATTCGAAGCAATGGTAAATTTCTTAAATGATTATAGGGTTCAGTCTAAAGATGTGAAAGCGTGAGTATTATATTTATTAGCTCAGTTCATAAGACACAAAGAAAAAAAGATTTCTTTATTAGTCTAGTAAGTTTAAATTTGTCTATTTGATGATGGCATCGGTTATCTAATCATAAAGTAGATAAAATTAAATTTAAAACAAAAGATGGAGGTAAACATGTTCTTCAGGGGGTGTCGGATATGTGCCAACTATAAAGGAGTCTAATTTCATTTTGCAAGACAACTATGATGATAGATAAAAAGGTGGAGTCTAGAAAAAGAAATTACAAAGATAACGGAGTCTTTTGATGTCGGTGAGCCTACTGTAAGCTTGTCAAGCGGCTCAACAAGAGCTGTAAAAGAAACCAAGTCAAGTCCGGGTTCGCTGAGGTCCACGCAAGGAATAAATTCAGGTTGGCATGGGTATATTCGTCAATGTGAAGTTTGTTAGATTTATGTCAAATATTTGTATATAGTTGGTTATGGTTCAGAATTTAGAGTTGTAATAGTTATTAGGTAGAGTTAGAGTCAAACTCTATACTACACTCTCTCTTAAATAGATAGACGGATTTATTATAACCATGTGATGACTTAACATATGCGTGAGTCGGTTGGCCAGCAGTGTACTGGTCAAAGGCCATGGATATCTAGATATACTATGTTGTATCGGAAACAAGCACACCCATAATCAGTGCCTTAGAAATATAGACTTCGGTTGAATCTCATTAAAATATATATGTTAGTGTTTGAATATTCTATGGAGTATTTTCTTTCAAAGACTCCGACAAAAGTGAGAGCCGGTACACCAATCTCTTGTCCGAGTTCTTCAAGCAAACCGAATGCACGGGGCTGGTGATCACCGGGTGGGCGCCACAGCAGGATATCCTCACATGCACCACTACGGAGACTAGAACTCAACCATTAAGAGCTTAAGCCACGGGAAACCAATTCTGGCGTGCACCCATGTACTCCGACCGGCTGTAGGACGCTGAGCTAATATGCAGAGATTGTGAAATTATTATTTTGATTTAAAAAATTTTAATGAACAATTGGCTTAAATTTTGATTAAAATGATTTTGAATGAAGTGTTTTGTCTACATATGGTCAAACCGGGCTAGAGGTCGGTCAGACCGTGGATACATACATGAGTCCAATATAGTTTTATATCAACACAATCAGACTGGGGCATAGAGAATGGTCGGACTGTAGGTATGGGTGTGATCCAATCAGCCAACCCGACGATTTGATCGGTAGACTCCAACGAGGAGTCAGTTTCAGGTTATTTTTTATTTCTCGATAATTATTTAATGGATAAGAATTTTATGTGATTTATATACGTATGATATATTGGTTATTTGTTAATGTAAGCACAACAAGGTGATGCCGGTGACAACCATATATGAGGTGATCAACAAGATGACGGCAGCGCATGAAAGAGCTCGACGATGCCGTCCGCTTATCGCGCAATGACCTAGAGGACTTTATTGCTCATATCACAAACTAAGTAATCAAAGAACGCCATGTCCAAATAGAATAAAATTTGATCATATGTCCTTCATTTAGATTGAAATTAAAGATTTACCCTCATTAACATGTGGTTCAGTTGGGCAAATCCATAATTTTCAATCAGAGGGTACATGATCCAATCTCATGTTTAAAGCTTTCCTTGTCTTAATAAAATTTGACTGCACCTTACACCAGTCTAAAAATAAATTGGCTTTAAACTTTGTGAGTCTTTTGAATGTGACTATTTGAATTACACAAATTTAAGTAAAAGAGTTTTCTTGAAACAAAAACCTAATTTAAGTTTTGGGGTTACAAGTGGAGAAGGGAGATGGAGAGGGGTCGTGAGAGAACCTATAAAGGATAGACATGGTAGGCAGTTGACAGGCAATAGAGTGGACACAAATGGATGGTGAGGCGCTGCTACAATCATGGGGTTAGAGTAGGATGGTACATAGATCAGTGGTATGATATCCGGAGTGGATAGGAGTTGAGGTGGTCAAAAAAGACCAACAGACCATTGTTTGGCTTAGGGAGGAGGGAGGAAGCCGATTGGAGTCAATGGGATGGTGCGCAGCACAAGAGCGTATTAGCTGGGAAAAGCCATTGCGAGGGGAAAAAATGAGAAGATAAGGTGCATAGGAGTTATAGCACTGCAAATCTTGGCACAATTTGGACCGTCAAAGTAACATAAATTAATGGGATTTTTAGGTGATCAATGAATAGACAAACCCGACGAGTTTGGAGGCTTACAAATCAAATGACTATGGGTTGAATCAAATAAACGCATGTCGTTGTAAACTTGAAGATATCCAACATTCCAACTATCTCCAATTTTCCTTATGTCCAGTGAAAATTTAGCACGTACATGGTGTTGTCTGCTGGCTTTACCTTAACTACTTAAATAGTCAAAACAACATATCACTAAAAACTAGTATTTGATTACTTTTTTTAAATGCAAAAATGAAGGGATGTCCCCTCAAGACAGAAAAGGTTTTCCCCTTCAATACATACTAGAGAATAGGAATGGATTTTAATCAATATTCCTTGTGTATCTTTTTCTCCCAAATTCAATGCAAAGAGTTGTAAATTTTTTTAAAAAAATGATGAGTATAGTGACATCTATCACTCTATAGAAAATTTAAGTTCAAACCTATACATTTAGAAAAAAAGGACAATTTTGGGTATAAATAATATTGTTACTATTTGTACGTTGGATTTATCTTTTTTATATTTCATTGTGTGAATTGAATTTAAACAAAAGATTTTGTAGAGTGATATATGTATGTTGTATGTATGTTTTTAATTTTTTTTGAAAATTTCTATAACTATTTAAATGGTTTTTAAATAAACGAGATGATATTCTCTTGAGAGAGATTGGAATAGTTTCCTCTACTATAGTACTGATGGCTCATGGCTGTGCGTAGTAGTACTCCATTCTGTTCTGAACTTCTGGATAGTGTTCTGTTCTGTACTTTCTGATAATCTTTGCAAGTCTCATTGTTAGAACACGATAAAAGGCATGCAAATCTGTAGAAACTTTCACTCAGAGAGAAAGGTGTGGTCCCTTTCGTAGCTTCGTTGGTTCCTAGCACCCAACGACCCAAACACGTCCAGCTCCATACACATCCAAGATTGACACGGCACCACGAAAACAGCCCTGCATGCATTTATATGACAGTTTTGTCTGAGTTTGCAATCCTAAACTTCAAAAGTTGATCTAATCCTCTATCTTGTTAAATGTATCACCGATTCACCGTAGTTCTAAAAGTGACATACTTCTTTCGGTTACTAACAAGGCAGCCACATAACCATATTATCCTCTGTCACCGTTTCACTGTTACGTAGCTCTGTGATCTGTTGCTCGTTCGGTCCAGAGGTAAAAAAAAAACTAAAGACAACCGTTGGAAATGAATCCAACTGGCCTGATCAATCGACTGAGGTGTGACAGTTAGCCGCCTCCCTATTTTATTTCCCTAGAATTCTTTGCCGTCAAAAGGGCATACTATAACTTTGCGCTTGGCTACTGCGACTACGTCGGCCGAGTTGTTGCTACTACTGCCACTGCTGCAGCTGCGTTGCGACTTGCGTAGAAGCAGCCGGCAGCCGGCAGCCGGGTCAATCATTTATTTGTGTGGATCCTCGCTTTGTCGGATAGTGGGTAGTGGCCAATTTCAACCTTCGTTATCACCGGTCACCACCAAGCACCAAGCAGTCAAGCAAAGTTATAGCCGCATACATCAGCATTCAGCCACTCAGGCATTGAGGCCTGCTCTCCCGCTCTCGGACGATACAAAGAATGGCAGCGAAGGGGGACCCGGTGGACACGGTGGCCATCGTGGCGGTGCCGTTCCCGGCACAGGGACACCTCAACCAGCTGCTGCACCTGTCGCTGCAGCTCGCGTCGCACGGGCTCATGGTGCACTATGCAGCGCCGGCGACGCATGTCCGCCAGGCGCAAGCGCGCGTGCATGGCTGGGACGACACGGCTCTCCTCTCCATCCAGTTCCACGACCTCGGCATCTCCACGTATGTCTCTCCGCCTCCCGACCCTACCGCCGAGTCGCCCTTCCCCTCCCACCTCATGCCCCTCTGGGAGGCGTACACCGCGGACGCGGGCGCCCCGCTCTCGGCGCTCCTTGACAAGCTCTCCGCTTCCTACCGCCGGGTTGTCGTCGTCAGCGACATCATGAATTCCTTCGCCGTCGAGGAGGCGGCGCGGCTGCCCAACGGCGAGGCGTTCGGGTTGTACTGCACAGCCGTGTCGGGCTTCGCCGGGCACATGGACGTCGGGCACCGGCTCCTGCGTGAGAATGACCTCCACTATGTCCCCGTGGAAACCTACCTGACGAACGAGTTCATGGAGTACGCGAGACAACGGGCCCGAGCGTCGCAATCGATTTCGTCCGGCGCTGGCATCCTCGCGAACGCGTGCCGCGCGCTCGAGGGTGATTTCATCGACGTTTTCGCCGAGGCCCTGGCTGCCGGCGGCAAGAAGCTCTTCGCGATAGGTCCGTTGAACCCACTACTCGACACGGGCTCATCGAAGCAGGGGCGCCGGCGGCGACACGATTGCCTTGACTGGCTCGACATGCAGCCCCCGGAATCTGTGCTCTACGTGTCTTTCGGCACGACGTCCTCTCATCGAGTGGAGCAAGTCGCCGAGCTTGCTGCGGCACTGCGCGGCAGCAAGCAGCAGTTCATCTGGGTGCTGCGAGACGCCGACCGTGGCAACATATTCACAGACTCCAGCGAGGGCGAGAACCGGCACGCCAAGCTTCTGTCCGAGTTCTCCAAGCAAACCGAAGGCACGGGGCTGGTGATCACCGGGTGGGCGCCGCAGCTGGAGATCCTCGCGCACGGTGCCACGGCGGCGTTCATGAGCCACTGCGGCTGGAACTCCACCGTGGAGAGCCTGAGCCACGGGAAGGCGATTCTTGCTTGGCCCATGCACTCCGACCAGCCGTGGGACGCGGAGCTGATATGCAAATACTTCAAGGCCGGACTCCTAGTAAGGCCATGGGAGAAGCACGGCGAGGTGGTGCCGGCGGCAACCATACAGGAGGTGATCGAAAAGATGATGGCCTCCGAGGAAGGGTTGGCTGTGCGTCAGCGCGCCAAGGCGCTCGGTGATGCGGTCCGTTCATCGCGCCGTGACCTGGAGGACTTCATTGCTCACATCACAAGGTGATGAAAGAACGCCGTGCCAAAAACATATTTAAACTTTTTTTAGTTGCGGTTTGATTTGAATTTTGCTATTTGAGTTAAACAGATTCAATTAAATGGTTGAGTCTTAAATAAGTGACTCCCTGAGTCGAATCAAATAAACATATCCTCCATCTGTTCTAAATTTTATGTTTAAATTCGTAGTACTAAATATATAATTTTTTTATATTCTTAAATGGATGGAGTATACAGTGTTATAAACTTATATCCAACTATTTCCAGTTTTCCATAGCGTGTACCTTGCGTTGTATGCTGGGTTTACCTGACAGAGTACTTAAATGGCAAAAATGATTCACCACTAAAAAACTCTATTCTGAACCTCTGGTTAGCGTTCTGTTCTGAACTTTCTGATGAGCTTTGCAACTCCGGTTGTTCGAACATGACAAAATGACGCATGCAAATGGGTCCCTTCCGTTGATTCCTAGGGCAACAACGAGCCAAACGCGTCCAGCTCCACACACACCACCATGATCCCAGAGCTGACATCTATTAACCCGTATCCAAGAACTCGACACAGACACGAAACCATCCTGGACGAGGTTGTCCGATTTACTGTTCTCTTATATAGGTTATTAATATATAAACTTGATAGAGATAGGATATATATATCAGCCACTTAAAAAGCAGTATATTAGAGAATCTGTCTCACACATAAAGGACATAGACACAGAATCATGAAAATAAGATGCTCCTAGATAGAAAAATCAGTCGATTCAACTGTCTTTGGCCACTAGTTCATGGGATCTGTCCTATTGGATTGGCACTTTAAGTCACTTTTCTAAGGAAGATTAGTGCTTGCGTCCCAGGAAAGAGATATGGAATCATTGAAAGCTGAAAATAGCTTGCGTCTTTCTTCACTATCATCTTGTCAATTGAATTATTGATCAAGCAGTAGTAGGTTTCATGATGAGCTATTTTCATAAGGAAATTTCCCAATGATGTGGAGATGGCCATAGCGCATGAAACACTTAAAAATATATACTCCCTCCAGTGCAGGATAAAATTTAGTTAAACTTTTAAATCTTCAGCCATTGGAGGAAAATTAATTCAATGTACACAGTACACGTGAGCTACTAGCTGCGCTGCCCGCGCATTGATCTACACATCGGAAGAACTGAAGATTTGTGCGAGTGATGTCCATGTCCCGGACACCTCAAGAGTTGTCCCGACGACGACGACAGCGACGTCGCCGGCGAGCCCGGTCCACCCGATCTCGGCGCCGAACACCGTGAGGTGGACGCCGCCGGCAGCACGAACCCGAGCAGGACGCAGACGCTGCTCCCGACGAGCGAGAGGAAATCGGCGAAGTTGGGCACGAGCATGGCCATGAGCCCGACGACCATGACGAGGAGCCAGCGCAGCCACCAGGCGTAGCGTTTGCGGCAGAGCAGGCGCTCGGCGACCTCGTAGACCGGGTTCATCATCACCGGCATGGTGAAGAAGAGGTTGATGCAGAGCCCCAGCTGCACGGCGACGGACAGCCACCCGGTGCCCAGGTTGGTGGTGATGATGTCCCGCGTTGCTGCGCCGAACGCGAGGTACCCCATGGCGCCGAACAGCCCGTACATCACGGCGATGAACACCATGGACAGCGCGAGCGTGCCGCCGAACTTGCGCTTGTCGGCGGCCTCGGCCTCCAACGGGAGGACCATGCCGATGCCCTCGAAGGCATAGACGGCGACGCCGAGGCCGTAGAGGAGCTCGGAGGGTCCGGCGAAGGCGAACACGGGGGGCTTGTTGGCGAGCCAGATGGACACGTCCGCCCATGGCGCCGAGATAGACGACGTCGGCGCAGATGCTGAGCGGCGAGAGGAGCGTGAGCGTCTTGATGGAATTCAGCCCCAGCTGGAACGGCAGTATGACCCAGATGAAGATCACCTTCGCCGTGAGGAGCGGCGACGAGGGGGACGAATCCCCAACCGGGTAAAGGTGCGACATGGTGTTGGAGATGAAGATCAGGTAGCCGACGCAGAAGCTGGCCTGGCTGAGCACGAGCATGGCGTCAACGACGTGCCGCCCCGCGGCGCCCCACATGGCGGTGCCTAGATCCCCGAAAGAGGCGATCTTTGGGTGCTCGTAGGCGAGGCGGCGGCGGCAGGCGACGTGCAGCATCATGCAGTGGTAGGTGAGCGCGGCCACGGCGAGGAGGAGGATCGACCCGGCCACCCAGCCGGTGCGGGAGAAGGTGTAGGGGAGCCCCAGCACGCCCGATCCGACCACCGCGATGAACACGTTGGCGAACGTCTTGGGCTGCGACGACAGGTGGTGCCCCTGCCCGCCGCCGTGGTCATGGTGCGGCAGCAGCGGCGTCTCGTCGAGCCGCGACGACGACGAGTTCGCCTCCTTATTGCGGAACCCCAAACTGATCGTCGCTTGCCGGAAGAAGGGGATAATTGGGGAGGACGACCAGCGTCGCGCAGTGGCGCACTCTCCGACGAGCTCGCTGTCCGCGACGAGATGGGGATTCGGGTGGCTCGCCTCGCCTCGTGCGGCCACGAGGCCAACTAGTCGAGTGTCGAGGTGGGGTCATGGTGTCGCGGGAGCGGAAGTCTCGTGGACTTTTTCAATGGAAAAACTGTCATGCGCCTGGTTCACGGCATTCCTTGTACGTCGTGTGGTGACGCGCTGTGGGCTGGCTCATGGACGAGGTGCACGATGGTTCGTGGCTCGAACTGGAATGGGACTGTGCTGACGGGGTACACTGCTACTTCTTCGGCGCGTGTGGTCGTGGGCTACGGACAACTTCTGGTCCTCTCACTCCTTATGTTTCAACTCCGCCCTGTTTCGAATTCTGTTTCACCCGTTGAACCGAAGGCGCGTTAATGGGAGGATCAGTAGGAGTCCAACAATTAACGCGCTATATTTTCGTGTAAATGGCCATAACCAGTGGGTGGGCTAGCCGGCAGGTCGGGTGCAGTGTAGCCGAACAAAAGCGCAAGTAATAACCGGCAGATCTTGGCAGATGACCAGCTAACGCGTCTGGACCAAATAAGGCGAGATACGGCCTATGCCGAGCAGGAGCCGGGGCCCCGCGTCGGTCACGACGCAGGACCGCGATCTTCTTAGAAAACTAGCTAGGTAGGATGCATTCGTGCGTTCGTGCCAACTGCCAGGTACCAACGCAGACCGCGACGTTGAATCGTTGATGTAGCAATATGTACCATGTAGGAAACAGATAAGCCAATGCCCACGAGGTTAACCCGTCGCCTTTTATTTTCGGTGAAGTTGCCATCCTTGACCCTGGTAATTAATACTGTATAGTGTATACTGGCTTGATGGCAATATGGCATATTGTATGCAGGAGTGGTCAACTAACAATTTCTTTACTGGAAGCTAATCGTTGAGGGCCACACCGTGATAGCTGATAAGTCCTCGAGCATCTTTTGCAATGTGATAATTAAGCCCCGGCCCAGGAGTTCGATCGTACGTATTAAGTTTGCTCGTTTCCTGCTGATGGAGGACTTGCGAATTGATAACAATCGTTCGAGTCAGTGTCTCGCGTATAACGTAGCGCGTGATTTTTATTGCTTGGTTACTACTATCAGTTAGCGCGCCTAATTATTTTAAGTCCAGAAGTTGATCAGTTTGTTTTTATACTTCTTTATGTGCTAACATGTAATACACCATGTTACCTCGATTTTTTATATTTGGTCGTTGACTTTTAAACATAATCATTCGTCTTATTCAAAAAAAATATTTAAATATATAAAAATAAGTCATATATAAATTTTCTTTAATAATAAAATAAATAATAATTATATATTTTTAATAAGATAAATAGTTAAATATAAATTTAAAAATCAACGGCATTAAATATGAAAAACCGGAATGGGGGTACATAGTATCAGCTGATTTCTTCGTACGTTACTGTTGGAGTTAGGTACGGAATTGTAAGGACTTTGGCCTCTGTTGAGTTATATAATTGCGTTGCTTGGATGAACTAATTGTAGTTGTTTCATCACGCTATTAAGATGTTTTAATTTTTTTAAATTAAACTTATTTAAGTTTAATCGTATTTATAGAAAAATATAGAAATATTTTTAACATAAAACAAATATACTATCAAAATTAAATATCAAAATATATTCTTATATTTAATAAAAATGATGTATATGTTACTATATTTTCTATAAAATTAATCAAACTTAAAAAAATAATTTTAAAAAATAAAACATCTTATAATATAAAACGGGGTATGAGTTTATGAATAGAACAACGTTCTTGGAGCTACAACTAAACTCTCGTTGAGGTGCAATCTGATGCATAATATGCACACGTTGATCAAAACGAATGAATGGGTCTTCTGTGTGGATAGGTGTGCTTGAACACTCACATGACCATCGATAATTGGACTCAACAGAATATAACCCGTCTCACCAGTATTCTCTTTTTTATGACCAGTAATATGGCCTATATGAGTAAGGATGTGGTATGGGATTTTATATGGTTCTATAGGGAATTTTTTTGACTAACCGTTTGTTTTATTATTATTATTATTTAGTTAGCGGCTGCTTTTTATTTTTATGATTTTTTTAGTCGATGGTTACGCGTTCCACGAGGAAAAGGAAGAGGGAGGACGGACAAGAGAAGTAAAGATTTTTTTTATATAGTCTCTGGTTGCGCGTTGCCCAAGGAGAAGGAGAGAGAACGTAGTGTGCCTTTTAGAATAGTGAAGATAAAAGATAAAGATTTGGTCGGTTGGCGCCACCGATCTGGTCATCCTGTACGTTGCACTTCGGGCTAGGAAGCCTGGGAAAGGAGATATGCCCGTCTCATGGTCAAGAGCTCATTCATGGCTGACGATGTCACAGCCCACGAGATAGTTGGACTAGGGGCGAGCGAGCAACGGGGCTTGCCGCACTGCCACCATCATGCGCATAGCGGAAGACGCGCCTGCGACGTTGCGGTCGTTGTGCACGGTGCTAGAGAGTTAGACTAGTGGACCAGCCGCCTCAGCTTCACAGGTCCCGCGCCCCAGCCAGCCAAGTGCTCCGGCCTCCATGGATGCATGGTTCACCAGGCTGTGACCCTCGCGTGCAAGTGACCATCCATCGACCGTCTCGCGCGCGGGGCCAGGGCCGGCGCTCACGCTCGGACGGGCGGAATCCGTCGGCCAGCCCCAGCTCGTTGAGATGAACTCGACTCGACGGAAGCGCCGCCGCAAGGCGCGCGCGCGTGACGTTGCGTGACTTGCGTCGTAGAGATGGAAGCGAATTGGCTCCGTCTCGTGTAACGTGGCTACGGAATAGATACCGGTATGTACTGCATGCCATGCCATCACAGAACCATAGACAGATGTATTGCCGACACAACCGGGTGAAGTTAAATTCAGATTCTAAACTAGCCTGGACTCTAGCTACTGCATTTCTGAAATACGAAATCAAGGTCCCAAACACAGCAATATACATAACACAGGAACTGAAAAAACGCAGTAAGTATACTGATCAAGATCAGCATCCTATCTCAAATCTTCCAACGTACCCGTTGCACGAGCACTAAAGGCTGTCAGACGAAAACTGTTTAATGTCTATCGATCGGGCTCATCGGTAAAAGTAGTTCCTGTACGCCGGCGTCCAGCACTCCGGCAGGATGTTATCGTGGTATTACTGAGGGGTCCACGAAACAGGGGCCAAGCAAAGCCCTCTGCCCCTCCAATCATGCTCATGCTCCAGACCTGCCTTCCTCTCGTCTTCCCCTCCCCAATGAATGTGATCCTGAGGAGAAGTTAAAGGTAAATCAGTAAATGCATGATCAGTCCTGGCCAAACTCTGCTTTTAGAATTTGCAATACCTCGTTTAATGGGAAAAGGGGGGAGTCATACATTTCGAAACACTAGGTAGTTTGTGCTGTTCGTCATATACGGTTGGCTGAATAACTGCACCAAATCAGAAAAACGGAAGGGTTATTCGTCACCATAGTTGTTGTCAGCATTACTTAGCTTCAGAAAAGTTTGGTAAATTTGTAATGGTTGTGGCAGTGCAAGTGTTCCTTCTTTATGTTCGTTAGTGTCAGGAAAACGACATACTAGACTTGGAAGTGCACCGACGAAGGGCACAAGCAAGAGGTAAATATGCCAAATGCCCAAATGCGTACTGAAATAAGAAAAAAGGCTGAAGCAGTCGGTGCAATGCATCTCCATATTACAGTGAATCTGTAACACCCAAAAAAAAAATTAAATGTTGAGTGTGTTTGGGTCTAAAGAACCAATTAGCTAATGCCCCACCATACCTAAGGAGGCAGCCATCTCTAACTCCACATCCATCACCCCCTTTCACCCCTCTCGCCCTCTACACACGTACTTTCTCCTCCCTCTTCTCTCTATAACTTTCTCTCCATAGATTTTCTACACAAAAACTTAGATCAAAAATCAAAACAGAAAAACAAAACAAGGAGGAGAAGAGGAGCAATAACAGATACTAGATTGGTGTTCCCCACTATTCCATTCTCTAAGAAAATCCTAGGTAAAGTTTGATTCTACTATGTAGCACGTGTTTAAGGATGTTTTTGATGTCCTAAGTCATGGTTAAGAAAAATTTAAGGAGGGGTTTAAGCGTTGATTATTGGATTGGTCGCGCTTTATGTAGATATATTCTTAGGGTTTCTTTGACAGTCACAATGATTTTTACTGCAAAAATATATAACTATAGAAAGTTTTAGATATCATCGTTACCTTTTAACTAGTAAAATTTAGTAATTTTTTAATGGCTAGAACTTTATATATTACCATTTTACTCTTTACTATCCAGATTATTGGGCAGATGTTGAAGATCTTGTTCTTTACATTCTAATATTTGTAGTTTTAGCTTTTTAGTTTTAAAGATATAAAAAAATAAAACAACAGTATTCTTTGAGTTATTGGGTTTGGACCATAAGAGCTTGTTATCTATCATATTATATAAATGGTTGAATATTTATGCTCAAAAATCTTTTGTGATTAGGTGGTGGTGTTCCAGATCATACTTGAGACTTCTATCTCTTTTTTGATTAAAGGTAATTAAACGTAGCAGTGTTTGCTACTTGTTTTAATCTATTGTTTTCTACCTCCACTTTGATTTTACATCTATAATCTAATCATATTATATATCGAATACTCAAAACATGATTACATTTGTTAATCTACTTATTTGGTTATATTTAATGCTATATGATCTCAAAGAAGATGTGATTTTTATACGTTGTTATCATCTTACATTTACATTATTTATATGGTATTTAAAGTGATGTTATGAACCTACGGTTATAACTGTACTAGTACAACATCATATATTATCATAATACGATGTAACTTTACACCTCTTTGGGTGTGAAGCATTGAATGTGCATTGCATTTCATATGCACTTATAGATTTGACATACAAGTTAAAAATTGATCATATTTTCTAAAGATGTGTATATAAAGTTTATGCAATTCGATGACTGTCTATTATTATATTAGATTTTTACCATTTATACTTGATTCTTCATTTTTTAATTTTGTAGAATAATTAGCATGTTAAAACCATTTAATTGCTGAGATTTATTCACGCCGCTATAGACTTTTTAGGTGCTAGCTCGAGTAATTAGGTTAATGAAGACTTTATTTAAAACATTCATGTTGGCTTATGTGATATATATGTCATGATTACTTCCGCACTAATGTTATTTTGATATATGCGTTAATTGTTTAGTAGCATTCTCATTGTTGTGGTTGTTGTTGTGTTACATAATCGCTCAGCTGCATTGCTCTTTGGATCATACGGCAGTATCTTCTACTACTTTCTAGGAACTTCTGAGAGACTACACACGGGGGCATATGCGAAACAGCAAAAAAAAATATTGTGCTGATGGTTTCACCTGTTTCTGCTCATGAAGAAATTGGATGTAGTTGATGGTTTCCAACAGAACAGACGCTGTATCCGTCTGTCAGAATGAAACAGTTACATATATTTAACGGTCAAAAATGGGCGAACAGGAAATGGTCTCGCTTCTTACATTAGTTTGAGAGCATAAAGTGTGCGTTTAAAGTCACATACCTTCCCGAAAGGTGAGACAATCTGCTGCGATGCCGTGATCTTCTCCCCCAGCTTCACTTTGGGGGCTTGTTGCTGAGTGTAATACGAAGCAAGTTCTTCAAAATGCTAGCTCATCAAAAAGGTTCACAAAGTCAATCCACTATCCTGCCATTTTTAGTTACCTTAGGAGATGATGTATGTGAAATCTCTGGCTTGGACTTCTTCCCATTGTCTCCCACCCTTTCCTGTGATCTTCTCTTCTTGTTAGGGTCACTTCCACTGCTAATACATGTCCTAGCCTGCAAGAATCGTATATGTAAGGTTTTACATATTGGCTTCTACTTGGTGATACATTACAATTGTTCAATCTTACCAGCCGTATAGTTTCTTGTTCCTTTGTGTCTGTGGACATCAATTCTTCTGGGGTTTTAACCTGTAGCCACTAAAAGAGCCGACGTCCGGAATTCTCATGCAAAACGAAGCCTCCAGTGCTGAACCTACAATACCGGACTGATCGAGAACACTAGTAAGAATCAGTTGCTGCAGAAATGCGGCCATGGGAGCTCCAACCTCCAGCTGATGGATGCTCCGTTGCACCACAGTATTATTCGGCGAGCTAGCGATGCTGCCATGCTCGATTGAACGAACGCCAGCGTGCGGGCCAACGCTGGCAAGGCTATAGGCGGCGACAGCTGACGCGGCCATGTCGCCGGCGTCGTCCATGTCCATCCCCTTGAGGCAGTCGCATGCGACGGGGACGCCCTCGAACACCTCCGGCGCCATCAGGACGTCTCTCGTGTTGTCGAGCAAGGAAAGGAAGTTCTCCCTGAAGCTGTCGTCGTTGCTCCCATGCTCTCCGCCGCTACTGAAAACATTACACACGTTGTCTGAACTTCTTTACTTGTAATAACCGAATAATATGAGCACCAAGTTCAGGGGCGGAGCTGCTTTATTTCACTGGGGTCAGATGACCCCGACGACATCTGACCAACCAATGTGTTAATTGCAATATTTTTATCAATGACCTCATCAGCCGATGCTTGTTTACCCCGGCCGCTGAACTGCAGCAGCTCACGGACTAAATGCTAGCAAATGCAGACTAATGTCAGAACTACTCGATGCATCTTCCGGCATCTTTGTTATGATGTCGTCAGCCCACCACCGTCGCCCAGCCCATTAGCACATTTGATTAGTGAACAAATTAGCAGTTTAGATATGTAGTGTATTCATACATGCAATTAGGTCCCATCAAAAAAATATATATATATATATACATGCAATTCGGCTAGTAATTCTTCTAATCTAGTACTAGGCATAAGTCTTTTTAGTTAATAAATAAAACAACTTTAAGAACATACTTTTGTGCCAAAAGAATTAGTTTTTGTTACCTACTGCCTTCCGTAAAAAAAGACTTTATTTTTAACAATCTTACACATATCAGAATAACCTTTAGTTACTTTCTTAACTTTAATATATTGATTATTCTAAAAAATAAAGTCTTTGAACAGATGAAAATACTAAAAATGAAGTTTTCGTGCGGCAGAGGGAGTGGTTTTTATATGTTTCTAGCTCATAAATTATTGCTGAATATCGAGTTTATAGTATATATAATTAAAGTGAATTAACACTTTATATTTAGTCTAAAATAATGATATCTCACCGACACAATCTCAATCCACAATTAATTTAGCTGTAGAAATTTGTGGATCTAAAGATCTGTAGCTTAAAATTTGATCTTAAAATTAGTGCTCTACCAAACACAGTATTAACTTAGGCTAGTGTGGCCTTGGTGTCTCGAGATTCTGGCTCCGCCCCTCCACCAAGTATAGTTTACATGTGCGAATACTCACAGGACGCTGTGGTTCCAAATGTGGCCACCTCCGATATGCTCGCTTGCGAGGCGCGCGTCGACTGCCGGCGACGACGAGATGGTTGTGTCAGCGCCGGAGCCGGCGAAGAGTGGACGCATCTGCACTATTGGATGACTTTCTTCCCACAAGCCGCGGCTGGTTGGTGAAGTGGAGAGGATGCAGCGACCAGCCGGGGCTCCGGGAGCTTCTCGGGCCATGAAATACACGATATGAAGCTGGCTGCAGCGCACGCCCGTGCATGCGATAGTGGTGGACCAAATCGGAGTGGCCATTTTTGTAGACGGCGGTGGGGTTCCTGAGGATGATATGCCAGCGTCGGCATGACGTGAGCCCTCTGAGATGTCTCAGTTTCTTGGCAGAGCCCTAATGGTTGGTGCACATTACCTATTTGTACGATGGCACCAGTGTTGGATCATAATCTTACTACCTTAAAAGGCACAATCGTCCGTCCCTCTCCTCTTCTCCTACCGTGCGCAGCGTTTTCACTGTTTCTTTCACACGTAAGTTGGCTTAGCCTGTTGCAATACACGTACATATTATTAGTAAGCAGAAACCCCTACTGGCCTACTGTGTCAAAGCTCTAACTGCGCCAGACACTCGATTAGTTGAGTGGTCAAGAAATCGTGAGGCTGTAACTTCAACTTGTCTCCAGTGAACTAATGCTGACTAGCCTTTATTCCAAATTTCCAATTTACAAGTACCAAGGACCAACATGGTTTTATCCTGACAGATTGAATCAAGAGGTTGGATTGTTGCAGGGGACTCAGAGGAGCACTCTTACTTAGTAGTGATTAGTGAACTAATCACCATGATCTGCCGAATAGTATATTCACTAGTTTGCGATCACCATGATCTGCCATAACTTCACTAGTTTCTGGAGATGTAATCCTGATAACAGAGTATGTAAAGGCACCAACAATAGCCTTATGAAAGGGACAATCACAGCACCCACTTTTTCATTAGGTATTACCGATGACCCGTTTTTGAAAGGAAAAATTGCTTTCAAAATTATAGTTATGGCATCAAATGATGCAACGTTGCAATACAAGCTTAAGACTTAAATGTTGTTGAACCATCGAGTCGATTCGAAAGTGTCTCAAGCGCATCAATGGTGACCCTTCCAGCCTTTTGGAAAAGATAAAGAGAGAGCACGGTAGCAAGTGAAAAGCATGCGTACCGTTTATTCTGACAGAGGATAATAAGAGGTAAAGCATATCAAGAGTTCTGTGGATTCAAATTACCAACAAGAGGAGCAAACCTTTTGTTTACTCAATGCTGACATCTTCCGTGTCAAACAATAGGGAGTAGGGACAAGACCATCGTGAAAAATGAAGAATGTAGACGCTTCCTACAGACAAGTGACGATCTCAGGTTGGTGGAGGCCTGCAACGACGGATGAAAAGTTGCATTTCCATCATAAACAATGGGGTGGAGGGAGAATTGAAACTCTGCAATCTCATGATGTGTATATTCTTCGGTGGAAGACTTCAAATTGGGAGGGAGGAAGATTTGAGACGAATCAAATTCTCTCTGACGTGACATACTACATGCTCCCACTGTTTCAGTCAAAGGCATTGAGCACATTAGAAATGCTTGTAGTGTATTACAGTACAATCAGCACACAAATTGCTGATGAAGCTAATTCTATCACCAACTGTAACAACAAAAACATGCAGCAGTACAGTGGAGTATGAGGGAAGCTGCAGCTATATGTTTATGTGTTCTATAGTTTAGATTTTTTTTTTTAGCTGGAGTTAAACAGTGTGGCTGAAAACTTGTGGTCGATAATCATTTTTAACCTAACCAGAGTATGAGGAAAGAAACATATCTGGTAGACTGTACTATAACTTTCTTGAGCAAGTACACAATAATAAAGGACATATGTATCTACAGAATAGAGAAAAAAAAGTAACCTGGATATAGTAGGATCTACAATCCTAGCAAGTATTCTGTCCAAAGTCTCAACTGCAAAAGGACAAACGTAATGCATAAACTGATTGTTTTCTGAAGGATACAGGAGAAGTCGTGGTAGGATAATTCATCCGTACATATCACCTATGGACTATGATAACAGGCATAAACTGATTATAAATGTAAACTAGAATAGAATCTATTTTGTAGTATGATAATTTAGCATTATCTCAAGTGGAACAATCAATATCACTATCAGGATCAGGACAAAGTTGTCAATACAATTCCAAATTGCACAAGCATGGTAGATGGGAAGAGCATTCTGACATAAGTTATGGAGTGAAAACAGAATAATGAATTTTCACCTGAAGAGAGTAATCGTCTCAATCGAACTTAAAAGTCAACAGATAGGTTCAAGGCAAGATGCTAATGAAAGCACGAGTTTGCTTAGTGGAACCAATTGTTTTACCACCAGTAGTAACAGATAAAACAGGCTTGTTGGGATGGAGGAAACACCATTGTAGCATAAGATGAGCCGAACAAAGATAACCAGAGTGGCTAAGGGGGGAAAACAGAATCACATTTTACTTGTGAAAATAATTTATGAAAGATATGCAATTTGCATTCTGCACAATACTTAATTTTTATACTCCTACCGGTACCATATTTGACAGCAGGGAAGCACTCATTGTACAAAATTTAAATGATGCCCAAGAATATATTTATGTATATTGCAACAGGAATCATAATACTAATAGAACATTGTGTGGCTTGTCTCAGGCTCAAAACATGGGTATATTGATGCCAACTCTACCCAATGCTACATAGCACAAGAGGAAGTATGATTACAGCATCATATACTGCAGCCTCCATACACAATAAACCCACACATAGAGCTAGAGAAATTACCTGATAACATACTTTTGCCACCAGAAGATAGGGCGTCCCATCATACAGTAACTATGAATAAGGCAGGTATAAAACAAAAATAGTCGCACAAAAGAAAGAACACATTACATCACTGCAGCCTGTTACCAAGGCTAATAACTGGATCAAATACAAATGTAACATCACAGATACCAAGCATATAGTGTTTTATTTAATTGACCAAAAAAGGCAAGAGTGAGTGAACCAGAGTATTATACCAGCAACTAGCATCTTTTTCGTTCGCTAGTAAGGAAATAAAAACTAGCTTGATTTACAATATGCCATCAGGAACCTAACAATTGACATAACCTTTCTGATACATTGTGGCTACTTTCCTACACCCATAAGAACTGCGAGCATCTCACATGAGTGAATAACCTGTCAAGTAGGAAAACATGTTAAACAACATTCAATGTGATTCTAACAAGTAAGAGTAGATATACACACACTTTTTCAGAGCCATATGATGATCTCTTTTTTTTTGCATACAACAAAAGAAATGACAAAGAACAAATAAGATTATAACAAAAGAATATCTGTACTATTAAAGCTAGCCAGCACACTTTCTGGAGAAGAGGAAAAAAATACTGTGTTTAAGGAATAATAGAGTTTTGGAAGAGAAAGACAGCTAAAGAGGGGATGGGATGTACCGAGGAATGATATATTAACTAAAAGCAAAATAAAAATGTTGCATCAATGTTGAATCAATGGCCTCTAATCAAATCAATACAACACCCAAAAGGAAGAAAGGTATACAGAAGCAGCCGGTGTCTAAGAAACCTATGATACATAAAGATGACATAAGAAACCTTCACCCACTAAGAAACTTATCGATCTAACAACTATTTGTATGCTGTCTATATGAGCATTCCCCTGACCACCAAGTTGTTACGATTATGATTATAGACCACCGGACCACTAGCACTAACGTCAGCTCAAAGACTTCCAAAACAAAATAGCAATAAAAAATAACCTAAAAGGATAAGAGCACCAAGACAACTATCATAGAAGTCAGAAGCTACCCAGTTGTGACTTACTCCTCATCCTGTCAATAGGTTCCTACATTACACCGAGTAGGACCCCAAATTGTACCTGGGCAATCCTCTAATCAATACAAAATCATTCGCTTTTGTGATTAATTCATACAAAATATTTTGGTCGGTCCATACATTGAATTGCCAACAATTTCGACGATTATGGATTATAATTTAAACAAGACAACTTTGCTATGACATACCCAATCACATTACACATTAATCATCATCAGTGAACTGCAGTTGCAGCATGTCTTCATATCCCATGGTTCATAAACCAGATGCACTCGGTGATCAAACATAACAAAATCCTCATTCAATTTCAAGCTAATTCATGCGTGGCAGCAGCACAAAAGGTCTAAGTACTCGATTGGAATTGAATCCGAAGCTAGATCCGACTAAAAGCAAAGCATTCTAAAAAGGCCGGCTCCGTCGAGCCGGAAACCCTAGCTTCTAAAGGGCTCACCTCACTTGCAGTAGCGGTCGGCCTTCTTGCGCACGCGGTCGTCGAGGGCCTCCTCCACGGTGCGGCTGCGGGAGGCCTTGGCGGCGTTGGCGGGGTCATACCCGAACTTCTTCGACTCTACGGGGAACAGCTCCTCGTATTTCATCCGCTTCGCCGCGTCGATGGTGTACTCATCGCCGGCACCGGCGCCCTCCACGGGCGCCGCCGCGCCTTCGGTGTCGGCGTCGGCTGGGGCGTTGGAGGCGGGCTTCTTGTTCTTCTTGTGCTTCTTCGGCTTGTGGAGGGAGGCGGCCTCGCCGCCCTTGAAGACGAGGCGGCCGGGCTTCGCTTTCTTGTAGGCGTCCGACATGTGATTCGTAGCCGCGAGATGCCGGTGCGGCGTGCGGGTGGGGCTTATGTATATGGTGCGGCCGGAACCGGACCCGGGTCGGCTGGGGGTGATGGGTCTGCCTGGGTCTGCAAGGTGGATCTGATGAACCTCAGTCGTCAGATCAAGATCGGATGAACGGTGATTTTCCATGCAGGAAGGTACTATCCAATTAGTATTTGGAGTAGGACTGTTTCACGGTTCCAACATGAAATTTCCTTCTTCTTCCTTTAGAATTTCAAAGAACACACAAATGCTCACCAACCACCACACAGGCACACACCAGTAAATACAGTCACCTTTGAAACACACTCAAAGATCGACAAATCCATAAGCTTTAGTAAAATTATATTAAAACACATTAAAGATATATATATTTTAATTCATGCCGGTCAGATTCTACGGTAACGTCTATAATGCTTTCTTAGCATTTTACATATGTTATTGGGGTATTAGGAAGATATGGTTCATCTTAAGCCTTCTTTAGTTCATAGGATCTTTAAAAGAAAAAATATAGGAGTTTGAAAAATCCAATAAAATTCTTGTGCCTAAGAAGAAACCCTTAGTCTCAATCCAAACTCAGCTTAAGCTCTAAATAAACCAAAAGCCTAAGCCCAAGCTTGTTATAGAGCTGAGCTCAAATAGCTGAAACTTAGTTGTATTTGTCATTTTTACTATTGAGTTATAATAAATTAGTATGTTAAGTATGAATTTATATTATGAGCTATAGGATGTGTCAATAGATTGTTCTTAAAGTACGTATTTAAACTTAAGCTTAACCCATCTGAGCTTTTAGTTCAGATGAAGGTGAATGGTCTCAGCTTAAACTTGGCTTGTTCACAACATTATTAAGAATCTATACCCATGGGTATAGAGTTGAAATTTGTAAGGCATTATCATAGTATTAAGTTTTATTTATAAATAATTTACAATAGTAGAAATTATTGGCCAAAGCTATTTTTTGAACACTATAACGATGTCGAAAACAGCACACTACCGAGTACATTTTTTAATGAGAAGCATAAGCCAGCTGACAAGTGGGCCCTTCCGCCCTATAATTCCTTCTTTTGAAAAAGATTCCAAAAACCTTAGAAAATAATATGCCCCCATTTTAAAGGGAAAGTTTATAACGAATCACCCTTCTTCCGGAAAAACATCTGTTGGCGGTCTCTTCACGGCGGCGCTCCAGTTCTCCCATTCTTCAGGCCGCCAAAATTTTCCGACCCCTCGTCTTCTCCCCCAATTCTCGCGCTCCCCGACCACCTTCTCCTCCTCCAAAACCCTAGCCCGCCAGCCGCCGCAGAAGTAGCCGCAGACTGAGCCGCCGCCCCGATGCGGCGAACCTTCGAGGAGATCTCCGACGACGAGTGGTCGAACCACAGCTTCAAGCCTTCGCGCGTCCTCAAGCGCCCAACCCGGAGCGCCCAGCCGGACCCGCAGCCTCCCCCGCCCATCGATTCCTTCCGTTACAACCCCAGGCCTTCCTCCGCCGCCGCCACCGCCACCGCGACCAGCGCCGCCACCGTCGTCCTCTCCGACGACGACGACTATTTCGACCTTGTGGGAGACGAGCGGTTCCGCCGCGCCGGGAAGAGCTCACAAGTGTTCAATCGCCAGCAGCGGCAGCACAGCCCCCCTGCGCGTGCGCAGGCCCCTCCGTCCATCGGGTCCTTCCGCTACAACCCTAAACCCTCCAAGGCCGCCGCCGCCACGGTGTCGGTTTCCGACGACGACGACGACTTTAATCTCGAAGACGATGATTTCAACCTCCCTGCTTCAAGGACCTCGCGTCCGCGCCGTACCACTGGTCGGCGTTTGTCAACCACTGCTTCTAACCTCTCGGAGGAAGACGACGATTTAGAACTCGCCGATGATGATTTCGACCACCCAGACCCGAGGCCATCGAGGCCACGCCGTGCCACTGCTCGCCGCTTCGTGATTAAGGACGATGATGACAGTGACGGGCATGTGGGTTCATCTCAGGTAGAGGGGGCAGAAGCAGAGGAGGATGGTGTGAACTGGTCGGAGTTGGAGAATGAGGACGATGAAGATGGGGACTATGGTGAGACGAAGGTGGAGGTGGAGGGGGGGGATGTAGTGGGTAAGGCATTGCGCAAGTGTGCACGCATTTCGGCTGATTTGCGACAGGAGCTGTATGGCTCATCAACACGGAATTGCGAGAGTTATGCTGAGATAGATGATTCCAGTGTCCGAATTGTTACCCAGGTATGTTCTTATCTGTTTTTTATGCAGTTTACTTGAAGGTCTAGAGTTATGACCCAATGGATGTGTGGGAACAGGATGATGTGTATGCTGCATGCACAAGTGAGGAGTCCGAGTTTGAGCCTGTGCTGAAACCCTACCAGCTTGTGGGGGTCAATTTTCTTCTTCTGTTGCACCGAAAAAGTATCGGTGGAGGTGTTTTTCTAAAAGGACTTAAGCTGTTGTATTTGATCATTTATGTTGCCTTCTGATAATATTGTCAGTAAAGTTGCATATAATTGAGATTTTTTTTAAGTGCACCCACGATGAGATAAAATTGATGTCTGCAGTTCAGTAATTCACTTCACCCCTCCTTTATGGTGCCTAAGTAGTAAGTAAATGATAGCGTGTGAAGTTTACTTGCAAGTGTCCTGTTATTTCTGTCACTTTTGTCTTCTGAAACATGCACCTGTTGGTTTTTCCCTTATTGTTTAGATTTCTGTTGTATGAAATTGCAATCAAGCTTCAATTGATGAAAATGAACTTGATCGAGAACACATTTCTAGTACACCTTTGATTCATCTGTAACTTTTGAACAGATAGGTCCAAATGATTGTAGGGTATCTCTGAATATGGAACAATGAAAATTGGTGACTCAACTGAAAAAAGTACCTTCAGCACTCTTGAATTCTTGTTGTTAACTACCAGGAGATCCATGGTATACAGAAGTCTCATGTCTTTCCCATAAACTACTTGTTCTATAATGTACCAAGGGATTAAAGTTATATATTAAAGATTTGTTTCTGCAACATCATTGCAAATGTTTTTCTTAATATGTTTTATTGTTTTTGCATGCCAAAAAGTCTAAACTGTTCATATTAACCTATGTTTTTTCCCTACAGCAATTTTGGCTGATGAAATGGGCCTTGGTAAGACAGTTCAGGTAAGAAATCTTGCAATGTTTTGGTAAGGAAAAATAAATAAGCTTAGTGAGGATGTAAGCTATACTAGTTAAAACTGGAACAACAATAACAAAGTTTTTCAGTCTCAAGCAAATTAGGATAGCTTAGAATTAAAACCCAACAAGAGTTTTAAATCACAGTTCAGCTACGTTAATAATTGTTTTTTAAGCACTCCTATTCAAATACAAATTTTTAGTTATATTCTAATCTTTCAATCTTTCAAGTATCTTTTTATTATCTCTTATAAAGTTAATTTCAGTCTTTCTCTAGTTTTTTTTATATTGTTATCTTGGCTTAAGATTTTACAATATACTGATGTTTCTGAAGGTTTTTTTGGATATGACCAAACCAGCTTAATCAATGTTGAATAACGTTTTCTTTAATTTATGTTATCCCTAGCCGATCAAGTATATCTTTGTTTTGAACTCGATACAATTTTGTATAAACACAAATCTAGCGTAACATACGTATTTCTGCAACACTCAGCTGTTAATATATCGTCTTTTTGTAGATCAATATTCTGTCCCATACAGAATAGCAAGTCTAATCGTCGTTTTATAAAACTTGGCTTTTAGTTTCTGCGGTACTCTCTTATCACAGAGGATGTCAGATATTTGGCGTCACTTCATCTAACCCGTTTTGATTCTATGGCTAACGTTTATATCAATATACTTATACATCTGTAGCATCAATCTTAGATATCGAAAAGTGCTATTCTTAGTCACTACTTGAGCTTCTAAACTTACATCTCCCTTCTCGTGTGTGATGGCGCCAAAGTCACAGCTTAATTATTTAGTCTTAGTTCTGTTTACTCTAAAACCTTTAGACTCAAGAGTGCTGTTATAATTCTAGTTAAAATCGAAAGTTCTCTTTTTTATTGTGCGGACCCATGTACTCTTTATTTATCAAAATAGATTTGGCCACGTGAATTTTTTGGGTCAATATATACATTTACCATAAAATATTGTCAGAATTTAACCTAATGTGGACTTATTTTAGATAACTGATTTTTTTATTCCTATACTTCAATGGCAACTCAACTATTGTTGTTTGATCTTTGCTCTTGTGATGACAGGCTGTGACCTATCTTACTCTGTTGCGGCATCTATATAACGACCCAGGTCCACATCTGATAGTTTGCCCGGCTTCTGTGTTGGAAAATTGGGAGAGGGAACTTAGAAAGTGGTGTCCTTCATTTTCGATCATCATGTTTCATGGCGCTGGAAGGACTGCCTACTCAAAGGAGTTGAGCTCCTTAGGCAAAGCTGGTTGCCCACCTCCATTTAATGTCCTCCTTGTTTGTTACTCTCTCTTTGAAAGACGGAGGTCTGTGGTTATTTATTTTGTGTTTAGCACCACAGTTTTCAGAGATTATATGATTATTCATGTTTATGTAAGATTAATTCCTTTTTATCTGTAATGTAGTGCTCAGCAAAAGGATGATCGTAAGGCACTCAAAAGATGGCGATGGAGTTGTGTGTTGATGGATGAAGCACATGTACTGAAAGATAAGGGTAGCTTCCGATGGAGAAACCTTATGGCTGTCGCACAACATGCCTGCCAACGGTTAATGCTTACAGGAACTCCCCTCCAAAATGATTTGCATGTAAGTTTTGATGACAACTTGACAAGTGCTTGGTTTAAGTTAGTCCTGCTGCATGTGTTGTTTTGTGGTTCTTTGCAATACTTATATATCATCCACCTATTTGATAAAAAAAATTAGGACATACTACTGTCTGTAAAAATCAGGAGTATGTTGTTTAGGTTACACACACTGACACGCACATGAATAATCCTGCATAACCAGCGCCCAGAGGTTTGCAAAGGTGTGAAGCACACAATTAGCATGTCAATCAAATTTCTGTAACTAACACTTATATTTGGTAGAACAACTTCTTAAGCTTTCAGCTTTACCAAGACCTTTTATGCCATAGCCTTATTACTTGAAATCAATATTTGCAGTTTGTTGTTTTGGATATGGTGATTGCACCTCAGGTTCTCAATGCTGTGTTTTGTACATCAGTTTTTAATTATTACTTGCATGAAAAATCATGAAATTCTCAGCACCAATTTTCGGATAGCTTTCTGTCTTCAGTTCTGTGGAGTAGGAGCTCCAACTACTTAAGTCTAGTTCATTTCATCTTAAAGTACCACATATTTTTAACTGATTTACAGGAGCTATGGTCATTGTTGGAGTTCATGATGCCTGATATATTTGCCACTGGAGATGTTGATCTGAAGAAGCTGTTAAACGCAGAAGACCATGAGCTGATTTCACGTATAAAGTCCATTTTAGGGCCATTTATTCTCAGACGCTTGAAATTAGATGTTATGCAGCAACTTGTTCCAAAGATACAACATGTATGTTGAGCTAACCATCACCATATGATTTTCCTTGTCATGTTTCAACTTACATTGATCTTGTGTTACAGGTTAATTTTGTCACAATGGACTCAGAGCAGTTTCAAGCTTATAACCATGCAATAGATGAATATCGTGCTGCTTGTCAAGCTCGTAGCGCAAAATCTGCATCCAATTTTTTTAATAATGCTGTTGGATTGATTCCAAAGCGACAAATATCAAACTATTTTATGCAGTTCCGTAAGGTGAGAATACCATTTTAAATTTCAGGGAAATGTTTATACCTGTCTAAAATGTTTATCTTTTCTATTGCTCCACAGATTGCAAACCATCCTTTGCTTATAAGACGCATTTACAGCGACAAAGATGTTGATCGAATTGCAAAGTTACTGTACCCTAAAGGTGCATTTGGTTTTGAATGTTCATTGGAAAGAGCAACCCAAGAACTTAATAACTACAATGATTTTGCTATCCATCAAGTATTGTTCATTCCTTCTACTGTTCTACCTGATCAGTTCTTATCCACCTTATATTGGTTTTTCTGACTGAATTATACCAGTGCTTGGTGTCTTGCTATGTTGCACTGTTTGGTCGTAACTGTTATCCTGCTTAGTGCTAGAATGCTAGTAACTTAGTTTTTTCTTTGCACAAATATTTAGGTTAGGCGTGTAGCAGTAAGGATCGGTGAGGCCGTGAGGGAATAGTATGGATGTGTCAAAGTATGTTTTTTTTTGTCAAGGAACATTTCCTGCGTCCAACATTTAGCTTTTTTTTTAATCCTATCTGTGGTGCGTTCATACCATTTGTTTCTCACTTCAGCTATTAATTTCATATGGTGATTCTGGTACAAAGGGTGCCCTAACTGATGAACATGTTCTTGGATCAGCCAAGTGTCAGGTGTGGTTTTCCCCCCTCATCTGTTAAAATATATATTGTTAGTTTTTACTGTATTTAAGAAAAAGTGGAATGGCAGGTTCCATAAGGAATTTATATGTACAGTAATATTTTCAATAGAATTTGTCTTTAGGATTTAACAATTCAATTTTTTGCCTTCATTTCTTTGTTTTGTTCAGGCCTTAGCCGAGTTTTTACCTTCCTTGGAAAATGAGGGCCACAGAGTTCTCATATTCAGCCAATGGACGACAATGCTTGATATCCTTGAATGGACACTGGAAGTAATAGGAGTTACATATAGACGTCTTGATGGGGGGTTAGTTATTTCGTCAGCATTATTTCTGAATTAAATTTTTGTTCAATGTCTTGATGGGGGGTTAGTTATTTCGTCAGCATTATTTCTGAATTAAATTTTTGTTCAATCCTAACCGATATAGTGCCTTCTGTTTCAGCACCCCGGTAACTGAAAGGCAGACTATAGTCGACACTTTCAATAATGACCGATCTATATTTGCATGTTTGCTTTCCACAAGAGCTGGAGGCCAGGGTCTGAATTTAATAGGAGCTGATACAGTGATAATACATGACATGGATTTTAACCCCCAGATGGATCGACAAGCTGAAGATCGTTGCCATCGCATTGGACAACAGAAACCTGTCACTATCTATAGGTAATTGGATTTCATCTTCTACTTCTGTTTTCTGTGGTTTCAGATTGTGAGCATTTCACCGTATTCATATTGACATGGTGATTATGCATTCATAAATATTGAACTCTACAACATGATAACAGTGATGGTTTCATTTTCTTTCAGGCTAGTGACGAAGGGTTCAGTTGATGAAAACATATATGAGATAGCAAGGAGAAAGCTAGTATTAGATGCTGCAATTCTCCAGTCTGGAGCAGAATTAGAAGATAGCACTGATGTACCTGAGAAGACAATGGGAGAGATTTTGGCATCTCTTCTCCTGGTGTGAAGTTTTTGTCATGGAATGCTTGAAGGTACATAATTTCACCTGAGGTTATGCCTGTAACTGTCATTTTTATTCAAACTTCATTTAAGCAAGCCACTTTTAGTTGGCTGTTCTAATATGCTTAGCTCGATGGTGCCTATTTGCATTGGATCTTGACTTGCTGCTGGCTGCCTCATCTACTTTTGGTTCTATGAATGAGCTTGTCAACAGTGCTTCACAGTCATATTTTGTTTTGAATGTGATCCAGCATGGTGACGTATCATATAAGCTTAACATAGGTATAGATAGGTGGTAGAAAAGTTTATTGTAGGAAACACTGAAGCTAGAAATTTCAGTAAAATAATTATACGTCTATACTGCTGGAAATTACAAGCTTGATATTAATGAAATGGGCTTTATAACTTGTAATCCACATTATGTCGGAAAATTGCATCACTCATTACCTCAGTTTCATATATCTGTTCTCTGGATGACTGCACTACCATTTTGCTAACACTTCCTTTTTCAGCATAATTTTCATCTCCTTGTTTCTGTAAAAGGAACCTTAGCTAAATGTGCTGCCATTTTTGCTGCATTGGTCACTGTATACCACACCTAATATATGATTCTGCTGTGTCCTGAATAGTGTAGACTATGGGTGATATATTTTTTTTCTTTTTCGTCCTGCTAGCAGTGAGATGATTTTCCAATGTTTTGGCACAAGTCAATTGCTGGCCAGTTCGAAGCTTCACTATGTTATTTGCTGAAATTGTTTCCTACTTGTTGCTTGATGATATGCTTGTGACTTCTGAGGCTCTGATTGGACTTCCGTCTAAGGGAAAATGGTTTCTGTTATTTATGAGCTGTTCATTTATGGCATTACACCTGCCACCTGGATTAAGTTCATTTCTTCTTTTCCTATGAAGAAATTTGCATTGAAGATGCTCCTTGCTTATTAATATCGGATTGCTTAATGCGGTGTGTTGTCAATGAATTGGTTTAAACTGCTGCTCATATTATCTGTTTTATGTCCGTTCTTCCGTCTTTACTGAATATTGTGAATTTGGTGCAGTCGCTGTGCACCATCCTTTTCTGATATTTCAACTGTGGTAATAACCTGTTTTTTGGAGAAAAAGTAATAACCTGTTTACGAGATTCTTATCAGTTTTTGTTCAACATATTGTGCTGATTTGAAGAAATTATCCTTGTACCGGAGTAGTATTTCTTTTCTATACCTTTGTCTTAGCACTACTATGCACATTGTACTCTAGCAGGCACTAGCTCGTGTACACCTGCGTCGTTCTGATACAAATCTCTCCGTCTGCAGTTGGAGACTGCACCACGTACTCCTTATTCCTTGTCTCGGACGTAAGAAAATGTTTGCAGAATCTTATGGTTACACAACTTACTATTTACCTTCATTGCCTTAGCTTGTTCTACAGTATAGCCTTGATATTTTGCTGACCATTACAAGTGCGCAATATATTCTGATATGAAGGTACCTTGTCTCAGTTGTTAGAGTCGATAGTCTACGATACTAATGTTAGCTGTCCTATCCTGATGAGTTTCATGGGGAACTGTTCTTGATAGCATGCATTTTATTTGCTGCCCCATGTCCTTCACAGTGTAAACGTTTCGGTGTCACGGATAGGTCTGTGGAGCAAGTGTTGATCAGTTTAAAGTTTTTCGTTTCTTGTTGCTGCAGGGACCTTCCAATTGTAATGCTTGGAGATTTCGCACTTGACCAGCCCAAATTTAATAGTTTGCTTAAAAGACTGATTCGTCTGAGGCTTATATCTGCTCTTAACCTTCTCCTGGCCGTTCTCTTATAGTTTTGCTCGTCAGAGCCATAAGCCTCGCAAACACTGTTCTGTCTGGTCACCCTATCAAGGATTAGGGATAAGTGTATGAAAAAAAGGTGAATGAAAATGTTGTAGAACAAGAAATTAGTTTCATAATAGTGTGGTATTTGCTCATGCTTCATGATATACGCTGGTCCGCCCATCTGTTGTCTGTAAGATTAATGAGTGGAAACTGAACAGCCCTGCCCCTTGGAAATATGCTTGTCTGTCAGGTTTCACAATACAAGCACTGATGCCTCTAATGTGAGAACAAGAGAATGTCTCCATTTGACCGGGATATGCTCTACAAGCAGTATTAGCGAAAATGTGAAAATGCCAGTAGCTTTTCACGGCATGTTCCCGCATGTGTTTCATTCAGGTGAGATGGTTTTACTCGCTAGGTGGTCTGCATCTACTGATCTACAGAGTCCAATGGTTTCATCATTCAGTTCCGCTATTTATATCGTCCATTATTGTTTCAACATGATTCCAAGGATACTTCAGTTCAGAGAAGCCATTCTGACAGATACTGTCCTGATGCCGCACGGATGTACGGGGTTACTAGTGCCTGGCTGTACGTGGTACTAGCTCTGGCGTGATTGTGATATTTGCAAATCAGGGAAAAAGCCTGGCACTCCCTTGCTCTGGCCAGGAGAGTCAGGAGCTACTGTATGCTTGCGTACGTGATGGAACGAGGGAATTGTCCATCACCGGACGATGGAAACGACTTCTGGTGGATTGATTTGATTTTTTTTGTCCGTCAATGTTGGGTTAAGTGTGGTTTATGGTCTCAGTGCTGGGCCATTTGTTGCTCTCTCTTCCCCTGATCGCCTTCGCCTTGATGGATATTCCTCTAGCTGTTCCGGCCTGTTTTCCTTAGGTACTACTCGTTAAGGTCAAGCGACACCAAGAAAATGGCCATGTCACCGCTGTGTACCGTCCAGTGTGATAAGAGTATTCATCAGGTGGAATTGAAGGGAACTCAAGCAAGCCAAGTAACTACTCCTCAACTCCTCTTTCTTTAGGAGAGTAGATAGAAAAAAGGGCTCAATTCCAATCAACTGCTCTGCTACTCGACCGAAGGACGTACATTCGGTCGCGTTTTTGTCCAGCTCGATCTGCTAATACTACTGCTCACTGCCCCCTGAAATCGTTAGCCTGTTCGGCAGTATCTTCTTCACCTGGTCACGCACGTACAGTGAGTCGACCGTGATGAGCTCATGCCTCATGGTGGGCAACCTTTCCAGTACCGCTTCTTCTGTCCCATCAACCGGAACGCGATGAGGGAGGAGCTCAGCGAATGAGAAGGGAGGAGCTCAGAGACGAAACGCGCACGCTAACGTCATGTGGATGCCGCAGACACGTACCCGTCCCTCCAGGCAATGCAAGCGAAGTACGCGTACCATAGCTCGCGTCGTGAGCCGAGGGAATCTTTGCCGCTTGCGCCGCGCGCAGAGTATAGCGTGGTGTTCTACCGTGTGTGGGACAGTGGGGTCGAGACGAGGGCACGCACGCGGCCACGCATGGTATGGGAGGCGCCCGTGAGGTCCTCTCCTCACGCGCAGCGAGCAGCGCAGGCACAGGCTACACGCGGGCCGGCCTGCCGGGCACACTCGAAACGTACGAAGGAGTTGGTGAAAACTATGTGTGCGCGTCCGTCGATCATACGTGCGTTTCTAGGATTTGTCCATGTCTCCCCGGCCGCCTCGCCCCCCCCCCCCCCACGGGGTCCCCATGTTCGAGTCGAGCATGCGTGTGAAGCACGTGGTTATGCTGGTCATCAAATCATTTTTCGCCTCGCAATATAATTGAAACTTAAGTTAGTTTCAGACATACGCTAATAATTAATTAACGACGGACTTCTTTCACTGGGGTTGGTGACTTGGCGTACTGAAACTGAGCTAACTAGCTAGACGGACAAAAAGAAAATGACGAAGGGTACAGGTTAGACATGCACGTCGCTGCTTTTGTGCGCCGGCCTGCGGCATCTGCGCCGACGTTAAGTTCTTCGCCTTTTTGTCCGCTCGCTTTCCTTTTTTTTTTTCTGCAGATGTAGTACTACTTCGCTTGTTGATGCAGAAAGCTGCAAGCGCGAACAAATAATGCAGCCTTGACTCCCTTTGTTAACGGGAAATACGGTACACGAGTCTTTGACATTCTACTCGTCGTTTCCCCACACCCTCTGCGCTGAATGGTGACGAACAGCGTCAATTTGCCGCTATGGTGACACTGGAAGCGGTGCGGAAATGTCTGTGTCCGCAGCTAGCTTTGTACCGTTCGTGAAAACGACGCCACCTTCGCGCCCCATCAACACAAGCGCATTTCCTGTTCCTCCCATGCATACAGTTGCAACTAGGTGTACTGTGTACAGCCGGCCACCGTTTTTGGCATATATCATGGCAAATCTAACGGTTCGTGTGTACGCGGTATAACAGACTGAACGGCCCGCTGATCCCAGTTCCCCCATGGCTTCGCGGTGAATTAGCCGGCGCGCCACCTGCTGCTCGAGGGCTCGAAGCCACTGAGGCGGCCATTGCTGGCACACCGCGCGCGCCGCATCATCGGCCGGGCAGATCGCGCGGCCGCGCGTTCCAACCGTCCGTTCCTGTGTACCGTGAGCTCGAGCTCGGATGGCGGGCACGGCCGGTCGGTTGCCGAAGCGCTCGCGGCGTATAGCTAGTATCAGTTATCAATCCACATGACCCGGAAAACGCTTGGTTAATCTCCCCTTTCCCCGGGCAGAAACATTCGCGTGCGTGCGCACGTAGTGCGACCAAGCGGCTCGCCCGCGGTGCCCGATCGGCCGTATGCTCACGGTTCGACGGCGAAACGCGGCGAGGGAATCTACCTGTACATAGCCCGCGGATAGACGTACAATTAATAGCTAGCACGCGGTGTTACGTACGTGTACATAGCCCGGCTCTCTATCTGTAACGGTCGGTGCACCTTTAGCTTAAAACAATGCTTACCGTTAATGTTCAGTCGGTGTGCTTGGCTATCACTTCGTTAGGTGAAATCTTTGTACATCAGTGTGTTACGTTTTTCCGTTACTTTTGCCAATTATATTCCAAGCTGTACAAATAGTATAAAATAGAAGAAAAACACCGGTGATGTGATGATAATTAATCCTAGGCCTAAAAATATTACTCACATATAGGTTGTCTTTTGGCATGATTTTAGCGAGGTGAGCGATGTGCCTCTGCTCCTTAAGCGTGTGTTAAATGGTACATTGAGGGTGTGTGCGTATGTAGTGGTGTGCATTTGTAAGTCTGCTGTGTAATTGAAAAAAATATACTAGGAAATAAAGTATAGAGTGTTGTTTTGTTATATGCTATGAATTGTTAATCATTGATTTGAGAATTGTATTAAGAGATATTTTCTCCAATCATTAATATATGAGGTTTTTCACACCAATTTTAGTATGAAAACGTTATATATTAATTACTGGAGGGGGTAGCACGACCATGATGGATTGATTCATCCTCTAGACATGCAAGTAGCTAGCAATGTGGGGTTTTGTTGGATGACAATGCAACTTCAACAAGAAAGACTACGACGACATTGCACATGCACGTAGTTGTCATATACGTATAGAGTAGCCCTAGCTAAGGAGACAAATTCTAGTTTGTCCATCGATCACATCTTGAAATGCTTTGCTGCCTAGCATTTTTGTCCAAATGCCCTAGAAATAATATGGCTTTTTGTGGCTATTTTCGTAGCATTGTGTGTCTACCCTGCAGGCGAGGGAAGAGGAAAACGTGCCCGTTGATCGGGACAGTTGACTGTACAAGCTGCACATAAACTTCATGCTTATATATATATATATTCTTTGTTTCTTCAATTATAAAGTCAAATACATAGAAATATATTTTTTTGGTAGACATAAAAAGCGATAAAATGCCTATATATCGAAGTCAATTATGTCTTCCATTTCTATAGAAACAGGATACTCTATATAAGAAAATAAAAATAAAAATAATGTAGATGAGGAAGCACGGATGTGAGTAAATCAGGTAGGGGTGGAATCAACCATGGTGAGGACATGAACAGTGGTTTAAACAGCTATTGTATATATAATTTTTCTAAGTCATAAATAATAATTTGATTTTATAGATGGTATACATAATGATTGTACAGAACTAAGCTGTCTTAGACCACTCTCTTAATCAACAGACGACACCGTTCTCTCTCCTCCTTTCCTTTCTTCCGCGACATTGAAAATCATATATGACATCTTCTCCGCAGATGGTGATGTCACACCATTACTCATGTCATGAGGTCCCGGTCTGCCCAACTTATTTTGACCAACATGCAACTTACCGTGTTTTTTTTCTTCTTTCTTCTAAGGACTTAGCTTTGCTAGCATTATACTATAAGCAAGGGGGAAAATGTACATGCCCCGAAGAAACATAAAGGAGATGCCTCAACCACCAAAAGGCCTGACCGCAGCGCGCGCCATTCAGGTTCTGTTCTGCTATGGTGGGTAATTGCACTAATCCTCATGCTCCCATTGTTTTTTTAATAATGAAATTTATTTTAACCTTTACTTTAAAAAGTTACAACCAATTATTATAATTATTATAGAAGTTGCCAATTGAAACCCTACGAATTACGTAATCAAAATTTGATTAAAATCAAGATAACTACTTAGAACACTATTTTAAAGGACAAAGATAACACTTCTATCATGAGGAACTGTATAACAATTATTTATTTCTTCAGTAGCATGCACACTATATGTACTTGTCTTCATCAAATCAGAAAACAAATTCTCTGAAATCAGCGATCATCATTATACCAATCGAATTTCACTCACATCATCATCAATGACTGATATCAAATCAAAGTAACAGATAATGTCGAAGAGTAACCGAGTTATAAATTAGTTGTTTGTCTGCAAGTTGCCAACGCCGCAGCCATCAAAGCTGCCAAGCCAACGTAGGTTCCAACAATAATCATTGCCACTGTGTCACACTAAGAAGGTACTTCAAAGTGATGCCTCCATGAAGAAACCGGAGCAATGTTTTCACCTGTAGGAAAGTGTAGAGGGATGGAATGATATGACGAAGCCTTCAAGAAGAAAAACGGTGCCCAAAGGCTTTATCGTCGTCAAAGCCAGCTAGAATCTGGCAAGAATTTAGCCAGACAACATCGTTGTCACAGGGACACCACAAAGTCGAAGCTACAACTACTGCGGTACTAATACTAGATCTAACTGAGGGTAGACGGATCCACTTCTTTGCCGTCTTCTTTGCCGCAGCTAGCGACGCTGCCGGCTGCCGGCCATATGCGAAAGGAGGAAGCAGGAGTCGTACCCCGTCACCGACCTCCTTGCCTCTCTGGCCTGCCGCACCTTACCATGACGGCTAGCCGGCTTCATCCACAGCTCCATCTCGACCGGTACGATTCAGAGCATCCGGTTATCCCCACCACTGGCCTCCTTGCTCGCTGTGCGGCTGTTGCCGGCCGCTTGCTCCCGCGGCGGCAGGACAGATGGTTGCCACCCATTGGTTGAGTTCCTCAGTAATCTGTTCGATGATTGATGTGGTGGTAAGATTTTGAACACCCGCCAATTTATTTCTTTCAAATCCCCGACAGAACAGGATGAAGATTGATTGTACAACATCATTTTTTTATCGATTCAGTTGCCGCTATTCCATTCCGTCCACCAATCCAGTGGTTGACCATTTGAGTGGCCAATGTTGTGCGTGTAAATTTGCCTTGTAATCCATGAACAAGTGATGAGTTGTTTCTAAATTCCGAAGACATACAAATGACAGAAATAATTTTCTGGCCTTCCCTTAGGTAGCACCCTCAACTTACCATGGTTAAAAAATCGAGTGCCGTGGACCTTTAATTAGTCCTTGCCCTGGCACAAGCCTGGGTCAGGGTTACCAGTCAAATGTAGTGCACTAGCTTCATTCTGCGTGACTAGTTGTAGCGTGCTTTTTCAAAGAGAAAATGTACTGTGCCTTGGCACATCTTTCTTTAAAACCTCCACAAATCTTAAATCGATTATGTTGATATATCATGTGTGCATAAAGTTGCATGGATACCATTCACAGATTTTTTGTCTTACTATTTGTAAAATCTATCATATTATTAGTTAGGGTAAAAGGGAATTATTAGTCTACCATATTCACTCAAATAGCCTAAAAATAACCACACTAATCAAAGAAAAGTCGCACCATTTAATCGATATAGTTGTAAAAAAATACAATGTATTTATCTTTATTACTTAAAAGGGAAGTCTTCCTTCTCCCGTGGTAGGGCACAACCGCCGCTTTTGTAAAAAAAAAAAACGGCTGGATACATTGCTGTATGCTTATCTCACTTCCATTATGGATCTATACAATACATCCCAGTTGTATGGGCATATTATAATACACATGCATGTTATTAGTAGTAAAATGAAAGATAAAGTTGTATAGCAAATATGATTGTACTTGAATAGCTCCGTGTAATTGTATGGGAAACGAAATCTGACTAATTTATGTGAAAAATGTGAATTATTTCAGCTAGTCCTATCGATAAATATTGTTAAAATTATTTTTGACAGGTTCTTGAAACACTCTCATCGGCCACTACTCTTTTCTTGGTCCTGCTTCTGATGATTTCTGCAGAGAATTGGAAATTGGAAGGAAAAAAAACCTACATTCGCTCGTGAGCTACGCCCCCGAGCGTTTTCGTCCCGTCTACACATACGTCCAAACGTGTCGCTCCAAGCGGGTGCGGACAAGCAAGGCAAGCCCTCGATCGAGCAGCCGCGCGGCTGCGGCGACCCTGCAGGCACGGCGCCGCGCGCGCTACGTTAGCTGCATATGTTGCAGCAATAAAACGCCAGGGTTATGCTTTTGAGCCGGCCGGGCTTCGGTTTCGGTACAGTAGCCACGCTTTGCGTATGGCTCGGCGCAGCGCGATGTGTGTCCGCGGAAAGAAGCTATGGCGCAGCAGCTGCTTGCTGCATCGATCGACCCAGCATGGCCTTTGGACGTCTGTCTCCTCTTCCCTGCCTGCCTTATTTTCCCTTTCCCCTTTTGTGGCTTCCACATGACACAAGCCATGGGCTTTTGCAGCGCAGCTCTGCCCTTCTTTTTCCCTCGATCTCGGTATGCTCGCCGTGCATGCATGGGCACTGGAAAGAGAATGGAGAGAGAGAGAGAGAGATGGATTCGGAGAGAGAGATCATCAACTCTGCATGCAAGGACCACTCAGTCACGGGAGGGAACGTCGCTAGCTTCTCCCTCTCACTGATCTTTTTAGCCTCCCCCCCATCTCTCTTACACACACAATTGCTTTTGTTTTATGGTCGTTTTCTTTACATTCTTCCAGCAACTTCGCAAAGTATAGTATCAATCATCAGGGGCCTTTAACTGTAAGCTAGGTTCAAGCCAGATCAACTTGTTACTGTATTGTGCAATTGTGTGTTACTGCACGTTGCTGCCTGCTGGCATGAGGCTGCGTGCACATGAACAATCGTGATATCGCAGTCCTGACAGTAAATCAGGGGCCAAAAGTATATTGGGGGCGACCTGTACGTAGCAGTCAGTGCTCACAAGCCAACAGAGCGAAGTGTTGATGGTCTGTTGGATTAGCTGAAAAGCGCTAGCTGCTGTTACGCACCGGCGGCAGGGTGAGGTACTGGAACAACTCAGGGGAAAAGGACGGCGACCTCTCCCCTTCATGGGCGTCCGAGCACGCTGGTCCTCCTATGTGCACGCCCCTACAGGCATCCATCCGTCGTCGTCTTACCCCCTCTCCTGGCGGCGTTCTGGAGTGCATGCTAGCCTGCGAGTCTGAGACTGCCTAACAGCCTATTGCAGCCTATCGCAGCATGCATCTGACCTCATGGTCACTCCTCGATCTCTCACTCTCAAGCCTCCTCTCCCGTGATCACATATATTGGCCCAGAGAAGGAAGGGATTAATAATTAGCACTGCCTTGCAGGCATGCATGCATGGCTTGTGATACGTAATCATCAGGTGGATCAGCGGATAAAATCTGTAAACCTTGTCTTGATCTACAATCCATCGTCCCAAATCACATGCCTCCGCCGCTCTGTCTCCCGCCTCAACATACGGTTAAAAAAAAAACGTACCAACGATCTACGGTGATCAACCCGGTAGGACCGTAGAGTTTTAACGGTGGCATCCAGAGACCACGTCCGCGCCTCGGTCTGGCAGACTGCCACAGTACGTGCGTAGGCCCTCCCGACCACGCGGGACAACGTAATATCAGGAGTCCCAACACGGATCGATCGTGTGCGAAACGCCCGGGCGCGCTCACGAGAGATTTGGCCGCACGCGCGCACTGGCGTACCGTACGCCGCCCGCCCATCCACACCACTGCGCTGTTCGGCAACCCACCAGGTGCGGCTAGCAACAGCGCTCTGCCCTGGTCGGACCCGGCCCACGCGGAGACGACGCAACGACCGCGTACGGACGTAACGGGGGTCATCAGATGCCGTTCCAGTTCCAGGCTTCACGGTGGTGGTGGCGCTAGCACTGCACGTACGAGAGACCAATCGGCGGAGGCCGGGGCGGCGCGCCTGCTGCTTGCCTGCGCTGTGAGCGGCGGGCGCGCGGTTCTGCATGCCACGCAACGGCGCCGCGGGCAGGGGCGGCGTCGACGCAAGGGAACAACCATCAATTACCAGTGGCGGCGTCGACGCAAGGGAACAACCATCAATTACCAGTAGTATATAGTGCATGCCGCGGGCGCGGCCATCTCTCGCCGGGGCCCCGATCGACGTGCCGGCCGGCAGCTTGCAGGGCAGTGGGGGCGGCAACGCCACGACGAGCCGATCGACGACGACGAATACGACGCTGCCTGTCCAGTGCCCACAGGCCGATGGTCCAGGACTACTCCAGGCACGGCTAACTGTGTTGTGCGTACTGTGCCGTCGTCGCGGTAGATCGATTCGAAGGGAGAGAGTCGTCTTCTCGTGTGCTGGTTAATTAGAGCTCTAATTAAGGACACGGACACCAGCGTACGTGGCTCCCGCGCACGCATGTGACTTTGCCGTTGCCGCGCAGACCCGACATGATGGGTCTACTTTGCAGTTGGGAATTGGCCGGGATCGATCGATGGATCGAGTGGTCCTGCTTGGGATCTGCCTGCGTGTAATGCTGTATTCTGAATTTCTGACGGCCATCCGGCCCGGTCGAGCATGTGAAACATGCAATAGTTACTGTGCCATCTCGAGCAAAATCTTATCCAGAGATCCAAATTAGGAAGAAATTTTAATTCGAATTTGAAGCAGTTTGAACAAAATTCAATCAAATTTGAAGAAATCCAAATGGTTTTCAATTTTTTTAACCGGTTCAAAACTAATATTGTTATGATCTGAAATATATAGCGAGTGAGTAATCGCCTAGAAACTGAACCATGACGAGGATAGAGGCACCAAAATGAATTAATCGTGTTCTAAACCAAATCGAATTGATTGTGATAATTGACTACGAAATAAAATAGTCCAAATTGACTTTCCCCTCAAAACAAGAATTTCCAAGTCTGGTATCTACAATTTTCAAACTTTGACAGCATATCACACTGGCTAGACCTTGCAAAATTTACAGCACGCAAAATTGGACAAGTTAACCCAGCTGTTAGTTGCATGTGCTACATCTCAGTTATAAGCGGTACATATATATTCCCTCCGGTTCCGATTTTCTTGACGTTTAGGACAGGATCTCACGTACCAAGAAGTGATCAATTAGGTTGCATATTTCCTGTTTTGCCCTACAGTCTTGTCACACACCTAACTAGTATTCCCTCGCCGCTCCCGTGGTTATGTCCGCCAATCTCGAAACCTTTAGTTCTGGGTTCGACTCTTGGCACTCTACTTTTTTGCTTCCGATTTTCGCATTCACTGTGGCCTTGCAACGGGCTTGTCACTCTACTTTTTTGCTTCCGATTTTTGCATGCGCTATGGCCGTGCAACGGCCGGTGCGTTCGTTTGGCCATGATGCAGCACGTTTTTCCTTCTAGTTTTTGCATGGCACGGCGTTCGTTTGGTTCGTGCGCTGGTTTGCATTTTGACGCCGGCGATCACCGCGCCCTCCCGCGTGACGCCGTCACACAGCTTCTTGGCCTCCATGGCACCGGCGAGCGGCAAGTGAAGAGGTGAGCAGAGGCGTTCGTAGTTTAAATGCATGCCTCGGTCCCCGCTGCTTGGGAGCTCGCTGGAGTCAATGCGCTAAGCGCTTTGCATGCATGCAGGGGGTATAACAGTCCAAAGTGACCACTCAAACGCCAAAACGTCAAGAATTCCCATCCAAAGAGCCCAAGCCTCAAACGTCAAGAAAATTGGAACCGGAGGGAGCATACGTTTACATCCTGTACCAGTTCCAATAATATTTCTCTGAGAGCGACAATATATGTGCTACTGCTTTTTATACTAGAAGTTTCGTTCTTGGTGCGTGGCTATCACTGATGTCACACAAAAACGCAAAAGAGAATGTACTTTTCGCCATTGTAGCGGCGTCTTTCTTCGCCGAAAAGGAAGAAAACGCGGCCAACCACTACATTCCTTGGATTGGCAGCACCCCGGGGGCCTGACTGTCCCCGAATAAACAAACCGAGATTGATCGACGGATCGAACCACGCATCCGCGGACCATTAATTCGCTGTTCCAAGTAAGCTCATTCGGATGAACGCTCGCGTGATTTTATCAACGCCCCATCGGTGTTGAGTAGAGAGCGGAGCCAATACGGCCGGAGACTCCGGAGTCACAATTCGAGTCGTTTTCAGAGGCCGGCGCTAGGAAAACTGACGGGTTCGACAGAAGAGGAGGAAAACGCTTCGCTACTTCAATTATAAAATAAACAAGTTCGGTTAATTAATTTGTATACTACCACCTCAAGTCACATCCAGTGAATTGAAAGAAAACATGCACCCTTTCTTTTTTTCTCGCCCTTTTTACCTGGAATTCCTGTGGAAATATTTTTAAAAACATCCCCATGTGGAGCACGGATTACGCCGGGGAGATTTCCTCATCTTAGAAGCGTCACGCGTGTGGTAGGCTTACGCTTGAGAAACGGGTCTCCACCTATTACCTCTCCATCCACGACAAGTCCCTCTTGTGATCACGTATACATCACCGGCTCAAAATTTCGTCGGAAATCCCCCATATATACTACAGGAGTCGCTATCAACGTTACCCTCTAGATGATAAAACCGAAGAGAAACTACGAATTCTATCTTTTTGACTCAACCGCGTATATATGTGCAGAGATCCGGTAGTTAAAATCTCTCCCTAAGATAGATATATCTACAGATATCTGAATTGGAGGATAAGCTAGAAGAGATCAGGTAGAGTAGTATTACCAGATAGCTAAGGTGGAAACGAGATGGACTTTGTGCACTGATGGAGACCCATCTGACAGGCCAATGTCACATCTAACGACAGTACGTGTGACATATTAGTTGCCACATGAAACACGAACACATCTCTGTTAACAGTCCATGGGAGTATATATATATATAGCTTGTCATGTGTATACTATAGTATTCTGCTTCACCCCGCTAGTGTCGCACCCACCTTATGGTGACTTGAATGGCAACCGAAGCACTGTCGCCATCACCCTCTCTCCTCTTCTCCCCCACCTCATCACCATTGCCTGAGTAGCCTACCGGCAAAGCTAACTAGCTATAAGGACGGCGGCGACAAGGCTCTTTCTTTCCACTTAGGGCACCACGATGGTTAAGACACTGTGGCAGTCTAGGGGGCAGAGACGGTGGTGTCCCCTAGATCTGGGCCAGCGAGGAAGCTGGCAGGCGGCAGGCCGAGGAAGCCAGAGTCCATGCATGGTGAAGTGGTGACGAGGTTGAGGGCAATGTGGCAAGGTAGAAGGCGTAGCAGTGGTGGCTTGGGGGTTAGTTCTGGATCAAGCGTCCCTTGGTCAGATTCGGTCCCCTCCTGACTAGATATGACGTTTCCTTATGAGAGAGACCGCCCTTATAGCTCTCCATGAAGATGGTAGGTTCAGTGGCTTGTGGTGGCAATGGGGAAGTTGTACTTTGACATCAGGACAGCGGCACCATGAGTGGCAGGGTGGCGACGATTGAGGCAAGACAGATAGCTACTAGATCTGAGGTGGCTGTGTGGTTTCATGGGCGGCGGTGGTGGATCGTCTCATCACACCTACCTCCTTCTTCACAGAGCTCTTCTCCTACTATGGTTGATTTCTTCGGTTGCGGGGAGCTCCATGGAGAGGCGATGGAGATTGTGGTGGTGGAAGGGGATGTTTCAAAATCACGACATCGAGCTATAGTGGGTTGTCTTTCTTCTTCGCTAGCTTTGCCCCTTTTGTATGGATCTCCTCCCTTCCTAAGGCCAATCTGCTTTCAGACTTGATCGTGGGGAGCTCTATGGTGAGGTGATGGAGGTGGTGACAAAGGGAAGGGACTTTTCTACTCAACGATGTGCAATGGCAAGGAGGCGACCGGTGGAGAGACATTGGTCCGGTGTGCAAAGGCTAACTAATGAATGGGCGTTGGTGTGGTGGAGTCTACATGCTACCAATGTCCAGATGGTGATAACTGAGTTGGTGGAGAGTGGCCCATAGTGATAGGGTTGTTGTGGTGGTCCAAGCAAAAGCCCAACCTTCTCTCTAGGCTGATAGTGACAATGCATTCTAGCGCCACAACCTCCCTAGAAGCGCTATTTATGTACTTTTCTCTTCTCTCTCATAACAAAAATATCTAGATGAAAATCATGTATAGGGCCTCTTGGATGAGCAACAACAACACCCTCGGTGTCACAACCCTTCCTAGAGGTGTTGTTTTTGGAGAGTCGTTTTGGAGATTCCGCTCCTTTGTTCTGTTTTTGGTCCCATAACGATCAGTCCAGCATAATAGCGGCCAACTTAATGCTAGGCTTCTCTCTTAGTGGCAAATGTTTATGTTGTTGGCATGCGGTGTGGTTATATTTTTTTCTTAATTATAGTCTTTCAGAATTTTAGTCCTATATTTTTCTCATGCTTTATCAATATAAATCTATACACTAACTAATAGGGGTTGTTTAAAAAAACTATAATATTCTAAGAAAACCATTCTGTGACAGCAATACAGCATGACCGGTAATAAGGCTGGTAGCTAGCTAGCTACTGTATATCTTCTACAGACGAATTCAATAGACTATTCACATGGCCAGTACACAGGAGCCAGTGATTGATCGATCCTTAGTTACTTACGGCATTATAAATCAGTACGTACATCTGTACATGCATACGTTTCAGAGAAGCAAGGTACGTACATACGCAGGGGCGTACATAGCCTGAAATGCTTATACTACGTTTCAGAGAAAGAAATGGCGCGGGTTTCGATCGAGCAGAAGAAACAAAAGTAGGAATCAGACTGTACATGCGCGCATGCATGCTGGATTGGGCCTCAAAATTTTATTCTGTTCGTCGTTCCAATTGATGGATGTGCGTGTGCATCTCGTCATGAACTGCAGCTGAGCTGAGAAAGGTGAGGTGCGGCCATGGAGAAAGCTAGCTAGCTCGCTGATGACGAGCTCTGCATGCCTTCGTCCACAAGCTCCCTAGAGCTGAAAGAGGAAAGAAAGGTTCTCGCTGCCTCGTTATTCCTTCCTTCGATCGGTTCCCCGTCCTTGCATTTGCAAAGGTCATGGAAGCGATCGAGCCCTAAGGAGAATGCCCGAGAATAACTCCGGGATAAGCTGCGATCCATGAGGTTGACATCTCACGCAGGGAGAAAGAGAGAGAGAAAGGAGAGACAAAGACGGGACCATGACATATACAGTACTGAGGTCACAAGTCTACAATAAGAGTCTCTCTCTCCTCCTCCTCTCCATGTCTCTCTCACAGACACAGTTTATTTATTTTCCTATCATTTCTTATATATGTTACCGGTCGGCTGGATCAATTTATACTCCATAAGCTATAAATAAAATCAAGTTGTGCATATTTTGACACAGTTTAGTGATGAGATATCATTTTCTGTACTAGTTTCTTCAGAGCTTCTGTTAGTGTTATCTTGGGGTCTCATGTGAATTTAGACTATTAAGGATTTATCCTACAGCTTAAAGCTTCCAAGGTGATTTGCATGCAGGAACTAACTGTCCTGCAGTTTGGGAATCAGCACAGTAGATAATAGCTACAAGTAGTATACACTTGAAAGATCATCCGGAGGACTTGAATGCATTTTGTTCTGGACTGAAGTTTATTTCTTTTCTTCTTCTTTTGGCATATGCTCGGACATGTTCAAACATAGTGGTGACATGAAACATGTTTTCCTGCTACAGGACATGGAAAGCTTCAGATAAGACATGAATAAATGGCTTCGGTTTACGCAAATTATTCCTCAATATACCAGCAAGCTAGCAATTCTTTTCTACTGAAGTTGTGATCAATTCCTGAAGTTGATTGGTAAACTCTTTTTGTTGCCACCTACACTTTATTATCATATGTCAATAAAAATTATCACACTTGTCTAAGTTAAAATTATTAAATTCTTCGCCACAACATAACAAAAGAATCTTACCACGCTTTTTTAAAATCATTGATACGTGGGATATAGTTAGTTAAAAGAGAATCTTGCTAAAACTATAGCACAACTAAACAATTATCAAGCTGATCAAACTTACCTAACTAGGTTAGATATGATAAATTGTAGTAAAATGTGGGTCACAGCCAAAGAAGTCATGAACAAGCAATATTGATACTTATACACCTGATGGTGTACTACTATTCTGTACTCAATACTTTTCATTAGTTTGTACTATCAGCTGGGTAGCTCCTGATATTTCTTAAGTTTTTACAGCTGCGAAAACTGAAAGATGCACAGTGACTCTCTACATCCACCCAAGCAAGCTAGCCTCCTCACACCTCCCCACCGAGAAAGCAACCAAACGGCCCGGGAGAGAATCTCAGGGGATGGAGGCCCCACTGCTCTAAAACAGTGAAACCATATTCCTCTGCAACTACTGCCTTGCATGCTTTCCTACAAAACCCCAGGCACATGAGCACACACTGCGCGCGCGCAGATTTACTGTACAATTGCATGCATCACTCACTCTCTCTCTCCCCCTCTACAAATCGAAACAGAACAACCGTATCATGTTGGAATTTATGTCCTTGGAACAGGCCATTCAGTTCGGCTTAAACTAAAGCAATAAGCAGCGAGGGCTCGGAAGGTGCTTGTGCGTGTGATTTGGTAAGCTGCCTAAGCATGATTCGATCGGTGCGTACGCATGCAGGCAGAGAGAGAGAGAGAGAGAGAGAGAGAGAGAGCAGGGGGCATCATCTATCAGCGATCAAGAATGATTTTTTAGGTTAAGTGAGGCCGTGAGTTATGAGGCTTTTGTCGGCAAACAACCGCGTAATGCCACTCGCCACTACGCACGGAATTCCCTCCCCTAATGCGTACAAATAATCGCACCATTGTTTACTACCTTTCCTGCATCTAGCTCTAGGTTGTCCGTCCCGTTGGCTGCAGGGAGGGTACAGTGCTACTGTGGTGTGTTACGCATTAAAAATTACTAAGAGCGATTTAGATTTGGTGCCCTAAGGAAAACGAGATGCGATGCAGAGTTTTTTTTACATTGTTCAGGGACAGCCAGGGCGAGGATTAAATAGGATTTCGTGACGGCCACACCTTGACTTGTTTGACTAGCTAGGCGATTACTCAGTACTGCTACTTCGATTCATATATATATATATATATATATCGGATGAGTCTATGTTGACCCAGTGGAATGTATTAATTGATGCAGCCAGCGTAAAGTGCGGGCTAACAAATTCATAAGCACAGCGTGTGATTTGACTCGTACATGCATAGTATATTTATGTGTGTGAGTTTGGGGAACACCACGTACGTGTAGTCGGTTATGGTTTGGAAATAAAGATGAATTTGCAATGTTGCAACTTAGAAAGATTTTGGAATTTTTGTAACTTGCTATTTTTGTAAGCTGTAATATCATTTTTTACGCAAGCATGAAAAAAATGCTCTTTTTTTAGCAGGTTTGATAATTGATGTTAAACGGAAAATTAAGGGAGAAATTTTATAGACTTTCATACATCCGATTTACTTTAAAATTTATAACTTAGACAAGCCTTCAAATGGTGATACATGAGGTGGACGGAGGTCCAACAGTGTGCGGGGGAGGGGGGTGTTCAACGAGACAGCGAGGAAATGGTGGTGACAGAGGAGGAGTGCATGAGCTAGGAGCATAAGAAGGCAATTGTTAGGAGACGATGGGAGCTAAGATGGATGTGAGGACACTAGAAGGAGGATAATAATGAGAGAGGAGAAGAAATCAAGTTAGAGAGGTTGAGGGAGGAGGACGGTGATGCTACAACCAGCCAACGAGCCTTATTGACATGGGTGGCAACGCTAAGGAGGTAAAAGGATGATGTCATGTGGAGTAGGTGAGGAGAGGTGGGAGGAGTTGATGATAGGTGCACAATTGCAAGTCGCATGCATGAATCATGAGGAAGAGATGCAGAGATTAGAAGGGAGATATTGTCGTGGGAGTGTGAAACATTGGATATTTAATCCAACGGTTGGGAATTCTAAAGATTGGAAGGGGAAATTTCTTACAGATAGGTACTCTCTATTTCTATCAGTACCAGTTCTGGACTATATACCTGGAATCCAAATTTCACCTAAGCGAGATATCATGGGAACAAACTAATAAAGTCATGCATGCATACACGCTCAATTGACACACCGCGTGCACAAACATGTGATCAAGGTTCAAACGAAAGATGAATGGTGGTTCTCTTGGATGCAGAGGTGGTGTACTTCTCGTGTGTTTCTAGCATGGCATCACACATATACATGCGCACACGTACTGTATATGGTTCGGAAGGGGCTGCACGGCACGGCACGGCTGCTGGCTTTCTAATGTGTCAATGCAACAGATCATCGTCGCTATGTCTAGCCCGCCTGTACGACACGTGTGCACCGTGCCACGTCGGTCACACGTAGACACGGCCACAGCGGGAGCCACGCGCGACCCCCGCGAGCCGAGCATGAACCGCTAGCTTTCTTGTTTATTTCACCCTATTTCCGTTTCGTGTATTGTAGCTGTTGCGCATATATACGTTCATATATACATGCACATATACCTTTTTGGCGATGGAAGGAAAAACTCACATGTATATGCATTTTCTTCTATGTATTTTTCCGAAGGCTCACGATTCACTTTGTCACTAAAATTCTATAAAATATTAATTTAATTAAATTATTAAAATTTCATCTATTAAAAAACTAAATCGAGATAACTATCAACGGTCACTGTAAAGATGCTAGATTTAAGTGAATTTTAAATAATGAGCATCACTTAGGGTTTACAACTTATGTATACAGAACCAAAACCTCTCAAAATTGAAGCAAATAGAGCAGAAGGATATTACACTTTTAGAAACTTTAACCTATTTACTCTAAAGTAATATAAATGTTGACTCTATATTTTCATTGTGAGTCAAAATGATATCCCAAAGAGAAAGAAAAGAATCACACTACAGACATGTAGAAGGAGGAGAGCAATATCTAAAATCTAAATTATGGTGTAGAAATTTAAATTATGAAATTTAAATGCAGAATTTAATTTGTAAAATTTAAAGGAAATTAATTTCAAAATAAATACTATTTTATTTTATTGATTGTAATATGTTTACATAACTTTTAGAAAACTTACAAAAAATTTTCAAGAACTCTAAAGGAGCTATTGAAAACTTTCATAACTCCCTCTCAGTTTTCGTCACTTTAACTCTCTTTACAACTCTTCTCATCTCTTAAAGGTGCAAAGTATCTTCTTATCTATACCTCTTATTTTACAGGTTAAGGTGGCTAGTTATCCCTATAACAATATTCTAATTATCCTTAAGGCAAAACTCTAACCCTCTAGACAACTCTGATTGTGTCATATCGGTTGGCACACAGATAACCACATAGTCCGTTGCACAACCATAGAAGATCCCACGTCGCCATGCCAATCGAGAGGTGACACGCGTCCCTTGTGGATGGATCAGGTGCTACCGCGCTCCCACGCTCTCACGTGCGAGTCTACTTGTTGCTATGTCAGGCCCGCCTACCGATCACTGTCGTCATGCGCTCGAGCCCTTGCGCCTAGGTCACGCCATAGGCATGTAGTACACTGTTGCCTAGGTCGTCCCTATGTCCTCGCGTACTCTTGCTACCAAGCTAGGTCGCTCTGCGCCAGGCTAGGGTGCGCTCCTCACGCGCTTGCCGTACGCTAGGCTGTCACGTGCACTGAGATGTCTAGTTGCTGGGCCGATTCACTACTGTGGGCTGATGATGATTTTTCTTTTTTCTTTCTTTCTTTTTGACTTTCTTCACAAATTTTCGATACTTATAGATCTTATAAAATCCATTACAAAGACTTCTCCACACGGTATCTGTACACCGTGTTCTATCTTATATTTAACTCCTCTCTAAATCTAGTCTCAATCCACCATGGAACAAGGTTAAACTTCAAGCATAAACATACATATAGACCAAATAATCCACAGAAAACATATATTAAAACCTAACTAACATTAGTCATACACACTCATGCCGAACCATCAAATCTCCAAACCAAATAGGATCACAATTTGATTACCAAGTTTCCATCATAGATATAAAAATCAATATATGGTTTACAATATGTAATCACCAACAGGTGTCAACAAGCTGAGTCACCTACGCGCAAGCTGAATTGAAGGATGCTTATCTCTTTCGCTACCTCCAGCCAAGAAAAGTTTCCGAAGCAGTGAGCAAGTGTGTCATTTATGAAGGCTAACATGACGCCACCACACAGCTAAGCTAGGACCTTAGGACGCACAGCAACGACGCTAGTCTCGACGCTTACGTTTGGTTTATTTTGGACATTTTTCAGCGGTATAGCGGCTAGTGTGTGTGCATGTTAGCGCATGATGCATGCAGCTGGCGAAAACGTTTTCATTTGGACTTGATGGCTGTGCATGCTTTTTTGGACATCTCCTGTATGCTAGCTAGTTTAATTCTCCAGGTCCAAGGATGAACGCTGCTTACATTACACATGGTCCTGGAAATGTAGCTGTCAGTACATTCTTCACTAGGCTGTCTCTTAATTAAAACGTCATGGTTTCCACCAGTAGGTTGATGAGCACTTCATTGGTCCTCAGTTTGGTATACTATTTATCAGGGTGAGATGGCAGTCTCCTTTTCTTTTTTTCTTTTTTTTTTTGCGAGGAGACGTAAGGTGGGACGAAAGTGAGTATGCTGCCTTCAAAAACTTAGTGTCGGAACTATTTTTGTTGTTGGGTTTGCCCTGTTGCTATCAGCAATAGCCACGCAGAATGTCCCATTTGATCGCACGAAAAGTAAAATGAGAAAAAAAATATGTACCGATACTTTTGGAAGTATATATGTACACGGCTATTGGACGCATCAAGAGTACCATATGCCTGTCATGACACGTAAAAGCAATAGGGTTGTTTCAGTACTTCGGTGCAGAATGATATACCCAGGAGAGTTAGTTTATTTTAGAGTGATGATCAAATAAAGCTAAGGACATGAAATTAATTTTACATATGTTTATAAATGGAATTCTCATATGGTATTTATATCGCCTAAAATTTTAATAACCTACATTTAGAGAGACAAAATGGATTAATTGATGATACTTGTCATATTTTGTTTTCTGTGTGTCCCATATCCTCCGGTCACCCAAAGGGGTAATGGTCTGCATAGTGCACGTATTGTTCATGTCAACATGATAAATGTCGATCCTTTCTACATGTGCTTCTGCTAAAACAGAAAAAAAAGATTAAGGAGGAAAGAAATAATTTCTTGGATCACCAAAAAATAATAATCCATGTGATGGGTGTTTCAATCCACAACAAAAACAAACTGATCATTCCAAAAGGGTTGCTTTCCTTTGTGCTGCATCATATCCTGCTCCAAGAATAGGTCTGGTTGTTGGTCGAGTTCGCCTAACCCTTGCATCGGCCGGATCAACATTGATACGTAGTTGTTCTATATCTAAAAATTAATCGTACATTATAAATTAAATATAAAAGATGTCATATGTGGAACTAATATGATCATTATTTTGTAATTAACCCGTCACTACGATTAATAGGGTAGCTCGGTGCTGCTGGCTGGGGCGGTGCAACCCTGCTGCATGAGCCAAGATTGCTACTCTACTGTAGCGTGCTGCAGCTGTGGTGTTGCCGCATACAATATAGCCGACCGCGGCCAATAATATGAACCATGAATTGCATAGTCACGCGGTTGCAACACGCTACATACAATTACATAAGCAACCTCATGTTTTGAATGAACACATCCAATGAAACTATGGTGATACGATCCATTACGATTATTTCAACCATCCATGATGCAATTCATCTGTTACAAATGTCAGCTTGACAAAAATAATGGTTAGTACAGTCTGTGCTAGCTATCTGTTTGTACAAGTACAATTAAGAGAGCTGCATGCATGCATGCCAATTGCCAAGTTTACTACCCTTGCTACAGTTATTTTCATGACCAAAGCAAATCTTCTTCTGCAGTCAGAACTCAGAAGAATGGAAAACACAACATATGCGGAATCAATATGATTATTGCAGTCATCATTTTGTAATCTAAATATTTGTTCGCTACAATTAACATGAACCATGAATTGCAAAGCCACATTGTTTCAAATGTATTAAATACGATCGGCCCATAAAATGAAACAATGGTTGAGAGCCGGTTAAGATTGTTTTAACCATCCATTGTGAACAGCTCAACCAATATAATGATAGGTGCCATCTACAGTACAATAAAGAGTAATATAAATACCAACTAAAGTAATTCTTTACTGTTTTTATAGTAACGGGAAGAACGTAAAATTATTTGAATCATCCACCGTGAAATTAATCTTCACGTTGCTAGCTAAATTGATATAATGATTGGTACAATCCGTGCCATCTATTGTATAATTAAGTCATATAAATACCAAATTACTCTCTTACTATATTTATTTTTGTGAGTAAATTAAATCTTTAATTTATTTGTAGTCGTACAAAGAATGTAAGATTGTTTATCATCCATCGCGAAACTCATCTTTACGGTGCCAGCTCAACCAATTAATGATCAGTATAATTTATACCATACCTACTGTACAATTAAGCTGTATAAATAAAAAAGTACTCCTTTACTAAATTTTTTCAAGGAAAGTAAATCTTCAATTTATTTGTAGCCACACGAAGAATGTAAGATAGTTTGAACCATCCACCGTGAAACTCATCTTTACGGTCCAGCTCAATCTACAATTTATACCATCTACTGTATAATTAAGAACTATATAAATACCAAGTTACTTCTTTATTATATTAACTTTTGAGGATTAAAATAAATTTTAGTTTATTTGTAATCGTAAGAAAAATGTGATACAGATAAGATCAAGACAAGCTTTTTCATTTACACGTATAGATATACGTGTGAACAAATAAAAGGTTTAACAGAAAGTTTGGTATGTATAATGATTGATTCCAACCCACACGAAAATACACACTCTCGCAAAAAAAAAAAAAAAAGAAGCGGGGGGACCTTTTTTTTTTTTTTTGGGGGGGGGGGGGGGGCATGTAAACCTCCAAAAAACCGAAAGCCTTGCGCATGTGAGGGATTGTGAGAGGTAAGGGTGAGCCCCACGCAATCGGTGGACCCCAGCGCTCAGACGCTTCACGACACCGGTGGTGCGTGAGCTTGCCCCCCGCTCCCATCACCAGCAAGCACACCCCCATCTCTCCCTTGCTCTGAGTTGTATATAAAAACTGCCTCTTTTATATATTTTCGCTGGTGTGTGCATAGGCCTTGGAAAGAGGTCAGGGAAAATCTCATAAAATATTTTTAGGAGAGAGGGGCCATATAAGAGTGTGGAAGGAAAGGAGCAGAAGAGAGATAGAGAGAGAGAAAAGTATGACAAGGAAATGAAAGAAATGAGACAACAACCTTGTTAGCCTCCTCCTCTCCATTCTCTCCTCTCCACTTCTAAGTTCTATCTTCTCTGAGAGCTAGCAGGAGGAGCAGCAGTAGGAGAAAGAAGAGAGTGTGAGGTTTGCATCTCTGCTTTTGCTTATGGTTTCTTTCCTGAATTTTATAATCTCTGTGTGTGTGTGTGTGTGTGTGTGTGTGTGTGTGTCATATATGAGTTTGTGGGTGTGGGTGTTTGCGAGCTTCTGTTCGTTTGCTTTTTTACTTGGCCACTGTTTGTTTGGATTTCCCTGTCCACTTTATTCTTTTGCTAATCTGCGGAAGAGTCCTAAGCGGCTGAGGCCTTGGAGTTTTTCTCGGCTTCTTGTCGATTTGTTTCTTGTTTCAGATCAACTCATTCCAAGCGCATACATATGAGATAGGTACAGCCATTATTCAGGGATTTTTGGGAGCCTCTCCTTTCGCTGTTTCCCTTTGGTTCTTTCGTCCTTCCTCCTTAATTTGTCCTCGGGGGAGCAGAAATCTTTCCTGATCTTTTTCCCATGGTTGCTTTCTTTGCCTTTGCTTCGGTTGTGTGCTGTGTGCAGTGGCGACGTTTGCTTGCTGCTGCTGTTCTTAATTGTTGTTGCAAGCCGTGTCTCACTTGGAAAGTATTTTGCTTGTTTGTTTCAGTCTGGGGGAAGAGGGAAGAAGAAGAACACTACTGCCAATCCAAGAAACTATCCAACGGGGGCAACCAAAAAGGAAATTTTCTGTTCCTGTGATTGATTTGGTGCGGTGAGAGAGGTTAAATTTGGGAGGGTGATGGCATCGAATTCATCGGCAGCAGAGGCGGCGGCGTTCTTCGGGATTAGTAGAGATGGGGACCAGCATGACCAGATTAAGCCGCTGATATCACAGCAGCAGCAGCAGAAGCTGGCAGCGGCACTGCCCGGCGTGGCAACAGCGGCGCCTACTGCGGCATCCAGCCAAGGCGCACCGGCGGCGGCGCCACCGGCCAAGAAGAAGAGGAACTTACCAGGCAATCCATCCAACCAAGTACCCTTTACGATTTCAGTCATGCATGCATACATATCTTTCTCCGAGATCTTGTCCCGATTGATGGGAGTCTTATCATTTGGTTTCTGACAGTGAAAAAGCATCTTCTCGATCTCGCAAGCGCACTTGATTTTCTTTTTCTCACTCTAGACTCTACTTGTTGCATCTGTTTTTTGGTTTCTTGCTTCTGAAATATTGTTCCTCACTGCTGAATTACGTGTTTTTTTATGCAGAATGAATTTTATGAACTTGTTCTTCTTCTTCTTCTTCTTACCTAAGTTCGTACTACGTAATCTACAGTTTCACTATTCCAGTTCTTCTGGAATCTGGATCCCTTCCCTACCGTGCATCTAGGCATCTACCAGTTCAATTAAAGCGAGTAGACATGAACAACTTGGCTTTCAGTTTGCTCCTAATACTTCATTTAAGGCTCTGTACTTTCACCTGAAAGAAAGAGAATTAATTCAGGTGAAGAATAGAAAGTACTCCTCTTTTCATGGTTAAACTATTCTTTTTTTCCTTGTCAAGGAGTATCGATCTTGTGTTTTAGTTAGATCAACCAGTTCCAGAATTCCTAGTTCTTCTATCAATAATTTTTAAAGGCATGGGCATATGTCCATATATTTCTCAAGATAAAACAAATTCAGTTCATTTTCAAGATTCCATGCATGTACATGAGCTGTTTTCCTCTTCAGTATAGATCATTGTCTTTTTTTCCCCAATTATGAGAAGCAAATAGGAGCCATGGTACACAATCCATGCATATTCCCTTGTTCTCTATATCTCTTCTTGCAAAGTTCTTTTTTTTTCCCCCAAAAATCTCATGCAAATATTCCCTTCTCCATGGTCTAGTTTGTCTCTAGCTCAGCCCCACCAACAGAAGAAAAAAAAATCTTCCCCAAATGACCAAATTAATCCACCATCAATACTAGCTCCCATCACCATTACTTAATCATGCATGCCTAACTTATAAGCAAACAAATCCAATAGAGATAATTCTCAAGCGATAATTAAGACTTATAGTTATACCCCTAAGAACTTGTGCTTAATTTCTTTTCATCATCACTGTATGCTCTATCTTCTGAATTCCTACTCCTTTCCTAATCCACACAAAATGTTGACGAATACACTGACCATCGAATCCATGTTTTTAAAGGGTATATAATCCCTCATCATGCATTATTTTCTTTGCAAAGTGTAACGTAAGTACATATCTGAAGATGTGCGCTTTGATCAGCGAATTAATGAGCTGATTAACTGAACTTGTGTGGTTGGTTTTAATTTTCAGCAGACCCGGACGCTGAGGTGATAGCGCTGTCGCCGAAGACGCTGCTGGCGACGAACCGGTTCGTGTGCGAGGTGTGCAACAAGGGGTTCCAGCGGGAGCAGAACCTGCAGCTGCACCGGCGTGGCCACAACCTGCCGTGGAAGCTGAAGCAGAAGAACCCGGCTCAGGTGCAGCGCCGCCGCGTGTACCTCTGCCCGGAGCCGACGTGCGTGCACCACGACCCTGCCCGGGCACTCGGCGACCTCACCGGCATCAAGAAGCATTTCTGCCGCAAGCACGGCGAGAAGAAGTGGAAGTGCGAGAAGTGCTCCAAGCGCTACGCCGTGCAGTCCGACTGGAAGGCCCACTCCAAGATCTGCGGCACCCGCGAGTACCGCTGCGACTGCGGCACCCTCTTCTCCAGGTACGACGTCGTGTACTCTCTCCTCTCTTTCTTCCTCTCTATCGCTACACTGCTCCCTACCTGTCCAGAGCTCCATATATACACATTGCCGTCCTTGTACATGAATGCGTCACAGCGGTCATTGCATCGCCATATATGGGCTTTCGCCTTCCTGGCTGTGTTCTCATACGGTTCTTGGCAGTCTTGGTGAGCGAGTAAAGTAGTAACAAGGGAGGCTACTGTGTTGTGTTGTGCCTTTGCTTTGTTTCTTTAGGGTTAGGGTTTTGTTTGGACCTGCACAGTGAGTGACATGGCTGTTAGCTTGGTCCGAGATAGTGGCCGCGTCTAGCCTGAGGAAGGAGGAGCCGAGCTCTCGTCGGGGGGGAGAGGAAGATGACGATGTGCACCGCCGGAGAACTGCTCGCACGTGAAATGGCTTCTTCAAACTTTTTTCCTTTTCTTTTCTTTCTTCTCTTCTCTTTTTGTCCTTTGGCATTTGCTCACAAGACCCTCATACTTGGCTCTTCCTGGCTAGCTTCTCTCTCTCCCTTCGGAAGCTGGAACCGACAATTCTTCTTTTCTCTCCTGTGGGCCCACATGTGTGTGGATTCCGTTACACTGTCCCGTGGGCTCACATTTATCATGAGCCATCGTGTCAGTAGCAGTTCAGTTGTAAGGAGCAGCAGGCCGGGCGGCTTCCTCTCTCCTGCCTATAGTTCTCTTCTCTCTTCTCTCTCTCTATACTGAATCACTTGGCTGCCATGTAAAGCTTGTACTCATGTGAGTTTGGCTGGCTAGCTAGATGTGGCAGAACCGTTCTTTGGCCGTGCCAGTGAGCCAGGCTTGGGCAGGGCCAGGGCCAGGGCCACACCTTTTCATGGATACGTTGCGATGCCCGTCGCCCCTCACATATCTATCTCATCACTCAGTCACCACCTAGGTATAACTTTTAGGAATTCTTCATTTATTGATGGAATTAAACATGCTGTGTTCAATGCTAGCTAGTGGTGTGGTCACTCCTATCTTTCATAAGTTTGGCAAAAAAATTCTCCAATAGGGAGTTGGCACATTTAGGATCGGAGATCAACAGGAGTTGCATTGATGAGCCTCCGTGTTGAGTTTGTTCACTGTTTCTGCAAAAAGGAATCCATTCTCATGTTAGTGATTTTGGGTTACTGGAAAGGGGCACAAAAATTTCAGGTTCATGTAGAGTTTTTGTTGTTAGTGTATGATTTTTTGGTAGTAATTTTTTTAGGACTATGATCATTTTTGACAGGTGAGAGTAAGCTCGATCATATATAGCATTTCAAGTTTTCAATGGAATTGAAGGATGCTTTGCTATATATGAATTTTTTGAGGTATCTTTCAAAATATATGACATTAGACGAAGTTGAAATTTTCATAAATAGTATCTTGCATCTACCCTCTGATCTTCAGATTCTTAAAAAAAATTGTGTGGCGCAACCAAACACTTGCTTGAACCATTTACTCAATTTCATAACACATATATAACTTTTTTTTATGCTCATCTGTTTTTCAACTGCACGCGATCAGTCCTCAAGCCTTTTCTTTTTCCTGTGTCTTGGTTTCTAGGGAAGTGAGCTTACCAATCCACAAAGGTTTCTGCTGCTCCTTGTTTCGTGTGTTGGGTGTGCATGACAATGTCTGATACCTATGTGTTCCTGGCCTTCTCATTTGAAACTTCCTACTAGTGGGAACCTATGAGAGGCACATCACGGCAAGCTATAGGATTAGATTTACCTCCTTTTTTACCCTCCTTGATTGACATGAGTTTCTGGGATCTTGAGCTAACTTTTGTGCGTGGGTTGCATACTGCATGCATGGATACCTAACACCCTTGACAAAAAGTGGTACAAGTGCTGCTCCTGTTGAGCAAACAAGTATTAATTGGTGAACAAACAGGTACTAATTGCCAAACACTATCCTTTACTAACTAGCATCATGGGTGATTTGGGGAAGTAATATACTTACTATATGACGTAGTGTGTGAAAAAAACTTTTAGCAGTAGATACAGAAGAGGGGGATGCATGCACAGGATGTAGAAATTAAATTTACTGTTCAGGTTCATGAAAACAAGCTGAAAACACGACATTCAGCGGGCACAGGCACCAGTTGCAGTGCCACGCTCACATGCTGACCAGAAAAACAATAGCTTAACCCGAGATGCCGCTCCTCCTCGGTGTGCGCGCCGCCCATGCGCGGCCGTTCCTCGCAGGCTGCAGCTAGCCCCTCGGACATCAACTTTTTACTGTTCACATTTTACCGCACACTTGAGCTCGTCATGCATGGCATTGGCAGAGCGGTTGCATGCACTCTAACCTAAGGTTGCTGAACGCTTGTGTACTCGTGTCCATGGCGCATTCAGGAGGGACAGCTTCATCACGCACAGGGCCTTCTGCGACGCGCTGGCGCAGGAGAGCTCCAGGCTGCCGCCGACGAGCCTCAGTAGCCTCACAAGCCACCTGTACGGCGCCAGCAACGCCGGGAACATGGCGCTGAGCCTCTCCCAGGTGGGCTCCCACCTCACCACCTCCCTCCAGGACGGCCACCACCACCCGTCCCCCGAGCTGCTCCGCCTCGGCGGCGCGGGCGGCGGCGGCGGCGGGAGTAATATCGCCGCACGCCTCGACCACCTGCTGTCGCCGTCCGGCCCCGCGTCTGCCTTCCGCCCCCCGCAGCCGGCGTTCTTCCTGAACGCTGGGGTGGCGGCGACCGGGCAGGACTTCGGCGATGACGCTGGCAATGGGCAGCACTCGTTCCTGCAGGCCAAATCGTTCCATGGCCTCATGCAGCTGCCCTACCTCGAGGGCAATGGTGCAGGAGGCCCCGGCTCTTCGGGACCTAACCTCTTCAACCTTGGCTTCTTCGCCAACAACGGCAACAGCTCGGGGTCTAGCCATGAGCATGCCAGCCAGGGGCCAATGAGCAATGACCAGTTCAGCGGTGGCGCAGGCGGCGGCCGTTCTGATGAGTCGGCGGCGGGGATCTTCGGCGGTAACTTTGTTGGTGGCGACCATGTTCCTCCTGCAGGGCTCTACAACGATCAGGCGGCGATGCTGCCGCAGATGTCGGCGACGGCTCTGCTACAGAAGGCGGCGCAGATGGGCGCGACCTCGAGCGCGAACGGCGCGGGGTCCATGTTCCGTGCAGGCTTCGCCAGCTCATCGCCGCACATGAGGCCGGCGGCGCAGCACATGGACCAGAGCGACGCGCACCTCACCGACCTGATGAACTCCCTCGCTAGCGGCGGCGTCAACACCGCCGGAATGTTCGGCGGCACCAACGGTGGCCCCGTCCCTGGCGCGGGGATGTTTGATCCGAGGCTGTGCGACATCGAGCACGAGGTGAAGTTCAGCCAGGGTGGCGGTGGAGCCGGAGCCTGCGCCGGTGCCGGAGACGGGACGAGGGACTTCCTCGGCGTTGGTGGATGTGGCATTGTTCATGGTCATGGCATGTCGACGCCAAGAGGTGATCACCACCAGAGCAGCAGCGACATGAGCTCCTTGGAGGCCGAGATGAAGTCCGCATCGTCCTTCAACGGGAGAAGGATGCCATGAATCCATGATCAAGTCATCGATCGAGCTTGCACAAGCCGTAAGCTCCGATCGATCGGTAGTAGTACCAAGTGAGTCTGAGACATGAAGCAATGCAACCTGTGGATTAACGCATGCATGCATGGGGAGGAGCAAGCTAAAGATATATTACTCCTATATAGCCTAATGTCGAGTTAGCAACTAAGTCAGAGATCGATCGCATGAGTTGGTGCATGCATGCATGGGATAAAGCTATCTAGCTCTTCATCGTCATATCATGATTTGGAAAACTTGTGGTTAGTCAGGAAGAGAGGCGTCCCATCTGACTAATTAAGTAATTAAGCTAGTGCGAGTGGACGCATGTGATGACCCTTGCTCTCGGTGGGTTTGATGTTAATGCTGCTGTTATTTTTCTTGTTGTTTGTTTTCCCATCATTGTAGTTGGATCTTTGTTGGGTTAAGTATAGTTCCATAGAGCCAATAAGAATGTTCAATTTGTAGCTAGCTGGGGAAGAGGGTGGCTTAATTGCCCCCAGTCTCTTCCTTCTTTTCAATTTCTTGTTTTTTATTAATTAATTACCCTTCCTTGTAGCTAAAACAATATTGCCCTGCAAAATGCAGTTAATCATGTTGGCTCAAATGCATGATTTTCCCAGTGTTTATGATTTTACATTATCGGAGTGTAGTATGATTATATAAAGTGATTTATAAACAGCCATGGTTATTGTTCTACTAGCTAACTAGTCATTAGTACGGTGGCTGGAATATTACAGAAAAATAAAAACATATGTATAAATCTAACATATTTTTGGGGGGACATGGGATGTGCTTAATTCCATTGATGCCAGAATTTTGATGAAGTCATCAAATATTTATACCATATATATATATATATATGGTACCTCCTTAAGGACTATAAAATCACTGGTTTATGCTCGGTTTAATTCCTAATTGTTAGAAACTAATTCGTAACATATTTATAGAATACTTCCACCTGCATATGTTCTTCACTTTGAATATTGCAATGGACTCCCTGTATTTCAAAATAAGTATACGTTCTAGTTCAAAATTTGAAGTGCACTTATATTTTTTTGGACGGAGGTAGTAGGAGAGACGCCCTTCGTCTTATATGCACTTGGCTTATATGCACAGTACCACTGTGTGGCTTAGCTACTCGCTAAGCTCGTGCTTGCTGCTGCTTGGTTGTGCTGCCTCACTCCGTTTGACAGATGAATCGAGAGATGGGATGTACCTTTCGCCTTGTGCATGCACACTTGTCGCGCCCCGCCACGGTATGGGCACTCTAAATCATTGCATCTAGTACACCTCGTCAATTTGTACATCATACATCCTTATATTAAACTCTAAGATATGTTGTACTATATTGTCGCTGTACAATATACATAACTCTGTTTCTTTTCTAGTACGTGAATGGTGCTGGATTAATATCTTCGTGCATTTCCACTTGCAAAATAGAAAGATTAAAATATCTGTGTAATTCAGTAAAAATTAAATGAGCTTTAGTCGTAGTTCAGTTGGAACTAAACTTGCAAGATATTTAGGACGGAAATTTCTTGTTGAAGGACAAGGTTTGGTGGTTGGTACACACCTCTCAGCAAAGGAATGTTTAGGTCGACCTGCTAGATTCGCCAGCTAGCTATCTAGCCGTACACTACAAGAAAAGTTTTGGCTTTCCTCGTTGGGCGCCTTGCGGTCAAGGCGGTTTGCCTGCTCAGTTGCTCATATCGATCACTCAGCTCTCGCTTTTTAATTATTGATGATTCGAACCGAAGCTCTCTCCGTGCTGCTGCAGCGCGTCATGTGTTCGGCTAGCCATCGATCGACGGCGACAAGGACAGGCGCCGTGTAAAAAGGCTTCAATATCTCCCACAAAAGCGGCCGCGATTTCCCAATGATTCTCCGGGGAGAAAAGGGATCGAGCTGATGATATCTCGAGTGATATGCAGGCAGCAGGAGAAAGGGGCACTCACTCGCCATCAGCATTTACTTTTGTCTCGCTTTGCTGTCCGTGATAGATGATGCATCGAGACAGATAAAAGATTAGCCCGAAAAGTACGATTGTTTCCTGGAAAGCCAAACAGACGAAAAGGAGATGATCGATCAGCAATCAGCAATCAATCAGCATGGTAAAAGGGGAGGACTATGGTGACTATAGCAGTGCAGCTAAAGCACAGGGAATCTTGTGGATCAGATCGCGTCAGAAGTACTTAGCCCAGCCATGGGATACAGTGATCGAACAGATGCTGGCCCTACTGCGTTTGAGTCACGTAGTGTTTGCTTGTCTCTCTGTCTGTCTGAATAATTTTTTTTCTAGTTTCCACGTGGCTGCCGTGCTAGATTTACGGCTTGCCCTAGAATTGGAAATGAACAAGGTTGGGCGATCGATCGCCGTGCTAGGCGCTAGCCTAGGGATATATCACCGGATGGATGTACGTACGAGACATGCGTGTGATCATCATCTCGGCTCATCTGAAGAAGCGCGCGCTATCTGCAGCTCTGAATGTTTATTGGTGGCTCTCCAAGAACCTGAGAGAATCTTTGCAATTTCCTAATCGGCCCCAAGTTGATCGTCAAACGTGGGAAGCAACAGCATCTTGCTAAGGTCGATCGATCATTTTTATGTGCCCAACCTGATAATTTCAACCCGCTGGCTGTTGCTGTTCATCTCTATATTTACGATCTGCAATCGGTCCACCTCCCGAGACCAGACAGGACAGTCGAGTATCTTTCTTATGACCGGCACAGCGCTGCCGCCAGGCGCTGCTCCATAACAGTAAGAGGACTTTGCTGTGATTGGGAGGTAACACAGGTTCCTCTTAAGCTACTAAGTATCCACCGTTGATCTTTTAAAGGGCAAATTGGGAATAAAAAATTAGTTAACAATCAGTTCTAAGTATTAGCAATTACAAATTAATAACTTTTCCTTCTTGATTGTCCGCTGCCAGTTCACTAAATTTTGTCCCCTACTGCTCCTCGATCGCATTTTCTCTTTGATGATCGTGGTTATCATCTAAAATTTAACTCTTGAGAATTATTCTCTTGTAATCAACATGCACGACAGGAAAGATCTTAATCCATTTTTCTTTCAGCCATCGGTATATATACTCGTGCAAGTAATTAAACTACTCGGCTAGGGAATTTGTGTTTTGATCAGTAACGTAGCGCTGAGGTACGATTACATTGCACTTGTTGATCAATTAACTTAGTTTTATCATTATTTAGATAGTATGTAATATTGAAAAATCACTTCATTAGCTTTACCATCACATATGATATTTGGAAAATCTCATTCGATGATTGTCATCAGATCCATATATTCCATCTAATCAATGTTAAGTACTTTATGCGAGGTCTGATCGCCTCTTGTAAAAAGAACTTTGAATTATACGAAGTGCTAGATCCGAATACATAGCACGGACCAAATCGATCAATTAAAACCATACTTTTTAAAAAGTACTAATAGATACAAAATTACTTATATAGCCTTTCATCTTATCTTGAAGCTAATACCTACCTCACGATTTTAGTACTTCTCACACATACCTTGTGTTTACGTGTGTTGGGAAACAGTTAGATTATAATATCGGACTTTTCAAGCACATTAGAGACTAATAATAATAATTAGTAGTAGTAGTATCCAGATAAAACTGGGTTGCAAATCAGCGAGGGAGGGTTTGGTTTAATTGGTTTACCGGTTCAGAGATTGGTTGGGAGGCGATGGCGCGCCTCTGTCGTTAGCGTCGTCGCGGCATGTTTGGGCCGCGCGGGGTGGTGGTGGTGGCGTCGCGCTGCGCGCGCGGTCACGGGCGCTAACGTTTCCGCCCGGGAGACGGGGAGGAGGAATCCGATGCCGCGCGCGGTTGATGCGTGCCCGCGCGCGCCTGCCTCTTGATGCGTGCGTTTGGATGCCAGTAGTCACAGCCTTGCTCGGTCGCAATCGTGGGTGGTAGTAGTTAGCAGGGCGCCGCGGCGCGCGAGCCAGGTGCTGTGTGGATACTGCTTTTCACCGTGGGGGTAGATTCGGAGGCCACGGCACGCACGAAATCCGCACGGGGAACGCGCCCGGTGCTCGTGAAGTATCAGCACGCTAGGACTGCCTGTTTGTTCCGGTTGCACTTAATAGTTTGGTACTTGGCTGTCCGTCTGTTTTTAGGGATCCCCGCGCTATATTTGTATGGGTTAGTTTTATTAGAACTAACATACAACTCTTAGCTTTTTTATTTTTATATATACACACATAATTTGTATACAGTATATAATAAAATAGAATTAGATTTAGTATTCAACTTTTTTCTTTTGTTTCGATATATACAATGATATTTTGTATATAACTATTTATAACTTTATATAAAGTATATTTCTACTTTCCAAGCCTCGAATATGATATCTTTTTTAAACTATCTTTATAATATACTACCGTCGTCTCACAATATGTAATTTTGTCTCGGAAAGTGTATTTCTAAGCTACTATTTTTTCTCTAACCGCATTTTCATTTAAATTTGTCTATATTTTACCCCTAGCAATCTTTTTGCTGATACTTATTTAATAAAAAGTACAGGGCCATTTGCAGCTCTACTGTTAGGTGTTAAAAATACATTTATTCATTTAGGGACGGAGGTAATATAGATAGTTAAATAGATAGATCGATCCTCTATCTTAGAAAAAATGAATTTCTATGAATTTAATCATAATCTAGCTAAGATTTTTTTTAACAGAGTGCGTAGATATACATAGATATGTATCAAAGCAGTTGATTTATTTCTGGATCAAAGCAGTTGATTTATTTCTGGATCACTCACATTATTGACAAACAGTGATGCACCATCAGGCATCTTAGTCTCGACCTGTCAATGTTGAGAGAAGACTGCAGTTCCACTCTTTCGAATAGGAACCTGAAAACGAAAGAAGATAGCATTACAGGTACAGTGGCATACAGTGATCACAAAAAAAAAATCTTTTTTAGTGCAAATCTCGCAATATTATACAAAGCAAATTCACATGTCCTCCCCAGTCAATGCTCTCCGGGAAGGCTGTGTGGCCGGCACCTGACAGTGTTGTTGCGTTATGTGAAATTCAATCTTTCTCCTGCTTATGGAAGTGGAAGTGTTTAGTGCTAACCGTGCACCCCATCCTCCGTCTCCATCATCGATGGGCGATGGCACTGTGTCCCCCATGAGCACTTGTCGATCAGAATGGACCCGGCAGATTCAGTACCAATGCATCTACGATTCTACATGAGCTCCTACGTTTCCTCCAATCTAATGGTGACCAGGTGACGATGACCATTTCTTCCCTCCTTAGTGCGGGTAACTAGCAATTTGGCAAATGGAACGACCGCCCATGCCTTCGACGTCGTCCAACTAGTGACCACATGTCATTCTCGATTCTTCAGGCTCAAGCCTCTGTCCCTCTTCTCGTTGTTCTTGCACGTTGCCAAGCTCCCGAGCGTGGTTGGTCTACACGTCGGCCATGTGATTGTTCTCTAAAATACGACTGATGAAGAACATGTTAGCAGCGAGAGTAATGGGTTCTATTTTTATATTTTTATTTTGTTACGTACTCTCCTTTTTTTAAATATAAAAAACTAATATTAAATTAAATATAATTTAGTGCTATCGAATCTAAACAGTTAGATTGTGTCTAATATATTACTTAGCTTATTATTCTCTAAAATGCGACTGATCAAGAATATATCGGCAATGAGAGCAGCAGAGGGTTCTATTTTTTATATACTGTTCTAAAATATAATAACACATCAAATTAATAATATAAATCTAAATATGTGCGAGATACGTACTCTTCTATCATAAAATAAGAACCAAATACTAAATTTATTTTAAGATAGATAGAGGACATGTATGCAAGCAGAACGCACTCCGCACCCACGAGTGTTCCTTAGCACACACTTCGGCAAGATTAGAGAACAAAAGGTTGTTTGCCTCGTCACTGAAGAGACTCCCATCTGCAATGCGTTTACCCATGGTGGCATGCAGATACAACTTAGCGATGGGAGAAAAGAATTCATTGCCTCATGACCTCACCATTGCACTGCCATCGATACACCAACGGCCCGAAATTAAACAAAAGGTCGTCTCTAAACGTAGAATGATCAAATACTTCGGAAGTGTAGCCACTATTACCTGGCCATCGTGCACTGCGATCCCAGTTCTCATTCTGCTAGTCTACAACCATGACAAGAAAACAACCCCATATTTTAGAAGGGTAAAATTATTTTGGTTGTGTTTGGTTTGTTTCCCACATTATATCCAACCAAATTTTGGTATGTTAATGTGATTGTTGCCAAATTCCTTAGGCACCTTGCCAACTTGGGTAACAAACAGAATGCATCCATATTTTTTGGGATTACAAAACAATGGTATGGTTTAAAGTGGCAACAATCTGAACAGCCCCTAAAATTAAATAATGGGTAAGCATTAGGCTGCTATAAGATCATAGCTTATGAAGTAGACTGGCAGGATTTTTTAACTTGGTTCTTCGAGCACACCAAAGGTCCAACGAGATTTATGTTCACACAACCACAACGTTACATAAGTAGCAGACTTCATGGCGTTGTTCACACTTCGCAGCGTCCCAGATACAACAAAAGTACTACAATACCCTGAGTGGACTAATAGTTTATGTTAGCATACCCGTTTTCACGGAATCAAAGACAGAGTGCAGGAATTTAAAATAGCATAACATAATGCATTCCTTGGCGCAAACTGCCCAAGATCTTAGCAGTAAAACATGACACGCTTCACGTTTTCCTTAAGAGCAGGTAGAGGCCTGACGGCTACATTTCCAGTGACCCTGGCGCTGTGCACACCGCCTGGTGGAAGGCCACGGCTCGTTGCAGCTCCACTCGCCATCGATCCACTGTCAGATGTCTCTGGCTCCATGTAAAAGCGAGCACGGAAGGCTGCCAGATGAGCGTAGTACGCAGGAGGCACTGCAAGCAACCAACGAGTAGTGAAGGTTAACATTGTGATTTACAAGAGTAGACTACATTGTATTTAGGATAGCCAGGAAACTGAAGGGAATGATTTCAAGCTGGCTTACCAATTGATACTGAGCGAGTGCACCTGGCATACCTACAACAGTAAATATCATTTAATAAACCTGGTAAAAGTGCAAATAAAAGCCATAATGGCGGGATAGTAACTTACGTGTAGCACAAGTTGTTTGTGAGGGTTTGCAACTCGTCAGCAGTAAATTTGTTCTCATCCCAGAGAACATGATAATGAGCAGGTCGGCTTGTTCCCTAAAAAGAAAAATAATTCAAGTCAGCAATCATACCACTCCATCAAGTGAAGAAATTGCAAACAAGTTAAACCAACCTGTATGCCAGCATGGCTACACAGGTAGAAATCAAACTCAGTTGGATGGCAAATCTTTGAATCAACAACAGTTCCTAAAAAATAGGCAAAAAGAAAAACAGTTCGGTTAAATGTCAGAGTCGAACTAGATCACCTAAAGCCCAAAATAAAATGTATTTGCACCACCAACTAACCAGGCAGAATGTTTCCACTTCTATCAACAGTACGCTGATCGTTGTGATTATTAGCAAACAACCTTGTGTGGTGCCGCTTCTGGACTACCACAAAAGTAACTGGAGGCTGATAATTGGGTTCCAGGGACGCGCATGCCTGCATCCAGAAATTAGTAGAAGTCATATCGAAGAGGAGTAAGAATGTTGAAGACCAAATTCAGGTCAAAATATGCATACCTTTCTAATGGCATCAAGCTCATACAACAAAACTTGATAGAACTGCCCCTCACTAACACCATCCCTGAAATGACAGGTGTTGACACAGGCAATAATGGTCAGAACGATGTCCATACATGGATAAGAACCTGTAAAATAGTATGCTCTTAAGGTTTCTGTACAAGGATACAAACCTGTAAAATATTATCCTCTGAGGTTTCTGTCCGGTAGCCCTCTTGAAAGAAATGAGAAGCTCCCTGCACATTCAACATATTTTATGCACATTGCGACATACAAACATAGGGATGTAAAAGTTTGTCCTCTCAGTAAGTCCATACTTGATCATGCCACCAGTAACAGTTCCTCTATGCGGATCTTGCCATACTTTGAAAAGATCCTGTATCAATTCTTGACGATGGGCTTGGGCACTTACTAATCCTGCATACTTAGTGACTTCAGGCCAGTCTTGAGAAGCAACCACCTAAAAGGGCAGAAGTAGAGAACAATTACAAACTAACCAAACTTCCATTGTAATGTGGTAGAATTTCTGGCCTATCTTCATCGCAATTGCACTTACAGCTGCAATGGAAGGACTGGAATCTTCTCCAGGATGAGGATGAGTAACATCCGCACCAAATATAATAGTTGGTCTGTCACTGACAAGGGGAATCCTCCTTGTCAAAGCATCCAAAAGTACAGTATTCCTTCCCCCCACCTGAAAGTAGGACCAATGTAAGTTAAAAATAAATTCAGGTGAAAGGTCAAGAAAGTACAGTTGGAGCGGAACAAATACCTTAACGTTTATTTTAAGGGCAACATTTGCAAGATACTGCTTGCTCATTTTAAAAACATGTTTTGTCAAACAACATTGGGAGACCAATCCAAGATCAGTCTCACAGATCCTTTTGAGATCCCCTGAGGAATGAAGAATAATGTTAAGAAAAGGTAGTCACCACGTAATGGTCAAGTGTCTTTTGAAACAGCATACCATAAAGAGAACCATTATTGTCAGGCAGTATTACAATCAGTAAGTCAAGTTCCCTGCCCTGCGGTCTGAGCATGGTCCTTGCATCTTGATAGCGTGCCTTCAGTGCTCTTTCCACACGTTCAGGTCTAGCAGTAAGTGGGGGCAGCACAGGTTCCAGTGCAAAATCCTGTAGAAAGAAAAATATTGCTAAGGACGAAGCAATTAATAGAAAAGGAAAACCTCGATACATGAACTGCTACTGAGATGACTTGTAAATACCATTCCAGATATTTGGCACATGATGGCCAGCTCATGACAGAAGCCCCTGGCAGCACTATCTTGCACATTTCTAGAGAAGTTAATACATGCCCAGTTGTTGACTCTCCCACCATTGACCATTTTCTACAAAAAAAACAAATAGATAAATAATACACATGTAAGCAAGTTACAAACATGAAATCACACACAACAAAGGCAGTAAGCAAGTTCCAGACTTCCAGCTACATGTGAAAGATTATATCTAGATTAGTAACCTGACCAAAATGACAAAATTGGTCCTAACCAGATACCACGGTGGAAATTGGAGTAGAAGCAAGGAAAGTGGGAGAGAAATGCCAGAGAACTCTGGTTTATAAAGGATCCTCAAATTAAATACTGCAAATCCCTCAAAAAACTGTATTGGTATGTAGGACACAGGCCTCTGAAATTATGACATGAGAATGAAGTTTCATAACAGTAGTGAAATTCTAACATGAGAAAGGCATTTGTATATCAAATAAATATTAGTCTTACTTCTGCATTGATCATGTCATGAGCTAAAAAACACCTTAAATAGATTATCTCCTGCCCTTGTAGTTTTTTTTCAACCACGGGGTTAATGACACATTCAATTTCCTTTTCTTTTGCAAATACCTATGTACAATATTGTCTCTGTTTTGGTACAGTTCACCCTTCTTAATTCTTAATATTAAAGATAATTATAGGATAAGCCTAATGGAATTAAAAGGATTGAGTCATTTCATAATTATTCTCCTTATGAAAGGAGTACCTTATTCATCATGTTCCACTGGCCAACTCTCGGCAACACATCCTTCTCTCTCCCACTATCATGGTATTTAAGCTAATAATGAGAAGGAAAAACAATTAATAGCTGCAAATATCATATGCCCAATATGGAAATCAACTGCTCTGAGACTGTCAAACCACATCTGAAAATTGATTTACCCTAGGAGGAGGCAGAACACGAGCTTCAACTGATGCAAGACACTCATCAATTTTTATGCCAAATTCCTGTGCATACTGATCTTCATGGTATGCATTGTGCGACACAGTCTGATCAAAACAAGGCAAAACGAAGTAAGATTTAGAACCCTGAAAACGGTATCTCATGGAAGGGCAGATAATTGAAATAAACAAAAATTGTTCCACCATTCCATTCGCCACATTCTCTTATACAATCATGACAGATACCGTTACACTGACAAATAGATGGACCAAAAAGAGGTATGGCAAATGTATGAGAACCGAACCCTCAATGTAGTTGTTTAATCTAGGAGAAAATGGATACCAAAGGCAACACCATATTTATGTTTTCCATAGTATTTAATCATCATATATGGCACTACTCTGATAGATCGACAAAATTTACAAAAAGAAAGACTTTGCATTGTAACATCGAAAATCCAACCATGGCCAAAATCATGAAAATGACAAGAAACCAACATAACCAAGTACCTTAGAGATCCCCTGCAACCAAGGATTTTCTATTTCAAATGCACTAGTACATGTGAAAGAACGGATTGCAGAAATCAAAAGTTAAAGATCATCTTAGAAGTTTTAATTACAGCAGCATGCTAAATAAGCATGAAACATACAGCTCATGGATTTATGAGATTATGTAATACAAAACTATCAAAACAAATGGCATCACAACATATGCTCAACAGTTACCCGCAGAATATCCAGTTCACGCTCTTGAGGTCGCTGGCAAGTTACTTTCAGTAGGGCAGTGATCTGTTTCTCGTTAAGCCGTTTCGAGTAACGCTGCCCCTCAATGATCTTACAAACCTGAATTCAATTCCATAACGTAAAATACTTAATAACAGGCTGAAGCTGGATTTAGCATTTGGAAAATATTTCCATACAAAAACATAGCATAATACATCAATGCAACTGAGCACAGCAAACATACTGACCTCCATAGGCAGATAATTAGGTCTTTGTTGATTGCCCACTTGAAGGCAAGGTAACATGGTGTGCTGAATACTAAAACCATACGTCTCCAGAAAATATTGCACCACAGTCTTCACAGTACCACGATCATCAACAGGGAATCTATCACAGGAGAACAGACAAAATCATATCAATGCAGAGTCCTTTCAAATACCCATCTGCAGGAGTGCAATAGATTCTCATATAAGCCAGGGAAGATGTACATACGATAACTCTCTTGTTGCCTGTGAAGTGAGCCCAGATATACGATATTTTCTACGCATGTTTCCTCTGTGTGTCACCTCAACCTTCACGCCTCTTAGGGCTTTCTTTATCTGCAAGAAAAAGTACAATGGCAGTAAACAAAACCTATCTTAAGCGCACAAGTCATTGTCAATAAAGGTGGTGTGGGTAATATAACCAAACCTTCACACGATCAGAATCAGATAATGGTCTAACTGAGATGTCTCTGTTCAGAAGCTGAGCAACAAAATCAATAACATGTAGAGGCTCGATAAATGCAGTGGATGACATATCTGAAAGACAAATAAGCAACTTCAGTACGCCAGATCAATGGTGAACCTAGCATACACCAAAAATGTTTTTGCAACTAGATACACAATGACAAATCAGGATAGGTGCAATATCTAACCAATATTCAGTGAGAGACCCATCTGGGTAGGCCTTATACTTTGGTAAAAACCACGCCAACTTTCCAAACCCTCACCAAGTTGCTGGCGTCTCCCTAAATTGGGAGAATAAAATGATCGACCAACTGGTGAATACCTAAACAAGAAATATACAAAGAAAATGAAGCCCTTGTCACAGGGAAATCAATAAACAATAGATGGTAAGCTCAAATATTACCTTGTGGTAGGCAATTCGCGTAATACAATGTCAAGGACTTGAAGGGCTTCTTGAGGAGCGTCTGCTTGCCTTCCAGCTAGAAACATAGCCAAATGGTGGAGATCAGCACGGGCAGCAAACTTGATCACCACCCTAAATAGTCTCTCACGCCTTAAAATAGAAGGAATGTCAGTAACAAGTTTTTAATAGATATTTAACTAAAGATAAAATAGCAATATCATACTTTTGGGTTCCTTGGCCACCACCAAGACTATCTTCCTCATCTTGAAGAGTAATTTCAAATGTCCTAGAAGCAAATGGCAAAGGTCCAGCTGTGTAAAGACTCTTCCTTCCATCATAGGCAGGTAGACGCCCACCCAGATGGGAATATCTATACAGCGTTACTATCTCAAACATAACAGCACGATTCACACCACGTGAAGTAACCTCAGGAGTAATAGATACCTGATGGAACAAGATTGGTGATCAAAATCACAAAATGAAAGCTAGAGCAAGGAAATAAGACACACAAAAGTCTTACGTCATATTGGTGAAGGTCTTTATCAGGAAGTTCAGCAAAGAAATGGTTTGCCTTCACAATGCACCTGTCTCCATATGTACCCTTGCCAGGGCGCAACGGGAATCTAACTGATTTGCTTGATGGCGGTGCTATTTGAATGGCTTGGCTGGTTGAACTTTGACCACGGGTGCCAAGTTGTTGAACTTGTCCACTGCTAACCTCCGCCGCAGGCTGTGAGGATGAGCCAGCTCCTGATGAGGTTGGTGAAACCAGTGGGGCTTGATATTGGACATGTGGGGCTTGGTGCAGCTCGGGAATTGTTCTTGATGGACCTGAAGGAACATTACGTCCACCACTCCCTCCCCTAGGTCTGCCGTAGTATGGCTGTGGCATTCCACCTCTGGGGCGTGGACCACCACGTCCCTGATACTCACGTGGTTGATACTCGGGAGGTCCACTTGGGTGATGGGAACCTGATCCTCCACGACCCTGATACTCAGCAGGCCCACCACCTGCGTGATGTGAGCCTGGCCCTCCTCGACCCTGATACTCAGGAGGCCCTCTGCCTGAATGGTGTGAACCTTGCCCTCCACGGCCCTGATAATGTCCACCACGGCCCTGGTATTGCCCACCACCACGGCCACCCTGTTGTGGCACCCAACCACGTCCTCCCCCATGCTGTTGAGCTCTCTCAGCTCGCTGTGAAGAACCCTGACCAGGAGCTCCTGGAACATCTAGAGAACTCTCACCAGAGCTGCTAGACCCTCTTTTCTTCTTCACCATGATGGGCGCTGGAAAGAAACAAACAGAGGAAACTGTAAGATCATAAATATCACATGTATCAGGACTTGATAAGAAAAAACTATGAATAAGGAAAAAAGAAATGGGATTGTTCCTCACTAAAAACTAGGCCAATCCATCTAAAAAATTGCAAGACCTACAGTGGATTCTAACATCCTTAACTCATTGGGGGAAGTGATTAATGTTATTTTTAACCTCCATCATCATCATCATCATCACCAGCAGCAGCAGGGCGAAAATCTTACTAAACAAATACAGAATTGAAACAACTAGCTCAATTCAATTCATGTAATGAAATGGTAAGAAGAGAGGACACGCAATTAGGAAGGACATAACATATAGAGGTTAGCGGAGCATAAAAACAAACAGGCAAAAGAACTGTGGAGAAAATAAAAAAAATAACAGACGGCTAACTGCTGGGGACTTCACATCTGCACAGAAAAAATTAGGAAAATGCAATGTTTCAATGTAAATTGAAATTTTAATAACTATTGCTCAGGACTACACATCTCCACACACAAAATTAGGAAAACGCGGTGTTGCAACGTAAATTGAAATTTTAATAAGTTGCACCATATAGTAAACGATAAACATAAAGTCCTAACAAATTATATCTCTTATCAAGGATATGTACAACAATACTAAGACTAGTGTTCAAACAAATGATGATAATATAAGTTATTTTTCAATTAAAATAAAACTACATCAAGGATCAATCTTGAGCTCGTACCTCTTTAACTTGGTAATAGATGAGGTTAAAAGATATATACAAGAGTATATTTCTGGTGTATGTTCTTTATAAATGATATAGTATTAGTTGATGAGAGCCGGATAGGACTAAACAGAAAACTAGAGTTGTGACAGCAGACTCTTGAATTTAAAGGTTTTAGAGTAAGCAAAACCAAAACTGAATACTTGAGGTATAACTATGGTACCATTGCACACGACGAGAGATATGTGAGTTTAGGAGGCCAAATAGTAACTAAGAAGGACACCTTTCGATATCTAGGATCGATGCTACAGATGGATAGGGATATTGATACGGACATTAGTTATAGAATCAAAACAGGCTAATTGAAGTGACACTAAACATCTAGCATCCTCTATGATAAGAAAGTACCACAGAATCTAAAAGATAAGTTTTATAAAACAATAATTAGACATGTTATGCTGTATAGGGCAAAATATTAATCTACAAAAAGACGTCATGTTCAACAGCTAAGTGTTACAGAAATATGTATACTACGCTAGATTTATAATCATACAAGAATGGATCGAGTCCGAAACGAGAATATACGTGATCGACTAGAGATAGCACCAATTGAAGAAAAACTTCTCTGAACATCGGTTGAGATGATTTGGCCATGTTCAAAAGAAACCCTAAAGGTAACAGTACATTATAGAATTCAAAGTCAAAATAATAATGTGAAAAGAGATAGAGAAAGACCAAAATTAATATGAAAAGAAACGATAAGAAAAGACTTGAAAGAGTGGGATATAACTAAAAATCTGTACTTAAATATAATTGCTTGAAAAGCAGCTATTGACGTAGCTGAACCATGATTTGAAGCTCTTGTTAAGTTTAAAATCTAGTCTATCCTAACTAGTTTGGAACTAAAAGTCTGTGCTGTTGTTATTGTTGTTGCACCATATAGTAAATGATTAAACAGAAGGAATCTCTTAGGGCAAACAGAAATGCTCATAGCTTTATTTGAAACAGAAAGAGTATGTACACCCAGGTAACGCACAATCCGCACCAGAATATCATGTGAGCAATTGAACTACTCCCAGTAGACCCATAACTCGGCAGCATGGTGGAAGTGGTGAAAATAGAAAAGGATATCGATATACAAGCTCAGAAGAATCCATAAGAAAGGTATACGCAATAAAAACCATGCTACAGAACTACATAGAATCAACAACAAATATGAAGAACTAGAAAACGAAACGAAGCACTGCAGATACAGCACATAATGATCAAAATCCCACTACTTTATTTTGCAAAAGCCAATATTATATTACTAGCAATAGGTCATTACCAATGAAGGTCCTGAGTTCAAGCTAAGTGGTAAACATTTAGCACAGACGTAGGTCTAGACGCTAGAACTCAACCACATTCTTGAGTGCGGATCCAGTTTCACTCCTTACTCCATGATGCATTTGAACGACCATCAGGCATTCGTTTATTAGCTAGAACAACAGGAAAGGCAACCCTCTAAACACCGGTTAATCACAGTCCAGATATGAAGCTACAACAGTCAAAGCAACAGATGTACAACGATAATTTCACCGTAGCTTAGCGCGATATCGTCACACAATCACACACTATAGCAGAAGAAGCTATAACGAGAAAAAAAACATGTTCATAAAATAATTTCGCCCAAATGTACGCACTTCAACCCACAAACGAAAAGGGTTTTCCTATGCGATGCACCGACTCGTATCGCACATTAGTGCTAAATCCAAAAACCCAAGGCGATCACAAAGAAAATGGGCAAATCGCCAAACCCCTATCGGATCAGCTCAGCGCGAACTAGATCCGCCAAAATCCACCGACAAACCCTATCCAAATCAACCTTGGCTCCCTCATGGCTGTACAAGCACCAGAACCACAACGACACCACAGCCGACCCCCGCTGAATCGATCGAACCACACTACACTCCCCCGCGCAGAATCAGGGAGACAGAACGGGAGAGACGCAGATCTAGAGAGCGGGAGCAATACCGGAGCGCGCTCGGCGAACGGCGGCGCAGGGCGGGGGAAGGCTGTCTCCGGAAACCCTAGGGGGGGTGCCTCCTCCTCCCAACTCCACTAGCACACTACTACAACACTGCTGCCGCTTGCTGCCTCCGCCTCCACCACCACCACCACCCCTCCCCTCTTTTTTGAGGAAGGGAAAGACGACGAGCGCTTGCGGTTAATTAGCAGCAGCAGTAGGAATGAGCCGAAGCGAGCGCCAGTGCAGAGAATGAGAGAGAGAGAGAGAGGAGGGGTGCTCTCGTGTCAGGTCGCGGGCGCGGGTCGCGTCGACCCGAGCGGGCCGGACCGGACCGGCCCCGTCATGGTTGTACGGAATGAGACGGCACGCGCCGTGTCTATGACAGCGTGGGGCCCGTGCGGGATACGGGCGTCGCTAGCCGGGTGGGCAAGTGGGTTCAGATGGCGACTAATCGACCATTAAGGATCGGACGGCCGGGGACCGGGATGTCAGAATGTTTGGTAACTGCGCCTCGCGCTCCGTTGCTCCCCCAGGGCCCAGGAACGTTTCGGCTGCTGATTGGATCACTTTGCCTTTTTTTTTACCCAAACTGTGTGTGTGAGTTGGATCACTTCACCTTGAGTCCTGTGCACACCACGCGATCAAGCGGAACCATGCACATGAACAGGTGCAAAGGCAGCAGCATGTTGCTAATCCAATGCCCTCAGGGCAGAATCCAGCCAGCGACACGCTTGATCCAAGACCCGCGGGCTGAACATAGCTAGGGAAATGGATGGCCTTCGCATCCTGATTAACTTCTACAATTTAATATAATAAAATTAAAACCGACTAAATAGTATAGAACCTCCAAGAGTTAAGCTAATCAAAGCATTTTGAGAAAAATAAAATATAGGCTTAGAGCAACAGTAGGTCACTCCTAGCTCTACTCCAACCATGTTACAAAGCTACCCCTAGATCTAATACAAAGTAACGTGTAAAATACCACCGTTTACCCCTCACACATGTACCGTTTCACTCTCCTCGTGTCGCCCCTCCCATTCTTTCCTTAACATGCCCTCCCCTCGTGTCGCCCCTCCTATTTTTCCCTCGACATGCCCTCCCTTTCTCTATGACACCAAGCAAGCGAGGATGGCCATGTACCGTAGTTAGGGAAGACACCAGTGACAACGCACGGAGAGGAAACATGAAGCAGCATGTAGGATTTTCCCTTCCACCTTCCCCGTCCCCTCATACAAGGCAACAACGCTTAAAGGTGACTCTCATTGGTAAGTGAGAAGAAGCAAGCGGCAGCGACTACGGTTGGCAATAGTGCTTAGTTAGAGACGGCTCTAGATCTATGGCTAAAAATGGCGTACTCTCTGATGAAATCTCTATTTTCTCAAACCATAGAATTTATTCTGGGAGGTAGAAAGAAAAGATGAACATTTACTTGGCTAATGTTCACTATATCTATACATTTTGCTCTGCATGTTATAGATTATCACAAATGCACGTATAGAGTATTTGTATTTGTATTCTCTGCACATGTTTTATCTTTGAAATGAATGAGTGTGAGGACAATTTATTGGTACTATAAATAACTAATATTTTTATATCTAAGCAGTAGAGAGATGAAACATTTGTGTAGTATACGATCCGATGGCGCTAAAGCCGATCGGCTGGGAGATCCGATGGGGCTAAAGCCGATCGGCTGAGAGGTCTGATGAAGGGTTTAATGTAGTCATCGGCCGATGAAGATATTGAGACAAAGCCGATGGAGAACTGTAGAAAAGCCGATCAGATTAATAGAAGATTGGATTGGCTTGAAGACAGGGGATTGTTCAATCGGGATCAGGTCCGAGAAACCTGAGGGAAGGAAGGAGAAGGATCGGCTTGACTAAAAGAAGGTCCAATAGCTACAGTGGAGAAGCCGATCAGATTGCAGCAAAGGAAGACTCGGTTACAAATTAAAAGATTATTCAAATGAAACCGGGTTTGCGGAAGAGCCGTGGACTCCACGGCAGGGTACTTATTTTTGTAAATTATAACATTACTCAATTAGGGAGGTTTAGCTGTTTAGTTAACTTCTTTAGGAATATTTTCCTTTGTTCCTACTAGGAAATAATGTCCGATGGTCGTAGACGCGTCAGACTCTGTCTGTAAATTCAGGGTATAAATATAGACCCCCTGGAAACATGTAATATATCTCTCGATCATATACAAATTCGGCACATCGCCACCCTAGTTCATCTAGGTGTTTATCGGCGGGTTCTGGCTCTCGACGCGGGGTTGCATCAGTTAAGTCCGATCTCCGGCGAAGGGGTAAGTCCCGCCACCATCCCGATATGTCCTGCTCTGTCTGAGGCTGCATCGGTTAGATCCGACCTCTTAGACCGATCGAATGTATCGCATCACGTCCGTGCTGAATCTATCGACCCATTAAGCCCTCTCTACCGTCGTCAGTTTCGTGCTGCATCGGTTAAGTCCGACTTACGGGACTGCCGATGGTAGATCGAGCTTCAGGCCTATAGCCTTCTGCACAACGTATCATCGGAGTGCTAGCCGATGAGTTATCCATGCTCTGTGCTTCACGCCTAGCGCATCGGCCTCTCGCCCGATACGCATCAGCCTTTAGAGACGTTTCACGACCCGTAACGCCAAACGTATCAGTCCCCAAGCTGATACGCACCCGCCTTCAGAGAGGCGTCCCCTCATCGGCTCAGCTAGCCGATGGGTTCGTTCCTATCCTTGCTACGGCATAACCGATCCGACATCCTCCGTATCATCGCCGCTGGCCCCGGCCTCATACTGTCTCGGTTAGGTCCGATCTTCGAGATTCGGTGTTGATGGCACTGCCACGGCGGGCAACGGGTCTCGTGCTGTCATATCCGGAGCGGCATCAGCTTTGCAGCCCGTGCCTTCTTGCCCTAATCATTGTCTAGGCCACATGCGCACTCATCGGTTTTTCCAGCCGATGAATCACTGTTCGGCTGTCCAGAGGGATCCCGTGCGCCTCGCCATCCTCTGAATACACCCTGGTTCCTCCATCGGCTCTGCGGTCGACCCCTCGTCGACACCTGTCCACATTGGCTCTCCAGCCGATCGAACAGCATCCTGAACTTATCGGTAGCCAGTCGATAGCGAGCATCTGTATCGGACCCGCTCATCTCACTTTCTTGTCAATTACAGGGTCAAATTAACTGGCACGCCCGCGAACCTTGATGCTTAAGGCCCTGCACTGGAGATAAGCAGACCTCTCAAGCCTTCGCGTGATCGAGCCGCCGTCCCTCCCTGGTCGCGGGATTTTTTGGCGGCGAGCAATTTGATAGATAGGATATAGTTGTAACAATTATTGTCAGCAGTGCATGAACTCTTCAAATTCTTTATCGAGTAAAGATTGGGGCATCTGTTTTAGCTGAACTAATCCAACTTTGATGAGCTGCATATCTTTGGCATTCATTTGCGGATATTCTACTAGAGCTTATGGATTATGGTGATGACAATGAAGAAGAGACAACAGTGGTGAGATGGATAGCATGCTTCAAGGGAACGAAACTTCAGTTCAGCCTATTCAGGGTAGAAATTGTTTTGGGTTGTGTGAAAATAAGTTTGTTTTGTACCCCCATCGTGAATTGGAATGCTTGTCCAAAAATTGTCTAACCTAATGCATCATAGTAATTCATGGACATATGATTGTTGTTTATCGTATAGATTAGTTTGTGTTTGTATATGATTTTTTTATGTTACATCCTTGTCGTGATGAATTTTTTAAGAAAAAAACATTGTTAAAAGAAAAATGGATAAGGACAGCGGGCGGGCGAGTCGTTGTCGCTGTGGAAGACGTCCCATTTTGGTTAGGCCACTCAGGCACGTAAAAAGAATAGAAACGATCAATGGATGTCGTTCGATGCAGCAAAAGTTATAGCAGTAGGGAAGTAGCGTGCAACACTCGCAATTGCACCAACATTGATACAAAACCTACTACTACGCCATGGCTACCCTACCGGGAATTGATGGCTCAGATTGGTTCTGCTCAAAGGGCATACCCTCTAGTGTGGGGGGGCAGCACCAACAGCTTCCCTTGTGCCTCCACTACCTCACCATCTCCCCTGCTATCACCAAATGACATTTGGGCCCATGGGAATCTCAGGCCCACTACTTAGTGACCCACGTACACATAGCCGTAATCAGGGTGGCTCCCCCGATGTATAGGAGCATAAGACACCGAACAGCCATAGAGGGCCCACCTAGAAGGTCGTAATGAGAATGCAGCCAAGAGTCTTTACTAGTCCACAGCTAGTGGGACCCATAAGGCAGGTATGAGGGGCACTTTTTTGCACATCGCAGCCAGGTCAGTGGGCTTGCCTTTGGGCTTCCTCGACTAGAATCCTTGGCCTTCACCAAACTAAAGAATTCTCATTCGGCCATCGATGCAACTCTACTAGCTATCACTATTGCTTGCAACTACCATAGTAGCAAAGAGTTGCAGGCAGTATCAGAGGTGTGTGCTATACGCCTATACAAGCCAACTGTATGATGCTACTACTGATATGCTACTCTGTACATTAAGAAATAAATAAAGTAGCACATACTTATATAGCAGTAGTACTATAAAATTTTGTTTGATAAAAGTGTTCTACACCTTTCAAACTTTGGTAGGATAGCGATGCACAAAATCACTTAGTCGCTAGTGCGCCTACATAGTCTGGAAAGACTAGATCATTTTGCTAGGAAAAATGACCCGTACCTTGTACTCCAGAGTAATGCCATTCCAAAATAAAGTGGGGTAATAGATAAATAGGATATTGCATTTTTGTGGTAGTGTTGTAACATTGAATATGTTCTCCATTGGTTGGCCACTTACTAAAATGACCTATTAGCGAAAAATAAATAATTTATGGTTAAACTTATATATATAACCTTAGCGAGTTAAAAGCCAATATTAAAAAAATTACGATGAAAAAACTCTGAAAACCATCTCCAAAATTAAGATTTAGTTTTAAATTTTAGCAGAGTCATATACGCTATAGGGCTATAGGGCAAACGTTGGGGCTCTATGTTGTCCCTTCATAGTAGTGTACAATTATGTAGCTATTGCATATTTTAACTACAACTAATAACATGGCCACGTATTATAATGAGCCTATGCAGCTAACAATGTATTGGGGGTGTTGATCAAGCATGAAGAACGGTTTTTTTTGTAAACCAATCGCTTTGGTTTTTTTCAGAGAGGTAGTGATTGAGGGGAAAGTGGCCAGACAACTCTCTTTTATAGAACAATAAGATAAGAAATGTTATAGAAAGTGACAACGAAGAAAAATCATTTTAGATACAAGCCTAATGCAAAAAGACACATCCGTGTAGCAGTTGTTATGTTTAATTTGATAACAAAATTAACCCTAACAAAATTTAGCAATAATAAGTTTGTCGGTACTGCCAAAAATTTGATAAGTCAGAGCGCTATGAGTGTTGTTCGGTTTTATGCCTTACCAGTTTTTTTTACAATGATATGAAGAATTTTCTAGAATAACACCAAACCTTTGCATGGTAGGGTATGGTATACTAGAGTATTTAGGACATCTATGAAATTCTACATTGACAATATTTGGTATGTTGAAAATTATAGCAAAATAAATATATGGAGCATCACGGTTACCCTAGTTGCATAAGCAGCCCAGTTTATGTGTGTGCTTTCATGTACTTATAGTGTCTACTCAAATTCAAACACCCAACCCCTACAATCTAAAGCCAAAATAGTAGCAGGTTTACTCCAATCAAAGTGTTATTCACCAATAACTCCGGTGTGAGCTTAATTGCAAAAAAGAAAAGGCTTATCTTAGCTTGTGTTTTGGTTCCTAGGATGAGATGGGATGGAACGGGTTGAGTCTACTTTTGATGGTGTTTTGTTCAAGTAAAGGTGGAACAAGATCATCCCTCAAAAGAAAATTTTCTCTAAGATCCAAGTTAGACTTGTCCATAAAAACTAGCACACCAATCCAATTAACTTTTCTCTCACTGACATATGAACCATTCCTTAAAAAATGTAATAATCACATCTCCCATTCCAAACGGATAGCTGAAATCATCCTATCCAAAAATAGAGATGGCTCTAATCTATCCTATCCTAGTTTGTCCCTAAACCACATATGCTTATTCAACATAGTGCTCCTATTCTTTTCCCATTTCTAATGCTAGCATATTTTATTCTTTGTTACAACTACAGAGCCTCATGTTTCTCTTTTTCTACATAATGTTATAGCTCATTTCCTGATGCCCCAAAGCCCCACCAGAATTCTAAATAATTTTTGTTGCTCACAAAATTCACTTTAGCTGAAAAATCATTCATTGAAATGGGACTATAAGAGAAGAAAAACGTTTTTTTTGAGATCATAAGATGACACTATAGAGTGACCCGCTTGGATGAACTGAAGCATCTAGACCTCTTTGTTGCTTTTGGTAATTAATGATGAATATAAATTATGAACTAATGATTGTATTTAAATATTGTGATTAAGTTAGATACACGCTAAGAATCAATAAAGGAGTTTGACCATAGATTAAAATTTATAAGCAAGAAGGTGTCAAAGTGAAGAAAACATTTATTGCTCTTGTATATCGATCGAGATGTTAGGCGATCGTGTTAGATTTATTTTGTAGTTTGCCATACTATTAAGAGAGGTGGTAACGGTTGCAAAGAGTTGATCAAAATAACACATTAGAGAAATTGCACAAAGCTTTTAAGTTAGGAAAAGTGTTTTGGTGAGAATCGGTTGGACCGGGAGTTTCTAAACAGGTTTCAAACTCTGGTAAGTCTGGTCGGTCGGATCGAGCCCTAGAGCTGGTCAAACCGCGATATTCTAGAAATGTTTTTGAGCTCTGGCAAGTCTCTCCGGTCGGACCGAGCCCTTGGATCCAGTCAGATCGCGATCTTCTAGAAATTGTTGTGAGCGCTACTTTGTCAGGTTAAAATCGTTGTCTCTTTGTCTTATTTACATAGTAGTTTTATCTTTATGTAATTTACATTAATAGAGACTTTTGAGTCCTTATCACCATAGTCTTGTAAAACTTAATATAGTTGCTTAGATATACTCTCTTTCACCAAGCCGTAGCAAACTAGATAAACCTTACTTATTAGAAAAAAATTAATATCGTCTATTCACGCCCCTCTAGTTGGCATCTTGATCCTACATGGACCCTCCCACAGTCACATGACATGACCACTCGCGCACACGTGCCCAAGGGTCAGCAAGCCCAACAAAACAATGCTACCATCCACCCCCTAACTCATGGCCCCCATAACGGCGAGAGCACAAAGCTCCCATGAATCTATAGGTGGGGCTAGACCACTTTGTCCTATCACTACTCCACCACGTGCCCCGATGATATGTGTTGGGACGTTGGTGGCTCGAAAAGTCAAAACATATACCACTACGACCGATGCTAGAATCCACAACTTAACAAGAACATGAGGGTGGACGAGGCGAGCGCAGCGCACTGTAACGCACGTACTACGCTGTGATGTGTCATGTGCTCAGTGCCAATGCGCCTCTCCTCATCCATATCGTCATTGTCGTCCATAATGATATGGACTGTGTCGCCCACTACAGTACTGCACATGGTTTTCGCTTGCACAATTCCTATGGCCCCACTATCATGTGATAGCCGCCATGCCATTGCTGTTGCATCTGATTCTAGTTAGCACACCTAGTACAACTCTTTAGAGGAGTAATGCACCCAACGAGCATCCTACTTCTGCATTTCTGTTAGAAAAACTAGTCGCCAAAACATCTGCTCTGCATGCTACACGTAACAAGCGTTGTGCCAAAACAGAGTGAGATGAAGAGCAGCAAGAAGAAAAGGTCGTTGTCTATTTCTACTTGTCTATACATTTCCCATGTGTGTAGGCAACCAGAGCCCATAGCACTAGACCGGCGTTCTGGTTGTGCGGTGGAGCACTGTGCAATTGAGATCGCTCGTGCTATGACTCCAGACTGACAGATCAATGTAGGCATGTATGTTGGGCACCGTGATATAGTGCTTTTGGCATTGGGCAAGCCGACAAGGCATAAATGCATACAACATATCTGATCTACTCCTAGCTAACTAGCTAACTCTGTTTATACGGGATAGCATAGTATACTAAGCTAACTAGAAAACAATCTCAAGGGGTCAAGCTAAAGCCCTATATGTTGTCACTCTGTCAACTAAGCACTCAACTCCGAGCAGCATGGTGATAGCCAAACACATGGTTGACAAGAAAAAACTTGCCAAGAACAGGTGGTGAGCAATAATCACAAGCACCAACAGTTAAAACCCTATTAACATGCATAATCACTCACACGGTTATGCCTCTCTACCAACTGTACGATTTGATAGGACAAGACGAATAGGGGAGAAAAAAAATGAAGAAACGATAGAAACACCTTGAAAGGCAAAGGGATTGCCGAAAACGGGAGAGTCGAGGAAGGAGGATGACATGGGCATACCTTGATGATGATGGGGACAACCATTCTCCAACTGCAGTGCCATGTCAAGATCACATATTGCTCATAAGGTGCACGGTGGAAACGAAACAGAATTATCGACTCGGTTGGCTGGGCCACATCGCTACATGAGCAAGCTGCTAACTAGGGGAAGAAGGGTGTGAGCTGAGCATGGTCTTATCGGGTAGAAGCAACAATTGCCTATTACTACTACTCTACTACCCTGCACACCATAGCAATAGCAAACAAAGCAAAGTAAATCAAATCAAGCAGCAATTGGGAGAAGAGACAATGATATAGGTGGTGGGTAGGACTAGTCATATAAGCGAAAGATATTGTTGATGTGTGCACCAAGATATGCACAATTATTGCAACTGATGAATTGTGTTGAACTACCAATACATGGTATAGTATCATGGTATGGACATGATTAATATGTGGTAATGGTGCCATGTATTTTTGTCTTGTGTTTTTGATGGTTGCTCGTTGTTTTTGTATGGAGTGTGAATAGCTAGGTTATGCGCTAGCAGTTGGTCGAGGGGCTTCTCTTTGTATGGGTCATCACCTCCATTCCAATCATATCCATGGAGAGATAATTAACAAAAAGATGGCAGCTAAAAAAAACTACTTATATGATATATATATATATATATGATATCTATATGATGTTTTGAAATGACGAAAGCTATTAAATTACATGTTACAAATTGCAATCTAGACTTAAGTAACAATCAAGGCAAGATTAAATATCATCTGAGGTGGCATCTACCTTATCAAAATAGTATCATTATCTGACATGGTTTAACATCACTGTAGATAAACAAAATGATGAACTAGTGGAAAGGGACAAATGATAGCTGATTGTTTCCAAGCTCATCCGTTGTGTCGCCGTTGATTGGTCAATTTAGAGTCTGACACCCAATGAAGATATATATGCTGGTGTCATCGACTTAAAATATAGACAGATTGGTCATTACTTACTGACAAAATTGTTTTATCATCAATTAAAAAAACAGACTTGTCGACCTCCGTCTCCTCCTTTTTATCCTCTCTCTCTCATCTTTGGCATATTGCTAAACAACTGGATTTTGAATGAAACTCTCCCTAGTATCCCATATTAATAGGAAGAAAAAGAAAAAAAACATGGTATGTCTAGGTTATAACAACATAAATTGGTCCATAAATTATTTACAAATATGGACAAATCTAGTGTGGTAGCTGAGGGTTGTCTAGAGCCCCTAACCCACCTATGGAGATATGGAAAGAGGGGAGAAGGAAGAAGAAAATAAACCTTCCTCAGCTATATAGGCTGGATATTCCTCTATTTACAAAATAAAACCGTGTCTATGAAAACAAAATATAAGAGTCATCTATCAAATATATTTAATGTACATAAATTATAGCTATACGAATGAAAATCTAAGAGTTTAATATGAAATTCAATGATGTTTTTAATATTATGTAGAAATCGTAACTATATTTATTATAAAAATAAAAGATAAGATGCGTATATCAAGTCTATTTCTAATTTTATCCAGCTTCGCACAAATTATGCCACATGTTCTCTAGTTTGTTTGAAAACAAAAAAAAACAGCTGGAACATTGAATCCCAGACTTGGATTCAGTAGCCCATGAAAAAGTAGCTTCACAAGCCCACGATAAGGAGGCCTAAAGTGCGTGTTGCACTACGAGAGTTTAGTGGGCCACCCTATGTTTGCCAGGAACTGAGGCCCTCACATATTCAGTCATGTGCTGAACTGCATCATAACCCATGGCCCATCCGGTCTAGAATGGGCTAACCCATGGCCCATATTGGCAATTGGCGAAAGAAACTAGTACTACGTACGGAGTACTAGTAGTATCACTAAAGGAAACAAAATGTTTTCTATCTTTTCAGGTAGCACTATGGCCTGCAGTAACTAACCTCGGAATTTTGGTCTATGCTACGAGACTACGAGCAACTTTTCTTGAAGTCTGTAACCCTCATCCATCGACCCATGCATTGACAAACAACGTAACAGTGCTCCAACACAACTGGGGCATCAATCAACGATCCACCGGCCGACTGAACTGATGCCTAGCAACGCATATCGTACGAGCTGGAGCTTGCTGATAGACAAGAGATTTGCATCGAGCTTTCTGTCTAAGGTGTTGCGCATCGTTTAATCTAGGATAGGGTTAATGATGACGAGTAGGCTAGCTGTCATATGATTCACATTTACTCCAGTTGACACGAGAACAGGGACGACGACAGTCGCTCGACGTCGAGCCAGCTAGCCAACTCAGCCAAGCGACGTGGATACTGTCGAGGGGATTTGGCCGTGTTAGGCTTTTAATGAGCTTTTGCTCTCTCATCAGCTCGTGCCTGCGTTGTCGCCGTACCAATTATTTGACAGTCACGAAATCAACAATGTTTCCATGGTTTTTCGACGTGACACCGATTCTGGCTGTCCCTCTAGCCCTTCGGCGGGGTTTTAACCCCTTTTCGCGCCTTTGCCCGGGTTTGGCGCACCGGCAAAGATTGCTTCTGTTTGAGAATGATCAACGTGATAAGCGTCAGAATAGCAGCTAGCTATAGGTAGCAATGCCGCAACGCCACTCCTAGCTCGCATCATCACGTGGAGTACGTATATATTCATGAAATTTATATATTGCAGAACAAGGTGAATCTGCTTGTACATGGAACGCTAGTCAAATGCTCCATGTGCGTTGTAACGAAATTAACTTGCGAAAAAAAATATGAGCACAAGATAAGAGGAGACCTTTTTTTTCTATCTGGTTGTTTCATGGACTTATAATTTTCTTATGGGTGGTTCTCTTGCACGCTAGTGAAGACGGCATGGAGAGGCTATGTGGGATTGGATATTGGAATAGTGGGCTTGTGGTCTAGAGACGATTAAAAAAATATAGTTTTTTTATTGCTACATTCGTTTTCCTAGGTGGATTGGTTTTGTCTCAACGAGGGTAGGCACACTCGTTGTAATCTATGGAACGAGAGGGAGAGCAGACGGATAAAACGCATCCATAATGCAGTGAAAAACTAAATAATAATTAAATGTACAGTAACTGATAAGAATCATTGTGCAGTGATAAAAAATATATATATAATAATATAGCTATTACTCTACCTGAAATTTAAAAAATGGATAAAACTAGGTGGCCGTCTCGTGCAGGTGTCTGACTACCTGGCTAATGATGTTTTAAGTGGGCCCTGCCTTATTCCCCAGCTTATTGCAACGAGATACATTGAGGTAGTAGAGAATATAGCATCTTCGATCAAGCTTGCCATTCTGTCTTGCAATAAGCTCCGTATTTACACAATATTTCACGGTTATCCTATTGTAGCAGAGTATATATACTACTGCATACTTGGGATGTAAAACCCGGGTGAGATCCGGCAAGAACGCAAGAATTAGCCGACGAATGATGCACGTACGTACGATAACGTGATGTGCTAGAGTTTCCACTCCAAAGGCCTCAGGCTTTTGGCCGTCCGTCCGTCCGCGTTGGAATGAGAGGGATGAAAACAGCGGGACACAATGATGAAGCGGTCAGAGTCCGGACACGACGCTGCGCAGTGCGCGCGGTGCAGCAGTGCGTTCCCTTGCACGGGGATGGCGCCCATGGTGGAGCGAGTGCACGTCGATCTCCCTCCCTTTCTGCTCTGAAGCGTGCAGGGCGTCGAGCGCGTGTAGGGGCTTTGTCACGCACGTACCTTTCCGGCTCGAAATTGGTTGGCGCACCCTGTCATGTGTCGTGGCAAGACTGGCCCCTAGTGTTCTGTTGCAAATCACAGAGAGAGAGAGAGAGAGAGAGGATTCAAACGGTTCAGATTCGTGCACTGCAACCCATAGGTCTACGGGCTTGTCCTGGATATGATCTGCGACGTAGACCAAACATACGTGTTTGTACCATGGAATTTCTTCTCTGTTCCTAAAAAACCGATCGGTCTCTCGAGAAATCTCTTTGCTCCTTGCATGATCGTTAACCTGGTCCAATTGCAAGTGGCGCGCTCCTTGCATTTTCAGGATCCGCCTGCGCGTCCCTCTTGTTTTTCCGGGCGGGGAATGATGCGGTCATCCATGCTCCACGCCAGCGACAACAATGCTTCCGCACCCGTCATACCCCACCACCGCACGTACGGCGCCGTGGTTGGGCCACCCACATTAGCCGTAGACTCCCCTCTGTCTAGCCGTGGCCTTCCGCACGCTGGGCCCCGTCGCTGCGCAGCTGCAATGATATGCTGTGTGCCCGGCCTAATCAACCGATTTGCCGGAGGGAATTAGCGAATCGAATACTGCTGCTGCTGCTGTTTTCTGTCTCGTCTCAGCGTCCCGTCTTAAGAGAAGAATTCTCTTAGTCGCGTATTAAAAAACGAAAAAGAACTCTCTTCGCCGTGGCGTGCATCCTCCGAGCGTGCGTGCGTGCGTGCGTGCGTGCATGGGCATGGCACCGAATATTCTTTCCAATTTCTTTACTCACCGGCTATCCTGTCTGTCCGATTTGCCGCCGTATGTGAGACCGGATCCCACCTACTCTCTGCCTGTTGCTCCCTGGGATGGTTTTTACCTTCAATTACTTTTACAGGTACTCGTATCGTTGTGCACGAAATGTTCTCTCGTTCCTGAAGGGAGTTAGCAACAGCTCGGCAAACTGTTCTTGCTCCGTTTTGAACTTCTGGTTGAGTAGTGTTTACATGCGGCCGAGTAGGAGGCTAGGAGCACGCTAGCTTGTCGTTTCAAGCGAAAATTGTGCGTTTCAAGCCAGTAGGAGGAGAGGCGAGGCAAGAAAGCGAAAGTGAGCGATCATGCATGCATATGCCTGGTCGATATGACAATGTGCGTGGGACACCCAGTCAAATGCTGCTTGTAAGTGGTGAATAGGGATGCCCAGCGTGGGCAGTCCAAACGTGTGCAGTGTGTGCATAGGTAGACATGTAGTGCGGCTCTGGGTAGAACAGGTCATGATTGCACGGGAAAATAGAAACACGTTCGGCTCTGTCCCCCGCTATGATTTGATACTACTACGTGTGACATTACCCTACAGACAGTGTGGGGAGCTTGCGCTCAGAATTAGAGGACAGTAGTAAGTGCTATGGATTAGTTTACCTAGATTAATGCATGGACCCATTTTGAACTTAACCACGAAAAATACTTTTGCAATACAACTAGCACTACTACTACTTAAGTCGGGTAGAAAGTGTTGAGGGCGACAAGGTCCATCTTAAGCCAATGAAGCTCCGGCCAAATGTAGACGTTCAATGTTCAATATCATAAAAAAAACTGATTTGTCATTACATGATTATGCATGGAGAAACTTTAAGGTTGCACATACCAACCAGTTTTGATTTAAAGCTTAACTTGATGAGAAAAGACATACAATTTACATATACTTCCTTATACTTTGATGGAGGTGTCCTCATGCCTCTAACATGCAATAGAAGTAAGTTGTAATTTTTTTTATTTAATTATATGCTAGCTAGAATTTGAATTCGAGATCTTTAGCTCCCTCATGGCTTAAAAGTGTAATATAAGTTGGATGTAGTTTTTTTATTTAATTGCATGCTTACCATGATTCAAACACGAGACCTATGACTCTAACCATATTGATTTGTATATGTATCAATCAGCTTAAAGCTGAAGCTGATGAGGGAAGGTGACAGTTTGCTTATACTTCAACATAAACTCATCGTGTTTTTCTTTTTAATTTCAAATTTTGATGCATGGGAATATTGCAATTCAAATGATTCAATTTTTACGTGGCAATTCGTTTTGCATACAGATGTATGAATGACCACCTTTCACGTATCCGCAAGTCCAACCTGGTCCAGCCCACTTGCACCCCTTATACGGAAATTTAGAATAGTACATGAGAGCTGGAATGCTGGATCTGCAGACTGTGGGCACTATCGATTGGCTATATGATACGGTCAAATTTTAAACTTTAAAAATTAAATTTAGAATTATTTTAAATATTTTTATTGTATTTTTTATATTGACGTTTAAATCGCTAAAAATATAAATATAAAAATTTTAGCTATAAATTATTATTATTTTTTCATTAATACACTGTATGATATATTTCCCGTATTTACCAACAGATGAGCCCGTGTTCATCCTGCCATCCGCTGGCCCCCTTCCTCAGCAACCACACCATCATTCCTTTTGCAGTGTACTGTAGCTCGCATCGATCCATCGTTGTACTGTTTCTGCACGTACCAACGTACCATCTCCATCAGCATGCTCATGCGCGCGCCTTATCTCCTTGCATCCTCCGTATGCGACAAAATACCGTACAAGGAAGCCCGAGCTACTAGCTCTTGCCTCTTGGAACGAGGAAATCCGCAAGCCATCCACGCATGACAGATGGATTAGAAACGCAATTGGATGTCTTTTTGAGTCGCAGTTTTTCTCTTCAGAACAAGAGATGCTTTGGTCTGAACCGAAGCCTGGAAGTTGGCGTCTCCAATTGACAATTGTTATGTCTTGTCTCTCCCTGCTTTCTCGATGGCTTGCGGCTTGCCCTGCGCCATGGGTAAATTCAGTCGGCTTCTCCGCCAGTCTGTTGACGGGCACGGTTTGGTGCACAGTGCACGTCGAATAGCACTGCATGGCAATAGTAACTATACTAAAGAGCATAACGTGCGGCGTCGAGTGTGCAGTGAATTTTTACTGTTTGAAATCCCTGTTCTAAACGTTTGTGGTACGATATACGACCATGTCAGGTCACATTCTTTCTTTCAGGCAGGTACCTGGTTAATAGGAGTAGGTTAATTATTGGAATATACTGTTAACGTGGCAAAGGTCAGTATAATGATCTACTAGCAGAGGTTGTTAATCACTCAGTTTACCACCAAACAGGTTTTACGCAGAGACACGTGGAAATGCAGACGAGCAATTCACTTTTGCAACTCTGCACAAGCTTCCTCCTGGCTACAAATGGAAGCCAGCTGCACGCACAGCAAATTCTCTCCTTTGGACAGGCATGCATGCAGAGGCAGAGGGCATCCCAGTCTTGTGCACCCGTTTGTCCACAGCTCATCCCGCCTGCCAATATGCCGGTGCATGCAGGCAGGAGTGCCCCAAGACGGCAGCTAACTATAGCTGCTGCTGTGCCACTGCTAGGCAGGCGAGAGAGAGGGAGAGGATATATCAGCATATCACTGTGCTCCACCGAGTTGCCGCTGCATCGATCGAGTTTTCGCGCTGCTTGCTGCGCCTCGCAGGCAGCACAGGGTTGCATGCCCCTCCACTGTGATGCACCCTAGCCTTGTTGGTTTTGGCTAGTACTGGCAGCAGCGGCATGTAGCTGGCGAGGCGAGAGGCCACCTACTGTGTGCTGTGACTAGCACTGCTGCTACTATACGTACTGTACGTACCTCTCTACTACTCGAACAAGACAAGGAAGCCGCTGCTTCTTCACAGGGAGTAAAAGGGGCAGCCGGGATAGTATAGTACTGCTCCTATACATGCAGCAATCAAAGCTAACCCGGCCTGGTACGCGTATCCCATCTGAAAAGACGCGATATTGCATGTGAGAGCAGGAGAAATTCTGCTACTCAGACCAGTTTTAAGGCCGATGTACGTACCGCGAATTGAGTTTACGCTCCTGTGCGTAGCTACTTCAGATAGCTAGACGCCGCTGGACATGTTTAGGAGTAGCTAGGCTAGCTCTCGCGCTCGTCGGATAGCATAGCATCGCGTCGCGCTACGAGTTGAGGGAAGAGTTACGCAGCAGCAATGGCGGATTCGATCGATTGCATGCGCAGGGAGGAGTGGAGATACGCTCGTCAGAGCCGATGGATGTGGCCGCAGCCTGCAAGCTAGCTGCGCGCGGCGCGGCGCAGCGAGCGAGAGAGTGATCAAGACGGGCCTTTTGGTATCTCTACAGTACCCTGTTTTACATTTCAGCTACAAATTTTATAAATAGAGCCTTAGAAAACTATTTTTTTAAATGGATCATTTCTAAATGTTAGAGAGACTATCGCTGTTTAAAGAGAATGACGCCGACTATCGCTGTTTAAAGAGAATGACGCCGAGATCCAATAGCTCGCCGCTAGCTTCTTTGATATGGTGCTACTGCCAAGATGACGCTAGCACTCGCGAGAGATCCTGACATGGGCCGACTCGGTACCAGCTATATGGGCGCCATGATGTGGTAGGTCGACGCTAGCATGGCTGCATCATGCTCAGGGAGTCGGCGTCAATGATGCTAGCGCCAATCTCTGGCCTTTACTGTCCTGTTCTATATTTGTTTAAAAAGTTGGTGCCAAGATGTGGGGATTGACGCCAAGAATGTTGCCGTTGACTTCTAAAACCCAAACCACTCTTGCCTCCTATCTGGCACCGACGCTGAGCTTTGTGGGGTTGGTGCTAGCGTCTTTGATGCTGACCTAGCCCCGCAGCCCACTCCTAGATCACATCTTACCTTGCACCGTAGTGTATATGCTCAGCGTCAAGGACATTGTCATTGTCAAACCAAAATATGTACATCTACTTAAACCCCTTTCTTAATCTAACATAAGCCTTTATTTTATTAACTTTTTTATCTAATTTTTTTCTTACATTGTATTTTTATTGACAAAGGTCAATTGAATATATAGAATTTATAGATGAATAATTCTCTTTATCCTCACTCCCTATTTGTTTCTCACAACTCAAAACAAAATTCAACACAATATAAAACAAATATTAAAATATAATAGAATATGCAATCATCCATAATTTAGCCCTAACAAGTTTTCACCACACATAGCCCATAAAGTTGTATAACTAGTACATCACATATGAATTTTAATCTCATTTAAAAGTAGTCTTCTGTCACCTACTTCATTGACGTCAGTTCCTAAAGTATACCTTTCGGTTTTTTTCATATACGATGATTGTTGTAGGCTTGAATAGACTGCGAGGATTGCAATGCATCGGATAATTATGAAAAGTCAAATTCTTCAGCGCTATATACAGTGTAGTCCTTGGTAATCGGTCATCCTTAGTTAGTGGCTACAATGGACGGTCATTCTCGGAGTTGGCTATAAATTCTTCTTCATACTAGTATACCATAGGTTTATGATCTACATCTTATACGCTTGTATCTTCGTTTTTGTTCTCCTCAGCCTCTCTAGAGTCATTTAGCTCATTTCATATCCTTACTTCATCACTATCGTTTAATTCATCATTTCTATTGAATGGTCTAGAAGTATCCACTTTCCAGTTTTTTTTTCAATGGCACCTCATGTATGAAATTCTTTCATACTAGCTCATACTTTAAAACTCTAACGTTTATCTCCATGTAACTAGAACAAGGAGACTTATTTAAGTCGGTGTAAGAAACGTATAAATCTTCCTACAATTAAACACCTATAAGGACCTAAACTATAATTCCTTTAATAGGTCAATATAAATATCCTAATTTATTTGTACTAACAAATTGATAATATACTTGTATTATTGCCTAACATCATATCTACCACATAACTTAATTTGTTTATTCTCTTTGGTCCATCCAAGAACGTTTCTCACTTGTGACCTTAGTTTATTCAATTTAGAGTGTACATTAAACATTAGAACTTTCACACTTATATCTACAAAGTAAACATGTACACCCTGGTTCTACTGTACCACCATAATACACATAGACCACTCTATCCATCTACATTACATCAAGAAAATCAAAAGTAAATATTTAAAAAGTTCACATATTTCAACATTATTTCATTACTAATAGCAAACAATAACTAATAATATCTAACAATTTTTCAATTCCAACACAACATGTCTAGGCACTAGCATTTATCTCTAAAATAAATCAAAATCATAGAGAAAAAGGAATGCATAATTTCAACAAAAAAAGATAAATATAAATTCTAGGGTTTATGTTACATCTAAAAATTATTGATATAAACAATACATATATGTCTCAATTCAAATACATGCAATCCATACATGCATAGTACTAGCCTTAATTTTGCCAATCCACATAAAAATTTAAATTTTTTAACAAAATTTACATTCTAGGGTTTCACCTTGAGATCTGAAATCAACTAACAAAACTAAAAAAACAAAAACATAGGAGGATAACAATTTCACCGAAATATTCGACAAAAATCAGCTCTAAATCGAGTGTATTTAAAAAGATTAGGTGTGGGAGTAGAAAGTTTGAAGAAAGTTTGAAGTGGTTTGTGAGCTCGGGCTTGTGAGAAAAACCAGTGGATGAAGAATGGGATGGAGAAAAAAAGAAGTAGGACGGGATGGGAGGGCCAGGGATTGGCAACATGATATTGATGTCGACCCCTAAGCACGATGCTAGCAGTGCTTACATTGGCCTATCACATTACGGCGCTAACACAGCTAGCGTCGAGTCGAGCCTATCAGTGCTAATGTTAGCTAGTAGCACTGCATCAAAAGATATTAGCGCAGAGCTATTCAACCTCGGCAATAGTCTCTTTAGCGTCTAGGAATGATTTATTTTTTTGGATGAAGTTTTTATAAAAGTCTATTTGTAAAATATGTTTTAAAAGGAATTAAAATGTAAAAAATTCAGCTGTTCTCTTGCTGGATTACTGGATATGCATGCTTCTGGTGGTTGTCCGAGAATGATTTCATCAAATCGCTGCAAGATTTTGGCCTCATTAATACTGGAGATTTCACTGTTTTGTCGCGCCACGAAGAAGCAGTTTCCTGAAGACTAGAAGGCGTAGGTCTGCAGGGCTGCATTTAAAAAATCCGTTCCACTTCATTCTTCAAAAAGGTACTACTAGCACAGTGCACAAATTCCACCATCAAGCCGGTTGACTTTTTATAGAGGAGAAATATACATGTCACAAATTGAAGCACTCTGAATCTGATGCTAATGTACCCATGAAGAAAAAAGAGGACTGATTCTAATTGAACTCCTTAGAAAAACTGATGCCAAGGCACTGTTTGTTTGGCTTAGTTTTATTGATTTTGGCATTATTTTATTTTATTTTCTGGTTCATAAGCCGGTGATTTCTAGTCCACGTAAGAAAAAGCTATTTAAAATTAACTTTTACTTATAAGTATAAGAGTGACTTAAGTCCTTAAAAAAGCTAGCAGAAAAGATGTCTGCGCTTTCTTTCTACAAGCTTATAAGGTCCCTTTGAAACACATAACTGCAAGAAAAGTTAGCAAAAAAATGTAGGAATGGAATGTTATGTTTATTGAATTTTTAGGGAACCACAAACATAGGAAATTCTCTCAAGCTAAAGCTTAGTAGTCATCCAACCCCAATTTGTTCTCTTTGGATGATACACTAAAGAAACTCAAGAACTTAGGCTCCTTTCGAACACATGAACGGAGTAGGAATTATGGAGAATTGAAATCTACTGGAAAACATTCCTACATTGTTGATTCCTACAAACGCTTTAAAATTCTATTGGAATGGCTCATTTCATAGGAGTTTTGGTGGAAATTTAACATAGGCTAACACTCATGTTTTGCTTGACTCAAAAAATTCTTATACTTTCTTATGATGCTACCAAACAATATATTTTACAAGATCTTGTAGATTCACTTTTGGTAGGATTTCTTGTGGCACGACTTTGTACTTGTGTTTTTTTTCTTCTTCATTTGTTTTCTGAATTCTTCATTTCCAAAGAGGCCTAGAGTTACAGTAAGAAGGAAACATGAGGTATGATCCCAAGTTTGTTTTTCTTCAAAATCTATAATAATTTAAAAGAAATTTGTAGGGACAAAACATTTGTTCCAAAGAATTCCGTAGGAATTTCTCATATACTCAAATCCTTTAAAATCACTATATTCTTTCCCAAGGTGGGCTAAACCAATCAGACAAAAGTGGCCTGCAATGTTCTGTATTCGTATATAGCCTTGTTCTTTTTTTATTCCGGATGATTTTGGATTTTAGATTTTCATTTGTATGTTATCTGAGCTTGTAAATGGTGTGTTTCATAAAAAAAATTGATATAAAATTTTATTTGAATACTTTTCGATAACAACCTTTCAAATTTATAGGAGTTTATTTAATTATTTATATCCTTAAATATATAATATAAAAATTAAGCAATCTATCGATCCATCAATTTCTTCTGAATTATATTTTGCTAACCAAGTTACAAAAAACACTCTTAATTTCAGTACCGTTATGGTGTATACTCAAGATGAAACGATCAAGCGAGGAGAGGAAAAGAGGAAAATCTTGAGAACCCGGTCGCAAGCCAGCCTCGCGCCATCGCTCTCCTTTCCCATATATCCACGAGCTGCGTCACAGTTGCAACCAACTTTGCTATACTCACACAACTTTTATGGCAACTTTGCTTCTACTAGTAGGCAAACCAAAGGGAAGGATGCAATGCAAGAGGGAGTATAAAGCGAGTAGGTTCCATAGGATTCGGTCAGTGCCTCGTCTGCTTACCTCTTTGAGTTCATACTGCTGCGTTCCTCGAGAGGTATTCTGCAGCATGCATGGCATGCCCTTGCTGAAAAAAAAACTTAGGCCTGTCCTCTAGCTGCTGCGCTCTCTCGATCTCTGAATCTCTCTGATCTGATCTGCAGTGCATGGAAAGCTGGTGTTTTGGAGGAATTTCCCCCCGGTGCTAGCCAAAATCTTGTGAATATTGCTGTTGTCTGCCTCTAGCCGTTTTGATCTCTCTCTTCCTCCTGGGAGCACAGAAAGTGACATTGTTGCTTAGCTTCGGTGACATTTTCTACTGGAGCGAGCTGTGTTACCACAAGGCTGCAGATGGGGTTACATTTCCCCGTGATCACTTGAGGGAATTCTTATGCATGCATTCACACACATACTACTCCTATACTGAAACGCATGCAGACGCGGTACGCATGAGGGCAGGAGGAAATAATAACGTTTTGTTTGCATCTAATTAGACTGTTGCATGGGGAGAAAATTCCTTTGCATCCCTGAATGCAATGCTGTAGGAAGGCTCCACCAAAAACGCAAAATAAAACCCCTCTCGTTGCCTCGTGACAGCTGCTTGAAGAAATGGGGACAGGAGCCACAGAAGTTGTGGTAGCATACCATGGACTCATTCCTGCCCATCTCTTGTTGCCTAGTGAGAGCTGCTCGAGGAGATGGGGACAGGAGCCACAGAGGTCGTAGTAGCATGCCATGGACTCATTCCTGCCCATCTCTGCTGCGGCCATTTACTACAGCCTGGATGCTCCAGCAAGGGTTCATTTGAGCATATCAGCTCAGCTCGTCTACACACGCTAGAGATGAGACTTTATTCTCATTCTTTCTTCGACGGGGTGGTGTGTGTGTTGCAACAAGTGCACACTGAGTACTGTCGGTTGATTTGATAGGAGAGTATGACCAACTCTCCGACGAGCTGGTAGCTAGCCCTGGTCTAATCTAGGAGATTTGATTCGTGTAGTTACCGCTAGTTTACTGCTCCCAAGGATCGAACTCTCTCAGCTCTGACCTACAGCTAGGTTTTCTTGTTTAGTTGGCCGCTGGTGCCATGCGTCGTGAGCTCAGCTCATCCCTGCTCACATCACACACATTTAATTGATCTCGCCTGCAGCACGGCGCGCGACACGGCACTACTGTCGTAATCTACGGCCAGTGTCAAAGCGTATACAGGTTACAGACGGCCAGAGATATCCATTCTATGCATGCACTACTCCAGTATTCAGACCATGCATGTCAATTACTCGTATCTGCAGCACCAGCACTGTCCTAGATACGCGAATCAACTTTGTCTCTGAGGGACGGAGATGATATGCATGACTGTGCTTTCGCTACTAGCACTAGTACCAGTCAACCCTTCGTACGGACATTGTGGTCGTATACTAGTATTACTATACTCGTATATATACACGTTCGAAAAAGGGTGACAGTTGATATGCTCAAATGAACCGTTGCTAGAGCATCCAGGCTGCTACTAGCCTACTAGTACGTATCCCATCGCGTCAAAACTTGCTGGCGATGTGCACAGAGCACTAAAAACATCCACATCAAGCCGTTGCATCGTCGACTGCATGCCGTGTGCTAGCTAGGGCATAGCTACGCTGCGAGAGAGAGGGGGAGCTCTGTGTACCTGGTTACCGCTGGGTGCGTGGCCAAACAAGGAAAAAAAGGAAGCCGTACGTGGATGGCCGGTGAGTATTTGGAGCAGTAACAACGCCATGGTGATGTATGTGGTCGCTCGCCGTCGTCGTTGTTCTAGCGGCAGCATGCAGTAAAAAAAAAGCTGTGTCCATGACATTATTTGGTAAAAGAATCCGGCGCTCAGAGATCCTCCTGGTGTGTAATGCCGTTTTCTTGTGCTCACTGGGGAGGCCGGCCGGGCTGCCTGCGTACTCGTACACCGTGACAGTAGATGCAGAGATAATATGTATGCTCATTGCTCAGCCCCAGGTACATACTAGCCTGGTGAATGTCCGGCCATGCATGCATGCATGTGCATGCATGCATGTCGTCGTCTCCCCGGCGGCCAGTAGCGGAGTCAAAGGCCTTGGCCGGAGCTGTGGCGTTTTTCATGACGGCTTCTGCTGATCGAGATGGGGTTTTTACTGGTGGACTGGTGGTGGTCTCTTGCTAGTAGCTTTCTGAAAGTTTTTTTTTGTATGGCTTTGTTCAGGTGGTGTGAAATACTGGGGGGTGTGCGTTAATGTGGGCTGTGGATGTGATGAGGTGGTTGGACCAGTGGCATCTGGTTTGTCCCCTTACATTTGTTCACTTGCATGCACTTTAGTAAACTGTGTTGTGCTTTTTAACAGTGTCTTAACTGCTGGATTGGGTGTAATTGCTCTTTTGTGTACTAGCACAATGGAAATGAGTATGTTCGTGTAATTATTCAGATGGCCCATAACATCTATTTGTGGCATTTGCATAAGCACCGTTTAATTTGTACTGGATGCTAAGTGCTACCGGCTTGATGAGTTGTATTAACATCATCTCTATTCGCTTTTACTTGTTTATTAGGGCCTGATCGTGTGAGCAATTTCAAACAATGAAAAATAAGTTTAGGATAAGGCGTGTTTGATTGTTTATAAGCTGAAGCTCAAACAATCAAACACGGCAGTACTTGTGTACTCTCTATTAGGCACCTTTGCACTTGTTTCAGTATAATTAAAAGAACTTCTAAAAGAATAATGACAAGCATATGCTCTGTGATCGATAAGTCCACCAATGTCATTGTCGCATGACTTGGTTCTAAAATAACATTATTCTATGGTATAGCATGCAGAAACAAGGAGTACGTACACACTGTTACAAAATACTAGCTCTCTTACACCTGTCATGCATCTCTCTCTCTCTCTCCGCCGTTCTTGAGCCCATTAAATTCTTCTCGTGAGAGTAGGGTCGCTCACTCGCTCAACCAGTGGTCCGCTAATCCTAGACAGGCCCAACGATCTGCAGTATCGCAACGAGAGAGAGAGATGCTAGGCAAGTAATAAACCCACACCTCTAGTGTTGAGAGAGAGAGAGAGAGAGAGAGAGAGAGGTGTTTTGAGCACAGGTAGCTTTGGGTCCTTGCAACAAGTGTTCCATCTCGAGTGAGAGAGACAGCCCTGGTGGTGGTGTAGCTCCAGTCTCCATCATCCAAGCTTACATAAGTCAGACAGGGAGGGAGGGAGGACCGGAAGGAGGGAGGGAGGAGTAGAAAAAGCGAAGCTTTGGTTCTTTCTTTGCACCGCTTCCGTCGTCGATCTCCCTCCTCGCGCCAGGAGCTAGCGTTGCTTCCATTGGAGATGGGCAGCGGTGGTAGAGGCGGCGATGGCGGCGCCAGGAACGGTGCTGTGAGGCAGTACATCAGGTCCAAGGTGCCGAGGCTGAGGTGGACGGCCGAGCTCCACTGCAGCTTCGTGCAAGCCATAGAATTCCTCGGTGGCCAATACAGTGCGTTCTTCTTCTTCGTCCTTGCTCCTGGCCTATCTTTCAATTCTCAAGTGTTGTTCATGCTCATGCATGTGTTCTTGCATGTTTGTGCTGTGTCTGCTTGGCTTTCTGTGGGCGTTTCATCCTTTTTTTTTCTTCCATATGCATTCGTTGGTAGATTGTTTTCCATCCTCTCCAGACCTCCATAGCTAATCTATTTCCAGGGCTTGCTGCGACAGCCATGTTTTCTGCTGCCCTCAGTTGTTCGTTTCTCTGGTCGTACTAGTATCTTACTAGCTAGCGTGTTCCTGTTGCTGTCTTTTTTCATGAGAACAACTTTCTCTCACACTACTTTGAATCGTTCCTGCCTTTCTGTCCTTTACTAGTCTTGCTTTAGGATTGTTAGTCAGCCTGAATGGTTGTTTCCTGTAGCGATCTCTTCGTCAGCCTAACTGTAAATTTGCTGGTCTGAATTGCAGAGGCTACACCTAAGCTCATTCTTCAGCTAATGGGGGTGAAGGGGCTGACCATATCTCATGTCAAGAGCCATCTCCAGGTTCTTTTCTTCATTCTCTTGCACCCTGAAGGCTACAATCTTTGTGTTTTTTTCTCCATCTCTTCATCTGAAGAGCATGCAAATACAGAACTTTCATTTTGTACATCTATCCTTTTGAACAGATGTATAGATGCTCCAGGCTTGGCTCGCATGGTACAGGAAGGAGATCAGGTGAGAATGAGATGATTGTTTTTCTTCCATCATCACGTTAATAGCTTCTTAATCATCCCAAAGTCAGAGGTTTTATAATTTACCTCCCTGTTTCCTGGGGATACGAGTACGAGATAGTAGCAGGAGCAGGAGCAGCAGTAGGTTTTTCTTAGCGTTAATTATGTCAACGCTTTTTGTTGTTTAGTTACATTGGTTATAATATTCAGAAAAAATAGTTCACGTCCACAGTAGAATGAACATTCCAGTTTATTACTATTATTTTTTAACCAGAGTTTACGTGCCTTGTTGTTTGTGTGAACTATTTTTCGGTGTTAATTATGTGGGAATCAGTAAACTGCCCTTGCCACATGCCTACTGCACTTGGCAACTAACCATCCTTTACCTTCTCATGGGATATCTTCATCATGCAAATCCTCTGTTCAAAAAGATAGGAATAAAGCTAGAGATTTGTGGAAAAAATATTTTTGTTGCACACTTTAGATGTTGCTAATGGAAAGCCAAACCCCTTTCTTTCCATCAGAGATGCAACCACAACGGCAAAGGAAGCACTCATGTGCTGCTGCTGAGCAAGTCCCCAAAGAATTCCTGTGCCCCCCTCTGAAAAGGTTAGGGCTGCAACTTTTCCAACTTTGAATTGTGTTCACGTTAAACACAAGCTTTTTGGGGGCCTAATCTTGACACAAAGGCGCCTTTTCCTTGGGTGTCCATTTGCTCTTTTTTTTTTTTTTGGGGGGGGGGGGGGGGTCTTTGGATGAACAGGACCAGGATGGGGACAGAAGCCACATACAAAGAAATGCCAGGAAGCCAAGGAATCAGTGAGATGAGGACTACTGGCACCCAGTACTGCATTGATGATTACATGCAAGCCATGACAATGGAGAGGAGAATAAAGGAGGAGGGCTTCAGATGGCAGAGGGATGCTGCTGCTGCTGCTGCTGCAACTGGTGGTGCTGCTGCTTCCAACCTCCAAACCGTGGGATGTTCGGTGCAAGAATCTGACCCCTTTAAGGTACATCAGCTGAAAAGAAAAGTTAAAAGAAACATTGAGAAAACCTAATCAAAAGAAGAGAGATCATCATCATCTCTTGGAGTATTACCTGGTTTCACACGCTGACTTATATACTCTTTGCACCTTTTATTCAACCATTTATAAATGGATATATGCATCTAGCTAAGCTCCTACGTACATTGCATTTGTTAATTTGCCATGCACTATATTAGAATTTTCCACTGTAGGGCCCACTTGTCATCCCTGGTTTTGGTCAAGCCGGCAACAAAGTAGTTTGGAAAAAAAAATTATTGGGCTACATGTTGCATTGTCTTGACCATCCCTATCCATTCTCTGTATTTTCTGTCCTGATCTGAATATCTTAGGTTGGTTAGCCACAGTACACAATCCGTATCCTGCTGCATTTTTAGAATTTATCGGTACACGTATGTTCCCTTATCTTTCTACATGTGCAAAACCCAGATAAGCTCGTGAATACTAATAGAAATTTCCAAAGGACAAGGAAGCACATGCACTGATACGAGAAAGACTGCGAATATAATCCTTAAAAATTGAAGCACCCTGTCTTTAACACGTGATGAACCATAAACCCAATAACTTCAGCCATTTAACCTCACGTCGCAGTAGTGATTTGCGGTAGTTTTGTTCTGCAGCCTTCAATTGAAAGCCCTTCCATGTTGCACCCAGTAGAATCCATGCTGGTGAAAGTGCAGATACAATTAGCTCATTAAGTGCTTAAGGCTTCTCTGTGGCTTTGGATTACCTGAGTCTGAAAAACTGCATATGTCCTATGGCTTCTGGAACACATCCATAGCGTAGATGGTGTACGTTATGGCACAGATCTTCCGATCCTTGGTGGTTTTACTGCAGCAAGGAAAACAATTTTCAGCCAGGGTCAAGTCTTGGTAAAAGTTGCACGTCAGGGGTAATAAATTTGATAGTTACTGCATGCGTACTTCTCTTTAGACCATACTGTCATCAATGTCCAAGTCCTAAGACCATTTTTGTCATCAATGAAGAAATTTAATCCATCTAAACTTCTGCTTCCGTTGGTGTTGTGCAGATCATCAAACCAGAAGTTCACCATCTCTGTCCTGTGGTGAAGCTGCAATACTCCAAGTCGGACAGCAGTGGGTTTATCATCTCCAGCGGCGTCGGCGCTGCAGCAAGTGATCAGCTGGAGGAGCCACTGGAGAATTGCTCGTTGTCACTCTCCCTTGGTCCAGACCCCAAATGCATGCCGGCAATCGTCTCATCACCGAGCGAAAGCAGCTGCATCCTCTCGTCGTCGTCAAGGAGCTTCAGCAACTGCTCTGGGAGCTCTGGCTGTTTTGTCGCTCCGGGTGTCAACTTGGAACTCTCCATGTCCATCTGTGGATCTTAGGCCTCTGGACTCTGGTTCCAGTAATCCAGTTTTTGTACATCAACCAGTCTCTCCCACATGTTGGTTTGATCACCTGCTTCAGTGTTGATACGGTGATGATACCCCTGATCATGTTAGGAAGTTAACCAATGGCAAGATGTCAGTGTAGGGCCTTTCAGTATGCAGTGCAACGATACTTAGCAGTCCATCTCCAGTACGTGTACACATATAAGTGGCAAAGTTCTCTAGCTCCATTCAGAGTATCACTGTCGTACTGTTGCTTTCAGGCTTCAGCACCAAAGAACAGAAAAAAGAAAGGCGAGATTCTTGCCGCCTCAAACATCTTTTCCTGTGCCTCCTTTTGTTGATCATGCCAAAGATAGCTTTCCAGAGTAGGGCTCGGCCAATGGCAACATCAAAGCTCTCTTTGTGGATCATATACTTAGCCAAGTCTAGAGAGAGGATACCTTGTTATATTCCTTGGCTCCTTGCAAGTCAAAAGAAAATAAAAAGGGAGAAAAATATACAAGAAACCTCACAAATCCATGTAGCAGTAGAGTGGTGCTGCCCATAATGTTGTTCCTAGTTCCTACTACTGACTTTGACAGCTCCTGCAGCCGTGAGAATACCCTGAACAGACGAGATTCCCTTTTTCCGAAAATTGCCCCTGCATTTCTGCCTTCTTGAGTCAGCTCCTCCTTGAGCGCATCCAAAGAAAACAGATGGCGACTTTTGGAGGCTACAACACCTCTTGCTGGTACCCTCCTCATTGAGCAACTTGCACCATAGCAGACCTCAAGCAAGCCGGTCTCTAGCTGACCTGAGATGCCATGATCACTCCTACTGCAACAGAACATGCCAGAGGCACAGGTGCAGGAATGATGAACAAGCTTTGACCATGCAAGCCTTCACATAAACATCTCGGTTATCAAGTGCTTTTTCTTTTATCTCTCGTTGCAAGAAGCAGTGTGATTGATTGGAGAAGAGAAACAGTCAAGGCATGTACTAGCAGCAGCCGTGGGCGCCCGCCTTGTGAATCTGAGCAAGCGCGCGTGTGCAGTGCGTATAGACATGGAGATTGGATAGAAAGGAGCAAAACTTGTCACTTGGACCACTGGTTTGCTGGTCAAAAGGGTAGACAAAACTGAGCTATTGTTACATACTAGTAGTGTAGGAAAAAAAATGGATGAAACACTTTTGGGGGGTAGTAGAGTAGTACTGTACTAGCAAGGAACTAACATGATTAGCTTTTGTATTCTTTTCAAAGGTTAAATCCATTTCCACTACCCCCCAAAAGTGTGAAATTGACAAAGTTTCAGAGCGAAGTACAAAGAATTACCATGATGAGGCTGAGGGTATGCTGCATCGCAGCGAGGGAGAAGTACGGTGGGCGAATCAAAAGCGATCACAGGTTTCCACTGCCTGCCTCTCCAGCATCAGTATCATGCAATGCTTTGTGAACTGGCCATTACTAAGATAAAGTTGTGAGGAATGGTAGCAGGGCCATCATATCCCAACAAAGCTCTCTAGGCTTTGACAATGAAGGGCACTGAAAAGGTGACAAGAAGCTAAACTCCAATAACAGGAAAGAATTCTGGGCTTTCAGCACTGACCTTCCCAAAGCGATCTGTCTCACCGACTGCGATATCATAATGGTTGGGCTATCATTTCTGCTAGGAGCAATTTGTTTTCCTAACCATATCTTGATTGTTGAAGTCAGTGATCCTCCACTGGAAAAATGCACAACTATCTGCTACAGCTCGCTCGTGCAGTTGTGCTGCGTAGAAAACTTCAGCAACATTTCACCTCACTGTTGCTTATGTACCAGACATGAAATTGTACACTGTTCAGAGCGTTCGGCAGAACATATGATGCTCAATATGCAGAGAATTGTAGCGTGTGTAATAGAGCCATCTGAATACCTGACCGAAGCAAGTTCCGTCATTTCTCATCATGAATGAGTGGAAAGACATAGCCTTAGCCCTGCAGGGTAATATTGACATATTTGTTGTTTTCTCCATGGAGTTTTTCGACTTTGCTGCTTGGATTCTTCAGTCATTCAACCTGTAAAAACCTTGCTAAACTGAAACTAATTCTTACAAGGTCGGCAATGCTACCCCATGATATTTGGAATCCACCAGTGGCACTGAATTTCGACCAACTGATTATGCAGAAGCTGCGGCCATCTTGGAATTGCTTGATGCATCAAAACTTACAGATATCAGTCAGCATCAGCATCATTCTTCTGAGCCTTATCTTTTCTGTGAATACCTCTTTCATCACATGTACCTGAAAACTATCACCCTTAAGAATAGTTTGTGTACTAACAAAACAGCGAAACCGGGTTTTGGAGGACTCTCAAGTGGGCCGGCCAGCGTGATGCTTGGACGATGGATCGAACTGACAACACTGAAGAAATCAAGTTGCCTAGTGACTTCAGAAAGAAAGGGCAATCAGAAGCGCGCATGGCAACCTTAGGTTAAACGACAACACGTTGTGTGTTATATAATCTGGCAGTTGTTAAGGACAAGGCAACAGTGCTAGCCTAAAAGGTAACAACTAGCTTGAAAAAGCTGAAGGACCATGCAGCCGAAGGTCATTTCCTAATTCACTTTGTACGCCATTTGCAGACCATTATGGAATTCTGTGTCCGGTTCAGAATAATTTCAGGGCTCAATCAGAACTGAAAAGACAAATTAAGAGATCATGGGCTCATTTGGTTGCAAGCAACAGTTTGCCATATACTGCATGCCCCAAAATCTACCAAACCATAGCATTTTACCCTTGAATGAAATGTGTTGGGGAATTGGAGAGGTCTAAGTTTGATGGAGAACATCAACGCCACCTGGTAGAGATCAAATGAAGCCATAAAATTTTGCATCTAGAACTATTAATATTAGAGTAAGGACAGGTGGGTGTCACCGCATTGGTAAGTCCACGTTTTGTAGAATCTTTATTGTTCCCTCGAACAGTTAAAGCTCTTGCTGAAGTCCAGAAATTATAGTGGTGCTACAAACATGTCATCTGTTGTAAATTCAGACACTACATGCTACTCTGGAGATGTCTATATGCTGTAAAAATAGCATTTAACCAGTATGAAAGTGCTAGATCTAACTGCAATTCTGAAACCAATGACATGGGACTCCATATTCATTCTTCCCTTCAGTATAAACATGATAAACTACTGATGTTCTATTGACAAAATTTCCAACCTTCCCTTGGTAAATCATTGCATTTATTTGTAATCGCAATACAAACACTCCAACAGACACCAGATGTACAGGTTAAGAAGAACCATATAGTCATGCTCACTATACAAGCTAACACAAACAACTAATGCATCACAGGTCAACCTACAATGCACCATATTTTAGGACCTTAAAAGTATAGAATAACCAGACATGCTCAGAATCATTCACACTTCTCTGCATTAATCCATCATTTATATTTATATAGCATCATAACATTGAGATTGAAATTCCAAATGGAGGCATTAACTTTTAATTATCCTCGATACACATCTAGATATCCATACGCCGACATCATATATAATCCCTAAAAACAACTGAACCTCAACCCCAGTCCAGTATAGATTAGGTTCATTGGAACATAGTGCAGTTCATACAGTCAATTAATTCGGAATTAAAAGCTCAGATTAGGCGCGTATCTCGTCAGCGCTTGCCTCCCTGCAACCGCCGCGCCGGCCATGAGCCCCCCGATGGCGCAGCCGACGATCGCCGCCCGCGGACCGGCAGCCGCGCGGTAGAGCGTTCCGGTACTGATCCCGGCGGCGACGGTGTTGGTCCAGTCCTCGGCGTCGCGGAGGCCACCCACGCCGCTCTCGATCCCCGCGAAGAGCAGCGCGACCACGCCGAGCCGGTTGCCGTACGCGCGCCCGACGGAGCCGCACTGGTTGAGCACGCGGCTGGCCCGTAGCTTCATCGGCTCGCCGCGCTCCGCCTCCCCACCCCGCGCTTGAGCCCCGAGGCCGCCCCCGCCGCCCGGCCGACGAGGTAGCCGAAGCCAGTGTAGAACGTGAGGTTCTCACCCCAGGTGAGGGTGTTGCGGAGCGCCTCGTCGTTGAACAGGAGCTCCGGCGAGGTCGGCAGGTCGTAGAGCGCGCGGAACGAGATGCTGAGACCATCCGGCTGGGCCGGCTTGTACGTGCGCCGGGTGGGTCCGGTGGCGCCTCCCGGCCGGCGATCCCCGTCGGCGGAGTGGTCAGCGGCCATGGCGGCGTGAGTGGCGGTGGGTCGGCTTGGGGTTTCGGCAGGCACGCAGCGGCGATTCGTAGGCAGAAATAGGCTTTGGGCCTTGGTTTCTACGGTACCATGTTATTATGGGCTGTACGGACTAATGGGCTTTTTGACTTTTTAGGTCCATACCAACCAAATTCAGTCAAAACCTGCCCATTTGGCAATTTATGCAAACCTTCTTTGTCTCCAGCAGACAAAAACAGAACCAAATCTGTCGATCACTAAATTGGCTTTTGACCTTTTTTTTTGTATCACCCTGTGAATAAATTGGTGTGGATCTAGCTGTAGCGGTAGATGATAGAAAGTTAATTTCTACATCTCATATCACTGTCGACGAAAATTTACGACGTTGATGTGCTCAACCAAAAAAGCCATCTCATGTCGCATCCTTCACAACACCGAGGTAACATTCTGGTCTAGGATCCAAGCCTTAATTAGTATTTATCTAGTACAGAGCCTAGAAAGCTAACCACATCGGTTTCATGGATGCAGAATAGGGCAACGATGGACCATACTACAGTACTAGTAATTCTGGGCAGTGCTAATCCAGAATCAAAATATCTAATCATAGCAAGTACCACTCGTGACCCGTTTTTAATCACCCTTGTGATCAGCAAGAAAGCATACTGAAACCATCAGCTCGATCTTCACAAAAGGCGTTTACAATTTCGTCGGAGGATGACCTTGTGGCTATTGGCCAGGCATCGCAACCACCTTGGCGTATCATAGTATTCATACATGCGTATGCTTGTGCTCACCAATCGCACATTTCTTGATTACTTTTATCTATGTTGATACTACCACGTTTTTGTTTTCACGTGAAGATTAGTGCTCCCTCCGTTTCTCTATAATATATATTATGAGACGTTTTAATTTTTTTTATATTTAACTAAGTTTATAATATAAGTAAACAACATCAAATTAATTTAATTAAATCTAACATTAAATATATTTTAAACTATATTTATTTTGTGTTAAAAACATTACTATAATTTTTATAAACTTTATTAAACATATAAAAAATTAACTTAAAAAAAACAAAACGTCTCATTATAATATATATACAACATAGGGAGTACGACGCAAGACCGAGCAGATCAGACCGGACGATTAGTTTTCGTTGCGTGCAAAGATTCGGAGTTCAGATTTGGCGATGGTATGATTAACTGGCCAGAAGGATGGGAGCAAATTTGGAGCCACCATGACCGTGCGCTCTGTCGACAAGGTCTAATCATGGTATTAACAATGAACAAATTGGGTTAATTTGTCCCTGGATTCTCGCTTGCTCTCGTGTACGTATTGTTGGCACCTGTACGACGCGTCCAATCAGCTGACCACGCGATTATCTGTATTATACTCCTCTCGTGTTTGCAGCATCAGGAGTACCAGGGAGCTTATTTTTCTGGGACAAAATTAGTAGTACTGCAACTGTACAACCACGTAGACACTGGCGCATTGCTATCTGAATATGAAAGTCTGAAATTGACCAACAAATAGTTCGTACGAAATTGATCACATACTGAACTTTTTTGTTCTTTGTGATGAAGAAAAAAAACATATATGATATATCGGTTTCTATTCACATAAGATGGTCAGCGAAAAGCTTAACAACAAACACGAAATAGTGATGGGAGTTGGTATGCAAGCTGGATGTAAAATCAAATTGCAGTTCAGTGTAAGTTGTTTAGTACGTAAGTAGATACTGGATCTTTTATGAGTACCATGCCACTTACCAATCACTTATTTTTTCTTTGATAGGATGTCACTAATATTTGGTGCGATCTTGAAGAATGACTATATGAAATATGATAATAGTACAAGGCAGCTAGTTGATTTCTGAATGTTCTCTCAGGAACACAAGGAACAGACTAGAAAGAGTTGTATACAATAATTTGATATCATATATACCATCATTTGCAGTGACTATCAATTGAAAACAAGGTTGATATCACCAAAGCACTAATAAATTAGTACATCAATTAGGGTGTAAGAATATATATAGTAAGACTAAGACCCTAACGAATTGGGTCTATATCTAGTAGTCCAGTGGTTTAACAACCCCCGCGGTCGTAATGGGAGGGAAACGGATGTAGAGACTGGATCGAAAACTGGTGAATAAAGGCATGAGGAGGTCTTTGATTATAATATTAAAAAACTGGTGCGCCGATGGTACATGAAGCATCCGAACCTATCCTAATGTGACCTTGTCATGGATAAAATGAATGTCTATCTCTATGTGCTTCGTGCGTCGATGATGAACCGGGTTGGTGGTCATGTAGACAGTACTGACGTTGTCGCAGTAGACGACGGTCGCAGAGCAGAAAGGTGTACGGAGCTCCTGGAGAAGCTGGCGAAGCCAGCAACACTCGACGATGGTATAGGTGACGGCGTGTACTTGGCTTCGACGTTGGACCGAGACACTGTAGTCTGGCGTTTTGAGGACCAGGAGACTAGAGTGTCGTCGAGGAAGACGCAGTAGCCGAACGTGGATCGTCGAGAGTCAGGGCAACCTGTCCAGTCCGCGTTGGAGTACGTGGTGAGGGAGTCGATGGGGTTAGAGTTGAGGTGCAGCCTGATAGAGAGTGTGCCCTTCACGTAGCGAAGGATGCGCTTGAGCAGCGCGAGGTGAGATTCACGCGGAGCATGCATAAAAATGCACACTTACTGGACGGCGTAGGTGAGATCAGGCCGTGTTAGGGTGAGGTATTGGAAAGCACCAGCAAGACTTCGGTACTAAGAGGTATCCGCGACGAGTGAGCCATCAGCAGCGGAGAGTTTGGCACGAGTGTCGACCGGAGTGGCCATGGGGTGACATTCGGCCATGCCCGCACGCTGGAGGAGATCGATGGCGTACTGGCGCTGAGAAAGAAAGAGCTCGTGAGAAGAGCGGGTGACAGAGATACCAAGGAAGTGATGGAGAGGACTAAGATCGGTCATGGCGAACTCGGAGTGGAGTCGAGCCATGATTTGGTGTAGGAGGGACGTCGAGGACGCTGTAAGAACAATGTCATTGACGTATATGAGGAGATAGGCAGTGGCGTTGCCGATGTGAAGAGTAAAGAGAGAGCTATTGGACACGGAGGCCACAAAGCCGATGTACCGAAGGTAGACAGCAAAGCATTGGTACTAGGCCCAAGGAGCTTGTTTGAGGCCGTAGAGGAAGTGCTGAAGAAGGCAGATATCGTCGGAACGAGAGAGATCGACAAAGCCTAGAGGCTGTTAGAAGTAGATCGTTTTTGTCAGATGACTGTGAAGAAAGACGTTTTTCACGTCGAGCTGGTGGATCGGTCAAGAGTGCGAGGCAGCCAAGGTGAGAACGACCCGGATGGTGGTGGGTTTGACGACGGGACTGAAGGTCTCGTCGTAATCGACACTGGGGCGTTGGGAGAAACCCCGAACTATCTAGTGTGCCTTGTGACGGGCAAGTGAGCCATCGGTGTGGAACTTATGCTTAAAGATCTACTTACTGGTTACAACATTGGCACCGGGAGAACGAGGGATGAGGCGCCAGGTCTCGTTGTCCATAAGAACCTTGTACTCGTCGGCCATGGCCGTGCGCCACTGAGGATCGGCAAGGCAGAATGAGAAGTCGCCAAGATGGGCGAGATAGGACAATGGACAACGGAGAGCCTGTAGCGCTTGGTGAGGCGGAGAGACCCGATTTGGGATCGGGTAGCCATGTGAGATGTGGAGGGGACGGAAGCCGATGGGAGCGTGGTAGGCGGGGTGAGGACTGGGTGGGGAGGGGCGTCATCGACTTGGGATTGGTGATTGTATGTGAGAGGAAAGGGCTAAACTAGATCGGCCTAAGCCGATAGGGGTGGATGGGCCGATCAGTTTGGTCGATCCGATGGAGATGTTGTAGTCGATAGAGAGGGGGGAGCCGATGGAGGTAGATGGGCCGATGGGTGGTTATGAGCCGATGAGGGCTGAGGAGCCAATGGGAGTAAGGTGTCCGATAGAAAGGAAACAGGATCAACTAAAGCCGATGAGAGTGGTGGGGCCAATGGGGGTTCGATGTGAAAAAAGACCGACCGATCGTGGGAGTGATTGGCCGATGGGGAGTGAGCCGATGAGAAGGAAGGGTGGGCCAACCAGCCGATGGGGAGTGGTTGGCCGATGAAAAGTGCAGAGTAGTTGAGGGAAAGGTGGGTGGCAGAGTAGGTAGGTCAGAGAGTAGGTGAGTCACGGACGTACGAAGACTTGCATCCGTGAAGAGAGGTTTTACGTCCTTGGACTCGTGGAGGCAAAAGAGTGGAGCGGACGCAAAAACTCAGAGAGGGGCCGGACGCGAAGAGAGAAGGTTCGCGTCCGGGAGGTAGAGATTCGTGTCCGTGGACATGTGGACATGTCGGAGTGGCTCGAACACGAGTGTAGAAGGTTCGCGTCTGGGAGCAGGTGAGCGTGTCGAAAAAGCGGAAACCAAGAGAGGATTTTAGCCGATAGAGGGTGGACAAGTTCAGTCGATGGAGACGACGAGCGCAGAGGTGCGCCGACGTCAGAGGAGAAAAGGTGCACGAGACAAGAAAAGAGCGAAGACGGGTATGAGCCGAGACAAGGAGGCGGATGGAGACCGTCGCCTCGTCACGTGGAGGAGTATGGGATGGGAGAGGGTGGTGGAGAAGGAGAAAGCCGTCTACGGAGGAGACGGGAAGAAGAAGGAGCCGAGACAAGAGAGCAAAGAGACAATACCGGAAAGGAAGTCGGCGATGGGAAAGAAGCGTTGGCTCGCTAGCAGGAGGATGTTAGCGCGTCGAAAATGTCTAGATCTACTCTAATACTATATAAGAATACGTATAGTAAAACTAAAACCCTAACACTATAAAGAGAATCGGGTTTATGGTCTAATGGTCTAACAGGGTGCATACTAATTAGAGCTGTAAAGGTACAAACCTACGAGCACAGAAGAAGTACCCTAAATCCTAATTTAGCACAAAGGAAAAAGAACAGGTCGAAGAACATAAAATTGGCGACTGGGAATCACAAGGTTTTAGTAATGGACATCTCTACTTGGCCACCGATGGTTAGGTTAAGTTTACCATATCCTTCGTCTAGTTGCAGTTTTCTACTAGAAATTAAGGAAAAGGTGTGTGCTGCGTTGCTAATACGTACGTGGCTTAACCAGGGAACTTTCAAGCTCCCTGTATATAAAGAGCCATGCTATATATGGCTGCCTGGGGGCAAAGAAGGCAGTTTCAGGTCTACACAATAAAAGATCAGGCTAGCTAGTAGCTAAGTAGTATCTAGCTAGAAGCCTAGAACTCGGAGATGGAGAAAGAAGAAGAGGACATGGTATGATATTGTTTCGGCTCATGTCGTTCAAACGGATGTGAGCTGAACCAATATCACTCATGTATTCTTCATTCAGAGAACTGTCCAAATTCAAGCATGTTAGGTTTGAGCGATTCTGTGGTATGCGCTGGTAAGTACTATATAAGCTTGATGAGGTTTAGATGATTCTTTGAGGAGAAAGCACTTTTAAACACAGGGATTATTTCAAGGAAAATAGATTACACGTATATACTCTATTAGAGCTTAGGAAAAGCTACTCTTTCTGATTTGTAAAGATTATCGATCCACTTGTCATATACTCTTGTTCTACTCAGTGAAATTTCATTCAAGTTAAAAGAGGTTCGTATATGGAAAATATCTGTGACTTCTTTATGATAAGTTTATGACAGATAACCAAGAATGCTTATGAATTAAACAAGGTGGTCTAGCATTTCAATCATCAGCGCAGCAATAATTCTCTACAGTATATGTGTTGATTTGGAGTTTTGGATGTCAGATATTATGTAACTCCAGTAGGTTTTGAGGTTGACATGTTCAGATGTTCATTTCAAGCACTACATGTTTGTTTAATGAAATAAGGAGTAGGTCTTGCATGAATTGCAGCTGAACTTGAACACATTCTTTTCTCAATATAAAAAGTGTAAACTCCCGGCCATTCTTAGATGCCATAGCTACCCTTCTTTACATTTGACTTAATGGTGTCTCTACAATGAATTCCAAATGTTAATCTTATGACCGTGCTTGGTATTATCCGTGAAATTATTATCTTTATTTAAAAATTTATAATAAATAATTAGCTTAAAATTTAATTAAATTGATTTTAAATGAAGTGCTTATGTCTACAAATAGTTAGACCGGCCTTTAGCGTCAGCCGGACCGTGGTTATATGCATAGGTTCAAAACGATTTTGTAAGAACGCAGTCATAGGAGGTTGGTCGAATCATAGGTATGAGTACGGTTGGATCGGCTAGCCCGATGGTCTAACCAGCAAACTCTGATGAGGAGTCAGTTTTAGATTGTTTTTATAATTTTTTAGGATTACTTAATACATAAGGCTTTTATGTGTTTTATATATGTATAATATACTGTTTTGAGTTAACTTAGAGAAAATTGTACTAAGATATGGTTTTTTTATTTTTTATGTGTAAGTCTTGAGGCTTCGAAAGTATTGCCGGTAATGGATTGTGAGTTAACTTGGGAGAAGTTGATGTCTGAACAATCGAGAAATCACGTGGAATACTAAAGTCTAGAGATTGATGCACGTGGAGATAAAGATACCATATAACATATTGTATATGTTTAAAAATTAGAGTCAAATTCAAAAAGGGTCTAAATTTAAAAAGATGGAGTTCAAATTTATAAAGTGATAGATTGTATACATGTAAAATAGGGTTTCTTAGAAGTATTTTTCTCTTTATGATTCGAGAGTTTTATACGGTCATCTATAGATATAAATAAATATTGCTTTTAAAAAAGAAAGAAAATATTTAGATTTGAGTTATGAGTTTAGTCAAAAGTTAAGAAATAAATAATTTATATGTGACATATCTTGATTTCATAAAATTAATATACTTTTTAAGATTTTTATCAAGATTTCCGTTGAGATTGTTTTTCTCTAATTACAAGCCGTTAGACCGATATATTAGTAACGATCAGACCGGATAGATCACGCTAGTCGGACCAACAACAAGACAGTGGTCGGATTGATGGGTATGTGTCGATTGGGCCGGTAGTAGGAGGACGGTCAGATCGGCGACTTTTGAGATTAACTTTATTAAAGGTAACTTTTAATTTATAAAAAAATTAGTTTTTTAATCCTACCTCTGATAGGGAGGCTTGGAGGGTTGCTTCATGTGTTTGATATTACATTATCTTACTGTAATCTGTGTTAGCGGTTAGGAGAAAGACACTTGTTCAAATCCATGTACTCCTACCAATATAAGCTGCTCTCATCTAGCTTGTCTGCAATACAATTATGAGATAAGTTTCTTCCACGACTTTTCACCTTCTTTTGTGAGTATAAAAACTACAGGTATGTTCCAACGGAGTTACTAGCTCGATTGTGACTCCGATTCGGTGATTCCTAATTACGGACAGATCCAAAAAGGTGATTTCAAAAGTTTAGTCAAGAGAAAGTAGCTCTCATGGACGCTAATTCATCCTGTCATCCAGCTGTCACGTAGATATATACTGATATACTCTGCCTCGCTTTTCCCAAGTCTGATCCAATTACACATTGTCAAGCTACTACCTGGGATGTTGGAGTTTGTTGCTGTCAATTACATCACAAAACCCCGTGCCTTAGATTCGCTTATATTAACAAGCCTTTGCTTACATCGCAGAGCCAGTGCATTCTTTGACGCGTTAGGGAAACAAAAGAAAATGCGTTTCCACGTAGATTTGCATGCGCTGTGCATCCTATGGTCTTAATAGTCATCAATCCGTACGTTGTACGGGTATTACTTTTTAACATGCATAAATTTAAACTAAAATTTTAATCATACATGTGGCTGCAAATATAAGTTGGTTGAAAGTTTTTTCCATAAAATCTCTTTGAAGGATGCTACTTTGACGAATGAAAAGCTAGATAATCAAACATAATATTTAAATACTAAATCACTTTTGCAAATCTTAAAATAAAAGAACCGTACCATTGTATCCAAGGTCATAAATAATAAAAATGTGAAATTTATAGTTTTATCATAGGTCCAGATGTCATTGTTTTTATTCTCCTGACCACGCTCAATTTTGTTTTTCTTCCTTTGATTTAGTTAAAATATTGTAATTGAAACAATAGTAAAATAGAAATTCACATACTACATATAAGCATATCCAGACATATATATATACAAATTAGTTAGATCTTCCAAATTAGCAGGGTACCTGTATGGATTGTAGACACAACAGACATGGATGGATCTTCTTAATTAGTTTCGGACGAAATTGTCTGATTCATGGATCAGCATCTCAATATCTGAAAATCTATAGTGTCAGATGATAGCGTAGAGAAGTCTCGAGCTTGGGTTTTGCGCACGTCCGATGGGTTATATAAATATATCAAAATAAAAGGAACAATCAAGAAAGATTACATTCATAATGAATTCCCTAAAAAAACAGAGACACCGATCTGGTCGGTTGATTAATAATATAATTAGATGCATTTTGAAGAGAGACAAATTCATGATACAGAAGCTTTGTCTATATATTGTGATGTTGCAGGATACCTCTGCGGCTCTGCATGCCAGTAATAACCCACTGTGCAGCAATTACATTTGACTAAATGCTATCGGAACGGGGTTTTGCGTGAAGTTTTGATCTCATCATGGTGTATATCTGTCATGCTACTTGAACAATGGTCATGTCCTGCTATGCTCTGATCAATTTGTTTTTGCCGTCAGATCATAATTACTACTTATCTGTCATCAGAACTTTGTCCAAATCTGGTTGCTTCCATTCATCATCAAGAAAAGACGCACAATTGTATTCGATTGGTTTGCCGATCGATCAATAATCTTGTTTTGCTGGGGTTTTGTCTGTCTTCTTTCTGCAGAGAAACCCCATGCACCTCGAGTTTTTCAGCTCGTAACAACTGCCGAGCTCCATGCCTTCATAAATCATGCATCCATACATTGGATATACCACGCTCAACCTTCGTCTGTCTAATCCTACCAACACGCTGCTAATATTTCCGTATCCAACTTGTTTCTTCATCTGCCACCATCTGCCGCCTAGGTAGTATGTGTTCTTGGGAAAAGTTCTACATGGCCACAGTGTTGCTTTGCCTTCCGGGTGCAAGGCGATGAGATCGACACGGCCATGTCTCAAAGTCGTGGAGAGGCTCCCGACCATCTGTCGCGGGTGGAGTTGTTGGGTTACGCATTCCGTATCTACGAAGAATTTGAGATCGTTACAAAGATATACTACCTGAATAGAGGGCCGTATCTAAAGAGTCCAAGATAATTTCAATGTCTTTATTTATTTATAGCATTAAATTTAATATATCTACAACCATAACAATACAATCTAACTAATTAATGATCAGATTTTTTAAATCAATGTAGAAGCTCTTAGAAAATGCTTAATTAGTATAATTATAGATAGATAAATATACCTATCATACTATGCATTACAGCCATGACATGGGACTTATCTGTCTCTGCACGCTATTGTTTGGTGTTCGCGCTTCCATCAGCAGAGTTTTTTTTAAGCACTGAAAGCCATTACAGACAGACGTGCAGCTTTCAGGCGCACAGAATTAAGTTACCACTCATCAGTCCTCACTCGATGCTCAGACAAAGCTACAGTAACAAAACAAAGCTGCAACTTTCCTGCGTAATACCACAAATTACTCAACCAAAGCTTTGATTTACCACGCCATGTCTCTAAGATTACAGCTATACAATAGTAACATACATTCCTAGTCACATAGTAAAATTTTCCTTCTCATCAGATGTTTGAAGTGCATTCCCAGTCAATTTTTTTTCCAGCCAATCATTCTATCAAGCATGAAAACTACATAAAATACTCAAACTCTAGAGCTTGGACATGGGGCGAGATACAAAGCACTACTGTCTACATGTGGGGAGAACAAATTGATCGTAGCGGTGCGTTCCTCCTTTCGGAAAGGTAAGGAGACGAGAAGCCTCAGCTGCGTGCTCTAGTGCTGCATATTCAAAAGCTAAAATATCTCGCAACCATTAGACAATACAAACATAACCGTGTCACCGAGGGTGCAAAAGGTGAACTGATTCTAGAAGCAGGCCAAAGGGATGAACCTCTTCTCACTAGCAGGAAACAATCAAAGGCAGATTATGCTGCCACAATGGTTGTAAGAAGACGAGCTAGCCACAGAAAAAAAAGGGAAAACATGAGCTTTGGTTTTACAATTTCCCATTAGAAATAGAAGCAACCCATATCTTTGCTGATCGTCAAGGAATGATACTCATTGTAGTTCAGATACCCCCAGAAACGAGAAAGACCAATCTCCCCATATTTCGAAGACTTCATATGCAAAATATGCAAATCTTTGATATTACCCTCAAACCTTGTTCTAATTGCATCCACCTGTGTTGAAAAAGCAGAAAGTGACAAAAAGAAATTGATATATAGAACCTACTGCTAGATGAGAAAGCCTCTGTTGAGAGACAACTGTCAGCAAGACAGCTACCGCCGATAGAACAAATCAGTTATTTTGTTAACGAGCATTCGTGCAGCATGACAGAACACTCCCTTACTGTGATCACCCTTCATCCTCTAAGTATTGGATCCAAAAAGTAACAATTCAGGGTGGGAAAGGTCCAATATATTACTGGATGTGGGAACTTGAGGATGTCATGTGCTGATGGCTAGGATAAACAACTGGATGCAGAACTGTATATCAACATTTTAAGGATATCTAATGACAGTCAATTTAGTATCATTTGGTAAATCTTCATTCTTCATACATTTAGTCAAAGTGAAGATTACTTGCCAGAATAAAATGCATTAGCTAAGCAACTCAAATATCAAAGCACATAGTCCAATTTTTCTTTCATTTGCATGTTGGAGTTCAGAGGATGAACTTAGATACAATGCAATATCTTTAAAAAAAATCTGCATTTGAAATGTAGAGAATACCTGAGAAAAATTTATAAGAGAGTGCAGATTAAGTTGTTTTACTGTCGACTCAGAAATGTCATCAAGGCTCTTAAAACATGACCGCAACTCCAAAGCTTGTTGTAGAATGCCTTTGATTATGGTGGCAATTGGTTTTGTTTCAGTGGATAAGAAACATCTAAAATTAGAATAATAATCAATTAGAATAACAGCCTGTACTGGAAGCAGCATTGTGCATCAGAAAATAATTTTTCCTTGATATAAAAAAGGTCTTACATGTGAAGTGCATCGGTAACATAGCATACATGCACATACTCAAGATCCAACATGTCTCTCACCTAATCAATAATAGAAGATTGTTATCCACACATTTCCTTCCAGTATAAGTAAAATTATGATATAAAAAACATGTTACAAGAGAAAATTATCACATGACAGTATAGCAATTTTTTTAATATTAAAGATGGGAACACCTTTAGCATCATATTTACAGGAACAATATACCTGATGTTGAAGTGAATGTTGAAAACGGCGCCATGATATATCAGACAAATGGCAATGGAGATACTGTTGTAGTGTTGATAGAAAGTGACAAACTTGATGTCTAGATAAACAGAAAAGGGTAGTTAATGCCAAGAAACTATTCCAGAGATATTATAATACTATGCAATAGTTAGAGAGAACAATTCTGATACTCCCCAAAAGACCACTAATTATAATACTATGCAACTTTTTGTAGTACAAAAAAATGCAACTTTGTCCCCTAATTTTTATTGTAGTATATCTACAAAACCTAGCAATACTTTGCTATGACGTGCTTTTTGAGAAAAAATATGCACATCTTAATTTCATATCTGCAATATGAGCATTCATATAGATGTACACACTTGAGACAGCCAAAGCTAAATATGTTTGGCCGCACTTGTGTCAAAATACAGCTTATCTTTTTTACTGGAAGATGGAACTACATCATTCAGTGGTCAAAAAATTGCTGGTTGGTGGATGTTTTGAGTGTTTGGTTACTCAAATAAAAATAGTGTTCTTGTGGATGGTCTACCAATTGAGAACAATTCCAGTGCTCCCAAAAGGACTGCTCTCGTGCTCCCAACATACAAAAGAGCTATCAAATAGTCAATTTTTGTTATGAAAAAAAGGGACAATAATGTTCTTGCCCCTACTTTCAGTTCTAATTATGATTTTGTTCCTGTTTTTTAGGTTTTTGATGTTGCCTCTAGTTTTTTGAAACGAATTAGCCGTTTGCCCCTGTTTTGAACGGCAGTTAGATGGGCCCAGATTTATTGAGTTAAAGGAATAGAATGGAAAAGGAAAAAAATAATTTATGAAATATGAAAGTTCTATTCTACCCCTGGGGATAAATCGCCTAACCACAGCCTGCCCGAGTTGGGCTGACCGGCCCAGCCATTCACCATCCCCAATTCCCCAAACCCTACGGAAGGCGAGTCGGCCATGGCAGCTGTACCGACGGCATGGTGAGGCGAGCAGCGGCTGCAGCGATCGCTCGCTGCAAGGCAGGCATTGACAAAGAGCGTGCCTGGCAGAAGGCCGCCTCTATATCAGTGCTGGGCAGCCACCGCTGCCGATGAGGAGCAAGCCAGTGGTTGCTCCGTTGCCACCGTGGGGCTCCCCTGCCATGACGGTGTACAGGGTCTTTTCCTTGCCAGGATAAGTTCAACATATTTTTTCCCCTTTTCCTGTACATAGTCTTTTTAGACTGTCAAGATTCTTTGCTCTGAGAGATAAATGGTGAGTGTACTGCCATTTAGATTCAGATTGTGCTCTTTCTTTGCTCTAAAAATAAACAAATATAGAAAGGATTTGTTTCAGATGCACGTACATGTCTGTACTAGCATTCGTAAAGATACCCAGATTTCCTTGGCAGCGGTGAGTGTTAGTATGCTAGCTACAGATCATTGTTCAAATTTGGTCGATGTTCTGTCAAAATTATTGGTGAAATTCTATAAAAAAATTATCATATTTGTAATTTAGGTCAGATTTGAAATGAGTAAATTCAGTTTGAAACATATCCAAAGTCCATTCCAAAATGGCTGGTCTCAAAACAGAGGCAAATACACAAGTGGTGTACAATAGTAGGAGCAAATATGTAAAGGTTATACTCATCTTTTTACCATACATTTAACACCGTTAACATGAGTTAACAGAACAGGGGCAATCAGCTTGTTCATTTCAAAAAAATAGGGGCAAAATCACAAACCCAAAAAAACAAGGACAAAATCACAAACCTAAAAAACAAGGGCAAAATCACAATTAGAACTAAAAGTAGGGGCAAGAACACAATTGCCCCCCTCCCCCCCCCAAAAAAAAAAAAAATTGAAGCATGCAAACATGATGGTATGTACAACCATGCAAAAATTCACCTCCACATTCATTGTACAATAAAGGCACTGGTTGAGGAAAAAAATGTCTTTTTTGTGCAATGTATTTTGAAATGAAATTTTGCATGATTCTAAAATCTGCTATGCTATACATCTCATTTTTTCTCACAACAAAAAAAAACCATTTGTAGCATTATGTGCATTGGGAGCACAGGAGCACAGGTCTTTTGGGAATTGGGAGCACTATAATTGTTCTTCATCAAACATCACTTATTTGTCACTTTTGTACTGTGTATTTGCTAATTCTAATGCTGGGAATTGGGAAATGTTATATGGTAGAAACACAGTCTTAAAATAAAACTGCAGTGAGTGCTTTACAAAAACAATACATTACTCCACAAATTTAGCTCTTCCAAGTATCATGTTGAAAGTAAGTTTGACTTTGATGATCTAATGCTAAACATGCTGAATAAATAATATGAAAATAATTACTTCATTCTGGCACATGCCCAAATACTGCATATTTGAGAAAATTCCACAAACTAAAACTTTTAACAATGTAAAAAAAAAGTTCAGGACATTGAATAAAACATGCATTTAGTTCATAATATTTCAGTAAGTGTGCCAATTGCCAAATTGTTTATAGGAATGTAAGGTGGGATGCCACAAAACTGTAGAAAGACTTTTGGATGTGGGTACCTCACTTTCATCACAGAACCCAATTCCTTTAATACATCAGGTCTATTATGGCTGGAACGACTGATTAACTGTGTCAACTCCTGAAATCAGTTTGCACAAACAAATATTTAGTATACTAGTCAAAAGCCTGTGCATTGCTACAGAACAATAAAATAGATCACATCGATTGCTAGTCACACACATATAGTTATGCAAGAGATTTTTTTTTACATGGAGGACAACGGCAGAGGCGACAGTCTGTTTTGCTCTAGGGTTTCCGATTTGTATTCTGGCCAGTTTTTTGGGAAGTCGGTTTCTTCAAGTAGCCATGCATGGGGCAAACAGATGGTTTTTTGGTTTTGCTAGGGGATAGGAGGTTGCACACTGCACATGGTGTGGGAGGGTGGACAGACGAAACTCCCCTTTGAGTAGTAGAGATAGCAAACATGTCTTACATGACAAAAATAAAGGAATCTCATGCAAGTCCATATGCTACTACATCTATTAAGAGAACCAAAACAAAATATCATATATGATCTATCCAACTACTGCTCTTTAACATGTTAGTTCAATATCACTTGATACAGTTTTGCCAATGGGTATTTGGCACTACCGGAATGGGTATTTGGAACTACTGGAATGGGTATTTGGCACTACCGGTACTACATAAATGGCTTCTGTCCAGAAGAGGGGGAAGTACTCATGGGATTTACATCGAAATGAAAAGGTGCTTTAAGAAAACATTGAAAGAAAAAAGTACCTTCAGAAATCGCCACACTTCAGTCAGCGAAAATACTGCAAGCCTGACCTGAACTAGATAACAGAATATTTCAGCATATATTTTAAGTGCTTCCTCTGTAATGATGATATTCACTGGCCAATCAACTTTATAGCCCAATAAGAGATCGTCCAGCACATCAAGACCTGGCAGTGCAAATTTGGGCAGTTAATAATCTGAGCAATCAAGCCCCAAAAATCTGTAGCCAGAGACAATCCAAGATTAAACCATTACCAGATGTAGAGGCTGTGAGAGAAACAACTGGTTGCTCATTCATGTCTACAAACAACCTTTCCTTGTAAGGGTCAGAATCACATGAAGACCTCTGCAAAGCTAAGTCAAGAAGCCTTTGGATCTCTGCTCTTTTCTGCTCGGACTTGACAAAGGACCATTTCTGCAGAGGGGAAATTCAAAGTTGCAAGGACTACTTGGTGCTGATAAACATGTGACCAGTCGTCTAAAATAGCATGGTTGGAGAATGATACCTTGTTATAAATAGAAACAATAAAAGAATCTGCCCAGTCAGCCAGTTCCATTAAATGGTAACGCCTCAGTGCTTGTAAATGTCCACAAAGATCAAAACCCTCCTCAAGCAACTTCATCGTGAAGCTGCTTACATATTTATATCTTGTACAGTTAAGGAGAAAGAGGTAAAACTGAAAAAACTCTTTAGCTCTCTTTCATTTCTGTACATCCTAATCCTCTATAGATATTCTCTTTTAGTATAATTATAACCATAGGGACTTCCCCTACTGTTTTGTGATCAAAAAAAATTAAAAACTTTTTGGTGAAATTTAGTTGTTCAAGTTTCAGAGTCTGTAGATCATTTTTTCCAAGATTGACTAAAACTGCACTAGCATTTATCACACGCTTCATATGGAATTATGGATTGTTTTCACATGTGAACCCACAATTGATACAAGACAAGTGGTCTACCAAAACATAGATATACGGGTGACCTAATACACTGCAAACCTACCAAATTAGACAAGAAAGAGAGAAGATTAGCAAGCCTCTGATATTTTTCTTCAAAATACATATAGCCTCATGCAGTATAAAAAATTTCTCAAGAATATGGGGTACCAAAACATTAAACCAAGGAAAAATATAGTTTATATAATAAATTAAAACAAGAAAAACATAATGACCAGACTTAAAATGAATACTAACAGCTATATAACAAGACATAAAACTGTAGGAAAATTACAAGGATACTGCAGCAAAATTTCTTGTATAATGCACTTGTCAACGACTGTATCAAGTGGCATATCAGATGATGAAGTTCTATCTCCAGCCATTTCCATTGATCTAGCAGTATGCTCTAATGATTTCTCCCAGAATGCCCCACCGGAAGGAATTTCCAGAAGATTTGTTTGTGCTGAAATTTCTCCTGAGGAAGTAAGACAAACCTGACCTGTTGTCTTAGCTTGAAGAAGTTTACTGGAACAATCAAGCTGTTTAGAAGCCTGAGCATTGGACTGTAAAGCCATTGTGGATCTGACTTCAAACTCATCAAGGGAAGATGTACTTTTCCCACAATATGCTTCACATGGATTTGTCACTGACTCAAAATTAAAACCAATAAGTGCTTGGTTCTTCCTTTTTCCATGCAAGTCATGCTCCGTATGACAAGAAGCCACATTCTTCAATATGGGATTGATGTTAAAATTGTAAGGAATGGTAGTATTCCATGGTTGACTTATATTGCTATATTTTTCATCGTTATCCCTGTTTAATAGTCTAGGAGAGACTGACTCAGAGCATAGTTGCTCTATTGCGCTTTTATCTCCTGTATATAAAAGGTCTTTGGCCAAACTCAATTTTCCACATGAAATATTGAATGAATTCTTCACGAAACTGCCAAATGGCCAAAATTCACTGTGTTGGTTGTCCAGTTCCAAGGCATCACTGAACACATCATGTTCTATACTCTGTGAGTGCATAGGAACATGTCCATAACTCAAGTCATCATCTTTTTGGTGTTCATTGATAGGACTAGCAGGATTAATCCCATCATGAACAGAACTTTGGTACGAAAGTAGCCTTGTGGTTACTGAGGAGCATTTTGCTTCACCTGAACTTGCACAGTACAACGAGAACATCGAGCTAGGCATATTATCACAAGTGGTATCAATCTCATCGTCAATATCATCAATAGAACTATATAAAGAAGAGGATTCTGATGATTCCAACGCATCCACTTTGTCTGAAGATTCTTGAGATGTTAAAGAAGCATCATTATCTTTAAGCTCTGCAACCCTAACATTACAAATGAAAAATCAGACTACAACATGCTGTGGTATAGACTTATGATATGCTATATCTAGCTGTCTGCAGATGTAAACATATCGAATAAAAAATGCACAATGAAACACCTTAAAAATGAATGGAAGATGAAAATTCAGATAGAGCTAGCCATCACAATAAAGGTATATCCACAACATACATATCGCAAGCTGGTAGAGCATCTGTGTCGTGATAGAATAGCTCCACATCTGAAACAGCTGTATCTAGAGGGCTTGTACTTATATGAAGAACATTTGGTGCCGCATCAAAAGGAATTACCTGAAAACAAACCTTTTGTCAAATGAATAATTCAAAACATGGTTGTAAACAGAAGCAAAAGTAGCATGAAATGTTCATTTTAGGGAAAAGTTTAAACTTTATTACTGACAGCAAAATTCCAACATAAAATATGCAAGTCCTTTGAGGAAGAAAATGCTCTAAACACAGTCTCACATATAATTAGCTATATGCTGTAACTGAAAATAGAGTGTAATTCAGTCTGTGTAACTAGACCTCAACATTTGTAAAAAAGTGATGGAGCTTCTGTATCATTGATTTGTACATATCATCTCTTTGAAAAATTACAGCTTCCACCCTACTTTTTGAGAAAGTGAATGAATTCATTGAAGAGTCCATGGACATATCAAACCATGGGAGAATTTCTTCCAGATGACTGATGCTATGAGATGCACAAGCACCTCCTCCAGTGTCAGAAAGATTACACGATTCTAGAAGCTTCATGAGCACTTGAAGCTGTTGCCCAGTTCGCAGAAGAGGATGGCATATATCTTTGAGAAAGCATGGTGCAGACACATGATTTTTTCCCTGTTGACAGCAACACATCACAAACGGAATTTAGGCCTAGAATTAGTAAGATTAAATGATAGATGGTTCATATGAATGGCCCTTATACTTGGACTTCTGATGTTAAGCATACCTTATGTTAATAAAGGAGAGAACTTACGCAAAGCTTACCTTTAAGAACAGGGTGAAATCATCTTCTGGGTCTGAAGAACCTCCTTGAGCTCGCTTATTCTTCGCTTGTGTTATGAGAAATTCCTCATAAGGATCATCGACAGAAGCTCGGTAAATCCAGGACTTGATGAAATTGCAATATGGCTCACAAGAACGAACAAAAAGATATTTCAGAAGTCCATAGTGAACTGAATCAACATCCTAAAATTCAAGCGAAACAATATCAGGAATGTTTCAGCATTTCACAAGATAAGCTATCTGAAGAACAGTGATATAAGATATATGACATCCGAATTGAAAATTTCATTACAGAGAAGCTACAATGTTCATATTCCTGCTGTCAGGTAAAGAACAGACTAGCATGAATAGCAGGCAGTATCTTTGCGAATTATTCTTGAATCAGGAGCTCATCAGAGCTATATTATCAGAAGTAGAGATACAAGACAAAGGTGAAAAAATCAGTTTTAAAGAGTTTGTTTCCCCTATCAGAATTCCCTTCTGAATCATAAAAACAAAAAAAAATCCCTGAAAAGCCAAAATGTTTGCCTACCAGATGATATAGTGGCATGTTTCAAAAGGACACACTGAATACACATGAATATATGTAATCTCCAGCTACTGTACAGGTGAATACTGACAGTATCAAAAGAATAAAGATACTCTCAGTGAATCTGAAATGCTCATCCTAATTAACATATACAAATCTATGGCATCATTACTAACATATGCAAATATAAGACATTAGCAAAAACAAAACTATAAGAAGCCATCAAGTAGCACAAGGTCAAGATATTCCTATAGAAGTTGTATGGTTAAATCATAAGATGATTGCTTACACTAAGATGGACATACAAATAGGAAAGCAAATCAGTGCCCCGTGGGAAGTTCTCAAACTCCAAGTTAGCATCAGTGGTCAAACCCTCCTGGCACAATGAAAGACCTGCGAACTTAGGAAAGCAAATATTTCCCAGCGACTTAATATGTCTTCTTAACTCCTCGGTGTGGAGATAAACTTCCAGTAGAGTGACTTCAGAATTAGAACTACAATTAGCTCCATCTGGGGTCATGGAAAGTATATCAGGTTGTCCCTCCAAACGCCTCAGCTTAATTGATGCTGGTAAAGTAGTCAAGGAACAAAAATAACATTCTAGAACCTTTTCAACTGCTGCAGCAAATGCTTGGTTCACTAAACTGTAAGGAGCAGGTTGCTCAGTTTCTTCACTATCAGAAACTTCATGTTCTCGTCCATCTCTACTTCGACACTTCAATTCTCGACTTTGGAAAAGATAAAAGTGCACAAACTTGCACAAGAAGAAAACTGCAAGACCTGTAGTGCGTATGGATTTGAGAATATTCCCTAGAGAGGTAGTACTGGATGAGCGTGACCACACGTCTGCAACACGATGAGAAGTCCTATCAGCCAGACATGAGATGAACAGCACAGAGAGCTCCTCAATCTCATCTAATGATGATTTGACACCATGTAGTGCATGCAAAGCCAAACGAACCAAGGAAGCATCCTGCAGAAGAAAGATGATCAGACTCATCACCAGTAGTCAACTAGCAGTAACATAATGTCACAATTCAAGACTCAGCTTGTCATAATCAATGATCATTTTTCAGGTTAATCCCAACTACCTTTCTTCACATAATAAATCATCGGACAAACACGCTGGCTTTCAAGGACATCAAAATCATGCAATTGTACTTACATGGGTAGATACAAACACAAAAGGGTACTTCTAATTTGTCACCACTTAGGTACCACCCTCACAATCATTCCAAGCAATGAATAACATATTCCTGATGATCTCGTGCTACATTTTCCACTAGTGTTGAACACAATCAACACAGGCATCACATTTTACCTTCACACAATACTCCAGCCAAAGCATCACACTTTACAGATGTTGAAATGCAGCAAAAATCTCATTACTAGCTCCATACCCCCTCTAGCAATTCGAACTCTACTCTCGCGTAAATGCTCAAAATAACACCGAATCAAAGCGTATTAATAGGTGATTTTCACTCACCGGAACCGATGCGAGCTCATAGATCGGATCCCTCGGGGATGGCCCTCCAGGGTTGGCGGTACGGGTGGCACCACTAACTTGGGTGACGGACTCCCAGGTTGCCGGCGGCGTCCACGGGCCGTCTACGCGGAGTGTGGCGAGCAGCGACGAGAGGCTGGAGGCGGCGGCCTCCATGGGGGAATGCTAGTTAGGGTTTATGCCCTCCAATGTGAGCTCTAATTCCGAGCGTGATGGGGACAAGGTGGAGGTAGAGGAGGACCGGTGGTGATGTACTGGTTGCAGCGAGCGGCAGCCAGGTGCAGATCACCGGCGCTAGCTCCGGCGAGGGAGTGGTACGGAATTGCTAGATAGCATTCGGTCGGGACCTTCAGATCCCACTCGAGGATTCGTGCTTCACCCAGTCACCTTCATCTCCGGCGAGCTCTCGTCTTCTCAGGCGACAGCAGGCGTCCGAGTATACTAGATGGGCTAGGGATGGGAGCTGGGTTAGGGGAAGGGGGAAGAGGAGGGGCTTCCTGGTATAGAGAGGCCTGGATGGTGGCAGGGAAGAGAGAGTAGTTAGGAAGCGGCAGTCGACGGCAGCGTCTACGGCGGTGGCGGCCGCAGGAACCGGGCAGGGGTCGGTGGGTCGGGGCGGCGATTATCGGCGAAGGGTTGTCGAGTGGGTGTGGGTGGTGAACTGATGGGTGGGGAGGTGGATATGGGAATGGTGTCTGTTGGATCTCGATCCTACGGTCAGGAAAACGAGTGTCTTGAGGAGGAAAAACGAGTGGGAAGGAGGTCCCGTCTCGTTGCTTGCCGGCGCGCCGTTTCGAAGAGAGAAGGCGGGAAGACGGGAACAGGTCCATCCGCGAGCTGAGTAGGCGAGGCCGATCGGGTACCTCGCCGCCGCACGGTAGCTTGGAGTGGAACTCGATCTGCGCACGGAGGGATGAGCTCGCCGCCGAGGACGCACCGTCGGACAGATCGAGGCCGTCTTCACCACCGCCGCCGCTTGACTCTCCCGCAGCGAGCGCTCCGACGATGGCGACGCTCGGGCTCGAACCTCGGAAGAGGCGCATCGAGCGTGGGCCCGCAAGGAGGGTTGCAAGCCTTCGACGACGAGGCGAGTCGGCCCGCAGAAATGGGCCTGTGCTACGACGCTACAGCGGGAGCTTCCGAAGACTAAACTCTGTAATGGGCCTTCCCTCTTAGACCCATCTGCTTTATTAGATTGCCGGCCCAGATCACATAAGTACTTTCTGTCATGTTACTATCATCACCAAGAAAAGGGGAAAAAAAGGCAGTTATATGCCCTCAAGTCTGTTTTCAGCAAGCTGTAAGGCATTTATCAGTGAGACTAAAACAAACTAATATATCTTTCAGCAAAAGATAAACATTCAGTACGGAGAATAATCTCAGATGGACCGAATTAGAGAAAATTAATCACCTCATGTCCATGATCACAATTCACAAAGGCATTGCATCTGGCAAACACCATTGATAATCATATTATCTGCCTGCTGTTCCAATTTGGCGGCGTCTCTTTTCCTACAGCACAATACTATAATATACTGCACGTTGAAGAGCTTAGACAAGACATCAAGTTAAACATATTATAATTCCATTGCCGGAGTGACCAAACTTTTTCCGTTTCTTGCTTCCAGGTGTGTACGTTGTGTTGTCATCTATACCAATCTCCTCCATTTTACTCGGTGCAGAAACTCTGTCCTCCACTAGGAAAATAAATGGAATAAATGGTTGGAAAGGACCAACATTTTTTTTCTGCTGACTCTTATCAGAGTACTATAAAGTGCCTTTGCTCTTATCTACTTAATCATGCTTACAACATCCTCAAAAGGAGGCACTAAGCAAGAATGTTTGATGCCTTTTTCGCCCAGCTCATACCAAGAAAATCTGGTCGCCTTTGTGCTATGATTATTTGGTGCGTCAGTGCGTGCATGACCTCTGCTAGCTTATGGATTACATGCACCTGAACTTCCTTTCCTATATGGGATCAAATAACGTTATGTTTATCTTGTAAATAAAAACAAGTAAACAACAACGCACTAACATGGATTTGACGCCAAATTCACGGTAAGAAAGCCACAATGCCGTATTGGTAACTTTATGATTAGTGAGCCTTTTTATTCTCCTTGATGCTGTCTACATGTGCCAACTTTAACTTTGGTAAGCAAACATTAATCATCAAGGTTTTTACGTTGATCTTTTTTTTTTTTAATTCCCCACTCCGTCTCGGCTACTCGGACCGGTTGCCGCTCGGAAGTGGCATGCCGCAGAAGCCGCGAAACCCATCGAGAACCGGTTAATCTGGCCGGTTCGATCGACTCGTTGTGGGATTCTGACGTGCACCCGATTAAACCTGTTCGAGGTTCTTCGTCGTACGAGCCGCTTACGGTTCGACCGAGCCCTGATCGCTCACGGTTTGCAGCTTGGTATCTGTTTCTGTTGGCTTTTCGTCGTCGTTTGCTGATCTGAACGCCGCGAGGGTGGCGAGCGTGTCGACGGCGTCCACGACGCCCTCGATCATCGACGACACCTCGATCAGCAGCGAGGTGACCGTGAAGAGCTGCACGGCGTCCATCAGCTGCTGCTGCTGCACCGCCGGCTCCCCAGTCAGCTTGGACGGGAGCGCCCTCACCTCGCTCTGGAGCTCCTGCACGGCGGTGTTCATGTCCGCCACGGTGAAGTCGAGGCCCCGGGACACCGTCGTCATCGCGGTGATGGAGCTCGAGGCCTCCCTGAGCACCGCCGCGCACCGCGTCGCTACCCTAGTGGAGACGTCAGCGAGGTGGCGCTTCACGCTCTCGGGCGCCTGGGGCTCGGCGGAGCGGATGCAGCCGTTCAGGGCCTCCACGCAGTAGGCGCAGTGGCGCATGGCGGCGCCGACGGCCTTGTACTGGCCGTACGGGTGGCGGAAGCCGAACCTGCCGTGCGCTGGCTCCCACCGCGCCAGGTTGGCCTGTGCGTCCTCGGACGCCTTGGAGTTGAGCACGCACTTGTACCCCTCCGCCGTGTTGGCGAACAACGCCGCCGGCGGCCGTCGCTTGTCCGGCTCCTCCTCCCCCTCCTTGAAGTACCCCTCGACGCAGGCCTCCACGGCGCCGGCGAGCTTGTCCATGTTGCGCGCGGTGAGGCGGTGCAGCTCCTGCCCAGCCCACACGGGGCAGATGATCACGCAGACGGCGAGGCAGATGAAGATGCCGATGCCGATGGTGGAGACGCGCTGCTGCGCCATCGCCAGCAGCGCGTTGACGCGGTAGCCCGACACGGTTACCAGGCTGTACGTCAGGATGAAGATGGTCACGCCGTAGTCGAACCGCGCCTTCACGATCGGGATGAACCGCGAGAACGTCGCCGCCGCGGCTGCAACGTACGTACACGCGCATGCAAAATTAAGCACGTTTCGATCGATCAACGTGTAACATTTTTTTTTCCACAGCGAGTAACTGTGGAATGCACGGACGTACACGTGCGTACAAATATACACGCTGATCGAGTTCGGTCGTAGTGTACGTACCAAGAAGAAAAACCGAGCCGCTGCGGACGACCGGCCCGAACCTGTCGCCGGACTTGCTCGCGATCCAGTGCACGCCGAGCGCGACCGCCCCGGCGCTCACCGTCGCTGTGGCTCGGTTGAATCCCTTGTACACACAGCCACCTGCAACGCATGCACGTGCCACATTAGAAATGCCAACAGATTAACCGTACGTACGTACAAGTACGTAAGAGCATGCATTCTGTCTTCCACACCCATTGTACATGTACGTATACGACGTGTCACTTACCAACGGTGTACTCGAAGACGACAACGACCGTCATGACGGCCCACATGGCGGCGCCGCCGACGCCGTCGTACAGGGGCCTGGTGTAATAGAACACGGAGACGAGGGCGAGCGCGAGGCCGACCTTGACGCCGTGCACTGCCCTCCGTGGGTCGTCGGCGCCGATCTTCCAAACCCGCCGGATGAAGCCGGACACCCTGCTCCCGAGCGCGGCAAAGCAAAAAACCAGCCACGCCCACGCCATGGCCACCCGGTCGGCCTCGTGCTCCACCGTCACCGACGCGCCTTCCGGCACTGTCACCCTCCACTCCGGGGCAGCACCACCGCCATTCTGAGCGTCCTTCGCCGCCGCAGCCATCGCTGAATTATGTATGCTGCAGCTAGCTCGTGAATAAGTATATTGGAGCTTGCAGCTTGTAGCTTGTTCACTTCTGTGTTTTGCTCTGTATTTAACTTTTGGCAAATGACGACTAAGTGTATATTAGCAGTGAGATACTGAGAGCTGGGAGCTGAGTTTAGAGGCGAAGAGACCAGCACATTCCAAGAGGGGAATGAAGAAGGTCGGTAAGATGATGCTGTTGCTCTTGGCTTGAAACGGAACATGTCAGTTCATATATATATAGACACGAGAAACGCAAGAGAAAAATTTTTGGTTGGGGACTCTGACCAGATGTTAGGACACGATAGCGTCAGCAGGGCCAGAGGAAAATCGAAGCTTTTGACCGATCTTGCGCACAAGAGCTTCGTGCTAAAAATCGAGGCTTAACAATTATTGCACGCAGGATCGTGAGAAGGAAAGGATGAATGCATGGCTGACCGTGGTATTCCCATTCTGTTCAGAGTAAGGCGTGGTTCTCGTTTAATTGGCTTGTCCATGGATGCAGGGTACAATACTGTTTTAGTATATGCGCTCTTGTCAGCATGTCTTTGATGAAAACGCTGAATGTATATCATGGTACCTCTATTTGTTCGTTAAGTGACTGATTTTTTTTCTTATAACTCGCATGTCTATTTTTCTGATGGGATGAAACAAGTAAGAAACTAAAATTGAAAAAATATATTTGTGCGAATACTTGCCAATATAAAACAACAATATCATACTGAAATTAAACATAGAGACGTATCTAAACTAATATAGGAAATAAAAGCCAAAGCAAACTAAAAAATATACAACTCCACCGTTTGCCTTTTAGCTTAAAAGCTACTACAAAAATTTAAATTTTAAATTTAATTTTGGAGTTAATTTTAGTTTCTTTTTTCATCATAGTTTATTTTCTAACATTTATAAATTTCTAAGAGCACTGTATACAAGTTTTAATTATAAATTATTTTTTGATCGCTGATAATCCGATACGGCTCATAATCAACCCTAGACGAAAGAATAAGGCATGCATGTTTTTATGCTATTCAAATTTAGTTTAATGGCAAATAAGAAAAATCAAACTGATAAAGCGCAAAAATGTTATGATTAATTAACAAAGCATAAAGGGCCATCACAATTGTGTGATTGTACCGGTCGGATCTCTGGAGTTGAGGGCGAACTCCACCTAGTAGATTTGTTCCAATCTCAGCCATCCTTCATAGTTCATATGGCTAATATTATGACACCTCATCCTCTCCTAATTAAATCCCTTAATCAGTGTATATTTAGATCAATTCCAAGCAGCAAAATTCAACGCAATTTTTCAGCATATGCTAGATGGAGGAGAGATGGTGGTGCAAATAATCTTGAAAGCATCAGCTTGAGGTGACGAAGAGCAGTATCTATGGTTGAACTCAAGCTCAATAACCAATTAAGACGACGAGGATACGCTGCTGGTCGCAGCCTCGCAGGGGAAATCAACGATGGTTTCCACTTTGGTGGATGCCGCTAGCCTGCTAATAGCTACTGCATAAAGATTAGAGAGGATAAAGTGCCATAATCTCAGTCGTAGGAAGTAAAGGGTGACTGAGATTGGAGAAAATCCACCAAGCGGAGTTGGTCTTAACTCCAGGAGGATGGGAAAGGATACAGGTTTGGACTTTGGAATGATGCGGTGGCAGTGATGAGGAGGGCGTAGCCAAAGTACTTCCAGCTATGAACGTATGACGTTATAGACGGCCACGGTGCACTCTCCTTGGTTGCCAACGATCTCATAATGCCCATGCTTTAATGGAATCACTGTTCCATTGAAATTCCGTCACTGATCTAGCTTTCTTTGGTATAACATTTATTTCGTCATGAGGTATATTTAGTGACCACTTATATGACTCTAATTTTTCATCAGAGAAAAACTTCTAACACATCACATCCCATAGTGTGATGTGGAGTCATTGGCTCATAACTTCCCTCGGTTATAATTCAAATTTTATAAATATAATTATATGCATCCTAGTTACAAGGATATGTTATAGCCTCCATAGTTGAGTTTCTGCCTAAGATATAATATGTATTAGAAATATAATCACATAAGAATATTTTTTAGAAATTTATTAATGTTATCTTAAACACTAGGTCTTGAAATTTTGCACTGATTTCTATCTGGGTGTTCAATTTTGCACGTTCTAAACAGTATCTAGCAGAAAGAATTTGATATTTGGGTTTCAACATGCTCGTACTACATACCTTTTGATGATCCGATCATGATTATAAGGGGAAGAACCATGTACTTGTGGATGGTTTTGCTTGAGTCTGCTGCACTATTTCCTAGAGGATGTGCTTCACCAAATGGTGCCACGTATTCGTTTGCTTATTAATTGTTTGCAAATGCAGGCGTGGATAATTTACATGTACTCACGCCGCATCCCTGCATGTATGCATGAATGTCAATCATTGTATGCCCGGTTAAGCGACTTGATCTGCCTCCGTAGATGGTCTAATACGGCTGCATAGATGCGATTACACTATTAAGCATGTGCTGGATAGGTAATTTCTCTTATTTCTCGTACATTCAGGAGAGATAATTTTTTCCCCTGCAAGCGAAAAATGTGTGATTAAGTTTTCTCACTCCATGTGAGACGGCTGATGTTTCTGCCAATATCTAAAACAGATTTACCCGCCGGAGCTAAATATTGTCTATCTCAAAAAGACTTCAAAGTGTCCTTACCTTTAACAAAATATTTGTCCCCCACATTGGTCCTTTATTTTAACCAACTCAAATGTATTGATTATACAAAAATAAAATCTAATAAAATGTGAAAGATAAAGAATTTTTTAAGACAGAGGGAGTAGCTAGCAATGGATATCATTATAATCTTTTGTACACTCCATGATTAGACATTGCATATTATTCCTTTTCTTTGATTAATATACTAATTTCTAAGGCCCTAAAATGAATGTTGGCGTTTAATTTATTGTGTTTAGCTTTTCCACTGTCACGATGCGTGATGTTATAGCTTGGATGCTACACTTTTGAAATAACTTTCAGCTGGAAGCTCTCGAGCTAAATGCTAAAGTTTAATTATAAATTATATAAAAAACAAACGTGATTATTCCTCTCTAAATAACATAACTGGTGGATTTTGCATGTACCTTTCCATGTAGCTAGATTTGATTTTAGAATTAGATTATTTTTAAGATAAGGAAAATGATTATATCAGCGGCCTGTGTATTTAGGAAAGTAGAATTGAGTTTGGTATATAACTCTTTTCCCCATAAATACAATTTTTTTATATTTTCATAAATATAATAATTGTATTTTCTAACCTTTTTTATTTTTATAAGTATGGTTTTTATATGATTATATCGTTATAATAATACAGACCCATCATAATTAAATAGTGCATATTTTTTACCTGATTAATTAGATAACCTCTAAATTTCTAAAGCAAACGTAGTGGCTTTTTTCCCTCTCTTTATAATAGATAAAATGATTGGTAAATATCTTTTAATAAATTTGGTCGGTGTTTCATGCGCCTGTTTGTTCCCTAGATTCACACCTTTTTCAATCTAGCATGTGGCAGGAAGCACGTGAAACGTATACGTGCGTACTGCTCAATTACATTTAGCTAGGCATGAGTTTTTTAACGGAATGTAACTTTGTTTTATAGGTTAGCAGTTGTACTTGTAGTCTCGTAGTCCTAGATGCAAACCAAGCTACTCTCTCTTTTTTTTATATTTACGTTGTTGACTTTTAGATTAATCATTTATCTTATTAAAAAATTATATAATTATCGCTTGTTATAATTTATTTATTATTAAATATATTTTATACATGATTTATATATTTACATTTTTTATAAACAAATTTAAATGAGATGAATGATTAAATGTATGAAAAAAATCAATGAAATTAAACATAAAAAAATCGAAAAGAGTACTACTAAATAGTAGACAAAGATTATGGATCTTATATTTCAATAACAAATAAAATAAATACTCAATTTTTTAGTTAATTGTGTAGTGTGTGTATATATATCATACTTCCTTAACGTATCGAAATAAAGACTACCAAGTTAAAAACCAATATAAAAGGGTAGAAGTAGACATATCCATACATCACGCCATAGAAGAAATATGATACTAATCGATTAAATGATAGGTATTTAGATCTTAATTGTCATATAAAAGGACAAGTGAAGAAATCAACAACAATCAGTTGAAAGACATAAGTTCAAACATTAAATTCCAAACTTTTGTGCAAAATAGTATTGGCCGCTATTGCACTTATCAGGCCACTATTTGGAGTTGCTATTGTGGCCGCCATCATAGCTATTTATACTATCATCCAAAACTATTACAATACTACCCCATAACTTTTCTGCAGCTAGTACAATTGACAGCGAAATGTTGCTCTTAGTTAAACATTCTTGTCACAGTAATGGCGAAGATCTAGCTTATCGGTTGAGGCAATTCTAGAGGCTGGAGAGAACGGAAGAAGAGACCGGGAGCTCTCGTACCATCCGTGCACGGTGCACCATATGGTCTTACGGGTGCCAAGCCAATAACAGCGTCTGCTTTGCCATGCAAGTCAATTTGCCTTGTGTTTGTTATGTGCCCATCATATACTATCTATTGTTTTTCGGGTGGTACGGCAGAACGACGAGAGATCGACAGTTCAACAGTGCCTTCCCCCCTATCAACAGCCGTCCGATCCTATCCTCGATGGCATCCAACCGTTCGTTAGTCGTCCTTATCCCTTGACGTGCCAACTGCCGATCCCCCCTCTTCCACTTCCAATCCGATCCTCACCGCTGCCCTCGCGCACCTCTCGCCACCGCCGCCGCCTTCCGGCCGTCCCGATCCCACCGCCTCCTCGCGGAGCCAGCCGGCTGCGGTGCCGCGCCTTCCCGTCGAGCTCGCGGACCCAGCCGGTGCTGCCGCCTCCTCGTGGAGCAAGTGGCCAGCGCTGCTGACTTCCTCTAGAGCTCGCGCGGCCAGCCGGTGCCTCCGTCTCCCTGTGGAGCCAGTGGATAGCGCTGCTGCCGCCTCGCGAACCCAGCAGTCGCCGTCCTTTCCTCTGCTCCTTTCCCGTCTCATGGAGCCTCAGTGCCCCAAGATTTGTGTCGAATCCAGTTGACCATGAGCACGCTGTAACATTAATACCAAAAGGTGAAGCTTGCCGTGAGCGATGGCAGCCAAAGCTCCTCCCGCTGATAGGTAGGAGTTCTCGAATTGATCCGCCAGTTCACTTTACAGTCCTCCGTCTCATTGCTTCCTTTCGTACGAAGTTTGCATGACGGGCGGCATGTCTCTCTGCTTGATTTTTCTGTAGAGCATGGCCAATCAGGTCTGAAGACCAATTTGGGGGGTCAGAAAATAGAAATGCTTTACCTACAATATTACTTTACTTACGATGCTTTGAGAATCCACCGTTAGAAGGCCATGTTCCGTTGATTCAGAAGCTATTTTTGTATGTGCAGGTCTGCAGCTACATGGAAGCACAAAAGGGATCACATATATGTTGTGTTTGCTAACCTTTACCTGCAAATACATCACTTCGAATGTAGATACCCGTTCTATGTTGCTTTATATGTTAATTACCTTGATTGAATTAATGTTTATTGCAGTGATTGGCATGGCAAAGTACAATCATAATTAGTGACTGAAGCTAATTCACTAGCCTTTTATGCCTATGTATGATCATAAAAATTTCTGCAGGGTGCATCAGCCAAGCAAAAGGTATATGAGCAGTAATGGCACATTTCTTAGTGAAGAGATTTATCAGTTGAATGTCAAAATCCTCTCTCTGTCCATATAGTGGCAGCTAACTAGCGTTTCTAACTTAGCTAGGAGAAATGTGCATTTCTATCTTAGCTAGGGTGAAGTGAAGGAGATATGCACATTTCTAGCTTAGTCCATAAAACAGATTTTGACATTATAACCGGTCTCAATATTAGAGACGCACCTGTTACTGTTCTAATTCTTTTTCAACCAGATAGCCTGATTAGCTATTCTTACTAATCTTTTTTTACAAACTTAATTTTCTACCTGTATTATACAAAAATTATTTAGACAAATGAATATTTACACCATCAGATGTAAAATGCTATGTACACTGCTTGCATAAGTCAAGGAAAAAAATGCCAACTCCGTTCAAGTTCCCCTGACCAATACAGTCTGTATTCCTATTCTGCTTGATTTTTAATCTTATGAACTTCTAATGATTCTATGATAAGGTTTATTTTTGTATATCATAGTTATCCATCTTGCACTGCGTTTGCTGAATAATACACACATAATTTTGTATGAGAGCATAACTGCATAATTGAGCCTAATTTTTGTAAACATCATCCAGTATGGCTTGTGAGTTACATTGGTAACAATTAGAAAACAAGGGGCATTGTTATACTGCTCTCTATGCTCTCAGGTAATTGTTTTTGTACATTGTATTTGACAGCCTTTGGGTCTACTATTTGAGCATGAAGACATTTTTCTGTTGGTGCTACCAAGTACGGAAGAATTTGTTCCTCCATGTGTTGCATGTGCCTCTTTATCAGTGTGATGATGTGAATTGAGTATTCATGCTCTGTGAGCCTTTTTAATTAGCTAATGGAGGAAATTGTTCTCTCACCATTTCAATAGTTTCATTATGTCCTGGATGATTGAATTGTGCCCATTTTAGTGTAAGTTTCTACTTTATTTACCTCATCAAGATAGATTGTTTCTCATTTATCTTGAGATGCATTTCAGATGGCATTTTAAACCAGTATGTTCCGTTTTTATCTAATAAACAAACAAATGTCATGTATATATAAATGCGTGCCACAGTTAATACATTTTTTCATTATATTCGTAAATAATATTCTATCGACTAGCAAAAGATTCTAATAACTTTTTATTTATTTTTAGCATGCCCGCGGCAACGCACAGGGTCCAAATTAGTTTCACAGAAATACAGCGTTTTTTCTGCATGGCACTCGGTAGCACTGCTAGGCTGCAAGCTAGAGCTAGTAGCTTCATACTCTCGATCGAAAGCAGTACTGCAGCTTGTTAGCGTCGTTGAAAAGTTCGAACATGTGATGCCTCCCTCGTATAACAATTCGATCTCTCAAATTTCAGATGGGGAAAAGTATTGCTACATGTTAGAACACATGGAAATGGATTTTTTTTTCTAAAAGAGAAATTTTACGGTACACCAAGAGATACCATATCTTCTAGCACTATATTTTACACTATAGAATTTTACATTACAGAATATGGTACCTTCGGGTAAGGATAATTGTCCTTTTAAACACCCAGGAAGACCTATTGGTACCATAAAAAAAGCCTTGACAAATCTATGATCAGAGTTAGGGGCGAATCCAGCCTGGTGCATCGGTGTCCTGGGACATCAATGATGTGCTGTGATTTCACTGTAAATTACTGTTTATATAATGTTTAAATGTGATATAATGACTAATAGCATAGCAGAGGAGACACCAATATTTTTTTTAGCCTAGATTCTCGTCCTTATCCTTTCCAAACCTATGTATGCATTGCCCTAGCCCCTAAGTTCATACCAACGGTGAAATGATGTATATAGTACTGAGCTTACAAAAGCTATTAGATTTCTTTTGTATAGCTAAATTTTAAAAAGTAGAATTATATTTGATATATAACTCTTAAATACAACCGTATCTTAACTAGCTTCTCAAAACACAATTTAAACCGGCCGCGCAACTTTTGATGTACTTGTGTTGCCTCGTTTAGTTTAGCATAGTCTAGTTAGCAACTTCGGTTGACTACAAGCGGTGGCTTTTTGACGTTTAAACTTTGTACTGTCTTTTTTTCCCTATCTTAACTACATCAGCAGACCTCCTGTTTCCACCATTTATAAGAAAGTTATATATTGTATATAATTATAATGTACCGTTATAAACTAAATTCACCATAATTAAACAAGGATAGATCTATTGGGTGAATATTAGTGTGCCTGAACCACGTGCGAACGCATTTGGTTTGGCGCATCGACACCGCGAGGAGCAATCCAGAAAGTTCAAACATAGAAATTTTATGCATATAATTTTTTTACTCGGAAACTTTTAATTTATACATATTCTACCATTTTAAATCGGAATCTTGAACCAAATTTAAATATATAAGTTTTTGTGTACAAACTTACCAGAAAAAGGAAATCGTGGTTGGAACCAGACGAAAAATGCACGGAGGGATGCGTGCGTTGGCACGGTTGCTTTTTTTATTAAACAATACATATCATACATATCGTTCTCTTCTATAGCATGATGATTTATTGGACTCCACAACGCAATACAAATGGTGCTTACCTCTCTTTATAATAGATATTGACAATAGAAATGACTAACGGTCACAGAGCTGGCAGATCTTATCCGAGTCTCAAAATTCTCTTATGCTAAATATTTGTTGCTCTTAATAGCAATCACATGTAAACTACATGTGTTATCTTCCTTCTGCTAAGCTAGGTAGGGATTCAGATTGAAGTTAATACTGGGATCATCAATCGCATGATGAAAACCCGGGAAAAATGCAATTATTTTGGTTTCGTGCTCTCGTCATTGCTGTATGATCCCAGATGGGACATCTGGGAGCGAACGAGATCGACTGAGACAAATGGATGAGGTTAGGTTTTTGGTATCCTAAGAAGTTAAAGAAAAACAGAAAAATTAGGAAACCGGGAGATTATTAGGTCGCTTTCTATTACAGTCAGTGATTAATTAGGTCTTCGGCATGATAAGCACTCAAGATGACGTTGCTAGTAGTGCCAAGTGGCTGGTTGTTGTGATCAATGTTCAACTATCAGCACACTGACCAATAAGTGGCAGGCCATAATTTACCAGTCGAAAGCGAGATTTTTATAAGTAAATTTATCTATTTCAAAATATATCAATTTACAATAAATATGTGTGTGTATATATACACACACACACGAGTGTCTGTTTTTAAACAAATCAACAACCCCATCATCAAAATCACGCCTATAGAATGTGAAATAAGCGGGCATACGGGCCAGGATCGTTTATGCAGTTAATTAAAGTATATATATACCGATGAGTATATGTTAATTTATAGCGTTAATCAAGAGATATATATCCTTTAGTGCAAGTGTTATATAGTAGCTCGCAATATCTCCAACGCATACCTAAACTAAACCTCAATGATCAATTATCAAGTTCGTGCTAGCCTCAAACCAATCCGGTTATCTGATATGATCCCATTGTCTAAAGTGAGATCTCTGCCTTTCTAATTATAAAGTGATTGGTGTCGTGTTTCATGAACTGAATGCAACATAACATATAAATACTCGAAAAGATCTTAATCAGCTAATCCTGCTTGAAATTAAACTGATACCAGAAAACAAAAATGAAAATTAATGGCATATTGCAGCGTGCGACCTCTTGGAGATTACGCAAAGTTGGGTAAAGCGCACAAGCATTTCTATCTACCTACAAAAGGAAAGAGCACTAAACTTTCAGCTAGGGGTAAGGTAAGGTCAGCCTCTCTCACTAAATTAATCCTCATAATATGTGATCATCTTATATACTATGCTCCTACCTACTGGTGGTACTTTATATACACTGTGCTTCTTACATCATCACAAGTACCGATGGCAAGCACCTGACACGTGTCGTTAGTCTACGACAGGGAACAACGCCTACGTGGAGCGACTCAAGGTGTGATAGATTGACGAGTCACGCGCACATGACGAGCTGGATGCTGTTACAGCCTCAATTACGTATTGTGTTTGTATTGTATATTGTACGTAGATTTAGAAGTCATATACATCTCTTGGAAAAGTTTAACCCACTACGAGGCTAGTTGATGGACATGTTTAGGTGGGCGATGACACACATGCCTCCCAAAAGTTAGATCCCAAGAAATCTATGTTTTAATTCAAATAAATGCATTTCAACATATTTTAGGATCTCCTCACTCCATTTTTTAAACTTTCCCCTTCCTCTACTTATTATGGCTGAAACGGAATTATTTTTCTTCTATTTTAACAAGTGTTAGCTTCTATATTTTAATAAGTGTTAGCTGATAATCATGTCCACTCAAAGAACCTTAGCCTGTAACGAAGACAATGTTAATGCATGTTCTTGAAGATTCTATTTTTTGGCTTAGTAAAAAATTAATTACTACATCAGGATACATTACTTATTCCAATTTAATAGGAGCACGGCCACCATTTGTCGTCTAGTGAGCTTCCTTAGCACAGCAATGGTTAGGTACAATTCCTACTCATTCTAGAGCAGGACATAACTATAGAGAAGAGCATGCTAGATTGATCGATGGCTCTCTTGATGCGGGTAGAGGGACACTAGACCTTGACACAGATATAGAAAGAGAAGCGTTGGTGGAGGTCCTTCTTAACAAATTGTAAAATAACTAGCGTTAAATGAAAATATAGGTCTAGCTAGCCTTAGTGCATTGGTCAATATTTTACACATAAAAAATAAAATCACTCTATTATTTATTGACATTTTCTAAATATATAAGGTTTGTTTAGCCCGGGCATTAAATTATTCGATCAGCCTGCCCACTACTCTACCTACAAAGTTACAAGGCCAACAAGGCGTAACAGGTCAAACTTTTGATTAAGTTGATTAAGATGGTAGGTACACAAGCTAACAAGCTAGAAAAGGAAAATTAAACACACCACTATATGCATTTTGGCATCCTAATTAAAAGATATTGTGGTAATAAAGTGGTAAAAATGTAAGACCAAGTGGTTGTCTAATGCCATATTGTCAACATGCCGCTTAAAACAAAGTGCTTAATGTTACGCACAGTGCTTGACTATATAATACTATTTGTGTATTTGCATTAGTTCTACAACCGCAACACTAGCTAGTCTGCTTGTGATTCTCGTGTGTCTATAGAAAGTATATACCGGGTTGCTTACTTTATGGTCACGATGAGTTGTAGTTGTGTTAACATAAATAGATGCATGGACACCATTATTCTGTTTTACATCAAAATGTTGGCAATTTTCCATTTAACTAATTTAATCCTCTATGTTCTTTTTGGCTGCCAAGCTGGCCATTGCCTGCATATAGCAAACATTTCTTTATTATTGAGCCCCTCAGTTGAAATCTCTAGCCATTTTGGTAATAAACCAAATACTGGCGAGCATGTAACAAAATAGTTCGCTGCGGAACTAATAGCATCTTCATCAAAAACCCTTAGCCTTCGAACGGGAGCTAGCTAAGAAAATAAAGTGAACCAAACAGTATATTGAACTTTTAACTTAGAGCAAGTTTAATAGTAGAGCTATGTACTGATTATACTGATTATAAGTATATCCAAAAATGGTATTAGAACTAACAAGTATAATAAGTCTCTATTTTTATCCACCTCTTTCTCTCTCCTCCATTTGACACATCTCTTTTAAGCACAGGCAGATTAGGTTGGCCCTTGTACGAGGGCCAGTACTCTTTCTTTTCTCGTCTCTCTCCTCCGCATATGTAAAACTAGTGATTTAAGCAGACTATAAGTCTCCTTATTGTACTTTCTCTTAGACATACAGTTAGATATTTCCATGGCATAACGTATTAAGGCGTAGGGACTAAATTTGCAAGAGTCGGGTAGTCAGTCCTTTGTCCTACGAGCCTTCATGAAGTGGGGACCATGAGCTCATAGGGGAGCTTCGACGACTCCAATAGTAGAAGAGTACAAGACTTGGCGCGAGATCAGTTATCTTGTAGTGACGTGCTTTTTTCCGCGATTTATCAAACAATGTCTTTGATAGTCAGATGGTCTACCATTCTATCAAAGAATCCATCACTCTTTTCATTCCCTACTTCCTTTAAGCTAAACCCAACCTATATTCCCGCTACCGCCAATGATGAAACGGCTATTCCACGTAACATAAGAGATGCAGCCGAGAAATTTTGATTGGATTTTGTGGGGAATCACTCATTTGAGTAGGGTACACTCCCCTCGGTGATGCAGCAGAGAAAGGCTCATATGCCCAACAAATCCAAATTGTTTTCGTTTGACCGCAGCATAGATGCACACCAAAGGTATTTGTAACTCCCATATGCAACAGAAAACAGCTATGGGGCAGGAGTACAAAAGAGCACTCTTCTCAGGTACACGATCAGAGCCCGTTGTTGGCTTTTTGATGTGCTGCTAGGCTAAATTACTAAAGGAGAGGTACCTGCTTGTTTGAAAGTGGAGCTTGTGATGTTGGTCAGCATGGATTAATTATCTCACAAGAACTTTCAGCGTCGCATGCCTGATTGCCTTCACGTACGTAACGTACCGTCTGTCCGGAAACTGGAGCTAGCTGATCTCATTTCGATCTCTTTGCAAGTGCGCGTGGCTTTGCCACGGCAAATGGTCACTCTGTTTTGTCGGATGGTAGAATTAGGTAGTCACCCAGCTCCATGATCTTATTTAACCAAGGAGCAAAAGGGGTGTGTGTGTAAAGTGGACGGTGGTTGAGGTGTTGTGCTGTGAGAGCACTTATCAGTTACTGCTCCTGTATCATCGTGCGATGCGAGCATGCGATGTTAACATCCAAGTGCTTCAGCTAGCACTGATCATCTTCGGGTTTTGAAACGCATAGCCGCCTATGATAAACAAGGTAAAAAAAAAGGCGGAGAGTTACCGTCAGGTGGAGAGCGGCAGTAGTGCAGCTGTGCAGGGAAGAAAGGACGCCGCGCCGTTGCTCGGTGGACTAGCTGCTATAGCTAGTGGAGTACGCGGGCGTGGCGTGAGGAACTGCCGCCATCGGGCGGCGCATGCGCCGATAGAGGAGAGGACCTGACGACGCGCGTGTGATCCGGGCGGTGACTGCGCGCGCGTAGGGGACGCGGGACGGGCGAACCATTGGATCGGAGTGCTAGGCTTTCGAAGCCGCGCGCCGTGCGGGCCGGGTGAGCGCGGCCGAGCTGCACTCGTTGGATAGGATAGGAAAAATCTTCTTTCGATTATATAGATCGAGTCTGATTTACCTCTTAACCATAAAATTTTACGTATGGGCTCATTTTGCATGCATGCTCTAGTGGTTTGGACATGGTTTTACTCTACGTGGCAAGTTAACGTTGTTTTTTTCAGACATGCTGATGTGGTGAATTGATATGCCAATTCTACCCAAAAATTAAAAAAAAAACTATGAAAGCCTATATGTCAATCATAGCACTTACTCCTCTCTTTTTCTTCTTTCTCTTCATTTCCTTTGGCTTTATCGGCAATGGAACACCTTTGATTAGGGCAGGCTTTACCGGCATTGGAACAACTCTTTGGGGCACAACGGCAGTGAGAGGCGTCCTATGGGAGCTTTGAGCTCCTCACGCATGGTTCGAACAAGGTGCCAACGAAGGCGACGGTTGGGGTCCTCGATAGCGGTCTAAGCTCCTTGTTGCTGTGGCTCCTCACCGTGCTAGAGAAGAGGGGAAAGAAGGAGCTCCTCATCAGCTTGCTACTCCTAGATTCTATGTCCCAAGTACTAACGTCTTGGTTGCTGGCGTCGTTTGCTATCCTCCACTCTAACAAGAAAAGAAAGAGGGGGAAAGAGATGAGAGAAGGATCCCTTTCTGGTGGATGTGGGATCTCCTTCCTAGCGACGAGGCTATGACCTCCAAGCACTAGTGCTGTGACTGGTACTCTTCGTCACTACCGCCATCTTACCAATCACTGCCAACGAGTTTAGCTCTTATCTTCGTCCTTTCCATACCTCCCATGCTTCGGGCCCCATTGAACACCTGACCATCACTAAGCTTGGAGACATGAGGGAAGCAACTATGCGAAGCTCATCTTTTTCGTCCATCTTCACCTATGCGATCTCTTGGTCCTCTCTGCCACCACTATCACGACATCTCCACCACCAATAAGCCTAAAACCAAAGTAAAAGGTCGCATCTTCCTTCCCCTCCTCCATCTTCTCTCCTCTCTAGGTGAGTGACTGGCTGGCTCCTCACTCGTCGCATCTTGATATCCCTACTTATCATGGCCTGTGATGCTAAGAGAGTTAGAGAGAAAGAGAAGAGAGAAAAGAAAGGAGAAAAATAAGAGTGGTCCGTACAGTTTTAAATTTTATTATGACATTGGCATTTCGAGAGAAAATCAGACTCATTCTAGTTGAGAGTCTTAATGGACTTTTTAGATAGGAAAACATACGGGTGTCGAGGTGTGGCTGTACCGCCGTAGCCTGTAGATGGGCATTGTGCTGCTTTGAAGGACTTAAGGTAGCCTTCGGCCTTGTTTTGGCAGCTCGAAATCCCGGACCATCCAAGTGTGTGGGTCGAGATTTCAGTACAAAAATGCAGCCCATATGGCATGGATGGGCGGGGACTGAGGCCCATCCAAGGGAAGCCTAAAAGCGTTGTCCTCCTCCTCTCGTTCTGTCTTAAGCCTTAACGCTGGTTCATCTGCTGCCCTTTCTCAGCGATCGGCCAGAACCTCGTATCCTTCCCAGTTTCTGTTTCATGACATTTGCTGCAGCCTGCAGGACTATTTTTCAGCACGTGGAAGGTGGAAACGCAGCGTGCAAAACCAAGTGACTATTGGCAAGGCAGGCCATCCGCCCGTGCGGGCCCTCGGCGCGTTGCGTCGATGAGCGAGGGATCGGGCATGGTCACGGGCTCACGGCCCACGGCACGGCTGCCCGTCCGGGCGGTGGTGCGGCGGCTGTGAGGTACTACTACAGTAACAGCACACAGCTTCACGGGTTGGCTGCTCCTCTTTCCGGAAGGGGAAATGAAAACCACTGGCTTGTTCTTTCTGGTTGGCTTTTGTGACTGCAACTAAACTATAGCAGAGGTTCACAACTTTGGTTGCTAGGCTTGTATGTAGTGTTGACTGCTAGTACACTGGCCAACTCCTTCTAGATGGCAACCTTGTAAAGACCGGTTGCTTGGTGGCGTGCTATAAAAAATGGGAGTGAAACTCTTTTTGTTTGCTCTGTCCCTGCTAGTGTGCTCACCACTTGTTGAAGGCCGCATGCTCCAGCTGACCAGCCGCAAGTCTCCATGCTTACATCGGACAGAGAAGAGATAAGGTCAAAGGCTCCGATATGCTGCCACCAATGTTTTTTTTTGTATGCTGTTTGTGGGATAATCACATAATAATACGTTGCTACAGACGCATTAACTTAATAAATTGTCCGTTGTCCCTTTCCCTCTTCAACCATCAGCGTTAACAAGTTTCAACAACCTGCGCTGTCGTACGATGCCAACGTGAAATTAACGGAGATTCGGATGGCCTTTCAACCTTGTGTGGCATGCGGCTCATCAGTGGCAAATGATTCGTTATTATCCTTTGAACGTCCCAAGCTCCACAGATGCACGAATCATAGAACTATGTCTCTATCAGTCCCATCGCGGAACACCACAAAGGACTGAACCCCACGGTGCCCACCTAGTCAAAACTGATCTGAATTACTAAATACCCGACCAAACCAGGGCGAGAATAACAGAAGGATTTTTTTTTTGTCGAGGAGGAGGAATATCTTACCTTGGACAAAATAAACAATATCTATCCAAAAAAGGGAGAAACTCATCACCTCAGCAGTCGACAATTGAAAAAAGAAGACGCAAGGTCTGCTCACTTTATTGTTAAAATTAACCTTACCAAAATTTGGTAACACATTTTAGCATTATAAGGTAGCAATGGTAAAAATATATTTAGTTTGTTACCGTACCAAAATTTATTAACGTTGAAAATGTCAAATGGCAATATACGTGCTGAAATGGTAAAACCTCAAGGAAAATCAATAGCAGAGCAGCCACAGGACGGCCCAGGAGGAGTCCAGCCCAAGTCGGCCACTCCGCCCGTCACACTTGACCCGATCGCTTCCGCTGATACTCACTGCTCTCCTCTCCTGCTGCGTGCGCCGGGCGGTGTCACGGGGTGGTGCGCGTCGCGGCACAGCGGCACAGCCCGGCGGTCTCCTCCCCATTGCGTTTTTTTTTTCGCCCCCCATCTTTGAACCTTCTCCGTCTTCCTCCGCTCCGCTCTGACCAATAATCTGGCAAAGCCCCCGGTTCCCCCCCCCCCCCCCCAACTTCCCCTATATATCCCCTCCATTCCAATCCCACGGGCTCAGGCCGCCGCATCAGCAGCATCTCGCACACAGGCGCCATCCAGCCAGCTAGCGAGAGAGGGAGCAGCCAGGTCACCAGAGAGGGGGGATTCGGGGATTCGGTTCGGTCATCGCGATGGCGAAGCTGTACGTGCAGGCGTTGCCCCCGGCGGATCTGAACAAGAACACGGAGTGGTTCATGTACCCCGGGGTGTGGACGACCTACATCCTCATCCTCTTCTTCTCCTGGCTGCTCGTCCTCTCCGTCTTCGGTTGCACCCCCGGCATGGCGTGGACGCTCGTCAACCTCGCCCACTTCGCGGTAACTAAGCGACGCTCCCTTTAGCTACTTCTCTCTGGAATTCGGATTAGGATCGCGCGGTCGGTTGCTCGGCTTGGGGCGAGCTCCTCTGGATCGAGGGCCGGCGGTTCTTAGTAAGTTTAGCTCGCTCGTTCGTATCACAAAGGTTTGGAATTAGGATGCATCGGGATGCTGCAGCTGGATGTTGCCGGTTAGCTGCCTATTGCATTGGCTAGCCGAAAAAGGGGGAGTATTCCGCAGCCAAAGCTGCTGGGTGTTGGCATTGATGTTCTGCCGTCCTTCTGACACAGTTACTCGCACAGCTAGAACTATCTGTAGATTATGGTGAATAGAATTCAAAGCTTCTATGGCAACCTACACCAGCTTTCTGACGTTTTAGGATCTTTATGCCTCAACCCTCTGTTAATCCAAAACGAAAATTTTCTTGTTGTCAGTATGCAGACATGATAGTATCAGTAATGAGGGCCCCTGCATATTGTCATTTCTCCATAAGTTGGTTGAAACAGTTGTATGGCCCTGCTTGATTTGATTCTGAGTATGGTCATAGTGGTGGTGTGTAGTTAACTGCAAACATATTGATAAATGATCAAAATGCTATTTTGATCCTGTATATAGATATGCATTTCTGAATATGCTTTGTTCAGTAATCACATAGTGTTCAGTTCATCGGTAGTGATGCATACGAGTGGTATGGACTATCTCCTTTTCATGTGCAACTATGTAACAGGACAGCAGTGTGAAAGTTGTATCACTATTTGCAGTTAACATCTTGAAATTTTTGTGTTGTACTGAAATATAACGTGCATTTCGTTTCACACAACATTATAGCTGGCGTTTCTTTTATTACGAGATTTATCCAACACCAAATTATAACACATGCTTTGCTGAAGTTTTCTAGAGTAGGATTCACTTGTACTGTAGTGAAAAAATCCTAGACTTTTTTAGGACACAGTAGCAATGTTTTTTCATGAAACGATGGACATAGTTACACAAACTTCCACCTTTCAGTTAAAAGGCATAAATTGAAACTTCTCTTAGATATTTAAGATCCGAGTGGTGATAGTTCAGTTGAGTTTGCTCTGATGACTGCAGTATAGTTGTTGCTTGACATAGTGAGAACTGACAAAACTGCATTGGAATCAACTGTAGAAGAAATAAAGATTTCCTTCCCTATTGCTACTGCCTGCTCACTGAATCTTCATTGCAGATCACATACCACTTTTTTCACTGGAAGAAGGGAACTCCGTTTGCAGATGACCAGGGGATGTATAATAGATTGACTTGGTGGGAGCAAATGGACAATGGAAAGCAGCTTACTCGCAACAGAAAATTTCTGACTGTGGTTCCTCTGGTCCTGTAAGAATTAATCTGATGCAATTGATTTTCCTCTGGTCCTGTAAGAATTGACTATGATTGATTCTACATGGTCATTAAGTAGTAAATAATTTCGGGCTTTCAGTAGGTATGCAAGGAATTAACATATAGCTCTGGTGTTTGTAACCTGGATAGTCACAGTAGTATACATTTTTAAAGATTGGGAGTAAGGTTTGCGTCTGCTTCTTGGAACAAACTAGGTCTTGTGGTCTTGCTCTTGCCACCTTTTAATACAAATAAGGACTTGTCTTTTAGCCCCAATTCCAGGTTGTGTCTGGGAAGAAAGTTCATATCTGCATCTGGGAAGATTGTTAAGGCACATGGTTATTCTCTTTGCTAACAGTGGTTGAATTATATTTTATTTACGAGTGGACTGGCTGGATGAACTATGGTAGTTACCCTTTACGAATTATAGTAGACATTAGAGTATGAGACAATTCAATGCCCTCTATAGTAAGACTATTTGTTCTGAAAGCTAGGTTGCACTAGTTAGTGGTTGATTAGCTTGAAATACACACAAACCATAACTCATGGTTCTAGCTGGCGTTTGTTCCCAGACATGGAAGAAGAACCTCATGTTCTTTTCCATAACTACAGGAATCAGTTTCTAGCTGTATTTCATATGGGCTAACATGCACAGTATATCTCCATCACCCGAGTGCCTTCTGAGCCATGCAGCTGTACATTGTTTGTTTATATTTGTCTAGGTTTGGGCTTTGCCCTGAATTCACTGATGTTTCTGTGTACGATAGATTATTATTGCAGGACAACTAAATAGAGATGGACCATTCCATGCAGATTCTATATTTTGTGTTGCCTCACTTTTCCTTCTAGCTCAACTTCTGCACAAGTATTAATGCACCACATCTGGTTGTTCCACATGCATCTTTCCTGTTATGAACAGGCATTGTAGGTTGTACTCGCTTAGAAAAACATAAAAATAAGACTACACATTTAGTTTACTTAGGTGTTATCTCTAAAAATACTGGACTTGCAGTATCCAGCAACAAAACTCTGCTGCGGCTGCAGCCAGCTGAGCCGAGCACGCTCATTATCACTCTCTACAGTTAGCATCTGGTGGTTTAACTTCTTTTTTCTTTTCTTATGTTTTGTTTAAAGTGCTTCTAGTGACTAGTGGTTTGGTATTTTGGGGAAATATTTGGTCTAGTTTGTGCTTGTCATGGCTGGCACTTCTGGGGAACATTCAGATTGGTTTGCTCCAAAATTAGTTTCACATAGAGGTTTTCTCTAAAAATAGTCACTCTACCCTTAGGACAATATGTTTTTTTATAGTCAAGTCTCTGGTTTTGCTTAACTTGCCGGACGGTGTCAAATAGTTGCATGAAACTTTTGTATCACATAGACTTACACTCAGGATTCATTTTTTCTTCCTCATACCTCCTGACAGGACAGCAATTTCTTTGTTCCCCTCTATTGATTATCTTCTTTTGTTTACCATTATGATCTCCAGCATTAATTATGTGGATGGTTTCTCTGTTCCTCTGCAGATACTTGATAGCCTCGCACACGACAGATTATCAACATCCTATGCTCTTCCTTAACACAATTGCAGTCGTTGTGCTGGTTGTTGCAAAACTACCAAACATGCACAAGGTCCGGATCTTTGGAATCAATGCTGGCAACTAGGTGGCAGCATCCCACGGTTTGTTATCACTACCATGCTTCATTTGAGTGGCAGGAACGGTATACCTAGTTCTGAATTGGATAACCAGAATGAGTAGTTTTTAAGAGCTGTTAGTCGATGACATGTAATCATTGTACAGAGCTAAAGGCATGGAAATGATGTTGTTCAGCATCTAGTGAACACAACTTCTTTAGGCTCTTATCGCACCGGAAAGAATCTTCTTTTCACTGTTAATGTTGCTATATACATATGCTCCCCTTAGTGTATGTCAGTTGCCACATGCACAGCCTTCTGCTTTATGGAGAGTTTCTATCTTTTGTCTTCGTAATGTGAGCTGGAAAGACAAGATGCCTATGCATTTCGCCATATCCTCGGGGAATAATGAGTAATCTGTCGGAATCAATTTGAAACAGTTTTTGTAATACTCAAATAAGTTGAAATAGTCTAGAGTTAAAACCCAATAATAATCTCTATTTAATTACAGATTTTTAGCACCTATATCTGTTTTAAATTGTTTCATGTTAGTTTTAGTTTTTCTCTATCTATTTTTATATTATTAATTTGATTTAGAATTTCGCAAAGTACCGTTGTCTCTAAGAGTCTACCAAACTATCTCAACAGATAAGTTTTTCTTTGAGTTGATTACGTATATCCTCGTTTTAAATTTGATTTATTCTTATATGATTATAAATCAAAATTAATATATATATTTTTATAATACTTAGTTGTTGAACATAATGTGTTTTTAGATTAACATTCTACTCTATATAGTATATCTAATTATTATTCTATGTTTTTTAATTTCTACGGTATTCTCTTATCACAAAGGATACTGACACCACTTTAGTCAGCTTGCTTTGATTATATAGTTAATATCCATATCAATATACTCATCTATCTGTAACATCGATACTATATATCGACAAATGTTCTTGTTAGACACTACTTAGCCTCTTAAACTCACATCTTCTTTGTCGCATACGATAGTGCTAAAGTCATATTTTAATTATTCAGTCTTAGTTCTATCTAATCTAAAACTTTTGAACTATAAGTCTATCGTCACAACTCTGATTTTCTATTTATTTTTAAAATTATAGCCCTAGTAGTGGTTTAACTTGGGGATGCAGAACATGGGTTAAGAACCCTTCAAACCAAGCCGATGGATGACAACATCACAAATCAAACAGTTGCCAACTAACTTGATTTGCTGATGCTGTCTGGAGGAAGATTTGACATGCCTGGGCTAGTTGGTCTGTCAACTTTGCACTTCAGTTTCATAATCGGTAAATATTTTCACTAAAGCCATGTCGCTGAAGTGGTGACAGGAGATATGCAATGGCCGATTGGCAGATGCTAATACCTTGTTAGCCTCCCAGTAAATGTTACTCTTCTTATCTGCACAGTAAATGTTACTACTCTGACGAAAGCTGCCTCACTACTGGCAATGGTAGGGCATACTCTGAAGTCTAAACCTCGAAAGCTAACTCGGTCAGTTACTGCATAATACTCGAGATAGGTTACATAGCTGGAGGAAGTCGTACTACTCATCAGCTCACACACGACAGGACTGCGGTTTGGTTGGCCGTTGCTGGTGATTGGAAAAGTCGTTCCGAACAATGCAACAAAAATCTCTCCATTTGAACGCAAATGTTTGTCACACATGCCATGCAGGTCCACTCCCTGTAACTATCGCTCTGTCGGTGTCGTTCATCTTGGCCAGCTTATCTTCCAGATGAAGCAAAGCGGCGAGACGAGGACTCCGACGACTGTTGCACCCGTTACCACAATAATTTTCTAGTAATCCTACACCTTATTTGGAACCCAGATTTCACTGTTTCAGCCATGCAACTTTAGCTTTGTTCCCTTCTGAGCTGAACCATTCACCAAGCAACCTATCATCATCAGCAATTTCTGCCTGCCTCATACCAAGATATGGTCGGCTCACAAAGGTACAGATGGAACTATCAATGTACAGAGAGTTGCGGTAGGCGTGACCCGATGACACCTCGTCATTGAGTTGGGCTTAGCTAGGCTGCCTCTGCAACAGGTTACTCCTACATGTTGTAGTGCTAGTACGAGTATATACATATACAGTTCGTCAAGTCTGAAACTGAAAGGGCTACCAACCAAGCGAGTAATTCGGAATTCCACAACGACTTTTCATTGAGTTGGCTACATGAATTTCCATTCATGAAGCCTGAGGCCATTTCAGAATCGCCTTTGAATCATGGTCGATCATGTCACATTGTGGCCACTACCGTACGTGCGTGTGTCCTGTGGGTGACTGCCCGCCGACCGGGGTGAATGGGACGGCCTTTTCGGGATTGGATCTTCCCAGAGAATGCGGTGAGACGGTGAGATGCACGAGCAGCTGAGCACAGAGCACATATGGCGGTGAATCTGGTGGTATGGATACAACGGGGGAGACGCGAGTTGAAAATGTTGCCTGGTATGCAGGTGCGTTTTCACCTGAAGAATTACTAGGGGTTATTGGGGATGCCGCAATTCTAGCTTCAGGATTACTAGGGGAGTTGCCTTGTGCAGTTCCCCAATATACAGCTGCCTTACATCTACGAGGTGCTCGCCTCCGTCTCCTCCATTCTCATCGTGTTACTCGTGCTCATCGCCTGCGTGGCCGTGTTGGCCTCGAGGGCACTGTTGGAGTCTATCGCCTCATCAAGTATGGCATCGCCACTACCCCACTCGGCTCCCGCGCCGCTACCCTCAACCACCACACCGTCGCGCTCCCACTCCCCGCGGCCGCTGACCTCTCCCGCTCGGCGCTCGTCGTGCTACTCCTCGATCTCCTGCTCGCCTTCCTCCGTGGGGCACGCGCTCAGCGCAGGAGCGCGGCGGCCGGAGCTCCGACGAGAGCACGCTGGCGCTCAGGCCGTCGCCATGGCACTGGCATGAGGAGGGGGCGAGAGGGGCTCGGGCGGTACCAAATCGGGGTGGCGAGTCCCAGGGACCAGCTCGAGCGGCGAGCGACAAAGCTCTCCAGCGGCGGTGGGGAAGGCGTCCATCTCCAGGGGCTCGGAGATGCGGATGGTGGCGGTGTGGCGGGGGGCTTGGCGACGGTCTCCAAGGGCCGGGCGGCACGCCACGAAGCTCCAGGCAGGGATGCTCTCTGGCAGTGGCAGGGGATGCGTCGATCTCTGAGGTCTCGAAAATGCGGGCGACGGGTGCGTGGGTGCGGGCTCGGCGAGGCCAGGCGGTGGCCCTCAGGTGCCCGCGATGGTGTCCGGCGGCCAACACGACGGTGTGCAACACCCAAGATTGAGGCGGCGTCAAGATTTTCCCGGGCAGTTGGGGATGGCGGTAGAAGAAACAGAATTATTGGGGAAGTTCCAACTCCCCTTCTGTTTGGGAAGAGTTGGGGTGGATTATTGGTAATCACCAATAATTTTTTAGTATGGGGTCGGAGCACACAAATCTCTAATTTTATGCGCCGGAAACCTTCACTACAGTTCCGATACGGGGATGCTGTTTTCTCCCGAGAAACCCACATGAACTCTTCTCATCTTAATCTTCGGCAGGACAGGGGCCAACCCTCCCAATTATGTTGTGCAATTGGACGACCGATGGACCGTACGTGCGAGCTAGCCGGCCCCATGATCGCTGTTGGTTTGTGTCGAAACACTTGCGGATGGCACCACATGCCGGCCGGCCTTCCCCTGACAGGAACCACCGGCCGGCTACCTAGCTAAGCTAGCCCTTTCCGGCTTTCCCATCGCGTGAAAGCTCTTCAATTCATAAAGCCGCTGCTAGCGAGACGGGAGACGAGGCAGCGATCGATCGATTCCCCCTGGTTATTACTCTCTCTCTCTCTCTCTCCTCTGCAAATCTCTCTCTCCGAGGAAGCTTTAGATTCCGCCCTGCTGCCGTCCGTGCCTCGCCTTCTCGTAGGCAGTAGTAGTAACACGGGCTGCAGGCAACGGTGCAGGGCGAATCACGAGCTGAGAGACAACACGTACACATGCCCCAGTTTTCTGTGGTAGTAGCAACAACCGGGTAAGTACATACAGTATGTACTAAGACAAAGGGATGTAACTATGTAAGTACACCGTACATATATACGTGTTCGAGTCGTCACCATCGAGGAAAAGGAAATAATTACTCCTGTGCGCTGTGTAGCACAGAGCGTAGCTTTCCGACGGAAAGATGGATGCAGCGGATAGCATGCAGCAACGTACATATAGTAGCTACGTGATGGCTAACATGCTGCTACAGACCTACAGTAATCGACCGGTTCACCACACTGTCAGCTCTCTCCAATCACCATCTTGGCTAAGAACAACATACATTTCAAGCAATCTATCAAAAAGCTTTCATATTAACTAGAATAGAAATATATAGTTGCTTTGGTGATCCAATTATCGTGACTATATATCATATTAAGAATTCATGTTTAATAAAAATATGCCTTTACAAATACCATGGATTATTTAATGTTTACTACAACGGGCTTTTTAGTTTTAGTTTTTGTAAAATTTAGTAACTCCTAATTTTAGAATAGACAAATATCAAATTGTACCCACTCTAGACTCTTGATTTAATATTTTATTAACTTAATTTTCAAACACTAAATTAACAATTGGTAAGTTGTAATTGATATGGATTCTTTGCTACAGTATAGAAAAATAACCAATGTATTCAATATATTATTAATATATTTATAATATCACTAACAATAGCACGTGCAATGCATTGGTGTGTGACTAGTATTATTAATGAAAAATAGTAAATTATAAAAAATATATATATAGAAGTGAAACTACTATACATTTAAGCCATTATGTCTTAAAAAATATAGACTGATCTTCCATCTTTAACTAATTTGTTTGCTTATTTACCAAATTTTAGCGTTAAGAGTGAAAATCTTACCCTGTGTACTCTAGTATATTGCACTTCAATTATGCCAAGTAAGATAATGAATAAATATTCTTACAAACTTCTAACTACATATGCAGCACAGGTATATCACTTCAATGTAAAACAGAAGGGAGAGCATCTATGTGGATAATGTAACGGTAGTGGTAGCTGAGTGGTGAAAATTGTGCATGTGCATTTCGCATTCAAACGGCAATCACTGTGCTATCAGAGAACACTGCAGTGCTATAGCAACTTACATCTGGGATCAATATCACTATCCGCAAGGCAACCATTTCAAGAAATCTCATTCTTCCACAACCAGAAAGTACTGGCAGGCAGATGCAACATAGATCACCTAAGTGGATGGATGGAAGTAGTATGCTTTGTGAAAGAGCATCCAAAAAGAAAAGTGAGATGAAAACCAAGAAAAGAACAATAGTACAGATGAATATGATCTCCTAGCTGCTGCTGCTGATCATCACCTCTCTCATCAATAAACTAGTGCAGCAGCGAGCTGAAATTTTAGGTAGTGGTTGCTATAAAGCAACATGAAAGGCCAGGCCTTGGACATCCCCAACTATATCCATGCATATGCGGCATTGATACGTGAAAGACATGTACACGTAGAAAGGAGGCCATTGCACCACTGTTTGTAAATGCTAGGCTAGTTATCCATGCAACTAGAGTGGCACTAACATTGCATGCCTTAAACGGCATGACGGTGAGTCAGGGACAACGTGCAGACAAAGTGGAGACCATAGCTCAAAAGTAGAGAAGAAAACAAAGGTAGATGGAGAAATGTGATAATAGTTACAAATATTTAAGCAAGCAACATGAGCAGCAGAAGACTTGTCAAAACCATTTAATAGCCTCGAAGTTTAGATCAACACATACCATATACTAAGATGTACTAACTGCCTGGTGATCCAACCTATTAGTTTAGTTAATGAATAAAGCAGAACCTCCCTTCAAGTTTGTCACTTTATCATGATGGTTGAAGCAATGATGTGAATCGTGGGAACAAGAGCAGTATTATCCTCCCAAATGCACACCTTAGGCTGATATACTACTATCAAGAAGCTAACAGTAGTTGAAATTCCTTTGTCATTTAGCTGCACAGAGACAAATGTCCTTCCCTGGAGCACATTGAAATCTGGTCAGTGGGTAGTTTGCTTAATAGGGTGGCTAAATGCTTCAAGAAGGCGGTGAGAGTGCATATTCCTCATGCCCCACATCCCTAGGAAAATGTTTTTTGTCGGCCCCTCCATGCATCTCCTCTCCAGGAGAAGGATGATACCACATGGTGGTGATGAGGCTGTGCGCGCGCCACTGTATGAGTACATTTCGAAGAATCATTGTGGGACAATGCAACTTTTTTGGTGATCAAGAGCTGGTGTGCAATTCAGGCCATCTCCAGTGAGCAAAAAATCGACCCATAAGATGAGGTGGCAAGAGAAGAATCGATTCATCACCACTCGAGAATACTGGAGCGTTGCACAGTGTAAAGAACTGACCTCAGAGTAAAAGTTAATGCCTGCTGAATAAATATTACTATCGAGGCAACGAGCGAATTAGCCGGAGAGGGCGTAGGGAATTTTTTATTTTGGATGGCCCCACATAACGAGTCACACCACTGGAGATCAAAGAATCGACGAGTCCACTCACCACTACGGATGCCCTCAGCTAGCCATTGTATAACAAGATAAACACAGAGATGGCCACGGTACAGAACAGGAGGAAGAATCATTGCGTGACCACTTTTTGGCGTGGGCAAGTGAATGCCTAACAGCAAACAAAAACAAATGAGTAAAAAGTTGCATTTCTTACCCACTTGACATGCAAGGAAGGGGGACACCAGAGATCAGAGATGCAAGAAGCATGATGGTTTGGAGGGAGGGGGTAGCATTTGTACTTTTTTTAGTTTACAAAAACAATAAAGGTGGTACAAATGACCTACTCAAGCACTCACAGATGGCCAGACATATGATATAATAATATACCATGTGATGAGAGAGAGACTTGGAGTATGAGAGGTAGATTGTGTGTGCTTGCTGGTAAAGTTTCTTTAGAGGGTGGGGTGTTTGTCATACATACATATTCCCTCGCTTGCTCCATGGCTTCTCTAGCTCCTCTCTTCTCTCTCCCTCTCTCGCTAGTGCTTTTCATGGCTGGAAGATTCCGGTTTTGGGACGATGGTGAGACATGACATCTCAGAGCTAGCCTGCTACAAGGAAAAGGAGCGCACGGAGAGATGACAGACAGAAAGACAAAAAGATGTGCATTACTATAGTTTAGCTGTAAATTATAACAAGAAGATACTCTATAGTTTAGCTGCAAATTATAACAAGAAGATACTTATACATGCGCTCAAAAACCTCTTCTTCAACTATTACTAGCAGTCTACTAACTGTGTGTCCCATAGAAGTTAACAACAAAAACAGGTTAAGCTAGGATCAACACAAAGTCATGGACCTGTGCAAACCCAAGATCTACATCTACACCGAAAGCTTGATGCATTGTTGTTACCAAACAGACTGTAGCTAAGTTTGACATACATGCATGGCGATGGGGGTCCATTCCTTTCTTCCCTCCAACCGAGTCCTTCACCCTTCGCTTCAACTAGCCTTCCATAATGCCCCCTGCAAAACCAATGAGACACACACACCACATGCCTCTGTACTACTACGTACATGCACGCCATCAGGCTCGAACCAGCCCAAAAAGAAGCTTCCCCGTGCTCTCTCTAGTACTGCACTGACGCATGCAGCTACTATGACCATGTAGCATGCCACAGATCAAGCGATTAATAATTATGATCAATGGAGATCGAACTGGAAGATCAGAAAGAGACTGTGCATCATGATCCTTTGATCGTGTGAGCTCTTGTTGTGTTGAGTACCAAAGTAGATCAGCAACACATGAGAAACAGAAGACAGGAGAAAGAACACCAAGATTATGAAGCGCAACACTGCGAAGAAGAGAGATCGAACACCATATACGGAGTAACAGTGAATCAGTGATAGATCATCGGCTTCATCGCCAATGCTAACCTCTTATTAAACCCTCTATACTGCCTATCTCCAATTTGACCCCACGCCAGCACGGAGGCTTTTGCATGAGACATGCATGCATGGCCGGCCGCCGCCGCGCGTGCACCGCCACACATTACCAAGAAGTGCCACCGCCGCCGCCGATCATGCCGTTCCAGAACCCCGGCGTGTCGTGCCCACCTGGGACGCTGCCACCGGCCTGCTCATTGCCTTGATCGAACTGATGGCCGCCGTCTACGCCGGCGCCGGAGCCGCCGCCACCGTCACCGGAGATAACCGTCGGCTTCAAGTCCTCGAACGGGAACAACAAACTGCCAGTGCTCTCCGGCACTCCTTGCAACCCGGCGCTGGAGCCGAACACTGCCGCGGAAGGCCCGCCGCCCACGGAGCCGTGCGCGTCCAACGAGAACCCAAGCAAGCTCTGGGACGACTGTGGCGGCGGCGGCGGAGCGCGGAACTCACCGAGTGCGAACCCCGGCTTGGCGTACTCTGCGGGCATCTGCATCGGCATCTGAAGCGGCATATAGCAGCCGGTGCTCCGGAGCAGCTCCATCGCAGAGAGCGCGCCCACCGCGCCGCCGGCCCGGCCGTTGCTCGCCATTGCGCCACTGGGGTTGCACACGCTGCTGCTCTCCAGGCTCGGGAACGCCGGGAACTCCGCCGGCGCCTGAAGTCCGCCACGGTGCGGGAACGCTAGGTTCAAGTCCTGCGCGCCCTCGTGGACCAGCTTCGGGTTCTTGGACGCTCCACCCGAGGGTCCCGCCGTGCTGACCATGGACGATGAGCTCGTGACGACGGAATTCGTCGTGGAGGCGGACGCGGACGACGACGACGAGCGCTTGTTCTTGCGCGAGCCGCCGCCGACGGGGACGTTGCGGAGCGAGCCTCCCTCCGTCCAGTAGCGCCGGCACGTCTTGCAGAAGTAGCGCGGCTGCTGGAGGCTGTAGTTGTTGTAGTAGCAGAACTTGGTGTTCGTCGAGTTGCACCGCGGGCAGTTGAGCGCCTTCTCCTTCTGCGGCCGCGCCCGCCGCTCCGTGCTACCCGCTCCTGCGCCACCACCTGCCACTGCCGGCGCGCCGCCGCCGCCGCCCCTCAGTGCGCCCCCAGTCGCCGACGACGGCGCCTGCGCCTGCGGATTCGGATTCGCGCCCGCACCCGCGTTTGCTGCCATCAGAATCTCCTCCATGGGCTTCACCAGCCCTAGCCCCTGATGGTACACACATGGTGCAGCACTCGATTAGAACACAAAACGATCAAACACCCAACACCGCGCAAACTCGATAGCTCCTACTACACCAAGAAGCTCGCAAGAACAAGCGAACAAAAATGGCATGTGGTTATGCAGCGAAAGAGAGAGCCATGGTTGGAGGGTGTTAGAATCTTTATGGTGCAACTAAGAACCAAGCAAAAGGATACAAAGAAGATTAGAGGGAGGAAAGGTAAACTGGTAAAGGGGGCGAGAGGAAAGGAAAAGGTGATAAGCGAAAGAAAGAAAAGATGAAAGAGAAACACACCACCACATAAAACACAACTTTGTTTGTGCTGTTGTAGGGTTGCGCGCAGTACCACAGCTGCTGCTGCTACACATCACCGGGGACATGGCTACACTTTTGATGCAAGCCCAGCCGGGGTGGCAAGGAGAGAGAAGAAACGAAGGAGAAAAGCTATGAGAAAAGAAGATGAGAGGGGAAGGGGGAAAGGGGGATAAGAAAGAAGGAAGGCCGGAAAAGAAAGGCGATGGTGTGTGTGCTGCTTTCAAGGATCAAAGGGAGAGAGGAGGGATTAAAACCACAAAGGCCTCACCTCAAAGCCTATGGAGAGGGAGAGAGAAGCGTGCTGATGATGATACTGAATAAGGGTTGGTATATAAAGCAAACAACATCTACCGAGAGGAGGCAGAAAATCAGAGAAAAGCATGCACCGAGAACAAGGCGCGCAGAGGGGAAGATGAACAGCAACAAGATCAGGAAGAAGAAGAAGAATCAAGAGCGAAATTCTGACAGGCACCACCCATGTGCTGCTGATGCATAATTGATCGATCTTTGCAAAGCGATTTTTACCTGGTGCCAGTGGGCTGCATCCGTGCAAGGGGCTCCAACCGTGTCTAGCTTCGCTACCCCTCAACAATTCTTGCAATCTGAGGAGATGAAGCAGGGAAGAGGATTTCTCCACCTCCTCCTGCTGCAGCTGGTGGTGGATTTCTTGAGCAGAAGGGAGAGAGAAAGAACGCTCTGTGGTTGGGCAGTGAGTGGAATTATGGGCTCCTTCCTACTATCTCTGCCCTGCACCCCTCTCTCCCTCTCTCTCTACCCACATTCGTTTTGCTGAAATAGCCAAGTTGCTAGCGGATTCTTTTTTTAATATTTTGCTACGCCTCTTCTGCTCCTCCAGCTGCCACAAACTCGGCAGAGACGAGAGCTAAGCTCGGCAAAAAAAACCTTGAAGCTGAAGAGCTAAATAGATTGTTGTTAAATTAAACTCTGCCGCTGCTGCTGCAGATGTGTTCTTGCTCAAGCATGGCACACATGCGAGTAGCAGAGCGTGCTGAATGAATGAATGAATGAATGCTCAGTCAGCCGGCCGCGGCCCAGGGGATTCCGAAGAAAAGAGGAGGGAAGCCACCGCGCCAAGCGGGAGGAAGCCCTGGGAATGGCGGTTTGTGGGGCCTCGCGCGTGCGTAGGACGGCGCGGCCAACCGCGGCTTTCTTTCAATTCCCTGGGCGTCACTGTGTAGCGCCACCTTTTCCCGGTTTTTTTTTCCCGTCCGCTGCTGCCTTTTCTCTTTGTGCGACAGGGCACCCGCCTGCTTGTGTTCACTGTACAATGTGGCTCCTGTAATTCTCCGTGATTGCAGTGCATGCCCACCGAAGATGTACTACTATCGTCATGTTAAACCGGAACAGTAACCAGAGTTGAGATGGATTCATATAAAACGAGTGACGGAGACGGCAGCGCCGTCTAACCCGATCGACGAATAGCGTTTTTCAGTGGCGGACAATTTTTACCAGTGGAGACCGTAGCGGTGAAGCTCAGGCAGCCGCCCGACTAGTCCAGGTGTTGGCTCAACATTTACAAATGGTGGAAATAGCAACATCGGAAGGGATAAAAAAATTATAAAAATAGCACACAGTAAGAATTACATAATGGGTAGAGTAATAATTTTTTACTAATTTAACTGGAAAGCTCGATTTGGTAAGAAGGTGTCTAAATTTAAAGAGTAGAGGTAAGTTAAGCAACTAAAATATATGATTCAACTAGGAGCAATCTTGATGCAGAGAGCACAGGTGGGAGAGGGAAGGGGAACATAGAGATATCCGGGCGCTGCTAGAGTTTTAAAAATCGATGAAAAAATAGTCTGAATTCGTGAAAATGGGACTTCCTAGCTCAAGAACATAAACCGTCTAGTTTTCGGTCATGTTCAAGAAAAAATCAAAATGAATTTTAATTTTTTTTACAAAATTTAAACATATTCTGCCAAAAGTCAATATTTTTTTTGAAAACTGAGAAAACCACTAACCCCTTTTTTGGTTAAGGATGATTTGGTAAACCCTAGTGCTGCATCAGCAGAGAAGGATGACGCGGAGGCACAATGGTTGCTTTCATGTCTATTGCGTAATTTTTTTATTCACTTGATTTGGTCAAAAAGGACGTAGTTTGAAAAGTTGAATCTTTCCCTTTGCACCTGTTCTCTCTCGTCATCGCAAATACTCTAACAATGCTATTTGAGGTCGTATCGATTGGTTTTCTATACATAAATACGAAACTACACATGCAAGTCTTTATTTTTAATATGCAATATGTAAATCCTTAAAGGTTATTGGTTGGTTACTACCCTTGAGCCGATGGTTATCATAAGGCATAATGGCCAAAACAATTTAAATTTTGAGATTTAAAATTTTAAACTAGAACGGTACAAACCATATGTTTTATTGCAACATTATCTGTATGCACATTAATGTATTTTTTTGCACCAAATCTATATATAAAAAAACTTATTAGCCATGCTAAAAGCGAAAACCAATAAAATATCATTGTTGTCGATAACCAGCTTGTGAATTCAAAATTTACATTTAAACTTTCATCATGTTACCCCTGTTTTTCTTTTTCTTTTTTTCAAAAGGCCATGGTTTTTAATCCGTTGTTTAAATCATGGATCACATGATCCCAAACTTTTGCTCCCTGTTAGCAAGACACGTATGGTCTATATTTCAAGAGAAAATTTACAGTTACTGAGGTTATGCATCTTACCTACCCAAGAATCATAAAATCCTGAATTTGAGATGGTTTGTTTTTTATTTTATATAAATTGATTAGTTGTTTGTCAAACATCATCAAATTTTGTCATCTACACTGGAACTGTATATTCCGGTTTTCTTTGTAAATGGGAAATATCAAAATCTATATAGCATGCACTATATCGGGTATTATATCAGGTAGAGACTAGAGAATCCAAATAAAAAGGGGTAGACGAGAAGGATTAAACTTATCGTTGGGGCTAGGTTACCACACCTTGGTGACAGCCATGAAAAACTGCACATAATTTATAAAAAAAAATATAAATTATTATTTTTTAAATATGTTTGAATTTGATGAGGTTATCATGCAGTTACCATTACATAACTGACGATAAGTGCAGTAACCGGCGCGGCGGTATTGTAGACAACACCCATACTACATGCTAGACTAGCCTACCGATACTCCAATTTCACAACGCATATTAGACAGCAAATTGCCAAAATTCGCCAATTTGTTTACCGAACCACTTTGCAACCTTTCATTAGCACGTTTCTGTTGCCATTTCGCTTTCCTTGCATGTACTCCATCTCGGTCTTAGCTGCCGTCAGGTACTTATACCGTTATACGTACGTACCAATCCCTCTCTCTTGGCCATTTTTGCCAGAGCGACGTTGATGCTCTCAGGTTTCTGGTCCCAAAATAGGGTATGGTCATACCTCATACGTCCTAGTAGTACTACACGTATACTTAGCCAGCGAGCTGATACGTGTATTATTAGCTTCCTTCTAGTCCACACCACCTGCGTGCCGGGTTCTCATCATGTCACGAGCATGCAGCCAGTCAGCTCGATCGGCAGACTAGTCGATCCCCCAGGTTGGTGCATGCTTGAAGGAGACTCATCCGACGCCACGCGAATGATGGGCCCACTCCGGCTGACCGGGCAGCCGGTGAGTGTACACAGCTCGTTCTCCCGCCTGTACAGGCAGGCAGGTGTGAGGCGTCTCGACGACAAGCGATCGAGGAGCCACGACACGGGGCACAGTACAGGCGGTAGTGGATCCCCTGCCCCACCGCGCGCGCATGCTGCCACGTTGCCGGCGCGTGCCGCACGGCCGGGGCCCTCCGCTCCGACAGCGGGAGGCACGCCGCGCTCGTGTCGCTCGCGCTAGCTATAGCTACTACCCGCCGCTATTTGCTGCTGCCGCTTGGCCTTGGCCGTCTAGTGCGCCCGGCCGCGCCGCGCCCCTTGGCGAACGGCCCCGGCTGCCGCTGACGGTGGCTGGCTGGCCGGAGAGGGGGCAGCGCGGGACGCACGGATGATGATTGATGAGTACGCTGCGCATGCCCTTTTCCTGCTCGCTCGCCGCCGCGTGCCCCCACTCATCACCAACTGCTCGCAGCGGCAGCGATCGGAAAGGATGAAAATGGCAGGGCCAAATTACTCACTGCACACACGTTTGCTCCGTTAATTATTTCGCGGGGACGAGGAGCCAAGCCAAGCAGGAAAAGGGAAACGAGGCAATGCTCGCTTCCACTCTTTCTGTCCCCATTCTCTCCGGGCTGCATGCTTTCCTCTTTTTGTTCTCTTTCGCAAAGGTGAAAATCCGCGGATTTGGATTTGTTCTCGCTCGCGTGCGTGCGCTCCTCGCTTGGAGTTTTCCGCCTGCTGGCGCACACAGCGCCGCATCGGATTTTCCGGGGTGTTTGTGCATGCGACGCGATGTGGACAGCGATCGGGCTGGGCGTCGGCGCGTGGGAAGAATGTCGCGGATTTTCGCCTGGAACTGACTAGATCAGTCCAACAGTTGACGATAATGGTCGCGAAAAATGAGTGTTGGTAGAACATTTTCCGGAAAGCCGTATATGATTTTGTCCTCTCTTTTCTCAGAGGGTTGCAGTTTAGGTGAAACAACGGAACAAGGTGAGGTGGTGGTGCCGAACAAGTACAGGAGTTTCTACTAGTTCATTTTCCACGCTACTACTTTCCTTGGAAGGCATAAGAAGAGGGGAAAAAACACCTTTTTTTCTGAGCCGTCATCTTCCTCGATACCTTAAGTGCCTACTTGTGTAAATTTAGTCAAAACGTGGTAAAAAGTCTGAAGAGAATAAGAATAAAGTTGCAGCCGATTGCTCACCGCCTTTCATTAGGATTTAGAAGACCGGCTGTCTGCCTGCTAGCTAGAGCTATCATTTTCGTCATTACATGTAGCAGTTTCCACCCTCATCTTGCCTAAGCATTGGAATTGGTTAGGCCAAGCAATCATTACTAAATCTGTTGAAAATTGCTCTGAAATCTACATGGCCCCATGTATGTTCCAATTGATAATGACACTTGCGCGGAGCCGCTGATGCTCATTTACAACTTGGCAGACCTAAAGTCCAGGTTAACCAGTCCCATTTCTGACTCCTCTCGAAGTCCAACGAGTACTGCAAGTCTGCATCTGCGTTCCTTTTCTATGGCAAGTCTGCAACAAGACTCAGGACGAACTGTATTAAACGCATGATCAATGCCAGTTTGATCACGAGTGGGTACTAGTGACCACTAGTAGTAGTACTTGCGTTCAAATTTATGATCATGAGAGTAACATGCTAATGATCACGAACATGGGACAGTAGGAGTAGCTAGGAGTAGCAGTAGCTAGGAAACTGTAGGCGCCTTCCGGGTGACAAGGAACAGAGGGCCCTGACTTCCACTTTTCAGATTAATGGACCTGTCCTCTCTCTCGCCGTCTCGGTCTCTCTCTGTCTATCTAGAGAGAAGGCATTTCTTCATGGCTTGGTAGGGCGGCTTTCTTGTGTCCCATCAACTGCGTTGCTGCTGCTGTCCCGCGGTTAGTGGGCTACTCAGCAACTGATGGCTGGGGGGGTTCCCTCATGTCCATACGCAGCTCAGCTACAACCGCGGCACGAAAGGCCGGACGCTCTGATGATGCCCACGTGAGTTTTCAGGCAGCGACACAAGTTTTACAGAGATTCATATCCACTTTCCCATGGACTCATGGAGTTATTTGTACAGTTCAAGATGATACTCTGTGAGCTGGCATGTAGGAGCACCAACGTTCTGTGATGGACGGAACAGTTAGGAAGAATTCTCTGCTTGAGCGTCTCCAAACTCCAATAGTACTCCGTATTTGGGAAGTGTGGATGAGCGTGGCTTCAATCGGGGAAGGGGCCAAGTCTAAAGTAGACGGCCTAATCGCTTGTCATCCAGGAGTAACTCCAGGTTGAAGTTTGTGTGATGACTGATACAACAGTAACCATAGAAAATGCACTGTCTAACCTTTTTTTTCAAAACTTATTACAAATTTGGACTGGTTCCAATTTTCTTTTTAAGAAGTACACCGTCAACCCAATTATCTTTTTAAGTAATAGTTCACCAACTCAGTGATAGCCCTATTGAAGCTAACATCTTATAGGTCATCGCAATAGCTCTTGGCGCCGAACTATATGCCACCAAGGCCTCCCAACCTAATCGGCAAGCCAATATGGCATGTTTTCAGCACCAGCGCTATTGGCGTTGACCTTGGGTACTTAACCCCTTGTCGCACTTTAGCCTAGTTGTCCAACCATTTGTGTATCTTTCCCAAAAATTAGGGTTTGGACTGAGGAGTTGTGATCGATAAGTTGCCAAATGTGAACTCCTCCCCCTTGATCTAGTAGGTATTTTGTTGATTTTGGGTGGGGGAATTATTGGGGTAATATATTTTGAACTTTTAGGTAGGGGGATTGAGGTTTGATTTATGTTTTCATGGAGCGAAGTTAGGATTTGGTATTTGTTTTTCAATGTAAATGGTAGGCCTAGAATGATAAGTTTGTGCTCCATAGTGTCATTCCTTAGCTTACCCTATAATATATGGTTGTAGATTTGTTAATTTTGAGTGATTTTGGAGGTATGGCATATTCTCTAGGTGGTTTTAGATGATGAATGTAGGGGATTATTTCAATTTGGTAGATAATGTAGTTGATGGGCACATGGTACTTATGTTTCCCTTTTGATCATATGCGTGTCAAAACAATATGTAGATTGGATGTTTGGCATGGATGCAGTGAGTTATACCCTCTATAGCGTCCACCGTAGGGTGTTCCTTGGTCAATGTGTTGGTATGGGGATGATTGCAAGTTTGCAATTAGCGAGGATGATCACACATACAAGCAAAGATACCGGATGTGCATGAACGTGTATACCCCAAAAAAGTTGAAGCCACAAGAGAAGAAACGGAAGTCCAAGAAGCCAGTTGAGGTACCACCTCAACTATGTTGATGTTTTATCCTTTTGTTCCAAATGTACTAATTTGTCATAACATGTTAAGACTCCTAAGCCATCGCCGCCGCTATGTGCCTTCGTGGAGTGGATAGATGCAGAGGTTCATCCAGACGACGCGGAGGATCTTCGCAGGAAACAACGTTGGGCTAGAGAGCATTTTGAACAAATTTGTGAGGCCAAAAGCAGGGCCGAGGAAGAGCATAAAACGAGGGAGGAGAAATAACAAAATGAGAAGGAAGAGTGTAAGGTTGATAGGGAGAGAAAGTGTGAGAGGGCACGTCGTGCTAAAAGAAGCCAGACCGGAAGCTGCTAGGAAGGGAAAGTGCCCCATTGAACCTAATAGAGTGATGTGCAATGTATGCTATATTTTAATTCTCTAAGGCTCATAATTACAATCATTAGAAACATTGCACGTTGAACTATATGTGAATATGCCATTGTTTCTTAGTTGCCACTTGTTGATGTTGCATTAGGTTTCGCGAATGACACATTGATGAAATGCTATGATTGCTATGAGTGAATGTGTTGCTATGGACTGGGTTTCAAATTTTGATTGTTGTTTTATTCTTGTCATGTCCTCCGAGAGATGTGATTTTGATTGTATACGTGCAATAGGTGTTAGGCTATGATTGTCTAGTTGTGCCTAGATGTGCAGGCAGATGGGTTATCTGCCAAGTAGCAAAAGGTCAGCGCCACAAGACCTAGCATTGAACTATGGGGAAGCCATGCTAGGCCTTTTGGCGTTGTCCTCAGGCCAACTAGGCCGCTCGCTCGAGCCCAAGGTCAGTGTCATCACTAAGCTATGGGAGAGCCACACTAGGTCTTTTCGCACTAACCTTATACTAGCCAGGCAGCTTGCTAGATCCATAGGTCACTGCCATCTATTTTGGCACTAAGCTATGGGAGAGTCGCATCAATGTCTAGGTACTGACAATGGGTCGTTTGGTCCACTCGTTGGATCCTAAGGTCAACACCAGGGTGTTAGGCGTTGAGCTCTAGGGTGCCACGCTAGCGCTTGAGCATTGACCTTGGTGGCCACCACAACAGCCGAATGGCCCAAGGTCACCGCCTAGGCGATAACGTGGCTACTCGATAGCTCAACACCAAAAGCCCTGGTACTAACATGGGGTGCCAGCGAGTGGCTCAACTCGCCGAAGGATAGTGCCCAGGTGTTGGTGCAACTCCCTCATACATCAGCGCCAAACGCCCTGGCGTTGACCTAGGGAGGTAGCGAGTGGCCTAACTGCTTGAGGAAAATGGTAAAAGACCTAGCACAACTCCCCTAAGGCTCGACGCCAAAGGGCCTGACACTGAGCTAAGTAGAATGCGAGAGGCTCAACTCGCTTGAGGACAGTGCCTAGGCACTGGCGTGGCTCCCCCGCACATTATTGTCAAAAGCCCTAACACTGATCTAGGGAGCCAGCGACTGGCCTAAGGAACCAAGGTCAGCGCGTAGGAGCTAGTGTAGCTCCCCCCATAGGTCAATGCCAAAAGCTATGGCATTATCATAGGAAGACAACCAGTGGCCCGACTAGCCCAAGGATAGTGCCAAAAGTCCTAGTGTAGCTCCCACATTGCTCAGTGTCAAAAGACCTAGTGCTGAGCTCTTGCTACTTGGCAGAAAAACCATTTGCCTACATAGTAGCTTGCTTGTATATATATCCATCGAAAGAGCACACAAACATACAAAGCACAACTAGGCAATACATACAAGAGCATACACAGAGCAAGGAACCTAGAACCCAACCCTAGGTCCACAATAGTGTGCCATGCATATTAATTAAAAATGTAGTCGTAGACTATAGAGAGATCTGCTCTACCTAATTAATTAAACATAAAGTTCTTAATGAATCTTTGTGACAACGACTTTGTGAACCTTGAACTAACTTCTTCATTTCATAACCTTCTAGCACTGACAAAGCTGCTTTGGGGTGAACCTATCTATATCGTGAATCATCCTACGTGGCCTTGGCGAGCGACCACTTCCTTACGACGATTCTAGTGTGTCCTATAGCTAGGAGGGTCTAGTCTCAACATGTTGCGTCATCTTGTCATCACCAGAGTCCTCCTTCTCACCTACTCCTGTTAACGCTATAATTTAAGTAAGTCTGTGGATAGATTGAAAGGACGATTGGTTTAGTAAATAAGAGTCCGATTACTACAGAAAAAAGTCAATTGCAAGAAGCAAAGCAGGATTCGGTCCAATTATAGAAGACTATTCAAATAGGGCCGAGTTTGAGAAGGAGTCGTGGAACTCATAGTAGGGTATTCTATCTATATAAATCGATCTTATATAGATAGGAATGTTTAGTTAGTTTAGTTAACTTCCTTCGAGATATTTTTCTTTTATCTTTGTTAGGAAATAACGTCCGATAATTATTGTAAACACGTCAGACTCTGTAATGCCAGGGTATAAATATAGACCCCATGGGAGCCTATAAAGATATCTTTTGATCAATACAACTTCGGCGCATCGCCACCCTAGTTTATCTAGGTTTTTTACCAGCGGGTTCTGGCTCTCGACACGGGGCTGCATCGGTTAAGTTCAATCTCCAGCAAAGGGGTAAGTCCCGCCACTATCTCGATATGTCTCGCTTTGTCTAAGGCTGCATCGGTTAGGTTCAACCTCTTAGACAGATCATATGTACTGTATCACATCCGTGCAAGGTTTATCGGTCTATCAAACTCTCTCTGTCATCGTCGGTCTTGTGCTGCATCGGTTAGTTTCGACCTACAAGGTTGCCGATGTTAGATTGAGCTGTAGGCAAATAGGTCTCTATACAGCGTTTCATCAGAGTATTAGCCGATGAGTTATCTATACCCCAAGCACTACGCCCAGTGTATCGGCACCTCGGCTGATACACACTAGTCTTTAGAGACTTCCCTTGAGCTCCACACCAAGCGCATCGGTAGGCCGATGCGTGCCTGTCTTTAGAAAGATATCCTCTCATCGGCTTAGTTAGCCGATGGGTTCTCTTCGCCCTTACTTCAGTACGACCGATCCGGCGTCCACCGTCCCGTTGCCATTGGCTTCGGTCTTGTACTGTCTTGGTTAGGTCCGATCTTCAAGATTCGGTGCTAGCGGTGTTGTCACGGCGGGTGACGGGTCTCATGCTGCCATATCTGGAGCGGCATTGGCCTTGCAGCTGGTGTCTTTTATACGATTCCTTGCCAGTTCGTATATACCTTCATTGGCTTTCCAGCCGATGAACGAGCGGTACAGCTTCCATCGACAACCAGGAGAGATCCTACGTGCTTTGCTATTCTCTGAATATCCCTTAGTGCCTCCATCGGCTCTACAGTAGATGGATCAGGATCTCGCTTTCGCTATACTCGGAGTCATCACATCCTTTGTTAACATCTATCCACGCCTGCATCGCCTGGGACGTCCCAATACCTATCGGCGACTAGCTGATAGCAGGAGACATCCAGACGCGGCCGATGGTCACCTCGACCCTATCGGTGGCCAGCCGATAGAGAGAGCTCATATTGGCCCATCGTCCGACTGACTCGTTTGCCTCACCTCCTTATCAATGGTCAAATATACTGGCACACCCGCATCCGTACCGTCGCGCCAGAGCCGAGCGAACCTCACGGGCCCCGACGCACGTACCTCGAGCCACAGAGAGAAGCCGACCGGCCTACACTGAAGCTAAGCAGACCTCCTAGGCATCAGCGTGGTCGTCCAAGACATTTTTGGCACGACCAGCTCCCAACTGCTTGTCTTCCTCTTGGTCACTTCTCATCCTTAACGACCCTGCACGAGCTTGCCGCTATCGTGTCCTAGACGACCCTGCCTGCTGTCGTGTACTTGACGATGAGGTCGCTCCTTGTGTTTGAGTCCGTCGCGTGCGGGCCTCCCATTTGCATGAGTAGTCAAGATAAGCCACCATGTACATCACCGGTGCATTTAAGTTCTTGACATGAAACATCTGATGAACACGAATGGAGTATTGCTATAACTATATCTTCCACTCATCAATTGATAACCCCTTCCTTGGCTCCTCTTCCATTTCATCTATACCACTATCATATTGAGGGTCACCATCAGCAATTACTTTCAATGCATTAGGGAGATCCTTGAACTGAACGATTTCTAGATTTTGTCCCATAATTCTGTTGAACATGTCCTGCTCTTCCTAGGACATCATATCAACTAGACGATCGTCATCGGAGTTGAAGGCATATTGATCGTTATAGTACGATTCATCATCAGTTGATTTGTCAAGATAATTAGGGTCCATCCCATTATTCTCCATAGAATCCACACACTCACTCCGAGTGTATATACACTCTCATAGCAAGTACTGTATGTTAGATGCTACAGCACCAGCTGACAGGGGCTCCATCTCTTCCTCTGCCACAATATTTGGAATGGCCTCGTTGTCCATCCCATTTTGGTTGTCCAACATTACAGTCTTCTCGTCTACTCGAACAATTGATGTACCAGCAACTGTTGAAGAAGACTCTCAGGCCGATACTTCTTTAGCCATTCGCCTAATCTCATCAATCTTTGTCTTGCTTTCATCATCTAACACTTCCTTCAGTAGCTCATCATATAATATGGGTGAATCTACATGTGGAGATCGATTGAGATCAAGGCAATCGGTGCTGTGATTTGTCCCATGTACTCCTAAAACAATGACTTGAAGAGATTTGAGTTGTGACCCATCACCATATTAGCAAATGTTTCCCATTCCATCTCATCGTTTAACTCTAACATGTGCTTGTGTGACATAGACTAGGCATCAACATTGTATCTTAGTTGAACAACAAACAACTCATGTATCCATCCCAACATAACCTTTAGGTAGGCCTAGTGTGAAATACCATCGGTAATTGTCATTCCCTCAAAATGGCTACCAACATTGATTAGCTTAGTCACAATACCACTATAATGAACATGAACCACTCCGTCCATCCATACCGCATGACAAGAAAAATTAACACTGTTAGTACTTTTACGCCATATAATGTGAAAACAGAGAGATTAAAAGCATGCACTTTGATGGAATACTTAATCACCAGTTACAAAAAACTTACGCCCTACACATTTTCACCCCAAACTTTCTCATGGACATGTTCAATGTAAGACAATACTAATCAAGCTATCAATGCTACATTGTCTACCACTATATCCATACTAACACAACAATACTCATTATACACAACTAACCAATTATTTCATTCCCCAATGGTGAGGGTAACTACCCCTAAATAAATCTAGCATGCAACTCCACATCCTAATTCATCATACAACAACATAAATCAACCATTAATATCTATCACCAACAAAAAAACTGACAAAATCGAAGGATTTGTACCACCTAATATATTTCTAGGGTTCCACTAAATTTGACCAAATCGACCATTCAAACCACAAAAAAGAAGGGATTTCAGAGGATAGTACCTTTGGGATGGAGTTGTTCATGAAATCCCCATCAACACCTCCCGATTTGGTGGATTAGGAGTGATGAGGAGAGAGAAACCAGTGTAGGATCAAGAAGTTCGACTTAAGAGGGTGAATAGGTAATTTTAAAAACTTTTGGCTAAATCAAGTTTTTTATGTGGAAGCGTAAATCAAAACAGTTTTGCACAATTCAAAGCATAAATCAACTAGTCTTAGCTAAGTACACAAGGAAGTTAGCCTATGTTGAGATATGCAAGTCTATAGTGATATTAGCATATATGATTTCTAGTATGCAAACTTGCTTAAGGTAAATACAACAAAGTAAATGAGATAATTGACAAAGCATTTTTCACTCGAGATTCAGAAACTTACCAGTTTTCTAATCCCTTTGAGGCGAGCCCAACTTCACTGCTTAAACCTCTGAGTCTTTGAATTTCCATATTAAGAGATAGGCAAGATGAGAGTTGGTCCCGAAGTGGTTTACATAAGCCTCAATCATTAGGGATTGTTCTTCCTCCACTCTAGAGATGGCAAACATCAGGTCACTCACAATTAACCAACGAGCCTCTTCCACAATCTCCTTTGGAGAGGTCATTGGGTAAACTCCTCCAAACTGTCTAGGAAGTAGCAACCTCCAAGAGTAATAAATCTAAAATACTTACTAAGGATAATAAAATTGCACGCTAACTTTAACAATGAAGCAGTGCACTTTGCTTAGCTCAAATCACTCTCCTACACCTCACTAGATAATTTAAGTGCTCAAGAGTGTGCGAGTTCTTCCAAAGGCTCAAGATAATGCAATAAAATGTCAAAACCGATGCCCTTGCTGCTGATAAGGGTGTATTTATAGACTCACCAAACCAAACTATCCGTTGGTGGTGAAATCCCCAACTCATAGTGGTCTACCGGTTAGACCACCAAGGGTAGCCCGTTTAGAGCAACCACCATGTCAACAGCTAGAAAACAAAGCCGTTAGCAGCCACATCAGCTTTCGGTGATCAAACATCCATAGGAGGGTGGTTAGACCGTCCTTGGCTCCAGTTAGACCGCTACAGGCTCGGTTTGACTGGGGTTCACCCTAGCTGCTCTAGATCTCCTCAAACAATAACTCTTTATGCCCCCAATAAACTACCAACGGTCAGATCGTAATTCACTAAGCGGTGAGACTGTTGGTCACTTTTTAGCATTATTGATAATTAGTAAAACAACAATATCTCATGACTTGGATGTCGTAATTCGATGTTCCTAGATTCTACAGAAAGCATATTCAAAGAGATATACAACCTATGAACAATCCGTCTAAGAATCACAACTTTTCTCAAGGAGAAATGGCTCAAACCTTAAAGGACATTCGAGTGGATATAGTCATAAGAGGCTACTCATTTCTATTGGATTATCCCACCTCTCTCTTTGAATTAGACTTGAGAAAAAGGCTCACCACACTTGTCTAGACACTCTTACTACATGTAAATAAACTAACATGACACAAGATCATCCACATGCTCACTTTATAAACCTCTCTTGATAGTACGTCTCCTATCTAGCAATATAGTCTTTTCACCAAACACAAACACTGACAAAAGACTAAGAAAAATATTCTTAACTTCATTATACCTTTGCCTTATTCCATCCACATCGGGGTCGATGCTTGAGCTAAAATTAACACTTGTAACCATCTGGTTAAATCATCTTTATGCTGAGTCTTAATCAACTTTTGTTAAAAGTTACTTCTTATCACAAGCTTAATTTCATCCTTGTCAATATGATAAGTTGATGGCTTGCTAACCATCAAACTATAGTGTCATCTATTAGCCTAATCATGATAGGATTTATTTCTTTGCACAACTCAAAGTAAAATATTAGACTTAACAAATCTATTGTCATCCTCCACTTAAATGACCAACCGATTGCATATAAGGATATGAATTAATTTGTTGAGTATTCATTAATACCAAATGTTATACTCACATATATGCTAATATTAAAGAGAAGGAGAATAATATAGATCTAGAACCTGTATGATAAATATATAATATTTGCTTTCCCTAAATATATACATACAAAATATATACATGAGAGACAAGTGTATGCATAACTAAAGGTGAACCAATAGAGTTTTATCCTATATATCTATAAAAGCCATGTAGCATTGATATAGATAAATATGAATGCATACTTTCATGATCTCCATGTTTTTAATGTAAAAGAGTCTAAATAAGATAGGATTTAAATAAACATTAGTGTTATATGCATATATTAATAATATGAAAAACATATATAAGAAGATATCAACAAATATTTTGAGATAAAAAATAAGACATATTACTTTATCTGCATGTATCTCATCCTTGTCATGACTTAGGTCTATTACTAAAGAATGCAGAACTATCACATCTATTTATTGGGAAAAAAATCTAGTTAACAACTTATAAAAAATAAATAGATAATCTCATAAAAGTCGATTTATCATCTATCACCAAACGAACAATTACACAAACTATTTGATCCAGAATCTTTCAATCTTTTATCTCTTTGATGATGTATGATAACTTGATATAAAACATAAGATGAAAGATTATTTCATTTCAAGATATATATATATATATCATACATCTACAAAAGTAATAATTTATTATTATATATGAAACAAAATATAGAATAAACTCCATGTGCATACATATGAATATATATTCATATATGCATATATTCAATTAAGATCAGAATACACTTTATATTTTATATCCATAAGAGAAATGAAGTAAGAACACAAGATTTTATCACATGTCTCTCGTTATTTTTAATTTTATATCAAATAAGACTAGTCAAAGGAAGCATTCTTATATAGTTAAATTTATCATTGATGATCTATTTGAACTTATAGCCAGACATCTCTCCTATGTTCTTGCGTTGCGTTTGGGGAAAAAAGGAGACGGCCATGTGCGATGATTATTTCCCTTAGCTCAGGGGCTAGCGCTGAGCTAGGTAGGTCAGTGAGAACATACCATGTTGGCCTACTGACTAGGCTGGGGGCACAGTGGCACATAGTTCAATGTCAAGAGCTGTGGTGCTGACCTGCAAGATGGCAGCACCAATGGGGTTGGCGCTGAGCTAGCGGTTTATTTCTAAAAATAGTTTTAGAACCGGTCTAAATAAATTCATGATAAGTTTTAAAAAAGATCAACCAGTGCAATTTTTGGCAGTAACCATCAGTATGTGTAGCTTACTTGTGCTTGGCTTAGCATGTCTGCTTGTCTGCCTAATTATTGTCACATTTAGCATTATCATTGTCTATACTAGCATTGTGGCCTAAATATTTAGGTGAATAGCTAATTTGGTTCTTTCGAGAGAAGGTGAAAACGAGTCATCTTGCTCGTTCTCGATGCTTAGAAATTACAGTGTTAAACGAATAAATGAAATATATGTACACTTTATCATAGAGAGTTCGTATTGCAACCATGTAGATCGATCAAAATGCCAACAAACAAAAAAATAATTGAATCAAAGGTTACATACCAAATCCAATTCTATTCCAAAAAATCTAGCTTTATGAAATATCGCTTCAGAGTCCTTTTTTATGTTTTAGATGAAATAGAAGATTCCATTGCGCAATTTTGAGCAAAGTACTCTTAATTCTATTTCTATAGATATAATATAATTGAATTGTAGTTGTATTTTCTGTAAAAGTATATTTGAATTTCATATATTTCTATTTCTATATATTTTATTTTATATACGACTCTTAGCTTTTATTTAAATTCTGATTTTACTCCTATCTATTTTAGATCTGATATACAAATTTGAGCTTCTATTTATACTTATAGTTTGTTATATATCGATCAATCTACATTATTTCTATATTATTATAATATGAGCCTATAATCTAATGTTGCAATTACTTATCTTTTTATTGGATTAATGTATTAATTTTTAGACTCTAAAATGAACCTAGATGTTTTTTTTAACAAGTACTCTTCCCAAGCTACAAAGAGTACAATTTTTTTCTAGATTTTTTCATTGGCACTTTTTTTTAGAAAACTCTTTTAACTAAACTTTATAACTTTCTAATATTTGTTTTATTCATTTATACCTCAAATAATTATTATAAACTTACTTTTAGACTATTATCCATCATTCAACCACAAAGAACGCCCTAAATCGATAGGTGGACAATGTCTAGCTAGGGCAACAATCTTATGTTAGATTTGAGACAGCTGAAGGATAATAAATGGAAGATTATTTAATTTTTATAATTTCTATTTAAGTAGTATGAACGATAAAATTAAACCTACTTTATAAAGATAAGATAATAAACTTATATATAATTTTTATATACATTTTAAAAAGCACGCCGTTAAAGCGGTTGGAAACGCAACCTTACTTGTCGTACCCGTCAGTAACATGCATGATCTCGGCCTTCATCACTATCCCTTGCCACTGTCAAAAACAAGCTCCAGCGACAAAAGATTGGATCAACCAAGGAGCAGAGTATAAGGTGCAACAAGGGGACGGGTCCCATCTGATGTCAAGTTCACGCGGCAATTAGTCGTGGACTGCACGCTTCCACTCCAGCCCCTGCACCTGACGACGGCTGGCCTGATCTCTGAATCGATGCTCCCATCGCAAGAATCCAACACATCCCTGTCTGATCCGCGGGATGGAATATGGAATTCCATGATCCCTACTCTCCTCCCCGCCTTTCGGTTCCAGACAGGCCAACTGCAGCTTTCAATCCGGCCTCCAAAATTTATACTATCCTGTCACTTGCATCGTGCAGGCGCAGCTAAGCCACCCTCTCTTTTCAACCGTGTCTTAACAACATTTTTTGCCATTCGATCGAATGCGGCATGCCTCCTCGGATCCTCGCCCTACCGTTTTGTCTTGCTTTCGCTTTTGATCTTGTCTCTAACTGGTTGGGAGATTGCGTGGGTTGTGGCGATAGGAGGAATATTGGGGGTTCTGGAACAAGCTTGTAGTAAAGGGTGGACGAGCGAACTGGGAAGATGACAATGGATTCCCGGCTATAAAATTGGTGGTTGGTCCGACGTGATGGTCGATGAAGATGCATGGCAAGTTGGTCGATCTGAAGACGAAAAAAATGGCTTACATCTTCGGCCTTCATCGATCGATCTTAAGATACAAAGGCGCCAATGCTTCGTAGCAGTAGATTAAGAGATTTCGGTTGAGTTCAGAGAAAGGTTGGTAAGTTGCTGCGTTTTTTCGGGGAGTTGCCGAATATACAGCCGGAAGCAGCAAGGTGTCCTCAGGGCACACTGACGTCCGATCAGGTAAGTCATGGCAAGGAGAATGTTCAGAAAAAGAAATTATTTGCCGTGCCTGGGTGGATTTGCGCGATAAGTCGGATTGCATTCTCTACGAAAACAAAAGAGAAATTATGCTTTTAGCCAAGCGGAATGTTCCTAGTGGAAACTGGAAAGTAAGAAGTTAAGATCATGACTCGGTGTCTAGTAGCACCAATCAGCCTAATCTGAATCTGAACTACTTGAAGTAATTGAAGAGACTCAGTGGGACTGAACTCACACGCATGCGATTGCAACTTGCAAAGGTGAGGGGGGTTAATTAGTGAAAGTATGATCATGGGCTCATGACCAGAGCGGAACAGGGCACCGAAGCTAGTAACAAGGACAAAATAGCGATGACTCAATCAGCTGTAGGTTTGAACGACTGGTTTTCTTTTCTGAAGCCATCTTTTCAGCAATCAGCAGTTTTAAAAGTAGATAGAAGAGGCCTAACGATGATACATGTGTTGAGCATGGCATCTGTGCTTCACTACTAGAGTATTTTCTTTTCAAATTAAATATCACATATTTTTTAAGGAAATGTTTCAAACATGGAGATGACGCATATAAATATTCCTTTTTATTTTTGGAAAAAAGGAAGATGCAAACGTTCTTAATTTACAGAAGAAAACTGAATTTTGTGTCCACTATATTCAGACTTTAGGAATGTAACTGTCAATTGTTAAAAGTATCACGATTCAAATATCCACGAGTGGCTAATGGTGCATTTTTTTTGTTTACCATTCAAGTCTCCATGGATTCGAAATCTAGAGAAGAACATATTCCTTGTTTTAATTAATCTCCTCTCCACCATTCGGTTGGTTGCGAGAAGACGAGTCATCGCCCGACAGAATGCTCCAAATTTCAACACCGGATCGGACCGCGTCTTCAACCGTCACCTTCGTGACTTCACATCTTCACTATCTCCACTTATGCATCAGTTCCGCTTCTAATCTACCGATCAGTAGTCCTAACAAGGCGACGTAAGAATAACAAATTAAGAAATTGCGCAGCTGCTGGTGAGGTCAAATCAGGCCCTGATCCGCGTATATGACCCGACTTGCAAGAATATCATCTTTGGCAAAAACATATCATCGTTTGATCGTCGTACAAACCGGCCAACTGCTCAAACTTGTGATTAGTAATGCCCACCTAGGCAGTGCGGTAGTAGTATTCATTATTCAATCGCCGATTCGGAATGTCGCTGGTAATAAACAGGATGGAAGAGGCCGTGCCGGAGGTGACGGTAAACCACCTAACAAATCAATCGCTGGGCGTCACACCATGCAGCAGCAATAGTCACGGAGACCGTACAGTCGCTACTAGTACGCTGGAGGCCACGAATGAACGAGCTGACTTTGCGAGTGTCAAACCAGACAAAAGCTGGTGCACCGGCCGCCACCCCCGCATGCACCGTCTCCATCCAAATCTCGGTGCAGGGTCACGCGCTCCACCGCACTTCCTCCCGGTGGAAGTGGAGGCATGGCGCGCCGTACTACTACCTCGCGCTCTGCGGCGCGGACGCGCAGGCGGGAGTGAAATCGGTGGACGCCCGTGCGCGTACGGCTTGGAGTACTACTGTACTGATGGTGGCTTCTGACTCTTCGGCACGGCGCGCGGTGATGGCTCCGCCCCCACGTCCGCGTCTGGAGAGCGAGAGCAAGAGAGGGCTGGGGATTTTTCGTGCGACACCTATCGGCGGCGCGCGTCGGCGAGCGGCCGGACGCGGTCTGTTTAGGAGTAGTAGTTGGATTGGGTCACCGACTTACCATTCAGTAGGTATGGATGTGATACCTCCATCGAGGAGTTCTGTTACAGTCCGACTGGTCTATGATTCATATGGAGAGGGTAACTAGTGCAAAGCAATTGTATTCTCCGTCGCATATTTCAGATCAGTTTTGCAGCAGCGCTGCCCCGGACGTTATCGACTCTTCTAATTACCACACATGAAGCTCTGACTGCCTTTTTTTTTTCCAATACACCAACAACAAACTGGACGTGGAGATTTTTTTATATTTTTAGTTTTTTTAATATTTAAAAATATATATTTTCGTTTGAAATAATTATATATATACTTTGAGAGTTTTTTTTAAACACACTCTTCGAGGATGTTTTTACTGGCATGACAAATAGTCGTTAGGATTATTTATGGTAGGCAGTAGTAGCGTCTATATTTTCATAGTCAGTTTCTTACTGCCTAACTAAAAAATATCGTTTTAAAGAGCAGCTAGGAGTTACATGTAAAATAGTCACATTCGATTATAGAAGGGAGCAAAGATTCTAGTAATTTTGCATATGGCCCTTCTACCCTTCTAGAGGGTGTTACCGCATATCTACCCTAATGTCATTTGTGCCATAGAAATTTCCTTGGCTGCCAAAAAATATCCTATAGAGAAAGAGGATAAGGGAGTCGACTATGAAATATCTTTTTATGCTAGTTTTACAGACGGGCCTCTACCCAACTGAAAAACATCCCTCTACAAGACGGTAAAAATGTTACTTGTAAAAATAAAAACACCATGGGCACCTCCTGTAAAACAGCCCCTAACAGTTGTCTGTCATATTAGTAAAAATGTGCTATGTATTAAAAAAAACTTTTCAGAGAACGTTAAGAGTTGTAATTATTTTAAACAAAAATATAATTTTATAAATATTAAAAATATAAATAAAAAATAAAAAAAATTCTAAGTTTGGATCTCTCCCATCCTCAATCACCATCCTAAATTAGAGAGCCCACCTGCATGCATATGCAAATTTGGCTGCACCCTTAAACGCCTCGCCTTGAAGACGAGCCGATTTGGCTCATCGCGCTCGACGAGTTTTTAAGCTGAAATTTTTATTTTATCATCCCTTAAATATAAACTAAGTTTGATTTTTATCTTCATTATCTGTAACACTAGCCATATCTTCTCTATCATATATTAAACCCAATTCATTTATATCTTCTCTAGCGGTTTGAATAGTTGTTTTGCTTACATACGTGTTGATATAGTCTTCATTAAACATGACATCCACTTACCAATTACAACACATCACTATAAAATAAAATAAATAAAAAGCACATCAAGAAAGTGACCACCCTCTTTCTCCCTTCTAAAGTTAGCGGTGCTTAGCCTTCTCCACCATGACACCTCCTCTTCCTTTAGCATTGACATTGGCAGCATCCTTATCCTTCGTATCTCGATCTCTCCTGTGATTGGAACCACAGCGGTGCTGCGATGATGTCGTTTTATCTCGTTGCCCTCTAATTTAAGTAATAGTATTTATATGTATTATATCACATCGAGTATACGATAAAGGACAAAGCTATTTAACCTTGTCTACCATAGTTGTTAAAAATGGACCGGTGATTGAACCAGTAAGTCCATCCGTTCATCGGTTTGTTGGTCGGACCGTCCGTTTTGATAAAAAAAATGTGATTATATTTTTTAGAGCTTTGGTTTACTCTAGTGATAAAAATAATTGTTTTGCTTTTACGATCAGCCCGCCATCTTGCTTGGCTGGTCACGTGCACTCGCGCGCTTCCTCGTCTTTTTGTTGGAAAAAAAATAGCAGTCTGACCGTCCTGGTTTTTCACCAGTTCAATCTGGTTTTTCCGTCCTTGTGAGGGCGAACTCCGCGACATTTATATTTACCGGACAGTGTCCTTTCTCCAATAAAACATACATAATATGAACTGAGCAGATAAGATTTTATCCTCTTGAGTCGGACAGAGTTCTGTATCGGGTTAGACTTTGTTCTTAGGTTGTATTCACTCCCCATAAGATATATGATACTTTCAGCGCTGGATATTATTTCTACACCGACAACCGTGATCTCATTGATCCACTATCCTAATATGTCTCACGTCGTCTATTCAATATGAAGGATGTCTAATTAGGATACACGAGACGGCTGATGATAGCTCGCATAGCATGATAAGGACTAAATCTAAGGTTACCATAAAGTCCTTCATAGCACCATCACACATATCAACCGACTTTCCCTCTATCCTCGTCTTTGCTACAGCTTCCTCCTACTGATCAAGCTTTAGCTAAATCTTGTCACAATGTGAGTATAGACAGAGAAGAAACAAAAGTGGGAAAAGAGAGATAATGACAACTAGGTTCTATTATGCTTTTTATTTATTTGTATGATGTTGTAAATATTATGTTAAATAAAAACTAGATTGACATATCATATAGAATGAAACAGTAATTCAAACCGTTAGCGAAGATAAAATAAATAAACAACGAAAACGATATACTTTTTGCGTATGAGAAAGTTAAATAACACTCCGCTCATAGTTGAGCGTGGCGTTTTACTTTTCATGGCGAGGAGAGGCAAGCGCCTAGCTGCTGCTTGGTAGGCCTGACGGGACATCGCTTATCAAACTTTCCTTACGAAATACGGTAAGAGTAAACCCAAGCAAAAAATTCCCTAGCCCCTTGGGCTCCTTTAGGCCTGACGGGATTTTACAGTTGGGCCCATCAAGTAGCGGTCCCAATTTTTGCATTTGAGCCTTGTTTAGCTTTGATGCTTTTGGTAGCAATCAGGACTTCACACTTGACGCAGACGGCCGCCACAACTTCGCCATGTAGCCTCCCCGACCGGATTATCCGCATTCTCCTTCACTGGCCTCGTGGGGTTGGGAGCCGGCGTGCTTCTGCGCCGCCGCCTGCACGGCACTCATCTTCCACAGACGCCCTCCACCGCTCCACGCAGGGGTCGGTCAAAACCATCGGCCCCGCCGCCGGCGGATTCCGACCAACTCGATAATAACCTAACTTCCATGTGTCCTCAATGCCGAGTCGCTGAAGAGCCTATCGAGCAATGATCCACTCCAGGACATGATAAGGCCGGCGAGGTTGGTGCCGCCGCATCCGGGCGGCCGCGATCATCTAGCCGCACCGGCACGCGTACCGACGATTAGGGACGGGATGCAGTTCGTCCAATCTCGATCAAATACTTTGTCAACACAAGCGCCGAAATTCAGGGGTTCGTGCCCCTACCCTGTTCTGAATCAAACCAGTCCACTTGATAAATTTCATTGGCGTGCATTCGTATGCTTTACCATGACATCATCAGCCCAAAAGTCAGTCGGTTCCAGTTTAAGAACTACGGAGCAACGGTTTCTGTATCCAAACTAGTTGTGTTTTTGTTTCTGCATCCAGTCTGAAAGCGATCTGAGTTGGATTGGTTTAAGATTCAGACTTGGTGCTGGTTACGCAAACAAAATGATAAAACTGTCCATCCACTCCAATTGATGTAGTCTACCATTAACCTAGAGAATCTAGAGAAATAATCGTGTACCAGTACCTTCCTCGTTGCATTGTTTTACTTTAGTAGTAAATTTATGCTGAGGGCCCGATGTGTTGGATACTTGCTGAAAATACACCAAACAGCGTATTAGGGATAAAAATAATAATTTATAAATAAAATATTTATATATGTGATACTTAAGAGTCAATGTATAAAACTATAATAAAAAACTAACATCAACTTTAAAATTATGTATTTAAATTTTAGCAGTGATAAATACATTATAGTGCAAATGATAGGTCCCTGAATTAAGGCCCAATCCATGTTCGGAGCGAAGCTAAGAAGTGATGGATATCAATTCACCCTAATAGTGTATTTTTTTTGGCTATCTGACAACTCTACTCTCTATTATCTAGAAATTAAGAGTATGTTTAGAGGTCTCTAACTTCAACTCCAACTTTTAGAGTTGGAGGCTAACCAAACGGTTTTAACTCCATCGAAAAGAAAGTAGAGCAGGCCAAAATGATCTGAAAAAATAAACTAAAGAGATATAGTGAGGTTTAAGCCCTCCACAACTTCACTCCAAAATCAGTTACTTTTAGAAGTTGAAGCCCTACCAAACAAGACCCAAGAGTTTTTGGTACAATTCCAACTTCACAAAATAAGGATATCAGAGTAAGAGCTATATCAAATAGGACCTAACAACTACACCTATAACTTATAGCTTGTCTAAAGGTTAAATACTTATATTCGTCCTTAAATGTAAGAGATTTTAGAGTTATTTTTAAGAAATTAAGAATAAAGAAAAAGACCATGGGCTATAGAGCGTAAAGGGTGATTGAGGTTATAATGGATAGAAATTTACATGAGATGATTGTTGTTATAAATAAAAGTGTAGGATATGTTATATTATAATTTTAAACCTTAGAATTATATTTAGAGACGGAGGGAATACATGAAGCTTAGGGGGGTTTTTTTATAAAAACAAGAAGCCTAGTTTGTCAGGACCAAATTGAAAGGCGTAATTTTCAGCCCATCTGGAGTTCTGGACTTGCATACAATACGGCCCACTTAGTGAATAGTAATCATACGGCCTATATAAATTTTCCAATAAAACTAAGTAGGCCAAATATTTTCGTTTTGACGTCGAGAAACAAATAAAACTCTCCAAACGTGATTTTTCTCTTCTCCTTAGCTCCTTGCATGAAAGGCGAAAAAATCGTGATCGTGGAACTATTGATCATCGAGCGAAAAAGATCGATACATGTCACCGACGACCTTGCATCCAACGAACAGGCCAAGAGCGCTAGACAGTTCTCAACTGGTATGGGGTCCGCGTGCAGGGTCGCAGTTGTAGAACAGCACGCAGCATGCATGCACTTGCTTAAGTTTAGGCGTAAGCTAGTTTTTCAGCTGATCAGATAGGCGTTAGCTATATAGCCTTCAGGATATGTACGTGCCACTTGTACCAACAAAGCAAAGGCGGCAGAGGCTGACAAAACTACTATAGTAAAACAAAAAATTAGGAGTATTCGAGTGGTATCGTTGCTGTTTTTTTTAGCTTTCGTAGTTGCTGGAACTGTATGGTAGGGCTCAACAACTACCCTAATCGAATCGTTTGGGCCGACTTATTATCAGTGGAATTAGGATACTTTTAACAAGAAATATATCGAAGAGTTAGAGATGGGTTTGCCAAAAATTTTAGTTTATCAAAAGCTTGATCTAAAATTCCTAAAAATTTAGCCCTTTGTGATTATATTGGTAATAATCTAACAAAGAGGGATTATTCAGAGCAGGCTTAATGGTGTTGAATAGTCAGTACATCCCATTTTTACGAGTACAAACTACTACGTCTCAATGGACATTTTCTGCTAGATTTTTTATCACGAGTACAAACTACCACACGATGCATGTCTACATGTGACACAACATTCACAGTGCGCACTGTTTGACACTGTTGGCGTGTAACGGCGATTTGTTCTCTACCGAATTAAGGGCAGGGCCAAAGCTCCATATAGGGTAGGGTGGATGTACGCATCATGGCCCTCGAGGATCGATCGGTACCGATGCAAATGACTGCCGATTTGCTGGCGTGTAGCTTCGAGATTGACGTGTGATGTCTCCTTTTGGGTGTGGCCCACGCCCATCATCGATCATCAAAGCTGATGGCCGACCTTCGCCTTGCTTGTACCGTCGTTCGTACGGAGTTTTTTTTCTGTACCTGACTGACGTCTGGCCCGCGCATGAGAAAACAAGCAAATACAACCACGGCAAACGAGGCCCAGTTGGGTGTTGGGATACTGTGGTGTCTCTCAACTGCTCGCCTACTTGAGCTAGCTCTAGCTTATCTCCTTTTGAGCAGTTTCTAATTGATATTATAGTATTTGATTATACGTGACAATTAACTGTCTTGATCGGTTGGTTTTTCAGTAAGCGCCATCTCCATCGATCTCAAGGCTAGTATAGCTACCACAGCAGGAAACAATCAACCGATTGATTCCCAATTAACTCCTCACGCCGTGGTGGGCCGTCCCTCGATCCGGTGGTACGTAATTACGCACCAGGTGGATGGACGTGGACTCCCCACTGAACTTAATTAGCAAGGTGGCGGCCGGCACACATCTGACTCTTTTATGCCTAGACCTGTTCGCACGCAGGAAGATTCGATCACGCAGAGAGACTAGCCGAGAAATCAAGCGAGCATTAGCGATGGATGTCTAACCATATGTATAACTAAGAGATCTGCTTATTTTGGCTCGTTGAAGTCTTAAAGCTTGTTGGAGTTATGGACACATCAATCTGACCTCTAATTAATAAATAAAAAGATATGATTACATCATAAAGTCAATCGGTCGATAAGGCAATATAGATTTCTGCTATTAGCTGGATGCGCCAATAAAGTTAAGATAGTCATCGACTGTGAATTTGATACACTCATACTATCGGCTGGTTACCGATAGGGGTTACAACGCTCATACATCGGCTAGAAAATCAATGACGGCATTGGCAAATAGCTAGGAATAAAATAAAAGACTCATCGACTATAGAACCGATGACGCTCTGAATAGAATATGAGATAAATAGTAGAGAGTGAGATCCAATCTTCCGAAGGAACGAGACCTAGCGATAACTGATAACAGTACCGTTAGAGCTAGTATTGATAGATCGGATCAAACCGAGACAGTATAAGTCTGAGGCTAACAGCACCAAAACGACAAGAGCTAGATCGGACGTACTAACGGAAAGAACGGATGAACCCATTAGCTATGGGTCTGATGCAGGCACATAATATATGCTCATCGGTTAGCTAAGCCGATGGAAAGAACGAAACCCGCTAGATCTCGATACCAGCCCTATTAGACATAACTTTGATAGATCGGACCTAAATGAGACAGTATAAGTCCGGATCTAATAGAGTCAGATCGATCATTAGCGGATTAATCGCTGACGATATATGTATATCGACTGAAAAGTTGATGTGCTAGGTGTAAAGCTCCGTGTGGAGATAACTCATCGGCTGACTACTCTGATGAAACATCACATAAAGACATACTGACTTAAGACTCAGTCTACTATTAGCAGTGTAGAAGATCAGACCTAGCCGATACAGCTTAAGACTGATGATGGTAAAAGAAGCTTGATAAGTGATAGATCCCACGTGAATATGATGTGATGTATTCAATCGGACTAAGAAGTCAGACCTAACCGATGCAACCTTAGACAGAGTGGATACACCAAGATATAGGCTGATCAAATTTATTATGCACACTAGCAATGTAATTTTATAAATAAAATATTTTATAAATAAGCAATATGATCAACGAGTAACTTGTCTATGTCTTTGTATTCACTTTTCTTAAAAACCTTCGCTTGAAATAATTTCCGTCGTAGACTACTCATAAAAGAGAGAAAACCACACTAAACCCTAAAAACAATAGATTATTATTAATAACTAATAGTTCCATTATATAGATCTTAATTTTAGAAAAAATTGGAGGGTTAAAAGGGTTCGCTTAGAGTTACGAATAAAAAGATATGAATTTTTGAAGACTAAAAGATTTTCTAAAATTTGGGAAATGATTTATGTAAATCAAAAAGGAATATTCCTAAAGAATATTTTTTGGGCTGAGATAAAAGGAGGTATAGTCGACTTCTTTCATGGTAGGAAAGGGGTGTGGACCGATTTATGGGCATTGGCCCAAGGGAATGAGAGATCGAGGGAGCAAGAATAGACTTAGTCTATAGGAGAAAGTCTGGTGGACATTTAGCCTGATGGCCAATGGGCTGCCAAACCGGCCTAGGAGGGAAGCGGGTTGCGCCGGTTGGTTGCAAGCTGTGGCCCGAGGGTTAAGGAGTGAAGGTGTGTAGGCCTGCCAAGGTGAGTTGGCAACCACGTTAGCTTTGAACAGAGAGGAGACCTAAAGAAAGATTGACATCCATCATTGACACGATGAATAGTGGTAAGGGAGGAGGCGCGGGCAACAGCAGAAGAATGAGTGAAGAGAAGGGAGTGTTTTGAGCGGTTGATGGTTGAATGGAGGCACGGTCGCGGCCAGCGACAAAGGCCATAGATAGGTTGTGGCGGCTTACGTCGTTTGGTCACCAACGCAACCAAATAGGCACCGGATAGGTTTAGGGGAAAGCGATCAAGCGAGGTGCTACACAAGCAGAGATAGAAAGGGAGGATGGTTGCTACCTTCAACTGCGATGAGAGATTGAGGAGAGGCAATAGCAAACAACAGTGGCGTAGCAATTTTGGGGGTTCTAGGTCCGACGATGATTAGGCTATGGAGATGGGTGGAAGAGGATTGCACGATCATGAGGAACCCAATGTGGGTCTAGGTTGCTCCATTGGGCACCAGAGGAGGGAAAGCAGCACCAATCAGAATGTTGGAGCAGTGATGAGACCGTGGACTAGGCACCAATGAGGTAGGTGTCGAGTTCATCTTGCTTCACCGTGGCCAAAAAAAAGAAGCTCAAGTTCTATTTATAGAGGTAGCTCGACACATGGCGACAACAGATCGAGGCAGTGGCAAGAGTGGTGGCATTGGCACAATGCTGTGGCTCGCATCAGTGGAGGAAGCAGGGAGGAAAAGCGGAGATAGTGGTGATAGTGATGTGATGAGACAACAAACCACACTCGTGTACTTTGACTCTAGGGCTTGTTGACAAGAGACTCATCCTGAGCTCGCTGACTTTTGATTGGGCTGAGCGGTGATGGGTGGTGGAGCATGATTCTCATTGATCCAACATCATGTGTGTCGTCAATAGGGAGGTGTGGCTTTTAAGTTAGCCGGGCAGGGCAGTATGGCCGCATATGGTGTTGTCGAGGAGGATGAGAAAGTTTAAGAGAAAGAGAAAGAGAGAGAGAGAAAGAGAGCAGTGAGAGAGAGGTGAGAGGAAGAAGACAGAACGACAGGTTAGGCCTACGCACATGCGTGTATCTGGCGCGGACTAGTGGGCCATAAGCCGGTGTACGCAATAAGGAGGCTGAAACGGAGAGCTGGGCTATTGGGCCAAGTGGCTATGGGAGAGGAAGGAGGCAGACTGGGCTGACCTGTGTGGGAAGGAAGAGGTGAGGAAGACTAGGCCCTGAGAGACATGGTAGTAGGCAAGGTGGGCCGAGAGAGAATAGGAAAGAGACGGCCCGATTGAACAAAAATATAAGGATTGAACAAGAGGCTTTTAGCTAGGGTTTTGAGAGGGTTTCCAAAGGAATTTCAAATTTCAAAATGTCAAATCTGAATGAGTGAGGAATTCAAAGGAATGATTTTACGAGGGATACTTGATTTGGAATTGGAAACAAGGATTTAGGAAAGAGGTATTTGAGTTTCAAAATTCGAGTCTTGATATCTTTAAATTGGATCGAGATTTCTAGGGTTCAAGGGAGGGATTTAATTGAGAACTTTGACACTTAGGTCCTTAGTTCACACACAAAGAACCAAAATTTTTCAAAGTAGGGTTTTTATCAAAATGGTTTTTTTAACGACATGAAAATCGGGGCGTTACAGAAATTCTTTGTCAAAAAATGTAGCATATCTGGACTCTATGATTGTAACAACACACATATCAGGTACTCTAGAGTTTATAATTAAGAACCTATAACCCACACTATGAATAGCATAACAAAGAAAGACACAATCTATGGTTTTCGCTTTAAGTTTACGCTTTTTGATTATTGGTGCATTAACTTTGATCAAACATCCTCAGGTGCGTAGGTATGAGAGACTCGTTATTTTCTTTTCCCATTAATTGAATTGTGTTACTTCTTTATTCTTTGTAGCAACTCTATTCTGAACATAACATGCGGTCAATATACCATTCCTTAAAAAGTTCAGCTTTATTTCGACAATCCCATTTGATTAAGCCAAATAGGATGCGTCCTCTCATGTATAATTCCAATTTTCTCACAAATAAAGTAAACTCATATGAAAAATACTCTCCACAATCTGACCATAACCATTTAATTTTCCTCTCAAGTTGGTTTTCTCACTCAGTGTTATAGATTTTAAAATAGTCCAAAGACTCATCCTTTCATTTTTGAAGATACACATAACAATATATAGTAGCACCGTAATAAAATATATTTTCCCACCTTTTGCCAACCCACCATTCATATCACAAAGATCTAAATGAATGAGGTCTAACGGTACCAAGTTTTTTTCCTCCGCGGTCTTGTGAGGCTTACGAGGTTGCTTTGCTTGAACACAAATTTGTCACTTAAAGCCTTTGATAATGGTGAATTTTGTGATTAAACTCATAATGGCTAAGCACATCATACAACCAAAACTAATATGACAGAGTCATTAATACCAAAAATTAGACTCATTTTCATTGTATACATGATTAACAACATTATTACATAAGTCTAACAATGAAATATGGAATAAGCCTCCGCACTCATAGCCTATTCTAATAAACAATCCACACTTAGATGCCACAAATTTATTAGACTCAAAAACCAACTTATAGCCATCTTAACACTGCAAAGACCCACTAACAAGATTCTTTTTTACGGAAAGGACATGTTGCATGTTCCTCAACTACACGGTCTTTCCCAAAGTAAACTTCAAATCAACCGTATGAATAACACAAACATCAGTATTTGTGTCATTTCCATCAATACGGATGAAGTCTTTGTGAATTGGTAAGAGAAAAATAGGGAAATATCAACACACAAATGTACATTACCACTCGTGACAATGCACCAATCGATAGAGTGACATAATAAATGAACAGTAGGTAGATTATCATACCCAAAAGATCTCAGTATCACCAATAACAACATTAGCAAAAATTGCCTTGTTGTTTGCCACCCTTGCGGTCCTTGCACTCCTTGGCCCAATGCCTAGGTAGACCACAAATGAAATGAAATAAGTTCACTTGTTTTTTGTTTTTTTAAAGTTGGTAGTTTATATGAGTTTCTTGATATCAGGCTTAATCTTATTATTGTTCTTGTGGGATTGAAAATTCTTTTTTTACCAAATTGGCACTTGAATTTTCCTCGTTAACTTTACCACGTGTGTCTTTTGCCCTCGCCTTCTCATCAACATTAAGAGACCCAATGAGATTCTCAACCGAGAACTTTGGCCTTTTGTGTTTTAGAGAAATGGCAAAATTCCTCCAAGCAAATGGAAGCTTTACAATAATGCAGTTGGCAATGAATTTTTCTAGTAATACATATGAAAATTTTTTGAGCACGTTAGCAATTGATTGTATCTCATGAGTTTGCTCGACTACAGAACGGTCATCGACCATTTTGTAGACATAAAATTGCTTCATGACATACAACTCACTACCTGCAACCGAGACCCTAAATTTGGCCTCAAGCTTATTCCACATCTTCTTGCCAACAAATATGTGTATGTATGTATCAACTAGGTTCTCACTAAGAACGTTAATCACAGCACCTCAAAAGAGGTTATCAGCAATCTAGAACGTGTTCTCTTTTTTAGCAGTCATCGTTTTTTTAGGCCTATCCTTTGCCACGTGATAAATATTTATGGCCATCAGCCATAACAAAACTTTGACACGCCACCTCTTGTAATTCGTACCATCAAATACGAGGGATTTTAGATTAGTAGCAAAAATAGTAGTTGAAAATTACCTAGAGTCAGGTTTTTGGATTGTTGAAAATATTAGTAATTTTGTATAAGATTTAATCTAGAAATAAACAACGTAAATCATAACAATAATAGATCATAAAAAATAAATTACTCTTAGTAGAACAAATAAACCAAATAGACATGTACCATTTAAAAAATAGAAAGAACAATTTAAAAATAGAAAGAACAAGTTTATCTATTAAAACTTTAATTGAGAAAATAAAGAAGACATACGGTGTAGTCAGAGCAAAAGTAGAAATAGAACCAACATTGCTGTTGTTGTTCTTGTTTTCACAACTGCTATCATTATTGTTGTCGTTCTTGCCTCCAGAGCCGTTGCTACTCCCATTGTCTATGTTGATGTTGCTATTGTCGTTGGCAGCCATGGTGATGCAATTGAAGTGATGTTTACACGAATTAGACAGCAGTTGTGTGTTGCCCTCAAAAACCCAGTTCACCTCCTTAATTGACATTAGTTATTTTTCCATAATCAATCCTTTGATTAATTTTTAAAAACTTCTCCATGATTAGTTATTGAACATATGTAACCCTTAGCATAATGAGACTTAAAATTTATTTGATTTAATTAATTTAAATGAACCAATTATCCAATTAAATCTAACCTAGGCGTATACTGTACGTACGTGCGTTCGTAGCTAGCCGCTTTGCATGTGCGCGCGTCCCGCCACGTATCACGTATGGCGACAATTTTTATACAGCAAAACGACATCTACACCTACTGTAAAATATACTATCGTATGTACGGTGCATGCCCATGCTTGTGTCTTCGTCTCTCTCACTCACTGTCTCCACACAAACACGTACTTTATCCGCGGCGTTATTGTATGCATTTCTCTCTGTCACCTGTCACACTACTAGTGCTAGGCGGCCGCACGCCGTGCGTAGTGTAGAGTACGCGAGTTGTTTATGCCCATGCCTGTAGGTGCCAAGTAGCTTCCTGTGCTACTCTTTCTCTGGATTAATTTGTTGGCTTTGGTGTTACTCCTAGTAATTGAGTGCAGCCGAAGCGCGTAGACACGTACGTGTCGTGCTCGCTTTCCTTGAGAAAGAATCCGTCGACGACTTCTGCACCGACGAAGTGTTCGGGGTGGAAACTGCGCGCCGGGATCGAGGCTGTGTGCATTCCATGTTCCGGTCTCGATCTCCTTTGGCGGTATCCTGTTTGTCCGGTTCTTAATTGCTCGGATTAACTTACACTGATGCGACATGTTAATTAAGTAAGCCCTACATGAGTAGGGACGACGACGCTTCGGCTGGATTTCTCTATTCTCATTTCTATCCGTGTCCATGCTTCCTCTGTCAGACTGTATCAGCACAAACAATTCGGTGTGATTTGGACTAAGCTAGTTAATCCTGTTGTCGCATGTTCTATTCTGGAATAGAAACTCGATCAGACTGAATTGGTGATCAGATCGGGATCCAGGAAGGTGTGGTTAAATGAGTTTATTAACCCAGTTAGATCTCTTTTCTTAATAGGATGGCCAGATACGCACACAGATCACTGACACGATGACACTTGTGAATGATCAGCATGCAGTTTGACTACTGGGACACATGCAATTTAATCTACAGGCAACTTGCGCGCACACGTACGTGCAAGTCAGCTGCTCGCAAGCATGTGCTTTGTGTGTGGGTGTGCTCTGTACAGTGCACTGCACGTAGCTTGTTTTCAATATCGAGATGCACCGCATGCAACCTCGGAGCCGGCGATGTCCTAGGACTCAATCTAACCCACAGTAAGTTAATTCAGCATCACGATCTGCTCAGATATGTTGTGGCTCATTTAGCTCCTGATCGAGAATTCATGGGATTTGCTGTCAGGAAGGTCCACACTACCGAACCCATATTCAGCTATATATGGGTACACTGTGCGTGCATCTCTTCCTCTGTACTCTCATCATGTCTTCTAAATTAATGACAAGTTTCAGTTTATTATCCTGAGGATGGGATGGCTTGTAGTACGTGGAGCAACTAGGGACGCAAAGCACCGAATTTTTCTACCTTAGGCTTGCCTAGTGTGTGTGAGAGCCTGAAGGATTGTTTATTTACGCATGGGATGGTGCGTGATATTTCAGGTTTCCACTAGCCCAGTTTATTATGACCGTATTTAATTGCCCCCCTAGTTTATTCATGCTTTGCATCTAATATTATACTATTACATGTAGCACTGAAAGTCAGATTGGGGTCCAGTTACGAAGTCAAATGTAGGAAGAAATGAGGCCAAGTCATGACCCCTATCTTTCGATGTAAGAGCATGATTTTTTTTGTTTGAAACAGAGAAGCAAAGCAAGAGCATGATAATCAAATGGCTAACTAGAGCGTCCCATGTTAATTCCGGATCTGGCACTGGGTGTTGATGGCTTCGATAATCCAAAGTAGGAGGAGTATGGTGCTGGTAAAACTGGTCGCTTTGCAACGGAACAACATGATGCGCGGCAGCATGGCACCCCATTGCGTGCTGGGTGCCAAGTAGTCGTAGTCCCAGGCTTTTTGGCTCCGGTACCGAGGCCAGTGTTGCAACGGCAAGGCCACAGGCACCTCAAAGCTGCAAGCCTGCGACCCACCACGCGGCAGGCAGCCGCCGCCCCCTACCCCACAGCAACAGTACAGAACCGTTTACTCCTGTGCTAGCTTACTGTGCAGCGCGTGCCCTTAATCTCCTTGTGTACAAACTCTGTTTCACCCAGCCAGTTAAGCCGCTGACTGTTTTGGCCGGAGAGCACGCAGACGCGGGTTGGTTTCCCCCTCCTGCAGCGCCGTGCGGCGCGGTGCCCGCTTGTCGCGTAGGAGCGGTAGGACGCTACGCTAGGCCGGGCGCCGGCGAAGCGCTGCGGCTTGGGAGAACGCGACGCGTGCGCGCGGGCAACACGCGAGGTGCTCGGGCTCCTCACCACCGCGCGCAGGCGCGGGGCGGAGAGGCAGGCAGGCGTCGCGTGGGTTGTTTGGGTTGGCGACCTGTGGTTCGCTTCGCGGATGCTTGGAACCGACACGTTTCCGATCGCACGTACGGCTGCGGTGTGCGCCTGTGTAGGCGGCGTGGTTAGTTCAAAACCTCCCGAATTGAAGTACTCTGGATTATGTATGTACGCCGACAGCAGGGCAGGTCCTTATCGAGGACGAGAGTAGTCAGATTAGAACGATATGAACTTCCGAGTCAGGTGGCACGCGACTATCTCTAGCTAGGCCGCTGTTCATCAATTAAGCACTCGATGGGTTCTGGACTTTCGGAAAATAACGGGTAGAAAGCCAGTCTAATTACGTTTGCGCTGACTCGGAAAATTTTGGTCGTCGACACGGCAAAGATGACCACATCGGTACTAGTCAGGGCCGTCGTTGTCGTGTGCCAACCTGTGCAAACATTTTCCAATCCCCATTCGTCTATCTATCTTAGAATTCAATTCGATTCGATTCAATTCGGCGCCATGCTTGTCTACCGTCTACGGACCAGCCAACTATCTCGCGAACCAAGTCAACTGCACTACTTATTTCTGCATAAGAATATATCACATAGCGCTATGAAACACCGAGTGATTAATTACGAAAACGTACGAGCAATCACAGCCGAAAGAGAATTCCATCGGTACATGCCTCCATGCCTTTTCCTGCCTTTGATGTAATCTTTTTTTTTCCATCGAGTACGGCACGTACGGGCTCTTTACAGCAGGCATCCTATGATCCTTTTCCCCTTAATCCACGCAACAATTGCGTTGGATAGATCGATAGCAGCAGGGCAGTGTACGATTTTGGCCTTTAAAGTCACACAGATCGATCGATCCATCGTTCTATAGCTCGCAGCTCAACACATGCATGCATCGATCGATCAGGCGTCGATAAATTTGTGCGTGTGGTACCGACGACGACGATCGCCGTGATGAACAGCGCGTGTACGACGAAATTTCTTTTCACTTTGCACCCCCGGTTGCTCTGTGGTGTCGGCCATGAGCTCATGAACTAGGTAGCCCAGGGCTCTCTTTATGTGTCCTGCAAGTTGACAATGTGAGCAGTCATTGTGTACAGTCACTTTAGAAAGTTCCTGCCAAATCTTGCGAGACTATGTACAGGGTAGATCCATCCATCGCATCATATTATTTTATTTCCCATGATAAAGTTGTTCTTTTACCGGTGACGATATGAACAGTCTGTATGGATCTCTTCTCGCCTCATCCTCTCAAAGAAAGAGAAGTTTAGCTAATCAAACATTGGATGATTGGAGCAGTGACAGGCAAGTATGTCAACAAACATTTACCGTTCAACTTATAAGTCATAGCCAAAATTTAAATTTTATAATTTAATTTTGAAGTTGATTTTTTAGGTTTTTTTAATCTTAGTTTATTTTCCATAATTTACTTTAAATCGTTAGTAACATATATATATATATTGCTAATAAATTATTTCTTTATCACTGATAAGCCATTACGTAGTTAACATAAGCAAAACAATGATAATGCCGGTGACACTTCGTGTGACATTTTGTTTTATATAAAACAATCCAATTGGATGCTAGCATGAATGTGACCTTTTTACGAGGGCAAAATAATGAAACCAGAAACAGGTAAAACTTGTGACGTGCCTAACAAATAATGCCAAACTGCAACACTGTGTGCATGCATACATATTTACACCAGGACGCCGATTTTACAGTGGAATCACCCGTTACATCCAAGCTGGTTGCCCACTGATTTCTCCATTTTCTTTTGTGCTTGTTGATGTTTCTGTGTTAACATTTTGCTCAATTCTTTTCATCGGTAGTGATCGCTTGACCGAACCGCTATCAGGTGCAGTCCAACCCAATCCTCTCGCAACTAACATCTGAAGCAAACCAGTGTTTCATTTGGAACGATCTGTTCTACTGCATGCTGACCCTTCTGTCGAATGATTGATTTGATGACACCTCTTCCCATTGTCTGCCAATTCAGCTGGGTGGTCACTGGTGGCCAGAGGACAAAATATCAGCTTTTAGAAAAATTTTCCTCTTGTCACACTGTCAGCACTCAACAACAGTAGGACAGTACTATATATACTGGTGTTAATGATAAAATATGCTACTACCTCGCGATTGGCACATCAAGGAATTATCCACATCAAACCAGTAAAGTGATTAAAAAGGATATAGTGCCACAAGGTCCCAAGAAAATAAATATAAGAAACAAGTATGCGTAAGTTGGGATGCTTCACTGATTATTCAGTGATATACTAATGGCACAATGGATGCCAGAATCAAACAGGAACAATATTAGGCTATCCCAAAAAAATTGGATTGTTTAGGCCTATAGTCATCATGTTATAATAATCTATGCAATAATTAGCATATAATTGTTTGGAGTACTACTGTTTGCCTCCCTTTCAAGGGCCATATATATCTTTGAGTGGGATGCATGACCGGCAAACTCAGACAAACTAGACACTGTTGCACTTAGTGAGGTCATACCTAATTTTGCAAAACAATATGCCTTTTGTGTGAACTTGAAGAAGTTGGATTCTTGTAGCTATCACATCCTTTTTCTTTATCACAGTGAGACTCAACTTGCATATCTGTACTTAAAATGGATCATTGCTAACCAAGTACTGTTAGTATTACAGGCTCCGGAGAAGGGTATTTAACTCAGAATTAGCTTAGTTTATCTATATGATTAAGTGTAGCTTTTGACGCCGCCAACTTATATGTTAATTAATGAAGATGCTATTAAAATAGCCTAACATATATAGGCCATGTTTGCTTCATACAAGGGAAGATGGAAAAAGCAAATCTCTCTACATACGTTTAGGCCTCCTAGGGCTAGCACCACCAATAATGCACAGCCTAGTTAGTCATTACTAACTCATTAGTATACTCCCCAAGTTTGATTCAATGGAATCGACTAATGATCACCCAGGAGGCACTTGTGCTTTCGTTTAATGATCGGTGTCTCACCAGTGAATGTACACACAGCGAATGGAAGATGGCTACACACACACACACGTCGTCTAAAATAAAGCAGGAGAAGCATACGTGTGCACCTCGCGGTTGTGCCGTCCCCGAGTTGTCTGCTGCCATATTTGCTTTTGCCCAACCACAAATCATCCCTGTAACAATTGGGGTTCGGTTAGCTAGAGATGGATACGTCTAGATATCTACTCATCTCTATCTCCATCAGATGTGCTTGCTTAAACAAGACAGGTTAATGCTTTCTGTCATCATCATTTTTCTTCTGCTTGACCCTTGTAAGACGAAATTCTTCAGGTCATTTGGTTTGGTTTGGTTCATTCATCAATTCGTTCGCATTTATGATTGTCATCATCCGCCGTAAAGTCATTAGCTGGAGTCTTTTTGCTCTGTCGATGGAAGTTGATCTGTTCTTAAATCTTAACCCAGATTCAGAACATGCACCTCAAAGAGGACTCTGAACAAGCATCCCTAGCTGATCGCTTGACCCAGACCAAGAGAGAAAAAAAAGAAACAGCCAGATTAAAAGACCCGAATGTAATTTGCGTGCGTCGCTGTGACTAGGTAAAGGAAATTACACTGTTGGCTCAAGGGGACCAAGAGTAGTGCACTGTTCACTAGTATGTGTTAGGTGCATCAATGTGTAGCCACTCCTCTGATCTGAACCCATCCATGATCCATCCCAGGACAGTACATCATTAGTGAACAGTATCGCGGAGGCTGCGTTCAAAACATGGGATGGATTTTAATTTTCACTGCATTTCGTGAACGGTACATCACTGTCTGCATTGTTCATTCTGTGTTTGGGACAACCTATTTTTGGAGGATTTTTTTGCTCGTTTCATGCAAGCAACTGCTCTGCTCCAGCCTCTCCCGGCCGTTGCGTTGCGTCACTGTTGGTTGCGAATTTATTTTGCCAAGTGAGTGCCAAACGAGTACTCACCTTTGTTACCATTTACTGGCACCATTCAAGTGGTAACAAGCTGCTACTACTACATGTGACGACGCAACAACTGTACTGCTGCATCAATTTCTCACCGGAGCAGAGCAAGGAAATGATCCGGAGAACGCTGCCAGATGCGTATATCAGGTTAGGGTTACACGAGCAGATCGGAGTGATGCATCAGCGACGCTCCCGTTCTCAGTAGGCGTAGGGATCTATAGACCCAGGCCTAAAACTGGAAGATTTATTGCTCATGCAGGCACTGCACAGTTCACCTATTGGAAGACAACCAAAGAAAGAAAGAGATGGACTGGTAGTAGTAGAAAATTATGAAGGGGAAAAAAGAGAGGAGGAAAAAGAAAAATTAAAAGGGCAGCTGGGCAGAGGCACGCATGAGCAGCACTGGACCAGTGGCAGAAGCGTCTGGAGCGAGAGGGACCGTGTAATAATTAATCAGAAGTGACATGCAAATTTTGCAGCATCACAAACTAACTAAAAAAGATGCAATTTTGATGCAGCATTAGGAAAAGGACGTAGGTATTTTTGCAGGCAGTATTGTTCTTTCTTTTATTCTCCACTACTCCAGTATTTTTGTAGTATTTTTTGAGCATAAGTGAATTACCAGAATTAATAATTTCAATTTTTTGCTGCTCCCAAATCTGGCGATGGGATGGTGACGGGGACCCCAGTGAGCCCGTCTCCGCGTCCTAATAAATCGCTCCCATCTCCATTTTTCTTCCAGCTTTCTCTTTAATTTCTCGCCAACTCGACGAATCCAATCCTTCCTTAATGATAGGGCTGCTCCCCGTTCGCGCGATGCTGCCGCGGCTGTTCTCGCGCCGCGCGACCACGAGCCAAGAACACGCGCGGGGCTCCCGGCAGCAGCATCCCTGAGGGCGAGAACCGAAACCTTTCTTGGATTCCAGCTCCGCCCCGACCCGAGCATGCGCGCGCGCGAATTGCCCTCTCGCCCAGGTGAGCTTCCCCTGCCGAGAAAAATCTCTCCTTTTTGTTGTGTTATCTGCTACTGCATCGCCAAATCCTTCCGAGATACGATCTGGTGAATTCAGCGCTTCTCGGCCAAATTTTCGGTTTCCTTTTTTTTTTGTCGTTTTGGCAACGTTTCTTGGCCTTGCTGTCTTCGCTTTAATAATGGGCGCGCGGCTGGTCGGATCGCCCAAGGCCAGATGCATTGCTCGGGGCGATTGGGCCATGCGAGGTGCCGGATTTGAGAGATTCAGGGAATTGAATAGTTGGGATTTGGTGCTAATTTCTTGTTTAATCAACCCTTCTAATTTTCCTCTCCAGTGCTCCCCCCGCGTCCGCTCTTTCTTTCTCGTCGTGCCTCCAGTTGCTGCCGAGGCCATCCATCGCCTCCTCTGCTTACTTACTGTTATATAAGCAAGCGATCCCCCGGACTGTGCTCTGAGATGTGTTTCCTTCTTGCTGCTTCTCTCTTCTTCTTGCAGCGCCGTGCCCGTCACAACGATCCATGGAGGTCTACCAATTGGTAGTAGTAGTAGTAGTATAGCAGCAGCAGCAGTAGGATGGAGGTGGAGGAAGAAGCGTTCTTTGACACGCGGGAGGAGCTGTTGCCGTCGTCGCCGGCGGTGGCATTGCCGTGGTCTGGTGGCCTCGACAGCGTGCGGCAGAGGAGAGAATGGTTCATGCGAACAATGGACCTGGAGCGAAGCCCGAGCCTTCGTCTGGCGGATTCTGCGGACGTCGTGGGCGATGTGGAGAAGGAGGAGGAGGTGGTTGCGCCGGAGATCGGGAGCTGGTCGTCGCAGTCGGATGAGAACGACTGTTCCATGTCGAGCTGGTCGACGGAGGAGACGACGAGCTACATCGACGGCGGGTCGGACGACAACTCCGTGAGTGGATCCAGTAAAGGGAGCAGGAGTTTCAGCTCCTTGTCATTCATTCAGAGGCTCATGAGCCGCAATGGTAAGCCTTCTGGTGCTCCCAAGACGATCGATAGAAGGAGAAATGGATGGCTCCGGAGGTTGGGTGCCACTGCTTGTGTTGTGGATCATGGAGCAGCAGATGAAGCTAGCACCAGTTCTTCAGATGGTGAGCGAATTGGGGCTGGAAGGTATGAAAGAATCAAAGTTCGCTCATACCGGAAGCGGTCGAAGGAATTGTCCGCGGTGTATCAAGGGCAAGTGATCAAGGCACATGATGGTGCCATCCTGACGATGAAGTTTAGTCCTGATGGGCAGCTCCTTGCAACTGGTGGAGAAGATGGAGTTGTCAGGGTTTGGGCTATCATGCAGTCTGAGGACTGCAAAATTCCATTGGATGATCCGTCTTGTGTCTACCTAAAAACGCGGCGCAAGTATGGACTTGCTCCTGTGAATGTTGAGAACGACAAGAAATCGAAGATCAATGGCCTGAAGAAATCTGCCGAGCCTGCTTGTATTGTGATTCCAACAATGGCTTTCCAGATCTCAGAGGAACCAATGCATGAGTTCCGTGGGCACTCTGGTGATGTGCTAGATCTATCATGGTCAAGCGATAAGGTTAGTTAAATGAAGTGCTCTTTTGACCATGTATTGGAATTGTTTCTTTTTTTTTAACTTATGCAGTACTTTTTTGTTCTGAGAATTAATATTTGCTGCTTTGCAGCATCTACTGTCAGCATCAACAGACAAAACTGTTCGCATGTGGGAAATTGGATGTGCAAATTGCATCAGAGTTTATCCACATAGCAACTTTGGTAGGTTTATACGATACTTAGCTGCCTCAAAGTCTTCACTTTCACCTATCAATTTGAGCTAACTTTTTTCTTTGTTCCACAGTGACTTGTGTCCAATTTAATCCAGCTGACGAGAATTTCTTTATTAGTGGATCAATTGATGGCAAAATCCGTGTTTGGGACATTCCTGGAAGCAGTGTTGTGGACTGGGTGGATATTAGAGACATAGTAACAGCAGTTTGTTACCGGCCTGATAGAAAGGTATGATTATCAGCAGCCATTTTAGTTGTTTTGGCTAACTTGTTGCCTCAGTAATTTGTGAGATTGATGTCCTTTATTTTCAAATATATTGCAGGGAGCGGTGGTTGGAACGATTACTGGAAATTGTTGCTTCTACAAAATATCTGGTAATTACTAAGCAGTAAATTTGTAAATGACTGCTCGCTTTAAAATATATTTTTGACTAGCAATAGCCCTCTTCCTTTGCTTAAATATTTCCATTTATGCTAATTTCATCTATTTTGCATTGGATCAGACAATCTGCTGCAGCTAGAAACACAGATTGCACTCAATGGAAAGAAGAAATCCTCTCTCAAAAGAATCACAGGCTTTCAGGTAACATCTTGGACAAAGAAGAGGCATGCTGTAATCAATAAATTCATCAGTCCTTTGTCATTACAAATCCTTCTGACTCTTGTTTTTTCACATTCTCATTGCAGTTCTGCCCAAGCAACCCAAATGAACTAATGGTGACATCTGCCGATTCAAAGATCAGAATACTTGATGGGACCAATGTGATTCAGAATTACAGTGGTACAACCCAAATACTTATTTATTATTTCTGTTCTATTCAGTCATTACCTGGGAATTTGGATGGATACTCTTTTTTTTTTGCTAATCTATCAGGACTCCGAAGTGGTTCTTGCCAGTTGTCAGCAACATTCACTCCAGAAGGGCAGCACATAATTTCTGCTAGTGAAGACTCCAACATTTATGTTTGGAGCCATGAAAACCAATACGAGTCTGGATGCAAACAAGCAAAAACCACACAGACATCTGAGAATTTCCGGTCCAACAATGCAGCCATTGCAATACCATGGAATGGCGCAAAACCAAGAAGCCAGATTCCCTTGTCCCAAATTTTTCCACCACAAGGAGATACTTTCTGGTCAATGAGCAAGACTGTCAGATACAATTCAAACCTCTGTGGAAAGGATTCTTCCATTAACAATTTTGTGTCAACGTCTGCCGCTCCTGGTATTTTCAATCTGAACCAAGAGTTCTTCATCGAGTCCTTTTGCAAAAGTTCAGCAACTTGGCCAGAGGAAATGCTGCCATCTACCACTGTCAGTGCAAATTTGGACGAGTCACAGTTCAAGCTCTTAAGGAACTGTTTTCAAGGCACATCAAACTCCTGGGGTCAAGTGATAGTTACTGCAGGATGGGATGGCAGGATTAGGTCTTTCCAGAATTTTGGCTTACCAGTGCATCAGTGACTAGTTTGAGCATTCAGTGGAAGTAAACGCAGCATTGGCACCCAACATGGCCTCAAGAAAAGCACCCGTGCACCCAGCTATGCTGGCCCAGCGTGTGGTTACTAGGTACAAGACATCACATGCTTGGTGCTCCTGCTGAATTGTACAAGGACCAGTGTTTTACATAATCAAACCAGTGGTCCTTTGAGATCTCTACATCAGTGGTTGTTCGTGGCAGGCCCGGTAGCTTGTACCTTTTGTAGAAATCTTTCAGTGTAGATCAGATTTGTTCTTACTCCCCCTCTCAAATTGCTCATTGAAATTATAGGAATTTGTCTCATCTGAGTGTAAATTATCCTCCCATTTTCAATATCTGGGAGCTCGACGGAACTGCAGTTACATATGTTCAATTCAAATACAAAAAAAAATTCATTCATTTGTTCAAAACCTGGTATTCAATTTTTCACACCTTCTTCTCCTGATCTGGATTTTGCTCAACTTCAGATGTGGGCAATCTGTGCTTCTGGTTGGGATAACAACTTGCTTGCTGTGGACCTTGTGGAGCATCTCAAGGGTTATTATTGTTCCTCTAATTGGACCTAAGGTGGTTGATCATTTGATTTATGTCCCATGTTAGTTGTGCATCTCATAAATCTAATGGTCCTGAATCTGTTGAGTCCAGACTTAGCATTCTGTGATGAATGTGCATCAGATTTCTCTCCTTTTTTAGGGGAGTGTTGATCTGTTCCAGAATGCCTAAATTTTGTTGCTACATCCTTTTTGTATCTTTGTGATTTGCTAAGTATTAGCCTTCTACATGCCATTTTGGGCTTCTTTTTGTCAGGACTGTCAGAATATGAACCTATTTTTCTGTTGAAATTTGGAGGTTACTGTAGGTACATTTCGTGGTTTGTCAAGAAGGCAAGTTCCCTGTTATTTTAGGGCTGGAAAGGGTTCTGGTACATGTGGCCTTGATGCTATTCGTCAGGATTTCTTCGGATGCAACTCACTGAAACTTTTTTTTTGCACGGCAGTTCACTAAAACATTGGAGCAATGATAAGCATTTGTATACTCGGATGCCTCACTTGGATCGATGTAACGCGATTGATGATTGCTTCTAGAATATTGAGTGATTGACAAAGATGGGGAAGACCCTGTGTGTCAAACATTAGGTTACACAGTATGGATCATGGAAGGTAAAGTCTAATGCAAGTTTCAGTTTTTTTTTTAATTTCCTGTTTCTGATCCTAATCTGATGATGACAAATCATACCACTGTTTCCTGCAATATCTAAAACTTCTCGCACCAGGATAATTTCACTTGGACTAAACTTTGCTCTACTCAATATCAAAGATTTGCAATGCAGTTATATGCCGTCATATTAGGATTACATTAACTAAATTAGTATTTAGATGAAGCCTGACATTCTGACCATGACAATACTATCTAGAAATACATCTGTCACGTTGTCCGGTTTTGTATAGTAAGCATTTCTGTTTATTTTACGGTGTACCAGTGGCTATGGACTTATTGTCATCCTTGGATCAGGCCATCCTTATAAAACAGCAGTATTCAACTGAAGCTAAGCTTAAAGCCAATTCAAATTGCTTAGTTGCTTCATCAGCTTCAAAGTAAGCATGCTGTCATGCTGTGAGCTGTTTAGTCACTGCTGATTTCTTTCCCCTCTCCCTGCTTGTGTCGTCTCTTACCTGACACACTATCTCGGTTCAGCAGCAGTGCTGCGAGTCAGAAACATGTTGGAAAAGCCGAAAAGGCCATGCTACAGATTCACTCTCTACAGCACTGTTGAAACAGTATAACAGAATTTACAACAGCCATCGAATTATTGAGCCTCGCAGACTTTCCTTCACGTCCCGATTTTCATGTGCCTGTGAAAAACTATCTTAATAAAATCTTACATTTTAAAATTTTAAATCTTCGTACTTAAGGACTAAGATTATCTAAATCTCGCCATTCAAAATTCGTAAATATAAGAATACTCTAAAAATATCCTACAAAATTTATGATATTAAAATTTTGAATCAAATTCTTATCCTTTTCCCCTACTTCCTCTCATCATCTTCTTTTCAAAAATTATGATCCATATATAAATTCGAATCCCCAAATTTTATGACCTATAAATTAGAATTGAATTTAAATAATCCATTTTAAAATACCCATGTATCTATAAAATAACGCTCTAAAAAATTCCCCAAAATTAATGTTCCTCAGGACAATTATCTCCAACACATTCTCTCTCTTCCTTGTCTCCCTCGGCCTCCCATCCTCTTTGGCCCAACACCAGAATCGGTCCGTTAGCATCCCTCCTACCTTGTCAAGTGACCTAGCTCCCCGCTATGACCAAGCCCTACAACGACCGTCCTCTCCCCTCCTTCGCTCGCGTGTGAACCGGCATACGGCTTGCTCTCCATGCATAGCCGCAACGAACCGAGGCCGCTCGAACACTCGCAGTCGCCACGGCCCAGCAACACTCCGCCCACACCCGCGCAAGCATCATCATCTTCTTCCTTCGTCGTTTTCCCCTTCACGCTGTACTTGCTTGGTAGAATGCCAAGCCAGCCGCCGCATTCGTACACATGTATCATGACCCCACCGCGTTGTGTCGTGTTGTGCCAAATACAGACCCACCGTCGTGAATCCCATTAGCTGCCCTACCCCACCTTGTTGCACGACTTCTGCACGCCACTGCACCATACAACCTTTCCCTGTCCTTATCTCTGCTGCACCACCCACACCAATCCCTCTTTTTTCTCCCATTTCTCCTGCACTGTTGCCACCACCGTCAGACTCGATCTAGTGTGCCATTGCCTTACAGTACCATTTCCGCTATCTTGCGTTCACGCTGAAAGGCCTACGTCATGTCCATCTCCATTACCTCTTCACTGTTCTCTTTCCTTGTGCATCTCCTGGTGTTGCCATCAGCTACACCACCCTGCTTGGACCAATTGATCGGTCCCTATTTTCCCTCCTCATTGCCATGCTTCACTATGATTATAAAGTCATTGTGCCTTCTTCCCCCCTTCCTCTTTTTCCACATCCACCACCACTCGAGTTGTCCGCCTCTGAGCCACTCCCTCCAAATTCGGCTAGCCACCCTCTCGATGCCAAAACACCACCACGCTAGGCCAAGAAGAGCCATGTGCACGTGCCTTCTTCCCCTTTCCTTGCTTGCAAGAGAAAGAGACAAAGAAAGAAATAGAAAGAGAGGGGAAGAAAGAAAGAAGAAAAGAAAGAAAGGAGAGGCCGACATGTGAGAACCATCTTCCCTAATCCTTTTTACACAATAATCCCCTTTCCTAACCCCTCTCTAATCCCTTATTGATAAGTGGGTTCAATTGTGATCACATTCTAATTAAACTCTTATTTAGATTTTCTATCGTTGACAGGTGGGACTCACTATTTCTTGACCTTTTCTGTACTCGGTCCATCACCCTAGAGTCGCTAACACATAGGCCCTACCATCCGGTCTATCCGCATGTCTATGCCCGTGCACCCATCCCACCAAAACCCTTCTATCGCGTCCAAATGCTCTCAGTCCACCTATGCCATCCTACTGGCACATAGGTCCTATGGGCTGACACGTGAACCATTGACCTAGTCCATAATGACACCTCTTTCCCAGTTCAGTAGACACAATCTACCATGAGCCACCCTCTTATGTGTCTAAGAAGGTGGGCCTCACCGAGGAATACTACAAAGGTATATTCTTTCCTATATTATTAAACTATTTTCTTTAGATTATAAATTTAATTTAACTTTAAAAATTAATATCTCTTAAATCGTAAATTTGTTTGACCCAATTCAACTTCCAAATTTTTTTTACAAATGATATCTATCAAATAGCATTGTTATTTATTTAGTGTTTTATTATCTTTTTAGGGTTTTATTTGGATTTCTTATATTTCACATGTAGTTTGTGCCAAAAATTTCTTAGACTCTAATTTTGAAGAGTTTCTTGTCGACCAAGCATAAAACAAGTTATCCTTAATTATATTACTTCTAATTTATAAAATGTGATTGTTTGTAAAGTTATATACTTAGCGTACATAATTAAATTGATTAGTCTTGATTTGGACACAACCGACAAATAACTTAGTAGTTGCATTACTTTTCGTAGGTTACTATTATATGCTATTTTTGTAACTCCATCATAATAGTGCTTGAAAATTCTCGCTTCTTGAGTGGGAACACCATTGTCCATTTTACGTTGTTGTTTGTCGTTATGAAAAAAATTAGGTAGTGAAATTTTTTTTGAAAAACCCTCGATGCGAAACCTCACCTATGTAACTTGGTTTCGTAATCGCAATAAGGACCAATTCTTTAGGGAATTGCATATGAATATCTTATAGTATGACTATACAAATATTTATAAGATGCTCCTAGCTAAATAAGTAGCTAGTACGTGAAAATCTTATATGTTAATAGTTATGGAATGCTATGGATGAGAAGACGGTTTGTGAATCTTTAGAACCTAGGATAGGTGTTATTGTAGCGTGTTGTAAGATGATTGGTTAGGATTATGAGACTTTACTAGTGTGTCCTGAGTAGAGAAAGGCATAAAATTTACCTAATACTCAATTTTGAGAGATTAAATCCAACTATGTGACATGAGATATTCGTGGGTTAGCTTTAGAAAGACCTTGTCATGAACTCTCGACATCAATAGATATCTGATGTTAGTTTTATGTCGTGTAGGTAAAGTGTATAAACTCTGCAGAGCTTTAATCATACCCACAATTAAGGATGAATATAAAATGATTCTCCTAGCGTAGGCTTGTTTGCCAATGTTTTATAAAAAATATTTATGAGGATGAAAACCTTTATCAATGTTGGTCTTGGTGACTAATAGATGATCTTAGTGGTCGAGAATGGGCCTGTGTGACCCGAGATGTCGCGATGACATCAGAGAGTAATCTTCTCAAGAGAAAGCATAACCTAATATTTAAGTGGTTCTGAGAAGGGGCCAATAAAAAGAAAAATATTGGTTTAGTTTTAGATGGAGCGAGATAAAAATTATATGTATGGCTTAAGAAATGGTGTTGGTTGAAGAGATAGAAAATAAAAAGTAACTATTAATAAAACTATATGTTTGGGTTGTTAAAACAACTTGTATTTGATCGAGACGATAAATCTCTTTTCTAAATGAATTATAAAACTCATACTGGAATATTTTTAAACAAAAGAATTACGAAATAAACGGTGTAAACATACGTTTTTTTTTAAACTTGGGAGTACAAAAGTATTCACTTTATCTTTTTCTTTTTTAAATTCAGATGAAAGATATCGAAGAGTTTGGCTTTTATCCCTAAACCTAAACTCCAGCTTGTAGATTGGTGTGTTTCTTCTGTTGTTGTATTTTTTTAGTAGATGATGTTAAGAATCTACTGAATTGGTAACATATTATAATATATTTATTTAGTTTTTAAAATTATTATTGTTTTATTATCATGATGTGTCAGCTTGAAATTTAAAAATGGTATGGACACGTATAGTTTTATTAGAGGTCGTCTTTAGTGATACCTGTTTTTTCGATAGTGTAGTAGGGTGTGACACTTTCGGTGTACTACTCTGTCCGATCATTTTGCCACGCTCGGAATTATTGCGCTCGCTCAGGCATAATTGAAGCAATTTACAGTATTGCATTGCACTGAGCAACAGCTCATTTTGCAGCATGCTCTACTCCTATATCGATTCATTCAAACTGGCACGAGAACAATGATGTGCAGTAGTATAGATCCTTATAAAAAAGACCCCTAATGCTACTATCATGCAGTACCATGATTGAGCTTCATTATCCCTTTTAAAAACAAATCTGCAGTGCAATGTGCTCTGGATCTGAAACTGTCCATGGAATCCTCAGAGGATGTGTCATATGATGAGCTCATTGCTTACAATGCATGGTTTGACTTGAGATGATGAGTAACTTGTGACAGAATAGGAAACAATGATGGTGCAATGCATCACTGCATCGTCGTCTACTGCAGTACAGGATCATCACGTTTCTAGTCTAGCTTAATATTAGGAGCGTCATGCTTGGAAACAATAGCATATTGGGAAATTGGAATCAATATTTGGAGCTCGGACCTTGCCATGTTCAACTACTCTTCACTTGCTATTTCATGGATCGAGTATTGCTCCACTGCTTCTAGATTAATTCCAGGTCAGATCAGTCGCTGATTTAGCAAGCATTTCTGTTGTCACAAACAAGTTTCTCATTTAGTCCTATCATTGGAAGTTCAGAACTGACCAAGGAGCGTTGGTCAACAACAGAGTCTAGCTAACTTGAAGTCAGCATCCTTGACCAACACAAAGAACCAGTAAATGTACGTTTTTTTAAGGTAAAGTTGTGATTCCAAGAACAGCATGAGATTGACCAATCACTGTAGCTGATTTGTTGCCGTCACACTCTGCTGCTGCCGTCTTTTCGCTGCTCCAGTTGATACCAGCAGCTTGTCAGAGTTGCGAACTGGCCAAGCTTTGTTCTTTTTCTGATGAAAGGCAGGCATGGCTCTGTCAAAATTCAGAAAATGTACCAGTATGGTAGATTTGCAGACAGGAGAACAGAATTGGACAATGGGCATGAATGCATCAGCACGGAGCCCTGCTGGTTCCTGCGTGCACTGTCCCTTCTGACCACAGCGTAATGATTGTGTTAGCGCCATGAAAAATTGGAGCGGTTTGTTCTCGAGTTGCAGCAACGGCTGATTGGAGGATCACGATCTGTGTTATTATGACCCTCATCGCTCTTGTTGCTAACCGGTCTCTACGCACTCCATGACCTCATTGCATATAGCTCGATGCCATGTGCAATTAGTAGTAGCCTCTGCAGTTAGTAGTTATAATTATCATTATCTGTACCGTATCGTTGTTGGAGCTGCCAATGCATTAGCCAAATGCAGGTGCTCGCTTTGCTTCCTCTCAAGCCTGCACCCTTGTGCTTCCTTTTGCTGCACATCTTGGCGTCGACAGTGGAGACCACGACCCTAGCTATCTAAGCTCCTAGATTCATTGCAAGCTTGCAGCTTTGCTCAGTTTAATCCCTACACAAGATCCCCTCCGATCTCTACGAAATAAAATTTTACGCACGGTTTAGATCCTCTGCAGTGGCAGACCTAGGATTTTGATGAGAGGGTTACGAAGTTCATAGCCTACGAACTACTACGGATAATATAATGGAAGCTTGACAATAAAAATAAATTCAATCACTGATAAGCATTTAATCTTAGCATGCATATCAAGGCAATGGGTACAACAGTCCCAACACTAGTCAATTAACACAATTTTGTCATTAACAGTAAACAAAAGGTAAAACTAACCACTGCAATCTACATCACTCTTGAAACATTGGATTTAGAAATAGAGCATACCACCGAATGATATCCATGGACAACAAATGCTATATAAGCTATATAAAGAAAAGAGTTAGTTATTCACATTTCCAAAATTAACAGAAGTATGCAATCAATGTTTTTCAGGTTTTAGATGCTTGCTAGCTGTCCAATTTCCCAAAAAATCAACACAACATGTTACAATAAATCATAGGCTTCATCTTCTTCTTCTTTGAAGCCTCGACAACCTAAATCACAAATTTATATGTGTACAAGAAATAAAGCAACCACTCAATTCATTGATTTTGGATTTTTCCCAATCAGTTAAAGGAATGGAGAATCTAATGTAGAACAAAATAGTAAGATACTGACCTTATTTAGAACCTGAGGAGCTTGATCGATCTATATGCCCATCGGTCTTGGTCGTTAGGGTCAACTACATCAGCTTGCCAATTGATTGTCATCATCGTATACTTTTGCTCCGCCCTAACATCACCTGCTTCCATTGGAGCCGGCTGGAGGGAGCCGAGTCGTCTTCCCGCCGAGGAGTGGTGCTCCAGGATGGTGCAGCCGTGGTGCCCAGATGCACCATCGACTGGTACGGTGGCTCCAGCTCCGCCGCTTGAGAACTTGTGCCGTTGCGAATCACTTGTGCCCTGTGACCACCAGCGAGAAGAGGAGAGAAATAGGGTTAGGAGAAGAAAGACTGATGGCCGTGCTGCTGTAGATCGGTTAGGAAAGTCTTTGGATTGATATTTTTTAAGTCCAAGCAGCTCTTTTATCCCAACTATTTATATACGTATATACAGCGATTTTTTGCAAAAAAAAAGGGTCCAATTGTCCCCCATAGCCCATGTGGTCCGCCTCCGATCCTATGGAAGATATGGTCTCCCTCTGCATTTAGTATTATGATTTTATTTTGGGTTAGATAGATAGATGATGGTGATGATGAGGTTGAGGAAAGGGGAGGCGTTTTGAGAGCAGGCGCACGAGTTGGCCCGGGCGGGGTGTCATATGCTGTAGCGGCTACGGGGGACAGCCGCGGGGTACTAGATTAGATTCAGTTGGTAGCCGAAGCGGTGGATCTGCGGCTGCCTACAAGCCGATGGTCCTCGCGGATCCGGGCGCCCAGCTGAATAGCTGATCGAGCTCCCCGGTTTCTGCTCATGGGCCTCCTCTCCTCTGGAGAAGGGACCATGCGCGCGCGCGACGCGACGAGGCATGCGAGACAGCTCGGCTGGGTAAGGCGGGGGTGGGGACGGCGCGGCGCGGGTCGCGTACGATGTGAAATGGAGCGGAGCGCGACGCGATCGCGGGCATGGGGGCCGTGGCTGCCACTGCCAGTGGTGCACGGCATGATGTGGGTGCTGCTTTGCTTCGTTGGGGATGTGTCAGAGTACAAATCGCTCTCCCTGCTCTGCTACTACTGCTTGCTCCTGTTGCTGCTACAATGGCATACTGTTCAAACAGTAGCTAGCTAGGACGGTACGCTACGAGGTTTCCACGAGAGCCAGGCATGTGTGACGGATCGATTAACCATACATGCATAGATAGCAGCATAGACAGCGTAGAACGAGCGTGTGTGGGCATGCCTGCGTGCTTTTGCTTCTTAGAACAGTGCGTTAGGTCTGCGTGTAGTATAATTATAATATAATTTGTATGTAATTATAATCTAACTAGCGCTATATTTTTTATTTATATGTGACTTACATATTAATTATATAATAGTTATATATATAATTATATGTTATGCAATTATATATTGTAAGTTTTTTTGTGATATTTAATAAAAAAAATTATGATATATAGGCAATCCTAAAATCCTATCGGGTGAGACCGCACAGCCGCGTTATCCTTCTATGCCCAATATATCACTTGCACGTTCTCCAAAATCTCGTTCGGGTCCGACTAACGTGGCCCGCATCTTCACAATACATTTCTAGCCCAACTAGTGTGGACCTCACGTATTTACAGTACCATTTTGGCCCACGAATATGGGCCGCACAAAATACCGTTCAGGCCCAACCAATGTGCCCTGTATCTGTATGCGCGTCTTTGTGGAGAGAGAGGACGGACCAACTAATGTGGTCAACGGCTGCAGCTCTCGTCGGCATGGACAACACTAGGCCGGCCGGCAGCATGGCGATCGCGGCCGTTGAGCACGACGGCGTGGTGCGGACACCGCGGCACGGGTCTCGTGCGTCGCCAGGTCTGAGGTCCAGTGCTAACATCCGGCTCGCGCTCTGCCACCGCGTAACGCGTCTCGACCGGCTTGGAATCCCGCAGCAGCAGGGAGCACCGGATACGCTATGTGCCGGTGGGATAACCCATCGCCCGCGATAGGGAACGGCCGGAACGCGCGCTCCTCATAGGAGTCAACTTAACTGGCACTAACTACGGGCTGAAGGGCACAGTCAACGTCATGGACTGTGTGAGGAGGCGCCTGATCTGCTAAAAGTTCGGATCCCGAGCGAATGCAGCATCGTTCTCAGTGCACACCGTCAACGCCTCATGGGTAACCATTAACCAAAGATCTGAATAATGTGTGCATGGGTAACAAAAAATCTGATTAGTTTGTGCCATCGCGTAGATGATTAAGAGTTGTGTTCCTAAAGATTTATCAAGAATTATGCTTTAATTTGGTTTATCAATATATGCTCTTCTCATAAGAGATGGGCAACGAGCCGAGCCGAACCGTACAGGTTGCCGACGAGGGAGAACCTGCTGCTGCCGAAGTGGCGATGCGGTGGGTGATGGAAGGGTGCGACACCGGCGACTCTCTTGTGTTTCACTTCCTAGGGCCACGGCGCGCAGAAGCTGCGGTGAGCGGCGACGAGGTGGACGGCTTTCGTACCACGGGGCCCGGGCCGCACGTATGACGTACTACCTCTTATCCAAGCATTCTTTTGGGTGTTTACGCTTCACAGACGCAGCTTTCCCGGCCCTCCGCTACTATCAAAAGGCAGAAGAAGATATGGCTGACCAAAGCATACCACTACCACACTCCTACTCGGCTACTCCCGACGGAGCTTGCGACTAAGATAAACAAAAGGAAGTCTACGATGAGCGGCGGCGAAGCCGCCGCTTCGGGGCGGGCGGACGCCGCCGCCATCTGCGCCCAGATCGCGGCCGTCTTCTCCGCCTCCGCGGATACCACCGCGCGCTTCGTATTCGTCTCCGAGCTCGCCGCGGCGGCCGCGCGCGGGGGCCGGGTGTTCGTGCACGGCGTCGGGCGGGAGGGCCTCATGATGCGCGCGCTCTGCATGCGCCTCGCGCACCTCGGCCTCCCCGCGCACTGCGTGGGGGACGTCACGGCGCCGCTGGCCTCGTCTGGGGACCTCCTCCTCGCCTCCGCCGGCCCGGGCGCGTTCTCCACCGTCGACGCCATCTGCGGCGTGGCGCGCGGCTCCGGGGCGCGCGTCGTGCTGCTCACCGCCCGGCCCGAGGGGGACTTCCCGCGGCGCCAGGCTGACGTCGTGGCTCACCTCCCCGCGCAGACCATGGCTGACGACGAGGAGGAGGCGGCGGCAGCGACGACGGAGAGCTCGCGGGCGAAGCTGCCGATGGGGAGCCTGTACGAGGGAGCCATGTTTGTGCTGTTCGAGATGGTGGTGCTGGAGCTAGCTCGCGTCCTGGGCCAGAGCCCGGCCCAGATGAGGGAGCGCCACACAAACTTGGAGTAGCCTAGTGTTTCGGCCCACTTTCCCTCAAAGTATAACAATCTGTATTGCGGTTGCCTAATAATGCATTTGACCATTTCCGTCAAATTGCAAGTACATTGCCTGAAAAAAAAATTCCAACTAAGTGTGATTGAGGCTGCGTTTCGATAGCGCTGGATATTTTTTTCTCGGCTGTCATGCTGGATTTATAAACGGTTAAATGATATATTTTTTCAAAGCTTCTATAAAAAAATCATCATAAGTAGATTTTTAACTAATTTTATCATTTATACTATTAGCTATTAAAAAATTAGATAATTTTTTATCTTTTATCAACAACTATTTTCAAAATGTGTGATTGAATGTTGAATTGCAATATAGTCATGAGTCACTCATGGTTTTTCCATCGTCAAATTGCAAGTCATTCCTTAAAAAAGAATTTTCCAAACAATAATATTTAATCGAATGTTGAAATTGCAATATGTCATTTTTTTTCAATCTAGAAATCTTAGAAATATTTTCAGGAAATATCGGGGAAATAAAATTAAGCTCGGGCTGATCTCCTCAACCTCATGATCCGAAGCCCATTTAATATTTTCTAGAAACGTTACCACGTGTCGGTTAAGAAAGGCCGAGAACCTTCTAGAATCCGCTGGATGCTTCTCGGCCTATCCCTAACCAATCCCCATCCCTCAATCGCCTTTCTAGACGCGCTTTCCATCCTCTGGAAACAATTGCCCTCTGTGGATCTTCTTCTCCGTTTCTCCCCGTCTCAAGTGAGCACTAATCCCGGCCCAGGTCCTTAATGGCGTCGCCGGAGGCGGGGACGCCGCCGTTCCTGACGAAGACGTACGCGATGGTGGAGGACCCGAGCACCGACGACACCATCTCGTGGAACGACTCCGGCACGGCCTTCGTGGTGTGGCGGCCCGCGGAGTTCGCCCGCGATCTCCTCCCCAAGCACTTCAAGCACAGTAACTTCTCCTCCTTCGTGCGCCAGCTCAACACCTACGTGCGTCTCTGCCGAGCTCTCTCTCCTCTCGGTTTGGTTTCGGTAGATCGACGAGTTCCACCAGATTTGGCGTTTGTTCGTGCAGGGATTCAAGAAGGTGGTGGCGGATAGGTGGGAGTTCGCCAACGACTGCTTTAAGAGAGGGGAGAAGCACCTGCTCGGCGGGATACAGAGGAGGAAGGGGTCTGGAACCGGCGCGGCGCCGGCGGGGGGCATACCGACGGCCATACCGATCTCGTCCCCGCCGACGAGCTCCGGCGGGGAGCCCGCGGTGTCGTCGTCGCCCCCGCGAGGGGAGGCAGCGATTGCGGCCGGGGCCGCAGCGGGGATGAGCGGCGCGGTGGCCGAGCTGGAGGAGGAGAACGCGCGGCTGCGGCGCGAGAACGCGAGGCTAGCGCGGGAGCTGGCCCGCGCGCGACGGCTCTGCGACGGCGTGCGGCGGCTCGTGTCGCGGTACGACCACGGCGGGGAGGAGGAAACGGAGGGCAACGAGGGGCCCGGCGGCGGCGGTGTCGGGAAGCCGTTGCTGTTCGGCGTCGCGATCGGCGCCAAAGGATCGCGCGAGGGGAATGGGGAAAACGAGGAAGAGGACGAAGGGGCTGACGACGAGGACGGCGAAGACGAGGAGAACGACGTCGAGAGGCACGCGGCGCGGCGGGGCCCCGCGAGGGAGGGGAAGGCCAGGAGGACGGAGCTGTCGGATCTGGATGTGCTCGCGCTGTCCGTACGGGCGGCGGCCGCGGCGAGGTCGGGCGGGCGCTCCCGTGACCGCAAGAGCTCGATCTCGTAGCAGTAGCTGTTGATTTTAGATGCGTTGATGTGTATACTGAGAAATTTGGATGGCATGAGCCAGCGATTGCTTTGCACGAAGCAACCTTCGCTTTAAATCTCTTAAAGTACGCAGTATATTGTAGCCTTGGTTTGTCATGTTGATGTACTAGATTTAGGACCTTGAATTAAGCCTTGCTAACCTTTTGAATGGTTCGTTGTAGCTCTAAGATGAACTAACAACTCGATAGTTTCTCTTGAATAAACGCTGCAATACTAGTCATTATTGGAGGGCCAGAATTATATACTACTGATCTTGTGAGAGGTTTTACTCAAGCATCCTCGAATTTTTTTGCAGCTGTAGAGGAGTATAACCGTATAACGGACTCCCATTGCCTGCGACTGCAATTACTAGCTGATCAAGTCGCTGGGTGCAAAAAAAACACCTTCAGAATTTCAAATACAAAAAACTCCAGTAGCAGGTTACAAGGAGATATCAGGGGCATTTTTCTCCCAGCATCTTTCCCGCGAACGATCTTGCAATCGCTTCTCGTAATGCGCCGCAGGCATAGAACAGAAGGCAACGGCGTACATGAACACAAACTCGTGCGAGGAGAGGAAACATGCGATGCATTTTCCCTCTAGATCCTGCTGTCGCTGTTGAAGCACGACGCCGTTCCTGTACTCGCATCGGTGACGCCAGAAGCATCGGCATATGTTGATCTGCAAGGAATAGGAATCCTATCGCGGTGGGGGCAGCTCCAACTGTCTGCCGGCTTTCCCAGATGCATGCTGCCCTCGTGATGAAACGAGACAACTGATTTAATCTCATCATCATTACTTTGGCACATAGTAGTAGCAACGGAATATATTTGGAGGTGCTAGTGTAAGTAGCTTACTTTGATGCTTCATTTCCTTAACAAGGAATCTTGAGCGTTTCAAACGACGTGGATAATCCTAGGTATAAGTTCAGTTCTGCCAAGTGCCTATTCTTCAAATAGGAAATTAGAATTTCCTTTTGCGTTCCTCGTCTGTTGCAATATGACAAATCATATCAAGTGAGGTAGTATCTGTTTAACATGCGGAAGGTCTATCATGCATAGACAAGGTCCCTTGTAACATAATATTACTACCACCTTTTGCCGGAGTAGCGTATTTGTTTTGCTTCGTTTCCATCAGGGCCAGATGATTTCTGATGGTTGTGAGCCCTCAGAGATAAATGAGTGTTTGTTGCTCTCATTACCAATCTTTTGAGAAGAACCATCCTGGATATGTAGACGAATTGTCCGGTGTTTTACAAGTGCAATCAACATAAAAGATGTAACAATTGTGAATGACAATCCAAAAGTGCGTATGTGAGCTATAAACCATGAAACTGTGAGTATAACCGGTAACACATGTTAGGCAGTACAGAAAGCACAGGAGTTAATGTGATTTTTTTTACTGAATTTAATGTGTTACTCCCTCCGTCCTAGGATAAAGTTATTTCTAGAGTACTACTTCCCCCACCAACCACTCATTTAATTTCATCCAATTTTACTGCCAACCACTCACCCACTCTTCAACCACCCTTATTAAATGAGACGGCATATTCTTTTTCCTTCATCCTTAATCTCTCTAAAATAAACTAGAAGTACTTATATTTTAAGGCAGTTGGAGTAATTGAAACTTTGAGCGTTACGTTGTGCAGGAGCTAATGTTAGGTCGCAGAATTGTTACAGTACCGTGCAACCTAAGTAATTTGATGTTCGTGTTAGGTTGGGAAAGAAAGCTCTCATTTACATTACTGCTAGCTGAAAAAACTATCATTCAACTGCAAAGTGTGAAAGGAGCTCAAGACCCCAAAAAAAAAGCATCCGGTGCTGAGCTAAAATTTTTCTTTTGCGTATATCCAGGTGCTATGGGATTTGAAAATTATTTTCATGACGTACCTGCTGATTATATATGGAAAAGTTATGTGCAAAGTGCAAACCAAGACGATTATCACCAAGAAACATTTTACTGCCAGGTATCTTGCAGTTTCTTCTTCATAACCCTAAAACTCTGCTGTCCTGTTTCTGACCAATTGAAATATGTACTTTTCAGCATGTCAGAAAACATAGGTACTTTAGATGGCGCATCCTTTGTAGGAATATCATCATAATCTGCACAAATGGAGCAATAGCAGTCATTCCCTAATCCAAACCTGAGAGAACTGGAAAACACTAAATTCTGAGGAAATGTTAAACACTGGTGGTAAAGTGCATACGAATAGCAACACATAATCACTAGAGCAATATAGGCTTCTTCATCTTCTTTTTTCGTAAGGGGCCCAAAACTAAGAAGTCCCGGCTCATTTTTCATTCTCTAGCTGAGAAAATGGCCAAATCACTCCCTGAACTACATATTTGCTCACTTTCATCCCTCCACTCATTTGGTACCACCACATAGCAGTATAAGGAAGGGTTTTGCTTAGGCAGTGCATGAATATCAAACTACCATCCCCGAACTAATATAGCCAATTTCCAAAAATTATTTCCCCAAGCTACCAACTGGACAAATCCACTGACCTGCCAACAACAACAAAGCCTTTCAAATCCACTGACCTGCCATGAAATTATTTATAACAAAATTACAGATAATCTAAATGCTAGAATAGAGAATTAATATTCTTCTCACCTGAAGACCTTGGAAGATGGTATTGAATTTTCAAAAACGTAGAGGCAGTTTTATCCTTCTTATGGCACAGAACTCGAAGAAGGGTATGTGCATCATGTACATGTCTTCTTCGAGTAGTTGTAAGTTCAAGATGGTGAGGCAATTGGTCACTTGCATTTACTAACATGTAAATGATTGTATCAGCCTGAAAATCAATTTCATTTAGTTGGCTACTACAGAACTTTTCTTTTAACAAAACTAAAGAGAAAATAATAGAATACCTTTAACATAAATAGGTCTAGAATTTGATGAGTTAGTCTAGCCTCCTTTTCAATTAAATCCAATGGTAAACCTTGGCCTTCAGCTATAAAGAGATCCTAGAAAAAAAAATCAACAGTTAAGACAAATAAATCTTGTTAAGTATGTCAAGGTGCGCCAAGATATCAACAGGTTGAGATGATATGCTGGATACATAAAGAGACTTTTGCTTCTTTCTTCACTCATAATAACTAGAAACAGATAGAAATTTCCCAAAGGACCCATACGATATTTCGCCAATTGGAGGATCCAATGGTTTATATTTTCTGCTGTAAAAAACGGACGGTCCGTTTTTATTTGATGACATGGTGCAGTAATTTTTCAAGAAAGCGTAGTGCTTTCACTACTTTAGATTACAATGCAAATTCTCTGGATCTTATTCTTACCTTGATCATAGCAAGATCTTGTTGCATCAAGTCCACATCGGTCTCCAAAAATGCACGGGATGGACCTCCATCCAGCAGGATCCAAATAAGCCCTTCCTAATTAAATCCACATTTCATAAACCCTAAATAAATAATCTATCAGTGATTACATTGATGACAACATTGATTGAAAAATATATACCATGCATGCTTGAAATACTCTCAGCACAACTTGGTCACGTAGGGCATCAACAATCAGATCACATACCTGGTCAAGAACCTACAACATAGTTCCAGTTCATCCATTAAGAAAGCTCAAAATTAAGGACAAAATGTACGTAGCCAGGTATCCCAATTCCCAAGTATGGTTTCTTACTTGATCAATAGTAGGGATAAACATCTCCATACGTGCACTTTCAACGCCAGCACGGTACAAGGAGAAAAGGAATGAGTCCCGCATATCCCAGAATACAAACCTTATTCCTGCAAATTATTGCTTTAGAAACCAATTTGGTCGCTATCAAGGTGTGTATATACAAAATTAAGGGCGTTTTCTTATTCTTTCTCCATTCCAAATGAACTAACATCTGGTATTGTTGATGAACATATGTATGAATTCAAAAATTGTAGAAATAATATATGATCAGAATTTAATTCTAATAAATATCATGTACTTTAGCAAACCATATCTTAATTTAAACGAAGCAGCTAAAGATCAAATAGTGCACCTAAACGTTACAACACACAACAGCAATTTCATATTCTTGGCATACCTTTTCTCTTCAATGATGACTATAGGACTGAATGAATTCAAAATAATATCAACAAATTACCAGCGATTTGACAGCAATTCCAGCAGTAGACAACTGTGGATTCTGAAAAACTAAATACAAGCACAACATAACAAAGTTTCTAACAGCCTACCTGTCCAAGTGTCCAAACAAATCTCTCGTCTGAAAATGACTGACTACAGTGTACTTAAAGCTAAATACACTTACTTAAAGTTCATTCCACGGATAAGAGCGTAAACTATCTAGAAGCTTAGTATCTCACCAATGAAGTTCAAGATTGTGTCAGTTGTACTCACTGCAGTCCTTCGCACATCATCAAATATTGTAAACAACTCATCAATTAATTCTTCAGATGATAAGTTTTTTGGGAGTGTTCGTCCAGTAGCAACGCAAGACAAATAGTCTAGCAATCCCACAGCTACAACAAATGGAGCAGAGGAATAAAGGATAGTCATTCATAAGCTTGAGTGATTGAAAAACTCAAAAGAAGGATTAGTAGTAGTAGCAATTCGATTAGCAAGCTATTAAAGCTGTATAACTTGGAAGGTTTAGACTGTCTATTATGGTCTAGGCACAGCATTGTTGTCTAAGTTTTAAAAAAGGAAATAATTAATATAGATTCTCCTAAAGGTTTTTCCTTCCAGTTCATGGTCAACTCCCACCCAAAACTCTTTTAGATCACCACGAAGTGATGGTTTATAAGAAATATAATCATCATTTTGTCCTTATAGGATGGGGAGGGGTGCATTGACTCGAGAATTTGGGAAAGCTTTTTTAGGGCTCTTAGCAATGTTCATCCAGTCTTAGCCATGCCATCCTGGACTTCCACACTTTCATAGTACAGTACATAGCTTGCTATGAGCTAGGAATAACACTCCACATGTAAAAATAATATGTAACTCTTGCCCACAGTCTGCAAAAAAGGTCCTGGGAATCCATGAATAGAATGATCTTGAGTCTCAATGCCTAGTCTTGTGTATTCCTCTAGAGTAGCATGTCAAACCATATTAAGCTTGTGTAGGCTTCACTGTTTCAAGCTCCAATTTAGCCCTATCCTAACAGACCCCTACTATCACTTTGATCTTGAATCCCTGTCTTTTAGATGATGGAAGACGACATTGTACCCTATGGTCTTTGCATCAACTAGTGATGAGCACAGCCTTTACTAATGTCCTGTTGTTCCATATGATTTCAAAATGGAGTGGAATTCAAGTTAGGGGGAAATGCCATAAACCAATAGGTAACCCAAGTTAAGGAATCCCTGGTGAGTATGAAATTTGGCTAACCAGAACCTAAAAACACACAAGTATACCAAATCAGCCCAATCCATGGATCTTGATACCAAACTTTCAAGAGAAATGGCATCTCACAGGCCATAACTCCACTTGACATAGTATACCAAATCAGCCCAATCCTGGTTGTGTATGATATGGGAATTGTGTGCCATCAGACAAATCCCACTCCATGGGACCATCACTCCACCATAAGCAAGCTATAAAATAGAAATCACTAGCTCCAACTGCTTTCTGAGAGCCCGTTCAACATGGAGATAAATAATGCGGACTTACAGCTTACCAGCCAATATAAAATCAACAACTGTGTGCAATGACACAGAAGGAGGTACAGGGAAAAAAAACATTTAGACAGACGGTTACCTGACTGAACTGAGACCCAGGATTGTTTGATACCTTCTTCTATGTTATCAAGCTGATCCCTGATGTACTGCATAATTTGGGGAACATGAGGGTCATAATAAAACTGAGACGAAGTGGTATAGGCTCTCAAAAGAACAAGCAAGATCTCTTTATCTAGAATTACAAAATTAAAAGTAGCCACAAATTATATGATATAGATTTTCTTATCAAACCATTTGATAGTAGCATCCAGCGAACTGATGAGTGTCTGTTAACAATACCATGTTTCTAGTTGTGTGTGTGTGTGAAAGGAAACGGTGGGTGAGAAACCACTGAAAGTGTTCTAACCAATATGAAATATAGGATGATGATGTCTGGTTCATCCACTGTCACCAACTTGTCCTATGGTGTGGTTATTGACTAAGAGCAGTAGCTTGTTTCATCTAGTTGACTTGTGTTTCAAACATACCCCAGGGGGGGGGGAGGAGGAGGGGGGATGGTAGTCAGTTCAAAAGACTCACTTGAAGAGTGTTGAGTTTCACACATAAGTTAGGAACCGTCAAATTGTTCAGTTTATTAGCCACCTTCTCTTCAGGAACCATAGGCACAATGAGTTTCCTTTTTGCAAATGGATTCACTGATTCTGCATAACGTGTCAAGACTGGAGTGCTGGGAAGCAAGGTAGCTCTAGGAACTGCAGTGGGGAAAGAACACAGAGAACAAAATGTTAATTACATTTTAATGTGGTTTCATGCTTCTATAGCTTTGTGGTATCAGATAACAAAGTATAAACTTGTGGCTAAAAGGAACATAGCAAAAAAGGGTCTATAGACTTCATAATAATATTATTATATTGTTTGCACCAAAATTTGGTAAGCCCCGTAGATAGATTGAAGAGACGATCGGCCTAATGGAAAGAGTTCGATTGATATAGAGAAAGAGCCGATCGAATGGATCAAGAAAGGATTCGGTTCACTTAAAAATAAAAAATTATCCAGATGGAACCAATCTGATGAGGAACCGTGAAATCTACAACAGAAGTACTTTATCTATATAGGAGATATCTTATAAAGATAGGTAGGTTTAGTTATTTTTATTAACTTATTTAGAGATATTTTTCTTTTATGTTTTTAAGAAATAATATCCGATGATTGTTGTAACCGCGTCAAATTCTTGTAATCTCATAATATAAATATAGACCATCTGTAAGCTTGTAAATCATCTCTCAGATCAATACAATTTTGACTCATCAACATTCTAGCTTGCCTAGGTTTTTTACTGGCGAGTTCTGACTTTTAACACGGGGCTACATCGATTAGGTCTGAACTCCGGTGAAGAGGTAAGTTCCATCATTATCCTGGTGTATTCGTTTTGTCTAAAGCTGTATCGGTTAGGTCCGACCTTTTAGTCCGATCGAATATACCACATCACGTTCACATCGGATCTATCAGCTTATCAAGCTCCTTTTACCGTTATCAGTGTCGTGCTGCATTAGTTAGGTCGAGACCTAATAGACTGTTGATAGTAGATTGAGCCATAAGCCAATAAATGTTTACTCAGTGTTTTATCGGAATAGCTAGACAATGAGTTATCCACACTTTTAGCATTACGCCCAGTGTATCGGCTCCTCCACCGATATATATACGTTTTAAGTGATTTCCTTTTAAGCTCACACCCAGTATATCGGCTGAGGCCGATATACATACATCTTTAGAAAATTCATCTTATCGGCTCAGCTAACCGATGGGTTCACCTGTTCCTCCCGTCGATCTAGCTTCCACCGTCTCTGTGTCGTTAGCCTCAGTCTCAAACTGTCTTAGTTCGGTCCGATCTATCGAGACTGACTCTAACGGTACCGTCACGGTGGTCACAAGGTCTCGTACTTTCGAAAAATCGGGTCTCGCTCCTTACTATTTATCGTTCATTTCATTCGGAGCGCCATCGGTTTGCAGCCGATGGATCTTTTATATTATTCCTCGCTAATCTACATATACTTTATCGGTTTTCCAACCAATGAACGAGCACTACAACCTCCATCGGCTTTGCAGTCAATGAAACTGTTGTCGTATTCTTTGAATAATCTACATATACCTTCATCGGCTTTCTAACTGATGGACCAACATTGCACTTTCATTATATCCAGAGTGACATCAGCTTTACAGCCAATGTATCTTTCATTCTCTTCGTCGCCATCTGCCTAAGTATTCATCGGCTTTCCAGCCCATAGAAGAGTGTTTCAGTCATTATCGACAATCAATCAATAGCAGGAGCGTGTCGGACGCAGCCGATGACTATCTCAACCCTATTGGTAGCCAGCCGATAGTATGAGTTCGTATCGAACTATTGTCCAACTGACCCATATGTTTATCTCTTTATCAATTGTAGGGTCAAATTGACTGGCATGCCCGCATCTCTATCGTCCCGACGAAAGGACAATTAAGTCGAAGGATCTTGGCGTGCTCTTGGACCAATCAACGAAGCTGAAGGACAATCGAGAGCGCATGCCATCCAACAAAGCTAAAAAAACCTGCACTGGAGTGAAGCAGATCTCTAGGCCTCGGCATGTTCGTGCGTTCGCGTTGGATCGGACCTCCGTCAGCTCCACCCAGTCCGATCGGTCCCCGCGAGTTTCAACATGAACATTTTTTTTGTCCCACCAGACATGTCAAAGATGTATTGATCTGAGAAATAAATTACAAGCTTACAAGGGGTCTATATTTATACTCTGAAATTACAAGAGTTCGATGTGGTTACAACAACCATCGGACGTTATTTTCTAAAAATATAAAAGAAAAATATCTCTAATAAAGTTAACAAAACTAACTAAACCTACCTATCTTTATAAGATATCTCCTATATAGATAAAATATTATGCTATGGCTTTCACAACTCCTTTTTAGATTCGATTCCATCTGGATAATCTTTAATTTTTAATTAAACTGAATCATTTCTTCATGTCTTGTTTTGTTTGATCGGCTCTTTCCCTGTATCAATCGGACTATTCCCACTAGACCAATCGACTCTCCAATCTATCTACGGGGCTTAACAAATTTTGATGCAAACATATGTCCAAAAGGATATCCCAACTCTTGGCACCGTTTGCATGCAGAGAAAGCCTAACACTCAAGAAAACAGTCCAATTGTGCAAAATCAGCATTGCAGAACTAGTGGCATCAATGCCTATGAGGTTGCTAGCCTGATTAACCTGTTTAAGAAACGATGCTAGATTTAACGTCCATAGTTAAAGCTGGTTTTAAACTACAAAAAGGTAGTGCATAAAGCACTCAAAGGTCCAGCAACATTTTTTTGCTACAAATTCCTTTTTTTTCAATTTCACAAAGAAAAGAAATTATTTGCACTTGATGTGCAGAACATAGAGAAGAAAAGCTGCTGATTGGGATGAGAAAACAGAGATGAGGGTGAAGAACCTTGGGACAGAAAGGCTAGAGTTTATTCATAATTTCTTGCTTCTTAAACAAATGCTGCTATGCCATCTTTGTAGGTTGGCCCTAACAGCAGGAGCTAACTACTCAAACTAAGGAATGACCCAATCTACTTAACAGATAGGAATATGATTAATTAAAGATAATCCTAAAGATATGCAACTAGAAGATCAGATGGGCAACCATATAATCCTCTGCTACAGTGTGTTTGCAATAGCCTCGCGATGTAAAAAAAAGAAAGATAACTTGACATATTGGCTATTGCTTATTTGGGGTAGAGAAACTGTGGCACGACTTGGCATAAATGTCAGAATACAGTGTTTGAGACAACTGAAATGTTAGCGATGTCAAATAATGGTGGTTTCTATAGGGTATAGTCATTTTTAAAAGTCACCATCTGACATTTGCAATGTCACACAAAAAAAAGCACAAGATATAAGCACCGAGCAGAGCAGCAATGACATCGAAAATCTATGTAATGACATCAGAAATTTATGTAATAAGGCCCTGATTGGTTATGTTCTTTCCGTGCCCTGTCTGTCCATGAGCTGGACCTGGTCCAAGATAATGCATCAGCGTTGACACAAAACCTAACACATACCTTGTTGATTTTCCATGTGATGCAAGTAGACTTGAAGGTTACTAGTAATTCCAATAAGTAGACTTCGCAAGTGGACAGTATCCAGAGGAAGACTCGAGTTAAAGAACTGATCGATGGTCTGCACATAAATTGATCAAATATATCCAGACATTAACTGAATTAACAAAGCATATCAAACAACTCCAAGGATGTACTAAGAAACTTGCAAATTCAAAGAATTAATAGTGGGGGAAAAATAAGAAAAAAAATGAAACATGTAGATACTCAAGCAAAGAGTAGATCTAATTGGAAGTTTCTGCCTTCACACAGGAACTTAGGAGTTTAAGATGTTGAGATTGAATTTTAAGATCAAACAGCACCAAAATTAACCACAATAGTTATTTACTAATAAAGTTTGCACTTTAGCAATACCCAAAAGTGGGTGGTCCTATTTTCTGGAGGGAATGCAATTGATGGTAGCAAAAGGGCCTATCATGTAGACACAAGTAAAAGCAAAGCTGACCTCCTCCACAATCCGGAATACTTCAACCACAGATGTTGCATGTCTTTCTTGAGCTGATAGAGGCACCCAATCCTATGGATTAAAGGTGAAACAACAGGCCTCATGAACAATTTGCATGGCACTTACTTACATAGGAACATTTATAATACATGACAAGTTTTGAAGTAAGAGTTAGATGGTAAAGAGGTCTCCATCAATATAAAGTTGAGTGATCAAATAAAGGGTGCCCTTACTCCTAAACCTTACTAGAGATAAGTGAAAGTAAGCCACATAAAACATTGTGGAAATTATAAATTGTGCTTACAACAAATATGCATGCAATATTACCCACGTGGCTTTGACATAGATCATTCATGCCAATTTTTTTTAGAATGCCATGACAATTTTATTTAAATCAACAAAGTTTATCAGTTTGTGTAGTAAATTTAATTATGTTCGAATAAATGAAGCTCGATATTTTTTTCCTTTTTCTCTTTTTTTCTTTTTTCTTTTCTTTTCTTTTCTTTTTTTTTTTTTGCAAGATTCAACCTGATTGCAATTATCAATTTAACTTGCAAAACATATCTTGCTAGCTATTGCAATTACTACGTAAAACCGTGTGGATAGGTGTTAAATCTGATCTAGTTCGCACCAAACACAGATACATATACTAGTTCATACCAAAAATATATACAGTTCTTCCTTATGTCATATGTGAGTGTAAATGAGCAGAAGCAACACATAAGAATTTTGAGGGAGTTGAAGAATAATTAGCTATTTAGTAAAAAGAAAAGCTAGTAGTGAACTTTGCATGGAGTAACAGACCTCTATAGCAATGGTACGTTTTGTCCACTCCAAGACATTCTCATTTTGAGAATGAAGCCATTGAAGAATAAGAGGTGAAGAAAATTTACTGATCTGTTTTGGAATTACAGAAATATCATTTAGTTCAATGTAAATGTATCCATGGAAATGCCAAATGACACCAAAAAAGGTTGATATGGTTTTACTGTGGCCCTAATATCTAGCAGGATTGTCCCCTAAACTAACAGGACTGCATGTTATTATACTTTGATGTTTGCCCTAGAAATCAAGAGAAACTGATTTACTATTGTAAAACGGTAGCAGAGAAAAGTTCTGCAGGGTCTTTCCACAGATAAATGCAGCCAAGTAGCCATTGTCCAAAACAAATAGCTGTCCAGACTTCCAAGGTCAACCCAAGGTCTTAACTATCTTTTGTGGTTGAATAAAAAGTAATTCATCCAAGATGCAGGGTAGCATACCAACAGTGAATAATGACTTTGTGATAGAAAAAACACGACGAGAAAAATAAATAATATAAGTCATGCCTTACCATGTATGGCTTTAAATATTTGGACAGCAAAGAACCAACAGTTCCCTCATTCATCAAGTAAAGCTTCTTAGCTACACAGAGCTCAAAATTATTTGTTGCTGCCAGTATCTCTTTCAAAATTTCTGAACTATCCATCCTTTCCAAAAACAGCTCCTTGACACCAATGAGAATAGTAAACATCATTTGAAGTGGACAGAACAAACATATTACAGCTTAGAAGGGAGTTAGACTAACCAGTTGTTGCCCATACAGTAGGTGCAAGAGAACTAGAGCTACTCTTCCAGCTTCAGGGTATCGTTTACAAAGTGTTGGACTGAACACAGCACACTCTTTCTCTGCTACTAGCTTTAATTTGTTTGCAAGAATTATTAATGGATGCTTAAATTCTGCCTTTGATTGGGAATCTGATGAAATTAGGGCCTAATGAAGCATGGTACGATATCAGAAATCCAATACATATTTTATTACCAAATGGATCACTGTATAAGTGGGTCATTAGATGATTTAACTCACATGCTTATATGCAGCTTGAATGGATCTGACAACAAGAATGTGAATCAACGTGGATTCTGGTGTAGCACCTGCTGGGGTCCCAATGAGCTGAAATTGACCAAAAAACATCAAAGCATAGTACTTTGAAGATAACCTCGTAAAGAAAGTTGAGAATTTTAGTGGGGCCAGAATTTATCGATAAAGGGGAGAAGAGAAGATTGATACTGAACAAAAAAAAGAACAAACTGATGGAACCCAAAACATTTCCAAGAGAGCTCACACAGCATATGACATGAGGGTCAAGATGACCCAAAAAAAGAACACCTGTCAGTGCTGACACTTGAGAAAAAATGATGGCTTTTACCTCAAGAAACATAAATTCAGAGCGACAAGTCAACGATATATTTACTTAAAACTCTATTGCATCCTTACTGATTAATTATCACATTGAAGAACACTGTGAAAACATTACTAATGATAAAATCCAATATAAGTAAACTAAACTTTTGGTTTCATAACCTCATATGCTCTAAAAGGTCATGACAAGTGCAGAATCCAAAGCAACTGTGTGATCTTATCATATACTTTGTGAGGGGGAACACTGACAAAAGATCTAGCATGCATACACTCCAGCAAATATTCAGTGCATGCATATAGGCAAATTTGAACTGTTGTAAACACTTTATGAGAGTTCCTTAACTTCGGATTTTGATGGAGTTTAATCTCAATGATCATGATTATATGTCAGATCTTACAGGCTACACAACTAGTTTGATGGCTACTTATACAGAACTCGAGAAAATTATTTATATCATTCAACAAGCATAGTAAAATTAATGTTCTAATATTTAAATATGTATTCAAAAAAGTTTTAAATATGTGATTCTTTTTATTCAAACAGAATGGCTTGGACACCATTATATTGTTCTCCATAATTGAATGAGAGTGATACTGCATACTGGTTTCTTTCCCTCTCTTGCCTAGCAAGGTTATCAGACAAGAAAATATGTTCAGCTTCCATGCTTGATTTTGTTTTGGGAAATAGGAGAAGGATTTCCTAGTTTGGAGAAGAGAGCCAATATGTCTCTCCTTTCCTAACAAGGATTTTCTTGCCCACTATCAAGGAAAGCTAGCCAAAGAACAAAGCATTCCCATGCTCTTTGTGGATGAAAGGAGTTGTCCCATAATTCACAATGTTTCGAGTTTCAAAAGGTGGAGCATATAGTTTGAATACTGTAGCATAAGTGTAATAAATCTAACCATGGCTTCTTCATCATCATCAGTGTGGCTTGTTGCTGAAATTACTACCAAGTTTAGGATGACCTCAAAGATTGAGTTGTTAACCTGTTACAGAAAGTCAAAGAAACTTATGTGAAAAGCTTTGTGGTATAATTTTACCTTTTTGTAAAAAAGCATAAAAATATTGCAAATTTGATCCTAATAAAATAATTTGCACCGTCTCATTCAATCAAGAACAATCATGGGGTCCTTTTAAAGTTCACAATAAATTTCCCTTTCATGATTTCTAGGTGTGACTTTGACATAATCACACAAGAGGAGAGAGGTGTAAGTTTAGGAGGCTAAGTAGTGCTTAAGGACACCTTTCGATATCTGGGATCGATGCTACAGATGGATCAGAATATTGATGTAAATATTAGCTATAAAATCAAAAAACGAGTTGGATGAAATGACGTCAAACATCTGACATCCTCCGTGATAAGAAAGTACCGCAGAACTTAAAATACAAATTTTATAGAACAGCAATTAGATCTGCTATGTTGTATGGGACAAGATGTTAGCCTATAAAAAGACGACATGTTCAACATTTGAATGTTGCAGAAATGCGAATGTTACGTTGGATTTGTAGTCGTACAAGAATGAATCAAGTCCAGAACAAAAATATAAGTAATCGACTAGGGATAGCACCTATTGAAGAAAAACTTGTTCAATATCGGTTAAAGTAGTTTGGACATGTCTAAAGAAGACTCCCAGATGCACCAATACATTATAAAATCCTAAGTAAGATAATAATATGAGAAGAGATAGAGAAAGACTAAAATTAATATAAAAATAAATATTAAGAAAGAATTTGAAAGATTAGGATATACTTAAAAATTTATATTTAAATAGAAGTACTTAAAAAATAGCTATTGACATATCTATACCATAATTTAAGACTCTTGTTGGATTTTAACTCTAGCCTAACCTAACTTACTTAGGACTGAAAGTTTGTTATACAAATTGCATACTAGTTATACAGGTATGTCACATATCACATCTATACATTTGATTAACTTTTTTCAGTTCATGACTTGTATGGGCCCAGTAGGCCACTAACATAATCAGATCATAAGATAAATAATGAACGATATCCTACCTACATCAGCAACTGCCTTGCAAGTTCTGCACTTACGTCTTATGCCTTTGCATAACAAAATAAATTGATGTCCAATGGCTATAATTCGAGGAGTCATACTTGCATTACATGTTTGGTCAATGATAAAGGTTGTAAAGTGGACGTGGATATGATATTGATTCAATCATAAGACAGCCATCAGTAATAGCCTGGGTCAAAGAGCACCTCTTGGAAATTTCCAACAGTAAATTAATGCAACAAACTTAAGCAGTTGGCATGGCTGATTAGGTAATGGACAAGCAAATTAATGAGTAACCACCAATTAACATCATGTGACCATGGTGCTCAGATTACTGGTAGCAAGTGAGGTTTAACATTCATTAATAGTTTTTTCAATAAGCAGCCAGAGCACAATAGAGATATCCAGCAAAAAGTGGGCCCTTGATGGATGGAAAAGAAAAACATCAGCTGAAAAAAACTATTGTCCAAACAAGAGAGGTGACCAACCTTATTAAAGTTTGCGTGGTAGTTCTCCAATTGCCTGCGACACCACTCATTTATTTTAAGAAGAACACTGTCAACCAAACTTAGATCCATGTTACTGCCACAGGCTTCCACTGAACAAACAAAGCTGTTTGTATATAACTCTATATCTTTAGTATCATTATGTAATCGAAGTTTCTGTATTTGAAGGCATGCCTGCCTAAGTAGAAGAATTTCCCCAGTTTGAGCAAACTGAAATAAGGAAAATAATCATAAGAATTAATGTTGTGGGTATTAGAACTGACAAAATGCTCAGATATTAAAATTGCCACTTTGAATGAAAGAAGAAAGTTTTTCCTCTGAGACATGAACCAAGAAGAGTAAAGACGATTTAATTTATCATGGTTCAGAAGATAAATTGTAACTCTTTCTTCTCAATAGAAAGCCCCTGTCAAACAATGTGCTATTGGGTATCAAACATGCTGGTGCATTACATATCAGCAGTACCACTTGCCCATAAAGACAAATCTAGGCCCTTCTGCAACAAAGGAAATGTAGAGGACTTGATGGGAAGTCTATACATTCGCAATGTGCCTGTTCTGAATTCTAAAAGGTAAAACTGTAAAACATATAATACACCCCCAAAAAAGAAAGACCTTGTTGAAAAGCACCCAAGCATAGAGCGTGTCATGTAATTTCTGGGTGATACCCAATATAGTCCAGGTCAGCTTTATTGTTTCCAGTATTTCATCAGACTCCTAGTAGTAAAATCAAATAACACTGTCAGGAACTCAGGATAAAACCATTGAATTACTGTCACAAGGTTGTCCAAGAATATTTCAGATTTAGCCATTTAGCTATCAAACAAATGCCAGGCATTTTCATTTTTAAACTGACCAACAAGGAAATATTGATGTATAAACAGTCAAGAAGAGCAAACCTCCATGAGCTGCCCATCTTCGAGAGTATCAAACACGATGCAAAGTAATTTCTCATATAGTCTAAAATTAAGACAATAACTCTGGATACAATGATAGGTCTCGCCTTTAAGGTTGAATTTCTTTGGGGCTTCACATAATTTTGAGTTGTATCTTTCAACGATAGTCAAGACCTCAACACACCCATCAGGAACACTAACTGCCCAATCCTGGAATTATTGCCGGCAAAAATATAGAAAGAACTCAATATTGGTATTAAACCTCATTTGTAAAGAGACCAAACTTGATGTGGCTTCCGAAACGCTAGCAAAATTACTTAACCAATATGAAAAGATAAGAAATTTGAAGATTAGTTCTTGCCTCTGTATCTTTTATCTTAGAGAGAACTATCCGCAATGTTTCACTCATACCATACTCACAGGATTCTGGGGAGAGAAGTAATTCTTCGAGAACATTTGCCTGGATATCAGAATTACAAACAATAATTAGAACAAACTACCATGATATAAGCAAAAACAATTAAACTGGCTTGCCTGTCTTCTCTGCCACTGCACTCGCAGTCTTTCTGTTGGGAAATCAGATTTCCCAACAGATCTTAAGAGTTGTAATGATATGCAAGGCACATCAAGTTGTCCCTGCACCATCCTCAAACTGATAAGTCTTAAAGCTTGCCTTGTAAATGTATCCATAGATTCAGAGATCTGAAAAAAAATGCATTTTGTACATAATGAGTTTGCTCCACAGTCAACAATATTCACTTGCCTCATAATCAGGACCAACAAAAGAAAATGGTTCCAAATGATTAATGGAGCACAAAAAATAGGAAAAATAGTCTAGAGGAATAATAAGAGAGCAGAACTCATGCATTGACATTTGGCATGCATGTGAATATAAATAATCTGCTATCACTGCCAGAGATTAAAAAAAAGCATATAGAATAAAACAGTATTTGTGTTAAACTAATAAAAAATTAAACAGTATAGTACTTGGTGAAGGGGGCCTTGCCTCCATTTGTACACGGATCAAATCAAGAAGGTGAGCATAATGATTTTCCGGCTGAGGAGATGGATTTGATCCTTCAGTTTTAGACCTTAAACCCTTTAAGAATTTAGTCTTTTTTTCTTTCTTCTCTTCAGAGAACAGTATTTTTCCACTGTTGGTTACACATCATTAAAGAAGCTGAGTTTGAAAATATATAACACAATTTGACACCACTCACAAATGAAAACAACTAACAGAAATATTTTTTCCTTATGAAATTATAATTACCTGACAAATAGTGAGGCAAGAAGGACCTCGTAAGCTGTTTCTCTTATATCGTCATCCGACAATTCTTAAAAAGTGAAAGGAAGTTTACAATAAGTTCAAGAAAATAAATTAGGTAATCCCTAGTTGATCTTATTAAACAAAATTAGAAAAAATGATAATAATTTTAAGGACATAATATATCCATCAAAGATTCACTGGAGCTATATTGAAAAAATATAAAAGCACAACAATTTGAAGCATGCACAATTTTATACCTGTGCTTAATTTAGGTAGACCTAGGGAAAGAATATCCATTTTATTTACTTCCTCAGGATACATATATGCCAGATTAGCATCCGTAGCACCATTATTTTTTCCCAAAATGTTAATAGCTGCTCTAAAAAAATCAAAAGGTTGTCCAATTGAACTTGGGTTCTCTTCAGCAGGTGCTTGAGGGCCAATGTCAGGTGCTGCTTTGTTTGGAGGGGAACCAGAGAGTTCTAGCCTTGAAAGAAGAAAATATGAGTTCACTGATGCAGAGCCCATCTGTTGAATGGAAAATACATAACAGTTACAGATAATTTTCCAAGCAGTACTTCATGAGCTAAACTTAAATTCAGCTTCCAGCATTGAATTGGTGAACTGCAGACCAATGTGTCTTAAGTGTTATCATTTTGAAACAAGCATTGTTCAATATCTAAAATGAAATAATTTGTTGTGTCTGAATAAATCCTTGTAACGAGCACAAATAGGGTGCTTATTGATAAAGTCTTTGACAGAAGAAAGTCCTCGTTATCTTAAATTTTGTGCATACATCTTGGAATGAAAGTGGAACACTAAGTGGAATCCCTGATTTTCATCATTGCAGAAGACACTTCACCCTCAAAGGTTGATAACTTGTAAACTAACTGGAAGCTTGATTGAGGATTAGTTATTTCAGATCAATATTAGTTATTTCATATTAAGTATACTAAATGAACATGCTGCTTATAGTTGAGAAAGGACTTTTGCATAGCTAGATATGAATACTTGGCTGTGCATTTTGGTTTGAATGGTTTTTCAACTCTGGTGGAAATATTAGAATGATAACATGGTTCCATTCAGTTTCAATATAAGCTCAGTAGTGTCAAACTACGGCAGTTTCGCATCTCTTTTGCAGTGGTGCTACAAAGATATTTTAAACGAATAAACGTTTAAGCAAGACTAGGGGTATTAAGGCAAATACAACCAGAACAGTTAGCAGGCTCAGTAATAGTAGAATTTAGCCCCCATCCTCCCAACTTCTCCCAAATATTTTTATTCATATAATCCACTCAGGAGAACTTATCCAATCAAACATTTGGCCAGTTGCAAATCAGTTCGAGTTGAAATGAAAAGGGAATTTCGAATGATGACTACACCAATACCATGATCGGGTATCTCCTCTCATCAAAATACCTCCTGGTGGCCTCTGAGGCATCAAACTGCACGCCTGGTTAGATCAAAATACGCCAGCAATAACGACCATCAGATTTGCCCATTCCAAAAAAAAAAAACTCCACCTCAACATAAACACTTAGTCCAGAGACAGTGGCTCACCGGAGGCGAAGCAGTCGAGGGCGTAGTCGGCGCTGACGGCGTCGAGGTCTACGCGGGAGAGGTCGACGGCGCGGCCGCCGGCTGAAGAGAGGATGAATCCGAGGAGGGCGCGCCGATCGCGGCGGTACACTTCCAGGAGCGACGCCGAGTCCATGGCTGCTGCTCGGTGTTCGCGCCCGCAGTTTCCCGACGAGGGTTTCGAGCGCTCGCGGAGGCGGACGAAGGAAAAGCTGCGGCGTGCGACTGCGAGTGCGGAGTGCGCAGAGAGAGAGAGAGAGAGATCAGCTGAGAGAGAAAAGGGTCGGGAAAATTGATGGGGAAAATGGAAGGTTTGCGGGGGGGGGGGGGGGGGGGGTGTTTGTTGAACATGGCCGCACGGAACAAGAACAGAAACAAGGCGTGGGGCCCAAGACCAAGTGAACAAAAGCAAAGCAAAGCTGCAGACACGAGACGCGTACTGTGTACGGCCGTCTTTCTTCTTTTCAATTCTTTTTGCGTCGGCGATGGGATTTTGCTGCACTTCATTGGGTTTGACTGCTTCGGTAGATTTTTTTTTTCAGTAGAATTGTTGAGTACTAGAATCGGAGATAAATAATTTGACAACTTCTGAGATATTTCAACCATGGGCGAAGCCACGTCAGCTGACATTTTCAATCTTTAGTTACTAGGGCCCATATAACAAAACGTGGAACACCCCTTAGCCTAACAGTTGAAACACCGAGACCCTGATCAAGCTACAGAAGTACAGGCCATATGTTGTGTCGAGCTCTTGACTTGGAATGAAGAAAGGAAGAGCCCATTAGACAACCTAGAAGACCAGTATGGGTAGGCAAAGGAGGATGCACGTAGAAAGCTTCGTCAATACGGAACTTCTCGGCTTCTTCAAGCAAGATAAGCAGTCGCTCTTTTCTTTTCTCTACCGACCAGGCATTTGCCGTCCAGCGACTCACGGCAATGGTATGACCGCCGGCTACCTTGCCAAAGAAGGATCTCCAGTGCCCTCCTCCCACCCTAGCCTGCTAGCTACCAGGTTGTCTTTTGTGTCGATGGCAACATCTCGCCATCCGTTGGGCAGTCAGCTGTAGATAAACTTTGCAGACCATAAGTTTTAAGCATTTAGATTGAGGTTTATTTTTAATTTCCATGTAATACCCATGTTTTATCTTTCATTTTTTGATTAGGGATTTAGTTTAATCGGTTTCTAATTTGACGATTCAACTAAAAGTAATTGATAAGCATGTTAAAGAATTTCGAGGAAATGAATAGTATTTTAGTTTTAAATAAATTGATTATAATCAAATTAATTTTCTTGTTGCTCTATTGTAAAAGCACCTAGTGTTGAAATAATGTGCAAATGGCAAGGCAATTTATGAAGAGGCTTCTTAGAAGACAAGGGCCCCTACAAGAAAATAATGATCCCCCTATATACAATAATGGTGGTTCTTATGCTGATAAGAGTGATGCTCATGTTGTTCTTCAAGGTCAGAATAATGGCACGAGGAATTTACCTCCTGAAAATATCTATTGGGAGGAGATTGAGTATGATCCTGGGAAAAGGAAAAGGAGAAGAATAGGAGAGTACCCTCCTAATCAAAAGGAAAGGAAATGGTAAGAAGACAGTATTTAGATAGAGGGTATTTTCCAACCTTGTATTTCTAAATATCCAATTACAATAATTGGTGGTAAAGATAAAAAGTTTAATTCTAAACGCTATAAAGAATTTAGAAGTTGGTTTGAATATAGCGAGTCCAAAGAGCAGCTTTTGTTGTTTCTTGTTTAGGGATCCTAACATGATATGATGCATTTGCTACAACTAGGTAGTCTAGTTGGAACAAAAATTTTAGATTAAAGAATCATGTAGGGATATCAATAATGCTCATAACCAAGCAAAGAGAGACTGTGATGCCTGCTGTCATAAAAGCAACAGATCGATGTTTCACTAAAAAGATAATACGATGCTGACAAGATTGTTTATTATACTTAATAATTGATGGTGTAGATGGAATGATCGCTAGTCATTTGTTTCTTCATTTTATAGGTCAAGCCGTTATATTTTGCTACCGAGGATTTTCGTTTGTATGCATTTTACATCGTTCACTTTTGCTATTAAATATAAAATCGTGTGATATATTGAATACTAGAATTTTTTTATTGTGATACACTATATGTTAGACTATATGTTTGGGACAGCAAGTCATTTTAGTTCCGGATTCGTCCCTGATTTCAACAAGACCATGAAATGGCACGGGTGTGCAGTTTCTTTTACTAGTTCTTTTTAGAGGGAGCGCCCACAAGATGTGCAGCGTTTTTCCCCTTTCACAAATGAGCAATTTGAAATTTATGCGTTTTCGTGTATTGAAAGCTGCTGGACCGGATTTGATGAATGGTACCATAATGGTCCTCATCTGATGCGAGATTACAGAACGGCTACATCCAACTCGAATTTCAAATATTGTACCTTATCAATGCAACAACCGACCGATCAAAAAAATATCTTTTATGACTCACAGCTCGGTAAAATGCTTCAGTTCTGGAGTATAACTTCCTGTAGGACATAAGGACAAGGATCACCAGAGAATTGCTCACAAGTCACAAGAGATGAATCATAAGCAGGACATAGCGTTTGCACTTAACAATTGAACAGCGCAGATAGCCCTTTCCACCACCAGTTTTGTGCTGTTAAAAAATGACCAAGGCAGGAGCACCGTCTGCATTCAGCACAACACAAACCATTGCTAACACAAGGGAAGAGTAAGAATCACTCGAAGAATTACAACTCACGGGGTAACTAAGCATACATTCCGGACAGTAAAAGACACATTGGACAACCATGTATGTGGATATGAACAGCAGTCTGAGTCACTTCAAGTACATATATGACACCAATCACACATTTTGGATACAAAAAAATTTACAGTGGTCAGGTCTTGCGGTTGCATATTAGCAGAGACACAGGTGTGAAGTTGAAATAGATTGGCATTCTCAACCGGAGGATATTCACACAATCATACTTCTTCACTTCCACTGCTACTGCCACTTTTCTGGATATTGAACTTGCACAGGGGGCATGTTGCGTTGATATGCAGCCATTTATCAATGCAGGCACAGTGGAAATGGTGCCCACAAGGGAGTTCACGAAGCTCTGCACCATCATCATATGCCGAAAGGCAAATGCAACACTCCTGCATTAATCAAGTGAAGAATGAATCCATAGTTTCATATAGCATCAAACATGAACAAGATACATCATGGACATTATAATCATCATATGCATCCTCTGGATTTTGCATTCGTTAGCACATGGCAGTATTGACTGTAATAAATGGTTTGTTGAAAACAAGACCAGTGATAATGGTGGTCAAATTCATCCATATTTAAAATTGTACGTTAAACAAATGGTTCATTATGAATTCTTAGAAATAAGCCAAAATAAGGTATATAGGGCTCATATATTTTCCCGAACTAACAACTAAGTTTCACCAAAGTTGAAAATATTTAATGATCAGGACATATGAGCTGACCAAAAGCAAACACAAAATCATTGTTTCATTGTCCTGTGGCTTCAGGCTATCCAATTCCCTAGATATAGTACAACAGTAATGATGAATGGGCAATATGATGTGAGTCTGTCCCAAGATATAATTGAAAATGTTCTGAGTTGTAGCACCTCAGGCATTGTTAAGGTCAGAGATACATGTATCACAAATTTATATAAACTTACTGCATCTTCAGGTGCGAGTACTTTCTCAATAGGTTGGTTGGTGCCACACTCAGTCATTATTCCACCAAAAGGTCCTGTCTCATCAGCTGTTTGTTTTTCAGGTTCATTGGTCCTCCGAAATTTGTATCTTGGAATTTGGCGAATGTCATCTTCAGACGCTCCTTCCTGGTACCATCAGATCTTACAAAAGATTATCTATTGCACGATGCCATACCAATGATTAATAAATTATGTGAATCTTCTGCACGTACATAACCAATTAATCTCTACTTGAAAAGCCATACCTGATCAGAAACAGCATACAGAATAGCTATAATGCAAGGGAGGCAACAACAAACAGCAATACCGATGATGCAAGCCAGAGCAACACAGAATACAACAAAGAACACATCAAATGCCAGAAAGACTATGCAAAGCCTGCAAAGTAAGTCATACAGAAACATGTTTACAGTGCCAATAAAGAAATATTGAAACGACAACATTATGAAAAATCGACTGTTAATTTAAAAGATGCATACCAGTAAAGCTGAGGTGCATCACGGATAACCTCCTCACCCCCCGCAGATATCCAGTAAAATCCAATTATCCACCATATGAAAGAGAACATTGTATTAGCTGACTCCAGGTGCTTTGCAATACTGCCAGAGTTAACCATAAAAATATAATCAGTTACAAGACATATTGCAGAGGTTATGTGCTCAAGCATCAAGTCTTAAATAAAATCACATGGTAGAAATAGTTACTAGAGAGAAAATGAATTTTCCATAGCAGTGCATTTGGATGGTGCAATACCATTCAGAAGCTAAATTAAAATAAAGACAGAAAAGTAAACCACATCACAAAAATGAGGAAACAGCAAAGCCATGTTATGACAAAAACAGAGACACATCTGCCGTATAATGCCATATAAAGAAAACAAAAGGGAAGGAACAGCACAATGTTTTATTTATGTAATGGAAATTGCTTTTTATCAATTTACTGTGCAGTTGACACTGCAACTTATAATTAGCTAACAGCATAAACATGTTTCCTCACTCATCCTCATCACTAAGAAACTCAAGTCTTCAGTTGACCTCTTGGATCAGACATTGGGTCTCTTGACTGAATACCAAATAGGACATAATTTATGTCTTGAAATAAAAACCTACGCAAGTATGCCACTCATTCAAATGTCATTTTCTGGATAACGTTGGATCCGTTAGATGCCTTGGCCACATAAATCAGATCACATTTCTTTTAACATATTGAAACATAAGACACATATACAGCTAGATAAGAACATCACTGAGACCATTCATTTTGTCTAGTTTATGTTGAAGGAGACGATTTTGCACACACAGCTTTACTACCCTAATTCAATTCAGAGCTTATTTAGGAGGCATCACTCTTAGTCTCTTAGGGTGCGCATACACCAGGTTCAAAGCACAACACAGTTAGAAGAGAATCAGCCCCTTAATCGATTGAAACCCACTTAGAAGAGAAAGACTAGGCTTGAAAATCTGATGATGACTGACTGGAGTGAGCTTCATGACTGACAGAGTCACTTTGTCTTACAGACATCAGCCTGATTGATATACTCACCATAAATAATCCATAGATAACGAAAGGACATCATGGAACAGCAAACCATGCATAAAACTTGGCACGTTAGGACCAAGTAATACTGATCTAGCCTTTTATAATCACCGCTCTTTTCTTCCTATCATAGCAGGTGCAGTTGCCGTGGTATTTACTTGCAAAAGGGCAAACACAAGAAACATTTCCCTATTAGCTATACTGTATAGTAAATCTGAGTTGCTCCGCTCCTGGGTAATTTGAGATAACACGGCTAAAAACATAGAAAACACGCTTACTAGTTAGATCCTTCCATTTACCTGACGCAATCGGTGCGGCGACCACGGCGATCGTCCTCCCTGACATCATCATCACTCGATGAGGACGACCCGTCACTTCCCCTTTCCTCGTCGGCGGATGCTGGGGCCCTATCACGCTGGCCGTGGCGCATCCGGTACTCGATGGCGACGCAGACCATGTGAACGACGCACTGCAGGGCGTAGCCGGCGACCCAGGTCCGGAGCGGCATGGGCGAGTTCTCGTTGCGGCTGAGCACGAGCACGACGGCGGCGACGGTGGTGAAGGAGAGGTTCCAGAGCAGGTCGAGCGCCACGACGGGGCGGGAGTAGGCCCAGTCCGCCTGCCGCTCCTCGAGGTGCTCCGCGGCCGCCTCCCGCACCAGCACCGACGGCTCCCGCATCGCGCGCCTCCCGCCGCGCCGCAGCAGCCGCGCCGCGCCGTGGAGGGACGGCCGGCGGAGCGCGCCCCCTCGGCGCCGGCTGCCTCCGCCGCCGCCCCCGCCGCCGAGCAGGGGCGCCGAGTCAAGGAGCGCGTCGCGGCGGGTGCTCGGGGAGCGAGGCGTCGCCATCGAGGGGGACCCCTGCAGGCAGATCGAGGAAGAGAGGCCGGCTCCTCTGGGGAGAGAGGAGTTGGGGTTGCAAACTGGACAGAATTTCGTTTTGCTCCCTCCACTTTTGGCTATTCAGTGATGGCCGAACAGCCGCGTGGGGTTGGACCAGAAAGCAGTGATGTCAAGCAGTTGGTAACCGAGCCTGAGCTGAAACCAGACTACTGTTGTTCGAAAACTAACCTGTATTTGCGCTCCGTAACAAAATTGACGTGCAGCCGGTTTTTTCGTTTTCATACTATGTTTTTTAAACATCTTGATCAAGCCACGGGTATCTTATTATTGACAAACAAGTAAAAAAAACAACCATAAAAAATAAGATTACCTTTGCTCTTAGACAAATTACTTACCACTAAAAGAAAAAATAACCACATAAAAGCAGGATTTAAACTTAAATATATATAATTTACTATAAAAAACTCTGTAAACATATATTTTTGTTATTTTAATAACTAACATTTGACGTTCCATATTTTACGATAGAAAGTTATATCATTAAAGTACTATACACTTAATTTTGTTGATTTTGTTGATTTTATTGTACAAATTTCTAATTATGCTAGTTGTTTTTTTTTTCAAACCGAACCAAACTGTCTAAACCAAAACGTTCTAAAAAAAATCCGGAAATTCATGTCACACAAATCACGATAAAGAGGAATGTAAGGAATAATATTAAAAAATATCTTCTTACTGAGTGGTGTTTGTATGTGTGCAGCTATGATTAAAGAAAAGAACATAACATACAAGAGTTTTTCATTTTTAAAAATATGCCAAAGTTTTTTTTACATCCTAACTAGGACCTGCTAACCGCTTGGGGAAACCAGTACTGGGACAAAATTTACTCGTCCATGGCCCTACATATGATCCTCCTCAAGGGGGCCCACACCTGGAAATAAAAGGACAAACCTCCCCGCCGCTGGCCGGGCAACCTCTCATTTTTCCCTCCACCGCGGCACGGTTTTTTCCCCTCTCCCGCGCATCTGCCCCGCGCCATGTCCGCCTCCGGCTCCGCCCTCGCCGACGCCTACGACATCCCGTGGGTGGAGAAGTACCGCCCCACCCGCGTCGCGGACGTCGTCGGTAACTCCGACGCCGTTACCCGCCTCGAGGTCATCGCCCGCGACGGCAACATGCCAAACCTAATCCTCTCCGTAAGCGACATTTCCTCGAACACCTTGCGCGCGAGCGCGCGCTACCACCGAAGGAGCAGTACGATGCATCCTTTCTAACTTTTTTTTATCCTCTTGGTCTACAGGGGCCTCCGGGCACTGGGAAAACTACGAGCATCCTGGCGCTGGCACACGAGCTGCTTGGACCTAGCTACCGCGAGGCCGTCCTCGAGCTCAACGCTTCGGACGACAGGTCAGTGCGGCCGTGGCGTGCTTTTGACTTGGCGAACCGGTAGCCGTGCGCTGTGGTGTGGACTGGGTGTGTGACGGTTGATTCGTGCTTTCGCAGGGGCCTGGATGTGGTGCGGAACAAGATCAAGATGTTTGCGCAGAAGAAGGTCACGCTGCAGCCCGGGCGGCACAAGATCGTCATCTTGGATGAGGCTGATAGGTAGTGCCACCCCCAGTGCGTATGATGCGACACTATTGCTAGTATTCTGCCTTATTTTTAGTCCATACATGCCAATTTCGCCAGAAATTAGCTAGAGTTTAAGATGTAATAGGATTACAGTGATACCAACAGTGTCAAAATGGAGAAAACTTATGGTTGCTCCATCGGTAAGAGTAAAGCTATATTGTTCTGTAGTGATGAATTAAAAGCTTTATTATGACTTTTAAGCATATAACTACTCATACCTGATATAGCTAGTTGTTTCTAAGTGTATCTGACTCACTACACACTCACTACGTGCAGCATGACATCGGGAGCACAACAAGCATTGAGAAGAACGATGGAGATCTATTCAAACACCACAAGGTTTGCACTTGCATGCAACACTTCGTCTAAGATCATTGAACCCATTCAAAGCCGCTGTGCTATTGTACGGTTCTCAAGGCTCTCAGATCAGGAGATTCTTGGCCGACTCATGGTTGTCGTGGCAGCTGAGAAGGTAATGATTGGTAGCTCTTATAATCGCAAGGACTTAACTACATGTTTTATTGCCTTAGTTGCTTAAGTTTTCTCAAATCTTGATAAGATTTCTCATTGCTGATGGCTATGTTTATGCCTACATAAGTATTATTCTTCCCTATACCTTGAAGCTATTATTGTGCATTTATGTGTATTTCTGCATTTGGTGTTCTAGAAGTGTCTGCTGCCGTTATTGTCAGGATTAATTAAATTGTCTTAACAGATATCAGTAACTGCTCACTGGTTTACTGAAAATATATGGGTGAGTATGCATATTTAAGGCTCCTTTGGAACACAGGATTCTAAAATACAGGAATAGGAAAAACATAGGATTAAAATGTCATGTGCTACCAAATCCTGCAGGAATCCAAAATACAGGAATATGAAGATGTTTTTGTTCGGATGGTTCAAAGGAAAAATACATATAAATGACATAGGAACCTGGTGGATTCTAGAGAGTAGAGAGACAGAGAGGAGTTGCATTAGACTTCTCAAAGGAAAAAAAGAAAGAGATTTGAGCTCATTGTTTAATTTCCTATGGAATTGGGGTGTAGGAACTCAATCAATAGGAATTTTGTGACCTCATCAAATCCTTTGTTCCGAATCACATGTAGGAAAATTTCCTAAGTATTTCAATCCTCCATCTTTCCTATGAGAACCCTTCAATCCAAAGGAGCCTTGGTAAAAGTGAAGAGGTCATAATCTTGTTAATCATTCTCTTAATGGTTCTTCAGCAGATTCTAATGTTCAGTACTGAGCATTTTCTTGCCTGCAATGTTGCAGCCAAGCAATTCACGCTACCTATTTTCAGTTCTACCTTTTCTCTGTCATGTTTGGAGTATTGATGATGTAGGTACTAGATACTGGGAATGGTTGATTGTTTAATATATTCTAGGTGCCTGAATATTACTTTTGAAACACAACAATTGTTTAGACACTATTATCACCCTACCATGCATATCATTTGTATCTGCTCCCTATAAATGGGTGCTAGTTTAATTGTATCTAGTTACTTTTTTTCTTGTTCTACCAAGGTTCCTTACGTGCCAGAGGGGCTTGAAGCTATCATCTTTACTGCTGATGGTGATATGAGGCAAGCTTTGAACAACTTGCAAGCTACAGTTAGTGGGTTCCGTTTTGTTAATCAAGAAAATGTGTTCAAGGTTTGCAAACAGATACTTCTGTCCTGTATTTTGTGTGGTATTTGTTCAGCTAATACTAATGCTGTATTTGTCCAGGTATGTGATCAACCACATCCATTGCATGTCAAGAATATGGTGAAAAATGTGTTAGATGGAAAGTTCGATGAGGCCTGCTCTGCTCTGAAGCAACTATATGATTTGGGCTACTCTCCCACTGACATAATCACTACTCTCTTCCGGGTTATCAAGAACTACGACATGGCTGAATATCTGAAGCTGGAATTATTGAAGGTAACTTTACAGCTTTGTAATCGATGCAATCAATTGTTGCAAGTATCTCCAGTTGAATAAAATATCCTGATAATTTCCACAGGAAACCGGATTTGCTCACATGAGAATCTGTGATGGCGTTGGGTCATTCCTCCAGCTGTCAGGTCTTCTGGCAAAGTTTGCGTTGGTGAGAGAAACAGCAAAAGCATGAACTAGTTGCAGATGGTAACTGCTGTACGTGCAACTGCTCTGGCACGGTAACCTAATCATTTCAGTTAACGATGTTCTCTTGCATTGCATGCTGTGTACAATTCTGTCATCGTTTCAGCGTGTAAGATAGTGCGTCGCTTAACTAGAACATCTATATTTATGCAGAATGAAAGATAGAGCCTCGCTTGATTAAAACTTCTTTATTTATGTTGAATGGATGATCTAGCATGGCCAAAGGGGGCAAATCATGCATCGTCTATCGTTCTAGTCCCTTGATGTGCTGTAGGCTGTTTCCTTGTCCGTCGCAAGCGTTGTTGGCGTTCTCTTGGCAGGAGCAACAAACATAAGATATCAGTTCGTGTAAACTGTCTGCACTATTTTGACGTTTCGATGTTGACATGGAAATTTTTCCTAGGGGATAGGATATTTCTCTTCCTGTCTTTCATTTTCGTAAAGATCATTTTTATCTCTGGGTAGATGAAAAATACGGCCCTCCCAGTTGGACATGTATACCACTACTAAGATTAGGTGGCCCCTCGCCCAAGAACATACACGAAACACTGGGCCATCAAGGGAAGATACGAAAACACGATACCTTTTGGGAAGCTTTGCTACAGATTGGAATTCTTTCCTAGTGACATTTTGCGTCCTGAATTTCGTGAACTGATAGATAGTCAACTTCCAAGTCAATTAACGAGTTTCTTTGTGATTCCATTTGCATCTTCCATTACTCCTTTGCTACTCTTCGACTAGCGAGACATGCAAAAGTATATTTTAGATTGATCTAAATCATCTCAGAATAACAAGGTTTGCCTTTGCCAGACGCTGATAGCTCGAGACTATCAAACGCAGACCTATGATCAGAACCCATGGCATACTGGCAGGACAATTCGGAGCTGCTACAGAAACGTATCACATCTCCCTGTAAGAAAAGCTAGAAACCATTGACACCAACACCCTAAGCCAGCCAACAAAAGCATAGGTGACTAAAACATGCAAAAAAGGCATAACATTGGCCTGCTACATGGCGTCCAAAATGCAGTTTCACTTCAACATGCACCAGTCACAGTTGAGAACAAAGGTGAGAGAGGCTGAGTCAATACCCGAACCACCACCATTGCTCTGTGCTACGGACCTGCCCTGTCCGGTCCTTACCACCTAGCAAAGGCTCCCTCCTATGTCGCGGTTCGTTCTTGACTCAGGCTCATCGCCAGCTGCTCCCGCTAGGTCAAAAGTGCCCCCCCCCCCCGCTCCCCTTCTAGGTTCTAGACGCCACACTGCAGCGCCGTCTTGATCTTCTTGATGGTGCAGGAGATAAGGTTGCTCACGGTCTCTACTGACTCCACCGTGAGCTTAGTGGTCGGTTGGCTGTTGACAAGTATCTGGAATGCAACTGTGAGCAACGAGCCACCCATCTTGTGATCTGCCCCGGTACTAGGTCCGGCAGGCAGTATGGCAAAACCTGATGGCAGAAGGGCAACGCATGTTGAGTCCCCACCACTCATGACAAGGTGCATTGCTGGGATGTCTACAGGAGCATACACAACCATCGAACCTGATGCATCTGTGCACGTCTCCTGCAGGATCAGCATGCTGTTCTGGTTGGCACTGGTGGGCTGCACAGTGAAAATTTTGGTAAGGGAAACAGAAAAGAGTACCAGAGATCAAAACAGAAAATGATTTGATATTTTCTATCAGCGATGCTTTTCATGATTCAGAGTGGCCCACATAGGCACATTTGATTATGACCAGGATTACAATGAAGTTTATAGAGATTTTAGACCCTTGTTGTGTTATGCACGAAGTCAGTTTGGATGCAAAATTTGGGCTGTGATAAAGGTAAGGTTGCAAAATTTGGGCTGTCATACAGGTCAGGCACTGCTACACCTTTTTGAGTAGATATTTATTCCTCTTCTTTGGCCCTACCCAGCAACCCTTCCACAGCTGTTGTGTAAAGTTAGGTTCTCCTAGTCGCCACCATGCATTATTGACTCAAAAATATTTGATAAGCAGAACTTTACCACCTTACTCTTCTCTTCTTCTCAATGGAATCTTTAGGCATTCACATTGATGTCATCATTTGGATTACGTCCTCTAGTCACAACGCAGGTCAAAGCATTATTTTAACTGTTTAATTGGAAAAGTTTAGCATTTTTAACATCCATTAATCTCTATTGAACTAGCCAAATTCCTACATATGCTTATATATTATGGTAGAGTTGTATTTGTTAAGGCAATTGTCCAATCTGTGACTAAACATACAGTTTGTACTCACAACTATACCAGCACTAGTACAAACCGTTGGTCTTAAAACTCACAAAATTCCAGTTGTGAATTGACTTCTTATCCTTTTCCCACCAGCTAATGTGATTTCCTTTCTTTCACATTAAAACGATTTTGGGCATGCATGTAATTGTTAGAAGTGATTAGTGATGTGGTGTCCCCAAGAATGCTGTGTTTAGATTTGCAACAATTTTGAAACAGTATTGTCTCCCACAAGACTAATGATGTGGTTTAGTAAATTGCAAGCTATGAACCAAACTGTGGCAGACTGGTAGCTAATACTCACACTGACCTTCAGTAGACATACGGAATTGCCATCCTGTTGCCCCTTGGCAATGCTTGTCACCTCCTGCATAGGGCCACCATTGCTGAGGATATCCCATTCAGCACGCAGCCCCTTATTGCGCAAGAAGTTGAAGAGCCATTCAGGCATCACAGGCATCCACACTGATGTGGCAGCACTAAGCACCACACCTGGCGGCATCCCAGGGTCATACACACTCTTCCGCGCCATTACATGCACATCCTCCCCGATGTTGCCTGTCAACCCATCCAGTTTGCTCCATTCACGAGTAGATGATGTGCTCACCCCCGCACAGAAGTTCTCCGTCATCCTCCTTGCCAACTTCAACATGCTCCGTTTCCCTTCCGGGTGGATAGCTGTTGCAAATGTAGCACAAAGAGACTTTAATTAAAAGTGCGGATCCAATTGAAAGAAAAGTTGACATATAATTGCATAATATCAAATTTCTTTACCTGCTGAGTCATGCTTCGGCAGTGCAATAGAAGACATGAGAATAGCCAAACATTCGCACTGCCTTTGTAATGTCGCGATCCACCGCCCTGCACCAAGGGCAAGACCAGACCGGAGAAGAGGCCAGTAGAGCTGGTGCACAGATGCCTCATCATATTCTGTATGTTCAACCCATGTAACCTACAGTGTCCATTCAAGATCTGCTGTTAGGACTTATATGCATGTCCAAATGCAAATGTCTTGAGATCCAACACACCAAAAAGGGTTTGCAGTGCAGTTTTCCTGGAGTACACTACTACACGTGTTGAATGATAACAAAAAAAATCTTATTTTTCCATCAAAGTTTTTTTTGTTGTTTCTTTTTGCCCAATCAATAGAACATAACAAAGGTCATCAGGAAAATGTATAAAAATAGAGGTTACCTCGAGACATTAGCCCATGGTGAGGCCCCCACATTGTAACTAGTACTTAATGTAAGAGAACCATAGCCCACAGTACTAATGGATTATAGTTACACGTGTCTATTCTGTTTGCATCGAATCAACCATAGAAGTACCATGAAAGCAGGGGGGAGATCCAGAAACTGACCAATAGAGAGATTATAGACTTGGGAAAATAGGATATTTGAACTAAAATATTGCAAAAGCACCAAAAACACGTGAAAGAAATAACCGAAGAAAACTAGAAATCTTGTGAGACGACAGTATCTCTAGTTTGATCTAGGATCAGCTGATCTATCTGAGATTGACCTTGTTTACTTTTTTAAAAACAGTATCTTCATCGTTAATTCCTTTGACTTGTGGTATGCCCCAAGAATGGCACACCACTAGTGTTCCAAAATATTGTGCTCCCGAACCCTTAAAATAAAGAACCACTTCCTGATATCAACTTGTGTTTTTACATCAGATTATCTTATAAGATGTAATCTATAGTATTGAGACATTGTAACTCATCGAATCATGTTTGCACCAGGGTAGACTAGATGTATTTGTACCATTCAGATGTCAAATTTAGAATTTAGAATAGAACCGTTCGTGTATGCATGCACCCCAGAGCAATTTGGTTCAAGGCTATATAAAACCCTGGTGCAAAACCCAAGGTGAAGAGAACTTTTACATTGAGACAAAACAATAGAGGAAGCGGTGAAGATTTCAACAAGACACATCGACTAAACTGCGGACAAGAAGTTACCCAAGGGGCACCATCCCAGGAATAGAAGTATCTAATCCCCTTGGAGAATTGAACTCCAGATTAAACAAAAGCAAGGGAGCATACTTGGGGAAAAGCGTTGGATCTACAGAACCACTTAAGTATTCCTAAATCATTTATTTAATCTCCTCCCCACTGACCAATACAATACTTTACTTCGGATTATGGACTCATAACCACAACATATCTATATTGCATGGTGATAGCCAGATGACACATTAAACTAACATTGTTTTAAACATTATGAAAGAACACTCTAATACTCTTTTCCATGAGCATCATGTTAGTTGCAGAGAGCTGGAACCAATAAAGCACGCTCCATACGCAAGAGTATGATTATCATATGAGTAGAGCTGAAAAGCTTTGCAACTAATATGGCTGGTCTTGACAGACTTCTAGTGGCAACGTCGTGGGTACTACTGAGCTGTGACCTTGGAAGGTAGATGAGTTTCACGTTAACCGACAGCATGCTGACTACTGTGAATTAATAGATGTAAAACCACATACTTTCCTGAAGTGAACTAGTCAGGGCTATCTTGGTTTTAAGACCTTTACCTAAGAATATCGAAGGAGCAGGAGCTAACAGAGATAATCACTAAGTACCTCAACAGACCCATTAGGAGTGTCCTGCAACACACAACCAGAAGGCAGCCTTCGGCAGTTCATGTTTGCAATGGTGGATGCAGAAGTTATGCATTGATCCCTCATCAATTCATCAGCGGAAACGTCCACTACAGCCCATACACCCTCAGCCAGCTGTTTGGAGAACCTAAGAAACTTCACCTCTCTAATAGGCACAAGAGGTGAAAGCACCTGTAGCTCTGCCTGCATCTGTTGCGATGATAGAAAAAGAAACACTCAGGGGCTATGCTAGAGTGATTAACCACATGAAACACGTAGGATGACCAGTACAGAATGTTCATCACTCACAAGAAGCAATGCACCATTTCTAGTCCCAGCAACGCCAGTAGAAATCTCCTCAATGGTCGATGCCTTGGCAATCATGCATGAGAACATATCGGACCACCGTCGCTGTCGCAAGAATTCAAACTACAGGTGTAAGTACAAACAAACAAGCAACAGAAACATGAAGGCGGTATGGTGGCACAAGCACAACCTCATCCATGAGTGTCTCCACAAGCGCGGCACTGTCGTCAATGATGACAATGCCAGACTCTCTAGAGGCCTCGGATACATACCCTGCAGGCTTCACCCCGATACATGGTGGGAAGGTGTTTAGGTACTCCTCAAAGTTTAGGCTTTCCTTTGCAGGCGACGCAGCTCCGATGGCATCTGGAATCCATAGCGGCTCTCCCGTCTGCGCCATTTTAACCAGCTCATCCATTGCACTCATTGCTAGCTCCAAGAACACTGACTTGTCAATGCCAGCCATTGCTGATGGTGCAGCCTCAGCAGACTTCATGGGCGGGATCACCGTGCCCATTGAACTGGACATGGCGCCAGCAAAATCAGTGATCGTCGAGATGGGCATCGTCGCTGATGGTATCGGACCAATACCTCCGACTGCAAGCTCCAGCGACGAGCATAACATAGGATGAGGCTGGTGCATCTGCGGTGGCGCCATGAGAGAGATGGGCTTGCCAAGGAACTTGGCAGCGAGCGCGCAGACTCGGCTGAGCTCGTCCTTGAGCCTCGCGTTCTCGACGCGAAGGTGGTGCTCCTCGAGGGACACCTCCCCAAGCATCGCCGGGCCACCGCAGCCGCTGCACACTGGGTTCCTCATGGCCTCCCGGATGGACAGGTTCTCGTTGCGCAGCTTGTCGTTCTCTTGCTTCAGTAGCGCGTTCTGATGTCGCTCCAGTTGCATCTTGCAAATTCAATCACCACATGGAGACAGTGTCAAGAACTGCACCGTCGATCGGCGGGGAAGCCGAGTAAAAAGACGCGCGCTTTCGTTTCGCTCGCTTACCTTCATCTGCGTGCGCCGATTCTGGAACCAGAACTTGACCTGCCGGTGTTCGAGGCGGAGCCGCTTGCTCAGCTCCGCGCGCTGCTTCTCGTCTGGGTGGGGGCATTCCTTGAACATCCTGCACCAATGAACCCATATCCAATGCATGAGCAAAAGCAAGCAGCCAAGCACAGGAGAATGCAACGAGTCGTTCGTGGGGCGCTTACGCTTCCAGCTCTTGGATCTGCTGCGGCGTGTGGCGGTGATAGCGCTTCTTGCGCTTGCGCGGGTTGCCGGGCTCCGCGTCCCCGTCGTAACCTTCGCCGCCGCCGCCGCCCACGTCGCCGCAAGAGACGACGTCGAGGTGCTCGCTACCGGACCGGCTCATCTCGTTCTCCACCTCTGATGCGTCCCTCGCCTTCGCGCCTCCTCCTCCGCCGCCATGGACCACCATAACCATCTTCCTGCCGCTGCCGTCCCGGCCTGCGGTGTCCGCCTGCAACCAACCAAAGAAAAGACACGCCTTTCCGGATCACTCGACCGCACCACCAACAAAAGAACCCCACCCCGATAGACGACACGTCGGCGGCGAAGGCGCGCGTACCAGCGCGAGGGAGAGCGCCGGCGATGACGTGAAGACGCCCGGGCCAGCGCCAGAATACGGGAATTGCATGCCGGCAGCGACCACCCCCAAAGCTTATGCCCCTCCCTCTCCCTCCCCCCTCGCCCGGGAGAAGATCAGAGCAAGCAAGCGAGAGCCGTGCAGGCAACAGTGCGTGCGTGCGTCTCGGGCTTGTCGCGCTATTAACTCGTACCCCACTGCCGGTGGTCTCAACAAAAACAAAAAGGCTACTCTGTCATCAGCGTTTCCCTCATAATAATAAACGAAACGAGTTATTAATAATTAAAAAACAATTTATAAGTAAAATTTTATATACATGTTTTTAGCAATATAAAAAATAACCTGTGATAAAAAAACTCCAAATTTAAATTTAAATTTAAATTTTGACTTATAATTATAAACAGAAGGATGTATATAGCCGGGGAAGCAGAGAGAGTCAAAGCAGCAGCGGCAGCACATGAGAGGAATGCGGATGGATCGGTGTGGACGCACAGGCGGGTGGGCCGGTCAACGGGGCGGGGTGTTTTGTTCGGTTGCGGGGGATTGCATGGCGCTTGGCACGGCACGAGGCGGACAGTCCAGGCCGGTCAGGCAGACCACACCCACACCCACACCCACGCGCAAGCGGCGCGGATCGCGTCCCGTCAGTCAAATCCGTCGCGAAGCCTGCTTCGGGCTTGGCCGCTTGTTTCGTTTTTCGTAGCCGCCCCGCCTCGTCTCGCTCTCGTCCCGTCCCGTCTTCCTTTTCGCCGTTCTTCCGCCGGGATCCTTGTATTTTTCCTCTCGGAGGGGACACGAGCGGCCCGTCCGCGGCGGAGTCAAATCGCAAAAGAATCGCTAGTTCTGTGGAGATGGCGTGTGCGCGGGGTTGGTTCGGATAGGTGCTGTCTGTCCCCGTGAGTGTGACCGCATCCGGGGTTCTCTGTACCGGTGAGGCGGTGACCGATGAGGAGCGGGCTAAAACCGCTCAACCATACCCGGATTTTCGCCAAATTTTCACACCAGCAAAATCCAACGCAAAACAAGAAAAAAGCAGACGCTATAAGATACCACCTCTATTTCTAAATATAAATATTTCTAGCGAGCTACAAATATTTATATTTTTATCTATTAGTATTGCTATAAGCGATCCCTAGATAATCTTATTAAAAATACCAATAAAAAGCTTATAAACCAATACAACTTTATGGATATACGATTTTACAAGTGTTAAATGGGTAAAAAAATGATTTTCATAGATGCTTGGTGCATGAGAAGTGGAGGCACTAGACATTTAAAATTAACTTGATAAGTCTAAAAATTTGTGAGAAACTCACAACATAAAATTAAAAGCTTTCTTTAAAACATTTGGTCCGAATATTTCGATCGAGGTTTTTTTGTTGGCTAGCAAAACTCAGCTGGATAATTCAGTTCTATTCCTTCGTTACTTCCAAAAAACCGGAGAGAGAATAATCTCAAAAGAAAAATGATATAATAGGTAATAAAAATAGTAAATAAATATAAGAAATAAGACATAATTTTTTATCAAAGTTCAAATCAAAAGATCATATGTCTTTATTGAGAGACTCTAAGAAATCAAATCATGCTCGATTCATAGCTTTACCAAGTTTAATTCTAGAAGTAGATCTGGCTAGGGTTGGACTGGATGGATGTGTTGGAGAATGGCGCTAGCAAATGTCTCCTCTTGGCTCTGCCTCACCATTAGTTTCACGTCATAAATACTATCACCGCCTACTCCTTCGAGTCCTATACACAGTGCGAAACCGGTTTTATAGTAATATACTATTGAGTATTACTACTCATCCTATTACTTCAGTTGTATACCAACAAACCCAAGTAGGGATCTTCCAACGTTGTGTTTGGTTGTAAGCCATATTATATCATTACATATTAATAAAAGTTGTTATATTTGGTTAAGTTAAAATTATTAAATTCTTAATTACACTAAGTTAAGTCTAAAATCATGTCCAACACTCCACTCTGGCTAGTAGTCTCGAGCCACCACGTCGAAGCTAAGCCGAGCTAGTAGCCAAGGACGTGGTTTGGCGAAGCCACGTGCAACATCAGCGAGTCACGGTGCTCAAAGTATTGTGGAACTTTGGCTCAAAGCCATGTGTTGGGTGAATTCGAAGCCTCATTACATGCTTGATCTTGGAAAAAAAGAGAAATGGTGATGGAGAGGAGACTAGGGCCTATCAGATAGTAACCCTAAGCAGCTATGTCACCAAGTGAGCTCATATGCATCAACGAGCTCTAGATTTAATGTTGTCGAGTTCTATGCCATTGGCCTTTTCCATGCTCAGGCCCAAGAGCTCCATCGTGCTACGCACACCTGTCTTTTATGCGCCGTGCCACTAGTAGGAGGAGAGAGGGCGGCACCGAGGGATGAGGAGACAGAGAGGGAGCAACGATGGACGTAAAAGGGGTGGTGGTGGAGAAGAAGAACGACGGTGATGGCCGAAAAAGATAGCGATGACCAGAGAAAGGAGATATTTGTCGATCTCATATGTGGATGGGAGAGGAATACATGTATGTGCAGGTAGAGAGAGTTGGGAGAGGAAAAAAAGCGAGAGGAAAGAGGTTGCTACATGGGTATGATAGAAGGTTTGGAGTATATATGTAATTTTTTTTATTGTTATAGAGTCTAAAATGTAAAAGTTCTAATTAATTTGATAATATTAAATATATGAAACAAATATTAAAAAAATCATGAGCTAAAAAAATCCTAAATATTAGATATGTGAAAATTTTGTTATACCTTTTATCAACATATGTAGGCCTAACTTGTTAAAAAAGAATTTTATCAAGTTACAACCAAATAATTATGAAGTTAATTGATTTTATCTAACAACTATAATAGAGTACTATTATGGCCGGTAAACAAACACTCCGGTAGCGTAGGCGTGTTCAGGTTGTCTCATTCGACGATGATCGTTTCATTGCCACTTTACCATGCACTAGTAAAGTGGTGATCACGCTGATCCTCCAGTTAGCATCACGTCCCTGGTAAAGTGGTAATCACGCGATATGCAAAACGCATTGCTAGGATCTCTCTCCACGCGCTAGCACGAGCAGTTTGATTTCCCAGTTCGCCTCCGCAGGATGCAGCCGTGCCAGTGCCATGTCTGGGCGTGTAAAGCTGTAAATGCGTCCCTGTCTCCCTCGTAGCTGCAGCACCCTGTCTCTCGTCAGCAGGAGGGGTTCGACGAAACGGAAGGAGCAAGCCCGGGGCGCCGCTGCTAGAGCCGCGCCCTTGTGCCCTTTTTTGCAGAGGTCGCCGTGTGACAATGATGCTAGCGATGGACTGATGATCAACATCGAGGCTACAACAGCGAGCGAACGGGCCAGTTGGCAACAGTGTCTCGTATCTATCGCTAGATGACAGGATCGACATGTTCTTTTCCTCACGCAGATTTTAAATTTTTTATCCAATCATAGGTGTGTTATGTGTAAATAAAATTTATATAAAAATTCTTCATCTAAACTTTTTTATAGTAGTTAATTCAGTTATTCAACCTTAAACTATTATAAAAAATCAGATAATCCGAAAATTTAAAATATTTATGACTTTTAGACGGAACGATATAAAAGGATGAAATACTGTGGCGAAAAAGATAACAGGATGAGGACCGTATCCCACTCGAATATGTAGTTCTCTCTCGTTTTCGGCGAACAGTCCAACCGTGCTACCAGCCATGCATGGATGGATCCCTCGCCTCCATTCCGCACGATCTCCAGGGGAAAGATCACAAAACCTTTTCTTGTTAGGAGTACATCTGTTTCTGCCTTTATGGTATTCCTGTGCAACTTTGGACGAGCTGTGTTAGTAAACCCAAAGGTTTTTATCCTTGCCGATTCGATCAGTTGTCCGTATAAATGGTCAAAAGGGTGGTGGTCACAGGCCCTTCAAATCCTACCCGCGAACGTAGAGCGGCATGCATCTAGATGGTCGAGGCAGGCAAACTTGTTCAAAGAACTTCCATGTCCTAATCATCAAGAAAGTACGCTGTACTTATGCTCGTCGCTGGAAAAAACAAAAGAGAAGAGCCTGCGTTTGATTGCTCAATCATGCAGTGTGTACACAGATCGCGGTGTGCACAGCGAAGTCCAATGATGCGAAAATAGACGCCTCAATTGCGATAGGGACCAACGTTCCGGTCAGGCCAAGGGTTTCATAAGCGCAAGCTTCCAAAAACATTGAAACTTGACAAATCATGAGAAAGAGGAGGGCTAGAATCTCTGTAAAAAGAGGACGAAGAAAGTCCAAGCGACACATGGATAGCGAAATGGCTCGTCTGGACTGTGATCGCAAAAGCCGGGTCAGCGGTCTCCGGACGCCACCTGTGCTTCACACGTCGCAACTGTAGCGCCGATGAACAAGAAGGAAAAGGCGAGAGAAAACTCACAATAACTGGGCAAGCCAGCCGACCGGTGCTGTTGCCGTGGCTAAGGCGTTGTGGACCAATGGTAGTGCCCAGAGAGTCAGGAGGTCGGCAATGACCGTAAGCCCAAACTTGATACGGCCTTCTGGATTAAATTTGATTTTGTCACATACGGACTTATAGTTTACTAGGCCCGTGATTTGAGCCCGTCTCAGAGACTTGTTGGGCCTGAGGCTTTCTACTTGTAATGCAGTGTTTTTACCCCCCGAAATATGTTTATAGTAACATAGACCAATGGCAAATTCTAACATCACTAAATTCATATTGAACCTGTACACAAGGATTTAAACCCGAGTGAATGCAGTCTTGTACCCACGACTCCTCCACATCAGTGCTTCTCTACACTGGTTTTAGCATTCCAAGGCAACCAAACGATGTGTTACAAGTTTAAAATCAAAATCACTCGGATGAGTTTTACAGGTTTCACTCGAAATGCTCATTTGCGAACGAGAACCTAGTCTCAACTCCGAGGGGCGTTGTCAAGCAGTCCAGGGATCCTTCAGCCCCGACGTGCCCGCAGTTCTCATTCTCATTCTCATCCCTGCCAAATTTCTGCACAATCCCCGCGTCGTGCTAACCATAATCAGATCCGATCGACACCGTCAATCGCCAACCGGCACGGCCATCTCGCCGCTACTGGCCTTCTCGCCGACGCGCCGTCCTCGTTGGTTCCCTGTCGAGATCGAGCCACCCCACCCCCGACCCGTCTCCACCTACACCTGCAGCTGCAGCCGCACCCGCTCGCTTCGTTGGCGATCCGTGCGCGCGTGCGCAGCTGAACATGTCAATGCGACGATCGACTGACGACCGGTCTTTCTTTCCGAGGGATTGGCTGTTTAAACGCCGCAAGTCCACGCGCTGCATCCAACCCCTGCATACGTCCGTATCCCACGAGATTTCCTTCCTTTTTCATAAAAAAAGAAACGTGTACACGACAAATCACGCCTGCAGCTGCAGGCTCGTTGGGTTGGTCGACGGGGACAATTTGGCCATGAGGATCATAATCATCATCTTGTGCACAAATTGACACAACTGGCGCTGCTGACATTTAGAATATTGGCGTGTTGATGTACACATTACTATTCTCTCTCCGGTTAGCACGAATGCATGATTGATTGGTTTGAGCGGGTTTGTACATAACCGTATGACTGTATCAGACGGCAAGCGTGGGTACGCTGTCCTGACTCATGCATGATTTATTGGCTAAGGCATCAACAATGATTGCAGTATGGGTGTAAAAATATGTATATTAAAACTAATACTTTAATTCTATATAAAAGATCAGGTGTCCAGTGGTTTAGTGGTCTAACACCTCTATAATCGTAGAAACAGAGAAAGAGACTAGATCAAAAATTGGTACGTCGATGGTACATAGAGCATTCGAATCTATCCTAATACGATCTTATCATGGATAAAATAGATATGGATGTTGAGTGGTTGAGTGGTAACAATGAATTATACGGAAGGTAGTAGAGGTTATAGAAATTGGCCGGGGACGCACGAAGAGACTGAAGGTGATGGCCGGTTTGCAAACAGGCGTAGCAGCAAAGCAACGGAACTGCAATACCAGATTGTGTCCATTTCGTGAAAAAGAACTTTTTTCCCCTGAAATTGCTAGCCTGGCTTTGGTTGCGTGCTGCTTTCCTCTTAGGCCGTGTTGAACGAGCCTGGCTTATGCGAACGCGACGCGGTTCTACGCCGTTATCGTGTGTATCGCCAAGCAAGGAAACCGTAAACATCATCGCGAGCTGCAAACCATGTGCTCTGACGTTGCTGAAGCCAGCACAACTGTAGTTTTTTTTGGGACTGCAACTGAAGTGATATTTGGCTACACCTACACATAAAGAAGTACGCAATCAAGAGATCTTCATGCGGACCAGTTCACGTTTGCATGGAACGTAATCAAGAAAATGCTTACCGTTCAGCTTTAGGAGGATCAGAGCGGCACCATTTATTGTCCCCTTTATGCGTCTTCGGGTTGATAAAAACGTAAAACTGATTAAGCAGTACAACCATTCTTGTCTTAGTGAGATGAGTGGGTTCCCATTATGCAGCCAACTGTATTAGTACTATCCAGCAATGGCGAGAGATGCAAGTATAGAAACATCTGGCAAAACGGGAAATAGAAATGCCAGGACGGCAGGGGAAGAAAGGGAAGCGAATAAAATAAAGTGCTTCAGTAGTTCAGTTGCAAATGAGGAGATGCGAGCTGTTTTGCAGTGTCCAGCAACAAAGAGGCAACTGTGTGGCCCGGTCCTGGGGAGCGTGCATTCACATCGAGTTCAGTTTTACCAGTAATCATCTGTGCAAATGGACAATTTACTAAAGCTTAACCCCACCACATGAACACATTTATAAGGAAATAAAGTTCAGAAAAAAAAACGAAAGCGAAACAACGAATGGTTCCACGGAATGGTGTAGAATATGTACAGTGACTAAGACCCCGAGCGTATAAAGGGGGTCGAGTCTATATATACAGTTCAGACAGTGCTTTGTCTAACACCCTCCGTAGTCGCAGCGGAAAGGGAATGAACGCAGAGACTGGACCGAAAACTGGTGAACAAAGGCGTGGGCAAGCCTTTGGTCATTATATCGGTAAACTGATGTACCGATGTTACATGGAGCACCCGAACCTGTCCTAATACGACCTTATCACAGACAAAATAGATATCGATCTCGATATGCTTGGTGCGTCGGTGATGGACCGGGTTGGCGGTCATGTAGACGGCACTAACATTGTCGCAGTAGACAACGGTCGCGGTGGAGAGGGGTGCATAGAGCTCCTAGAGAAGCTGGCGAAGCCAGCAGCACTCGGCGACGGCGTGGGCAACGGCGCGGTACTCGGCTTCGGTGCTGGACTGGGACACTGTAGTCTGGCATTTTAAAGACCAGGATACAAGAGTGTCACCGAGGTAAACGCAGTAGCCGGACGTAGAGCGTCGAGAGTTGGGGCAGCCTGCCCAGTCCGCATCGGAGTACGTGGTGAGGGAGTCGATGGGGCTGGAGCTGAGATGTAGCCCGCTGGAGAAGGTGCCCTTCACGTAGCGTAGGATGCGCTTGAGCAGCGCGAGGTGAGGTTCGCGCGGAGCGTGCATGAAGAGACACACTTGCTGAACAACGTACGTGAGGTCGGGTCGGATGAGTGTGAGGTTGGAGAGCCCTGGCAAGACTCCGATAGTGAGAGGGATCGACAATGAGGGCGCCATCGGAAGCGGAGAATTTGGCTCGAGTGTCGACCGGGGTGGCCGTGGGGTGACAGTCGGCCATGCCCGCACACTGGAGGAGGTCGATGGCGTACTAGCGTTGGGAAAGAAAGAGCCCATGCGAACGATGGAATAGGTGTGGCGTTGACGATGTCATCGGTGGTGTTAGAGAAGCGGGGATTGAGGCCTTGCAGAAGGGCGAGGACGAGTTGAGAGTCGGTCACAGGGTGGCCGACGTCCTGGAGAGCAGCAGCCTTGACTTTGAGGCACTGACAGTACGAGGAGACAGAGGAGTCGTCTTGTACCATGGAGTGGAACTCGTTGAGGAGGAAGATGGCGCGAGGCTGCTTGTTGGCCAGGAAAATCCGCTCGATGGCCACCTAGAGATCCCGGGCGATGGGGTCGGTATCGTCCATGGCGAGGTCGAGGACAGAGTCGTCGACCGAGCCGAACAGCTAGCTGCGCACGTAGCACTCGGCGATGTCCCACTGAGGATCATTGGAGCGAGGTGAAGCGGAGCCATCAATATGGGACCGGAGGCCAAATTTTCTACAGAGAGATTTGAAAAAGAAAACTCACTTAGAATAATTGGCGTTAAGGTCAAGGGAGATAGGAACGTGAGATTTCACGTTCACAGCAGCGTAAGGAGGGGAGAAGATCGACGAGGTGGTGCTCGAGATGTGGTCTGATGCACCGAGAGCCGGAGTAGACTCGACGACTGGGAGAGTGCCGGAGCTGAGAGCGGACTCGGTGGCCATGACGGGAGAACGGGAGCAAAGAGCCAATGGGAGAAAGAAGCCGATGGGAGGGAGAAGCCGATGAGAGGACGGATCGGCCGATCAAGGATGTGAGAAGCCAATGAAAAGTGGACCGGCCAGCTGATGAGGAGTGGTTGGCCGATGGGGAGTAGGCAGCGGAGTAGGTGAGGAAAAGGTGGTGACAGAGTGGGTGGGTCAGAGAGTAGTTGGATCACGGACGTGCGAAGATTCACGTCCGTGGACTCGTGGAGGCCAAGGAGTGGGGCGGATGCGAAAAAAACAGGGAGTGACCGGACGCGAAGAGAATATGTTCGCGTCCGGGAGATAGGGATTCGTGTCCGTGGACACGTGGACACGTTGGACTGGCTCGGACATGAGGGGAGAAGGTTCGCATCCGAGAGCCGTTGAGCGTGTCGGAAAAGGCGAGAACCGAGGGAGGGTTCCAGCCGATGGAGACGACGAGCGCGGAGGTGCGCCGGCCTCAGAGAAGGAGAGATGCACAAAGCAAGAAGAAGAGCGGAGACGGGTGCGAGGCGAGACGAGGAGACGGATCGAGACCATCGCCTGGTCGCGCGGAGGTGGGACGGAGAAAAGAAGGTGACTGCGGGAGAGACGGGGAAAAGAAGAAACGGAGGCGAGAGAGCAACAAGAGTACCGGGAAGAGAGTCGGCGACGGGAAGAAGACGTCGATGACGAGAAGGAAAGGGTTGGCTCGCCGGAGGGAGAAAGTAGCGCACCGAGATGTCTAGACTCGTTCTAATACCATGTAGAATATGTACAGTGACTAAGACCCCGAGCGTATACTAGAGGGGTCAGGTCTATATATATATATATACAGTCAGACCAGTGATCTGTCTAACAAATGGCTGCCATTTTGTCTCATTTTCATAGCAGTACTAAATATCAAAATATGGTCTGTTTTACTATTTTTTAAAAAATAGTGGGAGTTACCATATTTTTTCTAGTATAAATTTTAGTACGATAAGATACTACGGCCTAGGTTTTGAGTATCAAAATTTTTGAGTGTAAATTTTGGTATCTAGATATACTTTCGAATGATAAAACTGCTCTTTCAAGTTTTCAAGCATATGCTACTAATAAACTTATAAAATAATTTTTACAAACAAACCAACTCTATAGAGAAGGTATGCAGGATTTTCGTCATCAATCCATAAGAGAAAGCTGAACCGTCAACAACGAGGCTGTAACGACTTCGTTAATTGATCTACTCTTAGAGTGCTTATAGATATAGAATGTGAGTGCGTGTGATGTATGAGTGCTTGTGTTATATTTTTTTTCCTAAAAAAAAGAAAGCTGAACCGTCAGCACTGATTCTGGGAGACTTGTCTAAGCTAAAGAGGGAACAGATTAAAAATCAAATAGTTTTGGCCATCCTATGAACTGGAAAACTCATATTAGTACCAAGACGCCCTAGCGCAAGATGCCCATTAGCAATTTCTTACAGGGATTCCAGTTGATCCATCGGTAAAAGTACTTCACCTTTTGTTTAAGCTCAAAATTATGGCAATCCAGCTGTCCAGAATACAGCTACGCCTTTACCATCAGTGTAAGCCGACGGGTCAACTTCCCTAATTGCACCATCAGCTCAGCTCCTCTGAGCCCACAAAGCTTCCATAGAAAACTTCCCGCCAACTCCGGCCCGCCTAGTCTCTCTCAACAACCAGAAATAATACAAGTTCTCAAATATGTGACTTTTTTTAAAAAAACGAAATTATCAAACGATAAAACGCGCAAAACCCCGCAGATTTAAAACCTTAAACACCGAGTCTTTGGTCGTCTCCGCGTCCGTCTCCTTCCCTCATCTCCTCAGGAAATAGAATCCTGACGAACCGTGGCACCGAGCCAGTGGTCGTTGGGCGGGCCATGTCGAACGCCGACGTCGAGGCGGGTGGGCCGGCGAGGGAGGGGACGACAGGGATCAAGCCGCCGCCGGGGAGGTACAACCCGGGAGGTAACGGGCCGAACGCGGTGGCGCCAGCACCGCCGCCGTTCTACTACTACGACCAAGGGGCGGCGCAGGAGCGGCACCACCGGACGTGGGTGGTGCCGCTGGTGGTGATCGCCAACGTGGCCATGTTCGTGGTGGTGATGTACTACAACAACTGCCCCGCCAACGGCCGCGACTGCGTCGGCCGCAGCTTCCTCCGGCGACTCTCCTTCCAGCCGCTCAAGGAGAACCCTGTCCTCGGTCCCTCGGCCGCCACGTAAGTCATCGTTCCACACGCAAAGATTGCCTTTTTCTGGCTCGTCTCTCTACACTTGAATCCGGATTGTGATCTCGGCGAATCATGGGCGTCGGCGTGCAGTCTGCGGAAGTACGGCGCACTGGACTGGTACAGGGTGGTGCACGGCAACCAGGCGTGGCGGCTGGAGACGAGCACCTGGCTGCACGCCGGCCTCATCCACCTCTTCGCCAACATGATCAGCCTTCTCATCATTGGCATCCGCCTTGAGCAGCAGTTTGGATTCTGTGAGCCACTGACAACGACTCCGTCAAGAACAGCAAGGAATATGCAATGTACCGGTGCTTTTCTGACCGGAGTTCGTCTCTGCCGTCCTGCAGGGAAGGTCGGGCTGGTCTACCTCGTCTCCGGCTTCGGCGGCAGCGTCCTCTCCGTGCTCTTCATCAGCAGGAATGGCATCACCGTTGGCGCCTCCGGCGCCCTCTTCGGCCTTCTCGGCGCGATGCTCTCGGAGCTCATCACCAACTGGACCATCTACAGCAACAGGGTATGCGTCCCTCCTGCTGATCTCTGCCTGGTTCATGAGACATATTTGCTACAGTGATGCAGACCAGTAACCTGACGCCAATGAATCTTCTGCAGTGTGCAGCAATGGTGAACCTGATCATCATCGCCGCCATCAACCTGGCGCTGGGTATACTCCCCCACGTAGACAACTTCGCGCACATTGGGGGGTTCGCCGCCGGGTTCCTTCTCGGGTTCGTACTGCTGATTCAGCCCCAGTTAGGATGGTCGGAGCATCCATCTGGTACAAAGTCGAGGTACAACGCATTCCAGATCGTTCTCCTGACTCTCTCCGTGGCCTTGTTGATAGCAGGGTAAGCTTGTTTCCTTTTATCTCAAAAATAACTTGCGAGTCTGGAGGATGCAGAGTTTATGTGATCAAAATGGGTCAGGATTGCCTAATTTGAGGCCATGTATGCACAAAACAGGTTTGCAGCTGGGTTGATCAATGTGTTCAAGGGAGTTGACGGCAACGCTCATTGCAGCTGGTGCCACTACATCACCTGCGTGCCGACATCCAGCTGGAAATGCGACAAATGAACAGGAGGTCAGTGACGCATTAGCATGCTTTGCCTCTCACTGCAGGGGAGAGAATGCCGCCCAGCTCAAGACTCAAGAGGACACCATCGAGATAGATAATACTGATATTTGAGACGGCCTTATAAACTTTACACTGTATAGAACCTCAGCACTATCCATTCGTACCTGTATCCGTCTGTGCGGTGTTGATTAGAGTAGTAACTCTGCTTGTATATGCTGAACTGAACCTTTTTCACAATACAAACAGCCTATAATATCAATCAGAAGTATGCTCAAATGGAGGGAAGAGCCACAGAATGTCAAGACTTACACCACACCTCTATGCACCTAACTCACCACTGAAGAACAAAGAATAGATTGAATAAAAGAAAGACGACCTTGATTAATCTATTTCCTCGTTTACTTGATAGGTACTAATCTTCACCCCATCCCCAAAAACTCAAAATCAGGGGATTGTGATTGAAAAAAAAAGTGTTAAAAACGTAGGGAGAAATTAAACTATAGCGATGTTAATGGTAGCTTCCAATATGCTTTAGTAGCCACAAGTATTTTCTCCGTACCACCTGATTCAGGCTCAGTGTCATGCACCTGAGCAGTCCACCGAATGGACTGAGCAATCTCCGCTGCCTTGTCAATCACATTTGGGGAGTCACGTATAACGGCAGTTCCTTCTGGGCGCAGTATGCGATCCATCTCCAACATGACATCAAACAGGTCACATCTATCAAAGAAATGGAATCAGATAGGGCTCTTGTTACAGTTAATTCAGTATATTGTACACATGTCCCATCAATAAAAATAAACATTAGTAAACGTGTGGCATAATGTACTGTGTGGGACTGGGGAGTGAAAATTTACTTTTATTAGAAACTTTCAATTCCCTAAATGATATTTATAGTTACAAACTTCTGCAGAATTCAACTACAAATTTATTTACAATGTGTTAAGAACAGACAATAAGGGCTAGTGGAGAATTGGACATATATACTACTTGGCCTGAACATCTTAAATTGGTGATGATAATTTTATCATGACACACCTAGGCTATCACTGAAACTATTCTGAATTTTTTTTAGTGAACAAGCTAAGAATACAAGATCATGAGACAATGATGGCTAAGTTTATGGTTGGTATACCTGCTCTTGCCAGAAATTGGGTCTCTTATCAAAGAGTTGATTCCATCAGCATGAATGAGATCATATGTACGAGGATAGGTTGAGAAAGGCTCACACCTGGAACCAAAAGCATATCAGAATTGTATTAATCTATTCAATGAACAATTCCTCAATATATTGATTCGACGTTCAAATACTTTGATTCTTGGAAGAAAAAAAAACAAGTCTTGAAAAATTTATGGGTAGTGAAACAAATAAATTTTGCAGAAAGTACCATAAAAGCCACAGAATGTCTGAGATCAATTATGATATATAAATATCCAATGAATATCAATACTACTCAAAACTCAAATAAAAAGTTCATTGTGAGTGATAGAACAGGTCTGAGCATATGCAAATTGCCAGGATTAAATACTTGCTGTTTAACTTACGAAAAATGAATTTGAAAGAAGTTGCAAAATAACTACAAGCAAGAAGCTGCAAAATAATATGAACATGCTCTTTAAAAAAAATAAGGCGAACACGGTAGTTTAAGTTAAACTACCTTGCTGAGAAAAGCTGGGATTACAGTCAAGCACATTAACAGAAAAGCATTGCAATTTTCTGTAAATATTGAGTCCTTACCAGTCATGATAAACTCCAATAAGGCCCCTGTCATATATTACTCCAAGTGTCAATGGTTTTTGTGCAGGAACAACATTCATAACCCATACAGGATCAGAGATAACAGCAGCTGCAAATCCTCCAAGGTATGCATTCATATCCATGACATTACGAATTTTGGCAGTCCCAAGCTTCACGCCCAGTGATTTCTTATAATATGATACCCTTTTGGCCCACTTCTGAGTATCTAGTTTAAACAAGTTTGCTCCATTGTCCATAAGAGATGCTCTAGCAGAAGGTTTAGACAACCTATCTGGCCACTTGTGGATGGAACCGACAGCTATTTCCTCCGCCAAAGAAACCTTACTGACACATTTCTTCAACTTGAAGTACCTGCATGGTATACCATATAAGCAAACATATGAAAAATATACAAAAGGCTTTCTCACATGCTCAATTTTTTAAAAAGAAAACAATACAGATATTTGCAACCGCAACAAATATAATTGTTACAGACAAGTATTACCATGCTTGATCTGGATCATCGTCAGTGCTACACAAATCAATGTTAAATTCATTTTGGTTAGGTAGACATGAAGCCTCAGTAGGTTTCTTCTTCCAAATCGCAGTATTACCAACTACAGTGATCAACTTGTAACACAAAGCCAGTGCCATTGCTTGAAGTTCAGACCATTCCTTCTCTTGCTTCTTCCACTGGACTGGGGGTCCCGATATAATCAGGTATCCTCCTGGTCTAAGTAGACGATCAGCCTCAATCAAGTAGCTCCCATCTGCCAGTGTATACAGGTAAGAGATGGCATTTCCACGAGCCATATCAAACACAGAAGAAATGGTTTACTTACTGTAGGCAGTAAAAGGTATCAAACACCGGGAGCAATGAACAAAATCAAAAGACTGTGCAGGAAATGGAAGACGCCGTGTGCCCAACATCAAAAGAAATGCAGGAATTCCTCTCTCCAGAGCAAATTGTATTTGAGACTTATGTGAATCTTTTGGGGCAAAGGAAAGTGTCATGATATTCTCTTTAAGCAAAAACCCACCAAAACTGGCAACCTTCAAAGAGGAAATGATCTTACTACAAATTTATCTAAATGTAAAACATAAAATGATTCATGTGAAGATTTGGCTTATTACCCCACATCCCATATCAAGACCTGTCCTCAGGAGACCACTTTTTAGCGGAACATATTGGGTGAGCTTTTCAATATATTGTTCAGCTCCATCAGGAAACATAGTTCCACCTCCAGGAAAAATAAAGTATGAGCCTTCCTGCTTCATCCACCCCTGATGGCCTTTTCTTTCCGCAATCTTACCATAAGGCATATTATCATGCCATATCTACATAGAGAACAACAACTAAAAGAAATAAGTCTCCATAGAAAGATGGCACTAGTCTACATCCTGCTGAGACATGCAAAGAAAACAAAATTACTCTTTATTTAATTTGTACAGTCCAGTCCAATTACACATAACAGGGTAAGGTCAATCTAAATGTTCCATGGGCTAGACATGAAATTTTGAAGCAATTGTTCATGAACAAATGATGGTCCAAATGCCAACATTTTCTGTTTCCCAAAAATTACTTCTAAACAAACAAAACACCACTAGCCAACAACTGTTGAAGAAATGCAGTAATCTTACATCATTCAGTAAACTCTACAAGTTATACTTGTGTATCTGCAAACCCATATGGAACATGCATAGAATCAGAAAGCCACGTGCATCTAACCACTGACAGCATGAGATGCAGAAGCCGGTCATACACTAGCACCAAGCCACAATTCCATAGCCAACCGAATCAACAAATAAGCACACCCAACCGCACACATATCAGATCAAATAACCCCTGATGTTTCACCTCCTAAGTCACTAGCATTAAGCCTCGAACACTCTAGGCAGTCACTTCAGCTGCTAATTTTCTACTAGGGCTTAGCTTCCAGTGGAAGCACCAACGCCGAAAGCACGCACCTTGTGGAGGCTCTCGGGCCAGGGCACTGGGACGCGGTAGCCGCGCGGCGGCGGGACGAGGCACACAGGCGCCTCTCCGCGCGCGGGGCAATGGCGCTCGCGGTAGTAGTTCATCTCGCGGCTGAGGCGGGAGCTGCGGCGGGGATCCTCGCAGGGGAGGAGGTCCACCTCAGAGGCGGGGCACGGCGGCGCCAGCCCGCCGGCCAGAGCGGCGGAGGAGCCGGAGAGGGGCTCCCCGCGGCGCGGCGTGAAGACGAGCGCGATGAAGACGACCACGGCCAGGAGGAACACCGCCCAGACGGCGTCAAGGAACGACCACTGCCACTGCCCCCCGCCGCCGACGCCGGAGAGTGCGCCCCGGCGATGCGGGCGCAAGGAGCTGAGGAGGCCCATGGGAGGCGAGGAGGCGTCAGCGTCGGCGGCGAGAGTGCTTACTAGTTCGATCGGATCAGGACATTGAGGTGGTTTTGATTCAGATTTCGAGTGGCTTTTGTGCTTTGCGTATTCTCCATTCGGTGCTTTCGCGGGAGGTTGGGCCGTGGGATCTGCAACAGGAGAGATGGCATTGGGCAAACTTTAGCAAGTTTCTTTTTTTCCCCATTAGTTTATCAACTTGTCATAGATACAAATCACTGTTTCGATAATCAGATTTTGTACCTTTTTAGTAACGGCGAACATGAAAAAGAAAAAAAAGTAGAAATAGATTACTACGTGCTATATAATACTACAGAAATTTAAAATATAGAAACAATATATGTAATGTCTTTGATAGTTGACTGCAATTAAAATACAATAATTTTGAATAAAAACCTATGTAGAAGACAGAGTAGAGAGAAATAGAGAGTGTATTGGATTTAGTAGGAAAATAAAATAAGAAGTATGAGCTTACGCTAAATTTGCTATGAAATTAGGGTTTTAGGATAGTGGTATCCACCCTTTGTTGGTGGCAATTTCGTTGGTGTGACCCTCGATGAATGTCTAAACTTGTCTACCATGTCGTTGACCAACCAATCAGCAGTGCCGTTTTTAGAGTCTATATCACCAACTTGTTCAGTGATACCTGGTGAATGATGCTTCTTAATTTAATTTTGCGTGTGACGGAGTTTATCATATTATGCGCATATCCTGTGGCATTTCAAAACATGGAGGCTCTTTTTTTCTATGCGGCTGATCCTTTTGTCTATGATTTCTCATCTTGTTTAGTATAATTAGCATTGTCTTAAAATATATGACGATGCTGAATTTTGAATATAATATTTAATCATTTATTTTATTTAAAAAACTATATAAATATCTTTTATTTTACTATGCCTTTAGAAGCATGGTTCATATTTTATATATTTATACAAGTTTTTGAATGATATAAATGTTAAAATGTCGTATCCAAATGTTAGCGATATTTTATATTTAGAAAGGGAGACAGTACTACTCGTTAATGTAAACGGAGACGTCAAAGATGTTTACTTGTTCGTATCTGCTCTGTGTAGCTGCTTTCTGCGTCCACAGTCGCGACAGATCAATATTAATTAAGTATTAAAAAACTTTAAATAAATTAATATAATTTTTAAAATAATTTTTTTTATAGAAATTTTTTAGTAAAAATATACCGTTTACGTAGAAAATGAGTAAGAGAGGCTGGCAAATTGGCTTGCTGAAAGCAGCTCATCCAGGCCCATATATATCCTATTTCTGGAGCAGCTAGACTAAAGGCCCATATTTAAAAACGTTTAAAAACGTCAAAGTGACTGGGCTCATTTGACTCGTTGGAGTTAACGAGTAGGCATTGCAATTGCCACATGAGCCCTCGTCTCGTCGAATTCATTACAGGCCTAAGGCCCATGTTAACCCGCCTGTTTTCTCTCTCATCTTCCCTGGAGAAATGGGAAGTGACGCTGAACAGTACACAGAAAACACATGCGTGCACACACGGCGACTTCTGCATGTCGTACGTGTTATGTTGACCGAGTAAAATAGAGGTCAACCGTAGCAACTGGAGTAGTAAGGATTATTGCCACGAGAACCCCATGTAGTAGAATGAATCTTGTGGTTGCTAGTGCCACATGTATGTCTGACATCTACTCCTACTTGACTCCATCCACACCTGTGTTGACTACCTAGCCGTCTTACGTGACTAAATTGAAGTCGCCATGCAAAGTTTCGCTGGGGCCAGAATTCAGATTAGGGTAATAATGGAGACATGAAGTTGTGGATGCTGCATCACTTGTGTGATTGTGCCAGCCTGAAAAGTTGTTTATGATCAACACCCGGAGATGAAAGGACTATCATTTGGTTTGATAGTACAGTAATGCAGTATTGCCATGTGGAGTAGTACTAGTACTCATTTTACATAGAAATCGACAAAAAGCTGCACGGCGTTGTCCTATCAAGTCCCAGGCAAAGTGTGGACGAGTAGACCTTCAAGCTTGAGCCATGAGCCCATCACGTGATATTGTGAACACTTTGAAGCGGCTCCCGTAATGTATCGCAACACGATACGAAGTTGAGTTGCTAGTAATACTGCATCGAGAGTGCCACCAACAAGTGCAGTCGATCAATCGTAGCGTAGCGCCCAACTGCTAGTAATGCATGCACGGAGTAGTTCAGAACCCGTTTTTTAACATGAATTTTACAGATCTCATCTGGCGATAAAGACTGTTGCTTGCGAAGTCCGCATCCGGCCAAAACGACAAACGATAACTTGGAAGGATTTGAGGTAGAACAGCCCAAGTGGAGTAATCTAGGACTCTCAAAACATAAGAATTTTTAATATTTATATATATTTCTAAAATATAAAATACACTATTTATCATATTGTTTATACTATTAATTATATCTTATTTAAATATATTTTTTATCTTGACCTGTCTATTCTTCCATACTTATTTATCTCTTATTTATTAACGAACGTTAAAATCTATTTTTTAAAAATTTCAATATCTCCTAGACGATATAAAAATACGATATAAACCCTCGCCACTTCAAATCATACCCACGGAAATATTGGTATCTTGAGCTGTCGAAACTGTAGCTTGTCGACAAGTCAATTCCATCACGTCATGATTCCCTCACCGTACCACCTGTGATCTATATACGTCGCCGTACGAAGCATATGTCAATAGGTTAAGCTAAAAGGTTGTTGCTAGCGTGTCCTACAACTGTTGACGTACACGTACTAGCGCAACCCTTCCTACAGATCCTGCTCCCTACAATATCTGTATCTGCCCTTCCCTGCCCGGGGCGGTGGATGATAGGCTTTATGGGTGCCGTCTCCTCCTACTCTAGTCAAAACCCAATCTCGTGACGCACCACGTAGAGCCAGCCATAGGGATCATGTCGTGCTAGCCCGCCTGGGCGTCTCGGCCCCCTCGCGCCTACGTGCCGTGCTTCCCGGGCGGCGCCGAACGGCCCCTGTCATGTGTGTCGCTTTCCGCTGGTGCACGCATGCACGGTTCGTTTTGCCGGGCGTGTTCGCGTGACAGGCTCGCCACTCGTTTCGCCCAGGACGTACTCCCGTTGATTTGGCCCCAGGATGATGCAGGCTACTTGCGGGACGACGAGTTCATCACTGGCTCCATCGGGTTGGCCCGGTCGGCTGGACTTGTGTCGTGTGAGTCAATAATTGTACTTGCCGGCTCGCGGCTCTATTGAATCGACGGTTTGACACAGAGATCACCAAGTGGCGTAGTTAGAGGACGTACGCAAAACGACAAGGTAAAAATGTGCAGAACAGAGCAGCTGGACCGCCCAAGGTGCGGTTGGCCGATGGCATGCCATGCCCATGGGTAAAATTGGCAGGGCGGATCGATCCCATTCATAGAGCGCACAAAACACCACAGGGAAGGCTCTTCTCAAGACAGGGCACTCAAAACCAAACCGGAAAAATGCACCACCCCCTGGCCAGTTCTTGGCATCTGGCATTGCATGGCGCAGTGTGTGGCGGACACACGGAACGAGGCGCATGACGCAGAGGCAACGACGGCCAGTTCTTGGCATCTGGCCTGCGACAAGCACCGCGTCGCAGACGCAGCATCCTTTGGGTTTTCTCCTACGCCTCCCCGCGCACATGCTTTGCCCTGGCGCTCCCCGTACGCAGCACACACAACGCGCATCGAAGCAACCGGGCCGTTTGACTCCGCGGAAGGAGCAGGACGCGGGCGAGAACAACGGCGAGGAAAAAGGATCCGCATGGGGGTGCAGTGTCGCGTCGCCAGGGCATGGTTTGTACGCGCGATCCATCGATCGGTCGGGTAGATTCAATCTCTCCCAGATCGCCCTCGCTGCGGCTGCACGGCATGGCAATGGCATGAGTGCATCCGCACCGAATTTCTCGACGCGTTCCTTCCGTTAATCCGGGCAGGCGCGCGCGTGTAGGGCATGGCGCTCCCTGCAGCGGCCCACGTGCCCACGGGGTCGCGATCTCTGTCGCACGCTCAGAGCACAAACGGCACGCCCGTGTCGTCGCTGGGAGACCCATGCTGCTCAGCTCACCGACGGTTTGCTGTTGTTCTTGCCTGCTCCACAGTGCCCGCCGCAACACAGCGAATCGGCGATACCCATACAAAACGTGGCGGTGTAACAATATACGACACTGTTCCCTCCTCATGCGCTCTAACGCTGCGACGGGAGTTTGCTAGTGTCACTAATCTTACCCCGTGAGCGAACGAACTGTAACAAACATTGACCGAATTCATAAACAGGAGTTTTGGGCTGTGGGGTACTGCTGCTGCTTCAAATAAGAATTGCCAACGGACAGATTAGGAATGGACTAGTGGATTACACCAACACAATAATCAACAAATGTGATCGCTGATCACACCATCATTACGAACCAGTAGGGTATCATACATCAAGATTCCAGTGTCAAATAAACAACAGGTCCAGAGAGGGTGACGATAGACGAAAAGGGGCGCCACGAATCACTGAACAGTTTTTGCCTTCATTGCAAGGCGCCAAAGCCTCGAACGTCAAAGGAGAGCGATGGTTGGAGCCATGGAGCTTTCATTATGCTTCTCCTCCATCATGGCACTACGAGTGTAATTAAACACACAGCATTTCGATGCATGAGAGAGTATATATGGTCCCTGTCTGCCGTTGCTCAAAAGCAGTAGTCTTGTAGCACTACTAAACTACTTCGTGCGCTGTGTCTCATCTCTATCCACCGTGCATGGACGCTTGGAATTATTAGTACAAAGCACCAAGTCCAACTTAATTAGGAGGTACGGGAATTTATTTCAGGACACAGGGCAAGCACATCCATCCAGCGCCAGAGACAGCTTCGAGGATGGTAGCATGTACCATCAACTATGCTAGTGTGTATACGGGCATAGCTAAGGTTGCTGTTTGGAGATGGCAACCAAAATGTTGAAGTTGTGACCACCCCCAACAACTTCGCTCGCAGGACGAGCAAGGCCATAAGCAGACTTGCACCAGGAACTCTAGTGCCTTCATTTTCGTTTGGTATCGCAGTACATCTGCTCCTCACTTCTCAGGAGCCCTCCCTCCTTTCGTCTTGGATAAGAGCAAGCTCCTGAACCCCTGGATGCTTCAGCGCCTCATAACATTTTTTATCTTCAGCGACGGTGATCAAAGTCTTCAATTTGTTTCTAGTGACATTAATCGCCGGCTGCACCGATCAATATCCTACAGTACGGAGTGCACATTGACCGCATTTGTAGACACCCGGACATTTTCTTCGCACCAATCGCGATCTCCCGTTTCGACATGAACATGCGGCTGACCCAGACATCAACCTCTAATCTTTATTACAGGTCGTACAACAAAGCACTATGCCATGTAAAGCTAAGGATAGGCGACCATGGTCAGGGACCAATCCTTTGAGACGGGATTAGCACTAGCATTTAGCTGTAGGCCCTGACCAAGGCAGATTCTTTCTGCCAGTTTGGCTTCCATTTGTGCTTCTTCTATGAGCAGCCTAGCCGAATGCCGGAACAAGTGGGTCCTAGTATAGACGGGCGCAAGGAGGAATGCAAAATTAATTGCGTGCTGGTGGCCGGTGCCTTGCCGTCATCCGGGGGCCATACATCAAGCCGTTCCCGACGGAACGGCGACTCGGCGAGTGCTAAAATAAGCGATATTGGCCTAGAAAGGAGCAGTACAGCGACGAATCGTCGCCTCACCGGCGCGGCATACACGCCCACCGACACCAGTGCACCACGCATCTCTGAACGCCATGCACAAAAATCCCACTCTGCTCGCCTCCCAAAACGCCCGCAAAGGCTTCGAAACCATACTCTACTTGGCTAGATCCAGGAGGTGACGGTTTGGAATTTTGGCGGTGTCATTTCGTCAACTACACGCAGTTGATACTCTACCTGGCTGCTGTTAACGATGACTTGAGCTTGCTTGAGCAATCTCCCCTTTCTAGGGACTCTTAGTTTAACCACTGCCGGTGTCTCCTCTCTCCTAATGGAGCAAGGGACCCATGGGTTTATGGCTCTCGTTTTACTAATACGCTAGTGGTTAGTACGGGCCAAAGGCAACTGAATGCCCAGCCTATCTCAGGGGTGAACAGATCCAATGACTAGAGGACAGCTAAGGCCATTAAAACAAGTCCCACAGCTCACCAGATAGGGCCCGAGGCTGGGACAAACATGCCAAATGGACCACCAATGGACAATGTAAGCTACCATTTGCTAATAAGCGGACGAAATGGTGAATAGGATGATTAGCTTGTAGTACCAACCATCTTTTTTCTCACCATGGCACGTACAGTCGGGAGTCATGCACCAAATTGGCCAATCATATTGCACCCACGGCCAGAGGCGACAGTAGCTACAGCCTACAGAACAGTGAGCACCGACAGTTGTAGTAGTACGTTGTACTAGCTAAATCATTTTACAAGTCCAGTTTAGACAGCCAATTATTTCGAACTCCTAGATGAATAAATGAGTAATTTGCTGTTGATTTTCTATGCCGTAGTAAGTGGGACGATATGTATATAAGTTTGTCATATGCTGTAGCTTGCAAGATTAAAACTCGTGCAAAGGAGAATCAGAGCATGCAGAGAAGTACGACAAAATATTACCGGAAGCATAAGACTGGAATTGTCAGGAAGGTTAAGCACGCATAGATACTTCACTAAAACAGCTACCAGCAACTTACACTTAACTAGTTAAAAACAAGAAAGAAAACCTGTGACGGTAACAGCACTCATAGACTGCTAGGATCAGTACTTGATGGGCATGCCGAGCCGATCCAATCTGCCCGATCCAGGATAGGCCTTGTTAGTGAACTTGGTATGCAAGGAGGCCGCTGTTCTCTGTGCCACCGGCGCCGACGCCTTCCGCAGAGAGCTGGACTTCTCGTAATGCGGCCTCTGCTTCGGCGCGCTCTGGGAGCGTGCCTTGGCGCGGAACGACTCGGTGTTCGCCATGTAGTTCGGGTAGTCGGAGTAGCCGCCAAACAGGCTGCGCGAGCACTCGCTCTTGGTCGGCGTGAACGCACGGCTCCGCGAGCTCCCCGGCCGCGACGTCGCCGAGAAAAACTGCGGGCTGTCGCAGAGCTCGGCGATGTCGATGGGCATGCGCAGCGGGCTGAGTGCCTCGTCCATGCCCACGGAGGGCGGGCTGGGCACGGACTGCTGCGCGGCCGTGGAGTCCTTGGATGGCGATTCCGGCATGGTCGCGTAGCTCCGACTTTTCTGCTCAGATGTCATAGACGAGCACGACGAGTGGTGGTACTGGCTGCCGCTGCGCCGCCTGGAGGCATGCCGCCCAGGCTTGCCGGTGTCCACCTCGAGAATCTTGGCGTCCTTCTCGTCATCCAAGTATCGTTCCTCAACCCACCTGTCAAGCCAGTTCCTCCCGCAAGATTCGGACCTCTCCCGGCTCAGTATCTCACTTCCCGGTGTCTTCGACGAGCTCCCCTGAACAAATCGCCATACCATTAATCTCCAAGGTGGCTCTCGTAATGTACACAAAAATCTTAAAAAATAAATGGAGCAATACCCTTAGATAGCCGGAACGGCCATGCCTCGGCACGCCGTCGTGAGCCGACTGGTCGTACTTCTCCGGCGTTGGTGGCCCCTGCAATGCTCAACCAAGAACCACCATGAGAAGACGGCAACGGCATATTATAAATATGCAAGCCGGCGCGTAAGTATTTTTACTTACAGGATGTGCCACGACATGCTGGGAGCGGATAGCGCGGCACGCACGCGCTCGCCTCTGGACGCGGACGAGAGCGTGCATGCACCGAAGCGTCTCCGCCGCCTGCCGCCGCACGATGTTGCCGCGGACTAGGGCCTGGAGCTTCACCAACCCGCGCAACGCCTTCAGTGCCCGTCTCGCCTACGCGCGCAACGACGATCAGAGTAGTTAATCAGCAGTGACCCCAGTAACCACGGGAGCATGCACCGTAGGCTGGAAGTTGACATGCCAACCACCACCGCCATTACTAGAGCCGCTTCCAAGAACAGTAACTCCGTAACAAAATGCAAACGGCTAAAAAGGCTTCGATGTTCTTGATACTATGCAAAATGGAGTTAAAGTGCCGGAGCCCATGCCCTGCTTGGATAAAAGAAGTCTAGGGACTGAGGAGAAGTAAAGACGCAAGAATGGCAGAACAGAAGCAAAAGGACGCTTCTGTTGGCTGGAAACAACACCACGGCCGGCTTCCTCAGAAGAATACAGGGACCCGGAATTTTCTTTTGGCGAAGAAAAAAAGATGGGGTTTTTGGAGCAAAACATTCCCTTTTTTGCTTTAAAATTAAAAGGAGTTAGCACCGACTTAAATCTAAAAAGTGAAGTTATCAGAAAAGATTAGTAACTGAACAGTCGAGATGAGAAGCATACCAGGTAGCCGCGGAAAGCGGCCTGGATCCGAATAACTGCATACTCCTCCCGCTTGACCGCGGCCGGCACGCACCGTCCGCTGCTCGTCAGCCGGACAACGGCTGCGGCGGCCTGTGCGGCGGCGACGGCAGCCTCGGCCACAGCCGCCGTCGCCGCCGCCACCGCAATAGCCCGCTTGCTCTGCTCGTCGTCCCCCTCATCGGACGGAGGGTAGGCCCGCACTGGCGTCACCGCCCTCTGCACCACCAGTGGCGGAGGCGGTGGACGGGCCAGGGACTTCTCCCTGAAGGACTTCCCGAACCCCCAGCGCTTCTTCTCCTTCACCGGCTTCGACTCGCCGGAACCGGAGTTGGACTTCTTGCCGCCGCCGAGCAGCCCGCGCAGCCACCTGGACGCCCACCCCATCTCCTATGCCTACAGCTCGGTCGCTCCCATGGCTTTTAATCTCGGTTTCGCTTCCAGAACTTCGCCGGAGAGGCAAAATGGAAGAGCCGGAGATGAAACCGAAACAATGAAACGCGCGCACGCTTACACCGAGAAAAGAAGAGAAAGCGTTGGCAGGTTGGAGAGGAAGAGTCTAGCGGAAGATTTAGAGGGGCTTGTCTTATAGAGGAAGCACAAGAGGTGCGGCCCTTTGAGCAAATAGTTTATCCGTTTTCGGGGCGCTTATGCTAATGTTTTTTGACGGAAGCTATCACTAAACTGTGAAATGTCCTTGTTTTGAGGGAGGTATGGGGGAAGTAGTAGGTGTTGATCTTCTGCTTCGCCGGCCGCCTAGCCGTTTGATTATTTATTGTTTGATCAGACGGCCATGCCATACCGGCAAAATAAAACATGCAACTTCTGTAACTTGGTTTTGCCTTTTATATTTTCAGCTACGGGTTCTATTATGGCTTGGTTCATTTACACATTGTAAAATGAAGTATCAGATTTAGCATTGATGTTTAATCTTTGGTTTGGTGATACAGTGTGCTAAATATGTATTTTCTAAAAAATGAGTATTAAATTTGTAATTTGTGACACCCTTAAATCTATAGTTTTCACGATAGTTTAATCAAACTATCTATAATATAATTTTATGAAATTTACCCATTATAGATTATCACAAATAAACTTTTGAAGCTCTCTTAAACATTGTGATGCCAGCTTTCTATATAAAAGAGTTTTCTTACAGTACTTGTTAAAACAACCTTTTGATATTGTGTTAATTCATTTATTTGTATAATTAAATATTATCCACTATGCATTCATCGATTCAGCTGAAAATATCTGGGCTAAGGGTGTTTTCCTTTTTCAATTAGCTCCTAGCTTTGTTTTGTCCCTGTCATTTCTCCACTCTTGCCGCATTATTGAGTAAATTGTGATATGTACTTGAACATGTTTTCTTCTCCTACTAGTATATTTTACCCGAGTGCTTTGTGTTTTCGAAAACAAAATCTAACTACAGGTGCTTATAAACATTAGAATATCCCCCGGTATGTCAGTACTTAGTACTAGCAGCAGAGCCACCTCCCGGGCAGGTAGGGCGTGCACGGGCTCCGCCGTTGCGTTTTTTACTATTGTCGATGTATGAATAAAGTGGTTGGCTATGGAAAAGCGCTATTACTCGTCCGGGCTCGACGGTGCCAGTGGCTTCGCCACCGGTTGGTCTTATTCATGTGCAAATGGAACTTATAATCCAAGACGCAGTGTAAAGAACACTAGCAAAGGATGAATATGTCGACATGCAAATGCTAATGAACGTTTCTGCATGCCCTTGCCCGCTCATTGTACAGCACAGTAACCAGTGCGCAATTCATTCTCTTCTCAGAAGATCCCTGCAACGTTACTACTCCCGAGCGTCCGAGCAGTACTACTGTTCTTCCCTGTGATAAGTCAGATCGTCGAGCAGACATTTCTTCGACGCTCCGCTGACAGCAGGGACCACCACAAAACAGCAGCAACCCGCCACCTCCTTGACGACGACGCCCTCATTCGTCCGATCGCATAGTACAGCCACCCAAGCATAGTACACGGATACAGCCACGCATCATCCTCCCTCGGCGCCGTTGCATCGAACGCGACAGTCACACAACCGCAGGAGAAGGCGTCCCTGTACGTACGTTGGCCGCGGAGCTGTGCAGCTCCCATGCGTGCGCCTGGCTGCCTACGCTCGGCTACACCCTCTGTTTTTCTGTTTGCAAAGCTGACGAGGGGGGGGGGGGGTCTCGCTGGCCCGTACTACCACCGCGCGGGAGGTGACAGGGTCAAAAGCGCGCCAAGCCTCGCCGTCGCAGGCCTGTTGTTTTGTGCTCGGTAGTCTGTAGCCTGCCTGGCATAGAGGGGTGGCGTGAGCACAGGAAAGCCTAGTACCCTCGCCAGATTGGTGCTTGCGCTGCTGCGCGCTCGGTAGCCGTGGGGCCGGACGAGGGATCGCCAGTAGGTTGCCAGGATTCTGTTGCATTTGGTTGCAGCTACGAGGTGCGTCGAATATCTGGGCGTCTGGGCCTCTTTTGTTGGCGGCCACCAGTGGAAGCCCAAAGCTATCATGAACGGAAGCAGCGGCGCTCTTGTTATATGGGCTGCAAAGCTTCTGATTTGATGATCTCAAAACCGCAAAATTACAACAAGAGTTTTCTTTGAGGGAGAGTCTAGCGGCTAACTCATTTTCAGTGATTTCCTCTATTTCAAAGAATGCTTGAATACTGTTGTGGGCATCATTTTACAGTTGATATGATCTAGAATCCCTTTCTAAGAAGGTGCTAATTCAATCTGAGTTGACTTGCATTATTTTCAAGTAGGACTGCTCTAAGGCTACGTTCTTTTCTCACGAGAATTTCAAATTTTTTACATCATCTGTCTTTTAGATAGCTGTTGAAAGGAATATATAATTAAAATTTTACTTTAAAAATGTTAGATAATAACTTATATATATAATTTTATAAAAACATACTATTTATAAGCATAGAAAGCATATTCTTGATCATATATATTTGATAATGAGAAAAGAACGGGCCTAAGTTCCTAACAACAGCCACCGGATGCCGGGTGACGTTTTCTTTCGGTTACATTACACTGTACACCCGGTTGGCATCACTAGAAAGTCGAAGCTTGTTTTTGTTCGAAGAGCCCAGGTCATCATCATTCAGGAAAAAAGATAATCGAGTTGACTACAGGTCACACAATGCAATCATGGTGGCAGATGATGGGGATACGATTAAAGTTGAATTTGCACCTTACGTGGATCGTGTCGTGGTCATGAAAGACGGGCGCCATCATTTTGATCGAGCGATCCTCGTTGGTCTGCGTGGCCTCGTAGACCCGCTCAAGCGACAGCCTAATCGAAGGCAACTCACGCCGCAATGAGAGTCTTCTGCTCTGCGAGCACTCGATCTGGTCGCTACGCTTTTCTCCTTCGGGCCGCGGTACAGCCACCGACGAGCGCGCGCGGGCACGGTGGCTTGAGAGACATGGCCACACGGGGTTGACGACGGCTTCTGTTTGTAATCTCGTGGCAAAAAAAAAAAACGCAAGGGCTCTCATATCGGGATTTATTAAGGAGGAGTGAGGCTCGAAACTGGACCGGCTAGCCCACCACCCTATGGTATTAGCCGGAAGACTCCAGGCTTTTCTCATCTCGTGGCAAACAAACATGATGGATCCGAGCATGGCCAAACCAATCGATTGTTGCGGTCCTATGGCGCTGAGGCGATCAAAGGCCGCTCGACCACCACCGGCAATTCCCGTTCCGGCGTCTCGGCGGTGGCCAGCGCTTGATGTGGTGTTGCATTGCAACCTAGGCTAAAAGGCTTCACCAACGGGAACACCGACACTGCTTCCAGGATACGTTGCTAGTCTGATAGCTCCATCGCGCAATTCAGGTTAGTACCACTTAATGCCGTATTACTTCTTCGTGTCTATGTGTTTAGGCTAAGAGTTTTAATTGGTCTCCAAGTCCTAGAACCCTAACAAAGCGCAGGCGCAGTGCCGGCGATGCTCACGTCCACACCACTGCCTACCTGCCTGCCGGCTGGCTTGCTGCTTGCCACTTCCCTCTGCGTACTGGCAAGGCGGCAACCAACCCCGGCCCCGCGCCGCCCGTTTCGCGTGGGCCGCACATCCGCCGTAACAGGCTAACAGCAACCTTTTCTCTGTCGTAGCTAGGGATGCCAATGGGTCATCGTTTCTTATTAGGGGATGGTAAGTGCTAATAACTATATTTTATCTCGCTGGCGCATAACAACAAAACCTAATAACTAGATTATATAAGGCACATGCTAAGTGCTAACCCTAGCCAGCTCTTAACAACTCCTCTCAGTCCGTTACTCCATCTCCAGTTCTCTACTCTCTAGGCTCCAGCGCTACCGCCAAGCACTGGGAAAGGCAAGGACGTCGACTAGGTACGTGCAGGCACAACCACGTAGCAGAACGGTGGAAGCGCTCCTCGCTCCTCTCCTTGGCTCTTGCTTTTCTTACTTTCCCTCCCTCTGTCTAGTCTCAGATTGAGAAGACGACGACTAGTCCAGATAAATTGTGTCTTCAATTGTGGTGGACGGTGTCAGTGTTTGTGCTCTGATTTTTTTATATCTGCAGACTACAGTCAAGCTTGTGAATAGGGTAAAAGTCATGGGCATTTTGCAAGGAAGTTGTATGATTTGTTTCATTCGCAAGATAAATGAGCAAAACATTTGGTTTCTGAATTTTTTTCGTCGCCTTGGTTTCTTTTTCTTTTTAATCATTTCTACGTAGGCATGAACCAGATCGAGAGCTAAGTAACGAGGACGGATACTGCGGAGGATTAATTTTCTGCACGGAGGGCAGAGATAGGAAAAAATATTTCCCGTTACATTTTGTGAGGGGGGGGGGGGGGGGGATGGGAATATTTTATCCATGGAGACAGTTATAGGGGCGTATTTCCGTGCAGGGAATTTCCCGTTTCCATCACATCACTAGCCGTAGCTCGGCGTGCCGCGCTACGCCACAGTGCAACAGCTGCACTGCACGGATAAAAAACCAATTTATATGAGGCCTAGCTGGACTGTTGGAGCGAAAGGGCTACTATCCGCGCGCGGCCACTCTCCCTTCTAATTTTCGGATCTGTCGAAGACTTGCACCTATTCTTTCTTTGTTTTTTTGGGGTGTTTTTCATCCCATGATCTCATATTGTCGTGTTGAGTTGGACAAAATAATCCCGTAACCAAAAAAAAAGTTGAGTTGAATATTTCAAAATTTGGTTTAAAAGATTCAAATTTGGAGTTAAAAGTTTCAAATTTGGGGCTGAAAGTTATGAAATTTGGGTTGAAAGTTTCAAACTTTGGGGTTGGAAATTTCAAATTTTGAGCTATTTTTTAAAATTTTGATTTCAGAGTGTTAAAGTTCCAGTAGAGAGTTTACTCGGATTTAGAAAATTTGAATTAAACCTCTGTTAAAAATTTCAAATTTGAGCCAACAAAGGGTTTATAAACGCATGCACAACAACCGGTGAATCTGTGATTCGGAATCCACGTGGCGTGTGCAAAATTCGTTCTCCATCTGAGAACCCCCCCCCCCCCCCCCCAATCGTAGTGCGTGGCCCCATCGCCGACTCAGACTACTCAGCGCCGCCAAGCGCGCGCGAATTAGCACGGAATCCCAGCCTTGCTCTTGAGCTGTTGGATATAAAACCAAATGCATGCTCATCTTATTGGCATTGAAATTTTTGTGGCATGGTTTATTTGAGCTATAAACCAAACTTGCCTTAGTTTGTTTTTACTTACTCTATCTGGGCGGGCCGCTTTTAAATTAGGTGTTAAGAAACCCCGTGCACATGTCTCCTGGTCGCTGCTTGTACTGGTCGACTCTGGAATCGGCGAATGGTGATCATCCTTCATCACTCATTAGGCTATCCTCTTCTAGTTATCTGAGTGTTCCGCGAGAGAAATATTTAAATTTCTCTGTGTTTTAGTAATGAAATACGGGCGTGCCAGTATACAAACGTATAAAAAAAGAACGTAAATGAACACAGAGGCAACACATAATATAAAAACTTGCATTTTTATTCATTCCAATAATTTACAAGTCTCTCACTTTTTAACATATATTTCCCTGTGTAGTGCTTGCACAATTCGTCGATCCGACGAAATGATGATTGCGTAGTTCCTGTTTCCTAGAGACTCGGGAGACCTCCAGTTAAGACGCATAAGTCTCATATTTCCTGACCTTGGAGTTTAGAACACGGTCTCAAAAATAGTATTGTTCGGCTTCGTCAATCACGCACAAAAAATATCCCGCCTTGTCGGTCAGGGCGTAAATACATTTTTGGCCTCATCGGTCGATGAAACATGAATTTTCCAAGCTTCTTCAGTCAGGGAAAATGATTGATTTATTTTTAAAACTGAATTAGTGCACTCTAGTCAGAATAAAACCTGAATCTCTGATTTGCCATGAATATACAGTCTGCACAATTTAATAACTTGTATGCGACTATTTTATTTATTTGATCACCGATCGATCTCTTGGATCAACGGTTGACTATCTGCACTGATCCGTTCATCAGTCAAAAATTAGTCTTACAGCAACCGTCCTATGTACCCGGTTACATGAGACTGACTGTGGGCCTATTTAACAAATGTTGATGCAAAAAAAATTGCCCATGAGACTGACTGAGGGAAATGACATTGTGTTAAAGGCAGTCTCGCAAGCGATACCCACCTTTGCCATATCGTGTTTTGACCTGACTAAAACTTTATGTGATGACATGAATACAATGAATGATACGCAGGTTCCTCTGGGCTCAACAGGAGAACTAGAATAAGATGCGAACCAGCTTTGTAGCCGGAAGAAGAAAGGCGGATTAGGATACAGGGACTTGCTTCTTTTCAACTTGACCATGTGGGCTAGGCAGGGGTGGAGATTGATGATGGACCCGGACTCACTCTGTGCGCAAGTCCTTAGGGCAAAATACTTCCCGGACGGTAATATTATGAACGCGGAAGAAAAACCGGGAATTTCTTACTCATGGCGAAGTATTGTTCGCGGCCTGAAAGCTCTCAAGTCTGGGCTAATTTGGAGAGTAGGGGATGGAACACATATAGATATTTGGCAGGATCCATGGACTCCAGCTGGTATCACACGAAGACCAATTACCCCAAGAAGAGGTACGTTGATGAAAGCTCTTAAGTCTGAGCTAATTTGGAGAGTAGGGGATGGAACACATATAGGTATTTGGCAGGATCCATGGACTCCAGCTGGTATCACACGAAGACCAATTACCCCAAGAAGAGGGACGTTGATTAATAAAGTGTGTGATCTCATTGACCCAGCTACAGGTGATTGGGACAGTGCTCTGATCCAAGATATTTTCTGGGAAGAGGATGTGCGAAATATTCTGGCCATTCCGGTGTGTGGTAATGTGGAAGATACCATAGCATGGCATTTTGATGAGAAGGGCCTGTTTTCAGTGAAACCTGCTTATCATGTCTTAGAAGATTAGAGGGAGACAGTCGGTAAGGCAGAAAGGAAGTTCTTCTTCCAACATGTGGGCTACTACTGATCCGCTGTGGAGTAAATTGTGGAAGATCCAATGCACCCCGAAGGTCAGGCAATTCCTATGGCGGTTGGCTCATAACAGTCTCCCTTTGCACATAGACATCAAAAGAAGGAGCCTGAGTTAGACACTCGATGTACGGTATGTCTGCGGCTATGTTAGATAAGCCCAGTGCAGCTTTTATTATTCTTATTTTTGTTGTTGAGAGCACATGCCTTGCGTCGTGGCTGACATACGTGGTGTGCGGAGATAGACGTGTACACCTTGCGTCATGGCTAGTGTTCACGGTGCGCGGGGATGGACGCGCACACCTCGTATTGTGCGCGCTGACGTGAGTATCGCCGCTGCATCCGTTTGTCGTTCAATAAAAGGGGAATAGAAAGAACAGAAAATGCTGCGCCCTGACCAGCATCAAATCTCCGAGTCTTTCCCATTTCGTTTCCAAATCGCAGTTGCTTGTGTTCATTCAGTTGGTGTCCACCGCAGTGTGATTACTAATAAGTGGTATCAAAGCTATAGTGTCTCTGACGAGACTCGGGCGAGAAAAAGGAAGATACCAGAAACGATGCTTTCAGCGGCTCAGGCGCCAAGACACCGAAACACACACCTTCATTGGATCCCCGTTAACCTCGCTGACCACACACGCGCGACGCACGCCATCTGTGGGAAGTCATCGTTGAGCGCATCATCCAGGAAGCCAGCTCTAGCAATTGGCCGCAGCCGACGAAGACAAATTACCATGAGTGATCGTTGTGGATGATGGTGAAGCTATATGCGCGTCATCTATGGGACGCCGTCGAGTACGACGATGTGGAGTACAATGAAGACCGTAGTGCCCTCGACGTGATTTGTAGCAACATCCCGACGGAGATGGTCCCTGTTTTGGTGACCAAGGCATCCACCAAGGAGGCATGGGAGGTCATCAAGACTCTCCACATCGGTGATGACCGGGTGCGGAAGGCGACCGCGCAGAATCTTCGGGCGGAGTACGAGTCCATCACCCTCCGCGACGGAGAACCCATCAAGGATTTCGCTCTACGCATGACGGGCATCGTGCAGTGCTTGGCAACCTTGGGTAATCCTAAGCCTGACGAGAAGGTGGTGGCCAAGTATCCGCGCGTCGTCCGGCCACGCTACAAGCAGCTGGTAATCTCCATTGAAACCCTTCTCGACATTTCTAAACTTTCAGTCGAGGAGGTCACAGGGAGATTGAAGGCGGCCAATGATGTCGAGCCGTCTCTGCCGCATACCGCCACCGGTAAATTGCTACTCACTGAAGAGCAGTGGACCGAGCGGTACAAGCAAAAAGGCCAAGAAACCGGTCGGGGCGGCTCTAACTCCGGCGGTCAAGGCAAGATGCGCGGTCGTGGCAAGCCGCGCGGCCGTGGTGGCGGCGGTGGCGAAAACAGAGGCGACAGGCACAGCTCATCCGGCACGGCGCGTGCCGGGCCGGACGATGAGTGTAGGCGCTACGAAAAAAGGGGTCATTGGGCCCAGCATTGCCGTGGGAAAATGAAGGCGAAAGAACAGACCCATGTGGCCCATGATGACGAGCCCACTCTCATGTTCGCTTACACAGTTGAGGAAGGAGATGCAGCAACAACCCTAGTCATTTCTCCCGACACGCCGCTGTCATTCCTAAATCCCCACCTCGCCACCAATGTCGTCACACCACCTCAGGCCGAACTCTCACCGCTCCCTAACCTCAGCACTGCCACAAATGATGCCATACCGTTACAAGCTGTGCTCCTGCCACCCTCCAACACCGACATCGCCACTGTTTTGGGCAACGCAGTGCATCAGGTTGAGTCCGCGCCACTGGACAACACCAGTGCCACCACCATCTCTGATGCCACCAAGCAACTATACCAGTTGGAGCTATCAGAGGCGAAGGTATTTGCCACCCTCGACGAGGCGGAGACCCGGGATCCGAGTCATTGGATCTTGGATACTAGAGCCACGAACCACATGACTGGTGCTCGTGGTATCTTCTCTGACCTCGACACCAGCATCGTCGGCACGATGCGCTTCGGTGACGGCTTCGTTGTCAAGATCGAGGGCCGTGGCACCATTCTTTTCGTCTGTAAGAACGGGGAGCACCACACCCTCACCAACATGTACTTCATCCCTCGCCTTACCACAAACATCATCAGTGTCGGCCAGCTCGATGAAGGAGGGTTTCAGGTGCTTGTCGAGGCTGGAGTGATGCGGATCTGTGACGAGGAGCGTCGCCTCCTCGCAAAGATTCACCAGAGCCCAAGTCGGCTTTATGTGCTTGAAGCCAAAATAGCATGACCGGTGTACCTGGTAGCACATGCAATGGAGGATGCTTGGCTCTGGCACGCCCGATTCGGGCATATCAATTTCGGTGCTCTGAGGAAGATGGGACGCGAAGAGCTTGTTCGTGGGATGCCTTGGATGGACCATGTCAACCAGATTTGCGATGCGTGCCTCACCGGCAAGCACCGGCGGACACCGTTCCCACAACGCGCTCTCAAGCGCTCAATTGATGTATTGCAACTGCTCCACGGTGACATCCGTGGTCTAATCACGCCTACGACTCCAAGTAGCAATTAGTATTTTCTCTTGCTCGTCGAAGATTTTTCACGATATATGTGGATCGCCCTGTTGCCAAGCAAGGATGCTGCTGCTACCGCCATCAAGAATATCCAAGCCGCGGCCAAACGCAAGACCGGGAAGAAGCTGCTCGCTCTGCGTACCGATCGTGGGGGCGAGTTTGCATCAATGAACTTCACCGACTATTGCACTTACCTTGGAGTCTGGCGCAAACTCACGGCGCCATACACACCTCAACAGAATGGCATCGTGGAGCGACGCATAGCATGATAAAGGCGAAGTCTCTTCTCGGTATGTTCTGGGGTGAGGCCGTGGTGACTGCAGTGTATCTTCTGAACCGGTCGTCGTGCAAGGCCATTGGGGGAACGGCGCCGTACAAGCTGTGGATAGGGAGCACGCCGGCGGTGCACCACCTCCGCACGTTCGGGTGTGTCGCCCATTTCAAGGTGACCACACCGAATCAGAAGAAGCTGGATGATCGCAGTCGGCGCATGATCTTCGTCAGCTACAAACCCGGCTCCAAGGCATATCACGTCTACGATCCGATGACTCGGTGCGTCCACATCAGCTGTGACACCATCTTCGATGAAGCAACGTAGTGGACGTGGTCTGCTATTCATGACGCCGACCCCGGTGGCTTCGTCATCGAGGACTCCGAGTTCCTAGAGTCTACTATGACCTCCACCACTAGTACAACAACAGCACGGGTTCCACCTGCGGCCTCAACAATCGAATCTTCTCCACCTCCTCCATCAGCACCATCGCTACCACCAGTTAGGGACATGTCCAGAGCATCTCCTACAGCGAGCGACCCTGCGCCCATGACGTCAAGCTCAACGCCATACCAGAGCATCAAGTTCGCGTCACCGCCTAGGGCTGGAGCCGATGAACAACTAGACACTGACCACGACAATGATGCACCTTTTCGGTTTCGACGCATCGACAACGTGATCGGACCGTCCTCATCACCAGGGCTAGCCGATCGGGAGTTGGAGGAGCGATTGCTGCTTACAAGCGACGCCAAGCCGACCTCGTTGAAGGGGGCACTGCACCATGAATGCTAGTGCCAAGCAATGCTGGACGGGATGATGTCCATTGAGGCAAGCGACACTTGGGAATTGGTTGAGCCGCCACCGCGCATTCGGCCAATAGGCCTCAAGTTGGTCTACAAGGCCAAAAAGGATGCATCCAGGATCGTTACCAAGCATAAGGCCTGGCTGGTCATAAAGGGCTATGTGTAACATCAAGGGATCGACTTCGACGAAATATTCGCTCCTGTGGCACACCTAGAGTCCGTGTGACTTCTACTAGCGCACGTCGCCTGCGAAGGTTGGGTTGTTCATAACATAGACGTCAAGTCCGCATTTCTCAATGGAGTGCTGCAAGAGAAAGTTTACATCGAGTAGCCCCCTGGTTTCATCCTTCGGGGTCATGAACACAAGGTGTTCTGTCTCATCAAGGCTCTCTACGGGCTCCGGCAAGCTCCCCAAGCTTGGTATGCCAAACTCGATGAGTCTTTGATCAGACCTGGGTTCCAAAGGAGCACCTCAGAGCACGCCGTCTTCCTACGTGGTATTGGAGATCGCTGCCTCGTGGTGGGAGTGTACGTCAACGATCTTATCATCGTCGGTGGCAACCAAGCCGACATCGATGTCTTTAAGACAGAGATGCACTCCACCTTCAAGATGAGTGACCTGGGCTTTCTCCACTACTACCTCAGCCTAGAGGTGTCCCAATCAGAGGAGGGCATTACTCTGTGCCAAAATACCTACGCTGCCAAAATTCTAGAGATGGTAGGGATGACTGGATGCAAGTCCACCTGCACTCCCATGGAACCGCGCCTTAAACTTAGTAAGATGAGCACTGCCCCAGCTGTTGATCCAACTATGTATAGAAGCATTGTAGGGTCGCTACGATACTTGGTAAACACAAGGCCGGACTTGGCATACTCGGTAGGTTATGTGAGTCGATTCATGAAAAACCCGACCACCGAGCATTTTTGAGCAGTCAAGAGGATTCTCAGATACATCTCTGGGACTCTCAGCTACGGCTGTCAGTACCAGAGAAAGAAGAAGGAGGAAGCCTATTTGCTCAGCTACAGCGACAGTGATCAGGCGGGGGACATTGATACACGGAAGAGTACTACCGACATTCTCTTCTTTCTCGACAACAGCCCCGTCACCTGGCAATCCCAGAAGCAAAAGGTTGTGGCGCTTTCGTCATGCGAAACATAGTACATAGCTGCAACTATAGCCGCTTGCTAGGGGATTTGGCTGGCACGGCTAATCTCATAACTCAGAGTAAAAGAGGCCAGTGCCATCAGTCTGAAGATTGATAACGAGTCCACCATCGCACTCAGCAAGAATCCATTGTTCCATGACCACAGCAAATATATTGATGTTAGCTATCATTTCATTCGAGAATGTGTTGAAGATGGAAGAGTAAAGATCGAGTCAATCAGAACTGTAGATCAGCTGGTGGATATTCTAACCAAGGCCCTAGCACGAGAGCGTTTCTGCGAACTACGCTCACTAATTGGTGTCTGAGATGTACAGCATACGTGCAAGGCTTATGAGGAGTAATATTAGATAAGCTCAACGCAGCTTTTGCTTTTCTCATTTTTATTGTTGAGAGTGCACGCCTCGTGTGGCTGGCCTACGCGGTGCGCGGGGATGGACGCACACACCTCACTTCGTGGCTAGTGTTCGCGGTGCGCGGGGATGGACGTGCACACCTCAGCGTTGTGCTTGCTGACGTGAGTGTTGCCGCTTCATCCGTTTGTCGTTGGGAATAGAAAGAACAGAAAACGCTACGCCCTCACCAAATCTTTGAGTCTTTTCCATTTCATTTCTAAATCGTAGTTACTTGTGTTCATTTAGTTGGTGTCCACTGCAGTGCTATTCCTAGCAGGCTAGACGAGATGGGAGCCATTGCTTCTCAAGTGTAAATGGGTTAAACAGTATTGGAGAATATTGAACTTGGAGCAACTTCTTATAGAGCTGAGCCAACTTGATTCTGCAACGAGGGTGGTTCAATTCCTACTTGCTATGGAAGAAAGTCGTCAGCTGGATGTTGCTCTGTAACTGTGGAACTGGTGGGATGCCCTCAACAAAATCAATGCAGGAGACCAACGAAGAACACCTGAAGAGGTGGTTTATAGAGTTAGAACGATAGCCACTGAAATCGCCACCCGGACGGTGAAAACACTGAAATGATGGTGTCCGCCAAGAGATGGAGAGCTGAAACTGAATGTGGACGGAGGTTTCTATAAGGCTAGTAAATCGGGGGGTTGGGGGTTTATTGTCAGAGATCATAAGGGGGAAGGTCTTGTGGCAGGCGCAGGAAGATTACCTTCAGCCCATGACGCAGTATGCGTTGAAGCAGAAGCTTGCCTAGCTGCTCTCAGGGCCATTTCGGCTCTAGGTGTCTCCCATGTGAGTGTTGAGACTGACTCAGCTGTCCTAGTGACGGCCTTGCCATCCCAAGCCTACGATCAAGCTCCGAGCGGCCTTGCTTTGTCAGAGTGGATTTCTCTCATGTACCTCGCCTTTATAATTCCTTTGCTCATGAAGTAGCTCATAAGTGGTTGAGTGGGGACCCGGATTGGTCTAGTGTTTGGACCAATCCCCTCCCAGAATTTGTATCTCGTCTGGTGGCTCGTGATATTACGGAGACAATGAAGTAATATAAAGGTGGAGATCGACGATAAAAAAAATTGCCCATGCATATCGTTAGCTAAACATCCGGTCTTCCATCCATTAGTCAGATTGATTATTTAACTCTCAAACCTGACGCGAACGCTGCATGCTTGTAACACCGACTATGAGCCTAATAAATTAACCGAGTCTTAATGCAGCCCAAATTATATATCCATATTCAAGTAGGCTGAGGCGCTAATCCCATGCATGAATTAAAAATTAATTAGTTTTCACTAACTCGATGTGATTTTGGGCTGCCAATCAACAATCATTTGCACATAAACCCATTCATCTTCCTGTTTCGCACATAGGCCCCTGCAAATTACTCGGAGGCCCGCCACACTGCCCGCATAATTATTTTCCAAATTTGACTGTATTGCACGATAAATGAGTTAGACCCCGAGCTTTGGACCTAATCTGCGCGGTCCCTGATTCTTGTATTTACAACAAGGTCCTTCTTAAATAATGATTAACTTTCCACCGAAGCAGCACATGCTCAATTAAATTATCTCCAAATCCAAAATTGTTATTAACCAATTTGCTCACACAAATAACATAATAAAATATAGAGTCAAACACTGAGCATAACTCTGGAACTGAACTCTCAACATGTACTCACCAACACAAAACTAGCAGATCTCACGGTGTTGAGGCCCTGCATTTGCTAAACTCAAGAACACCTTTCTTTTTAAACTGAACAGCAAATTTCTAAATTGAAGAATGTATCAAGCTGTTGAGCACGCACCATGCCTTGCGGGCACATAAACCTTCTGGAAACGAAGGTGCCATCTATCAACAGAAAGTTCAGACTTCGGAGATACCTTGAGATCCACATCGTGGCTTAATCCGTCATGCCATTCAAACCTTTGGGCTGACCTGCTGGATACCGAAATCTCTATCCCTTGATTTTGTTCCTGTGAGGGAGATCTTGTCGTTGCGATGTCTACAGAAAGTTTATCTTGATCACATAATAAAACGCCCCACTTGTGCATCATTCTTTATCATGTCTGAATATTAGCAGTATTAAATCCACTTGGGCTATTGACACCTTTCGTCATGCTGCAAACACACACAGCGAAGGTTAAAAACAGGGCCAAAAAGTGCATTCGGCACCAAATGTTTCAGAGATTTGAGTCGCAAAAGATTTTTTGTTCAGAGAGCAACTTGGCCTGTGGGGCTTGGTTGATTAAAACCAGGATCAGGGTTTAAAATTACGGAATAAAATTTCTGAATCGGGCATTTCGTCCCCCATAGGAATCTATTTTGGCTGAAAGTTTTACAATTTTAGTTTTTTTGTGTGAATTTACCAAAATTTGTTCAATTTTGGCCATAATTTGTTCAAATTTGGCCAAAATTTGTTCAATTTTTAAATTATTTTGAATCTAAATTTCTGCAATTTTGAAAATTTTGGTCCGATCGGTACCCTGAAATAATGGCCAAAATTAAAATTTTGAATCCTAACTAGGACACACAAAGATGGCGCAATTTGAGACTGTTCTGCCAGGGGAACGGTTAGGACTGTCAACGTACATAGTTCTTAAGATTCCTGGTGGCCGAAATACATCAATTTTAAATCTTTAAATCTTTAGACAAATTTTGTGTTTGCACTATTAAGCGCGTCTGTTAACCTGCCAGGAGACATATCGGTGTTGTGACGGTTGCTCCTGCTGCAGCGCTGAAAGTCTGTCTAAACAAGCTTGAGAATAATTGGAGACATAAGCATGGCTCCACAAACACTTTGCATAGCGACTATATTCTTACTTCATTAGACATGTATAGGTTGATTTACATACAGATCACAATACATGGATAGTTGACTAACCACATGAAAAACGAACAACCAAGGTAAAAAACCCCTTTGCACCAAACAGAGGTAGCACACGGTGACATGATATTACTTATGTCTATCCTATGACGACTAGACTAAGTATATGTTCTTCACACTTTGCTTTTGTCCTAAATAAACTAAAACTAGCCTACAGTCATGCTCACCTACAACAATCTCTCCTATGAAACATCGGGTGGTTGGCTCGACTTCTCATAAGGATTACCAGAGCTTACGTGTTTCTAAGAATTAGCTCTGATACAACTTGTTACAATCCAACAATCTTTTTCCAATCGCATCTTGAATGGACATGCACCAATTTAGGTCCTAAGGTTCAATTGAAGACATAACTTAAGGTCTATGAGTCTACATAATCTAAAAGACCAACCTGATAAGTAATAACTATTCCACCTTTTAAGTTGTGCGCACCATCGTTAATTATCAATGTAGAGCTAAAACCAAACACCATCTTTTCACACACAATCTTGTGTTTAGTAGCAAAAACCAAACTGATGCGAGACAAAAGGCGATCAGTCCTTAGGGAAGAGATGGATATGAAAACCATCCGGAAAACTGAGACCGGGGGTTCGGACTATGTTTCCTCCTTTTACTGTCCTCCAACTGTCAAGAGAAAAAGGGTTGTTTAGATGTTGTCCACAGGATGAGCTACCGTGAGACGGTTATATTTAGAGTGAGAAATGATACCTGTATTTTGTAACCAAACAGTGGATGAATGTTGCCATCAAGACCTTGCTGAGATCAGTTCCAACGCAGAACCGAAGCCCGCCACCGAAGGCCATGAAATGCTTAGTTCCTCCAGTGATCTCAGGCTTTCCCTGTACAGACAAGGGCCAGTTTATAACCATATATTATTTGAATGCAAATACTCCTTACTAAGTTCCTCTACGGTGCTCTCGATCTGGGCCATCGATTAAAAAGGGTAAAAAGGTATTTTATCTAGCTCTATGCATGGGGCATTTTGTCATCTATATATTTCTTTCCAAAAATCTGATGTGATCGACGGGGCCTCCCGCAAGACGCAACTCATCTGTTGCCACCCCTTCACTCCGACGTCATGTCCCCGTCATTGCTGATCCTCCGCCGGCATGCTCCCTTCTGGCTGCACAGCCTCTTTCCTCAGCTAGCTCCATCGTCCGCTCTCCCGTCGCCGCCGTCCGCCCGTCTGAGACGAGACCTAGCGTAAATCGTCAGTGCATGCGTCCCCGCCAGCTCCGTGCATATCAAGCAAATGGATTCACGAAAGAAAACCCTCCTCTGCTCTTCTGATGAGCGAATCAATTTGTTGATTGTCTCTGTATCTGAGGGAACTAATTAAGGAGATCCTTTGCTTCTGAATAATCTGTTCTCTGTTTGAAGAATTCTGAATGCTCTGTGAACCTTTTCATTTGGAGAATGGATGGGTATGTGGTATAACAAACGCAAAAATTAGCATCTGACTTCACGAATTAAAGTATGAATACACGATACATTAATCCTGAAAACTAGATGCTCGGTAATACTTCTTCCTACATGAGTAGATAGTTATGCATCTGGATTCTCGTGAACCTTGTTTGAAAAAAAAAGAGAATGCATTCCAGTCTCAGAACACAAAATCGATCGACGGCCTCGAGATCTTGCATGGCGATTAAATTTCCGTTTGACAGCCAGCGGTAGCCATAGCCATCGCCCCAAGCACCCAACCTCGGAACAGTCGTCGCAGTTCTACGGCCCTAGCCGATCGCCTCCAATATGGACAGCAGACTCCCCTCCGATCTGCCCAGGTGCAGTGTCGCTCGGAGAGCCGAGTGGGCGCGCCGCCCTGCGACCTCGTCTCCATGCGTCGCGACGTCTCCTCTTCGTCTGATCGTCCGATGGGGAACGGAAGAGCCACATAAATTATGATTTAACCACACTATGCCCTTCTCCATTACACGATTATACCCTTGCTGATTTCTAATGATGATAGTAAAAATAGATCTGATCTATTGGATAAAAAAAAATCAATTGTTTAGATTAATTTTTACTACTAGTAGAGAGCACGGCAGAGAAACGTGAAAAATGCATGTGACGCTCCCCTTCTCTCTCTTTCCTCGTTATGCTATACGTTACTTATTTTTCACAGCTTCAATGCAAACACTGGTTTTTTTAAGGGTAATGCAAACACTTGTTTATTGAAACTCATGGTTCTCATTTGTTTATTCATTTATACCAATCACCTAGGAGAATTCAATGAACTTGAAATTAGTTTGTTACTACATCACCCGACTCCTCTTATATACATTCAGGGTCTTAGTCACTATACACATTTCTACGTAGTATCAGAGTGAGTCTAAACATCCCGGCGCGCTACTTTTTCCTCCGGCGAGCCGATCTTTTCCTCCTCGTCGTCGACGTTTTCTTCCTGTCGCCGACCCTCTTCCTGGTACTCTCCTCCTGGCACTCTTCTCGCTTTCTCGTCTCCGTTTCTTCTTCTTCCCGTCTCTCCCGCAGTCACCTTCTTTTTTCCGTTCCACCTCCGCGCGACAAGGCGACGGTCTTCATCCGCCTCCTCACCTCGCCTCGCACCTGTCTCCGTTCTTCTTCTTGCTTCATGCATCTCTCCTTCTTTGACGCTGGCGCACCTCCGCGCTCGTCATCTCCATCGGTTGAACTCGTCCGCCCTCCCATCGGCTAGACTTATTCATCCCTCCATCGGCTGGAACCCTCCCTTGGTTCTCGCCTTTTTCGACACGCTCAACGGCTCTTGGACACGAACTTTCTCCCCTCACGTCTGAGCCAATCAAACGTGTCCATGGACACGAATCCCTGCCTCCTGGACGTGAACATATTCTCTTCGCGTCCGGCCACTCTCCACTTTTTTCGCGTTCGCCTCACTCCTTGGCCTCCACGAGTCCACGAACGTGAATCTTCGCACGTCCGTGACCCACCCACTCTGCCACTACCTTTTCCTCACCTACTCCATTGCCTATTCCGCATCGGCCAATCACTCCTCATCGGCTTCTCACATCCTTGATCAGCCGATCCGTCCTCCCATCGGCTTCTTCCTCCCATCGGCTATTTGTCCCTGTTCTCCTCCCGTTGTCAAACCCGCCACCATCTGGGTCGTCCTCACTTTGGCTACCTCGCATTCCTAGCCGATCTATCAGCTTGATGTGAAGAACGCCTTTCTTCACGGCCATCTAACGGAAACGGTCTACTGCCAGCAGCTCCCAGGCTTCGTCGACCCTTCTCGTCCCGACGACGTTTGCCTTCTTCAACGTTCCCTCTACGGCTTCAAACAAGCCCCTCATGCCTGATACTAGCGCTTTGCTGCCTATATTCGACACATCGGCTTCGTGGCCTCTACGTTTGATAGTTCCCTGTTCACCTTTCATATCGGCTTCACTACTGCCTATCTACTTATATATGTCGACGACATTGTCTTTATAGCGTCTTCGATATCTCTTCTCAACCAGATCATAGCCCGACTCCACTCTGAATTCGTCATGACTGATCTTGGTCCTCTCCACCATTTACTTGGTATCTCCGTCACCCGTTTTTCTCACAGGCTCTTTCTTTCCTAGCGCCAGTACGCCATCGACCTCCTCCAGCGTGCGGGCATGGCCGATTGTCACCCCACGGCCACCCCGGTCGACACTCAAGCCAAACTCTCCGTTGCCAATGGCGCACTCATTGCTGATCCCTCTCAATATCGGAGTCTTACCGGGGCTCTCTAATACCTCACCCTCACCCAGCTCGATCTCACGTACGCTATCTAGCAAGTATGCCTCTTCATGCACGCTCCGCGCGAACCTCATCTCGCGTTGCTCAAGTGAATCCTTCGCTACGTGAAGGGCACCCTCTCCAGCGTCATCTCAGCTCCAGCCTCATCGACTCACTCACTGCGTGCTCCGACGCGGACTAGACAGGTTGCCTCGACTCTTGACGCTCTACGTCTGGCTACTGCGTTTTCCTCGATGACACTCTCATATCCTGGTTCTCAAAACGCCAGACTGCAGTGTCCCGGTCTAGCGCCGAAGCCGAGTACCACGCCGTCGCTCACGCCGTCACCGAGTACTGCTGGCTTCGCCAGCTTCTTCAGGAGCTCCGTGCACCCCTCTCCACCGCGACCGTCGTCTACTGCGACAATGTCAGTGCCGTCTATATGACCGCTAACTTGGTTCATTATCGACGCACCAAGCACATCGAGATCGATATCCATTTTATCCGTAATAAGGTCGTATTAGGACAGGTTCGGGTGTTCTATGTACCATCAACATATCAGTTTGCCGATATAATGACCAAAGGCCTGCCCACGCCTTTGTTCACCAGTTTTCGGTCTAGTCTCTACGTCCATTCCCCTCCCGCTGCGACTGCAGAGAGTGTTAGATAGACCACTGGACTGGATTATATATATATAGATTTGACCCTTCTTATATACACTCGGATCTTAATCACTGTACACATTTATACACCCAGATCCATGTCATAGACAGGTAAGACAGATTGCCCTTTTGCAGATTGTGTTGCTCTTTATGCAATATATCATTCTTTTGGTTCACAGGGGACTGGTGAAATATCACATGGTTTCACCTACCGGATTGAGATATTGTCGGATTATAAATTTATTACCACAGGTTCCAATGATTAATGATAGCTTACAATTTTGTGTTCACTTAAGTACTTACAGCTGAGAAAGCTTCATGGCACTTGTTTTTTCATAGTTTACACTACGCTATGTACATCTCATGGCATTTGACCTTGTTAAACTACTAAGCAGGAAGTTTCTATGTTGGTTCTGGTATCAAACCCCTGGATGATCAAGTTGGTACTTGAGATCAGAACCTTGCAACCTTATACTAATCACACTACTAATAATTGGGAATTTGCAGTTAATTAAATTATTCTTCTTTCGTGATTTTCGTTTTAATTTTGAGGTTTGGGAGAAAAATATATGCAAGTTCGGTGAGCAGATCAGAACATCACTGTTCCTACTTCCTAGAGGAGTAGATGCATTTTAGAAAAAGAGAGGCCTGAAATAAACTGAAGGACCAAAACTCAAAACGGTACCTACCGATCTGGCAACAAGGAACCTTAACCTACGTGTAGACTTAGAATACTCGGATGCTTTCTACGTGCAGAGGAACAGACTACTAGTTACTGAAATATTAGATTAAGAAGACTAACCTGCCACCTCCATGGATTGAAGGCCAACGGATCTTCATATATCTCAGGGTTTAAGTGCACTGCCGGTGGGCACACCATAATACCCCATCCTGCTGGAATTGTGTAGCCTGTACCAAGTTCAGAGTTCAGTTTGTTGTATCTTGCTGAAGTGAACCTTTCTAATTAATAAGAGATACCATGAGTTAGATGGTATTTGACATGTGTACCTTTGATCTCAACATCTTGCAATGCCTTTCGAAAAATTCCCGGCACGATGTTTGCGAGTCTTACTATCTCCATTATAACCTTCATGAAAGAATATTGGTAGTAGCGTCAGTTTCAGCACTTACGAATTCAGAAACCGTACACAAACGGCATCTACTACACAACTTGCAGTTACCAAAACAATAACTGTGGTAAAAATTCAGGTTGCTGAGTTCTGATTCTCTTCCTCTTTTCCCCTTTTGAATTGTAAAAAAAATATTTTTTAAGGAAGAATCAATCAAGCCTGTTCAAGAAAGTTCTTACAGTAATAGTTAACTAAGATTATCCATCATCCTTGAAGATTAGGCCTTGGTTAAACAACAGGGGAACACAAACTCTGCGCTTGCAGGCTGCAGCTTTGAGCTCCCAAGATTCTTGCACTAAGCTTGCGATAAGAGCGGTGGTATTACATAGTAGTGAAAATTGCTCTAGCTAAGCTAGGGGCGCACTAGTCCGGGTTAGGCTCACCTGAGACGTGAACGTCATCGATTTGTACTCGGCCCACGTGACGCCGGAATCGAGATCCTTCCTGTTCCTGATGATTGCCTCGTGCTCCTCCTGCATGCCCACGCCACAAGGTTAATCAACTTTTCTTAGTAACTAGTTAAGATTGATCTGATCAATGGCGAGCAGCTTAGTTCCCATTGATTGAGATATGATCAACAGCGAGGGTAGAGACTAACCCTTAGGGCGTCGACGACTTTGGGGTTCTCGGTGAGGAGCTTGACGCCAATGGTGAGTGCCAGCGCCGTGGTCTCGAAGCTGGCGAAGAGGAGGGCGAACATGAGGTCCAGCGCGATGGTCTCCGTCAGGAGCGGCTTCTCCCTACGGAGCTCCTGGATCACGTGGTCGAAGAAGTCCTCGCATGGCCGCTCCGGATCGGCCATCCTCTCCTTCATCATGCTCGTCAGCACCTTCATCGCGGTCTTCCTCCCCTGTAGCACAGAATTTAAATTCAGATTTTAAATTTAAGTAGTATCAGCTATCTAGCTGTACATGCAAACAGGAGTTTTTGAGGTTTATTGAATGCATGTGCGCGGCTATACAGCTAAGTACATCGATCTATCTGTGCGTGCGTGTGGTCCTTAGTTTAGTGGCTTTCGCATGTGCAAACTGCCTAAGAGCTGGTGCAATTTGAAGCTGCACGAATTATATCGTTTTTTTAGATGATACCACGAATTGTATCGTGTTTCGGAGTATGGGCAGTTGCGGCTGCAAGCGTGGGCGCGTACCTCCATGCAATCGTGATAGGCCGTGCCCGGGATGTTGACGGGGAAGGATATCAAGCCGCGAATGAACGCCGCGAAGTTCTTCCTCAGATTCTTCTGTGACGGCTTGGACGGGTCGTAGCCGATCAGCTTCTTGGCGGTGAGATCAAATATCATCTGAAAATACATATAGAATCCCCGTTAATTACGCCTGAAGATACGTGCAATGCAGCTAGCTAGCCAGCATACATGTTGATTAATGGCGTCCGGTGTGCCTTACCGTGGAGATGCCTTCCTTGAGCTCGACGCTGGGCTGCGCGGACCAGGAGGCGAGGCTGCCGCGGCACGCGGCGTCCGTCTCGGCGAGGAGCACTGCCTTGAGGTTCTCCTGGCCGTAGAGCCGGAGCACGAGCGTCTTGAGGTACTTGTACATGAAGCCGTGCAGGGAGCCGACGTTGTCGCGGCCGAAGATCTCGGTGAAGGTGTCCGGGTACCAGCTCTCGAACAGCTTCCCCTCCTGCTGGAACACGTAGTAGTTCATCTCCGGGTCGGCCGACACAACCACCGGCCGCCCCACCACGCTCGTCTTGAAGATGCTCCCGTACCTGCGCCAACGCCAACGACAATGTCACGACCTCGATCGATCAGCAATTGAGGCATCAATTCTGCATGCCATTGCTGCTTTCTTGGTTCAGAGATGGAGATATTAGCCAGCCGGTGTACCTCTTGAGCCTCTCCTTGACGAAGGGGGAGAGGTCGCAGGTCGGATTCGGCGCGAAGAACTGCAGCGTCTCGCCGATGATGGGGAGACCGAGAGAGCCCGGCGGCAGCCTGCCGTTCGACTTGGGGTGACTCCACCTGTACGCCCAGTGGAGGAGGGCGACGATGGTTGCCAATGCTGCACCAAGTAGCGCTATATAGGCGGCCATGGAAGCCATGGCCGACCCGGAGGCGGCGAGAAACTTCGCGTTGGATATTCTTGGGGCGAGAGGGATGGTGGTGGCAAGGCGGAGAGAGGCTAGCTGAAGATATGGCTGCATATGCGTGTAGGAGAGATGCAGGAGGGAGGGTGCTGCTGTTAGCAAGGGGAAGAAGGGGCTATGTCTGGGTTTGTGGGTGTACGAGCAAGGAGGGGATCGCCTTATACAACCACTCTGCTGAAAGGCAGGGCATTAGAAAAAAGGGTGGGAGGGAAAATTGCATACATGCCCAAGACTAAACTCTAATTCCACTTAATATATTGTTTCTTGTCTTGCTAATAGACTTGACAAACTTTCTTTTACTGTTGACAGGCGTACGAGTATAACACATGTATTGATGTGTCGAAGCACGTAAATAATTCAACATCCAAACGGTATGCGCCACTTAATATATCAGTCTTCTGGTTCGGGCGTTATTCTCACTTCACTTGAAAATTTCTAAAGGCTAAATTATTTTTTTCCTTGTTTAGAGCTATGCATATGATTGACTTATACTCTATCCATTCTATATAATATATATATATAGTAATCATTAGACATAAATCAGTACTATAAAACTATCTAAAAAAGCTAATACTAAAAAATAAATTATGATGAATTTTTTTAAAAGTACCTCTGCAATTTAGTTTAAATTTTTAAATTTTATTTGTGGCTGATAAGACAATAAGTAGACAAATGATACGCTTGATTTTGTTAGAAGCATACAAGGACATGGATATGATATCAACATTTCGAAGGACGGGCTTGAAATACTACCAGGCAGAGTGGGAAATGGGGATGGTACGTCAGTCCAGTGATCAACTTCGTTGTTGAGAGCTGGCTCTGATTGGTTAAGGTCTTAAGGACATATAGAAAGGACAAAAGAATAGCAAAGAATTGCCCGGTGTGTCTCCAGACCATGGATTATTCTGCTGTCCCTACCAGCCCCAGACGATGCCGTTGTTTATGCAAAAGCATGGGGCGAAGGCACCATGCTGAATTCCATCTGAGTGTGAGATTTCAGCCTCAACTTCAGGTGAGTCTGTATATTGTACAGTGTACAAGGCACCCAGATTGGAGCAGAGTATTTCCGCCAATTACTGGAGCTGGCAAAATACAGCCTGAACTTCAGAGTATTCAGATCCATTATCCGGGGAAAAAAGTTCAAAAGATTCAGATGCCTAATATATGCAGGCTATCTGAAATGCAGTATACATGCAAAAGTACATTGTACTCTAATCACCTATCTTTGCACTCATTGCAGGGCTTATAGTCAAGAATCTGAACTTGGCGTGCAAGAAACCGAGCCTTTTGTTGTGTGATCCGTGGCCTGCGTGCTCATCACAGAAATGAACTGTTTGAATAACTCACCTGGCACGCCCAGCTGTTAAGTGCGCTTGCATGGATGTGAGTCAAAAGCATAGCTTTCAGGATCCAAACAAAAATTTTCCCTCTTCTTAGCTGTACAAATATGTGTCACAATCTAAGCTCTAGACCATTTGGTAATCATTGACAGTATATTGTTCCATCAGCTAGCCAATAAGAGATTAAGTTGTTTCCCCTAAACAATTATATCAAGATAGCCTGAATCCAGCCCAGAAATTGGCACCGGAAGAAAGTAGTACGTCAGATCGATCCGATTTTCCGAATCTTCCTGGAAACATCAGAAGAAGCGGTCCTGAACACGGTGCATTTCCGTGTCAAATAGATTCGACATGGCTGGTTGTCCATTTCAGGAATTTTTATACACAGGAGTTCTGCCATTGGAGATGCCTATGCAGCAAGTGCAACACTTTATGCACACCTGCAACAAAAAGAAACAAAGAACAGTCCATTTCCCAGAAGCAGTGTCTGAACTTTTCGCATCAAGTCGTCAAGATTCTCGAGGGAGAACAGCCAGAAATTCAGACAGCTTTTCATGTAGTTGCTGGAGCTCAAGCTGGAACATCCAGAGCAAAATGCTTGATGTGGCTTTGTGTCCCCTTCACCGTCTCTCATGATCGAATTCTTTATGCAACGGGGCTCCTTTTATGGTTCATTGGCTGCACCCACATCCCAACACAATGCATGCACCTCGCAACATGCGTACGTGTTCCTGGATGCATATGGGTACCGATCGTTTGGCTTCGTATGGGAAACAGTACGAACAGCGGGGGCGCGCACGTACTACACCAAGTGGTCCATGCCGCGAGTAACATGAAAAACAGCGAAACATAAGAGACGGGGTTTCCCACTGGCAATAAACAAAATTCGGAAGAATAAGATCCACATCATTTTTTTCCTACATGGAAATAAGATCCACATCATGGACTAGTGTAAACGGAGCTATTTCCAAGGACTGGAGAAGCATCTAAATTAAAAGACTAAGAGAGAAACCCCAAAAATTGCCCAGAAATTTTGGAAGACTTTTTGGAAAATATTTTTTGTAAATAGACCCTAGGGACACCTTTTTTTTTATTACAGAAATGGGCTCTTATGAGCTGCACTAGGGCATTTGACAACGTGTATACCGCATGGTTCACTCATATGATTTGGTGCCATGTAGGATGCCACGTATGATGATCCAGGAAGCCATTAAGATATCACAAAAAAGTATTTTATGTGGCAGTGTACATGGCGCTAAATTGTACGGCACCGTGCTATATACATGAAGTTAAATGTCACATCTATGTGCTCTGGTTCCATATTTGGAGAAAAAAAGTCCAGTCAGAGATTTATTTGTAATATAAGAATTTCTAGAAAATTATGGGTGAGGAAGCCCCTAACAATCAACTTTAATTGTGTGGCTCCTGTATCCATAATATGGCAGTCCTCCTGACGTTGCATCACAGGCCATCAAAATCATACATGCAAATTTTGGATTATTCTTATTAGGGGCCGCCTATTTGTCGATTTCAGTTAATTTTGCGTTAAATTTCAGTTATTTTTGGATGGCCAAGCCTAACCCTCTTCCTCTCTCTTCTCCTATTGGTCCCCACAGATCATTTTGCCCAGTGGCGGAGCTTCATGAAGGTCAGAGTGGGTTGCAAAATTGCAAGTACACTACGTTTGAGTGTATGCTATGTTTATAGTAATTAATTAGCTATCTTTAACAACTAATTGATGTAGAACTCATGCTAATGGCCTCTCTTAACAGTGCATGAAGCTCACCATTGATTTCTCCCACGCCACCTACGCGCCTCACCCCTCATGCACGTTGTGCTACCACTGTCCTCCATTATGCCACTGCCCTCCACCTTATTAACACCGTTGAGGGCCATAGGCCACACCCTTCTTGCATCCTCCTCTGTCACCATGGGCGCTTGTTGTTGGCCTTCTTTCTTAACTTTGGCCAAAGTTCCTCTACCCAATCTCACCTATGATGATAGGCATCGGATTTGCTGATACCACCCCCTCTTCTTAACCACTTTGACAGAGTTGCCCCTACCTCAAATGTAGTTTCACCACTCTCCACCTCTCCTATAGCTAAGGTGGTGCCACTGCCACCTCATGGCCTTGCTACCATCATCCACGTCTAAACTTTCGCTTCCTACGGTCTCCCTCTAAAGCTGCTCCCTCTAGCCAACCCTTCTTACCATAGCTGTTCAACCCAGCAACCTAATTCGGTGTGCTTGTTGGAGTTTAAGTCCCCGTAGTCGCATTGTTGCTAGAGAAGAAGTTATCGTCAGTGAGTTTTTTTTCTTTGTTACAGTCTCTTCTCCTTCTCTATTGATGCTAGAGGTTGAAGATAATTTCCTAGCCTTTGTATCTCGATCTAAGAGAAATTGTTAAATAACAATGGTAAAAAATTGGTTTAATTAAAATAGGCAAAATAATATATATTGAAATTAGTAAAATTAGTTTATATTAAAATTATTATTATTTAGTTGGTTTATATTTAAACTTATTTATGAAAAATATATGGTGAGGGTGTGCGCGCGTTGACATAGGTTAGGTTAGGTTGTAAAAATATATGCTAGAGAATTTTTTTTATTTATGTGCAGAAATTAAATTTAGAAAATAGATGAAAAATTACTAAAAAAATTTGGAAAAATTTCGAATGGAAATTAGAAAAGTTATTTTCTAAATTAGCTATAGTAACGGGCTGGATTTGATGCTAGGCTAAATGAATAGTGTATATTTAGCTCAGTAGGAGATGGATTGAAAGCTGCGCGAAAATGAATCGGCAGAGTGGGCTAACGGCGGAAAACACCCTAGCAGCGTGGGTGCAGGTGCGTGGTGAGGCTACGGTTGACAGGCGGGCCAGGCCTGGCAGCAAGTGTGGGCATAGACACAGGCATGAGGATACTACCACTGATAGATGAGGCCAAACAGGCAATGTGTCACGTGCGGATGCGTGCACACATATGGCCACAGGGAATCTGGAGGTGATGTGGCGTAACAGGATTGGTTCAGACACACTAAAATAGTAACCAAGCTGGATTATCTGTGGATTATCTGGTCGGCCTCATCTATCAATCACATTGTCGAGCTCATGCTCATCTATCAGACACTACGACATATAGATGAGGCCAAATAGGTGATATGTCATGTGTGGACGCGTGTGCGCATGCGAACGTAGGAGATCTAGAGACGACGTGATGTAACAGAATTGGTTCAAATGCGCTAAAATAGTGACCAAGCTGGATTATCTGTGGATACGTGTCAGACTCAGGAGTCCTTGGTATAACAGGTGACGTGGTGTAATCTAGAGAATACATTTTAGATCTCACAGCTAAGAATAAATAGTATAGTGGTTATGAAATCTTAAGAGTATTTAGTTTTTTTGTATTTTTTCTACAGAGTAACATGTTGGGGATTTAGACCGAGAAAATTAAGAATTTTTTTTTAATTTTGTAAGCAAATAAAGATAAATATAAGATTTGTCAAAGATTTACGCGGTAATTAATATATTTTTTTATGACTAGGTTTGAATTCAGATTAATTTGTTTTCTCATTGATTTTTTTGATATAAAATTTAGACTAAGGTGTTTTTTTTTCGATTGGTTAATTATATTTAGATTTCATATTATTAATTAATTAGGATGTAATTTTGTTTTGTTAATATCTAGAAGTTTAGTTCAAGAATTTTGTTAGTTTATCCTGTAAAATTTCTAGTTTGGTTAGAGGTACAGATCTAGTTCTATAATGATAAAACGATGTTCTATTTAAATTAAAAAAACATATTTTTTTAGGTTTTAATGGTTGAATAAAAGTGTTAAATTTTAATTTTATATTCCACAATCATTTATCTCCTCTAATTGTTTTTTTAGAGTGAGTCAATCCTACAGAAATGGTGTAGGTGACTGAGATTTAGAGTAATCTCCACTTGATGCATAACAAAGTTGTTTTTTTAACCCATTACAGTGACGGCAAAACCAATTCAAAGCACAATTACCCGTTCGAATAAGATTCTATATTGATTCCTGTGCATCCCACTTAGCCAATTTCCAAATCGATACAAAGTACGTGGTTTGCATAATATTTTATTTATACAACTACGATGATGAAAGCATACTCAAAACCAAATGTTCAACGGCGAGTGTACATGAAGCTACTTCGTACCGAGGAAATGGGAGCCAGATCCTTCAAGATGCGTGTCGCATCGTCCATGCCGCTACTTGTGCTTCCGTTGCCAAATAATTCATTCAGTCTTGGCGAATATTTCCAGTTCATTTCGCTCAGCAGTGAGCCGTGGAGGACAGCGCTGATACAGCATCGAAGTCTGAAAAAACCTTCCTCTTTTCATGATGCATCCTCGTTTCAGTAGCCTCGTGAGGATAGATTAACAAAGTGTGCGGTAGCACGAGCTAGCCGGGCGTGGCAGGTCACGATAATCGCAGCCTCCCTATTTCCACTGTCTGAATTTGTTTAAACAGATCGTTCTTCGCGTGGCGAGTTTAATTAACTTCAGCCGCAAAAGAGTTGAAAAAAAAAACCCGAGCTTAGATCCGTGTGGGTGCGCCTTGAAAGGCGAAGACCTGATCTGCTACTCGATCTCAACCACCGAATGATTGTAAAAAAAAATATGCGCGAGCTGAAAAGGGGCCTCGACGACATGCGATGCAGAGAAGCTCTGCATCTGAACCAAGGAAAAAAAATCCAGAGAGAATATTTGGAGCAAATCAATGCCAAGATTTCAATGTTTTAAAATGCACGATGAGCATGTATGCCAGTATCTCAATGTTTTAAAATGTGATATGCAGGTGCATGCTGCAGCTGCACAAGTGAACTAAGTAGGCGTTTCCTCGTTGGATTTTGTCAAGCTACTGTTGGATTCATTTCTAGAGGATGGGAGATGTTACTGTTGGATTCATTCTGCATGTCTTGTTCATAAATCCATCCAGAATTTTGGCTCTGGTCTCTCACCTTGGCAATCGGGTTTACGGTTGTGCAAGCAACTCGTACTATTAGCTAAGGATGCGTTTGGTTTGGTTTATGGATGAGGCTGGATATAATATGACAATCCATATTTTATTGAATATGATGATTCATATTAGTTGTTTGGTTAGTTGGATGGACAAGGTGGACGAAAAAAATAGTAAATTATTAATCCATATTAAAATATATTAATTATTAGTATAACCATAATTAATGCTAATTAACAATAAAAAATATACTAATTAGTCCTAATTAACCCTAATCTTAAAATGATAATAACTAATTACTAACAACAACACACTGATTATTACTAATTGGTTGCTAATTATCGTTGTTAGTAAAGGTGGATGTCCTCGTCCGGTTAAATTGGCTGGATCTATCCATCTAGCATATTTTAAATATTTTTTAGGTGACCGCTATATCCATTTCTTCCTCGTGAACTAAATACTGGCCTGAAAAAAAACGTCCATATCTCATCCACCTATATCTACCCAACCAAATACACCCTAACAAATTTTAAGGGGGTGAACTTTATGCATGCATTTGAACAATCCAAACGACAGATAGGAAACATTTCTGAACAAATGATGAACGGGATGATTTCAACTGACAGCCAGCCACAGGAACGTGGAATTATTTTATTTTCCCCATACGTATGGATCAGAGAGTAGGCTGTTGGTGTTGGAGCCCTCATCTACAGAAGAATACAGTCCTCGCCAGCAACGCTCAAAAACACGTCTATCGCAATTGCACCCGCTGTGGCAGAGCCCAAAGTTCAACAGATGCTAGTTCCTGGCTTCCTGCTGAACTAGACTAGGAGTACATTAATAATTTCCCCCCCAAAATAGACTAAAATTCAGTTCATCAGCGAACTTTGCAAACTAAAGAATTAACATATGCTCGGTGAGTCGGTGTAGTGAACCAAATGGATGACAGCTGCTCGACATGAATAACAGTGACAATGTATAAGAATGTGTGGTAGGAATACTAAGACCCTAATTCTATAAGAGAGGGCCGGGTTTATATATATACAGTTCAGTGGTCTAGTGATCTGACACCCTCGCAGTCATAAAGACTGGAGCGAAAACTGATGAACAAAGGCGTGGGGAGACCTTTGGTCATAATATTGGTGAACTGGTGCGCTGATGGTACATAAAGCACTCGGACCTATTTTAGTGCGATCTTGTCACGTACAAAATAAATATCTATCTCTATATGCTTCGTGCATCGATACTGAACCGGGTTAGCGATCATATAGACGGCACTAACGTTGTCGTAGTAGACAATGGTCGCAGAGGAGATAGATGCACTGAGCTCCTGTAGAAGCTGGCGAAGCCAACAACACTCGGCGACGGCGTGGGCAACGACGCGATACTTGGCTTCGGCGTTGAACCAAGATACTGTAGTTTGGTGTTTTGAGGACTAGGAGACTAGAGTGTCGCCGAGGAAGACGCAGTAGCTGGACGTGGAGCGTCGAGAGTCAGGGCAGCCCGCCCAGTCCGCGTAGGAGTACGCGGTGAGAGAGTCGATGGGGCTGGAGCTAAGATATAAGCTGCTGGAGATTGTGTCCTTCACGTAGCGAAAGATACACTTGAGCAGCGCGAGGTGAGATTCGCGTGGAGCATGCATGAAGAGACACACTTGCTGGACGGCGTAGGTGAGGTCGGGTTGTGTTAGGGTGAGGTATTGGAGAGTACCAGCAAGACTCCGGTACTGGGAGGCATCGGCGACGAGAGAGCCATCGGTAGCGGAGAGCTTGGCGCGAGTGTTGACTAGAGTAGCCATGAGGTGACATTCGGCCATGCCCACACGTTGGAGGAGATCAATGGCGTACTGACGCTGGGAAAGGAAAATCCCATGAAAAGAGCAGGTGATAGAGATGCCAAGGAAGTGATAGAGAGGACCGAGATCGGTCATGACGAACTTAGAGTGGAGTCGAGCCATGATTTGGTGCAGGAGGGACGACGAGTACGCTATAAGAACAATATCATCGACGTAGAGAAGAAGATAGGTGGTGGTGGTGCCGACGTGAAGAACGAAGAGAGAACTATCGGATATAAAGGCCACAAAGCCGATGTGCCGAAGGTAGACAGCAAAGCACTGGTATCAGGGCCGAGGAGCCTGTTTGAGGCCGTAGAGAGAGCGCTGAAGGAGGCAGACGTTGTCGGGATAAGATGAATCAACAAAGCCTAGAGGCTACTAGTAGTAGACCATTTCCGTCAGATGACCGTGAAGAAATGCGTTCTTCACGTTGAGCTGGTGGATCGGCCAAGAGTGCGAGGTAGCTAGAGTGAGAATGACTCGGATGGTGGTGGGTTTGACGACGGAACTGAAGGTCTCATCGTAGTTGACACTGGGACGTTGAAAGAAACCCCGAAGTACCCAGCGTGCCTTGTGATGGGCAAGTGATCCATCGTCGTGGAACTTGTGTTTAAAGATCCACTTACCGGTCATAACATTGGCACCGGAAGGACGAGGGATGAGACGCTAGGTCTCATTGTCCATGAGAGCCTTGCACTCATCGGCCATAGCCGCGCGCTACTGAGGATCGGCTAGGGCTGAACGAGAAGTCATTGGGATGGGCGAGATAGTACAATGGATTGCTGAGAGCCCGTAGCGCTTGGTAGGATGGAGGGACCCGGTTTGTGATCGGATAATCATTTGAGATATGGAGGGGACAGGAGCCGATGGGAGCGTGGGAGGTAGGATGGGGACTGGTTGGGGAAGGGTGGTATTAGCTCAGGATCGGCGACTGTATGTGCGAGGAAAGGGCTGAACGGGGTCTGTCTGAGCCGATGGGGGTGGGTGAGCTGATGGATGTATATGGGCCGATTGGTTTAGGCGGTCTGATGAAGATAGAGTAGCCGATAGGGAGGGGCGAGCTGATAGAGGTGGATGGACCGATAGGTGGAGATGAGCTAATGAAGACTGAGAAGCTGATAGGGTTAATGTGTCCGATGAAAGGGAGACAATATCAGTCGAAGCCGATAAGAGTGGTGGGGCCGATGGATGTCTGATGTGAGTAGCCACCAAAACGTAATGCTGCTCCTATTAAACCCACCAAGCCTTGAACTAATTACTCCAAGAAAACCATGAAGTAGTAGTTAAATAAAGTCATTACACCCATGAACTTTCCATTGTTAAGTGACATATTATGCATGTCTTGACCAACTCAGGGGGACAACTTCAAAGTCTGCAAATATTCCCTTGGTCCATTATTACCCCCATGCAAGTGGCTAAATATACAAGCAGTAGAAGGTTATTAAACTAGTGATCCTTGACAAGGGGGCTGAGGGCACACAAAGCTGATAAACAAAATGGCCAGCACGTACTTCCCTGATCTTGCTGCGATTGCATGGCACAATCTGACGATGAGCAAGACAAACAATTCGCCATCAATCGCCGTTTGACATAGTTTCATCTCATCTCTCGCCGCTGTTCCTCTCTGGTCAGAGCCAGAAAGGATCTCACCTTTGGATATGACAGGGCTTGGGGTCAGATATGCAGTTTACTATCGCCGGGAATCGTTTGGGTTTAAAGGCCCAAATCCCTGCGGATGCGCGGCAGATCCAGCTTACAACCTGTCACCACACCTTGGCGATTAGGATGGCTCAACAGAAACGACCACGTTTTCTTGAGGTTTTGCAGGACACGCACTGTTCCCGCGTTAAGGTGACGCGTGCGTGATGAATCCGGCCGGCGTCTCGCCGCGTAGCAGTATTGCAGCATTTGCCTACGTGATTATATATGCCGGCGTTCGGTGCAATATCTAGTAACGTTCGGCCTCATGCTGGATTTGTCCATAACAAATAGATGTACGCCTATGTAGATTGAATAAAATTATGGAAATTTCTTAATTCGGTGAGTATACATATATTGTCTGCCGCTACGTCCGAACATTGTAACATGTTTAATTCTATCCTGTTTTATTATACTAGGCATAGCTCATGTCTTTTCTTCAAAATGAAACTATGGAAAAACCTTTTAATTTTCGTTTGTTTTCTTAAAAAAATAGGATCTTGCTTTACGATTCATTTCTTCAGGAATTGGTAGAGTTACAAATTATAACAAAGAGTGGGTAGGAAGATTTTCGGACAAAAGCATAGCCCGTTTCGGGGCTAGCAGCGGTGATGCTTTTAGGCGCCACAATAGTGTCTCTCTTTTCCTTTTTTTGGATTCCTTCAAATAAAAACTATGTCCTGATTCTTTAGAGCCAATGGTAACAGCCTCGACACCCTAACCAGGGACATCATTTAAAAAACCATTAACTACTAGCTTTTCTCTATATATGCCTGTCCTCTTACAGTCCTCTAGCCACCACAAAATGGCTATGTTGACAAGCCTGTAGGAAATAGCGATCGATTATTCTATATTGGTCTTTCTTTTTAAAAGTAATGATAGATTTGTCTACGTCGGGTTTTTAGGCGTAGAGCTCAGCTTTGTTTTTCTTTTTTCCTGATTATACTCTCTCACAACAATAATTTTGTATTTTTTTTCTGCTTTATTAATATAAAACATGTGTGCTATCTTACATTAATTTCAAAAATTATGAAGGGTTATTTGTTAGATTTTTTAAAGATAACGAGTAAAGGTACATTATTACAAATATTCCACGCTAAATTAAGTTGAGATAAATAAAGCAACAAGCTCCCAACAAAATAAAGAAATGCCAAATTTTAATTCCCACAAATCCTGTTGTTGGACCTCCACGGTTCCACCCATGCGAGCTGAACACCAAAGTGGCTCTCTCCAATCTGCGGCTTGCCACGATAATCATCAGACGTTGGTCCTTCCACTACAACAAGGACTAAAACCTGTAAGATTTCAGAGGCTATAATCTTGAAGGAGGGCAACCTGTCAATGGGCGGCTGGAGCGCCGCATATTGGAGCTTGATACTGGGGCCAATAAAGTATATATGTTTGATCGAACGGCTGGAATTAGATTTTGGGATGGATTTTATTTTTGTGAACGGCCTCAGGTAGTAAAAAATATATTAATAACTGACTATGAATTAGAAATTAAATTGTGATGTCATCTATCAATGAATTACTCCACCGTACATGCAATGTCAATTTTTTAAAAAAACATATTGCAGGACTTCTTTGAAATGTAGGAATTTTATAAGAGTTTGAATTAATTAATTTTCTATAAAAATTCTCTAGATTTCCTCGATTCTTGCTAAGAAGGCCTCACGCACAATTTCAAATTTTCCCCTTTAATGCGTAGATCAAATTCCTAGCATGATAGTGAAGTTGCATTAGACACTATAATTTATTGTCAAATTCTCTTATAATTTTCCATAACTATTTTAATAGCATGCAAAATGAAGCTCATATTCTAATTAAAGCACTTCCCCAACTTGCATGAATAATAATGCATGGTTGAAGCAGCAGGGAAATAAATTACTGATTCTAAGCTTGCCAGCAAAGCTCCCAAGTCATCCCAAACTGCCTGGAGATCCAAACGCAAGCAACGTGTCAAAAAACTCAAAAATGGTCTAAAATATTACCCCAACATCTAGGCATCGTTGAGAAGCATGTGCAAATTCAGTAAAGCACGGCCAACAACATGATATACTTGGTGATGCAACCAAGGCTTTATTTTCGCCATGGTCTCCAGTGAAACGGTCGACTTGCTCTAAGCATGGTATCAATCATGCATGCAACTGGTCAAAGTGCTTGCACTAACACTCAACGTACATATATACTCTCTGTACGCCACCTACACGACACGACCAACACAGTCAAGTGCGCTTAGACTGAAGAGTTGTACAAATGCATGCATAGACGATTAATGCAGAAATGAAATCCGATCAAAGTGCAAATAGGATATCGGAAACGGAATCGACCGATCAACAAATTTTCCACTTGCCATTCCTGTCACATTCTACAAGTGCTTCAATTAACATCAACAACTGATATCGTCGTCAAATTTCATTAAAAATAAAATCGTCAACTCGCTTGAAATGGAAGTGAAATGGAGATGCTAGCTCCATACGAAGCACCTTTCGTTGCTTATTGAAGTTGGAGTCTTCTCCTCCAAGAACTAGGTGCATCCCATGAACTACGTACTAAATTACACAGGAAGTCTCAACAAGCATGGGAGTTTTCTGAACAAATTTTTCGAGTGGATGATAAGTTTTGACTGTAAAGTTCAGATGGATCTAGCTAGCTACTCTAGGTGCTTGTACTCACATGGTAGGAGGCAATAGTGATATGATATGGATGCTTCTTTGACTACCAGTTGGACTGGTAGTTGGACTAGAAACTGCCTAATACCCTTTCTTTTTTTGAGGGCACGCTGAATCTCCATCTCAGTACTGGGACGACAAGGTCGTGCAAGTCGCCGGCGGCTGGGACGACAAGGTCGTGGAGCACCGGGTTAGGGAGCTAGTGCGGCCATGCGACATTACCCTGCTGCTGACGTTGGTTATCAAGGAGCTCGATTGAGTACCAGGTGATGATTAATTTTTAATGATAAATAATTGGTTTTATAAATAATTTATTTAATAAACAATTGGTTTATGTGAATGCTGGTGTGAGTGTGTCTTATATAGATCATATGATATTTGTATCTATTTGTTTTGTTTATTTATGTACAATTGACCAATCTTAATTACTGAGAATCGAAACTATATTCAATAAAAAGCAAATGTTTATTTTAGTATATCATGTGATAGTTAAGCTAGAGTTAAAATTTTTAAGGTTAACATCAGTTAACGATAAAATTAAAACTTAAGAGGATCTGAATATAAAGATACTGAATGATTAAACAGTTGTTATACAATAGATAAATACCATATAAAAAAGTCTTCTCAACGAGATTTACAAGCTGTATGTGTAAGCACTAAAAAATCATTAAAAAATTAGAGGGAAATCAAAAGAGATCGAATAAAATGGACCGCTACAATACTTAGAGTACTGTAGCTTAAATACGTGCGTACATACTAGGCTGTTCATCTCGGTAAGCTTCAGAAATGCATGATGGGCTGTGTTGGCTCACGATGGTAGGAGATGCAAGCGATCCACGTGGTAGCAACATGTAGGCAGGTGTGGCTTCGCGCATTGGAACGGTAGGACTATGACACGCATCGAACGTTGGAGTCCAACTCGATTTTTTTTGTATGGTTGGCTGCAGACTTTGGAAGATAGAGAATCAATTTCGGTAAATTGAATTAGATTTAAAAATTAAGATGTTGAATCCTGTAGAACTAGAAACTCTATGAGATTTTGGATATAAATAAATGAGTGGTTGAGGCTCTACATGTATAATTTTTGGAAGTAGGAAAATTTAGGGTTTTATTTTATGAGAGGTGAGTGTTTTGTATGTATTTTATAAACATAACCGTAATAAAGCTAGATTTATCTTTAAGAGTTTTATTAAATTGTATTATTTTATTCTCGGACGGTCATATAGGAGAGTTCGGCTTGATTTTTGTGTTTTGATCGTATTATAGTCTTTTCTTTATTTGATCTTTATCGATCTTGAGATTTAGCCATGACTAATCGATTTTTATCAAGTTGTATGTTTTCGATGGAGTTAATTTTTATACTAGTGTAAAAAAATAAAAGCTTATATTATGCCTTAAGGTTGTGATATTTGGTAAAAAGTTTAAAACCCTTATACTATTTTCGATATTATTGTTGCCACAAATAAAGAATAATTTGAAAATGATTATAAAGCTTACAAGATGATTTTAAGTGGTGTTTCTTGCTTAGATTTTAATTAGATTTCTTATCTTGAAACTGCGCATTAGATATGAAAGACACTACGTAAGTTTTATAAATGATATTCTAGTAGTAAGGAAATTCATATGGATATTTTTAAAAAGTATTATATGAAATTTGAGATGAAACAAGAAGAAACTTTAGATGAGTATTTTGCTTGCTCTAATAAAGTTTTGAGCGATCTTCGTTCTATTGATGTTAACTATTCTCAATCTAAAATTGCTCGGTATTTTTTGAATGTTCTTGACATGTCAATTTGAGAGATGAAAGTTATGTCAATTCAATTAACATGATAATTTTTTCTCGTAAGATTGATTCTAAATTGACTATTTTGGTGTCTTCTTTTAGTTCGTTTATTGATGCTTTTTTGTCATCATCTTTTATTGCTTTTAATGTCATGTCTGATGACCAACTAAAATCTTTGAGTTAGACTTGGTTTTGCTTTATAACAGAATTTCTAGAGATTTGTATAATGTGAGAAACATGAAACGAGGTGACCCTGTTCGGTGCTTTGGGTATAGTGAGTTGAATCATATTCATTTTAATTGTCATAACTTCAATAATTCAATTAAAGAAGAGGAAAAAGACAAGAAGGACAAGAAAAAAGATAAAAGGAAAAACCGTAAATAAAAGCGATGAAGAGTTAGAGATTGAAAAAGGAAAGAGTATTAGCAAAGATAAGTATTTAACTGTTTTAGCTCTTATGGCTCATGGTATGTATAGCTCTGATATGGTTGAATTTGACATTGATAATGAAAAAGTTAATTTTAGTTATAATAAATTAGAACATGCTATTTTTCAACTTGTTGATAAACTTAATATATGTTCTAAAAGGTTTAAAAGACATGATTACACTATTAAGATTTTAAATGCTAAAATTGCTAGATTAAAATATTTGATTCGTGATGATGATTCTTGCAAATCTTATAAAGTTTTTTTCTAAAATTTCTATTTTATGGATGTTAATACTAATAATTGTTTTAATTAGAATATGAGATTGATTAAAACAAAAAAGTTTGAGTCTTTTTCTCTTGGATTTGCTTTGCATACTTGTATTACCAATGAGTTGGTTTTTTATAAAAAAACTTTTAAAAAACATCAAGTTTCTTTTTGTGCAAGTTTGATGTTTAATCTTTTGAGTGTTAAAAAGTTAAAACAACAAAAAGTATTTTGGTTTAGAAAAATTGCTCAACATGTTTTTGTAACGAAATGAAGTGAAAAATGCTTTAGCTCGTGTTGAGTATATAGAAGATATTGTGAAAAATCATCAGATGATTTCTTGTTCAAATTGTCGCAAAAAAAGAGTTTCATTGATTGTGAATATTTTATCAATTTGATAAAAGAAATTTTTTACTTGAAAAATTCTTTGCAAATATTTTTAGATAGTAAAAAGAAACTTAACATGAATTTAGATCAATCAAAAGTGAGTACATATAATCGAGGATTAGGTTTTGATGTACATGTCTATTTTACAAGACATTTTACATCTCATGAGCCTGTTGTTTTGAATATATCTAAAAATAGTGATATTTTGATAAAAACCAAACTAAAGAGAATGACTTGCAAATCTATTGGTATTTTGAAAAATCTTTTGTCAACTCATGCAAATACTTCTTCTTTATTTTTAAGAAAAACTTGTGTGAAGTAATTACAGTTATTATGATAAGTAAGATAAAAATGGACATTTGGTTTAGTTTTTATTTAGACTTACAAGAGCTTAAAAGGTTAAGGTTGTAGCGTCTGCGCCTTTTTTTGCACGGTTAGACTGTAGGTCATACTGGTCACGAGCAATTGTGATGTAACAATTAGATCGACCTTTTATTAAATATTAAGGTAAGTTTATGTAAGTTTGATTCTGATTTTGTTTGTACGTATGTATCTACTAGTTCTATTGGTTGTGTGACTCAGCGTTCAATTTTTAAATTTTTTATTTCTAACCCAAATTCAGAGGTGTTGATGGCATATTATTTTCTACTATCTCTTTTGTTATCTTTTCATGCTAGTATCTAAGTAGTAGTTTTGATGTGTTACAAGTATATTTATGTCAATTTTTGAGAATCTAGGTGATATTATTGACAATTGGTGGCCTTTTGCAAAATTTTTTGTTTTTCTCATTTTACTACTTTTAAGAGAGAAATGGAGGTTGATATGATGGGAAGTTTATGCTTTTAATCTAATAATTAATAAAAATGATAAAAGAAAAGTTTTATTTTTTTACCTCTAGTATATTTTTGTGTTTGCTAGCAATATGAGTGATGCATTTTGATCGCTAGTTTAGCTAGTATGAATTTTAGTCTAACTTTGATATTGTTTTTAAGGGATATGATGCATGACATTAATTCTCTTACATGAATTAAATAACATTCAATATTGAAAGATGATTTATACTTACATATACACTTATTGAATTTTTATTACTCAAATGTTTTAAATACCGGCGAAATAAAAAAAATTACAAGTTTTATTTTATGAGAGGCAAAAATGGTTATCAAATTCTTGGAAATAGTATTTACAACAAAAATATATCCACGGTGAGGAAAATAATGAATGTCGAATCCTTACAAACAATATTCACGAGAAGGATATACCTAGAATAATTAAGAGACTTTCTTTTGTAATGTTAAAAGGCAAAAAAAAACTCTCTAAAGTTGATAAAAATTTCTCGTTAAAAGAGCAAAAATATGTGGAGAAAGAATATTTAATACAATTTTTATATGTATAGGGCTTTTTCTTTTAACCTATGTATTAGTGAATATATTACATTATAAATCTTTTGAATGTATGAATTTTTAATGCTGAATTAAACTTACTTGTTATATCTTTGTTTTATTTTTATACTTCTTTTTGTTTTGTAATACAAATCCTTGAATTGCTTTATGTATACGATTTTTTTATAATTCTTGATGAAATCATTATCAAAAGAGGAGACAAGTCATAAAATGTGAAAAAATATTTAAGTTGAAGAAGAGAATTTCTTCCTTTTAACAAGGGACAATTTTTCTTTTCTTTTTCAATATTAGAGAATTTCTTTCTTTTAAAAAGGGGATAATTTTTTCTTTTTCAATTATGAGCCTTGAGTGTTTTTTTTTTCAAATTCTTTTGGTTATTTTTAAACACCAATTCACATTTTAAAAATGTTTGCCAATGTGTTCATTAAGGGGATATTGTGAAATTATTGTTAGAATTAATTTTTTGTGATAAATAATTGGCTTTATAAATAATTTATGTAATAAAAATTAGTTTTGAAAATATATGTAGATATTGGTATAATTGTGCGTGACTTATGTGAGTTAGGTTGCGATATCTGTGGCTATAAATAGTTGCTTTTATATTTATATACATATGACTTGATGTCAATCTTAGTCTATGGTAAAGCTATGGTGAAGACAGGTACTACACGAGTAGAAGTTAGGATACTATATATGACAAGGTTAGGATACTATGTGAGTCAAAATTATTAAAATCAATATCGATTAATGAAAGAATTGAGATTAGCTTCAAATAAAACCAAGGATAAGAATGCCAAGTAATAAGGTTTGATATAATGTGGCAGACATCATATGAAAAAATCTTTACAAGTGGCTTCAAAAGTTGTGTGTGCATCGAAAAAATTGTGAAGAAAATTGATGGTAATCAAAAGACAAATCGGAGAAAATGGACCGCTACAATACTCAGAGTATTGTAGCTCGAATACGTGTGTACGTGCTAGGCTGCTCATCTTGGTGGGCTTCAGAGAGGTACGATGGGCTATGCTGGCCACGATGGCAGGAGATGTAAGCAGCCCATACAACAACAGCATGCAGGCAGCCCAGCGCCCAGCGCATCGGCTCCTCTGTCAATACGCACCAGGTCTTCAGAGACTTTCCTTTGAGCGTCACGTTAAACGCGTCGGCTTTCCAGCTAATGTGCGCATGTCTTTAGAGATACATTCTCTCATCGGCTTAGCTAGCCAATGGGTTTGCTTCACTCTTACTTCAGCACAACCGATCCAGCGTCCACCGTCCTGTTGTCGTTGTCCTCAGTCTCTTACTGTCTCAGTTATGTCCGATCTTTGAGATTCTATACTAACGGGGTCGTCACGGTGGGCGACGGGTTTCGTGCTGCCATCTCTATCTTGTGTCTCCATCGGCTTTGCAGCCGATAGATCAGGGCCTCGCGTTCGCTACACCTAGAGGCATCATATCCTTTGTCGACACCCGCTTACGCCTACATTTGCTCCTCAGCCGATGGAAGAGTGTCCTGATTTCTATCGGTGACCAGCCGATTGCAGGAGCCATCTGGACACGACTGATGGCTAACTCGATCCTATCGACAGCCAACCGATAGCAAGGGCTCGTATTGGCCCATTATCTGATTGACCCGTTTGCCTCACCTCCTTATCAATTAAAGAGTCAAATTAATTGGCACGCCTGCACCCGCACCGTTACGTCAGAGCCAACCGAACTCCACGGTCCTCAGCGCGCGTATCTCGAATCACGGAGAGAAATCGATCGGTCTAGAGTTTAAACAAACCTCTCAGACATCGGTATATTCGCATCGGATTTCAGCGCGAACACTATCCTGCATGTGTGTCGACATCTGCCCCGTCGACGCCGAGCGTCTTGTTCCGTTGTTCGCACCCAACGAGCTCCATGACATGCTCAACGCTGGCAGCGCTGTCGAGGAATCTACCGTCAGTAAAGCCACCGACGCCGCCGCCGTGGCAGTGGTGCTCAGGTGCATGGGTGTTCGGAGCATCGGTGCAGGAGCAGGAGCTGAGTAGCTCACCTGCCGCCAATGACACTCGTGACTCATGGAGTCATGGTCGTCTTTCTCTTGTTTGCTGTGGAATGCTTGGGCCTACAGATGAGAGAGACAACATGCGGTCTAGCCCGTTGAACCGTCTAACACCGGAATCGTCGGGTTTGGTAGGGTTGCTGCGTGAACCCGGCCCAAACCGCGCATGAACAAGCCTAACTGTGTGTTGGGAATATAAGATTTACTTTTGCTCTGGGAAATGAGACATGTCCTCATGGCTGACAGTGTAAAACATTTGGAGGCGTTATTCCATCCAGGTTGTCCAGTGTCCACCTATCAGAACACGAGGCAAGTTGCACAAGTCGTGCCATATACTACTATTCTCTTGGCATTCAACTAGCTAGTTGTAAGTTAGTGTACTACTACCTCGTAGTAGTGTCTGCTGTTGGACAAGTGGCGATACTATAAAGCAGAGATGCACGCTCGCGCACACGAAGGGCCGTCGTACACTAGCTCGTTTCGTTTCAGAATGAGATGAGATGATCAGTACGATCAAGTTCCCATGCAACGCTAGACATGCACATGATCCCCTCAAACCCGAACGGCTGGATACTTTGCTTGGGTCTGCTGCGAGATTTGTCAAAGTAAACCTCGGATGCAGACATGGGGCTGATGCACCTACCGCAGAAAACAAATGCAATCTGTGGGCGCCTTGCGAGCTCCAATGGCCTATGCAAACCGCTAGTTTTTCAGCGGTAGAAAAGGCTGAGTGCTCGTCCCTCTCGTGTTTTCTTGGTCTCCCGTCGGCGTCACCAGATGAATTTGGATCGCGATCCAAATGTGTTTGGTGTATTTAGAGATTCGAACTTTTTAGACGATCAGGTGTGCGGTCTAAACCTATACGCGTGTTTGGTTTTTCAGCGGCTTCCTAGAAGGATGAGAAATGGGAATTACTTGTTTGGCTTGACTGGGCCTAGTGCCCAAAAGACGCGTGTTTCCATTCGAGCTGCCTTAAAAGTTGAAATCTAATTTATCTCCCTCGAATATAGGATAGATATAATTGGTATTCTTAACCATAACTAAGATATAATGACTCTTAGTTGTACTAAGTGAGCGATTTTCATGTAGCGTTCTACATGGTATTTTGGCCCTATCTTTTATGCGGCATGATATCTTCGTGGCACTTTCATAACATTTGAGTCTAAATAAAAAAATATGGATCCATATATCAGTCACATTAGAAATAAAAATATAGTGGGCTCCACTTCCTTCACGTCTCATTTACCTAGATTCGTCGATGACGACAAGCCACAGTTCTCGCTGGCACACAGCTCGCTGATGCGGAGGTTGCCGCCAGTGCGAAATAGGAAAGAGAGGAAGCGAGTGGCATCAGCCTCCATGGCACCAGCCACTGTATTGTTTGCATAGCGTTGCCTTCAGCTTCACGTTGCCTCGCGTCGTTGACGTAGCCCAGGTGGCCCAAGCTTTCAAGCATGGACCAATCAATTGTTGTATCTACTCCTAAGTCTCAACCAAATCTCAGCGAGCAGTTAAAACTTCTCTTAAAATCCAACCTTCAGCTCAATAGGTGCCCAAGCAAACAATCATAAATAAGAAGACTCCAAAATTACTAACAAATCCAAACTTCTCCAGATCTAAGCAAGTCTATTCTCCAACATCCTTGTGGACATAGGCTTAGGAAATCACCAAACCGGAAGAAAAAGAATTTGCATGTAGAAATTTCTAAAAACAGTGATAGGCGACGGTGGTAACGACCAACAGTGACAACATAGACCAAGGGGGCTTGACCTCGAGTTCGATGAAGCTCCTCCACCATAGGCTCGTTCAAATTCGATGTGTTTTCTTCGCTGAGGCCTCTTTCATCCCACAGGCTGTCGACATCCTCAGTTGAAACAACAGCGTGGTCGCAAGCGCTAGGCTAAAATGTCAATGCGCATGAGATGGTAGGTTCATGGAGAAGGATGGAAGCGGGGAAGATGGTGTTGGCACTAGCCTCATCGAGGGACCCGATGAGCAGGTTGTCAGGGTCATGCGCCATTCTTTATGAAAGCCACCCTTAAAACAGCTGAGGAAGTTATTTTACATAGTTGAGAGAGTTGGTTAAAGGATATAAATCAGGCATGGATTCAAATTAGACTTGTTACTTGAAGTTCCATATCGTTGCACTAGCCTCGTATCGTGGTACAATGTTTCTACAAGCCGCCGTTGACTGGTCTAGGCGAATTCGCAAACCCAACAAAATTTTGGTGGTGGCCATCCCATGCTGCGCAGCGCAGGGTCACACCCATGACCTATCGTCGATAGGCCCATGAATCGACGGGTGGGCTCAGGCTATGCCCACGCGCCCATCGTGAGAAGTGGCTAGCATCTCGGGAGAAGGAAAGGATGGGGTGTCGCGCAAGAAGTTGCTTCCACGATGGAGAGGAGAGAGCCCACCGGAAACAGGTAGACTTCTTTTGTGGGTGCCATTCTGGTGTGACCGTCATGAGAAGGATTTTTTTTATATATTTTTATTAAAATATTTATAAAAAAATATATTTTTAAATAAATTTCATAGATCTATACCCTCAATGTCCTCTTAAGGGTTTTTTTAAAAGTCCTTTAAAGGGCATGAAATTTGACGTGGCAAACGCCTATTAGCCCTGTTAACTATGGACTGACGAGAGGTTAAAATTTACAAGCGGCTCACTTGCCACTCTATCTAATGGTGTTTTTTTTGCGACATGTGACCGCCTACAAAATACCACAGCAGGGTGCGTAAGGTAGAAGGAAGACCTACCGTTTTTACAGGAGGCCCTTTTGTCACTCTCTGCTTGGGCATTTTTTTGCCCCTAAGGGCCATATGTAAAACCAACTGTCCTCAGAGAACCAACGATTAGAGTCAAATACTAAATTTTTTGTATCAACTTATTAAATGAAGTTACACATATCTGATAAAGAAATTATTAGTTTAAAAAAAATGGTGTGATAAGTAACAATTGAAAAAACATAGGCATATAATCAATGCCTCTTGAGAATAGTTTGGGTATTGGAAAAATCTCTTCCCACGAGTATTAGTGTATTAAGATATCATAAGTTGGCATTAAACATCATATATGCAGAACAGATAGTCAAACTAAGATAAAATTAGCCAAACCAAAGGATCTCTTTTTCAGTGGATCTAGACTATTGTTTCTTCAAGGGCCATTGGTTTTCTCTCTCAGAATGAATGAGAAGTACGAATGACGTTAGAGAGCCGAATGATCAGACTAGAGGCTGCAATCTCTTATACTATTTTCATAACGAAAGCATTCTAAGTGCGATTGCAGTGATCGTTGTTAGTTGATTATGTTAATACATGATGATACTTTTGGTAAAAGGTATTTTGTTTGTCTAAATATTTTTTATGATGATTTTGTTGTAAGTTCATTATACATCTCTCTAATTTATTTTAATTTTATTACCTTGACTACAATATATATATATATATATACTTTTTACACAACAACAGTTAAGAAGGTGTGAATTCACCGTATAACTCCACATAAATATACAAATTAAAATAATTGAATAATGCATGCAGCCTAAAGTGAAGTATGAATGAGAGTGGGTTATTGTAGTAACATATGACTATAAGTGGACAATAGATAATGATTTCCATAAGTTTTAACACCTGTAGTATTATTTATATTATGTATATGCTATGTTCGTAACGTGTTAATCTCCAAATAACCGTGTAATATTTTTTCGCTATTATCTAAATAATGTCCATATGTAAACCTATTAATTATTTGGTTTTTTATATTAATGATGAGTTGTCGCATAATTCAAGTATCTTAATTATCTTTTCTATGTATTTCTAAATTTTCTTTATAATTAAATCTTTAAATACAGATAGATTTATTTAAAATCTCTTTTTTCTTTTGTACATCTGTGCAGTAGGAATAAAAATGTGCTAACAGTGGTGGCAAGAAAATCGCCTACAAAATTACCAGCCCTCCTCCCTTTCCTTAATGGGCCTAGCATTTTGTAGATGGCTCTCCGAAGGTAAAAGGACGCCCAAGCAGACAGTGGTAAGGGGACCACCTGCAACAACAACTAGCCCCTTCTTCCTTACGCACCTCGTCACGATATTTTGTAAGTAGACCCTTGCCATGAGAAAAAATGTCCTCGGCTAGAGTGACAAAAAGGCTAATTATAAATATTCTAGCCTCTACCAATCTATCATTAACATGAGCCGATAAACATTTACTATGTCAGATTTTACGCTCTTTAGGAGAAATTTTTTATTAAAAAACCCATTTAGAGAAGTTAAAGGTATAGATATATATTTTTTAAAATAAATATTTTAATATATATATATATATATAATTTTTAGAGGAGTGGGGTGAAAAGAGGAAAACATGATCTAACCAATAGGCCTAGAGAGAATATGGTCCATCCAATAGCCCTACAGCAAAAAAAAAGGGGGGGGGGGAAGAGTTAAAAAGAAAAAAAAGAAAATCCAATAGGCCTGGATCAAAACAAAAGAAAAAAGGAGTTAAAAAAAGAAAAAAATGTCGCTGCAAAGGATCGAAGTGGGGACCTCCAGTGTGTAGGAGTGACGTGATAACCACCACCACAGCATCCGATTTGTTTGATTGTTTTCTATAAATAGGTATAAAGAATTTGAACTTAATCTCTCTAAGGAGATTTCCGTGTCATCTCACTGATTTGGCATTATTGAAGGTTACTGTAACTTTTCATGGCGCTTTATGTTTTGAAGAAAGCATAGTGTCCTATGATGCTTTATCTAATACGGAGAAAAACATACAGAACTAAATTTTCACATATAAATAGAAGTGGACCGTGATAATTAGTCGCTTCTTTAAAAAATTAAGAAAGATGTGAAGAATGGTTTATAATTTGTTGAGAGATGAAAATATAAGAAGTGATTAAATAAAGGAAGGTTGTGAATGTTAAGGAAAGAAGTAGTTGTATTTTAATATAATTTTAAATTCTAAAAATATCTATATTTTAAAACAAAGAGTATATGAAATAGTAGTAATGGCTACGTAGGATCCGAAGGCATGGAGGAGGTGCCCCGGCTTTCAGATGCCTTTGTCTGTCTACGACTATTTTATTCCAATAATACTTCTTGACACAGAAACTGACGACATACGTACAATGTGAATCTACAGTTACAACGATATGGCCAACAAAGTATTGGTTTCACACTTTCTTTATTACAGTAATAGAATATCCGATAGGTATGTTTAAGTCCGAGGAACTAGTTGGATGTGATAATCTTGAGGGGATAAAATCTTTGAAACGCGCATTACTTGCCCTCCAATCTCCTTCCATCTAAACAAAGAGTTTACCCGGCAAAACAAAAAATGAAGTCAGCAATGTATGACAGTGAACATTTCTTATAAGACTATATCGTTGAGTATAACTAGCAACTAATGAACGTCAGCATGTTTATGTACCTATACTCGGTCACCAAGATGTGGAGGAAGACAGCCATAAAAAGTTTGCATAACCTGATTCCACCTCCAAATGGTATGTAGTTCCTCAGCAGAGAACTTCTATTCTCCTCCTGTACTTACCATTGGTTTTAGTTAGACAGATAGAAACATTATCGTAAAGCCCAAGTGAAAACGAGTTCAAAAATTATTCATCCTTGAGTACTAAAAGAATGGAATATCGAAATGTTTTCCACTACCTTCCACCTCCATGGATCAAATTTAAGTGGATCCTCAAACAATTCTGGGTCTAGATGAACTGCCGCCGGGCTAATCATGACTAACCACCCAGACGGAATTGTATATCCGGCGTAAAAACCAAATAATAACCAATCGAGTGGCCTGATGTGATACTCATGGAGCCGGACAGTCCTTCGGGGGCGGCAGAGGATTTCAAGGAGGAAGAAACCGATTCAATCGGGGAAGTCAGGGTGGTCATTGCTATAGCGGTCGAGGGAATCAGTGGCAAGATGGAAGGAGATGGCAAGGCTATGCGGCGCACCAGCCGGGCGGCAACTTCGGCCAGGCAGTGAACCAGCTGGCTGGCGGTATGCATCACGCGGCCGGCGGCTTCCGTCAACAGCAGTCGTCTGGAGCGGTTGGCAGCTTTGGCCATGCGGTGAACTATGCTGGTGGTGTGCACCAGACGGCGTTAGGCGGTTTCTCCCAGGCGGTGCACCAGGCCAGTGGCTTCGCCCAGACAGGCTTTGGCCAGCCAGCACCACAAGCCGCTGGCCCAAGCTTCCGCCAGGCGTCGCACCAAGCGGCCTCGGGCAACCTCAGTCAGGCACAGCGTGGTGGGTTGGTCTTTGGGGAACCGGTGCAACAGGTAGCCGGCACTGTTTCTGGTCAGGCGGTGCAGGGTTCTAGTCAGGCCATGTTGCAGCCGGTTGTCTTGCGGTTTGGACAGACTGCAGCTCAGACAGAAGGTGGAAGGGGCCATGTGTTTGCTGGTGACAATGGTGGGAATGCTAGAGGACAGGAGGATGATACGCCGGTGGACAAGGCAAGTGGTAAAGCTGAAGTACAGGTCCTAGAAGTCTAAAATGTAGCTGGTAAAAGTATAGGGAAAACTCCTTATTATTACAAAAGGCCACACATAGCATGGATGTAAAACTAAGTTCTTTTGTAAAATTTGTGAAAGTGAAGACCATGTGGGTTCTTGATGTCCAATTTTTAGATTCATTAATAAACCTTCTAAAGAGTTATGTGGGTATGCACTAGATGGTTTGGGTTTTTTTCATATTCCTCTCTCAGCTGGATAGAAGATAAGGCATCAGCCTAAGGTAGCTTTAATCATTATGACAGGTAGACAGATGACAGTGCAAAATGTAATATCTGAACTGGAGAGGTTGATTCTAAGTAAATAGAAGTGATAGGTGGAGGATAACGGTAATAATTATATTTTACTATCTTTCCTTCTGGTGTGGAATTGAAGCAGACAGTGAAATGGGTATGGTTCACACCAAGATAGGAGAAGCTAAAATATAGATAGTTCAAAGATGTGTTGGCAATGAGCTGAAATATGATATGCCAAATGTTTAGGTTCAGTGTATAGGCCTACTGAGACATTTTTTTTATCATTTGGATAGTTGACTCTATTCTAGGAATTACTAAAATGGTTGACATGAAATTTACTAGGAGGTATGACATAGCTCGTTTACAAATACTGTTTCTTAACCCATGTTTAATTTCTGAGGGGGTAGAGGTGGTGATCGGAGATTACTTGTATGAGCTTCATTTTAGGGTTGAGTCTAAAATTGGTATAAATGAGTCTATTCTTACGGATATGGACAATGGGGGTATTATGAATGATGACAGAAAAGAAGATGGTAGTGCTACAAAGGGTGAAGGAAAGGATTCAGATTTAGGGATAAAGAAGAAAACAGATAATGCAAAGGGTGAATAAGTTAGTGATAAGGCTATTGACATCAATGATGCTATATGTGACATAAGAAATTTAGAAAGCTCTAGAATAAAGGAATTTTGTGTTGGTAACAACAAACAAATTGTTATTCAAGATGAAGATATAGAAACTATAATCAAGTAGATAATTCAATTTTAGAACATCTGTGTAGTGGTATTATAGAAGAGGTCATGGATATGGGAACTGATCATGATGGTGATTTTATAGTAACTTCAGACTCTAAGAAACCTCTTCTCAAAAAGGAAAGAAATGTAGAAGGGGAAGTAATTCAAAGAAAAAATAGTTTATCATAAAAGTTGTCTTTTGAAATAGTGATGGGTTTGAAGACCCTAAGAAATATAAGTTCATTTTTTATCTCACAAAAGAGCAACAACTTGATTTTACCGCTATATCAGAGACTGTTAGGAGAGAGTTTACATCTTCTGCCTTAAAAATCTATGTGCTGGAAAAGATTTTTTTATTATAAATCTCCTAGGGTAGATCTCGTGGCATGTTGTTGGGTATTGATTTAAAAAGTTTTGATATTGGTTTGATTAATGAGGGGGGTTTTTATATAAAGTTTTAGTTTTGCAATAAATTAGATAAGTTTAAATGGGCGATGGTTGTATGCAAAATGAACTTAAAGAACTGTTTCTTGCTTATTAGTTCATATGTGTAGCCATGAAAACTTACCTATTCTTAATTTTAATATTTTAAGAAACCCTAGAGAAAAAAATGCAAATTATTATGATAAATGGCCGTTCCTTTTTAATGTTGTTATTGATGGTCTTAGTTCTAGGGAATTACAAATATCGAGAAAAAAAATATACTTGGGCTAATAATCTATCGATACCTATGTATAAGAAACTCGATAGAATTTTATTATCCACATAATGGAAACAAAAATTCCCAATTTCCTTTGTGAATGCACTAAATAGAGAGATCATACTCCTTTACTATTAAATATTAATTCAGCTTTATCAAATTATAACCAACAAAGTTTCAAATTTGAACTTGGTTGGCTACTACGAGATGGCTTTTTTTATATGGTCAAGGAGGCTTGGTTAAATGCTAATCAAGAGAATAGTCCAATGGAAAGATGGTAAGCAAAAATTCATAGATTAAGATAATATTTAAGAGGTTGAGCAAAAAATGTTAGTGGGTCTTATAAAAAAAGTTGTTAATACCCTAGACAAAAAGACATAGGTGACTTTGTTGTCGCATGAGGAGTTAGAATTAAAGCAATTCATGAGTAATATGTTAGCTATATTGTTAAGAGAGGAGGAGGTTAAGTGATACCGGCGTGCTAAAGTTAAAAACCTATTGGAAGGGAATTCAAATATTAAATAGTTTCATTTAGCAGCTAATGGTAAACATAGGAAAACAAAAAATTTCCAATTACAATATGAGATCAGGTAATAAGAGGTGATGAAAAATTTAAAGATGCATATCACATATTACTACAAGGGTCTTTTCAGACCACTTGAAAACTCACATTTAACTCTAGATGAGAATAGAAGGGAAGATATTCCATATGTTTCTGAACTAGAAAATAAGGTTTTAACTGAAAATTTTATTGGGAAAAAAAGGTTAGAGAGGCAAATTTTCAAATAGAACATAATAAAACTCTGGGACTAGATGGATTTTGAAGTTTTTTAAATGTTATTAAGTCTGATTTTTTAATACCTGTTTATAGAATTCCATATTGGTTCTTTGACTTTATTCTCGCTTAATTCAGTACAATTATTTTGCCACCTAAGTGTAGGCTATGCATATTCAATAATACAGACCGATTTGCTTAATAAACATGAGTTTTAAGATTTTTATTAAGATTGCTACTAATAGAATTATTGGAGTTGCCCAAAAAGTCATAAGTCCAACTCAATCAACTTTTATATCAGGAAGGAATATTATGGAAGGTGTAGTTATTTTACATAAAATGATTCATGTGATGCATAAGAAAAATAAAGTGGGATGATTTTTAATATCAATTTTGAGAAAACATATGATAAAGTAAATTCATCTTTTGTAAAAAGTCCTGAGGATGAAAGGATAGGCTTTTCTCCTAAATGATGTCAACAGCTTGCTCCTTTAAGTTGTTGATATGTTAGCTATTATAATTAAGAGGGCTAAGGAAGATGGTCAAATATCTAGATTAATTCCACATCTTGTGAATGAGGGTTTATCTATTTTGCAATATATAGATGATACTCAGATCATGATTTAGAGGAAGCTAAGAATATGGAATTGTTATTATCAGTGTTTGAAAAGTTGTCACGTCTTAAAATTAATTTTCATAAGAGTGAATTATTCTGTTTTGGTCAAGCAAACGAATGTGAACAACAATATTCTCACATTTTTGGGTATCATATAGGAACTTTTTCAGTTAGATATTTTGGCATTCCAATGTATTTTATGAAGCTAAAAAATAATGGAGGAAAAAATTGAAAAGAAGTTGAGTAGTTGGAAAGGTAAGCATATGTCTGTGGGTGAAAGATTGGTTTTGATAAATTCTATGTTGTCAAGTTTGGTCATGTTCATGACTTAATTTTTTAAGATCTCCAAAGGGGTTCCTCAAAAAATTGATTATTATAGATCATGTTTTTTTTGGCAGGGTGATGATAAAAAAATATAGGCTGACAAGATGGGATATCATTTGCCAACCAAAAGAACAGGATGGTCTTGAGGTACATAATATAAAAATTTAGAATCAATGTTTACAAATTGTTGTTTAAGTTAATTAATAAACAAGAAGTTTGGCAAGATTTGTTGAGGAGAAAATAATTGAATAACAAGTTAATTGCCCAAGTTATGAGTAAACAAGGGGATTCCCATTTTTAATCTGGACTTTTAAAAGTCAAGAATAAATTCTTAAATTTGAGATCATGGGTAGTTAATAATGGGAAACAAGTAAGATTCTTGGAAGACAAATGATTAGAAAATTAATCTTTTCAAAATAAATATACATCTCTTTACAATATTGTTCAAAAGAGAAATGCTTCAATTACAACACTTATGAGTCTCTTCCACTTAAGGTTTTCTTTTGAAGAGCTTTGGTTTGTCAAAACTTAGTTAATGGGCATAATTTAGTTGCTTGAATGGTGCATATCTAGTTGAAGGATAAAAATGATGTGTTTAGATGGAATCTTTTTCAGAATGGTCAATTTTCGGTTCATTCAATGTACTTATGCATAATTAATAATTGTCATATTGAGAGGAATAAGTTCATATGGTAACTAAAATTGCCCATTAAAATCAAGATTTGTATGTGGTATCTTTTCAAAGGAGTAATTGTAACCAAGGATAATTTAGCAAGAAAGAATTATAATGGAAGCAAGAGATGTTGCTTTTGCATGAAAAATAAGACTGTTTCTTATTTATTCTCTGAGTATCATTTTGCTAAAAAATTTTGAGAGCAGTACATATTTCGTTTGGCCTAAGACCTTCAAATAGTATTTCTCATATATTTGGGAATTGACTTAGGAGTTTAGATGAAAAACCAAGAAACTGAGCATCTGCTTTATATTGGGTTCTATGACTTAGGAATGATATAGTTTTTGACAAATCTTTAATTAAATATTATATGTAGGTACTTTTTAGATCAACATACCGGTTTCGGTTCTGATTACAGCTATAAAAGCATAAAGAGAATAAAAAACTAAAATATACTGTATACCGAATTTTGAGGCCACATGTAGATATTCGTCAATTTCGGATGAAGATTTAGAAATAGACTCGAATATGCATAGTGTTAGTTTACCTGAATTTTACTTCATGCAGGTTGCAGGTATCTATGAAGAAAATATATTCCTTGCCACATAGTGCTCTCATTTAACGATTTGTTATTAAGTTTGTTCTATCCATACTATACTGCTGAGTTTTTCAATGTCTTCTACTCATTAGACCGAATACATTTTTGAAAAAAAGTGTGAAAATTATCCTTATAGACATAAAAAAAGGGCTGGCAACTAATTGGTCCAATTACAGGTCCTAAAAATTATAATCTTTCATGTAGCCTCCTTACAACATAAAAGTTTAGGTGACAATTTTAATTGTAATATGAAAAATCAAGATATTCATATGGCTCGTGCTTAGGAAAAGCAAGCTTGCTAAGGATAACCTGGGGTGGAAAAGCCACGAGAAATGTATGTTTCTAATAGCGCGTCAAAGTCATTGGATCATTTGTCCTCTTCTTGGCTCTTAATAAAAAGTGCTTGTGTTCTCTTTCTTCTCTTTTTGGGTTGGGGTGGGGATTAATTGTGCTATATGGATTGTAGGGGGTCATTTGTGTTATATGGATTGTTACTTTTTTTATTAAGTACACTGCTTATTACTTTTTTATTAAGTACATTGCTGCTGGTTAGGGTAGCAGCTACTTTGTGCAAGGGATTTTGGTCTCTTTTATTACTTTAAGCCATTATAATTGTGCTATTTCTTCGATAAACTTGTGAATTTTCTCAGAGTTCCTGACTAAGTATATTATAGATAGGTACCAACGAAAAATAAAGATAGAGTTGGGTTTCTATTTTTGATGTTTTATTTTCCAAATTCCTCATGCATGGGTGCAGGTGTGCAACAATTTGTATGAGTTATCATGTGGAAGAAGAAATCATTGGCAATAATTGCAACGTTTCTTGATGTTTCTATTTTTGTTATTTTCTTTTCTAGATTCTTCTTTTTTTTATTGTGAGTATTAATTGGGAATGATGGCAATCAAACACCGGCAACACGGCATCCCCTATCTTGTATTCAAGCTGCTATTTGAAGTGATCGGTTATCAATTTTCCAGTTCGGTTATCCAATTGTTCTGATTGCGGTATGGGACAATCATTATTCTAATTAACTTTTCAACGTTCTGCCATAACTTTGTTTGAATAATTGGCTGGATAGTTTAGAAAATATACGTGAAATAGTAACACACAGTTTGGAGTGATGCATACACTTAACAACCCTTTGAATCGGATAACGGGATAAGGATTATTTGCTTGGCGGTCATCACCCTCCATTGTAGGCTTTGACGGCTAAACCTTGCTCTACAGTACACTTGTACTGTAACGCTATAGTACATCCTACAGGAGTTTGCTGCTACTGTATTTTACGAGCAGTGTTTTAAGTAATATAGATCTTTGATCCAACGGTATAGCTATCTCTAGCATTCAGCTATGATATGGGGACGGAGGTAGTAGTTAGTATGGCTTTAGCAGCTATACTGTGTGTCTGTTAAAAAAAAGAGAGCCATACAGCCCATACTTCGTCCAATAAATGTAGATTTGTCAACCACCAAATGATCTGAATTCTCAATTGCTTTAGATCAACTGACTCCGGCAGAGATGACCAATGTCTCAACAGCCCATAAAGTTTTCTATCTACTCTGCCTAATAATAATGTAGACTTCTCAATTACTCCCTCCATAAAAAAATATGTGCCTTATTTCTTTAAGGTTTCTGTAAAAGAATGTAAGGCACATACATTTTCTGAAGTACTTTCTTTAGGTTGTTTATCTTTAATATCCCATACTTTTATAGTTTATAAATACATCTTACTAGAGTAGTAATACATTAACTATGGCATTTTAGTAGAAAAAACAGGCTTCCTTAGTATAATAACCTGCAAACTATATGCCTTACATTTTTATACTGATGGAATATCTTTTTAAATATAAGTTGTTTTAGACTTCTAAGCATTATTTTCATGTTTTTTTCCAATTTTGTTGTTTCCAAATAAATGCTGCCCCTCTCACAAACAAAATGACTCGTCTTTTCTGGAGTAGTATAAATGAAGAGGATGAGAGTTATTTGATTTATTTTCTTAAATCTTGTGTATTAGTCTAAATGGTATTTAGAATAATTTGAGTATATTTCTTTATATTGTTGATACACGCATTTATAAATAGCATTTATAGTCTTTTTCTACTGTCAGCGGAGGTAGGCCCTGATTAATCTCTCTGGATGATTTGGATCCGGTAACCATCAGGAAATTCCAGTCCTGGACTCCGGACTATCCTGCTTGTCCCCAGCGGTATCCACCTGAAAAATAAAAGGTGTAATTCTTTTATCTCCTTTGTCCTTGTTTGAGAGGCCCAACTTTTTCGTCCGTCACTGTGTGAATAGATTTTTTTTTTTGCTTCAAATTGTTGGACCGCCAAAGAGAAAAGCAACACCTGTATTTGGTGACAAGGAAATGGAGGAAAACAGCCAGTTGTAGCTTGCTGAAGTCTGCTCCCACGCAGAACCGTAGGCCTCCACCGAATGCCATGAAGTGTTTTGATCCACGGCTTATATCTGGTTTATCCTGCATGTTACACTCAAGCTCACTAAATATTAAGGTTTAAGTGGGATGCTTGGCAGGGGTGTTAATTAAATCTTTCATGAGTTTATTTTTTTAGTGATTTTATATTTTCTAAGAAGTAACAACAGGTACCGTATCTTCTACAGTAAAATGTAACAACTTTTGGTATCTTAGATATTAGGAGGTACCGGTTTTTACACGAAAAAATTGGTACCTGTTGGTATCTCTGAAAAATGTAAAATTTCATCTTTTTTTTCTCTAACCTATAGAAGATATATGTCTCATAAAAAAGAGAGGAAGAGTGGAAAATTAGGATTCACAAACCTTAAACCTTGAAGGGCTGAAGGTGAGAGGATCTGGATAAATATCTGGATTTAAGTGTACTGCTGGTGGACAGACCATCACTCCCCATCCTGCTGGGATTGTGTATCCTGTCACCAATGTTGGTCATTTGGGAAAAAAAACAGAGAATGGTACTTATTTATTGCTCCTATTTTTGCCATGCCGACTCATTAATTAGTAGGATTTTAAAATATGACAATAACGCTTGGTTATTGCAGTTGACAGGCTATTGTGGTTACCTTATCGAGCTGGTCTGTATTTTGGAACCGCTCAATAAATACGACCAAGTTAAAAAAATCAAGTAAAATTCAAAATTTTAGCAAACTGTTTGAATTTCACCGGTTTTCATCGTTAATTGTGGTAATTGATGAAACCGCTAAGGAGTGGTATTCGGTGACCGGTCATACGTGTAAACCTTGCTCATTAATCTGAGCTAATCTTCAGATAGCAACATGAAGATATATTGCGGTTTTGGACCCATGATCAACAGATTGTGGGGGCCTCACCTTTGAACTGTATGTCTTTAAGTGCCTTTCTGAAGATGACAGGCGCGATGTTGGCCAAACGGACCGTCTCGTTTATGACCTACAAAACAGGAGGCACGTACGCGTATGATAGTTGTAGCAATATAAGCACGTTTTGATACAAAACACATGGGGTGCTATAGGTGGTCCCAGTGCAATCAGTAGCATAACTAAAGCCAACTGGTGCACGGCAAATTATGAACCCTATCTGATTGATATTTATCGAGAAGTTTTGTGCTAGCTAGTGGGCAACCTGAGATGTGAATGCCATGGATTTGTACTCCTTCCACGTGATCCCAGAAGGCTCGCTGCCTGCCTTACGGTTCTTCAGAATCGTTTCATGCTCCACCTACATACAGACATACACGCCAAGTAGCACGCACAAACGTGTCTCAGTGCATGCTCGATTACGAGAATATATCACAGCTTAGTACGCAGTTCGAATGCGTGCATGTGAGACGCACGTAGGAGTACTTACCGTGAGCTCCTCCAGGACGAGAGGGTGGTCGGCGAGCAGCTTGACGGCCAGGGTGAGCGCCAGCGACGTTGTGTGGAAGCTCGCGAAGAGGAGCACGAACATCAGGTCGAGCGCCATTTTCTCTGTCATGACCGGATTCTCCTTCGTGATCTCTTGGATTACATAATCCAGGAAGTCGCCATGCTGCTGCGATTTTCCCCCTTGTTGCAATTTTGTTGATTGCTTCCTCTCCTCCAGAACTTGCTCTAGCACCACCATCGCGCGCCTCCGCCCCTGACAGACTCGAAACTAAGAACCATGTCTGAAACTTTGCGATGAACTAATTAGTGCAGACTTCTTGTTGATACTCGCACAGTCTCGTGACGAGATAAGTTTACCTGCATGCAAGAGTAGTAAGCTGTGCCTGGCAGATACAGCGGGAATGAGATGAGCCCTCGAACGAAGTCGAAGAAGCTCTTCCGCAAAATCTTTGACCTCGATGGCTCCAAGCCAAGCAGCTTGTTTGCAGCAAGATCAAACACCATCTGCAAGTGCACTCGAACGGAACATACAGTACAGTGAGACAGCAAAAGAAACATACAAAACACATCTGGATCAAAAAAGGCATATAGCACGTGACATACAGTCGAGACGGCTTCTTTCAGCTCGACGGCCGGCAAGGTGGACCAGGTACAGAGGGAGCTGCACACGGCGCGCTCGACGTCATGGATGATGCCTTCCTTGAGGCTTTCGGGGCCGATGTACCTGAGCACCATGTTTTTGAGGTACCTGAACATGGAGCCCTGTTGCTCCCCGACGTTGTCCCTCCCAAGGATCTCCACGAACGAGTCTGGGTACCAACTCTGGAACAGCTGCCCCTCCTGCTGGAACACCATGTGGTTGAGCTCCTCGTCCGCGGACACCACCACCGGGTGCCCCACCAGGCTGGTCTTGAATATCGGCCCATACCTAAATTTGCAGCCCAAATCAGTAAACAGAACAATAAAAACGTTCTAAAGCGGAAAAAGTATACTTGGACTCCCTACCCAAATATGATTTATACCCTCTAACCGTAAAAATTAGATATATCGGTGCAAATCAATATCCTTGGTGGTTTTAAGGGCGGTTTTTGTTGATGTAGCACCTACATGAAACGGTTTGATGGTACCTACGTGACACTAAAAGCAAAAATAAAAAATAAAAGTACCAATAGGACTTACGTGTTAATGAGACTTATACCTAGAAAAAAAATTAAAAACACGTTGCTCCATCATTATCTCCTCCACACAGGTGACAGACAAGACGAAGTACAAGGCATAATTCTAGCCATGGCTGCCCCTTCTCGCTGCTATTTCGCCTGTGCCTGTCCTTTTCCTCGAGCCATCACTATCACCGCTACTCAGCCTTATCACCGCTATTAGGAGGCGGAGGCATCCTTATGCACCCGATTGCTTCACTTCCGAGCAAACCCCCAATTAGATTTGGGCAACGGTGAGCTCAACATGTTGAAGATGGTGGTAGCAACTCGAGCTTGAGCTCGTAGTGGTGGAGATGCAAGACAATGGGGAAGGGCAGTGTAGCAGGGAGGGCACGGGAGCTAGTGGTGAGAAGGGAGGCAGAGGCAAGGATGGTCGATGCCGCTCGGCCTCCTTGGGTCAAATCCCAAAGAGGGTCTCGCCGACCAACTTCCCAGGACCTCGTGTCGCCGCCAATGCAAGCAAGCAACTTGAGCGTAAGGAGGAGGTGTGAGATGGGATGGGTGAATTTGATGATCTCTTTTACCACACTGAGCTTAATGCTGCCTCCCTTTGTCTTATGCTGCTGCTAGATTCCACCGCCTATGCCCAAGGCCATCTTCGCCGGTCGCCATGCGAGAGATAGAGAGGAAAGAGGTGGAGCAAGTGGTCGCCATGATCTCTTCTTATCAGCTGCTAGGCTTCCTCCGTCTGTCTAGACCACCTCCACAGCTACCCACGGCGGTGAAGCAACAGGAACCTAGAATTTTTTTTATTTTCCCCCCTATTTGTAATATCACTTACAAGTAGGCCTCCAAATAGCTGAATCAGTCGGTTTTCCCTACTCAACGCGTCACGTCAACTAAAACTGCACGTAAAACCATTGACGGGTCGTTTTGTAGTTAGAGGTGTTGATTTACCCTGTTTTAAGATTGAAGAGAATTTTCCTTCTAAAGCTGCAGCGACAAAAGTATAGATTGCATGCAGAATGTCCAGCCCGTGAAAGTCGTTTGGGCCTCGGGCCGGACGCAGGCGTACCTGGCCAGCCTGTGCCGGATGAATGGAGGGATGTCGAAGGAGGAGTCGGGGGTGAAGAACTGGAACGTCTCGCCGACGAGCGGGAGGCCCATGGAGCCCGGCGGGACGCGGCCGCCGTCGCAGCGAGGGCTCCTCCACCTGCGCGCCTGGTGTTGCAGCAGCAGCAGCACGAGTGCAGCTGCAGCGCCCACAAGCCCCACGTAGGCGTACATCTGCACGCGCAACGTGCTAGTGGCGGCCGGGCCTGTAATACGAGAGCGCCACCGCTAGATGCTCAGACGTATCTGCTACTACGGTTGATCTACATGTGACGTGATCGAAAGCCGGCTTCGCTCTACGATGCCTATATTAGTTAGCGAGGACAAATCGATATGTAAGGAGAAGAGGCCGCGGCTTTGACCGTGGTTTGGTGAAGCCAGCAACGTAAAGGTTGTGAAGAACTAGTGGTTGCGCTGGCACAGCCTGTTGCAGTTGGTAGGTCAGAATGCTCGATGACTGCTCCTACTTCAGGAACTGGACCGGCCTGATCGCTGGGCCCGTTAATTCTTCAAGATTCTGGCCCATCTACATAGATGCGCCCGAGATTTCAGCTTCCCAAATCAGTGTAAAGCACGGCACCGCCTACGAAATCCTTGCGCTCTCCGGGTTTCCGTGGTCATCCCTGGCGTTCCGCCGCGCAACTGGCAAGGCAAACCCGGCGTGTCTCTCTGCCCTCCGGTGGCCGCCCCCACAGGCCCGCTCGCCTGCCGATCGACGGATCACCCGCGTCGCGTAGTCAGGTAGCCTCAGAACCAAAGGCCACCTTGGTTTAGACTCGCAAATAGCTGGTACGGAGTAATTGGTGGGTCTGAACGTTGAACTATATGGTTCTGAATGTGTCAGGTGAAAGTAACTGCGGAGGATAGGCCAAGTACTCACCGACGAACGGGCACCGAAAAAGGGGTTGCTCCTCAATGCTGCGGGTGGCTTGGCTTTTTCCTTGCTTGTGCTGGGCACCAGAGCCAAGCCACCAACCGAACCAGAGAGCACAGAGGGTTTTCCGAGATCTCGTACAGCAAGCACGTGGACTCGCAGTGGCTCATCCAAATGTCAGGTTTCTTGTAGCAGATCAATGCTCGGATTCTCCTGCCTCCAATCATGTGGCTACCCTGCACGCCTTGCGTAGGGTCGTTGGGATTGCACTTACGCAGCTGGATGTCCCCAACGCAAAGCCATCCGTAGTACTCCTTCCCTCCCCAAATACAAGGTGCAAGCGAGCCTAAGATTTAAATTTTGTTCAATAAAATAAGATATTTCGTATTGCTGCTTATCACGTTAATTATTTTTTATTTAAATTTCTGTTAATTTTATCCTCAATCATCCTCTACTCTCTATATTAACGAGGGGTACTATAATTTTTTTATATTTTTATATTTTTAATTTTGTTGAAACAAGCTAAAATATCTTAAATTTAAGAAAAAGCATATTTTCTTTTCTGAGGTTAGCTTTGTCAAATACTTGAATCGATTTAGAGTGTTTTTCAAAAGGTGCAAAGGTGAGCTTTGTCAATACCTTAATCCATTTAGAGTTTTATGAATTCATCCATTTCTTCTTCCATTAACAGTTATATTGCCTGGTAAGAGGCACAGTTTTCATTCAAAAGTACATGTCCTAAAAACAGGATTATCTGACAGAAGATATTAGCACCAGAAGTACATGCTACACCAATCCCCAAAGGTAAATGCCCTAAGCTGGTCCCTTGTCAAAACATCCTGCTGCTGTCCCTTGTTAATTTTTAGGCAGTTACAAATTACTGCAATCTAATTAATCAATACCAAGTAGTACATCATACAGCATGTCCCATTCATACTTCTAGTTGAACATGACATATTACCGTATTATTTGCTCTGGTCTATAACATTACCACAAAACTACAATAGTGTTGCATCATAAACGTCAATTATTTTCCATTCATGTCCGTGACAAAGATTCTTGAATCTTAACCACTACCACTATCATCCTATATAGATCTAAGAGTGATTGGCACTGCTAGCTCAGCAGCTAGCAGTAACCACTAACCAGTAGCCTATTATATGCAGATCTAAGACTTAGAGAGGCCACTGTTGCGAGCTACTACCAGCAACCAGTAGCCTATTATATAGTACAAATCTTAGAAAAGCCACTGTTAAGAGCTCTGTTATTGCAGTGTTTGGTGAGACTAACACTTTCGCTAGCTGTAAGGTGGGACACACCACTGTTCTTCCAGAGGATAATGGGGGATATCTCAGATGAAGACTTGTGAAAGAGGAATCTCGTGTTCTTTCAAATGTCTTCATCATTTCAATACATGCACCGATCGTCCACAAGTGATTTGTTTCTTTTGCCTCTCCTGGCGGGGACCAGTGTGTTCTGTGGCCGTCGCATTGCATGCTTTGATTAACCATTAGTCCATTATTTGCGAGATCTGAAACTAGACAGCTAAGGTTATCTTCTCTATGTTACATATATGCCCTAAATCTTAACAAACTTATATATGCTAGATATACTGAGATGATGACGATATACCGAGATCTGCTTTTAAGAGAAAATCTCAGTGACATTCACAAAGATTTTTTTTTTAATTTTTGGGTACTCGTTAATAAGTAAAACATAAACATTATTGCATGGAAATGACAAAATGATGTCATAATTATGCAAATATATTTCAGATGCTGATTGAAGTGGTTAGGACTTAAAGAGTCCTTCGGTCCTTTTTCTCAACTTGGCTGACTGTCTTATTTTTGGGATGTTTTGCGTGGCTTGTATTCCACTGCCACTTCGAGCACCGACGCCGATGGAGGAAGAAAACAACGAAGGGATGTAGACGCGGAATATACTAGTACAACCGTTTTGTCTCATGCTAGGCATTGCAGTCGGTTCTACCCTTTTCTTCTGGATATTAGTGTGCCTAATGTTCAGCTACACTGTAACTAATTTTGTACTTTTGACAATTATTCACCTGAAGTTAGTGTAGACGTAGGCATGGTACATTCGGTGTGGGACACCCAATTTTCAGCTGAATCCAGAGTCAAAGGTATAGGTTAAGTTCAGCACTCCAGTAGCATGTGCGACAGTGCAAACAAACTTGAAAGCAGAGAGACAATTTGCTTGTAGCTACGTAGACATTTCATTGTAGTTTTAGTTGAGTACCCATAGAACGGTGATACTAAAGCATGATGACAAATTGACGGCGCGTGAAGTTGCTAAGAATGCTACCGAATGTAGAGCCATGCTTCTTTCAACGAGTAATGTAAGATACTCTCTCCGTTCTAAAATAAAATTATTTTTCTCTTATTTATCTTAAAATAAGTTTATTTTAAATAATATAGAGTTTATTTTAAATAATATAGAGTTTATAAAAGTAGAGGACTAAAGGATAGTTATATTAGAATTTAATAAAATAAAAGGTATTATAGTTTTTTATTAGTATATATAGGATATGTAAAAACAAAGTTTTTTTAAGATGAAGAAAGTATATCAAAACTGAAATCTACTTTAAAAAAATAATGATGAACACCATGCATTGGACAAAAAGAATGACACCATAATTATAGTTTATATTTACCCACTTGGAATACTTCGGCTTTTCTTTCTTGTCAAAAAATTTGCAGGGTTCCCTTCTCATATGCGCCCTCTTGTACACCTAAACAACGAGGGCTGAACTCCATTATATGAACTATTCCACCCAAAGAATGAAAAAGAAAAAGAAACTTCAAATCCACAAGGCAAATGGTAAGCCCGATTATGAGATTTGCCCAATATATCAATCATTCTAACACTTTATTTCACGTTATTCCTATTGATTTTCTTCCTCGAATGTCCAGTATGTCTTCACAACAAGGAGGAGCTTCTCCCGGACGAGCGGACCATCTTCGTGATCAACGATTTGGCTATTCCATTTCATCCCGTCCGTAATGCTCTTTATTTTCACCAACATATCAACATCATCTCTTATAATCACCGTACCCTCAGGCCTCAGTATTCTGTCCATTTCCAGCAGGATGTTATCCATCTCGCATCTGAAAGAGACGAAAAAAGTCAGTCCAGAACTGGGGCAAAACAGATTCTTCAAGAGTGATTGTCAACGATTCTTAGATTTGATCTCATATATACAGGCATAAAGAATGTACAGATATTATTGCATAAAGTTTTGTTGCATAGACACCACGGACAAGAACAGAAGTCACTGTTGCTGTGATGGACTGAATTTTACTGCAGCTTATTATTACCTGTCCTTGTATAGCGTGAACAGTGAATCGGCATGAATGAGGTCGTAGGTCCGAGGGTACGTGGACATGCCCTCACACCTGCAGTGAGCACGGATAGAAGTCACACACCAACAATAACATTTTCTGACTCAAAGAGTGTCGGTGCTTGCGGTAACAAGAACTCACCAGTCTTGGTAGCTTCCAATGAGCCCACGCTCATATATTACCCCAAGAGTAGTTGAATTGCCAACAGTTGGGACCATATTCATGACCCACACAGGGTCATCCATCAATGCCGCAGCGAAGCCGCCAAAGCGCGCATTCATATCAAGCAAGTTGCGGTACCGTCCTTTCTGTCCAAATTGACTTATCACGGATTTGTAGTGCCTGACTCTCTTCTTCCATAGTTTGGTGTCTTCCACGAACATCTCATCAGTGACACCATCAATGCTACCGCTGGCAATTCTGGGTGGCACTGCTGTGAGCCTCTCTGGCCATTTCTTCAACTCGCCACCAGCAATCTCTTTTATGTCACTAACCTCCGGGAGAGGAGTTATACAAGCCTTCATCTTATCATACCTACAATCAGTCACGAATATGATTTATCCTGAACCATTAACATGAGTTGACTTCAAAATTAAGATATAACTAGTATTGTAATTACCACGCAGCATCTGGATTTTTATCCAAGCAGAAGGGTGGGGACTGGATGACTTTGCGGTAGGTCTTGCAGTGAATGTGATTAGTAGGTTTCTGCCAGATGGCAATGTCACCATCCTCCTTGATCTTCTTCCAGCAAAGGCTCTTGGCCACTGACTCAATCGCTTGCTGCTCTGCGTTCAGGTCTTCCTTGGTCCTCTGCCATCCCTTCCAGTGCTTCTTCCAGTTGACTGGAGGTCCGGACAAAATCCAATACCCTCCTGGCCGCAGAATGCGATCCACCTCAATCAAGCACAGCCCATCTGCATTTCAATTCGCACATTAGTAAAGGATCAATAGAGCATCACCAACACATGATGACTTTTGGACGAAATGCTGCCATACCGTAGAGCTGCCAGGGGATAAGGCAGCGGGAGCAGTGTGCCATGTCAAAGGCACGAGCCGGATAGGTAAGCCGGTTGGACGAAAGAACGCCGATCATTGCTGGCACACCGCGTTCCAGTGCAAATTGAACCTGTGCCTCGTGAGAATCACGAGGCGCGAAGGACATGGCCAGGATGTTGCGTGACAGCAAGTAAGCGCCCCAGCTCGCCACCTGCACCAAGTAGCAGAATGCAATGTACTAGCAACCGTAACTCTATGCATCCGGTATACAAAGTCTAACTTGCCCCTATTTACAACTGAATAAAAATCCCCCCTTCCTATTGCATATCTAGCAATGTCAAAACTCTAGACATGGGATACCGTGTATATAACTTATCACATATCATATTTTATATCGAACCCAATCCTATATGCATACAGTCTATATAGCATATAAGAAAGTGTTCTCGAGAAAGAAAGAGATATATGTTCACGCCGAAAATATTTCGGGCGACCACGCCGACGCCTGAAAGGTCTGCTTAGCTCTAGCGCAGGTTGATTGGCTTCTCTCCATGGCTCGAGATACGTGCACCAGGACCCGTGAGGTTCGCTCGGCTCCGGCGCAACGGTGCAGGTACGGACATGTCAGTCAATTTACCCTTGCATTTGACAAGGAGGTGAGATGAACAGGTCAGTCGGACGATAGACCGATATGAGCTCTCGCTATCCGCTGACCACCGATAGGGTCGAGGTGGTCAGCGGCCGGATTCGGATGGCTCCTGCTATCGGCTAATCACCGATAGGTATTGGGACGCTCTTCCATCGACTGAGGAGCCGATGAAGACGTGGATATATGTTAACGAAGGACATAATGACTCTGGGTGTAGCGAAAGCGAGATCCTAATCCATCGGCCGCAGAGCCGATAGAGGCACCAAAGGGTATTCAAAGAACAGCAAAGCACGCGAGATCTCTTCTAGTTGCCGATGGAAGCTGTACCACTCGTTCATTGACTGGAAAGCCGATGAAGGTATATGCGAACTGGAAAGGAATCGTATAAAAAACACTGGCTGCAAAGCCGATGCCGCTCCGGATATGGCAGCACGAGACCTGCCGCTCACTGTGACGATGCTGCTACCACCGGATCTCGAAGATCAGACCTAATTGAGACAGTATGAGACCGAGGCTAACGGCAACGGAACGGTGGACGTCAGATCGGTTGTGCTGAAATAAGGGCGAAGCGAAACCATCGGCTAGTTGAGCCGATAAAAGGACGTCTTTTTGAAGATATGCGCGCATCAGCTGAAAGACCGATATGCTTGACATGGCGCTCGAGGGAAGTCTCTGAAGACTGGTGCGTATCGACCAAGAAACCGATACGCTGGACGTGGTGCTTAGGGTATAGATAACTCATCGGCTAACACTCTAATGAAACGTCGTACAGAGAACTATAGGCCTACAGCTCAATCTACTATCGGCAACCTCATAGGTCGAATCTAACCGATACAGCACGAGACCGATAATGACAGAGAGAACTTGATAGACCGATAAACGGATGTGATACGGTACATCCGATCTGTCTAAGAGATCGAACTTAACCGATGCAGCTTTAAACAAAGCGAGACATACCAGGATAATGACGGGACTTACCCCTTCGCCGGAGATTGAACTTAACCGATGCAGCCCCGCGTCGAGAGTAAGAACCCGTTAGTAAAAACCTAGATAAACTAGGGTGGTGATACACCGAAGTTGTATTGATCGAATGATATGTTGATTCTTTTACAGGTTTTCAGGGGGTCTATATTTATACTCTGGCATTACAGAGTCCGACGCGGTTACACCAACCATCGGATGTTATCTTCTAAAAATATAAAAGAAAAATATTTCTAAGGAAGTTAAATAAATTAACTAAATATTTCTATCTATTTAAGATACAATTTACATAGATAAAATACACTGCCGTGATTTCCACGGCTCCTACTTAGACTCAGTCTAATTTGAATAATCTTCTATTCTTAGACCAAATCATTCCTTACTTCCTACAATCGGCTTCTTTTATATAGCAATCGGACTTTTCTTTACTAAACCGATCGTCCTTCTCATCAATATATAAGTTCTATTTAGACCCGATCAAAACTACTTAAATCTCATCTATACTTGTCTACTTAGTTTTATTTACACAATAAAACAACCAAACAACCAAGGGTATAAATACAAGGCTCCTAGAGAAGAACACAAGCCATGTAGAAGCCTAAGCGAAGACAAAACATAAGCCACCTATCAAATCTCATTAAGTCAATATTGAAAAAACCCAGCTACTAGTCAACGATAACCATGTTTGATCTATATATATATATATGTTATGATAGACTTAGATTAAGGTTTTTCTTTAAAATTTATACTCAGGAGATTGATACAGTAGAGGCTAACCAGTTAAATAGGAGAATGGCTATACCTCTACACTCTAATGTATCTAAACCTGTATAAAAATCATTGCATCATTGCAACTTAGTTTATATCTTCGTATCAATTTTATCTCTATATATAAATACACTGTATATACATATAGATATTATAGTCAGTTGACAATCCATTGACAAGCTATACAACCGATTAAAATGCCGAGATCAAAATGGCAACTAGTGTCTAACGGCACAGTTTGGTCTACACGTGAAAACGCTTATGTGTGACAATGTGGTTACTGTGTAAAAAGGTACTCCATTTTTCATGTTTTCAACGACATTACTGCACAGTGTACACACGTACTGTACACAACAGAACCTCCTATCTGCAGCCCACTTGGTGTATTTGATCAAAGACTGCAATTGCGAATGTCGATCTTGACATGCTAGCTCTAGTCCCATGAACAGTGCCTCATTTCAGTCTCTCCAACGAAACGATATGCTACTGTACTCTACAGTCTGTCCTGCCTAATCACAGAATGAAAACGAACAAATGCCCCTCTGGATCGGAGCAGAAGCTCGTTCCAGGGTCAGACCCGTTTGCCCACCTAGAGAAAGGCCCAGACTTCGGTCGTGCGGGACTGGAAACTACCGACACGCGCAATACAAATCTCATTCCGGCGTCGCCGAGATCTCCGCCTCATGTTCTAGTGCATCTAGTACAAACTAAAAACTCACCCCAAATTTTGCCAAGAAAGACTACTTAAAATCGAGTTAATTGTGCGCATGTCATTTATCGTACGCAAATGGAACAGGGTTGGTTTATGTATGAAGTGACCTACCCCACAACCGGTGTCGAGGGCGGTGCGGATGGACCCATCGTGGAGGGGGATGATCTTGCCGATGTCGTCGATGTACGCGCCGGCGCCGTGGGGGAACATGGTACCGCCGCCAGGGAACCGGAACTTGTCACCGTCGACGCGGATCCAGTTCTGCACCGCCTTCTCGACGGTGAGCTCCTTGTGCGGCACGTTGGCGAACCACGCTACGTCGCGGCTCGTCGGCCACGGGAACGGGTTGCGGTACCCCTTGGGCGCTGGCACGAGGCACCGAAGCCGCTCCCTCTCCAACGGGCAGTGCCGCTCCCGGTACACGAGCCGGTCCCGCGGGAACCGCAGCGAGCGCTCGACGTCCTCGCACGGCGTGTACTCGGAAAACTTGGCCGGGCACGCCTCGTACGACTGGTGCACCTGCCCGGACGCCACCTCCATCCCCTCCGCGGTATGGTGCGCGGCGAAGTCGAGCGGCGAGGATGACGGGGAGCCGACGCCGCCCAGGACCGTCGGGGTGGGGGAGACGCAGGAGACGGATGCGGTGGTGGCGATGGAGACGGACGAAGCGACGCCGCCTGCCGGAGCGGCGGAGAAGCCGCCGTGGTGCCAGATGCCGAGGAGGTACGACACCGTGCAGAGCATCGCGACGGCCGCGAGGTGGAGCAGAGACGGGCGGCGGCCGCCAGCGGACGGTAGGTGCAGCTTCGTGGCGGTCGCGCCCACCGCCATGGCTGGCGGCTCTACTGCTGTCGCTGCCACTGCGCGCTCTCCCCTCTCCTCTCGCGTCTACTGGGACTGGGGCGTTTCGCCTTTCTGCACCACTGCTCCCCTGCTCGCTGCTTAAAGCGCTCGGCTCGAAGGATTGGGCCGTGGGGATTGATTGATTAGGTGGAGGTGAAGACAGGGGGGGTGGGGGGAGGCCGAGGGGGCCGTGAAAGGGAGCCGCACATGCACTCGGTCTTGATTTAATCGCGCAAGACGAGGAGCGTTTATTACACCGGAGCGGCTGGTTTACTCTGGGGTGGGAACACTACTACACCACCCTACAGCCTGCCACGCTGAATGCGTCTGGCCAGCGGGCTGCTGGTCGCTGGCGCGTGTGCTGTGTATATCGCGGCGCGGCACCAGTTTCAGTAAGCATTAACTCAGCGGAGTTACTGTGTATTTTCTGTTGATATGATTTGGTTGGCGCTATTAATCTGAGGGCCTGATTCCACGCTGTTTATTCTGGACCTTTGATCTACAGAAAACGCACAGTTTGATTATGATGAGTAGATTTTCATCCATTAACAGCCATCTGAAGAGAAGGCGGAAATAACTATAGTTCATCACTGAACAGTGTATCCCGAGAATATTGAGCAATGTTTAGACGATTATCGTATATATAATCTTTTCCCGTTATATCTGGACAACATACAGACAATCTATACAGCGGTGGTCTATTTAGATACTATCTCAAATAGATTTGAATAACTAAGAAAAAATTATTATACTCTCTCGAACTATTTTCATTGTACTGCTTAACATCTAAACTATTTTAACTTATTTTATATCCTGAATTATTAAAACAGTTTACTTATGACGGTTTGTCACGTCCACCCTAAAAGATGCACTATTGGAGATTGGCGTTAACTGAATTCTATGTAACACGAAAACGGTACTGAACTTATAACATAATGATCAACTAAGATATATCATTATAACTTAAAAAATAATTTAGATAAATTATATCTACACATCTTTAGAACCACTTGTGGAGTGTAACTGACAAGCGAAGGAGCAGCAAAACCTAGCACAACCAAAACTCAATCCACAAACAACGGTTTAGGACTAGAAAATAAAACATAATATTTAGCTTCATCTTCTTAGAGGAGAGAAAAACAATAGTGGTACTCAATAAGTCACTAGGGAAAATAAAGTATATAGACTTCAAAGCCAAGTTGGGATTTATTTCGTAAATTTTTTCAAAAATGCTACGTGTGGATTGTTTATCCTATGCTCGAAAAGAGCCTCCCACTTCGATCCTATCCGTGAATTGCTTTGCAAAAACTCAAGTGGATGAATCAAGTTTTAGTTAATTAAATCTAATAGTAGAGTCTACTCCTACACGAGTTATCGGACCACGATACCGGTCTTAAGTTATCTGTCATCAGGCAGCTTTTAACTCATTCCTTCTTTATTAACTTCTTTTCATTTTAATAATCACTCGGCAATAGCCCACCTCATATTTCACACTCTTTGGCTTCTCAAGCCATCCATGATTTCAACCTTAAACGTACACTACTTTCACTCAAAATGCTTAGTCTATGATACCAATCGACATCTTGGTCCACATAGATCCATTTCAGACCACGTGTTCGCGGGCATAGGGAAGATCGGACCGGGTGGAAAGGCGGGCCGAGAGGGAGCACGAACATGAGCCGATGGAGGTTCAATACGATAGTGCACGGACACGTCGAGACCTGAGAGTTTTACTTGGCTACAATACAGGTCCTTTGGCTCGTTGGGGTGAACTCCCAATGGTCTTGCCGAGCGTGTCAAAGGATATGTTCAATCTGAATGATGAAAGTCTAATGGAATCGCACCCAAACACATCGAAGCCTAGGAGGCCTGTTTAGCTCTAGTATAGGTCGTTTAGTTTTGAGATGTCTTCATTGGGTTGTTAGAGTTGTGGTCATGCCAGTCAATTTGACTTCTAATGGACAAGGAAAACAGAGAGTTAGATAATCGAGCCAATCGACCGATATGTACTCCTTCTATTGGCTAGTTGCCGATAGGATTAGGATAGCCATCAGCTGAGTCCAATGCACTCCTATTATTGGCTGGTTGCCGATAGCAATTGTAGCACTCATATATCGACTAGAAAGCCGATGACGGTATAGGCGAATGCCAAGAAATAAGATAAAAGACTTATCGACTGTAAAGTCGATGACGCTTCAAACAGAGTACGTGATGAATAGTAGAGAGCGAGACCCGATCTCCCAAAGGTATCAGATCTAACAACCACCGTGACTGTACCATTAAAGCCAGTCTCAATAGATCAGACCAAACCGAGATAGTATGAGACTAAGGCTAATGACATCAAGACTACGAGAACTAGATCGGACATAACAATGGAGGGACCGGGTGAACCCATTCTCTACTATCGGCTATGGGTCCGATACAGGCATATAAGTAAACTTATCGGCTAACTGAGTCGATGGGAAAACAAAACTCACTAACAGAATCAGATCGATCGCTAGCCGATAATCGCTGGGCAATATATGTATATCAGCCGATACACTAAACATGAGGTTCTATGTATGGATAACTCATCAGCTAGCCGTTCTAACGAAACATCCAAGTAAAGACCTATCGGCTTATGACTCAATCCGCTACTAGCAGTTTAGTAGGTTAGACCTAACCGATATAGCACGAGACCGATGACGACAGAAGAGCATGATAAACCGATAGAAACCATGTGAACATGGTGTGGTGTATCCGATCGGACTAAGAGATTGGACCTAACTAATGTAGCCTTAGGCAGAGCAAATATATCAGGATAGTGACAAGACTTACCCCTTCGCTGGAGATCAGACTTAACCGATGCAGTCCCACATCGAGAGCCAGAACTTATCGGTAAAAATCTACATAAACTAGGGTGGCAATGTGCCGAGATTGAATTGATCTGTGATGGATGATTTACAAGGTTCTATGGGTCTATATTTATACCCTGGAGTTACAAGAGTCTAATATGGTTACAAACAATCTTCGAACATTATTTCCTGAACACAAAAAGAAACTCTCTCTAAAAAGTTTAACCAAACTAATTAAATTTGGCTATTTTATAAGATATATTCTATAAAGATACAAATACTCTGTTATGGCTTTTATGGCTCCTACTCAGACCCGATCTATCTAGATAATCTTCTAATTTTGATTGAACCAAATCCTTCCTCATCCATCCAATCAGCTTTTTCCTTGTATCAATTAGCTTTCTTCTATAAGCCGATCGGCTCTCCGATCTTGTTTGCGGGTCTTACCAAATGTTAGTGTTAACACTACGCAATGGTCATCCATTAGCCTTCATAGATGGTTCTAGTATAGGTTCCTCATCCCACAAACCAATATTTGCAAAGCTCGTGCAAATAAATCTACGTAAGAGTAATCACCTTACATTCGCCCTTTATCGTGGGCATGGTTGTTCAAACAATTTGGTAACCTTTATAAATGGTGCACGTTTTACCCACAAGATGCGAGCTTACTCCCTCATTGGCTAAGCGAGGAAGATTCGTGACAAGGCCTTTCTAAAGACAACTAAGGATACCTCATGTCACATAGAAGGGTCCTCTCCAAACTGAGCATCAGGTAAACCTCGGATCTCTTCTACCCAGAAATCCAAAATGTCTCCATTCAATCGTGCCCAACACATTCAATTTCAATTTGCACCTAGCGCATCATATCAATCCACATCTACTTATCATAGCATACTCCAACTATAGCCAAACAAGACATCTTTGATCAATTAATTACTTAGATAGAGGTGTCCTATACCACTCATGTGGTTGTAGTGTGAGATGCTCGGATAAAATTTTCTAAGGAATCGATACTTATATGCGAATACATATCACCACAACAAAGGTGATTACTTTGCATTGTGGGTTTTCACACGCAAGTTTTATTTCACAAACATATCGATAGTGCTTATTAGGTTTTCAAAGGTTTCGTAAAACCATTTTCCCATTTCAACAAACAAGGAAAAGTGAGTAGGACCGTCAACACCTATGCTCGAGGGCACAGTTGCTGAGTTAACACAAGGGTGGAATGACAAGGTATAGGAATATCAATATCTTATAGGTATAATGCAGCTATTGGGTAGTTCCTTTGGTTTGTTGCGCAAATTAAGGCCGATCAAATTAATGCGCACACTAGCAATATACCTTTTCAAATGAAACATTATAAAAACTATGAGCAATATGATAATATGATTACAAGGTCACTTGCCTTAGTATTCGTCTTTGAAATCTTCAAAATTCTACGTCCAAAATAATTTCCATCCTATCTTCGTCTTCTAAATCTTCAAAATTTCACGTTCGAAATAATTTCCATCGACATCGACTACACTAAAAATAGGAAAAATCACACAAAACCCTAAAAAGAATAATACTATTATTAATAACTATTAGTGACACTGAATAGATCTCAATTTTAAAATAATTTGGAGACTTTTAAAGTTTAAGACATTTTCTAGAGAAGTATTAAATGATTTTTAGAAAAAAATATTTTTCATAACAGAGACGGGCGAGTGGGACCGAGTGGTTCTATGGAGGGAGGAAAAGTAGACTTTATCTATGGAGTAGAAGAGAAGGGTTGTTGGGCTTTGGCCTGTTGAAGTGGCCCATAGGCCTTGGCCCAACAGATAGATAGCGAGAGTGAGGGCGGCTTGGCTGGCTCGGATATGTGTGCTTTGTGGGTTGTTGTGGCTAGCCTAATTGTTGGTGGCCTAGCCTAAGAGAGGTCGTTGTGAGGGCACGAGAGTGCCCCGTGGCTGCTAACATGGCCACCACATGGGATGCCACATTGGCATGAACCAAGGAAGTTGGCCTCAGGCGAGATCGATGTCTGACGGTGGCCGATGTCGAACCAACAAATGGTGGCGAACCACGGGGATTGGAGGCCACCGAAACAATGAGTAAAGGAAGTAGAGAAGTTTGTGTAGCTTGGATTAGGGCTAGGGGTATGTGAGCTGGTCGACGACAAGTGACGGAGGAGCCTGAGTTTGGCAGCATCATTTTACTGCCGACAACCATACGAGCAATGGAAGGGCTAGCTTGGGGATAGGTTCAAAAGCGGCACTTTGGAAAGGAGCAGAAGGAGGAAGGAGTGAGGAATACGAGCTCATCGAGAAGGCGAATTTCACCAGTAGCCGAGATGCTTGATCTTGGCATGGCGAGGGAAAGCAAAGCGGTGCAACCGTGATGGGGAGAAAAAAAGGTAAGGGTTGGTGTCTATTTGTAGGCATGGGGTAGCGCAAAGCGATAAGGAATAGATAGTACAATAGTTGTGATATTTTTCTCATGGACATGAAGCAGGTGTGGTGAGCGCGCTGCAGAGAATAGGATGGCAGTGATGGAGGACTGGACAGCAGATCAAATGACAAGGAAGCAAGGGTGATTGGACGCAGAAGGGACGTGGAGGGGGAGAGATATTTTTGGCATATGGATGACTTTTGCTTGGCGTCATTTTGTCGAGCATGTGGAGCGTGTGCTGATGAGGTTGGAATGATGAGGACAACCGTGCTGACACTAGCATGCTCGCACGTGCTAGGAAGTGAGTGGCTAACATGTAGGCCCGATTGAGGGGATTAAGCAGTGGAAGGGCACGTGGACTGCTTTATGTGGCCACATGTAGAGTGTTCACAAGTGGGCCTTGGGCCATTGTAGTGGCACGTGGGTGGAGTGAAGGAGATAGGAGGTAGATGGGCTATCAGAATGGACCGTGCGGGGAAGTAGAAAGTGGTCGAGTGGCTCGCTTAGAGCCATAGCAAGAGAAGGGGATGCAAAGAAGGCCAAGCAGGCCATGGGAAAAGAAAAGGATAGAGGCGATCCAAATGAACATTTGTCTCTAGTATTTTTTACGGAATTGATTTGAGGGTATTTGGAAGATTTGAAATAGGTATTTGAACTTAAATTTTATTTTTGAGTTTGCAAAAATTAAGGAGTTCAATCAAAAAGGGTTTTGGCTGGATTTTGAATATTTTGCAACAAGGGTTGATTTTTGGGAGGAATTTTGGGAATAATTGAAAAGGAAAAGAAAGGCGTTTAAAGGAGATTTTAAATTCAAAATATAAAAATTGGGACATGGGATTAAAAAATGGGATTTTTGGTAGACTAAAATTTGTTTGAGAGGATTTAGAATGTGGATTAGATATTTGAACTCAAATTAAATATTTGAGCTCACCAAAATACGAGAACCTTTGGATTGAAACTAGGACAATTTTGTTATGGATTTGAATTTTAAAATAAAATTTGAAGAGATTTGAGGAAAGGAGTGGAGAGAGATTCTCAAAGATATTTTGAATTCTAAACCAAGTACTTAGAGGATAGATTTGTGGTTGATTTGGAATTATAAGGAGAGGAAGAATTTATTCAAAAGGATTTTGTGAGAGATATTTGAATTATAAAGATCGAGTTTTGGGATTTTAGAATCGGAATTTTTAGGATTTAATGGAAGGATTTAATTGAGATATTGTCACTTAGGTTCTTAATCTACAGAAACAATTTTGAAAGTAGGTTTTTTATTAGAATATTTTTAACTGCATGAAAACTATGGCATTACACATTTCTTTTCTTATATATATACATATATAAGTTGTATTTTGAATTAAAATTTGATAGGATTAATATATACATTATAACCTACCTCTTAAATTCTTTTATAATTTATTGTCACTTGGAAGCACCTATGATTTAGTTTAAATAAATATTCATGAAAAAATTTTAAAAAGTTTTGAATTTTGATAACGGTGGCTTAAAAAATTCCAACTTAAAATACAACTTGTATAAAGAGAAAATAAATAAATAAATAGATAAATAAGACAAAAAATAATTTAGAGTTAAGTGTCCAACGAAACAATTCGAGGGAATTAAATGGACTTTTTTCAATAACCTATTGATTTGATCTGATAAATAACATGTGCATTGATATAGATAGCATGACTGCTAGATCGTCGGTTATTAAACCGACCACAATCTTCTCTCTTCTCATTCTCTTTTCTTTGCATAAAAAAAATATGCAAGACATCTTCATGCCCTAAGATTGCTTTTTAAACAAAATTTTAAAACAAATGAAGCCATCAAAAGAGCTGGTGATATATTAATAATAACTCATACATGTTTGTGTGTTGTAATAGGTCCATATGATTAAAAATGGGTCGGAAGCGTGGCTGGAGCATAAAACACTAATCCAACTAGTTTTTTCGTTAACAATAATTTTTGGCTTTCTTAGGGAAGACAACCTGCGCTTCATGAGACCTGAGAAGAAGTAAACGGATGACTCGGTTTTAAGTATTTGAGAGATAGACAATGTACATTTATTTACAAAAGATTAACTTGGGGCCAATCAGCTGAGACACTAAGAAATTTAATTCGACCATGTTTCCTATCGACTAAACAACCACCATAGCTTGTCCTGATTTGTAATAATATTTTTCCCTTCCTATTCTACCGTAAATTTGGTAGTGTGAATTTTCATAGGGTAAAGAATAAACGAAACCTATAATTATTGTTTTGTAGTAGAGGTTTCGGATTGCGTGGAACATGAGCAGAAGCTAAGCTTTTTGATAAAGTATTATGCTCCTACCCAAATCCATTTTTCTCTGCCTAGTAACTTCTAGTACAAACAATCTTACAAGGACAATCATCCCAAACATATGTACAGTTGTTCCGAGCATGCGAAAGCTGAATGTTGGTCTCTCAGTTAGTCAGGGCGAATATTATTATAGTACAGTATATTATAATACTAATACAAGTAGAGAATTAAAAAACATAAAATAACAATTATTTGATTGGACAAAAAATATAGAAATTTAAAGAGAGAGATAGACTCAAAGAAAATTTTTCATAGATTAGATCTCATATTAAATTTCCTCTAAAAACTTGCATAGAATAAGATATTATATGAAAATTTTATAGAATTCAATACGATCGTTTTAAAGAACCAAATAGAAAAAATACTATAAGATTATGTTATAAAATTTTTAAGTTTTTCCTTCATATAAAGAGGGTCTAAAATAGCTATGATCTAAAAATTACTATATTAATTACAGAAAATAAAATCTACGCATGTTTTCACGTAAGCTCCCCTCTGTTTGTCGTGGGAAGATAAGTCTGGGCCCACGCCATCCAGGACTCATACGGTGCACGGGTGGACAACTTGCAACCGACCTACCAGACTCGCACGAGCGCGGTGCAACCTAGATCAACCTCGAACCAGACAGCGCGCGGCGGGTCACGCTGACGCGTGGGCCAGGCCAAAGGTGGAGGAAACAGGGAACCTGCACCAGCAAAGTATACCGCAACCCCCAAGTCCCCAACCCCTGGCTGTTCTCGTGGCCACCATGGTCGACGGTGAATGGATCCTGTCATCCCGGCCGGCGCAGTAAACGCCATGCTGTTTGCAGCGCACACATGCGGTGCGACGTCGCTACCACCCTGCTGTTTTATTCACCCCGGCCGTGCGCTACAGTTGATGTTTAGGGGTACAGCCAACTAGCTCGCCGAGTACACCGTCTTTTGACTTGGACCTGACGCATCTGTTACTGCTATAGTGTCTAGTGTTACACTGGTACGACCGCCTCCATCCCGTAGCAGTAGCTACCCAGTGCGACAGGGTACTGTAGCGGCTAGTGGTACCGTGCCAGCTACAGTCAGCAAAGGCTGCAGAAGCCCCTTCTTGACCGCTTGATGAGTTGAAAACCGAGTACGTAACCTGTTCATTACTGTCAGCCAGCTGGCGTACCTTGTCCCTCGCTGAATCATCGCAGCATGGTGGCGGCGAGGCTCTTATCCTTGACGACTTGACGAATGCATGATCTAATCCGGCCGAAAATTCATATTAGGTGAGCTTCTTGTCGTCACAACAGGATAAACGGCCAAGTTGGGAGTTGAGTACTGCAACTTAACAATGCTAGTCGGCGGGCTTAATGTAAGCTGCTCCAGTCATCATCTGTCCGAGAATTTTACGGACGGTACCTTTGTGTGAGACTGAACCAACCTACAGAATGGACTTAGGAGGTGACGCGCGCGCATCCAGTCAAAGAACCGAACTGTATAAATTTTGCCCATCAACATATTATTATTTTCCTCTCTTTCTAGATTTAAGCTAGGCAATGAAGCATTGTGCGCTTTTCAAGTGTATAGTACAACTAGGATATACTTCTATAATTTAAATTTATCTTAAAATACAACTATTTCTCTATCCACATAAACATCTCAATCAATCATAATATTCTTCTATTTAATTTATCTATTTACTTTTTCTCTCCCAATCAACCATAACCATTCTCTACCTCTATCATTAATTTCTTTAAAAAATAATATAAGGCTCTATTTTGAAATGGGATAGTACTTTTATAAATAAAAGAGGAACATATATTCGACTTCTTTTTGAGGACATAAACCAGCCTAACCCATACTCTAGGACGGAATCGGCAGCATGCACATATGGAGTGTGGTGGACATAGTATTTTTTGACTTGTGGGCTGTTAACCGTATTAAGAGTACTTAATAGTCGTTGGTCCATCGCCCAAGCGGATCCAGTTGATCACTTGATTACTCTTCTGCTCTGATAAGGATGCCATGTGTCTGACAGTAGTTTTCTAGTACGGGGTACCAGGAAAACTCTGCTTGGGGTACTATAATCGGATTAGTGTTCGGGAGCACATGGGTTGGCCAGGTTGGTCTGCGGCACCCACCAGCCCAAATCAGTATAATACCAGTACGACTCAGTTCTTGGATCTGGAGAATTTTCTTCACTCGAAGATGGTAGCAGAGGACACTGTGCACTGTTACTTCAGAACTCCGGCATCCCGCAGTACCAGTGTACCGCTGCAGTACTGTAGCTCTAGCGCTGCTAGTATGGGGCAACTCAGCCAACGGCCATGACAACTTTCCACTCGAAAAAGGCGATGAAACTAGCCCGCATGCCAAAGCACGCACGTGGTTCTTAGCCCTAAAACAGAGTAATACTGGTTTATTTTAGTGGCTCCTTTTCGAAGCAAACCGACGGCCTCTCTCGTGCTTTTTGCTGCTTGTGCAAAGTGTAAGTTACTAGTACTAGAAGCCCCCTCTCCCCGCTCTCTGAGTCTCTGTTTCTGTAATGAGAATATAAAATGGCATAAATCGTTGTGTCGTCCACGATCGATGGCACGACTGAACCAAGTTGTTACGAAGACTGAGGCACATGCCAAATACAACGGTCTAATCTAAGCATCATCAGATGGAGATGGAAAACTTGGTCCAAGACGTAGTGAGTCGGGCTGCCCCAGAATATGCAACCAATCACCATACGCTGGCTATCGCCTCCGATCGATGCATCTAATAAAGTGTTCATAGTAATGTACAGGAAGGTCAGCACAGTTGCACAGCTTGCGAAGTACAGAAGACACCTGCGAGATGCAGTATCGGCTTCGAGACGAGCCGTGCCCGTGCGTGGCAGCGTGCATGAACGCCGCCTGTTTCACGCAGCAGCTAGCTAGCGATCTACTACAGCGGATAAGGCAGGGCTCCGGAGAGAGAACGATCTAACCGCGGTCGCTGTGCAAACCACATCCGGGCACCGCCATGCTGCCCTCGTCCGAAGTTTTCTACCGAACGATGGGATCTATCGTTCGAGTACCTACCGGTCTGCTACTCGACGTGTGTGTTGTACTGTTGTGCCGTGGTGCATGGAGTAGATGATGGCATCAATCCAGGGGAGACGGAGACAAGCAAATGCTTCCCGTGCAGGACGGAACGAAGCTTCAGTGCCCGGCAAAGAACAGAACATCTAAAGTTTTGGACATGGGAATATTATTACCTTGGACTTCGGTTTATCCATATGCGCTGCAACGGTTGATCATGTTCTGATCGTTGCAGCATTAAAGCCGTAGCTGTTCTGGCTGTAACAATCGATCTACAGCGTCCACCGCCCTGTCCGATGGACGGAGATTGCCTAAAAGCAAGCCATATTACAGTCTTCTCCTTTCTTAGCCAATGATGATACAGATATCTGTTTGTTCACATTAATATAATTTGCTGAGATCAATAGAGCTGCCATTATTAAAAAAGATATCTGTTTGGTCAGTTTGGTGTCAAACAGAATGGGTGACTAGAAACAGAAGAAGAAAGCAGTGAATGTGAAATTCAAAATTGGGTCTGCACTCTGGATGGGCCTTTAAATTTGTTTAGACTAAAGGCCAGATGGTCCTTCAAATTCAAAAGGAGGCTTTAGCCTTGCTTGGCGTTAAGAGTGACTTGCGATTACAAGACGGGCCTAGAAGGCCCACTAATTATTAGTTGTTTTGGAAGGACGATATCTACTGGACAAATGACATAGTACGTCAATTTTTTTATTTATATATTTTTTTATTAAAATATTAAAAAATATATTTTTTAAAAAACCACATATCTATACTCAACACAGTTTTTTTTAAAAAACGTATAACTAGAGAGTTACAAATATAATATGATAAACACTTGTTATTACACGTTAATGATGAGACGATGAGGGTTAGAAAATTTACAGGCGACTCGTTTACTGCTTTATCTAAAAATATTTTTTTTCTAGAATAGGGTTGCTTATAAAATGGGCGTACGAGAGAGGAGAGGGCATGCTTTTTTGCAAGCTTATAATTCTCTAATTGAGCATTTTTTTCTCAAGGGACCAATTATAAAATTATCAGTTAGAAGAGGAGAGAATTTGGTAATTTTACAGACAACTTTCTTAATATCATTTGATAGGCTCCGCCTGTAAAATCGAGAGGCCACCTGTGAAATGGGAGAAGGCGTTATGGGGATTATCTATAAAATTATCAGGCCTCCTTCCACAGATAGGCCTAGCAATTTTACAGGCGATCTACTAGAAAGAAAACAAACATCCAACCATGAAGCTATAAGCGAGCCATTTATAAAAACGGCAGGCTTCCTCATCTTCTCGTATGCTCATTTTATAGGTGTCTTATTGCTATGGAAAAAAACACCTTTAGATAAGGTGACAATAGTCTTCACTGCTTCATTGTTAGCATATTATCACATTAGATTTTTAGCGACTGGTTGAAGTTTTTTTAAAAAAACACTGAAAGCTTTGGAGATATAGATATATTGATTTTTTTAAAAAATATATATTTTTAAATATTTTAATAAAAAAACTTAGTACGTATATATATAGATTTCATTGTTGCAGCATGGAACGAACTGATCCACAGCTTAAATCGATTCAAAATTGTCGTGAACCGTCCGTTCCAAATTCCAATACGCCGCCGCCATGGTGGCGGCGGCAACGAACTGGCCGCGCAAGACCGCAAGACGTGCTCACGTCATCACGTCGCCTCCGCTCGGCAGATGATCGCACGCGGCCGACGCCTGACGGCACCTCCTAGACTCTGACGAATGGACCCTCCAGCTAGTCATCACCACGGGCCCCGCGAGCCAGCCCCACAGGACGGCACGCCACCACGCCCGGCCGGGGTCGCGGTGGACTCGGTCCACCAAGACCACAGATACAGCCGCCGCCGGCGCACACAACACCGGAGCCCGGAGACGGGATGGGATCAAGGAAAGGAAAGGAAAGGAAAGGAAAGACCCACTTGTGAGCAAAGCGACGCACGCGAAGCTGTGGACTGTATCCGCCACGACTCCACCTCACTCGTCGGCTCGTCGCAGCTCGAGAGTTCTCCCAAATCTCCCCCGATCCGTGCGGAGATCCTCGCGCGTCCGAGGTGAGCATCCACCCCCAGTTTCTAAGCCCTCGCAGATTCGCTGGTTCAACTAAGTTTTTGCGCACGAAATGTTCTCTCTTCTTCGTAGGTGAGCTTCCAGTCCCAGTTTTAAGTTCTTGCAGATTTGCCGGTTCAGTTAGGTTTGCGCTTGAAATGTTCGTGCCGGGGGAGTAGAATGGGTGTCGGGTGCTTGATCTGTGGCTCATGAGGGTTTGTAGTTTTATTGTGGCCATCGAATAATATGACTGACTTGTTAGGTGAGCATGGAGGTGATGCATGATAGTACTGGGAAGAAGGAAGTGGTTGTCTGTTATATGAACGCCCCTCTACCGTACGTAATCGAGGAGAATTATGGGGGATGCTTATTTGAAGACGATCTTGATCTTGCGCAGGTTCTCCAAGACCAGGTTGGGCGTGATGATCTGCTTCCTTTTTTTTATTGTTCCTATGCTGCTGATCTTTTTTCTGCTGTTGTCCTTATTGTTCATGAGAACTTAACCTAATGTGTTCCAATGTGCGTTTCGACAGTACAACGTACAATGCTATAGTATTTTTGGCTCTCATCGTGCCATGATATTGTGTAAATAATAGCCTTTTGCTGACACTTGTGTTGCAAAACTGCGAGCTCCTCTCTCATTGTTTTTTATGCGGTGCTAATTACCATTATTGACCAAATACCTGTACTTGTTATTTGTCTTAAGTTTTTAAGTAGGATCATGATGTTCTATTTTGTAGTACTTTTAGATCACTGGACCACTGGGTTGTATATATATAGATCCGATCTTCTTGTATATATTCGGGGTTTTATTCTCACTGTACATATTTCTATATGGTATCAGAGTAAGTCTTAGACATCCCTGGCGCGCTAACTTTCTTCCACCGGCGAGCTGACCTTTTCCTCCTCGTCGTCGACGTTTCTTCTCGTCGCCGACCTTCTTCCCGATACTTTCCTTGCTCTCTCGTCTCCGTTTCTTTCTTCTCTTCGTCTTTCCCGCAGACACTTCCTTTTCTCCGTTCCACCTCCGCGCGACAAGGTGACGATCTCCATTCGCCTCCTTGTCTCGCCTCGCACCCGTCTCCGTCCTTCTTCTTGCTTCGTGCATCCTTTCTCCTTTGACGCCGGCGCACCTTTGCACTCGTTGTTTTCATCGACTGAACTCGTCCGCCCTCCCATCGGCTGGACTTGTCCACCCTCCATTGGCTGGAACTCTCCCTCGGTTCCCGCTTTTTCGACATGCTCAACGGCTCTCGGACGCAAACCTTCTTCCGTCACGTCCGAGCCAATCTGGCGTGTCCACGTGTCCACGGACACGAATCCCTGCCTTCCGAACGCGAACATCTTCTCTTCGCGTCTGGCCCCTCTCCGCCTTTTTCTCGTCCGCTCCACTCCTTGGTCTCCACGAGACCACGGACGTGAATCTTCCCTTCACGGACATGAATCCTCGTACGTCCGTGACCCAACCACTTTCTGACCTGCCTACTCTGCCACCACCTTTTCCTCACCTACTCCGCTACCTACTCCACATCGACCAACTACTTCCCATCGGTTGGCCGACCCACTCTCTATCGGCTTCTCATCTCTTTGATTGGCCGATCTTTCCTCTCATCGGCTTTCTCCCATCAGCTTCTTCCTCCCATTGGCTACTTGTCCATGTTCTTCTCTCGTCATGGCCACCGAGTCCGTCCTCAACTCCGGCACTCTTCCAGTCACCGAGTCTACCCCGGCTCTTGATGCCCCAGACCACACTTCGGGCACCACCTCGCTGATCTTCTCCCTCCTACACTGCTGTGAACGTGAAATCTCACGTTCCTATCTCTCTTGACTTTAACGCCAACTATTACAAGTAGGTTTTCTTCTTCAAATCCCTCTGTGGAAAGTTCGGCCTACGGTCACATATCGATGGCTCCGCTCCACCTCGCCCCGATGACCCCCAGTTCGACATCGCCGAGTGCTACGTGCGCAGCTGGCTGCTCCGCTCGGTCGACGACTGTTCTCAACCTTGCCATGGACGATATCGACCCCACCGCCCGGGATCTTTGGGTGACCATCGAGCGGATCTTCCTCACGAACAAGCAGCCCCGCGCCATCTTCCTCCTGAACGAGTTCTATTCCATGGTACAAGGAGACTCTTCTGTCTCTTCGTACCGCTAGCGCCTTAAGTTCAAGGTTGCTGCTCTCCGAGATGTCGGCCTGTGGCCGACTCTCAACTCGTTCTCGCCCTTCTGCGAGGCCTCAACCCCCGCTTCTCAAACACCGCCGATGACATCGCCAACGCCACACCCGTTCCATCATTTGTCCGGGCCCATGACATGTTAGTTCTTAAAGAACTCCGTTTGGCCAACGATGAGAAGACAGTGGCCCATACCGCTCTCCTCGTCGCAGCTGATAATGGCTGCCGAGCATCCTGCGCTGCCGCTACCTCTCGCAGCTCTGGCGGCCATGGCTCCAACCATGGCAACACAGCCCGCACCGAAAAAGGCAAGGGCAAAGGCAAAGGCAGGAACTGGCAGGGTCTGATGCAATTACGACCTGTCTCAGTCACTGCCCAACCTGTCGGTCCCACGGGTCCATGGCTCTGCTACAACCCCTAGGCACCCTAGCCCCAGCCATGCAGCCCCATCGGATGGCAAACAGGGGTTCTCGGCGCCCATCCTCAGGCTCACCTGGCATCGGCTCCCATTCTGCCGCCTCAGCCGATGCTACCGACACCATCCACCCAGTCGGTTCCCTCTTAGAACCAGGCTGACCTTATCGCCGCCCTCAACCAAATGACGCTCCAACCATAACACCCGTGGGTGCTGGACTCTGGGGCGTCCTCCCACATGACATCATCAGCTAGTATACTCTGTTCTTGTCACCCCTCTTCCTCCCCCTTTGTCACCATCGGCAATGGCCACTCTCTTCCTGTCCAATGCCGAGGTGAGTCCTCTTTGTCTACACTCACCACTAACCTTCCCCTTCGCATTGTTCTTATCGTACCTTCCCTTATTTATAATCTTGTATCTGTTCGCCAATTCACACGAGACAACAATTGCTCAATCGAATTTGACGCTTCTGGTTTCTCTGTGAAGGATATTCTAACCCGGCGACAGATCCTTCGCTGCAATAGTGGCAGAGACCTCTACACCATTCCCGCTGCGCCGTCTACTCCACATGCCAGCGTCGCCCTCTCTACCAACCTCTGGCATCTTCGCCTCGGCCACCCCGGCCCCGACGCTGTTGCCACCCTCTGTCGCAGCGCCTCCATCCGATATACCCACAACAGCTCCATAGTTTGCCACTCGTGTCAACTCAGCAAACATTTGCGTCTGCCTTTTTCTAGTTCTCTCTCTTGTACCTCGCGCCCATTTGAACTTATATATTGTGATGTATGGACATCTCTAGTTAAAAGTGTCTCCGGTAATCAGTATTATCTTGCCATACTTGACGATTACACATACTATTGCTGAACATTTTCGCTCATCAGCAAATCCGAGGTCGCCTCTCACCTCACTAACTTCGCCACATACGTTTCTACTCAGTTCAGCCTCTCCATCAAGGCTCTACAAGCCGATAACGGTACGGAGTTCGTTAACCGTACCGTTACAACCTTCCTCACCTCGTAGGGCATCCATCTACGGCTTTCCTGCCCCTACACCTCTCCCTAGAACGGCAAAGCCGAGCGTCTCATTCGCACCCTCAATAACATAAGTTGTATTATGCTACTTCACGCCTACTTACCTGCCACTTACTGGACAGAAGCTCTGGCCACTGCGACTTATCTCCTCAATCGGCGCCCGTGCTCCTCCATTCAAAACAACGTTCCATATGCCCTTCTTTACAGCACGGCGCCCGACTACTCCCACCTTCACGTCTTCGGGTGCCTCTGCTACCTAAACCTCACCGCCACTGCTTCCCACAAACTTGCTCCCCGCTCCACCGCCTATATTCTTCTTGGCTATCCCTCCTCTCACAAGGGATATCGATGCCTCGAACTTTCCACCCGATGGGTCATTGTCTGTCGTCATATCATCTTTGACGAGACTTGTTTTCCCTTTGGTCTGCTTCATCCGAGATCATCCTCTAGCGATCTCGACTTCCTCCTCACCAACACCGTACCGACCTGGTCTCCTCCACCGTTCTCCCCATCGGCCCCCTCATCGGCCGTTGCTGAGGACTTACTTTTCACCTATCCTACTACTATTCGGTCCGATGTCCCACCCATCGGACCCCATCGGCCCCACCACTCTCAACGGCTTCAGCCGATCCCGTCATTTTTCCATCGGACACACCACTTCCATTGGCTCCTCAGCCTCCATCGGCTCCCCTCTCCCTATTGGCTGCTCCATCTCCATCGGACTAACTGGACCAATCGGCCCATCCGACTCCATCGGCTCAGGTCGATCTTGTTCCCCCATTTTCTCTCACCTACAGCTGCCGATCCAGAGCCGATGACGCCTCTACCCAACCAGTTCTTTCCACCTCTACCGCACTCCCATCGGCTCCCGTTCCCTCCACCTCTCATATGGTCACTAGCTCACAGACCGGGTCTCTCCGTCCCACCAAGCGCTATGGGCTCTCCGCTGTTCACAGCTCTATCTCGCCCATCCCGGCGACCTCTCGCTCCACCCTGGCCAACCCTCAGTGGCGCGCGGCCATGGCCGATGAGCATAAGGCCCTAATGGACAACGAGACCTGGCGTCTCGTCCCCCGTCCTCCCGGCGCCAACATTGTGACCGGCAAATGGATTTTTAAACACAAGTTCTACGCCGATGGCTCTCTTGCCCGTCATAAGGCACGCTGGGTAATCCGAGGTTTCTCCCAACGCCCCGGTGTCGATTACGATGAGACTTTCAGTCCTGTCGTCGAACCCGTCACCATCCGGGTCATCCTCACTTTGGCTGCCTCGCACTCCTGGCCGATCCATCAGCTTGACGTGAAGAACGCCTTTCTTCACGGTCATCTGACGGAAACGGTTTACTGCCAGCAGCCCCCAGACTTCGTCGATCCCTCTCGTCCCGACGATGTCTGCTTTCTTCAACGTTCTCTCTACGGCCTCAAACAAGCCCCTCGTGCCTGGTACCAGCGCTTTGCCTCCTATCTTTGGCACATCGGTTTCATGGCCTCTGCCTCCGATAGCTCCCTGTTCACTCTCCATATCGGCTCCGCTACCGCCTATCTTCTTCTATATGTCGACGACATTGTCCTTACAGCATCTTCGACATCTCTCTTCGACCAGATCATGGTTCGACTCCACTCCAAACTCGCCATGACCAATCTTTGTCCTCTGTACCACTTTCTTGGCATCTCCGTCATCTGTTCCTCTCACGGGCTCTTTCTTTCCCAGCGCCAGTATGCCATCGATCTTTTCCAGCGTGCGGGCATGGCCGATTGTCACCCCACAGCCACCCCGGTCGAGACTCGAGCCAAATCTCCGCTGCCGATGGCGCACTCTTTGTCGATCCTTCTTAGTATCGGAGTCTTGCCGGGGCTCTCCAATACCTCACTCTCACACAGCCCGACCTCACGTACGCCGTCCAGCAAGTGTGCCTCTTCATGCACGCTCCGCGCGAACCTCACTTTGCGCTGCTCAAGCGCATCCTGCGCTATGTGAAGGGCACACTCTCCAGCGGGCTGCATCTCAGCTCTAGCCCCATCGACTCCCTTACCGTATACTTCGACGTGGACTGGGCAGGCTATCCAACTCTCGACGCTCTACGTCTGGCTACTGCATCTTCCTCGGCGACACTCTAGTCTCCTGGTTCTCAAAACGCCAGACTACAGTGTCACGGTCTAGCGCCGAAGCCGAGTACCGCGCCGTCGCCCATGCCGGCGCCGAGTGTTGCTGGCTTCGCCAGCTTCTCCAGGAGATCCGTGCACCCCTCTCCTCTACGACCGTCGTCTACTACGACAATATCAGTGCTATCTATATGACTGCCAACCCGATTCATCATCGAAGCACCAAGCACATCGAGATCAATATTTATTTTGTTCGTGACAAGGTCGCATTAAGACAGGTTTAGGTGCTACATATACCATTGGCGCACTAGTTCGCCGATATAATGACAAAAGGTTTGCCCACGTCTTTGTACACCAGTTTTCGGTCCAGTCTCTGCGTCCGTTTCCCTTCCATTGTGATTGCGGGGGTGTTAGACCACTAGACCATTGGGTTATATATATATAGACCTGACCCCCCTTTACACACTCAGGGTCTTAGTCTCACTGTACATATTTCTACAAGTACTATTTAACGATGCAGGAAACATATGAAAAAACGGTTCTCATTTACTTGCCTATGCTGGCACCCTGCTCAGGAAATAGTCTATCAATTAATTCAAGGAAATGATGGTAGTGGCTCGTCCGGAACTCATTCAAATCCTAGTTCTAGTTATAGCCATGGACGGGCATTGGATGAACGAAACCAATCAGGAGTTGCAAGTTATGAAGCGCAGCTAGTTGTTGATGAAGCTTTAGCTCGAGAGTTGCAACAGATGGAGGACCAATTGGCAACTGCCTCAATTGATGACCGTAACATAATAGAACGTGGTTAGTTGTTCACTGGTACTCTTCTATATCGTACATGTCAATCTCTTTCCTCTTGTAAATGCTAATATGTTGAAAAATATCTGTTCAGGAAGAAAGACAACAGCTTCTTCAACATATAACGGTGGTATTGTTTCTGCAAGCAGACCTCCTCAGGTAGTGATGGAGGATGGCATTGATCCAGATAATATGACCTACGAGGTGTATTCCTTCAATCATTTTTTTGGCTAGTATTTTCTGTATCGTTTCATAAGGGCATGTGCCATTGTCAGCTAACTTTCTGTTTCATGAACATCAAAGGATCTGTATAGTCTATTAGTCTATGATATCTCATAGAGATTTTCTTGTGAAGCAGACAAAAGTGGACACCTCCATTTGTCACACAGTGGTCTAACCATGTTTACTATATTAAAATTGTTATTTTTTTACTAAACAGCTTGTTGGCATAAATAAACACATATAAATGGGATGTTTCAAGCTACTTATCTTTTATTTTGTCGAATTTCATATGTATTTCAGGAACTGCAACAATTAGGGGAAGCTATTGGTACTGAAAGTAAAGGGTTGCCAGAAGATGTGATAGCACTCTTGCCTACTTCAACATACAAAATTAGGATATTCTCAAGAAAGGAAAAACATGACGAGTATGCTCTTGTCCTGATCAAATACGTTTACCTGTGCTGAAGAAATGTGATGTGCAGTTATGCACAGGTTACCAATAAACATTTTCCCTATGAAACACACTCCTTTACTGATTAATATTGTATAAGGATATTTGAGTAATACCTTCCTGATCTTAAGTTGCATGCTACAGCACCTGTGCTAGTAGAGAAAGTTCCTAGAGTAGTTTACATCTATGGCTACATGTTCATATTGAGTTATATTGTTCGAGTATGAAGATGTTTTTAACACCCAACTTCTTTAAATGTTTACACAAACAGATGTGTGATATGCTGTATGGCTTACAAGAACCGAGATAGGTTGACTAAATTGCCCTGTGAGCATCAGTACCATCAAAGTTGTGTCACCAAATAGTTGAAGATCAACAAGGTAGACCAACATTGCTTTTCCATCTTTCCAATGTGTGTGTAGTGATAATTGTATTTCATGTAAATATTTGTTGTAGTTACCATGAACAAGACCTGATTACCTTGCTTGCCATAAAATTGCTCCACTATTTTGAAATTCTTTTCTATTGCCTCATTGGGCTAGATTTTGATAGAATAACGATAGTACTTTACTAAGCAAGAAGACTTAAATAGGTATGGAGAAGGGTAAATCATGAGGAAAGATACTCAACAGAAAAGCTTGTACGTTCATATATTTGCAAAAATTTTCAGACCGTTTTCTCGTCCAGAATGCACTGTTGCTGATCAGCCTTGTACCACCTTTGTCAGGTATGCCCTGTTTGCAACGAGGAGGTTTTTGGGTCGTGCAAGTGAAACATTATGGATTCATCTCACGCCAGTTCAGCAGGCTTAAAATGTGCAGTTGTTCATCGGTTGTGCACTCATTAGCATGCAGCATGGTAGCAGGAAAGGCAATGCATTGTATTGCTTAATGATCTGAAGATTGTCAGGAGTTACTGAGTGTTGATGTCTCAGCAAGATAAATAAGATCGATGCTTCTGTTCAGTTTTCAGACCTGGTGCTTTACTGCTTTACACACACACCGTATTGTATCATATTATAGGATGTATATCACTATATGTATACTGAAGATTAATTGCATGTTATCTGGGATTGAATCTCAGTATTGCTTGTGCTCTTATCTTTTACGGTATCAAATTTGGCTGCTGGAATCAGATTTGTATGGTCTTATGGATGAATGGTCATTGGTCAGATTGCCGGTTCTGACTGCTGAGCCAACCAGCTGGAACTTGGGACTATTGTCTTAAGCAGAAGTGTTTGGTCTTGTTTCCGAGTGACCATTCTATGCTTGGATAATTCTTCGACCATGAATCGTTGGACTACTCTTACGCCCATTGACGTTATAAAACCTTTATAACAGGACTAAATGATGTTGGAATAAAGGCTTTGTAAATGCAAGCAGCCCATGAAGAGACAAATTTGTGAGTTGCCGGTAAGCAAAGCTTCTGCAGTGAAGTGAACTTCAAAATATCAAATTCGCCGGGAACAAGGAGACAAAACTCGTCACGAAACTGCATGCGTGACGCTCGTCAGAGCGAAATTTCCACGCACGCAACGGCACAACGCAATAGGATATCGTTTAAACCCCCAACTTAACCATCACAGGTGGCTTCGAAGTACCCGTTTTGACCAGACAACTACACAAGTTCGTCTGGATTTGGTCACCTTGGATTAGCTTAGTTTATTGAACCAAACCTGACGCTGCTCTTGACGGACTGTCACGGCCACTGTTGGCTTCAGATAGGAATCCTATCCTGATGACGAAGCTTGTCATTTTCCAGACATCACCCTCGAATCGTAGCATATCAACGCATCAAACTTGACAGGAATGTTTTGTTTAGAACGGATTTTAGAGGATTTTGATAGGGTCCGAAAGGCAATTGAGTCGGAAACTTGGAATGAGATGTTTAACTTAGCTGACGAAGTGTGAAATACTAGTAGATACAACTGCCACCATTTTAAAATATAACCATTTCTAATTTATTAGCTAATACTAAGGTTAGATCAAATATTCCTTTTTAAGTCACTTCACTAGTTAATTTTTAAATTTTAAATTTTTTAGACTTTATTTTCAAGCTTTTGATTGGTTTTGAAATTATTAAAATAATAAGAACTATAAAAATCAGTACATAAATACTTATTTCGTGATATAAAATTTAAATCTTAGAAATAGTTATATTTTTGACGGAGGGACTAAGTATCTACGAAGTGGATAGGGCTCAAATGGGCTGGGTCCCAAGCAAAGCTGCTGACTCGGATCCACGCCCATGGCCCCTTGGAAAATGTTTCATATTGCTCGTCTCAAATTGCACCGGAGCCTAAAGGTTAACGCTGCCTAGTCCCGCCGGATTAGCGACCGGCACATGGGCCCCAGGTAGTTAATTATTGATGTGAGATTTTGAGAGGAAAATCCGGAGAGAAGAGGGGCCCCTGTCACATACGCTGGCTATAATCCCTAGTATATCCCTACCAGAAAACGTATCCATTTAATTTACATCCGTTCACCGTTAATATTGGGTAAAGAAAATCAATGGCCACTACAACATCTCAGACGGTCAAATTTTGTCTTCGCAGGGGGCTGGCCACCTCGACTACGAATAAAGGTATAGTTACGTAAAAATGCTATATTTTCACGCTTCTAGCTGTTCGTAGAAAACTATTTTTTAGACGGCTAGGTTAAGCTGATTGACTAAAAAATTATTTTTCAGAAGCAGACATCTCAAGACACCAATTCGTGAAAATATTTTTTAGAGAAAAAAAAATAAAAAAATCCTTTAATCACAGCTTGAAATCACACCCAAACCACAGTCCCAAATCCCTAATCACAGCCCAAAATCGTACCTACATCACAATTCTAAATACCTAATAGTCACAAATGTCCAACCCTATCATCACGATTAGTGGTCACCGTCACCTCCTATTACGCCCTCTATTTTTTAAAATTATAATTTTAAAATTTTGTTTAGCAATATCATTAAATCTTATTTTCATTTTAAAAGTAAATAATTTTCTTTCCATCCAAAAATTTAAAATTTATTTTTAGACCTTGACTACCTAATAAATATTTACTTTCATATCTTAATATCCTCTCTAACCCTGTTAATTCTCCCCTCTTAACCATAAGTATGGGTTAGAACAACTATATCCATATTAAATTTAATCACGTGTGGATAAAAACAACAAAGCCAAGATTCCTTCCATTTTCCATCCCTTCAAATAACAATAACTATCTAGACAACCTACACGTATGTATGCATTGCCTCTTGTCTCAGCTCAAGCCAAAACAAGGAAGCCACATCAGGCCTCACCCATATTTCAATCAGGAGCGCACTCACCACTCCTTGCGAACAAGACAAGAGGCAAGCAACCTTTGCATGCATATCTCAACCATCACTTCAACTCTCACGTGAAGCTCTCCTGTTTAAGCCTATGAGATAGCAAGAAACCAGCCAAGCCACAATAACAGCAACACAGGTTAGCGCCATGTCCCATCGTGACGCACATGAAAGGGCACCAAGCACTTTGCGCAATTCATGGTGCTGTGCGGAGACTCGTCGTCATGTTGTTCATCATGAAGTGACGGGAGCAACTACGAAACCAAGCAGCCACTATTGTTGTCCTCCATGAGTTTTACTGACCAATCGTATTTCTCTCGCACTACTTCTTTAACCACATTGAGCCTAGTCGACCGTCGGAACTGCCATCATCGTCGCAAGAACAGAGTAGCGCCATTGTTGCCATTGTCACCCCTGCTCCTCACCACGGTTGAAGGTAGCAGTCGCCCTCTCTCTCTTTCTCTCTCTGTTGTACTTCGTCAGAGACCACCCACTAAGCCACAGTCGTCGTGTCGTCGCCGCACCACCCCTTAGTCCTAGCCATTGGCTGCCACGCCAATGGCGCCCTGCTTCCTGCGCCTTCTCACCACCCTACCCTCTAGAGTGCCACTACCGCCCTACCCTTCATAGCATTGCCGTCTAGTTAGGTCGCGTAGGCACCCAATCGAGTCGCACCTCTTGGTGTCGACCACATGTGCCCACCTCCTGGTGCCGCCACCGCTTGCCCCTAGGATTGTGGTTGCTTGCTGCGCCGCCTTTCTCAAGCACGCTCGCGCGGAAGGCAAACTAGAAGAAAAAAACAAAATGGAAAAGGAGATGGGACACATATGGCCTACCCATTTCAATCTACCCAGTGGAACTAGTCCACCAAAGACCATCCTCTTCCTCCCACTGATACCTAGGCTCCATATGTCAACCTAAGAAATATTCTCGAGAACTTTTTTTAATTCTTTTTATTTTTTAGAAAATCTTTTAAACTTAAAAAATTCATAATTTTTTATCTGTAATTTCATTTGACCTTATTCTAGTCCCAATTTTTTTAAAAAATCTTCTTCTACGCACTGACACTACTATTTTCTATGTTTTGTTAGTTTTATTAGTACCCCATGTAATATTTATATTTCTAGCGTGTAGAGTTTACGGTCGAAGGAGAGTTAGCGCCGGATTTGGTCGCACTAAGAACCATAGCGTACCAAGGTAAGCCATTCTTTAAACATTCTGAACCTATATTTATGAATTATTTTATTTGTAAAATTTTATTACTTAGGTTACACTTTAATCATACTTGACCTCGGTTTATGTGAAACTGATGGACCTACCTATCAGTCATACTTATATTATATAGGATATTGATGATACTTATTCTTACTAAATCCACTAAATATTCATCATTATTGCCATCCCTTGAATACAATTACCGAGATAGTTGTTTTGCTCGTTTATGATTGTGATGTCATGTAGAAAACTTAGACTTCTAAGCTTTACTTAAAAATCCTATGTGATATCAGTATATTTGTAAAATAAAAATGATTTGTATTAACTAGATGGTACGGAGTAAGTGGCATTATAGTTTGGCTATATATTATCATTAAACACTAATTCATTTGAAAAAATCATCCAAGCATATAGCAATGTGATCACATGGGTGTTATGGGATACCACTAGCTAAGTAATTAGCTATCATATAAAAATCTTGTATATTAATAGTTGTGGAATAATGAGAATTAGGAGATGATGTTATAGATCATACTACCTTATATGGGTGTTACTCTAGCCTCTTTTAAGTTGTTTGGATAGTTGTAGGAGACATCTTCAGTATGTCATGAGTTGATGAGGACATGAGAGTTGTCTAATACTCAGTTTTAAAATATTTGACTCAACTATATAACATGAGTTAGTTATAGGTTAGTTTTTGAAAAGTCTTGTAGTGAGCCTAACTTTTGCCAACCATGTTTGATCGGCACGTGTTGTATAAAGAGAGAAGTTCATGATATATGAGTAAAGTGTATAATCTTTGTAGAGCTTAGTTAAACTGTTTACATAATTATAGGTAGATGTGAGGTGTTTCTCATAGCGTTATTTTTTTACCAAAAGTTGGTAAACATGATTATTGGGATGCAAATCATTTTCAGAGTCTGCCTGTATGACAGGCGGTCAGCCTTTGTGGTCAGGAACATGTTTGTATACATTGGGGTGTCTTGTGGCACCATAGTGCCGTAGCATCGACAAGACGAACTTGTATTGTGAAAGCCTGTTAACTATGATGAATAGTTAAGAAATTATATTGTTAAATGTGAGAAAGTGAAAAGAATCTAACAAAAGAAAATATAGGGAAATATTGAATTTTGCTATCACCTATAAACACAGTGACATAGTGTTGCAATACAACTTATGTAATAGATCAAGATGTGAGACTTTTTTTGAAAATTAAAATTTCAAATCACTAGTGTTTTGCAAAATAACATTTTAAAGAAATGGTTGATTTCACGAATGAAAACCTTAACCTCCCTTGTTGAGCCTTAACCTCTCTTGTTGAGCCAAAACATGTCATCTTTTCCTCTAGCTTATCGAGTACGTAAAGTAATTACTCTTACTTATATATATGTTTAGAGTTTAGAGAAAACAACGTGGATTCATCCCTCAAGGAGTTCCTCCATGGACATGCCAAGTACAAATACTTTTAGGGTTTCAGACCTAGTTTCCAAGTCGGGCATATGGAATAAATGAACCACTTAGGTGTTGTGCCTAGTGTTCACTGCTTAAGCTGCTTTTCGCTATATCTTTCGCTGAGCTGCCATTTGTTGGATTTGCTTTCTGTGCTATGTTGCCCATCTGGGGTTTGTCCATGATGACAACCTATGCAAAAACTACTCCCAGTGATGTGATAAAAATTAGTTATTTTTGAGTCCACTATTATTCTATATATCAGCTTATGTATCTTAGTACTGATGGAGTGTTCATAAGTAATTAAGTTAACCCTTAGTCTATGTTAGCCTCTATTTTATGGCTAGCAGAATTCAAGACATCACAACTCCACATCGTTGTTGTTGAGCCGTTGCCGTCGCCATCGCTAGTCATGGATTTGGTTGCCTCGTTCTGCCCCCACCACTTGGCCCTAAAAGGACCTTGTGCCACACATAAATGGGATGAATGTGCAGTCTTGAAAAACTCATAGCGGAATTAAATCTCACATAGGAGTATTCGGTCCCAAACATAGGAGACTCCAATTGAATTTCTTTGCCAAATAGGAAAGCTCAAGCAGACACTCCGTTCGTAAGGTCCAGATATTTTGGTCCCCCGATAATACATCTGAAGGGACGTGTGCTAGGGAAAATCTTTACCAAGGTGTGGATAGATGGTGAATCAAATCAACTACAAAAAGGGTGGAGAACAAATAACACAAGGGAGCACATGATTTTTTTAAAGTTCAGATCCAAAGATCCTACTCTCTGTTGAAGGATTCTAAGGAGTCGGATCTCACTCAATCTCGATCCTCTCTAAGCTAATAAATAGGAGGAAGCTTTAGTCTCCAAACAATCACCAAGACAAACACCGTTTTCACATGACCACCAAGGTCTTCACTAGGACAACTTACTCCTAATTTTAATGAAATTTGCTCTACCAAACATCCTCCTAGAAATGAGCCAAATCTTCATTACATTACCTTTTTCCTTTTAGAGATATGAGAAAACTTCACAAACCTTTTCAGGTGATTCACATGATTAAATCCTCATGGATGACGTCTAATCGTCTAGGAGGGATACCCCCAAGAGTAATAAGCTTGAATTTAAGCTGAATGTCGATCCTCAAGTGCAAGCCTCTATACTAGCTCACTCTCTCACAAGATCCAAAAGGGCACTCACTCACAAGATCTAAAAGGGCACTCATAAGAATGTTTGGCTCAAGAATTAAGGGATAAGTGTGGATGAACCTTAGAGAGACTATGGGAGTACACTTAAAAGGTGTGACAGCCAACCCCTCAAAGTGGGGGTGGGTAGAGTTGAATGCTCCCTCTTTTCTGAAGCTAGCCGTTACTTATAGATTCAAATACCGAATACTCCAGTCCCGAAGACTGAAGAGTCCAGTCACACTTAGAACTCTATAGTGAGGGCTATCTAAAGTATTCAGTCAAAATTACTAGAGTCTTTAGTCAACATGCTCTATCAGACAGAGAAAATTCTTTGGAAGCTCCAGTCCAACAAACCTAAGACTTAAGTCTATTTTTTCTATTGGGTAGAAAAAAATCCTTTGGAGATTTTGAACTTAATGATCGGATTCTCCGATTTATTTTCTATGATAGATAGAGTACATTGACTTAGAAAGACTCGATAATTTTGATAAAAATACCACTAGGCCTTTCTAACTCTAAACCAAAACCCAAAGTGAAAGAAAGGAGCTATGAGCACTTGTTCACAAAGACGACACCCCTCTTAATAATACAGTGTTCCTAAGATTCAATAAAAGCTAAATATCATCATAAATACATCTTTAAGTATTTTTGCTGATCCTTTCTTTTATGGTAAGAGTTTCTTTTCATCTATATGCATTCATAGGGGATTCGACACTGCACTTTAAATTCATTTGAAACATTAGTCCCCTAAATATCTTGTCATCTATCACTCAAAATCCATAAGAGGGCTAGATACACTTTTAGGCTCCCTCTGTCTAGATCCACTCCATCCTTCATGAGACTGCCGATGGTGGATCCATCCCTCTCATTAGTGTTGGCGTTGGATCTGTACTTCCTATGGCTGCCGGCTTTGTATCCACGCTTCTTGAGCTATAGGGGTGGCGGATCCACCCCTTCTACAGCCATCAATTGTGGATCCACCCGTCGCCCCTCCCCATTGTCGTCTCCTTTGAATCTGGTGCTCCCAATCGAGCACCATAGCGTTGGATTTGCCTCGTCTACCGTCGATGTACTCGGTGAGGAGTAACTCATCCATATCTGACCACGGCGGTGGCACCAAGAATTAAGGGGATGGAGACAGGAGCGATGTCGTGGGAACTAGTCCGATCGGTTGTCGGCGGTGAGAACAAAGCGGAGAAAGCTAAGGGAGTTGATTCTATCAGCTATTGGTGGAGTCATCTTTTTAATAACGCTCGCTTACCTTTTTTACACGAGGTGCCCTTTGGTTACTTACATATAAAAATTGATTTTTACGCACAATCATTTAATATCCGTCTATAACATTAACTCTATTTTCTAGTGGCCCTCCTATGATGATTTTCACAGGCGGTTTATAATAAGTGATTTCGATGCGTTTTTATGTATGAGTATTTTTTAGGCGACTTATAAAATAAAAATAAAAGAGAACGTCGGGAAAAACCACTTCTATTGGTGGGCCGAACAGAGTTTCAAATAGATAAGAACAAGACCTCGTTGCTGCTTATGTACTACAACATGCTGTGCAACCAGTGGACACCTGTATTTTGTACTATCTGCAAACAAGGGAGTTTGTCCGTGGGAGAAAATACTCTAATTAAAAGAAGTAGAAACACAAGCCTGCACCAAAAATTTCGACGGCAACTTGGCAACCGGTGGGCGCGTTGCAGAACTTGACCGGCCAAGTACTCTCTTGCGTGTACGTTGCTCAGTGCTCAGCCTTATCGGCTCCAATGGCGAAGAATGCTCGTACTCTCGTCATACTCTGGCGGAGATAAACCCTCTCTCTTAGCTGAATAATTTTGTGCCATCTGTCGCCGCCATCCTGCTTGATGAAAGATGACAAAACCGATACAATACACAGTACCGATGCTGCTAGGCATCGCGCGATATCTTCCCCTTGGTACTGCTGTTCTGCATGGATCGAAAAGGGCAACTTCTCTGTACTGATAGGGATACAGCATCGATCCAACTGAAGGTATTTAGCACCTGTTCTAAAAAAATGAAGATATTTAACACCTCCGTTTCACGGAATTATCAGTGACAACCGAAAGCTCCATTCTCTACTTAACTAGTAGATTTGTTTTCCGAGGAAATCTTAGTATCTTGCGAAAGGGTGCTTTTAGTGCTCGTAGAAAACTGCAGCTCATCCAGGTGAAGATGATGACCTGGAGATCATCATCTTTCTCGATCGGTTGTTGCTTTCAGAGTTTCAGTACTTGTCCACCGATGTTTCTTACGCCGTTTTCTCATCCTTCAACAGTTCAATCTCCACCAGATATAGTGGTATCTACACCAGAATGACTGAATACTTGATATGATCTAGCGGCACGCGATCATTTTCGTTGGAGAAGTGTTTCCAAGAAAGAAAACAATTTAACGATCAGAGACAATTTTCAAGCTGTTAAACATGTCGGTCAGTGTAGCCAGCGTAGAAGCCTAGAGAGGTTGTTTGGATAATGTGTTATAAAGGGTGGAATTGAGAAATAAAAATCAATAGAGGGTTGGGATAAAATAAAGTGAGATGAAAGGATGATTAAGATTGAATCTTATCCTGGGTGGGATACATTTCTTTAATCCATTTTTCAAACATGCCCAGAAGGGTGATGGGATCTATTTATATGATCCCTGAAGATTTTATATCTCCTAATGCATTGCAGATTAGCAGCCAAGTGGGAATATTTGATATGAAAAACCACCTGTCAGAATCACGTAATGACACGAAAAATCTATACTGCACCACCAAAACCGATTGCGCACTACACTTAACCTGAAGACCCGTTCCCCAACTCCAAGCCACATTCCTCTGAAGCCTTTCAAGAATTAGAAAACAAATCACTTTACGGCCGTTCTTTTCATGTTGTTTTCAATTATGGATTATTACTGTTACACCTCTTAAACTTCTAAATATTATGTTTTGTAAAAATTATTTTATATAAAAATTTCTCATTTAACATTTCTAAAGCAATTGTTTCAATTTCACGGTTGTTATACCCTCAAACAGCCAGCACAAAATTAAATAATCCTAAAAATTTAAGCTCCCAAGCATAAGACTTTGAGAAGCAACCGATCATAATTAAAAAAAACTGGTTTTTTCAATCTATAACTACGATTCTGTTTGGACGCGCTACTAACAACTACAATTTCTCATAAAATCTTAAACTCTTTCAAACAACACTTAAATTCTAAAAATATGTAGTTAAAAAATTAAAAAATACACTAGAAGCAAGAAGCTGGTAAACCCAATTTTTTCAAATTTTCACCGAATATCTTCTCATTAGCAGTTTCATAATCTTAAGCTCTTTTGAATAGAGCTACAGCTTCGAATTACATGTTTAACTTTTAATTCTATAATTACAGATTTTAAGAATCGGTGTGATAATATGAACTATTTAGAGAAATTTTTAACGATGGAAGATTATGAAAGAAACTGAAACTGTCAGAGACTCCATCAAACAAGATATAAAATTCTCGTGAAAAAAAACACCACCTAAATTTAAAATCAATACCTTGCGGAGCACAGATTAGGGGCACCCAAACAGCAGTAGCACTACAGAACAATATCCACTTCACCTTTATTTATTTGTCTGAAACTAGCAATAAAAAAGGCGTGGTATTTTACACAGTCATCACCAGGTCAGCAAACAGAATCGTAGCTCTCCTATCTTCCGTTATATATCTCGAGAAGACTCGCCTCCAAAGCCGCCTTCTTTTCTCCTCCAATTCGAGAAATCTGGCGCTATCCCGCATGCTGCTCCGATCCATTTCCCAATTTGAGACGTTCTGCGTGAAGTTCTGAGGATTTGGGGGCAGGTTGAGGGAAAAATTTTGATTTTCGAGCTCAATTCGATGCCTGAAATGGTCAAGGATCTGGGTCTTGCAGATGATTCGGAGACGAGTTTTTCATAAATTCGGATTGGCTGCTCCGGATAAGGTGTCCAGTTGTTTACCTCCGGATGAAGGATTCCTCGCTGCAACTCGGTTGAATTGAAGCGGAATTAGTTTTTGTCCAACCGCTAACGCCCGGACAGAGAAGAAAGGTATCCATCCACTTTTGGAAAGGTGTTGGAGGCTAATCCAGAAGCAATCGCGGCAATCCGTCGCCGTAGAATCGCTTCGAGTGAGTTGCATTCTTCAGCGTAAATGGGGGCACGGGCGTCGAGCATGATGGGGCCGGAGGGGTACGGCCGCGGATGGGGGCAGACGTCACTGGGCGACATGCCGGAGAGCTGCGTCGCGGCGGTGCTGCTCTACCTCGACCCGCCGGAGATCTGCCAGGTCGCCCGCCTCAACGGGGCGTTCCTGGGCGCCGCATCCGCGGACTGCGTCTGGGCAGCCAAGCTCCCCGCCAACTACCGTTACCTCGCCGCCCTCGCCGCCGCGGCCGACGATGATAGCGATAGCTACGGCCCAACGGAGGGAAAGGGCAGTCGCTGTTCCTCCGCAGCGATGATCAAGAAAGAAACATACGCACGCCTGTGCCGGCCCACCCCGTTCGATGGGGGCACCAAGGTAGCTCATTTCTTCTCGGTTATAATGATTCTCGTTGAAAACTGAGTTTAGCACCTGCCTTATATTCTGTGGTTTTCTGCTCTTCTTGTTGGCAATACATCTGGGTTCTTGTTTATGAGAGTAATAGTATTCCTTAAGTAGAAGAAAGGGACATCGAGTAGGAAGTGGATTTGATTGTGAGTTAGAGAGTTAACAATTAGTGGTGTTGAGTGAGATCTTTGTGGTGATCTTAGAGTGAGGATGGCTTGGATGTTGAGAATCTCGAATAGCTCGGATTTTCATAGACCAGTGCAGCATTAGTAGAAAATAAGAAATCAAGCATATGGGAGTTGAGGAAACATTTTTTTCATGTGTATTTGGTGGGTTACTTGTTTGCTTATGTTGAAATATTGGCTGGATGATGCTTGTTCTTGTATATCGAGTTGCAATGATCTAATTGAAAATTATTTGTGTATAGGAATTTTGGATGGAGAAGAACAAGGGTGGTCTTTGCTTGTCCATCTCCTCAAAGGCTATGGCAATCACAGGCATAGATGATAGGAGGTATTGGAGTCACCTCTCCACAGAGGAGTCAAGGTACTTCCCTCATGGCTTAAAACCTCAGTGTGAAGTTCCTTTCAAAGTTAAGATCAAATTCCACGAAACTGTTAGTTTGGGACCTATTCAAGTTTTGATTTTCATAGGATATTTGAGTAGAAAGAATGAAAATAATATCAAATAACTCTTGCAACATGGTTTGTTTTCCTGAATATCCTATTGCATGGAGGTCAGAAAATTCATTTATTTAGTTCTGGATACATGTTTGGTGAATTGGACACTCTCGATAATTATGATTCTCATTATCCTTTCTTTAACTAAGATAGTGTCAATCTCTCTTTATCTTTGTATATCATGGCCATATATTTGTTTCACCTTTATTGGAAAATCTTTATTATGCATGATACTTCCTTTCATTTCACACCTGCCCAGCAAGAGAACTCTTCCCTGCTCAATTCTAAAAGTGCTCTTTTTTTTCCATAAGGTCCATTAGAGTAATTACAAACAAACTAAGAAGGTCGATCTCTTTTCGAACTTATTTTCTAAATTGCTAGTAACAACTCACATCTTTGCTAGATATTGAAATCCTTGAGAGTTTGTTTCGCATATGTTGGCAGTTGAGTAAGGTGCTATGGTCTGATGGCCATCAAATATTACAGAATTCATGTGCTTAAATACATAGGCCCAACGGCACATGATTTTTTTTTTGCGAGACAGTGGCATATGATTCTTTTTTTGTTGATCAATTGTGCTGATATATGTCAACCTTTTGGGTCATTTCTGATGTAGAAATATTCATGTTGCACAAAAGCCAAAGCCAATCATGCAAATTTCATGGAAAACCATCTAGCTTTACCTTACTACCATTGTCTCCAGTCTGATAACTTCTGATGCAAATTGCACCATCAAAATTTAGGTTCTTTGATTTCATTCATCACCTACACAGCTTGATGTCAGATGATTGCTTTGATAATTTTGCCCATTTAGTCCTCTCAGATACCACTATTGGGGCTTCTTTTTAGTCTTCGTTGATGTTGCCAAATAACAGATGACTAAACTGATATTTTTCACCATACAGATTCCAAAACGTCGCGTATCTTCAGCAAATATGGTGGCTTGAGGTGGCTGGGGAAATTGATTTCTGCTTCCCTGCTGGTTCATACAGCCTTTTCTTTCGGCTCCACTTGGGTCGACCTCACAAGCGCATGGGCCGTCGAGTCTATAACTCTGATCTAATCCACGGTTGGAACATTAAACCGACAAGGTTTCAGCTTTCAACTTCAGATGATCAGCAAGCTACATCTCAACATTATCTGGATAAGCCAGGAAACTGGATCCTTTACCATGTCGGGGACTTTGTTGTATCAAGTTCAGATCAGTTAACCAACCTCATGTTCTCCATGATGCAGATTGATTGCACCCATACAAAAGGCGGTCTATGCGTTGATTCTGTTTTGATATATCCCAAGGATCATCGACATGAGGACTGCATAATCTGCAAATAAATTTTGGAAAACCGCTGCATCCTGTTCTCCTTTTTTCAGGCCATTCCTGTCCAAAAGCCCAATGTGCATATCCTATTCCCAAATTTTTTTTGTGTGAGCGTGAAATCTTGATCGGTATTTTTTGGTAATGCAAATTAAATCAGCAGGAAGATTATAGATGTAGGTAGTGAATTAGGGATGAGTTCTATGCTTGGCGTCTTGTCTGTAGAAAGAGCAGTTTCATTTGTTCATCATTGGTGTAGTGATGTTTTAGGTGACAATGAGATTTATACAATTTCCCCTTTCCTGTACATATTATCTCGTATTTTTAATTGTAAATAGTTTGGCAGATAAAAATGTTTATAGCTTGTTCTACTTATTCTACTTAGCAGTGTCATGGTGGATAACTTGAGGCTTTGAACTGAACATGCTGACTGCAAGTTGCATAGACTCTCGCGGTCTCTTCCATTATTCCCCACAAGCACGCAGTTCAGCGGAAGAACGTATGGAATACTCCCTCCGACCCAAGATAGCTAATGGAGGGAGTGTTTTTCTTAGGGAGAAAAGGTAAGAAAAATTAGAAAAGCGTTTCAAAAGGAAGATACGTCTAACCCTGGGGGCCTTGGGTGCTGGGCTATGCTCAGTTGGGCTCTAGCAGGCCAGCTCTTGCGTTGGAGGAGTCATGTTTACTAGGAATTGTAATGGGCCGAGCGGCTCTGGCTTTCCAAGCTTGTAGAGGTGTGTTGTCGAACATAAACGTTGCGCGTAGTTTATGCTTTTCAGGTAGATTTTCATCTTTTTTGTCTCAAAAAACAAAGAATACACTCTGAATAATCTGACCCCTTTACCTCTTAAACGTATACTCCGGCACATCAAGCAAACCTAACCGTTCTACAAGAGCGCATGTTATGCTAGATAAGCGCGTAAGATTATCAGGCTGACAAATGACAAGGCAATTTGAACTGCGAAAACGAAAGCAAGGCTTATTAGGCAACTCAGCACAAGGAAGACAAGTACGGAAGCATCAGTGGCCACAACAACCTTAGCTGCAGTAATTTTCTGGCAGGCTAAGTCACTCACACTGACGCGGGCTTTACGTGGTCGCGGCCACCGATCGGTCGTGTTGTCGTGGGGAAACGGGAACTTGCCGAGATTACCGGGCCATCAGAACGTGCGGCAATAATCAGACTTCGTTTTCCGCCTGATAGCGTAGGACTCGTTTGTCTCGGAGCGGCGCCCTTTTTCTTTTGCCAAAGCTAGTGCTGCCTCCTCTTGTGCAATGCCTTTTATACGCCGGGTGCCAGATGGGAACGTACGTGACCATGGGGCACGACGACTGGCGGTAGCTAGCTAGCTTAGCTACCTGTATTATTAGTTGTCACCCACCGAGCTAGGCGAACCTGCACTCAGTGCTTAGCTCAATCAGCAACCGTGTTTTGACTGAACTAGTATGCACCTTGAATGCATTTTTGGCGGCAATGATGGCAGGCGATGATGGCTTTGCTGTGTTGAAGTCGTTGGAACACTAGGATGGGGTGCCCTGGCACAGGGCATGCCATGCCAGGGCAGGGGTTGATACTGGGCTGGCTGGCTGGCTGGCTCTGACGGCCCCGGCGCCTCCCTGTCTCTGGCCGGCCTCACGAGCAGTGGACGTTAAATCGCCCTGCGCTGCGCTCTACTGGGTGGTCCAATCTCATCCATTGTGCTGTGCTTGTGTTCAGTGCAGGTTGCTTCATGTTTGATCTTCCTGTACTCTGGGCCACAGTGGCTAAGTATGCGATGGTCGACGTGTCGACCGGGGGGAGCATACATGCATGAATGCACCAGCGATCGACGGGATTACACTCCGCAACGGTGCTATATACGCAGGGGGGAAAAAAGGCGCGCGCGGTCAGTGATGCGACGTAGCCTGGCGTCCACCGATCTCATCGCGAGCAGACATGGCCGGCCTGGCGCCGCAATAGTGACCCCCCTGATCGGTGCAGGGTGTGCCTAGTGTGTGGGCATGCAGAGACGGCACTGTGGCGTCCAGCGGACCAGCGCCCCAGCCAGCGTAATCAATCTCATGCGCGACTAACGCTTGGTCGCATTTCGATTCCTTCTCCCTAATAATCATGGATTGCACTTGCAGAGCGAGTTTAATTTCTTTTACCACCTCTTGTACTTGCAGCCTTTCGCTACCGCGGTCAAGGGTTTGAAAGTCTAGAGAGAGCGATCGGGGCTCACGCATTGTCATTGACCCAAGAAAAACACCGAAGCCTCCGATCCGGGCGCGCCATGCACGTCAAAAGCCGTCGCTGTCGTCGCGCTCGATTCGCGTGGCAAGTTGCACCGGCGTTGGCCACGCGTCGTGCGCGCGACGACGACGAACCGGATCAGTGGTACGTCGCTCGCTCTCTCGCTCGACGGACGGATGGCGTGCCGACATGGTTAGCACGGCGCCCATGTCGTCGGCACGTCGTTGCGCAGGCGGCGGTCGTCGCTAGCTGATCAGTCGATCTGCAGTCGCGGCTCGAGAGGCTTCCTTGGGTTATTGAGCACGGTAGGGCAGGAGGCCAGAAGCATACCGCATGGCTTGGATAGGACTAGTTAGATGGAGCAAAGGCAGGGGCAACAGGCCGGTACAATTATGTTTGGGTAGCGAGCTGTAAAGCCGAAGGTTGGTTGGGAAGCACGCATGGGAGTGGGCAGACTGTTACGGATTACAGGGCACAGTTACACACATACTACTCCATATCAAGTGGGCAAAAGGGGAGCTATAGTTGAGAGAATTGACAGAGAAACGGGCTGATCGCTGGCCGCCTGTCGTTTTTGCGGCAACTTGCGCGTCTAATCCAGCTCCAGCCAAGGGGTCCCGGACGTAGCAGTAGCCAGCAGAAGTTAGCAGGATAAGCACGACGGCAGGGGGGATTATTATGATATGATTCCAGCCCGGGAGCAGGCATCTGATCTAGGGTTGGTGCTGCAGAGAATCCCTGCCTCGCCTCTGTGTATGACTGCATGGGCGAATGGGGTGAGAGAGAGATAGAGAGAGGGGAGAGGGCTGGATTTGTTGCCCAACTGCCAGCAGCTGCGCCCCTGAGCCAGGCCCGTGTGTGGCACCGCCGATTGCTCCCCATAGACGCAGCAACAAGCGAAGAATACCTGACGGCTTGCTTGGAGCCCTGTATACGTGGGATTGTCTAATCGCTTTAGAATCCAACATAATAGCAGAAAATAAAATTCTGAATAGGAGTATTTGTAATTTCTAATATATTGGTTTTTTTCTCTACACTTATGCAACAGCTAATTTAAAAGTACAATTAGATTTGATAGATGACTTAGTGCTTTCGTTTTAATAAATACAATTATACTTTATATATAACTATTCTTCCGTTTCAATAAATATCATGTGTATGTTGTGGATATCATATCTATCTCCTCTCTTATAATTTGGACCCACCAATACTAAACTGTGTATATCCTTTCTCCTTTTGTTAGCATGGTAATCTTAATAATTTTAGGCCTCCATGGTGGATATGGTGCTAGAAAAGGAGCCACCACTCTAGTTTTAGAAATCTAGAATTTACCACATTAGTATAAAAAATAGATAGTATATACCATTATATTTGACCATGGGTGTGCCTAGACTATAATGATAAAGATTGATCAATATATTTGTATGTAAAAGCAATTGTATTTATGGGAACATAAATTAATTGATATAGTTTAATTATATACATAATACAATTTTATCTATAGAAAAGCGATGGATTATATATCGAATCGAATTATACTTTAAAATTATATTATATTTAAGATACAATTATATTCATAAAAATATTATCTATAAGCTGTACATCAAATCCAATTCTAATTTTCTATTCTAGCTTTGCACAAAGTTACGCAGGAAAATGCAGTAGTTTAATTGCAAAAATTAGTAGTTTCAGGGGTTTAAAGTGAACTTTAAAAAAGGGTTGAGTAATCCAATGTAATAAGAAAGTTAAATATATGACTAGTACTACCTCTGATCCAAATATAAATCATTTTAATCTGAACACAAAAATTAAGAAAACAATTAAATAACTTTGTTCCCTTCATTTATATTGCCCTGAAAAATATGAATCATTTTATTTGTAAAAGAGATGCCATTTATTTACCGAGGACAAACAAGTAAGAGTAAGAATAGTTGAAAAGTTACCTAGAAGTCCTAAACAATTTATATTTTGTAAAGAATTAAAAAGGCTAAACTGACTTATATTTGGGATCAGAGGAAGTATTATTTTTCATATTCATGCACTTCTTTTGGACGTATCCATCTAAGCTAGGGTTTGATTTTCCACAGATGCTTACATTGGTTCATAGGTAAGACAACCGATGTTAGGTGATCGTGTCGTGACCGAGCGCCTAAGTGACAGAAGAGTAATATCACAATGCTTGAGGTGTTAAACCAACGTAACTCTAGTATAGGCATTTAGAAACGCGTCGATTGACAAACAACAATTGTTTAACCAATGAAGAACTCATATGATGGTCAAAAGGTGAACAACATCAGGTGGTGCTGCGCAATATGGACGGCATAACGTGACAAGCAAAACCTGGCTTATCAATTAACTTCACGCCTGATCCCTGACCGAAAAAAATCTCAGTCGTAGCCTCGTGGTAGAGGACACCAAACTAGAATGGCCAAAGCCCAAAAGATCGATCACCTCTCCAACCATATATATGTACATATTTACACTGAATTGCTACATTCCAACCATTTCCGCTCAGAAAATGAAAAAAGTCAACTAAAACGCGCAGTACAAAAGGAAAACTGTACTTAGATTGAATCCAAGTAAATTTTGTCCGGGCGTGCGTTAGCTTTATTTGACATGCCATGCCTCAGTTCACATACGAAAGCGACTAATTAATATAAGAAAGGCGTCCATGCTTCCATAGCTAGTATGGTAAAAAAAGTAGTAGTCACTAGAATGCACGCCTGCAATTTAATTCAATAAAAGCACCGGAGATGTTTGGTGAAGGTAGCAAGTGCATAACTCCATTCTCTAGATTCAAGTTATGTTACTCACAATTTTATAAGTGTATGTAAGCGGTGCATTTGCGATTGTGTATGTACGTATCCTTTATGTAATAGAAAATAATTTATTTGAAACATAACCAAATTAAAACCTAAAGACAAATAATGATAGCTTAGATAAAAGAATTAAAAATCCAATGTACTAATACTCCTTTTCGAAAATTCTAAAAGATTGGGAAATCCGGAAGGACAACAATCTTGTTCCATCCAGTCAAACAAAGTGGAAAGAATATCTTCGCGCCACTTACGGCGTACCACGTACAAACATCCCTGCTATCGTACGGCCTGTCGTCGCACGCGCAGCTTCTAACCTAGTCATGTCGGCAGCAGGCGACTCCGAGGAAAGATGCGAGCGGTGGCTGTGGCGCACGCAGCGTGGCTCTCCCTCCGTTCACCAAGAGACTTTGAAACGGTATGCACCGCCGCATCCGGCCGCAGCCACGCGAGCGAGCGACGTCAACCGGACACGACACACCGACGTCGACGATCGATCTCCACTTGCGGGAGTCGGGGCTTGGAACGGTTCAAGGCTTGCATTTGGCTTGCATTTCTTCGCTCGCCGCGAAGCGACATGCGGGGACAGCGAGATGTCGGGCGGTGGAGATGGATGGATGGATCGCGTGTCGAGGTGACGTCGCGTCGTTGATGGGCCGGCCACGGCCGGTCGCCTGCCCCGCGGCGACCGGAGCCGTGTGCTGCCCGTGCCCACCCAACCGAAATCACGTACGCATCACGCCACTGCCTCCCCGTGATATACCTGTAGCACGCAGCGTACCCCGGCCCCCAGGAGGCTCTTGTCACATTTTCGCGTTTTGATTCTCACACCCTCTCTAACGACTCGATTAAATGGCAACGAATTCCTCGAACTGTCCGGTTGAGATTTATTACGTGCTAACTGCCCTAGCTCTTTGTCAATCTTTGAGGATGCTGATACTGTCTAAACATCCATTTCGATCAGCATGACCGGTACGTGAAAAGAGTACGCTGTGTTAAATGCCAGATCTGACTGATACACCACCTATGTGTATTTTGGCAATATGTCGCTGTATATTCAACTTGAATTCTGTATGAACACTAAACCAAGCAATAACTATTGCTTCGATAGAGGCCCCGGACAGAGACAACCTAGTGCAACTGTTTCGTGATATATCTGTTGATAAACCTCTGTTGAGCCCTGGATGTCATCGGCTCTGATTTTTGATTTCGAACAAATGTATGACAGTTTAGAGAAAACAGCTTGGCTGTACACCTCTCGACTCCCTTTTCAATGCCAACCAGTATCCTGTCATCTACAATAAGATCTCCCGTGTTGACTAGGATATTTAATATGTCGCTTTGTTTTGCACGGCTCATTATTTAGTTGAAAAGTTATAGGTCAATTTCAAATCCATTTTCCTTCAATCTTTCGATACCATCGAGATGATTTTCAAAGACTAACAAACTACACGATGACAACATATTTTCAATTGTCAAGTCTAATCACATCTTTTATCTTTTTTCTGATTTATCCGATAGTTCAACATGTGTGTATATATATACTTTTTATGCTGTTAAAATTGAAGCACACATCAAGTGTGATCCTACAAGGACTTCTATAAGTTTATCCTTACACTTTCTTGAGCATGTGTTAAAAGTGCGTGGTGGAATGTGTGAGTATGCTTTTCCAACATAATGAGCAGAAAAAAATAATCAAAACTCAAGCTTAATTTTGGGATCATCATCAATCGTCTCTCAAACTATACGATTTTCAGTGCTCACAAAAAATGGATTTTCAAATACCAACATCTATCATTTTAAGGTCGACTTCAGTAAAACGTAGTTTTCCTTCTATGCAAATTATTGTTGAACAACAGTGTGATCATTTTTTTTCATACAAACGTTAAGGGACATCAGGATATAGGAAGATTATCAGATAAATGAAATGAAAAAATGGAATAAAAATCCATAGTTACTCAACAAAACTGAGAATATCTTTTCCGCGTAAGGCTTGCTGGTTGCGGCTGTTATATGCTGTCTCCCGAGTACGTTTTCAACGTGGTTGCTTTCTGCCGGAACTTTTTACTACAGTATCCAACTATCCTAGTTTGGTTCCTTGCTTAGACCAAACGCACGCAATTAACTAGTCGTGAGCACTGGATTCCATCTATTGTTATCCATCATTTGTCAAAAAGCCCTTAGATCATCAACAGGATAAAAGTCTAGAGCATCAGATTGTGTCGTCTCCATTACCCTGCATCCACATTTGAAGACATGCACGCCTAATTTCTGTGATTCCCAGGCAGCACTAACAACTTTTGTCAACCTTAGCTACAAAAATCTCCGGCTTTTTTTTAAGGTAACACGATGTCTAGAAGGATGCAACGACAACGGTACATCCTGACAAGCATACTGCAGTGCCAAATCTTATTCATCTTTTTTTTTTGTGAACGATTCACTCCGTACCGGAAAAAGAGGCCCTTTTTGGGGAAAAACATTGGTTCAGATCTGAAAAGGCTGAAGGGCACAGAATTTGCCTTAAATATTAAATTGTATTTGTTTTGGAGTCTCAATTATGATCTTTTTCATTATTTAATAATTATAAAATTAGTAACTAATAATATTGTGCTTGTTTGGAGGCTTAACTGTAGTTTTATTTCATAATCTAATAATTAAAAAAATCATAATCAATCACTGTCTATTTGCTCTCATGCCGGGGTCTCAATTCAATCCCCCTCTAAATAAATGTCAGTGGATACTATTATCTTTGCACTTTGATCATTTGTATTTTTTAAAAACAAATATAATACCTTTAAAACTACTATATTATCAAAGTGGTATTCTAAATATAAGTATGAAATATTTGACCACCATTGTCTAAACGTTTAAAAGTAATTAGTTGTCAAAGTATAAATGGTGAAGTCAAATTTGACAATTATTTCTAAACAGGATAATACTTTTTTCTACCCGTCCCAATATAAGAATATTTTTAGGTGTAAAAGTGTAAATTAGAGGAAAGAAAATAACCAGTTACCCATATTTAATGATAGATGGTTAGAAGTGTGATAATAGTTGGGATAAAATGGAGATAAATTTAAATAAAAGGTAATTGATGAGACAGGTAATGTTTTAAGATAAAATTTAAATCTAGAAATGTATTTATTTAGGTGCGGAGGTGGTATTTTGATAATTGAGGAAATTAGAATTAATAGATAGTGAGTTTTACCGCATTTGGAGTCTCACTTTTAGGTTAAAATAAGCTAAACCATCCACGGGATTTCGAATGACAAGTTTATTTATCCCGTATATTAGATGGGCTTTAAAAGCAACCTCCAGTGTTTAGGGGGGAAATGACATAGGTTACGTAGGCTTTAGAAGTGATCTACGATGGTAAACAGAGATTGAATTTTATGATATATGGTTATTATAATATGGTGCATTCAATCAATTGAAAGGTATTTTATTAACATGAAGCTCTCTCAGAATACTCGTATAGTGTAAAAAAGTATAGATAAATAGGCTAGTTAAAAGCATGAGTTAATTCATCTATGTGTTCTTTGTTAAAAGAACTCTTAATAATATTATAGGATAAAAGATAGATTATTGAGTGAATTATCCGTTTGATTATGGGGATAAATTAAATATTTTTGTAAAAAACTTAACAAATAGCCTAAGTGGTTTAAGTATTATAAGTATTATAGTAGAAGTTTTTTTAGAAAATATATTTTTTAGCATATAGAGTAAATAATATATTTCAATAATTCGATGAATAAGTAAAAAACGTATAGCCTTTTGAGACTTCTGACATGTATTTTTAGTAAATTCCTTATTCGTTATGCTAGTAAAATAAGCCTTGTTAAATTTTGGTTTTACAAGTCTAAAAACCGGCGCCGCTGCCAAGTATTTGGCTATACAAAAGGTGGCAGTCCAAGAGTAGTAACAACACGTATCGATATCACAGGTGGGACCTGCTAGCCAGCACCTCGATCGGGATTACCTCGGTGAAGTGCCCCATGTGGACGGCGCAGCACTGAATACGAAGGATCTGGTCACGTACGCCCAAGGCGAATTCGGAAAGGCAAAAGCTGATGAAGGCCGCCCAGCGACGCGCACATGTTCGCGGCTCGTTACATGGCGACAACGAGTGGTGGCTGGCTCGCATGCGGCAGGACGCGCCAAAGAGGCGATATTTTTGCGCGCGGTACACGAGCCCCTCTGCGTCCCCGTCGCACCAGCCTAACGACAGCTTTTACTCTGCCGCCTGGGCGTCAACAAAACAAATGCGAAAATAACACAGCGCACTGCATCTCTGCTTCGCGCTCGACGCGAGCGACAACGGGTTTCGCCCCGCCCGCCCTCTACAAAATTAAAAACCGAGGCGCTGGCTGATTAGCGGTTAACTAGTAGTAATAGAGTATAAGCGTCGTTTTGCTCCGGAAAAGCGCCCTCGTGGCCTCAGCTGCGTTGCTCGCCATGGATATTGGCCTGATGGCCTCGGCCAGGAGCAGAGAAACAAGAAAAAAGTACAGTGTCTCGCGACAAAACGGGCGGGAGGCGGAGGTTATTGCGTCCACCAGACTTGTTTTTATTTACGCCGAACCGGTGGGTCAATAACAGCTTCCCGCCGGCTGGCTGGCTGGCTACAAATACAACAAGGCCGCGCGGCAGCATACGCATGGACCATCTCGACGCACACTCATGCAACAAAGACGCAACCACCACCACATCACCGAGGCAAAACAATGCCTAAGCTTGGATGCCTCCACATCTTTAGCTTGTGTCCAACCTTCCAGCACTAGAATCACTCCAAAATCGTGCATGGCTGCCTCGACCAATCTCGTCCGTTGGCCTGGCCATCATGCTCTCACATGCCCATTGGTCACCGGTGAAGACAAAGATACTGTTACTTGCTGGCTTGTAGCCACTGCTACTCGTAGTATGGACCCCCGCCCAAAACAGTGAAAAGAAACACTCGGTGCCTCTCCATCGGTTTTATAATATATATGGCCACATGCTCGTCAAGATACATTTTCCATGTTCGCCTATAGCTTAGCTATCCGATGCTTGGCTACTAAACCCAACTTGCAAAGAAAAAAGGCCTAGATTTCCTCACTCCGAACATGGCGTGTCTCTTGCACCTATATCCCGGGTAATAAAGCCATCCATATGCGCAGATCCATTTGCTATTGGTAGTGTGCATCTGACCCAAAAGCAGTCAGTAGGTTGGGTGAGGCTACTTGATACGGAGAGCATCGAAGCAGAAATGATCGTTGCCTCATCGAGTAAACGATGACCAGAGAGGGAGTCCCCAGTTTTCCGAACACCTGGTTTTTAAGCTTAGTACAGGCTTCTCTGGAGATTTCTCCCCACTTAATAACGAGTATTTGGCAATTTTTAATTGGCATGCATTTAGCTAGGGTGGCAGATGAAGAGTAACCTAGCTCGAAGAGTTTACCTTTGCTTATTTTGTATAGATCCCAAGAAGTACTATAATTTTATTACTAACTAGGCGTGGCTACAATAGCCTTTTAAAGTGGGCAAAACGAATTTGACAAATGGCCTCTGCCGACCAAAATTTGATCCTCAGCATATGGATTGCTTGACAGATAGTTTTGCAGTGTATTTAAGTTCACTATGTTTATTTGATAAATCTTACTTTTACATAAACAAAGGTTTAAGTTGGGCCTTATAAATAATCAGTCGAGTCAGCAATTTCAACCTTCTTTTTCACAAGATCAAAATGTTATTTTTATGTTCAATATATTAAGGATGAGAGTATGCAGGAAACGAAGATCATGACATTGTTAATTTACCAAAATTATATTTGATATTTTTTATCCTGTTTATTGGCTGCAAAACAATGGGGGTGTGAAATGCAGATAATGAAATCAGTTGACTTTGCACAGTACCTTATTACACAAATTTGTTATACAAAAATGCTGCATTAGACATTAGTTGCTATTACTCCTTAAGCCTGCAATAGACGTTGTCAACGCATAAAGAAGCTTGAGTTGAGTTGACCGGAGGGCCCAGAAGTGTTAGCAATATTAAGTTATTCTGCCTCTCAATGTTCAAATATGAGCAAAATTCAGAACCATATAAAGTTCATATAAAAGACTCTTCTCTGACAAGTTTTAAAATTTAAGCATAAAGAATGAGGGTCAAACACATATAAAAGGCGATCGCCGGCCACAGCGAGAAAAATATCGCGCAGTCGGCATCATCATGGATTCACAACTGCATAATAAACGAGAAAACCACATCTGTACGAACTTGTGATTCCAGTGTTTCCTTTTTTTTTCACGGCATATCTTGGTGTTTTGTCATGGACATGACAAAAATTCTTATCAGTCCCAGAATCTTAACGTGTTCTCGTAAAACTGATTTTTTTGAAGCACAGTACATCATAACACATGTATATTTATCTATATAAATATACATGTATGCTATATCCCCTTGAGCACATTATATATTCGATTCGAAGACTGGACTGGCTATATCATAAAATTGACAAAATTACTACCGTCGTTGGTATATCATAAAGAAAAATTAGCCATAAATATAGATACATATGTCAATGTAAAACTAAATAAACAGTTTCCACAAGTTAAGCTAGATCCACTTCACCTCATCTGAAATTAATACCTTCATCAATAAGATTTACTACGGACAAGTTCAATACTGACAGTTTGAACAAAATTAATTTGCTCATGCACCACAAACCCAGAGACATAAGACAAAATTTGCATAGTGTTCAATCGTTGTTGGATACATTGGATGATCACCCACTACAGAGACATAAGCCAAAATTTAACCCTTAGTATGCCATCTATGAAAGTTCTCACTAGAAAACCACTCATGTTTCATGGCATTAGAAGCCAACCATTGCTGTTTCATAAAAATATCTAGAATGTTAGAAAAATATGTAATATTTTAATTCTAGATTTTATTAGGAGAAAAATCTTATAGATAAATAATGATTCTCAAAGATGCATAAAGACACTAGCAGACATTTCGAGTACTTAAGAGAAAACATAACTAAAATATATGTACTATATACAAAAGTCAGGGATGAGTAGCATGTAGTGCGCAAAGGAAGTACTCAAAGTCGAGGTTCATATGAGCGGTCACGTACAAGCGCTTCCTAGAAATATGATTGCCGCCCCGTATAGGTGTTCTCTACGACAATGGTTTGGAGATCCCACTCTCCTTTCAAAATGGTGCACGTCCTGGTAGCACAACAGGATTAGGATAGGAGCAGGAAGAAGTCATGAGAGAGTGAAGAAAAACCTTGAAAAATACTTAGATGTCTCTAGGCCGACTGCAAATGACTAGTGATTATTCCTAATAATGGCTAGAATTTAACGCCTATAAATTTACCACAAATACTAGTATCTACACTATCAATTTAGAGATAATTTAACTATTTTAATCTCATTAAACTACTACATTTACAAGAGAGATACAAAATTAGTGCAGGAGCAGAGAGAAGACACGAGAGAGTGGAAAAAAACCTTGAAAAAGACTGGACATCTTCAGGCCTTTTATATACTGCAAATGACTAGTAATTATTACTACTAATAGCGAGAATTTAATGTACATAGATTTGCCATTAATACTAGTAACTACACTATTTTAATCACATTAAACCGATGCATTTATAAGAGAGATAATGTGTGCATTAATAAAAAAATTCAGCTGATTTCTCGTTACAAGTCACAAACTATGCGTCATTTTACGTGAAAAATACGCGCGCGTGCGACCTTAATCAAGTCTTTAATGTCCTTTCTCTATTTAAGAAATAGAGGGCTACACTTTTAAGTGGGTTCCATCCTATTGGCTAAGCAATATGGTATTATACACACACATGTGCTTTGGAATTAAATAAATAAGCCACCTCTTGTGCCAATTTCTAACAAACCCCCACCAATTCCAAAGCAACTAGAAAAAAAATGTTGAAAAATAGTTGTACTAAATTGTTGTTCATATACCAACCTTTTGGTGGCAATCCCATTCTGATTGAACTAGCACCTAGATTAGCAAGATTCACCTTTTTTATCTGATGAATGGACTATGCTTGAATTTATAGATTTTTTGATAAGACTTCATTTGATAATCCAACTAATACTAGGCTATCAATTGATCACATCTCAATGGAGTTTTGATGGTCATGCTCTTTGATCTACTCGTAAGCTTTCTTGAGAATGCCCTGTTCTCATGAACTATGATCTTATAGTTAGGTTTAAGTAGGTGTATTTATTATAGGTATCTATAGGCCGATACATTTTCCTTAATTGAGCACTATAATACATTAAGGCTTTTTAAGCCAAGAGTGCATTATTTATAGGACATATGTACATAATATGAATATATATGCTCCCATTTTACATCCTGAGACATGGGTTACCATCATCATATAAATTATATGGACCTTGTACCCATGTCTAAATAAGTAGCAGAAATCACTTTTCTCGCTAGACCTTCAGTGAAAGGATCTACTAAATTCTTCTCGATTTGAATATAATCCACCGTGATTACACCGGAGTTTTTCATTTTCTTAACAAATTTAATTCTACGTTGCATATGTCTAGAGGACTTTATATTATCCTTATTACTCATAACCTTTGTTAACACAATTTGGTTATCGCAGTACATAAAGATTGCTAGTATTGGTTTCTTAACCAAAGGCAAGCCCAAAAAAAGTTCTCTAAGCCACTTGGCTTTGATAGAGGCCATGTCTAATACTACAAGTCCAGCTTCCATGACTGAGCGTGTCAATATAGTATGTTTATAAGACCTCCATGAAAATATAGTACCGGCTAAGGTAAACACATAGTCGCTTGTACCTTTGATCTTATTTGCATCAGAGATCCAATTAGAATCACTATACCCTTCTAGTACATATGGATAGCCGGTGCAGTGAATTTCATAAGAGGTTGTGCCTCTCAAATATTGCAATACTCTTTCAAGTTCTTCTCAATGATCATGACCTAGATTGGAGATGAACTGACTTAATGTGCCCACAACAAAAGAAATGTCGTGTCATGTAGCTCTAGAAAGATACATGAGGGATCCAATAATTTGTGGGTATCTCAATTGATTTATCCCTGAACCTTGATTCTTTTGATGATTTATGCTAGTATCAAATGGTATTAGAGAAATTTTGCTATTCTCAAAGCCAAAATGACTTAATATCTTTCCAACACAATGACCTTGACTCAAAGTAATCCCATTATTATTTTTGAATAGCTTTACATTCAAAATAACATCTAACTCTCTCAAGTCTTTCATGCCAAAGATTTAACCTCGTTAATTATGTCAATGTTTGTTTCAAATATTAGTATGTCATCAACATATAAGCACAAAACTACTCCATCACCCCATCATAATGATAATATACACACTTGTCTGCCTCATTAATAGAAAAACTAACAGATGTTAGGGTTTTATCAAATTTTTCATGCCATTGTGGAGCTTGCTTTAGACTATATAAGGATTGTAGTAATTTGTATACTTTATCCTCCTGTCAAGAGATCATGAAACCATTAGGCCGCTCCATAGAAATTTCTTCCTCCAACTCTCCATTGAGACAAGCTATCTTTATATCCATTTGATAGATAAGTAGACCATGAGAAGCAGCTAATGCAATAAGCACTCTGATTGTAGTTAATCTGGTAACAAGAGAATATGTATCAAAATAATCTTCTCCTTCTTTCTGTGTGTAACCCTTGGCCACAAGTCTTACATTGTACTTCTCAATAATACCATCAGGCCTTATTTTCTTTTTCAAAATCTATATACATCCAACAAGCACCTGCATGGATGATCAATGATCTCTCATGTTCCATTAGACATAATGGAGTCCATTTCACTATGGATTGCCTCTTTCCAATACTCAGTATCAGGTAATGCATAAGCTTCTAAAAGAGTTTTTGGCACATCATCTATAATGTCTACAATAAAGTCATCATCAAAAGATTTTTCAATCATTTGTCTCTTACTCCTACGAGGAGATTCCATGACTATATTTTTATACTCCTTAGGTTCTTTTTCTACTGACAGTGTGTCAATTAATGGTTTAGGAAAAGAATCTAAATTATTTTTATTCACAAACTCACTATTCTTATTACCAGAAGTAATAACTGCTGGTCTCATAGGGAAAATATTCTAAAAATGAAGCATCTTTTGATTCCATTATTGTGTTGACAATAACCTCAGAAGTGTTAGATTTTACTACTAAAAACCTATATGCAAGACTATTGAGAGCATATCTAAGGAAAACATAGTCAACCTTTTTTTTTCCAATATTTCTCTTTTTTTGCACTATGACTTTTGCCAAACAACCCTAGGTTCGCAGAAGATTGACCTTAGGTTTTCTCCCTTTACATCCGTCATATAGAGTAATCTTATACTGTTTAGTGATTACTCTATTTAGGACGAAGTTTGCTATTAGTATAGCTTCCCCCTACCATACTTTAGCCATACCGACACTCTCTAACATGACATTCACCAAGTATATTAGTATCTAGTTTTTTCTCTTAGCTACCCCTTTTGACTGAGATGAATATGGTGGAGTAACTTCATAGATTATACCATACTCAACACAGAAGTTGGTGAAATCGTTTGAGGTATACTCTCCTCCACAATCATATCAGCCTCGGCCTTATATATTTTAAAGTAGTACAAAGACTTATCTTTTGTTTTCAATAAGTAATCATAACAGAAATGCATTACATCATCAATGTAAGAAAGTATTTTTTTCTCTGTTGTCAGAAGTCCATTCATCTCATACAAATCAGAATGGATTAAATCTAATGAAGCCAAATTCTTTTCAACCTCTAATCCCTTAAAAGTTTTTCAGGGTTGTTTTTCTTGCACATAAGATTGGCACTTAGATCTTTTGACAATTTCACATTTTGGTATTAATTCTAATTTGGACATCCTAGCAATGCTATCAAAGCCAATATGGCAAAAACGAGAATGCCAAACATTGACCAAATATTTATTCAAACCAGTAGTAATATTTAGATAATTTTGACAATACTCTAAAGTACTTAGGCAGAACAAGCCTCCACTTTCATAGACTTTCCTACAAAGGAATCAAACTTAGACATTAAAAATTTATTTAACTCAAAAACTAGCTTTTAAACATCCATGCATAAGAGTGAACCATTAATTAGATTCTTGTTTATTGTTGGCGCATGCTGCACATTTCTCAATTGGACGTTTTTTTTCTTGAAGTAAGCTTCGAAGCCACTGTACCAATACCAAGAACTGACGGAGGAAGCCCTGGCTACCTAGTAAGAAAAAGAACAAGGAAATATTATAACACATATGAACATTTGTATCGGTATCAACCCACCCATTAATGGATTGGCTAGCTGAAAAAACAACAGGAGAATTATCGTACCCTCTTGAACCAAAGGCCTCGCCTAATTTAACATTGATGTTCTTCCAATCTATGCGGTAACAACAGTCCTTAGCCATATGACCACCTTTGCCGCACAAAAAAAAACATGTGATGTCCTTTAAATCCTTCTGCTCAATTTTCTTCTTTTTAAAGCTAGTTGTCTTGTTTAGTTTAGGGACTTGTTCTTGTTCTTTTAAACAAAATTAGCATTGCTTTGATTATGGTTTAAAGTAATTGGTGCATCTTTAGCTCTTGCTTTTTCCTCGATATCAAGAGCAACAATAAGATTCTCGACAGAAATCTCCTCTCTTGTGCTTCAAGCTTATGGGCAAATTTTGCCAGTTTGCGGAGAGTTTAGCAACAATTGCTGCTACGACAAACTTGGGAGTCAGAGCACATCCCAAGTGCACAATTTTGTCAACCAGGAGTTGGAGGTTGTGTGCTTATGTAACAATGGACTTAGCACCATCCATGCTAAAATTGAAGAACTACTCACACACATACTACCAACGACCAACTTTGGCCTCTGCGTACTTCGACTCCAATGCATCCCACAACTCTGTGGCAGACGTGTAGTTCATGTACACATCATAGAGCTAATCTACCATAATGGTGAAAATGAATCATAGTGTAGTATCATTCTTATTGTCAAACTACATAGTCTGCTCAATTGTCATTGGGTATATTGGATGGATCACCCAACACAAACCCAGAGACATAAGCCAAAATTTGGTCCTTGTTTACTATCTACAAAAGTTCTCATCAGAAAACCTCTTAGGTTTTATGGCATCAAAAGCATCAGCCATTGCTGATTCAAAAAATATATGCCTAATCAGGTTTCTAGAATGTTAGAAAAATGTGCAATATTTCAATTCTAGATTTTATTAGGAGTAAAATCTCATAGATAAATAATGATACATAAAGCAACACTAACAAGAATTTTAAGTGATTCAAAAAAAACATAACCAACGCATGTGGACTATTAATAAGAGACATAAGGACATGGAGAAGTAGTAGCCAGTATGTAGAGGAAATAGTCGAAATCAAGGTTCATACGAGCGGTCGCACACAAGCGCTTCGTAAGAAAGCAGATATTCTGCTATGGCAATGGTTTAGAGATCCCGCTCTCCTTCCAATCCAGTGCCAACGAGGTCTCCATGGCACAACATGATTAGTGCATGAGCATAAATAAGACATGAGGGAGTGAAAAAAAATTGAAAAAGGCTGTATGTCTCGAGGACTTCTATAGACTGTAAATAGCTAGTGATTATTTCTATTATGGCTAAAATTTAACATGCATAAATAGTAGTAACTACACCATCAATTCAGATATAATTTGTTGGTTTTAATCGCATTAAACCACAGAGACACAATAGTATTAGTGTAGCAGACAACATAAAGTGAGGAAAAATCTTGAAAAAGAAAGGAAGTATGTAAGCTTTTTATAAACTGCAAATAACCAGTGATTATTATTAGTAATGACCAAAATTTAATACACATAATTTCTGATCAATTCAGAAATAATTTATTGGTTTTAATCGTATTAAACTGTTGTATTTCTCGTCACAAGTGCAGTATTTGGCTCGAAAAATACAAGTACCTTTGATGTAATTTCTGTATTTAAGAAATAGAGAGGCTCCACCTTTTTAAATAGGTTCCATCCCATTAGCTAAATAATTTAATATTATTGGAATTAAAGAAATCGGCCACTCCAATTTCTATCATCCTCTGCCCTGCTATCGTCTATATAACGACGGCTCAAGCTTCCCATCCCCTCGCGCGGCTCAGAGCACACAGCTCCACCAACCTCAAACAACATCAGGCTCTCAGCCCCCAAAGAGGAGACAGGAGAGAAAGCAAACGCCTCCTCTCTCTCTCTCTCTCTCTCTCTCTCTCTCTCTCTCTCTCCCTCAGTAACCTGTCTCTGCGGGAGTTACCAACACCCAGCTTCGTAAAAGCTTGGAGCGAAACTGCACGTACGCAGGCACGCACACGCGCGCGCGGACGGGCGGGAGCAAAAGCAGAGCATTCCTCTGTTTCAGGTATGACGACCTGCGCGAGCGCCACGGTCGCATGCTCGGATGACCAGACGGGCTGCGCCTTCTTCGCCCCCTTGCTCTGCAAGGGGGCGGAGGTCGTTATCTCGGTGGCCGGTGATGAGGCGGAGGAGCAGCAGCCGGCGCCGGTGCTGACGAGAAAGCCGCCGGGTCGGCTTGCCAAGGCGGTGAAGGAAGCCTGGTCCGTTTATTTGGGCGCGGCGTTCCCGATGACGCCGCCGATGTCCACCTGCGTTGTGCGGGACGAGGCGCGGTCCATTCTTGGCCTCGCATTCCCGATGATACTGACGGGTTTGCTGCTCTATCTCCGGTCGATGATCTCGATGCTCTTCCTTGGCCGCCTCGGCGGGCTGGCCCTCGCCGGAGGGTCCCTCGCCATCGGCTTTGCGAATATCACTGGCTACTCCGTCCTCTCTGGCCTAGCCATGGGCATGGAACCGATATGCGGGCAGGCCTTCGGCGCGGGCAATTACGCGCTCCTGGGCGTCACCGTGCAGCGGACGGTGCTTCTTCTCATCGTGGCCGCCATCCCCATAGGTGGCCTGTGGGCGCTGATGCGGCCTCTCCTCCTGTTCTGTGGCCAGGACGCCGACATCGCGGCGGTCGCCGAGACTTACATTTTTGCGTCGCTCCCTGACCTCGTTCTCCAGGCATTCCTCCACCCGGTGAGGATATACCTCAGGACGCAGTCCATCAACCTTCCTCTCACCGTGTGCGCCGGCCTGGCCATTGCCATCCACTTCCCTATCAACTATGTGCTCGTCGTCGTCCTTGGCTTTGGCATAAAGGGAGTGGCATTGGCGTCCGTGCTGGCCAACTTGAACCTCGTACTCTTCCTCCTCGCATACATCTTCTTGAAAGGTGTCCACAAGCGCACCGGCGGTTTCGTACTGTCCGCCGAGAGCTTCCTCGGTTGGGGCGAGCTCATCAGCCTCGCGCTGCCGAGCTGCGTGAGCGTCTGCCTCGAGTGGTGGTGGTACGAGATCATGATCCTGCTGTGCGGCCTGCTGCTGAACCCGCAGTCCACGGTGGCGTCCATGGGCATACTGATCCAGACCACGTCGCTCATATACATCTTCCCTTCGTCGCTCAGCTTCGGCGTGTCCACCCGCGTCAGCAACGAGCTAGGCGCGGGGCAGCCCGAGGAGGCGAACCGGGCAGCCACGGTGGGTCTCATGCTCGGCTTCGCGTTCGGCGCCTTCGCCTCCGCGTTCGCGTTCCTCGTGCGCAACGTGTGGGCGAGCATGTTCACGGTCGACCCGGCCATCGTCGCGCTCACCGCGTCCGTCCTGCCCATCCTGGGCATGTGCGAGCTCGGCAACTGCCCACAGACGACGGGGTGCGGCGTGCTGCGCGGCAGCGCGCGGCCCAAGGACGCCGCCAGCATCAACCTTCGCTCCTTCTACCTCGTCGGGACGCCCGTGGCGCTCGTCATGGCGTTCTGGTTCCACTTCGACTTCAAGGGCCTCTGGTTCGGTCTGCTCGCCGCGCAGGCTACCTGCATGGTGCGCATGCTGCTGGTCGTCGGCCGGACAGACTGGACCGCCGAGGCCAAGCGGTCCAAGCAGCTCACCGGAGCGGCCGCCGCCAACATGGAGAGCGACGACAGAGTTGCCGCGGACGAGAAGTCGCGCTTACTCGTCGACACGGACATGAAGCAATAGAGTGATCACTCTGATCGGTGTTGATAGCAACAGCGCGAGCCGCATGTGTATTGTAATTTAGCATCTCATTTTTTTTTACCATTTTTATTTCCTCCCTCTTTCAAATTTCGGCGCGAGGGAGGAATCAGATGCTGACAGAGCGATAATTTTGTTCTGGGTTGCTAATTAGCAATGTAAAGATTATGCTGATTGTTATTAGTAGCACATATTTGGGGTATATGAGATATCAAGGAATTTTCTCTCTTTTCCGAACGGAGGAGCACCGTTCACAGCTTCGCTTTCTCTTGCTCCGGGTCGGTGTCTTGTCCAGGGAGGCCGGCCGCGTGACGACTCGGTCACCGGCACAGGCCAACCAGTGGTAGCACCGGGTCTCAACTCTAGAGTCGCGTGGCGCGTGGCTTGGACGAACCATCGGAACCCTCCTTTTTTAGCCTAGTAGCCGTCGGGCCGTCACGGTGACACTCGCGGTGGTAGCCGGCAACTTTTCGGATGCAACTGTGCTATGGAAATCGAACTCGCACGTGTTGTAACAAAGGTAGGCTGACTTGTAAAACACACCTAATGCTAGCGATTAGAATTCTAGACCATGATAGCTCTGGTTTTCTTTGTGCGGGGTTAGGACCCTCATGCTATAGATGCACATGCAGTTGAGAAAATTCTCTAAGATAAGCGTAGAATAGTCCATCCTGCAGTCAAAGTCTGCTCTAAGGACTAAGCTGTTTGAGTTGAATTCATATAAAACTAGATAAACCATCACTATATAATTAATTATTTTAAATTTAAAAATATGTTTATTTAATTTTTTGAAACAATTTTTCTATAAAAACTTTTTTAAAAAATATGTTAATGAAAAATAAGAAAGTTGTTCATCCTTTCCGTTCAAACAACTCCCCTAAAAACTCATGGATGTGTTCTGTTTTAGCTTTATCCAGTCCTTCATATACCGGGGCCTCCTTTACTTCGTTGGAGTTTTCCTGTTTTCGACCGAGCTAAGCGGTTTCCTGTAAAATTTCTGCACGGGCCCGGCTGAAATGCCGAGGGTTATAAAGATGACGAGTAACTTATGAGAGCGACTCACCTGTAGAAAAAATAAAGACGAAGAAGAGGGCTAGCTGATTTGTACCGCGGGAAGGCGCGCGCCTCGCTTAGGCGTGGTTGGGCGAGTGGCTTCGCGCCCGCTCGCTGCGCCGGAAGCGCACAGGCACGGATCCAATGATTCACGTGCTTCGGCTCGGCTCAGCACGGATGGCGTCTGGCACCGGCACCGCGCATTAAAAAATGACCCGCTCCGGTCGGTCGCTCAGCCCCCATTCGGCCACTTCTTGGAGCTCCCAGAAGATGGCACTGTTTGGAGGCACCAAAAGCCATTTGTCAAGCGGTCAAGCCTGCTTATATATGTACTGCTAGTACGGAGTACTATAAACTACCCAACTTTTGAATAAAATACAGCTCATCTTCGCGAGATGTTGGAGTTCGAATCGAATGGTCGAGCTGCACAATGCGCTGCATAGATCGGACACCGACTGATGACTCGATGGGCGCCTGTTGTGTGCAGCCAGTAGCCAACGGATAGCATGGTTAGGTGTAGGTTGTGCTCCCGCCCAATCACACCTGCCGCTGCCGTGAGGAGGGAATCATACTCATTTGGAGTTAAATCGTTGTTTATCTCCGCGGGTCGAAGAATCTGAGATGAAGTGGTAGCCTGGATAGCTCGTCGGCCAATGGTACGGTATACAAGCTTGGTCTATTGAGTCAATGATTGGTTTACCGGTCGCTTGGATTGGATCTTTCCGATTTAAACAAGTTCTGTCCCCTGGTTCTTGGGCGAGCTCGAGAGGTGTCTCCACTGAAATAGAAATTGCATTTACCTTCTCACGCGATCACAGCTCTTCAGTGATCGCAAGACATGCATGATGCACGCGTCCCATCGGGCTGAGATCTCATTTTAGTAACGCTCCAATCATTGGTTTCTATCAATCTAAACTTTTAAAGTAAATCATTATCATTGGTTGAGTATGCATGTGTTATAAACACATGTATTTGTATTGTGTTTCGTAGAAAAAATAATATATCACTAATCAAGAGGATAGAGATTAAACCTGGATCAAATGCAAGAGTTAACTCGGGTGCAAAATGCAAGATGGTTAAACCCAACAAAAAATCAATTGGGGCATGCCAACTGTATATTCCTGAATAAATATTGTTGTCTATATACAAATATTTATTGTATTTTCTTCCTTTATAAAAACCACCTAAACATATGGAGGTTGGGTTTAAGTATACATTCAATACTCTCTCCTATCTCTACGTACTACCTCAAGACTCTGTCTATTGGGATTGCTCAGGGTGATTCTAAATTGTATTCTCATATGAGTTTACATTGTTGTACCATTCTTAGTATGTGTTGTTTTAGACTAGAAAGTTTACATTGTCCTACAATCTAACTATTATGTCCTTTTGTATGTGTTGTTTTAGACCAGGGCACTAAGTTACGATAAGACTAGCCAAATTTTCAGTACAAGAATTACACAACGATAAATTGAAGTTTATTTAGAATCATAATTGTATAAACTTTAGCTTTTAACTTTCTATACATAAATTTGTTTCATACACAACTCCACCCAGCAAGGTGGACCGCCGCTTCCTAGTGAGGAATGGTGATGGATGTGTTGGAGCCCCTTTGTTGGGACAGGAGGACCTTCATAGTGGAGCTGACTCGAAAACCCTATAAGGCCTAGAGCAAAGGCCCTAGATGGCTCCCCTGCCAAGGGTGCATTAATGGGTATTCAGTGGCCCCACCTACCAACTGTGCGACATAGTCGGCCATAGGGAGTTTGAGAATCCTTGTCACCATAGCGCCGATCTTATCTGGGATTCGTGGACAGTTAGTCGGCCCATCATCACGTAGGCTACCATTTTTATCCACTAGTGATTGTACCAAACCGGCCCTAGAAGCAACCACCAGTTGGCTAGACGGTCCGAGACACTTTTGTAAACTCCCATATACCTTGACATGTAATACACTGAATTTCTAGACCTGTGGTGCTCACTCTCCTCACTTCAATACCACCTTGCTATTGGATTTGGTTCCAATACTTCTATTAATAAATATATTTATAAAACTAAATAAAACTATAATATTGAAAAAAACTTTTCCACTCTTTCGAGTTGAGTCTACACATGTGATTATCATGCATCAAATCTAAATACTTAAGAGTATATTATATTGCCACTCAAATTGTGAAATGTTTGATGGGAGTTTGTACAAAACAACAAGTATTTGTGAACAAAGAAAGTAATATGTCAAGGTGTAAATTAAGAGAAAATGGTATACATGCATGACTAAAAAAAGGAATAATATATATCATATTATTTATAAAAGAACGCTATATAAAAAAGATCTTTAATATAAACCTAAAACTCTTAGAAAATACTCGACGGTAAAATATTCTACTAGTAGTGAGATGGTGACAAACATTTTAAAAGATGTGCTATACAAGTAAAGTTGTAATGGTAATCAACACTCCAGATTTATGCAACCACAAATGGATTACCACCAAACTTGTGGTTTCCACTACATATTTTTCCACACAATTTCACACTATATATATGAATTTAGCAACAGCTAGCGGAATGCATTTCTATATCAATAGTACACTGCTGTGGATGAATTTATTACCATCTTTTTTGTGTGTGAAAGCTACTACTACATATGAACTTTTCTTTTGTGAAATCGAGATGACATGTTTCTAGAAAAAGGAGGGCATATATATGGAAATAACTAATCGTTCAGCTGTTGAGATCAAATCTCAATTATATATATGTGTGTTGCTTTTCACTGCCTTCTCTCTTAGAGATGTGCTTCTATACTCTCCCACTAAAAACCTGTATATATTTTAAAGGAGATGAGAGGGCTAGATTAAAAGTTAGCCATCATTAAAAAGGGTAGTATCGTACTTAAGAGAGTTAATCTGCTAATCATTTCCTTACCCAATCCATTCTATTCCTAACTCTATTCAATCTCGCCACTCTTTACCATCTCTTCCCAAGTTCTTCCAACTCCCAAGTCAGTCGGCGACTGTGCCTCACATCCCGCCGCCGCAAATCTGCAACCTACGTAGACTACACTAACGTCCTTGCATCGGATCTCGGTGTGGCAACCTGCACTCGCGCGTCTGGCATAACGGCAGCAGCTCTTGCGACCTACCTCGCTGCTGCCACTTGTGCGCAAGTCCTCTTGAATTTAGATAAAGTGCTCACCGCAAGACAAATGTATTAACTCCAACGGCGTGTATCAACTTCTCCACAAACTAATATACATACACATTTACATTGTATATGGGATCAGGACTGGGAGGAACAGAAACAAGATTAACTTCTCCCAAGGACAAATCTGCCCTTCTAAATGACGTTTAAACAGTTAAGTTTCTTTTTAATCTAGGCTCTCATCTCCTTTAAAAATTGTGCAGTTTTTTTAGTATGGGAGCATAGGAGCACGTCTCTCTTATTTATTCTTTTGCGTATGTATTGTTTCATGTCTTGAGCCAATCAATATATATTAGCTTATGAACCTTCTTTAACAGCAATAATATAGTCATGATCTATTGGTTTATTGTAAGCCACTTGCAGACATGGATGAAACTCGTTGCTTTTCACACCTCATGTCTATCTCTTAGGAAAATAGTTTTGCTTCTAGTTCACCGCCACCTCCAACGTGTTGCTGCGTTCATGTATATCTATCCATAACCATAATCCATTCACAGGTGGAGACATGCAGGTCGATGTCTCTTCCGAATCATTTCAAGGGAAATACGAATAGATAACACATGCCTCAGCCGTTAATCATATGGTAGGAGATAAGGACTATGCGAGATAACTCTGCATCGTTAATGCATGAGTCATGACGGATGGTAGGTCCGATTCTTCTCCTCTTCATCAAATGCAGGTCAGCGTGTGATCATATGGCACTATGAACCAACATGATATTACGACGCCCCCCCATCTCCTGCCGCCGGGTTACGTCGTTCGTGCGATTTCAATTATTTATCTCGTACTTGACTGCGCGGTTTTCCGTCATATAATACACGAACCGGCGGTCGAGAGTCCGGCGCCACGACCGGGCTCGCAATTTCTGTCAAGATCATGGAGTCCCATCGACCGACTTGTAAAGCGACGCCGATCGCAATTGACCATCTTCCATAGATCCAGTGCACGCGAGGATTTCAAGCATAAGCGGCAGAGACCAAATAGGAGCAGCCCTAATTAACTAACTAATTTCAGCTTCTCGTCTCACATAATTTCAACCGGAGAACACTTGAAGAAACAGCTTCCTGGTGGAACCAGTAGGATCACTCGCTTCCGGCGACCGGCTTCAGCTTCCGGGACGTATCCTCCGAATACGACGCTGCGATGGAAGGTGAGGCACACATGCCATGTGCGTGGCGGAGTGGAAAAAGCGAAAGGCTGAGACCCGTCTAAGTAAGGCCAGGTTACACTGATGCCTAAAACACGAACTGTTATTTATTGTGGTCAATTCGGCCACGGCAATCCGGCTGGCTGGCGAGCGAGCGGGCGAACGCCGATTCCAGTTTCGTGCCAAACTTGCCGCGTTGGTTTCCCCCTGGATCAGGGCAAAACTGCAGAGAAGGGAAATCACGCACGTCGCCTGCACCTGCGGGCTGAGAGTGACGGGCCTTGTGGCTTTTTGCGCCCGGGAGGGGGAGAGTGTCTAGTGGAGGGGGAGCACGGGGGAATCCAGCCCAATCCCATCGCATCCATTCCGGGGGCACACGGTGACACGGCTAGGCGCCCGCGGGGTCGGCGGTGGAAAGGCGCAGCGCGTGCATGGTGCGGTGCGCGCGCCCAGGATAAACGCGGGGGTAGGCGTCACGGGACACGTCCGCGCGGGCGGCGGGGCAGGCAGGTGCGGCCGCCTCCGTGGCGGTCGTATTCCGCGGCAAAGCTGGACTGGTAAATTGGTCCCATCCGAGGAAACATTCAGCGCCGCCTCCCTCGCCCGTGTGGCTTCCGATTTCTAGCCGAGTTGGAATCGCTGGAACCATCTCCTCCTTCACTCGTATATGAACCAGTCAGCACTCAAGTCCCGCAGATATCTAGCTCCGGACTTATACCTCATCCTAACGTAAGACTTGCCATGTTGCCACCCGTTTATCTCTGACAAGTTCGCGTCTGTCCTTCAGTCTCGGCTGTCTACCGTCACTAATATCTTTCTGGTTGGTATACCACATAGCGGGTTTAATTTTTCGTTCCTAACTGTCTACCCATTATATGCACGTCGCTCACTTTGTACAATTTATCAAAAGAATTGCTGGCGTTGTATAGCCGGATTTATGCCATAATTTAAGGTTTGAATCCAGGTTTTGTTTACCTCATTAGCCACGCCTCGTCAACTGGCGACAGGTACAGGTACAGCACGAAAGAAGAGGCGGGGAGATAGCGTTTTCTATTCCCTGATTCCTCATCCATCTTCAGGGCGCACGCTTGCTGAGCTGCAGAATATTCCTATGACAAAAAGTACAACAAAAGTTAGACCTTCAAAGATAAGATATTTTATACATATAACAATGTATCTAGCCACTCTACAATACGCCAATTAGCCGCCTAAATTTGTAATGTATTACGAGGGATAAGCTTTTCTTTGTGAGGAATTATGTCGGATAATGGTTTTTTAGTACAGTAGTTCGGATAAGCTAGTAAAACAACATGATCACCTTCATCCTAGTGGTAGGACAGAACTGAGGCCTCCATTACTGCAATCGCGCAATCAGAATCTCGATGAAAGAGGGTAAAGCAACAAAAAGACATGCTCAACAAGATGATAGATGGGTTGACTATTGCTTATGCTCCTCAACAGTTTATTAGTGCAGATTTTAGATGATTGGAGCCCCCACCAATTTTCATCCGGATTGGTCTTCTCCACTGACAATTCATGTTGATGGTGGCGAGTGCTATAGCAGATATATATATGGACCTGTGTCAGTGGTCTTGGTAATACACAGCGATATTGTTTACGGGAGTATGTGGTACTCCACTGTCATCCATCGAAGACTGTTTATAGAGGTTGAACTCCTAGCAGTGTGGACAAAGGTAAAGATTTACTATCTACCAATGATGACATAGTTCAGAGCTTCGGATCAAAGTAGCACAGGCGCACTGGCAGAATATCGAAACAAATCCAAAGTTGTTCGGTAAAGGGGCCGTTTTCCAAGGACAGCCGATCACTTTAAATAATCTCACAGCATACCTATTTCTCTTTATAAACCATCAATACCTGCAAATAAAATCAGAGAAATTAATATAAATCATTTAATTTGCAAACCGTCCTTGTAGACCTTGCTATAATTTAGATGCTAAAATACTTATTTGGCATTTCCCTGGTAAGTGGTAACTACTCAAACAAAACAAGCAAACCAAACAAGCCTCTAGTGGACGAAGAAAAACGCGAAGGGTTTCTTTCTCCTTTTTTTTTCTGACGTCACAAATCTGCAATAAGCCACAGCAGATAATGGAAGTAATTTCCATTTGGACAGCAGAAAGAACACGTGTTCAGAAATTTGATACAATTGATCATCAGCTCACAGGTAAAAAAAATCTAAATTAAATGTCACAAAATGGACAGCGCTGTTCCCTTGTCTGCCCAGGAGATCGATGGTGTATCGGATAGCCAGTGAAAAGAGAACCACGTGATGTAACGCTGAGTTCATTTCTGAATTCTTTAGAGGCTGACTTCGCTATATGGTATTTTATTATGAGCTGAATTCCTTGCCAATGTTTATTGACCAATAATTAAGACCCATAAGCAGTCAACGCCCATCCATTATCTAAGAAAAGTCAATGTACCATATTATTACAGGAAATCCAGAGTGTCCATCATGCCGCTGACCAATTAGATGCCATTGGTTGAGAAACATATAAACTGCAAATAAGTCAAAATAGGCAATTAGAATAGTTCTGTTTGCCTGATGGTTGACATCTCCAATTTCTTATTTAGTTATTCTGGCTGACTAATTGTATGAAGTATAAAAGGTAGCCCTGAGGCAATTTGAACAGTTGTTTTTTCCTGTTAAAAAGCCTATAGAAGTGTTGTGTAATACTGCCACCACTTCAAAGACTGTCATTCATAGAACTTCGTAGGTTTTTTAGAAACCTAAATTTGTAATAGTCGACATGAGTACTGCTAAGTTTCAGATTTTTGTAGCGTTGAAATAGGTAGATGCCAGTTGAGAGATTTATCTATATTAAAAAAAGGGTCAGACCTCCATACTAGCCCACTGGCATTCTCAACCCATATCTGTATGCGGACGTGAAAGTATCCAGCCGAGTCCATCTAATTTACAACTCAACTACTTTCTCGATCCAGATTTGTATGGAACATGAGAGCCCAGGCCATTTCATCCCTTTTACTCCTGGAAAGCTACTGAAAACTGGAAGTCTGATATGGTAGTTCATTTTCTGAGATAATAATGCAAGTGAAATTGTGCTGTTAAAATATGTTATTCTATGCAATGCGACAATTATACAGGTGTTAATTTCAGTTTCACTAAGTATAGAATACAAAGGGTGCCTTCGTTAGCCTAGGTTCCAAACTTTTCTCTCTTTTTTTACACACACCCTTTCTAAATTTCTAAACGATACGTTTTTTTAAAAAAGTTTCTATAGCAAAATTGCTTTAAAAATTATATTAATCTGTTTTAAAGTTTTTAGTTATTATTTAATTAATTATGTGCTAATTGGATGCGCTGTTTTGACGTGCCGGGGACCGGTTCCCTAACCCCAAGCTGAAAGCGGCCTAAGTATGAGTGTTGACGGCGGCAATGGAGAGCATGATTGTTTCTTTAGAAGTTCAGATCAATTGTACACCACATAAATTGGAGTGTTAAAATTCAGTTTCACTGTAGAGAATACTAAATTAAGTGTAAGTCTGAATCTTAAACGAATCCAATTTAGATCGCTTCACTCTGGATGCAGAAACTGGAACGAACGGACTATCAGGCTTAAGATTGCATAGTAAAGCATATGAATACACGCCAATGAAATTCTTAGAGCGAACCACTTTGATTCAGATCAGAATAGGGACACGAACCTCTGAACTTCGGGCTTGTGGACGTCAAGCGAACTGATTTGATTCAGATCAGAATAAGGACGTGAAGCTTTGAACTTCGTGCTCGCATCTGCGCTCTTCGTCCCGTAGGCCGCTCGAGCTCACAAAGGCATCATGCAACGCGGCCGCGCGTTCCGCGATGTGGATATTGAGGAGTCTTGGCAGTTTCGCGTTGGGCCGGATTAGCCGGCCGTGGCCGAATCAAGTTGTTCGTAGGCATTGCGGAGTGGAAAAATCACATTTTACGTGTCTCGACTATAGATAAGGTGGTTTATATCTTTTAACCCTAAAAGGATATCCTAATGATGCAAATCGAGTCTCTTCGAGAGTAGTTTTGGTTAACAAAATATGTACGTAGAACTTTGACTTATATGTTGTTCGTCGAATGTAGCAGTTATATGGCGCTTAGAGAGCTATTATGGTTAGAAAAAAAAGAAAACCTCGGAGGAGAGCGACGCGGCGGCTGGTAACGAGCGCTGCCCTTGCGATGTCCTCCGGCTCGAGCACCGCAACGGCGTCATCATCCGTGCCCTCCTAATTGACGACGTTGGCCATTGCCAGGACGGTGCACGGCGGTGACGCGACAATGGCCTGGTGGAGCACCGGTCGGACATGGAAGCCTCCAGCGTGAGCATCAGACAGTGTTAGACAGTGTTAGTAATCCTAGGGTAATCTTCAGCATAGCATATCTATTTTTAGCACATACATGCACATGAGGACCGGCTTGTGGTTACCGTGTGCGTAGGAAGTCATGGACGAGAATCGCTCGGCATGAACTTGAGCATGCAAGCCATGGCCGGCTGTTGCGGCGCATGGGGATAGACGTGCGCACTCTGCGCAATCGTGTGCGTCGTGACTTGCATCTCTCTGCTTTGTAATTCAATAAATAGCAATACAATCCCAGAAAACGCCGATTTTTGCAGCACCAGATTCGTGTGTCCAAGTGTTCTCGCGTGTGTTCGTCCTGCCCACTCGCCGCCGGCTCACCGCCGTTCGGTGTCTAACAAGTGGTATCAGAGCTAGAGAGTTGAGAGGACCTGCAGCGGCGCCATGGCTTCACCACCGCGCCGCAATCGCACCCCGGAGAAGAAGGAGAAGCCGGAGGGCAGCGGCAGCAAGACGCCGCGCCGCTCTCCGTCACGCTCACCACGGCGTCGCTCACCGCGCCGCTTCCCGCGTCGCTCCTGGGCACCACGCCGGTCTCGCGGCCGGCAGCCTCACGAGATCGTCGTCGAGCGCATCTTCCGTGAGGGTGGCGGTTCCAACACCTGGCCGCAGCTGACGCGCAGCAACTACCACCAATGGTCGCTGCGCATGAAGCTGAAGCTGCAGGCTCGTCACCTCTGGGAGGCAGTCGAGTACCCCGACATCGCCGAGTACGACGAGGACCGGAGTGCCCTCGACGCCATCTGCAGCGCTGTGCCGGAGGACATGGTGGCCGTGCTCGCCACCAAGGACACCGCCCACGACGCCTGGGAGGCCATCAAGACACTCCGCATCGGCGACGAGCGTGTGCGAAGATCCACCGCTCAAACTCTCCGGGCAGAGTACGAGAGCATCGCGCTCCGCCCCGGCGAGGCCATTGAGGAGTTCGCCCTCCGCCTCACCAACATCACACAGAGGATGGCGGCCCTCGGCGATCCGGAGCCAGAGCCCCGTGTGGTGGCCAAGTACCTGCGCGTCGCTCGTTCACGGTACAAGCAACTCATGATTTCAATCGAGACTCTTCTTGATTTCTCCCAGCTGTCCATCGAGGAGGTCACCGACCGCCTCAAAGCCGCCGACGACGTCGAGCCCGCCCCGGCGCACACCGCGGGCGGCAAACTGCTACTCACTGAGGAGCAGTGGGTGGAGAAGTACAAGAAGAAGCCGTCGGATGGCGGACACGGCGGCTCCGGTTCGGGCGGCCGTGGAAAAGGCCGAGGCCGCGGCCGTGGCGCCAGAGGCTCCAGCTCTTCACGACCGCCGCCGGACAGCCCCTGTCCGCGCTGTGGGAAGAAGGGCCATTGGGCCAGCGACTGCCACATCAAGAAGAAGGAGGAGCCGGCCCAACAGGCCCATGTGGCCCAAGAAGAAGAGCAGACTCTGATGCTTGCCATCGGGTTGGTCCAGGAGAAGACTTTCTCCCCTTCGCCGTAGCCGCCGCACACCACCAAGCCGCCGTCGCCACCACCACCGGTGCAGCATGAGCTCCATCTCCTGGAGAAGAAGGTCCACCCCGAGCTCGATGATGAGGCGGACCGAGATCCATCGCGCTGGATCCTGGACACAGGCGCGTCCAACCACATGTCAGGATCCCGCGCCGCCTTCGCCAACATCGACACCGGCATCACCGGCTCCGTCCGATTCGGGGATGGCTCCGTCGCAAGCATCGAGGGCGTCGGGACGGTGCTCTTCCACTGCAAGAACGGGGAGCACCGAGCGCTCGCCAACGTCTACTTCCTACCCCGCCTCACCGCCAACATCATCTCCATCGGCCAGCTCGACGAGGGCGGCTACCAGGTGCTGGTAGAGGACGGCGTGATGCGGGTACGTGATGAAGACCGGCGCCTCCTCGCGAAGATCCCTCGGGGCCTAGGCCGGCTGTACAACCTCGACGTCACCATCGCCCGTCAAGTGTGCCTCGCGGCGCGCACGGACGACGACGCCTGGAGGTGGCACCAGCGTTTTGGCCACATCCACTTCGCCGCACTACGCAAGATGGGGCGCAGGGAGCTGGTTCGTGGCCTGCCCGTCATCAACCAGGTGCAGCAGGTCTACGACGCCTGTCTCGCAGGCAAGCAGAGGAGGGCGCCCTTCCCTCAGAAAGCGCTCTGGCGTTCCACCGAGCCGCTCCAGCTTGTTCATGGAGACATTTGTGGCCCCATCACTCCAGTGACTCCAAGTGGTAACAAGTATTTCCTCCTACTTGTCGATGACTACTCACGCTTCATGTGGATTTCCTTGCTGCCATCCAAAGACGCCGCGGCCACCGCCATCAAGAACATTCAGGCCGTGGCGGAACGCAAGAGTGGCAGAAAGCTGCTGATGCTACGCACTAACCGTGGCGGAGAGTTCGCCGCCACCGACTTCGTCAACTACTGCGCTCAACTCGGCGTTCGCAGGCAGCTCACGGCGCCGTACACGCCTCAACAGAACGGCGTCGTTGAGCGCCGCAACCAAACCGTGGTGGGCACAGCCAGAAGCATGATGAAGGCCAAGTCTCTCCCTAGTGTGTTCTGGGGGGAGGCGGTGTCGACGGCGGTCTACTTGCTGAACAGGTCCTCCTGCAAGGCAATCGGTGGGCGCACCCCCTACGAGCTCTGAAACGGGCGCACGCCGTATGTCCAGCACCTGAGGACGTTCGGCTGCGTCGCCCACACGAAGGTGACCACGCCGCACCAGAAGAAGCTCGATGACCGCAGCCGCCGCATGATCTTCGTCGGCTATGAACCGAGGTCCAAGGCCTATCAGGTCTATGATCCCTCGACGCGACGTGTCCACATCAGCCGTGACGTCGTCTTCGACGAAGCGGCAGCGTGGGCGTGGTCTGCAGCAGATCCCTCCGAGCCAAGCGACTTCACCATCGAGGAGCAGGACCACGCGGAGCCCTCCGTGATCATCACCACTACAACGACTACGGAGGGCTCCCCTGCGTCAAGCTCGGCATCACCTGCTCCATTCGGCGCGGCTGTGTTCCCAGACACCAGCTCACCGACGACTCATGGCGTCTCATCAACACCCGGTTCCACCACACACTCTCAGGTGGAGTTCGCATCCCCACCAGGAGCCGGGATAGAAGACTACCTCGACATCGATCACGACGACGACGCCCCTCTCCGCTTCCGCCGCATCGACAACATACTCGGGGAGGCGGAGACGCCCGAGCTCGCCCACCGCGAGCTGGAGGAGCGCCTGCTGCTGGCGAGCGACGCTGAGCCGACCACCTTCGACGAGGCAGCGCGCCACGAGTGCTGGCGTCACGCCATGCTCGACGAGATGACCTCCATCGAGGCTAGCGGTACATGGAGGCTGGTGGAACGCCCGACACACGTCAGGCCAATCGGCCTCAAATGGGTGTACAAGGCGAAGAAGGACGCCGCCGGCATCATCAACAAGTACAAGGCCCGCCTCGTTACAAAGGGCTATGTACAGCGGCAGGGCATTGACTTTGACGAGGTCTTCGCCCCCGTCGCGCACCTGGAATCAGTTCGGCTCCTGCTCGCGCACGCCGCCTGTCAAGGATGGGCCGTCCACCATATGGACGTGAAGTCGGCGTTCCTGAACGGGGTGCTTCAGGAGGAGGTGTACGTCGAGCAGCCTCCCGGCTTCGTCCTCCGCGGCCAAGAGAACAAGGTGCTTCACCTCGTCAAAGCACTCTACGGACTCCATCAAGCTCCACGGGCATGGTACGCCAAACTCGACGAGTCCCTCATCGGGCTCGGGTTTCGGAGGAGCACCTCAGAGCATGCTGTCTACCTGCGCGGAGCTGGAGATCGCCGGCTGGTGGTCGGGGTCTATGTCGATGACCTGATCATCGCTGGCGGCAACCAAGTCGACATTGACACCTTCAAGAACCAGATGAAAGCGACATTCAAGATGAGCGACTTGGGGCTGCTCCACTACTACCTTGGTCTGGAGGTGTCCCAGACTGAGGCCGGCATCACCATCTGCCAGAGCTCCTACGCAGCCAAGATTCTGGAGACAGCAGGACTGACGGGCTGCAACCCCAGTGCAACACCAATGGAGCCTCACCTGAAACTCAGCAAGGTGAGCTCGGCTCCAGGCATTGATCCTACCATGTATCGCAGTGTGGTGGGCTTCCTGCGGTACTTGGTGAACACAAGACCCGACTTGGCGTACTCAATGGGCTTCATCAGCCGGTTCATGGAGAACCCAACCACTGAGCATCTGGCGGCCATGAAGCGAGTACTGCGCTATGTCGCTGGTACCCTGCACTTCGGCTGCCACTACAAGAGGAAGAAGGATCCCCAGCTTGTCGGATACAGCGACAGCGACTTGGCTGGGGACATTGACACGCGCAAGAGCACCTCAGGCATCCTCTTCTTCCTCGGCGACAACACCATCACCTGGCAGTCACAAAAACAGAAGATTGTGGCACTGTCTTCGTGCGAGGCTGAGTACATTGCAGCGACGACGGGAGCATGCCAGGGAATATGGCTGGCGCGGCTGCTTGCCGAACTCAAGGGCGAGGAGGCCAGCGCCGTCACCTTGAAGATCGACAACGAGTCTGCCATCGCACTCAGCAAAAACCCTGTCTTCCATGATCGCAGTAAGCATATCGACATTCGTTACCATTTCATTCGTGAATGTGTTGAGGAGGACAGGGTGAGGCTCCAGTCTATTGGGACAACGGAGCAACTGGCGGACATTCTTACTAAAGCTCTGGGGCGTGAACACTTTTGTGAGATGCGCTCCAGAATTGGTGTTGTAGATGTACAGCATATACACTAGGATTAGGAGGAGAATTTGTTAGTAATCCTAGGGTAATCTTCAGCATAGCATATCTATTTTTAGCACATGCATGCACACGAGGACCGGCTTGTGGTTACCGTGTGCGTAGGAAGTCATGGACGAGAATCGCTCGGCATGAACTTGAGCATGCAAGCCATGGCCGGCTGTTGCGGCGCATGGGGATGGACGTGCGCACTCTGCGCAATCGTGTGCGTCGTAGCTTGCATCTCTCTGCTTTGTAATTCAATAAATAGCAATACAATCCCAGAAAACGCCGGTTTTTGCAGCACCAGATTCGTGTGTCCAAGTGTTCTCGCGTGTGTTCGTCCTGCCCACTCGCCGCCGGCTCACCGCCGTTCGGTGTCTAACAGACAGAGCCCCTTGAAGCTGAACACGACGACGCCGAACGAGACGCCGTAGAGCCCGGCGAGCGCGCTCCGCCCCTCGAGAGTGCTCCCGCCGCGACTAACGAGGTACGGTAGCCACGGCCAGGATGATACACGCCGCACGCGTTGTCGACGATGCTGAACGGCGCCAGCGACGACAGCGAGTGGATGAAAGAGAGCGCCGCCTCTGCCAGAAGGAGCACCGCAAGGACGGAGGACTACGGCGGCACCTGGCCATAGTAGGTGCTGGCACGCTATAGCTGCTCATGGTCATCGCCGGTGGGGAAGACGGAGTAGATGTTCCGGTGATAAAAGATGTTGAAATAATTAATATTTAAGTTTTAATCTAATCTAAATATAACATATCATAATCTCATAATCTATTAGCATGATAAAATAAGCAAATATTAGATCAACAACAATCAGAATATGTACTGTAATTATCTAGAACCAATCATTTGATTAGAGTCGAGTCCGTTATGCCATTGTCATCATCATCCATTATGTTGTTGTTCATCGCGACAGTAGCAGATCATTATACGACTTGTTCTTGCTGATGCTAAAAAAATTGTTGTTGATGTAACCGCACAACTTCGTGCTAGGAGACCACCTTTCTTTGGTCATGGAGGAAGACACATTCGAAAGAAGAAGACGATATGCTAGAAGCATCAGCAATCGCGTTGGGTGCTTCCCAAAATCTTTATCTCGAAGGACGACGGTGCACACCGACGAACGGGATGAGGAAGACTAGATGACAGTGTTATCTCAAAAGAGTGATGGTGCACGTTGACGAACGTGATGAGGAAGACTAGATGCGGTGTGGCGCTGGAAAATCTAGACCCAAGAGCAGATTGATTTTATGCTGAGAGAGGACGACGGGGTCGGTATATATAGCCTGAAGACACTTGGTTTGGGTGAAAATCTTAAAAACCTAGATCCGAGAGTAGATTGATTTTATGCCAAGAGAGGGCGGTGAGTCGTAAAATATATAGTTTGGAGACACGTGGTTAGGGTGGAGATTTTATGCCGAGAGAGGATAGTGGGGTCGGTATATATAGTCTAGAGACGTGTGGTTAGGGCGGAGCCCGAGAAGAGCTACTGTGACGGCCGTGGGGTCGGTATATATAGTTCAAAGAGAAGTGGTTAGGGCAGAGCTCGAGAAGTGCTATCGTGACTCGTGCCCTAGACTAACGAGGCAAGGCAAGTAAGCATGTGGGTTCTCCCTTTATCCCTCTCACTTGCTCAAGGAGGGGGAAAATAGCCAACCTTATAAGTTGAGCTACCTCTCCACTAACTAGCAAGATGGGACTAAAGGATTCCACTCCCACCCCCACTATATAGGCATTTGAGATTTTCAGGAATTTTTCATTTAATAAGTTGGGCCATGGGTCCTAAATTTCATCAATCCCCACCAGATCTCAAAGGTTCAATGATGTTTGAATGTTTTTAGCACAGTTTAATATACGAGTGTTTCAGCAAAGACCGTTAAGTTGAACATTCGCCTAGAACTCTAAGCTATACTTACCGATGATTTGGACAATGGACTACGCCTTGAATTGCAAGTCTTATATGATTAAGTTTTACTCAAAGTCAAACTGATACATGACTGTCAATTGGGCTACCTCTTAGGTGAAGCGTATAAGTCATACTCTCTTAGTCTCTTCATAAGCTTCATAGAGATCACTCAAATCTCACAGATTGCAACCAACAATCAGGCTCAATAGTTGTATTCTTTTAAGGATACTCTATCGGACAGCACCTCTTGCTCTCACAAGCTAACAAAATACACTAAGATAAAAACCAACTTACCATATAGTGATGAGAGTACTGTATTTTCATATAGAGAGGGTCCTAAGAGTTTATACTCTCCTCCAGTTATCTATGACTTGTTTTTACAGAAACTAATTCATGAGATCTCCGATCACATAGGCCAATTTACCACCATGAAATAACTCATGTGGGTCTTATACCCATATCCTTCGATATATTTTCTATCACATTACATGATAAACCCTTCATGAAGTGGTATGCTAGGTTCTTAGCCCTCTAGACATATTACAAGGCTATCACTCTAAAGTTTCTCAATTTCGTGGTAGTCTTCAAGCGTCTTTTCATATGTTATAAGGACCTTATATTATCTTTAGAACTATTCACTTTAATGATCACTAGTATCAATTTTTTAACCATCGGTAAGTCTATCAAAAGTTCATGTAGCTACTATGTTTTAATAGTAGTTGTATCTAATGCAGTGAGTTCTGCTTTCATGATTGACCTCGTCAAAATGATATATATGCAAGAACTCCATAAAACAATAGTGCCACCTAAGATGAAGACATAACCACTTATGGCATTTATCTCATCTACATCTGAAATCTAATTTGAGTTATTATAACCATACAGTACTGACAGTTACCCGGTATAGTGAATTCAAAGTCCATCATACCCAGCAAATAGTGTATCACATGCTCAAGTGCATGCCAATGATCATCACCTAGGTTTGAAGTGAACCGACTCAATTTACTAACCGTAAATGAGATATTAAGCCTTGTTGCACTTGCTAGATACATAAGAGAGCCAGTAATTTAGAAATATATCAATTGATATTTGACAACGCACTTATTCTTTTGAAGCATTAAATTCGGATCATAAGGTGTTGGAGAAGGCTTACCACACATGTATCAAAAGCGGTTTAGCAATTTCTCCATATAAGAGGATTACGATAACATAATTCCATCCTCATCCTTGATCAATTTACTGTTCAAATTAACATCAGCTAGTTCCAAATCCTTCATATCCAAATTTTAAGAAAAAAAGCCTTGACCATATTTATCACATTAAGGTTTGTCCCAATAATCAATATGTTATAAACATATCAGCACAGGATAACTCCTTCACCCCTACCATAACGATAATATACACATTTATCAACCTCGTTTACTATAAAATCTGCAGCAGTCAAAGTACTATCAAAGTTTTTATGCCACTGCTTTAGAGCAAGTTTGAAACCATACTAAGACTTCAATAGTTCACACACTTTTCCTTCCTGACCTTTACTAGAAATCTATTAGGCTGATCCAAATAGATCTTCTCATCTAACTCTCCGTTAAGGAAAACCGTCTTAACATCCATCTGATGAATGAAAAGACCATATGAGACGGCCAAGAAAAGTAGTTTATAAATAGTGGTTAATCTTGGGACAAGAGCATAGGTTTCAAAGAAATCATCGTCTTCTTTTTGTGTGTATCCCTTTGGCATAAACCGAGTCTTATACTTTTTAATAGTACCATCAAGTCTAAACTTCTTTTTGAACACCCACTTGCACCCCCATAAGTTTACACTCATAGGGTCTCTCCACAACGTTCTAAGTCCCGTTAGCTAGGATTGAATCTATCTTGCTATGGACTATCTCTTTCCAATAGCCTACATCTGGAGATACATACGCCACAAAAATTGACTTGGGAGTATTGTCAACAAGGTACATAGTAAAATCATCACTAAAGAATTTATGAATGCTTGGCCTCTTGTTCCTTCTCATAGCTTTATTGTCATCCTTCTCATAATTTTGTTCATATGGTTATTTAAATGTTTCAAAGGTTCTAATAGGTTCAAAAATTGTTTCACTAGATTTGTTATGCAAATCTTTCATAGGAAATATATTCTAAAAGAATGTAGCACCACGAGATTCAAAGATTGTATTGATATGCATGTCAAATAGATCTGATTTAACCACAAAAAATTTATAAGCAACAGTGCAATGAGTATAAAAAAAACATAACCCACTATTTTTGACCAAGTATGTGCTTCTTGTTGATTGGTACATTAACCTTTGTTAGGCAACCCTAAGGGCACAAGTAAGACAACGATGGTCTTGTCTAGTTCCATTCCTTATGTGGAGTTTTCTCGTTATTTTTTATAGGAACTCTATTCAAGGTATGACATGAAGTCAACATGGCCTTCCCCTCACATGCCTTAGATAAACTCATAGTGTTTAACATGGTATTCACCAACTTAGTTAACATGTGGTTCTTACTTTTGGCAACTCTATTTGATTTGCGTGAATAGGGAGACATCCTCTAATAATACTATATTACTTACAAAATAAGTCAAAATCAAGATAGAAATATTCGCCACTACGATCTAACCTTAGTCATTTGTCTTTCTGTCTAGTTGGTTTTCTACTTCTACTTTATAGATTTTAAAATAATCTAAAGCCTCATCTTTAGTTTTCAACAAATAAACATAACATAATCTAGCCGCATCATCTATTAATGTCATGAAATATTTCTTTACACCATTTGTCAATACACCATTCATCTCACAAAAATTAAAATGAATGAGCTCTAGATGTACCAAATATCTCTCCTCGATAGTCTTACGAGACTTATAAGGTTACTTTGCTTATGCACAACTTTGACACTTAGAACCTTTGATGATAGAAAGTTTTGGGATTAGATTTAAAATCACAAGCTGGAAAATAGAACCAAAATTTTGATGACATAAACGTGAGTATCAAACGATGGTCTCACCTCCATTATCAGCATCATAAAAATAATTCACCACCTTTTTACAAAAATACATAAGAGAAAAGCGAAACAAGCCTTTGCATTCATAGTCTAAACCAATAAATAGTCCATGTTTAGACACTACTACTTTATTAAACTCAAAAACTGATTTAAAAACTTCCTTTAGCATAAGGAAACCACTAAGTTCTTGTCTATAAAGGAGACATGATGCATGTTCTTTAGCTGCACAATCTTTCTCGAAGTAAACTTTAGATCTACCGTGTCAACACCACAAACAAAAGTAGGTAACTCATTCCCCATCAAGACGTTTGACCCAGTTGTGGCCTTATAAGAAGAGAATAGAGAATAGTCAGCACACACATTAATATTAGCACTCATGTCAATCTACCAATTGATAGATTGACTCACTAAAAGAGTAATAGGTAATTACCATACCCAACTAAAACATCCACATTGTTACCAATGGTGATGTTGTTCATAGCCTTGGAAGACTACCTCGGATTCTACATTTCTTTGTGGTGTGGGCACGTCTTTGCCCAATGCCCGGTTTTACCACACACACACCAGGGTTATTCTCTATATTCTTCTTACTTTTAAAGTTATTTTGTTGAGCTTGACCATCTTTTCTTTGTTCTTGCCTTTCTCATAGTATTGACAAACGAGCGGTTCTCACCTCCACTATTGCATTCATCCTTTGTCCTTGCTTTCTCTTCAACATCAAGAGAAGCGATCAGGTCCTTGACCACAATCTTATCCATCTTGTATTTCAAAGATTTGGTAAAGTTCCTTCATAACATTGGTAGCTTAGCAACAATGGTGCCAGCTACAAACTCGTCATGGAGTGAGCAATTGATGTATGCGAGTTCCCTCGTAATGCCTTGTATCTCATGAGCCTGCTAGACCATAGAGCGGTTGTCCACCATCCTATAGTCTATGTATTGCTCTATGATATACAAAATATTGTTTTTCTCAGAAGCTCTATACTTGACTTTAAGAGCATCCCACGGCTTCTAACCATCAAGGATATGCATGTGAGCATCATAGATATCATCAAACAAAACACCTAGGACGCTTCCTACAAATAGCACATTTGATAACCGTATACATACTTTCCTCATCAAGGGAAAGCAGGCCCGCTAGTCTGCCCTTAGTGATATGAATCATGCCCATAGATATAAAGCACAATAAAGCCTTTCTCTGCCACCTTTTATATTGCTCACCAGATTTATCTGGCCTCAAAGCATCGACAAAGCGAGACGATCATAAACCAAAGTGTCTAAAATAAGATTTTTGGATCGATAGAATAATTAGCATTTTAAGTTTAATCTAATCTAGAAATAACATATCATAATACCATAATCACTAATATATTGATCTACTAATATGATCATGAAAAAAACAAATGAGATCCAACAACAACGAGAATACATATTATGGTTGTTAAGAGCAAGTCGATTGATTAAATCCCAAACCCATTGTGTTGTTGCCATCACCATCTATCTTGTTGTTGTTTATCATAGTAGCAATATATCATTGTGTGACTTATTCTAACTGACGTCGAAGAAATTGCTATTGACGGAACCACACAGCTTCGTGTTGGGAGACTATCCTCTTCGATCACAGTGTTGCCGTCGTTATCCATCATGTTGTTGTTTATCAATGTAGCAGCATATTATTGTACAACTTGTTCTTACTGACTCCAGAGGAACTAACAGATCATAATATCATAATTGCTAACAGATTAATCTACTACTATGGTCATAGAAAAAACAAATATGAGATCTAACAATAACTAGAATACATATTATGGTTGTCCAGAGTCTTTTGATTGATTAAAGCTTGAGCCAATTGTGTTGTTGCCATCGACATCTATCCTGTTGTTATTTATCATAGTAGTAGCGTATCATTGTGTGGCTTGTTCTTGCTGACATCGAAGAAATTGTTATTGACAGAACCGCACAGCTTCATGTCGGGAGACCATTCTCTTTGATCACAGTGTTGCCATCATTACTCATCACGTTGTTGTTTATCGCGACAGCAGCATATCGTTGTACGGCTTGTTCTTGCTAACACCAGAGGAACTGCTGTTGATGAGATGGCGTTGAAGGAATTGCTATTGACAGTACCACACGGCTTTGTATCGAGAGACCGTCCTCTTCGATCACGATGTTGCCATTGTTATTGATCACGTTGTTGTTTATCGCGACAGTAGCATATTGTTGTACGGTTTGTTCTTGTTGACGCCAAAGGAACTATTGTTGATGAGATCACCCTCTTCAGTCATAAAGGAAGACACAAAAAGTGGCGCAGCGTAGTCACATCTCACACTGCGCCCAAATTAGTGAGGTGAGCAAACGCGTGTGGATTCTTTCTTTCTCACTCTCACTTGTTCAAGGAGGAAAAGAGGATCTAACCTTATAAGTAAGGTATCTCTCTACTATAAAGGATTTTACATCTATTTTTACTGTATGGCCTTTAAATTTTTTTAAATTTATTTATTTAATTAATTAGACCATTTACGGTAAAATTTTATTAGAAGCTGAGGTTGGCGATGGAACCACCAGCCTAGGAGAGGATGATGGTAACCTCGGTGAAGAATCTGACATGATGTGGCCAAAGCATTTCTCGCTGAGGTTGCCATAGGTGTAGTTGCCGACTTGCCGTGTTGATGCTCCTCCTATTCTTGCTCTCGTAGCTTGTCTCTGGCAATCCAGCTTCAAAACGAATAAAAACCAAAGTTAATTACACTATTTAACCACTTATCAACTGAGTAAATTAATTAATTAAAGGTATGTTCATTAAGCAAATAAAGAAAGCATGCAACAGTAGAAGGGTGTGGCGCCGGTGCTACCGATGCCAAGAGCTATGACGAGCAAGCTAGATATACGGAAGGCGTAGGGAGGCCGAGCAAGCTACGAGATGATAATGTTTCCTAACATGTATCATCAAGTGAAGGAAAGAGAGAAAAGGAGAAATAGAAACAAGGAAATGAGTGAGAAAGGAATTGATATGTGGGTATTAATTGAGAAAGCGCAGAAAGGGAGAGAGAGGATGACCGATAAATCTAATATTTTTTCTATATTTTTTTATCAGTATATATGTTGTAAAGAGTTTTTATTTTTTTTATTTTATTTGTACATAAACATTATGGTAATATGTCAAGTAGACGTAAAATTAATTATTTTATAAGTTAAAAAATACTGTTTATCTAATTTTACGGTTAAAATAAGATAAGAATGGAAGTCGGGCAGGAGAGAAGTAAACCTACGACGTTGACCGATGCGGGCCTGGAGATATATACCAATGTCGTAGGTTCACGGGGGGCGAGGTGCCGCGTGGGCTTTGAGCTCCCGCTCCGGCATAGGCCGCCGCCATCCGCAAAAGTCTAGACTGCTACCACTGGCAGCGGAATGATTAAGGGAGGGGCCTAAGTGAGAATATATCCACCGCAAGACCGCAAAACCGGTGGTGGCGGTCAAATCCAGGACTTTGAGTGAAAAAGATCGATCAAAAGTAGCGGCCGCTGCCGACCGCCTCCCGTTCCCGTTCCACCACGCCGGCCGATCCGCCTCCCCAACCTTATCGCCGCAGGCTGCCAGGCCAGGTCCTGGATCGGCGACACCGCCCCCTCCGCGGCCCGAGCACCCGATGGGCACCCCCGGGCCGGAGCTCGCCGCTCTCGCGATTCGCCGCAGCGGTGGCCGCCTGTTCGAGCGGTAGGGGTTCGTCTCCCCTCCCCCTTGTCGTGGAGTCGTGGTAGCGGGGTGTGGGAGGAGCCAGAGAGGCGAGCCTGCGAGGGGGACAGGGAGGATGCTGGGGTCGGGGCTGAATCTCGTTAGCGCGGCGCTCGGCTTCGGTATGACCGCCGCCTTTGTCGCGTTCGTCTGCGCCCGGTTCGTCTGCTGCCGCCCACGCCCCGCGGATGCTCGCGCGTCGCGGCCGCACCCCTCGCCGTTGGACTTCGAGGCCGACTTTCCCTCGGATTTCGATCGCCCGGTATGTGCCACGTCTGGCACCTCGTTCTCCCTCGATATTGTCTGCCTCTGCGATTTTAGTCCACCCAATGAAGTAGTAATTTGCTCGTATTAACTATTAACGGTTTCAATGTTGTATGTTGCAAATGGTGTGTATGCGAAACGACTGGAGTACCAGTTTTCATTTTAGTTTACCGCAGCCCACAAGTATTCTTTGTTGGGAGTTCATAGGCAGTACTTTTCTCCTTTCAAGCCAGAAATACTTGGGTTGTGCCATAATTATTATGGCCTTAGTACTTAGCAAATCAATTGGGGAGTAAATATAGATACTATCATATTAGTATACTAGCCTGCTTTACCCTGGGCTTGCAATGTTGTTGAAGTGGCTTACTGGCTTTGGGTTACTTACTGGGGCTCCTTAAGAGATCCATTAAGCTGTTGCCGTCTAATCTTCTGTTATCATAGTATTATGTGGTTTTCCCTTGGTTACGTACAAATAACAGTTTTATGAGAGGAAAAGAGGGGGGAACATCAACACATGTATACTAGACTTGTTTCTGAGTCTCTCCTCTGGTGGTTAAAATTGGCATATTATTCTCTGTTAAGTCTTTACTAAACTTGAAAATTGAGTATTGGTAGTCTTTTGGGCCATTTCCTATATATTAAAATAAAGCTGAAAAATATCAATTCAATAATAGAATAATGTATTTTCAGTAAGTTTGTATAGTGTCAGCTGCCCAAAGCATCTTCCTTTCAGAGTTAGTGATCTTGTACCAGTTCATCTTAGCTTCTACATATAAAACCATAAATTGAATCTATAGTACTATGTTGAGCTCGTATTGAAACTAAAACTTATTAGATCAACTGAACCAAGGGTGAACGCCTATAAATTCATTTTGGACTTGAAAGTGAATGCAGAATTTTTACATTGTTCAGATAGAGCATTCTCACAGTGGGTTGCAACCATTGGCTGTTGCTACAATTCCTACTATGAAATATAACTGTGAAGCTTTCCATTCGGAAGATGACATCCAGTAAGTGCAATTGTCTCCATCTGAATTAGATATTATTGGACTTCTGTGTAGTGTGCTTCAATGCATATAATCTGCTTCTAACATCTATGAAATTGTTAGAAAAACTATGGTTACTGAAATGTGTTGATTTATTTAAAACATAACACAATGAGTTAAGCAGCTTGTTAGGCTTGCTGGATTTCATAGCCCTGTAGAAATGTGGAAATATAGATGTGCTTACATTGGAGCATATTGGATCAATATGGACAATGGGTAGACATATTAAAGGGCTATGTTCAAGCTTCTTTTTATTGATGAGATAACATAGGACCACACAGCTGTATTTTTTACCAGTTTTTGGCAGTACCTTAGGCCTTGGCCACCAGTTCAGATTTAATAGGAACCAATTCGGCAGAGTTGAGTCTGTCTTGTTTTGCGATCAATGTGGGTTCAGCTTGGTCCTACTTCAAGCAAACTTCTATCATTATCCATCCCTGCTTGCAGCCATACCTCTTAAATTTATCATACATCTGTAATTTTTTTGTAATATAATGGATGTTTTGCTGTGACAGGTGCTCCATATGTTTAAGTGAATACAAGGAGAAGGACATTCTAAGAATAGTACCTACTTGTCATCACAACTTTCACCTTAACTGCTTAGATGCATGGTTGCTGAAGCAGACTACTTGCCCAATATGCCGGATCTCATTGAAAGAACTTCCTGATGGAAAGGCTGCTGTATCCTCTGCACGTAGCATCTCTCAACCCCCCACCCTCCCTGAGAGTTTTGTTAATCCAACACCTCAGTTCCTCGCAGTTCATCAATATCACGGAGGCCACCAGGATGGCCCAGACACAGTAGAGGTGGTTATTGAAATCCGACAGTGAATATGGCATTGGAATAGTCTAGACAATAATTTGAAACTAAATTATCTGTACGCCCTAAATTATTTTGTCGCAGTTTCAAAATGCTTGAAATCAAAATTACATGTGATCCCTTTGCATGTAGATCGCTAGAGTAGTCAGTCATACAATCTACATTGTAGATTTGCATGTTGTATTATGGGGCATCATATATTCTTTTTTATGTACGCTGTATATTGCAAGCTAAGTTGAAACACTGATAAGATCTAGAGATTATTTATTTTACAATTAAGTCCCTATTTTTTTATGAGTAAATTTCAGTTTCGACTCCCTCCTTTTATTAAAGTTTCACTTTGGATCTTATTACTTTCTTCGTTTCACTTCGGACCCTTCTTACTCTTGTTTTCAACCTTAGCGTCAGTGTGTTACCGTGATCTGCGTCTTGGTTGTGCTCTGCTCTCCTTATCTCCACCACTACGGCCACGACCTCCGTCTACCCAAGAAGGGGTACAAAATAAAACAAAAGGGTAGAAGAAAAGGGTGTCTAAAGTGGAAATGTGCTAAAGAGGATACGAGTGTACGACGTGAAGCTTCTGGAGGAAAGCTCAATATGAAATTCGCTCCTTTCTTCTACTCACTTGTTGTAGGAACATCACCTGCATGCTTTAAAATTTAAATCGACTTCAACCGACAACTGTTGTGTTTAGAACTTAGAAATAATCCGTTTACGGTAGTTCAAAACAACTTTGAAAAGAAAATAAACCCAAACTTCCAACTTGTGTGTAGATTTGTTTTATTTTGTTGTGTCCTGTCTTTGTCTCGACGCAAATAAAAAAAGGCTGCCACTCATTCAAGTTGATATTAATTTATAGGTAAAACTTTTATATTTATATTAGTATAAACACTAAAAAATACTATGATAAGAAACCTAAAATCAATTCTAAATTTAAAATTGAAATTTTAAATTTTGGCTAGAGTTGATAAGCCAAAAGCATACACTGAAACTAAAGTTTTCAGTTTAAACACCCTTAACATATATCTTTGTTTTTTAGACCTTCTTTCCTTGCCTCTTCCGTTTCACCTTAGAACTTTTTTTACTCTCTTTTCTTTCTTTTCAAGCTTAGTCTCGATGTGCCAGCATAATTTGCACCCTGGTTACGCTCCTATTGTCTCTATTGTTGTGTTGATTTCTTCTCCCTACTCAGAGATAGCGTTGGTGTTGAATAAAAAGGATCCAAAATAGAATAAAAAGGTAGGAAAAACACATAAATTTATGTCAAGGGAATCCAACGTGAAACTTTGATAAATAAAAAAAGAGTCCAATATGAAATTCTCTCTTTACTCGCTTTGAGTAAACTGAATCCAATGTGAAACTTAAAAAAGAGTCCATATGAATTTTTTTTTTACTGTGGGGAGAACACTTTTAAAGCTTAAATCGATAACCGGTGTTTACAACTTAGAAATAGGTGAATTTTTGCAATACACTTAAAGTTTATATAATTTACTAGTGGATATTATAATAACGTGCCACGGATAAAAAAACCTTTAAAAATTAGTAATTTGTCAAAGGACATCGTATCTATTATTTTATTATTTATGGCCTAATTAAAGAGAGAAATAAATGAATAATTTGTCTATCCGGCTAGCACATATTACAATCAGACTAAATCAAATCATCTCTCTCCTAAATCTCTCCAAAATTCTAGAGCGGCAACCATGAATACATTATGTAACTTTTTAAAATTTTTAATTTTTTTTAAAAAATTAAATTACACATTATGCAACTCTCACTCTGCTATCACCTAGATATATTGGTACCATATATCATATTTTATCTTTAGCCCAAGGTTAAAAATTTATAGCATGAGAGGCATTTTTATCTTTTTAAAGAATTTTTCTCTCTAAATAAAAATAATAAAATAATATATACAATATCCTTTAGCAAATTATTCGTTTTAGAGCTGTCCTTCAGCCATAGCATATTTTTACGATGTCTAATAGCAAATTACATAATTTTTAAATGTTTTGTAATAAAATTTATCTTATAAATATTACAGTACTTCAAATCAACTTTGAGAGGAGAATAGATCCAAACTTCCAACTTGTGGGTAAGAATTGTTTTGTTGTCCTGTTGCGCCGTCTTTTTCCCGACGCAAAAAGAAAAAGGCCGCCCACCCATGCAACACCCATATCGTCCACACAACGGAAATCAGTCCACGATCAATCATCCGCCCTGCTCCTTTTCCCGCACTGTGCACATACACGCAGCAGCATCCCATCCCATCACTAATGTCACCGGGCTTACACTTGCACTTGGCGACGATTGTAACCGTGTAACCGCCGCACCGCTGACAAGCTATGCGAAATATCACGCTGAGCCGGACAGCGCAGGGGGATCTAGGGGGTCGACGACGATTCGTCGAGACGACGACAGCTGCTGCTGCTGGGAGATAAACGCAAAAACGTGGCTGCCCGTCGCTTTCGCCGCTTTTCCTCGTAAGGCATCCGCGTCCGGGGCGGCCCGAGTTGCTGCGCGCGGCCCCTCCCTGATGAGGGCGGGCGTGTTCACATGGCAGATTCCAGAGGCCACCTGATCCGCACGCGGTCGTCCCTCTCGAAGCACCCATCGGATTTGACACGCATCAAAGAGGAGGGGGTGCTGGCGCTTCCATTTTGCGGCTGATTCCGGCGAGCACACGCGGCGGGATTGTGGGAATTTCTGGTATGCTTGCATGGCGCTGAGATGCTGAAACAGGATAACAAAAATATACTGTGAGTTGGGTTCTTACAACTTGCTTGTTTGATTCTCAATCTCTCCTCAATTATCAATCAACAATAGTTACATTTTTTTTTGAAAAAGTGAGAACATTGATAGACAGGAATCTACGTCGTGTAAAATTCCATGTCCAAGGTCAATCTACAGACACAAAAGAAATAAACAAATTCGGTTAAAAACACACTAACATTACTTATAGGCAAATTTGTGTTATTTGGGGACATGTCGATTAAGTTCAGTATTGCACGGAGTAACCTGTAATATTTTCATAATCTTTCATAATTATATATTCCGATGATATGTAAGGGATAATTATTAAGTGCAGGTGGTGCTTACTCCATGCTTAACCAGATTTGTGAAAAAATAGTTATATTATAGAACGGAAGAGTGAGTAGGTTATAAGTTGGATTTTTTCAGAACATGTGCATCATTGTACAGGCAAGCGACCCTCTCAATTTTGGGTATGAAGCTCTGCCACACCAATCATGAATTATGGGGTGTAAAAGGCAGTTAGTGAATAAGTGGTACTGCCTCTTCAGTTTTTTATATTCAACATGGTTTATTTTAGATCATATAATCATTATTTATTTTGTTGTGATTTATTTTATTACTAAATATATTTTAAGCATATATTTTTATATTTTAGCATAAAAATTTTAAATAAGACGAATGATCAAATATATGTCTAAAATTCAATGATATCAAATATAAAAAAACTAGAGGGAGTACTTATCGAATGCTTGGTGATAAAATATTTGTAAATATTGGCTTTAGCTGAATACACTTTTTTTAAGATTAGTTTACCCATGCCTTGCAACGGAATTTAAATAAAAAGAGCACACTATACGCTCTAAAGCCCCAAAATATTATAATAAAAATATATTATAATCAATATTTGGTATCTTCCATGTATGTTAAGTTACACGGTTGTTTCTAAATATGCATTTATACATCTGTTTATAAATGAGTCCAGCTCCTAGCTATTTGCGTTCCTATACAGTAGTAATGGTGGGTGGTGACAGACTCGGCATTCACCATGCATCATCATTGAAGTATTTTTTAAAAAAAGTATAGACAATGGGTAATCCCGGCCTTTACTTTAGCCAAATTTGCTTGAATCTGTTTATATAATACCGAGCTATATATGGAGTCACATATAAAGTCAACATTTTGGTTAGCCCGGATCAGAGAGCTGATCGACTTATGAAAAGAGATCCGTTCATATAAAGAAAGAGCCGATTGTACAGATAAAAATGGATTCGATTCAGTTAAAGATGAAAATTTATCTAGATAAGATTAAATATAAGGAGAAGTCGTAAAAACCACAGCAGTATAGTTGAATCTTTATAAAATATATCTTATGATATATACAAGTTTACTAAGTTCTATTAAATTTTTAGAGAGAGTTTACTTTTCTATTTAGAAAGTAATATCTAAAGGTTATTTGTAATTATGATATAAATATAGACCCTTTAGAGACTTGTAAATTATCTCTCAGATCAATACAATCTCGGCGCATCGTCATTCTAATTTATCTAAATTTTTATCGGTAGATTCTACCTCTCGACGTAAGACTGCATCGGTTAAATCCGAACTTCGATAAAAAGATAAGTCCCACCATTATCTTAATGTATACATTCTATCTAAGACTGCTTCAGGTAGGTACGACCTCTTAGTCTAATTAAATATATCACATCACGTTCGTGTGGTATCTATCGGCTTATCGAATTTTTTTTACCGTCATCAGTCTCGTGCTACATCGGTTACCTATTTGACTGCTAATAGTAGATTGAGCATTAAGCCGATGTGTTTTTACTCGGTGTTTTATTGGAGTAACCAGCTGATGAGTTATCTCTATACGGAGCTTCAATCCTAATGCATCAATTTTTCAGCCGATATATATATATATCTTGTCCATCGATTAATTCACTAGTAATCGATCTGGTTCTATTAGATTCAGTCTTATACTGTCTCGATTAGATCCGATCTATTAAGGTTGTGTCTAATAGGGCTAGCATCGAGATTTAGCTAGTTTCATTCCTTTCATCGGCTCAGATAGCTGATGAGTTTACTTATATGCCTACATTAGACCCACAACCAAGGGATTCACCTGTTCCCTCCGTCGATACGTCCGTTCTAGCTCCTGCCGTTTCGGTGTCGTTATCCTTAGCATTATACTATCTCATTTTGGTCCGATCTATTAAAGTTGGCTCTAATGGTATCATTATCAGTGGTTGCTATGTCTCATCCATTTGGAAGAACGGACCTTGCTTTCTACCATTTATCACATAATCTAATCAGAGTGTTATCGGCTCTACAGCCGATGAGTCTTTATTTTATTTCTCGTTGTTTGCATATGCTATCAGCGGCTTTCTAGCCAATATGTGAGCGTTATAGTCCTTATCGGCAACCAGCCGATAGAATAAGTGTATCGGACTCACAGTCGATGAAATGTTAATCCTAACGACACATCCAGCTGATAGTAGGAGTCTATATCGGTATTGATTGACTCGATGATTTAATTTTATGTCTTCTTTATTAATTAGAGATCAAATTGACTAGCACGTTCGCAACTCCAACAATTTAAAAACTCTAACGAGTTAAAAGTATATGTACTAGAGCTAAACAGATCTCTTAAGCCTTCACGGGTTTAAGCACATCGCATCGGATCTTCATCGGTTAACACTCACTCACTCTCTCGGTGTGCCTTTCCTCCGGTTCGATCTTCCACGCACGTGAACAGTATTGTAGTGGTATATATGTATATACAGTTTTATAGTGTTCAAGAATACACAAACAGAGGAAATGCTCGCACAAAACATGTCCAGAGCCATAACGAATGGCAGTTGGGCCCTTTATTGCTTTACAGTGAGCTCGAGTCATTTTATTCCATGGCAGTGAATCAACCGTAAAGGATCGTGCATGTATAGAGATATCCATTCTTTTCACTAGTCAAAGTATTCTAACCAACATGAAAACCATATACTAGAATAGAACAGAGATTTTCTATTGTCATCTTCAATCAGGGTCAGACCCAGTCAATAGCATACTTTAAAGTCTTTTTTTGGAACAGAACCAAGTACTTGCCAGATTTGTTTGACTCCTGTTATTAACTAAGTTAGCAATTGTATAGTTGATTAAAAATTACTACTCCCGATCGATTTTTAAATAACTGATAACAAAACTATCATTCTTTAAACTTTAAGTCTTTAACCACTAGTCTATTTTAAAAAAAAATACAAATATTTAAACGATATAGTATCAAAGTATATCGTATCTTCAAAAAAGTATAAGAATTTTCATGGCTGTAGTCAAAGTGCACAATCAAACATAAGTACAGCCAGGGAGAGTATTTATTTCCTATACAACTCTAGATGCGCACAAAAGGATATACGTGGTTTGTATTAATTATGCCATTACATATAAATGATTATATCAATGGGGAGTTGGGGACATCGAATCTTTCTTTTTTTTTTGCCATTGATCAATCAAATCCATATAGTGTTGATAAATTAATGACTCGCGCAGGTGATGCCTTTCCTACTAATTTCCCCAAACCAGCTGGTTAATGTCATTGCTACGCGGCCTACGTCAACACTCCGTCGTATCGCAATATACGTCACCTCCTCTTCTCCTATATATCGCTACTTCGCTAGTGATCCCATCAACTACTATCAAGTTTAGTATGTCCAGGAAACAAGAAACGAAAATAACTCTAACATTATTTAAAACGAGGGCCGGGGGTTGCGTACGTAGCGCCGCGAGCAACAAACGCCAAACGGTACTCGTATCTCTATCCGATGGCATGCTGCGCTAAACATGCTCCACAGAGGGGGAGAGAGAGGGGGGGGGGGGGGGTAGGGATGGTTAATTAGTTAGCTGTTACAGTGGACTGGCGCGTCCGATTTTTAGTAGATATCGGTCAGTCGGTCGGAAGCATTTTTCCTAATATTAATCACATAATCTTTAGTCCTTCAATACGTTTGAAGCTGCACAATGCACATCATTTGGATGTATCTCTCTTAACTATTCCTTCTCAATATGTTCATACGAAGAGCACATGACTCGACCTCTAGAAATATATGGCTGTATGCCTGTATCTCTCTTAAGCGTGAATCACCTCTGTTTGGATGATTCATCCTCTTATAGTTAAACCCAGGTGCCTAGTTTCTCTAACATATATGTATATATCCTGCACTTATTTTCATTCATTTTTCAAGGCTAATAAGGTTGTTATTGTTAGTCTCTTGTAATTATAGAAAATATAATTATAGTAGTTTAATCCTGATTAGTGGTATGGTCGTGTGGTTGTCTTGTGAGCCATTTCGGTCAGTCTATGTTAGCGATGCTTTTAATTATAGAAAATATAATTATAGTAGGTTAACTTTAATTTAATTGTCTTGTGAACTATTTCGATCGGTCTATATATATATGTATTGACAAAGAATATAATCAATCATTTTTATACTTTCAGCCATAGCTAGCTCTGATCTAGCTAGGACAACACATGTTTTGATGTTTCCATTGACAAAACATAAAAGTTTTACCTAGCAAATCTGTCTTTGCCCTTGTTTTAGTCCTCAACTCATATTATCGTACTGTTGTTCTCACTTAATTGCCTTTGACAGCTGTTCCAAATATCACTACTTCACTAGGCACACCACATGCATGTATGGTGGTGGAGCATAGGAATTAACTAAAGAATGCAGGAAAAACAAAAAAAATCATGAATCAATAAAGTACGGAGTAGTCAAAACCTACAGGCATTCTAAAAGAGGAAATAAGATTTGGACCTTTGCATCTCGTGGAGATTTTGTAATGCATAAATGTACGGTACTATATAAATATGTGAACATAGTGAGGACACCTCGCACCTGTAGTACATATAAAAGTTACATAAAGTAACTAAGAAAAGGCAAAACCAATAAGAATTAGCATCCCTATATTAGGTACCGTCGCCCTCTCCCCATCCAATCCATAAAACAAGATAATTATTTGGATCGTAGTACATTCTACAAGACCTTGAGGCGAGAGGACATCCAATCTGAAGCCTAACACTGTTTGTGCGCACCAATCTTAGGTGTGACGTGTCTTCTTACACGATCCCAACGTTTCATCACAAAAATTGTAACTAATTAGATTCACTTTCGCACAATTGCGGCTCTGAACATCTTAATTAAGGCGAGATTGGTTTGTGTTTATTATATTATTTCTCAAGAAATATTGTGTATTTGTTAAATTGTATATTTGAAAGTTCATGCAATATAGATAGAAAGGGTTCTCTTTTCTTTATTTTTTTATAAAAAAACTACACGCACCCTCCACAGGCAAGCCAAATATATGGACCCATTTAGGACACTATTTGATTACTCATGACACTTACATGTGGAAATTTAGGTCAGGGTGAATTGGGGCCAACAATGAATGGAGCCTGAAATCTAGACATTCATAGATAAAACAAAATGGAACAGTTCAAGGCCATTTTGAACCGCGGAAAAGCCACAGCTTACTGGGTGATTAGTAAGGTCGACGACGACGCGACTTTTTCTTGATCCCCACACGCCCGCCCGAAAGTAACGCGCCGGGGGGCTGTGGCTGCGGTGTTATTCACTTGTTCGCTTGGGGGGCACCAGCTCATTGCAAGCGACCGCCATGGCTTTCCTCACGCTTCTCCGCTGCTCTGATCTCGCCGCCGCCGCCGCCTCCTTATATAGCCGCGTTCCTCGTGCGTTTCTCGGCAACCCGCTTGCACGCGCTCACCCACAGCTGCCACACACGTGCGCGCAGATCGATCTTATACTAGCTAGCTAGCTAGCTAGGTATGTTCATAACTGTCGTCAACTATATAGGTGCCGTGCTGCTGCCCTAATGTCTGAGCACGGGCCGCCGTCGCCTCGGTCGTCGGGGAAGCACCCCTTCTACCGCGGCATCCGGAGCCGGAGCGGCAAGTGGGTGTCGGAGATCCGGGAGCCGCGGAAGGCTCGCCGCATCTGGCTTGGCACGTTCCCGACGGCCGAGATGGCCGCCGTGGCCTACGACGTGGCCTCGCGCGCGCTGCGTGGGCCCGACGCCGCGCTCAACTTCCCCGATCTGGCCTTCTCGGGCACCGTGCCCGCGTCCAGATCCGCGGACGACATCCGCGCGGCCGCCGCCGCCGCGGCCGCCTCGCTACAGCATGACCGCCAGCTGCCCGGTCGCGCCGGCGGCGGCATTGCCCTCGCCGCCTCCGGATCAGCGAACCAGCAGCTCGGCGGGAGCAGTAGTGGCCCTGCCGTTCCGGCGGGCTGCGGGGCGCAGCAGGAAGGCAGCGGCGGCGGGAGCCACCAGTATTTCTTGGACGAGGAAGCCCTCTTTGAGACGCCGCAGTTCCTGCGGAACATGGCTGCCGGGATGATGATGAGCCCCCCGAGGCTCAGCCCCAGCTCATCCGACGATTCGCCGGACCCGTCGGAGGCCGCGGGGAGCCTCTGGAGCTACCGTGACCCCTAGATAACAATCCCTCCATGCATGGTTACGGCTGTCGATGAACTGATTAAGGTAATATAATTAATTACACGATTGATACATGGAGATGAAACCAAAATACTGCCGCCGTTATAGCTACAGTACCACTAAGGATTGATACAATCGAGCTTGCATATCATGCTGGAATAATGCGGAGAGACGAGGAGGTACAAACTACAAATTGAACTGGTATGGAGCCCCTTTTTTCCTCTCCAGTCATGCATGCCGGATGTGGTGTTAGCTGCAGCCTCATCTGCTGCTAATGCATGCTTACCTATCGATCTCTTGTTTCTCCTTTCTTTTCCCCCGGGCTGTTCGCTTCTTTATGGAGTGTTTTGGCTTGATGAAGCCGGCCTGAAGGGCTCTAGGTCTCCCGTTTCGCCTGGCTGGGGCTCTCTGAACCATAGGCTGCAGTATATAAACAGTACTGCGAGTGGAAATCTAGTACTTTCTTAAAATGCCATGTGACCAGGAGGAGGCCTGTGTGTGCCACTGCATATGCGGATTTTGTTGGGGGTGTAGTGTATGTTTGTACTGCATGTGGGAAATAATATTTTGGGGTGGATTAGCTGTAAGATGTGCGCGCAGCGCATCGCTCCACCTTACCTTTTTCTAAATACTCGTTGGCTCATTGCTTACTGTGAAATGAAGTGAAGTGTGACCGATGTGTGGATTTTAACCTTTGGGTAGCTGGTCTTGGTCGTTGAAAAAAATGAAAAGGCCAACGACTTGGGTGGTTAGCTCGGTATACTACTTTTCAAAATCAAATTCCATGTGTATATATAACCAGATGATTGCTTGCTTCCAACAAAGGACGGGTTCATAGATCGGTATGCGATATTAAAGACTTTAGTAAAATGAGTTTTTTAGTCTTTGTTTTGGCTTAATCACAAGATAGTCTATGTGTTGAGATGTAAAACTGAAAAACATTCTGATATACCTGTACTTCTCAATATTTCTGCTATCCTATCAGAATAGCAGCGGAAAAATCTATAGCCCCTGTGCCCCACTTTGCTTGTGTGTTTGACTATGTCTACACTTAGTATTGTAGAATTTGGTGGTTGTGACGGTGGCAGCAGCAGCTGCATCAAATCATCAACAGTATTAGTAGGTTAACAACTCGTCTGCGCGGTCCTCTCTTGATAAGAGCATCAAGTCATCGGCAGAGGCTGGTTAATACGTACGGATACATGGAAATATCCTAGGAATAGATTTTACCACACCTCCAATACCATATGAAAATTAAAGGCAAAACAAGCCCATTAGGGTTTTTTTAGGCTTCAAGAATGGGTGAAAGAGTACAAAATTACTCCTACAACTAGCTAGTACTGCTAGGAAGAGCTGAACAGTCTTATTGACCTCCTGAGGCAACACGTGTCGACGCATCCGTACAGAACCTGAGGATAAAACCATAAAAACACGAGTGCAAGGCTGACGAGAGGGCAAAGCGCACCCCCCCCCCCCCCCCCCTGCTTTCTGCAGCCCGGTGTCTGCGTATGGGGTTCGGCCGGTACACACAGAGGCGTACAGCCTCTGCCTTGGAGCGCAGTGATGAGTGGTCCACGCCATCCCCCCGACTGAGCCTGCGAGTGCGCTGCGGAGCAACAGCAAACGATGCGGGGATCGATTTTTTGGCGCAGCGCGCGGGGGCCTACGGGCCGTGGCCCGGTCGGTTCAGGGGAGCGGATCTCGCCTGCACCGCTGCAACGCGACGCGGGACGACGAGGGCACGGCGGCGCTGGTGGGCCGCCGCGAGGCCGAGGGGCGGGTGGAATCATGCATGCCGTCACGGACGTATGGCCTGCCGTACGGTTCGTTCCCCGCCGTGCGTTTGTCCCTACGCTAGCGCGAATCTGGATTCTTCGCATCTCTATGTTAGCTCACCAGGTTTAAGCGTTAAGATCGATTACTAAGTCATAAGAGCAAAACATGCAGTCATTCTAGTAGCACACCATTCTCGCAGTCTCGCTCTGTTTTGGGAGTGTTGGTAGCCTGTGCAATCCTGCAATTTGGCCCACCTGCGCTCGTTTTAGTCTCAGATTTGAAACCATTTTACGGTAGCAATTGTCCCGCAAAACCCATACTCATGTTTTGCAATGAGAGGGCTCCCAAAATTCCTTTAGTACTTCAACTGCATGCTTTATGTGATACATTCCTATCAAGTTCCAATGATGTTCTGATGTCCACAAATGCTTTGTTTCTCTTTGTCCACTGTCGGCGGATTCCATCCGACGGCATTCACTTCCACAGAATGCTAAAGGTGAGCCATGTGACATTCTGGCTCTAGTTGCACAATGAATTATATGTAAATTATATTGTTCTAAAAAAACATGTAAATGCTATACTCTTATTATAATACGTACAATTAATATATGCTTTTTTTGTCGTGCTATATAAGATATGAAGACTTATATAATATTACTATGTTAGTGTGGCCCACCGTATAATGTTCGACCCAATACATCATGCAATGCTTTATGCCATGTGGGATAGACTCTAAGGCTTGGTTTTAAATCAGGTTCTTCTTATCTGGACTTCTTCAATCTCGACCATATATTTATACTTTCAATTACTTAAGAAACTCATAAAAATATTTATAGAGTTGGTTTGACTTAGATATCTATGATTATGCCGAAGATGATCTTTTATTCCTTATCCATTCGAGATGCTATTGCTATTTAGAGGAATAGAGATGCTATTGCTATTTAGAGGAATAGTATAGTTATTTTGTACATAAACTAACATTTCTTCTTGGTATACCATATGTTATATACCGATAATGCTTGTACTTTTATTTTGGTACTTTATACATGAATTACATAAGTTTAGTATGGTTTCATAGAATCCGTCCTTTATCTAAAAGTATATGAGTTTTGCCATGCATTTTTCTCTTTAACTCAAAGCCTAATATTTCATCTAAAGAAATAAATATTTAGGATCCACTCCCTCCGTTCCAAATTAAATATAAATATTTATAGGATTCAAATTTATAACATAATATAAGTATTTCTAAGGTACTGGTTATAATGTATGATAATCTATATATTTTCCGTCAATGAAATGTTTAGAAAGAAAATCTAAGTAATTTAAAATTTAATCACTGAAATAACTAAAACACAACCTTCTCCTCTACCTTAGTTTTTTCTAAAAAAATAAAAATACTTATATTTTAAAATACAACGAGTAGTTCCAATACAGCCAATAGTGTGTCTGCAACTTAAACAAACATGCTGGGGGTAGTACGTTGCAAATCCAATGGTCCAAATTTACCAGGGGACCGTTCATCCAGAAATTTTTTTGAGTGGTACTGTAGCCAATTGATCTAGGCCTTTATCTCGTCCAAAAAATATGAATGGGTAAAACCACGTGTAATCATGGTTGGGACTGCACCGGATATCAATTCATATATTTATAGAACAAAACGCTAGCTAGAGCCCCACGCTTATACGGTTATACATATAACCAGCTTCCAAATATCAATTTGTTGAATAACAAATTACTCCCTCTGTTTACATTTAATTAGCACCTCTTGCCAAATTTTTTCTACCCTTATGTTTCACTATATAAGCTTTCTTTTAAAAAAACACCTCCATATGTGCCTGAGATGCCCTTTTTTGGGGTGAAATGGGGTTTACTGGTTTGGTCATATTTTCTTCTTAGTTATAATCTTATGGAATACGCTCCATTTATCTATCTATAAAGACAACTCGAAAAAGTAACATCACTTTCATTCTGAAGGCAACAAGTTCTTATATTAATCAAAGAAAAAGAAAAAAATTAGCTATCTCGTAGTGTGTTAATATTATAGTGATATAGATTGATGGATGTAGTTATATACAAAATACATCTAAATCTATGAAAAGAGCGATTAAAAGTTGTATATCAAATCTAATTCTATTTAGCTCCACATAAATTTATGTAGGAAATCCCTTAGTTATATTGTAAATACAGTTTTAAAAGAAGCTACACGTTTGCTTTAGAGAATAAAAATTACCATATTAATCTAAAAAAAGAGATTTTATAGAATATAATCATATAAATTTCAAGCTAAGAGTTATATATAAAATCCAAAACTATAGAAATAGAATCTAATCTAAGTATGAAATAGTAATAAAAATTAAAAGTTGTATATGAGATTTAAATACATAAAATTTTAAATTAAATATAACTCTATAAAAATTATCTAGCTTCATATAAAACTGTGTGACAATATCTTAGTTACTTCTCTAAGTTCTTTATATGATGAGAGTATTTAGAAACTTCTATGAACCGCAAAACATATACGAGCACAATTATATTAATCTTCAGATATATTAGTACTACGAGAGTACCAGTAACATTCGTTGTCCTAGCTAAATGACAGCGTTGAAGCAGTTGCAGAGTCAAAATGACACCGTGAGACAGTGAGGGCTTGACACCCGATTAATTTTTCCTTTGTCAATCATCCAGAAGTTAGTAGTAAGAAATCTATGAAGGGTTTCTAGAATTTCAAGTACGAGTAGTTTGGTCCAGATTGTAGTAGTAGTACGGAGTACTATGGGTAATTTTTTGAGGTTGGCCAGTCTTCAGTTCTCGTGGAGAAAATCCTCTTGGACTTGCAAAAACAAACTGTCCAAATCGAAGACGATGGTGGCAAACGCTGCGTTTTTATACGGGTCCCATCCATAGATAGAAGGCAGCCCATCTAGAATACTGCGAGCAACCAGCTGGCGAGATGCGACGTAACTGCCAAACCAACGGTCTATTCCCCTTAGCTGCAAAATGGACTGGCTGCTAGACTATGCAGCCATATCCAGTCGGTATCCGTCGATTGGCAGGTGGCGCATCAGACCGAATCCACTACTGTACTGTTTCAAGATTACTGCTTTGCAACGATAAAGTGGGGCCCGTTGTTACACGGATCGAGCAACAACTGAGCGCCCTTGAGGTGAAGCATTGCATACCCAATGCCACCACTATTTTAAAATATAGACGATTTTAACTATATAGCATAGATAAAAATGTTATATATGTTAGGATGGAGTGATAACAGCAGCTTACCGATTGACACTACGTAAGATGTATTTTTCTTTTAGTGTAATACAGTTAAGTCAACATGGAGTACGATGAAACTGTGCGTGGAAATATAGAAATTATTCACTTTGGTAATATTTTTAACCTTTTTATTAACAAAGTAAACTTAAAACATACAATTGATAACATAACCTTATCTTGACAATTTCAAAACATTCTATTCTCAAAACTTCTATTAAATTTGATAAGGACTTAAATTAAACACATCCAATATTACCTTCCCTTTCTAAAATTTGCTATTACTAAAGTTTAGTACTTTTTAAGCAATGAGGTGAACAGGCCCAAACATAAGCTTACCATGTCCAGATGAATCTATGCATGACGGGGAATGACGGAAGGCATCACCATCCTCATCAACCCTCAAGGCCAACCCAATGCATTCATTACCACGGCTCCGACAACGAATGACGCGCTCTCCAACTCACACGAGTCCGCATCAACCGAGCAATGAATAGCGATCCCTCTCGATCCGGCTTCTTTCCGCGCACGTCCCCGTCACCACAAAGCCCAAAAAGGCCGAAACCGAAGTAAACAAACACGGAAGCCCACCGTGCAGAGTCCGCCCCCAGCAGGAGAGGAGCGCCCATGCCTGCGCGTCCCCATCCCGTCCGAGCAGCCTCCAGCTGGTCTGACAGCCAACCGCAGCGCGAGAGCCCAAACCCCCTCTCCCGCGCGGACCCGGCTCTCACATCGCCCTTCAGTCTGGCTGGCGCCAAGTGTGTCGCCCCGCGTTGCAGCAGTGCACGCGCACGCGCTCGCAGCATCCCCCAAACCCATCAAGTGCATAACTATATAAGCCACCGCCCCGGTTGTTCCCTCCCAAATCAAGACCAAGTCGGATAATTCAAATCCTTGTCGAGTGGACTGATCGATCGATGGAGTGGGCGTACTACAGCAGTGGATACTCCTCGTCGGGGACGCCGTCGCCGGTGGGCGGCGACGGGGACGAGGACTCGTACATGACGGTGTCGTCGGCGCCGCCCAAGCGGCGGGCGGGGAGGACCAAGTTCAAGGAGACGAGGCACCCGGTGTACAAGGGCGTGCGCAGCAGGAACCCCGGGAGGTGGGTCTGCGAGGTGCGTGAGCCGCACGGCAAGCAGAGGATCTGGCTCGGCACCTTCGAGACCGCCGAGATGGCGGCGCGCGCGCACGACGTCGCCGCGCTGGCGCTGCGCGGGCGCGCCGCCTGCCTCAACTTCGCCGACTCGCCGCGCAGGCTCCGCGTGCCGCCGCAGGGTGCCGGGCACGAGGAGATACGCCGCGCCGCAGTGGAGGCCGCCGAGCTGTTCCGTCCGGCGCCCAGGCATCACAATGCCGCTTCCGAGGCGGCGGCCGTTACTGCTCAGGGAACCGCGGGGAGCGCCGAACTCTATGCCGACTTCCCTTGCTACCCGATGGACGGACTGGAATTCGAAATGCAGGGTTATCTCGACATGGCACAGGGAATGCTCATCGAACCGCCGCCAATGGCAGGGCCGTCGGCTTGGGCCGAGGAGGACTACGACTGCGAGGACAGTCTATGGAGCTACTGATGATCGCCCGTGCACCAGAACCGAACCAGCCCTGATGAGCAGGACTCAATGTTCAGCTTATTATGGTAATCAAGTGCGAACCGTACTTATGGTGTGCTGTTTCCCTGCTATTCTGTCGAAAATGGAATGCGATCAGAATGTGCAGAGGAGTGTGCTTTACTGCTTTAGTAGGTTTTTAGGGGGTTCCATACCCGTGCAGTCGTGCGACACTGGCAATGGGGGCCAAAAGTTTTATTGGCGCCAGAAATAGCACTTGCTGCGGATGATCCCTTTTTAAGTTTTGGTAGTCTCAAGCCTCACCTCCCAGGCTTGTACAATAAGCAGTTAAGTCTGCTGCATGTCTGACCTTGCGGTTATGACCCTCGAGGGAGCTATGAAGTTGCTGTATGGTTGATCTGCACATTCCATCTGGAATTGTCACAGTACAATCTACAAAGGGTCCCACTTTCAAGGAAACGCGGAAGGGGAGAGGAAAAGATCGCTGTTCCAGCATTTGGTTGCGATGTCACTGTTCCAGCATCTTTGCTACGACTATCGTGGATATGTAGTTTGCCCAATGGTTCTGGAGTTTGCTTTCAGCTAAATTGCTAATTGTTCAATTTTTAAAACAAGTTATTGAACCCCAGACTGATAATTTCAGAATTATACTATTCTCGTACAATATACTCAGTCGAGTTCAAATATTTCCTGATTTGAATTTGGTTTATCAGAGTGATGAGCTCTTGCACTGTCGACGAAGTTTCTGGACGGCATCGCAGTCTCAATCTCAGAGACCAGATGCATCGATCTCAGAGACCAGATGCAGAGCAACCAGCAGAAAAAGACTTCAGCTGTCGAGTGTCGACTCCCCATGTCACTTCAAACTTGAGAAAACAAACATGGAGCAAAAATTGATGGCCAAATGCATTACCTTCCGTTCACCTGGTCCGCTGAGCCTTTAAAATAAATTATTTTATCGGATTTATTGTTATAAATTATCTGTTTAATTATATATACATATAATTTAACTGTTTAAATAAATATTTTAAAACCAGCGATTTAAATAATATAAGTAGAAAAAATCTTTTAGAAATCATATTAGAAGCGTGAGACAAATAATCCTTAACAGTAATTCAATAAAAGAACTAAAAGGAACTGGCCATGCTAAGCGAATGATGGACGTGTTATTTTAGAAGTACCATTTTCCTAGTAGGTTAGCAGCATCGAATTAAAGAAGCACCAGCTTTCATAATTTCAATATATGAGGGTATTTACAATGCAATGTGGTCGCATACGGTGTTGTCGAGAGATAATATGTGAAAACTACCGTTGAATCCTTTTTCTTAATGCATGGTAGCTTATGTGAAACAGAAAAAACAATTGCTCTCAGAACAAGGCTTGCATAATGTGGCTTATTGGACGGTGGCTTCACGCGTTAGGCTACTTTTCAATCTCAGGCTGTTATGTCTTTATAGTTATACAGATATTTACGAGGCCTATTAAGATGATATTTTAACTCTTACATAAAAACACGATGTTGCCATAATACCACATTGTAAATTAATTGAAGTATTGTTTAGGTTTCACACGATTTTGCTAATAATTGATTCCAACCATCTACATATGACTAACTCCTCATTTGGTTCTTTCGTACAATTTGTGTGACTACTCTCCCCACCCTCCAACAATAAAACAATAGCGACTGAACTAAGTCTCTTTCCCAAAATAGACAATGGTGATAACTCAAGTAGACTATAAATTTAAGTTTAAATTTTAAATTTTGGTTGTTGCAAATAAACCGACAAACACATGATAAAAAAAACTACAGCTACGCCTTTTATCTTCTGAGATCAACAAATATACACTTAAAAAGGCAACTAATAGATCGCAAGATAATGTAACGTAATGCTCTACACCACATGCTATCAAATCTTTGCAACGGACCTTGTGGCTGTCCTGTATTCGGTCCGTAGAATAATGCTACAATCTGTACAAAAGCCCAAGCGCTCTAACCACAGCAAGCAAGCCGGACTAAACGCCTAAACCCTGATTGCACCCAGGAATCCAATAAAGCACCACGGCCGCCTGCTTATTATGTAATTTCTCGCGATTCAGCAGCGTACCGAACCGAGCCAAAACGGCGCCTCGTCGCCGTGTGGCCAAGCCCACGGCGTGCGCGGTGATGCACCCGCACGCCTGCATACCGCGGCCTGGCTGGGCACACCGTGCACGCGCGCGCGCACCACCGTTTCGTACTTTTCGCTTCGGTTCGGTCCCCCTCCTCGCCTCGCCTCTGCCTTGGCGAGATCGCGGATCTCCATGCCCGCGCGGCTTCACCCGCACGCGACGCGACCACCCCGCGCGCCCAAGCGTGGCCGGCCGTCCACGTACACGTAGAAGATGCGGCCGCGGCGCGGGGCGTGTCCACTGGTTTTGAACCGCGCGGTGCCCCCGATGGACGCGATGCGATGCGCGCTAAAACTATTCGGTCGGCACATGAACCGGCTCTGCCCCGGCACGCAGCTCCACTCGCGCGCACGGTGCCTTTGCGTCCGATAAGGAGACGTGAGATTGCCACCGCGATTTCAAATCCGGCTCTAACGGGATGGTTACTCTGATCAAATTGATAATTCATTGTGCGATAAACTGAGCTATTGCACAGGGTTAAATTTTGAAAGAGTTGTATGTAGTGTACCATCTTAGCTTATGTTTATATAGATACAACTATATCTTATATAAAATAGATTTACAAGTAGAATTAATTTCATACATAAATCATAGATCATGGTTCTTCTTGTGATATAATAATATTTTTTTGATTTAATGAAAAATGTATATTTACATACACTATCGTACACGTACACTACACTTGTATACTAGGGAATACGTCCTTATATACGTTTAAAGAAACGACGACCGGCCGTAGATCCCTAGCCTCAGCTAAATCCTAAAGCACACACTCTAATTTTGGTTTGTAAAGTTTGCGAGTGTTCAAAACAAACTTACGCTACTACCGACGATAAAATGGCAGTACTATACCATAACCGACACTCAGATGTACTCATGTACCCCTACTTGCTTAATTTGGACGGTCATTGTCATCTATTGCATACGTGAGCTTTAAACTCAGTCAAACACGACAAATAGGACGTGAAAACGATACAAAGCATCCGATGTGGGTGCACTGTTTGGCCTGCAAACCCTCCCAAATCCTCGCCCTTTGACATGCTTAATTAACCGCGGCCTGCAATGTCCAGACATCCCTCTGCGCCTTTGACTCGGCTCAGTTCCAAGCTTCCACTTCCAGACTAAACCGCAAGTACCACTCGAGCCAAAATCCCATGCGCCTGTCTGTGCCCGCGCGCCTCTGTTCGCCATAGCGAAGGCAAACCGCAAGTCGCGTCTCCTGATCTCCTCTGCAACTCCGGTGCACAAGAGAGGGCATTACTCTGCGCGGGACAGTCGTGGCGCAGCTCGGTTCGGTCATGGGTGGACCTGCCGTTCAAGAGAGCGCAGAGCTGGAAGGGAGGCCGACGCCGCTGCTGATGCTCAAGGAGTGGCTGGAGCTGGAGTCCAGCGCGGAGCTCTCCCGCGACGGCTTCGGGTGCTACCCGCGGCAACTCGCCGCAGAGCTCCGGGGAGGAAGCGGCAGGCGGAGGAACGGCGCCGTGATCAGGAGGGTGTCGGCCGCGGTGAGGGCGGCCCTGTTCCAGCCGTTGTCGGCACGGGAGGGAGGAGATTCCGCGCTGTCCAAGAGCTTGTCGAGGAGGCTGAGGCGGGGGTTCTGGAAGAAGCGGAAGGCGGAGGGGGAAGAGGTGAACAGTAGAGTGGACAGCTGCTCTGCAGCTGCCGTTAGTGGAAGGAATGATGGCTCGCCGCCGGCAATGTCTCCTAGGAGGAGGAGTTGGGAGAGTGGTCATGCAGGTGGCGTCGGCGGCTGTCAGGGCCATGAAACTCAGGTGGATCAGTGCGCTCTCGGCTCTCTTGGCAATCTGGCGCTAGCTGTTGATTGCTTCCTCAAAGATTCTTGTTTCTTTTCGTATGTTCTTGATCTTTCCCGGTTTTAGTTACTTTGTGATTAATCGCGAAACACCATTTTTTGTGACTGATAAAAACAGGTTGTGAGAATGGAATGCGAGACGACGTGCCACTTGGACGAGGAGCTCGAGCAGGGGCAGCGGCCGAGCCCAGTTTCTGTCATGGACTTCCTCAGCCAGGAAGAAGAAGATGACGGCGAGGCCGAGGACGGCAACGGCGAAAGGGAGTACAACGACGGAGACGACTTGATTGCGTCGCCAGCGTTCCAGCAAAGTCTAGCCAAAATTCGAAGTAAGCCTTTTTTTCGATAGTGTTCCATTTGGCTTCATTCTGAAGTTATTTCCGTTGACCCAATTAGGGTAACACAGTTAACGCTTACACCATGCAATTTGCTAAGCATATTTACTTCTTTTTTTCACAAATAAGAGAAAAAATTTTTGCTTCGATCCGTAGTCTGTATTGCTTTTGATCGAATGATCTAAGCCAGTAGAGGGGACACGTACAGTGTGATGCACCTTGTCAGGTGCACACGACTCCTCGGCGTATTAGCCACACGGTGATAAAATGTTGGTGGCATATTGCTATCAAACTTCCTTATCTACGCATTGGCCTTGCGCATGATGAGCTAACCCTTTGGGGGTAGTGTATTAGTATCCTACGAAATGAACGGGGAAAACGCGACATTGATAGCCGAACGGTATGTACAATGCGCAGAGAATACATGGTTGAGTGAGAAAATTGTACTATTAGCTCATTAAACAAGTAATATCTTGGGCAAGTTTACTCTCACAGGCTTTGGAGTGCCAGTATACCACCAGAAGCACAAAGTACAGATAATGTCGTTTTCTAGTGCAATTTGCAAAGCGCAAACAGAAAAGGATAGGACCGAATAATGGTGTTATTTGTGTGGCTGGTTGATGTAAGGTGTATCGTCCAAGCGGTGCTGGTATTCTGCTTTAGCTTTAACCCAAAACTAGTATTGTTTAAATTCAAAATGCAGATTGAATGCATATTTAAAAGAAGTGGAATACCAGCACCGCTTGGACGGTACACCTTACATCAACCAGCCACACAAATACTATCGTTTAATCGTTAACACCATTATTCGGTCCTATCCTTTTCTGTTTGCGCTTTGCAAATTGCACTAGAAAACGACATTCTCTGTACTTTGTGCCTGCTTTAGATAAGTATACTTTGGAATAAAATGCTAGCTAGTCAGTAGTATTATATGTCACTATTGTGCACATAAAGCATAAACTTGGCCCATTTCGGCATCGGTTCATTGGGCTCATAATAGAAGTTAGGTTTCTGTTAGGACCTAAGCCTTGTTTCCATGGATGGGAATTTGTTCAGCACCTTCGGATCAGTAGAGAAACTAAACTAAAATGTCACCCGAATCAATTTCTGTCATTTAAAAAACCTCAGAATTAATCTTTTTGGCTGCCTCCGCGATGAAAATAAGTAATAATACAGGCAGCAATTAAACTTAGTTTGGTACGTACATATATACTTTGTATAGTCTGCAGTCTGGACAACCAGAGAATGCGACAATAAAGCTATCATTGCCAAGAAGTGAGTGATGGGCCACACCCAATATACTGTGGCATCTGGTTGCGCTGTGGGTCTGTGGCTCGCCATGTTGCCATGCCAAATGATGCCGTACTGGGCACTTTCGGCTTTAACTAGGATTACTAATCGGCAAGCTTCATTTTAAAATATAGGGTGTATTTTATTTTATGTTGAACAAAGATTTAAACAACTATGTAATATCATTTTTATGACATGCTGTTAGATTTGTATTTGAAAGTATTTTTTATAATCATACTTTTGTGTCACATAGAGTAACAGTGAGTCAAAGTTTTATTCTAATAAAATAAAATGTGTATTATATTTTAAAATGAAAATGGAGGGAGTACTCGATGGACCAACCAAACGAAGCTAATTATTTCATCATACATCTCAAAAAAAAATATTCTATTGGAAGAATCATTATTCAACAACTCTTATACTCGTAACACTCATTTGATCTCTTATTACTCCTTTAATTTTGAATAACTCACTTAATTTGTTTTTCATCTCATATATACTTGGTTCACCATTGAATGATTGCATCGACTACCATTAGTTGACGATTTAAAACTTTGTTTTTACAGGAGTAAGTCAGCAGCTACTGCAGAAAATTCGACAATTCGAGCAGCTAGCTGAGCTTGACGAATCCGATGTGGATGACGCCACGATGGCCAAGGAGGGTGTTCTCTGCCACGTGACGGATTCGGACTCTATGGAGTATGACATCGAAGAGGCGTTTGTGCAGGACCTGCTCGACCTGATGGAAGCAAGCTCTCCTGGGTCCACCCGCTGCTTCCAGAAGCTTCTAGTAGATTTCTTCTATGACGGATTGCCACCTTGGAAAGGAGAAAGATTGGACGGGCCAGATAGAGCGAAGTTGCTGCTGGAAACCGCTAAGGCATGGTTGGATGGTCAGGATTTCTCCGCGAGATTGGACGGAAAGGCAGAGGTGGAAGAGATTGAGCAGCTCGGGTGGTGGAGATGCTTCAAGGAGGACGAACAAGAGCTAGTGGCCGTTGATTTGGAGGATGAGATCTTCTGGTCACTGGTTGCAGAATTGGTTGGAGAATTGGGTTGACTGAACTGCTGGCAATGAGAAGACTTCTCTGGAACAGGTTGAAACAATTCAAGCAGCACAAGCTGGACCGAAAATCTTTTACCTGCAACTCTAATCAAGGAGTATGGCTGGCTACTGGTGACATCAAGGCCATGGGCACTAATTAATCTTAGAATTGTTAGGTGACCATAGAGCACGTTTGAGCAATGCTGCAATAGTATACAGTAGTAGTATCAGGCTAAGCCATCCTTGGAAGTGTATCTGCCAATCCTTGTATGTAAATTTCACTGGTCCATTAGAAAGCAAATGTGTTGACACATCTTGTTGTAGGAAATCACGTATTTTAGAAGTTTGACAAAGTAATATTTTGAACGTAGAGAATTATGACAATATATTGTTTCAGAAATTCCGCCTTTTCGGGCAGATCCACCATATCCTCGTACTAAATCGCAGAATACAAAATTATCACGAGTTCCTTGCCTCGAGGAGTGGTGATGAGAGCACTAGAGAGCTTGAGATGAGATCATCAAACAATACTCGGCTACGTTATTTATTTGATCTTTATATAAAAAAACATTATTTGATAACAAAAGTAAAACGCCAAAACGTCAGAGAACGTAGAGGGTTTCGTACCTGCCAAAGGTTGCCCCAACTCTCTCTTTGGAAGTAGCAAGAACTATCCCTAGGTATCCCGATCGGCAGCTGTCATGGCGCCATGGCCACAGGGGAAGCGGTGGAGCCATCTGCCCTGAGGAAGACACTTGTTCGATGGCTCAATGTCAAATTGTCAATGGTGCTTGCCTAGGAGGCACGATAGCGGCATGGCGACCAGTATGGTTGGTATTTGGCCCAAAGCGGGAGAGAAAATGAAAAAATACAAAGCCCACAACTTAAAGCGCCTGCTGACACCAACACGCATGACTCTGGAACTGCTTTTGCTGCGCTTCCGCTCACCTCCCACCTCCACTCGTCTTCTGCGGTTCTGCCAAAGCCTCAAAAGGGTTTAAATCCGCTGCTTAGTATTAGTAGTTTGAACTAGCGCTCCAAATCCCCATCCTACTCGGCCACCATGTTCAAATTTTAATTTTCACAATATTTGCTAATCTTTTTTCCTAAAGAAAACTGGCAGACTTGTTTGATGGCTATCAAACGTGTCTCGAGCAAGGACGAGATAACTGGATCTTGAAACTGGCTAAGGAATCATGTTCCAATCCTTGATCTAAGTAAGAAATTGCAGTATGTGCTTTATTTGTAGTGATAGGGGGTTATATACTCAGGACTCAGCTAATCATATTTTAGGATGCTTTCACCTATTCTCTGATTTTGCTAGTATGTTTGCCCTGATTATAGTGTACTGTTATATTTTTTATTGGGCAGTATTGTTTGTATTTTTGTGCGTCGCATGAATAATTTGTGTGGGATAGTGGAGCTGGACTCATTTCAAGTCATCTTTTCAAATGCATTGGGATAATATGGCAAGTACCTTCCATGAAAATTCTGTCAATTTGGGAAAAAAAACTTAGTTCTGTATTTCTCTAGATTTATCATGGTTTCTGCAATCACAGTATAGTTTAAAGAAATAGATGAGAACTATAAGGCTGTTTTTTTTAATACAGTAGTGGATTCAATCTAGAGAGGCAGGATCTCGAATACTATAAAAAGTAAAATACATAGCCGGCCCTTAAAGTTATATCAGGTGTCATTTAGATTCATAAGCTTGTAAAATAGACATTTACCTCTTTAATCTTAGTTTAATGTATTACCCAAGATACAAACTACAAATATATATAGCTCAGACGTTGACATGACCATCAACGATGACAATAATTTTACATTTATATGTGCCTTCACTACAGTACGCCCCAAAATCAACTCCTATCACTCCCAAATCGCACTACGCCGCTACCTTAATCATCACTATGTCTAATCTGATTTGGGAGTGGCAAAAGTCAATTTAGGGGAATAGCATAGCGGAGAGGTCTAAATACAAAATTCTCTGTTGGATAGCTATGTCAACATCCAAGTTACATCATATGTAGTTTGAATCTTGAGTGATACATTGAACTAAGATTAGGGATCTAGATGTGTATTTTATAAATTTATAGATGCTTGAACTTTACTTTATTAGGTGTATAGCAAAGGCCATCACCTTATTAATGTTATTAATCTATGAAGAAGAATGTTTACTTTCTTGAAAACTAAAATTGAACCATAGGCCTTTTCAACATAGTTGTAGGTCTCGTTGTACCATACATTTACCCTTTTGTTCACCTCCTGTTTTTTCTTTCCTGCTAATGGTTCTCATTTCATGTGTAGGGTGCACTTGCTCTTGCTGGTATAAGATGCACAATTAAACCCTATCGTGCTATGTTCAACAAAGGGCAACACAATCCACCTCTATGAGCTCCCATCGTGAGCAAGATAGTATATTTTTAAGAAGTGTTGGCAGTTATGCTTATCCTAATAATTTTTTATCTAATTTATAGGTTCACTGAGATGGATAAAATACCCTTTAAAGTGGAAACTGGAGCAGTGAAAAAGGGTCCTGGCGGATTAATATTTACTGGCGATGGAACTGGTGATCTAAAGGTGTGGAAATGGACAGCAGAACAAACATATGGAGACTCAAACTGATGGGCATGTGTACTTGAGAAATCGGAAGAGAGATCTTTGGCAGCCAGTTTGCTCTAGCGATCTCTGTTGCATTCATTATCCAACAGGCAAATATACAAGCACAGCTTTGGAAAATTGTTTGCTGTTGACCTGTTGTTCAGTTGTTGGAAGAAGCGGGTACCTCGTATCTATGCATCGAGATCCTGGTAATCCTATGACTGTTTTTTGTCGGGCTGGAACAGGATATCCATCCTGAAAGGTTTCCTAATCATCTAGCATACCTATAGCCATAATGCATTCATCATATGCTCGTCTGAGATGATTTTCGATCCATTTATCCAGTGCTGGTAGGGTGTTGGTTGTCTCTTCATGTGCCTGCAGAATCCTCCTAGCGCTTAAATTTCCACGGCAATTCTGTACAGTTCCTTATCACTGGAAATTAGATAGATGGAACAAATTACGGTTGTTTTCTTTTGATCTCAGTCAAGTTGGTGATACATCATTATCTCGTGGATTGGAAACTACCAGAACAAAACATACATTAGCTCAAGTTCAGGAAAACTGCCTTTCTGGCCTCTTCCTCCATTTTAAAATCACGGGGTCCCCTTGGAAGGTTTGTTCGGTAAGAATGTACGCCTGGTTTAGCAGTTTAGCTGGAGGAAAAACATGCATATGAACGAACAACAAATTAATGGTTAACAAGCCATGACCTTGCAGCCAATTCAAGGTCTGTTGCAACCAATCACCCTTTTTATTGTGGACTCGTATCTATCGACCTATGTAATGAGCAAACAATGAATTGTCATCCTCACAAGTTTCAACGCAGAAATAATGAGAAACAATACGAAGCATTGTGGCTTTAATTTTTTTTCTTGTTGAGAATTAGGTCAGCAGACTGAAGCTTGTACATCTGAACCTCTGAACAAGACGGTTCCAGTTTGTTCAGATTCAGGTATGGAGCTAAATAGAAATGAACATGGATATTCATCTTGGCCTTGGCATCACTTCACCGCACACATCCCTCTCAAGGCATCCTCCGCTGACCGGTGGCCACGTGAAAACGAACGCTGGGAAAGAAAGGCAACCATGCCCGTTTCCGTCCGAGCCACTGTCCTACATATCACACACACACTCTGCCATACCTTCTTGGGATGTATATGGGGCCAGTAGCGATCAGGTAACCAACTGCTGAAGTGACACACACGTTGGACGCTTCCGATGCCGGGATGAAAAACAATCGGAAACAATCACAGAGAAATGCGTGAGAGAGGCAACATCGCTTAGGTGAACAGTTGCTGTGGAGGTTGCACTCGCTCGAACGTGGACAAATCGGAGACGTTCTGGTCGATGGGTGTTTTCTTGTCGTGGTTTGTTGGTTTGATAAGCTAAGACCATCATTGCCAATTCGCCATGGTAAATCCTTGCAGTTTTTTTTATGGGCTGAGACCATCATCGCCAATTGCATCTTGATTCTCAATCATTATCACTTGATTAAATAAAGCGGTTGAAGTTCTTTTTTTAAGAGTTCTGTAATAATTTTTTTAAAGCATGTCACTGCTCAAACAGGAACAATATTACATCATGGTTCTTTTCTTAAGACGGGCACCGGTACCGTGTACATGCAACTGCCACACGGGAGAGGGTTAACCTACCATGGTAATGGTACTATGGTACGGTGGTGGTTTGGTCCCCTGCTCCAAATCTAAGTAACACGGCCCACGGATATTGTGGTATTCAGTCATACTTTGGAGTGAAGCAAAGAAAATAAATCTGCTAATTATTGTCTTTCATATTGCTCCTTATCATTCCGATACCAATATCTAGAATCTGAACCATGTACTTCTTGCCCACTGCACAGATCACCACTTACAACTACCATTCTTGAATCTTGATCCCTGCTTGCTTTCTAACATCAGTGCGCTGCTTCTACCATTCACCTAACTAACTCTCATATCACTCGCCCTTGAAGAAATGTCTTTCGATGTTAACAGTGGCATACATGGAGCGGAAGTGGTTGATTGTTAGCAGAAAGTTACAGATCCCGTACAAGAAAATGATCAATCAGGACTAAAAATTGGTCTCCGTCGCCATTGGCAGGCCGTACTTAGCACCCAACCGCCATTAAATCCACCCTCCCGTGTCCTTTCGCGTGGGCTTCCACGTTTAACCAAACCGCCACAGAAGTCCCCCAATCCAAACCCCCACGTCCGTGCCGTTCCACGTTTTATAAATAAATCCCTTCCCTAAACCAAGCAACTTCCGCTGCAAACGCAAGTTAACACAAGAGCAGAGAGAGAGAGAGAGAGAGAGAGAGAGCCCCACGTCACGGAGAGTTGCCCGTGCGTGCGTGCATGGCCGCGGCAGCGACGACGACGATGAGCCTCAGGCGCTCGGAGCTGTGCACGGCGGACGCGGTGTCGTGGTGCAGCGCGGTGGCGCTCGTCGCGCTCGTGCTGCTGGGCGCGCTCCGCGCGGAGACCGTGGACGACGGTGGCGAGCGCGGCGGCGAGTGGGGCGGCGCCGTGGAGGTCAGGGGCCCGCGGCTGGGCGGCGCGGCGGCCCGGCCGTGCGAGGAGGTGTACGTCGTCGGGGAAGGCGAGACGCTGCACACCATCAGCGACAAGTGCGGGGACCCCTTCATCGTGGAGAGGAACCCACACATACACGACCCCGACGACGTCTTCCCGGGCCTCGTCATCGCCCTCCGCCCTACCAAGAACACTTAGCCGCGAGGTCAGCAAGAAGTCAAAGAGTTCTCTGCTTTTCATTTCCTCCTCTTTTTTCTCTGCTTTGATCCTTGTCATCTTGGTGAATTCTCTCCGAGAGGACAAAGTTGTCCGCCTGTACATAACAGAACACAAGAAAAGTATAGTTGAATGGGCCGGCTCTAGCTTCGCCTTTCATTTTGGTATTGTGACTTGTTGATGTGTTATTCTTATTCGCTGCGTGCTTAAGTTGCAACAAAATAGGATCAATATATAGGAGAGACTAAGTAGTTTGTACGAATAATTAATTTGGAAATTTTCGTATATATGTATTGATCGTCAAGAGAAAGGAGAGTTGATCAAGAAAAGGGCATACATAATTCAGTACATCCAGGGTTTCAATTCCGTCTGGCGATAACATGTTTTTCGCGTGACCAAAACATCTCTCCGGCAGGTCATTACAAGAAAACCAAGATCCAAAGCAAGAAGCGCCGGAAGTATTATTAGCGACGACAAAAAAGAACTGTCATCAGTATTGCTCGTCTTGCGGAGCGAACGTGGCGAACAGGTGGTCAGAGATTACGCTTATCTTCCGTTGAGTCGTCAGTCAATGATGAACTGGCGTGAGCAATTTGGGCGCTTGCGCTTGGCAATTGTCATATAGGGTAACAGGGCGTCTCGCGGTATCAACCACGAAGTGTTCCGTGCCATGGAATTGATGCAGCGATGTGATGAGCTTCTTCTTGCTGGTCTACCATACCATGTGGCTGGTGGAAAATAGACTAATAGTCACGGCAGCCTCGTAGACCTGAGAGTAATAAGTAGTAATTTTCAAGACTTGGTCATAATCATTCAACATATAATTTGATATAACCAAAACTATAACTATGCAATAGTGTTTCGTAAAAAAACCATGGTAGAAAATTTAGGATCATCCACCGCTTGCAGCACAAAAAAAACAGGCATCGAGTGAGAATACATTAGACGGGCTTGTTCTCGGCCTAAAGGGCGCGGCAAAATGTGCAGTGTAGCCCACGCACGACGTTACTTAGCAGGTGGCCTGGCTGCAGTTGGCACGGGCTGCGCATGCGTTTGCAGGGCAGGTGGGAAGAGAGCGTCGGCCCGTCAGTTGAGTGGCATCTTGGACCGGCCCAAATACCCGGTGCACTCCCAGTCTATCTCGAGTAAGCCCAGGCGGAAATTGGATTGCTACCAATGGTAGCGACCCAATCCGGGCTGTCAATTTGGGCCGTAACTTAACTTATCCGCAAAAGTAGGCTTTTTAAACAGCCCAAATTCCCGGCGTACGACAGCTTCGCTACTTCCAATAGGCCAATGAGAACCAGAGGAAGTCGGACGATTCAATCTAGGCCTAAATGCTAAGTTGGGCCGTTTGCTCGCTGCGCGGACTATCAAAGTCTGCCGATCACGTACGACCCCGCGCTGGGCGGGGGCCGTGTACGCTTGCAGTTCAAGGAGTGCAGCGTAATCTTCAGTCATCTAGATCATCGATCGGGAATTTGGGATCACTAACATTCCCTCTTTTCCGCTTTCTTTTTCGAAGAAGAGGATACTTTATTAATTGGCTACTTCCTCTATTTTAAAATATTTTTAGTAAATACTAAGGTTAAGGTAAAAGATTTTCTTTTAACCACTTGACTGGCTAAAAATGTACTATGGATGTTTAGGCATTGAAATCGATAGGAGTTTACAATCGTTTACACCTAGGAATCGAATACAAGACGGAGTTTACAATCTCCAAACTGCATAATGCCAAGCTCTTCTAGCAAATTCCCGTTAACGTCAGGTTAAATGAGCTTATTCAACAAACTTTTTTGTTGGCTTCTCTCGTCACCTCTAAAAACTGACGATGATGCATGGGAGAGCGAGAGATAGATCCTCCATCCTTGGAATGTCTGGCATTCCACAAATGAAACGATTACGTAGCTTTCACAAAAGCTATCGATTACTTTGAAATTTATTGTAACGAGGTTGCTTTGGTTAGAAGGCTTTGGTGAAGCCTATGTCAGTATGTCACAGCCTCGATGATCGTAATGTACCCCCACAAGTCTTTGCGATTGATTGATAAAATCCCGACAAGATGCAAGGATCCTACTGGCTATCTTCCCTTCCCTCGCCGGCGTCCAGGTCCATCACGAGCACCGGGGAGGCTGCAGGTGGAGCTGGACTTCTCTTTACCTCTCAAGTTCTCGCTCCTCGTAACGAATCAGAGTTGCCTTTACTTTTCAAACTAACCAATAACCATCGTCAAGTTCCTTGAAATTAAGCGTTACCCGCTAAGTCGTTGTTTTATTGTGGGTTTCAGCTTACAAGCATGCGCTCTAAAATTTGCATGTGTAGAGGATGTTTTTTCCCTGCACATGAGAGAAAACATCAGTACCATCTCATTCTCCTATAGTAGTGACAGCCAAGTGGATGGACATAGAATCGAAATCCAGATTTCAGAGAAATTCCACTGGAAAAGGGAGAAGAATTTACAGAATTCATGGTGGTTCATACATCCTAGCTAATTTCACTGAACTTTTTCGTAAAAGAAGAAAACCCCAAAAAGTAATGATGTGGCTACTTATTGTCAGGACAGGACGATAGATAAAGCAACAAATGCCTTATTAGCGCCTTAGCAGGACAGACAGGTAGCATTAGCAGACCCATCATACACGTGGGGTACAAAAATGTGTCCAAGCGATGGTCGAACTTAGACTTGATTGCCGTCACAAATCCGTGCCAAGCCAAAACTTCATTATTGCGTCAAGGAGCTGTCTCTTTGGTACAACATCGCCATTATTTTTTATTCAGTAAGAATCACGCATGGCGAATTTGTGTTGGATCTAAGCCGAATTCCTAGGATGACTCAGATCTACTACCCTGGCCTGGACGCATCGCGCGTCATGAGTCGGATGATTGTCTCGGACAAGTTTTTAGCTGCATCTGAGCCGAAGCTGCATGATTGACCCATCATGATCGAGTTTTGGCCTTGAGTACAGTATCTCCCTGCCAAATTCCAACGTGAGATGCTACGGGCTCACGTCTGTATCCCCAGGGCCAAAGCAGCAGCACTGTGCTGTCAATTGTCAGACCAGTAGACCACATGGGCTGCGGACTTGCTAAAACCAGTTGCGATTTTGAGAGGAGAATCCCCAACGCCGAAAATACGAGGCACCTAGGCGGCCCAGCCGCGAGGATGTTGCGGGGGAAATTAATGCCACTCTACCGGATAGTTGTGGAGGAATTTAACTATTTTCTATTATATTAAATAGTCGCTCTTCAAATAACATTGTTCTTATAATTATACCACTTTCATCTATATAGCATGCCAATTAGGATGCCAACGTGGCATGTCTCTTTCTTCTCCATCTTTCCTCCTTACGCTGTTGGCCTGAGCTCCGCTGCCACTGTTGTCACACCTTAGCTCCATTGTCAGATCGAGCCTAAGACTTGTCGGCGAGACTCACGAATCCCCTGCCGATCCAAACCCTACTCATCACCCACAACAATGTCCTAGCTCGTCTTCCTTGGCCACATCTCAATTTGTCCACTAGGGCCATAGCCGTAATAGATGTCGCCCCCTCAATTTTGTCGGCAAAGCAGGTGACGTGGTGTGATGGAGCCCATACTAGCAGTAGCGGGATGAGAACAATGGTAGTGTGGGGTTGTAGAGTCCATCGGTGTTGTTTAGATTGGTAGACGGAGCTCAACACGATGACTGGCGGAGCCTAGCAATCTACATAGTCCAGATAGGGGCACCCTCCACCACCGTCATCCCTTGGCAGCATAAACTTCCTCCTCATGATGCCATTGCCATCCCAACATGCCTGAGGCTGCACCCCACCCCACCTCAGTGAGGATTTCCTCTCCGATCTCATGACGATGAGATTTGGCAGAGTTGGCCAGAGTAAGATCTAGAAAAAGGGAGGAGGAAGAAGAAGCACACGATCTACCCCCTTGCACCCTTGGCCTCCTCGTGATGCTCCCGTCATCCACCGTTGCTCGAAACCTCTGCCCACTACACTGTTGTTACCTAACAGGGGAGAGAGAGGGAGGAAAGAAGGAAGGGGTGAGGAGATAGGTTGTTAGGGCCTCCGCCACCATGAAAGACATCGGATAGGGAGATGGAGATAGGAGATGTCATGGTTGGCAATGTCCTAGTTAGCGTGGCACATAGGCAAAAAATAGTAAATCATTAAAAATAACCTCTTGCCTATGATAAAAAAATATAAAAAAACCGAGAATTGCATTTGAAGAGAGACTAGTAGGAAGAGTGATTGGTAGGGTGGCAAATAATTGAATTTCCCTAGTTGTAGGGTAACGAGTGAGTGACGTGGATGTTCTAAAAAAGGCAGTGTCTAGATGGAATCCTCCACGTCCGCGGACACGACACACGAGCACGACACCTTGCGGCCAAATTGTCGTCGCTGCCACCAACTTGGTGGGAGGGGAGCACCATGACCATAGCTCCCCCTCCCTCCTCATCAACTACATGTCTTCAAGGTTGTTTGGATGGGCGACTCAAGTTGCCACGCCTAAGGTTAGGCGTTTGTAGATGTTTTGATATGCCTAACTTTGTGCTAGAATAGAGCTGTTTGGTTGATAGATAAAAGTGTGGCAATTTTGTTAAGTCTGTCATTTGGATTCCTGCCACAAGTTTCGCAAAAGTATATGGCATTTGTTTGGTTGGTGTCAAATACCTATAATCAATGGATTGATGAGATTACCACTCTCAAGGTATATGAGCTACATATTATTGCAGCATACATGTTCTACCGAGTACTTGTCCTCAAAATATTGAGCAACTTTTTTAAAAAAAGTGTAGCTAATCTAATTAAACAAATCTATTTAAATTATATATAATAGATGGTGAATTTGCCAATTGGACAAACTAGATAATCAATATATACGTAAAATATGATAGGAGGAAAATAATAAACCATTGGAGATAACTTTACATGTCATACTTATAGTGAGCAAAAAGGACTTGCTTTTGCATCATTAGTTCATAACCATAATTCTACTGATATAAAAAAGCAACTAATCTGAACTGTTCACAAGGTTCCAATATAATCTAATTAGGATGTTTATGTGCACTCTAATCTTAAACCAAAAGCAACTACTTATTTAGATCTAACATGTTCACAAGGTTTCCAACATACCTGATTACTACATCCATCCTAATATGCCAAAAGGACATTAATAAACAAAGATGCAGGTAGTTAGATCCATCCATCTATCTCAGCGTCCCAAGCTCCTAGCATCTCGCTCACATAAGCACTGGTACACCTAAGTCTCTAAAATTAAGTCACTAGAACCAACGAGAAATCTACGCATTCCCTCGTTTTCCTAGAGACCTAAGTATTTTCCAACACTAATCTTATCATTGTCACTAATGGTTATTGCCTCTACCCTTTTCCACGATGTACCATAAGGGTCACAAAGTTGTGGCACGGGAATGGAGGACTAGCAAGATTCTTCAACAAATGATCCATTATGTTGTCAAATTTCTCGGCAGCATCTGTGAAGCGATACTTAGGTTTTGGTTTCTTCTTACTTGGGGACTTTACTCCTCTTGGACGCTTTGCACTAAGTCAATCTATGCTAGGAGAGCAATTCTCTATGCTTGATGCACGCTTACGACCAACAGGTGATGGTAATGCGTCAGAATCTTTAGCGACAATGTCAATAGTCTATGGATAGCTAGACATATCATTCATCCCTTCCCAATCACTACTATCAAATTTTCTATTAACATCCATGCATGTTTGTTGATCTATGGCAAGAGAAACATTTGCATTACTATCTGAGAAAAGCTCTTGCATCTCATCAAAGTATTTTATTGGCTTAGCAAGTAAGTGCTTATCTCTATCCTACATGTTGATACAACATTATAATAAAAAGCAAACTATGAAGCACTAGCAAGCTATAATCTGAACAAAAGCATTGCAATAGATTCTGATTTATGAGTTAACAGGACTATTCATTTCTCTACTATCACAAGTATCTAGTGTCTAGTAAAATCTCACTAAGAACGAATGCCATAGAATTAATAGAGACGAAAAAGTTAAGACAATAGATATTTTTAGGCAAACCCTTTTAGATTCTAATAGTCAGTTTGTATTTAGTAGCATCAAATCCATTGCCACTCTTGTTTAAGGCCCTCTCAACTATCTTCTAGCTATCTTTAGTGTCTATAGTGACGAGAAAATTGGGTAAATGTTACCCTCATAACAAACTCTTTGTTTAAGGCATCAACACATTTCAAATGTTACTAATTTTTTCACATATATTATGTATGTTGGTCTTTCTTGGACTCGATGAACCAATCAAGCATGAACTTAGTGTGTTCCTCATCCCAACTAATGGATCTCTCACGGGTAGACCCTTCAGCATCCACCTTCCCCTTCCCTTTCCCCATTTTGTCCTCAACTATAAAAACATGAATACAATATGATATAGCAATGTAATCAGTAAGATGAAGTAATATGAGAAAGTAACTACATAATACTAAACAAACAAAGTTTTTGTTACATATATTAGTCCAATAATTTGTCCCAAAGGATTTGATCGAATTTTGTTACATGCCAAGTATTGTAGACAACACATACTACATAATACTAAAGAAATAGAAGTACACATTCACAACTATATGACAACATCAATGTTCTCATTTTGACCAACTATCTTGCCACATAGCACATGCCATCTAATCTCGTTTAAGAACCCAAGCTTGACACTCATGGCGAATATTGCGGTATAACCTCTTGCTCCTTGGCAAGGTTCTATACCAAGAAGCATCATCATAGACATATTCATCATCAACATTATCTATTATCCAATTGTAAAGTGCACAACAAGCAATCACAGTCTTTAGGATATTAAATTGATTTTTTAGGGTACCAAATGCTTGTTCAATTGTCCTCCTAGATGAGGAATGGCGAATGTTGAATAGTTCTTTATTATTTTCAAATTGTCTAACATCTTTGTATTCTTTAAGGTGATAACGAACACCACAATATAATGGTAATATACTAGGTCTTGCTACATATCCAGCATCAGCTAGGAAGAATTTTTCTATAACTTAGTGGCAAACAAAAGTTATGGCTAATGTACTTACATGATTTAATTAAAGTCTAACCTTCCGGTATTTTTAGGCCAGTAGGGTGGCTTAGAACATTTTGAAGCACGTGTGAATTGTGGGCTAATCCCTCCCATCTAGCAAGGACATAGATAAACCGCAAGTCAAAATCAACAATTGCAAAGACATTTTAAGTGGGACTAAACTTTCTACCCCCTAAATCATGAGTACCATCCAAGGCTTCTATCCATCCTAGGAAAATAAATTAAATGTTCAATTAGTCTAATATGCAAATCGATTATACGATAAGCATAGTGAAAAGAAATTTTGTGTTGTTTACCTCAAAATAAGGATGGAATCTTCATGGGCTACTTGTAATTTTTGGATGGGTTTCAGTGCTTCTGATGTATATTAGTCCTTTAGAAACTGAAATAAGTGAATCCATAACAACATTGAAGTATCTACTGACCGTCTCATCCGATTAGTAAAATGCAAAACCAACAGATCTATTATATCATTTGTGTCCCACTATGTATATGAACATTACAACATGTTCTTTTACTGTCACATATAGGGTGTCTACTAAAAGACTGCATGCGGAGCTTAGAAACATAATTGGCCTCAGTACCATTAAACAAATGATTTAATCATGCATCTTGCTCCACATCTCTAATAAGCATGAGTGAATATGTTACACCTTCTCGCTGCTTTTTTCTCATGTCAAGCAAATATGAGTGACTAGCTAAGCATATAACAATAGTAGCAAGCAACATTCTCCATGTGTAATACTGGTGGTAGTAGTAGTTGAAGTAAATACTGTAAATATATTTGCTTCCTTTGGTCTATTTAAGCAACATAGCCTAAATTAATAAATATTTACAGCAGAAGAAACAACACCTATTTAGAATAATTACACATAATAACCAATAATTTTTTTCCTTATTACAATTTCTAAAAAATATTTGCATGGAAAGAGATGCATAGCACATCCAAAAATAAAACTACCAGCTAACATGATTTTAAAGCTTTGAGTCCTTATGTCCAGGACAAGATCAAAACAAAAAATATTCATTCTTTTTACTTGAAACCAATAAATGTCCAAGTATTCAATTCCCAAATCCCTCGAAAAGAAATCCAAATAGGCATACATGCTTAGTGTGATAAAACTTGCTAGTACTTTACCCACACGAGTGGCTCCTCTGCACCGAGATGGAATTGACATTGCATCCTACTCTATGACTTAAGCCCTGGTGAATGGAATAAGTTAGAATATGGATTTGCAAGAAATGAAGATATGGAGGATATAAATGCGATTAAGAGGATGGAGATAATTGTTTTTAAAAAACTAGATTATTCCATGTCCATAATTTGAAGAAAAAAAAAGAAAATGAATTCTGAATGGATGTAAGAGCTAAAAGGAAGATGGTAGAAGATGAACGAAGGGAAATACTTGGAGTTGCGCGAGACAAAAATCTAGAGAGAGAGAGTTGAGGGGATAATAAAGATGGGAGCTATTCGGTGCAGGGGGTAGAAGCTTTTCTAGAAGACTGCGAGCTTCGCCCCTTTTTCTTTATTTGGCGCTAGATTTGTTTGCTAGCTTCTTGATTTTTTTTCATTGTTTCGTAGTGTGGGAAGGTGACTGTAGCGTCAGTTTTACACGCCCACGCGTGAAGCGCGTAACTGAGATGAACAATTTTCTCGCCACAAGTTTAGCAACCGCCAAACGTTGGCAATCTAAAATATGATAGTCTAACAAACAATAGACTAACTGGTTGGAGTGTGTTTAACTTGAGTTGTGACAATTTAAATCATTTATTCAAACAACCCCTTCGTCTTCCAACTCCCCCCTCCCTACAGCCGCGCGATATAAATACACCACCCTCCCCATCCGTCTCTCCGCAGCGCACGAGAAAACAGCCGTACGCCGTTAGCGCGCGCCTCCGGCCACCACTGCGTTCGCGCCTGTCCGCGTTGTACATAGCTGTCCTGTGAGTAATCCGTCCCTTCCTCTGTACTGTACGTACATGCCGCCAAAGCACCCTCTTCCCATCTTCCCCTATCTAGTTTCGTCTTTTTGCGTAACAGCTTCTTGATCTGTGCGCGAATCTGCGTCGTCGTGCTGCAGATTCTGCCCGGCTGTGGGTCTGGTGCTTGCCGTGCGTACGTACGCGCTGCAGGCGTGTTTGAGTTTGCTGATGTTCATCTAATTAGCCCGGAGGACTCGGAGATCAGGATTCGCCGTGGTGACAAGAAGTGGGGATCGAACTTCGAATCACTTGGTATCATTGATTATGGTAAGTTCCTTGTTCCTTTTTGCGTGCCATAGTTCGAGGAGTAAAAACCGCGGTTTGTTACAGATTATTATCGGGCGTGTTTACTGCAACTTGGATTTTGGATTTGCAATGCTCTTCACTGTTTCGTTCGAGCAGTATGATATATGTGTTCTGCGGTTCTGCTCCTCTGTTACATTGTTCTCCTTCGGCAGTTCGACCGTCCCATACAACATGTGAATTGATATGTCATTGTGCACAAATCTTCGAAGAAACAAATATCAAACGAAGGCGAGCTCTGAGGGGTTCCAAATTTCAATCTATAGCTGCATGTTGTTTATAGGTGCTGCTCCTGTTTAAGTGCAGGTTGCGCGCTACTGCAAATGCTAGTATCTCGCCCACTTATTTTTGGTTGGTAATCAAGCACGATAATTACTGGGTTTATTTTCTGGAAATAAGAAGGGGCGAATTTAATTTGTTTAGGATTTGGTGGATATATGCGGATATTCTTATTTTTAATTACTGACCATTTCCCATCACTCTAACTGTACTTTTCTCCTCCAAACTAACTTGTAACAAGGAAGAGAACAACTTTTACCTTTTCACCTAAAAACAACCATACAATTTTACAAGACCAAAAGTTTTTAGGAATCTGCAAGATAATGATAAAGAGAGAACTTTCAAGACATGTCCTAGTTCTTTTGCATGGCAAAGAGAAGTTGTTGAAGTACTCTAGCCATATGATTGGTTGCGTGTCCTAACAGGGAGCTACTCTCACAATGGAAGCCATAACTATGTTGCCACGTCACTGCTGGTTTTGTGTTATGTACCCTGGATTATCAACTTAGAGCCAATCGCTAACACCGGATGAACAATCATTTATTATTGATGTAACCATTTGCATATTTTAACTATGCTTGAATGTTTTTATAATGTCCGGTTGATCTGTCTCTACTTATCACTGTAAAGTTTTGTTTAACTATCTTCTGTTAATAATAACTTGCCTCTTGCTGTGCTCTCTGACATACGGGATATTCAGCACGTTTCATGTCTGCTTGACTTCTCTAGTTAAACATTTTTTAATATAACGTGTTCAGACATAGTGATACTCTTCTCTGTTTTTTTCTTTTTGAGAGGATATTCAAACACTTCCAGTGGCTGACTGAATCATTTCTCTACAGTATACTTTACCAGTACGATCCTTACGGCACATGTACTGTTTCCATTTCATCTTCTGTTCTCCTTGAGATACTGTTAGGAGTGCTCATTGAGGATCAATCAAAACTCTTTCGTACGTGAAGAGCCACAGAAAAAACAAAGGGCAAGGATGGGTTGGATAGGAAACATTAAACACTGGATTGGTGTTTTATTTGATCACGAATGCTGAACAGTCTGAACGCATTCTGAAAATTGACTAAAATTAGTCTTGCAACGCTACCTTTTATTTAGATAGTTATCATTTGATAGTAGCAAATTGCAAATTGTTGGACAGACCATTGATCTGGTCTGTATATATATATAGATCCGACTTCCTTGTATATACGGGGAGATTCATAGTCACTATATATTTTCTTCTATATGGTATCAGAGCGAGTCTAGATATCCCGGCGCGCTAGCTTCTCCCTCCAGCGAGTCGACTCTTTCCTCCTCGTCGTCGATGCCTTCTTTCCGTCGCCGATTCTCTTCCCGGTACTCCCCTCGCTCTCTCGTCTCCATTTCTTCTTCTTCCCGTCTCTCCCGCAGTCACCTTTTCTCCGTCCCACCTCCACGCGACCAGGCGACGGTCTCGCTCCGCCTCCTCGTCCCTCCTCGCACCCGTCTCTGCTCTTCCTCTTGTTTCGTGCATCTCTCCTTCTCCGACGCCGGCGCACCTCCGCGCTCGTCGTCTCCATCGGCTGGACTTGTCCAGCCCTCCATCGGCTGAAAACCTCCCTTGGTTCTTGCCCTTCCGACACGCTCAACGGCTCTCGGACACGAACCTTCTTTCCTCACATTCGAGCCAATCCAACGTGTCCACGTGTCCACGGACACGAATCCCTGCCTCCCGGACGCGAACACTTTCTCTTCGCATCCAGCCACTCCCTGCCTTTTTCGCGTCCTCCCCACTCCTTGGCCTCCACGAGTCCACGGACGTGAATCTTCTCTTCACGGACGTGAATCCTCACACGTCCATGACCCAACCACTCTCTGACCCACCCACTCTGTCCTCACCTACTTCGCTGCCTACTCCCCATCGGCCAACCACTCCTCATCAGCTGGCCACTTCTCACCTACTCCGCTGCCCACTTCCCATTGGCTTCTCACGTCCTTGATCGGCCGATCCGTCCTCTCATCGGCTTCCCCCCTCCCATCGGCTTCTCTCTCCCATCGGCTCTTTGCTCCCGTTCTCCCGTCATGGCCTCCGAGTCCGCCCTCAGCTCCGGCACTCTCCCAGTCGCCGAATCTGCTCCGGCCCTCGGTGCCACAGACCACAGCTCAGGCACCACCTCGCCGATCTTCTCCCCTCTCTACACTGCTGTGAACGTGAAATTTCACGTTCTTATCTCCCTTGACCTTAACGCCAATTATTCCAAGTGGGTTTTCTTCTTCAAATCCCTCTGTGGAAAATTTGGCCTCCGGTCCCATATTGATGGCTCCGCTCCACCTCGCCCCGATGACCCTCAGTGGGACATCGCCGAGTGCTGCGTGCGCAGCTGGCTGCTCGGCTCGGTCGATGACTCTGTCCTCGACCTCGCCATGGACGATACCGACCCCACCACACGGGACCTCTGGGTGGCCATCGAGCGGATCTTCCTGACCAACAAGCAGCCTCGCGCCATCTTCCTCCTCAATGAGTTCCACTCCATGGTACAAGGCGACTCCTCTGTCTCCTCGTACTGTCAGCGCCTCAAAGTCAAGGCTGCTGCTCTCCAAGACGTCGGACACTCTGTGGCCGATTCTCAACTCGTCCTCGCCCTTCTGCGAGGCCTCAATCCCTGCTTCTCCAACACCGCCAATGACATCGCCAACGTCACACCTCTTCCATCGTTCGCCCGGGCTCACAACATGCTAGTTCTTAAAGAACTCCGTCTGACCAATGATGAGAAGACAGTGGCCCACACCGCTCTTCTTGCCGCAGCCGATAATGGCTACCGAGTTTCTTGCGCTGCCCCTTCCTCCCGCGGTCCTGGTGGCCATGGCTCCGGCCACAACAATACAGCCCGCACCGGGAAAGGCAAGGGCAAAGGCAAAGGCAGGACCTGGCAGGGTCCGACGCCACCACGACCTCCCTCGATCCCTACCCACCCTGCCGGTCCCACGGGTCCGTGGCTCTGCTACAACCCCTGGGTGCCCCAGCCCCAGCCACGTAGCCCCATCGGCTGGCAACCCGGAGTTCTCGACGCCCATCCCTAGGCTCACCTGGCATCGGCTCCCGTTCTGCCGCCTCAGCCGATGCTACCGACCCCAACCACCCAATCGGTTTCCTCCTGGAACTAGGCTGGCCTCGTCGCTACCCTCAACCAGATGACGCTCCAACCACAGCACCCTTGGGTGCTGGACTCCGGGGCGTCTTCACACATGACGTCATCGACCGGTAAACTTCGCTCCTGTCACCCCTCTTCCTCCTCTTTTGTCACTATCGGCAATGGTCACTCTCTTCCTGTCCAATACCGTGATGACTCCTCTCTGTCTACATCCACCACTAACCTTCCCCTACGCAATGTTCTTATTGTCCCTTCTCTCATTCACAATCTTATATCTGTCCGTCAATTCACACGAGATAACCACTGCTCCATTGAATTTGACGCGTCTGGTTTCTCTGTGAAGGATATCCCAACCCGGCGACAGATCCTTCGCTGTAATAGTGGCGGCGACCTCTACACCATTCCCGTTGCGCCGTCCACCCTACACACCAGCGTCGCCCTCTCCACCAACCTTTGGCACCTTCGCCTCGGCCACCCCGGCCCTGACGCTGTCGCCACCCTCCGTCGCAGCGCCTCCATCCGATGTACTCACAGCAGCTCCATAGTTTGCCACTCATGTCAACTTGGCAAACATGTGCGTCTGTCCTTTTCTAGTTCTCTCTCCTGTACCTCGCGTCCATTTGAACTTATACATTGTGATGTATGAACGTCCCCAGTTAAAAGTGTCTCCGGTAATCAGTATTATCTCGCTATACTTGACGATTACACACACTATTGCTGGACCTTCCCGCTCATCCACAAATCCGAGGTCGCCTCTCACCTCACTCACTTTGTCACGTACGTATCCACTCAGTTTAATCTCCCCATCAAGGCTTTACAAGCCGATAACAGTACGGAATTCATCAACCATATCGTTACAAACCTCCTCACCTCGCAGGGCATCCATCTCCGACTCTCCTGTCCTTACACCTCTCCTCAGAACGGCAAAACCGAGCACCTCCTTCGCACCCTCAACAACATCAGTCGCACCATGCTACTTCACGCCCACCTACCCGCCACTTATTGGGCCAAAACTTTGGCTACTATGACGTAACTTCTCAATCGGTGCCCATGCTCCTCCGTTCATAACAACATTCTCTATGCCCTTCTTTACCGCACGGCGCCCGACTACTCCCACCTTCGCGTTTTCGGGTGCCTCTGCTACCCAAATCTCACCGCCACAGCTTCCCACAAACTTGCTCCCCGCTCCACCGCCTGTATTCTCCTCGGCTATTCCACCTCTCACAAGGGATACCGATGCCTCGACCTTTCCACCCGATGGTCCTCGTCTCTCGTCACGTCATTTTTGACTAGACATGTTTTCCCTTCGGTCTCCTTCATCCAAGATCCTCCTCTAGTGATCTCGACTTCCTCCTCACCAACACCGTGCCGACCAGGTCTTCCCCACTGCCCTCTCCATCGGCCCCCTCATCGGCTGCTGCTGAGGATTTACCCGTCACATCTCCCACCACTACTCGGTCCGATGTCCCTACCATCGGACCCCCATCGGACCCACCTTTATCGGCCAATACCATTCCCTCTTCATCGGACACCCCACTTCCATCGGCTTCTCACTTTCCATCGGCTCCCCCCACCCTATCGGCTGATCCACCTCTATCGGACCTATCGGAATACTCGGCCCACCCGACCTCATCGGCTCAGGCCGATCTAATCCCTCCTTTTCCTCTTGTCTACAGTCGCCGACTCGGAGCCGATGACGCCACCACCCAACCAGTTCTTCCCATTACTCCCGTACCCCCATCGGCTCCAGTTCCCTCCACCTCTCACATTGTCACCCGCTCCCAGACTAGGTCTCTCCGACCCAATCCGCGCTACGGTCTCTCCGCCATCCACAGCTCTATCTCGCCCATCCCGGTGACTTCTCGCTCAGTCTTGGTCGACCCTCAGTGGCGCGCGGCCATGACCGACGAGTACAAGGCCCTAATGGACAACGAGACCTGGCGCCTCGTTCCCTGACCTCCCGGCGCCAACATTGTGACCGGCAAGTGGATTTTCAAACACAAATATCACGCCGATGGCTCCCTTGCCCGTCACAAGGCTCGCTGGGTAGTCCGGGGTTTCTCCCAATGACCCGGTGTCGACTACGACGAGACCTTCAGTCCCGTTGTCAAACCCGCCACCATCCGAGTCGTCCTCACCTTGGCTACCTCTCGCTCCTGGCCGATCCATCAACTAGACGTGAAGAACGCCTTTCTTCACGGCCACCTGACAGAAACAGTCTACTGCCAGCAGCCCCTAGGCTTCGTCAACGCTTCTCGGCTCGACGACGTCTGTCTCCTTCAACGCTATCTCTACGGCCTCAAACAAGCCCCCCGTGCCTGGTACCAGCGCTTTGCTGCCTATCTTCGGCACATCAGCTTCGTGGCCTCTGCGTCCGATAGTTCCCTGTTCACTTTCCATATCGGCTCCGCCACTACCTATCTACTTCTCTATGTTGATGACATTGTCCTCACAGCGTCTTCGACATCTCTCCTCGACCAGATCATGGCCCGACTCCACTCTGAGTTCGCCATGACCGATCTTGGTCCTCTCCACCATTTCCTTGGCATCTCCGTAACCCGTTCCATCCACGGGCTCTTCCTTTCCCAACGCCAGTACGCCATCGACCTCCTCTAGCGTGCGGGCATGGCCGACTGTCACCCCACGGCCACCCCAGTAGACACTCGAGCCAAACTCTCCGCCGCTAATGGCGCCCTCGTTGTCGATCCCTCTCACTATCGGAGTCTTGCCGGGGCTCTCCAATACCTCACACTCACCCGACCCGACCTCACGTACGCTGTCCAGCAAGTGTGCCTCTTCATGCACGCTCCGCGCGAACCTCACCTCGCGCTGCTCAAGCGCATCCTACGCTACGTGAAGGGCACCCTCTCCAGCGGGCTGCATCTTAGCTCCAGCCCCATCGACTCCCTCACCGCGTACTCCGACGCGGACTCGGCCGGCTGCCCAGACTCTCGACGCTCTACGTCCGGCTACTGCGTCTACCTCGGTGACACTCTCGTATCCTGGTCCTCAAAACGCCAGACTACAGTGTCCCGCTCCAGCGCTGAAGCCGAGTACCGCGCCGTCGCCGAGTGCTGCTGGCTTCGCCAGCTTCTCCAGGAGCTCCGTGCACCCCTCTCCACCGCGACCGTCGTCTACTGTGATAATATCAATGCCGTCTACATGACCGCCAACCCGGTCCATCACCGACACACCAAGCACATCGAGATCGATATTCATTTTGTCCGTGATAAGATTGCATTAGGACAGGTTCGGGTGCTCCATGTACCATCGACACATCAGTTTGCTGACATAATAATCAAAGGCCTGTCCACGCCTTTGTTCACTAGTTTTCGGTCCAGTCTCTACGTCCGTTCCCCTCCCGCTGCGACTGCGGGGGTGTTAAACAGACCACTGGCCTGGGCTGTATATATATAGACCCGACCCCCTCGTATACACGGAGGATTCATAGTTACTGTACATTTTCTACACAAATATCTGAATAAGTTAATTTTCACAAAAAAACAACATAAAAATAGTTGTAAACATGTGTTATGTGTTTTTTTTTGTGAAATGATAACATAGTGCGAATGTGTGCTTATGTGGTTATGTTGATCTTTTATCATGCCATCTAATCATTTATATATGTTCAGTTTCAGATACAGGTATTGAAACGGCAAGATGGTTAATTTTGGAAAGAAGTTGATGGCAGATCAAGCAGAAGAATGGAAAGGGTATGCTTTTGGCTTTTGGTACTTAATTTTTATGCACAAAAGATTTTTCTTTATTCCCCCTTTTCCATTGAGTATACACTACTGTGTAAACATTTTTCATATGACCTCTTATTATCATTTGCCTAAAAACGAAACAGAAGTCAAGTACCCACCAAACTGTTTGGTTAATCTATTATTAGTTTTTAGGTTATGATGTGAACTCGATATGCATTTTCACAAGCCAGCTCCCCATATTAACAAACTTCCTGAAGAAATCTTATGATTTATTCCTCTTGCTATTACTAGATACTATATTAACTACAAGATGATGAAGAAAATGTTAAAGCAATACGTTCAGCAGACCCAACTTGGTGGCAAAGATCGAGAGCAAGTATTTAAAGAGTTCTCAAGAATTCTTGATGAACAGGTATATATGCAAACATTTCTTATTTTAATTAATTATAGACATATTATTGGAGCAACTTGTTTATTTCATCTGCTAATGGTTTAAGCAAGAGCTCTGTTTCTTGAAATGGCGTAATTTGTTTTGATTTGCTAAAATTCATATATGCTCTTTCACTTCAGATTTAAAGGATTGTACCTTTTCTGCTACAACAACAAGGCCACCTTGCTAATAGGATTGAGGAATTGGGAGAACAGCGTGCTGCTCTTCTAGAACAGCATGATATATCCCAAGTTTTTGAACTACGAGCGGCTTAGAGAGGTTGGGCGAGATCTTATAAAGTTTCTGCGCTTTGTTGATATGAATGCTACCGGTATAAGGAAGATTTTAAAGAAATTTGATAAGCGCTTCGGCTATAGATTTAAAGACTATTATGTCACCACTCGCGCAAACCATCCTTATTCTCAGCTTCAACAAGTCCTTAAGCAAGTGGTAAATTATTCTGTCATTTTACATGAATAGGGACACTTGATTTTCTTCTTTGTCTCTCACAGCTAACCAGCATTTCTATCGTGCACTCCTACTGATGCAGGGGATTATAGCTGTTGTAGGAGCTTTATCGCGCAACCTTGCATATCTGCAGGATCATGAAGGAAGTGTTTTGTCGATCTATGATCATCCATAAGTTACCTTAAAGGTTTTATGTTTTGACTGTTACATTATCTGAATTTCCAACTAGTTTTCTACATGTTTTTTGTATGATGTAAGGGTGTAATGTGACTATTTTCTTATATTCAGGACCCTATCATAGACCAAGTAAATCATGCAGTACAAAAACTTACCCATGCGACGAGTTTTCTGAAATTCTTAGGTCAACACTCACTTATCGTCCAAGAGGACATGCAAAGTGGGTCGGAGGATCTTGTCAATGATGAGAACTACCATTTCATGTCTCTGTTACTCAACGTAGTGAACACCTTTCTTTACATGGTGAACACATATATCATTGTGCCGACTGCTGATGACTACTCGGTAAGCCTTGGAGCTGCAGCGACAGTTTGGCGTAATCATTGGATCAATGGCAGTTTCTCCTCAGTTTATTTCAGTGCATGGTCAAATAGGTCATAGTTCAGACCTCTTGTATTCAGTAGCATTATGTTATTCTCTGGGAACCTGCTATATGCATAAGCATATGACCTGAATTCTCTGGCAGTTCTCCTTATTGGCCAGCTACTATGTGGGTACGTAGAATTTTTCCCCTTTTTGTTTGACACCATATTACTCAGTACCTCTTTTAAATGAAGAGTGTTACTAATTAGTACTTCACACCACAATTACAGGAAACGGGGTTGATGGCAATGTTCGAAAATGTTATCCCCATCTTGAAAACAAATATTTTTATCTTCATCTTATAAAAATCTCTCGTAATTATCGTACCATATTCCTTAACCGTTTCTTGATCCTATCCGGAAACTTTTGTGACTATGCTTCACACACATTTATGCTCGGTCAGCTTACATGAATTATATATTAGTCATGTTGATCGGTACAATTTAGTATGGTTAATATTGCTGGCTCTCGCTAGTTACCACCGATCCTATTTATCTTCTTCTCGGTTATTCGTCAGTATTTCTGTCTTGAAATTTACTTCAAATGCTCCTTTTGATCATAATACAATATGCATATGCAGGTTAGGCTCTACAAGAGCTGTGAACCGTCCGTATATCAGCGATTGTGTGCCTCTTAAAATCAGGCTACCGGCCTCTGCGGGATTCGTCAGTGCTAGTGCTCTTGGCATGGCATGTGGCCCTGCTCTTGCTGGTTTACTCCAGACAAAATTTAAGATATACTCTCTCACTTTTAATCAGAGCACATTGCCTGGGTGGGTCATGTGCATTGCTTGGCTTGTTTACTTGCTGTGGCTGTGCATATCATTCAAAGAGCCAGGGCATTTTGCTAAAACTTCAGAGACTGCACAGTCTGCTGAATCTAGTAAGTTCTCAACCCACAGGAACGGAATGAGTAGTGATGATGTTATGTTTTGAAACCTAAACGCAACATGATTCTATTGATTTGGATGTGCAAATTTTGCCTGTAAATATACCGTTTTTTATTGGCGTCAGGATTTTTTTTTTCTAATGTGGAGTTGTTTTCTAATTAAAAATAGGCCATCAAGTCAGTGCTAATGTGGAGGAAGGTCTAGCGCAACCATTACTTGCAGGTACGGAAGTGAGACTAGACCAAAATTCTGAGGATAATGATGATAGTGAAGAAGAGTCTGAAAATTCTCACGGGCCAGCAACGTCAATTAGTTCAGCATACAAATTGTTGACACCATCTGTGAAGGTTTCCTTCTTTTCCCCCTTGTCAACTTCTCGTTTTTTTTTCCTGTTCAACGTCGTAGCACGCATGAGAAAAAGTTCACAAATTAATTAAGTTGAGTTCTTATTCCTATAAATGAACTGCAGAATATAAAATGAAGAAAATATCTTGGTGTTAGTATCTTACTGTTCACAACAATAATAGCCACGTTGCAGTTGGATTTACTGACGCACAAGTAAACAAGCGCACCGCACTGTCAAGATAACCATTGCACTCTCATGTCTAAGTTTATTTTCATCTGTTGGAAGTACCATCTTCTATGTTTTCTCTTGCAATACATTACACAGTCGTTCATTTCTCAGGTCCAGCTATTGATATACTTTATGCTCAAGTACGCTATGGAAATCTTGCTATCTGAATCGCGTCGTCACCACATACTATTTTAACTGGTCTACGAGCGCTGTGGCAATTTCTTTAGCGATTCTTGGGTGCACTGTTCTTCCTGTCGATGCCGCTGTTGGGAGCTACATTACAAATTTGTTCGAGGACAGGTAATTTTTTTACTCGTAACAAAACATACTCCTACTAGAGAATAAGGTACTACAACTGCCTCCTCTTGCAGAACACTTTGTATCTCTAGCAAAAAAAAGAAAGGTAATTAGGTTTTAAAGACCTAAAAGGTTTTCATGAAAACATTTTTGGGAACATTTTTTGGGGAACAGTTTTCATGAAAACATATAATTAAGGGCATTGTTTAACAGCTGCCCTGAACATGGTGTTTTGCAGTCAAATTTTGGTGGCATCTGAATTCATGGTCCTCATTGGTACAATCACGAGCTTCCGTTACACCCCTCACTACAACGTTCCCCGGTATGTCTTGTCGGCTCTCATCACATTTGTGTTTGACGAGGTCCTCGAAGGTATGTAAACGCAACCATCCCAAAACGATCCACTGATTCATCACCGCAGCAGCATGACATCTGATGGCACAAGCGAGATCTGAATTATTCAAACTCATGCTATCGCTTTAACCACATTTTCATTTCTGACGAACATTGCAGGAGTGACCCTGTCGTTGCTTTCGCGAGTAATGTCGTCGAGTCTCGCGCGAGGAACCTACAATGGCGTGCTCCTATCGACAGAGGAGCACCCTCTTGTCATTTTTCTAGATCTGTTTGTTTCTCTATCTGTACTGGTGTTCCTGATGTTGAAAACCCAGATGCATCATGGACAACATTTTCCATGCAGCAATACCGTTCGTTTGATTGAATTGATGAATTTGATTGTGACCTCCCAATAACTCTAGTGCCAGATGCGGGGGCATGACACTATTCAACAAACTCTGCTGAACCAGACTGTTTCGAGGATTGCAACATATGCACGCGTCAACCGTTTAGATGGGTCGTGCCCCTGGATCTGCACATGTAGACTCGCGCCTGACTTGTCGCAGTGCGCCCTGAAAAGGGTCGAGGGACTAGAGAAAAGGGGGAAGGAGATGGAGTCGGTCTTATATATTATGACATTTTTCTCAAATTAGTCTCTGCCGAAAACTCTGCTGCCTACAAGTTACAGTGAGCTAAATGTCTTATGCTTATTTTATTTTAATGCAGGTGGGGCCCACTATGGTACTTACGCCTAATTTATACACTACATCTGTTCCCACCGATTGCTATGTCTGATGTGGGCCCTATGTTTAGTACCCCAGCATGAATATACACCATGGATGCTCTTACATCTGAAGCAAGACGTCGGCCAGGTTCGACGCGACGGATCACGGAGGTGAGCTCACCGGTGGTTGTGGCGGTTTAAGTCATCCCTACCCGTTCTTTCTCACGCTTGTGGCATGCATGGTCACTCACCGTGGTTGCCCTGTGCTGTACTGTAGTACTCCGTGGCATGTAAGATGTCACGCGAGAACCTACCTGGTTGTGAGGCGATTTGCTCGAGCATGTCTTCAGTGCTGAAACTGCTGCGTCGTCGAAGCTGAAAGAGACTGATGCTATCGTGCGAGCGTCCAACAGCAGACGTTGACCATATTTCTGGCTGGAGTTCCAGCGATCTTTTTGCTTCATTTACTTTCGAGCTTATTATATGTGTTCTGTGATTAAACAAAGCGTGCAAGGAGTGTCTAGTCACTACTGTGCAGTAAACACTATCAACTTACTAACTGAAGCTGCGAAAGAGAGCGTTTGAAACGTGAAGAAGCATCAGCAGCCACTGCCCACTCTCGTGCTCTGCAGTAACATAGTCGTGCCTGCTATATAAACGATCACATTATCTCACACTTGGTCGCACAGAAACCGTACTCTGATACTACACGTCTTACGCTCGTCACAACTTACATTGGTCGACAAATGGCGTCCGACATGGACACCACACGAGCGCTGGCCATCTTTGTGGCCACAAGCTTATTTACGATGCTAACATGCGTACAGACAGCAGGATGTCAGAATTACACGTTCATGAGGATGCGGTGCAGGCGCCGCAAGTGTCGTACTACGACTACATCATCGTGGGCGGCGGCACGGCCGGGTGCCCGCTCGCGGCGACGCTGCCACGGCACTTCCGCCCTGCTTGAGCGCGGCGGCTCGCCGTACGACGACGAGCGCCTCGGGAGCATGACCCGCTTCGCGGACACGTTGTCCGACACGTCCCCCTCGTCGCCGGCTCAGCGGTTCGTGTCCTAGGACGGCGTGATCAACTCGTGCCCGCGGGTGCTCGGCGGCGGCAGCTGCATCAATGCCGGGTTCTACACGCGCGCCAGCGACGAGTACGTGCGCGGCCTCGGGTGGGACCTCGAGGCGACCACGGCGGCGTACCGGTGGGTGGAGGACGTGGTGGCGTTCCAGCCGGAGCTGGGCCCCTGGCAGTCGGCGCTGGAGAGGGTGTTGCTGGAGGCCGGGATCGCGCCGCAGAACGGCTTCACGTTCGACCACCTCGGCGGGACGAAGGTCGGTGGCTCGATATTCGACGCCGAGGGGCGGCGCCACACGGCCGCCAACCTGCTCCGGTACGCCCGCGCCGACGGCCTCGACGTGCTGCTCCGCGCCAGAGTGGCCAAGATCCTGTTCAATGTCAGAGGTGAGAACTACCAGCACCACTTGCACACAGTAAAAAAGATGCGATTTTTACGGCTCGGCCGCACGCACAAAGAAACGCGAAAGAATCCACCCGAAGTCTGTTATCTCGCGACAGCTGGGAGGCGGCCAGTGGCGCACGGGGTGGTGTTCCACGACTCCGAGGAGCAGATGCGCAAGGCGTACCTCAGCAACGGCCGTGGCAACGAGATCATCCTCTCGGCGGCCGCCATGGGCAGTCTCCCCGCCGACCACCTCCGCTCGTTCGGCATCACCCTCGTCCTCAACCAGTCCGCGGTCGGCCAGGGCATGTACGACAACCCCATGAACTCCATCTACGTGCCGTCTCCTTTCCCGTCGAGGTGTCGCTCATCCAGGTGGTTGGCATCACCGAGGTCGGGAGCTACATCGAGGGCGCCAACTGGGCATCCGCCGCTCCGGCTCCGGCGGCGACAACCAACCCCACAACTTCGGCATGTTCACTCCACAGGTACTCTCCATGCCATGCGGCCATGCCCTGCACGGTGACGCCATTGCAAGTGATGAAGTGAAGAATAAGTACTCCTGTATTCTCGCAGACGGGGCAGCTGCCCACGGTGCCGCTGAAGCAGTGGACGCCAGAGGCCATCGCGCGCGCGGCGGAGGTGATGAGCCAGCGCGATGACACGCGTTCCACGGCGGCTTCATCCTTGAGAAGATCCTCGGCCCGCTGTCCACGGGCCACCTCGAGCTGCGCAACCGCAAACCCGACGACAACCCTTCGGTGACGTTCAACTACTTCGCACACCCCGAGGACCTCCGGCGCTGCGTGGCCGGCGTGTCGGTCATCGAGCGCGTCATCCGGTCCAAGGCATTCGTCAACTTCACGTACCCGTACTTCTCCGTCGAGACGCTGCTCAACATGACGGCGGGGTTCCCCGTCAACCTCTGGCCACGGCACGAAAACGACTCCACCTCCCTTGAGCAGTTCTGCAAGGACACCATCGTGACCATCTGGCACTACCACGGCGGCTGTCAGGTCAACAGGGTCGTCGACACCGAGTACCGCGTGATCGGCGTCGACCCGCTGCGCGTCATCGACGACTCCACGTTCAATGCCTCTCCGGGAACCAATCCGCAGGCCACCGTCATGATGCTCGGCAGGTGTATTTCCCCTCTTTCTCAGATTTTTTGGCATCTTTACACACAGTATCATCAGTATATTTAATTAATCGATTTGTACATTTCTTTGGCAAGGTCGTCCTAACGATAATGATCCTGTCTCAAGATTGCAACTTTAGGTCGAATCCTATCTATCTTTTAAAAATGAGTGATCATATCTGTAACTTGACAGGTACATGGTAGTCAAGATACAAAACGGGAGATTGGGAACTGAAGGATTAGGGAGGAGAAATATGTAATTCAACGTTTAAGTATTTGTAATGCACTATGTAATGGTTGAGTCACCGAATTGCCTGGCTCTGATGCTAGTCATGGACTAGAATTTCACTGGGATAACCTGCACATATTGTTGGAAGTGTGTGTTCTTATGTTATGTACTACTCAAATTCAAATGAAATCATGTTCAATGAATAAGAAATGTTGTTCAGCTGAAGCACGCGTGTCTACACGTTATGGCGTAGTCAAATATTCAAGTTTGCCATCTCTCTCCCAGGTTGACGAGGAGGAAGATTACAAGATTTAACTGCTGGCCAAAGTGCCAACCGCCAAAGAACTGAAGAAGGGTCTCGAATAGGAAAGAGAATCCTATAGTGGGGTGTGAGCTTTAGAGAGACATGAACCATAGAGTAAAAAAAAGGAAAGTGAGATGTTGGATGCCAAGAGGATATCCATGGTTTAAAACCCTCAGAAAATCCAGCGAGCATATGCGTTCTACCGGATTTGTTCCCTATAAATCTGGTGCTGCAGCAGAGAGGAAAGAGCAACAAGGTCTAGCTAGAAATGCAGGATGAAGGCATAAAGGGTGAAACATCTCTAAGCAGTCCAGTTCCAGGGCTCCTCTCTCTTGGCAGGGAGCATGTGAAGTCTTTTGTAGCTCACTCATTTTCAGCCCTCTGCCAAAGGAGAGTTGCCTTAAAACTGGACTCAGCTTAAGGCTAAAGAATCAGGAGTGTGAAGTGATGGTCGTCATTTTCGGCTTTGATGGAGCTACCTGTTCGTTGGATCTCTGCTGGCTTGTTGATTGCTTCCAAGTGACAACCCCTGTGCTTACGTATGTCGATGCTAGGTTCTTCCTTTGTCTGGTCAGATGTCAGCTGTTCGTATGTGTTGATATTTTGATGAATTCTTTTGATTTGTTGACTGTTTTCTGTATGGATGAACCAGGGCACCAACAGTTTACCGTGGAAGTTCTTTATAAAAAAAAACAGTTCACTGTGGACACTCTTCATAGTGGTTCATGCATCAATGACAGTCTTAAAAGACCAGACCGGTCTATACCTTTTTTTTGGGTCAAATCTCTAGTCCGGTTTGATCTTAATAACTATGCTCTTCAGAGTTCATATGATGCAAGAAAGTATTGCTCTGTAGTTTACTAGAGACTATAGCCTACTATTTACCCCGTCCCACAAAAAAAATACTTTAAACATTTAAAATTTATCCCAGAGAGAGTTTACTCTTAGTTATGATGCTACTCCATCACTCTACAAATTCACATACTCTCTCAGAGCTTTTTAGTTGATCTGAAATTTACAAATGTAACTCAAATGTTAAACAGTGAGCTATATCTTTGGAAAGTTTATTTTTTTACAGACTGTTTCAACTGATTAGGTACTGAGAAAACAATCAGAAGCAGCTTTGTTCTTTTGATGATGTCAAGAAAAAAAAAACAGCAAAGAGCAGGCGGGCCTTCTAACTTCTAAGCCCACTCCGACCAAAGCCCCGAACTATGAGCTGTAGCTCGAGGAGGTCCACCTCCACCGATGCGTCTCGAGGCCGCTGGATCGAACGCTAACCTGCGGCTCTAAAGCGAATATTGGAATAGCCAATCGTCGAGTATACTCGAGTTCAGGTTCGGATAGTACGAGAATCGACGAGGCTTAAAACGCGCGGCGGCACAAATGGTGGGCTTCCTCCGGGCCTTGACCGCCAAGCCCGCAGCAGCCGCCGTCGCAGCCGTCGCCCTCTCCACCTCCTCCTCTTCCTCCTTCAGACTCCGGTTCCCCTCACCCGCCTCACTCCCCTCCCTCTCCTCCGCGTACGCCGCCACCGCCCGCCCTCCCGCCGAACGCCGTGCCTCCGATGGCCGCCTCCGCCGCCACGGCTGATCTCTCTGCCACCGATAAGGTACGGACGCGTCCCCGAATTGGTGCCCGTATGTGCCTGTATAGGGCTGAGCCTTTTAGTCTGACGTCTGGTTCGTTTGGTGGCGTTGCAGGGTACCGCGCTTCCGGAGCTCATGGTAAGCGGTCCTTACTTAGACGATGGCATTTTGTGTTGGGTGGTTTGCTGCGATGCTGTTAGGGTAGGAAGATGAAAACCTTAGTTTAGCTATTTAGGGATTTCATGCTGGTTTGAAGTAGTCCCCGGCAACTGGGGATTTTCGCTAAATGAATCTCATTCTAGGTTTGAAATAGTTGGCGAATGAATTGGTCAGAGTACTTATGGTGGTATATGGTTGCTGTTAGGTTTATTCGTTCAATAGTTCATATTTCTGAGATTGGGGCGTATATTGCTCCTTCAGTTGCGGCCAAGTGCCAATTAAAGTTATCAAGCAAAGTGATATAGTGCGAGTACGTTCATGTTGTACTGCAAGTGATGATTTCCTTTTGCATTAAGAGACTGCAAAAGCTTGAACAAACTGCATATATGAAAGGATTAGGATAAGAGGTCAATTGAGCTTTTCTTCTACTATCATGCTGACCATCTGGTCTTCAGACTGTTGTTTTAAGAGATAATGTCAGTATGAAGAGCTGAGGTGGCTATAGGACAGTATATTGGATATCTATTTTCTTAATTTACATACCTTGTAAAGAAGACCTGGAAGAAAATTTGACCAGTTATACAAATGCTATCAATGATTCAGAAAACCCACGTTAGTTCTACATAGCTTGAGATAATGTGCTATGCTATTTTTGTAAGATTACTTTCCGAGCACATGATTTAAGGGCATATTGTAAGTCCTTCACAAGCTAGTTTTAGCATGTTAGTGGATTATGTTCATAAGATTTGGTAATTCAAAAGTTACAGTATGCAAGATTGAAAAAGCGCCACAAAGTGGCTTTGTTTCATTTTGAAAAGATATGTCTTCCAGGTAGATTGGAATTCTCCTAATGGGAAGATGCTTATCTCAGCAAATCATCCTTTTATAATGTGTTTTTCCATTGTCTCAGTAATTTTGAACCATTGTCTACTGTAGATCTAACTTCGAATGCTGCCTATAAAGACTATGATGTAATAGATATATATTTCATTCTTAAAGTTCTATAAAATACTATGCATTCTGTACCCTTCTTTTACACAGTGCACCGTTTTGGCTTTTTTTTTGTGATGTTGTTTGATGTATCAAAGCAAATAATTACTTAATAATCTAGTGCCTTCTATGTTCTGAAGATGGAATTCATGGTGGATATGAAGTGTGAAGGTTTGTTACCATATTATTTTAGTGTTCTATTGAAATACCATTTTGTTTTTGCTTATTCCTGCATCAACCATTTCCCTTTGGTTTATGAAGACTGCCTATTGCTACAGGAATTAAAAACAAACAGGTCGAATAACCAAATTGTTAGAGTTCTTGGGTCTCTCCCAGTGAAGACGATGTTAGATGCTCTACACCAAACAGGTCGAGATGTTCGTCTGATAGGGCAAGGGAACCCAAATGGTGCGTGTTAATTTCTATATTTTAGTCAGATTTTCTATCTGAAAATCTTTTATATTAGCCTTATTATCAGCTGGAATCATTGCTTTTTAATCATGTGGTACTGTATTGTGATGCCCAGTTATAGGAGATTCAGAGAGCAGTAGTGTGTAAATCAATGAATGGTGATACTGGTTTTAGTCAGCAAGTTAGGTATTTCAGGCCCTTATATATCTGTCATATCTTTTGTACTTGTATGATGCATCTGAAATGTAAATAAGATGCTTGGTTTACTTCAACTGTGATGCTGACCTATATATGTCTTCAAAATGCATTTAATCTGTACCAGGTCCTCCTGAACCCATTTAGTTGTTCAAAAAGCCAGCATTCAATTATTGAAAAATACTGCACTACAAAACATTCTTTCTGATTTTTGCAATGTTTATTTATATTTTCCTGAGGCATGATTGCTGTCAGTATTTTGTTTATGTGCTGCGCACCTGTTTTATTATGAGAATCAATTCCATTCCCTCTGCAGAATTTTTAGTATCTGCTGCTGTAGCTGAGTTCAAAGGGCCTGTTATATTTGGTGTTGTTCGTCTGGCTCAAGTTAATATGGAATTGGCTAGAGTTGAAGCTACTTTTTGTGGTCTATCACCTGGTAAATAAATCAGCCTGGGGATTTGACAAGGGGTGCAGAAAGTACTGGCAGAGTCTATAACCCATCGGATTATAGATCCAATAAGGTAAGGTTTAAGGATCCACATCTGTCTATTACTTCCAAAAGAGTAAGATATAACTAGCATGTTAGCACCATATCATTGGTTATTCTGATTGTGCTGCAATTTGGAAGGCATGCATTTTCTAAGCAGCTAGTCACCAAGACTTTTAACGTCATGTTTTCTTTTGCTGTTGATGTATGATTTCATCCCATGCAATTCATGGTTTGTCACAGTTCGTATAGTGTGACATTTTTTAGCCTTTCGAACTTGTTCACATAGGCAAGGTTTAAACCCAACCCCCTTGCATGTGCAGGGATTTTAGTTTAATACTTTAATTTCATTATGGAAATTCTGAAGGGATTGAGCATAATCCCCTTGCATATAAATTCTATCATAGTCCTGGTTATCTACTAGACAAAGTGACAAGCATTCTATCCGTCAGAAATGCCAGATTATCCAAATTAATATGCCTATTGCATGTGTCATTGGAACTTGGAAGACATATCTTATCCAAGCAGATGCTCATGTCTGTGTAGATTTTATTCTTTTTTTGCAGCCACGCTTGCATGTGTCATATCTCAATCAGTTCATATCTGATCACAGTTTGTATAGAACTACAGTAATTTCTAAAGGCTAGATTTACTACATATTTTCTCTTCCATTTACAGTATCCGGTGATCTACCTACTGCTATTCACTTGCCTTAAATACAATGACCAACTTCACCAAACTAGGTAGCTACAGCAAATATCAGTAACATAATGGTCCTCTGGCTTCTTTTGCATAGTAGAGCTGCAGCGCATGCATTGTCAGAACGTAGCTGATTGGAATTGAACAATTATTTTTGTTCACCTCACTGGTGGGTCTTGTTGGGCGGGCCATTTTTACTGCTGCTTGCATCTGCCTCATTAGATATTACACTAAAGGTAACTTTTGGAAAATATGAAGATTGATGGCAAGTTGAAGTCCACTAATTTTTTTAGTTGGAGTATAAATGGAGCACTAGTGAGTAGTGACATCAAGGTTAATCATATCAGAATGGTGCTATATTTCTTGGAAGTACTCCATCTTTTAATATCAGAGTGATAACTGGAAGAACATACTTCAAATTCTGTTTTTTTCCTATATTAAACAGTGTTGTTTTGCTTCCAATGAAAGCAGTGAAATATCATATCTTGAAAAAAAAACGTTTTTCAAGAGTAGTGCTGTTTTGAGTAATGGAAGTTTGATAGCAGAAAGTCATCTCAGTATAATCCTATAAAATTAATCTGATAATTTCGATACGTGCTTTTTTTTTTCTGAAACAGCCTCTTGGTGACCTGGGAACACTAGAAGATGGAGAGAACGGTGAAGCCCAATTTTCAGCTTCAAAAGAGAAATTGGAAGTTGCTGACTTGATTGGCCGCTCTGTTGCGCTGTATTCCACCAAGGACAGATCAGATCCTGGCGTTGCCGCTGCCGTGATTGCAAGAAACGCTGGTGTTGGCGAGAACTACAAGAAGCTGTGCACATGTGATGGTGTCACCATTTGGGAATCATTTCCATAGTAGTGTTTGCTCCAATGTGTTGTACACGAAGTAATGTAGAAACAACCAAACAACAACTACTGAACAATTGGAATAAGCATAGGTACACTGAGGAATAAAGCTTGTTTTGGTGTGGAGCTTTTCTTCAGTAAGTTAGCTCTTGTGCCGCTGATACTCAACTGATATATCAGACTTGCGGCTCCTTGATTTGTCTAATGCAACAACACAACAAGGGGCTCACTGTGGTGGCAGCCATGTTAGGATGACAGGGCTCCTGACAACGTGGACGCCGTCGCTCCAGGACAGGGCGCCGAACTCCGGTGCTTTCTGGGCGGCCTTGGTTGTCATTGTGACTTTATAGGTAAGCTTCTGGTTTGAGCTTGTGAAGTGCAGGGTGTTTGGTTCGACGACGACATCCGCGCCTTTGAACTTTGTGACCTTGACATGGTATGTCGAAGACGGAGTGCCAACGTTCGTCACAGTGCGGCTCACCGTCAGCGGCTTAGATGGCTGGTCCTCGAAGACGATGGAGATGGCCGGATAGTTGAGGTCGCTGGGCGAACTGAAGGTGTGCCTGCATGTCATGTTAGAGTTCTTGGTGAAGGTCTTGAGCTGCATCGGCGTCATATGCTGCGTGCAGAGGAACTCCAGGTAGTCGGCCTGGCCAATGTCGTAGACCAGGCCCGGGTTGAGAGCTCGCACCGGGTGTATGTGCCCGGCTCCGTGCTCGAACGGCGTGGACGCCTTGCCGGTCGCCGCGTCCTTCATCGGCCGGTACGTGTTGTCGTGCACGTACGCCGTGGTCATGAGCGCCGACTTGATCTGCGCGGGGCTCCAGTCCGGGTGGCTCGCCTTGATCAGCGCAGCCACGCCGGCGACGTGCGGGCACGACATGGACGTCCCCGACAGGATGTTGAACCCGACGCGGCGCCCGTCGCTGGACAAGCTCGACGGGCTGGCGTCGCCGCTCCATGCGGCCAGGATGTTCACGCCGGGCGCGACAACGTCCGGCTTGAGGATCTCCAGAGTCAGGACGTTTGGTCCCCGGGACGAGAACGCGGCGACCACCGGCGACGGCCGGATGCCGAGCTTGGTCCCTCCAAAGCTGAGCGTCGCGGTCTGTTTCGCGGCTCTCTTGCAGTAGCTCTTGGCGGCAGTGCCTTCCGACTCCCCGACGGCCACGGCCGGCAGGAGGTGGCTGTCGGCGACCAGCTCCTCGCCATTTGCTGCGGTGTTGGCAAGTATCATTCCGATGCCGCCGGCTTCCTTGACAACCTGACCCTTCTGCACCCGAGGACTGATGCCGCGGTCGCAGATCACTATCTTCCCGGAGACGTCGTGCGGCTGCAGCGTCCCCTCGAGGCACAGAGATCGGGGGTCCGGCATGCTGGAGTTACTGCCCAAGTACACCATCGGATACTGCTCCTGAGGCGAAAGGTTTCGCAGCCCTTTGTAAAGCGAGACGCCGGTGATGTTCGCACCGTTACCGAGCGTCACCGTGGCCGGGAAGTCACGGTCCATGGTGCTCGCGCCCACCGTGGTTATCCACGGCGACAGGTTGGTGAGGCTTATCGGGTCTGGCCCGGCGTTGCCGGCCGAGCAGGCGACGAACACGCCCATCTGCATGGCCCCGAACGACGCTATGGACAAGCTGTCGAGGTAGTACCGGGAGGCGCCACCCCCGAGGGAGATGGAGAGCACGTCGACGCCGTCCGACACGGCGCGATCGACGGCAGCCAGGATGTCGGAGCTGAAGCATCCGCCGGCCCAACACACCTTGTAGGCCGCGACGCGCGCGCGGGGCGCCATGCCACGGGCGACACCGCCGGCGTAGCCGAACAGGTTGGCGTCCTGCACGGGCGAGCCCGCGGCGGTGGCGGCGGTGTGCGTGCCGTGCCCGTCCTGGTCGCGCGGGGACTTGAACTCGGTCGTCTCGTTGATGGGCCCTGACGAGGCCTCGTAGCCATTGTAGAAGATGCGCGCCCCGACGATCTTGCGGTTACAGTTCGCCGTGGTGAAGCCGCGGCCGGTCTGGCAGAGGCCTTTCCACTTGGTCGGCACGGGGCCGAGGCCCTTGTCGCTGAAGCTGGGGCTCTCCGGCCATATGCCGGTGTCGAGCACGCCGACAACGACGTCGTGGTCGGCGAGGCTGGCGGACCATATCCTGTTGCTGACCTCCGGGCCAATGCCGAGGAAGTCCGGGCTCCTGGTGGTGTGCAGCTGCAACACCGTCTCCGGGATCACGGCCAACACGCCGTCCGCCTCGGCCATCAGCTCAGCTTCCTCCTCGTCAAGCCGAGCCGCGAAGCCATTGAAGGCCCTCTCGTAGTTGTAGATGATCCTCGTGGAAGCATCATCCTCGTCTTCTAGCTCCGAAGAGCTCACTGACTTCACCGTGGAAGCGTACCACTCATTATAAAAATCGAACCAGCTCGGCATCTCAGACGCCGCCATCTGCACGATGTAAGTCTTGGGAGTTGGCGCACAAGCAGAGAAGCTTGCTTGGAGAAGCACAATCACCACGCACAGCGATGGAACCCTCCATCTCGCCTTGTTAAAATCCATGGAGAAGAGGCGAGAATAATTCGATAGATAGATGCAAGGAAGCTTTTGTGGAGCAAGCTTGGATTTGGGGACGGATCAAGCTCTGCTGCTTATGTACACTACACTATACAGCTTATATGCTTCCAGTGAGCTGTGTGGAGTGTGGACTGTGGTATCTGCTCGTGGAGTGGAATATGGAAAGGGCAATGAGACCGTGAGAGTGTAATAAAAATGAGGTGGCTGCTTCTGACCTATGGGTTAGGTTTGCTTGTCACATTCCTCCATTTCCTGGAGATACTTCAAGAGGGACACTTGACTCTTGTGTGCTCTACTCTACTGTCGTCTACTCCTACTACTACTACTATTATGCTACCCCAATTCGATTCCATCTGCAAGGTTGAAAAACATTGCTACTTCCTACCAGCCAAACGGCACATCCGCACCTAGGGTTTTCGCATTGATTCATTTACTGTGGACGGTTCGCTGAAGCATTTCATGTGCTAGACCTTTATTGTGTCTACTGTCAATGGCAGTGACGCTACAGTTGTACTGAAAGAAAGATGCTCTCGACAGCGATGCTGTATTGCCATCTACTCCAGCAAAAGATGTTAATGCAGCAGGTACGTTTTAGATGGAATGTGAATGCCCTAATGGTTCGTACGACGATTACCTTAATCTGAGACGGGTGAAACATTTGGTTTGTGAAAGCCTGAAAGGTGCTTCTCTTCCTCCCTGAGCCTCTGAAGAAAGACAAGATATGGCCTCATTATCAGGAGGCGCCATCAAATTATTGGGTAGACTTCTGATTGGACAGTGTACCCACAGTTCAAGTGCCAGTTTGCCACATGAACAAACGGACATAACACGACCAGCGTGCACGTGATTGATGGGGTTATCTGACTGCAAGTTAATCCTCTGTGGCTCACGTTTTGTTGTGTTCTTGTCCCTGTGACACGGTCGAGCCTTCCCTCTCTGATGTTAAGGTCACCTTCCTGCCGATCCATAACCACACAGCTCTCCATGATTTTAATGCGTGAGTTAGAGCAGCGATGCACGCGTACATACTATGAGACATCTAATAATGACCTTCTAAGGATATTTTGTCGATGATGATTAAGATATTTATAGATGGAGGTTTAACCAGCGCTAAGGTATTCATGATATAAAATTAAACAGAGAGACATAAGAATTTTATATATGTTTAAGCTCTCTCTAATCTACTTATATTTATATTATATGTATTCGATGATAACCTATCCAATTAATGAGTAAAACTAAACGATAAGATGTAGCTGATAATTAGTAGTAAGTCGACGTGTTTGTCTTCTAATTCAATTTTATCTTATCTTAAAAGATTATTGTATTTATAGTGATAGATATCTCCTTTTCTGAAATAAAATTTGAAAAACTCATTAGATAATATAAATAGGTAGGGGTAGGTTGATTTGTAATCGAATCAGAATTTATATTCTTGTCTTAATTAGGTTCGGTCTCCTGTATTTCTATCTATAGGTGTATTTCTATCTATAGGGATATTATCTATATGTATTTAGTTATTTTTAAAGATATTTTAGTTTGGATATAAAAGATATGTCATAGATCCTGACATATTTACAATGTAATGGCTACGACAGTGTCTATAGAATTAAATAAGTTGTTACATAAGATTAAAAATGATATGGCAAGTAAATAAATAAAAGAAAAGAAAACCATGGTTATACATATTTTCTACATAATATTTATAAGTAGCATTAAATTTAAATATAAATTAATATTATTTATATTTAAATATTAATGTATAATGTTAGTTTGTTTAGATATAAAAATTATGGATAATTGTGCTAGGGTTGTCCGAGGATGGGCCATGATCTTTCCACGATGCACATGTCTGTGCCAGGCCGACAGATCTCAGCTGCTCGACTTCAGATATTTCTCTGGAACCAAATTAATTAGTTACCCGGCTAAGGCTGAAACACGCACTATGTATGAAAAGCAGCAACATCGTGTAGACAAAGAGTAACACACGTAGCCGAATGCTTGGATTGTATCTGTTGGAGCAAAGCCGTGTATCACCTAGTATTCCCATGGCCAAAAGCAAACAATTCCCATGGACCCTAACGCACACGCGCACATTTCTCTGAATTCTCAACCCTTCGTTGTCATCCGTCGAGCAAATCACGGGCGCGGTGCAGAGCGTCGCCGTCCCGCGCACGACAACACTGAGACGGCCCGGATAAGAAAAGCATCCCAAGACGAGGCAGATTGCCGAGCTCTCCCGGTGTGGGAGCGATGCGGCTTTACCGCGGCGTGAGCGTCAGTGCGGAAGAGAGGAAGAGGACGGCAAGTAAACTGAGGCTCGCGGGACGCGGCAGCGGCAGATGGGCTCATCTCCCGTCGGTTTTGGGGGCGGTCACGTATGGTGCTGATGGCCTCTTCTCCGTGCTCCAGCTCAGGTGCACGTGAGAGTGTTGTCAGCGTGTTCTAGACTTCTAGTACCACGTCCACCGTACGAGCGCTTCAGGGTTTTCATGAACACCGAGAAATATCGTAAATCAACGGGAATGGACAGTATACAATCCTTGGACCGTTCGAGTATGGATGCGATCCGAGCTCTGCCTTGTGGCCTTGTCATCGTCTAGAGCAGCCTGCCGACGATGGAGACTAGAGAGGCAGCAGAAGTTACTGCTACATGTAGTGACCATTATAAAAGGACATACTACAACGACACGGTAGTACGGTTGCACAGTTTTACTGCGTTGCTACTCTCCGGATCTGAGCTCCTGCTATCAATAGACTCCCCTGTTCTATAAGGGCACAAGAAGAGCATCACACGTCACTCACGCCACTGGTACCTGCACTCATGGGCCGTCTTGCTGGCTTGGTATATATATGGAGGGGGGCCCTGCAAGGCTGCAACTCTGCAAGTTGCAATTGCGTCGTCCGTCTCGTCTCGTCCTTCGCTGGTGCGATTGCAGCTATGCTTCTCCCACGGTTGCTCGATCCAGTACCCAGAACCATCGATCCAGACCAAGAATTGAAGGCGCCACCGGAGACTGCACCCGTAGCACGCTGCCCATCAATGCGCAATGCTCAGCGCCACAATGAACCACTCGCCAGTCGGTCGCCACGAGCGTACGCCGTACGTAGCACACCTCGATTCTTCGGTCGAATGGCGTTGTTGGAGGCTTGAGGCGTTGGAAAGGCCCAATGCAATGCCCCACTAGAAGGTCAATGTTGGCTCAATACCGATGCCCTGAAAGCCCAATCTAGGGTATTTTCCCAGCCATTGGCTGTTACTGGACCTCTCCAACCGGTGGCCGAAGGACAAAACGACTGTGGGCTGCTTTGTCCTTTTGCTTCTGTTCTCTCTTTATGGTTCTCTTTGCTACATTTTTTTTCTGCTTGACGGACGGACGAATGGATACAATATGCTTCTCCAACTCTTAAATTGTATGGTTTATTAATCTATATTATTATAATTTAGATTTATTTTGATCAATAAAAGTATATAGTTCTCTTCCTCCTCCAATTGACCAATCACTAATTGGTAATTTGTAAGCGTTGAGAGTAAACACGGTGATTCAATTATACCTTGTTTAATAATGCATTACATAGGCTTGCTTATATTTGTTTCCACAGTGGTATCCATTGCCAAAAAAACCCTTTGTTTATTGTAGAAAATAAAAAATAAACAGTAACATAATCAAGGATATAAAAACATTATGAAATAGGGAGATTAGCCAGTGCGCCTTACTTGATTGATTAATTGCTAGTAATTTCATACATGCACATCGACTTGTTTAACTGTTGAACACCACCACTTTATCTATAACTTCCTTTGAGAGGTTCCATCTGCCCAGTCGTTGAATACATCCAAGCATTCATGCTTTGCCTAATTATCTTTTCATAATTTCATCGCTGTCTTGAACATGCTGCACTGCTAGCATTCATGATCAGCGCTCAAATAGATGAGATCTGCATTTCACCACAGGATGACTTGGAGGTAAAATGTGATTAGTTGAAACACGATCACATCATTACAACAAAGGGAGTGTGTAGATTTCATACGCATGATATTTTCAAAAAATTTAGTCACTTTTCTCATCCCTTGAATGATAATTCAATGTTATCATCACTCCCTTATTACTTATTACTTCACCCTCCATAACTGAATAATAAATTATTTCAACATACAAAAATTTACAAAATTACATAAGATAAACTTACAACTCACAAAAATTTAAAATGTTGCATAAAAAATCAAACATAGATAAAAATAAAGTAAATAATATATAATAACAAAATCGCAGTTTACATGGACTAAAATTACACATTACATAGCACTGAAATTTTACAAATTTTTAGGCGTCTGGAATCTAGCAAATTCAAAAAAAACAAATATATACATGTATGATCGATTAATTAGCTGACCCTATCGTTCCGGCCCACTCTCATCGTGTAGCCGTCCCTCGTGGACCCTTCATGCATGGCCCGGTTAGGACTTGTAATGGATCGTGCTCCAATTTGCCATTGTTAATCCAAAGAAATGTTGCCTCAGAGCATATCTAGTAATATTTTTTATTTTAGAGCCTTTAAAAATTAAATAGAAGTTACCTCTATTTTAAAAATACCTCTAACTTCAATAATGGTCCCTATTTCTAGCTCTCATTTCTCTTTTTATTCTATTTCGACATAAATAAACTATATCTAAAAAAAACAAAACTGTCTATCTCACATCATTTTCTTCTTCTTTCTTGTTTGTACTCTAACAACATGAATCAACTATTTATAACTAGCGAAGCAGACTTAATAGAAGTAGACATGCTAACAAACAACTGATCAACAGAAACTTATAAAAACAAAAAAAACGAAACTTTGATAACGACATAGTTCAATTTTTAAAGGCAAACGGACGTGGGTGAGGTTGTGGCATAGAGATTCAAAAGAACTATCGTAACTACCAAGTATGGCTTAGTAAAATGCCCATGGAAATAGGGGCTTGAGGGGGAAATTTGAGAGCCTCCTATTTTGGGGATTAAGTAGGGATCCGACTTAATCTTTTTTTTTATCTCAGCCCTTAAATTATAAATAGGGACCAAGCTTCCTGCTGAAGACGCAACGTAGCACGTAGCAATAAGCAGACAAAAATCAGCTAAGGACTCGTTGGGCCCGTGTGAAACAGAGTTGTGCTCAAGTTGACAGTGCAGTATGCTTTTAATAGTTCAATGTTTTACCATTTTTATCTCTTTTCTCTGTGGAACTTCGAGCAGACCCGCATGGTATTTGACCAAATCTGATACCTATATATACATGCTACCATGTATTTGGTTTTGGGGGCGAGCTGATCATCTGTGCTTTTATGGATATAATGCGAATTTATTTGGCATGATTGATGGGATAATATTGTTTTTTTAAGAATAAGATGGTGTGGCCCGCATCTTAGTGAAAAAGAGTAAGTGTGATATATTGATCCATCATATTTGAGATATATGTGATATATGTATCTGAAGGAATACTTCTTCTGGGATTATCCCATCTTTACTTGACTATCAACCAAACACATCTAAAAATGAAATGGCCCCTCCCATCCCACTTTATCCCTTGATCCAAACACTACTTTCACTACACCTCTAATCAATCTAGACTGCTATAATTTGGACATATTAACGGTACATTTTTTCTCTTTTTCTATAATTAATGTAGAAATTTATAGACCTCTAGAAAGAATGAAGTAACTACTTTTATAGCTATATTTATAATATAATATATAGATGGATAGATAAACAGATTGATGAAACATGCACCCTCAATCTAATATCACTGTGCTTATTCATAGCTTAGCTAGTTATGTTCTAGATTTGATATAGGTGATTGTATTTACGCCTAATTATTCTTTTAATGATAGCTGATATAGTAACTTTCATTAAAGATATCTAAAAATAATATGATATGTAAAATGAGTGTAGCTTAGATGGTTATGCTTCTTGTAGTGGCAACTACCTCATATGAGTTTTGTATTTAAAAGGATCTTAATATTGTCTAAAGTATGGGTGAATAGACGATAGCCTAAAAAATAGTTAGTAGCAAAAGTAAGAAAACCCAAGTTATGATCTTGGGATTAGAACTTCAGCCTTGATGTGAACTTCCGTTCCCTAAGAAAATTCCCTGAAAGGAGAATACACAACAAGCACAACCATAGAGGTACCTAGTTATCAATAGGGTAAATAAATAAGTATGATGTAGGTAAAAAAAGCAATAAAGAAAACAAGGGAGATAATATTTTTTTTATCAAAATTCGGATCTCAACGATCATGCGTCTCTATTTAGAAACTGTAGATCTCTCTTCATTCCTAGCCACACCAAGCTATTACCTAAAGGAAGATTTGGCTTCTAAGTAACATCAAGATAAAACTTCATTCCTAAGTGATTACAAAATTCCCAACTTGGACAACGAGTAATTACCCTTAATGAAACTTGCTATACCATGCAACCCTCAAGATCTAACTAGTTTTCACACAATTACCTATTTTCTTGCAGAGTTGAGAAAGAAGCTTCACAAACTTTCCAAACTATCCACATCAATTGGATAATCACGAACAACGTTTAGCTGGTGTTAAAACCAAAATTTGGTAAGCCCTGCAGATATGGTTGGAGAGCCAATCGACTTATAGAAAGATACTAATTGATAAAGAAAAAGAGTCGATTAGATGAATGAAAATAGATTCGGTTCAGTCAAAGATAGAAAATTATTCAGATAAGATCGGATATGAGGAGGAGCCATAAAAGCCACGACAGGATGTTTGTATCTTTGTGAAATATATCTAATAAGATAAATAAGTTTAGTTATTTTTATTAACTTCTTATAGAGAGTTTTTTTTCTGTTTAGTAAGTAATATCCAAAATTTATTTGTAACCATATCGGACTTGTGTAACTCTAGGTATAAATATAGGTCCTCTGGAGACTTGTAAATCATCTTTTAGATCAATACAATCTTGACACATCGCCACTATAATTTATCTAGATTTTTACTAGCAGGTTCTAACTCTCGACGCGGGGCTGTATCGGTTAAGTCTAAACTTCGGTGAAGAAGTAAGTCATACTATTATCTTGGTGTATCCGTTCTGTCTAAAACTACATCGGTTAGGTCTGACTGCTTAATCTAATTGGATATATCACATCATGTTCACGTGGGATCTATTGGCTTATCGAGCTTCTTTTACCGTCATCAGTCTCGTGCTGTATTAGTTAAGTCTGACCTACTAAACTGCTAATAGTAGATTGAGTCTTAAGTCGATGGGTCTTTACTCGGTGTTTCATCAGAGTAGGCAGTCGATAAGTTATCTCTACATGGAGTTCACGCCTATCATATTGACTTTTCAGCCAATATACATATATCGTCAGCGATTAATCCGTTATCGATCGTTCTGTTTCTGTTAGATCCAGTCATATACTATGTTAGTTAGATCCGATCTATCAAGACTATGTCCAATAGGGCTGCTATTAAGATCTTGTAGGTTTCATTCCTCCCATCGACTCAGCTAGCTGATTAGCTTATTTATGTATCTACATCGGACCCGTAGCCGATAGGTTCACTCATTCCTTCTATTGGTACATCCGATCTAGCTCCTGTCGTTTCGGTGTCATTAAACTTAGCCTTATACTACCTCGATTCAGTCCGATCTATCAAGGTTAACTTTAACAATACCATTATCGGTGGTCGCTGAGTCTCTACTCATTGGGAGATCTGACCTCGCTCTCTACTTCCTATCGTATATTTTGTTCAGAGTGTCATTGACTCTATAGCCGTTGAGTATTTTATTTTATTCATCGTTGTTTGCATATGTCATTATTATTTTTTAGTCAATGTATGAGCGCTACAGCTCCTATCGATAACCAACCAATAGCAGAAGTGTATCGGACTCACAGCCAATTGCTATCTTAACTCTATCGGCACTTTAGCTGATAGCATAAGTTTGTATTGGTCTATTGGTTGATTGGTTTAATGATTTAATTCTATCTATCTTTATTGTTAATTAGAGGTCAAATTGAGTGGTATCCATACAACTCTAACAACCCAAAGACTCAAAAAAACCAAATGACCTATACTTGAGCTAAGCAGATCTCTCCAGACTTTGCGTATTCGGGCACATCGTATTGGACCTTCATCGGCTAACGCTCGCTCACTCTATTAGTGTGCCTCTCTGCCTAGTCAGATTTCTGACGAGCGCAAACAATTTTTTAGGTGAAAGACTTGTGTGTAATAAGCTCGATGATAACGCCCTTGGGTATGAAAAAAAATCTGTAAACTGTAGGCTGATCCGAACAGAACTGATGGTTTTTTCTGTGGTCGGTTTAGTCTTTGGTCTTTTATTTACGCAGTATTCTGTTTGTGGTTTTTTTTTTCGAGTTCTTGGAAAGCAAATAGGTCGAATAAATCGAGATCTACTAATCACAGCCCATAAGTATGATGGCCCAACCAGTCCAACACCTACCTACAAACCTCCTGGTCTCAATCCTCAAGATAAACACCGCATGGAGCAGTAGTCATCGTGGGTGTGTGTGATTGGATAGCGTGCAGGCATTCCATCTCCCTTCCCCTCTTAACTCTCATTGGACAACACGAGCGGGGCCCACCTTTTCTCTCTTTCTTCGGTAGAAACCGATGACCGCAAAAAACCACCCTGAATTTGTTGGGGTGTTTCGACGCGGTTTATTTTTCCTCAGAAATTATTTCAGTTACCATATCTCAAAAACCGAGTTCTTGATTAACCGAATAAACCAAACCATTTTAACCAATGAAACCAACTGTCCACCCCTCTTCAAGTGCTCAACTCAATCACAAGCTCTCTAAATCCCAAAATTTAATAAATAGGGCTTAAGAAGAATTAAGATAGAAGACAAGAAAAAACCTTACAACTTAGAAAACATATGAAAAGTAAATACGAAAGATATAACAATAAATAAAATGGGGTGTGGGTGTTAAATACTATCACCCACAACCATCTAGTTGATATTCATATATATTTAAAGAATAGAACATCTCATTAGGAAGGATCGGAAGTTTTGATTCATACTGTGAGCCAAATATAGAAGTGGATTAGAACTTTCCATCATAAACACCGAACAAATTTGATCGGCCCTCTCAACTAAACCTAGAGTTCGGATCGAAACTACCAATCGCAACCACCAAACATATAACTCAAACTAAAACTTCGAGCCATAATCAATGTAATTTTTAATGACTTAAAAGCACCAAAATTCATGTGTTGTGCTTTGCGTCACTTTCTAAGCACCAAAGGAGAAAATTGATCACTTAAAATTCAAGACACAAACCTCTTTTAATAGCATGGTTCTTATGACTTAAATTTAAAATCAAAACTAAATTATATTTTTTAGTCTTTTAGCCTTTGTGATTATTTATAGGTTCATTAATTGATATACGACTAAAAGTTTTGTCCTATAGTTATCTTATCATTTGTCATTTAAAAGAATCTAGACACGTTTTTAGCATTTAGTATTAATTATTTTTTAGCGTTAGGAATATATTTCTCTCGATAGGGAGTAGTACTTCGCTAATCTCATATCTATTTATATTGTCAGAAAAAAATGATAACACTCGGCATTAGTACCATAAAAACATCATTTTCTCATATAGCTACAGTCTAAATCTTATCTATTAAACAACACGATGGAGAAAGATGCCAAAGATCCCACGCGCGATATTTTTGTTCTTCGCCCGTACGCAAATTTGAAGTTTTCTGCGTACCAACAAGAAATCAGGGAAAAGAAATAAAATCGTAGGCCAAGGTCGCGTGATATTTTTCCTCTTCATCACCGATACACAAATATCTACTGTAGTTTTCAACGTACCAACAGAAAATCAGAAAAAGTAAAAACCGTAGGCCCAGGGTCCAAGTGACGCATCACACATTCGAGATAATCATCCGCCTCAGCTGGACAACAAGCAGAAACTGCGATCTTCTCCTCCGCCTGCTCGCACGGAGATGGTCATGGAGTCGCCACTGAGCCATCCGACGATGGTCGCCTTGTCGCTCCTACTCGTGGTGCTCTACTATCTCGCGCGCCGCGCCCTGCTCGGCAAGAAACGGAAGTATCCACCCGTGGCCGGAACCGTCCTCCACCAGGCGCTCAACTTCGGCCGATTGTTGGAATACCAGACGGAGCTCTCCCGCAAGTACCGCACCTTCCGCATGCTCACCCCGACCTGCAACTACGTCTACACCGTCGAGCCGGCCAACGTCGAGCACATCCTCAAGACCAACTTCGCCAACTACGGCAAGGGGCCGATTACCCACGACGTCATGGAGGACCTCCTCGGCGACGGGATTTTCAACGTGGACGGCGGCATGTGGCGGCAGCAGCGCAAGGTCTCCATCCTCGAGTTCTCCACCCGGGTGCTGCGCGACTACAGCAGCGCCGTGTTCCGCGACACGGCAGCGGAGCTCGCCGGCATCTTGGAGCGTGGGGCGGCGGCGGGCGGGGAGAGGGTGGACATGCAGGACCTGCTGATGCGGACGACGCTGGACTCTTTCTTCAAGGTCGGGTTCGGGATCAATCTGGGCGTGCTGTCCGGCTCCAGCAAGGAGGGCGCGGAGTTCGCCAGGGCGTTCGACGACGCGAGCGAGCAGGTGCTGTACCGATTCTTCGACGTGCTCTGGAAGGTCAAGAGGCTCCTCAACGTCTCGTCGGAGGCATCCATGAAGAAGTCGGTCAGCACCATCAACGACTTCGTGTACACCATCATCGACAAGAAAACCGAGCAGATGAGCAGTGAGCAACAAGAATTCGTAAGCTTAATCTTCCTTGCAGCTTTGCGTAATTTGCTTGAGCCTGAGGTCCTTGATGCGAGGGGCTGCAGATCTGCAGGCACGGCAGTGCCATGTCTGACATTGTGAGTCATCATTTACCATTGGCAGGCGAAGAAAGAGGACATACTGTCGAGGTTTCTGCTCGAGAGGGAGAAGGATCCCGGCTGCTTCGACAACAAGTACCTCAGGGACATCATACTGAACTTCGTGATCGCCGGCCGCGACACGACGGCGGGGACTCTGTCATGGTTCCTCTACACGCTCTGCAAGAACCAGAGCGTCCAGGACAAGATAGCCAGGGAAGTGCGCGACGCCACCACCGGCGACCGCGACGTCGGCGTCCATGACTTCACCGCATTCCTGACCGAAGACGCCATCAACAAGATGCAGTACCTGCACGCAGCTTTGACGGAGACGCTCCGGCTGTACCCCAGCGTCCCCATCGTGAGCTCGCCTACCCCAACCTGGCAACGTCATTTGGAAATGAAAATTATGAAATGTAGAGCTTTATTTTCTCGGTGCAACTGTAGTGCATTTACGTGGCTGTTTCGCTGTAGGATGCCAAATACTGCTTCTCGGATGACACGTTGCCGGACGGGAACGCGGTGAAGAAAGGGGACATGGTGAACTACCAGCCCTACCCCATGGGCAGGATGAAGTTCCTGTGGGGCGACGATGCCGAGGAGTTTAGGCCGGAGCGGTGGCTCGACGACAGCGGCGTCTTCGTCCCCGAGAGCCCCTTCAAATTCACGGCGTTCCAGGTGAATTCATCTTCCTTGGTCACTGACAATACACAACATCATTCATATGTGATGAGTTCGGCCTCTTGTTCGATGGACAGGCCGGTTCACGAATCTGCTTGGGGAAGGAGTTCGCGTACAGACAGATGAAGATCGTTTCGGCCGTCCTTCTCTACTTTTTCAGCTTTGAGATGTGGGATGACAACGCCACCGTGGGTTACAGGCCTACGCTGACTCTGAAAATGGATGACCCGCTCTATCTCCGTGCATTGTTCCGGTAAAGCTTCACGCCATATCAAAACTCAAGGGTGGCGGTCTATTTCGTCCAGTTTGGTGGGGAATTAGGGATAGTGATGGGTAGATATAATATTGCCAATCCTCAAGATATACCTGCGATTCCTTTTTTGTGTGTTAGTGGCAAGGTTTTTGTAAGAGCACCTACTTTGAGACTTTTTTTTTTTGAGAGGAGCAGGAGGGCTGCTATTCCATTCAAAGAGAGAAAATTAGCAAGTTCAATACAAGCCAGAGGATCTGGCGCCTATGCTTCAGGAGAGAAGCTAGGCCATGCCGGGCAAAAACCGGCGCCAAACAGGGCACTCCACAGCCGTCCCGAAAGAGGATCTAACTAACTGTGAAATGCAATCTCCCTAATTCTACCTCCCCCTTTATACGGAAGAAGACTCCATGGGTGAAGAGCCTCGTGTTGGAACGTGCGCCAGTTCCGTTCTTTCCAAATGTTCCAGCATGTGTAGATGAAAATTCCGTTGAGTTTCTTTTGGCCTTGCTTGTCGAAATTGGCAAAGGCACATTGCCACCGATCCTCTAGATCGGTGATCGGCTGCGAAGCATTAAAGTGCGTGCACGCAGTCCACGTGGCCACTTTCAACCACACTTCTCTAGCGAAAACACAATCGAAGATGAGGTGTGTTGCCGTCTTTTGGTGTTGGTCGCATAGGATGCAAGCTACATTGTGTGGCCATCCTCGGGTCGTGAGATTGTCCGCTGTGAGAATCCTTTGTTGAGTCAACAACCATGCAAAAGAATTTACACTTGTTTTCAGCTTTCGCCGTCCATACAAGGTTCGCGTTGAACGTGGGGAGTCCGTCCCTCAAACTGGATGTCATAGGCTGATTTTGCCGTGTAGATCCTATTCCCTGTCCACTTCCAAGCGAAACTATCTCTCGTATCGGGTTGCAGTGTTACTTACGAAATCAGGGACCAAATAGAGATGAATTCTTGTAGCTGTTGTGGCGTGGATATGTTCCGAAGACTCCGGATCCAGGTATTGTTATGTAGCTCTTGGGCGACCGTCCTGTTCTTTCACCATGTTAGCGTAAAGAGTAGGGGCGCCATTCCTTTAGGTGACTGATTGTGTAGCCACTTGCAGTGCTAGAACTTGGCGATCTTTCCATCCCCAATGGTGATGGTCATGGAGGCGTCGAACATGGTTTGGTCTTCCTTGACCATCGACAACTCCATTTGTGACCAATCCCTGACTCGTCAGTCCATTGCTTCCAGAGCCACTGTAGGCGCAGCGAGCGACTGAATTTTGGAAGGTCCCGGACGCCAAGGCCCCCGAATAAAAAAAAGGCCCTTTTAGCACTTGCATATTTAAATACACACAATTATAGAAAAATATAGCTATATTTGCAACATCAAACAAATATATTATCAAAGTATATTCAATATAAAATTTAATAAAATTAATTTGATATTGTAGATATTGCTACGTTTTTAATAAACTTGATCGAACTTAAATAAGTTTAACTTATTAAAAAAATCAACACATCTTACAAAACAAAATATGGGAGTACTATATATTTATACATCTATAAAGTTTATTTATTGTATGATATACTGATGTGCATGAACGGAAATGAATAATGAAATGTGCCTAGGAAGCCAGAAAAGGAAAAGTGTAGTGACAGTATTGAAGCAAATTATTTTTTAAGATAGTTAGAAGAATTTCATTAAGAAATGAAATTACCCTCCACCTTTTCTTTCATCACAATGCACACAGCCAAAAAAATCAAAGAAAAAAACCTAAGACAGACAAGAACGTATCAGTGTGTCTTGCATATAACCGAACAAACACAAGAAGGAATCGTAGCTGTCATCCAAAGACAGAACTAGATTTTCTTCCTTGAGCATGAGACAACGCCGTCAATAAGGAGACTATATGCAAGCGTGTAGAAGCAAAACAATGTGTTGTGTTGCAATTTTATGTTATATTCCACTTCTCTTGTAATGTTGAGGGTCAGAGCCCACACCTTCTTATGGTAAAGTAACAATATATTCGGTTAGTGGTGATAGCATGGTGTCCACTCTTCTCTCCCTCTCAATTGAGTGGAACGTGGATGAAGATCCACCAAAGTGGGAAAAACAAAGGCTTTAGTAAGGAAATTTCCCATCAAAAACTCCAACTAGGTCTAGTACCATGCAGATGTTTGCACAAATAACCACTTCGATTTGTATTCATATTGATACACAGATCTTGATAAAAACATCTAATAAAGTGGAAGATGGTTAGAGACTAGACGTAAAAAGCATAGGGGTTGTTTGGTTTGACAGACCAGGTAATGATGATGGGACATCCAATCCAACCTATAGTTTACCAATCCGTTACCGGCCTAAGAAGCGGGGGTTGGCAGTTTTTTCAGTTTTTATGAAAACCCATGACATCTCGTAACATCTGGTCAAATTTTATCAAAAGTTTTAAGTTTAGTTTGATTTTTTTTTACTTGACCAGCCTAGCCCATATTGATGGCCTCCCGATCGTCATATTTCATACAAGTCAATTAATGATAAGCTATGAGTTACATTATATCGAGGAACCTAGGATCACCAATTAGGCTAGACTTTGGTTCCTTTCTTATTCTTGGCAATTAGCTTGGGCATTTGATCTACAAAGGGTATTTTAAACGTGACACGCCGTAAGCACAGGCAGGAATAGGAATAGAATCTAGAATCACGGTACAGTTACTGCATAACTGTACAGAGTTTATGTATGAACGTTAGGACTCTTACCACAATCAGACATGCCTTACTAATAATTCAGAAGTTTAATCTGAAAAGGAATAATTCAGAAGCTATTTCAGGTGGAAATTCAGAAGTATTTTTTTTTCATAACCAGGCGGCAAACTAATCATTCCCCATCTCAAAGTCATATCGCAGGAGGTCAGCTGTTTGTGAAACTGCACGCAGCGAGCCAGCGACGGCGCGACGCAGGCACGCAGCCACCTGCTTCCCATTTCCCAATTCGCGACTATGCATGTCTAGTTCTCAACTCCGGCAAGCCACAGGTTTACCGCCGAGCAGCTGCCGTCTGTTGGAGTCTGCCTCAAGTCATCTCATATTCTCATCTCCTCCCGTGTTGACGTGTTGTCTTGTGCCGCAAGCAAATCAGCACACATTCGCACCGCCCAACAGAACAGCCCCCGCGACCGAAAGAGACGAGCACTTTTTCCAAAATTTGCACTTATTTTCGGCAAATCGCCTCCTCCTCCCCTACCACGATCTCCGCCATCCCCATCGGCGCCTCCAACTCGCTGTTCCCCTCACTTCCCCCTTGCTGCTCCCCACGTTCTCTCCCCGTGGTCCCGCCGGCTGCTGCCAGGTTGCCTCAAATCGCCCCAAGCCCATCGCACGATCCCCTCCACACCGTAAGCTTGAAGATTCTTCCTTCCATGGCTGGGATGTATCGTCCTGACCCAGCGAATCCCGCCGCCCGCCGGCCGCGCCTCGTCGTGATTCTCCTCGTTGCCTTCTTCGCCCTCCAGTTGCTCGTCTTCCTCGCCTTCCGCGGGCGCCCCGGGTGGCGCCTTCGCTCACGTGCGCCGAGGTCTCCGGCTGCGCGGGCTAGTGTACGTCTACGACCTCCCGCCGGTCTTCAACAAGCTCGCGCCGCAGTACTCGTTGTGCCCGTACCTCGCCAACGACGGGCTCGGGTTCCCGGCGAATGGGGCCAAACTGTTGGAGTTCCTGCTGCCGGCCGAGCTGGTTGGGTCGTGGTACTCCTCCGACCAGTTCGCTTTCGAGCACATCGTCCACCGACCCGGCGCGCGCCACGGCGTTCTTCGTGCCGTTCTACACTGGGCTGGCCGTCGGACGCCACCTTTGGGCGGCCAACGCCACCGACGCCAACCGTGACAGGGACTGCGTCGCGCTGCTGTCGTGGCTCCACGCGCAACCGTACTACAAGCGGTCCCATGGCTGGGACCACTTCATCGCGCTCGGTCGCATCACCTGGGACTTCCGCCACTCGCCGGACGGGGGGTGGAGTGGAAGCTTCCTCCTCATGCCCGGGCTGGCCAACATCACCCGCCTTGCCATCGAGCGAGACCCCTGGGACACCATGGACGTCGGCATCCCCTACCCGACCAGCTTCGACCCGCGCACCGCCGCTGACGTGCGCGCGTGGCAGCGGTACGCCTTGTCCCGCCCGCGCCATACGCTCTTCGCCTTCGACGGCGCCCCGCGATCGGCCATCAAGGGGGACTTCCGCGCGCTGCTGCTCGAGGAGTGCCAGGCTGCCGGGGACGGGTGCGGCGCGCTGGACTGCGGCGAGGGCAAGTGCATCAAGCAAAACGAGCTCGTCATGAAGCTGTTCCTGGGCGCACGCTTCTGCCTGCAGCCGCGAGGGGACAGCTTCACGCGGCGGTCGCTGTTCGATTGCATGGTGGCCGGCGCCGTGCCGGCGCTTTTCTGGCGGTGGAGTGCGTACCGGCAGTACGGGTGGTACGTGCCGGTGGGAAACGATCACGAGGGCGAATGGTCCGTGTTCATCGACCGCGTCGAGCTGCGCGCCCGCAATGTCACCATCCGTGGCGTTCTGGGGACCATTCCGGAGGCGAAGGTGCAGCAGACGAGGAAACGCGTGATGGAGATGATACCGAATCTGGCGTACTCCGCTGCAGACAAGGAGGGGCTCGGCGACGGAATGAAGGACGCCGTGGACGTCACGATAGACGGCATGCTGCGGCGAGTGGCCGAGCAGCGCCGGAGTTGGAGGAGGCTGTAAAATCTAGTTACCAAAATGGATCAAAATTGATCATTCTTTTTTACACATTTTTTGTTCCTTTTTCAAAAAAAAAAAAAGAATCACTACCACTGGTAGTATTACTACTTTGTATCAGAGAGTAGGTGTCAATTACGACACGGGTGATTAACATAATCAAGTGTATGAATTTGTGCATCTTCGAATAGTAGTAACATGGTGCACATTGGAGTTTGTAAAACAGCTTGACGGGCTGCACGCCTGCACACATCAGTAGATTCTTTGCAAAGTTGACCATTGATCTGTAGAGTACTTAAGAGTGGTTGGCTCCTCTATCAGATGATTTAGATCCAAGAGTGCTACCATGAAGCTCCTAAGATCTGTTTAAAGGTATGGTGAACACAGATTTGAGCACTTCCTAATAAAAACGCACAAATGGCATCATGAGTTCGTAATTCATAAGTTCACGAGGAAAAATCTTTTAATTCGCTTCTCTTCGTTTGTTCAAATACCATCAGGTAGATATAAAAAAATTCAATAAAATTGGCAACATTTATACTCTCTCTCTCTCTATATATATATATATACCACTCCCTAAAATCTTTTAGTCTAAACTTAACTCACACATAAACAAATAAAAAAGACAAATCCAGAATAATATTTGCACTATTCACACAAGAATTTTTCTTTTTTTCTCAATGTGTAGATTGAGGTTGAACTTGATTTTTTTAATGATAGATGTCACTGTGCTTTATATTGCCAATTTTTTTTTCAGAGTTTTTAACAACCATTTGCATTGATATACGAGGGGACATCAGATTAGAATCTGACTTGGCTCATTTGTTTTAAAGATCCTACGGAGTAGTAGGATTTTTTCCCATGGTATTCAAATATTCTGGACCCTGTACTATTTCAGGTTTATTTCGGACCGTTTGAACACCCTGTATGTAATGGGCTTCAGTCAGCGAAATCAGGCACCGCTTCCTGGGCCTAAAGTTCCTATTCGCCTTTTCTACCTTGACACAAAGAACGTGAAAAAGCGTGATCCTAGACCCCTAGTGGGCCTTGTCCTACGGGAGGACACTTTTACATCACATCGGGCTTTCGAAACACTGAAGTCCGACATCGACCAAATTTGGCGATAATCCGTTCCATTTCATGTTTGCAGGGTGAACAGTGAGCAGCAGCGAAACCATCATGCACCAACGATTTTTTTCGCAGACAATTGTGCAGTTGCAGTCGTTGCGCTACTCCAGCTCTGGGTGTTTTCGCTGTCTTTTGCTGCTGCGAATCTCGTATGAGGCAGCTCCAAGGAAGGAATGAACCGTCTTGCAGAAAGGCAGTTCATTGCCGAGCTGCGCTAGTACCCAGCACGCCAGCTTTCCGAGTCTGCAATGAATTCTCCCTCCTCGCGCACCATCGAAAGGATAGCTCCTTGCCTTTTGCTCAAGACATCTCGTCGTCAATCCATTGCCGTCTGATGCATGTTCATTGGCTCCTTTCTACGTCCCCATCATCGCACGGTTCATCAGGGTTCAGAGAGCCATCACGAGCAGATCAAGTGGTAGTCTCAGATTCGCAATTGCAGATCGAGCATGAAAACACGATCAAATGTCGTTTAAGAGGTTTGTGAATAATGAGTTTTCAGTAACAAGTAGTATAGCAGGCAGTCTGTACGTTATACAGCTATGTATTTCAGTGCTATCTCGTACTAGGATGTTATTCCCTCCATTACATATTTTTATATTTTAAGGTGTTTTAGTTTTATCCTACATCAAAATTTTTGAATTGAAAAATATATTAATATCTATAACATCACGCCAACCCACACCTTCTCACGGGCTAGTTATACATAAAATTTAATTAAAAATATAATTCTTAGGTCACATGTTTTATTTACTTAAACTTAAAACTAGCAGATTCCCTACGGACTTGTGCAAAGCTAGATAAAAAAGACATGAATGCATATGGCGTACTAAGGATATATGACGACACTGTAAATGTCATCATAAACTAATTGGTTAAACTATAAATAAATACACATCCGTTGAAGTTGTTGACAATTATAAAATATTATTTCATATTTTTGCTGAAAATCATTTATAGAACAGGAACTTCGTATTCAATATGATGGACAAACTATTTTATTTTTCTCCGTATAGAGGCTGGCATCTAATAGTACCGTGGATGTGAAGCTGATACTGTTTGATGAGCAAAGAAAATGATTTTGTGGTTACAAAGCACACCTTCAATTTGCAAGTAAATTATAAGCATTTTCTCAATTATCTTATGGGCCATGGGCTGGCCCTAAAGCTTTTTCACCTTTTCTTTTTCTCTTACGGCTAATCAATCTATATCTATTGGAATTGGGACGATGAATTCGTTTGTGATACTTGGCTTGCATCGTGACAACTAATAATAATCTTGTCGCCCACATGCATAGAATGAACTAACTAATTAAGCTCATCCATCGTTTGTGAGATTGTTGGAACTTCTTATTTTGCATCACTAAAGAACTAATCAAGCTCGTGTAAAGCATAGAAGGTGTTTATTTTGCATCACTAATGAACCAATTAAGCTCGATCGTGTAAACAACGGAAGGTGTGCAACATAATACAAAGACAAATAAGGAGATGCACGGAAATCCAAAGACCAATGCATGCATCTCTATTATAACAAAAGTAATGAAGTATACAAGGCATGTTTAACCGTACATATGAGTATGTGTGTATGCATCAGGATTGCTTGCGGGATAGGATGTGAGTGATGTTTACCCTCTTACAATAAAGGAATCGGAAAACACTTAAATGCAGTAAACGTTGTTGGTTCATGGCTTGGGCATCTCAAATGCAGATACAGTTGCCGAATGCAGATGCTATCGTTTCATCGTCGCTGGAGCACCGTATGTTGAAGACTATGGCGTGATAGAGCAATCGCGCCGCCGCGCGCTGCCGCCGGGCGCCGACACGACACGACAGGATCGTTGATTGTAATATCGATGATGAAATATATATAGATTCTTGATGAAATTGAGTCGATGGATAGGACTTTAATTAATTTAGGGAGCATATTTGGAACTAATTAATTCGGATAGAGTATACACGTTTAGGAACTAACTCTAACTAATTTTAACTGATTAAAAGTAATCCACTATTTCTGAAAAAAATATATTATCCGTTGTTTAGTGTTGTCCGCATGCCGGTGAAGAAATCCACTTTGCTGGTGAAGTCCCCATGCACGTATACCTACTCAAAGTACATGGCTTGGATTAGTGTATATGGGCTTTAAGTTACCCCACACGATTAAACGCACACTAGATAAACAGTCACGATAGTATCAATGACCGGAATTTTTTTAATGTGAAAGCTCCTATAAAATACTCAATTTATCAATTAGTATAGATAGATTAAAATCCACCGTAAATTTTGTTTATTTGGTATTGTATTATAGATGTTAATTATTATTCTATGATCTTGGCTAATGTTAAATGACAAAATCTACATTTGTCGATGACAAACACTCAATTATATGTTTTATTATTGGTGAGGATAAGTTATATAAAATACCAAGCCATTTTATCTATAAACTCTTATATACAAAATTATTTGTATAATGGTATTTTATAAAACTTGTATTTATTGATAGTAAACATAAAATCGAGCGTTTATCAATGGCAAGGTATATATTTTCTTAATGTAAAAAAATGACTTATAACAAAACTAAAACAACTTGCAATATAAATAAGAGAGAACACTTTTTCTTTTTTTAAGACGAGAGAGGCGAGTGCCTCCTCCTGTTTTCATTAATAGAAATGTCACCGTGACTTACAGATTTTGCAAACTAAAAGAAAACTAGCCTATGACAATGGTGACATCCCACCATTAGGCTCAAAAGTAGAACACATTAGCTTTCTAGCAAGTTCAGATTTCTGACAAAGAAAACTAGAGTAGAGCCATGTAAAGCCTACAAGACAAAGGAGGGGAAACATGCTTGATCTACAAAATCACCTCAGCTAGATAAATTCATCAGGGTGGTAATCTGCCATACTCCAGTCGCCTGTTAATCGTCCTCCAGTCGTGTTGAGTGTTAAACACCTCTGCTACTTGCTTTAACAGCTGCACTCCCCCACAGAAGCCTTCTTTTGCCTTCCTCCTGCGTCTGCATGATTGACCACGAGGTGATCAAGGAACACATAAAATGAATTCGATCAGCAGGATCCCTGGGCAAATTCCCTTCAAAGCACGCTTTATGTCTTTTTTTTTTGCTGGAGAGCCCAAATGATAGCAGAAATTCCAATTGCCACCAATTTCTTTGTTTTTTGTTCAAACCCATTTAGCCAAGAGGTAAATAGCTATCCAGTGTTATTTATGAGTTTCAAGCCAAATGCACAGGTGACAATACACCAGACAAATCTGGCAAGAGGGCAGTGTATAAAAAGATGTTCAATTTTCTCTTTTCCGGGCAAAATTGACATTTGTCAGTCCCTTTCTTCCACCCCCTTCTCATCAAACTATATTTTGTTAAAATGCTGTTCCTAAGCATCAACCAAGTGAATACTTTCACTTTCAGAGGTATTACTTTCCAGAGCTTTTGTGTGGAAAGTATGTAGTTTGCAGTTTCATTGCTTTGTAGAAAGACCTTACTGTAAATTTTCCATCCTTTGTTAGTGTTCAAATAATTTTATCTTTCACATTAGACCAGCCCAGGGTTTGCCATTCATTGACAATTTGTTCCACTGCATTCTTCTTTCACCTTTCAATGTTCTTATAAACCTGATGTAATTGAGTCCCTTTTCATGAATTTTAGCCGCTGTAACATTCTTGGTAAAGTTATATCATAAAGTGAAGGGAGCAATTTATCTACTAGAGTATTAAAGTTATATCATAAAGTGAAGGGAGCAATTTATCTACTAGAGTATTATGCCAAGGCATTAAATATTGTTTGCATTTTGGCAATAAGCATGATTACTGATCTTGTTCCATACTCCCATAAGCTGCTAAGCTTGTGACCGAGCCACGTCATCCCTGAGTCCCTGATTTTGTTGGTTGCCTTTGATACCGAGCATTTTCACGTACAGCTTGTACGAGCGAGGACAAGTCATATAAACGTAAATTACTATATCAGATTTGTATTTATACGAAAAAAAAGACGATAGATTTATACTAACTAACTTGCTCTAAGACACTTTATATGTATATGAGGTGTACCAGTTATTTATGGAATATGTATTAATATGTTATTAGATTAGTTATAAATAATATATTAATTTTTAGTGTCAGTAGTTAACTATGCTATTAAAGTATGCTCAACGCAGTTTTTAAAGGAGGTTCTATAGGAGAGAGAAGAGTATGGAGCCGACCCTATACGTTGCAGAGTTTTTTTAAAGCGGATACCAACATAGCACTAGACACCAACCAAAACACCTGATTCTAGAGGAGAAGATTACATATGGGCCTGATTAACAGTTGTCATCACTCTTCTTTTTTAATCAAGGTGGACCTCACCCATAACACTTTTGCTGGTGCTAGTATGTTGTAGATTTTTTAATAAGTTACTTTCCTTATTGTTAGGTCCACCTCTAGTGCCTTCTTAATAAATAAATATTGACCAAGCTCTTAAACTTGCTCTAAAATGGCTTGTGAAGGAGTCTATTGTCACATGGTAGACAGCGCTTTGTTCCCATTCCACTAGGCACTAGTCCTGGGTTACCGCAGCCGACAAATAGAAACAGACCCAGGTGCAAGTGTGATTAGTCTTTTTTATACAGAAAAGCTTTCTCTAGATTTTCTACTGAAGAAACGGAGAATGGAATTTAGTCTATTCTTTCCACGAGGAACACATATAAGAACCCACGAAGCACTATTGAATCTGCAACCTTTAAGCCTCAAATACTTATTACCTGATGATGACACATTGACACCACATAAGAAAATACATTTAGATTGAATTATTTTAGGATTTAAATTCTAATAATACTCACAAATATTACACACATATAAATAACCTTTTAACAGAATTTTAATAAGATAAGAGATATGTCGCTTGGTTTTGTATATTTGAGTGTGAGTATAAAGTTATATGTGGTGATGTAAGTCATACCTATCATGTAATAAAAAAAATTATCGTTCTAGTAGGACGTCAAGATAAAAACTTGCCAGTGCTACAATAGGAAAATCAAACAGAGCCACCTGAACCGAAGGGTTAGTGAACCCCACCGCCACCGTCCACACTCCACAGTTCACCTTCTAAAGTTACAAAACAACGCCGCAACTGACCGTGCAGTTGTAGGAGACCATCTCTGTTATTATCGATCGTTTGTTTTGGCTCCTTCGAGTTTCAGCTTTGGCGAGAATAGATCACCAGGCAACGGAATTCATGGACGAAACGCAAACGCTACGGGCCCAGCGAGAAGGGTGCGTGAGGTGGGGTGCGACACTGGGTATAGCACCATATGTTGTGGGTGTGTTTGTTCTTACCGCGTACTACTCGTATGTCACAACGAGGAAGGTGACTAGGCCGTAGCCGCTTTATCCTGGAGTTAAGCGAAAGGAGGGACGCGAACTTCTAAAACGCAGGATGCAGCCATTGCAATCCAGCCAAGAAGCGTGCAAACGACGCGCCGCGCAGGCAGCGCCCGCGTCCGAATTTGGCCAAGGCCACCATGGCTTCGTCATCCCCTGCAAACTTTCCTCCGCGTCTCTTGCCTCTCACAGGGATGCGTCGCCTAGCCCGCGATACGGGTAATAATGACGTACACGAGAAAAAGGCAAGGGGAGGGGTGGGTCCGCGATGTCAGGCTCGGTGCAGGGTCACATGATGCGTAGCCAGTGAAGTTACTGTGGCGTACGCCGTACAGTGTGTATGTGTTTCAAATGCTGTACTAGTAGGTTTGAGGAAATTTGCCTCGGGAATGGTCTAATTTTGTAAGGTTATGAACCCAAATTAGGCCGTCCAATGTCCAAACTTCTTTGGTCCCCCGAACAAACAAGCTCAACAACACAACGTAGCCGTGTGTGGGCTTAAGTGGTCCCAATCGACAAGTGCATCCTTAATTAGGTGGGCCTAACATTGTGCTTCCTCACTTAACAAAAAAAATGAAGAACACAACGCAGTGCAACAGTACCAGCTTGTTAACGTGGTCCTTCATCGGTGTAGGTCCGTTTAAATAGTTCTGTTTAGTTCAAGGTTTATAAACATATCAATCAATTTAACCCTTCAATAAGATAGAAATAATTAGTCGATAATTCAATCGACAGACAGTCCGATACAAACTCCTGCTATTGACTGGTTACCAATAGAGACTGTAGTTCTTATACATCAGCTAGAAAGCCGATGATAGCTAATGCAAGTAGCGAAGAATAAAATAAAATGCATATCGACAATAGAGCCGATAACGTTCTAAATGAAATATATGATAAGCAGTAAAGAATAAAATTTGATCTTTCGAAGAGATGAAATCTAGCAACCACCGATGACCATACCATTAGAACCAGTCTTGATAGATCAAACTTAACCAAAACAGTATAAAACTGAAGCTAATGGCACTAGAACGATGAAATCTAAATTTGTTATGATGACGGAATTAACAATTAAACCCATCAACTAGCTACAATATAAATAGATAAACTCATCGGCTATCTAAATCAATGGAAGGAACAAAACTTGTTAAATCACGATGCTAGTCTTTTAAACATAATCTTAATAGATCGAAACTAACCGAGATAGTATAAGATCGATCGCTAACAGATTAATCGTAAATAGTATATATATATCGGTTAAAAAGTTGATATGTTAGGCATGAAGATTAGTGTAAAGGTAGCTCATCAGCTAACTACTTTGATAAAATATCGTATAAAAACTTACTGATTTAAGGCTGAATCTAGTATTAGTAGTTTAAAAAATTAGATCTAACCGATGCAACATAAGACTAATGATGATAAAAGAAGCTCAATAAGGATCTCACGTGAACGTGATGTGATATATCCGATCGGACTAATAGTTTAGACAGAGCGGATATAATAGGATAATGGTGGACTTATTTTTTTATCAGAGATTAGACCTAACCAATACAACCTCATCATAACCCGTAAGAAAAAAACTAGATAAAGTAGGATGTCAATGGGTGAAAATAATTTATAAGGTCTCATACGAGTTTATATTTATACATCGGGATTACATAATTTCAAAATGGGTACAAACAATCTCTGCTATTATTTCTTAAACAGAAAAAGAAGCTATCTCTAAAAATCATTTTAATCTTCCATTCTATTAGCTCTTTTTATCTTTTGATAAGCCGATGTATTTCTCCATCTATCAATCAGCTATCTTTACGGATTTATACGTTAGCACAGCCACAAATGGAGCGATTGCAGAGAGGGTGCAAAAGATAGCAGAGAACCGGTGTTGAATCTAGAATGTGCAACGCACTACTGCTGAGCACTGGCCACCGTGTGGATGTGAAATGTTGCTAATAGCTACTCAATGCAACGAAACAGATCAAAACACATCATGTGAAATAGTGTTGCAGATAGCTATAGTGCATTTGTGCAACTAGAATGAGCACGGCACAAACGCACAATCACAAGAACAAATCCAACCAAAAAGACATAGTTCCGTGCTCTAAAATCTAACAAAATAGGCATTACAATCACTGTCTCCACCTGAGGATCCAATTATCCAAATCCTAACAACCTACAAGTACAAACCAGGAAGAGAAGAACACAACTTCAGATGAGATTACCAATGGAGCCCACGAGCTCAGCAGCGAACACCGGACTGCATCACCCCATGAATGCCAAGAGGAAACAGCGAGAGCTCAACGTCGAGCACTTGCCGCTCCCAAGAACGACGCGGAAAGCAGTGCGGCGGCGGAGGCCACAGTGGCCGCGACGTTCGTGGCCACCGCGGTGGCGCCGTTCTTCTTGACAGCCTTGTCTGCCGCTTCATCTCCCGCAGGCGCGTCGGCGGGGGCCATGTCAAGCGTGTCGGCCGGGGGCGCGGGTGGGGAGTGTGAAGGCGACTTGCTCTTCATTTTCTTCTTGCCAGCCGCCTTGGGGGAGGGCGCCGGCGAGGAGCCTTCTGGCGCGGGAGAAGCGGCTGGTACGTCGCTTGCCGGTCCGGGTGCCGGCGCAGGGGAAGGGGCGCCACCGAAGAGCTCTCTTGGCAGCAGCACACTGTCCACCGTGTGGATGACCGTCGGGGTGTCGTCGAGCACAGTGGACGCGACGCGGGACTTGTCCATACCGGTGTCCATCGACACGTCGTCGCCTTTGGTAACGACGGAGAGATCGTACTTACCAGCGCCGGTGGAGGCCAACGTCTGGATGCTGCCCTTGATGGTCTTGAGAGACGCCTTGGGCGCGTACTGCGGCAAGGCGTGATACTGCAGAAGCGTCACCAGCTCGGCGCTCGTTAGCTTGCTCAGATCCGGCAGGTCCTTGGCCTGGAACGCGTCGTCGTTGGGCGCGAACAGCGTCAACCCCTTGTCCATGGCCGCCTGGTACATCTTGATCATCCCGGACGACACGATGAGCCGCGCGAACTGCTTGCACCCGGCCTTCTCAAGAAGGGCCGTGAGGTTGGTCGACGCGGCCGACGGAGAGTTGAAGAGGCCGGGGAAGGTGATGGGGTCGGAGACCTCAAGAACGGAGAGGCTGTACGGCTCCTGCTTGACGGACTTGGTGTAGGTGGCCTGGAACTTGGATCCGGGCGCGGCGGAGGCGAACCCAACCTTGCCGCCGCGAAGGTTGGTGATGTTGACGTGGCCCATGTTACCGGAGGCGTCGCCGGTGGTCTGGTAGAGCGTGGTGGTGAGCTCGGAGCCGTCGCTGAGGGAGTGCAGCTTCTTGGTGTCGTAGTAGTCGAGGAGGGTGAGTAGGCGGAGCGCGTTCTTGATGTCGGCGAGGGAGAGTTTGGAGACGAGGGAGGACATGGCGCCGTTGGTGAGCACGAGGCAGGTGACCGTGCTCCGGCTGTTGATCTCGTCGCACACCTTGGTCTGGGACAGGTAGCTGTTGTACAGCGAGTACTCCGGGTAGCCGTCGAGGATGTCCGTGATGTTGTGGGAGCTGACCGCGGAGAAGGCGAGGGAGACGGCCAGGAGGAAGATGAGGCGGCGGTCTGTGGCGGCCATGGCGGCGGTGGTGGTGTGACACGTTGGGGACTGGGAAAGAGGGGAGGGTAGTGTGCCGTGTGGGGGTTTTAGCTTTTTCTGGGCGTGGGTTTTTGGCCTGTTGATCTTTGGTCTTGCGGGGTTCTGGTGTTGGGTTGAGCCTCCAAAGAAAAAGAGATGTTGAGTTTACGTTAGGATGCGTTTCGACCATGGTTAGGTCCTGGGTGGAGTGTGTAGCACTAAAGCCTGGGGCATGTGGTGCCGCGGTCTCGATGGCTGTGATGATTTTCTGTGCGGCGGTGGGGTGATCTAGCTGGCTCGCGTGCTCAGTGCCTCAGTGCTGTGGAGTGCCGGTATTAATGGTGTTTTTACGCCGACCACGTTTGTGTCAACCGCTCATAACTGAAACTAGTATAGCTGTATTAACGAACGAAGGGTAGAAAAAGAAATACATTTTTTATAAGTACCTTAGAATATTAGTATAGAAGAAAGACAGTTTGTCTTAAAATATAAGAATAACAAGTAATTTGATACAAAAATTAAATGCTATAAAATTTGAAAAAAAGAGGGCTCTGTCTGCTTAATATCAGATCATATGAGTGGTGTTTTCATGATGACCTATGAGAATAGCAAGAAAATAAGAGAAGAACAGAAATACAAGTACAAAATAGATAATCATAAAATACATGAAAAATATATGAATAATCATTTGAATAGACCACAGAAAAAAAATATAGGAATTAGATAAAATATATAGAATCAAAGAAAAATTTACAAGAAGTTAAAACCCTTACTAACTTTCTTCCAAAATCAACAAACAGCAGTCATTTGTTTCAAAGACCTTATAAAAATATTTTAATCCTATAAAATTCCTCCATAAATATTTTGATTCGAAGTAGCCTAACTCTAATTGTTTAAATTTATGTGCAGAATAGAATTATTGGATTATATATAGAATTTTTTATGTGCATAATAAAAAAAATTGGATTAGAGAGAATCTATTTTATACCTCTGGTCTTGTACAGTTCAAATTGACATTACCACTCTCTCTCTATATAGATATATATAAGTGAGTTTATTGTTCGATGGTATTAGGTCGGGGATTTTTTTTAAAAAAATAACTAAAATGCTGATAATTTATTAAAACCAATAGAAGTTTTAAAAAATTATGATTTTTTTTATAATTTACTTACATACATGGAAGTTTGTGTATATGATTCAAGTTTTTTATTGTTTTTAAAAAGAATATTTTGTATGATATATAAGAGAAGAATTGCTTAAAAAATAATAGCACAAAAATACTTTGTTTAGCATATAAAAGATGATTTGCATTAAAAATAACTACACTAAAAAGTATTCATTGTAGCATATAATAGATAAATTATATTTTTAAAAAATAAAAATACAAAAATCTTAAAACTTATACACTAGCTTCATTATGTAAAGACGCTATGTACAAAAAATTTATACTTTTTTTGAAACTACTAATAATATAAATCAATCGTTAATATTGCATTTCTATAATGGCATTTAGTTTTTTTTAAACAAAACATCAGCTCAATGACATATTATATAATAACTAATAAACTCGTACATAACCGCGATAAATAATAGAATATATTCTCTTTTTATTAAACTACAAGGTTAAACTAGCTACCAAACTTTATTTGTGATGAGAAGTGAAGGAGAAGTTAGGCCATGCATAACGCGTATGTGGAAGAAAAATAAGAAGATAAATAAAATAAGATGAATCATTTAACATAAAATCAATCAATTAATTATTAAATATTTTAAACTTAAAAATAATTAATATGATTTTAAATTATAGAAAATATTTATGCCCGTAAAAAAACCGAGGGACGGAACGCAGCCGTAGACTCCGATAACATATCGGAGGCTCAGGAGTGGCCTCGCACGTTTCAGAGTGGCTCCTGCAATACATAGTTCCCAAAGTGAAGGTGTGGTCCAGAAAGCGAGAGGAATCGATCTAACCCACGATGATGGCTTGCTCGGGGAGACAGCAGACTTGGTGGTGAGAATGCGCCGCCGCCGCCGTCAACAACCAAGACGACCCCGCCGCCACCATTGCCGACGGCCAGAAAGACCCCGCCGCCGCTGACGAGAAGCTTTGACGGGGTGGCTTGGCCGGTCGGCGTCGATCTGGCACCACCCGCCGGTGTCGATTCATGGCGCCGAACTGAGAGAAGACAGCTCAAAAACGAGCTCAGCCTAGAGACAGCGACGGACATAATCAAGAACAAGTTTGGTTACTCCATGGTGTTTTAAATGCCAAACTCAAGCAAGAAGTTGGATCAAATCGTGGCTTCCCTAGGTGACAGCATGATCTTGGGAATCAATTTTACCTTTTCCCGCGTGAGATTGGAGGTGCACATAGGAGGATGGAATTCTTGATCTGGAAGATGAGGGGCAATGGGGACGTATAATAGACGTGGAATTGTGGGAAGTCGGAGGTTGAAGAAGGAGAATATAAAACTGACATGTGGGGTTTTAGGATGGTTACGTAATTTCTTTCATATAAGTCGGGTTCTTTATATAAAAGTTTGACCACATATGTAATAAAGGATTACCACAAGAGCCTGCCATCACTAGGGACTAAAACAGAAATGTCAAAAGCCTGCCATCACAAGCCACTCAGCATTGGGTAGAGAATAGCCTCGAAACATCTGTGCTTACGTGGAGCTTGCCTTTTTTTCCCAGACCACTGCTTAATGATACGCGCATTGTACGACGACCAAACATACGACAATGTGGATGTGTGGTCAGCGTCATCTCACGTCGATCAGATGCAATATAAAGAAAAAAACGAGAACTATGGATCACGATTTTGGCTTGGCGGTTTGGCGGAAGGATACACATCAGATGCCAAACGATGAGTCGTCGAGATATATTACACATGCCAACCCACAAAGAAGCGGGGAGAGGGTGAGCAACATCGAGGCATCTCACAGACGCACATACTCCTCAACTATTACGACATCAAGAAGCTGTCCTCCTTTAACAACAACATCGAGTTCACCACCACGCTCTACCAGACCACTAGCGACGCCTCCAGTAACATGGGCCAAGCCAACATCACCGACCTTCGCGGTGGCAAGGTCGGGCTCACCTCCGGCGAGCACGGCTCCACGTTCCAAGCCACCTACACCAAATCCGTCAAGCAGGAGCCGTACAACCTCAAGGTGAGCGGTATGTCGTGCGTCTCGCTGTCTCTCTCGTTTTAGACTCCGAGTTGCTAGCACCGGGCTCTTGTACACAAAATGGTGGTGGAGGGCCCTAGGCCGATGGCTTTGCCACTGCAAAGAGTTGAAGGCATGCCAACAGTGACTTGAGCAGAAATTTATCAAGGCAAGCTTAGAACTCTTGATATATTGGGCCTATGAGCAGTTTGAGAGGCGAGTTGAGTTAAATTTCGACATAAACAGTAGTGCAATATTAGCCGTTCGAGAGATTTGCAATAGGAAAATTACGATGACACAGAGGAGAGCGATAAAAAGAAGAGAGAATGGCTATATGTATAGTTAAACCATTAATTATATGAATCTAGTGTATTGTATGAGTCGTTTGAGAATAATCTTAAATATGAAAAAAATACAGGTGACAACGGTTTATTCCATTGGCACCCTTTCTTGAAGAAAATTTAAAAAAAACAAGAAAAAGGTCTAGCTGGACCCGATTAAACACGGACCAATATCCATGCCAGGCCGGGCTCGAGCAGCATTAGATCCATCCTTGGCGAGCTACCAAGGACCATATTGTTTCGTGCATGGAAACCAAAAGCCGAGCAATAAACGTGGGCACTCGCAAATTTCTGCAGGCACTGTACTGATGACCGGTAAATAGTGACGTGTGGTGACTCTGGTAGGGTGCCAATGTGCCATCCGATTGTCGGTGGGGACGGGTGCGGGATTTTGCCTGTCGGCTGAATGCGCCATCCATGTGTCTCGCCAATATGGAGAATCCAAGAGCTGGTTGACCTGTCGGCTATCGGTGCTTAAACTGAATAAACATCACGTATGTGTGCGTGTGACTTGTTTAGTTGGGCCTTGGCTATATCACGTATCGCTGGTATGTCAGGAAATGGGCTCCAAGTTACCAAGTATGTCATCCGTCCATGGACCAAACTCTCAGCATGTACTGCACGACGCTGAGCCGTGCATTCTAGGGTTCGGACTTCGGATTGTTGCCACGAATTTCAGACCCTTTTTATAGTCGGAATTGCTATACGTCACAGTTGGAGAAATCACACCATTTTCTAGCCTCGTGATTTGCTTTGAGATTTCATGTACTGCATTGTCCACGGTGAACATTGATGAACCCTAAGAAATTACACGATTGTGATTTTTGGACCTTGCGATAAGCTTGCCTTGATTAGGTTTTAGGATTTAGATAGGGGAGGAGGGTTTGGAGAGTAAGGAAGTGGAATGCTTTCCTCAGCTTAGAGAGGGATAGGCAAGATGACGGTGGCCAGTGGTCGTAGCGAGACGGTGGTGCTGCCACCTCAGTCGTGACAGAGAAGGATGAAAGTGAGTCATTATTGGTGACAGAGGAAACTCATCGTTGGAAGGTTGAGAAAAGGGTGGAATAGAGGCACCTTATGGCCACTTGAATGGATGAGGAGCGAGGAGACACAGAGAGGGATGGATGACGGTCCATGTCACATCTTGTCCCTATGTCACTGTACCAATGATATCGAGGGAGCGTGCTGTAGAAAAACGGTAAGCTATTCTCCTATGGAACCATGAAACAATTACCGGTCTTAGGATCACTGCTGGTACTAGCAGCAACATGATAAATTAATGCAATATTTTCTACATTATAAATATAATATACTATTTTTAGTAGATCCGAGTAATTTTTAAGTTACAACCTTTAATCAGAGACAACAATAGTGGAACTTAGTAGAGGCAGAACACCACTCCACAAGAATTAGTTTGGGCCTAGGGATAAAACTCCAACATTTATCTTATACATAAATTTAAGCCAAGTGGAGAAAAACAATAATAATGGGGGTGAGTACTTTTGTACTCCATATGTCACAGAAAATGTGCAAATGCAAGCTACGGAGTAAGGCTCAGGTTTATTTGGTAAACTAGTCATTTAAAATATTTTCTAAAACTCTAAGCGTGTGTTTCAAAAAAAATTCTCTGGAGGGAGGCATCTTATCTCGATTCGTCCGTGGGTAGCTTTACAATAACTTAAGTAAAAAAAAATCAAATTTTAGTAATTAAAACATCTTTTCCTTCACCAATTTCTTTTTTTCTTAAAAGAACATAAACCGACATTTTCTCAAAACCAACCGTTAACCAAGTCTCATGATTAACCAGAATTCTTGGCTCCGAGTTCAGTCTTCTCAACCTACCAACCTAAACTTGGCCTTCTTGGCCTCATAATCCGTCTTCTCGGCCTCACAACCAGCCTTCTCGGCCTATATCCTGACTTGCCTATCTTAGCCCTATGGTGCCATCCGACACCCTAGGTCACACAGAGTTGTTCCTAGGCATGGAGGTTGGTCGTCCGTCAAAAAAATGACTTTGGTAACGACTTCCATCCTAGGAATCAATTCATCAAACATGTATTCAAAACAAATCTATGCTATAAGAAACACATTACATCCGCTCATGACTGTGAACACGGCTGCTTAAATAGTTTAACTAAGCTTTGCAGAGGTTGCACAATTTACCCACACGTCGTGAGCATCCCGCTTTATCTAGCACATATGGGCCAATACATGGCCAACAAAGGAGAGTTCACTACAAGTCTTTTTCATAACCAACTCATAGACATTCTATGTCACACAATTAGGCCACTATCTGAAACTAAGTATCAGGCCAGTCTCAGGCCCTCGTCTACTTAAGACATGCCATATAGTTTCAACCATATCTCACGGTTATGACAAACCCCAATCTTAATCCTATCATGATATTCCTTAACTGCTAACATGTATGACACCCATATTTTAGCTACTTACTCTGCTAAGGACATCTCATGCTGCCCGTGTGGTCATACAGTTTTATACTCGGATAAAATTTCCAAAGGAATAGGTCCTCGCGCACGACTAAGAAATCAAACCACATAAGAGAGGATTCACACCTCAAGTTTTCCCATAAAATCCTTTTGTTTTAAAAAACCACCAACTTTTAGAGTCGAGTTTTATAAATCTTTTATAACTTATGTTTTCCATAACAACAATCTAGCTCATATATTTATAATATAAAGTAAGGTATAGTGCAGATGTATACCTATGTCTAAAGAACACACGTATCATAGCACCACTATGGTGGAGCGATAAGGATTTGGTTTATCAGGGTCCTGTAACTAGTAGATAGGTTTATCAATCATGTGCTTATAGACTAATGGCCGGATAAATTAATGTGTACGCTAAACATACATGTTAGCAATAAAAACATTTATAATATAGTAACAATATGATCAAATAGTGGCTTGCCTGATCTTAGTCGACGAAAAATCTCCAAGAGATTTGCATTTGAGTAACTCCTGTTATCGACGACTAATCGTAAAAAAAATAAAACCACACCAAGAACTAAAAATAAATTATTACTATTATTAACTAATTGTGCCATTGGGTAGATCTTATTTTTAGAAAGATTTTGGAAGTTAAACAGAGTGATTCAAACTTACGGTTTAGAAGATATAATTTTAAAAGATTAATTGATTTTCTAGATAGGGTAAAAGAGTTATTATATTTTGAAAAAAGATATACTTTTGTGAATGGATGGGGTCGGTGGGCTTGGCCTATGTACCTAGCCTGAGGAGGAATGAGGACTAAACGAGGGAAGTAGTTTGGATTTGAAGGTGGGCTCAAGTGGTGTAGAGGGATGTGAACTAGACTTATTTAGTTAACCGGTGGCCTAGATTAGCTGGGCTTCGGCCTGAGGAATGGGATGTGTTCTAGACTTGGACTGGATGGTTGAAAACAGGTGAGGTCCGCATAGGTCCCACTGGTGGGCTCACTTTTTTTTCTTCTTTTCTTTACATTTCTCTCTCTTTCCTTTCTTTCTTCTCTTTCTTTCCTTCTCTCCTCTCTCTTTTTTTGCATGCCTCTATTCCCTCCCTTCCTCACATGTGCATGGTCGATGCAAGTGACAACACGGGGTGGAGAGCCCAATGGCCGAAGGGAAAAGCGGCGGTATTGTGGGAATAGGCTGAGAGGGCAGCATTGGTACGGGAAGGGTGACGTCGACGCGGTCGCAAGAAGCGGTGCAAGCATGGGAGAAGATGACGAGGTTGATGTGGCAGGAGGTGCCAGAGATGGTAGCAGAGAGAAGGGGGTAGCGTCTACGTGATCGCGACTGGAGGACGTGCAAGCGACGGGTGTAGCCAACGGCATGGGTGCGCATGGGCTTAGGATGGCACGATGAGGAGAGCGGTCGAGGGAGGGATTTTATATGTGGTGCGAGAGGATGACGTGGTTGCTTTGCTAGGTTTCCTTCCATGATGACAAGACATGACAGGTAGGGGAGTAAATGGGGCACGTGGGGCGTGCCATGATAGGGAAATGGCAATGTGGTGGTGCCACTGAGGTTTCTGAGAGGACAATGCGGTGACAATTAGGAATGAGGGTCGAACCTGGCATGCACGTGGGGAAAACTACGAGGAGGCCCGTTAACGTGGCAGGTGCGTTGGCCATGGCAGGGGACGCTTGGCATGGAGCAACATCGGTGGGGCCTGGTTGGCGTGGGTGGCACGTTGATGTGGCAAGGGGTGCTTGGTGCGGAGCAGCAGCGATGGGGTCTGGTTGGCATGGACAAAGTGCTGGTCATGACGGTATTGGAGTGGAGTGTGAGATACAGTATGACATGGGCGCACGTATGATGCGACGTGACATGGCATGGCGGCGCAGGTGTGGCACATAGGCGCGGCATTGCGTCGAATGTCTGGCACAGGTGGCTAGGCGGTGAGAGACGAAGCTGACACATAGGCCACGTGTGTCGGCAAGAGAATGGAGGCGATGACGGCTGGCAAGTGAGGTCGGGTGGTTGGTCGGCCTTGCGAGCGGGCTTGGTTTGTCAGTTGGCGAGGCGTACGCGTACGCTGTCACCTCGCAGTTGGGGCGGTGGGCCGTGGTGGCCGCGCGCGGGAAAAGAGGGGAGCCTGCCCAACTGAAATAGTGACTATTTTCTATAATTCTATAAATTTTAAAATTGGGTTTTGGTGTGATTTTGAATTTACATTTGAATTTAAATTTTGGGATTTGAATTTAGTGAAAATATGACAAAAATTTTGGAAGAAGAATTTGAATGATTTTTTATTAATTTCTAGGAGGGATTTTTGGACAAATTTCAAAATTCAAAATTCAAATCCTAAGATCTAAACTTGGTCTAGAATTTTTGATAGATGTTTTTAAGGAGGAGTTTAATTGAGATCTTTTGACACTTTTAATCCTAAATACACACAATAAACTGTTTTTTTTAAAATAGGCTTTTAGTTAAAATTGATTTTAACAGCGAACGAAAACCGAGATCCAACGGACCTCATTGGTGTCATTGGTGGCTTCCGACGCAGGTGAGGCCAAGGGGTAGGGAGGTGGTTGTGTGGAGGTAATGGGATGAAGAATCAGGATTGAACGACAGCATTGTCAGAAGGAAGATGACGGAGGTTAGGATTAGAGGAGCTAGCATGAATCTTAAAGTGATCACACTGACAAGAAAATCAGGTGCGCCTGTAGTGTCTTTAAAGTCTTTTTTTTTCAGGGAGTTCTGAACAATGAAGATTATTGAGATGTTCCTCGCAAAAAAGATCATTGGGATGTGTCCAAGTTGCCACTCGTTCCTCGTTCCACAGGGCACAGAGTGCATTCGCCGGCCCCGCATTTGCCGCCGCGTGTCTAGACCGCGCCGGTGATGCCGGTTAGCACGTCGCAAGTCGTCATATCACAGCCCCATCCGGTGCCGCCGTACTGCCATGCAGAGACGAGTACCGCGAGGACAAAGGTGCCATCTGCCATGGCAGCCTGGCGAGGGAGCGCATAGGGTCGGGACTTGTTGACCGAGCACGGTCCCATACACGTTACATCTAACAGGCAGGCACGTACAGATCTGGAGTTCTCGTGACACATACGTACATGCGCCACATACGTTACGTACGACGCCTAACACGCGCCACCTGCTGGCATGCGCGGCCGGCGCGCGGGTGGCCACTATGCTCGTGCCTGCTATCTGAATTACGCGCGTGCCTGCCTACGCTGCGCGAGATTCCACGGCCCACGGTTGATGCGCCCACGGGGACAACGTACGCGCGGTGCGTCGTCTCGGCCCGGTCGTGCTTCACGCACTGCCGGATGGAGTGGGACGCCGTACGTCGTCTCATCTTCTGGGATGCTCGACGCATCGGCGAGTTCACGTCGTTCCGAACTACCGATGCGAGATGGCATGCTCCTACACAAGGAACACATGGCATGTCGACTCAGGGTTGGCCGTTTCTGTGCACAGCCGAATCAAACAGCATCCGAAGATTTTACTTGGGTCAGCTCCGGCTGTCGTGGTCAATGTGCCCAATATTTCATCCGGTCCTCAGCTCTGTAGGTATGCAGGCCTTCAGTGACCTCATCCCTTCGGAATCGTTAGCGTGAACAATATTCAAGATGTCGCATGCAGGAGTATGTGCCCCACTGACACTGGTAAGCAGCGACAACGTCGACATTCAACATACCATCCCTTCCCTATTCCGAACGACCTGCACGCTGCATTTTCACTGCATCGGTGATATTCAAACCGAAAGCGAGCACCAAAAAACCACTAGTTGGACACCCACACCTGCAGCTTACACTGAAGACTGAACTCCACAGGACCACAGATCGATATGTTGGCCGAGGGAAGGCAAGTCTACTCGCCGCCGCCGTCCAAGCTTCCCCGTCTCTCCGGCAACGACCCGAACGACGGTAGGAGTTGTGCCATGCGCTCTTCAGTCTTCATATGCTTCATACGTCGCTGTTTCGAGCAAGTCATTAGCTTTTGGGGTGACGTCTGGGCATGCATGCAGGGGTGGTGACGATGGCAGCGCCGTCGCCGCTGGTTCTTGGACTGGGTCTCGGTCTGGGCGGCAGCGGCAGCGACAGTAGTGGGAGCGACGCGGAAGCATCTGCGGCCACCATGCTGGAGGCGCGGCGGTCGGCGCTGACGTTCATGCAGCGGAAGGAGCTGGAGCACCAGGTGCTCATCTACCGCTACTTCGCCGCCGGCGCGCCTGTGCCGGTTCACCTCGTGCTGCCCATATGGAAGAGCGTCGCTGCCTCCTCGTTCGGCTCGCAAAGCTTTCCCTCCCGTACGTACGCAGCTACTAGTAGCACGGCGCCGTTATATTCTTTCACCCGGTTCTTCACTTGCTCATGTCGTTTGCCCACGCGTGTTGTGTTCGTTAGTTTTGCTGCCAATGTTGACCATTCTTTGTGCTTGAGCAGTGACGAGCCTGGGGAGCCTGTGCTTCGACTACAGGAGCAGCATGGAGCCGGAGCCGGGGCTGTGCCGGCGGACGGACGGCAAGAAGTGGCGGTGCTCGCGCGACGTGGTGCCGGGGCACAAGTACTGCGAGCGGCATGTCCACCGTGGCCGCGGCCGTTCAAGAAAGCCTATGGAAGCCTCTGCAGCGGTCGCTCCCACATCCCTCCCGGTCCGGGCAGCATTCGCCACCAGCGCGCCGTCGCCGCCGCGCCTCGGCTTGTCCTCCGCCGGCGGCAGCGTCCTCCTTGCGCACACCACAGCGCGCGCAACTTGATCTCATTGTTTATTCCAACAGTTGTTTACGATCCTCCTTGCCCTTGTCTCCGAGGATTATGCTTTGCCCTGCAACTTTTTCTCGTAACCACGCCTCGGTTGTTCCCGATGCATCACGCATTGCTAGTATGACAGTTTGCGAGTACCGCTGCCTCCGTGCGACTGTGCGTGCCATGCGTGGCAGGCGAGGTGTTTTTGTTTGGTTGGGTGGTGGGGGCACGCCCCGGTGCGGTGGTGGTGGTGGTTTTTGTGGATGCCTGTCGAGCAGGTGGTGGTGGTGGTTTCTGTGGACGCCTGTCGAGCCTTTGGAGCGTGGTAGGAAGTACGGCACGCACTGTTTGGTATCAGATGCCGGGGCAGAGGGACGCGTTCGGTGCAGTGTGCTGCAGGCGTGCAGCGCGGAGTGGCTGCATGGCCCAGGTCAAGAGACCGGAGCCGTATCCAGCAGCTAGCTGTTGCTGCCGCGCTGACGCTGTATGGGCTGCAGTGGAGTGCCGTGTCGTTGCTGTGTAACGCACCGAACGGCCTGCAATCGTCGTGAGAGCCTACGGATGGCAATGGCCAGGTCGGACATGGATAGTGACCCGGTGTCCGACTTTGTCTGCCCAATATATGTCCGATAGGGTAAGCAGATATAATTTTATATCGTACCTATATTTGATATGCTCTGTAGATATTCCGTGTCTCTTAGATCCAGAGCACCTAGGAACACGGGCCGCTTAAAAAAATGTATTTTATGAGATGTATGAAAAAAGGACGGTATATTTTTATAGATGACCCACCTATTGTTATATAATTATAATTATAATATATATTTATTTATTTTATAGAATATAATTATAATAATATATTTTTTGGCGGCCGATGCCGTACACCGAGTAAAAAATGGTCTCTCGCAGGTAGGAGTGAAAAAGTTTTAAAGTCCCATATATCAAACCCTAGTTTTGCATAGCCTCGGTCGCTACCGTCTTCGGGTTTTAGTTGACATCGCTCTAGCACTCCTCTCTGTCGCATGCACGCTTCTCGCCGTCATTGTCCGTCGCCTCCTCTTTGACCATTCACCGCCACGCCTGGCCTCTTCTCCCCCAACGCCCTTAGCCTCCTCTTCCTCGATGTCAGCCCTCGCTCTTTAACCTTATGAGCATCTCCTCGTCTTCATCATCATCATTATCGTCGAGAAGCCTGAGTACTTTGCCAGGTACTTCATCGTCAAGCACTCGTGGATGGACAGGTATAGGCGGATTCTCTACATTGCCTCCTCTAGTCTCATTACCCTCAACCCGCCCACCCTCGCTGTCATCAACTCCTAAGATGTTACCTTCGGCTTGGACTACGCCACACCCAAGGGCAACGCTGCCGAGTTTACGCTTAGTGTCTGCATCGATGCCCATAATAAGTTCAAGGCCTGCACTTCTCCTTGCTCCTTTGTGTAGGGGTCCTCACCGACCTTGACCACCTACGCCAGTGTACTAGGTCATCAGGTTCCCTAACCTCTACCTCCGCCACCACACTCATGAGTGGGCTCCTTTCATAAGCTCCTCTTCTCTCCTCCATCGTGTTATCCCAATTTTATTCTTCGCACTCTCAGTCTCTTACAAATAATTATACATCTTTATTTGTGCTGAATAATTCATGCTTCTTAGAGCCCAATCTTCTCTAGTTTTCTGATCCACAGCGGTGCTAGTAGCTCATATTTTAATTAAAAGCTACCTCATGTTAATAAGGTGGAATTGCAAACAAAGCTGTTTCATAAAGTTGACAAGACTGAATGATTGTGCTATATCCTTGGTTTATTACAAATTTATGTCTACTATTATAAGCACCAAACTTAGTTAGCATGCTACCAATTGGACTACTTTTAAAAACAATACAATACATTATTACAATAATATTCTTTTTCCAGCTTGCTATAATCTATCTATTAGAAAAATTGTGTACACTGACTTGATGATGTATAGTGTACTTTCTCATTAACAATATTAGATGGATTTTGATGTGAAACTTAGGATTAATTTTGATGTGAATTTAGAATAAATTTGATATAAAATTTAGCATTAATTTTAGATGTGAATTTAAGTTGATAAATGTATTTTACATATAGTATAATAATTGATTTGATGTGTATGTAAAAATATTTTTTTATGTAGTGGCGTAGAAGAATAGCATGCATCCCCAAGATCGAGATCATCAAGTACCGTGTGGACGTGGACCCTCTCGAAGAAACTCGATAACCACAATCACAATCTCGCACGCTCAACGCATACGTACGCGCATAGCCGAAGAGAGGCAAAACGCGCGCAACGCTGCGGTCAGGCGCGGAATCGGACGCGAACAGGCAGGCGCGCGGGCGATCGGACGCAAGTCGGACTAAGTAGCAAGGATTTGGCGAAAACACCTTTAATTTTTATAACAGTAGAGATAGAAATAGAGATTTTTGTGCGTGAGAGTTTGAGAGAGAGCTAAAGAGGAGGACACCAAGTCTGTTGCATTGCTTTGGTCTGCACTGCCGTTTGAGATTTGGGAACGGTACGTCGGTACATGAATAGATATCTCTAACTTGATCTGTTAACGTTTATTAAGTAGTACTACTCGGTATAAGTTTAGCTACACCGCTTGCTTTGTGCGACTTAATCACGATCAAATACGACATATCAGAGACAGTGGATAGATGACGTTTGTAGTATAATCATTAAATACATATACATAAGGATGTATAAAAAAACGATGAGGAAAGAAGAATTTGCGACTGATTTCTTTAAAAAAAAGAAAAAAAATTCCTCCAAAAAATCTAATTGGAGAGTACTGTACGCCCAGAAACTAGTTTATACAGAGGCATTGTTTCTCTGACCTCGATTTCTGATCCAACGGTACTCCACGCGCAGTTGCCCTTGGATGACTCAGGCGAATCCGACTCCTCACATAACGCACGCCTCGGCTCGGCACGAAACGGCGGAACTCCGCAGCCGCCTTGCTCCTCCTCCTCATCGCAGATGGCGGCGGCCTCGCCGCAGAGCAGGCCTCCTCGTTCGCTCTTCGACCTCCCTTCGGACTTGTTCGATTCGTCTACCCTCCTCGGATCCCACCCTTCCTCGGCTCCCTCAGCAGTGGAACCGTCCGAGTCCTTCCGGCCGGCGGCGCCGCCGCCGCTGTCGCAACCGTCGGAGGCTCCGGTGTTGAGGTGGACGTGTAACACCTGCGCTTATGAATTCGAGTCGCTCCATGAACAGCGCGAGCACTTCAAGTCTGATCTCCATCGCCTCGACGTATCTATCCGCACACCCTCCTCCTTCACTTTGCGCCAGGATTAAAAACTGTTTTTTCTGTTAGTTCTGATCTGGGTAGTCTCCAGTCTTCACTCTTCAGTAGATGAAATTATCTATTATATTTTTTGCACATTGGATTTGATTGATTTTTTCCCCAACAATCGTTGAGTTTATTTGTTATTGGAGATGAACTACAGCATGACACAGGCCTGATAACAGGAAACATAAAATAAATTGCTATTGCACTGGATCCCCAAAACATAGATATTATCAGTAAAATCAGGTCCTAAGGATCAGGTTAGCATTGCTGCTCTGTGCTAGGGAGGGCTTCTCAGTTGTAAGGAAGCTTTAGTAACTCATGAATTCTAAGCTTGCCTAGATAAAAGAGGTGATGAATTGCACCCATGAATTCTAAGCTTGCTAAGAACACAAGTAAGAATGTTGAATTTAAGGTGGTCACAATTTTCTCTCAATTTCTATTCTTTTTCTTGTAACTAATATGCTCTATTGGTCTCAACAAACTTGACGTGGAAAACTTGGTCACATGTTGATGTTTCCTGCCAGAATATAGTTACTACTTCATAGGGGATAATATTCTCCCGTGGGCCTTCCTCTTTCATCCTTTGATTAAACTGTGTTTAAGCTTTACTATCCTAGAGAACTAAATGCTGAACTAACAGTATACTGAATCAGCCCATTTATCGTACCATAGAATTGCAAGCATCACTGACTAATAAATGAGCCCAATGAGCCTGGTCTATATGCAGTTGCGCGCGGCAACGCCGCGCGTCGTTTCTAGTGTTTAATCTTATGCTGCCCCCTTTTTTCTGACTCAGAGGTTCATAGTTCACCCGTGATCTTCTTTGCTAATATGCCAGCCTCGAACAGCAAGCAGGCAGCCTTCGTCTCTTGATGGCCTCTTCCTTTCACACATCATGCTTAGGAAAATCACAGCTTTTCTGCGGTTTTCATGACCTACACAACGACGGGCACACCCAAGGGATTCCTCGTCTCGTGACCTCGCCATTGGTTTCCTCCTTTCGAGCAAAAGCCATGGTTAACAATCCATCTCCTTCACATCGACCAACCACCTGGACAGCAATGGCTTCCGCCGCCCAATGCCTCCTCATGCATGCACGCCGCGACGGCACACGTGAAAGCTCTCGCCTACCGGAGCTTATATTGGCCTCTAGCATCTTAATTCTTGGGAGCTCAGGTACGTGTCTCAAGCAGCAGGATGGCAGCCGAGCTGTCGTCGTCCTCGACGGGCCAGGGCCACCACACGGTGGACATCCGCGCGGTGCAGCCCGAGGACGCGAGACAGTCGGCGATGAGCGGGCCGATCAACCTCCGGGGCGAGCGGAGGCCGCCGACGATGCAGCGGGCGTTCAGCCGGCAGGTCTCCCTCGGCAGCGGCGTGACGGTGCTGGGCATGGGGAAGAGCGGCGGCAGGGGGCAGCAGCGAGCTCTCCCGCGCAGCGGCAAGAGCTTCGGGGTGCTCAACCACTGCAGCGCCCTGGGCCAGGCCGCCGGCGGAGACAGCACGAGACAGGGGCGACTTCAGCATGTTCCGGACGAAGTCGACGCTGAGCAAGCAGAACTCGCTGCTGCCGTCGAGGATCAGGGAGCCCGACTTCGAGGTGCCGGCACACGTAGACGGTCTCTCCGTCGGCAGGCAGGGTGAGGACCCACTCAACAAGAGCGTCCCCGCCTGCCTGTACTTCGCCGCGCTCCGGGGTCCCGAGCTCGACGAAGTTCGCGTAAGTAGAAAATCTCGCATACATGAACACGCGAAGCTGATGATCCATGCAAGAATCATGAAAGAGAGGTGCTGTTCTTGTAGGATTACGAGGACATCCTGCTGCTGAAGGACGAGGTGTGGCCGTTCCTGCTGCGGTTTCCGATCGGCTGCTTCGGCGTCTGCCTGGGGCTCGGCAGCCAAGCCATCCTATGGGGCGCGCTGGCGGCGAGCCCGGCGATGAGGTTCCTCCACGTCACGCCGATGATCAACGTCGCGCTGTGGCTGCTCGCGCTCGCCGTGCTCATCGCCGTGTCCGTCACCTACGCGCTCAAGTGCGTCTTCTACTTCGAGGCCATCCGTCGCGAGTACTTCCACCCGGTCCGCGTCAACTTCTTCTTCGCGCCGTCGATCGCGGCCATGTTCCTCATCATCGGCCTTCCGCGCGCCGTCGCGCCAGAGCGGCTGCACCCGGCCGTATGGTGTGCGTTCGTCGCTTCGCTGTTCGCGCTCGAGCTCAAGATCTACGGGCAGTGGCTCTCCGGCGGCAAGCGGAGGCTGTGAAAGGTGGCCAACCAGTCGTCCCACCTCTCGGTGGTGGGCAACTTCGTCGGGGCCATCCTGGCGGCGAGGGTCGGGTGGGTGGAGGTCGGCAAGTTCCTCTGGGCCATCGGGGTCGCGCACTACATCGTCGTGTTCGTCTCGCTGTACCAGCGGCTGCCGACCAACGAGGCGCTGCCCAAGGAGCTGCACCCAGTGTACTCCATGTTCATCGCCACGCCGTCGGCGACGAGCCTCTCTTGGGCGGCCATCTACGGTAGCTTCGACGCCGTGGCGCGCACCTTCTTCTTCATGGAGCTCTTCCTGTACATGTCCCTCGTCGTGCGCATCAACTTCTTCCGCGGCTTCCGGTAAGCACCACACCTGCAAACCTCGCCACACTCGACGCCGACGATCGATCAATGATCATCAATCACTCCATTGCGAATGTCGCAGGTTCTCGATCGCGTGGTAGTCGTACACGTTCCCGATGACGACGGCGTCGCTCTCCACCGTCAAGTACGCCGAGGCCGAACCGTGCTTCACGAGTAGGGCGCTGGCGCTGGCGCTGAGCCTCTCCCTCATGTCGACGACGATGGTGTCGATGCTGCTCGTGTCAACGCTGTTGCATGCGTTCGTGTGGAGGTCGCTGTTCCCCAACGACCTGGCCATTGCCATCACCAAGGACCGGCAGAACGGCGCGGTCAAACCGCACGGCAAGGGGAGGAAGGCCGGCAAGAGAGTGTCCGACATCAAGCGATGGGTGAAGCAGGCGCCGCTCTCGCTCGTGTCATCTATCGCCAAGATCAACTCGGCGGACAAGGAGGAAGAGGAGAAAACAGAATGAACCACACTTCAGAAATCAGAACCAGTATTTGGTCGAGGATATAGCTATAAGGAATAACATTTACGAACAAGGATTGATGTACACGATCTCTTAGCTTATTAAGGTACATATAAGCCATATTGATTCCCAATTACGCATAAAACCAATCAAGCATGATAAAAAAGTGCTGAAATGTCTATAAGGCACATTGCAGATTATCACACTTACAGTAACTAGTCGTCAACGTGCATATCTTATGTATTAATACCTACTGATCAACAAAAAATCATCATCATCAAGAACCCGTGCCTCTTTCTGACCCACAATATTCCCGTCCAATAGATTCGACAATTCGGACGAACTCAACCCTCTTTTCAAGGGGGAGAGGTACATATGGTAATCTGAAAATGGGCCTTACCACTCCAAGCTGAGCCAGGGTAGTGTTGAGAGCAATCCGATTTGGCTGGCAAAACAAACATTTCATCAGAGGCAGTAGCTTATCATTTATTGTTGTATTCTCCCCTTCGTACATGAGCTTGCGCATCAGACCAGGAATAAGGTTGCTAGCTACAGAAATAACTCCAGTGGCGCCATATTTCCACCCTAGAATCATGACATTCACCATCATTACCCCTCGATATGGTTATACCTTTGTCAGTACAGCACTTAACCCTCATGTACAACACATTCTTTCACACCTGCCATGTTTGAAAAACTTGAAATTGCCACAATAACAGCAGGAGGAATATCCTGGCCAGTTCTGGATGGTACATTGTAAATGATGGTTGGGCCCGTTGGGAGGACAGACTCAAAATGAGAGATCAACCCTTCGATAGAGGTCTTCCCGTAGTAAGGATTGATGTGGAGAGCCGCATGCATACCTACAGCAAATCCCTGCTCTGTCGCGTGAACGCCTCTCTTGTTGAGTTACTTCCCGTGTTGCCAACCACTTTAATCTTATTGCCAAAGCAGTTAACAGGATGCCCAATAAGCATGACGTGCTCATCCCAGCTGATAAGGTGGCCCTCTCCTGTTGTTCCTCCAACTATTACACCTTCAGCACCACCATCTATCCGCATGTTTATCAGTGAATCATATTCTTCAAGATCAAATCTTCCATCTGGAAGATAAGGGGTTTTGACCGTTGTTATCACTCTGAGGCTAGTGATATCACCTGTTGATGTCCTGCAGCTCAGAAATAGGAAGATCAGAACTGATCAGCAGATAGGTATCAAAGCCATCAAAATCAAATACTCGAGTTTAAACAATAAGATCCAGATGATTGTTAAGTTATATATTTACCAAGCGCAAATTTGAGTTACCATTTACCTACAACAGGACTGTACATGTTAGTTTCATTTCACAAAGTTGACGATAACAAGAAATTCTTGTGCTTATTTATTGGGTAAATGATTATTCCTGAATAAGACCTGAAATTGATAATATACATCAAGCAGATCTTCAATACCCAGCTTATGCCGGTACATGCGATCAGAGAGACTGAGAGTACACACAAATATGGCTATAAGCCGTCGAGCCAACGTGGCCATCCGTGTGGCTGCCTATCAGTGCCACCTCGTTCTCCTCACTTGCGTGGCCACACACGCATGCACTCATGTGGCACCCTTTGATCGATCTTGGTCATTCGATCTACGTCAATCTTGGTCAATGAGATCTAAGCCATCTAGTTCTTATAAACCCATAGATCTTATATATGGACTAGGTCTATTATGAACCAGCATCCCATTCTCTCTAACATACGAGTCCCATGTGACTAAGTCTCCTCCCTCTTAAGGCTGATGTCATTAATATATTTTTTAGTTCTAAAAATAAAAATAATAAATATGATGCAAAAAAATCATTTAGGTCTTTTTAATAGGGTTTAATTGAATTAAAAGTTTATAAATTCATAACTACTTTATACGAACTCGGAATGTTGTTCAAGTCCCATAATTCATCTAAATTTAAGCTCTACCTATTTATAAACTTTATTTGTACTATTTATTAGGAGTTTCTGAGTTTTTTTTCTTATTTTACGTGCTAGTGTGTAGTTTCATAGCATTGCGAGTTCATCGGAAGAGTTTTAGAAGACTAATTAAAAACATTTTGATTGGAAGGAAAGTCATACAGATCCAAAAATCTCTTTAAGCATATTCAAGCTATATTTAAAAAACTTTATTTGTACTATTTATTAGGAGTTTCTTAGTCTTTTTTTCTCATTTTACGTGCTAGTGTGTAGTTTCAGAGCATTACGAGTTCATCGGAAGAGTTTCAGAAGACTAATTAAAGACATTTTAATTGAAAGGAAAGTCATATAGATCCAAAAATCTCTTTTAAGCATATTCAAGCTATATTTAAATTCTTGTTTTACTTTAAATATAGTTTTATTTGAATGTCATTGGGTGGTGTGAACCAATATCCCCAAGTTATGGCCAATTTGACTTGATTATCCTATGGGTTGTAATTTGACTAGTTGTGGCTTTATAATGATCCAGCTAGATATTAGTACAAGTGCTTAGACCTACTTAGAAACAGTAGTATAATTTTACGTGGGATAGCTAAAGATTCACCTAATGTTTCTTAATTAACAGTAGCTCGCAACAGTTGGTTGTGGTTAGTTAGTTAATAAATATTCTAACTAAAAAATAACTAATGATGGGTTGTGAATACATGATTGTGATGGTTGTGCTCATGACGATTAAGTACCAGTTCATGAGTTACTGTTGTGAAGCATTTGTCGTACTAACACAAACCAAAGTGAGTAATAGCTAGGCTCTTTGTATAGCGTGATCCATAGTAAGGCACCAGACTGAGAAGTAATAGAGATAAGCTCACGGGGGACACTAGCGAGTCTATTATGGGAGAAGGAGAGACAACGATCTGAGTATGGTGTATTGCTTTGGGTTATGTCATGTGAGGGTCTTATCACAATTACTCATATGGTGACATGTCTGGCTTAGCATGCTAACAAGATGAGAAATTGTGTCTTATAGGTAAATTTGTGTACTACTAATCAAAGTAAAACTATTCGAATAGTCATGTTCATGGTTATGGGTGAGCCTAATAATATTTTTTATGATTAGTCTCACACCGCTCAATAATGATAATAATCTAGTAATTGATGGCAAATAGTTAACTCCTATATAGAATAGTTAGTTCCTATTTGGAGATGTTGGATATGTACAACCAGATTTAGTTGTTTAAAGACGAATTGGGCCCGTGCAACCATGTACGGTGTTGGTTTAATATTGATTAATTAATTAATTATTTTTACTACTAGTAAATGTTTATTAAATACTACTTTTACAAATGAGTCCTTAAGCTTTCCATTCTTATATCCTGTGCATCTATATATTTGCTATATGGCTTAGTGAATATTCCATATATTCACATTGCAATAATTATCAACTTTAGTTGAAGACGGATTTTTGTAGAAGACCCTTACCCAAATTGAGCTGCTTGTGGGTGTAGAGTTAAAGCCTTGCTAGTTTTTCTTTCCATTGTAGTTTTCTTCATGGTGAGGATTAAATGCCTCTTTTGTAAGTTTTTACCAGTTTAGTTATGGTGTTATAGTATATTCAAATGGTCAATTTGTGTAGCTCGACTAATTCCTACATGAGGATTTAATACATAAATTTATTACTACTAGTGAATTCTTGTGTGTGACAAAAAATGATTTTCATAGGTTGGTAGGTGGCTAGCTCTAACTAATGTCCTTCAAAAATCAAGGTCAATAAGTGAAGAACATGTATCAAAACACAAAGAACATGGGTCAAAAACACACATCAAAGCCAAGCTACATGAGCCTTCGATGCCATCCCTAATCGAGCCATGGGTGTAGTTCATGCAATATGAGCTATTGTTGTTGTCGCCAAGCTGCCATCGTTGCCATGGTGGTAGAGGAAGAACAGGGTGAGTAGATCTACTATTCTTGAGGCTACCACTGATAGATCCATCGCTCCATAGAGCCATTGGAGGCCACAAAGTTGCTATCATTATCGTGGTGGTGGAGAAAGAAGGAGAAGAAGGGAAGGCAAGTGGGTCTGAAGCCCCCAAGGGGGTTGCTGGTGGATTCATCGCTGGTGGATTCATCGCTCTCGAGCCCACATGAAGTTGCAGACATTGGTGTTACCTGTCAAGCCTTTCCGGTGGTGGATCTGCCTCTCCTGAGTTTGCAGGAGGTCATTGATGTCACCACCGCTTACCAAGCCATACCAACGGTGGATTTGCCACTCCTGAGCTCCCACGAACATTATCATCGCCTGCCGAGCCCAACTGTCACTATGGCTATAGGTGTGGTCAATGACGACATTAGCTGTATGGTGGTGGCTATTGGGCACAACACTAGCTAGGCAATGGTGGATGTCAGTGGTGACCGATTAGGAGGGAGAGGCAAGAGGCGAGGGGAAGAAAGATAGGTGAGGTGAGGGATATGGGGATGGGATTGGGACTTAGCTGCGTGCCCCTTCCTTAGCCGGCCCATCGCCTTATATACCCCCTCTTGATTTTCACATGTGTTTTTGATAAGAGGGCAGCCTATAAAAATAGAGCTATTTTTGCAAGTGGTCCTCTTAGTATTGCTACCTCTAAAAATAAATTTTTATAGGCTGTTTTAGGTCTAACAGACGTTTTTCATTAATACAAGTAGGATTGTTTATAGCCCGTTTGTAAAAATGAAATGATACCTAGGTGTTGGGGAGAGTTGTTTTTCTATAATGAAAGTAGTAGTTAAGCTTCTATCTTTAATGCACATAGAAGCTACTGCTTTGAAAAAGAGATTGAATCACACCCTACTAATCGCACTTATTAGTGTTGATATCAACTAAACAATCTCGATAACATCTAAAATCAGTAAATTAAGCCATAGTTAACATGGCGTTCATCTTAATTTAAAAAAGAACATAAGTTATTAGACCTCTCAATTGGAGTTTATAATATATGATAATTGTTTTCAAAGTACGGTTACAACACACTGATGAAGATCAAATTGTTTCTACCATTGTTTCTAAGTAACATCTATCTCATCAAATCTTAGGGTCCATATTATCTGCATCAACTGAACTGTTTGAATTATCTCCACATGCACCCACTCTAGCAGATCTCCCTCTTTCCTTATGCACCCCAAACCTCGTCGCGTCCCTACCCCCAAACCCTTTTAGTATCATTGCAGATCCACTTTGTCATAGCACCTTCACGCCGTCATTGATCCACATAGTGTCGCTGGTCGATATCATTGTCGCACGGTCACTTCGTTGAGCCTTCGTCAAACAATCCTTGTTCACTTGTGATGATGGCTATCCACAATCCACTCTAGTTGCTGTCATCTCGAGCGTCGGTGTCGGCACTCATGCTCCCTGCCCCTAGCGCGTCGTTCGCCAAAGACATCCTTTGTCACCTAGTCCCACTCGCCTCTATCGCCACGTCTCACCCGTCTCAGTCACGATCACCTGGCCCACTCCTAGCACCAACGCTTGGAGAGGGCACTCCCATTGGTTTCATCGATAGCTGCTCTTCATCCTCAACTCTCTAGCCATTTTCTTTGCTATCTCACCTAGGATTTTGGGGTTTGGATTAATTGTTTTCTCTTACAGTGGTTTGGGGTGAAAGAACCTTCAGTCACACAAAGGGGGTGAATGTGCATAATTAAAAATCTATAAGAAACTCACTGTGAAAATTAAAACTCCTTCTAGAGTATCTAGTTCTAATCACCAGACTCTAGTTGAGGTTCATTATTAAGCAGGGAAGCTTAATCGGACACTCCAGTCCTACGGTCTGGATATTCCTGTCCCATCTATTGCTTCAAAAAGTATATGTGGAGGGAGCAATCCCAAGAGAAAAGGGGTAGAGTAGGTAATCTAAAGATGATAAATAAATGCAAGAAGCACTACAAAATGAGATGCAAGATTTTTCATCAAGTTTGGATCAAAAGATTTTACGTCTCCGTTGAGAGACTTTAAGGAGCTGGATCGCACTCGATCTCTAGTCTCACTAAGCTAAATCCTAAGAGGAGGTCTAGTCTCCAAGCTCTCACCAAGACTAGTACAAAGTACAAGACAACCATCAAGATCTATACTAGGACATGATGCTACGACCTCTGATGAAACTTGCTCTACCAAAACCAATCCCTAAGAACGAGCTCGATATCCAATATAGTTAGCTCTTTCCTTGCAAATATGAAGAATACATTTACAAACTTTCCTTAACTATTCACAAACTTAAATTCTCATAGGCGACGCCTAGCTTTCTAGGAGGAGAAACTCTATGAGTAACAAGTGCAAATTCTCACCGGGTGTTGATCCACAGGTGCTCAATCAAATCTCTAAATCTCTCACTCACTAACTCCAAAAGATTACTCACAAAGAGGTAGATTTGGTGTAAAAGCTAAGAAAGAAAAGTGTGAAACCCTAGCAAGGCTATGGAAATTAGAGATGAAATGAATGAATAGCCTTCCCCTCAAACAGGGGGTTGATGGAGTTAAAAACAAAGTCCCCACGAAAATAGTTGTTATTCACATATTCAAACTCAGAAGTATCCACCCTAGGGGCTGAAGACTTTAGATATACTTGAATTCGAAGCAGCAAAGCCAGTCCAGAGTATCTGGTCTAAACCTCCATGGACTCTAGGCAACCTTCATTGTCAAACAGAGAAAATTCTCCGGAGACTCCGCCATGTAAGGTCGGAGACTTTGGTCCATTTTCACTCTTAAATAGAGAAACTTGCCCAAAAATACCTAGTAACTTAGAAATATCCGAAAGCCTCTCGAGAGAAAAACTAAAACCCAGAGTTGCATGTGATGCAAGTGTTCATCTAAGAAAAACAAAGGAACCTAATTGAGCATTTATTTAATAACTCGGGCTAATATTTATACCCTCTTGATAGTACAACAATTCTAGGACCTAAGAAAAATAAAATACATTTCAAGCACAAAATCGAGTCACTTCGATATCTTTTTTTTCATGGTAGGGGTTTTTTTTTATTAATTTAATTTTTTCATGACTAACTTATGTATTTTTCTTCACCTAACACATTAGTACCCTTATTTTCTTTATCATCTATCATCCAAAAACAATAGAAGGTCTAGATACACTTTCAGTGGTTTAAGTGTGGTGTTGGAAAGGAAAAAAAAGCTAAAGCATGGTATACCATGCGCGACGCGTGGAATGGAATGCCCTTATGCACATTACGCATATGCCTCTACGAGTCGTGCGGTAGGCTATGTCCCTTCTCCTATTGTTCCTTGCATGCATGAGCACTCCTCGGGTCAATGCCCATCGTTGGCTAGGTTCATGCAGGTCAACAAGCTTCCATGGTCTTGGTCAGCATGTCAGCCCATGGTAGCCTTGTAGTATCAAGCAATGTATTTGGCGCTTGGTGGGTGGCTAACCAACTTTGATTCAAACGATGATTATGAGTTATTTTTTTAAAAAAAATCATGTACCTACTAGGACCACCTCTCCTAGTTATCTATGTTACCTAGCTAGTTGTCCAATTGGTCAATTGGGCCGATTAAAAGAGAAATTTGTATCTAGATGAAACTTCAATTATTGACATCAACAAAGTATCTTTTTTTTATAGAAATGCTACACAAGGGGATCCCATCCTCACCATCTCGTGTGGTATCTCTAACTCCTTATGTGTGAAGCATTCGAACGCGTACGTAGTTGAATCCAGCATGGGGAACATGGGGATGCAGGGACCTAGAAAAGCTTCAGCATCTAACCTTGTTGATGCAATGGAGTAGATCAACACTTGTAAGTGTAGTGTGCAGGGTGGAGATGTTATTGAGAGAGGATTGAGTATCAGACTGGCCAATTGAATGCCATGGAAAAGAAATAGAGGATAGTACTTTGGGTATCATGCCTAGTACCAATAGGGTACCCGATCCATTAACTATTGGTATCATATTTGATTCCCACCTCTTATCATACTGTTTTAGAATGGGATGCCATACAATTAGGGGTGGATGTCAAGGTAGATCAGCTTAGCTCAGTATAGCTAGGTAACGTAATGAGCTAGATGCCTAGCTTGGCTCAACTTGCTTGATAGCTCAAGCTAGCTCGTGAGCCAGTACTCTCTGAGTCTCAAACAGACAATTTATCACTATAGTCCAAAGAAATAGAAGCAAATCAGTTGCATAATCCATAGAAACAATTAAGCAAATTAGTTATATAATCCAAACAAGCAAATTAGTTCTATACAAATGCACACCAGCAACTTGCCAACACACAAAATGCACATCCAACAGCAGCCCTAGGCAACACACAAATTGCAACAAGAGTACATGATGGAAGGGGATAGGGATTCTCCTACCTCAAATTTGGATAGAATCCATAGGTGATTGATTGACCTTGGCCAAGCTGGCTCTTGCTCGGCACCCTCAGTGCCAAGGCCAATGGTGACAAGGACGGCAAGCTCCTAGTCCTCAAACATTTGCTGATGCTCCTCGATTCGGAACTTGGTGGTGGTGGAGGTGCTTGCTCATCCATGACCGACGACAGGCATGTAGAGTGAAGACAACAATAGGTGGGAGGCCAGCGGTGCCAAGGTAAGGCAGTTTAGTGACCGATGATTGCTTGGCTAGGGTCGGGCGAGAGGGTATGTTGGGGGCTTGGGGTAGTGCGCTGGTGGCTAGGGTCCAAAGACGTGAGGCACTGCGCCATCATCGCCAGGGCGAGGCGAGGGGAGGACCGAAGGCGAGGAGTAGCGAGAAACTTGGTGGTTGGCCAACTAGGGTAGTGGCGGCTGCTCTATGGATAAGTAGATGGATAAGGGATTTAGAGTGTGTGCATGCAACTGTACACCTGTAACACTGTAGGAAAGGGATGAGTTGGCTAGTTGGAGTTGTTTGTTAGGCCTAGTTGACTATGCTTTCTTGAGGTATTATTGGGCTGCTTAGCATGTTTGGCTCATGAGCCAGCTTATTATCTCTAACGAGCTAAAATATGAGCTTAGCTTGTTACAAAAATGTAGTGAGCCGAGCCGAACTAACCACGAGCCAAGCAAGCTAACGAGTGACGAACTTTTCATCCATCCCTATGTACCATAGCAAGACAGAAGGAAAAAACATGCATTCTATCTTAGTTGGTACTTGATACCGATCGATATCACTTGCTACTTGATAGGAATCGGTATGGTACCAACAAGTATCGATCTAATACCTATCAGATAATGACTTGGTTCCTCATAGTTAGCAGACTTTAGTACCTCGTAGATATCAAATCTCGTATCGACAAGTATGGGTCTGATACCTATTAGGTAATAAACTTGGTAGCTCGTGAATATTAGACCTACTAACTAAGAGGTATCAAATCAAGTATTTTCTCACGTGAATAGGTACTAACCCTATAACCCATCTAGTCTTCTGTGGCACATGACGCTTGCACGAGAGAAACATGGTGAAAAAACATGGGTCCGTGCATAGCCTGCACATCTCCATGTGCTCGAGCACTATACTAGTGCTTCATTTTTTAGTACTACATTGAAATTAGCGACTAACTATTAATACATTGGTTGTCATGAACTATAGGAGCAACAAGGAGGACCAATGTGCAGATGATCTCGTCGGTAAGAAAATGTGGGCCCACGCACAACCTGCTTAGGAAACGTGCTTGTCTCACAAGGATACTGTGTGAGTGGACATGGAACAGAACACCATCCTACAGTAGCTCTTATTAGGAATCATTTGCTGTAGGTGCTGGCTCTCCGTATATATTGTGATCTTGAAAATTAACCAAAACAACTATACTTCTTCATATAGGGTTGGAAGGCAAATTCGTTCCATTTGTTGGGATTATTATTTTATAGAAGGGAAATAATCCCAATCTGATCCATTTATGATTGACATGCTTCGATTTTAAAATATGATTTCCATTATAAATTAAAAATATGATTTTATAAATTTAATAAAATATGATTTTATAAATTTAAAATATGATTGACTAGGAGAGAAGGCACACACGATCAGGGTGATCACGGTCAACAAATCCGGTCGGTTGTTGACAGAACATGTGTTGTGGTAGGTGCCCATTGAGGAATGTATTTTTGACATCCATCTGGTGTACAAACCAGTTCCTCATTGCTGTGATGTGTAGGACATGAAGGCTAGTTTGACCACCGGTGAGAAGGTCTGATCGAAGTCAATGCTAGCATGCTGCGTGAATCCATGGACGACCCATCATGCCTTGCGACGAGCCAGTGTGCCGTTAGGATTGGTCTTGTTGCGGAAGATCCATTTCCCATTGATGACATGGGCGCCTGGATATCATGGCATGAGAGACCATGTGTTGTTGGCTCAAAGCAACTCTGCCTCCATGGCCATGCGCCAATCCGGATCACGGAGGGTGGCATCCACGTTGGCATAGTGTGGGCTCGAACGGATGATGCTGGCACATCCACGAGTCACCATAGGATGCTAAATAGGCGGTATTGGTAGCATGGGTGGTGTTGTTGGCAAGGTCGAAGCAGCAACGAGGGACATAACAGAGCTTAGGGTAGAGGTCGGTGGCGTAGTTGCAGGAGCACTCGATGTTGGGAAAGCCAGTGATGTCGAGTTATGCCTGCCCACCACTGGTGTAGGCGAGTGCCCTGGGTGGGCGATGGGTGTTGGTGTAGATGGATGATATGCATCTTGGACTGGCATAGGCAAAATATCGGGGTCGATGTAGGAAGGTTGATTAGGTGTTGTTGTAGGCGGAGATGCTGTTAGCTCCCTGTAAGGAAAAGTTTTCTTGTCAAAGTGCACATGACGAGATGTTAGAATATGGCCAGATTGTGGATCGTAGCAGCGATAGCCCTTGGAGTTCGCTGGATAACCGAGGAAGACGTAAGCCAGCAAGCATGATGCTAGCTTGTGTAGAGTCATTGAGGTGACATTGGGATAGCATAAGCACCCAAAAACAAGGATCGTTGTATAATCTAGGCTATAGTCAAAGAGAAGCTGATAGGGAAAGGGATTGTTCCGTATCTGGCATGGCCATCTATTGAGCAAAAAGGTGGCCATGGCTAGCGTGTTAGGCCAGAAGGTAGGAGGGAGGCCGACATGGATCAGAAGAGTGTGGACAGTGTTGTTTAGTGTGTGGAGAATGCTCTCAGTGCAGCCATTCCATTGAGATGTATATGGGCAGGTTATATGCAAGAGAATACTTTGGAAAATAAGAAAAGCACAAAAGGCAGAGTTATCAAACTCTTTCCTATTGCTAGTCTAAAAACAGAGGATGGATATCTGAATTTGAGTGGTGACATTCGCATGAAACGAAATCAAAGTGGGCAGCGCATCGGATTTGAAATGTAGGGGAAAAGTCCACACAAAATGAGTGAAACCATCCATCATGACTAGATAAAATTTAAATCTGAAGTTGCTGACAATTGGTGAGGTCCAAACATCACAGTGAAGTAAATGAAAGGAAAGGTATGCAATATTATTTGAATTTGAAAAAGGGAGCTTGATATGCTTTCCCTATCGACAAGCATGGCAAGAATGAGTTTCTGATTTTTGACAAGTGAAGTTGGCATTATTCAACACCTAAGCTAGAGCAGCCACATCGGGATGACCAAGCCATGCATGCCAAAGTACGGGGTAGAATTTGACGTGGAGGCTATGTTGCTCGGTGGCAGTGGCAGAGGTGCACAGTGGATAGAGATTGCCGGAGCTGTTATAGCGGAGAAGAATCATCTGAGTATGTAGGTCCTTGATTGAGAAGCCAAAATGGTCAAATTTCATAGAAACATTATTATCTTTGTTTAAAGCATGAACGAAAACCAGATTTTTGACAAGATGGGGTGAAAGAAGAACATTGTTGAGATGTGGGAGTAGAAGTAGGTAGGAGATGGTGGCCAATGCTATGAATAGGAAGGTTGGCACTATTACCGATAATAATATGAGAAGAAACAGAAAGAGAGAGAGGAAGGGAGTGATGATATCGAAGTTGGACGCCATGTGAGAGGTGGCGTCGGTGTCAAGGTACTAGTCATTGTTCAGCATTGGCATCTGCTGGAAGGCAACGAGAAGACCAGGTGGTATGGTCGAAGGAGAAATAGGCAAATTAGAGAAGGAGCTTGATGATGCGAATGCCATCAGAGCCTACTGCTATGGTACGTCAGGATGTCAGCGCATGCTAGCTGCCAATGAGGTAGGGACTAGGCCTATACGACACATGTCCAGGGATTGTATGTCGTGCCCCATGGTGGTGTGGGTGCATTGCCCATGTTGTTATCGGCTATAGGTGTGCTGGGCGAGGGAGCACGGTTCTGACCATCAGACTACTTGTGTTTCTTCTACTTGCCATTGCCGGTCTTGGTTAGAGAATAAGTAGGCAAGGATGAAGGTGTTGAAGAAGGTTGCTTGGTGCTCGTGCCCGATCTTGTAGAGGTGGATGATCCCGCTGCCAACAACGCCATGGTGGCCTTCATCTTGGTAGTGTGGGCCTGCCGGTTCTTATCCTGCAACAAGTAAGATCTGGTGTAAAGGAAGGTCAATGGCAGTTACTTGGAGGTGAGGACACCGATTGCGTTGTTGAATTTAGAGTCCAGTCCACGCAGAGTGTTGGTGACAAGGGCTACGTCAAAGATCGGATGGTGAACATTGTTTAGTGTGTCGGTGAGAGTCTTGAGGTGAGTGAAGTAGGTGTTGATCGACATCTTGCCTTGAAACAAGCTGTGAAACTCTTACAATGCATACACCGCATGCTGCATAGAGTTTGTCAAGGAACATGCCACAAATGGCATTTTAGAGGGAGAAGGATGTAGGTCAAGGATGGACAATGGTAGACATAATATCCTTGGACATCGATGTGTATAGCCAAGAGATGATGGCGTAGTCGATCTAGGTCCAATCAACATCAACAATATGGAGCCGGGTGTCGACGGTGTCTTCAATGTGGCAACAAGGCTAAACTTGAGCAGCACCATCACAAAGAAGGTGCTCCATGTCTTGTAGTTGGAGTTGTCCTAGTCGAGGATGATAGGAACATGGTTGCGGATGTTGACGAGCTAGACGATGGTGGCAGAGACCGAAGTTGAGGCAGGGGTTGCTGAGGGAGGAAGCTGATGATGCTAAGAGACTAGATGCCATAAGGGAGAAGAGTAGGATCGAGAGAAGATCGATACCATATAGAGAAGTATAGATGCAATATGTATTGTTTCTATTGCATTGTATAGCTATCTATACAAGTACAAGAGCAGCTCCTTGAGCAACAGACTGCAAAGACACTCCTATACTCTAGCTCAGCCACTGAGAGTGAAACTTGGGCTACAACCGTTACAGTATAAACGACTTAATCATCTGTTTCTACATTTATCATAGCCTAAAACTTTAATTTGTTTCCGTTCATAGCCAGTTTTTGCGTCTACAACTCTATGCAGTATGATACAAATTCAAGATACCAATCATAATATGCCAATTAAAAGAAAATACCATTGTCAGTTTGGTGCCCAGTCTGACACTTCATACAAACCAGAACAATATACAATGTTAAACTACTGCTTGGGTCCTCAAAACCTCTCCATAACCAAAGAAAAGTTCAGGTTTTTTTTGCATGTCCTAACTTCTTCAGAAAAAGGAAATATTTCACGGGTAGTATGAATACCCTAGAGCATTTTGAGTGCCTTTCTGATAAAAATTGATCACACTTCCACAGTCACCAGTGCGAAGCAACACTACTGATCTTCAGTCTTGAGGGCTGCTACTGATTCCAGCACATTTCTTACAAAGGTGATTGTTTTTTTTTGTTTTAATGCAAAATCACCTACATCGATTTCCAAAATTTATCGATCCTTCAGCCCTTTTTGCTTACCGAGCTTCAGCCTTGTTTGGTTGAAACTAAGGACGACTGTATAATGTATAATCTTAATTCTCCCCGTTTTGTATGTGTATGGACGAAAGGATCAATTTATTAATTTGGGTTTGATATTGTCTAAGTCAATGAGTAAAATATAGAATTATGAGTTTAAGCATTACTGTTGCTTGCTGTTCTCCAAACTGTGTCATTTTTTATACTTCTGGGTTGCTTGTTGCTTGTCTAAGTATTGTTTTTTGGGTTGCAAATGGACTGTAGAAATTCTGTGTCATTTTTTATAATTCTGTGGAAATGGAAACAACATTATAAATGGTGTGGGTTTGCTATTTGTTAATGATTCGAGAATGCCCACTTAATGAACTTCGAAAGCTTATAAAAATATGTGGAGGTTTAAGAACTTCATAATCAATATATCAAGCTAAATATATCTTGGTCTTGATAGTTTTTTGCGCTGGGTGTAGTGCCTTTCATCAAATATAGTAGTTGTTTTTTCTATTGTGTTTGAAGGTGAATGAAGAAAATGGAGATTATAATGTAAAACGAGAAGACTCATTAATAAATAATTATACAAACTTAAAAAATTGATATGATTTTTAAAGTTTTTAAAAAACACCAGTTTGGAAAAACATACTTATAAAAAATAATTAGAGAAGTTTTCATCCAACGTTATCAAAAGCAGCCTAATTTCCTAATGCACATTTGTGTATTCTTTTATTGGGAGGAACTCTGCAAAGCATTTCAATTGTGCCTCCAAGATTGCTTTATAGGTTATCATGAACATTTAAGTTGTGCCTGGCTTTATAGGTTATCATGAACATTTCCAGTGCTCAGTGTTCATTCTTGCTTCTTTGAGATCAATATTCATTTATGCAAATCAATGTATCTTTTTAAATTTTCATAAACCTTTGGTAGACATAGGCCTACTGGGATGCTAAGCGTGCTGCCATCTGAATTTTAATTTGGCGTATCACTTTTAAGTTACATGAATATAATCTCCTATCGTTTCGTTTATTTTTGTACTTATAAGATAAATTTAAAATTTTAATTTTAAAGTTAATTTTACATTTTTTATCATAGTTTATATTACAGCATTTAATTTTAAATTATTAAAAATATGTATGTAAAAAATTATATATATATTATTTTTAATTAATAATAATTCGTACGAATAACATAAGTATAAGCAAATCGATTAGAGGACTGAAAGCGCGATGAACACCAACATAGCACGCTGCATTAATGCTTCACCAGTATTTAAGGCAGCCAGCCGAAATTACGTGAAGAGGTATGAGTATCGAAACGTGCGACATATCCAATGCTTGGAGTAACGATGAGTAGCAAAACGTACCGATCATTTTTTTTTCTGTTTATTAGGGGCTCCAACGGCAAAGATTGTGCCGATTGATTTAGTGGACTCAATGACAAATGAGTCCCCACCGGTGCTGGGCACCACGTAAGGCATGGACGCTTCCAGAAGTAACCAACCGATGGAAAATCTCCCCGCCGCACGACGCAAACGAATCGCACAACGCAATCTGCAGAGGCGCCCTTGCCTTCTCCTTCCCCCATCCTCTCCAACTCGATTCCCGCTGTCCCCCGGCGTCGCGCTGCAGGGCCCCCTTTGCCTAGGTTAGAGCAGCTGAGGTCTGAGGACCTCGCCTCCTCTCTCGCTCCCAGGCTCACAGCTGAGCCGCCCCTGCCGGCCGCCTGCGCCGTGCCGCCTTCCCCTACGGATACGGCCTGAGGCCTGCGTGTCTGCGCCGTGCTGCCGTCGCCCCCGCAGCTGCTGGCGTCTTGCTGCTACCGTGCCGCCGCCGCCGCCGCCGCTGGCGCCTTCCTCTACCGGCCTACCGCCATGCGCCGTCGTCGACTCGCTGGCTGGAGGTTGCCCTGCGGCCCTGCCCGCTGCTCCTGCACTACGCGGTTGCGCCCTAGCCCCCTGCCGGCCTGCCCCTGCCGTCCATTGCAACACCGCCCCAGCCTGAGCCCGAGTGCCGCCTGACACAAGGCAATCAAAGGTATGAATTTGGCCTTGGATTGAATACTTGTGAGTCTTAATCGGTATGGAACTATGGGATATATCTTTAATTTGTGGTGCAAATTGTAGTGAATCGGTAATGTTAATCCTAAATGAGTAAATTATGGTGCACATTAGAGAAAGTTGTGTTATAATATTTTATGTAAGATTTTTCATATTTGAACTATTTATATTGTATTTTTTTTTGCAATTTTCCAAACTGTAAGTGTTGATTTTAGTCGCTTTGTGATGTCATGAGATATTGTTCGTGCCGGATCTCGCGCGCGAACACGCCGATGCCTATGAGGTCTGTTTAGCTCCAGTGCAGGCCGGTCGGCTTCACTCTATGGCTTGAGGTACGCGCGCCAGGGCCCGTGAGGTTCGCTCGGCTTAGGCGCGATGGTGCGGGTGCGGGCATGCCAGTCAATTTGACCCTGCAATTGACAAGAAAGTGAGGTGAACGAGTCAGTCGGATGATGGGCCGATATGAACGCTCGCTATCGGCTGGTCACCAATAGGATCGAGGTGGTCATCGGCCGCGTCCGAATGACTCCTGCTATCGGCTGGTCACCGATATGTATCGAGATGCTATTCCATCGGCTAGCGAGCCGATGAAGGCATAGATAGATGTCGACGAAGTATATGATGGCTCCGAGTGTAATGGAAGCGAGATCCTGATTCATTGGCCGTAGAGCCGATGAAGACACTGAAGGGTATTAAAAGCAAAACGCGCAGTATCCCTCCTGGTAGTCGACGGAAGCTGTAGCAGTCGTTCATTGGCTGGAAAGCCGATGAAGGCATATGTGAAGTGGCAAGGAATTTTATAAAAGACACACCGGCTGTAAAACCGATGCCGCTCCGGATATGCCAAGGGTGAAGCGAACCCATCGGCTAGCTGAGTCGATGAGAGGACGTCTTTCTGAAGATAGGCACGCATTGGCTGGAAGGCCAATACGCTTGGTATAGCGCTTGAGGGGAGTCTTTGAAGACCGGTGCGTATCGGCCAAGGAGCCGATACGCTGGGCGTGTTGCTCAATGTATAGATAACTCATCAGCTAATACTCCGATGAAATGCCGTACAGAGACCTATAGGCCTAAAGCTCAATCTACCGTCGGTCACCTCGCAGGTCGAACCTAACCAATGCAGCACGAGACCGACGACGGCGGAGAGAGCTTAATAGGCCGATAGACTCTGCATGGACGTGATGTGATACATCTGATCGAACTAAGAGGTCGAACCTAACCGATGTAGCCTTAGATAGCGAGACATATCGAGATAGTGGCGGGACTTACCCCTTCACCGAAGATCAAACTTAACCGATGCAGCCCCGCATCAAGAGCCAGAACCCACTAGTAAAACCTAGATAAAATAGGGTGGCGATGCGCTGATGTTGTATTGATCGAAAGATATATTGATAATGATACAGGTTTCTAGGAGTCTATATTTATATCCTAGCATTACAGAGTCCGATGCAGTTACAACAACCATTGGGTATTATCTTCTAAAAATATAAAAAGAAAATATCTCTAGGGAAGTTAACTAAACTAACTAAACCTTCCTATATAAGATACGATTTACAGAGATAAAATACCCTGCCGTGGGTACCGCGGTTTCTTCTCAAACTCGGTCTTACTGGATAATCTTCTATTCTTGGACCGAATCCCTCCTTACTTCATCTGATCGGCTTCCTCCCTGTAGCAACCGGATTCTTCTTTTACTTCAGCCGATCTTTTTTTCAACCTTTTCCTAGACTTTTCAAATTTTGGCGTTAACAGATATATAATTGCTATATTGTGTCATTCTTTGAGAAAATTTTGCATATGTATATGGGGCTGATGGTGTTATAAAATTTTATAACATGAAGTAGGAACACCCAACAAAAAAATTCCTGGAGCTGCCACTGCAGCGCTACTTTCCATGGAGACCGAGGGCTGGCCCACCCTCCAGCCTCTGCTGTTCCTCGCCTGGCTCACCGCCTCACTCCCCATTGTCATCGCCGCACTGGCAATCCCCACAGCTGCCAGTGGCCACCTTCTTCGCCGGCTGCTCTCAGCCTTCTCCTCCTGTGGCTAGACCGTGAGGGCATCCTCTGCCTCGTCCTCTACTTCTAAGGCGGTAAGATCGGTTGCAAGGTGCCATGACACCTCATTCCTGCATTGTCTTTCCTGTTCTCAATTACTAACTCCTGTGGAGTATGATTGCCTTTTTCTGTTTTCAATTACTAACTCCTGTGGAGTATGATTGCCTTTGGAAATGTAGCTTTTACTGCGATAAATCAGGCGAAAATTTTCTGAAGGAAATACAGATTTGGATTGGTTTGAAAAAGATACAGCCTTGGAGGTTTAAGGGGTCCCAAGTTACTTTTTGTAGCGCTTAGTTGATGCAAATATGGAGTACTGTCGATTCATGTTGAGAAGATCATGCATTTTTGAAGATGTGAGTTCTTAAATGTTGGGAACCACTCCTGAGTCCTGGACTTATATAAAATGTCTTATAGGTTTATTGACTTATTGGTCTGTCTATAGCCAAATCCAATTCAGAACAACTTGATTTTTGTTGTCAACTTGGAGATTTAGTTATGCTAACTTGGTTATAATTAAAATACATACCATGACAGTTTTGTGAGTAAAATCAACATTATATAGTAGGATTGCGCTGATCCCTCATCAGTTTTCATGAGCTCTTTTTCATCCAGTTGATGATCACCTACATATGCAGACACTCATCATATTTTTAGTTCTTCTCACATATTCAACTTCTGTATAATTCTGATAATCTCAAATTAATTTTTTTTCAAATCTGCAGAAGTTCACTGTTCCACAAAAATACTTAATGCATTTTTGTGTGGTTGGAGTGGTGGCGACAACAACCTTGCTTTTGTCAATATGGTTCCATGCTTATATGAAAATGACACCATTAGTGCCTGAGTCATCAAGTTACTCCATGATTGCTAGCCATCTTGTAGGCTCAAATTCATTCTCTTTTGGTCATGTTCGTTCGTGCACCATGGGACACAAGTATCGTGTCTGGCAAACAGTATTTGTACTTCTATTGATGTAAATTCAGGTGCTGAGACGGCTATATAAAACTGAACATGTGTTTCACTACAGCCCTTTGGCTCGGATGCACATTGTAGGATATTTGATGGGTCTATTGTAAGCTCCATCTTGCTTTACATCCTTTTTGTTCTAGATTTCCATGGCATGTTTGTTGTGAAAAATAGCCCAATTTGACTAGATACCTTGCCCTTTTACTAATTCTGTTATTATGTTACATGGTTTGGGTAAAAGGTCTCTGAAAAATTCTTCTCTGCAGTTCTACAGCTCATTCATGTAGGCTGTCCACAAAATATGCACACATCACATGAGTTAATTTACTGAATGATCTATCCTTGACCTGAAATGATCAAAAGTGATACCACTTTGTTAGAGAATAGCCCAAGTGATACCGATCATTTCATCTTTAAATTCTTGACTGTGGGCCAAAATTTACTTGCCTTTCTTCTGCCACAGTGCTTATTATTAGGAAGAGGATATGCATTCATGCCTCCCATGAAAATTTTTCATAAGATTTCTTTGAACAAAGATTATTTTGTTTCTCTTTGTTTTTATTTATAACATTTTCAGATTGACTTGTAGTTTGATTTTTCTTCATGCCAGCTACTATGTGGCTGCACCACTATCTCTGGCTAGCTCTTGTATTCCTGAAGTAGCAGAGTATCTTCAAGGTCAAGTAGCTGAGTTCATAGTAAGGGGTCGTGTGAGAATGCCAGATCTAGTAATTGATTCATCATCTCTACTACTGCCCCTTCTAAAGATGGGGTGGAGCCAGTGGATAGGTGCTGTTATATTCATTTGGGGTTCCCTCCATCAGATTCGTTGCCATGCAATTCTTGTAAGTATCTGCTTCTCTCTAATGTCACTATACCCTAATTATACTAGCAAGTTTCTTTTACATATATGTGCAGCCTCAGAAATCTTCCTAAAAAAAGAAAAGAAAGAAAAGGAAAGGAAAGGAAAGAAAGAAAACCCACCAATGTGTTGTAAGTTGGAACTGTAAAATTGCAGTTATGACTTCTTAACGTAAAGCTGAAGGTATGGCTTGCTGGAATAGAGGGTGGAGTCCAACATGCTTTAGGAACCCCATATATATAAATTGTTGGTCAAACAACATCAGGAATCTTTCATGAAATGCCAATCAAGTTTAGTGGGTTATGCATTATGCATTTTTTGTTTCTTTATGCGAGGGAAACTGTGCTATTATGCATTGTTTCCTTGGAAACTTGTATGCTGAGGTCTATATTTGGAATTTCATGGTTTAGTTTTGTTGCTTTTACAGGGATATTTGCGTGAACACAAAGATTCTGATGAATATGTAAATTCCCTGCGGTGACTGGTTTAATCGTGTCTCTTGCCCTCATTACCTTGCTGAACTAGTGAGTGTTTTTCCTTTGTTCCCTCATTTTTCAGTGTGGTTATACTGTTCTGAAAAATATGGCAGGTCTTGTTGGTCTCGTTGGTCTTGTCACATACTTACATTGCTAAATTAACGATGTCAAGTTAGAGTATGCTTGTCAATATTGTCTTGGAGTTGTCGATAAAAATCATCTTGGGGGTGTTTGGATGGGTTCCCATTGGTGGAAGCATTGCGACATACTTACACTGAAGTTGAATGCCATGGCAGATTTCTCATCAAATTTGTTATGTTCCCCATTTCATAAGCATAAGAGTAAATATTTCCTTTTAGCATTGCCCATATAGGGAAATGCAAACATTCTTTGCATGGCTTAAAGATGATAAAACAGGACAATATCTTCTGAACTTTCATATTATCTCACTTGTGTGAAGTAACTAAATGACTCTTTAACATAACAGCACATCTGTTTCCATATAACAAAATTGGTGCCGTTTGACTTGACAATTGACACAGATGGGGTATTGAGCTACAATCAGAGCTCCTGATGTTTTAAATTGGTATGGCATTAACGTTACAGTTACTTTGGCTTGTAGGTAATATATTTTTGGCATGTTGATTGCTAGTGGTGGAGAAGTCATTCCGGTGTGGTGCCTGTTCATATTTGTGGTACGCTGTACAGTGACTTTTTGAACAAAGATACTCAGAATCAAACCAATGTGCAATTATCTTTCATGTTTTTCTTCCAGCAGATTGAACTATCTTTTTCTTTTTCATTTTTGCAGATAACAAACCTGTCATTTGCAGCAGTAGAAACTCACAAGTGGTATCTTCAAAAGTTTGAAGACTATCCTCGCTCTCGCTATGCTACCATTCCATTTGTATGCTAGTGACTACTAAATGGCTCCATTACCTAAAGCATTCTCTGTACACAATTACAACATGTAACTTATCGTGATGTAAATGTGATTACTATCATGCTACCGTAGAGGTTGGAAGTGTTGTATTGTTTAGCTTAAGCAACCATATCCACGCGGAATGTACTTGTAACACTTCACTTGTATATTTATTAACATTTTTAAGGCTGCTTTTGGGAGAAAAGGTGTCGTGTTACAAGTAGCCTTAAAAATGTTACTTGTAGAAGGAAAAGGTGCCGTCATGTTTTGATAAAATCGGATGCTAGAGCTATACCTAATCTGGTGTGGAAAACATACAAGACTTTGGGATTCTATCAAAGCGAGATCATTTCTTTGAAATTTGAAGAATATCCACAGTAGTTACCACCTGAGAGTAGGACTGTCCAGTGCCTGACTGCCGATATACGTGGAATATTGCTCATCAACTAGTACGACTCGTGTTGTCCTAACTTTTACACATGGAATTTATTCTTCCAGAGTTCAGAGGCTAGTACACCAAGCTGAATGTATGGTTGACACACACGGTGGAATAAACTTGATGGATGAGCAAGGCAATTTAAGCTTTAGGACATACATGTATTGTGCTATGATTTTCCCAACCAATCACAGGTTCAATACAGTAATAAGTTCACCATCCTCTCCTCCAAAGCAGTACACCATCAGAGCAAATTAATGCAAGGATTAGCCTACTAAAAAAAGAAGCTGAGCTGATGAAAGCAAGCAAGAGGTACCAACCCACAGCACTCATGGAGCCATGGTCCCTCACTCTCCCTCACCAAGCCGGGATATGGGGTGAGGCGTTTGGTCAGAAAGCACATCCATTGATCCGCGATGAGGGGACATGGCTCCTTGTCTTTGCCCGGCTAACCCTCCCTCCTGGACATGCGTTCAATCAAAATGCTTACTTGGATCTTCTTTTAAGTCTTGTTTTCTACAGTTCTTACTAGTATAATCCTTGTTCTTTTTCGCGAAAAAAGAATAATCCCTGTTCTTTTGCCTGGTAGCCCCGGCTAAAACTGGGACTGAATTATGGCTGGCCATTAGCTCAGCCTACTCAGCGGCAGACACCATGAGAGCTGAACTTTCCCGAGTTCAGGTGGGAATGGAATCCATCCGTGGAACTCAAAACGAATTTACACTGGCCACCGTTTTTATCGGCGAGTTGCTAGCGCTTGTTCGTTTGCTCGCTGCACTGTTAGTTTATAGGAGTGTGGTGACGTTGCAGGAGTTGGTGCCTGAAATCCGTAAACTGAAACTAATGAGATAACTAAGAACTGATAGTGAAATGCCGATACAGTAGAGTAAACAACTAAAACCGACGAACAGAGGCATAATTGGAACCCGACGTTTCTGCAGGTTTGTTCGACCGAATTGAGCGGGATGTGCTCTCCGAGTCTCGATCACACGTCCATTTACTAGTCCTACCACTACCAGACTACCTTGGAAAGCTGAAAAAACAAACGAACGTGAGCGTGTGGACGAAGCTGTCCCCATATATACGCCGTTCAGTTCAGAAATGGAAATTTTTCAGCTTCGGTTTCCAACGTCACTGACTTGGATGCCATCCTGCGTGTAGCCTAAACAGCTCATCTTTAATCAAAGAAGAGATCAAATTTCTTACCAACTCGAAGGTTTCTTGATGAACCTATGAGAACGATGTGTGTGTGAGGTGTGAGCCAGTCCAAGCTCTGCCGTTTTGGACGGCTTTGCCACCGGCAGCGGACAGTAAGCGAAATGCGACCAAAACCTTCTTTCGGCCGCGGCCTGCTCTCTCCTGCTTCTCGTCGTCGTTTTCCCGCTCATTTTTGCATTTCGGCTGAGAGTTGGAGTCTACCACCCATGACAATATTAATGGACAAGCGAGGTCTCCGCTTGGAGTGTGCGAGACTCATCCAAGAGTGCCAATGGCGTGATTTCTCTTACTTTTGTTCTCGACCCAAACAAGCATGTACATCCACAACTTGACATTTAATTTTTTTTCCCTATATGCCTTCACGACTCAATCAATCTGCCATGGGCTACACTAGCTAACTCAGCAACCATCCCCTCACCTCCATTATTTCAGTCTTCATCGAGCTTGTTCTTTTAAGAAATTTAAGAATTAAGATGCGTTCTTGATGTTTTTTGGATGAACAGTGGCAACTTGGATCTAGCAAAACTAAGTGCGCTTATAGTATTGGGATATGTTCGGTGGAACAAGGATGGTGGAGGCTGATCAAGTGGTTCATGCATTAAGTTTTCATTTGAAAGTGTTAGAAGATAAAAAATAAAAAATATTTAATTTTCATAATAGTTATTGAATAGTATAACTGATAAAATTAACTACTATGAAATTAAAAATATACTTTAAAAGATGAAATAAGAAAAAAATTGTATAGAATATATTTTTTAAAATATATCCTTTAACACTTTAAAAAACGTACGCATAAAAGGCTTTAAAAAGCTGGGTGAAAAGCCGTGCAAGCGAGCGTTGCTCCCTTGCTGAATTGTTTGCAGAGAAGAGGGAGGAGCCGCCGAGCCGAGCAGCACAGTGATGAGGAGTAAAGCTGACACTACTTGGCTGGTGCTCCAGTGTCAGGATGAACACTGCCAGGTCGCGCCCATATGGCCGTTTGATGAATTATTGGAGCCCCCTTCTCTCCTGTCCAGCATCACAGTATCTCACACCACAGTACAACTTTACTCGTCTGAATTTATTTCTGCTGCTGCTCCATATGTATGTGGTGTGAGCTGCTACAGCTTTTAGTCTGAGCAATTTACTATTTTGACCTGGAAACCTGAAGTCACTCTGCATTTTCACCTTGAGTTGAGAGCTGGCTGCCTCGAGCGAAAAAATGAATAATTTCGGATTTGATATCCTATAGTCGTATCATGTATTTATGTGCGCGGAAAACTATACTCAAACTGTAGGCTCCTCGGTTAGTTGAGCGTAGAAAAAAAATGAAAAATATCCAACTCAACGTACACTTTCTTTTCACAAAGATTCGGGCAGAAAAGAGAGAACTTTGCAGTAAGACGCGTCACAAGTGCGGTTCAGAGTTACTACTAATAAAGATATAATCTCTTTTCACCGGCATCAACAGAAACAGGATGCGAACGTTCTTCTCTACTGCATCCTCCGTGCCATGCTTCACTGCAGTTGTACTGCCATCTCATGCATGTGCAATTGCTAATACTTAAATTTTTGGTGGTTGATAATTGATAATATCCATCAGAAGCTAACAAACCGTCCAACTTGGATGATTTGGTCGCGTACAGGTTACAACGGCAGTACATGCAGGAAGTGGATTGGAGTACTGATTTACATTTGCTGCTTGATGCAGTGGAGAAATGGGGTACCAAAAAGGTCAAATCTGGAGTACGGAGGAGATCGATTCGATTGACGCTGGCACGGAATGGGAGCAATGGAGCATCAACATTGTATATTGTACTAGTATAAATTAAAATTTATGATGCTTTCTACAGCATATAAGGTGTAGATGAAGAGGAAGAAGAAAGGGTGAGCTGTGGCTGGACTTTCTGCAGACTGTTAGGTCGTCATTATGGTCTATGATTACCCTATTCTGCTATTGAAATTAGGATGTGATGGTCGCTTAAATTCTCTAATTGAACCACGATTTGTACGATGTGCCAGGACAATGAAGATGTCCTAGCGGAAATCTGCAACTCCAGATCATTATATTTTGTTACGGATGGAGAAGTTGACGCGCGAGTGGTAGTTCAGTGCTGTATTCTACAGTACTAAGCAATAAATCTAGCTGCATCAGCTCAGATGTTTCTGTAGTAATATCTCAGTTGATCTTCTGTATTTACTCACGCTCTTATCATCACACCCTTCATTTTCCTCAATGTTCTGATGGATAAAACAGATAACATATAGTACTAAAACTTAGAGTAATTATTCCTGTAATTTTATACTACAAACCATTGCAAACTGGCTAGATGCCCATATGAGCTCCTTTTGCTTTTGGACGTTCTGTTCGGATGAGTTCCACTTGACCACTAATAACTTGAGATTACAGTTTGAAAAAAGGCTGCTAATTAGTGAGGTCCATCGTAAGCATTGTCTTCAGCCTGAACAATCACTGGTTCTGGAAAGCCCAGATACTGATTCACCAGTAGTAAATAAATTTGTTCTCCAGTATACTAGAGTAGTACACTGGTAACTAAGCTAACAGTGACATCATACATTCATACTCCCTAGTAACAATTAATCGTAAAACATTCATATGAAAGCGCCATTTCGCCATTAGGCAGGCAATCAATCAGACCTAACCCCAAGCATGCCTACGCCGAGGGCGCACCGCCGACGTGGCACAACTAGCCCAGTCAAACATCTCCTTCGTCCTGCCTAATGTATGAACTCGTATCGCAAAACCGATGAGGCGCCGGGACAAGCCGGACCCACAGCCCGCTGTACCACTGACACCGCGCGCCCCGCTTTTCGATCGGGCCCACACGTCGGCGTCGTGTAGGGGGAGGCCCACCTCGGGCCCACGGTGCCACTCCTCTCCAGGTAAAAAAGATTAAAAAAAAGGCGTTAACGGCCGTGACAGCCTGTCTTCTTCGCTCGTAAAAGCGCGCTTAACGTTAACTAATCGCCCTCATAAAGCGTGCTCCGCCAGCGTCTCGCTTTCTCCCTCCATAAGCTTTAACGCCATTTCTAGCGTGATGGGAGAGAATTCAGAGAAGGGAAGCGATTGGGAGGACCGAGGACAAAAATGTTTGGGAACCAAAAAATCCTTTGGTTAGCCTGTGTATGAAATGTGAATACGTAACCCTGTATTGTGTGTAGTGTATTATGGAAGGGAACACGGAGTACGTACTACGTAGAGGACTTCTAATAGGGAGTGTACGTATAGGGCTTTGTTACCGATTTGTGCACGCAAGGACTCTTATTTTTTGCGCGGAGTGTACATGTTTTGGACACTGTTACAGATCCGGCAACTAATTAAGTATACTACTGTATACAACAGCTGTTTACAGTATACACGCCTTGCAAATGTGTATCAATCGTCTAATTGTTTTTTTTAACAAATAAACGGGCCTTGCATAAAAAACGCGCTGGGAAGAGTAAACAAAACGCCTCGAAACCCACCCAAACCCGTCCAAAACCTCGCAACCAAACCCCTCTTCCTTTTCTCTCCCTCCCTCTCCTCTCCAAAGCTCCCTCTCGCTCCTCGTTCTCGCCATCCTCCATCGCCATGAGAGCCTAAATGCCAAAGCAGTCAAGCTGATAAGACCGAGAGAAAAAGGAGTTCCTTTCCGTGCGCCCCCCTCCCCCAGTTTCTGCTCCACGCCATGCCGCCGCCGCCGAGGCTGCTGCTCCTGCTCGTCATGTTGCCGGTCGTGGCGGCGCCGGGGGCGCCGGTGTTTGGGGCGAACGCGCCGGCGCCGTTGCCGCCCGTGGCGCAGACGGCGGAGGTGCAGGCGGAGATCGACGCGCTTCTCGCGTTCCGGCGCGGGCTGCGCGACCCCTACGCCGCCATGTCCGGGTGGGACGCGGCCTCGCCGTCCGCGCCCTGTTCCTGGCGCGGCGTGGCGTGCGCGGCAGGCACCGGCCGCGTCGTCGAGCTGGCGCTCCCGAGGCTCCGCCTGTCCGGCAGCATCTCCCCGGAGCTGTCGTCGCTCCCGTACCTCGAGAAGCTCAGCCTCCGCTCCAACTCGCTCTCTGGCACCATCCCGGCGTCGCTCTCCCGCATCTCCTCTCTCCGCGCCGTCTACCTCCAGTACAACTCCCTCTCCGGCCCCATTCCTCAGTCCTTCCTCGCCAACCTCACCAACCTCCAGACGTTCGACGTGTCCGGCAACCTCTTGTCCGGTCCTGTCCCTGTTTCCTTCCCTTCCAGCTTGAAGTACCTTGACCTCTCCTCCAATGCTTTCTCCGGCACCATCCCGGCGAACGTCAGCGCATCGGCGGCGAGCCTCCAGTTCTTGAACCTGTCATTCAACCGCCTCCGGGGCACAGTGCCAGCGTCGCTGGGGACCTTGCAGGACCTGCATTACCTCTGGCTGGACGGGAACCTTCTTGAGGGCACCATCCCATCGGCTCTGTCCAACTGCTCGGCGCTGCTCCACCTCAGCCTCCAGGGGAATGTGCTCCGTGGCATCTTGCCGCCCGCGGTCGCGGCGATTCCCTCGCTGCAGATTCTTACGGTGTCACGGAACCGGCTCACCGGCACCATCCCGGCCGCGGCGTTTGGCGGCGTGGGGAACTCGTCGCTGCGCATCGTGCAGGTCGGCGGCAATGAGTTCTCTCAGGTGGACGTGCCGGGAGCGCTCGGCAAGGATCTCCAGGTTGTGGACTTGAGGGCCAACAAACTGGCCGGTCCATTCCCGTCGTGGCTCGCCGGGGCTGCGGGGTTGACTGTGCTCGACCTTTCTGGCAATGCGTTCACCGGTGAAGTACCAACGGCGGTCGGGCAGCTCACTGCACTGCAGGAGCTGCGGCTTGGCGGCAATGCCTTCACAGGTACCGTGCCGGTGGAGATTGGCAGATGCGGCGCGCTCCAGGTGCTTGATCTCGAAGACAACCGCTTCTCCGGCGAGGTTCCTGCCGCTCTTGGCGGTATACGGCGGCTCAGAGAGGTCTATCTTGGCGGTAACTCATTCTCCGGCCAGATTCCAGCCAGTTTGGGAAGCCTCTCGTGGCTGGAAGCATTGTCCACACCGGGGAATCGCCTCACCGGTGATCTGCCCGGTGAGCTCTTCGTGCTGGGGAATCTGACATTCTTGGACCTCTCCGACAACAAGCTCGCCGGGGAGATCCCTCCGTCCATTGGCAATCTGTCCGCTCTGCAAAGAGTAAATTTGAGCGGCAATTTCTTCTCCGGCCGCGTTCCGTCGAACATTGGCAACCTGCTGAACCTCCGAGTTCTTGACCTCTCTGGTCAGAAGAACCTCTCAGGCAATCTCCCGGCAGAGCTCTTCGGTTTGCCACAGCTGCAGTATGTGTCGCTCGCGGGCAACTCTTTCTCCGGCGACGTTCCAGAGGGGTTCAGCAGCCTGTGGAGCCTGCGCCACCTCAACCTCTCGGTGAATTCATTCACTGGCTCAATGCCGGCTACCTATGGATACTTGCCATCACTCCAGGTGCTCTCGGCGTCCCACAACTGCATCTCCGGCGAGTTGCCTGTGGAGCTCGCCAACTGTTCCAACCTCACCGTACTTGATCTCAGGAGCAACCAGCTGACTGGCCCGATCCCGAGTGATTTTGCTCGCCTTGTCGAGTTGGAGGAGCTTGACCTGAGCCACAATCAGCTGTCCGGCAAGATACCACCAGAGATTTCCAACTGCTCATCACTTGCCACTCTCAAGCTTGATGACAATCGTCTTGGCGGCGAGATACCGGCCTCTCTCTCCAACCTCACGAAGCTGCAGACTCTTGACCTGTCATCTAACAATCTTACCGGCAGCATCCCTGCTTCATTGGCTCAAATTCCTGGCATGTTATCATTCAATGTCTCACACAATGAGCTCATCGGCGAGATACCGGCAATGCTTGGCTCCCGCTTTGGCACCCCGTCAGTATTTGCTTCCAACCCGGACCTGTGTGGTCCGCCATTGGAGAATGAATGCAGTGCGTACCGGCAGCACAGGAAGCGGCAGAGGCTGCAGCGCTTGGCTCTGCTGATTGGCGTGGTGGCTGCTACGGTGCTGCTGCTTGTGCTGTTCTGCTGCTGCTGCGTGTACAGCTTGCTGCGGTGGAGGCGCCGGTTCATTGAGAAGCGCGATGGCGTCAAGAAGAAGCGGCGCAGCCCAGGAAGGGGCAGCGGGTCAAGCGGCACAAGCACAGATAGTGTCAGCCAGCCGAAGTTGATCATGTTCAATTCCCGGATCACCTATGCCGACACGGTGGAGGCGACACGGCAGTTTGACGAGGAGAATGTGCTTAGCCGAGGCCGCCATGGTCTCGTGTTCAAGGCTTGCTACAATGACGGCACCGTGTTGGCGATCCAACGGCTTCCTTCCACCTCATCTGATGGCGCCGTGGTGATTGAGGAAGGCTCGTTCAGGAAAGAGGCCGAGTCCCTGGGCAAGGTGAAGCACAGGAACCTCACTGTGCTCCGTGGCTATTACGCCGGGCCGCCACCAGATGTTCGACTGCTGGTCTATGACTACATGCCCAACGGCAACCTCGCGACATTGCTGCAGGAAGCGTCGCACCAAGACGGCCACATCCTCAATTGGCCAATGAGGCACCTCATCGCCCTCGGTATCTCCCGCGGCCTTGCGTTCCTGCACCAGTCCGGCGTCGTGCACGGCGACGTCAAGCCACAAAACATCCTCTTCGATGCTGACTTTGAGCCGCACCTGTCCGACTTCGGGCTGGAGTCAATGGTGGTGACGGCTGGTGCTGCCGCTGCGGCGGCGGCTGCATCAACATCAGCTACAACGACAGTTGGTTCGCTCGGCTACGTCGCCCCGGACGCGGCGGCCGCTGGCCAGGCCACACGGGAAGGCGACGTCTACAGCTTCGGCATCGTGCTGCTTGAGCTGCTCACCGGCCGGCGCCCCGGCATGTTCGCCGGGGAGGACGAAGACATCGTGAAGTGGGTGAAGCGGCAGCTGCAGCGCGGGGCGGTGGCCGAGCTGCTCGAGCCTGGCCTGCTGGAGCTCGACCCGGAGTCGTCAGAGTGGGAGGAGTTCCTCCTCGGGATCAAGGTCGGGTTGCTCTGCACGACGCCGGACCCGCTCGACCGCCCGGCCATGGTCGACGTGGTGTTCATGCTCGAGGGCTGCCGCGTCGGACCGGACATACCGTCGTCGGCAGATCCCACCTCTCAGCCATCCCCGGCGTAATCTCCGGCGCCCCTCAGTCGGCGTTGCCCGATCCAATCCATTAGTTGCCATGTTCCTTCCATTTTTCGCTAATTCTTCTCTAGTTCAGATTAGTCTTAAGCTTCATCCAGTCAAGGCGGTCAAACTGACATGTGAGCCCGAGAGCACGAGAACACCTGCATTTCCCGCCAAGGTGAGTGAAGGCTGTCCCCAACCCCAAGTGGTGGAACGAAGTAGCCGTTGGGTCTCCTAATCTCGTGGTTAGGGGAGGTGTCAGTGGCTGCCGGGGAAGCAAATCACCATGTGGACTGAATGCTTGGCGCGGCATGTCGCGGAGGAGGTTGGTGGTGGCGTCGTGGATGGCAGCAGTGGGGCGCATGTGGGGTTCCCCATCGCAACGGCTACTAATGCACAGTGGTCGTTCTTGGCTGCTCTGTACTCTACCCTGTACTCTCCTCTCACTCTATTAGGAAATTGATTTCGTGTTGGGGGCCTGCTTGGCTTCTTGGGATCTTGTCTTTTATTAATCTCCATTTTTTACCATGGGTTAGATCTTTGGTAATGTTGTGATGTACATCTTGTCTGTATTTTGTTGTCCCAATTGGTTCAAGAGGATTGTGGGGGTGAACGATGCTTCATACTAGCAGTTAAAAACCTTTTCCCCCTTTGCATGGAATGATTTGTGTATGGTAGTATCCAGTAGTACATCCAAGTATTCTTTGTGCACTTGTTTATTCACTGTATGATTAGATGGGGACCCTACTTATCTATCGGATGGATGGATATATTACTCTGTGGTCACCTTGTTTTTCTTTGTCAATTGGAGAAACAAGTGCTTTGGAAAAGTGTATTGGCTTGACTAGCCAGCAATTCTGAACGTTCGCTTGGCAGTTGACGGGGAGATCTTCGTACCACTGTACTTGGCTTCAGCCCCAGAGCCCCTCTTAATACTTTCTTTACCTCCTGAATCCGGTGCTCAGCCTCATGTACGCCATTGAGTATAATAATTAGCACCTGCGTTATATCAGTACATAAATGCATTAAATCATGGACTTCAAGGTGCGTAACATACACCGACTGAAGAGCATAACGTTTGAGGATAGAACGTCTCAATGTGGAAGAGTCAATGTGCCTTCAATTTGGGCTGAGATGGAAATCACGTAACACAGTTCTCTCTTTCCCCCGTTGTTTGCAATGCTGCTTGCTTGTATTCCCAAAAGTGTTCAATTTCTTACGAGTACCAGGCAGGGGCTCTCGCTGCATTTCAAAATCCAGATCAGTGTACTGAATTTTTCTTTTGTGGAATCAGTGTGCTGAATTGGCATGATACGCTGACGAAGTGCAGGCTGCCATGATCACACGCAGCAATCACGCATTATCATTCCACATCCATGCCTGACGCCGCACGAGCATACCTGAAAATATCACACCTTTTTCTCTTCGGCTCAAGGAGTCAACAGTCAAGCAAGAATTGCACAATTAGCGCGAACCACGAGTCTACGATTCCTCTCCTTTTGATCTCTGACTCCCTTGTCCACAAGTCGGTAGACCTGCCTGTAACTCGGGATACCACATCAAATTTTAGACATTAGCAATCCCGGATGTCGATGCTTAGAACCTTTTGAGCAAGTGAGACCGTGAGTAGGGGGAGAGAATGCAACCCATGGCGTCTTGTCAGCCAGATGGCATCAATAGTCGTCTATCCTAGTCTCTAGACCTTCAGAAATCCTCAACAAGTAGCATGTGGCATGTATAAACAACACAAGGCAAGGCGACAACTGGCAACTTGGACGTCCTCCTGTTGCATTCGCACGTCACCGTATAGAGCACCAGTAGAACTACTAGCTGTATAACAGAATGGGAGAGGAGAACTTGACCATGTGTTCGGTTGCAGCGGTGGTCGGAGAGAGATCACCAACGTTAGGCGTAAAACTTTGCTCTGCGCTCTGCAGAATGCAGTAAATTTTGCTGCTGAAGTTTCAGAAAAGCCTGCATGCTGAATTATTGGGGAGCCACCAGGCAACAGAGCGTGCAATCAGTTCATGGATAGCGGTGTAATTTTCTCGCTGTGGTGGAGTGAATCTACTGAGTTCACTCACGGACTGGTGGAACCGAAATCGCTTGGCAGCATGTTTTCTCTGTAGCAGGGGGCACTGGCTTTCTGCATGATTGCAACAGTAGTGTATACGGAGTACAATTCTAGATGGAACACAGGCGCCATTTATGTTTCTGCTTGTGCATACTTCTGGTGTGACAATTTCACATTCTTACTTTTTACTCCCCATCTCGTTCTGTCGCATCCTACATCCAAGCATGAAATGCTCACGTTGGAATCTCTACAGATTATGCCTCTAAGACAGTCACTTCACTAACTACACAGTCACGGACGAACAGACATCTAGGTCCTCCTAGTTCTTATATATTGTTGCATGCTCAATTATTATCTTACACTAGTTCGTTTCTTCTTTTTTTATTTCTATTATCTTATTTTTAATGAATACGTTTACTAAATTGTTAAACATGTTAAACAGTGTGTTTTTTAAAAAAATTATAAAGATTATTTGAAAGTCATAATAATATATATTTTTAAGTTTTTAAAACTAATACTTAATTAATCCTATATAAACTTACGTCGGTTTTTTATGTGTGAGGGAGAACTTCCACCATACACCTTTGCATCATTATTGCTCTACTTTCTTTAGTTGAAACCTTTTTGTGCCACTAGGTCCTAACTCCTATCCCAAGGCTAGCATGATGTAGATCATCTTAGAATCTTGCAAGTTGGAATCATCCAACGAAAAGCAAATACATCGACCACTTAATTGTACTAGTGATTGTCCATCAATAGGTGTCCTTTAAAAACTCATAGCATTGCATTTGCATTTTTTTTCTCAAGGAGACAGCAGTGCCACTTTGACTCTTTCATGTTGTACATGGCCCCCTGGTTTGGAATGATGTACTTGGGCTGACGCATGTCAAACGGTACGGAAATTCTCCACTATTAATACTGTTTTCATAAAAATAATATAAAAAATTATATCTTTTTCTACCATTTTCGTTTTTTAATTTTTTTCTAAAAGTTACCACTAAACAGTTGGATTCATATAAATGACAAATTTTCAATTGTTTTTAGCTGTTTTTTTTAAAATAATATAAAAATGATATAGTTTCTAACTATTTTAGGCTAAGGGTTTATGATATGCAACTGGTTGTATTTTATTAGTGAGCTAGTGTTTACGTTTTCAATTCCATCGAGACAAGGTGAAAGGTGGACTTATGCTAGATTATCCCCTCCCCTCCCCTTCTCCCCTTCCCACCTAATGCACAAGCCAGACAATTTGATCAGCTTTCTATTTTAGCATAGTTAGGTCTTCCCTCTTTTCTTTTTTCGGCCTATGTAAGTTTTCTTTTTGGGGTTTTGGCCACTAGGCTATCCTCGTTTTCATTTTCTGGACCAGATTGAGAATTGAGTGGTGAAATGACCAAGCACTTGGGTCCTGCAGTCCACATGTACATTTTGTTTTCCTAATTCATTTTAAATATATATATATATATAAAGTTTATATAAACAAAATTAATAAAAATGTGTATAAAGTTTCTATATATAATTTTTTTTCACATATAAATTTTTTCTTGGCCAGACTAACATGGTGATGAATTCATTTCAAATTTAGCTGTACAAATTTTATATATACAAAGTTTTACGTGTAACAAAGTATCGATCATTTTTATATTCTATGTATAAAAGGTGGGTTAGCTCTCGGGCTAGTGGCTAGCAGAAGAGGAAAACATATATGGGCTTTTTTTGTGTGTAGATGAGCTCATAGCCTCATGCGAGAAAAGGAAGACAGAGGAGGGGGTGAGTAGCACGTGGCTATTGTTGTTTTGGGACTTGCTAGAAGAGTGCCATCGATCGCACATTAGCCTCATCGTTTCTAGATTCCTCCACGGAAGCCCTCACGTGATCTCGATTCATTCACAATCCCATTGCCGCAACAGTCTATTGCTGTTGTTGATTCTCACCATTTGCATCACTGAAGGCCCCCGAATCTTATGTAATCCAGCTCGAATCTCGCCCTCGCATAGGGGTCGCCACCTCCTCGCTTGTGGTGGTTTCCTTCACTCTAATATAGTAGAGTTTGACCTGGTGAGTAATTGGGTTCATTCCACTATCTCTACTCGTTGCCAGTAGCAGGTCACGTCCTGTCATAATTGAGCGCTAGGGCCATTCCCAACTCTAATCTCCACTTCCCCCACTAGCCTCTTCGCTACCTTCTCTAATCTCTTCATCCATCTTTCCCAACTCTAGATTATTGTTATCGAAGGTAGAGGAGAGTGAAAAAAAATAAAAAAAAGTAGTGGCAAAATTTAACTGGTATTGTCAACAGATGATCCGAATATGGTTTTTATAGATATAGTGTTTGACTAATATTAGGGTATCCACGAGACGATAATGAGAAAATAGCACGGAGAGATTTTATATATAGATTGAGGCCCTCGATGTGAGTAATAGCCCTATATCTGCTTATATATGTATTTGGCAAATCATACCACATGGAATACAAAGCGGAAGTAATCTATCATATTTACCTTATCACTAGTATACATCAACCTATGTGATGAGATGTAGTCAGCGACTAGCAATAAGATAGCTCGGTGGATGTTGGCTCAATATGGCTTATGTTTGGTCCAAGATTAGATGCTCTTCCCTTTTGAGAGGCTATTGCATTTACACCGACAGGTGATCATTTCTCTAAGTAGAACTTGGATAGCTTCTTAGGTAATATGGCTAAGTAGATTGATTCATTCCCGAATTGAACCATACAATTTGCCTTATCCAGGATCGGTTTCCTTCCTTAATCGTATACAAAATCTGAACGACTCTATAATCTCATAGGGAATAACGTCACTTTTCTTAGAATACAAACCATCGCCGCACATCTATAAAATCCAATGGTGAGATTTGCTTGAGGTTTGTTTGCTATTCCAAACTTTGACTCTTCGACTTTCCAGTGCCTAAGCCTCTCAACTCACGAAATCCTAGTTTCCTCATAAACCTTCCCACCATCACTTCGATGGATCTTTCTTACTCAAACATAGGCGCGACAGCAATGAGGAAGATATAGGTGGAGGGATCGATTCATGGCCAAGGTTCCTTGGCCTAGAAAGAAGGAGGTGCACGCCCTAAATCTGTCATCGGCTTCTCCCCCTTTTTTATTGAATGTTCTTGATTTCTATGGAGTCCATCTCTTGCGCTTGAATCCTAACTCCATAGTCTTCCTTAGCATCTTTGCCCACCTATGTGAAGCATATATAGGTGTTACCCCTCTTTCTGGATTTATGAAGATACTTTTATGAGCTTTGAGTTATCCAACGATTGAGAACCGTAGGTCACTATGGGTTCCAACTCCACGAATGAACTCAATGACTCCTATATCCCAAATACCGCCCATACATCCTGGAAAGATTGGAGCCATTATTGGTTTATTAGGAACATATGGCCGAATTTGACAACCTAGATATCCCTAACAATGCTCTGGTGAAGATAGATGATTGGAACAAAACCATAGCCAAATCCCCTTCTCTTCAAACTCTCATCGACAAGATCTATGAGTTTAAAGTTTATGGTCTGATGGCATACGAGGTCATCAAAGACTTCGTACATTGTTAGATCCAACCTTTACACCATCAACCTCATCCTGCATTTTTATACTCGAGAGATGAGGACGTGTCTCGGATGTTATGTCGAGTATGTAATGTGTATATTTCATTTTAAACTCTACACTTATTTATAATGAGAAATAACCCCTTATTTCTAGCATTTATAAAGTAGAACTTGATGATGCGGCGGTGATCTAAGGCTGCGTCAAGAAGGTGGTGACAGACCTGGCAAGCACCACCAATATCATGTCTCAAATTTACTCTAAGTTCAATTCACTCTTTTAATGTATTTTTAGAAATATTAAAATCCTAAACGAGCCTCCAATAATTAAAAATCTAAAATTAAAAGCTCAAATGGGCTTGTATATATTTTTAATAAATTTCCCATGCCTCAAAATATTTACTCAATTTTTACTAAAATTTTCAAATCACTTAAAATAATTATTAAGCAACAGTAACCATTATTAAATTTTTTTAAAATTAAAATTTTTTAAAATTTCCTTCCATCTCTCTGGGCTGAATCCATCCCACTCTCTTTCCTCCCCTATCTTCTTTTGGTCTAATGGCCCACATAGCCACTCCCTTCTCCCCTCTTCCCCCTCTTGGGCCAACATTGCTGCGTGAGGCCGTGCTCTTCTTCGCACATGCACCATGTGGCCCGACTTGGTCTCCCATGAAACAGCCGCTGACAGGTGCGGCCCATCTATCAGGGTCGTCCCTACCTCCTATCGGCTGCGCGCCCTCACCGCCACGAATGCCACCCATTTCCTTTACCGAATCCGCATGATATCCGGCCAAAATCCCTAAATTGATTGAGGGAAATTAATCCCCTCAATCACCTTGGTCATTTCCCCCAAACCCCATGCATTATAGCTCGTTACTTTCCCCTTAACGCCAATACTAGTTGTCTTCAGCGAGGCTGCGTCTTTTAAACCCCAACCCCACCCTCTTCAGTGTTCGTTTCCTTCCCCTTTCACATTCACGAGCACCCCTGCTCTCTCCTCTCCTTTCCGAGCTTCCTACCCGAATCTCTCATCGCCTTTCTCACCATCGTGCAGCTCTCCCAAGCTCACCGCCATTGTGGGCTCCTTCCATCCTCACCTCTCTGCCGCTGCCTCTCTCCATCAAGGGTGACACCGCGACCGTGCCATAGGTCACTGGTGATGACCATAGGGGCGCTAGCACCGCCGCTACCCGGCCGAGCTCGTGTGGTGCTAGCATAGCCACCGCGTATGCGTGCACATGCCTACATGGATGCCACGTGCACATCCACGTGAGCATCGCACTGGGCTTACTTGTCGGTCGCCTCGAGAGACTGACCAATGGGGCTCGCGTGTCAGCGTCACCGACCCCATGAGCCGCGCGTGTGCCCCTGGTTCATAGTGGACCGCGCAACTGATGCGTGGGGTCTACCCACCGTGGAAATGCTTCATGTGCCCACCCGAGATGACACTAGCGCTTATGCAATAATCCAGTTTCTCTTAAAAAATAATTTACAAATTCTAAAATCTCCATTTAAATAACATTTAAACTTCTTTACCATACAAACTTCAAATTAACATGTTTAAGTCTCTAATTTTCACTAAAAATGAGTATTTGTTTACTGCTCTTATGTGACCTTCTTTTAATTTTAGCTCTTTTTCTTTCCATTGGTTGTGTAAACTTTGTAGATCTAGAAGAGGCGCAGGATGTGGTGGTCAATCTCAAAGATCTTAGCAGCGAGCAAGATAAGTCATACTATTTTGATTGTATTAATAACCTAATGTTGCAAAATTTATTTTTTTTAAATTATTGTGTTAAGCTTTATTAAAATTACCCACATAAATAGTTATTTATTTAACTGTACCTATTATTCCTTAGTATTACCTTATATTGTATATTGTACTATGTCAACCCTAGATAAAAAAACACTAATAAGAACTTTATATGTGGTACTTATTGATAACTTTAGAATCATACTTAGTCCTACTTAAACTAGAAAAATCATAAAATCATAGATGTTTTATAATAGTTTCTTTAGAAATTATATATAACTTTGGTAACCTTTTATTAATGTTTATAGCTGCGAACTTCGGTTTCATTCAAAATTCTTAAAAGCTAATTTCGGTGAGACACAAGGTGCACAGTTTGAATAGAAGTACCCCAGTCACCACAAGGACCAGTCTTTGAGCCTCAATTGTGAAGCATAATCCATACAACCACATGTCTAATAGTTAAGACTTAGCTTGAAACCTAATTTAGTTCTAGTTAAAGGAACACGGATGAGACGGAGAAAGTGTTGGTGCACTGACATCTTGGTATAGCCGTAGTCATGCAGGGAATGTCTCGGGGCATACACCGTCTCTTCTGTTCTAGTTGATACTAGTCTGAGGGTCTATGTCGATTCTTTTGATTAAGGTTAATTTTGGCGGATGGTTATGTCACGACTTTTGCCCATGTACCATGGTGGCATGTGGCATGTGGTAGTGTGAGAAAGGCATATTTGGTAGGTAAATGTACACCTCTGATCAGAGTAAAACTATTCGAATAGCCATGACCTCAGTTATGGGAAAGCCGAGCAATATTTCCAAGTTATATATTTTTCTTTTATATGGTTTTACAACTCTGTGGGCAATGTAAAAGTCAAGTACATGTTGGTGCGTGTCTTGGTTTGTAACCTGATATGTTCAAGTTTACGTTAATGCATGACTTGCCTTTAAAACTTAGGCATAATTATGTCGATACGTGATTTGGTAAACAACTTGACTTATTAATAAGATCGCTCTTTAGTTAAAAACTATCTTGATTAACTAATGATTTAAAACTATTATTTCATGCAAATGAAACATATAATTATCATCTCCTCATACTTCATCGCATTATTCATGCATTGTTCCCTACTATGGCTTGTTGAGTACGGTGGTGGTACTTAGCCTTTCTCCCTTTCCCTCAACCCAGATGAAGAGTACCAGGATGCTAAAGGCTTTGAAGTTTATCTCATGCCTACCATCAAATGCCTGTGGGGTCTATTAGTGTTCGTTGGTTTTTATGTGTTCATCTTTGAGTTGTTGGGCCTTTTAGTAGCCCATGTAATAAACTTATTAACGCTTTCGCTATTGTACTTTGATATTTATTATTCAACTTTATAACGTGTATCTTGCATCCTAGGACAAGAATTTATGCACGTGCGGATGAAAAAATATGTGAGTATTTCCAGACACTACAACCAAGAACATTCCCTCTCCCCTCTGTGATCTCCCAGACACTGAGAAGGGTAAGGACGTCAATGTAAGTCCTTACTTATTGATTTCTAAGTCCTTTCTTTTTTTTACTGTTGTTGGTAGCATAGAAATTAGCTACTAATATTATTAGAACCTTCCATTAGTCGATGTTGTTGGCCCCCTGGTGGATCACTAGCACTCTGCTAAGGATAAGGTAGCGGCCTAGGTGGCCAAATAGGCAAAATCTGCCCTGAGTTTTGCTGCCAGTAGTAGTAGTACTTGAAAGAGAAAAATATTGGCATCGTCTGATGGTGTGGCCAAAGCCACTTGCTAAACAATAGTATGTATCTTTACTACTTTATAGAATATATATATAGTAGGTATATTTATTTTAACATGCCGATAGATGTAACTTATCTTTCTTATCAATATCTTCATATCTTTGCCCAGACCCAACAACATCGCAAGCTACTATGCCTCAAGGGCAAAACCCAAACCAGGTAAACAAGTAGTCAATCTAGCAAATTTTAAATACTTGTTCATTTTGGGTCTCCTAATAATGATTTTTTATTCTTTACAGCTCCACTCCTACCATCTCAAACTAGAAGTACGAGAAGGAGGAAGGGACATGTGTTGAGGCCTCTATCACAACAAAATATCTCCCTCCTCTCAACCAATCGTCCCTCAATCACTTGCCACTACTGTTGGTCTCAAAATGATTGGGACTAGTGATATTTTTCTACAGGGGTGCATGTTGCCTCTTTGCCAAGAACTGGCGATCCTTGGTGGCACTGTTGTCAAGGAGATATCTAGGCTTAAGGTAAACATGCTGAGGTGCGAAAGTGCATCAGCCAGCTTGAGGACGACTTATAGGGTGACCCCTACAAACTTAGGTTGCACCATAGCAAGAAGACTTGAATTTTATTTTAAATTTGTTTGAATTTCCTTTTTAAGTCTAGGAAAGCTGTACTATAAAGAGTGGTTGCAAAAAAGTGATATAAATCTATTCAGCTGCTCGATGATATTATCCTTAGAAGAAAGACACTCTTGCACAACATTTACACTTGTTGTGAGCATGCTTATTGGTTGGGTCAAAAATTCCGGTCATTGAGGATTAGAAGTTCTCATCCACTTCTATCTGCTAGCTGCTAAGTGTTGGATGGAGGTTTTGGACCAAGGGTCAGAACTTTCGGAGTTCAAATTTTTGAGTAATGGCTACATGACATAGAGGAGTGGGTATAAAACTCCTCTTTCCTTTTAGGTCCATTTTGACCTTTTCATTGTCATTTTTCTATCTCCTAGCTTCTCTTAGGGTTGTACACACCTCTTTCATCTTGTTCTTGAGCTTCTATGGGGATTTAAGTGAGAATCTTTAGTGGGTTGAGTGCTTTTGCTTGAAAAGATAGCTAGGAGGATCTTGAGCACTTAGGGATTGGTACGGGATGCTGTTTGGAGCTTATTAGTTTTGGAGGGTAACCTCCTAGACGGTTAGGTGTCACCCACGAGCTTCATCACGCTTTGTATTGGCATGAAAAAGTTTGTGAGGCTGGACCTCACCTCCTCAAGGAAAAGAGGTAACCTTTGAGTAAGAACCAAGCCGGTCTTTGTGATCACTTGGTAAGGCAAGGAGTCGAGAAAGACCCACTCTCTAGAGCTCCTCAATGGAGAGTATGATCTAATTAATCTAAACTTCGCGCAAAAATTCGTGTGTATGTTTCTCAATCTCTTTGTTTGTCCTGTTCAAAGCCTGTACTTTTTATTACTTCTTCTATGTGCCATGGTATTTCTCGTTGTGCCCCTACTTTTGTAGCTCAATACGTTTATCTTGTGTTCTTGATCTTATTGAAAGGAGCTCTTTAGAGCTCTCTTCCTGTTTGATAGGAAGTTCTAGGTCCAAGTGATTGAAAGTTCCAACCACCCTTCTCGTCCTACCTAAGATAGCCTGTCAAAAGTTTCGATTAGTTGAGCTAGAAGTTTTGGTCAACTTAAATTTAACTGTTGCATTGAAGAATTTTTAGGAACGTCTATTCACCCTCTCTAGTTTATCTCATAGGGCTTTCAATTGGTATCAGAGCCAGTCTCTTTAGACTGGCTTAATTGCTTAGAAGAGAAGATGTTGGGAGAATGGGATCATCACCACTACTTCCCATGGAGGATCCAATACTTGCCGGTAGCTCCTCAAACAAGAGTGGAGCTAAGGGAGTATCCATTCCTCTAGATTACGAAAAGCTCAATTCGCATTCACACCCTCAATTTATCTCCATGCTTTTTAGATGGATTCCTCACTTTGATAGGACCTTTTATGTCGTTTGGAAGAACAAGATGAAATTACATATAATCTCTTTGCATCCTAGTATTTGGAAAATTGTGTGCAATGCTATGATGTACTGGAGGACATCATGAACCCCATGCCAGAGCAAGAGCAAATGATTCATTAGAATATTCAAGCCGCTAGTATCATACTTAGTGCCTTGAGTGCGAAGAAGTTTAACAAAGTGGAGCATCTTGAGGATGCTAAAGAGATATGTGACTCTTCAACTTATTCATGAAGGATCTCCGAGCATGAATGAATTAAGAATTGAGTTGTTGGAAGAAGAAAAGTGATGAAGTTGAGTTCCTATTTCTCCTCAAATTCTGCCTCAATCTTGACTATCTTCTTGGGATTGAAGTTGAAGAGTGGTACCACCTTGATAGTGCCATCAGGCTTTGCAGAAATCTTTAGTTTACTATGTTTCTGAGAAGGTTCTTCTGTGGCGGGCTGGCGTGGAGTCTAATCGACCATGTTGAAACTCTTTTTTGTCACATTGCACCACAATTTTAGCGTTTTTAGAAATAGTAATGACTCTCTTAGATCCTGAAATCTTGATAAGTTGGCATGTATAGTGAGACACTATCATAAATTTTACCGATGTAGCCTGTTAGAGGATTCCATTGTATGCCATGTCAAAGTTAGCAACATCAAACACAATCTTCTCATTCCAGAAGATGTTTAGGGTGTCAAATGTAACTGGCAGCGTGTTCTTCCCTAGCGTCTTTGAAGACGACTCTGCTATGATCCTGTGAAAGGGCTGATTTGAAGGCTTGAGCTAGCTTCGAGGGATCTCCATAACTTTGAGTGCACTAACGAAGAGTAGATTGATAGAGATGCCATCATCTATCATAATGCGAACAACCCTAATATTCCTGATAGTGGGCTCAACCACTATAGGATATCAACTAAGGGTGGCGTAAATGGTGGTGTGGTCATCTGCCAAGAACGCTATGGCTTGGTCTGACCACTGTAGTCTTGTTGCATGTCCTCGGGATGTAGAATATACTTTATGTTTGACCTTCATATACTCCTTAAAAGAATATGAAGTCAAACCATCATTTGAGCCACCGTGAGATTAGGAAGAGGGTATTCATTGTCCTCTTTAGATGACTTGATGATAGAATCCTCTTTATCGACAATACAAACTCTCTGGTTAGGCGGTAGAGCCATCTGGTAGACCATTTTCTTCTAAAAAACTTGGCAATTGGCCAAAGAGTGAGAATTTATTTTATGGATCGAGCACCACCTTCTACCTGGCCCTTTGCCTTGAGATTTGTAATGCTGTAGTTGTTAGGGTGCTCGTTCTGCAACAAGCACCTATTCTTCCGCCTTGCTCTTTCTGTTTCATCTTTTCTTCTTGGACTAGTTCGGGTCTTTGGTTGTGCTTGCATCCATATTCTTCGTAGATGTCTTGTTGTCCACCACCTTTCCCTTTTCCTTGTTTCGCTGAAGAGCTTTGTTGGTGAGAGCATGTTGTTCAATGATCTTAAATAACTTTGTTGGCATAGTTACTTGTCTTATCGTGAACTCCGTATTGTCCACTAATCTTGGACGACATACTTGAATGCTTTGATAACAAACACATCGGTGATCTAAGAGATTGTGTTACAACACTCATCAAAGTGTCGTATAATGTCCCGCAGAGGTTCATCATCCTTCTGTCTCATAGTATGTACATCGTCCTCGATAGCGTGCTTCTTGTACGTGCCTTAAAAATTTGCAATGAATTACTTACAAAGATCATCACAAGATGCAATTGAGGACCTAGGCAGGTGGATGAGCCATGACCTTGAGGATCCCTTGAGCATGGTGGGCAGATAATTTGCTATTGCATTTTCATCTGATTCAACCGCGTTCAAGGTTGTAGAGTAGACCTAGAGAAATTCCTCAGGATCTGTGCTTCCATTGTACTTCTCTAACAGGTCAGATTGAAATTTGGATGACCACCTCATTTCTCTAAGAGAATGGGTAAATACTACAAAACCTCTACTTGGTTGAAAAGAAGAATGACGGTTGTCGTATTGAGGATCTCTCCGAGGATTTAGGTTTGATGATGAGGAGGAAGAGGAAGAGGAGGAGGATGACGAGCCACTAGACAAGTTGTCACGGTTTGGTTTCTCAAGAAGGCACCGTCGATTGTCGCAATCTCAACCCAGTGTGGCAATCGAGAACTTTATTGATTACTCCCATCGCTTTGTCGATCCTCTTCTCCTTGGCGTCGATGTGGGCATCAGCCACGGTCTTCATGATATTCTCGATGATTTTCTTGGTCGTCCCTCCACTCACGATCCTTTTTACGTCTTTCCAAGTCATTACATAAGTCATGATCGTGACAAGAATGGTGCCGCAACGCACGTCTCATAGTCAAGGGGAACCCCACGTATTCTACTAAGTACAATGATTATTTCTGTCACTCTAGGGGTCGACGGTTCTATCCTCGTTCTCTTGGTCATGCACAAGTGGTGATTTCCCACCAACTAATGGAGTTTTTTTTTGGCTCTTCTCCTACAACTCTAGTAAAAGCTATGTTAAGATTAGTGGTTGAAGACTTCATCATCTTGAATCATTCTATGAACTGTGGATTAGCAAAGAGATTTATTGGAGGTTAGTTCAACAGAGAACACACAACCACAAAGGTGTTGTATAGTAGTGACGTTTCGTCCTCGGAGGGAGTAGGTGTAGATGGCGATGCCGATCTGAGTACATCTTTAGCTCTGAGACCTTGCGTCGGTTTCCTAGTTCCTATTGAAGTCTTCTCAATCGCTCCGACATCACAATCGGATATCGAATATGAGAAATAGTCCTTGGATCCATATTTTCTAAGCATGTGAAGTACGAAGAGCTCATCTGAATCTAATCCAACGAACCCTACTAGACTATCAAAGTTGACATCAATAATTTGTTGATCCTACTCTGTTTCATTAGATTGAATCTAACACTTATCGATATAGTCTTATTGTCAGAAGCAGCTTGTCGAGCAACCTCCTTCTTGAACACCTTGCACTCGAATTACAAATGGGAACTCTTTTTGTGGATGGGGTGCCATGAGCGCTTTGTCAAAACCTTTTTATTGGGACAAGGGTTGACTCTCCTTACAAACAGCTTCAGTATGTAGACTGATAGCTCTAGTGGTGTATTTGTTACTAGGATGGTGATGGTTTTGATCTGAATATAGGCAACTGTTGGTCGGTTTGAATCTCCTGGGCCTAAGTTTTCACCAATACTTTTGTGAAAAGTATCACTTCTCAAAGTTATCTTCCATAGAAACCTTCAGAACGCTAGGCCCCTACCTAGTGTGCCAACTATCGACGGGAGATCCCCGACTACGATATTTTTAGGTATAGGGTTCAGCTGTTAATAAGATATCCACGAGACAATAATAAGAAGATGACATAAAGGGATTTTTATACAAGTTCGAGACTTTGATGTGAGTAATAACTCTACTCCTATTTATACAAATCGAACCACACAAAGTATAAATCCAAAAAAACACTATCTAGCATATTCAATTAGTATGCAGCACCCTATACGAGGAGATATAATCGGTGACTACCAATAAGACAACTCTATAGATCTTATGTGGCTTGTATTTGACTCGATATTATATGTCCCCTTCTAAGAGGCTATTGTATTTATACCAATATGTGATCTCTTCTCTATGTAGAACTCAGATAACTCCTTAGATAATATGGTTGAGTAAGTTAATTCGTTCTATATTTAAACTCTACAGTTTGGCTTATCTAGAATTAGTTTTCTTGCTCAATCATATACACTTCCATCTTTAAGGACACCAGTTCCTATGTGTATAGATATAAGGTATTTCTAGATATGCTTCATTCAGGTATAGAATGTATGATATATCTAAGCCATTGATGTTAACAATTATAAAATTTTAATAATTTTAATTAATAATTATATAGTAATGATATTTGTAACTGTATAATAAATAAGAGGATAGCGCACAATAGAAGATGTTGTACATCTTGTACACAAGAGGTGACTACGTTCGGATATACGATGTTGATCATCTTCTCTCGTAGTATATTTGGTGTCCCTTATAAACGTTCAACATCTCGATTTAAATTAAATTAATAAATAATTTAATTGAGTTATTTTAGGGGTAGTTCGTCTAAAGGAGTGACCAACAAATATCGTATATCGTGCTTCTTCGTTACAGCTAGACCCAGACTTGGCAGATCGAGACCGTGATACAGAAAGCCCATTTCGCTAAAAACATGCAAACTAATGAGACCCAGACGTCGATCGATCTCCCCGTCGACGCCCATCCATCCGTCTCCTGCCGTCCTGCGCGCGCCGTCGCACCGATCTCCATCACCTACGAGGTTGTGACTGCAAGCAGCGGTGCCGGCGTCCTGCTGCTTCCGCCGCATACTCGGCCTCGACTCCGGTCTCATCGCTAGTTCGCCCGCCGCGCCGCCTGCTCCGATTTCCATCCATCCCGCAAAGGAGCAGCCGAGCAGCGGTGGGTGCCGTCGTCCTGCTGCTCCGCCTCCGGTGAGCATCCGTGCCGACGCACGCACACCCTCTTTCTTTCGAATTTGCCTTAACCGTCTCTTCTAGATCTAGCAGCTAGGCTTTTCTCTGTCTTAACATTAATACTAATAACAGGTTTCCCAGAAAAAAGGTCCACCACCAGCTGCAATGCAGAGGGAGATGCAGAGGCACCATTTTTGCTCTAGGCTAGTTATCATATTTCGTTCTGACCACCCCTAATTTCTTGCAATTTGTTACATTAACTTTTTTAATCTTTTGCTGCATCCTATTGCTTAGTTCATCATAACATCCTCTACTACAGATTAAATAGCTACCCTTTCGCCTTTCCATCGTTTGTAGGTTACGGGCCTGGGAGAAGTTGAGGCAAAGACCTACAGCAAAATGGTCTGCGTCACTTGTTACTGCCATCAAAATTTCTTAATTATTTGTGTTGCAATTTGGTGGCATGTATATTATACTTTTCCAGGTTATTTCTCCCGTCTGTGGAATTTCTTCTAGATTAGATAATTCAACTAATATATTTTGAAAGTTAATGTTTACACCCAAAGGAAATTTGTACTCACATGTTGTCTAAGGGTGTCAAGTGGAACAATTTATATATGGAGCCGATTATAACTAGTCTTATCAGAATGTAGCTCTTTGGAATTTGGAATATATTAGTCATTGCAACATGTTAAAAAATATTGGAACTGCCCAGTGTATTATTGCTGGCTGAACTATGGAATAGTTAGCCCCCAAATGAAGATCATATTGTACATATGTTGATAGACAATGCTTTCCTGAGGTTACCCCCTAGCAACATCACACAATGCAATAAAATATCCTTAGGTGTTTGCATTTCTTATTTTTCAGTCCTGTTTGTAACTTTGTATATCTTATGTTTTGTTCCTTTCTCATCCTTACTTTTCTACTGAGCTTTTCAATTTAAGAGATGCCAAAGTTAAAAATCATTACCTTTTCTTCTATTTGTGTGATGTTTGTCTTTTCAGGTTGCATTATGTAATTGGTGTAAGCCTAACTAATCTTTTTATTTTTGCTTGTGTAGTTTTACGCAGGATATGGCTACCGTGGGAGTAACTTTGAGCAAACATATCATTGTTATCCAGTCTTTGGCAAGGTATCCTTATCCCCTGTGCTGTCATTGACATATCTAGCATCGTTTCATCCTTTTACATGCTGAACTGGATTTAGCTGTCTTTCTTTTTTTTTATTTCTTCAGCCACACCTGGAAGGTGGAGACAAAGGTATCTCTCTCTCTCTCTCTAAGTACTAACAATTCAAACTGCATGCCACTGACATTATATTCTATCATCATCATCTATTCAGTAATTATGCCACCATCTGCTCTTGATCGACTGGGTAAACTCAATCTCAGTTCTTTTTTACTCAAACCTTAGAATTGCGTTAATTGTTTTGGTTCCTCTAACAGCTTCTCTGCACATTGAGTATCCTATGCTGTTTGAGTTGCCTAACGATGCAACTCAGCAGATTTCACACTGTGGTGTGCTGGAGTTTGTGGCAGAAGAAAGCATGATCATCATGCCCTACTGGGTGTGTTTGCAGTGGATTTTCATTACTGATATCTGCAGTCGTATTTCCAAAGAAACATGTTGACTGATTTATGCTATAATTCTTCTCTCATATACATGTAGATGATGCAAAACATGCTTCTTCAAGAGGGTAACACTGTCCGTGTAAAAAATACAACCCTTCCCAAGGGTACATATGTCAAGTTGCAGCCTCACACAACTGACTTTTTGGACATCTCAAATCCAAAGGCCATGTGAGGATATGATAAAATCATGCCATATTAAAATCACTCTATTCCTTGTGGAAATCATCATTCTAATGCTTTTGCTCTGTGACATTGCAGTCTGGAGAAAACACTAAGAAACTTCTCTTGTTTAACCACAGGGGATAGTATAATGGTAGTTTACAACAACTAACAGTATTACATCGATATTGTTGAAACAAAACCTGCTTCTGCAGTTAGTATTATTGAGACGGACTGTGAAGTGGACTTTGCACCTCCTCTCGATTACAAAGAACCTGAAAAACCACATCAACCAAGAGTTCCCGCAAACGAGGCAACTGCTGAAGGTTTGTCTTTAGATTAAGTGCACTCTAGTTTTCAGATGAACTTGTATTAAAAGGCTGAATTTTATCCTCCTTTGAACCATAGATTCTATAGCAATTTTTTAAATGTGTTGCAAATCTGGGAGCATACACTCTACACCCTGAACAATCTGGGAGCATACACTTTACAACCCTGAACTAGTATTTTCATCTGCTCCCAAAGTTAAATAAAGAACATAGAAGGAAAATTAGAACTGGAAAACATGCTAGAATCAAAGACGTCAAGCACTCTGACCAGTGGTGTAAAGTGCATCATTGTTCTGGGTTGTTTGGTTTTGGTGGTCGTTAGTTTGTTGCTGGGTTGACAGTCTTTCTGTCGGTTTCTTGTATTCTATGTTTTGCTTCTTTCTTACTAAAATTCAGTTAGCCGTTTTTGGCTTGCCTGGTTAAAAGTACATACAAAATTTGACGTTTCCTTTTCATGCTTATGTATTGAAATTCTTTTTAAGGCGTGTTTTCATCATATCAAGTCTGTTTAGTCGTGCAATCTGCACTGTTAGTGTTTCTAAAAAAAGTCTGCACTGTTAACATTTATTCGGCATGCGTGTTGGCATCTATGTTTGTCAACTGCATTTCATGCAAGATGCCAACTGCCAAGGTGTGTAGTGGTGGTATTTTTTATTTCTCCTTTTAAAACTATCTTTGTGGCAACCTCCACACCAGATGAAGATGCTAAAGTTGAAGATGAACTGAAATTTAAACCGTTTACTGGTTCTGGAAAGCGGTTGGATGGTAAAGCCTCAATGCTACAAGCAACAGAGATCCCTTCTGGCTCATGTTCTTCCCCTTCAGACTGAAACAAAAGGGTGAATCAGGAAACAGTAGCACCAGTGTCTTCAGGAGCTAGCAACTCCACACGCCAGAAATCAGGAAAGCTTGTTTTTGGTTCAAGCTCAAGCAACAACAAAGAACCACAAAAGGTATTACATTTTTCTTGCCCTTTGATACCCTCGTATTTCAGTTTCTTTCATGCTTCATTTTTTCCTTACTGAATCTGATTTTTTTTATGTATTTCCTTTGTTACTTGCTGTGAGTAAATTTGCAAGAATGATGAACTTGTTTTCTCTGCTCATGTTGACAGAATCACAGGCCAGCTAATTGAAGGTTTAACCTTATAAGTTCTATGTTTTGGGGGTCAAACAGCGGATGCTAGCTTAGATTCTTCTATGATCTAAAATTTAAATCTACTTAGATTTTCTTATTGGGTTTTAACTTTAGCCTATTTTAATTTATTTGAGATTAAAAGACTGCGTTGAGTTAAGTTAGATTTTTTTTATTCTGTCAGCTGCTTTCCTAGTTAAGATACTTCTTTTTTGGTGAGCACAGTTTTGATTAAGTGGAATGGCATGTTTCTGTTGCCTGCATTATGGATATGCCTAACTAGTTACTGATTCATTTAAATCTTTTGTGAACAGGCTCCCGTTAAGGATGATGAACCTCCAAAGGACGAGCCCAAGTTCCAAGCGTTTAGTGGGAAGAGCTACTCCTTGAAACGTTAGCTGCATTTTCTAGCCTTAACTTTTGGAATGAACCCTACTAAATCACTTGGAGTATGTCTGGGGCTGTCTGGGTCCTCTAGCTTAGACAAATGCGTATCTTACTCATTCTAAGAAACACTAGCATGTATATGCAAATTAACTATATAAATGCTTTAGGTTGATGGAAATATTGCATTTACAAGTACATTTATTTACTCACGGTTTTTTACTCCATGGCCTTTCTGGCCCTGTTTCTAGCTCTATAGCCTTGACGTCAGGCATCAGTGGAATGTAACCTACTGGTGTAAGTGACAGGCCCAAGGATTTGGGCTCTAGCTATCAAAATGTTAGAGCCTGACAATTCGGTTTGTAAGTTTGTATTATCAGTGGAAGTAGGCCTAAGGCCGAATACTAATGACAGGTACAGCTGCTGCTACGTGCTGTACGTTCTGCAGTCACTGAAGTGAACCAACAGCTCTTTATTATTAACAAGTAATACTGTTTTGATGAAAATGTTTTAGTGTATGGATGAACCTTGTTATGAGCATATAGTGAGATTCGACTCACTATCGATTCCTCTGTCTGAGTGAAATTATTGGAGGTGCCCACGGGCATCATATCGGTGGCCTGAGATGAAATGGAGAAGTCTATGATTTCGGTAGTCTTCACTGACAAAAAATAACAGTACTCCTAAACCTGAGGAAAGTCTCCTTTAGGAAGTTGACAAATTGACATTCTGCACAGGTCCAGGCCTCTGATAACAATGGATCAGAAGTTCTGGGTTTGCTGGTGGTCACGCCATCCCCAAACTTCCTGACGGCCTCACATGCTTAACTCCCCTGGCTTCCTCGTCTTCCTCTGTAACGTTAACCATGCCAGCCACTATTCCGTCAAAGAAAAAAAGAATGCGGCAACAAGAAAAAGGCAAAGTTGGTTGTAGCATTGAAAGATAATGATTTTAGTTTTATGCATACTCCTTGGTAAATGAGATTAGGTCCAAAACGGCAGAAAATATAGAACCAGAGGGAGTAGCACAAAAACTAGAAACTAGAGTGGACAGTTAGTCCGGTTACTCTGTCTAATTTTTACTACTGCTGACTAATCAGGGTACTTAGTAAAGGAAACAATGACATATTGATAGTATCTCACGGAGGGAGTAGCTCCTAACCAACTGAAGTAGTAATAAGTAAACAGAAGGCTGCTAGCCACAGCTTTAGGGCGAGTTCCTTTTAGCAAAATGAGCAGAACTAGCTGATATAAAACAAGATAAGTTGTTAACATATAATTAATTATATATTAATTATTTTAAATTTTGAAAACATATTTATTTAATTTTTAAAGCAATTTTAAAAAAACATGCTAAATTTAGCCGTTTGAGAACAAACGAAGTCGTCGTCAGCGCTTGCTAAGTAATCAGTTCTCTGACCTAACAAACGACCACGTCCTGCTCCACTCTGATAAAGTCAAAAATTATAATGCACAGTTGTCAGTCTTTCTCCATGGAAGTGGGTACTGTCAAGTGCTCCACTGCTGCTGAATGGACAGCACCATCTGATAATCTGAAATTTGCAGCAGTGCACACATCAAACCTGCAAGCAAAGTAACCACGGCAACGTCCTCGCGACGTCGTGGCAGCCAGGGTCTCTTCGATTAGACTACTACTATTATTAGTACCTGATTTCATCGACAATTGAGATGGCTAAAGTTCGTGGCCATTTGTCACCTCCAAAAGCGCCATGCACTGAAAACCAGAGATCGTTATGTTTGGAGGCTAAGCAACATGAGCAGCCTTTTTTCGCCAAGTTTTTAGGTTGACATAATCTTCAGGTAGCACATAGGAAATTGGTTGGTTTCTTTCACTCTCTCTATCTTCCTTTTGTCTCTCTCAGAGTCTCACTAGCTAGTATCCTCTTTATTATTTTAAAAATGGTGGACTAAGTCATAGTGCATCAAATTAATTAAAGCAGCGTTTGTAGTTTTATACTTTCATTTCATATCTCCCGATCAATGGAGCACTGCATGCTTCTGAATTGTCATGCACCTGTCGATATTAGCCCGCACGATGATCGATCACCATCTTTTTCAGGGTTTCTTATGCAGACCTACCACACCTTCGCCGAAAGGGGTATCTTATAAATCTCTCTAGTAGATCATACGTGTACATTAGTACATACCAGGTGTCCACAATTTGGTAGGAAACTGGTTACTGTGGATTAATTTCATCGCAGAGATTTCTGAAAGGACATATATACAGCAGCTAGCTAACTGAGTCTGAAGCCCTAAAAAAAAGAGCCTAGCTAACTGAAACTATACTCAGTTGTAATGCATCAAAATACGACCCTGTATATGCTCGTTTTTCGTCTTTACTCTACTTCATGTATACTGCATAATGTACACATATACACGACTTGATTTCAAGCTCTATTGTGGTAGCACACTCTGGATGCAGAAAGTTAAATAAAGTTAAGGTAAAAAACACGTAGCCACATCGATCGTCTCCTTTCTCGTCCAAAAGCGATGCCCCAACGGACGACGTGTGTAGCCGTGTAGGTGAGGGGAGAGGGTCATCGATCTCGCAGAAAAAGCATGGAATCCTTGAGAAACGTCGACATGATCTCGACTGGTAGTATAGTATGCCATGCTTAGAACACAAGTAAAATTAGGAGTTGTCTTTAATCAAACTATATAAAAAGGTAAAATTAGCTAGGAGTGGTCTACATATATGGTCTTGTCGTGTGTTGTCGAGCTGGCTCGGCATAACAGAAACCAAGTGACACGCAACTTGAACCTCCGTGCGTGTACGATGGCATGCACGCACTAACAGCTACAAGTTGATCTAGATGCAAAATTATGCATGCATGTGCATGCATGGGTAAGTTGAAATGTCATTTTGGTAAATGAAAAATGCATGCAAAGCTACTTGCATTTACCTGCCGTTAACTCATCCGGGTTTACACAACGAAAAAAAAAGGACACCAGATAATCTTTTTGTGATGATGCATACACGCTACCAGTCTGGGGTGTAGTGCTTGTCCTAACAAAGCAGAAATGAAACATCACATCACTTATGGCATTCTCTTAGCTAGCTAGTCACTATTGTTACATGCATATGCTAAACAGTACTTTATCCGACCAAATGTAATTAACAAGAGCAGTGCATATTTTTGGGGCAGATCGAGAGATATTAAGCTTTCAATATTCTAATTTCTGGACGTGACAAACGGCAAGTCCAAGACTGATTTAAGTGCCACGACTACAAGGTACCAACCCTAGCTACAATGGCTTGCCCCACGTAAGGGTTACACGTCGTCCAGAGAGACCGGATGTGGCAAGACAACAATTGCAAGCGCGAGTACACTTCAGCCACAATAAATACGAGCTGCTATACTAGACGAGCGAGCGAGATCGAGAAACCGGCGGTCCTAGCTCTGCCCGCTGGTTGTTGCTTTTACACAAAGCAACAAACATGAAGCTTATGGATCAACTGCGTGTCTGCCTACGTTTAGCAGGTATCTTGTGTTCATAGGGGCATAGCACTGGCGCGATGGCAGTCAGATTACTCCAAGCTAATTAACCGGCTTCAAAACGCGCGAGCTAGCTATATTGCTTTGCAACTTGCAAGAGGCTCTGAGCTGGAGCATGGGACTCAATATCAAGGGATAAGCCGACAAAGAGCAAAGGAAGTATATAGCTCTAGAGAAAGAAACAAAAACCTAGACCACAAAAACGATTTATGATACTGACAGTACACTGGTATCAGCAGCAGTTCATAACCATTTCTCAATGACCGACGAAACGTACGTACGTACGTCGCGGTATAATTGATCTGGCAATTAATTTCTACTATACAGAAGCGCGCGCACGGGCCTGGCGCCAGTCGGCACAGAAAGTTGTGTGTACTTGCCTATCCCAAGGCAACTGGTACCGTTGGTACGCGTACTCACTACGCAGTCGACGTGAATACGTGAATATTCCGGCCCTTGCTTTCCCAAATCGAAACGGGACGCGCAACAGCGCATGCAACTAGCTCGTACGTTACATACAAGCTGCCCAGCGCCCGACCCAGCGGGCATTTACTAGCGGCAGCCCGGCGCCGTACCACGGGGCGGCCGGCGCAATGATGCTCGCCACCAACCCGGGGCGCGCGATCCCATCTGCAGCCCGCCCGCCGCGGTGTGCTCCCGGCCGCGGCCCGGCGCGCACGTATATGCGCGATCCCATCTACCGGTCTGCCCGCCGTGGTCCGAGGGTGTCGCGTCGCGGCGCACGTGGTAACACACCAAAGTCTCTGGTGGTAAACGGCAACTCCCTCTCTCTCCCCCTCCGGCAGCACAGCCTGTAAAGACGAACACCTCACGCGAGCACGCACCGAGCGCGCGCGCGCGGCCGCGGGGGCGTGATCCTCCTCTCCCCGGTCGTCGTGGTCGATGTATCAGTCCATCGACCGATCGGCCTGCTGCTGCAACCCACTTCGCCCCACTAACCAAACGCCGGATTTTAATATACCACCCACAACCCAACCACTTCGCCAGCGCTGCTTCGCTACGCCTGCCGGGCACACTGGGTTTGCGTTTGCTTGACTGACCGCGGATCGGATGTGGGAGAGCATCCGGGTAATCCAATATCGATCCTAGCTCTCCACTCTCCATGTAACGCTCTAAAGTTATTTTCAGGCCATTTTTTTAAATCTGAAATTGAATATTGTCCTGATCACCCTACATGTCAGTGACATATATATTTCAGCGGAGAAAATTTCACTTACTTTTCCAATTGTTGAATAGTAGTTGCAAGTATTACTCGTATCTTACCGCAAGTTAACTAGGTACAAAGTAATGAGTGATAGTAAGATGCAACTTGTGCTATGATGGTTGCATATGTTTTGGCATACACATGTGCAGCAGGACGAATGGGCCTCCCAGACACAAAATTGTGCAATCCCACAAGCTTAGGTGGTAGTATTTAAGGATGTTTAATTGGTTAAGAACATTTAAACAATATTTAATGCTGTCTTCCTCTAATTTTGATATGTAAGCTCCACCTCTACCATGTTCACCCTTCCTCGCACATGCTGTTTAAAGACTTACGACCCATTTACATCTCTCTGTCAGATTCGCAAGTCAACTATGAAATTGTGTGGCTAAAGCTGAAGCAACTACTTCCAAAGTAACTGAAAGAAAAACAACGACTTAAATAGGGGGTCAAAGTCGAATAAACGAGTCCTCAAAGACCAGCCATGTTTTTTCTTCTCGTACCCTTCCACAGCTTGTGAGAGCCATCCTTCCTCCCATACTGCGCCATCCATTCCCCCACAAAAAAACTTGTGATCAACTAACCTGCAGTGGACTAGCCAGTAGAGCAAACCAATAACTACAAACGTAATTATAATATCGCTAGTAAAAACACACGCAAACAATAACAAACACACTGTCGTATGACCGATGTGGTTGTAGACTTAACCCATTAGATTTAAAATCATAGATTTGACATTGGCGTCTCTTAATTTTAGAAGTAAACACTTTCGTGTTCGCTGAATATGTATGTGCCCACACTCTGATTCGATTCATAGGGCAATATTTCAAGAGTACAAAGAGATTCACATGTGCGCACAATTATAATAACGGGAATATGATGTATGGACTGTGTATGTCCAATTGTACCCTTAACAAAGAATTAATCACCAGCTTTTAGGGAGCTAAAGACACAATCATTTTATGTTTTGAGTAAATTTCAGAAAGTCAAAAGTTACACAAAACTACAGGTATTTTGACTAGTAGCATATAGCCATAAGTTTTATGGTCTAGATATTTTATATAGAAACCACCTTACTCAAATCTCAAGTAAATTTAACGTTTTTGAAACAATATTATTCAAAATAGAAAAAGGTTAAACCAGCCACCTATATTAATAAATCAATATTTGTGAATCTAATAGTGTATTAAATTAATAACCCTACCTATGTTATCTTAACAGGTCCTAAACCTTGTAAAAAAACCAACTATTCAAAGATGATGATGTGAATTTAATCCACTATGAAAACTTTAAGTAAAGGGGTGGTGTTTTAACATATATATGAGGTTTTCTAAAATGTACTTAATAACTACTTTTTTATAATATATGTATTTTTGGGTTGTTTAAGTAGAAATTAAGATTAAGGAGAAAATACTTTTTTTCTTCAATAAATGAAAAATGGGATGGTAGGTGAGCGTAAGATAAAAAATTAAATAAAAAGTAATTAATAAGGATAAGTAGTAATAGATATACTGTAAGATATGATTTAAATGCTAGAATTTTTTATATTTTATTTTAGACAGGTGAAGTAAGTTTTAACATTGAGATAGGTAAACGAACATTGCAAAAAGAAGACAGGGTAAAGCCGAGAGATGGGCGTATTAAGTCGCTCAAAAACCAAGTTATAAAACCAGGAAGCAAGGGCGGCCCGGCAAAAAAGACCCATCACAGCCACCCGCCTCGCTTCCATCGTCCGCACCCGCGCGCGTGACGTACTCCCACACCTCAGAACCGTACTCGCCCGCCTCAGCCGCGGCGCGTCATGGCGCCGTTCCAGCTGCGCTTCGGGCTCCGGATGTCCCCCTCGCGCTTCTACGACGAGGACGAGGAAGATGACGAGGAGGACGAGGAAGAGTTCGAGTACGAGGAGATGCTGAGCGAAGGGACGGCCTCGCCGCCGATGACTATGCAGGCGGAGAAGGGAGGGGGTGGAGGGCTGGTGGGATCAGTGGTGGGGGCGCTGCGGAGGTCGCTGGTGATGTGCAGCGCCGGGAAGGTCGGGGAGGGGGAGGACAGCGAAGACGAAGAGGAAGAGGGGATGGAGATTGGGCGGCCCACGGACGTGCGGCACGTCTCCCACGTCACCTTCGACCGCTTCGGCGGCTTCCACGGCCTCCCCGCCGACCTCGAGCCCGAAGTGCAACGCCCCACGCCCAGCGCCAGGTGAGCTCGCTCGCTACTCTCTGCCACTCCTCTGTTTCTTCTACTCTTCAGTCTCCTCTTTCTTTGCGGTTTTCCGAGGATTTTTTTTCACCTGAAATAAGCTAGCTACGTACTCCACATACCGAATATTGTTTGACTTGTATTTTTCAGTTTCACGCAAAAACGTGTACTGAATTTGTTGTTTTATCCATTTCTGTTCTGTGTCCTCCAACGCAATCAGTGTATAACTTCTTGTGGTAGAAAAATGTACATGGAACTTTCGTAACTAGTATTGTGATGAAAGAAGGCACCCGAGCAAGTCGATGGTACTAATATGTTGTTTCAGAACGATGATAGCGAGCTTTGGTTTCTCTTCTGTTATGTTTAGTTGGTTGCGCTCAGATGATACAGGGTAGAAAGAGGACAATTGTTTAAGAATGTAGCATTAATTTATTCAACAAGTGGATCTCCATAAAAAGGACAAGTGGTGCATTTTCTTAATGAAAGTTCAGTTTATTCTAGTATGAGGTTATGGCGTTATGCAGTTAGATTCCGAGTCAAGAAGTACGTACATGCCATCAAGCGAGGAATGGAATACTCTGAAGGTATGTGAAGGTATACGATTCTGAAGCTATATGAGGGCATAAGAGAAGAATAACTCACATGTAGGATTTGGTACCATGACGGACGGCCATTGGGTTGAACTTTCGATGGATCAGACTTGAGTTACTTCTGTGCTTGAGCTTGAAGCAATGGGGCTGTTTGAGGTGGTTAGCCTCTATGGGCAACAAATGGGAATCTTCAAACCTATCTTTCTATTTTGGATTAGGTCTCCTGTACCTGCATCATCATATATAGTGTGATAGTCTGAAGTTTGCCCTTTTTGCATTTACATAATCTTTTAAGGTTGTTAACATCAAATTAATATTTCTTATACTACCTAGTTAGATGAGCTAGGGAATATAGACACACACCCGTTGCTACTGCTGTTATGTCCTAATCTATCTTTTTCCTTGACTTGGAGTGGTTGCAGATTCAAAGTTTAGCTGCTAAAATCACCTCAACTATATATCATAAGACCTTAAACGCAATCCTTCCCTTCAATATTTAATGATACTTCTTAACCTTCGCATGTCTAATTTTGCATGCAGTGTAAATGTATTTGGTGTCTCGCCAACTTCTTTGCAATCTTCATTTGATCATAGAGGAAATAGTGTGCCCACAATACTGTTGATGATGCAGAGGAAGTTGTATCAACGAGAGGGACTTAAGGTATGGCCACCTGCAACCTAACATATTAGCACTAGAGAAAGTATTCAAGCCTTCGGAATGCTTATTTATCCATTGTGTTCTTACTTCTTAGATTGAAGGGATCTTCAGAATTAACGCAGAGAATAGCCAGGAAATCTGTGTCAGGGAGCAACTAAACAGTGGTGTGGTTCCAGATGAAGTTGACTTACACTGCCTTGCAGGGTTGATAAAGGTATCGTGAACTTTCCCCATCTCCCCTAAACTTGCCCGATCTTCGGCCTAAGCTGTATGAGACAGAAACTTGTAGTTGTTTATGTGCAATTTGCTCTCGTTTCTTTAGTTTTCAGTACTGACATTGACAGAAGTATAGAAAGTTGGTTATGTAAGGATGTGGTGTATAATAAGACTAAAACCCTAACGGTATATATATATACAGTCTAGTAATTCAGTGGTCTAACACCTCCCACAGTCGTAGTGTGAGGGGAATAGACATAGAGACTGGAGCGAAAATTGGTGAACAAAGACGTGGAAAGACCTTTGGTCATAATATCGACGAACTGGTGCGCCGATAGTACATGAAGTATCCGAACCTGTTGTAGTGCGACCTTATCACGTACAAAATAAATATCTATCTCGATATGCTTCGTGCGTTGATTATGGACCGGGTTAGCGGTCATATAGACGGCACTAACGTTGTCACAATAAATGATGGTCGTAGAGAAGATAGGTGCACGGAGCTCTTAGAGAAGCTGGCGAAGCCAGCAACACTCAGTGACGGCAAGGGCAATGGCACGATACTTGGCTTCGGCATTGGACTGAGACACTGTAGTCTGACGTTTTGAGGACCAGGAGACTAGAGTGTCACCAAGAAAGACGTAGTAGCCGAACGTGGAGTGTCAAGAGTTAGGACAGCTCGTCCAACCCGCATCAGAGTACGCAGTGAGAGATTCGATGGGGCTGGAGCTGAGATGTAAGCCGCTGGAGAGTATGCCCTTCACGTAACAAAGAATACGCTTGAGCAGCGCGAGGTGAGGTTCGCGCGGAGCGTGCATGAAGAGGCACACTTGCTGAACGGCGTAGGTCAAATTGGGTCGTGTTAGGGTGAGGTATTGAAGAGCACCAGCAAGACTCCGGTACTAAGAGGGATCGGCTACAAGAGAGCAATTGGTAGTGGAGAGCTTGACACGAGTGTTGACGGGAGTGGCCGTGGGGTGACATTCGGCCATGCCCACACGCTGAAGGAGATCGAGAGCGTATTGACACTGGGAAAGGAAGAGCCTGTGAAAAGAGCGGGTGACAGAGATACCAAGAAAGTAATGGAGAGGGCCGAGATCGGTCATGACGAACTTGGAGTGGTGTCGGGCCATGATCTGGTGTAGGAGGGACGACGAGAGCGTTGTAAGAACAATGTCGTCGACGTAGAGAAGAAGATAGGCGGTGGTATTACCGATGTGAAGAACGAAGAGGGAAGTATCGGATACGGAGGCCACAAAACCGATGTGCCGAAGGTAGGTAGCAAAGCACTGGTACCAGGCCCGAGGAGCCTACTTGAGGCCGTAGAGGGAGCGCTGAAGGAGGCAAACGTCGTCGGGACAAGAGAGATCAACGAAGCCTGAAGGCTGCTGGCAGTAGACCATTTCCGTCAGATGACCATGAAGAAAGATATTCTTCACATCAAGCTGGTGGATCGGCCAAGAGTGCGAGGCAGCTAGAGTGAGAACGACCCGGATGGTGGCGGGTTTGACGACGGGACTAAAGGTCTCATCGTAGTTGACACCAGGACGTTGGGAGAAACCTCGAACTACCCAACGTGCCTTGTGACGGGCAAGCGATCCATCGGCGTGGAACTTGTGTTTAAAGATCGACTTACCGGTCATAAAATTAGCACCGGGAGGATGAGGGACGAGGCGCCAGGTCTCATTGTCTATAAGAGCCTTGTACTCGTCGACCATGGCCGCGCGCCACTAAGGATCGGCAAGGACTAAACGAGGAGTCGTTGGGATGGGCGAGATAGTACAATGGATTGCTGAGAGCCCGTAGCGCTTTGTAGGACGGAGAGACCCAGTTTATGATCAGGTAATTATATGAGAGGTGGAGGGTACAGGAGCGTGAGAGGTAGGGTGGGGACTGGTTGGGGAAGGGTGGCATCGGCTCGGGATTGGCGACTGTATGTTCGAGGAAAGAGCTGAACAAGGTCGGACTGAGCCGATGGGGGTAGGTGAGCCGATGGATGTATATGGGCTGATTGGTTTGGGCGGTCCGATAGAGGCGAAACAGCCGATAAGGAGGGGAGAGCCGATGGAGGCAGATGAGCTGATAGATGAGGACGAGCCAATGGAGGCTGAGGAGCCGATGGGGTTGATGTGTCCGATGAGAGGGAGACAGTATCAGCCGGAGCCGATAAGTGTGGTAGGGCCGATGGAGGTCCGATGTGAGTAGTATCGGATCGAAGAGGAGTGGGATAGCTGAGCGACAAGTCCTCAGGAGCGGCCGATGAGGGGGCTGGAGGTGAGATTGATGGAGGGGACCGGAAGGATACGGTGTTGATAAGGAGGAAGTTAAGATCGCTAGACGAGGATCTGAGATGAAGTAGACCGAAGGGAAAGTAGGTCTCGTCAAAGACGACATGACGAAAGACGATGACCCGGTGGGTGGAATGATGAGACATCGGTATCCCTTGTGGGACGAGGGATATCCGAGAAAAATGCATGCGGTGGAGCAGGGTGCAAGTTTGTAAGGAGCAATGGCGATGAAATTAGGGTAGCAGAGACACCCAAAGATGCGTAGGTGAGAGTAGTCGGGCGCTTTGTGGTACAGAAAGGTGTAGGGGACATTGTGGCGAATGGAGAAGAAAGGACGCTAATTGAAGAAGTAAGTCGTGGTGGTTAGTGCTTCAGTCTAGTAGGTTGCGGGTAGGTGGGCATGAAGTAGCATTGTGCGACTCATGTTGTTAAGTGTGCGAAGTAGACGTTCAGCCTTGCTGTTTTGGGGAGAGGTGTAGGGACAGGAGAGGCGAATATGGATGTCATGGGAGGTAAGGAAGTTTTGAACGGTACAGTTGACAAACTCCGTACCGTTATCGACCTGTAGGGCTATAATAGAGAGGTTGAACTGGTTGGAGATATAGTTTATAAAGTTAATGAGGTGGGAGGCGACCTCGGACTTGCTGGTGAGTGGAAAAGTCCAGCAATAGTGTGTGTAATCATCAAGTATTGTGAGATAATACTAATTACCAGAAACACTCTTAACCGGAGAAGTCCATACATCACAGTGTATTAGCTCAAAAGGTCACGAGATACAAGACATAGAATTTGAAAAAGGCAATCACACGTGTTTGCCAAGTTGACAAGAATGCCAAACAGTAGAGCTACTGTGGTTACACTTGATGGAGGCATTGCGACGCAGATTGGCAATAGCGTTAGGGCTAGGATGACCAAGGCAAAGATGCCAGAGGTTGGTGGAGAGGGCGATGCTAGCGTGTGGAGTGGACGGCATAGTGGAAATGGTGTAGAGGTCGCTGCCACTATTGCATCGAAGGATCTGACATACGATCGAGATATCCTTCAGAGAGAAACCAGAAGCGTCAAATTCAATTGAGCAATTGTTATCTCGTGTGAATTGGCGAACAGATACTAGATTGTGAATGAGGGAGGGGACGATGAGGACATTGCGAAGTGGAAGGTTAGTTGTGAGTGTAGACAGAAATGAGTCACCACGGCATTGGATAGGGAGAGAGTGACTATTGTCGATGGTGTCGAAGAGGGAGGAGGAGGGATGGCGAGAGAGTAGTATACCGGCCGATGACGCCATGTGAGAGGACGCACCAGAGTCCAGTATCCAAGGGTGCTGAGGTTGGAGCGTCATCTGATTGAGGGCGACGATGAGGCCAGCCTGGTTCTAGGAGGGAACCGACTGGGTGGATAGTGGTGGGAGTATCGGCTGAGGTGGCAAGGTAGGAACCGATGCTAGGTAGGCCTGAGGATGGGCGCCGAGAACCCCTAGTTGTCAGCCGATGGGACTGTGTGGTTGAGGCTGAGGTGCCCAAGGGTTGTAGCATAGCCACGGACCCATGGGACTGGCAGACGGGATAGGGACTAGAGTAGGTCGTGGTTGCATTGGACCATTCCAGTTATTGCCCTTGCCCTTGCCCTTGCCTTTACCGTTGCCACCAGTGCAGGCTTTGTTGCCATGGTTAAGGCCATGCCTACCAGAGTCGCAAGAGGTGGCAGCAGCACACAATGATCGGCAGCCATGGTCAGCTGCGGCGAGGAGAGCGGTGTGGGCCACGGTCTTCTCATCGTTGGCTAAGCGTAGTTCTTTAAGAACTAGTATGTCATGAGCTCGGACGAATGACGAAAGGGGTGTGGAATTGGTGATGTCGTCGGCGGTGTTGGAGAAGCGTGGGTTAAGTCCTCGTAGGAGGGCGAGGACGAGTTGTAAGTCGGCCACAGGGTGACCGACATCGCGGAAGGCGGTAGCCTTTACCTTGAGGCGCTGGTAGTGCGAGGAGATAGAAGAGTCTCCTTGTACCATGGAGTGAAATTCATTTAGTAGGAAGATGGTGTGCGGCTGTTTGTTGGCAAGAAAGAGCCGCTTGATAGCCACCCAGAGATCTCGGGCGGTAGGGTCGATGTCCTCTATGGCAAGGTCGATGACAGAGTCATCGACCGAGCAAGCAACCAGCTACGCATGTAGCACTCGGCGATATCCCACTAGGGATTATCGGGTGGAGGTGGAGCGGAGCCATCAATGTGAGATCGGAGGCTGAACTTTCCACAGAGGGATTTGAAGAAAAATACCCACTTGGAGTAGTTGGCGTTGAGGTCGAGAGGGATGGGAATGTGAGATTTCATGTTGACAGCGGTGTACGGTGGTGAGAAGATTAGCGAGGTAGTGCCCGAGGTGTGGTTAGGAGCGCCGATGGCCAAAATAGATTCGGCGACTGGGAGGGTGCCAGAGCTAAGGGCCGACTCGGTGGTCATAATGAGAGGGTAACGGATGCAAGAAGCCGATGAGGATAAGGGCCGATGAGGGGTAGGTGGCCGATGGGAGTAAGCCGATGAGAAGAGTGGTTGGCCGATGAGGAGAGTGGTTGGCCGATGGAAGTAGGCAACGGAGTAGTTGAGGGAGAAGTGGGTGGCAGAGTAGGTAGGTCAGAGAGTAGGTGGGTCACGGATGTAAGAAGATTCATGTTCGTGAAGAGAAGTTTCACGTCCTTGGACTCGTGGACGCAAAGAAGTGGAGCGGATGCGAAAACTCGGAGAAGGCGCGGACGCGAAGAGAGGAGGTTCGCGTCCGGGAAGCAGAGATTCGTGTCCGTGGACACGTGGACACGTCGGAGTGGCTTGGACGCGAGTGGAGAAGTTTCACGTCCGGGAGCAAGTGAGCGTGTCGAAAAAGTGGAAACCGAGAGAGAGTTTCAACCGATGGAGGACGGACGAGTCTAGCCGATGGAGGGTGGACGGGTCCAGCCGATGGAGATGACGAACGTAGAGTTGCGCCGGCGTTAGAGGAGGAAGGTGCGTCGAGGCAAGGAAAGAGCGAAGGGGGGTGTGAGACGAGACGAGGAGGCGGATGGAGACCGTCGTCTTGTCACGTGGTGGAAACAAGGAAGGGGAGAGGATAGTAGAGAAGGAGAAGGCCGTATGCAGAGGAGACGGAGAGAAGAGAGAGCCGAGATGAGAAAGCAGAGAAAGAATACCGGGAAGGAGATCTACGATGGGAAGAAAGCGTCGGCTTGCCGGTGGAAGAATGCTAGCACGCTGAGAATGTCTAAACCTGCTCTGATACTATGTAAGGATATGGTGTACAGTAAGACTAAGACCCCAACTCTATACAGGAAATGTCGAGTTTATATATATACAGTTCAGTGGTCCAGTGGTCTAACAGATGAGGTATCTCCTTTTTATGCAATTTGATCATGTTCATAGCCTGAAATATCTGCAGACAGGACGGAAAGCACAATAATTGTTGCAAGGAACAGTACTTTTTAAGTAAAAAAACGTCGAATAAATATTTATGGGAAACTGGCTGTTAGACATACATGATATTACTATTAGTTGTATTTTTTTCTACATGGGTTATTGCATTATTGGATGATCTATTCCATGGTCATTATGTTTATGTTACCTTTTTGTAGGCATGGTTTCGGGAACTCCCAACAGGTGTATTAGACACACTGACACCAGAACAAGTAATGAACTGCAACACAGAAGAGGAGTGTGCACTCCTTGCTTCGATGCTACCACCAGTGGAAGCAGCATTACTCGATTGGGCTATCAACCTGATGGCTGATGTTGTGGAACACGAAAGCTACAACAAGATGAATGCTAGAAACATCGCTATGGTCTTTGCACCAAACATGACTCAGGTTATTAGAAATGACTATGTCTAAAGATATACCCTTGTGGATCTTTCCATTAAAAAACCATGCGCATACCCTAACCCTGGAATGTTTGTTTATCAGATGGCCGATCCATTAACTGCCCTGATACATGCAGTTCAGGTCATGAATTTCCTCAAGACACTGATCTTGAAGACTTTAAAGGAAAGAGAGGCAGCTGGACCACCTAAGACATCAGAACCATCCTCTGGTTCCCCAGACGGCCAAAATAAACCTCCGACGTCAGAGAATTTGGAGAAACCCATCATTTGCTCAAATCAGAAAGGCATAGATCAACCTATGTTTGATATGGCTACTTGTGATCAGCTCCTGTTTGGACCTAAACAATTCCTTGATTATCGTGAGAATGGCAAATCTGAAGGACTAGAGAAGCATGGCATAGACCAACTGAAGCGCCATACTGAGGAATCTCTTCTTGGTAATGATTTGATTAACCAAGTCAACAGTCCTGGAAAAGAATTTGGCAACAGAAATGTGGAAGGCATGTTCGACAAATTCAGTTTTAGGAAAGGTGTCGAGAGGCTTTGCAGGCACCCTGTGTTCCAATTGAGTAGGTCCATGAAGAAGTCTACAGACGTTGTGGTCTTTGATGCTCCTGGAGAAGCAAGACAAGCTTGGGGTTTGATATGATAATGATTGTATATGTAGCTGGTTGAGATGTAATGCAATCTTTCTCTGTCTTGTTTGTGTGAGTAGAAGCGAATAGCTTGTTAGATTGTAGGTGCTGCAGTTTGTTGTGTGAATTATAACCATTTAGTTCTGACGAAAGCGTCTGGAGACATCACTTGTGGCTGCCAAAGTAAACAAAGGCCGAAGAATTTGGGTTCACTGGCTCAGTGGTCAGTAGTAAGTACTTATGCGTACCTGCTAACCTCTTATTCTTCTTATACCAATCCAAAATCCACCTCCATTATGTCCTTCATATCCTTTCCCCATTCCCAATCCTAACATGCATCCAATCGCTACTGTAGTGCAACCACTGTCGGTGAATAGCAGTATAAATGCGTCTACTTTCTTTCTTGAGGAGGATGCATTCACTGTTACCAAAAGTTATAGGAACAACTTGTCAGTGAATTGCTGTATAAATGCATGGATGCATTCTCTATTACCTAAACATGATACGCACAACTATGTCTGACTGCATTCCTGGACTACTATTGCAGTACCGCCAACCGAAAATCTTCTGGTTCAGATCTTAAGGTGTCACCCCAATTGGTACAGCTGACTCCATGTTGGTCCTTTTTTATCTCTTCCTGAAGAAGTCAAAACATTGACCATGTCAAATAGTACAAGCGCAGTTGCAGAAAGCATGCTGCATGGCTACACGCCAATGCCTTGTGTAGGGAATATATGCAGCTATAGAGACGTTTCAGGGTTGCAGCATACATAAGATGGCTGTGCTTCATGCTCCCTATTCCTCTTCCCTGTTCATAGTAGTGACACTGCTCGTTTTTCGCTTTTCTCCAGCATTGCCTCATGCTTTCTTTATCTTTGGAGACTCCCTTGTAGATGTAGGGAACAATGACTATCTTGTGACACTCTCCAAGGCCAATGCTCCACCATATGGTGTTGATTTTGCATTTTCTGGTGGCATGCCAACTGGAAGGTTCACAAATGGGATGACCATTGCCGATGTCATTGGTACTGTTGAGCATGAATTTCGTGAAGAAACTGTAGTTTTTCCTTATCCATGCTTGATCTCACATTTCTTGGCACTGAACTCTCAGGTGAAGCCTTGGGGCAGAAATATTTTGCTCCACCCTACTTAGCTCCAAACTCAAGTACTGAAATGATGAACAGTGGGGTTAATTATGCCTCTGGCTCTTCTGGCATATTTGACGAGACCGGTTCTTTTTATGTATGTGAACTACTCACAATTTCTGTGCTTCCCCATGCTTGCATTGCTTCTGAAATGTAGCGTGCATGAAAACCATACTTGATCTGTCTGTAGATTGGAAGAGTGCCACTAGGGCAGCAAATCAGCTACTTCGAAAAGACCAGAGCTCAGATACTGGAGACCATGGGGGAGAAGGCTGCAACTGAGTTCTTGAAGAAGGCGCTATTCATGGTTGCTGCAGGGTCCAATGACATTTTGGAGTACCTTTCACCTGTAATGCCATTCTTTGGACGAGAAAAGTATGATCCTTCAGTTTTTGAGGATTCCTTGGTTTCAAACCTGACATTTCATCTGAAGGTGCTACAACTTAACTCGCGGCTACTGAATTTCTTTCAGTTTTATTTCAAGATGATCTCATACTCTCTGTTCCTGAATGAAGCGGTTAAATCAATTGGGAGCAAGAAAAATTGTTGTTGCCGACGTTGGGCCACTGGGCTGCATGCCGTATCTCCGTGCTCTGGAGTTCATTCCTGCAGGTGAGTGTTCAGGATCGGCTAACCAACTCACTGAAGGTTACAACAAGAGATTGAAGAGGATGATCTACAAGCTGAACCAGGAGATGGGGCCAGAGAGTAAATTTGTTTATGCAAATACGTACGAGATCGTGATGGAAATCATTCGGCAGTATCGTCAATACGGTGAGCTTTTCTTCCTTGTTGCAGCTACCTCATGCAAAACATGCAGAGACCCAAGATTTCAGTCTAGCATTGGTGAATGAAATCTTCAGGTTTTGAGAATGCGTTGGACCCATGCTGCGGAGGCAGCTTCCCTCCATTTCTCTGCATTGGCATTGCCAACTCAACCTCCACCTTATGCAAGGACCGGTCCAAGTACGTCTTCTGGGACGCGTTCCACCCGACCGAAGCCGTCAACTTCATCGTCGCCAGTAAACTTCTCGACGGCAACTCCGCCGCTGCTTCTCCCATCAACGTCCGCGAGCTGTTCCAATATCAATACAAATGAGAGATGTGCCTTGCCCTGACATCCATGTCTCTTTGGCTGTATTAACATCCATCCTCTTTCTTCTGCGGTCTAGGGTTAACTTGGACTGGACAGCACGCCTTTAACGTGTAGAATGTGACTGAAAGTTCCCTTTATGGGCCCAGTTTCTCTTTGTTTTTGTGCTCTTTTCTGAAGGCCGGAAAGTTGATTCAACCGTCAGCGAAGGAAAGAACGACACACGCTCCCTCTCCGGCTAGTCGTTGTCAGTGAACAAGATATTGCCGCCGGTGCAGCGCGAACTAGACCAACGAACGGTGCAACAGAAGCTGGCGCATTACATGCAAAAAATACTTGTGAACAATTGTGCATAGCAGCGCACATCTTTTCAGCCTATCTATGCACGGTCGCCGCCGGTGCAACTCACAGGGCGATATGCCTCTATATATTTACGTGTACGAGAAAACTGGACCTGAGGGCAGCGTGGCCGTGCCAGGTACGGTCGATCACCTCCGGCTGATCCATGGAACCTGCCGTGGCGGCGGGGCGGCCTGGGAAGGTCAGCCACCACACCACCGGGTACCCCTACCCCGTGGCGGTGGCGGCTACGCCTGGGGAGACGACGCCGTCCGCGACGAGGGCGTCGCGGTGGTCGTCCGTGGCCGCCATGGCCGCGAGCCTCGTGGCGGTCGGCCTCGGCGGCGCCGCGCTACTGGTGTGGTGGGCGCTCGCGTTCCACCCGGCGAACGCGCGCCTCTGGATGGTGCCCGCGGGGCTCGTCCTCCTCGGCACGCCCATCCTCGCGTGGCTCTCCCTCTGCGCCTCCGCCGGCCCGTGCAGCGCCGTCGGCGACACGCCGGCGCGCGTGTAGTACGTACGTCCTTGGCTCGATCGCACTCGCCCACGCGCGCGCGCGGCTGCTGCATTTTTGCTGCTCCTAGCTGGTTCGTTTCAGGATCAGATGTACATAGATGTTCGCTACTAGCTACAACTATACTTCTTTGATTTCTTGCTGATTCATTTCAGGATCAGATGCACATACATGTTCACTACTCACTACTAGCTAGTACTATATACTTCTTTGATTTCTTCGTGAATTCAGCTGTGCGTTGCAGCGTGTTGCTGGCTTGCTGCTATGCTAGAGAGAGGGAGACATGTAGCATTGATATGGACATATGATACATGATCTGGTGTACAAAGTTTCTTTCCTAGATTACCTTCGCCCTTGTGTTGATCTGGTGAGTGCGAACTTTTGATCGTTTTGTGCGTTCACGCTGCCTGGAAAGTCTAAAGCTGGAGTGTGCCGGATCGTAACCCATTGGTCGGCATCTCGTCGAGATATGGACGCGCATTACAAGTGCATGGGTCCTCGAATTGAGATATTTCTTGCCGGATAGGGATGTGTGGTTAATGGTTTCCACTCGTGCATAGCTTTCGGAATAGATAGGGGATGGATTAGACTTGTGATAGATGGTAGTGGATTAACATAGGACATGAAGTTTAATGGAAGGTTGCAGCTGAAATTGAGCTTAACTGGTTGGCTCGCTCTAAATATAAAAGGATGATGCGGTTTTTTGTTCTTAAGCTAGTGTTAGAGCCATTTTTCCTTGTTAATTTTTTTTATTTACTTCTCGACACCGGTACTTCTTGTACCTCATGATTAGTGCTAGGATATAGCTATATTCCTCAATACATCTAAAGGACCATAAAATAACTTGGTAGTATAGTATATCACCAAACAATAAATTTAGGGTCTCTTTGCAAGAAAAAGAATGTAATGACAATATTTTTTTAATCGATTCATGTATTTTAATAGATAATGATGGTTAAAGATCCAAAAGTTGACCAGGTAAGATAGGGAAAATACATTATTGTTTATATTTATTTGTGAACGGAGACTACATAATACGGTATGGCATGTTACCCCAACTGTCGGTATTAAGAGGTGCCACTGTACTTGTAAGTACAGAGGATTAAGGCAAACAAGGGGGAAAAACTAGTTGGAACACGACGAGATAGCAGTCGGTATCCAGAACACCACTGTCTGTACAGCGATAGATGCTCCAGTCCAACATCCTTATTGATATGCTACATTGTGAATGATGGGTTTTCCTGATAAGCAGCTGCTACGTACTGACATGTGCCCATTTATAAAAGTCCAGAACCAGCACCATACGAATGGGCCATATTCTGTTGCCATGTCCTCTGTTCTGCCATTAACTGACCCACCCTTCTAAACGCATTCGTCAGTTCCGTAATAGGCTTCTTGTTGGGTCGCGAAGTGCTCCTTTTAGAAGTTGGCAAGTTGCAACCAGCATTTGCATCATGTTATCAGTTTATTAGTGCCAAATCAAAATATGCAAATTTCTCTTAAGTCCCCACTAATTATGGTATAAAACACTGGCAACTATCTATTTCCACTTTTTGGCGTATAGAAATGATAGTCCAGTAGAGGACAGGACCATTGGTTGGTCGCCAGTCGCGGTGCGTTCAATAGTTATTTAGATAACTTGCTGTTGTCATCTTAAGAAATGTAAAATCACAATAAGACATTGCCAAGATAGCACCATTCTTAACTAAATAACCACTTTCATTTATGTTGCAATTACTCGTAATATACAATATAACGGGCAGTATTCAGAGGCAGAACACACGCACCAGGATTCAGAGGAACAACATGGTTCAAATTGGATGACCAACCAATCACACAGCTTCCACTTCAGTGTGAACTGTGGATCCATGATAAGAAAACAGTTTGGTCGCATTCTTGTATGTCACCTCAGCAAGTTCTGTCTCTGATATTTCAAGCAGCGAGGCAACATACTTCATAACCTGAGACAAAGAAGCACAGTTTATTAAGCTTCTGATAGTCCATGATTTACTCCGCTGTATCTAAGAAGACGAACTCAAAAGGGCCTTTTTTGGACAGATGGAACATGCAAGGAGTAGTGAGCTGACAGTGAACCAATTAAGTGGCTTAAAACAAAACGGCAGTAGTACAGTCATATGCAACTGTGGGGTAGTGTGAGCAACTGAGCATTGTACAGTGTTGTTGAAATTGTTCACAGGCATAGAAAACATGGTATGAGTTGATGGTATGATAAACCTCTTTAGTCGTGTGGAGCAATTATAAAGCACACTAGCCAAGACAAAAAAGAAATTGGTAAAACAGTGGAGCTATCAAGGAGCTTATGCAAAAGAAGTGGTCCACCAGAAAGGCTTGTAATAACTACCAAGAAGATTCTTCAATGGTAAAGGTCAGCAACGGGCACCCTAGCAAAAAAACTTACAATGAGGATATTTGATGGATGGTTCAAAGACTCATTCGAAGTGGTAGATGCCTGTGAAATAGATTCTTTTTTACTTTCTCCATTATCTGCACTTGAGCTGTCCACAGGTACTGCTAATAGTGAAATATCATCCAATTTTGGTAATGCAACCGGTGTGTCAGTCTCTAACAGAATTCTGTCCAAGGGTATCTAAAACAAGTACAAATGCTGATAATTAGTAAATACCTCTGAGATGGCATGTCAAAGTACAGAATAAAATTACTTACTGATTTTAGCATTTGCTTTGCCTTGGAGGATTTCATGCCTGTAAGGAAACCAGACAACAAAAAGTAACAGCCTAAATTTGCAAGGCTGGACACCATTTCTGCAGATCCCAGATATGAATGTAGAAACACGCCAGCTGGGAAAGGTCCAATTGGCCTGCGTGCAACCAAAATGTAGGTAATCTGGACCCTATACTTCAGTATGACATTCGTTGTCTAAGACAAGCAGGATTCTCAAGGTTTTGGTTATCTAGACAATAAATGTATTTCAAACCATGTTAGGAACTGGTGGATGCCATGTTATAAATAATCTACTATAAGAAGTTCAACTATAATCTACTATAAGAAGTTCAACTTAAATAAACATACTTTGGGAACAAATCTCCATGTCTTACTTTATTATCTCCAGAAGATCACCAAAGGCACGCACACAATGAACAGAAACTGGCCTGTTCAATTCCTTAGCAAGTTCAAGTTGCCACCGGAAAACTTCAACCTGCAGTGATATTTTTTCAGCTTCTGTAATAACTATTGCGGACTAGTGGCATAAAGCTTGCTCATGATGCAAAAGGACTGGATACATAGGTTAAATGGCCTAGTGATTTACACATGCTGGAACATTCGGAAGGAGCAGAATAGGTGAACTTTTCAAGATCAGAGCATTTAATCACAAGACATCGTCTACAAGATCAATGAGGATATTGAGCAAAGGGAGAGCTTTTCTAGCATAGTTTGCATGAGTTTTTCACTTTTGTGTTGCTCCCCCTGCTCCATGTAAACTTCTATGTTATCTCCTTTAATGAAATAGGCAAAGCTCTTGCCCACTCGTTCAAAAAAATAGTCTTATGGACACAAATGGTCGCCCAACTAAAACAGGAGGCATTAATAGTTAAAATTGTTAAATTGTTATGCCCATCAGATAACTGAATCTCTTGATACGATCGTACACAATAAGAAGTGCTAATTACAAACCTGTTCTCCAAAGTCAATGGTTTTTCCATGTGAACCGTTGTCCAAACCAATCTGCATTACAGTAATGTACTATAAGACACAAATTGTACATGCCAAGAGCAGAACAAGTTAATATGTTTTACAAGCAGACGGAATTCACTTGTTCGTCATGGCTTCCTACGGACAACAAAAACGAAAAGAGAAGCTCTGGACAAATGTATTTCACTTAATTCAGAAAAGACCCTCTTTACAGCATGCAGAGACAGGATGTCCAGAAGAACAACATATCCTAGTGATGATGAAACAAGAAGAACAACATAGAGAACTAATACGTGTAATAGGTAGGCCTAAGATATACTTTGCGGTACTACAGATTATTACTATAGCTCTACGGCTGGATAATTATATGCATAATCTAAGAGTGTAAAAAAATTGACGAATAAAGTACACCTCCCAACAGCCGCCTCTGGAGTTTCAGCGAAGAACCGCCGGAGCGAATCCATCCAATCCGGCGATCTCTCAGGTACCCACCTATAAAATTGACAGATACAAAAACCAAAGAGCATAGGGGTCACAGCAGCGCAAGAGGCAGCCGGGGAATCTTGCCATGGGTGGAGGCCGAAGCAGGGAACGACGGACGGTACTCCTCGGCCATCTGCTTCACCAGGTGCCAGTCTTTCTGCGGGCATCCAGTAGACAAGAGTCAGCGAGGAGAGACTCCCAGTGTTGTCGCACGAGGTAGTTGCAGGAGTTAAACCTCGGAGGTGCCGTTGACGGCGAAGCGCGCGACGCCGGCGGCGGTGGCGGCGCGTATGAGGGAGAGGGCGACGGCCAATACACGCGGGTCCTGCAGGTGGCAGTGCGCGTCGAAGAGCCTCACAGCGCAAGCGGCGCGCGCTGTAGCCTGGGCCATATCCAACGACCCGCGGTGGCCGGAGCGGAAGTGCTGAACGGAGACTCCGGTGATTCGAGCGGTGAGCCGGTGACCGCCGCCGACGACAGCACAGCACCAAGTAAGAGATGGCCACGGCCTTGTGGGCTGTGGGCCGGGAGGGATACGATCTTTATCGTTGGCCCAGAAAAGCCGAAATATGTTGGGCTTGTTCACGAAACGCGCTCGCCGCGCCATGTCTCCACTGGGACGCGTGGCATGATGCGAGCATCCCAGTTGAATTCACCGTGGATGGGGAGCGTGTGGCGGATCATCAGAGTGCAAGTTCGAACTTCGAAGACAAGAAAAGGACGAAGACCTACGCCCCAGCGAGGCAGCGTTGCGGCCAAATTGGATGTGCTCTGCAACTCATGGAACGAGACATGCAAATTCATCACCTAAATGGATCCGTTCTTGCTGTTCCGTTCCTGTACGGGCACACCAACTCCAGTTGGACAAGGAGACGGCGTTACAACATCACATCAGCAGCTGATAACCATCATGCACGAGCTACAGTGCTAAACCTGCTCCTGGCTTAGCTGTATCGGAATAATCGTGCGCACGACACGACCTCAGGCTAATGTTCCCTCTGCGGTCTGGTCAAATCTGATGATCCCTCTCATTTACCACGACCTGCACTTAGGAATTGCACTTTACTGGAGAGGTGGCTGAAAGGTTATTTATTTATTTTTCGTGACTATATTTTTTAAACCTATGTTTTTATTATATATATATTTAATATTTTTTTAATTTTACAATAACTAATATTTAATTAATTATACATTAGTAGCTCATCTTATTTTCTGCGAGAAAAAAATCTAACCCAACCTCTACTCAAAACACTGCTCTTACCTCATCTGCGTCTGAAAGCAAGCAGGGAAATCCGAGTAGCGAGTAACGTGAAATATGCAGAGTTATTTTCCGTCGAAAATAAAGCTTATGTCAACTGTGCAACTGTGCGTCCCCTGCGCTGCGTCGTAAAAGAGATGTGTGCCCACGAGCACATGCTCCAGTCCTATCAGGATCAGTGGCGTGGGTCCGTTAGATACTAACGCAGCAGTTATGATTAGCTCACGTTTACTGCATACCGCGGGAGGAAAGAAAAGAAAAACTCTCATCAACAGATACAGCATGCTTCGTTAGCTTTATCCCAGCATACATCTGCATATTGCCGGATAGACGACCACGCCTTGGGCACATGAAAGTGCCCGGGACCCGATGAGATCCAGCGCCCAGCGGAGAGCGTGGCCGAACTCACTCCAAGTTAGGAGAAGCCATCGTCCCGATGTCTGCGGAGCCAACGCTCATCCAAAAATTTCCGTTTCATGGCGAGCAGAGCATGCATGCAGGCCCGGGCTTGCAGAACTGGGAACTCTTTGTGCACGGCTGGTGGCCTCGCCGAAGGAAGGAAGGGACCATCTCACAACCCCACCGCGTCGGCGTGTATCCTGTGATTGCACATGCGGGCGGGAACGCAATAAGTTTTCGCAGGAGTGGTTCTCATGTAGCTGTCGAACGATCTCGTCGAAGGATACTGTTCGCTGGTGAGCTTAATGGGTACAAATACAAACGATAGCCAGGGCCAATAATCAGATTTTCTCCTTTTCACCGCAACACTTGCTAGCTGGACGGCATTGGTTGGAGTTCCACCAAGACCCGGCGGAGTGCAGCCAAAGAGGTTCGCGACGAATATAATACAGCAAGCACGAAATATAATACGGCGGCGATGGGGTTTTTCAGATGGAACCCGTGATTGCGAAGTCAATAACGGCGTCATACATTATATCCAGTGGTTTGTTTTTCATCTTCTCGTCAAATGAAGTAGAGAGCAAACGGAAAGGAACGGTGTTGCGTGTCACGTCACGCACGGATGGGTACGCGGTACATGGCTACATGCTACTACACAAGTGAGACCAAGCATGGCTAGTTGGCTAATGGCTACTGGCTACCTTCGTCGTTCCTTTATAACTCACGAGCCACACGCCAACGGGTCGCCTCGCCTCCGTCCAGGACACTTGTGAGCTGCGCGCGACCGCGACACAAGTGGAGCCCATGCGAGGATGAGCCCCAGCGCCGCGGCCAAGATGCGGCTCGGCGGCGCCGGCAGCTTCACGCTAGGGTGCGGCTGCAGGGACGCCAAGGCCGTGGCCGTGGCGGCGTCCGCCTCGTCGCCGAGCTCCGCTACCACGGAGACGTCCACGGGCACTACGGTGACCTGGCGCAGGGCGCGGACGCACCCGTCGGCGTCGGCGTCGACGGCCACGCTGACCTTGCCGTCCGCCTCGTCGTCTTTCCTGTGGGACGATGCTGAGGTTGAGGCCGACGGCGAAGAGGTCGACTGCAAGCGAGAGAGCTCAGCGACAACGCCAAGCTTCTCCGGCCTTCTGCGGCAGCTCAGCGAGCTCGAGCAGAGTGTCATGACGTGGGGGTGGAAGAGCCCCCGACGGGGTAATCACTTCCCACCGCCGCCACCACCACCGCCTCCGCCTCCGCCCCCACCGTTACCTTTACGGCCAGTGCTGCACCGAGTTGTGGACAGCGGCGGGAAGTGCAGCAACAAAGAAGGCAACGATAAGTTCTCTTCGCCGCCGCCGTCTTCGCATTACCCGACGACCCAGCAGCGCCGGAAGGTGAAGGGCGTTGACCAACGAAACAGAGAAGACGGTGAAGCCCACTTGGCGCCACCGGCACCTCCGCCTTTGCCCTTGCCGCTGCCGCAGCCGCAGCAGCAGACACGGAACGTGAAGAGCGTGGACAAAGCCGGAGGCAAAGAAGACGGCAAGCACTTGCCGCCACCGCAGTCGCCGAAGCATCGGAAAGCGAAGAACTTTGACAACGACGGTTTCAGCGCCGGAAAACTCGACGGGAGCTTGGCGGTGTTGAAGCAGTCCGAGGACCCACTCAGCGACTTCAGGCAGTCGATGCTGAACATGATCGTGGAGAACTGCATCGTGACCGGCGACGAGCTCCGCGAGCTGCTCCGCCGCTTCCTCGAGCTGAACGCGCCGCACCACCACGACGCCATCCTTCAGGCCTTCGCCGATATCTGGGACGAGGTGTTCACCACCCCGGCGGAGCCACGCCTCGAACCCCTGAGGCCGCCGCCCCGGCAGAGCACGCCACCACGCCGCCGGCACCCTCCACCGGCTTGGCGCCTGTAGTAACGCCGCACGTGGTTACTTACTACGTAAGAATAGTATATTCTCCCTCTGAATTAAAATGTAGGATGTATTTTATTTTATTAAGAAAAAATTAACTAATAATTACTCCATTAAAATATGATTTTGTGATATAAAATGAATATTATTATATTCATATTTGAAAGTTATTTCTTTTGTCACATAAGTATATATTAATAGAATAATTATTAGTTAAAATCTTACTATATTAAAATAAAATATATCTTATATTTAAAATTGATAGGGTATACCTTAGCTTACTGTGTATTAGATTGCTTCCAAGAAATTCTCGGCCTCGTCTGACCACGTATCTACCGGAATTGTTTCGGTCTCCAGATTCACTCTCGTGCCTTTAGTACAGTACTACCTAGTGTTTGTCCTTGGTACGTTCAACTTTCACATTTTGTTACCGTCTTCTGATGATTTACGTGGTTCCGCCCATGTTCTCCATCTAAAAAGAAATTGTGTGTTCGGTTTGTTAATTCCTAATCTCTCATTTTTCATACATATATATTTTAAGCTATTAAACGATATTTTTAAAAAATATATAAACAAAAGTTATTTAAAAGTTATATTAATTTTTTAAATTTATTTAATTAATCGTATGTTAATAAAATTTTCATGAGAGAAACGAGTTATGAATCAGTCCAAACGAACACAACGCGTGCGACACGAGAGGTTTCATGGTAAAAAAAAAACGGGTGCAGTGGTGCAAGTGGCGCAAGGCGCATTCGGGGACGGAAACGAATTGGATGGATGTATCGGGAGGGCCCGTGCCGTGCATCGAGTGGGCGCGCGGTGGACGGTGGTGCGTTGGCGAGGCGGTGGGCACAGGTGACGGACGGACGGACGCACGGGAGGGGAGGCGCGCGAGCCCTGCTAATGATGGCCCAATGCGATGCCAAAGCTTTGGCGACACGAGCCATCAACGCGCAACCTCTCTTGGGGGTCCTTTCCTCTATGCTTCCCTTCTTGGAAGGAAAACCGCCCAAGCCTCGCTGCATCAACCGGGCACCGCATTTCTTCTGTTCACTCCCTTTGGGAAATTCTTCCCATGTCCTCGAATTAATTTGATCTCCATTGACATTTGACAAGTAGCCATGAGCACAGTTGCGGTTCCTTTTGGACCTGCTGTCAAGCTGTGCAGTTGCATCGGCCTAACAAAACTCAAGGTACGGGCATCCCGGCTCATCAGAGAGCTAATGACCGCCATAGGCGCCTGCTGAAGCCAAACGCATTAAAATAAGTTGCTGCAGCATGCTGCATGCTGCATGCAGTGTTGCACGTCCTGCCGACTGCCGTGCCTGCTCTCAATTTCCGGTACCTAGCTGGGTTGACTGCTTCTCCCTTAACAGCCTTTCATGGCTTCAAAACTGCAATAGAGACGGGACGGTAGGGATGAAAAACGGAGTGAGTACAGGTGAGTAATATTCGTACCATATTTGTTTTCACATTCTTTTAGCCAAATATAGAAATAAATATAAATAACTCAAATACATAAACAAATACAAACAAAAATCGAATATTAACCGACACAAATAGAGAAACGGATATTTCTTAGAAAAAAGTCCCCCAAACATCTAATAAAAACAAACACTACCGCACATAATTAGCTTATTTCATATAAAATTCTGTCATGAACTAAACAATGTCCATTATTAAATTTAACATGTACAAATAAATACATGTCTGATGTTATAGCATGTAATATATAAGTATAATTTATAAAAATATTATGAGCTTAAATAAGATTAATAGCGTGGACTAGTATCATTAGGACTGTTAAAATCTAAAAAAGTGGGTTGAAGGTCTAAAGTTAAAGTTTAAAGAAATGCGGTATTCTTATATCATGTAGTAATATTTTTCGAATATCTATATTACCTCGACTCCGTTGGTTGAAAAACAATCACATTTGTAAGTGTAATTAATTAACCTTGTTGTGGGTATATTGGGTATATAAAGGATAAAGGATAGGTGGGGAGCCGAATAGGTAAGCCTACATATCATACAAGTAGATCAAATTATACTAGGATTATGATTAAACCATACCATACGAGTATGATCATGATCAAACCATATCATACAAGTAGTATCACGTTTACTAATTCTATTACTCCCCCACAGTCAAAGCGTGAGCACAGCGAACGTTTAGGCTAGATCTAAACTCCTTAAAGACTGTCGTCAGTAGACCTTTAGTAAAGATATCGGCGTACTGTAAAGTAGTAGAAACATGGAGTACGCGAACATCACCAGGGATGACGCAATCTCGAATGAAGTAGAGGTCAATCTCAATATGTTCGGTTCGCAGGTACTAGACGGGGTTGATAGCGAGGTAAACATCACTGATATTGTCGCATTAGACGATGGTAGCACGACGCAATGGGCAATGGAGTTCCTCTAGTAATTGCCACAACCAGCAAGCCTCGGTGACACTATTAACAACAACCCAGTACTCTGCTTTAGCACTGGAGCGAGAAACTGTCTGCTTACGCTTAGAAGACTAGGAAACAAAATTATCACCCAGAAACAAGCCATAGCTCGAGATGGACCGACGAGTATCTGGACAACCGGTCCAATCAGTATCAAGTGACAATAAGATCAACTAGTGCATTACGATATAGATAAAGACCGAGCGCCAAAGTACCCTGAAGATAGCGCATAATGAGCTTCATGGCAACAAGATGAGGTTTTCTCGAGTCATACATGAACAGACAGACCTATTGAACAGCATATGTGCTGTCCAGACAAGTGAAGGTGAGATACTGCAAGGCACCAGCAATGTTGCAATAATGTGTGGGGTCAGAAACCGAAACACTATCAGCAAACAACTTGGAGTGAGTATCGACAGACGTACTGCATGACTTGTAGTTGCACATACCAGCATAGTCCAAAATATCCAGTATATACTGTGGCTGCGAGAGAAACAAACTATCATCTCGACACTCAATTGAAATCCCTAGAAAATGATGAAGATGACCCATATCGGTCATAGAAAAATCCCGTTGAATAGCTGTAATAATGTTGTTGATGAAATTCTATGACAAAGCCGTGAGAACAATATCATCAACATAGAGAAGCAAAAAAGCCATGTCAGCACCATAGCGATAAATAAATAGTGGTGTCTGCTTTCGCTTCAACGAAACCAAGGGAAATGATGTGAGAAGCGAAACGACTATACCAAATACGAGCTGTCTGCTTCAATCCATAGAGTGACTTGTTCAACCGGCAAACATGATTGGGTCTAGAGGGGTCGATAAAACTAGAGGGTTGCATACAATACACTATCTCAGTCAAAGTACCATGAAGGAATACATTCTTGACATCTAGCTGATGAATAGTCCAAGAGCGGGACGGTGCTAAAGTGAGAACCACCTAAATGGTGGCAGGCTTGACGACCGGACTGAAAGTCTTCTCATAATTAATCCCAGGTCATTGAGTGAAACCACGAAGATCACACTCCGAGTTTGGAGATACTTCACAGAAAGGTCAAAAATAGAGCAGTTATTGTTGGTGGTAAACCGATACACAGAAATCAAATTCTTATAAGGCTAAGTGCGACTAAGACATTATTAACAAAAAGATGATGATTAGATGTAGGAAAAGAATATGACCTCGTGGAAGTAACAGGAAGCAATGCCCCATTACCAATGACAATTGATAAAGGACCAAATGAAAAGAGTACTTGAGGATGATAGAATATTAGCACTGTGAGCCATATGAGAGCTGGCACCAGAGTCGACGTACCACTCGGTGGGCTGCGATAGGGGTCAAACTCATCGTGTTAAAGTTGTTAACAAGTGAGGTTTGATCCCAAGAGTCCTCCATCATTAGTGTCCACGTGGGCAGTTGTTGGGACGGAGTGGCCGGGAAGGATGGAGCCAGGATGGCCGTGCTCGGCGTCCACACGAACTGCTGCTGGGGCAGAGTGGCTGAGAAGGAGGGTGCCAGGGCGGCCATGCCAGAGACTCCCTCGTACTAGAAACCAGGCGGTGCGCCGAAGCCGGACAGAGCGCCGAAGCTAGGGACACTATAGAGTGGCATGGAGTGCGATAGCACGGCAATGATGGCCTAGGGTTCAGGTGTTGGGTGCATCAGCCGGATGAGTTGTCCATGAAGAGGCCCATAGGCATGAGGCCACAGTTGGACGGTACTTGCCCAGGGATTTTTGAAGGGCGCAGTAGACGGGGCGCCAGCCGAGAAGCCTGCACGAGAAGAAGAGCCGTCCCAGTCATTGCCGAAGTGGTTGTTCGTTTTGCCACTGCGACCACGACGACAATTGTTGCCACCACTGTTGTTGCACTGGTTGCCACTAGAGGAGTCACCACCGCTAGGAACACGGGTAGGGGTACGGGCGGGAAGCGCAGGTGCCACGACGAAGGCAGGTGCCGGCGCGTCATCAACATCGATCGCACCGTCCTCGATGTCGATTTCCTCGAGGAGGAGCATAGTGCAAGCGGCCTCAAAAGTGGGGAAGGGGCGCTACATCTTTAAATTCAACACCATATGGCGGAGTTTGCCATTGAGGTCGCGAAGAAGAGTGAGCATGAGTGTGCGGTCGCCATGGGGTCACCGAACTTAGTCAGGAAGGTCACCATCGTCTCGAGGCGGTGATAGAAGTCAGTGATGGTCTGCCCTCCTTACTTAGCGGTGTGGAACTCGGCAGAAAGGAGAAGGGCACATGACTCACTTTGCCCGAGGAACTCGTTCTCTAGGAAGCACTAGGCGGCACGAGCATAAGGGTTGCGGAGCATCACGGACTACTATAGATTGTTGGAGATAACGCTATAGATCCACGTGAGGACGATATAGTCCATATGAACCCACGCAGGACGATCGACGTTGGTGATGTCGATGAGGGCGTACTCATCAAGGACGATAAGAAACAGGCGACGCCAACAGCCGTAGTTGTTGGCCACCCGATTCAGCACCATGGGCATGAGGAACCGGATGTTGAGGACGGAGATCGCCTCAGCGTGGCGTGGACGGCTGTGTGAGTAGCCTCGTAGGTGTCAAGCGCAGCGGTGCAAGTAGGCAAAGGAGACGAGGATGCTGACCTGTACGGCCAAGCAACGGGATCGATGGATTCATTCGTGGCTGCCATGATTAAGCTGCTGAGAGAGCCCAGCTCAGTCGTTTTTAGTCGTTAATAGGTCATGGGAAAATGCTGACCGATGGGCCATGCGAAATGCACAGCCTGCTGCGCTGCATGAAAACCTGTCTGATGCGGAATTGCAGAGGCAGCACGCTGACAGCGTGCAATACCGTGAACTACTGAACCCGGCCAGGGCGCTGGAATGGTTCGCTGAGTAATGAATTGGTTCATCAACAAGGATTTAGGCAGTCTTTCATTGATGCATCAAACTCTACACGCTGACAGCTACGTGATAGCGGTTTTAAAAATCTGTATTACAATGCGCCGACGACATAAACAAGTACAGGCTGAAAACTAACACGTTCGATGTCAGACATTTTTAGTCCAGTCCCAGGAGCAACATTTCAACCGGCACATTGATGACTGAAAGCTTGGTCAGGCCTATCGTTGGCAAGACTTGGAGAACACTAAATGCTGTTTGTTGTGACTAAAACAGAGGAAAAAACACCGACGATCGGTTCAAAATTTTACATTTAATAAAGATAACCTTCAAGGAAGGTTCAGTTAGCACAAAATTCTTCGAATGCCAAACCGAATTTGTTCACACCTTGTCTTGCAAATAAGCAGAATAAAAGACACCCAAGGCACCAACTGAAAGAACTAGAAGAAGGCCAGAGGGCACCAGTTTCCGGCTATTGTACAGCCTTATACCTGAAACAGAGGGAAGATCTATGTTTTAACTTCCCAACATCACAATTGAACTTCATGAAAATGGAGCACAAGAGAGTGAAATGTACCAAAAACACTGCAAAACAGAAAGGCAGATCCAAATCCAACAGCGTCACCTACCGCCTTTGTGTCAGGTGATTGCATCAGATAATAAGCCTGCGATAAGGATACACATATGTTATAAATAAACTTGACAAAAAAAATCAAAGTTTACCTGTTCAAAGATAAAATTACTAGACAGTCAGTTTCTTAGCATGAGAAATAATTTTGCTTCCACTAGAACAAAAGGGAAAATATGTACTTATTGATGAGATTCTCTAAGAGTTATTCAAAGGGATGCCACTAAGTTAAGATCAGCCACAATAACAGTACCTGAAAGCATGAACAATGAATGTTGACTTTATGTAAAATCATGTGATATTTATATATTGTCATGGGAAATTGCCAAAGAAAATTGAAACCGTGAGTTGGATTTTATTGAAAATCAGGTTTAGAAAGTTGTCAATTGTAGGCGTGAGTGTATATAACTAATTTAAGTTAGGTTACAATATATATACTTAGAACGATTGTTTGGTTTATTTGTGTGTAGGTGATAGAGGTTAACTTTGATCAACGACAAGAACCAAGCCTATGCTTAAAGAGAAACAGAGAGCTAACATGGATAGTATGCTATATGACAAGATGGGACTGATGTCAAAAAATCTTAGAGGTCAACCTTAATCAATGGCATATCGGGACTAAACTCAGGGAAGAGTTAGATCTAAAGTGACTAGTGATGTCGGGTGACAAGGTTGAATATAAGGTAGCGCACGGTAGACAAACACCCTATAGGAAAGCCCAGGTACACGTGGACGAGCCTACTGGTGTGCATTGCAGCCTAGCAACGGAGTCAACCCAGCAATGGCAAGTAGGCAAGGGGAGCACGACCTAGTGCAAGGGCGTGCGCGCAAGGCATCATGGCAGGTTGACCCATAGGTCTGACGTGCGTGGGTGCGCACGAAAGGCAACAGCGCTAGCTAACACATTGGGCTCGTAGGTGAGTGGATGCGCGTGCACGTACGCAAGGGCACGGCCACACGTGATCCCCCGTGACGTGTCAAGCTGCTGTTGGCACGGGTGACATGGGTGGCCGGGTTGCGAGATCTTCTTTGCCGGCGGCTAGTTGTGTGGTCCTCCATGTGTCAAGTGACATGGCACACATCTAAGGTATTTTTTTGGCTTATAAGAATCATATCAATGGCTAAGATTTAACATGAGTTAAAGTTTTGCTCTAAGCTTTGTCTTAATGGTTTTCTAGTTATTCTTATCCTATATAACAAGAGGCATAGACAAGAATGGGTGGACCTTTGAGTACATTTGGAGAGATTTTTAGAGATAGGATTGAGGGATATTTTGAGAGGAAAATGAGAGAGAATTCCCGAGGGAATTTTATAAGCTTTGTGAAAACTTTGTAAATATATTTCTATCAATGAAATAATGTTTATTTTGAAATCAATTTTATCATTCTAATTTAAATTCTACACCACAATTTACATTCCAGGTTTTGCTCCCCTCTTTCTACATTTAATTCTTCCTTTAATTCTTTTAGTTTTTATTTATCTTATGATGAAAAGATAATCAACCTATATATTGACTTAAAGGAAAAACTCAAGATGTTGAAGTCTCTAAAGAGTAAGGTCTTTTGTGTTATTTGTTATTTGAATCTTACAATTAGCATTCATGATATCCATGACTCAACCAAGTGATGTTTATAATTCATTGGAATCCACCTAAATATCTAGTTTTCTTATAACTATATTCTTTAGGTCGACTATCGGTTGTTATCTTGATATAGCTTTTTAGTAGTTAAGATTTTGATAACCTAACCGAATCAAGCTTTTACAGATATTTTGAAGATAAGTGAATCACTCTATATTTAGCCCTATATAGCTATTCTGATATTTCACCTTATATTGGGATTACTTTGAAGATAAGGAAATCACCAGAACCAAAAGGTAATAACGATATAATATATTTGTATACCCTCTTGAATCATCACAAAAATAACTTATCACACCATCTCAGCTTTCCAAAACGATCTCAGTAACTCATAATTTGAGGACTTTCAAGTCTAAGATATGCTTAGAGCTGTTAGGATGGGAACAAATTACGAAACCTTGTTATGAATCTGATTCAACATCCTAGTTGAGTGTAGTGGTGCCATGAAAAGAATGATGAATAGTAGTAGTTCTCCTTTTAAAAAGATTCCACTTCCACCGCTTAATTCCACAGTCATCACAATCCTAAACAAAAATTGGGAATTTGAAATTGACTACATATTTCCACAGGATTCCTGATTAATAGTCAACAGCAATAAGTTCATTCCGAAATTGACAAGCATTAGCATTATCGGGGGGCGGGGGGCGAGGGCGGGGGCGGGGGGTAATGGAAATATGGAATCAGGGCTCCATAATCCATATTGCAAAATTTACAGTTCTCTGTTCTTCTGATTATCCATAAACCCAAAAACATCAGTAGTAATATGCATTGAAAATTCACAAGCACTTCCTAAAATTCAGGGGTCTTGTTTTGTTATTCCCGTTGGCAAGGGAAAAAAGACTGAATCCCAGGGTTCATTCACTGGTCGAATTAAGAATAGAAAGTTGGTTCCTGCACCTAGCAAATTTGGTTCCTTTCTACCTTCTGTTCCAACTACAGCAGTGCATGAAAAATTCCATAACATACTTGCACTAAGTTCTTCAGATTTTCCGAGTTCTAACTCCAAGAATCATATTCTATCCCCCAACACTCCAATAAAACTGCCAGTTTGGTCCAAGCATAATTGCAACAGCCGTATCAATAATTGTATAACAACTTAGCAAGAATCCCTACTTTCAAAAAAAAGAATAGCAAGAATCATGACCTAAAAGTTCCTTTCAGAATTTGACATCTAACCTGAAGATTAGGCTGCTCTAAACAAATCAAAAGAGAATTCAGAAAGATATAGGGAGTATTCCCCGTTCACTCACAATGCCCATAAGCGCGGATCCGGACAGTCCTCCAAAGATGGAGCCTTTACTCCCCGACCTCACATCTGCACTCCAGAAAGAGACTCGGTGGTCAGTACTCAGCACAGCAGGAAAGGAATCAGTCGAATCACGACAGTGAAATGTGCACGTGACCGCGCGTACATGCAAAGGCGCCGCCGCCCAGGAGGAGGGCGCCGTAGGCAGCTGAGGCGGCGGGCGCGAGCTCGGACACCGCGGCACACCGAAGGAGCGCACGGCGTTGACTGCGGCCGGGACAGGCTGCAACATTCGGCCGAGGCGGCAAAGGAAGGGAACGGACGGCGGCGGGAGGGTGGAGGAGGAGAAGGGAGGAGACGATAGTCACCGGTGCCGCCATTTTCTCTGGCGACTTCTCCCGCGAGGCCGCGACCGAGCTGTTGCTATCGGTGGACTCGGGACGGTCTCGGGAGGAATCGGAGGGATGTGTGGTGTCCGTGGCGTGACGAGAGGCCTGGAAGGATCGTATCGGCTATCGCTTTCGGAGCTTCGTATTTTGCGCGTTCTTTTCTTTTTTTCCTTCACCCCGTAGTTGCACGTTTAGGTGATGGGTTTTGCCGGGTCCAAGCTGAACATGAACTTTTGACTTCGATTTTGGTAGTTTACTTGTTTCAATTGGTATGTATTGCTAGGATTAACGAAACCCTGCGATATGCTAATATATCTCTACGATGTTGACAATCCCTGTTATTTTTCTACAAGGGACCAATCGAATCTGTGCGCGCTATGCTGCTAACACAATAAGCTCTACTCTAAGCATGTATAACAAGATGATAAATATAAAGAAATATAAAAAATATTAACTGTCTGTAGCCCTATTATTTGTCACAGCCATTCAACTCTTGTATGCCATTAAATTGAAGTTATGGCCATAAAAAAAATGTCAAATGAAGTGATTCTAGTTGTAGAAGTACAATGGACATATTAATTTTTTTTAAAGAAATGCATTACTTGAATTTTGAAAAATAAGAACACTCGCTTATGGACCAAAATCCTTGCATGACACACCCTGTTTAAGACAGCTAAGATTAAAGAATTGAAGAATTATATAATTTTTATGGCAGTTGTTTGAAGATATAAATGAATAATTTAACTACTACAAGTCTATAAAATTAAAATTTTGTTTTATAAAAATTAGATGAAAAATTTTTTATAGAAAAATTCTATACAAAACACACTATTTACAAGCTTGAAAAGTGTACTCACGAAAATTCAAAATCTATGGTAGGTCCCAAACAATGCCTAGTCTATATCACTGAATGAAGCGGTGAAACAAATAGAGAAGTACACGGTAGATGGCTGAGTTAAGATAGTTGTATGTTGTCATCGCCCCATCACCTTCATCAATGTGCAAGAAAGTGCTAAACACTATGGGAACTTCTACGTGACCAGAGATGCTTAAAAGTTAAAACTATGTTCTTTAGAAAGACACTCACCATAGTTATATTTAGTTGGATGCGCATTGTATGGCATGAAGTATATACTATATAGAACAATAAAACCTTGCTCCGCATATTAACGCCTCCTTTTATTTCAAAGCTATAGGAAAATGCTTCTAGCCGAGCAACCAATCTGATCAGACACCCCAGCCCGCTGGTCCGTCAAGGCGTTGCATGTCCCACAGGACTATTATAACGCCAAATACAAATCGACAACATTGTCTCCATTTTGCTCAACGCACACTCCGAAAATGATTTTTTCAAGCGAGAGCAAAACTTGTAAACAGCCAAATCAAAGCATGGCTGCAAAGAACCTTATTTGGCTTCGGGTAACACGGGCTGACTATAAAAATCCATCTTTACAAAACCGGTGCCAGTAAAATAAGTGCATTTTTCACATAGTGGATATCATGGGCCGTTTGTAAAGATGTATTTTTATAATGTAATATGTCCACCTATAATTCCTTCTTTTAGAATCTTTATTAATCCCATCGATCCCTCTTCCTCCTCCTTACACTCTTCTCCTTCTTTTTGTCTCTATCGTCACTCCCCTCTTGCTTGACTTTGTCACCTGGCCCCTTACTCCTCTTCGCCGCCACTCCCCTCCTCCTTTCCTTCGTGGCAACGTTGTCCCCCTCTTCTCCACCTCCGTCCCTCCCCTCCAACTCGTCTCTGTCGCCTAGCCCTCTCTTTCTCTTCGTCGCCGCCCCTTTCCTCCTCTCCTTCGTGGTGTCTCCGCCCCTCTCCTCTCAGCCTCCATCCCTCCTCTCCTGCTCGTCTTTGCTACCTGGCCCCCTCTTCTTCTCCACAGCTACTCTCCTCCTCTCCGTCGTGGTGGCCTTGACTCCTCATCTCCCCTATGGTTAGCCAACAAATCCGATAGCGTAGACTGCAGTAATCGTTCGATCTGGCCACCATGACCCTGTCAACGACTTGGCCATCTCTTCTCTCCAATTTGGTGGCTCCCTCCCTTTTCCATAGTTCGATAGCTCGATGGCGGCTAGATCTAGTCGCCTTGAGCTCGATGACGCCAAGATCTGACTGCCACGAGCTCAAGCAGACTACTCAACGATGGCAACAACTCCATCTTCTCTCCCTGGTGCAATGGCTCAGAGGATGTCCACTCAACAATGGCAACAACTTGCTCCCCCTTCTCAATGGCCAAGAAAGAAGAGGTAAGTAGGAGGAGGCAAAACGCCTTAGCGTAGATACTTTCTTGTTTATGTAATTTTGTGATGTAATTTTAGATGTCCTTATTCTATGATTCTGGATCGATATTGTTAAAATCTAAATGTTGAATTGATGTGTGATTATATGATGTGCTATTTGATTAAGGATAGAGGTGGGGTTGCTTAAAGTAATTGGCTTGATTGATTTATTGAGCAGCTTTTTATTTATAATATTATTTAAATAAAATAAAATAATGAGCTGAAAACTTCTCTATAGACGGCTAAAATTGGTTAAGCCACTTGCGAAAATACCTTATTAGTGTCTAAAAAATGTTTTTCAAAGGCGGCTAACCTTAGTCGTATGAAAAAAAATTCAGATAGGTTAGGTGTTATCTGAAAAAAAATTCTATGATATTATCATATTTATTTAATTACATACGGTTTCTGAGTTTGAATCGTTTGAAAAAAGGTCTTTAGACTAGTGACGTAAGCAATCGTGTTGTTGGTGCCTTTCATGACAACGGTGATATAGGTACCCACTATAACAGCACATCTCGTGGCTAGAATATCACAGCGATAGCATTGGTTGCGAACAATAGTGAGGATGACGAGTTATTCGGCGGCAACAACGTTGATTCGACATATATATAACGATAACGAGTGGTGATGTGTTGGCCTCGTACTCGAACATGATGTGCGCCACAGCCTACATCAATGCCTATGCACCTTGTGGTTGCAGCATGCTTAGAGGCATGGGTGAACTGGACTCCATCCCTGACATCGGCGATATTAACACACAACAGTGACAGAAGAGCGCAGAGGCCAACCGAAGTGGAAGAAAAAGACGAACCTAGATTAGTATGCTTGGTAGAATTTTTATTGGTGTTTCAATACTTAAAATTTAATGTCTCACACACACACACAAGAGCAAAATATTTCAACTCAAATATGGTTGTATTTAACATTTTTAATTTTTGATTGTTATGAATTGTTTCGAAGTTTCAGTAGTTGGAACTTGATATTTTATATATAGGAGAAAAATGTTTCAACTTGGATAACAATGTTTCATTTTATTTATTTAATTTTGATGTTACACTCTATTTCTCAACTTCTCAAGATGTTGTATACATGTATCTTTAATGTTGTTTCATAGTATGATGGTTTCTCATATATATTTTTCTAATGTTTCTCTGATTGGTCTTTTACTGACCGTTAACTGAAATACTCTACCATTCAATTTATAGTCATCCAAACAAATGTAACAAGTTACTACTTACCACACACTAGCCAATGTTTCCCTTTATCATTTAAACAAATCAGTGAATGACTTCCATCAAAGGTTGTTGTTTGAGTTAGTTCGCACTCATCAAGTAAAAATGTTGAAGTCAAAATTCGGTGTGTTCACCCACCAACCACCACTCGTGCATGCGCAGTTTTCAAAGTTAAAAGTTGACGCCGAGTACCGTTTTGCAAGACCTATATTATTTTTGCATGTGTCATATTTTTGGCATTATTGCATTGTTGATAATTATGAGCTCATTTTTCCCTATGCATTAGAATTAGCTATAATATACTCCCTCAACATTTAAATATATGATACTGTTGACTTTATCTTATCAAACTTTTAAAATGTTGAACATTAATAATAGTTCTCAAAAATAGGTAATTTTTTATAAGTGTTTTTATAATGTTATAAATTTATTCTAATAGAAAAATAAATCAATAGTGCCAATATTTAAATAAGTAGGTAGTAGTATATTGTCATCAGTAATTTTACCATACTTGAGAAATTATCTAGAGGTATCAATATGTATTCAAAATTTTGGTACCTTGAGATACATAGAGATACATAGTACTGAAGGTATCAAATTTTACATTAAAAGGTGCAGTACATTAGTAAGGATGGTAAAATTTTTCTATTGTCATACCATATCTGCTACTACTTTTGCCCCAAAATAAATCAATTTCTCAAGTTCAAATTTTGTTCCAAAATAAACCAATCCCTATCTTCTTGCCTATCCTCAGCTCATGAATCGAGAAGTTTTATCATTTTAGTGCCCTTTGTCTAATCTATATCCCCACCAATACTACATAACTATTAACGAGGATACTATAGTCCGTTTCCCTCACTTCAAAGGTTGGATAATTGTGTGTGTGGGTGGGAATGGTACGAACTAACTGTGCCTCTGCATCAGCGCATTCAAAGTGGGAGCGGCGCCTTGCCCTCACTGATGCCATTGAGTGATGGTTGGTGGCATGTTAGGGAGAGAGGGACGGGATTTGGGAGTGAAATTATATTAACATGGGATATATTTCATCTGTTAGATTAGATCTAAAGGTCACAAATATCTTAAAATGTCCTAAGAGAAAGCTATGCACGGTACACTCAAAATCATATGAACAAGTGCATAAGATGCACATTGAACTATCAAATACATTGTTTAGTTATGGCACACTTTGAGTGTTGTATAGTACAGATTCAATCCGGACCCAATCAATCTGGCTTAAACCTTATTTTACATGTTTACAGTTTACCAGAGCCGATCGGGGGAGCTTAATCCGATCATTATTCCTTACAACCATTCCCTTACCGTACACAAAAGAATCGAGGGCTCTGATATCCCTGTGACACACGCTACTTACCTACGTACATCCGACGCCTAGACGCCACGTCTCTAAAATGTCAAGCCCAGGTATGTGCTGCACGTGTAGTAGCCTTTCCACAACGATCACATATTCACACATTCGTACAACGTACTAGCCATGGAAAAGCATGCCAGGCCCCGTGCCGACGTGCAACCATGCGATCGAAAAAAACGAAGGATAGATGTACGTACAAATTATGTGCGAAAGGCACAGCATTAGCTGGCGGCGTGAACCATTGGGGACTGCGGCGACAGGAGCGCCAATGGGCTGGAGAGAGCTAGGTACGTCGAGGCGCGGAGCGGCAGGCTGAGGCGGAGCTGTTCATTGGCGGCCCAGGCCTTGACCCTGCGCTGCCGGTGCTGGCGCACGAAGGCGCGGATCCTGCCGAGCGCGACCTCCATGGTCTCGTCGTCCATGTTGGCGTGGCAGACGCGGAACCACCCGGGCTCTCGGCAGTGGAACGACGTACCAGGCGACACGTTCAGCTTCACCTTGTGTATGATGACCCGCCACAGATCCAGCTCCCCCTCCGGCGTCTTCTCCCGGAGCATGTGCCTCAGGTCCATCCACGAGAACAGACCAGCGTTGCCGCTCAGGCAGCTGATGCCGACCTCGCGGAGGCCCGAGGTGAACCGCTCGTGCCGCGCCGCCAGCCGCCGCGCGCTCTCCTTGAGGAAGCGGCCGATGAACTCCTCGTCCGCGAGCATCCTGGCGAGGAAGTACTGCGTCTGCGACGAGACGAGCCCAAAGCTGGACATCCTGCGCGCGGTTGCCACGACGGCGTCGTTGTACGAGTAGATGATGCCGACGCGGAAACCGGGGAGGCCGAAGTCCTTGGAGAGGCTGTACACGACGTGGATCAGGTCCTTGTTGCACCAGGGGACGTCGCGCTGGATGACCTCGGCGATGCTCACGTACTCCGGCTTGGCGAACACCGAGCCCGCGTAGATCTCGTCGCAGATGAGGTGGATGCGGTGCTCGGTGGCAAAGGTGGCGAGCATGGCCAGAGTGCCACGGTCGGTGACGGTGCCGAGCGGGTTGGAAGGGTTGGTGATGAGGATGCCCTTGACACAGATGCCCTGCCTCCGTGCGCCATTGTATGCCGACACGAGGGCCTCCTTTGTGAGCCTGAAGTCGTTGAAGCTGTGGCACTCGATCAGCAGCAGCTTAATTCCTGACCTCCAGCAGCAGTCGCGATCGAAACTGTCAATGGAAGCACATGTCGTCAAGCCTGTGCGCGGACCTAGCTAGCTAGGCTGGATTATTAAGTGTCTAAGATAAAACGTAACTATGAAATCCACCATGGGGTCAAGGTTGTAAACATGCAATCCAAATTGAAGTTGCATTGACTAGACCATGTATGAACATCGTGCATGTGCGTTTCCTTTGCATGGCTAGATTGAGTAATTCGACTTGACATCATCCAGGACTTATGGTCTCAGTTTGAGTCAATCACGAAAAATTAAGCCACCTTTTGTCCCCCAAGTGAATTTTAAACGTAACTCAAATCTCGGAGAGATGGTCATCTGATATTCTTAGGTGACAGTTGACTCTCGGATAACTTTTATACGTTTGACGAACTAGATATTCAGAGGAGACAGATGACTTCAACGTGAGAGGTAGAGAGCAAATTTAGTTGTCATAGTTAAGGTTGTGGGACATACGCTGGGTAGCATGGCGTGGGCACGAGGAAGGCCTCGCCGGGGTTGGCGAGGCAGAAAGCGAGCGTCTCCTGCGCGCCGGTGGCGCCGCCGCTCATGACGACGCGGTCGGGGTCAAACGTTGCCTTCCCTCCCCTCACCTGCCCCATGAACTGGGCCATCGCCTGCAACATCACAATCAATTCAGTTATTAACAATGATCCACGGGAACGCTCCGCCGTCTCTTTCACAGTCGCAAACAGCACACTTGTCATCTATCTGGTGCTTACTAATATTTTTGTCGAATTTTGTATGATGTCAATAGCTTGTCTTGTATGGTGACGTGATTTCATGGCTTGATTGGCCCTTACCTTTCTGAACTCCGGGAGGCCATGGTAGTCCTGGAAATTGGCGATCCTCTTGAACTGCGAGGCGCCCTCCGGTGTGCAAATGGATGCCTCGGGGTGATTCTTGCTCCATTCCTCGATCAGGTCCAGAGAAAGCTGTGACATTTACAGGCAACAAAATTAGATAATTAGATGAGCACTTAGTCGAGAACGATGCTTAATTCAGAGATGAAATTGTACCATGTTGTTTAATTACCTGGTTCTCGGCGAGACCCATCTGGATGACACCGCCGCGGTTGTGCCGCAGGTCGAACGGATTCATGTCGTAGGCCTTCCACCCGTCGAAGTACGATGAATTCTCGCCGTGGCCATCGCCGGCGGCTTTCTTCGAGAGAAGGCCACTGCCCTGGTACTCCATTTGGTTTTGGACTCCTAGGATATCAGAAGCCCGGACCCTGTGGATAGGTAAGTACAGCGCGAGCAGAGATATATCTTCTCTTTTTTGTCCGACCGGCGGAAGAAACGCCGGCCGATTCTTATCAAGTTTGGGAGTGGAGATTTAGCGAGCAGGGATATCAGAAACTCGAACCCGAACCGAATGGCAAGGAAGAGCTGACAGAGATCACACAGACAAGGACTGCAAGGAGTGTTATGCACTAAGCTCAGCTCGCTGATCGGTTAAATTGGTCGATTGAGCTAGCTGGCTGGGGCGAGAGGATAAAGGGAGCTGGCCATCGGCGTGGTTTTTATAAAGTTAGCATGGCTGGTGAGGCCAAGCACGCAACTAGAGTTTTGGCTCATGCATGGCTAAGAGAAGTTTCCGTGAAGGCCTGAAGGGGAGACCGGAGGCTTAGAGGCCACGAGCGCTTTAAATTCCCCGTTTACCAAACACAACAGGACCCACCACCACGTCCTCTCCGTCTCTACATCCCCATTTTCCCCACCCTCATCCGCCCTCCCCTCCAGCTTCTTACTCTGCTCTCTCCTACCTCCACCCTTCTCTTATCTTCCTCGGTTCCTTCTCCAAGCATTCTCTCTCGATTAGAGCTGATTTATGGGTAGAGTAGACCACCAACGTCAGATCTAAAGGCCTAGGCTCCCTCAGTCGTTGGATCCATCTCAAGCACACGTTGACAACAAGGGTGGTGGACGGCACCGGTCCCATACCCTCCTGCTCCATCTCATGCCAGTGGCATGGCCATGCTTATCAAATCTAGCTCCAATTATTGTAGAGGGCAATAAGAGAGAAGAGAGGTCGTCGGAGAGAACGTCGATGAGAGGTCGTCGGAGAGAACGTCGATGAGAGGTCGCCGGAGAGAATGTCGATGATGATGGAGAGGCAACAAAGGTGCTAGACCTAGAGTTTCAATTGTTAGCCGACATGCGTTTTGCTAACCTGTTGTGCTGATCGCCGGCATGTGCAGCACGTCATCCTTAGCTCTTAGCTAATACCATAGGTATCAAACATAAGTAGCTGTGATAGCAGGATTGATATCCATATTTCTAAAAAAAATTGCGGGGGTAATCATCTAATTATTCCTAAATAAGCAACATTATAATAATATCATAGTTTTTCCTCCGCATTAGCGTTCATATAAAACCTAGAAATAGTAAAGAGCACGACTACTGCACATGCGGTCTGAGGTGCGACGTGACGTGATGTGACATCGATTTACATTGGGTACCAGCTAGTAACTCCGTAGCCGGCTGGCGGCTTGAGCTCGGTTGGACGCCAGTGGACTCATCTCACGGTCGTCGGGGCGCTCGATCCCGGAAAACTAGTTCGGCCGCCGGCGCAGCTACCGCAAGAAAACGGACGGTGACCATTGCAGGAGCAATATTTAATTGTCGTGGAATTAATTAACGCTACAAGTGCACAAAAGCACGGACTTTGGATCGATCCAGCTGGCTTCGTTGGCGATCGCCTCATGTTTAATTGGAAAAACTCTCAAGCAACCAATGCGATACATTGAAAACACTGAATTTCAGACTTTTCAAAGTCAATGCTACTTTAACTATCTATTTCATTCTTTAGCATAAATTAAAATAAGTTACATGATGAAAGCTCTTTTAAGGTAAACTTAAATATAACATTTTTAATTAGTAAAACTTATATATATTTAGATTTTTATGGTTAAGATAACTCATGTTAACTGCAGGCGTGATCTAGACGAAAGGGAGCAGCAGCTCACCGCACGACCGGGAAAGCCGTGTGGCTTGATTCACCGTGGTGCAGTTGATTTTGAGGACGTGCAGCGCGGAAAGGTGAAAAAAGGTGTCAAATGGAAGGGCTTAGATGGATTGGTTTGACAAGGCATTGCCTTCACGGTTCGCACCTGGCCAGGCAAACCCTGCACACATACGTCACGGCATATCTAAGAATTTTACCTACTCATTGACAATTGCAGTTAAATATAGTATCTCCCAAAATTAGACGGAGCTACTGTAGTTTATTTACGGCAGACGCGAAAACGTGCCGGCGTGCATCTGTGCAAGTATATGGTCTTTTGTCAGTTGACAGTTGTCCCCGTATGTTCTCATGTTCAATGAAAATACCATACAAAGTGGCATGTTCGCATGCGCACAGAACCAGTCAAGTTCAACATATTCTCGCTTACCGTGGCGTACGCTCTTCATGTTTAAGAACTCACTCGGTTGTTGGCATGTGCAAATCATATCTCACTAGCTCGATCGCATAATTGTCATCGCACACTCGTCATCCATTTTAGCGCTCTGGCAACCATTATGCTAGATGGCTAGGTGAGCTGAAATATCGCGCCGGGTTAGTGACACATCTCCTGTCTTAAAAAAAACTAAAAAAAAACTTACACGGTCAGCGATTTTGTTTTCTGTGTGCCTTCCATCGTATACGTTTGGCTAGTCATCGCACATGCATGCCACCATGCATGTGTGACCGACCAGCCGTTTCATGTTTGGAACATGGTTTAATTGAGTCGCCATCGACTGTTCGCAAATCGCAATCAACGTTTTTGTGCCGGAGCATGGATATGTTTCGACCAAAATACGTCGCCGCTGTTGCTGCCATGGAAACGAGGCCGTGGGAAGAACAGTGTAAATAGTAGTAGTACTACTCTACTTTGAGTATCAATTAGTAGTAAGATTCAGAACGTCAGAACTCGTGACCCTTTAGAGAACTAATATATAATCCTAGTAAGATTATTGATTTGGAATATCCTTTTCCATGATTTAAATGTTGTTTTGGTGGAGTTGAGGATAAATATTAATTGTGGTTGTAATTTGTTGCAGTATAATATTTGTTACCATATTGTCCTTTTTTTTAATAATCATTGTTCATGTGTATCCTAATTATATAGAAGACGAAAATAATCTTAGAGTAATCGTATCATTTTGAATTGTCTAATATTACTGAAGCTTTCTTTATTAAAAAAGAGAGAGGAAGCATCAGCAATGTGATAGAGTTGTAAGTGATTATATACGTATGCTTCTATTTAAAAAAAAGTTCCTTCCAATCATATATATTTAATATAAGATTGGTTCTTAATTTAAAAAATGTATGCTTAGATTTACTTTAAAAATTATTATTATAACATTATAAACTCATTTTAATATGGAATTGATGGTAAGAGATTCAAAAGTTTTATCAAATTTTATTCCAAACCTTAAATATATTTATGACCGAGGGAGAATACTAGTACTACCATTAATAAGCTAAGGATTAGAAACGGTTTTAGCGTTCTCACCGTATGCCCTGTTTCCAACTTTCATATACACATCCATGTTCCAATACTGCAGGTGTGCATGTTTCAAAAGAAAAAAACATGCTATTGAGTAGTCCAAGGTTGTCAGCTATTTCTTCACGTGTGCACCAATTTGTGTGGGCAGGATTGGACAGCCGTACTCGCTGATCATGCAAATACGCAATCCCCGTTACTAACTTACACGCTGGTACCTATTCCGGCAAATAGGGATGAACATTCATTCAGACCAAAGAAATCGATTTCAGTCTTTGATCTTTCAAAAAAATTCGGTAATCTATAATTGAACACCAAATTACACTACAAAATAGTCAAGATCGTTTAGTTCGGTCTCGGTCTTTTCCAGTTTCTAAAACAGAGAGAGCACCAACAAATCTCTCCCATTTCCTCCTCCTTCCCACCAAAACGATTGCTCATGAGCATCCAAAACCAGAGGACGTAACAAGTGGGTTCACTTGCTCCTCGCCCAGCTACCCCCAGAGCCGATTCTCAGTGGCCGCCTGGTCGTTGTCGTCGCCGCCGCCACTGCCTTTGTGAAGCAGCATGTCGTTTCCCGCGCTAGCTCTGCCATTGAGTGCACCGTCCGTGCTGCTAGTGGTTTTGCTGCCACCGCCACTATCGGTCCCCATCTTGAAGCGCAGCGGCTAGGAATGACGAGACGCTCGGAGGGGCGACAGAGCTGCCAGATGGCACGGGGGACGATGCAGCGGCGAGGCAGGACGACACGGCGGGCAGCAGCGGACCGGCGGCGTGGCTGCTCGCCTGCTCAGACTGATGGCAGCAGCCGTCGAGTGGAGTGGAGTGGGTGGCATGGGGCTAAGTGATTGAGTTAGGGTTTTGTAATGACTGCAATTTTTTAAAATTGTGTTTAACGGTTTCATTAAATTCTATTTTTACCTCTAGAAACTTATATCTTTAAAGTCCTAAGTTTAATTTTTCAATTTCAAATCGGTAAATAATATTCTTTCCATCTAAAAATTTTAAATTTTTATTTTCAAACTCCAACAGCTCTTAAATATGTACTTACCTATTTAATATCCTCTCAGACGCTAATTCATTATTTTCTTCATATATACACATGCTGGCCAGAATGTATGTCGTATCACGTTAAATTTAATCATGTACGAACAAAACCGGCAAAACCGGTATTTTCTCCTATGCTTCCATCTTCCATCCCTTTAAACAGCAACAGCACGCTTTACATTTCTGCTATCTAGATGACCTAAATGCACGCATGTGTTGTCTCTTCCAAGCAAATTAATCTTATCCATACACGCGCAACTCTCCGTTCTTTCTTTTTGTCTTGACTCAAGCCAAAGCAAGGCAGCCCAGCCACAACAGTTCTCATCCAACTTTTTAATAGGAAGCTCACTCTATGTTGATCGTAAACAAGATAAGAGGCATGCAGCCTTTGCATACATGCCTTAACCATCATTTTAACTCCTGCGTGAAACTCTCCTACTCAAGCCAATAAGATAGCAAGGAATCAGCCAAACCATGACGACAGTGAACAGAGGTCGACGCTCCATCCCATTGTGACGAATGCGAAAAGGGCATCAAGTACTTTGTACGATTTGTGGTGCCGCACTAAGGCTTGTTGTCGCACTAGTTGTCACAAGGCGATGAAACCAGCTATAAAACCAAGGATGTCGTTATCATTGGTTTTCCTCTTTCTTTGAACCATAGCGTTCCTTCGATACTCCTTCACATCGTCAAGCCCAACCATCAAAACCATCATTGCTATTAGAACAGAGTAGAGTTGTCATCCGCCATTGTCGGCCATGTTCCTCACTGATGCGAAGAAAGCGACCGCCCTTCTCTTTCTTCCTCTTGAACCACTACACCCATCCGTAATTGTTGCGCCTCTTGGCCCTGCCACGCGCTCTCAAGCCTCCGACTGCACTACCACCACAATTGTCGTCGTTCTCGACTCTAGCCACCGGCCAGGTGGCACCCCGTTCACCGAGCCACTGCTGCACCTAGTCGAGCTAGGCGCCACGCATGTCTGCCTCTGGGCACTCACCATCACCTGTCACACTGACTGTCCTTAAGCATTGTCACCGCTCTTGCCCTGTCGTGCTGAGTGCGCTCGGGACAAGAGAAAGAAACCAGGAGAGAGCAAATGAGGAGAAGAAAAAAGATAGAGAAAAAGAAAAGAAAAAGAGAAAGCAAGCGGAACCCATGTGGGCCCATCCCTTTCCAGTCGACCTAGTAGACCCAGTCCAATGTAGACCATGCTCTCCCTCTCACTTATGTGCAAGCCCAACATATCAATCTAAGAAATATTCTTGGAAATATTTTTTTAGGATATTTTTATTTTTTAAAAAAATATTTAAATTTTAAAATTTTATATATTTTTATCGTAGACCTCATTCCAAAATTTTTCTAAAATCCTCCTTTACATAACATTTATTATTTTTCTATGTTTTTTTAATTATAATAGTACTTTATATAATATTTGTAACCTCAGTGACACATCCAAGAGATGATAATACCTATATATTTGATAGAGTTAACAAGGATGAGAGTCATCGATACCCTACATAATATAAGAGCGATTATGATGTCGTATAAAAAAACTTAGGATTATCAAACTTTACTTAAAAGTAAATACGAAAATAAAAATGGTTTGGACTATATTTAACATGTTTTTATGAGTAAATTACACTTTGGACTATATTTTAACCGCCTAAGTTGCATACTGTCCGAGTATCAGTAAAACTTTGCACTTCGAACCAAATTTATTGGCCGAGCTTTACACTTTAGATTAGTTGTCTCCTGTGTCAGCGTCCAAGAGTCTTCTTCCTTCTTAATCTCCGCCCGACTCACAGATCCTCATGCTGGCCATCTCTTCTCCTCTATCCTCCCCACCCAGGCACTCATGTGCCCTTGAATTAGTCCCACCGATGAGCTCCTTGGCGTCTAGATCGGCAGCAGCACAGACGAATGCGAAGGACAAGAGCGTGGGTCTGTGCAGAGATTGACCTCCACCTTCGTGGCTCCGCTTAGCCCCTGCGTATCGTGAAGGCGTGGGTACACCAGTGAGTGCGTCTTGTTTGTGGATGTGTCCGCGAGCTGTGCACACTCTTCATAACATGAATAAGCTCGAGTGCCTTCTGCTCGATGGCGTGGATCACCTCCTTCCCGACCTTCTACACGACAAGAGCCTCAAGGGGCCTATCCACGCTGCATGTCGTTTCCGATGAGCTTGCCAAATTTGCCTACATGGCAGAGAAGTTCGAGGGGATGCACGTAAAAAGATTATCCAAAGTGAAATATGTGCAAGTTTAGGGTATGTTCATTTTCTTGCCTAAATTAACCCTACCACAAAATTTATTGATACTAAATTTTGATATTGCCAATATTGAATATCTTTTGATGTATACAGATGATATAATATAATGTTAATTAATAAGAGCCAAATATGAATAAATAAGAAACGATAGACTCAAAATTTGAGTCTAAAGATTTTAGACTAATGAAAACTAAAATTAAATATTTGAGATGTGACTATAATACCATCGTACACGAGGAGAGATGTAATTTTAGAAAGTCAAGTAATGTCTAAAAAGGACACCTTTCGATATCTAAGATCGATGCTATAAATAGATAGAGATATTGATATAGACGTTAGCCATATAATCAAAGCGGACTAGTTAAAGTGACGCTAAGCATCTGATATACTCTATAATAAAAGGGTACTGTAGAAGTTAAAAAGCAAATTTTATAGAATAACGATTAATCCTTCTATACTATATGAGATAGAGATAGAATGTAAGTCTAAAAAATAGATCCTGAGTATTACAAAGATACGTATGCTACGTTAGATTTATAGTCATATAAGAATAGATTGAGTACGGAATGAGAATATATGTAAACAACTAAGTGTAGGACCAATTGAAGAAAAGTTTGTCTACATCGGTTGAGGTGATTTAGTCGTATCCAAAGTTTGTCTACATCGGTTGAGGTGATTTAGTCGTATCCAAAGAAAACCCTAGAGTCGTCACTAAATTGTAGAATTCTAAATCACGATAATAATGTAAAGAGAGATAAAGAAATATCAAAACTAACATATAGAGACAATAAAAAATGACGAGTGTAATGTAATTAAAAATCTGTACTTAAATATTTTAAAAATAGCTATTGACGTATCTAAATTCTTATTATATTTTAACTATAACATATCCTAATTTAGTTAGGATTGAAAGACGATGGTAGTGAATTTAATTTTGGGCAATGTGAGCGAGCACCTCCTTGGAAATTTTAATTTAATAGGAAGGTCTAATATATAATTTACTCTTTTTTATTTTTATCTGAAACAGGCAATGGAACTGTTGGGGTTACCGACCACATATATTTCTGAAAATAAAATGGCAAACGTATTTTGGACCTCCCAATTTTTTTTAAAAAAATCCATTTGCTCTTGTTTTTGATCGCTTTGTTGGCGTGCCGGATCAGCTCCGGGACTCCGGCGGGGAAAGGAATGGCCTTTTCTCCGCGCTCCAACTTGTACCCTCCCCACGGGCAATCACCACCAGAAACCCGGCGTGCTCCTCCGGCGTCCAAAGCTCCGGTCTGCTCGCCGTTTCCAATTGCATGCACAGAAGCCCGCCTCACCTGGCGCGGGCAACGAGTAGTCGTCCAGCTCGGAGTGCGCTGTCCTCAAGGCCGCGTGGTACGGCTCTGAGCTCCTCAGCATCGCCGCGTCGTTCTTCCGGCCGTCACAGAAGCCTACAGATGGGGACGCCGAAGCCGCATAAGAGGACGCGTCGGAGCCTCAGGGCCGCGCGCAGGTCGCGAGGCCATAAAGGATGACTTCGAGCGCTCATACTTCGTCACAGGTCTGGACTCTAGACTCCTTAAAAGCTAAAAACTAACTCATTTTGATCAACAATCGGCGATGCACCATGCGATTTTTTACTTAATTGGCACGGTTTGCTTATTATTAAGCTTCACCGTGCACATTTCTGTTCTGCTTCCTACTTGTTGCAGGGAATCTCACTCTCAAAGCCTACGAAGACTACTGCGATTTCGCCGACCCTGCAGGTTCGTTCAGGGGCTTGCAGCGCTTCAAGAGAAACTGCACAAACTTCAGTTCTCTCTTGGAAAAATCTAACATGAAGCTCACCAAATGGGAGGATCTAGAGGTACCACGATAACACAGATGCTAAATCTCTGTGCTGATGTTTAGGGCAATCCACTAATCCATCTTGCTGCTGTTGCTGCTGCTGATTCATGATTCTGGTTGCAGGACAAATCAATTGGACACTGGCGTTTCAGCTGCGTCATGTCGTTTCCCTGGAGACCTATTCTGTCCGGTATTAGCACTGCTTGCTTTCTTGTATCGATACATTTCAGTTTTTCTCACTCTATCTTGTTCAGCAACCGGGTACACAGAATACTACTTCGATCCTGGATCAGAGAAGGTGCGCAGGTACATATACTGAAGCGATAGAATCCAGTGATTTTCAAGAGCACAATCCCACAGATGAACTGACGGATTTTGCTGTGGCCCAGGCATGTCGAGCACTGGAACGTCCCTAAGATGGCACTCCTGAGGCAGATTTTCAGGCCAAGCCGATGGGAGAGACGCTCCAACTAGCTACTATGACTATACGTACTGTTACCTGGTTAGTGGCATGATTAATAAATAGTAATCGTGATTAGTAGTTGCATGGACCGAATGGCAGCCTGGCATGTTAAGGCTGATCACGCTTGTACAAAACTACGAGTAGTAACAGATCGAAGAATAATCATTTAGTTCTCGGAGATTAAACCGCATTGGAACATCTTGTCGCCGTGATTAGGATGGAGTTTCCTTCAATCATCGGTTCTAATCTAAACATTGCCAACCAAATTTGCGCTGGGAACTTGGGATATTGGAATCGTTTCTTGGATGGACTGTCGAGAATCTAGACTCTGGAGAATCGCTGCAGTTTCCCTTGTGCGTGTGAAACTGCACTACTGCCGGCGACGATGCCCCCGCATCCCCGAAATCCGGAAATCGCAATCCTCGAAATCAATTGGACGGCCAGGATTTCCTGGCACGTTGCAGACAGACCCCTTCGACCGTATGGTTCCAGCTGTCAAAAAAAGACTATCTCGTTCCAGAACCTTCTTAGCCTCGACGGGACGTACTGTGTCACGCCTTAAACAGGGCCGGCCCATATAAGCAGTTGGGCCTTCTAGGGTTTCTTGTGTCCCATGCCTATATAAGGAGGTGTGGTGAGGGGTGGGACGCCGCAATATTCAACGGCAGCCGCCTGTTCTGTGATCTATTTCTCGCTGCTTCCGAGTTCCCAGTTCTTGCGATTTCCTGTCCGTGTGTTGATAATTGGTGTTCTTGCTTGCATTGTACATATGTAGTCGTGTGATTCTTTCTCTTTCTTGGTATTTTTTTTAATAAATTCGTGGTTAGTCTTCTCTCGTGGTATTTCTGAGGTTCTTCAGATGAGTCCGCTGTTAGTTTGTTTGTGTTTTCTCGTGGTATTTCTGAAGTTCTTCAGATGAATCCGTGGTTAGTTTGTGTGTTTTCTCGTGGTATTTCTGAAGTTCTTCATATGAATCCGCGGTTAGTTTGTGTTTTTTTTTAGAAAAGTTTTGCGGGTCAAATGATGAGAGAACTGCAACAATATGATCCATGATGTGATTCTCAGTATGTAAGTCTCTGATGACCTTTTTTTTTGCTGATTCCAATGGTTGCTAGTCGTTTTTTAACTTTTTGTTAACGGATTGTTGGTAGAAGTGATGAAGAAAGATTGGTCCGTGTTTCTGATTTATCATTGACTGATAGCCATCTCTCTTTGCTTCTGATCCCACGGACAGATAACACAGATAACATTCTTTGGTTATTCCTCTTTAAATACCGTGATGCGTTTGTTCTGCACTTGATGCCTTTGTCATTGCGAGGATGGATTATGAACAAACTTACGCATGTCAGACTTCGGAGATGCCACAGGCATCCATGAGAAGATATGTCGTACGACTGAGCAATGCTGGCACCATTTTAAAATCTAAGTCTTTAAGACCGTGATGGAGAACGGAGCCTTCAATCTGAATCCAAATCTTAAAATATGTTACAGCAATTAAAAGCATTTTTTTCAGGCTGTTTAATTATCTACTCAGCTTTTAAACGATTTCCATCCAAACTTTTGAGGTCAGAGCTTTTGGGCTATTTGGCACGGACTGACCGCCTTCAGACGGATAGCCATATTTCCATATTTTCAGTAACCAGCCTGCCCTGAAAAGTGAAAACACACCCGTACAGCGGTATGGTGATGGACGAATCTCCGGCGGCACGGTTCATTTTCACCGATAAACTGGGCCTCGATCTTTCCGGTGTGCTGCACGGAACGGCGAACCGTAAACGCCCTGATAGCTCCGTTGCTTCGCGCCTCTCAGTGAACAGGTCCCCGGGCAAAACTGGGTTATGTAGAGATAGGGGAATATATATATATCTACCAATGTCTTAAAAAACGTTTTAGAAGATGTGAAATTCATGTGTCAATTGCTTATTTGTGAATGTCATCAAAAATATTTTAAATAAATATTTTTTAGTTAGATATTTAATTATAAGTGAAATTTGAGACTACATAGAAATTGAGACATTTATTTCTATATTTATTTAGAAAGAAATTATACGATAACTCAGTGTTAATACTAAAAATTAATTGCATCATTATTTAGAGTATCGGACCATTAATATGTTTAACTATGGACATTATTTTGATAGGTGACAAAAATATTACATGGTCAGTAAGAGTTTTACACAGATAAAATATAAATATAATATATATAATATAATAGATAACACAACTATGAAAAATGCATAGCAAATTAGAGAGATATATAATATTTGAACAAACAAGATATAAAAGTATTTATTATTGACCTCACGTTGCAACTATTACCATAATCACACTTTGAGGGCTTTCACTATAGAATTAGTATAAGTGATTATAGTCTCTAGTTGATTATTTGGCTCGCCTACGTTGTTCTTACTCTATCTTCTTTTATGTATTGTTTGTTTTATGTAGAAAAGAAAAAACAATGGATCTTAGAGAACCAACGGTTATAGTCAAATACCGAAATTTCTATATCAATCAACTGTTAGCACAAAAATCATTGGTAAGCCCAAGTCGATCGGCTTATGAAAAAGATGCCTATTAATATAGGAAAAAAGATGATCACACAAATAAACTGAGGAGGAGTTATAAAAATCATAACAAAGTAGTTATATCTTTGTAATATATATTTTATAAGATATGTAAGATTAGTTAGTTTTTTTTATCTGTAAAATACATTATGTTTTATCATTAGAAAATTTTATTTTGTATTCGTGTGGGATTTGTATAAACCTAGGATATAAATATAGACTTTTTAGAACCTTGTAAATCATTTACACATATTAATATAATATCGATGTATCGCTACCCTAATTTATCTAGTTTTTTACCGATGAGTTTTGGTACTCAACATGGGGATGCATCGGTTAAGTCTGAACTCAGACGAATGGTTAAGTCCTATCATTATCCTTGCGTATCCGTTCTGCCTAAGCTTGTATTGGTTAGGTCTAACTATTTAGTCTGATTGGATATATCACATCATGTTCACGTGGGATCTATCGACTTATTGAGATCTTTTTACAATCTTCAATGTATAGCTACATCGATTATGTTTAACCTTTTAGACTGATGATAGTGGATTGAGCTATAAGTTAATAGGTCTTTACGCGATGTTTCATCAGAGCAGCCAACCGATGAGTTATCTTTACACTTAAATTCACGCCTAACACATCGGCTTTTCAGCCAATATATATATATATATATATATATAAAACCCATTAATCCGCTAGCAATTGATCTGTTTCTATTAGATCCATCCTTATAATATCTAGATTAGAACAAATCTATCAATGATTGGTCTAATAAGGTTGGCATCGAGATCTAATGGATTTCGTTAATCCCATTGGCTTAGCTAGCCGATGAGTTTATTTATATGCATGTATAGGACTCACAGTCGATAGCAACCGATGGATTTACTTGTTTTTCCTCCGTCAGTACGTCCGATCTAGCTCTCGTTGTTCATATGTTGTTAGTTTCAGCATTATACTATCTCGCTTTAGTCCGATTTATTAAGGTTGGCTTTAACGGTACCGTCATTAGTGGTTACTAGGTCTCGTCTCTTTAGAAGACTGGGCCTCGCTCTCTAATGATTATCACATATTTCATTCAAAGCATTATTGGCTCTATGCCGATGTGTCTTTTATTTTATTGCTTGCTATTTTACTTATACCATCATCGGCTTACTAGCCGATAAATGAGTGCTACAGCCATTATCGTCAACCAGCCAATAGCAGGAGTGTATCGGACTCACAACCGATAATTATCTCAACTCTATCAGCACGTCTAGTTGATAGCAGGAGTCTGTATCGGCCTATCGATCGATTGGCTTAATGTTCTAACTCTATTTATCTTCCTTGTTAATTAGATACCAAATTAACTGGCATGGCCACAACTACAACAACCCAAAAACTCTAACAAGCTGAACGACCTGCACTGGAGCTAAGCAGATCTCCTAGGTCTTTATGTGTTTGGGCGTCATCGCATCGAATTTCTATCAGCCAATTTGGTGGACCGATCTCCGCATGCAAACACCAACTGAATGAAGTTACACATCCTTCCGTAGACCTTACAGAGAAAGTATTAGTTCAAATAAAATATTGTGATAATGAATAATTAAAAAAACAGTGACATATGCTTCATATCTCATGACAATAATTTAGTTATTGGACATTTGCATAATCCAAAATCAGATTATTGCGACAAGGACTTTGAGATATATGTGGAATCTACAATGTCCCTACGCAATAACCCGGCTTAGGATTTGCAATGGTATTAATAGATGAAAAACTTAAGATTCATCATACGTACAGAAGCCTTATATAATATGTTTTGTGTTAGGTATGAAAGATATATGACTCAAAAGGTTGAAAACGACATGACATTCATGTGGGAAAGTGCCCTGCCCTGTAAAAATCCTTTTATCGCAATGGGATATTAATGCACTAAAAGTTGGCTATTGAGTTGGGTTGAAAGTGATATAACAGTCACATGCTGAAAGTTGGTTGGCATCACTCAGCGTTGATTATGACTCAGTGGTCATCCGTGTGCAGCAAAGAATGAAGACGCCGAAACATAGTTGTTGTATGCTAATGGTTGTCATGCATGCGTAACAAAGAATGATAGCGACATGGTACTAACTCTTTGAAAGTGTATTATCAAAGTTGTGCTAAAAGCGACATGTGACCTGATATTATCGCGTAAATTACAATGGAGCTAGAAGAAGTAAGGTATAGATATGATGTAGTTACTTAGAATGAGGTCTAATGGATAGTTGCCATAGTGAACTTCATGTTTTGTGAGCGAGTGTTTTTTAATAAAAAAACTCTTGCAGAGTGCCTTAAGCAGTTGTGTAGATTTAAAAAAATATATTTTTAATAAATATTTTAATAAAAACATATAAATAAAAAATTGGAGATAAGACCGGTGATAGAGCAGTGGGCCGGGCGACACTGGCTTGACAGGCCTAAACTCATTTCCCCGCGTTCATCGGTGCGGTGGCAGTAACGTGTCAATGCAGCGGCTCTTTTGCAGTCTTTCAGATGCTGGGCAGAAATCGGCTTGGCCCTCAACAAGCATCAATTCGTAAAGTAACCGGTTATTATCTTTCAGTTGAAGCTGGAGTATTTCCTCCGTTATAAAATATAAAAACTAATGTTAAATTAGATATAAATGAGTACTATAAGTGTTGACAGAGGATCAGTCAAGATTTATGCACTAGATTATAGATTATGTCTAATTTAATAATAAATTCTTATATTTTAATTTTGACTGAGAATTTATCAAAATTTATAGCAGTTTATGTCTAATTGGATACTATATTATTATAATTTTATATTGTAAGATGGTGATAGCATACCCCATTAAAAAAAGAGAGAGAAGTAAGCTAACGGGCACTCTACCAGTGTAATCGGATCTTAATGTGATGAGTAGGATGAACTATCTGCAGCATCGCAAGCATCGGCATAATTGTAGTGGTAATAGGAGTAAACGACAGCTTGGCGTGGACGTACAAAAAGAATCCCTCGCAACTTCGCAAGTTGATATCTGGTTGCCACAAAAGCGCTGATTAGAACGGTGATTTAGACATGCATGTACTGTCCATCGTTCAATGCTACTGTAGTTACGCGCTAACGCTTCTACTAGGTGTGTAGGATGAAAAGGAATGAGATATTCACACACTTAAAATGGTAAATAAAACATTTTGGGTTTGAACAATCACAGTTACACACTATTAAACTGTTCAAGCACAGTTCCGTACTTCCGTCTGGGCGCCATATCACTGTGCGGCGTGACCCACTTACCAACCGTGAAAAACTGCAGGATGTCGCTATACATCAACTGTCTGTGAGTTGTGACCTATGGTTTTTGTCTTTAGATCGAATGTCTAACCACAGTTATGAGAGGGAAGAGCTTTCTCTCTTCGGGAGGCAACTAACGAGGCGAAAAAAAAGAGAATACCCTGACCCTCTTTCTCTCCGATTCTGACAGCTTGCCACCAATAACAGTAGAAGAGGGTTAGGCCTGTCCCTTCTAGCAGTGTAGTTAGTGTTATGTCAAGTTTATCTCATTTAGTTTCTTATTGGCGTTGATTTGATAGAGAGGGTTTGAAGGAGGTGAATCTGATAGTGAAGATCATGGAGGAGTTTATGGAGGCGGCAAATCTAAAGCAAGTTGTCTTAGAGAAGGTGGGAAAAAAAAACAATACTTGACAGCAGCGTTAGAGCATGATGGTTTTCACGGAGGGGCGGTGGCTGCGCAGCAACAGTGTGACACAGTGACGCTGCTAGAGGCGGCACTAAAGGTGCTAAGGCTTGTGGGCCTATGTTGCGGAGCGATGGTGACGGCGCTATAGACGTGGCCTGGGCTAGGTGTCGATGACCATATTAAATCCTGTGTTAGGATGGCTACAAGAAGCAACTAGGCTTGCGGTCAATCGGCAGTGACCTTGCTGTCCTCTCTGATCTTGCTGGTGCACCACCTCGATTCCTAAAGCTGAAGTTGCTATTGTCGGTGGATCCTAACCTCTGTGGCTATGTCTTCCCTTATGGTGCTTCGAAGGTTAAGCTCGCTGAGAATACATATAGGTCATCCCTTCCTTAGTTTCCTCTACTATGCTTGATGATAGTGATATAAGGCAACAATTCATTCGCAACAACCATCTGACTACTTTGAACACTAATGTTATCTGGATTTGTAGTTCTTTCTTGTAGATCCTTAGCAGCATTTACTATAGGTTCGTTGTTTGATTTGAGCAATCAATGCTCCTTAGATTTGATGATAGACTCTGTGGTAATTCTTGGAGCCCAGTGAAACTAACACAAAATCTACGACTTATCAACAAATATTTAATTTCTATCGTTTTTTAAAGACTGTCGAAGAAATTATCAGTCTGTCAAGCAAAGTGCACATCAAAAAGAAGCCTAAGGATGTAATCGTCATGACAACATCATACCTCCCTGTCGATTAGCCGCTTTACTGCTGTTAAGTTCTGTCTGGTAGTTTGTTTCCTTGATCTAGTTAGCCTTCCTTCTGAAAATGATGGTTCTGTGCTTTCATACTTATGTTTTGGCGATGTATTTGGGGTTTATATCACTGATCTTTGTCTTATTTAAATAAATTAGTTCTTGAGTAAAAAAACTGCAGTTGTGTTATTTTCCAAATATTGGATCAATTTTGGAGGACCGAGATTGGGGAGTAGGGAAACTATCATGCTCTTGCATCCCCAAAGGAGATAACTTCCTTCTCATGGCCTATCCACAACTTCTAAGCCTGTGTTTAAAGATGAGTGAAGAATATTAAGATAATTATGTAAAACATGAAGGGTTATTAATGAATAATTAATTAAGTACTGGCTATTATAAATTTAAAAATATATTAATATGATTTTTAAATAACTTTTAGATAATATTTTTAATAAAAATATATTGTTTAGCAATTTAGTAAACGTGTTTAGAAAACGAGAGGAGTTAAACTCGTATTCTGCTTTGCCTTGCCTAAAGGAGCCTTAATTATTATCATGTAATTAGTTCATTTGTTAGCTATTGAACTGTCCAGTGCGCACCACGCCCGCATCAAGCTCCATGTAAATAGCTGACACCAGCACATCAAGTCATGATACAGATGAACACGAGCTGAGCACAACATCACTCTGATAGAGAAGCTGAGTCTGCTGCAGAGGAGGAAAACGAGTAGAGCCTGTAGAGGAGAGAGCAGTGGAGGTGACTGGAGCTCTCTAGGCTACCTCTTCGAGCCGGAGACGGAGGATATCATTCCGGATCACTCGACTAAATCGACTCAAGAAACTAACAAAGCCCCAAAAGGCAACATTGTCCTTGAGGACAAGATGGCCAGTGACGAAGCAGATCAAGAACAACACCAGGCTGCTCCTCTGAAGAAAGAATATTCCAACCCAATAGTATCTGACAGATCTGCTTCCAGCATCTTCCATACTAACCAAGTAGGCAATAACTCTGGCCTTCTTGTCACGGTGAGTACCTCTTGCTGATATGAAAAATGACATCTTTTTTAGACTTTCGCATTCATGGATTATGTCATGCATAAGCATAATCTGAGGTCCTGAGCTACTCGTATTAAGTTTGCCTCACGTTTTGTTGAAGGACCGGCCGTCTACGATAGTCCATTGTGCGCCCGGAGGGCCATTGTCGCTTGGATTTCTGTTTGGAGACGAGGATGTCTAACGTGCAAATCAACATACAATAGCAGTGTTCTTATGACTACGCCTGCAATTTGCATCCATGGGGTGAAGCCAGATTTGGTCCAAGTCCTTGGCTATGTCATGGGTGTGCCCTGTATCTTCAAATGTCAATTTATATTCCCAACAGTACTTGCACTTCAGGCCTTGGTTTTAGGGAATATCTAGCATGTTACTTCAACAACATGGGTAAGGTGGTCTAATTTATGTACGTGTGGCAAAGGTCTCGGTCGTATACAGTATATATATGCGTATGCGTGCTAATTGCTTGTGTGTGCATGTTTGTGTATCTTTGCTTTGGCCTGTTATTATTGCATAGCTGTTTGACATTTTCGTTGTAAATTGTTGTTATCGAGAGCATAAGTTATTACCATATGAGATTAACTATGTTAAGTTTGGATGATCATCTGTATGGTGAAATTACGGAGTATATGCCAATTGCCGTGTTTATACAGCACTGTTTTAAAAACATAGTAAAAAAGCTGGACCGGAGAGTGACCTGGTCAGTCCATTGGTTTCTGGTATATTGGTTTAACCGCGGTCTAACTGGTGAACCGGCCAGTTCAGAAATAATATATTTTAATATATTTTGGACTAAATCTAAGCCATATCCAACAAAAATTACATTAAATATATATTGTTTCCTGCAGAATAACGACGGGACAGATGGCCTGCTGGTTAGCCCGACTTCTCATGTGTGTGCAGGAATAGCTTTAGTCCTTTGGTCGATTCTCAACCTCCTCATATTTTAGAAAATACTAAAATAAAATCAATCAGGCCGTTTGTTCCCCTACGATCACCAAACTGGGCATGTCGTCAGTTTCGGTTATTTTCTAGTTTGGTTTTTTTTCACTAGTTTAAAAAGAGAGAATCTATTTTGTCTCTCACAACTATAACCTGATTTTTTCTCTCTCAAGGATATGCAATTAGCTTATAACTTGATTTCTAACTATGATTTTTTTATACTTCTTCGGTGAGGCCAATGTGTTAATCTTATCTTCAAGCTCTTGAACAAGTTGATTATAGTTTTTGGGTGAGAACGATTAACTATAGGTAGGCGTTGGTGACAATTAGTTCATGTGCTCGCTTGAACGCACGAGGACTTTTCCAAACTCTACCAAATAGGTTAAGCTAGCTGTTGGGTGCCTCTCCTCTCCTTTGAGCTTGACCAAAGGATGTGAGCTACATGTCATCATCTTTGTATCCATGATCCTCTTGATCTTAGCAGAGGCAAAGATGGTGGAGCCCAAGCTTCTAGAAAGCTCTCTGATCTATCCTACCTAACTCCTTGGCCACCTTCCACTTTCAACGCTAGAACATCAACTTGTTTGTATGAGGCACAACGAGGAGGAGCTAAGCATTGGTGGTGACAGTGCGGGAGAGGAGCATGTTGGAGTCACGCTCGACCACTCCTCCTTAATCCCTTCTTCGCACTTAAACCAAGGTCATGGAGGAAGATTGTAGGAAGCTTGCTATGACATAAGCAGACATAGAGAGTAAGGCAAGCGAACAAGAGAGCTCACTATAGAGGGAGCTTTGGGCAACACATGCGGATGATGAGCTTCGTCCGACGTAGGACATGGCGAAGCTTAGGTAAGTAAGCTAGCATTAGGGGTGGCAACCTCGCTTGGATCCCGCTCTCTTCTTGAGCTCCAATGTCGCCTACTCCACATTCTACCTCATGCTAACAATGTATGTTTGGGCAAGATTTTTGTTGGTGCACTAGACGAGATAGACATCAAGAGACAAGAGAAAAGAGTAGAGAAAGGAGTAGGTAAGAGAGAAAGGAGAGCTAAAATGTCTGTCATGTAGGTCTCACTATATATTTTTAATTTTAATGACTATAATGCCACATAAGTTTCAGATAAATAAAAACTGCTTTGGTCTGAAGCGAGAGACACACATTGCCATCCAAACAATCTACGGTGAGAACGCATGACCTATCAATACGCTTTCACGGTGCCACCACAGCAGCGGTGTAGCGCCCTCCAATTGTTTCGATCGGCGGTCGTATCCCGCAGACGTCGACATCTGTTTGTGTTGCCTTAATTTCCCAAGCTAAGGTGACCCCCAAATTAATGATTGTTGCGTATAACATAATCTCCTGTGCCATGCGAAGCAAAGATACAAGACTCGCAGAGGCTAGAGGGAATGAAAGGATCACCATCAAGGAGCGACTCTTCCTCCTGCAATATGCACCATCAAGATTGCCTCTATTTAGCGTTTTTTCTTGTGCTTTTCTTCGGTTTTTCGTGGGCTCTTTTCTGACTTCTCTCCCATGGCGGCGACTCGGTGAGGCCTAATGGGAGGCACGGGGCCGCTCGAGGGTAGGGTACGCGAGACCGCGTTGCAGCCAAGAACGATAGCAGGGCAGGGGAGGCAACAGCGTGTTCCTGCCCTTGGCCGCACAACGCCCACAGGCGCTGCAACTGTACACTGCATGGACATGGTGCTCTCGATCCTTGCGGTTTGGACTCTACCACCGTGTGGTGTTGTACTGTTCTCGCTGTCAAGTGTCAGGCCCAGCTATCCTATTTTTTGCATGAAACTTTGAGAGGTCCCTGAGATGCTAATGGACTGGATTGAAATAGGCTGAATGGGTTGAATTTAAGAATAGATTGGCTTTGGGTGGGTTTAACTGGATTGACTTAAGATTCGGACTGGATCGATTTGGGTCTACAGTTGTAGTGGTTTGGATTGGATTGGATCTGGGTGAAGTGCTTTTGGTTTCAAATTGACTGAACCCATGGATCCTCAGTATTTCACACGAGGTGCACAGGAGGCGCCGCTGCTATCGGTAACCACCGCCGCCGTTCCCTCCTCCCTCAATCCTCTTCCCAGGCTGTCTTCCTAGGCTGTACGAGCGCAGGAGCGGCCGCCGCCGGCCTGCCCCTACCCTTCCCGGTGCGCCGACGCGCGGGCGGCGAGAGCGTCGACCCGAAGTGAAGTGGAGGAGACGAGCAGAGCAAAGAACAGCAGCAAGCAACCAGCTGAGAACGAAAGAGGTGAGATTCTCCAATTGAAATCCGAAAAAATAGAAATATGAAGTTGAATGCGTGATTTCTGGAAGATTTAAGATTTCTTGACGATTTGTTGTCCAGCACTCGGCACTTCAATTTTAATCTGTCTATCGCCATTGATTCGATCAACAAGTTCCGGCGACTGCATGTCTCGGCGAGTGTCCTCGACGTTGCCCTTGCCGTCGTGTGGCAGCTAGCAGCGATGTCGCATTGTGATGTCGTCTTCCATCGGCGGTGGCGCGTTCTCGAAGCCGGCCGCGCCGGAGCGCGGAGGGAGACGGCGAATGTCTGATTGACTCGTCGACGTAAAGAATATGGATTTCATTTGGCCTAGGAATGGTCTGAGAATGGGCTCAACCCATTTTTTTTGCGTTTGGTTTGGATTAGCTTTTGTACTGGGGGAGGGTTGGTTTGGACTGGATTTGGAAATATGCAATACAGAAAAATGTAGCGGGGTGGATTTGGTGTGTGTTTCCGTCCACTGGCACCCTACCATAGCTCCGATCCGTTAAAAATTGACTGCAAGAGAAGCACAAATGAATAGGGGAATGTTTAACCTTGCAGCCGTTGGATCCAAATCGACCGGCAAACAAACCTACATCGGCCTCTCGCTGACATGCTCGCTTCGCTTGTGAGCCAACGAGAAATCACAGTTGAATTTCCCCGCTTCGTCCCCCGCATACGCGTTCCAAGGCAAGCCACCCGGCGACTCGACGTCTCACGTGTCTTTAAGTACAACCTTGCCGAGAGTCTCTCGATTCCACTCCCGAGTCCCTTCCCCTGTCACACGCTCCCGCTCCGTCCCTGTCCACAAAAGCGCGCGGGCGTACGAGGCCGGGAGAACGTACGCGACGGCATGGCCACCGGTCTCTCCGGCGCCGCTATGACCAGCTTCGCCGTCAAGAACCCGCTCCTCGCGGCCGCCGTGCGCCGCCGGTCGTGGCCCCCGCTGCTGGGCCGCGCCTTGCCATTCTCTCCGCTCACGCGGACCCCGTGCCGGTGCGGGCTCGAGACCGTCACGTTCTTCGTGCCGCATGACACGGAGAACCAGCAGTCCCCGGCTCCGGCCCCGCCCCCGACCGTGCCCGTGCCCGTGCCCTCGCTGGAGGAAGAGGCCGCGGCCGCGGCGGCGCGGCGCATCGCGGAGAGGAAGGCGCGGAAGCTTTCGGAGAGGCGGACGTACCTGGTGGCAGCCATCATGTCCAGCCTCGGAGTCACGTTCATGGCCGTCGCCGCCGTCTACTACCGTTTCCATTGGCAATTGGAGGCACATCTCCTCTTTACTTCCACTTCTATTATAGTATGCGGCGAAGACGTCCCCGTAATTAAATGTGCAAATGGTTGTTGACCTTGGTTGAAATCTGTGCGGCCGTGCAGGGCGGCGATGTGCCGATGACCGAGATGTTTGGCACGTTTGCGCTCTCCGTCGGTGCAGCGGTAAGTGGCGGACACCCCCGAAACCTTCTCTGCTCGCTGATAACGTCCTTGATGTTAAAATTTTGCTTAATTTTGACGCTCGATGGGGTGCAGGTTGGGATGGAATTCTGGGCGCGGTGGGCGCACCGTTCGCTGTGGCACGCCTCACTGTGGCACATGCACGAGTCGCACCACCGGGCGCGCGAGGGCCCGTTCGAGCTCAACGACGTGTTCGCCATCATCAACGCCGTGCCGGCCATCTCCCTCCTCGCCTACGGCTTCTTCCACCGGGGCATCGTCCCCGGACTCTGCTTCGGCGCGGTAAGCCACGAGTGAGCTGTGAGCCCCGCCCAGCGCCGCCAGAGAGCCACGCACGCTCTCCGTGTCTCCCTGGTCGGCCGGGCCCGCTTGTCGGAGCCATCCGATTAGGATCTGACCTGCCACGTGGCCGTTTCTTACAGGGCCTCGGGATTACGCTATTCGGCATAGCCTACATGTTCGTCCACGACGGCCTGGTCCACCGCCGCTTCCCCGTCGGCCCTATCGCGAATGTGCCCTACTTCCGGCGAGTGGCCGCGGCCCACAAGGTACGAGACCACCAGCTGCTCACTGACGACTATTGCACTACCACTACTAGTCCACATTGCTAGTAGTCTGGTACTACTGGCTAGAGTGTACTCCTAGTCTACTACCGATTTGGACTGAAATTTTTGCCGATTTTCTTTGTGTGGCTGACTCCGTGGCGAGCAGATACACCACACGGACAAGTTCGAGGGCGTACCGTATGGGCTGTTTATGGGACCCAAGGTGAGTGACTGGTGCCTTTACATTTGTCGTCTCTGTGCCTGTGACCAGTACAGGACAAGCGATCCTGGATTTCTTAGTACTGCCAGTTCGTGTGGTGATGAGTGCAGGAGCTGGAGGAGGTTGGTAGCCTGGAAGAGATGGAGAAGGAGTTCGCGAGAATCAACCGGATCTTGTGACTTTGATGGCGGTAATTGCAGCTAGCAAGAATGCACCTGTCGAGCTAGCAGAATTGCCTTTTGCCTTGCAAGATTTTTGTATTTTTGGCCGCTTCGTCGATTCCATTGTCGGTACCGGCGAAGGGAACACAAGACGCAGAACCGATTCGACGATGTGGCAGCGGTGGAGAGCGCAGTATTGTTTGATTGTGGGAGGTGGCATGCATATGCACGGCTGCTGCTGAACATTGCATGGCCAAGCACAGTGTGTTCATGACGATGCTCTGTGCGATGGTTATTCTTTTCATTTTTACGACGAAACGTTTTTGATGGAGACGTTGCGCGCCCAGTCCCCTGTCTTGTATGAAACACCGCATTACTCTGTATAACGCATGTAGAGAAGATAGTGAACCACTTCAATGAAACTAAAATAGGTGTTTGGCAACTATGCTGAAAATTCAGAACTGTGACGGCTCTTCTTCATAGGTGCCCCGCATGTGCGAATGACTCTGCGAATCATCACCTTGTGCCGCATCGTTCCCGATTTCCCTGTCATTCTCCATGACTCCATCACTAGATGGTACGTAGTGCACTCCATACTGGCATCGGTGACAATTCATAATTTCCTTTTTGTCTTGCAAAAACTCTCCATGTGCACTCGTTTTTCGTGTGCTGCTAGCAACATGATCTCGGCCAGACAAGGGGATCACAAAACCTGGTGGTTGATTAAGCAGCCGTGGAGCGTTGGAGGAGTGGAAAGTAGTATCTTACACGAGGTTTTCTAATATTCTTGTGAGATATATACCTCCCTACTAAATAGTAATTAGAAGTAAAAAAATAAACCGACTAAATTGATTACAACAAAAATATATGGTCAACAATATCAAGACATTCTTAGTCCTTAAGAGGTATGTAGAATTACAGATACCTCAAATGAATCATAAGGTATATACCGACCCAGAGGTATATTCCTTTGATTAAAACTAACTACTTATATATCTTAAAAACTGAAAAAGAAAACACCAAAACAGATACAAAGATGAATTTCCAACTCTCCTCTAAATTTAAGGTTAGTTTTGGTACCCTCTTCATGGAAAGCTATCTCTTCAAGGTGAGAGAAAACCTCGTCGTACACACCCCTGAATCTGCGTCATATCCAAATACATGCAACTTGTTTTACAAACTTGCTAACATAAAATTAGTATTATATTCATATACGAAAGTATTGTACTTTTATACCATATAAATAATAAATTAATAAAGTAATTGTTGGTAAAAGTCTTATCTAAATAAAATAAAATATATCTTATATTTTAAAATAGAAGAAATATGTTCAATTTTTCACGTACTAGAATCTTTTTCCTATGACTTAGGTTTTCATGGAATATTAGTCCAGTGAAAAGCCCTTCGTTTTCTAAAAAAAGGAAAATGAAATGTAACAGGATTAGGACGGAAAAGGAGTTAATTTATGGCTCTAATTAGAGGCAACAAATGAGAGGTCAGAAAAGACCCGTCATATTTGCTGTGAAGTACTAGAATTTATTGATTAATATAGTTATATACAAAATGACAAAAGGGGGTTAATATAGTTTTATACAAAAATATATTTGTATATTTATGGAGATATAAATTGACCAATTTTAGTTGTATATAAAATACAATTGTATTTTTAAAAATAGATGCTATATGTTAGATCAACTCTACCCGGTTTTTAAAATTTAGATCTAGGTAGATAAACTTATAAAAATACATATTTAAGTCAATAATGTATCATCTATAGTCTTAAAATGTAAGTATGCAACTCCGGCGCTACCATGGATGTCCTTAATGAGGAGAATTTTGCATTTGTGCCCGTTCACTAAAATATGCATCAAAATTGACTATCATCACTCTCAAATTGCATTCTGTCGTTGCCCTAATTTTCATCATTCCCAATTTAATTTGAGAATGCTAGAGTCCTTGTACTACCTAAATATAAAATTCTTATCATATTGGACAGTCACATTAATTTTGAAACTATATTATATATACTTTAGATCGAGTAATATATTAAACAAATATTATAGATTATTTTACATGTTTATATTGATTCAGATAATATCTCGGTTTAAGTTTTAGTATTTTTACTCTTTATAAAAGGTCTAGCTCCATGCTAAGTTAGGTGGATAATTTTCGTGCAAACAGCTCAATTTGTCATCATCGAAAAATTGTTCTACACGCTAATGACTCAGTCTCTTATTCTAGTAAGATAGTTTTCCATTATTGCTCATCCAGCCTCGAATTCTTAAAGCAATCCAACGAAAGTTTGCTGAGTGTTTCATTTAGCTTTCATCCATTACCTGCCTTTGACGAAGGCTTTGTCGACTTAAAGCAGGTGACACGCACGCACATCACCGATAAAACCGCCCGAACGCTCCTCCCGCGCGCGTAGTATTTTATCCTCTACCTCATGAGGTTGCACCACTGCCTACGTCAAATGCACGATCTGATGAAGCGCGTGCGCTGATGCACAGCCCGGCACGATGACACCCCGCTACCAGCAAAGCTTATACTAACGCACAGAAGAAGCACGCGCTGCATTATCGTTACACAAAAGTCAGTTCCCCTTAGATTTGTGGTCAAGAACCGTATGTGTGCGCGCTGCTTCCGTCAGCGGACGAAATGATAGAGGCTTATTCTAGGCTACAGGATTAAGGTTATCATCGTTTAAAATTTAAAATTTATTTTAAAATCGATTTTATCTTTTTATCCTAGTTTATTTTACAGTATTTTTTTAAAATCGTTATAGACATATATATGTGTGTGTGTGTTTTACATATAAATTATTTTTTATTTGTTAATAAGCGCCGCTTTTTCTTATAAGAAGTGAAATGATGGCAGCCTCAAATGTCCAAGCCGCTTTCTTCGCCATCTCTTGGACATCCAGTCTTCCTACGTATAAATTCTGCTTTTCAAGAGTGTGATCGAGTGGTAATAGAGGACGGCTAATATTCTACTCGAAACTAAGTTCGGCCGGTGGATAGGCCCAGCCAAATCCCAATCGGAACCAGCAGGCTGGAGGCCCATCTAAATATGGGACGACGGCTATAACTCGATGAGCATCCTGGGCCCTCGACGGCCGCACGCGGCACGAACATAAATCGGAGACCATATGCTCAGGGAGGTCATGACGCTTCTAGCGTATGTCTTCCGGAAATTTCTGCAGATCTCGTCCATCTCCTGCAGGCTGCAGCAGCCGAACGCAATCCGCTCGTTCTTTCCTCGTTTCTCGACTGTAACCGATCCTCCTGACGCTCGGAATAGAGGCATCCTGTGCAACCTACAACTTGGGATTCGAAGGTACGGTTTTGTTTCTCTCTCGCTATTTGGGTTGCGGTTGATGTAGGCTACCCTGCAATCCTGCTTTCCTTGTTTTAAAGGTACTTAATTTCTCGCTTCGATCGCAGCAGGTGTATGCTTTCGTACCGGGAACCGTTACCTCCGTTGTCCGTTGTTCTTTGATTTCTCGTGTTTGTGCGGGGCATTGAATCCGCCAAATACACAAATGAAACCCAACCATACATTTCCACCAATTATATATTCTAAATCATCCACACTAACAATCCAACCCTCTCCCTCAAAAGAATAGGGTGAATGGGGGAATCAAATGGTACTGTTTATCTCATCCATACCTTAGATCAGGAACCTGAATGCGTAGGAAAATTGAATCGATAGGCTGGCTAGTTCAAAGTTTTCTTTTCCCGTTTATTCCAGGACAATCAAATTGATCACACAATTTTGCTCCCCACAAAATTGTGGTATTTTGCATGATATATATAGTGTAGATTTGTAGCTACACTTATGCAATCTTCTTTCTAATGATTTCTGTGCAAGCCCAACAAAAGAAACTGTAGTTTATATTCACAAAAGGAAGTTCTGCAAACATTTTCAGTAAGCAAGTTTATATTTTATTCTAGTACACTTTTAGTACGTTGGGCAAGTAAATAAGTCTAGTTTATTCTAGTTGAACATGGATAAGACTCATCAAACATTGGAATAACTTAGCGTAAGAAAATAAAGTTGCAAAAGTTGCAAACTCAATGTGCAGCAAGCCACCAAAGTCAAAGGGAAATCTGACTGTATTCTCATCAAAGTTTCAGCAACCTTGCCTATCTTGGGATATTACATTAGCATTCTTTATGAAGTAAAACACCGTTTCTTCTATACAGATACAGGCAGAGAATTAACATACCAATGAGACGAGCTGCAAGGTTTGTGGTGGAAAATGCAACCAGGCAAATCAAACCTGTCAACGGACTGCCAAGTATGTCAACATATTCATTCCAGTTTACTTGGAGATTCAGTAATGAAGTTCAGTGTCTTACTTGCTCTTCTATTGTTTTCAGCTATCTAATAGACTAAACTGTTATACAGGGCTGTTGACAATTACTACTCCTCAGAAGCATGGGAAGGAAAATAATTCCAATGATTCAGTGCTCACAAAGGATGAAAACACTGAACCCCTTGTTGCTTTTAGCAGGCCACCTCCTTGGCCACCAGTTCTTGGCCCTTTGATCGTGCTCAAACTCTTCGATATGTCAAGTGGTGGTGATGAAGACAAAAAATAAGCTGGTGTGTCACCCATATACATTGCATACGTTTTGCTCTTTACTTTGCACCACACAATGCCATGCTGCTATAATATTCAGTGTTTTTTTTTCAGGGATCTGGGTGAAATATGTGGTTTATCTCCGACCACATAACGCCTCCTAGGATGTTGTACATACTAAGTTGTAGTAATAAACTACTTGAAAGATGAAACATGCAAGATGTAGCATAAGCTTTGCACTGTCTACTGCTTATACTTGTAAGGATCAAGTAAGCTGCTGTCAAAACTCTGTTGGTAATAAATATTTCAGTAGTGAGTTGACAGCTTTCCAGGATGCTGAAAAATTGTTCAGTTAGACTGATGTTTCAACCATTATTTTCTTCGTGTTAGCTGTTAGCTTTCTTATCCAAGCTATACTAATTTTGCATAAGAGACTAGATGATCAGAAGATACAGAAAGACGTCAGAAAAGCAGAAGCAGAAACAAAGCAGAGCGCCAGGTAACACATGTTAGCAGTACAAATGTGAAAAACCATTTTCCCTTGAGCAACTTAAATATAGACACCAGCAGCAGTGAGGCATTTTCAAATTTCCAGTTTGTCCTTCTGAAAGAACAGTATCCATTTTGTGTAGTGCAAGCTGCTTCAAAATGCCATGTTGTTTTTTCACGAGCTGAAGCTTATGGACGCGAAATGAAGATTGCTCGCCAACCGAGACGAGCAGAAAGTCGCGACGTCCACGAGCAGCCCCGGCGGACCGCTCGTCATCACGCCGACGTTCGTGCCACCGATCTCCAGCAACATCTCTGCACACGCCAATTGAACATTTTCACGCACCCTTAATTAACAGAACCAATTGGACCCAAAAAGAGCAAAGATTGAATGGTGCAACGTACTCCTGAGATCGGGGCGGCTGCCGAAGTGCACCCGGGTAACCTGCTCGAGATAATGCAGAGGCGAGCTTTCTACCTGCTTGTCGAGCCACGTCGCTGGCGTTGTCACGTTCTCGATCTGCTTCGCCTCCTCGGCGCTCCTCCGGTTGTTCCACAGGACGGCCACGCTCGCCGCCACGGCTATGCTGACGCAGAGAAACATCAGGTTTAGCAACGTCCTGGCCGCCCATGGGTACACGCTGTTGCTGTTGCCGTCGACGGGGTATATGTACAAGCGCTGCACCGCGCCGACAAGCTAAAGGAAGGTGACGAATGACGAGGACACGACGGCGGCGAGACAGAGCCAGCTGTTGTGGCCGAGCACCGGGGCGATGGACGCATGAGCCGGCGACGGCTTGAACCAGACCTCCTTTGCGGGCACCTTGCGCGCGACATAGCCGGCGGAGGCCACGCTTTCTCGCGTGACGAAGGCCTCGATGCGCAGCCCGAGGCGGGAGATGCCGGAGAATCCGCCGGAGGCAGGGCTGATGAGGTCCAGCATGGCCAGGTCCGCCGACGTCTTGAACACGCTGATGAGGAGAAGGGTCGGCGTTGCGGTTTCTGCTGCCGCCGTGCTGCTTGTGAACGAGCTCGCGGATGACTGAGATGAACGGCGTGATGCCGCCGCCGCCACTGATCATCACCAGCGAATCGTACTGAAGGAAGCACGCGGATGTGGCCTGGCTGTAAGGCCCCTCCACCGAGACGTCGAGGTGCCCGTGCTGCGACGGCGGTAGAGACGACACCATCTCGTATAGCTTCTCCGTTCAGCTTCCTGCTCTCTTGATGACGACGCTTAACCTGTCAGGCTCGAGGTTGCTGCTCGACGTCACCGTGAACGGGTGCCATTGGAGCCGTGCAACGCATGGGACATTGATGAAAAGCGTACTCATCGGAATGTGCATCAAACTTGCAAGATTACGACATCAAGTATTAGGCTCGATAACGAAACTTTACGAGTGTCAGAACATGTTCCAATACTTGCATCGTGCACGTGCCGGATACTCGGATGTACTAACCCACAGGGGCTTTTGCAGAAGTTGAGCTCGACGGCCTCGGACGCCAGGAGGCGGGCGGAGACGAGGCGGACGCGGGCGCAGGACTGCAGGAACCGGAGGTAGCGGTCGACCATGAAGAGGAACACACCGGGCAGGATGGACCAGAAGAAGGCGACGCCGACGTGGAGAGAGTAGAACACGAGGAAGAGGACGTAGAGGTGGTGCGCGTAGAAGAAGTGCTCGAACATCGCGCGGCGGACGCGGGGCAGCGCGTCACCCTCATCGCTTGACCTCTGAGCAACGCTACCGCCCCAGGGACGATTGCAACTTTCGTTTCCCCCATTTCACCATCTGAAATTAAAGAATTAGCGGTCCTAAGTCGCGACATTGGACATGTCTCAAGAAAAAAAATGTCTGCGACTCTGGAAGAAATAGTTACCTCGTGGATTTGATCAGTCGATGCCCAGGAAGACGATGTAGCAGAGTCCATGAGCGGTGAAGAATACCATAACAAGATTGCCCAGCCATACATGGTACTTGATGCTGGCTTCGGACGTGAGGCCAATGAGCTGCAGCAGGGACGAACCGCGTGCAACTGGAAGAACAAAAACGAGCAGCATAAGCTCCCAACGTGGCCAAGCCGCAGCGCTGCTCTGTCCAGCTTTGCCTGCTATCTAAGAACATTTCGCATACTAACAAAGGTTAGCACACGGTAGTACGGCACATTTGAATTTCAAATCATAAATATTTGCCTTTTTTTCCCTGGACAGAGTTAATGAATTGTTATCGGTGAGTTGGGCGAAATTTTGTCTCGGGCTCTCGCCTATCTGTAGTTCTTACATTTTCTCTCCTGGCTTCACACGGATCTTGGAGAAGTCGAGGTTGATGAAGGCGGAGTAGAACCAAACCAGGAGTGCCAGGAACGTCAGAAAGAAGGCGAGTTCTATGGCTGTCACAATTCCCAGTGGACCTCTCACTAGTACAGATCTCCTCTAGGCCTCCATTCTCGTACTAAATACTCCTCTGCACGAACAAAACCAAGAGAGGAACACGGAGAAATTTTGCATTAGTACATCTGATGCGGAATGTCTGACGAGATTTATCTCTTCTTCTAGTTTAGCCAGAACGGACTGCACCTCTGGCTTTGGGTGCCAGTACTGTCGATGCTTCTCTTCAGCAAGTGCAGGTGAATGCACGCAACCACACTGACAAACAGTATTGGGAACACGTAGATCACGAGTCTCGTCCCTGCAAAGCCCAAAGTGAATAACACAAAGAGATAATGATAATCCTAGCGGCATTGCAGACATGAAGCGGTATATACAGGCATACATACAGTTGATGGTACAAGAGATGGAGAACCTTGTTTTGCCAAAAGTAGGTGGAATTTGTGTGGGAGGCGAGCTTCGGCGGCCACGTCGAACTGTAAGTCCTGATCGGCAACATGACCCACATCGTGAACCACCCAACGAACACGGCGGCGGCCAGGAGAAGCATGGCGCTCCTTGTCGCCGGCGGCTGTGCGCCGTTCTTGCCTCGGCCACGCCTAGTGTCCATCGCATAGACACCCTGCGCTCAACCTGTTAATCAATGTATCTGGTCAGGATCAGATTGTCACGCACTTGGACATAAGGACGTGTGGCGTACTCATATAGGAAGAACGACGGAGCGAGTGAGCTGCACTTTTAATCCTCCCTTGCTGTCTTTTGCCATATTTACGAGGTAAGATTTGGATGCTGAGATGGCAATAATAACTCTCTCAATTCATCGATCGGCGAGGACTAACGGGAGATGACCTCACAATATTCATGTGTAAAGGTGTGACACACTGGGAGTTATTTACTTGTGTGTTGCATGAATATTTTTGGACGGGCATGAATGCAATTCCTTTTAGTATTACCCAGCTATCTCCATCTCAGAGAAATGCTAATTCGATCGGCACAAGATATTTCCTTTCATCACACAGTGGCGTCATTCTAGTCAACTCACGTCGCGTCGGGTCCGCTCCTTTTCTTCCTCCCATGGTCAACTATGAGGTTAGAATGGTACAGTACCATATGTTGCTACTCGCGAAGCGATAGATGAACGAGACGGCTGAAGATGCACCGAACACGTACGCTCGCAGGGCCGCCACCGGTGAAGATGGGGTCGATGGGACAACGAAATCGCACCGCGCGCATCGGCAGACGATGACCAGATAAGAGAGTGGTGGTGGTGGCACTGTGCGGTGCCCAGTGTAGTCATTGAGGCAAAAGAAGAGGCGGAAAGGGGCTGGGCGTCGCGCGTGATGGGGGCGCGCCGTGCCGAGCTGCCATGCGACGCTGGCCGGCACGGTGGAAGAATCATGCGCCACGCGGACACGCCAGCCAGGCACACTGCTCGGCCTCGATTTATTTTTTATCCGCTGCCTCGGCCCGAATGGAGGTACAGAGAAGCGGTCTACGAAGCCTATCCTTCTAGGCCTAGTATAGCTGAACGTGTTGTAGTACAGCTCGGCCCGCACAGTAGTCGGTGGAATTCGAAGTTGGAAAAAAGTCCATAGTCTCCTGAGCCTGATTTATCTCCCTTATCCATAAAACTGCGTATTTCGTCTCTCTCAGTTCAATTTATTTCTCCTATCAGTCTATTTTATCATCCTCAACTACACAACAAGTCTAATTTATCTTCCTTATCTATATATATGGTCTCTCTCATCTCTCGAAATCGGTTTAATTTGTCCTCCTACCGGTCCATTTTATCGTACTCAACTATATAGACCGAGTTTGATTTATTTTCCTTATTCGTTAAACCATGTATATCGCCTTCCTCATATATCAAAAATCGGTTCAAATTGTCTTCCCAATCGGTTTGGATTGTGGCTTCATCCTCCGTGTTGATTATATGGCAATTCTATCTAGGAAATTAAAAAAAATCCATAAAGGCCCACATGTCAATCTCAAGCAAAAGAAAAAACCACTACAGCCACCTCACCCCTCCCTCCTCTCTCCTTTTCTCTCCGCTCTCTCTCTAACTTTGCCGACGTTAGGGACAGGGGCTATAAATTATCAAATGAGTTTGGCGGAAGCATCAGAGAGGACGCATTGCATGTTGATCTCAAGGATGTATTAAATCATGCGAGCACAGGCATACATGCATGCATGGGAGTTGGTTTAAGTCTCCTGATTACATGGTATAACAATCCTATCACTTCCTTATATATCTAACTATTCAAATCGACTTCACCAGAATGCATATAGTACATTATCACATGTGATATTATTCTAGCTAGTTTATCTAACACTTCTCCTCAATCTAGCCTTATGAGGTTAAGATTGCTCTTGAATAGCTCCAACTATCTTATTGGCAATGTCTTAGTAATGCTATCTGCAACTTGATATTTGGTAGATATATACTCGATCTCAAGTAGCTTCCTAGCTACCTATTCTCTCACAAAATGAAAATCAACTTCTATATGTTTTGTTCTAGCATGAAAATTAGGATTAGCAGAAAAAAATACTTAGCTCCAAGATTATCATACCATATCTTGACAACTCAAGGAACTTGTACACCTATTTCTTGTAAAAATGTTTGTATCCACATATTCTTTACTATAGCATTATCAAGAGACTTGTATTATGTTTCTAGATCGAGAAACTATGGCCTATTTCCTGGCATTCCAAGACACCATATTAGGACCTAGAAACATAGCAAAACCTCATGTAGGTCTTGTGTCATCTGAAGATCCTATCCAGTCCGCATATGAAAAACCACTAACAAGCAAAGAAGATTCCTTATAAAACTTAAGACCCACATTAATTGTATGCTTAACATACCTCAGAATCCTCTTAACTGCTGCCTAGTGAACTATAGTTGAAGTATGCAAAAACTGACATACCTTGTTAATAGAAATGACAATATCTGGTCTAGTTAAAGTCTAGTATTGCAAGGCTCCAACTATACTCCTATATTGTGTGGCATCTTGAGGTCCTAACAAAACTCCTTAATGAATTGACAATTTTTCTGAAGTGGATAAGGGGTATTGACTGGTTTGCATTCATGCATGCCATCTCTTCTCAACAAGTCGGATGCATACTTCTCTTGACTTAACAAAATTCCATTACTTAATTTAGTGACTTCTATGCCCAAGAAGTAATGAAGGCCTCTCAGATACTTAAGAGCAAACTCCTTACTAAGATCTTATAGGAGAGCTAAAATTGCATCTAAAACAGACCTGGTAACACTGATATCATCAACATATATTAAGATAAATATGGTAACATAACCTTTGCTATACAAGAATAGTGATGTTTCTACCTTTAAAAATTGAAATCCTAATTGACTTAGCATAGCCCTCAACCTAGAATACCATGCTCGAGGTGATTGTTTAAACCCATATAAGTCTTTGTCCAACTTACACATATAATCATGGATAATTGTTCATACCCTAGTGATTGTCTCATATATGTCTCCTTCTCTAAGACTCCATGGAGAAAAACATTATGTACATCTAGCTATCTCAAACTTTAGCCTCTAGAAACAACAATAGATAACACAACTATAATAGTGGCAGCTTTAACAACATAACTAAAGTTATTTTCATAATCAATTCTATACCTTTGTTTGAAGCCCTTGGCTACTAACTTTGCCTTGCATCTATCTAGGCTGCCATCTGCCTTCTTCTTAATCTTATAGACCATTTGCAGTGTATAACTTTCTTCCTTTCACATGAGAAACAAGATGCCATGTCTGTTCTTCATGAGAGCCATGTCCTCTGCGTCCATAGCCTCTTTCCAGTTGCTATCACTTAGTGCCTCTGCCAAACTTTGTGGTCTACCAGAAGAAGTAAAACTTGAGTATTTAATAGTACCATATGTATATACCTTTTGCTTTCGAATGCCACTCTATAGACGAGTATGTGGTCTTGGTATCACTGAAGTTCCCTCCAAATTGTACCGCTGAACCATCTGTGCAGGCACATCAATCAAGGCAGCAATATCATCGGCACTAGCACCAATAGCATTAGTGATGACTACATCATCTATTGTTGTCAGGCTAATTGGAGACACCACGGGTGAGGCATTAGGCTGCTATTGTTATTGCGCTGCATACTCGAGCACACACACACACACTCTATGACATGGATTGGCACCCATTGCCATTGCCAACATCTAGAAGCATCGATCTCGAGAGAGAGCTAATTTGGGTAGTATGGGATCCTCTATGGCAAGTCCTTATGTTTCCTTTTTGTTGCTTGTGTCTATGCCAACATTTCCTGCATTTTCTTCATAGAGCTGATCAGTAACGTTAGGAGGATTAGACATATAGGTATTCAATTCTCCCCTTGATGGCTAGCACATGGAATCAAGGAAGGAGGTCGAAGGGATATTTCTAAGCGGAGGCAGGTGCCTGCATTAGAGTGTAATTCAACGAAAGAAAAAACATTCTCATCAAATGTAACATCTTGTGATTCATAGACTTGCCTAGATGAGACATCAAGGCATTTAAATCCTTTATGAAGGCTACTATACCCAAGGAAAACACACCGCTTAGAGTGGAAATTGTAGTTTATTATTGTTATATGGGTGGAGGTTCAGCTATACCGTATACCTAAAGACTTGTAGAGTAGAGTAGTTGCTTTTTTGTTGGAACAATTTGTCTAATGGTGTTGCAAATTGGATAACTTTGCTTGGGATACAGTTAATGATGTGAGCTAGAGCAAGGATGACTTCATTCCAGAATTTTAGAGGCATGGACGTATGGGCAAGCAAAGATAAAGCAACCTCAACTAGATGACGGTGTTTTCATTCAACCAAACCATTTTGTTGGTGAGCATAAGGGCATGACACATGATGAGATATGCCAATTTTCTCAAAGAAGAATTTAAGTTTTTGATACTCACCTCCCCAATTGGTTTGTATATCAAATATTTTATGGCAAAAAAATTCTCTCAACAAGGTTTTGAAACTCTTAGAATTTTTGGAAAAACTCATATTTATGTTTAAACAAATAAACCTGGGTAAACTTGTTGTGATCATCAATAAAATTAATATAAAATTTCTTGTCACCAATAGAAATAGGGGCATGACCCTAAACATCTGAAAAGATAAGTTCTAAAGGACAATTGAACACACTGGTAGATCTAGGATAAGGAAGCCGGTAATTCTTGCCTTTCTAATAAGCATATCAAATTAACTCTTTATTTGCAACATATGAACAAGATAACTTATTTTTGCTAAGGACTCTAGACACTATAGAAGCTGCAGGATGACCCAGACGACTGTGCCACCTTGAGAAGGATGATGCGATGGCATGAACTTGCTTGGCAAGAGTTGTAGGAAGGGAATAGAGACGTCCGTGGCACCGCCCTGTAATAATCTTGTTCCATGTGGCTCGATCCTTAATAAGAAAATATTTAGAGTGAACCATAAGAAAAGCAAAATTATCCATAGTTAAACAATGAACAAATATGAGGTTCTTTTTGGCTTGAGGAACATGAAGTATATTGTTAAGAGGTAAATCATGAGTAGGGGTATGGACAACAGAATTACCTATATTTTTAATCTCCATACTTGCTCCATTGGTGTTGTGGATCTTGTCTTCTCCATTGTACTTCTCACACACATCTAGCTTCCCGAGCTCGCTAGTGATGTGGTCGGTGGCCCCCGTGTTGAGGTACCAGTTTGTGTCAACTACATATGTAGCAGCTGTAGCGGCGCTACATTCGTCTTGAACATAGGTCTCATCATACTGGTGTCAACACTCGGCTGCCACATGGCCCTACTTGAGGATACTTGACATATGGGGTAATCGTTTCCGCCACCGCTATGTCCACGCCTAGCCGTGCCAGGCGCGTCGCGGCCATGTGTGCTGTAGCCTCAGCCACCACCATATGGAGCATCGCCACCACGACCACCCCGTCCTACCACGTTTGCCGAGTGTGCTTCTCGCATTGCCATCCTAGTTTCAAAGTTAAGCAACAAAGAGTATACTTCTGCCATGGTGATGGGCTCAACATGTGCAACAAGTGAGGACACAATGAGCTTCCTAGTGGTAGCAATCTCATCACCAACGACCTTCATCTTTCCAAAATATTCAGACACACTCATATTACCTTTGTGCGTTGTGGTGAGGAAGAGCCAGACGTTGAGAGATCGTGCTTTGGTATGGGTGGTGAACATGCTGGCGATCTCCTACTATGCTTGCGCCATCGTTGCTACCATGGTTACCTGGGTGAGCTAATCCCTAGATAGGGTGGAGAGGATGAAGACACGACCTTGTTGGTTTGAGGCAAACCACTCCAGGTAGGTCGGATTTGTAATCTTCACCATCTTGCCATTAATCTTGCGCTCGATCTCCATAGGCGGCGATGTAGCCTGTGCTAACCATAGCTCATGGTTTCCTTTATTCAAATGCTTTGACACCTAAACACCGAAGAGTGGATTGGAGGAGATGACGGATAATGAGGAACTTGCCATCTCGTGGCTCTAATACCATATAAAATATCATATGTGTTTGGGGAAAGTGTCACGAGAGGACACACTATGTGTCGATCTCAAGGATGCATCAAATCGCACAAGTATATATATATATATATGCACGCACGGGAGTTGGTTTGTGTCTCCTGATTACATGGGATAACAATCCTATCACTTTCTTATATCTCTAGCTATTCAAACCAACTTCCACCAGAATGCAATACTACATTATCACATGTAATTGATTACATGAACACCATCTCCACACACTCATGACTCTACCGAGCTCCATTGCCATGCTCCCCCTTCCTACCATCCCTTCTCGTTGCGAAGACGGAGACGAAGATGTCCATTGGATCTGGTACAACAAGTTCATGGAAGAGACAATGCTGGCGAGCTCCCTAATCTGGTTCATTAACGGTGGAGCCGTGGAGGCTCTACTCAACTCATCAACACATGCACTCAATATGTTGAAAGCTTCCTTTGCTTGCATAATACCATGTCTAAGCTCGTCGTCCTCCACAAGATTGTTGGCGAAGGGAGGCGCCGAAGGTTTTGACCTTAGCAGGAGGTCACCAGTCACTACTGTCATCTGCCCATCTCTATCTCATCCCTATCTATCTCCCCCCTCCCTTCGCTAGCACTTGGATAAGGAGTGGCTCACTTAACACGTGGATCTTACTTTTTTTTTACTTTTTTATGGTAATGCTATATACACGTAAGATGAAATCGTTGTCCAAACCGTTAAGAGGCAAACTAAATTGCTTTTGATATAGGAAGATGATATACCTAGTTTTATTAACGTTAATAGAGGTAAATCAGACCCTGGTTTTGATATACGAGAGATAGGGGAAGATGATATACCAGGTAAATCAGATTTTATTTATAGTTGAGGGACGTAAAATGGGCCTTTTTTTTCTTCGAAATTTTGGAAACCGAAGGCCCAGAAGACCGTAACATGTGGAGCACGTCTTTTGGGGTGGAGTGGGATGAAAGGCCCCACTCGCAGTTTCACAAGGGCGCCGCTGTTTGCTCCCCCGCAAGAAAGGCCGAAAGCGAAAGCACATCACAAAGGGGGCCCGTCACCATCAGGGCTCACGTACGCCTCGCGCACCTGCGCTCTCCTTCTCCCTCCCCCTCCCTCTTCCGTGTCCGAAGCGCGGCGGGGAGGAAGCGAGCGCGCCGCCTGTCGGGTCTCAGACGCCTCCGCCTTCCACCTCCCGAGAATCGTAAGCTCCAAGCATCCCCTCCCGCTCCCAATTTAGTGTCGCATCCTATAGGCGTTGCCGTGTTCGTTTGGTAGCTTTGATTCGCACGACGTGGTTCGCTATACCGCTTCTAGATGCCGCGATCGCTTGCTCTAGAGCTTTCTCGTGGCGCCGGTGCATTCGTTCCCCGCGGGTTTTTGTGAGCGGTGCTCTTCCGCTGGTTCGGTTCGGTGTCGTGTTTTTTCAAGGGTTTATGCTAGGGTAGCTTTCTGATCGAGTTGGGAGTGGTCACTGGTACTTCTATTTCTCTGTTCTCATTGGACCCCCAAAATGCCCCCTGTTGCTTAACCTGGTTCTGATTGTGCTGACGAATTCTAGCCCGTCGTCATTGTGATTTTGGAAGTTTGAGTGCTAGTTGTCTCTTAAGATATTATTATATGGAGAATCGCTCCACATTTCGGGCTCCGGACTATTCGATCTCTAGAAGTTGGAATCCAATTAGTTGATGCAATTCACGGAATCTGTTATCGTGATTGAGATGCAAAACCTTGTTTAATTCCTAAACCTGATGGATAGCAGTTCATGGCTGCACTTTACTGTCTGGTGTTTATAGTCTGTGTAGCTAGATTTACCCCACAAGTTCAATCTATCTGGCATTACGTATTTGGAATTTCGATTATAATACCTTCCAATATTTGTGTATTGTGAATTCTTTTTGGTATTTTCATGTCTATAATTAAGAATTCCATTTACTATGTTGTCATGTTGATCTGCTGTTCTGCATGTTCAAAGCTTCAATCTCTCTCAAAGACATACTGTATTAAGGTTTGTTATGCATTTCAATAGGCTCTTTAATACCTCTATTGCTGGGATGAATTTCATCTTTACAAGTAGTGTATGAAGTGTGGATAAATGAAATTTCACGTTTTTCAGGAGTTATATTTTGTCTTTGCATCTTGGTTATTGAGAGTTCTGTTTTGTGGACTGCATGTCAAGGTCAAGTTGGTTTTAAAAGTACTGCACAATGTCTATGATAGCAGCAACTCTTCGTCGGTTGTCTGGAGCAACTGCTAGTCAGAATATCATGGAGATATGTGTTGGACCTTGTATATCTTCTGGTACTTCTTTAAGGTCGTTCAACAGCTGTACTAAGCACTCCACTTCCATCCTTAACCAGATCAGGGCAGTGGATCAGTACTCTCCAGTTAATGGTGTGTCAATGATCAGTAGGATGCCTCTTTCAGCTCATATGGACACCAATTGGTTGACTACTTCAAAGCCCAAATTTAACGCATTACCAGGATTCTTAGGCGCTTCAAGCATCTGCCGAGCATACTCCTCAGATACTGTGATCAAGGCAGAAGTTCCACAGAATACTGTCTCAAATGTACCTTCCACAGAAACAGTTGGGCTTGGAACTCCTGGTGGTGGTAGTTCTTGGATTGATGTCTTGGACAGTGCTCGCAAGTCTACTCTAGATGCTACCACTGATGCAGGCAAGAAAGTTAAGGAGCTGACAGATGCAATTACACCTCATGTACAACAGCTCTTTGACACCAATCCGAATCTAGAAAAGGTTGTGGTTCCACTTGGTGGGACAATCTTTGGTACAGTAATGGCTTGGTTTGTCATGCCTATAATGTTAAGGAGGATTCACAAGTATGCGTCACAAAATCCTATATCAGCACTTTTGGGGAATTCGACAAAGAATGATGTTTCATATGAAACTAGCCTCTGGAGCGCATTGGAGGATCCTGCGAAATACCTTATCACATTTATGGCATTTTCAGAAATGTAAGGCTCTTAACTTTTCCTGGGAGAATTTATCCTTGTTTTGAAAGGGGCACAACACACTCTAGATTGATGATATTTCGTCAATATTTGCAAGAGAATCCCCCCTCCATGCACAGTTTCTCTCTCTCACACACACACAAACATAAAAAAAAAGGTGATACTGTATTGTTGAGATGTTGATTATTTTGATGGTTCCTCTTCCTCAGGGCTGGATTCACTGCACCAAGCATATCAGCTTATCTTCCACAGGCATGGAGGGGTGCAATTGTTCTCTCTTTTGTCTGGTTCCTTCATAGGTGGAAAACGAACTTCATCACTAAAGCTGCTGCCTCAAGTATTGATCAAGCAAGGTTATCAGCATTTGATAAGGTTTCGTCATTAGGACTGATTGCACTTGGAGTAATGGCTCTTGCAGAGGCTTGTGGTGTAGCTCCTCAGTCAATATTAACTGTTGGTGGTGTGGGAGGTAATTTTATAACTGTTTTGAGATGTAACATGTTATGCCACGTTTTGTTTGAAAAATTGTAATAACCATGCTGTGTAAACAATAGGTATTGCATAATTGCATGTTCGTAGTTTGTTCCACTATGTATTTAGATGCTTGGCCATCAATATATGATGCTAGGGGTATACCCACTGTTCCTCTTAAAAAAATTGTAGTACGTTCCAGGGCTTATCACCTTGGAATACATGAACTGAGAAATCTCAATATAGTAATACTCTCATTATTGAGGGGGATAATGGGTAGCTCCTGACTGCAGTAGATGACATTTCTAACTAAACTGAAATTCTGGTTTGCTCCTCTATAATACAGGTGTTGCTACGGCCTTTGCTGCTCGAGATGTCCTTGGTAACATGCTCAGTGGGTTCTCCTTACAGTTTTCAAGCCCATTCAAAGCTGGAGAATACATCAAGGTGCCCTCTTATAGATTTAAGGGGCTGTATGGATAAACTGTTCCTTTACCATTCATAATATATGTTGATATGCAGATGTTCGGTTTACTGCCTGTAGGTTCTTAAGCAATAGCATTTACTAGTATCTCTTCAACACATAGGATGAATTTGCATTTGTCTTAAACAAGGGATACATATTGTTCTTAGAGCATGATCTAAAAAAAAAGTTTCAGTTCTTACAGGGTTAAAGGATTGCAGTTGATGAAGTGTCTAAACTGTGAGTTAGAACAGGTTTCTAGAAAAGGGGTAGAAGTGATCGTTTAGAGGCTGTAAGAGGGTATTGAGAAAAGTTAGATGGCCATGGGGGACAGTTATGAGCATCAAATCTAAAATATACACTTCCTAGGATTCTATGATTATCGCTACAGCAATGTTTCTCACGGTATTTGTGCTTTCAGCACTTGATAACACTATTGCATGTCTCCAAGGAATAAGTATGTGATCCATTTTCAGTAATAAGGTGGGAGTGGGAGAATTGAGGAAGGTCCTGTTTTAAGTGAGTCAGATATTACCTTGTTTCTCTAAAATAATCTTGTATTTCAATTTGACAACCGTAGCTGACCAAATACTGTATCTTTCATTGCTCTGTATTTGTTGATTTTCTATAAATTATACTTGTCGACTCCCAGTAACTGAAGAATTTTCATTGTAGGCGGGTTCAATAGAAGGCAGGGTGATAAAAATAGGACTCACTTCTACTGAATTGATCAATCCAGAACAGCTTCCTGTCACAGTACCCAACTCTCTGTTCTCCAGTCAGGTATCCTATGGCTTGCATTACAGGAAACCTTTTGAATCACATTTAACATATGACTGACATGTAATATGCTTTTCTAAATCACCTTGACATTTCATTTTGTCAGTGTTGAGGTACTTTTGGTGTCTCAACATAGCAGATCTCAAGGCTTGGTAAAATAGGAGGATTGTGTTAGACTTGACGAGTCAATATAAAAAATTAGCTACTCTTATGGAGATAAAACCTAAAAAAATCCTGTTGGGACATAATCCTCTTAGCGACGCAACATATTGGAACCCGGGTATAATGTTAAATGGACAAGGGCCGAGTCGTCACCCCCGTGACGCACCATGTCGTGATTTGAGTATAATGTCAAGTAAGAATTGGGCCGTCGCATTCTTAGTGGCGCGCTGCAAGGATCTTCATACCTGACTCGGTGGATGTGAAGGGTAAAAAAGCAAGTTGAGACTACTAGGATCCATATAAGTAACTGGATTGTAGGGTCCCTTACGGATAAGTTAACAGAGCTAGTCGAGACAGCGGTTAGGATACGTGTAAATATGTTGTGCGTTTAAGAGATTAAATGAAAGGGTCAAAAGGCAAAGGAGGTGGACAATACCGGCTTCAATCTTTAGTACACCGGAATAACTTCAAATAGAAATAGAATAGAAATTCTGATTGATAAGAGCCTCAAGGATAGTGTGGTGGAGGTGAGAAGGCAAAGGGATATGATCATCTTAGTTAAACATATCATTAGTCTTAAACGTAATTAGTGCGTATACTCCTCAAATAGCCTAAGATAAGAGTGCTAAAAGATATTTCTAGGATGACTTAGATGACTTGGTTAGAGATATATCTAGTAGCAAGAAGCTTTTTATACGAGAAGATCTTAATGGTCATGTAAGAGCAACATATACTGGTTTCGAGGCGGCACATAGAAGTGTTGGGTATGGTGGTGGGAATTAGGAGGGGGAGGAAATCTTAAACTTTGCTATAGCTTTTGATCTGATGATAACCAATACTTTCCTTAGGAAAAGACAATCTCATCTAGTGACTTTTAGTAGCGGCCAATACTCTAGCCAAATTGACTTTGTTCTTATAAGAAGAGTGGATAAACGAGCATGTGATTGTTAGGTGATATCTGGAGAATATGTGGTTTCTCAACATAAATTGGTGGTGGCCAACTTTCGCTTTTTGGTGCATGCTCGTAGGGATAAACAAGACAAAATTACAAGAACAAATTGGTGAAAATTGAAAGAGGAGACATCAAATGTCTTTAAGGAAAAGGCTATCGAATAAAGCTCTTGGAAGAAAAAAAAACGATGCAAATAACATGTGCGAGAAGATGGCAACATGCATTCTGAAAATTACTTTAGAGGTGTTTGGTGTGACCAAAAGGAGTGGATGCGAAACTAAAGACACTTGGTGGTGGAACGAAGACGTGCAAAGATCTATTAAGAAGAAGAAAGAATGATATAAACACTTGTATCATTACAAAAGTGAGGACAATATGGAGAAATATAAGGTGGCACAAAAGATGGTAAAACGGGCTGTAAGGCAAAGTGGCAGGCTTTCGAGATCTATATCAACGTCTGAGTACGAAAGAAGAGAGAAGGACATCTATAGAATGGTTAGGGCTCGTAATAGGAAGACGAGATACTTCAACTAAGTTAAGTGTATTAGGGATGAGAGGTAGCAGCTTTTGGTGAAGAAGGATGAGATTAGACATAGATGGAAAGAGTATTTTGATAATTTATTCAATGGTGGGAATGAGGACACTACCGTACAGTTGGATGACTCGTCAGATGATACTAATAGGAGTTTTGTGCGAAGGATCATAAAATATGAAGTTAGAGAAGTTTTAAAAAGAATGAAAGGAGATAAGGCGATGTGCCCTGATGGTATTTCAATCAAGGTGTAGAGATGTCTTGTAGATATAACTATAGTATGGTTAACCAAGTTGTTTAACAATATTTTTCAATCGAACATGATACCTGAGGAGTGGAGGAGATGTATATTGGTACCAATCTATAAGAATAAGAGAGATATCTAAAGTTGTACTAATTAACGGAGAATTAAGTTGATGAGACACATTATAAAGCTATAGGAGAGAGTTATTGAGCACCGTTTGAGAGGAACGATGCGGATCTCTATGAACCAATTTGGTTTTATACTCGGAAGATCAACAATAAAAGCAATTTTCTTAATAAAATAAGTTATAGAGCGGTTTAGAAAGCAGAAGAATAATCTACATATGGTTTTATTGATTTGAAGAAGACTTATGATAAGATACCAAGAAATGTTACGTGGTGGTCTTTGGATAAACATAAAGTTCCAACAAAATATGTCTCATCGAGGGTATGTATAACAATACAATGATTAGTGTGAACAAATGATGATAATACATGTTATTTCCCGATTAAAATAGGATTACATCAGGAATCAACTTTAGCTCGTATCTCTTTGTCTTGGTAATGAATGAGGTTACAAAAAACATACAAGGGGACATCTCTTAGTGTATGTTCTTTGCAGATGATGTAGTGTTAGTTGATGAGAGCAGAGCGGGAGTGAATAGAAAACTAGAGTTGTGGTGGCAGACTCTTGAGTTCAAATATTTTAGAATAATCAGAACTAAGACTGAATACTTGAGGTATAACTTTAGCACCATCGCATACGAGGAGGGAAATGTGAGTTTAGGAGGCTAATTAGTGCCTAAGAAGTACACCTTTCGATATCTGGGATTCATGTTATAGATGAATGGGGATATTGATGTAGACGTTAGCCATATAATCAAAGCGGGCTACATGAAGTGGCGCTAAACATTTGGCATCTTCTGTGAAAAGAAAGTACCGCAGAAACTAAAAGTCAAGTTTTATAAAACAAAGATTAAACCTGTTATGCTATATGAGGCAGAACGTTGGTCTAAAAAAGACGATATGTTCAACAGTTGAGTGTTGCAGAAATACACATGTTACGTTGAATTTATGGTCATATAAGAATGGATCGAGTCTGAAACAAGGATATATGTGATCGGCTAGGGGTAGCACTAATTAAAGAAAAATTTATCTAATATCGGTTGAGATGGTTTGGCTATATCCAAAGGAAACTCTCAGATATAGTAGTACATTGTGGAATTCTATCTCAAGATAATATTGTGAGAAGAGGTAGAGGAATAACAAAATTAATATGAAGAGGGAAAATAAGAAGTGACTTAAAAGACTAGTATATAGCTAAAGATTTGTACTTAAATAGGAGTACTTAAAAAGCAGCTATTAACGTATTTGAACCATGATTTTAAGACTCTTGTTAGATTTTAACTCTAACATATTCTAACTTGTTTAAGACCGAAAGGTTGTATTGTTGTTATATACTTATTAATTTGGTGTACACCAAGAAAAGACTGAATGTTCTCTAGGCGGTAGTGGTACTATTCTGTATTTCTGTAATTTTATGGGAGATTGATTCTTCAAGGAAACTAGAAACTTTGGGAATTTAGAAATTTGTCTTATTATTATACAATTTAACCTGAAACCATCACAGATTTTACCACTCTGCAATAACAAGCTACCAAAATACCTAGGAAATGTGAAAAGCAGATTTAAGTGGACACCTCTAGTAAATGTACTATGACACCATCTTCTAACATTGTCAATGGTTTGCACTTTGCACTGCTAACCATGGTTCGAAAATCACAATTTGTAAGTCCATTAGCTGATACTGTGGTACTGCTAAAGCCTACCGTTATTCTTTTTATCACTGAAATATGAAACTTAGATCTTGTCCAAATTTTAGATTTTAGTCTCAGTTGGGATGGAGTAAAATAAAGAATCTTTGGAGGATTTAAATCATTTGAAACTTGGAATGGTGTGTTTGTATTTAAATTTTGGAGGACAGAGCCTTCAATGCGTTGGTTGTGCTAGTTAACTAATATTACTAAAAAGATGCGGATTGTTCCGTGTTTTGAGAATAACCCTCTGAAGATTTATAGAGTTTCCTTGTCTTACTGTTTTGTGGATAGGGTTAGCACTTAGCACCTAGCAGGAGGGAACATTTTATCATGATATTACTAAAATAACTTGCAGGTGATAGTGAACAAATCACGAGCTAAATGGCGAGCCAATGTGACAAAAATTCCTATTAAAATTGAGGATGTTGAAAAGGTTCCTGCTATATCAGAGGAGATAAAAGTTATGTTAAGGTCCAATCCAAAGGTTGTCTCAGATTCAGAAACACAAGCTCCTTATTGTTATCTTTCAAGATTGGAAAGTTCATATGGAGAGCTCACCATTGGGTGCAACCTCAAAAAAATGGTACATTATTTCTGTTTATTTCACAGCAATGATATGTCCTGTATTTTCAATAAGCCATTTGTAGCTATATGTTACACAGTTTGTTGCCTTTTAGCATGTTTTGGATAACAGTGCTTCGTCATCATAAATTTTGGGTCTGTACTTACCAACATCACAGATATGGCTACAAATAATATCTAGGCTACCCAAAATGTGATAACTCCGTTGGAATAAACATCTTTAGCATACCATAAATCGATGATGTTCTTACAAGATTTACATCACATTGTGTTCTGTTGAGTCTGTCCAGTTTTAATTTTTTTAGCAAAAAGTCTGTAACTTATGATTACATATTTTACTTAGTAGGAGAGAATCCGAACTACCCATCAGTCCATCACTAATCCTCTTCAATTCATCATATTGCTTTTGTATATTACAGACAAAGGATGAGTGGCTGTGTACAACACAAGACATTCTTCTAGAGGCTGCTAAGATTATCAAGTCACATGGCGTTGAACTGGGAAGCACCACGCAGTGCTGCTGATTACGGTGCTTTTGGAAGTTGCAAGTAGGGTAAGTGCAATAATATTTAGCTGCTGTGCTGGGCCATGCAGATAGTACTATCCAGAACACATTTCCTGCTATCAAAAGTTCACATCAAAACAGCTAGTACTATGTTAAAACACAACAAAACCGCGCTTTGGTCGTTTCACTTCTGTTCCCACTTACATTTTTTCAATTTGCCGTTTAGCATCTGGCATTTTCAAAACAAATTTTTACATTTGAGTGCATCTTTGTTCCCAGCTTTACTTATTGTCATCTCCGTCCTTTCTCTATCTACTTCAGAGGCTATTAAATGGTATTTACATGTCAAGAAATGTGTTGTTTTCTTCGGTGTGTTGATGCATGGGCTACCCTTAATAAGCTGATAACTAGGACGATATTGTGTCAAACAAGGTTAGATTAAGATTTTCGCACTAAAAGATTAGATAAAAACTTGTTCCATTGGAAATTTTCAACCACATTATTAAATATATCTGTTGCAGTTTGAGATATATCTTCAGCTTTGTAAATTGCAGGTGAATTACGGTAGTCTACACTCAACAGAATTACATAGGTTGGTGGCATGGGAACATTTCTTGTAGTGCGAAGGCAAGGACGTCCGTTAGTCTCTTTGATGTCTTCAGATTTCAGACTCCCCATATACTTTCTGTTAACCGCCTTTTTGAGCTAAGGTCAATTTCCAACTCTTAATTTTCACTTGATATATCATCCACTGATAGAGAGACTGCAACGTGCCACGGTAAACATTTTGGTCCGCATGCTGATAATATGAGCGGGTAGTTTACTCCTGTTTCCATGCATCCATGCTTGTGTGCTTCATCATAAACATAAAGTAGGGTCTGCCCCACCATTTGGCACCACTGGCCCAAGCACCAATATTGCAGCATCCCGTTCCTCCTCGTAACTTAAAAATGCAGGTGCCTATACATGCGTGCTGGTATTCTGGTTTTTATTTTGAACACACAAGACGTATGGTAATACTGTCCCGAGTCAGTGTGTCGGGTCGGGACACAATGTAGGACACATCGCTGGTCGAAGCAGGATCCTACGGATAGCTGGTCTGCTAGACGAACACAAGCGACGTCGATGATCTTGCTTGCATGTGTGCACAACGGCACAACTCTTAATATTTACACTATCCATGTTAAAAAAAACACAAGTTTGGCAAAACCTTTTGCTTTCATGTCTAAGTTTAGTCTAGAATCTTGCCTAAAAAAGTGTTTTGGACAATTGCACTTTCAACTAAAGCCTAACTAACATTTTGGTCTTGTTTTTTCAAGTTTGCTAATTTGGCACTCCTTTTTAAAAATAAAGTGGTTGTCTGCTCTGTTTTAATCACATCGTTATGAATGAGTTTAGAAAAAATTAGAAAATAAAATTAGCGAAGAAAAAAAAACTAAAATATCCTTAGCATGTTAACCGTGTACATCTATCTTGTGCCCTAGAATAAAATCGAAGGCGTGTAGCGAGCAACTCGCTAAACAGAGTGTGTGCGGCGTGGGCGTTCGTGGGCACTGGGCGCGGAGGGAGAGGTATGGGTGCTCACCGGTGCTAGGTGCAGATGGAGGCACGGGCGCTCGCCGGGGCCGGCCGCGGGGAGGGAGGCGGATGCATGGGTGCTCGCTAGCGTCAGCTGCGGGTAGAGAGATAGAGTTTGCGACGTGGAGGGAGGACGACGCGCTGTGCTGGCTGCGGATGGAAGCGCGGGCGCTCGTCGACACCGAGCGTGGAGGGAGGATGAAGCGCGGCACCTGGTGTAGATGGAGGCACAGGCACTCGCTGGCGCCGGCCACGGAAAGGAAGGTGGAGGCTGGCACGTGGAGGGCGGAAGACGTGTCGCGCTATGCCTGGAGAGGGAGGCGGAGCCTGACGCGTAGCTCTGGGCGCGTGAGGTGTTGGAGAGAACTCGCCGGTGCCAGTCGTGGGAGGCAGAGACCACGACGACGCCTAGCACGGTCGTGCAAGGGGAGGACATTGCACGTCATGGAAGGAGGATGAGCTTGCCGGTAGGGAGGGCTTGCTCACCGGCGCTGTTGGGTATTTGGGGAAAGGCATAAATATCATTTCTTTTCTTAAGCTAACACCGTTACGTTATCTTCGCAGAATAGAGTTAGACCTATCTTTGTTTTTTAAAAAGAAGAGTCCAATAATTAAATTTGATGAAGCAGGACAAGAATGGTAGTTAGGCTTTAAAACGGTCGAATGAAACCGGAAGTTCCATGTCTATTAAAAATGATCACAGTACAACATTTGCATGATTTGCTTGGGCGCCTGGGCGGTGAGGCTGTGTGACCTGAGCGCGGGGAGCAGATCGCTGCGCCGCGACGTGTGACGATGCCATCTGTTACAGCTCCCAATCAAGTAACCAACCAAACATTTATTATCTGGGTCTAGGAGCAATCAATGAACATAAACAGTACCCCAGTTATGACTGAGAGCAAGGGGCCGGTAGGTCCGGTCGTCGTTTTCGCCCGAAAGCAATAGCCCCCAATAGCACGCCGTGGCCGTCGTGCGGCTTTTGGCCACGGCCGCGGCGGCACGCACCCGGCATACATAAAACGAAGGGAAAAATGTACGCCGCGGGTAAGATTTCACGGGTAAACCACGTCCCCAGGCCAGAGCTGAACCCCGTTTCCGTCCCACGCCGCGTGGCGACTGTTGTCTGCTGTCCTGCGCCGTGGTCACATGGAGCTCGTAATGCCTAACGCTTTCACAAAGTCCAAAGTCGCAGCCCCACGCAGACACAGCACTACTCCACTGCAGCACAAGTCTACTACAGTAGAAACGCTGAGCCTCCACTCTTCTCTGCCCCGTCTCCGTCACTGTAGACCGGAGTAGCCGTGGCCCGTGGGGGCAGCAATGTTGTAGTGGCCCGGACAAAATTTCGGGTTCTTGGTACTCTGGTGACTCGTGATCGTGAGGCGAAAAAAAAAAGACACGGCAGGAGAGGACAAGTTTGTAATTTTCCGAGAAGAATAGAATACAAGAACATAAGAGAGAAAAAATATTAAATCATCCTATTTCACTTTGGATAACAGGTTATACAACTTGGCTGAACTCGCCATCCCTGCATACACCCACATCGATGGTCATCGTCTTGTCTCCTCCCTTCTTCCCCTCCTTAGGCGACGATAGCACCCTACAGCAATTTCGCCTGGGAGACTGCACAACATGTGAAATATGCATCAGTACAATTTGAACACCACAACCAAGACCAAGAAACAAATCTTCAGATGGCAATTTGGATATAATATTCCTGCTAATTGTCAACCAAACCAAGTATAAGTACTATTACATACGTACAGTACCCTTACTAGTTTCGTATTATACTACTCACAAAAGCAATGCTCGATCTTGGTGTTATAATACTCACACAAGTACTATTGCAGTAATGCAGTTCATTTATTTGATCAATGTGAAACTAATCCTACATTCTACTTTTTTGCTTTTCTAGTGGGATTGATCATGTTTAGCAATAGCATTGCTGTATCATGGGTGATTGCTAGCAGTAAGCAAATGATTTTTTTCGAACAGAAGATGAATTGACAGAGAAGAAATACCCTGTCCCATAGTCCGGGATCGGGCTTCTTGAGCACGACGATGTGATCGAGATGCGCGTCCGGATCCGCGATATTCCACCGGCACGCGGGCCGCGTCTCGTTGGCGCGGAGCCACCGCTCATACCGCGTCACCGTGGTTTCCCCGCCACGCGGCGCGGCCGCGCTCCGCGCTGATGAAAGGTAGTACATCGCCGGCTTCTGGCACGGGCTGCGCGCCAGGGGCCTCGTGTTGAACGCGTACGCCGTGTAGTCCGCACGGCGGTACCAGTTCAAGAACGTCCGCGCCGGCATCTCCATCTCCCGCGGCGACATTACTCCCCTGGACACCAGCACGGCAAACCCCCACGCCACTGACACCGTCCATCGGTTGGCGCCGTCGTAGCAGATGGACTGCTGCATTATCCCCGCCGGGTCCAGCTTAATCGGTCCGTCGAACAGCCTACGCACCGCCGCGGGGCGCGACTTGGCGTTCGGGAACAGGGGCTGCACGACGTCGAGGTGGTGCAGCGTCACGATCGGCGCCACCGGGTGGGCAGCGAGGAGACCCAGGAGGTCACCGTACACGTCGTACTGGTGGAACCCCGGGTGCTTGGTGAGCGGCACGCCCAGCTCCGCCATGCACGCCTGGATCCGGTCGTCGCTGCCATACAGGGCAGGGTACCGGCGTATGCACCCATCCTGCATCCGCGCGAGCGCCTCGGCGAGCGGGCGGCTAATGGCGAACCCGCCACCGCCGTACGCCATCCCGTAGGAAAAGTAAATATTCTGCAGGTGGCTCTCGGAGAGGGAGCCGATGTAGTATGGCTGACGGTGGTCGAACTTGTTGAGGACGGTGAGGAGGTTGTCCGGGAAGAAGATGGTGTCGTCGTCGCCCATCACGAACCACCGTACGCCGGGGAGGCCGAGGCGGAAGGTCTCGGAGACGATCCGGGAGATGCGAATGGCAGAGCGGTGGCCGCGGCGGTGCGTGTAGGGGAAACCGGAGGTGTCCGACGAGATCCTGATGGCCGGGACCCCCGTCCGCGCCGTGGACATATTGGACTCGCGCACCTCGCGGTCCAGCCAAACGTACCCACGCATGGCGCCGCGGGGGCGCCACCACACCTTGATGTACTCCTTCCGCTTGTCCCAGAACCGCGACGAAGCCGCGATGCCGAACACGACATGCTGTAGCGTCGTCTCCGTGGAGACCGCGGCGGAGACCTTCTCCGACACCGATGCCGCCACCGTCACCGCAGCAGCACCGGTGCTGCGGTTGCTCGACAAGCGGGACACCGACTGAGATGCGGAGGTGGTATCAGGTGGGCAAGAGGAGGATGACGAGGCGGCGTTGGCGAGGAGGAGGTGCAGCGTGTAGAAGAAATAGAGCGCGGTGAGGGGGAGGAGGAGCAGGAGGAGGAACCGGAGGATGGAGGCGGTGACGGCCTCCTTGCCGCCACCGCCGCCGCCCTTCATTCCGGCCGCCGTGGCTGCTCGTCACCGCCCCGCCGTCGCCACCGGCTTCTCCGGTCAATCTTCCGCCTCTTCGGCGGGCGGGGTGGAACCTAATGGACCCCCAATAGATTTACACGAGCGTGGCGCGCGAGGTTGCCAGGTCTCGCATTCTCACCGCGTGTTGCTCCGCGTCGGGCTCTCGCCCAGTTTCCCTCCTCCTCTCTTCCGTTCGGCGAGTGGGGGTTTCACTTGGGTGGTGGGTTGGCTCGGCGGAGGGGAATGCAGTGGTCGACAGTTCGGCCTTTTGGGTTGCCTTTTGCATTCTTTATTATTTTTTCTAGAGTTTTCCCTGTGCCGGTGCTACCTGCACATTGTGCGGCTGTTGGTGTATTTATTAGTGCTGTTGCCGAGGATTTGCTATCAAAAATCGGTGGAATTCCCCGTTTCATGGGTCTGCTTGTGTGCAGCTCTAGACAATTTTAGATTTTAATAACAATTACTACATCTGTTTTTATTTAAATGACGTTGATTAATTTAAAAATAAACTAACTAACATTACTTATTAAAATATAGAGAGAGTAATTTATAATTAATTAAGTGTTATTTGGTTTTGTTCTATATTTTTCAAGGCCTCGTTACCTTATGGCTTTGGTTTGTAAGAAAAACGAAGTATTTTGATTCCTATAAATATATTTTGATTCCTATAAATATCATTCGGTTGGTAGGAATGAATAATTGTAAAAATTAAAGCAGATTTTCCTTTTCTACAAGTTATAGAGAAAAACTGTAGAAAATTTTGCATTCAGTCAAACCTCTTGGAAATTTTTTTATGGATTAATATATGCATTTATTCGTTCTCTTTTCCTATTTCTATGACTAAAATTTCTTCAAGCTAAACAAGCCCTTAACGTTGTTCTCGTTATTTTTATCACGTGTCTTTGATTAAAATTATTTTTCTTCTTCTTACTAGCCGAAGTAAAAAATACAACAAGATATTTTACACTTCTAATCTAATTTTAGAGTTCCAAAAGACAAGCTTGAGTATTTACACTAAAAAGGAGAATTTAACTATTTAACAACTTTATGGGGTGCCACTTTCGAAATGTCTCATTTACTGTTGATCTTACAAAAATTGCTATAAGAGAAAAGCAATTTCTTAAAAATTTATCATTTTTACCTATATAACATACTAGTGTGGCTAGTGTGTAAAGTAACATGAGCCCTACATATCAACCCCTCCTCTTTCCTTTATCTCCTTGTTGGTCGGTTGGTCGACCGCCCACCCACCATCCAAATCTACCGCGCCCTGTCTCTAGTAAGGATGTCAAGGCTATGTGGCATAGAGGGCTCTTTATTTCCCTATCGGCCAATGCAGTCTTCTCGCCGCCATGCCCTGTAGTCAGGTAGCTGGGCGATAGGGACAACACTATATGATGATCTTGATGGTGTTAGGGGCGGCAAGATGTGGAGCTCGCCACAGGGCTTAGCTTGAGGCACGACACCTCTCAAGATTGACATCAATGATGAGGTAGTGCTACTCAAGCTCGACGTCAATGCAAAGATGGGCATCTTGGTTAATGGCTTGGGGCTTGTCATTGACTCTTGGCCACTTGCGGAGCAAGCTCCATCACGCGCTTGTCTCTAGATACAGGTTGAGTGCACTGCTGCTCGACGCCCTTTCTCTAGTTCCTCCTCCACCTTAGCCCTCCCTATAGCTGTCGTCCTTGGTGCAATGCCACTGTCATTGATGCCTCTCCCACCGATTGGGTTCTCCGCCCACTCCAAAGCTCATCTTGCCACTTACAAATCCGCACGGCCTCGACGCTCCCTCTTCCATGCTAGAGCTCCTATAGCAACAATTGCGATAGGCAAGCTACGACGGTCGGTAGAGTGGTTACGAGCCTGTGATGCTACAATGACTAGATGGAGATGAAGGGAAGGGGAGAGGCTGACATGTGGAGCCCGCAAATAGTTAAATTCCCTCGCTAAAAATACTAAACTTTAAAATTGCTATAGCTTAAACAAGCATACCCTGAAAAGTACCAAAATCTTTGAAATATTTAGCTTAATTTAGAATACGATATGTTTCCTGCCAACAGTTGGCTAAAACATTAGAGACCAATTACATGATCCAATTCTACAACTATCTTATTTCAGTACACATTAGTAGATGAAATTAGGTTCTAGCCAAAATACTTACGATGTTTTTATGCAAGACAAATATAGTTACCTGTAATGTGGATCCCTATAGTACCTTCAAACAGATAATGTAGCATTTTGGAGTAATGTCATGCGGATGTAGTGGTCGACGACACTCCTTGTTAGGAGTAATATGGGTAAGTACAATGAGGCTAGTTTTATTAGAGTTCTAATCTTATTAAATAAAATGTCATATAAGCTAAAATAATGGTGATATATTTATGAAGTGAGAGGGTTTCATCTCTATAAAACTTGGTGCACATATTTACCTACGCCTTAAAAAATAGTGTGAAACTTCATTGTGACTAAATTGTTTCATTCTATACCCTAGAAACTTAAATAAAAACCCATTGTGACCAAATCATTTCATAACACAATTCAATAATTTAATCCTATAGCTAGCATATGAAACTACAAAATGAAACTCCTCACCAGGAATTACCTAATGTAGTTTGATATGGGTCCTAAATTATACACTTTATCTAGGTACTATTCTTATACATTTTCAACTGACAACAAATATTCTAAACATTAATCCAAAAAAACAATTCCTTATTACCCTTCTTCCTTTCCCCGATATTTCTTTCACCTCACTCTTGCCCTCTACACCAATAAATTTGTGTAACTGACAGTTTTATGGGCTAGTTATTAACTAACATTATACCTAGGGCATCTTGTTATTTAATAATATAGTAGATAAAGTGGTTAAAATTATGTCTGTTTTAAACCAGAATATAAAAACAAATAAAGTATATGCCCTTCACATTATATTCAAATCTAAATCTATGTCTGACAATTAAGACCCCTTTGAATCAAAGTATTTGGGGATGATTTTTATAGGATTTAAATCCTATATGAATTTTCCCTATACAGTCCTTTAAAACAGTGGATTGTAATTTTCCAGATCCTATGAAATTTCTAATGAATAACTCAATACGCGTAAATATTAAAGAAAATTTAGCAATAGTCTAACCTATTAGAAAATTTCATTCGAGTCTATCTTTCTCATCTAATTACTATATTTTTCTACATTATCATTTATGTACTTTTTCTGTATTTTATAATTCTCTGTTTTTATTTATATCCCTGTTAAAATTATATGTTTTTCTTATTTCTTCATTGTATCAATCCATCCTACGTTCAAAAAGCTTTTATTTATGCCGGTGGGGATTTACACAACCTTTATACTACTACTGCTTGTATTGCATTGAGATCTGTGTTAAAGTCCTCTGAAAAGAGAGGTATAGCGATACAACGCCAGTATATTAATAGCAGTTTTTGAGCTGGAGTGCTCCTGATCGAGGTAGGATATCGGGATACAATGAGATATAATATGATACATAAATGTATATAATATTAATGTTGATAAATTTAATTGGTTTTTAGTATCGTAAAATACTATAATATAAATCGTGATACTGACAAACTGCTCCTACTTGTCCCCGCTTGCTTGCAAGTTCAGTTATTATGTCACATGTCTATAAAAAAAGTTTAAAAAGTTTCAGCGTTTCCTAAAACCCCTGGCATGGATGAAAGATCACAAATTGACAAGGTGAGGAAGACCAGCGCTGTCCTCAGCGGTTACAACTTACAAGAGCTTCGTCATGCCTTCTCAGGTTCTCATCTAGTAACTTCCATGATTGTTTGCCAGCATGTGTAGCGTTTACTCTGCATCGTTCATCTTTCGAAAGGCTATACGACGACTATTCATAAGAATATAGCTTGATTATCTAAAATATCACCCTATGTACTACCCTAAAGATAGAAATTGCAATAGCTAGAATACATAACCGTTGTTTCTCTTAACGGTTATATATGTAATCTTTGTTTTTCTCAAATTATAAAACAGATTCTCCAAACCAACGGCTGATTCCTCGTCGATCGAATTTCGCTCTTATCACCAATGATGACTAATATCAAACCAAAAGCAACTCTTAGTCTCTTACATTGCCATCTTGTATGAATTATCATTCAATTTACATGATACTGTGTGGACCTGGAATTTGTGGTTGGGTGATAGTGAATATTGAGTGATGCCTAGGCTCGTCAGCAACTGTATCGATGGCAGAAGTCGCTGAGGATTTAACCTTGCATTATCCCACGCCGGTGCGCGTATATTAGTTATATATAATCGCTATACTGCCTAAGACTATACAAATGCTTATAGCACTTAAGAACTGGAAAGATCATGAAAAGGACAGGGCAATTGCATTCTCCTTTCCTACTACCGAGCACTGTGTTTGAGTGAAGGGAAAAAAATACGACGAGACATTGGCTATAATTAATTAATTAATTAATATTTTAAGTTTAAAAATAAATTAATATGATTTTAAAAAAATAAATTTCATATAATTTTTTTAAAAAATATACCTTTTAATCATTTAAAAAACATATACATGAAAAACAAAACTTGTGTCGGCTGAACGAACGCACCTAAGTCTTGAGGAACGATAAGTAGTTGCTTGGTACCATAGCAAACTGGCAAGTGACAACACATCCCTTGTCCCCAACAAAACGGTGGTGATGATGAGCAATGAGCTCATTAAGCCTGCAGGTTCTGCAGAACTACAGCTTCTGAAGCGAAGGAAGACAGTTTCCAGTTAGCTGTATTTTTCAGTTAAGCGCAACCAAATGTGACACGCGCACTAATTCGCACTGTGACTGTCGAGGCTTGATCACTCATTGCTTGAAAGTGACGGCCACAATTCGCACTCGGTGAGTGGTGGTTTATGTGGAAGAGAACTTTTAGCTACACGCCTATAAAAACGAGGTATGGGTGAGTGCTTATGTGGTGTGTTGTTCAGGTATAAACAATGGCTAATTGCGAAAAAGAAAAGATAGGAGTATAAACAAAGGCTAATGCCTAATGCTACGAGTCGGCTGCATTTCCACCAGCTCAAAGCGCCGTAGACAGTAGACTTTGGCCGCCCACCATTTCCAGCGCATTTTGCTGCTGTTTGACATCCGTTTCGTCAGTCAAAACAAGGAGAATTTGTCGGTGCAAGTCGCAACGATGTCGGCTTTCTATACGATACTATCTCTCTCTCTCTCTCAGTGGAAACTTGATAAAATCTAAGCGTGCTGCTGCTGTCCCTTTCCGTGCCAATACGTTAATACCCCTGGTCCACTCTTATGGAGAAAAGGGCGCGCATTTTATTGGTCGTAGGAGGGTCCTCTGCCTGTACTCTATATTGCTTTTGGTTTTTGACAAATTCATTTCCTTCAAATGATGCGAAACCAAAACCAACGCTATGATATGTTGTGTGAGTGGTCAAAATTCACTTGTCCTGCGCCTAGAAATGGAGAACCCACCAGACTCGAGCATGTCTGTTCAATTAGCATCGACAACAGACAGGTCACAAAAGGTTGACGGTTTTACTCATGAACGCGAGTTCATCAACAGAAGGCACTGCTTTGATGCATGACCGAGTGGGATTGCGATTTGGGATGCATCCATATCATCGAAATGGGTGGCCACTGGCAGTATGTCATCATGTCATTAATTGCGGTTTGCTAAGGGGCTCTTTCTCGTGCTAGCATCCCTGACATAGCGGCATGTCCTCTTGCCAGCATTGCTCGTGGATATTCAGGCGAACTGGACAATTACCTGTGCATCACACGTTTGTAGGATACTGATGAGGCCAGATGAGGATAGCTTGCACAAGAAAGCTTGCCTGCAAACAGAAATACAGAATGCCAAAGATAGAGGAGAGAACCAGACAAGTCGTAACTCGTAAGAGTATCACCAATGATTCACAATCTTAAAATTTTAGAATTTTTGTTAAAAAGTTGGCTCCAATAAGTCTCCTAATTATCTGTTAAAAAATTAGAATTCACTTTTCCGTAATTTTCGCTCTCCACTTATATAGAGAGTGCTCACTCCCAATTCGTAGTTCCACTTGTAGGTGATAGCTAGCCTGAATCAATCAATAATCCAATCCTTTTTAAGAGGAAGGAATCAATAATACTACGCTGTGTCATTGTGGGCCTAAGAGCATGTTCAATAGTTGTAATTTTTCCTAAATTTTTTTTGATTTTCAATCAAATTTTTAGGTGTGAGATAAATTCCTCTTTTCAATAGATAACTAAAAATAACTCATAATAAAAAGTAGGTCCACCTCAAAAATCCAACGGAAATAGAAATAAAAATCACTCGTCTTCTCTCCCACGTGTCTGCTCTCTTTGCCTTCTGCATGGCAGATTGGGAGTGTGATATCTTCTCCACAAGTGAAGAACTCCACAAGTGAAGAACTAGAAGAATGGAGAGGGGGATTATCATTTTTTTGGCAGCTTAGAGAAACTGCTATAGCTAATTTTTCACGTAGAAACCCAGAATTTTAGAATTGAAAGCCATAGGCTTCTATTGGTGATGCTCTAATATCAACAAAATATAAAATGTGTATTCCTAAGGAAAAAGTCCATTCGACCTTTTTCAATAATCGACCGAGTCTAATTTAGCTCTCTCAATTGTAAAACTAGGTATATGACCTTTCTCATCTATCAAAACTGGTTCAATTCACCTCTCTCGATGGTTTGGATGATGGTTTCATCCTACATGGTATATTGACTTGGCTTTTGTTCTATGTAGCATGCCATCGGCACATTGATTTGGTCCACCCATTATGATATGGCAATTACAAAGCAATTCAACTAAAAAGGAAAAAAACCTATGAGGGCCCACATATCAGTCACATGAAAAATTTTAAAAACATTGCAACCATCTTATTCCCTTTCTCCCTCCTCCGTCTTTTTCTCCCTGCTCTCTCCCCTTTCTGTCTGAATTTGCCAGCATCGAAGGGGCCATTGTCGTCGATGACTAGGGGCAAACCCTACTGTCTCTAGTGTCCTTGCTGCCCTCATCGAACGGCCTCACAATGGAGCTGACACTGTGATGGTGATGGGAAGAGGCAACACTAGCGAGCTCCCCAACACAGTCTCACTGCTGCCAAGTCGTAGTCATTGTGTCCGTCCTCGCATTGTTGGCAGGATCGGCTGTGACGCTGTCTTCCCACACACTTGAGGGACAGTGGGCCATGAGCTCGTCCTTCTCTTCTCATGATGGATCTACCTTGAGGCAGCGACGGCAACATATTTGGGGGCTATGTTTTCTCCCAAGCCCTCCGTTGAGTTGACCACCACCTCAAATCCACCACTCCAACAGTGGTGGGACTTAGCTTCCTTCTCCATGAAAGGTGCACGGTGGAGCTCTAGCTCAAGCTCATGCCGAGCTAGTTGTGCCAATGCGTCGTGAGGCACATAGAACGAGGACATGTTCACAGGGTGGACGCAACTGTTGGAGGATAGCCAACTATGGGCTTTCTAGTCCATCACTTTCGACGTGGCCAAACTTTGGTATGTGGGCTTTAGACGGTCCATTGGCCTAGATACTTCAGCCTATGGCAATCAGTCTGCAAGGTTTGCATTGAGGTTGCCAAGGCCTTTAGCCCATGAAGGCCCATCATAAAAAAAGAAAGAAATGCCTAATTGGGAAGAAAAGATAGGCCCATGTAGGAGCCAAGTATTACTATTGGCCCATTAAGAACTAAACCGTGTATATTTCCCATTATGCCCTCATGTATGTCCCATAACGAAAATTTTGTAAAAACACATGTAACCCTAGCTAACTCCAAATCTTAGACCTATAAATATGTTCCAAGGGGCTGTAATAAGAGAGAAATCCTGTAAGACCATCGAGTTGGGTAAACTTCACTTCATATTACAATCTTTTATCCTATTTCAACAACAACGACAAAGCTCAACAAAGATGAGGGGAGACACCAAATGTCACCATTATCCGCTATCGATTCCTCATTCAACTCAAGGTCTCAAGCTCGAGCTTCACCTTGATCCTTTGACCGCCGCTCGATTTGTGACAGAGGAAAGAGTGTGAAGAAAGGAGGAAGGGTTGATATATGGGTCTCATGGTTTTTATTTTTTTCTCTTGCGATTGACACGTGGGCCATACTTTTATATTTTTTCGATAGAATTGTCACGTAAGCGCCATATCAACATGTGTGGACCAAGTCCAATGTGCCATGCTAGACAATACCGTTGACTTAGTGTCACACAAGCACCACATAGGAAAAAATCAGGGTGAAAACTAGCAAAGGAGAAAAAATGATGTGGTTTAAAAAGTCAAGAGAGTTATTATATCTAGCTTTAGGGATTAGGAAGATAAATTAGACTTAGTCTATGATTAAGTGAGCCAATGAACTTTTTCTTATTCCAAATGGTTATAAATAACATGAGTAATGTTTGGTGATAACGGGCCCAATTGATGCGGATTTTTTTATTTATTTAAAAAATATAATTTTGTCTATAAAAAATTTATAGATATATAACTCCAATGCCTTCTAAGAGGATTTTTTTAAAAAAATAGGTCATCTTAGAGAGCCTGTAATCTAACATAATAAACACCCATTGGCCCTCATTAACGGTGAGCCAGTGGGGACTGGAAACTTTGTAGGTGGCCCCCTTACTGCCTTATCCAAGTGTGTTTTTCTCATGACAAGAGCACCTACAAAATGCCACGAAGGGCGTGCGAGAAGAGGGTGGCCTACCCTTTTTGAAGGAGGCCCCATGCAACCATCTGCTTGGGTGCCTTTTCCCTCCTAGAGGCCGCCTGCAAAATTACCATGCCATCCATAGGAAGGGAGGGGACCTATTAATTTTGTAGGCAGCCTATTTGATGCAGTCTGTTAGGGTGTTTTTGTCCCTACCATACAAATGTCGAAAGAACGAAAAGAGATTTTAAATAGATCTATTTTTATTTAGAGATTAAATTATAAAGAAAATTTGGGAGTACATAAAAAAGATAATTGAGATGCTTGAATTATATAAGAATTCAATGTCAATACTAAAAATTAATTAGAGGACCAACCGATTAATAGGTTCGCACAAGAATATTATTTAGTTAATAGTGACAAAAATATTACACTATTACTAAGAGATTTATACGTCATGGATAGAATATAGATGTAATATATATAATACAATAAGTAACACGGTACGGATGCATATTTGAAACATGGTATGAATGATGACACCACACTGTCCCCATCATTGGAAAATCCTCGGGAAGCCTCTGTGTGTACATGTTGTTGGCATAGGCGCTATGGTCCACTAATGATGCCTGATCGCAAACCGCTCGACCACCTAGAGCTGCAAAAGGAGTAGACAGTCAGTGATCAACGAACCTAGGTCCGTCTTTGTGCACATGTCTCTGGACTCTAGTGGTCTAGAAGTGCTACAAGAAAAGACTAGTCTATGAACCAACGCTTCGCTAAATCCTTCTTGTATGCCATGGCCTTGACTAGCCAACATAATGGAAGGAGGCTAGCCACACGTAACCTAAAAAAAAGACAATGTATATATTATCGATAAGAAATCATATTTAAAGTTATGACAAATAACAAGGATATCTCTTACATAGCATAAAAGCGAGGATCCACATGCAGTAGGTATTGTGAAGGGCGTGGACAGAGGGTGGTAAGCATTGCGTTCTCAATTGCTGAGAGGTAAGAATGGTGTGACCGATTGAGACCACGATCTAGCACCACCGGTGTCTAGTACGCCATACCGACATTAAAAAAGAAAGTTAGCATGATTATCAAAAATAAAAAATATAATATACAATTTATAGAACTGGCAATAAATTTTTTTAGAGAAAATGAACAATAGTTACCATTAATATAAGGTCAAAACAAAATAACAGTACGATACATATAGTTTATACAACATATAAGAAATGATTCACGACTTTTTAAAGTATGACAACTTAAATTACACATATATTTTAAAAATAATATATAAACTTACACTACATGACTGAACCACTAAGTGCACAAGAACGCCTAGGCCTGGTTAGTCTTAAAATTGTGTCTTTCTCCATGAGGTGTCTTCCATTAGACTCTACTCTTGATGGAAGAGCTTCCGCTTCACTCCTCCATATCTTTTAGGCACTTCTTGTAAGGATTTCCTTTCTTGCCATACTTGCGACAGCGTTTGAAACTTTCACTTGTTTCGGACTCATCCATGTCATTGAGCTATGGTGACCTACGTTGTCTCTCATTTTTGTTGGATTTAGAATGTAAAAGTTCTGAGGTTGTTGAATTATAAGAAAACCCCACAAAACCAAAGCCAAATACCTCACCACTCGATGTATGCAAGATAACTTTATTTCAAAAATAATGTAACACAAAATGATGGTTGAGTATTCCACGTTTCGAGCTTATAGCAATAACATGAGAATATGGTTTGTATTACAGTCTTGACTTTTGGCATGAGCACTAGCACGTCCCATCGTCATTTAGGACACACTCCTGTATAACTCTCTTACAATAGATTTCATGCTTGACCTTATCAACACATAAGATTTTAAATCTGTGCTGCTGTTTACTTTGATGTATAAATTGATGCTCTTGAATATTTTTGTTTTTTATCCAAATACTTTGTTATCACTATGCCAAAGAAAATATCATTGCGTGCCATAGAGGGCCTAGCTATTTTCCTCCTTATAGTATGATCATTACTAGCTAGTGGTGCTAGAGCTTTGGGAGCCTTGTCACGTATATACGTTGGCTTTTCTTACTGCTTATTTGTTTGTTTCGTTGCAGCTCGTCCAATCTCCTATAAAACTCACTGATTTTCTCTGTTGATTTTAGACATAGAGCATCTTGAAAAGATTTATAAGATGTTTGTTCTTGAACTGCTTATAGAAATTAGCACCCATGTAACATGTGCACCATCTGCTACGAATATTTGGTCACTCTTGTACATACCTCTTCTCTACATTACCATGTCTCAAATACTCAATAGCACACATAAGGCCGGTGTAACAGTCATATATAAGATATACACTTGGCCTCATATACATAACTACATCCTTCACCCGCTTCAGAAACCAGTACTAACTTTCAGTGTTGTCATTCTCAATGAAAGTGAAAGCCATGGGTAGCACCTAATTGCACACATCAACTTCAATTGATGTCAATATCTGCCCTCTGTACTTTCTAGTCAGGAATGTTCCATCGATGTAGAGTATGGGACGACAATGCACAAATACGTAAATGTACACACTTAATGTGAAGAAAGTTTGTTGAAGCACACTGCTGAGGATGGTCAAATGATAGAAATGATTTAAAGTCGTAGTAGCTCCTTGGATTCCTCTAAAGAATGCAAGTGAGAAGATTATGCAAATTATCATATCAAGATTCGAATGTGCCAAACTTTATATCCATAATCTTCTGTTTCGTCCTCTATACCTTCGCATAGATAATTATATACTTGAATTTATCTTCAATGAGCCTTATAATTAACCTTGGTTCATACCCCAAGTCATGCACAACATCGGAGTACATCTCTGTTACAATAAATACCTGTGTTATTTTTTATATTTCTCGACCCCTTGTAAGTAAAAATTATGCTCGATAATGATTGACATTTTTTCATTAATACTTAGATTTACCCTTAAACTTCATGGAATTTGGACACTCATAATTTGAGTTCACGCATTTCTCTTAGTATACCGACTTGGCTAACTTCGTGACCCAGAACTCCCGCTAAAGTGATATCATCCAATGCTTAACTGCTTTCATTAATTTCTCTTTATATGCATATTTGACCCCTTGAATAACCATGTTCTCCTTGTATTTCTATGGCACGTGATGTATTTTAGAGATAACAAGTTCAGAGAAGTCCTTATTAGACCATTATAAGGATTTACATTATCGCCCTTCTTGTTTGACAATTTATTATTCTCTCTATGCTCATTATCAGAATCTTCTCTATCCATTATCTTAACGATAGTGCTATTTCTCTCTCACTTGTCTGTCAATCCTCTTAGCTCCTTATCTCCTCTTTTTTCTTCTTAGTGCTCTGACTTATTTTCCTTCACTAATTTAACATTACCTCCCGTTATACTTGGACCCTCTTCATCTTACACGTCTATTGAAACAGTGTTATCTTTCTCATACAGTAACATAAGAATGCTAGGTGGCCAACCTCATTTTAATGTATTCTCCATGTAACATTTCCAAGTGATAGTAGAATCCATCAACATTAATTCCTAGAAAAAATCTTTGATTGCTCAACTCACTACGACATACACGGTTATTACGTTGACCTAGAAATTAATTCAAAAGTCTTACATTAACTAGTTGTACATTGCTGAAAAACTTCTCTCAGCTAGCTTTTTAATACCCTTAAAGATTTAGCCGAGCTCTAACAAATCAATACCATATGGATGATACCTAACTTTTTCTTAATTATGATATAACAAAAATATTATTTTTTTATTTTATATATCTATTTATAGAAAAATATAGTTGAACTAAGTAAGAATTAATCATCACATCTAGTATAGTGCATTCAATATTTCAATACAGATATTTTCAAACATTATGAACGAAATTATTTACGGATTTAGTTATGAAACTATCGAATTACAGATCTAGAAATAAAACTATTTATAAATCTATAACAATACTACAACTACTACTTTGTTTTATCGCTAAGAATAAATATTATAAATAGTATAAATCTTTTACTGACATATAAATCTAGAAGTTAGGAGAGCTTTGCCACTTTCCTTTCCTCCCCTTAGCCTTCTCTTCTCTTTTTTCTTTTTTTTATTAAAATAGAGTTTTTAGTAGTTGGGAGGGTTTTATAAGCAACTACTCAAAAAGCCTTACAGAGGGTAGCAAGGAGTTGTTTGTAAAATTATCAGGCCCCTATTTCCTCCTATAGACGGAATTGATAATTTTACAGATGGCCTCGTGGGGAAGAAAAAAAACCCCCAACAAAGGATGAATAGCGGCCGCCTAAAAAAGGGCAAGTCATCATCCTCCCTCGCGCGCCCTATATAGTATTTTACATATGGCTCCCTATCACAGTAAAAAATGCCATAGGATAGAATGAAGGGAGCCGCTTGGAAATTTTTTAGCCCCCATTAGCTCATCAACAGAGTCCTACAATTGTTTACTACGTCAAATTTTATATCTTTAAGAGATATTTTTTAAATAAAACTCTTTTAGAGTCATTGGGATATAGATTTATAATTTTTTAAAATATATTTTTTTTATTAAATATTTTAATGAAAAATATATAAATAAAAAATTTCAATTGATGCATCGTCCTAAACTAATTCTGTTAGCCAGAATTAATTGGCTTGGTAATGGGCTCACCACTTTAGTCCATCAAACGAATAGTAGAGCCTAGTTACTAACGGGCCCCGAAATAATGGGTGGGCTTACCAACGCTCTCCTCTCTCATACATGCAGCAGAGCAATGTGAACAATCTTGGCAGGCACATTTTAGCTACAATTTTTTCTTTCGAGCACAAGTTAGACCTACACACCCACTCACGTAGTACTAGACTCATGTATATATACACCCATATGGGTGTATCATAATCACATGTCTGAAAAGATTGTTCGCCTAGTCCCATGTGCAAACCTTATATGATTTAAGTCCCTATTTCAATAGAGCATTTATCTAGCTTTTTAATAGCTAGATCTAGATCTGGAGACTGGTTTTTGTCTAGTTGGTTCAAATAAATAGATCATCAATCAAGATCTTTTTGTTTAGGTGTTGATGGTTTCATTCATTTATCTTTCAGGTCTAGCTTCTCACAAAGACAAGATTCAGACTTTTTAAGCAAATTTTTTTCATAGCTAGTTCTTAAAGATGGTGTCAGGATTTGATTTTGATTCTAGCTTCTTGTAGCTAGATTCATAATGTATATCAGTGTTGTGCTAGCTCATCTATAGCTAAGTTGAATAAAAGAACAATTGGATGGTTAACTTGCCGAGAGTTAGGGGAAGTTTTCAAAAGGCTATATTCACCCTCTCTACACAAATCAGCAAATATATCATGTTGCTACTGGACAAAACTTCATCTGACTACTGACAGTTAAGAGACTGGAATTCACAGTGGCCTTCACAAAGTCAAGTAAGCATCTGAATTCGGAAAGAAAATCGTGAGAGAAAAAGGAAAGGAGAAGAAGTGAGATTGCAGGCGACCTAGGTAGGAGGCCCAGCCGGCCTTATTCTTTCCCTATTCATCGGCTTAGCCTAGCACACAGAGACGACTCGAGAGACAATAGCCCACCTGCGAACAACGTGAACCAATTGGAGGAGCGGCAACAAAGCGCGGTAGCAGTAGATGGCCTGGTGACAGCGTCAGCTTAGCAATGGCATGGGCAAGCACACAAGGCAGCCTAAGCAGCGTGGCAATCGATAAGTGGGCCTTGCTCAGTAGAGAGCGAGCGTGCATGCATGCACGTAAGCGTGAGGGCGTGAACATGGGATCTCACCCCAAGACACACATCAACGTGAGGATGGCGTGGAGGGCATGGATGACCAAGGCGGATGGATTCTCTCCTGCAACATGTTAGTTTTAGTAGCCTTCCATGTGTCTGGCGATGTGGCAGAATAGGTGTTTCCTTGGCTTCTAAGAATCAGATCAATGGCTAAGATTTTTTTTAAGTTAGGGTTTTGCCCTACGAGCATTTTAGACTTTTCCTTAATGGTTTCTCAGCCATCCTTGGCCTATATAAGGATAGGTAGAGACAAAGGATGGCATACACCATGGTAGATCCTTGTTGAGCACATTTGGATAGTGGTTTAGAGATACAATTGAGAGATGTTTTGAGAGTGAGATGAGTGTGATTTTTTTATAAAATTTTATAAGCTTTGTGAAAATTTTCTAAACATATTTTAATCAATAAAATTGTGTTTATTTTAGAATCAATTTTGTCAATTCAATTTAATTCCATAATTTAAATTCCGTATTGTAATTTAAATTTCGGGTATTACAACCATCCTTCTGTGAGCTTATGGTGTGAGTTTCTCTTCCCCCTCCAACTCTTTTGGTTTATGATTTGCCTTGTGATGAAAAGGGAATCGCTCTATATTCACCCCCTTCTATAGCATGTTCTGGTCTTTCAATTTATATCAGATCTTGACTTCTATAACGTAACCATGGCAACAAACTACTTTATAGAGAGATACTCTGCAAAACCACATGTTTTCGATAGAGGAGATTTTGTTTGTTGAAAGGCTCAAATGAAAGCATAACTCTAGTCATTAGGGTACATGGTGTGGAAAAAGATAACAACGCTTTACATAATACTTAATGATGCAGCCATCATAGATACAAATCTTGAGGAGGTTAATGCTAACTTTAGTACATGAAATGCATTGATTGTTGTGTTGGGGTAGGGTGAGTTCAATTGTGTAGTACACACCTAACGTCTGTCCATGAGATTTTAACAACCTGGTGTAATTTCCATGAAGGTACTAATGAAATCAAATTGTTTCGCCAAAACGAATTGCAGAAAGAGTACCATAAATTTGAGATGCAAATTGGAGTCCATTGATGATTATTTCAAGCATATTGACAAGATTGCTTTCAATTTTAGATTGGTTGGCAAGACACTTACAGACAATGAGAAAGCCCATCATCTCTTGAATCTTCTTGATTGTGGTGTTTGAAAAATGAAATATACATTCTTTACAGAGAGTGCATGACCTTACATTGAACATGCTTTACTCAAAGCTAAAACCCACAAGATTGACATTCTTCATGAAAAAGGCTTCAAGCATTTGGTAGGTTTGGTAGATGATCCTCTTTTAGTACTTCTGCTACTCACTCAGCTCTTATGTGTAGTGGGTTTTTTGTAGTCGCTCGACACATAATATCTAAGAAGTAATTAGAGGAGATCCCAAAAGATGATCTTGCTCTTGTTTGCTCAAAAGTTTTTTAAGGCCTACAAAAATATGAGATAGGAAGAGAGGTAAGACTAGCAACTCTATCACTTATTTTGAGGGTGGAGAGCCTAACCATATTAAGGTAAATGATGAAAATAAGAATGATAAGACTCTCAAACATTCTGAGGGTCAAGGACGTTAGGGATAGAAGGAGTTGATAAAGAAGGTGATCCACAAGTTACTAGTGGTACTTGATGAGATCCAGCAGAGCGATGTCATCTATTAAGAGAAAAAAGAAGAAGACTTCTCTGGCATATGTTGTCTTGCCAACAACGATGACTTCATCTATATGTGTCTCATGGTACTCAAGAATGAAAATGACTTAAAAGTATGTTTTGATGATATCCTCTCCCTCGATGGATCTCTTTGTAATGATTCTTGTTTTGATGATGACTCAAATAATGGTGATTTTAGTATAGAAAGGACGAATAATATGATGATCACAATTAGCAAAAAGTATAAGTCTTCTATGCTTAAAATTGAGAAACTAAAATATCTGTGAATGAACAAATGGAGCTAGAAATTGCTTGGTTTCATTCCATGATTCCTAAGGAGGATACTTGTCTTTCATGTGCTCCATATTTTTCTAAGATTAATCTCCTCAAGAATAGAATTGATTCACGTGTTTTAGGAGCTGGGAATCCTACTAGTGCTAGCGTTGCTTAACCTACCTTATATGAAATAAAACTGAATCTTGGCTTACTTGAAATGAAACTAAAAGAATTGAAAGAAAAGTTTGATCACATCAATAGGCTTTACAAACATGATATGACAAAATCTTGTGAAAATTATCCTAAACATATAAACGAGCTTGATGAGGTAAAGCGATAACTTGGAAAGTTTAAAATCAGGAATAACTTACTTAAAATTTATTCTTCTAAAGCTCTTGTTAAATCCATTTGTTATAACTGTGCCTCCTTAAAATATGAAATAAAAGACGCTAAAGTTGATGTTACTTTTGCTAAAATTGTTGATTCATATACTTCTTGCATGTCTCTTATGCTAAAGCTTGCTAGCATAAAAAGGGAGTATGCCTTGAGTGAAAAATCTTGAGGTACCCTAACCCAAGAGAACACCAATCTTCAATAGTCTTTAAAGAGATTTATCCAAGGAAAGAAAAGCTTAACATGATCCTTGACCAATTCAAAGTATGCAAAAACAACTAAGGCATATGTTATATCTTTGTTGAGTCCTTGAGGATAGGTACCCATGATATAATGGATGTCACAAATGGTATCATAGAGCTAGCTCAAAAACCCATAATCTTCAAGTTAGCCGATATCATAGGACATACTAGCTCTAGTTTACCCAGAACAGTATAACATATATTGGTACATATGTCTAGCAAGTCTAAGTCTAAAAAGCCTATTGAGAAATCCAAATTCGTTGACACAACCAAGCCTGTAGAGAAACCAACTTGTTGATACAACTAAGCCTGTAAAGAAACCCAAACATGTTAAGATTACTAAGTTTGAGTGCACCTTTTGTGAAAAGGTTGACCACTTGATAGGATTCTGCTTTAGAAAGGCTAGGAAAGAGCACCAAGAACGCCTTAGGTCCTTGAGAACCATTCATAGTACACCTATGAGAGTTCATAAGAGATTCTAGTGTGCTTGTCATTATCGTTCAAGTAATGTATCTCGCTTTCCTCGCCAAGATGTGCACCGTCGACATAACTTGGCAGTGTTAGGACAAAACAAGCAGGGGCTGCATGCTCATCATTTTATTGATAATTCTAAAACTATTTTTACTTCTCGTATGACTCAGTACTAGATACCTTAATTTTTTCTCACTAACCCCAGTACTAAATCATCGATATGTGTTTCATTTTGTAGATAAGACTTTTTAGTGGGGAGAAGTGAACCATGGCTGGTGGACTCAGGTTGCTCGCGCCACATGACCAGTGCAACTAATTGATTTACCTCTCTCAATCATGCATTAAGTGATGAGACTATCACTTTTGAGGATGCAAGTAGTGGACGTGTGATAGACAAAGGGACGATCAAGATCAATGGTAAGTTCGTGCTAAAGGATGTGGCATTAGTAAGCAATCTCAAGTGAAATCTTTTTTTAGTGTCACAGTTATGTGATGGGGATCTCAAGGTATATTTCAAGAAAAGTCAATATTAAGTTCTTGAAGCTTTTGAGTCTCTTGTGTTCAATATCTCTTGAGTTGGTTGTGTTTTCTTTGCAAATTTTGATGACTTTTTTGGATCATCTTGTTGCCTTATTGCAAACTATGTTCTTTTAGCATCGACGTCTTGCTCATATTGGCTTTGACCATTTGTCTTAGATCAATGGTATGGATTTGATTCAGGAATTGCCAATGCTAAAAGTTGCTAAAGATTTGTTTTGTGCACCTTGTCGCCATTGCAAGATGATGGCTTCTACTCATGAGCCTGTCACTTTGGTCATGTCGAATAGTCTAGGACAACTGCTTCACATGGATACAATTGGTTCTGCGAGAATATAATCGATTGGTAGCAAATGGTGTGTTCCAGTGATTGTTGACAATTTGTCTCGTTTCTCTTGGGTCTACTTTCTTGAGTGAAAGGAGGAAACTTTCGGATTCTTTCGTGATCTAGCTCGTCGCCTGGCTTTGGAGTTTTCAAAATATCTTCGAGTAATTCGTAGTGATAATGGGTCTAAATTCAAAAACCATGCTTTTGAATATTACTGTGCTTCTTTTGGAATTAAACATTAGTTTTCTTTACCATATGTTCCACAATAGAATGGTGTGATTAAAAGAATGAACTGCACTCTTATGGAGATGGCACAAACCATGCTCAATGAGTATACCACTCTAAGGAGATTTTGGACAAACACTATTTATGCTGCTAGTTTAATCTCAAATCAAGTTTTTTTAGAACTACCTTGTATAAGACATCTTATGAGCTCAGATTTGGTCGGCGATCGACTGTTTCACACTTCAAGGTTTGTGATTGCCGGTATTTTGTTCTCACACCTAGAAACTTGGACAAATTTGAGTCTCATTATTTCGATGCTATCTTTCTTGGCTATACTTCTCATTCTCTACCTATCGAACATATGTTCTTGAAATTAACAAGATTGTGGAGACATGTGAGATCATTTTTTATAAGGCAAGCCTAGGTTTTAGACCATAAATTTTAGAATCACCAGATATGACCAAGAGCATCTTTGTGGCGGAGGACACCAATGAGGATGATGCCAATTCCGTCCTTCCACCTCTAGATGCTACATCACCTGTGCTAGAAGGTGAATCCCCTACTACAACAACATCACCTTCAAAAGAAGCTCTAGCTGCTTTATCTTTGTTAGTTGTACCTAAGGAAATTGATGGAGGCACTTTAGGACTGACTGCTCCCTGACATATCCAGAATCAACATCCATCTTGTACGATGATCGAAGGCCTGGATGAGAGGGTAACTAGAAATCAGTCCTATGATATTGCTCATTCTGTATTTGTTTCTTCTTTTGAGGCTAAAGTTGTTCATCATGTATTATATAATGTGAACTTGAGCAATGCCATGCAGGAAGAGTTGGGAAATTTTGAAAGAAATAAAGTTTGGACCTTGGTTAAATATCTTTTAGGTCACAATGTCATTGGAACCAAGTAGATTTTCAAAAACAAACACTGTGAAGATGGAACCATAGTTAGAAACAAAGCTAGGCAAGTTGTACAAGGTTTCAACCAAGTTATAGGCTTGGATTTTGAAGAAACTTTTGCACTAGTCGCTAGATTAGAAGTTGTCCAAATCATTTTGCCTTTTGCTGCTTCCAAAAGTTTCAAACTCTTTCAAATATATGTAAAAAGTGGATTTTTAAATGGTGTTATAGAAGACGAGGAAAATCATGATTTCAAACTCGAAAATGCCTTGTATGGTTTGAAACAAGCTCCTCATACTTGGTATGCAAGGTTGTAAACCTTTTTAATTAAAAGTGGTTTTGAAATAGGAAATATGGACAAACCTCTTTTTATTCTCACAGATGGTTTTTTTTCTAGTTCACATTTATGTTGATGACACCATTTTTGGAGGCTCTTCTCACACTCTTGTGCCCTAGTTTTTAAAGACAATAAGCAAAAAAATTGAGATAAGCATGAGGGGAGAATTGACGTTCTTCCTTAGTCTTCAAATCAAGCAAACCAAGAAAGACAACTTCACCTATCAGATAAAGTACTCTAAATATCATTTGACCAAGTTTGAGATAAACGACTGCAAACTGATTGCCACTCCCATGGTCACTACTTCAACATTGGACCCTAATAAGGATGACAAGGTGGTTGACCAATGTGAGTACTGGAGCATGATCGCCTCTCTCCTCTACCTGACTGTGTCAAGGCTAGACATCCACTTCTCCGCATGCCTATGCACAAGGTTTCAAACATCTCCAAGGAGCTCTCATTGTCAAGCAGTGAAGCGCATTCTCCGCTACATAAAGTCTACCATTAAACATAGTATTTGGTACTTCTATTCTTCTACTCTTCTAATTCGTGCATTTTTTGATGATGATTTTGCTGAGTGTAAGATTGATCCCAAGAGTACTTTTGACAATTTCCATTTCTTAGGCACTTCTCTAAACTCTTGGTCTTCTCGCAAATAGTTATGTATTGATCAATCAACAACCAATGTTGAGAATGTTACTATAGCAAGCTCTTATAGCCAAGTTCTTTAGATGGTTTCTACTCTGGAAGATTATGATTTGCCTTTTTCTAGTGTTCCTTTGCTTTGCAACAATACTAGTGATATTAACATTGCAAAGAATCTGCTTCAGCATTCAACAACCAAGCATATTGAAATTCGATATCATTTTCTCCGAGACAATGTTGAAAAAGGCAATATTGTGATAGAGTTTTTTTAATCAAAAGGTCAACTTGCATACATTTTTACAAAACCACTTTATCATGTTCGTTTTGAAAAGCTGAGGATGAGTTAGGGGTCATTCACCACTAGATTTGCATTGGGGTGAGTTCTCTTTTTGCATTTGTACTATAATGCATCATGGTTGTTTTCAACATTGTAATATATTCTAGAATAAATTAAGAGTTTTGCTTGTTATCTCTTATTAATATTTATGTTAGGCATGTGTTACTTTTGTTTTGGCTTAACTATCAAGCTTACATGCTTCTAAGTAGTTTGTATGATCTTATCATGTTTATCAAGTATGCTAAAACTTGCTTAAATTGAAATCAACTTAAACTTAATTAATGTGTAAGTACTTGATCTAGTAGCTAGCTATTTTTAGAGTATATTTTTCTCAATTGCATTCCATATTTGCTCTTTCTTTGCAATAATTATGGTATATGTATTAGAAATGCTCATGCTTTCATATTTAAGTTTTTTATCAATTGTGCTACTTTTGATTACATGTTTCATAAATATCTTCATTCACTTTTGTCTGGGCTACCGAGTGCATTGAAGCACGAGTAGTTCGAAAGATAGCATGGAGACTATCTATAATGAGAACTCCATACGCAAGTCTTAATTGAGGCTCAAACGACAACATATGCTAAAAACAACGTCGTCAGCTGAATATAAGATTAAAAGTAGCATTGTTAGTATGCTATATGTGTTAAAAACTTGAAAAGGAAATGAAAAGTGGAAATAAGCTTAAATTTGTTATCATGTGTTATACATTGATGCTTTCTTGAACTTGACATTAGCACATATTGCATAAGTTGATTGTTTTTATTAAGTAGGCAAAGTATGTTTATTAGCTTGATTGCTTGTTTTTGAGCTATTTCTAGTGATGGCCTTTGCACCCTAATTTGTTAATGAAGTTGAAAGCGTGTTGCTTGCTTGTGATACAACCTTGCTTTACATGTTTTGTTCCATACTTCTTTTAAGTATTTTTACCTAAATTCTAGCGCTTGCTTCTTTATGAGTGATCCATGCTTTTATATTGATGCCTTTAGATAACTCCCAAAGCTCTTATAAAATAAAATGTACAAGTTATATCTTATTTCATGCATTTTGGCTTCGTTTTAACCTTGATGTCTCCATTGTTAAAGAGAGAGAGAACTAAAATTTAAAGCAAAGTTACATTGCTTGAAAATTAAAACTTGCTTTAGATATAGTGAAAGTCTTGATGAAAGGAGAGTTAGGCATATAGAGGAAATTTATGTATTTTGTTTCTTTTTCTTCTCATGTCACATGGTCTTGATTTTTCACTCTTTTAAGATTGACTAAGTTGGCTATTTCAAAGTTCTTTGCTTTTAATTTCCAAAAATTAAACTTTAAAATTTTGATTTGGATCGCCAATGTTTCCATTAAGGGGGATATTATAAAATTATGTGGTGTTTTTTATATTGTGATGGAAAATTGGTAAAGAAAATATGATCATGTGTTGATCTTTGTAGGAAATTAGGATTGGAAAGTTTGCGGTTGTTGGTGTGAGTACGTGCAAGTGACATGGATTATGTTATAATATTTGTACATGAAATGGTTTGTTTCGTCTATTTGTATGTATGTGATGAAAGTCAATATTGGTCAACAGCGGATTATGACTAAACTCAAGGAAGAGTTAGGGTCTAGAACGTTCAAGGATGCCAGATAACAAAGATAAATACAAGATGGTGTACGGTGAACGAACGCCATGTGGGTAGGTTTTTGCAATGGCCTTCACAAAGTCAAGTGTGTAAGCGTCGAAATTTACAAAAAAAAATCGAGAAGGAAAAAGGAAAGGAGAAGAAGAGAGAATGGAGATGACCTAGGCTGAAGGCCCAATCAGCCTTATTCTCTCCCTCACCGGCTCGACCCAGCACATAGAGATGGCCCGGGCAACGGTGGCCTACCTGCTCATGGTGCGGTGTAGTAGGGGGAGCGACAGCGGAGCGCGGCTATGGAAAATGGCCTTGCGACGGCGTTATCCTACTAGTGGCGTTGGCAAGCGCATGAGGCAACCCAAGTAGCGCAGTGACTGACAAGCAGGCCTAGCTTAGCACCAAGCGGCTGTGCAGGTTTGTGGGTAAGCGCGAGGGTGCACACAGGATCTTACCCCTGGACACGCGTAAACGTGAGGACGGTACGGAGGGCATGGACGACTGGGGTGGATGGATTCTCTACGACAGCGCATTGGTTTCAATAGTCCTACATGTGTTTGGCTAAGTTGTAACATCTAAGGCGTTTTTTTAGTTCTAACGATCAAATTGATGGCTGAAATTTCTACTAAGTTAGGGTTTCGTCTCAAAGGGCAGTCTAGGCTTTTTCTTAGCGGTTTCAAGCCATCCTTGACTTATATAAGGAGAGATCGAGGCAAAAGATATGGTACACCAAGTTGTAACATCTGAGGCATTTTTTAGTTCTAAGGATCAAATCAATGGCTAAGATTTCTACTAAGTTAGGGTTTCGTCTCAAGGGACAGTTTAGGCTTTTTCTTAGCGGTTTCAAGCCATCCTTGACTTCTATAAGGAGAGATTGAGGCAAAAGATATGGTACACCTTGGTGGAACCTTGTTAAGTATATTTAAAAAGAATTTAGAGAGAAAATTGAGAAATGTATTAAGAGTGAGATGAGTGGGAATTCATGAGGGGATTTTATAAGCTTCGTGAAAACTTTGTAAATATATTTTAATCAATAAATAGTATTTATTTTGAAATTAATTTTAGCGTTTCAATTTAAATTCCATAATTTATTTTCCACACCACAATTTAAATCTTCTCCCTCTAAATCGTTTCGTTTGGTTCTTAATTAACCATAGGATAGAAAGAGAGTTAACATCTATATTGTCTTAGAGAAAAATCTAAAAGATTAAAGTCTTTAAAAAGTAAAATGTTTTGTGCTATTTGTTGTTTGGTATTTAAAACTTGTGAAAGATATTTATGATAGTGTTTTAAAACGCTCAAAAGAAATAATGCTTATAATTTACGAAAGTCCACATAAAAATTTAATATCTTTATAGTTATATCCTCTAGATTTATCATCAATTGTTTTAATCTAATTTTTTAATAACTAAGATAATATAACCGTATCTATAGAGCATTATGCTCTCGCCTTCCAGCCATCATCGACTCAATGTTTTAACGATGTGTCAAGCAGCAGTGAACCTGCTGCGAGATGCAACGTGAAAAATGGTGTGGTGGTAGTAGTAGAAAAGGCAGCAAGATACATTGCTCCTGATCCGATGGCTCATGGAGTGGACCGTGGACTTGCAGGTCCTAGTGTGCCCAACCACCTGTGTTCTTTCTCTCCTGTTTCATCTTGTGTGGCAATGCATCTTAAACGAAACGAAACGGAAAGGTCCGGTGCATGTGTTCCATGTTCAGAATGTCGTCAAGCACCGGGGGTTCCAGACATAAAGCAGGATATCTTAGGACACATCTCTCGCTATATGATTAGCACGGATCCAAAGAGGATCGCCACTTCGTCACTTGAAGAGCCGAAACTTTAGAGTAGATATCCATCTACAGATCAGCCGTTCCTGAAGATTCCTGTCCCTGGTGGCATTTCACGCTCGGTGAGTTTCTGTTTCGTTCTTATCCTGGACACGATTTGGCGAATTCGTGGTGGCGGTCTTTCGCCCGGAGAGATCGTCGGTGAGTGGAGGGTGAAAACGACGGATCATGTGCGAAGAGGCCAACATAACATGGGCATGCTGAATGACCTATCCAATGATTTCTGTCAGGAATACGATCCTTACACGTCACGCCCTCGCAAGCTGTGGTTTTCCTCCAAGGGCTTTGCCGGTTGCCAAATGTGCCGGAGCAACATGGGACATTCGTCATGTTGGTCTCAATTGCAATTTAGAATGAACTACCAATAGATAATTAACTGTAACTGCCTGTAGATATTTGAGGCCCAAGGCATACGTCAAGGCCTTGCGGATGCAAGAATCTGCGAACAGAATCGTACGGCGTGGGAGCCTATTAATTTTGTGTAGCTACAGGGACGAGGTGGCTTCTGGCCTGCCGTTATACGGCACGTCGAAAGCGGGGACAGGGCAAGGCGGCCAACACCACGGCGTCGTGTGTACGATAATGAGCCGGTGGGGGCGGGATTTGACGTGTCATTATTCCCATCAATTATCACCTTTCAGTTCGTTTTTGCTTCCATTCAGTGCATGGATCGGGAATAATGCCCCACCTACCTCCCTCTCGTAATATGCTTAACTCACTGCTGTATTCATTAACCGTAGCAGCGGCAGCAACGTAGTTCTACTAGTAGAACTGAGAAAGAATTGCTTTCGTTTTAGCTGTCGTGAAGCCATGACCTAAGAAGCAGAGTACCTTTACGGTGTTCGTACTAACAATGTCCCCTTCATAGAAGTGCATGACATTGCTTACTGTACTAGTACCACTAGTACAAAATCCGTGGATAATGCAGCTAATACTCCCTGTGTTTCGGTGCGTTCAGGCCGGATATCCACCGGTTTGCCCAATATGCATAGGCTATCGACAGTTCTACACCTGTCCAAGCTCCGTGCTTTGAGTGAGACGGAAATCTTTTTTCTTCCCCGCTTCGAAGATTACGTTACGTATAAGAGGCGCACCTTACCTGCACGTCGCTATATGAAGGCGGCCAAACCTGAACGGTAGGCTAGGTTGCTGCCTTCTACGTCTCAAACTTTCCCGCTTATCGCAAAAGGCCTGAAGTTTCAGCTGGTTCTACGTTTGAATCGTCTTATCGCTCGCTCCTGTAGTCTTGTGCACGTACGCTCCTGGTGTCAGGTGAAATTCCCATTTATTCCTTTGTGTCTACCTGAATGAAACCTGTCTGACGTATCACTGGAAAGTGGACAGGGTAACTACTTACCTAGGAAGACTGATGAAAATTCCTTCCGAGGGCAATGCATGGCGCAACAAGCGTATGGAATAACCAATCCGTGTGAAATTAGCAATTTTTCAGTTCAGAACATACTTGAACATCATCAATTCTTGGCCCATTCCATGGGACATCGCCTTGAGGAATTGGAATCCGGATGTTGGAACAATGGTTTGCTGAATGGCGTCGGATGTTGGATCCGGATCCACAGGAAGGCTGCGGCTTTCGTACTTTCCTGTTCAACAAAAAATGCACAGACAAAAACAGGACCTAAATATTACTAGTACCCTTTCCACAATAAACGGGAATGTAAAAAGAGCCCCTCCGTGCCCTAGACTAACGCCGGTTATGCAAAGAAAATGCTAAGCAGATAGATGATTGGGTGATGAGAGCACCTAGTTATTGGAAGGAGAAAAAAGAAGTCCAAAATGCACAGATTGTTGCATCCAAAACGCCAAACTCAACAAATGTAATCAGCACAAAGATTCACTACTTCTCTGGAAGATGGAATCTTCTGTACAAAAACAAAAATCTAATCATCTAGCCTTTTTTTGGGTGGTTTGCTTTACTCATTTTTTCTATGTACAGTTGAAGGCACCTCCTGTTCTTGTTCATCTCCGAACGCGACGACCAATTCAGTCGTTGTAAAACTGCGCATTCCGGGTCGCCGGTGCTCTGCTGTGCAATAGGTGGAGATTGCCAACTCCGTGAACCAACAACGGTTCACTGGGTCACTGGTAGCCGCCCAGGCCGGTGAGCAGCAGCTCATGCGGCCGAAGAAGAGTAGGCGTGGGCACCGCCGTGAGGGGCGCGCCAAAGTAGGAGAAGTCGAAGTCGGAGGCGTCGGGCACGCCGGCTGCGGCCCAGAGCGCGTCGGCCATCTCGTCGGGGATGAGCGGCGCGCGACAGAGCGGGCAGGTGCGCTGGTCGTCGTGCTCCATCCAGCGGTCGAGGCAGCCCCGGTGGAACACGTGGCGGCAATTGCTGAGCCTGCGCACCTCGTCGCCGCAGCCGATGCCGCTGAGGCACACCGCGCAGTCCCCGCCGCCGCAGACCGCCGGGGCCGCGGCCACCAGCTCGTCGAACCGCACCACCGGCAGCACCTCCTCGATGACCATCGCCGGCACCGGCCAGAACTCGGCCCGGCGGTGCTGCAGCAGCGCCTGCGCCGGCGCGCCGTGCTCGCTCGCGTGCTCCTGCAGAGCCTGCTGGTCTTCCCCGAGATCCAGCAGGTCCCCGAGGCCAACGGCGTGGAACGCCCAGAGGAGGAAGCGGCGGATGTAGCCGAGCAGCAGCAGGAGGTGGAGCACCTGCTTCGGTAGGAGCAGCTCTGAGTAGCAGCAGACCGGGAACCCCATGCCGGGCCGACGAGAAGGCGAGGGAGGGCTCGTCGAGCCGGACAGGTGCTCGCTCTCACGCAGCGTGTCGTGGTGGTGGCGGCGCGCCTGATACGATGTGGCGGGGTGGTGAAGCGCGGATGGGGAGGAGAGGCGGTGGAGAGGTGCAGGCTCATATAAAGCGGAGGCCGAGGGAGGGGTGACGCGGCGGGGTCGGGGGCCCGTGGGGGCCGCGCGGTCACCGCAAGCCAAGCGCCTCGCGCTGGCGATGCGTTGCGTCTGCGTCGCGTGGTGGGCTGCTCCTCGGTGTGGAGTGGTGTGTCGCGCGCGTGACCCGGACCCGATGAGGACTCTGCTCTCGCTGCTGGTGGCTCGGTCTAGGTGAGTCAGTGGGGGGCGTGGGAAGTGGGACCCTCACGGCTCACGCCGTCGCGCCCCGGTGGTTCCTTCCGCTCGCTTCCGTGTTCCCAGCCGCTGGCAACCACGGTCGGTGCATCGCACGGTTTACCAGGCCCAGGCGGCTGCAGGCAACTGAAGGAAACAGACATCTTCCTTGCGTTCCGTGTAAATCTTTCCTCCATCCATCTACCTCGATACGTCCATACACGTGGATACTCATCTGGAATACACTAGTAACTGCAACCGAGCGCGAGATGGAAATACTTCCCTTCGTTGTGCGTGATAGTAGCCGTGCCATGGAGCATGGACGACGGAGAGCAGCTGGAGGCCGTCTTCTTTTTTGCTTTCTTTTTCGACCGAGGAAAGTTTTTGTTGGGTTGGCTTGGTTTGGCCGGGTAAAGAAAGCGACGCTTGCAGGAAGGTTATTGGATTCTCTTGTTTTTCAAGCCGAACGGGATTGGCGACGCGAGACGCCGAGTGCTTTGTCACGTCGCGAGGGAGTCGCCGCATCTGCCGTTCCTTCAGAGATGCTACTGATATTTTCCGCTGCCATCACGCCATACTCTAGCGTCATGGTGAATCTGAGTATGTACATGTGCGTTCTTGCTGTAAATTCATTTTCTCAGCAGTATACCTGATAGTACATTCTTTCAAGAACGAATTGCACATTCAGGACGAAAAAGCAATAGCAATCTCTCCAAAAATTAAAAGAGAAGAAAGTGCCTCTGCTGCAGTCCAACTACCTACAGTCTGCAGACGCGCTAAGCCCTTTTCTCAGCTCGGCGAAGCCAAGCCCGGGTATGGTTTCATTAGATTAATCATGGCCCGTACGTCGGTGCAGATTCTTTATTTCTTCCAGAAAAGCATTCGTCGGTTCTGTGTAGTACTTATTAATCCTTTCTTGAGTTGGTCAGTTACGTGGTCTAAAGTTGTTTAGGACGCACGTATTCAAAAGGTTCGGTCTTATATATCCTTTCCAGAACTGTAAACAACGGGGAGCGAGTGAGCAGTGACCCCGTTCAAAAGGCGGCCGGCCCAGAACAACGGATGGTGCACTGACTTATTTGGTTGGACTAGCAAAAGATTGCATCAATCGGCAGCTCGTCTGTGCCTATAACAATATTGTTCAGAGGTGTCCTTTAATTATTAATTGACAGTTTGTTGACACTGTTGGTGTATGAATGATGCATTATGATTGTTGTTCGGCATACTATCATACTCCATCAAAGCATGAAAGGAGAGAATCCGGGATTCTGTATATGCACTGACAATGGTAATGGTGGTGCAGAAAAATACACCACCTAGCAGATGAGCTTTTTTCTTTCAGAAGGTGACAGACAGTCCTACTGTGAAAGTATGAATGGCGTTTTTTTTCTTATTTCCGACGATGACTAAACCGATTCAGATTTCTGTGTTCCGTGGAGGGCTTTAAGCGGTGGTGTTGGAATTGCTTTCCTAACTGGCATCAAAGGATCAGGGTGCAGCAGTGCAACTTGTCGCATGGCGTGAAAAGCAGAAATTAGTAAACTAGATAGCGAGGGGCAGGAGCAGGAAGTTTTCGTAGTTCTAGTTCCCTTGCACTAATCGAAAGAGACGTTCACTGATCATTCTTTTTAATTTTCGAAGACTCTTCACCGACCAATCATCGTAGCCAATCAGTCGCGCATTTGGACTTCTAAAGTCTGCAATGGCAGGTCAGTACAAACGCGCCACGCCAATTGGCATTACAGTTTTGCCCTTGAAATCAACAAAAATAATCTCATCGGAAGCCAACAAAACGGCCGCCGTGTTCGGCGGTTTGATCGCCGCCAGCTGCATCTCAGGATGACTCGATCTCTAGTACTGGCGTATCAGTCTACCATCCGATGCATGGATGTGATGCCCCATGATTAAGATTAGCGTAATCTTCTTCTATCCATTAAGTCGAGTACGGAAGCAACCCATCAACGTCGCTTAATTGCGTGATAACCAACATGTCGTGGTGTTTGGTCCAACTAATGAAATAATCGGACATGAGAGCCATGAAGTCTTGTCTCTTGAGATCCTGTTCCCTCCTTTCCATGTTTGCAATTTCCTCTGAAAATGACATAAAGAGAACGAGTGAATAAGAAAGGGTCAGAAAAAACGAACCATTAACAGTCTTCAGTTCAGTAAAAAGAGAGGGTTTTATGTCAGATTAAGTTCTTCGAGCTGAAGTGCCACTTCATCGAACATTGCACACTGCTCCTCCGGCTGTCCCCAGAGCAACACACCATTTGATATCCAAGAAAGTGTAGGATTAATTATCTTATCTACTCCATACATCAAGCTTAAGTTCGACGGTGTTGAACTGAAACAGTACAGATTTTTCTTGGTTTGTATGTGTATGTTTGCCGTATGTTCTCCGTACTGCTAGTTTTTTTAAAAAAAATTCTCATCTCATTTTTAAGTAGATTTTTAACTTTTTTAATAATTAATTTTATCATTTATACCATTAAATAATTATTATAAAATTAAATAACATTTTTATTTTTCATTTTTAGCACTTTCAATAACAACAACCCTCCTTCCAGCTGTGCCATCGCTTTTCCTGTAGATTTTTCTGAGGTGACCAACGGAAGAGGATTCCCACTAATCTAGGCACTGAACAAGCTAAGATGAACCATTGGCCAGCCAGAGATAGAATACTTTAAATTAAAATGCTGATACACGTCGGCGACAATTTGGCATGGGACATCTGACAAGGATAGGAAACAAAAATGCTGCATCCAATGGGCGTCAGGTAATGTGACCTCACCAGCCGTATCCTCGCTAACATCACAGACCGTACGACGCCACCTAGCTTCCTGAATCCTGATTGCTTCCAACTGCGTAACAGAGGAGTACTGTAGCTAGGACGAGCCGTGGCAGTCTCCTGCCATCTTTAGATCTACAGGACTACAGGAGGAGAGGAGGATTTGGGACTAAGCCCACAACAGCCGAGATAGCCAGCGTGCACTTCCGAAACAGCTGTGATATTGCGGCTAGTTTTTGACATTATAGCCCTTTGTAAAACTTATTTCACGAATAGACCTATAAAAAACCAATTGTAAAATTGACACCCATACTCCATGCGAAAGACATTGTCATCAAGGTTACATGTACACATATTAGAGATGTTGGCGTCGATTACCCAACATTCATAGCCGCCGAACTACACAAGCATTGCCAAGCACTAAGAAAGTCGAGCTCGAGGGATTTGTGGCCATGTCTAAAACCGCATGGATGGAGGTCAAGCTCCAGAACTACGTGACTAGAAGATGAGCTAAGGGACGCTCGAATGGTGTAGAAGGAGGTCAAGCTTGGGACCACACGGGTGGAGGGAGCTCAAACCCTAGACAACACGTGAGGAAAACAAGCTAGAAGATGGCGTGAGTGGAGATTGAGCTTGAGTTCGAGCCTGGCGTGGGCAAAGGTCAAGGTCAAGCTAGCCGACAATGCCACAGAAATCGAGGAGCCTATGGATCGAGCAAGCAGAGATAGAAGTTGAATCCTGGGAGACAATGACAACAGCAAAGTCTAAGCTTGAGGCTCTACACAATTTGAATAGAGGTTGAGGTTGAGCCTAGGAGAGCGTGATAGTGGCAAATCGAGGCTGGATCATTGCCGTTAGCCTCAGTCTCATATTGTCTCGGTTTGATCAAATCTATCAAGACTGGCTCTAACGATACCATCACGGTAGTCACCAGGTCTCGTAGTTTTCAGGAGGTCAGGTCTCGCACCTTGCTACTCATTGTATATTCTATTCAGAGCACCATCAACTTTACAGCCGATGAATCATTTATCTTATTTGGAGCGCCATCAGCTTTACATCCAATGAATAAGTGCTACAACCTCTATCGGTAACCAGCCAACAAGAGGATTCCACATACTGCTTATTGATCATCCTATTTAGAGTACCATCGGCTCTGCAACCGATGAGTCCTTATTCCTTAATTATCTATTTATGACTTCATCGATTTTCTATTACTACAGCCTCTATCGATAACTAGTCGATAGTAAGAGTCTATATACTTAATGACTATTCTATCCAGAGCGAGATTGGCTCTACAACCGATGTGTTTTTTCTTCTCTTCATCGCCATATATCTACGCCTTCATTAGCTATCCAGCTGATGAAAGAATGCTTTAGTCCCTATCGACAACCAGTCGATAGCAGGAGCTTATCGGGCATAACCAATGACTATCTCAACCCTACCGGCAGCTAGCTGATAATAAGAGTTCATATCAATCCATCGTTCAATTGACACATCTATTTATCCCCTTATCAATTACAGGGTCAAATTGATTGGCACGTCCATAACTCCATTAACCTCGACGAAGAGACCTTGTAGCCGAAGGAACTGCACTAAAGTGAAGTAAATTTCTTAGGCCTTAGCGTGTAGGTGAGATTCGGCGTGAACATATTTTTTGGCGCACTCGGTGGGACAATTGGGAGTGCACTTCAACGAAGCCGAAGGAACTACACTGGAGCGAAGCAGATCTCACAGGTGTTGGCTTGTTCATGAGATTCAACGCGAACAGCAGGAAAGGAAAATACAAAGTAGCAATGGCTTGTCTTTAGGGTGGAGTTAGTACTACAAAGTTGGCATGTGGTTGCGACTACACATGCACCGCTCTTGCTGAAGTATATTGAGCTTGTGGGCAGTAAGGCGTGGCTTGAGTACTTATATTCGTGACTTGGCTCTATGCATGCATAGTGATAGCTTTTTCATACATAGCTTGTTGCTGCAGCTGCATCTACCGAAGCATATCTTAGAGCTTCACCAAATTTTGCCTCATCACCTTATACTCTACCCTTGCCACTGTCACAGTTTCTCTTGAATCTGCCATCGCCTCCTCTATTGAAGCACTAGCAACCTCTTTGCCACCGGGGGCAGTGGTGTTCACACCAACCACATTCATTGTTATCGCCATCAGAGTTAGCTTAATGACCTCTTTGACCTCCCGAGCCTCTTCTTCAACACTCATGACTTTGACATTCACTGATTCTCTTGTTTCACCCTCTGGACCTAAAGTGGCTTCGACTTGCTCTAGAATGACTTTAGTCCATCCTTCGACCCCTATCTTAATTTTGCCCAAACTTGCCACGGCTTTGAGCTCAGCTTCAGAGCCCTATGCGCTCTCCGACTCCGCGTTGCTTACGTAGCATCGTGGGACGGTTCTCTTTCTAATATGATCATAAAAGTTTGGATCTGCACATTAAAACTAAAAACTAGACTTTAAGAATTATCATAGGTCGAAGGGGGAGAAAACGACATGTGGCGGAGATGAGCAATTTTTGTTTCCGTTAATAATTTAGAGATGGACCCACTTATTCTATTATTGGGGTCAATCTTAATTCTCTGTTGAAAAGATGAACCTATTCCACATTTAAAAAATCTGATTGAAGATAGTTATAGGGATTTTTTTTTTGGTAATTGTTGGTCATGCTCTTAGAAAGTTTTTTTAAAATTAGTTTTTTCAACTCACTTTTCTATTGTTCAGTTCATTCGTTTATCCTGTCGAATAACAAAACTTCAAGTTGCATCATCTACCAGCAAAACTAAGTTGCACCATCCACAGCATAAGCACTTCGAGTTGCATATGTTAACATGCATAATTCGGGGAAGGCGCTTTTAGCCCCACCACCTCAAGTCCTCTTCAGAGTCCAATATAACTACTTTGAACCCACACGTTGTCAAGGGCATGCTAAAAACTAAATAAAAATTATTAGAATCTCTTGCTAGTCGATAGAATATTATTTATGAATATAATGAAAAAAATGTATTAACTGTGGCACACATTTATATATACATGGCATTTGATTGTTTATTTGATACAAACAGAGCATACTGGTTTAAAATGCTATCTGAAATGCATCTCAAGATAAATGAGAAACAATCTACCTTGATGAGGTAAATAAAGTAGAAACTTACACTAAAATAGACAAAATTCAATCATCCAGGACGTAATGAAACTATTGAAGTGGTGACAGAACAGTTTCCTCCATTAGCTAATTAAAAGGGCTCACAGAGCATGAATACTCAATTCGCATCGTATCACACTGATAAAGAGGCACATGCAACACATGGAGGAACAACTTCTTCCGTACTTGGTAGCACCAACAGAAGAATGTCTTCTTGCAAGCAGCAACAGCAGCAAGCTTAACTATATATATATATCCTACCGACTGATTTAGTGAACTCAAATAGTAGACCCAAAGGCTGTCAACATACAATGTACAGAAACAATTACTTGAGAGCATAGAGAGCAGAATAACAGTGCCCCTTGTTTTCTTATAGTTACCAATGTAACTCATAAGCCCATTCTGGATGGTGTTTACAAAAATTAGGTTCAATTACGCAGTTATGCTGTCATACAAAATTCTATGCGTATTATTCAGCAAATGCAATGCAAGATGCATAACTATGATATACAAAATTAAACCTAATCATAGAGTCATTAGAAGTTCATAAGATTAAAAATCAAGCATAATAGGAATACAGACTATATTGGTCAGGGGAACTTGAATAGAGTTGGTATTTTTTTAGGTCTACATGCATTTTCAGAGTCCAAATGACCCATATTAGGTATCTGTTATCTGTTAGCCATGCTCATTAAAGCTCACGAAAATCCATTAGCTAAAAAGGATACGTCCGATATATATATATATATAGCGCGCGCGCGCAGGTCGATAACTGACTGATCAAACAAAGGGAAATAATGACGAGTTTTTTTCCCAAGTACGTACGTAGTTGGGAGATATTAAGAGGGACATATGCCTCCTACTAAGCAGGTCCTAGGTCTTGAAATCATGTGATTAGGATTCTCTTGTTAGATTATTGCACGTAATGAACAATAGATCGATCTGTTGAGATATATTAAAATCGGATTCTGTGATCTGCTTCGCATGGATTAACTAATTAAAAATTCAACCACATCTATCAGTGTATTATTTTTTTATATAATAGAAATGTTTTTACATTCCTGGTCTCTATCATAAGGCACATAGCTAATAAGTTTTTAAGGAAAGAAAAATAAAGAGTAATGGGACACATTCTCAACTATCCTTATATAGTAAAAAATATCTAAAAGACTAAAAAAATCACAAAGATTTTAGCAAATAAGTCTATATGTGTTACACCATCTATAATGGAATAAGAGACAATTCAAACGTACAATATTCTGCTTCTCCTGTGATAACATCGTATACTTGGAGACTCTGGTAAGACATGAAGATATCTTGTATGGGGTTAGACAATTTTTTTATCAAATACTTTATTATTTCGACAATGTCAAATTTACCAACATAGAGCACTAATACCAAATAAAACTAGGTTTTTCATAGGTCTAGGCACTCACCTAAGGCAGTTACCAAAAATATTTTTTATATTTTAAGGAGGAGGGATATTGAGAGGAAAAAGACATGTCACGGCAATATGATAATAAAAAATATATATGTTGAATTGTCTCTTGCACATTGAAAAACTATATTGCTTGTTTTTCCTCTAGATTTTTTAGCAAGGTTATTTTCGTTAGGATTACTTTTATTAGAAAAAGCCATAAAAAACTTTGATTTTGATTTTTAAGTGGAACTTTAATTGTAATAGGATACTATTAAGAATCTTTTGTTACTGCCGTGTATATAGAGCAAACCGAAAAACCAATTCTGTATAACAACTATACAAATCAATTCTTTTCATTTAATATAGTAACCATGGCAAGTTGTTAGACTAATTAACCATGGCAAATTATTGGATTAAATTTAGGTCCAACAACTACTCACCTAAATGATATATTAAGCGGTGTTCTACTCATAACATCCATTACGTTGCATTGTTTTTTAACTACGTTATATATGAGCTGATTACGGAATCCTGTGATAATTGGAACTCCGCCTCGATTCCATGAGATCGTCCCAAGCCCGATTTACGGCCCTAGTTTTGTCCAGTGCTTTTGGGCATGACGTCTCATCTAAACATGTCACCTACGCAGTCCCTCGATTGTTTTGTAATTGAGAGAAAGTGCATGCTTTGATTGCTTTCCCTCTCGCGCGTGACCGGCGAGGACGCATTAAGCCCATTCACGATGTCACTTTCAGACGTTGAAGCATGTTCTATCCCGGGAACAGATCATCTTTTCTGCGTACCTAGGATAGCATCCAGCCATCCACGTTGGGATCGTAATTGTTCTCCACTTGTTTATATTCAAAAGATATAAAAAAATCGTGATCTATCTAGTTCGATCTGGCCAAATAGTTTCTATAGTTGGTGGTTTGTTATTAAAGATAGAATCTATAAAATAGAAACTACTATATAGGATTTTAGAAATATGGTATATGAGTTACGCAGAAGATTATTATCTTGTATAAAAGCTTATCTTGTATGACGTTATAAATTAACATGTACGACACCTCTAACTATCATCTTGCCAAGCGCTTCCGTCATCTGCCCTCTGTATTCTTACATAGTATCAAAGCTGAGAGTCCTCGTCCCGGTCGTCGATCTAGCCTCGCTGCTGCTCCCATCCATTGACTCCGCTCGCCGGAGGAATACCAGAGATCCGAGGCTCAACAGCCGCCGTGCGCTTCACGAGTAGCTAGAGTTTTCACCGGAGGAGGCACCCTTCTCGCCTCCCAATAAACACTCAATAGATCTAATTGTTGTCCACCATATCTTCTTCGACCTTCCATCTCAACCCTCTCTCAGCCGGCACTGTGACAGAGAAACTTATCAGGAGCAATCACTCCATCTGGGAAGCCCAGATGCTCTCGGTCGTGCGCGGTGCTCGCCTGTACGGTCATCTCACTAGTGCTTCTAAGTCGCCGGTGATGGAGATTGAGGACAAGAATGGCAAGAAGGTCTCCAACCCGGCGTTCGAAGAATGGGAGGCACAGGATCAGCAGATCCTCAGCTTCCTTCTCACTTCCGTCTCTCTGGACATTCTCAGCCACATCACCAAAACGAAGACGGCGGCTGATTCATGGGCTAAGCTTGAGGCCATGTTTGCCTCACAAACCCGTGTGCGCGCGCTAAATCTGCGCATCTCCCTCGCCAATACCAAGAAAGGTAACTTATCTGCTACTGATTATTTCACCAAGATGAAAGGTTTCAGCAATGAGATGGTGGTCGCAGGACGATCAATCACTGATGATGAGCTGGTTGAGTACATACTCACCGGCTTGCCCGCGGAATACGAGTCACTGGTTACCTCTCTCGTCACGAGGGTGGAATCGGTGACCATTGACAAGCTGTATTCATAGCTCCTCAACTTTGAGATCAAGATGGATCTGGTCCAAGGCGGTGACTAGAACTCGGCCAACATGGTCGGCCATGGAGGAGGCCATGGGAATAATCGTGGTCGTGGTGGTCCCTATCGTGGACGTGGGCGCGGCCCTCCAAATGGTGGGGGTCGTGGTCAAAGGAGCAACCAGCAAGGTGGTGGCACCAACAACAACAAGAAGCAGAACAAATCGATCTGTTAGGTGTGCTTCAAGGAGGGGCACACTACAGCTCGTTGTTGGTACTGCTTCGATGAGGACTTCGTCCTTGAAGAAAGGCACGCAGCAGCGGCAACCGGTTCATACAACATCGACACCAACTGGTACACCGACAGCGGCTCCACTGACCACATCACCAGCGAGTTAGAGAAACTCTCCATGTGTGAGAAGTACAACGGTGGTGATCAGATCCACACCGCAAGCGGTGCAGGTATGGCAATTAAACATGTTGGTCAATCTACTATTGTTACCCCTAGCCGCAATCTCCAGTTAAAAAATGTTCTGCATGTACCTAAGGCTTCCAAGAATCTTGTTTCAGTTCATCGATTTACTTCTGATAACTCTACCTACATAGAATTTCACCCCACCTATTTTTTGGTTAAGGATCAGGCAACCAAGAAAACTCTGCTTAAAGGTCGTTGTCATCAGGGGCTATATCCTCTTCCTTCACCACCAAAACAAGTCCTCACGACGTTTTGCCCGTCCCTATCTTGGTGGCATGAACAACTAGGACATCCAGCCTCCCCGATCGTTCATCGCATCATCAGTAATAATAGCCTTTCATTTGCTTCAGAGTCCAATAATGAGCATGTGTGTGATGCTTGTCAACAAACAAAAGCACACCAGTTACCCTATCCTAAGTCAGTAAGTCAATCTAGTGCTCTTTTAGAACTTGTGTTCTCTGATGTGTGGGGTCAAGCTATCGAGTCTGTTGGCAGAAAATAGTATTATGTTAGTTTTATCGATGATTATAGCAAGTTTACATGGATCTACCTTATTAAATATAAGTCTGAAGTCTTTTAGAAATTTCATGATTTTCAAAACCTAGTTGAAAGGTTGCTTGATAGAAAAATAAAAGCCATCCAAATTGATTGGGGTGGTGAATATCAAAGGCTTAGCTTCTTTTTTACTAAAATCGGCATCTCGCATCATGTTTCATGTCCTCATGCGCACCAACAAAATGGTGCCGTCGAGCGCAAACATCGGCACATCGTTAAAGTTGGTCTAGCTCTTCTATCATGCGCCAGTATGCCCTTGAAATTTTGGGATGAAGCGTTCCTCGCAGCCACATATCTCATCAATCGCCTTCCTAGTGCAGTTATCAATTTTACTACGCCCCTAGAGTGCCTCTTTGGTCAAAAACCAGATTACTCCTCCCTACAGACGTTTGGTTGTGCCTGTTGGCCCAATTTTCGCCCGTATAATACCTATAAACTCCAGTTCCGCTCTAAGAGATGCGTCTTTCTAGGTTATAGTTATCTTCACAAGGGGTATAAATGTCTAGACATTGCATCTGGGCGTGTCTATATCTCTAGAGACGTCACATTCAATGAAACAATTTTTCCTTTTGCCGAGATGCATCCCAATGCGGGTGCTCGTCTGCGCTCAGAGATCCTCCTATTTTCTCCTGATTCCGTGGCTACCAAAGGGGACAGTAGTTTGGATGATCAACATGTTAACTTGCCTGTTAATTTGCCTAATGAATTTAACAATCCTGGCGGAGACTCTAGTTTGCCTCAGGTGCCAAATACAGATGATATCACCATTAGAAGCAGCGGCACGGATCACGGAGACGATCCCCGACCGATTTCTATGCCCACGTCGTCAGGTGGGTCTAGCAGCCAGCCGACCACGCCCGTTTCCACCGAGGTGATGTCGCGTGGGGGCCAATCAGTTACGCACTTGCCCTCACCTATTGCCGAAGTCTCTCCGACACGGCCTACGCCTGCTTCAGGCGCGGGAACGACGCCACCTCATGCTACGACACGAAGCACGAGGGAGATTTCCACTGATGGATCCTCTACCAGTACACCAGAAAAGGTTGCAGCTCCTTTGCGGCCAGTAACAAGGCTCCAGGGCGGCATTCAAATGAAGAAAATTTATACTAATGGCACGGTCAGGTATGGGATGTTAGCAAGCACTGGTGAACCGACTGATCTTGCTGATGCACTGCAGAATAAAACTTGGAGACAGGCCATGAACTCTGAATATGAAGCACTGATGAGGAACAAGACATGGCACCTAGTCCCGCCACAGAAGGGAACCAATGTTATAGGGTGCAAATAGGTGTATAAAATCAAAATAAAGTCTGATGGGAGTCTAGATCGTTACAAGGCTCGCCTTGTTGCCAAGGACTTCAAGCAAAGGTATGGAATTGATTACGAAGATACATTCAGTCCAGTAATTAAGGCTGCAACTATTTGAGTTATATTGTCTCTAGCTGTATCTTGTGGATGGTCTCTTCGTCAACTCGATGTGCAGAATGCATTCTTACATGGACTCTTAGAAGAAGATGTATACATGCATCAACCTCCTAGTTTTGAGGATCCAAACCGGCCTAACTATGTGTGCAAACTTGATAAAGCTTTATATGGGTTAAAGCAAGCTTCTCGAGCATGGTACTCCAGATTAAGTGAACGATTGATTTAATTGGGGTTTAAAGCATCCAAGGCTGACACATCCTTGTTCTTCTTCAGTAAGAGAGGCTTCACAATGTTTGTTCTTGTGTATGTCGATGACATAATTGTGGCGAGTTCCACTAAGCAAGCATCAAGTGCATTACTTCGAGATCTTAAAGAACAGTTTGCATTGAAGGACTTGGGAGAGCTTCACTATTTTCTTGGTATTGAGGTACATAAAACAAACGGTGGAATTCTTCTTACACAAGAAAAATATGTGTCTGATCTACTGAAGAGGGTCGGCATGATAGATTGTAAGCCAGTCAATACACCATTATCCACTAGTGAGAAGCTATCTCTATATGAAGGAACTCCTCTAGGAGCTCAAGACATCACAAGATACAGGAGCATTGTAGGAGCATTGCAATACCTAATATTAACACGGCATGATATCTCATTTGCTGGGAATAAGGTTTGTCAGTTTCTTCATGCTCCAACTACAATACATTGGGAGGCTGTGAAAAGAATATTAAGGTATATAAAGCGGTGCACTAGACTCAGGCTAAAGATCCACAGATCGGTTTCCACACTAGTAAGTGCCTTCTTAGATGCTGACTGGGCAGGCTGTGTGAATGACAGGAAATCCACCAGAGAATTTGTAGTTTTTCTAGAAACTAATTTAGTGTCTTGGAGTGCTCGCAAGCAATCCACTGTCTCTATATCCAGTACTGAAGCAGAGTATAAAGCAATAGCTAATGCTACGACAGAGGTTATATGGATACAGACTTTGTTACATGAGGTAGGCGTGAAGAGTCCTAATGCTGTCAAATTATGGTGTGATAATCTAGGCGCCACATACTTTTCAAGCAATCATGTGTTTTATGTTAGAACAAAACACATTGAGGTGGACTACTATTTTGTGAGAGATCGAGTCAAGCAGAAACGTTTGAAAATTGACTGTCTCCTCCAAGGATCAAGTAGCTGATGGATTCACCAAGGTTTTGCCTGTGAGGCTAGTTGAAAATTTCAAGATCAATCTCAACTTAACTAAGTTGTGATTGAGTGAGGCTATTAGAAATAGTTTCCATGGTTATAGATTTGTTACTGAAGATAGAATCTGTAAAATAGAAACTGCTATATAGGATTTTAGAAACATGGTATGTAAGCTGCGCAGGAGACTATTACATTATACAAGAACTTATCTTGTATGCCGTTATAAATTAACACGTACGACACCCTTAGCTATCATCTTGCTAAGCGCTTTCGTCATCTGTCCTCTGTATTATTATAGTCATCTTTAGTTACTTTAAGAGGATGTATTACTTTTTTACTGTTATTTCGGTTTCAAGCATCGCTCTAACAGCTAAAAATAACAAATTTTAGGCTGAATAAGTTGTTTATGTAAATTATTGTTAAGTATTTAAAACTTAAAAATAATTTTATTTGGTTTTCTTAAAATAATTGTCCTATAGATTTTTTTATTAAAAATATAATTAATTATGCTCTAATAATTTACCTAGCCCTGTATATCAAGGACGCCGAGCCGACCGGCCGATCGTCCAGTGAGCAGCGTGATAGACGATCGAGCACATGGATGACAACCACGCAAACGCCGCCCGCCACGAGGCCGCCGGGCGCGTGTGTACGAACCCCGTCGCGACTGTTCCCACACGTGGCGGTGGCGAGAGTCCCAACGAGATAATACGAGCCCATGGACCGTACGTGAAAAAACTGGCGGAGACGACGAGCTCCCGGGGTCCATGCCCGCGCAGGCGCGCCGGGCTACACGGATGTGCGTCAGCCGCGCACAGCCAGTTAGGCGCGGCGGGCGGGCCGGCACCGGAACCAGCAGAGCCACCCACGTGTGTGAGTACAAGCTCAGGGGAATCGCGCGGGAGAGGGACGGGGACCTTTGTCTTAACCCCCTGGCACCTATCTGCTCCGATCGATCGATTACATTTGCCGCTCTCTGAACCTAGCTTGCCTGAAGAATGCCAGGTACACTTACTCGTACGAACGGTAATCCTTTCTCGTGATCAGCTTTGTGTCTGCATGTACAGCTCAAGTGCCCAACCGCAGACAAGATATAGTATGTCTTCAATCCGAGCTGTTTGGTGTTAAACAGGATCGTGACAAGGAAATCTTGTGCCTCCAACAGGTGCTTAACTAGCTGTTTCGTGCCTTGGATTTGGTTCGATGATCGGTCTCGATCGGAGGTGCACGGCTCCTAGAAAGCGCAAAAGGCTGTAGGTGCCTTTTGGCTTTAGCTGGCCTGGCTCGCGTGGTGGCGTGCGTGAGTCATGCAAGAACACTGTCGAGCTTCTTACAGTACTCCATTTGGGTGAATGAAAGTGCGAGCTGGCCGTACTTGATACCGAAATGCGCGTAAGATGCTTCCCGGCCTTTGTTTTTTACTGTGGCATCTTGTCTTCTAACTTCAGTTGTACTAATGAACAATCGTTCTGTCGGTGTGCGCATGATGCCCGAATCATTTCTCCTTGCAGTTTGGCTTCAAACCGTCTCACATGGTTCACCAAACATACAAGACAACGGCTACTACGAGGTCAAGGAATAGTATTGTACTACTACCTGAGTAGTTTTGCTTCCAAGTCACCGGTTACTTGGCAGTATTTGCCTTTTGATGGTTCATGAGTAATCCTTATCAGAACAAGATCATCTAGTACGATGGTACCAATCACTAATCACTCTGTCGGTGCGCGGGGCATGCCTTTTTCTCCTTTTCAGTTCCGGCTGCCGCTGCCTCTCTCCTTCTCACAAGTGTACGTCTCAACATGATTTCGGGCTTTTTAGCGGCCCCTACATGCTGATGCAACCCATCGTGCTACTAGCTTCGGCTATGCATGCGCTTCGTCAGGATAAGTTGGCAGGTTAGTTGTACTTCAGTACTGACCCATGGATGCATTGCACGCACGCACGCGTGCTTATCCGAGTTAACAGAGTTGTGATGCCGTGCGGGGAAGGGAACGCTTTATCACATCGTACAGCCTCTGATTCTGCTGCTAATGATGCATCATGCATGTGGACGCACTTATCCATTCGTGGCCCCATTTGTGTAATTAGCGCCTTAATTTGCAGCCTGTTACAGTGAGTGATAGGCTTATTAAGTCTTGTTAAGAGTATGCAAGGCAACTTTTGAAGATGCATGAATGCAAATCTAACTTAGGCTTGATTACTCCGTTTTTGAACGGTAAAAATCTATCTAAAAGTTTATCATATCATTTTTTAAATAGATTTTTAATAATTTTATCATTTATATTATTAAATAGCTATTAAAAATTAAATAATATTTTATCTTCTATCTTATAGCACTCACTTAATAGGCTCGAAACTTTCAACGTTGGCATTCAGTGGAAGAGAAGAATGGATCTAAAGTAAACAGAAATATAGGTCCATAGGGTATAAATTTCACGCAAAGATTGTTCAAGCTCGACCCAATTCAAGGATGGTTGGGTTCTATTCTCAACATATCATCTAACTACTTTATCGAATAAAGTGAAAATAAGTATACTTTGACTTATTCTATTGACTCAATCAGCTATTAAAACCATTTAAAATGACTCACTGTGTTCTTTTAATGTTGGTTTTTGTTGACATGGTATGTTGGCCTAGTCAACCATGATGATTTATCAATCCACATGGTATTTGGCTAGAAAAAATAAAACATCTTTATGGGACCCACCTATCATGAAGTCACTACTTTCTTTTCCATCTCTCTTCCAATTTTCCTCGTCTCTCTCTACATTTGCCTTCGCCATCGGCCAAGCCAATGACTATAGGGCAGTGAGCTTGAGGAAGACAGCATCGAAAGGCAGATATCCCATCGGGGAGGAAGGGCTTGGGTCCTATCTCATTAGCGATGGCGATGTCCATCTTCGGCGACCGCTATAGAGAAGACAGTTAGCTCTCCGAGCTCGTTGCTCTCCACCATACTAATGAGAAAGCCTACGTGGGCGCCTATATGACCTCACCGTCTAGATCCTCCATAACCAAGTTTTCATCGAGCATCGGGGTAAAGCATCGTGTTGCTACCTCGACGTCGTAGCGAGTCCTAACCGACAAGCAGCTTTGGCCCTTCATATGGGAGCCACCACTTGAGTTCTTGAGGAACCATCACTGGTGGCCACGACCAGATCTGGCCAACTCGAGGAGGAGGCAGTGAAAGGAAGGAGCTTACTGGGGTGATACGGCGGAGCTAGAAATAGGTGCGTGGTACGGCATTGGAAGGCAGCAGCTCAAGCTTGACATCCTCATTGCAATCCTCGTTCATCCCTTTCTGCTAGCATCCTTAGAAGGGCCATCATCGCTAGATCCATCAAGCCGATGGGATCGATCCTCACCTCTCCCCTCACTCTCTCCCTATTGCTAGTGAGCACCCGACAAGCTCAAGCTTGCAGCGATAGCCCACTATTGAGGAGTTAGAGGTGGGTGTCGGTGGTGCTAGCCTTGGGTACGGCTCGATGTCGTTGTTGCCTTGTCGTTCACTCTTGATATAGAGGAAGAGAGAAGAGAGGGGATAGGCTAGCCCGTGGAGGTCGACACAATGATGGTGATAGCTTGAGCTCGAGCCTACATGTCTCGACGCCGCCGCTGCGAACTTGAGCTTGATAAAAGAGATGAAAGGCGGGCGATGCGGTGGACGGTGCAATGGGCTTGTGAGGTCCCCATACCCTCATAGTTAGAAAGAGAGGTGAGGTGGAGAATGAGTGGAGGAGTAGGATCCACTATATTTTTATTTTTATGTGAACCCTATATTTATTTTACTTGAATGCCATGTAAACGTCACATCACCTAAAAGGCAGGTCAAAGTGTTATGTAGGACACTACGTCAGCAAAAATCGCTATCAAACCAGCTAAGGAAATTATTTTATATAGTTTTAATAGTTGATAGAGTCGGTTTTGCAGCTAAAAAATATGAATTAGACACAACTTATATATGAGGGAGTAATTTTGGACTTATTCTTTAAAAAAATGGGAGTGGACGGCCCAGAAATTAATCCAGAGCATCCTTGCTCAGCTTACCCAGTTACCTGTACGTCTGTAACGAACTTCCGATCACTCCCATGACGTGAGGCCCAAAAATATCACATGGCCACTCACCAGTAACCAGGCACCAGGGAGGTTGCTGTGACCTGTGAGCCGTGGTGGTACTGATTGACAAAACCTGGGAATTTACCACTGGGGCTAGCTTGTGACTGGTTGTTTTCTGACGTGAATACTGAGCGGCAAAAGTTGGCCCTTTTTCAGTTTGTCCCTGGGATTCTTCGATGTAGGATCAACTGGCCAAACGATAGAGAATCAATGGGGATCTTCAGACTCCCAGCAACATCACTGTGCCTGAAAACGATTCCAACCATCAGCCCCATACGTACAATCGTGCCGACGACATCAGAATCAAAGCGTCTGTGCTCTGTACCGCTACCGCTAGGCACTAATGGTGTTAGCTAGACATATTAATTTCCTACGTTAACTTTTAGTCCTCTGTTCTCTCTATTGTCTTCGGATTCACCCGTCGCACACCGTCCCTAACATTCAGATTTGTTTTGGCGATTACTGGGATAAGTTTTTCAAGTAGTACTCCATTAGCTGTACACAATGAATGTAGCAACTCGTCCGCTGAGCAGTCAGCAGTTCAAAACAGTAGTTAGCTCGATCATGGAATGTTGCATGGACCAAACCAGCCTGGAGAGTGTCAGATAGTGCTGAAAATCCATGGAAGTGTTTTTTTTTCGTATGAACAAGATGGAAGTGTTTGTGCGGGTAATGGTGAACCGGTGAGTATATTATTGTGTCCTCGTTATAATTAACTATACCTGATAGGACCACTGTCGGATTATGGCACTGTTGATGTCAAGTGCTGTCTATCCTGGACTGCTGGTGGATTCAGGTAAGGCCAGTTAACCCCTTCAAAAGCTGCTGACCTTAACAGCGAGTGCCTTTGTTGTTAGCCGAGGAGACGCGTCTGGCCATCTGATTTGGGATTTGTGCGTGGTTTTGCATAGAATCAAGATGGAGTTTCCTCTTGCAGCCACAGTTCAACGAACAAACACAAAATTTTCGGTGGATGGGAACTGGGACTCAACTGCCCAGTGCGCCGGTGCCAAACTGATTGTTCTCTGGCTGCTGCTGAATTGCAACCAGAGCCTTGGATGCACTTAACCGCTCATGCTATGGCAGGTTAGTAACAGCCAAAAGCTAACGAGAAGGACGCACAAGCGGCGCTTCATCGATTGCAGGTCCGTGAACTAAGCAAGGGCGGCAGGCACGTGAAATAATTGCTGTCGTCGCCGTTTCGTTTAGGCTAAGCTGGTGCACCATGCCCTGTCATTAAACAGGGAGCAGTCGTCTGTTCTGGTGCCTTTTCCTTTCTGGTGTAGCTTTTACTGGTTTTTAGACTCTACTTGCCAATTTGATAGCAGTACGTGATGAATTAATACACACCCGTAGTGTCATACACCGACGAGTGTGTAGCACAGTACACCCGCCACCGCGCGCACAACTCAATTGCGCGGAGGCGGAGCCTCGAAAGCGGCGGCGGCGATACGGGGTCCAACCAGCGCACGGCCAACGATCCCCGGCTCGGCTCCTCACGTACTCGTACGTCTGCACCCACGCCTCCACCCCGTCATTGATCGCGGCATGACGCCTTTGTTCCACCCACGGCTGCACGGCCGCCGGGTGGTCCCCCCGCGTCCATCGACCCCATTAACTCCCCCCACGCCCCGGCCCGCATCAAAAGACGACAAGCAGGCGCTCCCGTGCTCGGCTGCCTGCCCCCGCGCGAGAATCCCCACGACGCGCGTCCGGCCCCGTCCCACCACCTATTGTCATTTTATAGGGTATTTTTAAGCCTATTGGCGGAGCAGCCAGCCGATCACGGCCATATCTTTTTCACCTATGATAAGGCAGATGATAAGGCAGGAGCGTCTCCTGTGGTGACGGTGGTGTCAACCGCACACGCCCAAGCACATCTCGCCGTAGCTTGCACGATCCATGTGACTTACTGGACTGGCTCCTTCTCCTAAAACGGCGTGTGTCCACTCTTTTTTCCCTATCTAGAAAACCACCGGTTCTTTTATCTCTTGCTACTCTCGGTCTACCAAAATACAGCGAAGTTTCGTTAGATTTCTGCCTAAAATGACACCTGCTATAGTTCTCGTCATATGGTGATGTCGGCGTGTACCGGTGGTGGTGGTGCCATGGTGTTGTATTGCTAGTTTAGCTCATGGTTTTTTTTGTTGTCGTGTGTGTCTGTTGCACAGTGTTGTTCTTATTATCAATAAGCGTTGGAGGGCTGCTTAGAGTGTTTACCCGCTAATTTAAGAATAAATAAATATAGACAACACGTCTTATGTTTATAATATATCTTATTTATCTACGTGCCAAGATTATTATCGATACATTTATTATACAAGTTTTGTAATACTTTTTATGTTTTTATACCACACTCTTATCATCATCTAAATAGAATGTTTGTTACACTCGAAATCAAAATATTTTATTTATTTTATGGAGGCATGTAAATTATCTTTACAATTATACAACACATAACGACATATGGCATACCACTATGTCTAAGCCATTTTTTAAGCCTTTTTCTTCTCACGTCTTCCTCACGAATAAGGATATTTAGCTATTTATCACTCTTACAAATGCCTATTCTTTAAAAAGCTAGTTTTTATATATTTGCCATTAGAGAGATATAATTTCTTAATTTTGTGTCGATTTTTACCAATGTGGCATGACATGTAGGCATGCCAACATGGATGAGCAGCAGAAAAAGTCTATTTGGCCCCTGGCCTTCCGCTTGTGTTCACATATGCTTGTCTTTTCCTCAGCGCGCCTCGTCGGAAGCCACAAGACACATCGCTTACTGAGACCAAAACAACACATCCGAGGGAACTAATCATCAAACAAAAGTCGTTATTCTGGAGCTTCACCGCTAAAGAACTAGCTTAGTTTGGTTCAGCTTCTGTAGAATACTAGAAACAAACGTGATTCCACATTCATCAAGCATAAATACCACAGCCGAGCAATTGAAAACATCTCCCATTCAACAAAATCTCATAAACATGTATAAAAACGTTGGTACATCTATTAAAATTCACAAGTTTACAGTAAGAGAAAGATGGAATGTACATGAAATGGGATTGCTTTTGCACGGCCTCGGATTGCTTGTTTGCTCATGCTTGTTTAACTTTGTGTCTGTGTAAATACAAGGCATCAGAACATCCGTCACGTACCAGGAGAAGCTGGCCACCGCCGAGTCGCTGGATCGGCGCCCTCCCGCGTCGCCGAAGCTGGATCAGGAGATGGAGGAGCCGCCCCGTCTGAGCTCGTTCCCAGCGGCGGCGAAGCTCGGGCCTGAAGAGGGAGCGACGGGCGGCTTCCCGGCTTGGAGCGGCACCTTGACGACGGGAGGATGGCGTCCGGTGAGGCCGTGCGGCGGGCCAGATCTGGTGCTCGGCCATGTCGTCGACCGGCTGCTCCACGACGACGACGGTTCCGGTGGCGACGATGGGTGGAGCGGCAAATTGAGTGCACGGCGTCCTCCGGCTGGCGACGGCGTGGAGGAGGAACGGCATCGAGCAATCAGTCCCCGCGTCTGCTACTAATTTCTAGAACGTCGGCGATGAGGCAGAGAAAGAAAGAAGGGAAATGAAACGCAGCGGCAAAACGGTTATTTCACATCGCTGATCCGGCAATCCGATGTGTCATGTCACTTAGGCGAAACTGATAAAAAAATTTAAAAAATCTTTCTTTAATAATAAAAATAGAACTGATAAGAAATTTTAAAATTTTTTCTTTAATAATAAAAAATAGGTATAATCGGAAGAGTGATATCGAGTAGGCGTTTTTAAAAGCGGCGAATAGTTAAATATCCCCAACGACCTCGCCTCCTCCAGGTGCTGCGCTCCGCACGGCCACACCCCCGCCGCCGTCTCCACCTCCCCGTCGTCCCAATCCATCTCCCCCGCCGCAGCGGCATCCCCTGCCTGCGCCGAACCCATGGACCCGCGGCAGCAGCCGCCCACTTCCTACGTCACCCCGACGAACCAGCCCGACTACGCGCCCTCCTACCCGTCCAGCTACACCAAGTTCAACTCCGCGCTCAACGCCGGCCTCCTCAATCCCATGTCCCCCCCGCCGCTGCCGCTCGACAAGACGCGCTCCAGCCCTACCCTCTTCGACATGATGGCCAACGAGCAGGACTACCACCCGCGCACCGCCGCCGCCATCCACTCCATCCCGGCCCCGCCGCAGCCGCACCCACTGCAGCACGCCCGATCCATGGACAGGCAGGTGCTGCTCCAGGATCGCGTCGCCGAGCTCATCGGCAGCTGCAGCCCCGGGAACCAGTTCAACGACGCTGGCTCCTCCGACGTCCGCCTCACGCTCACCTCCAAGGATGGCCTCTCCGCCACCCTCTGCGTGCACCGCCACATACTCGTCGCTCACAGCAGGTTCTTCGCCGCCAAGCTTTCTGACCGGTGGTCCAAGCAGCAGCGGACATTGCCGCACATCGTTGAGATCTCCGACTGCGACGATGTCAAGGTGTACGTCGAGACTCTGCGGCTCATGTACTGCAAGGATCTCCGCCGGAGGCTCATGAGGGAGGATGTGAGCAAGGTTCTTGGCATTCTAAAGGTGCGCCCTTTTTCCTTCTTTCACGTCTTATGGTCATCCGGAATCACTGACTTTTGTCCATCGATGAGATTTCCTTCTTTTTGTAGGTGTCTGCGGCCATTGTGTTCGACGCTGGGGTCCTGTCTTGCTTGGAGTACTTAGAGGCAGCACCGTGGGCGGAGGATGACGATGAGAAGGTGGCGGCATTGCTGACACAGCTGCACCTCGAGAGCTCGGGCGCAGGGGAGGTGCTTAAGAGGGTCTCACTGGAGTTGGCTCCCTCGGCAGTGGCTGAAGAGATGGAGGTCGGCGGGGGCTGCAATGGTGGTGGCAATTCAGGTGGTGGGGAGGAGGTGTTAGTGAGGCTCCTGCAGGTCGTCTTGGAAGGGAAGGACGAGAAGGCAAGAAGGGAAATGAAGGGGCTGGTTTCCAAAATGCTCAGGGAGAACAGCACATCGCGTGGTGGAGCCATTGGAGGCGACCTCCGGAAAGTGTCACTGTATTCGGCGTGCAATGGCTGCTTGCGCCTGCTGCATGAGCAATTTGTGAGGGCTGCAGGGGGTGATCACTCTGAGGTAGCGCAGATTGCCAGACAGGCTGACAACCTTCACTGGATGCTCGACATCCTTGTCGAACGCCAGATTGCTGAGGATTTCCTGAGGACGTGGGCAATGCAGACTGAGTTGGCAGAGTTGCATGGTAAGGTGCCAGCAATACACCGCTATGAAGTTAGCCGAGTGACGGCCCGGCTCTTTGTTGGGGTTGGCAAGGGACAGATCTTGGTGTTCAAGGAGGCCCGTTGCCAACTCTTGAGTACTTGGTTAGAATCATTCTATGAGGACTTCGGATGGATGAGACGAGCCTGCAAGGGGCTTGACCGGCATTTGATCGAGGATGGACTGGCAAACACGATTCTGACACTGCCACTAGCAACTCAGCAGGAGATCTTGCTTGCGTGGTTTAATCGGTTCCTCAACTCTGGGGAGGACTGCCCAAATATTCAGAGAGGGTTCGAGGTATGGTGGCGGCGTGCCTTCTGGAAAAGAAACAGTGAACCTGAGCAACCACCTCGTTTGAGGATCACAGCAATCTGTGAGAATTCTTGATTAAGTTGATTCAGTCTGCATAAAATGGGTCACTCATGTTCTGATGTAAAGGTTAATGCCGTGTGATATGTAGTTGTGGTCTAATTGCCTTATTGAGAGTTTATTTCTGTTTGATTTAGGTGATTATACATGAGTATGTTCGTCTTGTTCAATTATACAAGATTTGATGTACCTCTATGCTGGATCCATTTTGAACTGGAAATGAAATAGAGTGTTTTTTCCCACCTAGTACAATAGCTTATGGCACAAGAGTTGATAGATTCAAATATAATGTGATGAAAGTATGACATGCTTTCTTTTAAAGGGTCAAAGGGATAATGTGGACATTTTGTAGGTTTTTAATTTAAGAGAAAGATGAAACTGTAATTGCTATTATCTCAAGGTTTATATGTGCTCAATCAGTTCCATATTCTTGTGTGTGTGTGTGTGTTTTGTGTGTAATTGCTAGTTGGGTGCATGTTTTACACATCCCGTTTTGTTGTCTCCTTATTTGCTCACTTACCGAGCTGTCATGCTATGTGAGAAAAGTTGGTGTACAATTGGAATTGGATGGATGTTTGCTTCAATGCTAGTGTTTAGAGTAGATTCTGACCCAATCAGCTTGATTTGTTTTATTTTTCAAGTTGTGGATGAGCCGCTATGCCTTTTTCAGAATGAGTGTAGTAAGAATAAGGTGATGATATCAGTATGTGCCACTGCTTATTAAAATGCTTGTTGGTCATGCTATTTGTTGCACCTATTTTATAAACTTCTGTTGAAGTGAATAGCAATCAAATCTTATCATTCTGTGCGTCTTTCCCTATTTTTCTGAGGGTTGGTGTATTGTTCAGCATCCTTACGATTTGCGACTCCTTATTCTTCAAAGGTGACCCACTAAAATGTTATTGTATGCAGTATCCTACCAAACCAAACGATAGAACAAAGGTTGTTTTCAACTATAAAGTACCCACATTTGGCCAATCCCTGCCAACTACTATTTTATAGCCTTTGATTGAAATGCATGTTCTGCAATCAACTCTGACTTTCGTAGCACTAGCTATGTTACTTCGCTGTTTTCTTTCTTCTTCAGGGAGTAGTAAATGGCTTTACGAGACAGAAGGTACATTAGCCTTCTGTTTTTCAGTAAAGAAGGCGTGTTCGCTTTTTTGAACAGTACTGCGTCTGGTAAACAGGGTTCTGTGATCTCCTGCCTCGTCGAACAAAAGTTTTCCTGAGCTATCCACACACTTTTCTTGGCCAATATTTTCATTCCTAAAAAATGCAGGTCAATTGACTTGTTTCATGTTTGCTGAACCAAATTTGTTTGTGATATGAAACTGAGGAAGTATGACTGCAACCATTTTTCGTCTGAAACAGAAAGTGTATTGCATGTACATTGAAGGGGAAGAATGGACAAGGGCTTCTGTGAAGGGGGATGTGGGAAGAAGTCAAGAAAGAATCAGAAATGCCTAAACATCAGTACGATTGCAAGTCTTTTACCGTGCGTTTTCAGTTGCTTAGTTCGTCTGGTAGAGGTAAAATTCTCGATGACTGAATTCCTTCTTCCAGAGTAGTGACTTGAAATTGCGAGGAATGTACTCTAGTAGGTTCTTTTTTGCAGGAGGCCGTAGAAATTTCCTAACAAATACTGTGAAGTTGTATTAATTGGTGCAAAAGACGGATTGAAAAATTAAAGAGCTTACAGTATGGAAGGGGGTATGATTGAATAGAATGCAGTGTAAGTTCACACACTGCCTGAAACTATAGTGAGCAATCAAACTGCCATCCCACAAACAAGCAAGGGATTGAGTACCGATTTCGAGATGCACCTATCCAACGAATTTTTTAGTCAAATGATTGTTTTCAGGTGGGTTCTCGGTTATTTCCCTACTAAACTTTATATGATCAGCGTAGCTATTTTGTACATGGGGATTGGGGAATTGAAATTATCTGAGCCCGAAGGAAAACGTACTAGTTGGCAGTTGACCAAAACCTGTCTTCCTGGTTCTTTGTTGTGTTAGGTGCCAAATATTTGAATGTGTAAATAGCCATTGAATGTTTCTTCCAGCAAACAGAATGGGGAAAGGAACAGCAAACTTTCTGTCCTTCGCCCCCATCCTGCGCTTACTCCTTACTGTAAGCTTGTTGCCGGTTGGTTCAGGGATTTGGAAACCCTGATTAGTTGGCGAAATCACAGTACTTACAGTCTTTTGTATATGGTGCTAATTACAAATCCTGTGTCAGGGTGACGCGAGATCTATATGTCATCTCCCTGCATACCATTCTTTGTACTAGCTGTCACCTATGGATTCATGACAGTGATCTTATGAAACTAGCTACCTGGTCATCTTCCGCTGCTTCTTGATTATTGAATCACCATCCTTCTTGGATCTACCCGTGTTATTGTTCGAGAAGTATGAAACAAAGTGTCGAAACGGCATCCACGAAGGGGGCTGAAAAGTTCAGAATTGTGGGTGTCAGCAAACTCCGTTGAAGACCGGCGTTGGCTCGGTAATCGTCAGCTCACACCCGGTCTTTGCCGGTGCAACTTGCGTGCCCACGAGGCCACAAGAATGCGAGCTGCTGTTTCTTTTTAGGGCGCGCCGCAATTTGGCCAACTTGCTTGCACTTGTGTTCTGCTGCTTCTATATGTCAACACACACACACAATTGCCAGTACAGGCGGCGCCACCGTTTTCTATACATAGGCGGTGGCTTGCTGGACCTTCTACTCACCTGCCCTAGTTAAGAACTCCCTGCACTAACCCACTTCCCTTTCGACTGTCAAGTTGCTCGAACCTACACAAAGCTCCAAATACCGGTGGTGGCTCATATCGTTCGATACTCCGAAGGCCTTCCTCTCGGTTCGTTCGTCCTAACACCGGAACCTGCCGACTTGCTAAAAAGGATAAAAAGAAACATATTTATCTGCCAAACTACATGTATATCGCCAAAAGGGAGGCCGTGTCGCTTTTTTACCGAGACAAAATAGTACTCCCTACTTGGCTGTAGTTGCACTATATAATACTTGAACATAAAGGGTATAGCATCCGTAGGAACACACATGTGAAAATGAAAAAAAAAGGGCAGAAATAAACCCATGGAGAACAGGAGTCAGTCCGTCGATGACACACCGGCCGCTGGTTCAAAGCCAGATTGACCAGCGGTGCGTTGGTTATTCCCCCGCGCGTGGCTAGGTGAACAAGTGTTCGGGCCTGCACCGCTGTACGTGTGGTGGCGCAGAAGGTGCAGAGGGAGGCAGGCAGCCGCTGCCACACGGGCGCGCCACGGCGTCAGGCTCGCATCGCCCATGCAAACGCGCGGGGCTAGCTTTCGGTTGCTGCGGGTGTCACGTTCCTCTCCCGCTAGACCGATCGATCGGCCGTCTCCCCTGGCGCCGCGCGCACGGCTACGGACGCTTCCGAGGTTGGCGACTTGCTCGCGGCTCCGCTTCGTCATCGAGCGTCCCCTTCACCGCGGTTTGCCCGTAGCCGGCCCGTAAGTGCGTGACGCTGGCAAGTGGCGGTCGATTAGTCGCAAAACGTACGGGGAGGTGCGAATAAACCGCTGAAAACGCTGCGGGTCACGTGGAACGATCTGAGACCACGCCTATTTTAGCTCATGATCGATGGGTGCACTCTCGCGCTCATCATACATGCATGTGTTGCTCATGCAACACTAACACCTGCTGTTAATAGCTACCTGCGTGGTTGATCCACACTCTTGCGTTTCGTGCTCTTTTTTCCCCCCCTCCGGATATGTACAACGAACGGCTTCGAAGTCGTTCCTGGTATGCAACGTGTAGTACTAACGAGGGCACACCTCGAGCCTACTAATCTTGAACAGATCGACTGATTCCTACCACTACGGCGTAGGCCTCCAGCATCCAGGCGTGACCTTTGATTGTACGATGCCTAATTCATCCCATCATTCATATACGTGCAAATGCAGCTAAGCTAAAAGTACCGCGAACCGTTTTCCTCTGTCCACCACAAGGTTATCGTCTTCGCCTCATCTCCAGTTCTCCACTCGTTTCGTCCGTTGAGTCTCAAATCAGTTGACACATCAACGCCACTCGTCATAAATACAAACAAATGAACAAACTGGTCTCCGATCTTTTTGTGTGAATGGGGCGCAAGACTCCTCGGAAAAATCAATGGCCTCCTCGTGTGGTTGGCCTGTGCCGAAGCGCGGTTCGGTTGGTGCGTGCTACCTCATCTTTGTTGGTTCCATGCAGCGGCTCGAGAGAGGCTAGTGGCCAACAAGAGATCAAAGCGGATGTGCGCTGCATTTCTCCACCTTGTTTTGCACAAGTTTACGATTCGCCCCAACCGAATGTTGGTGAGATCGATTGGCTCGGTCTGGGCGTACGTCACGTACCTTGCTTTAAATTGAAACCGACGCACGTACGATGCCTCGGGTCCCACGCGAATCGCCGCACGCGAGACCCTAGCTCATGCAGGGGCCGGCCGACGCACGTATCAGTACTTGGGATCCACGTGCTAGCTAAGGCAACCGTCTCCCGAATTGCAGATGGATTTCAGCTTAAACAGTGTAACGGCGCAGTACGTGCCGGCACTGGTGGACCTCATGGAATCAGCACGCATCAATTGATTGATCAGCTCTGTGATTTTCTCTTGAGATCTTAGTCCCATGCATGCGCTTGATTGTGATTTGATGTTGTCCCGTGCAATCAATGGGCGGATATCATTGCAATTCCGCACGGAGGTGTGGGCACGGGGCTCTTGTTAGCTTGGGGTTCATGGACTCAAGGTTGGTTAAGCCTAAGGCTCGGTATAAAATGACTCAAGGAAACTACTACCACGTTAGGGCGAGTTCTTTAGTTAGTTTGGTTTGAATAAAGTTACTTACGATAAAACGAAATACGTTTTTAACATATAATTAATTATGTATTAATTATTTTAAACTCAAAAATATGTTTAATTGATTTTTTAAAACAAATTTCCTATATATTTTTATAAAAATATAATGAATTATACTTTAATAATTTATTTCGTTTTATATAATATAAACAAATTAATTCAGTCTAAATTAGTAAAAAAAGAACTCGCCCTTAGTCGGATTTTTCAATCCAAGTGTGCCAACTCTAGGAACTTCGTACTGAGCAGCCGTTACTGTTTTGCACGGTATGCAAAAAGGTAAACAAGGTAATGGGGAGAACTAGACAATCCTGCAGATACAAATATAATGATCATGATCCCTGCATCATTGTGCTGAAATGATTAGTGTTCCAAGTGGCGTTGTACTACGGCCTCAACATTTAAAATTAATGAGTACAGCTCTTGCCAAAAAAAAAAGGGACGGATTCTATAATGCATTTTTCTAGTAATATTCTGCATTAACAGCTTTCCAGCTAGTGGTGAATGATTGTGTAATTTGTTTGGTTGATCCAACTTTATTGGCTGGTAGTAATACCGTGTTACTACATGCAACCTTAGTGAACTGCATTTATCTAGTACTCGTAACCTAGTACAGTGCGTGATGGCACGTGAATAAACGCATATATCTAGTACTCGTACCGTCGTACAACCCTGTCCCTCCTCTTTTCTCATATACAACCTGAAACTATCTTGTATGGCGAATTATTTTAGTCTGCAAATTAAATTTTGGATTGTTGATTTCTTGTAAAAAAATATTTCTAATAAATATAAAACCAAGATTTTGTGAAAACTCTTAGGAATATGAATCTATTGTCATAATTCTTATGTGATAAATGTGCTTATAATTTGACTAATTGTTGATCAAAATATATAAAGTTTGACTTTCTAAACTACAAATACTTGTTGTATAAATCATTGGAGAGTTTGACTTTCTAAAGTACAAATACGTGTTGTATAAATCATTGGAGGTACTATGTTGTTTTCTGATTCAGGGAATGAATAAATGAATGTGCATGTTTACTTGCGATTTTTTACAAAAGCTTTCTTATAATATTGTTTTAAATTTATTTTTTTTAACTTTATAATAGTTAATTTATTTATTTGCACCATTGATAATTATCGGTAATTGTTCATCTATTAGCCATTCAGCACAATAAAACGCTTACTATGAATTTTGCTTCTAAATCCATGCTCCTCCATTTTTACCTTTTTTTTTCTCCTCCAATCTCACTATTCTCTCCTTCGATGTCGTCATCTTCCTCATACTGTTGGTTTCAGCAGTGGGAAGTGGTTGAAGTTGATGGTTGTTGCCTGGTTGAGGCAACATTGTAAGGCTGCAGGGGGGCAATGGAATGGGGAAGGATTTTTTTTAAGACTCATGTATTTATTTTATATAGAAAGATTAGATACATAGTATGAGAGATGTTCACGTCTCTCCTAGGAAGCAAGCCTAGGCTGCCCATAGTGGGACAAGCAAATAGATGAACTGCATGATTTGCAAAACGACCTTTAAAGATGCATAAGTTACATAAAGGTCTTAAAAATAAGCAAAGGACTCCAAAAGAACATAAAAAATCAATCCAGCTTGCTCCTTCTTCTAGTCCGGTGACCAAAATGATGAAGATGACGATAGCGACAATGAAAGCGAGATTGACAATAAGATATAGCACCAAGCCACATACCCAATAAGAGCCTCTAAAAGATGGAGGTTAAAGCAGACCAGACAAACAAATGAAAACTACGTTGAATCTTAAAGATGCTCTATCGGAGATAAGTATGGACACTGAATCGGTAGCAACAAACTCACTAGTGTGGATTTGAATGACCAACTCAACCTTATCGTTGTGGAGGAAAAAGACCTTCAACCCTAGAATGCACTTATCGCTATGGACACTAGTAAAGAACTTCATAGCCTCCATCAATACGACATAAGCTAGAATGAGCTTCAGCCAATCCATGGAATAAGGTAGTTGGGAGGAGAAGATGGACGTTAGCATCTCCCTTAGAGCTGTACAGTAAACTGATAATGATATTTTCATATAATTGTCCAATAAACTGAGATGATATTGTGTTGGTAAAACTAAGTAATGGGATAGATGGCGCCATGCAAATCGTGGTTGGAAAATCCTTTCAGAAAGAATATTCTTTTCAAACAAAAAATGGGAAGAAAGTCTCTCCACCGACCCGTGCTTGCATCTGGACTCAAATTTGTTGATTCCCATGGTGATATTGGTAGTTTTGTAGACGAGCGCGACACATAATTAACTTAGCTCGACTCAACGTCATCCCAGAGCAAGCAAACACCATGTCGGTACGTTCATCGTTATCACAGAGATATTTAAAATACCGCATGGTTTAAGACTCCAACGTACAGTGTCGACGGACAAGCATTACCGGGATATATTACTCTTTTGTACTACTCCTGTACAGATGATACAGGATACGTGCAAACAGATTCTCCCTGAGCCATCCGATTGGCTTAGAGACAAATCACGCTCGTTAAGGATCCAACCATTCAACAAAATCGCTAATGTTGTCGGTCTCGCGTGAACAGTAGCACACGTGACACGTGTGACGCGTTGAAGCCATGCCCTATCAAACCGTAGAGCCAAGCCTGGCCAATCAGCCACGTCTTCGCCCTGTGGCGCATGAAACGTCCGTCACAAGTCCGGTAATGGTATTCCGCAGACGAGAGCCAAGTCCGGCACGCGGATTCCCCGTACCGGCTTTGGCCGTATCTTGAAGCACACAGCAAGCAGAGAGAAGTAGACAATTCCTTCTCCAACCACAAGAACCGGGGCCCCTCCCTCCCTTCCGTCCCCACGAACGCAACCCAAGCACCCTGCCCAACTTGGCAACAAAGTGTGCGTGCCCAAGCCAAATCGAAGAGGCACGTAGCAAATCCTAATACTCGGTGCTGCAATGCGTTGGCAAGTCCTTTCGTGCACATCTCTGCCCCATCCCTCCCAAATCTTCTCCACTTTCTTTAGTCCCGAAAGCAATCACATATTTTAAGATTTTAACCGATCGATTCCGTGGGTTTTGCAGGCTGCAAACAGCTCACCGAGCCATGTAAAAGCAGTAAACAAGTAGTACTCGCAAGCTGGCAGTTTTGTTACTCCTATCATGGCTAGAAGCTTGATACTACGTCAGGAATAAAACATCATCCGCCGTCGACGTGGCAAGAAAGCATCAATCAACAAGAAAAATGGTAGGGCCGGATGCACGTTTGCGCCCACTTTGTTAGGCAATGTACCGGTATACTAGTACTATGTAGTCTATCTACATCTTGTTCAAGCAACGGAACCACAAGCGAAAACAGCAAGTAATTGTGATATAATTTACTCTTTCCACATAGCATTAGCTAAGAAGAATTATGAGTCGCGACAACTAATTAAGCTTTACCAGATCAATACCAAACTCAACACTCACCAATGGAAAATGAAAACAAAGGAAGAAAAAAGAGCGCGAATTAATTAAGTGACCGATTTGGTGACGGCAATAATGTCGCGGCCTCCCAAGGTCTAACGCCAGGCGGAGGCGACGGTGACCACGCGCCCCATCCATCCGAGCCGGAGGACGCCGTTCTCCGCCTTGACGACGAAGCCGGCCGCGACGGGGCCCTGCCGAGCCAAGACCTGGTCAGCAATGCCCGGGCCGAGCGCCACCGGCCGGAACCCCGCCATGCCGAACCGGGCGCGCCACTTGCCGAACACCTCGCAACGCTCCAGCCGGTCGGGGCCCTCCCTGCCCACCGCGTTCGCCGCCCTCCCAGCCAGCGCCGCCTCCGCCCGCGCCCTTTCGGCGCTCTCCCGGGGGATCGTGACGTCCAGCGACTCCAGGATGGCCCCGTAGTGCGCGCACGCGTCGGTGAAGCGCGTGGTCAGCGGGGCGGTATTGGAGTTCAGCTCCTGCTCGACGAGGGCCACGACCTGCGGGCCGAGGGCGCGCACTCGCCGGAGGGTCTCGTCGCGCGGGTTCGCCGGCGAGACGCTCTCGTCTGGGACGTGGGAGAGCACGAAGGCCAGGTTGACCGCCAGCGCCTCCCCAGCCTCGCAACCCAGCTTTGTTGCTTCTATCTCCGCTGCTCTGCAGCTGACCATTTTGAACCGGTACTCTATGCCGGCTCGCTCTGCAATCTTCTGTAGCTGCTCCCCTACGGCGGGGAGCTTTGCTGTTAGAAACTGCGTGAATGGTGAGGTGGGATCGGTGACAGCGGTGACCTTCAGGGAGGTTTCAGGCACGCGCCGTGCAGCGAGAGACCTGATGAGGTCGGCGTGCTGCGGGGCACTGACGTCGAAGTCGACCAGGTGTATGGTGCGGTGGTCGCCGACGGCGTCCACGATGGCCACGTTTGCAGCTTGGAGGGCGAGACGGAAGCACGGGGAGATGTCGTGGAGGAGTTGGGACCCGGTGCGCTGCTCAGCACCACGGACGTCCGGGACGTGTTGCGACGGGACTGCGGCGGTCTGACCAATGCGGGAGGACAACGCCGCCGCCATCATAGCAACAAGCCGTTGCTCAACGTCGCCGCGTGGGTTGGCCGCGCGCTTGAGGGCGGCCAGATGAGTGGCCGCCGTTTCGAGGTGGCCGTCGGCTATGGCAGTCGCCGCTTCGGAAAGTAGTTGCCGCGACGTGGTGGCCGAGGTCGGCGGCGAGCAGGAAGCCGATGAAGACGCCGTGGAGGTGGACGAGTTGGAGGGCGACCGCGTCATTCCCACAGCGTTATTGTTGTTGTTTGGGGTCATCGCAGCAAGAAGTGGGGCCGACGGCGCCGCGGCGATGGAGTTGAGTTGCTCCTCCCACTCGGACCCGGTAACCGCAGAGCCGGTCCCGCTCATCGCGGCCTCCACCTCGTCGTCGTCTCCTAGAAGCTGCTTCTCGAGCTCCTGCAGGATGGACAGGTCGCTCACCGCCGCCGGCGGAGCCAGGGCCCTCGCCGTTCCAAGGGCGTGAACCTGCGGCGAGGACGCCATGTGTGGCACCTGCTGCCGCTGCAGCTGTGGCTGCATCAACGGCATCGCCACCGCCCTGGACGCGGTGGTGAGAGACGACCGCGTCGACGACGGCGATCCGAGGGCTCCTCCCATGCTGGACCCGGATAGAACCAGAGGCTGCGACGGGGGCCCGCCTAGAACAGCCGCGATATCCGCCGAGGTGAGCGGCGAGACGGCCGCCGTGCGCTGCCTCACGGTTCGCATGAACAGCCGCTGCTGCAACGCAAGCTGTTGCTGCTGCCACCTCTCCATGTCGCCGAGGCTCCTCTTGAGCACCCCGCCGGCCGCGGTCGCGTCGGAGCGCTGCTGCATCGGCATCTGCACCGCCGATCCGACGGCATACAGGTACGCCTGACGCGGATCGCGCCACGGCGCTCCTGGCTCCATGCAGGCAGAGGCTGAAAGGAAGTGAGGGAAGGACGAGGGAGGGAGGCGACGACGAGACGAATCTACCGAGGAGGTGGGCGAGGAATGCCGCTAGGCTAGCTCCCTCCAATTGCTATGGCTCCAGCCTCCAGCTAAAAACCGGTGCCATTCAATTGTTTGTGCTAATAGAACGCCCTCTCACCTATATGCTGTTATTATACGCTTCCGAAGCAAAAAAAACAAAACAAAAAAACAAAACCCGCCGTTTCGTTTCGGACCCGACACCGCCACTCCCACGGACGGCGTGGGCCAGGCGTCGAGGAATTGGTGGGTCGCGGGGGCTTCACTTCCTTCACCCGCCTTGCGTTTATCGGGAGGGGCGTTATGGTGGGGCCCGCTCGCTTTGGTGCTAAAAATAAATGCGCGGGCAAGCGAGGGGTGGAGGCGAATGGCGTGTGCCGTGGAATGGAAACGGAGGGGCAGGCTCGCGTCGCGTCACGCAATTCCCCCACTTTTCGAGCGATAACGCCGTCGCCTCCCGCGGAGAGGAGAAGAGGGAGTGAGGGGCCTGGCGACGGCTGGCCTCAAGGTGTTTTACGTTTCGAACCGCGTGTGTTTCGCAAGCAACGCCGCAGGCGATGGTTCACCGGAGGGACCAGACTTGTGCCGCCACGCTGCAGGCCACGGTCAGTGGGCCCGGATGCCATTTCCCAAACTCGTACAATCCTCCTCGTGTTCCTACTAACCATACTAGCAAGTAGATTATGCGAGGTAGTACGAATAATAGTATTTCACGGAAATATTGGTAGGGTTATGCAAAATTCGCTTTCAAACACTTTGGTAGACCCAGGGCGACGTTGGCCAGTCACCAGGCCGCGCGCGACGCGAGCGATCCAGGCTGGCTAGCATTAATCGACCAAGATGCCCCTAACCAGATTACATGATCAACCGAGATGTGGAGGAACAATAGGATAACACGAGGGCAATTTCGTCAGATCGCGTGTGATTTTTTTTCTTCTCATCCGGCTCGGCGGTGTGCATGCGCGCGCGGGGGAGGTTGCTTGCTTGCTTGGGGTGCGTTTGGAATTAGTTAGGAAACCGAAATACCCACCCAACAACCCCGTACCCACCTTTCTGCGCTCAAACCTTGCTTCTCTCCTCTGTAGCCCTATATATGTTCATACCTCTTCTCCATGCGCATCAGGTTTCAGCTTTGTTAATTTAACCACCTAACAAGTCAACTGTCATAGTTCCATGTGTCGTATGGTTATGGGTAAAACAACACAGGGCATCATCCATAAAGTTTAGATTTTTCTTCGGAGAGAAGATACATACTCTTAAAAAAAACTATATTTACATAGTACTCACACTGCAAACATCTCGTGTCATGAAAAAAATGCCTCCATCGCTGGCCAAAAGGACAGCTCCTTTTTTTTCCTTTTGTGATTTGTGAATAGCGTAGATGGCTAATTAGCATGAGCTGACAGCTGAAACAGGCTTCGTTATCTTGGCAAGCAGTCACGTCTTCAAAACCACCCATTCCAAATGCACAACTGAAATCCAAAAATCCACTTGTAAAATTGGGGTTTCATTTGGAAGAATAAAATAGGCGTTTGCTTCACTGGATTATATTTTAATCTCCTGTCATTACACTGTGGATATATTCCAATCAACTCTTAAGGGTACAATAAGACTAGTTTGATTGTTATCTTTGTGGTGATACTTCCTGATTTTCTCTCCTTATAGACCATGTTCAATTGGCCATGAATATTTATATCATTTATTAACAAAAAGACCAACATATATGATCTGATATCAACAAATTGTACTTTTGCTCAGTCATATTTAAAGGGTACTTGGTTTTGGGCTGTCTTCCTAAAACATATTTGCGCAAATATTCTAGGTGTGATTCAAGGAAAAAAAAGGTAGTACGTGTTTTTTATGGGTACTCCACTACTATTCAGCGCACGGGCAAAAGTTATTATTAAGTTTCCTTTAATGATACCACATATTTTCAAATACAAGAAGGCCATGGAGGATGAAAGATAAGATTGGTGTCTCCCGCATAGAGATAACTTGCATGCAAATTCAAGAAGATAATCGGTGTTGCATGTTATTTAGATTATCGATCAACAAAGCTAAAAAATTAGGTATGTTAGATTGGGTCCATACGTGGATATAAAAGTATGCTATGTCAATATGTATGGATAGTATCTGTCTTTACTAAGTTATAACCGTTACAACACTGGCATTGTTCTCTGCTTGTTCTAGTAGAAGAATCAAGCATAACTTTATAAGTTTATAAGGGAGTACTTGCCTTTTAAACATTTTAAAAAGGATTATCGGTAAAGCTCGCAAAATTTTTTATGAATGATTCATAGCAGAAAAGAATTGGATGTGCTATTAAGTTGTCCTAGTTTTTTGACGTAGAAGAATAACCTGATTGGTATCATTATGAAAAAAAAAGATTTTCGATGGAAGAACTAATTAAGGTGGTTCATTTTATTACAATGTTTGCATTGATCCATTTTTTTTAAGAAAAACTTGTCACTTTATAAGTGGTACACCCCTAATGTTTTTTATTTTTATTTCTAGGTTGTCTCGAAAGATGAAATCTTTAAGTATGAACGGGTACCATACTCCTCGGTGTGTGAACAATTGTTATCTCAGGTTATTTCACTTTTTTCTTTGTGTTGCGCGAAGAATAGCGAGCGTTGTGGTTTCAATTTGCAAACCATTGGACGGAGTCATGCTCACGCAACGGCTTACGCTACGATTGTAACCGATTTGTATTCACACACATCCACACAGCAAGGTTGAACATAAAATCTGGGGACAGACATACGGTCGACCCTGGTTGACACGTGTGAGACAACAACAATCCAAATGTTCCGGGCCAAACCGCTTGACCAGCACCACCACCGAGAGAACCCGGACAGCAGAAGCGCCACTGAACGGTGGGTCCAGTCACGTGGACCCCGGAATCCTCGATATCTTTTCCGTCGATGCAAAGCGGGGGAGGTCAACATCTCCGTCTCCGTTCTGTAGCACCGGGTGAGAGGCCCCCGGCGCCCCGCTCCAAAGTCATCACCTGCACTCCTGAGCCAAAATGCTAGAGGCACACCAGTGCATCAAGTAGTCAAAACTGTTGTAATAGTGTTGTTTATTCATCTTGGAAACAGAAAAGTTTCAGCACAAGGGAATCAGCATAGTAAAAAAATTAACGTTGCGCAGCCACCCAAGTGATCATCCGGCATCTTGAAAAGAAAAAATAAACTTTAGTGGCATAATGGATAAAGCTTTGTTGCGTCACGTTTAAATGCTTGCTGCATCATCTACGAAAATGCTTTGTTGCGTAGTATAGTACTCAGGTTGATTATTTTTGTCACAACAAATATTTATTAGATGGCAAATGAAAACAAGGGAGAAACACAAGAACCGATTTTTGTTCCAAAAGGCCCAAAGCTTTGCAGTACCTACTAGTGCAAATTGGAGTCGTAAATGCACCTACGTCGTCAAAATCCACTATGTTATCCTCAGGACAAAAGGCGGAAAAAAAATAGGTACTCGTAATTGTAGTACAGTACCACACTACTACTGATTCCTGCCTTTACGGCGAGTGGTAGGTCACCGGCAGAAAGCAGCAGCAGGATTCGGCGAAATTTTTTTTCCTTTCTTTTTCTTTTCTTTTTCATGCGCTGGTGACCAAACTGCTCCTACATCTAGGCATTAGCTCCAGTCCAGAAAAAAACAAACATACGGCGCTCAATTAACGAATTGACAAAGGAATCTATGCTTTCGATTTCTTTTGGGACACTGCAGACCGCAGACTGTTCCTGTCAGTGATTCTTTCCCGTTTCCCTCCACTACTCTACTGCTACCAGAAATGCTAGTATAAAGTTGAATACAATGCATCTACTTGTCTACTGTAGGACAGTAGTACGTCTGAACCATTCGGTCGGTATATATGTACTGATGTACGTAAGATGCAACGTGAAAAATGTTGATGCGAAAATTTGTCACCTGCTACAGTACATACATTGCGCCTTCTGTCTCTCTCTCTCCCCCTGTACTAGGTAGGAGCTCGTAGATCTAATTTATTTCTGATTCATCCGCCCCATCGATGCAACTGGCGTTTTGCCTCTGCTCTCACACGTACAACACACCACTGGCAGCTGTGGCAGAATTAACCCGGGAGATGGCACCGTGCCAAACAGGAGAGCAAGACGAGCCAGAATCCTTCTTTTTACTGAGAATAAAAAGAAAAAAATATATACTACGCATCAAAGGTTGCCGCGGAAGTGCGGGAAATTCGGACAGCCTGGCCCTGGGCTGGCGCGACCAGGTCGCGCGGGGCCCGTCCGCTCCAACCACACCGGAGAGCCGACCGGATCACATTGACGCCGTTTGCAACGCGCCGTCCCTATCTTCCGTAGCGCCGGGGTGATGGCTGCTCCGCTCTCGAAAGCTTCAAACCCGCGTTGATCCGATCGCTGGCCGTCGTTGTTCATTAACTGAACTCACTTGACTTTTTTCAGCCGTCCGATCGCATCGCCCCCTGATCGATCTGACGGTTGCTGCTGACCTGCGCGATAGGGGGGCCATTGCCATGGAAGCATCATGTTTATGTCCTTTAGAAGGGAAAAATAAAGGCTTTGTTCATGAGTGGACGAATGAGTGAGCCCGTATATATGCATTGGATCCACCGTTCCAACTCGGCAAATGGCAACTTGGCAAGGGCGCATAGAGTGTGTCATCTAGCGGCCAAAGCGTCGATCTGGGACACAGCGGCAGTAGGCAGGCAGGGAGATGCGTGACGTCCAAGCTTCGCTTAGTCCCTATCATGTCCGTACGGGCAGAGCATTCAAGGGCGGAAACGAGAGAGAACACAAGCGCTCTTCTTGGGCTGTAGCCGTAATCAAGAGTAATTCCACCAGACTGTCTTCGCAGTCATACTACGACGCATATTTAAGACTGGAAGCTGGGCAGAAAGTTATTGGCGTTAAATTGAGCTCAACTTGATGACGTACACCTCCGACTGAACTGGACAGCCGGCTGTGGAAAATAAGAACTGGACGAGGAAGAGTCCGGGTTTGAGCGATTCCAATTGCAAAATTCATTTCGGCTGCAACTAGAAGCTAGGAATCAGTCCACTGATAGTCATGAACCTGGATTGTTCCCTAGTGCGCAAATATTCCCCTCAACGGCGTTTACCAACGATCTCTTCCGGAGTTACATGCATGCGGCTTATACGGTAGTCCAATTCTTTTACTCTCTGCTCTGTTTCGATCTCTCGCTTGCTCGTACTATAGTTTTCTCCAGTATTAGTAGCAAGATGGCACGGAAATCATAAAGTAGGATTAGTGGTAGTTGGACTAGTTGGAGCTGTATAGTAACTAATGTTAGTAGGAGTTGGATGCAATTGCAATATATACTATACGAAGGACAGTACTACTATACCATTGCACGGATGACATAAATCACACAGATCACGCCAATGGTCGTAGCACATAAGTAGCACAAGCCATAGTGGAAGCTTTACAGCCATACTACCTCATCTCTCTGAGATGAATCCAGTAAAGATATTGGGTGCTAGGGACCATGCCCCATCGCTCTATACGCTTGTTAGGCTCATTTCTATGGTTCTATCCCCATTTGGAAGCGAGAAAGGGAATTTCGGATGGAAAATTTTATGTGGAGCGTTGGGGCCATGGTTTTATTTTCTGAATTCCTATGTATTGGACAATTCCGAACGGATTATGGTGGAAATTTCAGTGCTGATATGCATCATGTTCACACCGTGCTTCTTCCAGACCTAAGTTTTCTCTCTGTTGCATTCAATACCAACACTATCTTAAAGAGTTTCCTGCCTTTTTTCCATTATCATAGAATTAAGAGAATGTGTGACACTGGATCACTGCATTTTCCTATTGCCGTCCTTTTAGTTTCCTGCAGTACAGAAAGGCACTCAATGGTTTCTCTCTCCTATAAGTAATTGACAGAAACACGTTTATCTTCGCCTCAAGTGGTTGACAAAGCTTTCTTAGAAACAATAAAAATCTGGCGAAGTGAACCCGTTACCTACTTCCTACTACTGCAGGAAGGAGCAATGGCCTGCCAAAATTCCTATTCTATATGTATTTTAGAAAGAAATTGCAATTTTGCCAAAAAAGTTTTTGGTATCATTTTTCCAGGAAGTAGCATGCCAATGGTGAAGCGATAAAGGTCTCGCCTAACTTAGATTTATTTTGGTACGGCAGTTTATAGGATCTTCGGTTCAGAATAAGACAGCTTCTGAGATAAGCCACGCTATTGTTTGGCAAGAATTAGATTATACAAAGGAAAAAGTTCCAAAAGATAATCTCGTGCTCCCTCTTGAGAAAAGTCTCACTTTTACGGACCACGAAAGTCACCATCCAAATCACATGTGGCTTGTTCTAGTAAGCTATCTGAAGATTCTCCCCGGAACACCAGCAAAAGGAATTTTTATAGATTACACTGCTCGAGAGAGGTTGTTAAGCACAATTGCACAAAGCTATCAATCGGGAATTTCCTTTTTTTTTTAAAAGACAGCATTCGAGAAAATTGCATAAAGTGTGGCAAATCAAGAACATCCTCAGCTCTGATGCCATTTTCGAGAGGGAAAAAAAACATGGACTACCTCTGATCTGCTGTGCGGTGTCAGTGGCCTTTTTGCTTCTTTTCCAACGCAATATCTCAGACTATTTTGGGTTCATTGTATTTGTTCGCTAGCTGTTCATAGAAAACATATTAAACCGTAAGTGTTTTCATACTAGAAAAATATTTGATGACCAACTGCGAAGAGAAGACCGAGACGGCTTTGGTTTTTCTTTTGGACGGCAGTACGTGAAAAACAATCGAAGCTCCATGTGCACGGCCTGCGTTGATCAAGACCGTCCGTTCCACGATCCATGGCTAGGAAAACGCTTCGTCCGTCTCGCTTGCTCGCATATTCTAGTCCTGCAAAATTTCCATCCGGGTGCATGGCACCGAATTGGTCACCAATAGCATATCCGGCGAGCCTGAATTCAATGCATCAATGTGGGTAAGGCAAAGCGTAGCACTCCGTGTGTTTATCGCTTCCTTTTGTTTCTGTCCTCGCCTAGTGATTCTCTTTATCACAGTCCTCGGTTCCACATGAACTAGCCCTGGCCCTTCATAGTTGGCAAAATACAGAAGGCTGGACACACTAGCACGAGTGTGAACTGAGCATGCTTCCGGGCTTCAGGGGTCCCTGAAAGTACAGATGCTAACCTTATTGACCAGGAAAGGGCAATCTTCTAGGCACATTTGGGCCACCCCTCTCAATCATTTGGGCTGTCGATCAGAACTACCTATTCGAGCCGTCCCTCGAAGAAAGTTTCCCATCACAAAGAAGGGGAAAACCCCATCAGAAAAACTCGAAACGTTCTGCTGTTAAGGCACCGACAGGCCAGAACAATAGTCATGGAGGTGGACTTAAAAGTGTATTTTGGCGGTTCCAACAGGCACATCACCATATTGACAACTTGGCAACTCACCATACCACAGCACGAGTACGGAGTTTAGTCCCCACGAATTACAGACGCGGCCATAACAGGTTCATCAAAATGTATAGCTGCCAATATCTTGCGGGTAGTGCACGGCTACAGAGCTGAAGGGTACTTCTTGGCCTGCTGACGAACACGCTTCCTGTACTCCGGCATGTTCTGTAAATGACAGCCAATGGGACAGAATAACATGTTTGTTAAGTGCACGACTAATTCAGGATTAAGGAATTTTATCTCTGTTTTATTTTTCTTTTGTATGGAAGTGCAAGGCATAACTAAAAACCTTTCTATAGAGCTCATAGCTTATATTCTGTGCAGCAGAGTAAGGATTTGGATCATCAAACAACTCCTGGATGCCTACAAGAATTTGCTTCACTGTAATTGAAGGTTTCCATCCCTGAAAAAAAAATTAAAAGGCATCACGGCTCAGGGAGGATAATAGGATGGTGTATACATGCTGAAAAGAACATATTCACTCAGTTTGAGCTTACGGTACTCAAGATTGATAGGCATACTGCCCCAGAGTCATAGATGTTTATGTGGAAGAAACCCGATGGGAACTTGCAGGAAGGAGGATTGTTTGGGTAGCCTTCAGTGAATTGCATAGTAAGTGGGAAATATCCACCCTCCCAATCAGTCTGTAGGAAGAAAATAAATTTAACACGTAATCTAACATTATGGCACTGTTGTTTTAGAAACATAATCTTATCTCAATGCCACAGTCGCTCTATGGATTGTGAGCAGAGTACCAAATTTAACATAAGACTGATTGTGAGCAGAGTCACAAATTCTATGCACGTGCAAAGAATTCATAAGATAACAAAGCAGTTGTATGTAATAGCTGTTCATAGGTATGTGGAATTTTTTTGAACTAACTCTTATGATATCAAAAAATAGATGCCCTCAGCCTCATAAAGGACTTATAGGAATTACTAGTACCTTGACAGGCTAAAGATTTAGAGAGGGAAACAATCCAGCACTAGTTAAGGTTGTTGCATAAGTGAAATGAAACAGACTAGTTTATGAAAATAACTATTGAACTACGAACCAGTAAAAGTAGAGATTGTGAACAAATACAGCAGAAAACTAAATTATTGTAGCATACAAAGATTTCCTTTCAGTAAGTTGTTATCATATTGTTCACGGAAGAAAAGCATTCTAAAAAGTATTTTTAAAGGAAATAGTGAAAAACACTTTTCTAATTGATCTTAAAATATGTCAATGGCTCAGGTAATCTCATTTGGCACAGCGGTTCCACAAGGCAAATACACTCAGAAACAGTGTAAATTTGCAGGTTCAGGCTTCCATTCATCTTGTTATGCTTCTGATCCATAAGGAGCCATAATTACCAACGTACCGTCAGGTCAGATCATTTGATATGATGAGGCCTGAATAGCTCACTGTGTTAAACATTTAACAAGCAATGCTATGCAGACCAAATAGAGCAAGGATTAACTGTGCAACTATATGTTGTCAACCAGTACCATACTACTATGCTAGCGCCTAATATGCAATCAAAGTGCTGGTTATTAGACTTATAGATGTATATATGAGACTTTCAAATGAATAAATTGTTGGCTGGCTTGTTTGTCTACTGTTTCAAATACAGAAGTCTGCTGACACATGAAAGACACCACCTATTGAGACTAATTGTGACAAAAGGGAAAAAATCCAAACCTTTCAGCCATTATAATGAGATCTATCCTTTTCCCAACCATTGTCTTAGATCTTGTTGTAACACCAGAAATTGAATCTAATGAAATGAAAGTGACAAAAGGCCCACTATAGGTCTATAGCTATGGCATAGAGTTTATCCAGTAACATCAGATATCCAGAATACAGCGGGCATCGCTAAACAAATCGTAGCACTGCATTGAGCAACCAGACGGAGCAATAGAGCCTGCAGTTTCAGTCAAGCGCTCAAGACCAGGTCCTGTAAACTCTTACACCAAATCACATAGTTGCGTTTCAAGAGGAACATAAATAAGTTTACTAACTTTATATGATAGGCGCAAGGGTTTTGCATCAGGATTGCAGAGCCCTCGCAGCAACTGTTGCAAAAACCCACTATGCTGGCGCTTTTCCTCTATTGTTAAATGGCTAGATAAACCAGTACGGACTACTCAATCGTGGGCATATCTTTAGTATCTTACTCAAGAATCGAATCAACCATTAAAAAAATGTAGATCGAACCAAAACAAACATGCTAGTTAAGCCAAGAATAATACTAGCTAGCATAAGGAACAGCAGAGTGCAAAAAAAGATAGGTTTTTTTCGTTGTTCCTTACCCCTTCCTTGCCGGGGATAACACATCGCCAGACCATGAGATTGACAGACCCATCCGGCAGGGTCTCCGGCTTGGCCACGAAGCCCTGAAACCAACCAAACAAAGAAGCAGCAACGTCCCCATCACTACTAGTAAAAACAAGAGAGAAAAACCTAGGAATAAATTAGCCCGGATAGATCAGCTAGTTGTGGGTGCGCACATGGGGATGGTTCTTGCGCCACGCCTTGCGCTCCTCGGCGAGGCGGGCGCGGGCGATGCCTCCTCCGGACGCCATCCAATCCAATCCAAACCAGCAAATGCACTCTCCGGGGGTCAGATGCGGGAGTTGCCGCTGCTTCCTCTTCTTCCAAGGCCTCTCGTGGGATCGCTGTCTCGCGGGCGGCGCCGCTGATTGTAGTAGGGGATGTTCGCCTCTTGGGTTCCTCTCCAGATGGGTGGAAAAAGATCAGGAAGAGCCGAACAGGTCAGGTGGTGGCGTCTCTGAAGCTGCCAAGGCAATCGTTACTGCTTACTCAATTCCTTTCCCTTTTTTTAACCTCTTTTTTAGGTCTTTTTCTTTTCAGAGGCAGCTACAGCCTACAGGTCGGCCGTCCGATACACTGGTTGCAACAAAAAATATTCTAGTGTTGCAGCAAAATAACCGACACCCTTTCCAGGTGATATTGTAGCATTGATAGAAATCACCCTATTATACTTTATACATCATATTTTTATAAATAGGATACACCTATATATAATAATAGATAAAATAATATAAAATATATAGCTATTCAATTTAAGGTCGATAGGGGTTTTTGCACAATGTCTTATTTTTACTTTTTCCTAATATACAACCAACAACTATAAAATCAACAACACTTAAAAATATTTTTAAATGCGAATATGGTGCATCACCAAACAAATATTTTGATAGCTTACTTATTAGTCAAAAAATAACCGGTGTTTATTTATCTAAATATATGCATGTTTTATATTTTAGACAGCAGAGTATTAATCTTGATTTGGGCTTTTTTTCAAATATATAATGATATCACTATAAGTATCAGCAAAGTATCAACAGTATTGATTTTTTTTTGAAAATAATGAAAATCATTGGTATGCATCTGATATGTGTCTAGCATTTATATTCGTACATATTTGATACTAAATGATACACCAGTTTTTATAGAAGCAATCGCATTTCCTAGGCTTCCTTCGTTAATTGGTTGAGATTTGAGCGTAAGCTTGACTGATGCCACCAAATTTATAATTAAGCTTATGGATTCCTTGGTGACTCCTATGGATGGAGTTCATCACCTCTCGATGCATTGCCTTGGGTGGAGATTTTTTTTAACCAAAAATGGGTGAATAGATTTCCTTCAGGATGCCATAGTTCTAGTGACATATCAAGCAAAAATAGGAAAAATTGGAAGGAGGGGACTCACCGAAAATGGATGATGTTACAGGTCCCTCAAAATTGGGGCCACCAAATTATTTTGTTTCAATTTATGTCAGAACCTGACCGTTCCATTTTATTAAAATTTCTCTCTTTCGCTTCCTTCTCCACCGATTTGTTTGGAATAAGTGTTTTTTCCCCTTTGGCTTCAATAATTGTTCGACAATAATCATGATCACTTAAAAGTTATATTTCATAATGATGAAGCGAACGCGTTGTAGACATTGTAGACTCGTTTTTCTACTTAGTAAAGAAAAAGTAAATCGTTCCATTATAACGCCGTTCTTCTTTCCAGACTTAAGCTATAGCACTAACACAGTTATCGGCTGGTGTGCTCCAGATGTTGGCGGTCATGCACGATTCCGACCCATTTAGAGTGAGTTTGAAAGCGAGAAAATAAATAAGTAGAAGACCATATCAAACGAGATGAGTTATTAGCTTAATAATTAATTATTTTAAGCTTAAAAAATAAATTAATATGAGTTTTTAAAATAATTTTTAATAGAATTTTTTTCTAAAAGACGTAAGTAATTTGTGAAGCGTAGGTATAAAAAATAATAGAATATTTACTCATTTTCCCTCTCTTCCGCTGGCAAACGAATGGGACCTTACTAGCATTACATGGCTAGAGTAAGAAGGGCACGTTAGACTAATAGTTAGCTCTGATGGTAGGATAGAGATTCACCGGCCATAACGCGGGTTGAGCAAAGAGCAATGGCTATGAAGTCCCCTCCCAACGTATTGCATAACACCTGGCATCAACAAGTAAAAAAAAAAGCAGGTCTGGACCTTAAATTTACTCTTTTTTTTTATATGTTCTAAATATGAGGTCTCATTTTTTAGGCCTTAAATTTCTTGGAGATGGTCCTGATGCATTTCCTCTATATAGACTAAAGTGAAATTTATTTTTTTGTTTATTGGTATTTGCTAGATATAGTGTCTTGCTTTTTCAGCACCAAGGGCTTAAATTCTTGGATATGGTCCTAATGCATAGTACAGAGAGAAGCGGGTGTTAAGAAGTAAACATGCATGTTTAGAAAAGAAGTAAACATGCCTATGGAGAAGAAAAGAAATGCATAAGGAAAAAGTCCACTTTATATCTGGAGTTTCATTCAAGTTACCTAACCAATTTATAAAACCAATATATATTTAGTCTCTCAACAGTATTAAGTATTGAGAGTGGTTTTAGCTGATGTGGCATGTTTGCATTGGTCTTCATCCTATTTGATATTGACATGGTGGCCGAAGAAAAATAAAAAATAAAAAAGATCCTTACATCATTTACACAAAAAGATAAAAATATACCGTGGGACTCATGTGTCAGTGGTCCCACTCCCTCCACCCCCACAGCTCCCTCATCTCTACTCCTCTTTTTCTCTTTGGCAGGGTCACGTCGTCATGCCATGGAGGAGCCATTGCAGCTGCCAGCTCCTCATGCTATGGGGCCAGGGAGGTTGATGCAAGTTACCGCTCTCCTTCACCATCAGGTGTGCCCATTCTACAGGCTTCTCTAGTTACTAGGCACCCAATGTAATGGAGAGGGGCAACAGCCACGACGTTAGGGGTGGGAGCAAGGACCGTGTCAATTTGACACATCCCTATCGTCTTAGTTGCTCTTCTCGGGCATTCTCACATATGTAGAAGGAAATCAGAGGAAGGTCATTCTTATCATTGTCTACCCTACACATAGATTTACCTATGCTCTCTCTTCTCTCCCTCTCACTACCGGCACGGGATTTCCCTGCTTTGAGGAGCGTTCCCATCGACTTGATCGGGCAGGTCAATGTGGCGTGAAGGAAGGAATGTGCCACCCGTTGCCACTGCCAACAACCTCACCGTCATTACCGAGCCAGAGAGAGCGGATTAGACATTGACACTCCTCCCCCGACCTTCTAAATCCAGAAGCCGAACGACGAGAGGAGAATCATGGTGGCGGCCCCCTCCTCATTTGTTTTGGTGGCGTGATTTGCAATGAGCGCTGCTGTCTTCTCTACCACCGTCAGAGATCGATCTAGCTCCTAGCCTTCACCGTCTTCTCCTAGCTCTCTTTGGATGATGACAAGGAGAGAGAGAGTATAGATAGACAGAGGGCTCGAGCAGGTTCTCCTTCTTCAACCATCGCCACCTTTTTCATTACAGCTCTACTCCCTATCCTTCGACTCCACCTCACCACCATCACTACCCTATCATGTCGATGCCTCTTGGATCTAGGGCATGGTTGGATTGAGCACCGAGAGGCTTGTCAACCGCCACCATTGCCGCCTACCTTCCCCCAAGTGTGCGGATGAGCTTAAGCTTGTGTAGGCTTGTCAATAGCCACTGCAGTTGTTTCTCATCCTAGTAAACTCAAGCTAGAATGGAGAGACAGAGGAGATGAGAGAAGGAAAGGGTCTATTTTTTTTTCTAACAGATGCGTCCATTAGTTTTAAAATTATTTTTCTATCTAGAGTGCCACAATATTGCCACAAAATAACCATTATTTGTTAACTGTAGTGATATGTAGGATAAAACCACCGAGAGACTCAATTTACATTAGTTTAGAAATGGAGAGACGCTCTGTTCACAGTTTTGCGGTTAGGAGTATGAATGAAATTCGACCAATAGTTACGTAAAGTGAACTTTCTCCGATGCATTAAGACTAGTACATACTATGTTTGGACTTTTAAAGTGAACTTTGTAGTTGGGCCTTAAGGTCCGGAGCCTTCAAATGTTAGAACGCTAGCGCTTTCCTTCTCTTTGTTTGCAGGTATGTTTGTATGATTGTGTGACTGTGAGAAATGGGAGGAAGAGGAGGTATGCACCCCACTATATTCTCTATCTACAGGAATTTCACGTAAATTAGACCAGTTCTAATACAGTTACAATTCAAAAGGAGGCCTAGCTAGCCCCGGTGGACCGGAATGGACTAGTTGCCATCTTATAGATTTACAACATACCAACCAATGTAAGTTCACCAGGATGACATGTGTAGTACATCATTCCGACCTTGTACCTCCAGAAATATATACGACCTAACAAGATCATACACAAGCGTAACAGAGTCGCGAGCATCCATTGTTTACCCCCAATTATTTTAAAACATAGTATTATCGCAGGTGAAAAGAATGTTTACCCAAAATCCTAAAATAAAAGCTTTAAAAAATCAACTACAATTGCTTCCGTTCCAGCCTGCGCTTGGGTCACAATGCGGCGCAGTACTCATTCTCGAGGGCGTCCGGCGTGGTGCGCGACCCGCCCGCCGACGGCGCGCGGACGTGCCCGACCATGGACACGCGCAGCTCCTCCTCCTCGTACGCCCGTCGCGCCATCTCCGCCACCTCCGACTTGCGCCGCTGGATGCTCACCACCGCCACCAGGACCAGCCCCAGGAGCACCGTGCCGCCCGCGCCAAGCGCCGCCCCGAAGAGCGCCAACTTCCACTTGCTCACTTCACCGGCCTCCGCCACCACACCGCCGTCGCCTGCTCCGCCCAGGACGAGCGCGAAGTGGCCCTGGTCCCACACGTGGCAGGTGTTGCTCCCGGCCTGCACGTCGGTCACGGTGACGCTGCCGTTTAGCGTCACGGCCATGCAGAGCGGCACGACCCCTGGCTGCAGAGCTGGAACCGCCATTGAGAAGTTGACACGGATGGCGGCGCCCGTGACGAGGACCTCCAGCTGGGCCGTGCCACCGCGCCGCTCCAGGCCGTAGAACGTGAGCCCGAGCACCGGCGAGGCGATGCGGTATCCACCGCTCGCCGCGTACTCGTCGAAGACGGACGAGAGGTTCCCGAGGTTGGCGCGCACGGCGAGAAGGTGCGAGGCGCGGCCGCGCACTGCGAGTCCAGGCGGCACGGAGAACTCGCCGAACCGGCGGACTCCATACCTCCTGAGGCTACCCGCCCTGAAGCGCGCCACGTCGGCAACGACGCCGGACAGGCTCCCGGGGAGCGAGAGCGGGTACGTGACGCCCGTCCTCCGGTGCTTCCCGTGGTACCACGCCTCCGCGGCCTCCTGGACGACGTCGTCGATCAGCACGGCGTCCTGCAGCTGCAGCTCCTGCAGCGCGGAGCACGGCAGCGCAAGCGCGACGGTCGCGGCGAGCAGGAGAAGCAGGAGGAAAGCTCCGCGGCACAGACAAATGGTGGTCATGGCTGGAAATAGAAGGCGTTGCGTAAGACAGGGACAGCATGGGGACATTTTAGTTGCAGGAGTGAAAGTGAGCATGATGGCAAAGCTCCTTTGTAATGGCAAATGGATTAGTGAAGAGATCCGTCACGTCGATCTCTCTGTGACTTGCAAGTGAAGCATAAGCCGTCGTCCAGCATGGCTAGAGCTAATCTAAGTTAATGTGGCGATAAATAAGTTAATTAATTAGTACGGGGGCAGCATGATGAGTACAGAATGGTGCGGTTTATTACGGCATGCAAGTGTACGTAGGGGTGTGGTTCACTGGAACAGTACAGTATTACGGACCTCGTAGGGTTGATGATTAAGCCCAGTGGGGAGGAAGCAGTAAAGATTGTAACTTGCGGGCCCATGGATTGGAGAGGAAGGTTCTTCAGCTGTCAAGGAATAATCATATCTGCAAAGCTCTAGCAGGAGGTGTCCTGCCATTGTTCCAGTTGTCAACAGAGACCCTCTTCATGAAACTGTGCAGGCGCTTCTATCTATGCGCAAGAACACGATCATCTTTCTGCTGGCTACGTGCAATAGAAGAATAGAACGTCCTACGAAAACTATGAGTAGGAGTAATAGATAGTAACTCTGCCATATATGTGCTGAAGAATGAAAGGGTACAGGTGCAGTTCTTTCACAATATCACCCTGTTCTCTTTCAGATTGGTTATTTAGGCTGCGTTTGTTGGGTACGGAAAACAGAACGACTTATTAGTATTACTTAAATATTAACTTAAAAACTTTTATAAAAAACAATTTTATTAATACGATTTTTTTTAAAAAAACACACGTTTAAGCGTGCTCACAGGAAACAATAGACAATAGAATGAAAAATAGAAAAGAAGAGCGTTGAACACACCCTTAAAGCACTCGTTATAGCATTTCCCTTTTTCGTCTGGGACCTCTGTATCTACGTAGTACTTCTGATCAATTAATTGGTTGTCTGTTGCAGGTATACAGATCTACCTGCACTCAGCTCGTATTTAGCAGGTACTACACTACTGACGAGCAGAGATAGGCAGATAGCTAACTGAATTTCTTCTTAACTGAACTGTACATAAGTCCCCGACAGATTTATTTCACCTCACTCAACCGCTATAGCAGACCCCAACTCTGAGCGAGTTAAGCTGCTTCTCCATCATACTGACATCACTGTTGGTTTTGATTTTGTCCTTTAAATTCTGCCATGCACGTACAGTTCTTACAGGCTGTGTCAGTCTGAGACTTCGAGTGACTTGAAGCCGGCCCGGGAGGCACGAACTCGCTGTGCGATTTGATCATGGTTGGAATGATGGCGCGGGCATCGGCGTGCTCAGGGCACCATTAGGCTTGTGTATTCTCTTGTCCATGAACTGTCTCCTGGATCCATATGGCACTATAACTGGGGGACCAAACGCGCATTATTACAGATCAGCCGTTAACCAATGGCTAAAATGCTCTTTTCCTGAATCCATCGTGCGTAAGACTGAGCGTTTTAGTAGCCTGTGGCTGCAACGTAAGCTACCGCTTCCTGATGAGCACGTATGAAACGTAGCTACCCGTCCATGTGACCTCGGTCTTCTGTTCTTCTGATTCGATCACTCAATACCTTCTGTGCACAATCATCATTGACGCTCCTCCTACAGTCAGAGAAGTGTGTCGAATCCCAAAGACAGACCATCCTATCCTACTCTCTCCCTCTCTGTGTTTTTTCTTTTGGAGAGGAGCTCCTGTTCCAGTATTATTCTCTTCTGCTGGCACTTTACTTGCTTTCTTAGTAGATGAGTGGATAAAAACTTTCAACTCAAGAATAGTAAAGTGTAATTATATTATAACTATATTATAATTATACGTAATTACTAAAAAAACGTGCGCACCATATTGGTTAGCATGACAAGCTCTAGTTGTCAAAGTTCCTCCCACACGTGTGGATTTTTCCTCTCCCTAAATCTCGATTCGATTCAATGGTCACAAATTCAAAAGTTTTGGAGAAAGAAAAACTATTGAATGTTTTTTATAAATTCCATTCTTAGATTAATATTCGATTTTTCAGTTTGTTTTTAATGTATTTTATTTTTACTGAAGAAGCCATCTCAAATTCTCCAACTCCTAAGTTGAACCTCTGATAGGTAAGACAGTCGTGAACAATGGCCAATAAAACAAAATTTTTGGCTGCATGCTGTTTGGCCCATATAAAAGGAAAAAAAGTTTATTTTGCTCTCTCAATTATCGACTGAGTTTAATTCATGTTAGAGGCCTTTAATTATTAAAATCAGATCAATTTATTTCTTTGAGTGGTTTAAATAGTGGTTTCAGTTGATATGGTGCCCACATGGTGGCCTACTCATCAAAAAAATTAAAATATAGTCATAGGACCTACATGTAAATGACTACATCTTCCTCTACCTCTCCTCTGTCTCCTCTCCCCCTCTCTCTTGCAGGCGCTCTAGCCAAACAACACTACTCCAAGTGTTCGGTGGGCGGCAACAACGAACGAGCTCAAGTCTCCCCAAAGCCACCACCTCTCTAGAGTGCTTAGGAGAGGGAATCAGGGAAGGTGAGGAGCGGCGATGGAAGAGTTAAAGCAAGGAGCAGTCCACAGAAGATGACAATCACGGGGGCTCATTTCCATCGTGACTCCAACTCCACCGCCTATAATGCCTAAGGAAGCCACTGTACTCACTATCTTCCTAGCATTGTACATCTTCGTTGTAGCTCCAACCCTACCACCGCCATACCCATGACTTGCCCCTCTAAATCAGAGTACCTTGTTGAGGAGAAAATTTAGATCGTCATCAAGTAACCAAGCATTGTCGTGGCACCAAGAATCGACGGCCTAGGGGCAAGATGAGGTGGAGGTGGCATATCATCCCTAAGGGTGACTTCTTTGCCAAGTTGTCCTGCCTACAAAAAACAAAGAGGAAGTCGAAGACACGAGGTGGGATGGCGAGTGGGATTAGCTCAATGTCGTCATTCATCTTAGTGCGCCGCACAAGCTCAAGTTGGCAACTATCAAGGATGAAGCTGATGGGAAGCTAGAGCGGAAAGATATAGGGAACCGATGAGGGAGGAGTAGGAAGGCTAGTGAGCTCCCTCCACATCCTTGGTTCTACATCGAGGAAGATGACACCTACATCCGCTTTCCTCTCAGCATCAATGTCATCGTCCTCCTCCTCTATCCGTTGGGCTCATCGGGCATGGTGCAAATTTAGGCCCATTGGTCCCGTTGACCACATGACCCTGCCGCCTTCCCTGCTCAGCGAGGTCATCAATGGTGTGGGAGCTCAACAAGAACATTGGCTCGGCTGCTATTGCATCAGCGTCGACAGAGCACCCATGTCCCCATCCTCGTCGACCACCATCTATCTCTCTTTTCTTTGGAGAGAGATGGAGAGAAAAACAAGAGAGAAGAGCAAGGATGACATGTGTCTTACTGTTTTTTTTATATTTTTCTTGAGTGACTTATACGTGGGTCTCATCTATTTTATTTTTTAAATAATTTTGGATTGAAATGTCATGGCCACTTCAATATAAAAGATTGGGTCAAAGTGTGGTGCATGATAAAATCATCGTCAAGATCGTATAGGGAGATAAAATTGAGGAAGACTATGCTGATTCTAGATTGGAAGACGTGAAATAACCTTGCTCATTAGTTGAGGGATACAAGATGAACCTTTTCCCATCTGATAATCGTGGACGTGGGTCATCCAATATGCGTACAAACGTTCTACTGTAATCCTGAATGGAAAAAAAGTACATGGTCTCTCTTAGTTAATTTAAAGATAAAGATAGTTAACCATAAAATCGAATATATTACATCATCAACTGATAGCGTTTTTTTCTTCTATATGTCTTTTGCGTGACAGTTAACGGTTATATCTCGCATTGACACGTTACTTATCCATCAGCAGTACTGACACAAAGTTTGCGTAATAATTCTGCTAAGAAAAACAATAAAATCGTTGAGCATCACACCAGTCACATAAAATGATTGAAAAACCGTAGGGCCCATAGGCCACTCCTTCCTCCTGTCTTCACTCTCTCCCCTCTTCTCCTCTCTATCCCTTGCCGAACTCATCGCAGACAGAGCCACCGGTTCCTGGCCACCGCCGGCGCCGGAGCTCTTCTCCTCTCTCTCTTCCCTAGATGCTGTCGGCGTGGAGCTCGGACATAGCCCTCTCTACGACCAAAGTCGTGTCGTCAAGCTCGAGCACCGCCTCCACCGACACCGGCGAGAGATGCGTCGGCACGCCCCATCCGCTGGCGCGCCACTGCTGCAATGACGAGGAGGAGGTCGGCGCCCGTTCAGCCGCCAGATCGACACCGTCGTGGGGACGAGCTCGTATGCGCCGCCGCCAAGGAGCCAAGCTCGCCTGAGTGGACAGCGCCGTGGTCGCTGTCGGGCTCTCTAGTGGCGGTAGTCCGGCAGCCCAGCCTAGTACTGGTAGGCGGCGGGGTCCATGCAGACTGGGACGGGCGCACCGTTGCCGCCGACCACCGCCGCCCTCGACTCCTCCTCCCCCTTGCCGATCTGCTCCACCACAGCCACCGCCGACTCCGCGCCCCTCAGATCTGAGCCGGCCGCGTCATCTATAGCGCTCGCCGCCGCCGTTGCCGACTTCTAGAGATCGATCCGCACCGCTGCCTTCGCCGGATACCCCGCCAGCAGCCGGTGAAATTGAAGCCGCTGCCTCTTTCTCTCGGTCTACGCCATATCTCCCATCTTTGGCACCACTGCGATACGCAAGTCGCCACTGTGCCGTCGCCCTCCTCCACTGCCTCCGCCCACGTCGACACCGGAGAGCGCGATGGTCCCTCCCCTGCTCGATTTGCTGCGCGAGAGAGAAGAGAAGAGAAGAGAAGAGAAGGGAGAGCTGGAGAAGATGTAGGTGGTCACTGATATGTGGGGTTACTGTATTTGATGACTGTAATGACATATCACACAGATGCGTTATATGACATCAGGTCAATATGAAAAAAATCATTATCTAAAACCGATTTTAATAAATAAAGAAGATAACATAAGAGATGTAAGTTAAACTCGGTCTATTATTAAGGAGTTAAAATAGGCTTTTTTATCCTGAGTTTAAACTAAAAATCCAGCCCAATCGAGGTGGGCCAGCAAATTGGTTCTCCGAAACGAGGCCTTAGGAGGTGTCTCAACCTCTAGCATTATGATTTCCGAGTGTGGCTGTGCAAGTGCAAGTGTGAAGCACAACGGCAGCTCAAACAGATTCATTACTCGAGGTTGCACGGTCAAAAGAAATTTCGAACGTTGTCCTTCGGAGAATTGGGCAAGTCTCTACTGCACCGCAAGGGAGATGGTCGTCGCTCGCTCCAATGCTGTACACTGTAGATTCTCGTACTACATGGAAAGCATCGCTTTTCTTCGCTGCCACCATCACACAAGCCTTTGCTGCAGTGCTGCACAAGACCAACTTCTGTCACCTAGCGGAGCACCCACTCCCTTGCTCACGTTAGACCTGTTTTTTTAATCAAGATATATTCTTCATTTTTGTTAATATATTTTTAAAATAATTTTATACGAAAATTATGTTTTTAAAGTTTATAATAAATAAAAAATCAATTAATTATATGGCTCTCATGATTATACTTAATTTCATCGATGAGTACTCTGTAGTAGTACTAATCGACATGATGCTTGTGCCTCGAAGACTTGCACAACAAATAGACAACCTATCTTAACATTTTTTACATTTTAGCTTTCTTTATAAATATATATTTAAAAAACTTTAACTAAAAATTGATCACTTTTGGGATACGCTGGCGACGAGGGTCGATAACACGGTGCCAACATTATTGGTGTTGTCCCCTGGTCCCACTAGTAATTTTGCTATACAATGGGTGATATGGTAGGAGGGTTGGTGCTGTGGTAACCTAGCACTGGTCTCCCATCCCTATACAACCTCACGTCCATAATTATTTAATTGTACCATAGGCATAGGCATAGTACACTTAAAATTTAATTATAATATAGGCATGGTAAATTTAAGAAACTAGTATATTAAATTTGTATTGTCATAGTGTTCGTGTCGAATTGGCCTTCCGTGTTCACCGATAGAGGTCTGATGTGATCGTCCGAGCACACCGAGACCTAAGAGGTCTGCTTTGCTCCAGTACAGATTTTTTGGCTTTGAGATTTCTTCGTCAGGTTGCTAGAGTTACGAGCGTGCCAATCAATTTGACTATGCAATTAACAAGAAGATAAATTGATGAGTTAATCGATCGATAAGCTGATATGAACTCCTGCTATCGGTTGGTTGTCGATAGAGGCTGAAGCATTCGTCCATTAGCTGAAAAGCCGATAAAAGCGTAGGAAGATGGTGACAGAGGAAATAATAGACACATTAGCTGTAGAGCCAATGGTGTTCTGGAATAGAGTGGTGCTCCAAATAAGATAAATGATCCATCGGCTGTAAAATTGATGGTGCTCCGAATAGAATATGCTATGGTGCTCCAGATAAAATAAATGACACATTGGCTGCAAAGTTGATGGCACTCTGAATAGAATGTACGATGAGTAGTAAGAAGAGAGACCTGATCTTCCGAAACTATGAGATTCAGTGACTACTGTGATGGTACTGTTAGACTTAGCCTTGATATATCGAACCAAATCAAGACAATACAAAACTGAGACTAATGGCAATGAGATGATGAGCATTAGATCGGACGCGCGGACTGAAGGAATGGGCGAACCCATTGGCTAGTTTAGCCGATGAGAGAAAATCACTAAATATATATGTATATCGGCTGATAAGTTGATACACTAAGCGTGATACACAATGTGTAGATAACTCATTAGCTAGCTACTCTGATAAAACGCTAAGTAAAGACCTATCGATTTATAGATCAATATACTATCAGCAGTCTAATAGTTCGGACCTAGCACGGAACTGATGAAGATAAAAGAAGCTTGATAAGCCGATAGATCCCACACAAATATAATATGGTATATCTAATGGACTAAGAGGTCACACCTAACCGATACAGGTTTAAACAGAGCGGATACACCAGAATAATAGGAAGACTTACCCCTTCGTCGGAGTTTGGATCTAACTGATGTAGCCCTGCATCGAAAGTCAAAACCCACTGGTAAAAATCTAGATAAATTAAGGTGGTGATGCGTCGAAATTATATTAATGGAGAGATAATTTACAAGTTTTCAAAGGGTCTATATTTATACTATGAAATTATAAGAGTCTGATACGGTTACAAGCAATCTCTAGACATTATTTCTTAAAATATAAAATGAAACTATCTTAGAAGTTTAAAAAACTAATTAAACTTATCTAATGTTATATGATATATTATATAGAGATAAAATATTCTGCCGTGGTTTGTACGTTTTCTTCTTAGTCTCGGTTTTATCTCGATAACTTTTCATTTTTTAATTGAAACGAATTTATTCTCAATTCATCCGATCAGCTCTTTCATTGTATCAAACGGGCTCTTTTCATAAACCAACCAACTTTCCAATCCTATCTATAGAGGTTACCAAATTTTATTGCAAACACATAGGCATAACAAAAATTAGTACAGTTGTGATATATTAAATTTTGGGGGAGGGGGGACAGACATAGAAATAGTAAATTTGTGTATGGCATTGGCATAATAAATTTAAGAACTGAAATTAGAATTATATATAGACATAGTAAAAATTAATATATCTATAGTAAAATTTAGTACTTAAAATTATCGACGCACGCAGAGTTGTATGGAGATGAGGGTTGACGTTAGGGTCGCATGACGACAGAGAGGCTAGTGCCGACCCTGTCATGTTACCGCTTGTGTGGCAAAATTCTCGTAGGGCTATAGAGATGGCACCAATGATGTTGGTGTCATGATCCTCGGCGACGCTAAAAATGGTATATTAATGGTTAAGTTTTTTAAAAATCTATTTGTAATATAAGTACAAATAAAAGGGGTAAAATGTAAAAAATGCAGCGACCCCTCTCTTCTCCTTTCGCAGTTTTGCTCCGGAATCTCGGCTGAGCTAGCGTAGCGCCGCGCACTACTGCATATGCTACACCGCTCGGCGTTCTCTCTCCGGATCGCGACAGGTCCTGGAATTAACCGAACGAACACTCATCGCGTCTATGCCACGGCCATCTAGCTGTTGTACGAGCCAGCAGGCCACACATGTCACTGCAAACACATGCACCTCGTCAGCCAACAGCCATCAGCGTGCGCGCCGGGCGGTCGCCGATCACCTGCAATCGAATAGCATCTGGATTCTCGTCGCCATCAAATCGTCCGGTCGCGACTAACACGAGAAAGATCCGCCTATGGTGGCTGGCGATATTAATTCAACACGATCGATAGATCGACCTCTCCTCGATCGATGGCGGGCCAACCTGAACCTTTATGTATGAGTCAGCTAATTTAAGTGTATACTGATAAGCACCAGTACACATACTAGTGTTGCATGCATGCACTGGTATGCTGGTGGGTGTAACATTACCATGGCCACCTAGCTGGGAATTGATATGAACAGTGCCTCGGAGAGGGACGTCTCGTCGTGCCGCGCTGTACGCCCGAGCACCGTAAATTCCGAGCTAGGGCATGTTGAAAGCGTCGTCTCTGCTCTGTATTCATGGCAGTTCATCGATCATGTACTGCTGCTCCTTTACAGTACCGTATACTAGCTCCATGCATGGGACGTGAGAAAGATTCAAACAAGGACAGGAGTAACAACGTTTGCGTGTGGTTGCTGTGCAAGTGTGTGCTTGATTGTGTTGTACCCTGTGTTCCTGGTTTCACGCGATTAGACGGCGGAGTGCACATGATGAGCCTATCCAAGAACTATCCCAGCTGTTGTTCGTGGACTACAACACATGCGACGAGAATGTCAGATGACCAGGAAACAGGGGATTTGGCCCCTGCGCTCGCGTCGCACTCGCACGCCTCGGAGAGGGCCAATCGAGGAAGGCTAGCAAGGTATAGCTACTACATCTCCAAGCATCTTCATGATCACACGACATGTACGTACGTGACATGTGCGGATCAGTGCAAACGTAATTCCGTAGGGTTAGTAACCATGAACTCATGAATTGATCCCTCTCACACTTTGCGTCATTTTCTGGAGCGTTTTTCAGGTTTTTTACGCGCTCCTAGGACGGGCTTTGCAGGCTTCAGAGCGCTACTAGCACGGCATAGCACCTCAGATTCTCTGGTCACTTGCAAGGGATACGTACGGCGTGGCAGGCCAAGGCCGTTTTCCTGCCATGGCCCAGTACTGGCTCAAGCGAGGGAAATCCGCGTACGGCGCAACCCAACCCCAAGGCCAATCCGTCGGTGCGCGCGATAAATCCGTATGCTGCTTGACATATGTGGGCCGCCGAAGAGGACAACCGGGATCCAGCTAGCAAGCAGCTTCCACTGACATATTGGCCCCATAATCCTGTTACCACATGTCAGTTTGTCAGAGGATCCATGTTCCCTTCGGGGATAGCGGGAGCGCGGCCGTGCGCCCGCGGGTGACGTGCCGGTTCCCGTGGATTCGCGCTACCTAGGATGGGTCAGCCGGTCAGGCCTTCCTAACCATGGACGAGCAAACAATGGCAAATACGCAGTCAACAGAACTCAAAACTGGAATTTATCAGGCTCCGCATGTGCCATACCAGATTTAGGACTTCCCTATGTTGTCATGCATTAATTCCCAGCGGTTAACGCTGGATTAATCCGTCTATACTTATTTCCGTGTCTCTCTACTCTCGACGGTCGCTGGTCGTGGTGACGACAGACGACCAGCAGGTACCATGCAGCCAGCATTACATCCATGGTTTGGGCTCGTTCTAGAAGTGTACATGTGCATATGCACGCTGCAAGAGTGTAGCCACCGCGCTCTCCTGCCAGTTCATATACGCGCGCACATGCTGACATGCACGCACGCATACATCGATGGATCATTACACATTTCAGTGTGTATTTGCAGCCAGGTTGGGGCATATGGGCGTTGGACTACTGTCCCTGGCACCCCGTCCGGCTCGTGTTTCCCAGTTAGGGTAAACTCGAAGTAACTGCATGCTCGGCATTTCCTCGTCGCAAGTTACCGGCCCGCCCCTTAAAGTCGGTAGCTCAAGAGGCCAAAATGATGCAGGAAAACGGAAACTAAATTTAACACCGCAACAGTACTACCATCTGGGCCCCTTGCGCTGTCTACTCTCCACTGATATTCCTCCTCTCGATCACTAGATCATATCTCACCTCATCGATCATATTCTCCTCAGCGTCATGTTGATAGCACCTAGCTAGCCAGGAAGCTATAGACGAACGGTAGTCACAAGAGTACTAGTAGTTTGCAAAGTTGAGGTAAGGGTTGTGAGAAGAAGTACTAATCTGCAGCTGTGTCTTTGGCCGGCTGCTGCGCATCAGAGATGGGGAGAGGAAGGGTTGAGCTGAAGCGCATCGAGAACAAGATCAACCGGCAGGTCACCTTCTCGAAGCGCCGCAACGGTCTCCTCAAGAAGGCGTACGAGCTCTCCGTGCTCTGCGACGCGGAGGTGGCGCTCATCATCTTCTCCAGCCGCGGCAAGCTGTACGAATTCGGTAGCGCCGGGTAAGCGTGCATGTGCTTGAGTCCTAATCGTATGTGATTCTTGCAGATCTGGTGATTAATTTCTCTCCCCTTTGCTGTTTTGTTTGTTTGCTTCCATGGCATGCGTGTTCTCGTTTGTTTCCTTCTTGCAGCTGCTTAAATCCGAGATTGTTCTTAGGTTTCTGTTAGCAAGTACATGTTGGCATATATGTGCTTGCTGGTTTATTTGGCTATGTGGTTTTGTTTCGTTATAAGCGTACATATGCTTATAGAGCTTTAGGCGTAGGTGTCCTCTCGATCGGCTCATTACAAGTAGTTGCCGGATGTATGCCTAGCTAGCTACTTGCATACTTGGCTGATCTTTTTCATAAAATCCTCCAGCCCTAGCTCTACAAGTCACAAATCTCTTGCATCTTCTTCAGAACCTAGAGAGAATTCTTTTCTTTCGTGAGTGCCTCGGCAGGCATGCGCATGTCAGGAGCAGATGGTATGAGGCACTGAGGTGGATAGGGCTCAAGTTTTCTGATAGCAAGAGGGGCTTGAAGGGGAAAGTGATGGGGTCTATATATTTCCATTTAGATCCCGCATCAAGAACTTTGTTTAAATCCTTTTTACAGATTTGCTGTTTAATTTGATATCCATATCTTGTATTCCTGCTGAAGTATATAGATCATCTCTTGCCATGCCTTTCAGTTTCAGCTAAATTCCATATGTGAACCATGCTTTCTCTTTTCTTCATTGCACTTCTTTTCCTGAAATATTATTTCCCCGTTTAAATAAAACTTGCACTTTTTATTTATTAACACGATTACACATGAGTTTTTTGCATTTATTTGATGAGTCTCTCAAATATTAATATATATCACGTCCGCTGCTTATATATGTGTAGTCATGATCTTTCAAATCTCTTATGTGTATTCGCTCTTTTGCAAGATTTCGTGATTCTGGTATTGTTTTTTTTTGTTGCATTGCCTCTTGCTAATACATGAAGGTAACCGAGGAGCTCATGCACCTTTTAAGTTGAATGCTCATAATTATTATATGCAAAGACGGCAAAATAAAAAAATATAAACGAAAAATAGCTATGTTGATTGAAATGGATCGAACATCGTTTATTTGTGAAATTTCTTTTGTTTCTTCCCCGTGACCAGTGTGTATAGGACTCCGTGACCATCAATCTTTCCATGAAACAAAAAAATATTTTCAGAAAGTAAATACAGTAGGAAAGAGTTTTGTGTTATTGTGACGGGAACCTCTTTTTCAATTTTTCTTTTAATCTTTTATCACATGAATATCTGATGCCATTTTGTATGACTCCACATAAATATGGTCTTTCTCTAATTACAAATAACTTGGACGACATATTCACAATGGTCGAATTAGAGCATCATTAAACAATTTCTGAAAACAATTTCTTCACTGTAGTGATGATCAAAAGGGATTCTAGCTTGAACTCTTAACAATTAAAACGCAGTATATGTTCCTGATCACAAATTCACATGTCCATATGATTATCATTACCTACTTATCTAGACTTAAATTTATGTGTTTTCATTGCGATATATTATATAGCTTCTATTCTATTCTGCTGTATGTGAGTAAGTCACATATCCTAAACCTATTTTTATTTGCAGAATAAACAAGACACTGGAAAAGTACAATAATTGCTGTTTCAATGCTCAAGGTTCAAATAGTGCTCTTGCTGGTGGAGAACCTCAGGTATTCATAGAATAGTTGCCATACACACTTTGGTAACCGTATTATGTAGAACCCTTCAAAGTTCAAATAGACATATATCCATACTTTTGGGTTTGAAGCGTGTTCTTTGCCATTAATGTTGTCTGAAATTCTTGTAATCGAAGAAGAAATGTCCTTAAATCTCTGTAATTTTTGAAGATTGCAATTAAATTCCAATTAATATATATACTAGCTAAGTGCTAATATATTATAGTAGTTACATTTGCAAAAGCTAGTGATAACATCGTTTTTATTACAGCAAATTTCCTTCCATCAATAACAGTTTATTTACTCTATTAATATATTTGTATCAAGAATTTGTTGAACACTTGTGCTTTGAAATTAGGAATAATTCCAGATCTTTTGTGGGGAATTCCAGATCATACAATTGTTCCTTCATGTAGTAAAAAATAAACGTTCAGATTCATGCAAAAGTCACAGGCAGATAACAACAAAAATAAATGAATACTATTTTGGATATTACTAATTCTTGGTTTTAATCTTTTTCATTTGATCCACAGAGTTGGTACCAAGAAATGTCAAGGCTCAAGACTAAGCTTGAATGTCTCCAACGCTCTCAAAAGTACTGCACTAAATATTCATATCACCTTTGTCAGCCTCACCTGTTTCAGGAACATTTGAAATGCTACATCACTTAAATATTTGGGTCTTATACTTGCATACACAAAGGCACATGCTTGGTGAAGATCTCGGACCATTGAGCATAAAGGAACTGCAGCAGCTGGAGAAGCAACTTGAATACTCACTATCACAGGCTCGACAACGAAAGGTTATATACATAACCACCCAAAATAACTATTTCCTTCCATTACCTTGTTAAATAATATACAATAATGTCTGCTAGTACCTTTTTGCATTATTCTATATCTACAACCTATCGTGATAAATAAGAGGTATATCTCGTGCAAATATATTCGTCTGATAAAGCGCAAGATATTAACCACTTAAGCCAAAAATGGACATAGAAATTAAAGACAACATAGCTGTAACATATATAAGGGCATGAGCCATAATTAATCAACAAATGTTACCATGGTCTTATTGGTAGTACAATCAATCTAGACCTTTTATTTTTACTCATCCAATAGACCATATATTATATTACCACCTCAAAAACTTATAAATCAATGGTTAATATTATTTCTACTAGTTATAATATTGGTTATAATACTGATAATAAAATACTACCAATAGATATCACCGTAAAAGTACTTGATTGGACATTAGGTTTCTGTAAATAAAAACACATTATTAATTTTCTATAATTGCGTTTGCATTAGATATTTGCTTCCTTACAACTTTGAGGGAATATACCGTATATGCTCCTGTCCTCTTAAATACAAAAAAATATGTCATAAGAAAACAATGAAAGTACGTACATGGCTTAAGTTGCATGCTCCTCTACATACATACATACATACATACATACATATATATAAACCCTAAATAATACTCGAATTCTTTGTATTTATTTCAGACACAAATCATGATGGAACAGGTCGATGATCTTCGCCGGAAGGTATATGGAACATCTGTCAAATTGTTGCTTTCTTATAAATCTATAATAGCGGCAATCACATGATCAAGTTAATTAAACCATACATTTACATGATATGATAGCTAATCACATCTAGATAATTTATCCTGAAGGTTGTGGGCTGACTTCATACAGAATTCAATACATGTGTTCTTATTGATTTTTCTGTTCGTTATTTTCCCTGCACAGTTGGGGTGCTTAATTTAGCCATGGGAAAAATCCAGGTGCGCCACATAGAGTTGAAGGACATAAAAAATTATGCTGCCATTTTTTTCAGAATTATTTATCCTAAATATTTATATATGCTTTGGTGGTTAATCTCAGTTGCCAAAAAAAGTGGCTCTATACCTAGAAAAATAAGTGTATAACACCTTATAATTAATACATATGTCCATATATGTTGTTGCGTCCGTATCTATCTTTCTAGCTTTTATGTTTATTCGTAATTTTTCAAGTTGCGATATGGCCACTGACTATTAATTAAAAAGGGATTTGTTTCAATTATCAGAACAAATTATTTCATCTTGTCAAGAATGAAACACATACCGATCTGTAAAGTCACAAATCATTAGCATCAAGGATTCAAGGAGCTGTTTGCATGATTTTCTGAGTTAATTCTAAAATTTATTGGCTTACTGTGGCTCATATACCGCTGCATACATCAAAGTGAGCTGTATATGTAGCTAGCTAGTCTATAATTAACCGCATATAATCTTGCCTAGAAATTCCTAGGTTTATATACTTGGGTTCCCTAGTTGACTGATTATTTGGGATGCCTGCAGGAACGCCAGCTTGGAGAACTCAATAAGCAACTGAAAAACAAGGTTCCTACTTATCGGTTCAACAATTAGTTTCTGCCTTTTAATTTGGGGGATTGGGGACACTGTACAAGCACTTCTCAGGGTTCTTGTGTTAATTAGTATATCTTCCAATATCGTCATGCCGATTTGCCATGTAGTACTAACACGTCGCCACACCGGTTCATTCAGCTAGAAGAAGAAGCCGATAGCAGCAACTACAGAACCATCCAGGATTCCTGGGCCCATGGCACCGTCGTCAGTGGCGGCACAGTGCAGAACGCTCAACCACCTCCGGATATTGACTGTGAGCCTACTCTGCAAATTGGGTAAGTTTGGAAGATAGGTCAAAACTAAAACCTGATCAATATGATGTTCTGAACAAACGTGTGTGAATATATATGCACGCTACAGGTATTATCAGTTCGTTCCTTCCGAGGCGGCCATTGGAAGAAGCCATGCAGGAGGAAGGGATCAGAACAACTTCGTACTGGGATGGCCCCTCTGAACTCCAAGCTTGCTAATAAAACGCTGGCGTGCTATATATTGTGGCAAACGTTGAAAGACATGTATCGTCAGTATGCCTATTTGTCCCCTATCCAATATATGGTACTCTCAATACGTACCTATGCGTGTATGTATGTACGTTATCTATACTCTATATGTCAGACAATATATTATTATGGTAAGGTGTCAATCTATTTATCTGTCTATCCTATACATACCATACTAATAGGATACTCTGAAAAAGCCCCCACACTAACCAAAGTGATCCGGACCATATAATTATAACCACACATTGTATTGAGGATTTATGTTAAACAAAATATGCAATTGGAAATCAACAAGAGTGTGCAAATCAACTAGTTTGAAGAATTTGCATTCGGGAAGTTTTTGTGAAATCAAATATGAAAAATTATTCTATATTAAAATTGGTAAAATGGACCTATATTAAAATTGATAAAATTAGACTATATTAAAATTAAAATTGATTTATATTAAAATTATTATGTTAAAAGGTTGTGAGACTGTGATCATAAAATATATTTTTTATTTTATACAGATCATGGTTTTGGGCTAGAATAGAACGGGATGAGTAAGTTGATGACACGAGCAGGACGGCTTGGGTAGGCAAGAATGTATGGAGCAAGTTAGGCTAAGGCACGTGGTAAGCACGCCACAATGTAGCGGGCTAGCACGAGTGAAGTAAACCGAAAGCCACAATGTAGCGGGCTAGCACGAGTGAAGTAAACCGAAAGTACGAATTAGGGTGGTGATGTGGATGTGGCATGGTTGTGTGGTGCAGGCGCGGCCCTAGTCGTTGTCGTTGTGCGCTGTCAATGTTTTTGTTCATAAAAGTTTTTTTGTTTTTTTTAAGATTTTAGAGAGACAAACGAATTAGATAATATATTAGAGTTATAATATAGGTTTTTAGAGATTTCGTGGAGAAATCTTTTGGATGATTTAGATATGCATCTTGTAAGCATAATAGTTTATAAAAAATTAGTGTGATAATTAATCTTTCTCTTTCTCTCGTTCTGTGTATGCCTAACAATCGATTTTAGATGATTTATTTTTCTCTGAGATTTGGGTTAGTTTATTTGATCTAAAATCTAACTAGAATGTTTTTTTAATTCTGAAAATTTTGGTTTGTTAATTATTTTGGATCTCACATAATTAATTAATTATAATTTAATTAATTTTTGTTAACCTTATGTATATCGAAGTTCGATTGATGTAATTCTAATTGATTTTATTTATAAATTCAGAGTGTATAACATTGTCCTCGTCAATTCAGAGTGTATAACATTGTCCCAATCCTAAAATAAATCAAATCCTTACATCCTGAAAAAAAATTTCTCACTTAAATCAACACAGACAATTCATTCTAAATAAAGTTAGATAGACCTCTCGAAAAAACTTTAGTGGTGATAAAAAATAATAATGTATTATTGGTGAGTGGATAATTAAGTGGTATAGAAAGAATTCGTGGACTAATGATAATTATCATTAAGAAGATGTGAATCAATTTATTTTGTAATCGGGGAGTATGTCATTGATTAATGTTCTAGTAACTTGATTTTTTTATTTCATACTGTACGAACGAGGACGATCAATTTAAACAATTTAAACACCCCCTGATTTTTTTTCTTTTTTGCCAGACCAGGCACCCAATGCCTAGTTGCTCCCAAACTTTAACCAGTTTATTTTTTAACTCTTAAACATCGAACATACATATCTGGATACCTCCCTAAAGATGGAACAAAACCTCCCGAAGGAAAATACTACATCATGGTCTTCATGCAGCATAATTATTGAGGAAACGTTTATGACGTAATACCTGATCCCAAATAGATTTATGTCACCTTCCTACCATAATTTGTGATTATATACACTTATACCTTCCTACTATAATCGATCCGATGCAGTTGAGGCTGATCAATCAACAGATAACAGCAACAGGGCGGCATGGGCGTATGGCATGCAGTCTGAACCCAAAAGCTAAACGTTGTACAGTACAGAGCCCGTCGAATGCAACGATGCTTGAGCACAGCGATCAATTGATTAGCACCAGTACTGCACTACTGCTCGGTGGTTTGTCGTCCTGATCAGAATCAGTCTGCCGTTGGACTGCACCCATCCAGCACCAACGGCGAGACGTACAGCCTGAAATGACGAAAATACCCCCATGGACAAGTGGCGCGAGACAACTAGCCAAATCGCCTACTGCCAAGCAGGCCCCTGCGCTGACGCGGCAGCAGGTGGGACCGGCAGAGCGGACACGTCGCCTCGCCCATGTCGATCCACCGGTCGATGCAGCCGATGTGGAAGGCGTGGGTACAGTTGCCCAGCCGCCTCACCTCGTCCGTCGCCTGCAGCCTCTCCAGGCACACCCTGCACGTGGTCGGGTAGCCGCTCTCGCCGTCGTGGCAAGCCGACACCGTCGCCGGCGACAGTTCGGCGAGGTGCATGTACTCGACCAACGGGAGGCTCTGCTTCACCATCTCGGGCTTCAGGCCATCGACGAGGGGATTGCGGCGGCGGCCGTGGATGGGCGGCTCGTGGTCTTCGGCGGTGTAGGGGAACTCGTAGAGGCCGAGGAAGCAGAGTATCAGCACGAAGGCCAGCGCGACGGCTTGGCACAGCTTGAACAGCGCGAGGATGGGCCGCGGCATCTCGCCGCAGAAGCACACCAGCGGAAAGCTCATGGCACCACACTCCTTTGCAGCGCGATCTACTAGCCGATCGATCAGCTGGAGGCAATTAGCGTGGGACAGGGGGAGGCCGGAGCCGCGCGCGCGAGGTGTGCATATGCACACGCAGACACGCAGCTGTGCCTTGTTTCAGTGGGCAAAACGTCAGGCTAGTACCGGAGAGTCCTTTTATAGAGACGTCCCCATTAGGGAAAAGCGGTTCGTGTTGTTGTGTTTTGCTCATGGGGACGCTTTGGGAATTAAGAGACGGGCCAGGACACGCAGAAAGGTTGTGGCGTGGCTGCCGTTCCAAGTCGATGGGTGCGTGCACCGGGACGTCGTCGTGGGGACGGACTCTGCACCGTCACACATAGCGAACACGTACTGACAGTGCGTTACGGAGTCGGTGTCTCGTTAGGGGTCGCGTGAAACGGGACTCAGCTCGTGTGGAGGCCGTCCTGCGTACGTATTCACGAGTTCAGCGTGATCCGGGTTTTGGCATGTCGTGCGAATGTACGATGCAAGTCATATCAAGCTGGTTGCAGGCGCGTGTATTAATACCGGGATGAAATTAACCACCGAGACATTCATGCAAGGGCTGCTAAAACGACCGAAAAAAATTACAGAATTGAAGAGATAGTGTCATCTAACCACAATCCATTATTATAGCCTTGCACGTTACTCTCATGGCCATCAGAAAACATTATTGCGTATATCGATGATTAAGACAAGAAGATACCACAATAACTTATATGGTTGAAAATTTATAATAGTGCATTATTTTCATAAAAAAGTAGGGATTTGAAAATAAGGACGTATATATATGTCAGTCACTTTGTTTTGTTTAAAAAAACAATTGATTTTTTATCACCATGCAGTGGTGGGTGACGAGAAGAAAATTTATCACAAAGATCTCAAGTCAAAACTTCGACAGGACGATCATCTTACTGGGATGGATGATCTAGAAGGAAAGGAATGCGCACATCTTTGATAATGCGCATCATGAGGAATGGCATGCTTAGGAGACATCAGGGCTAGTGCATCGGGTGTAACTACTCTCCCGCTGGATAGTTCGATGTGGTCTCATCTGATGTATAATAGCTAGCTGTTTTTATCATCTGGAAGAGACGTTGTCTATTGCGCCAAGCGTCTTGGCTAATGTATCAACAATTTTATTGTTGTGCCATGTAATCTGTTTGTCCACTCTCTTAATAAAATTTAGGCCGGTGTTCCTCTATCGCTCAGCAAAAAATTTTATCACCATGATCTCTTCAAAATTCGTGCAAGGAACTAACAACCTTATGTCCTCAAACCTTCTATTGAAGTCCTCACTTGAGTCACTCCTTGATTTCTCTTGAGATGGGATTTACAATACTTGACACTGCTGTTCGTCCCCTTGATACCGCTGCCCTTGCCTCAACAGGCCGGTGCTGGTGAGCCCCGCCAACCACCTCCTCTATACCACAGTCTTTCCTCTTCCCTTCCCTCCACCCAGAGGATTCGGTTCATGCTCCAAAGAGGGCGTTGATATCATCGTATTTAACTTCGGCGAGATGCTTCTGTGTCACCAAGCCTTTTTGTCTCTAGCGGTTAGCGTTGTCAAAATCCTACCACAATCTCCTAATCACTCAATTTGGTATTACACCTACTGTCTACCCCGTTCGCTACTCATTTCTTGCCGGTGGCTTTGGTAGCGGTGCCACCTTATCCTAAACACTGCTCATCACTGCTAGCTTTCTCTCTCCCTAGCCTCCATCTAGACCTAGCAAACCACCCCTTATCACTGGTGTACCCAAAGTCTAGAGACCCCAATAGCCTCCTGGGCTTGTCAACAGACGCTCCATTTAATTTTTAGGCAATTGGAAGAATTTGAGATATAATTTTTATAACAAATATTAGCTATAGTTAATTTTGAGTAGACTCTAAAATTTTTTGGATGGATTGCTGCCCCTCATCCCCTCCCCTAGTCCCTACCGTGTCTCCAACCCCAAACATAATCTGGTTGCTACCATTGCTACATTGCTATTAGAGTTGAGAAGCTTGCTGTATACGAACATATGAGCACGGGTCTCTATACGGATAGAAAGGTTACAAAACTAATTGTTGTTAAAAAAAATCTAGCTGACTGATTGCTTAGGAGATACTTTATCCTCACATTATTTCATTTCATCTAGTCATGTATACTCTTTTGGTCCAAATATAATATAAGAACTAATATATTTTTATATTTTGAAACCGAAGTCGACATCATGGCACTATGTCGGATCCGCTCATATGTGATGACTCCAAACCTTCATCTGTGATGAGTTTGGTACTCGTCACAGATGAGTGATCAATCATGACTACATATCATCTATAATGGGTTAAGGTCCGACAGAGCTAAGATAACCTATGACGCACTGTAAGAAAAACCCGTTATAGTTGAGATAGCATCGTAAGCTGATTGTAGGTTATCGAAGGGATTTATGCCATTCGTACTCAGACCCAAACTAATATTTCTCGGATATTCTATAATTTCGGGGTGCTTCCTATCAATATTTTTTCACTGTAATGAATCGGCTAGATGGCTTAGCATACCATTTTAGTTTTTATTTGTTGCATGCTAATAAATCTTGGGATTGGTAAATGTTCACTTTATGTGGTTGGCCATAGAGAGATACCACATAATTTTTATTAGACCACCCCTTTTTTGACTTCATATCGTCTATACTGCTATTTTATCGCTTATATCAAGAAGCTTCGTACGTAGGGCACGTATATAATTTGGTATATTCTTTGTAGTATAAAATAAATTCTTGTAACTTTCAACTCCAAGAGACATAACATTTGTTTTACTTCATATGTTATATTTGGCATTTTGTTCCCGTTTGACAATAAGTCATTCAAAAAATCAAATAGATTTATAAAGTTCTTGTCTAAACAACCCTTATTTACTTTAAATTTTATTAAATCAAAGATAACATATAGCTTTGTGTGATTTGGCTTATATCTAGGATATATACGTGCATCTGAATCTATCACCAAAGATTAGAACTTTTTATAATTTTTTCGTTGTATTCAAACTGTTCAATATCATGAAGCATCAGAGAAAAATCATGGTTGATAATGATGATATCACCATCAAATGGAGAAGGATATACATTGTTTCTCCTAGTGTTTATTGTCTATTTTTTAATAGAAATATTCGACGCTTCTTGCTTCCTGTATTTGTTTCAACAACTATAACACTTCATAAAATCTCTATGTATAAGATGAGATTATAACTACGCACTCTCTGTAAACATTTTCTTATTTTTGTAGTCTATGTATGAGCAAACCACATATTCCTCTTTCTTTTTTATCATCCTTTAGAGTATTTAGGATTTTTAATTACATCATTTCTAAACTCTTAGCTCAAACAATTTGTATTTTATATCTAACTACGATTCATTTTGCTAATAAATAATAAAATTAGATTGGATAAACAAACTATTATACTACTAAGCTTAAATTTAACTTATTTTTTATTTAACATCTTAATATCAAAACAAATATTCGTCTCTCTTATCCTTCCACCTAAAATGTAAACGTTGTAAAAGTTGGATTGGCCAACAAATATATATATATATACACACACATATATAGAAAGTAGCTAACATCTGTTGGTTACAACCACACTAACCATATAGTCAAAACATTTGTGACGGGCATAGAGGTGGACACGTTATAGGGCAAGCCACAAGAAACCATTAAGCTATAACGGGTTTAGACTAGTAATTGTTACAAGCGAAAGTTATTTATGATCGTCTGTTTAATAAAGGACAGAGGGATCTCATCTTTATCAGTTTTACAGGGGCTCGTCTTGATCTAGTCGCTCTGTCTAACCTTTAACAGATCTTAATACGGCCTATCAGAAATGAGATTATTTGTGACGACACATTAACTGTTAACTGTGTAGGATGAGAGAACGTGGGTACATCGAGCAATACAATCAGGAGAGAGGCGCGCAGGCAGGGAAACTTTTCCCCTAATCCCCTGTATAAGCTTGCGCCCGGCACGTAATGCAATTTGGATGCGTATCTATATTATATATCCACAGGTCGCAATATATGCATTTTTTTTTTGCGCACGTATGCTATCTCGACGTTCCAATTGGTTTGATTCGATGTTCAATGAAATGGTTAGCCGTCACGTGTTAATGGTGACACAGGACACGCCATAAAGAAACGTCACAGTATATATTTTGTTAGATCGCCGGTCGCAGTGTAGCTTCTCGTGGCGGCAAGCATGCAGTATCAACGGCTCAAATGCGGCCTAAACGGCCGTACGTACACATTTTGTTGGAAGATTCGGGCTAAAAGTTTGGGTTATATCAGGTGGTTGCGTGCAGCTGCAGCAGAGAATAGCAGTACCTTTCGTCATTAAAGGTGCACAATCGTATGACTACTTGACATGTTGCGCTTTTTTCTTTGCCTTTTTTTTGGGAAATAAATTGACAAGTTGCTGTTAACATCGTGCAACTAACAATGCCGCCAAGAAGTTCAAGTTCTGTGCGCGCACTCGTTTTTCCATACTATGTACTTCCTAGCTCTTACGTAAGCACTCGCTAAAACAGGATTACACGAGAAGAATGTATAATTGTGCAGGGCACGCTTTGGATTGCAAAAAACTGGACAAGAACTTAATGAAATCCAAAACCCGTGAAAGCTTTGTGCGAACAGAGAACGGAAGCCCCCGAACAGACCGGATCGACAAACGCACTCACCGGTCGAACAAAATCGGGAAACTCACTTGGTAATTCAGCAAGGATCATCATGACAAGATGTCAAACAGAATAAATAAAAAGATTGATAATTTATTTATTATGCTTTTTTTCTATTGTTAACCTGCAGATAGTGCAGCTAGAACACGCGGGAAGTTGCCAACATGCATGCATGGTTAGTTGTTGAGGATATAAAAAAGAGTACATTTAAGCTCGTTTTTGTACTGTACTCGTCTGAAGTATCTAACTCGGCATGCTGCCCTACTTTTATATACGAGATGAAGAAACTCGATAAAACACTATGCCACCATACGCCAAGGAGGGAGCACCGGCGTGCGGCACAGAGGGCAGCTTCCCGCCTCGCCCACCCAGCCATCGAGGCACGAGGCGTGGAACGCGTGCAAGCAGCTGCTCAGCTCCGCGACCTGGCATCCTCCCCCTCCGGTCTCCAGTTCCGCCAAGCAAATCGTGCAGATGGCCGCGCTCCCGTCGCCGTCCGCGACCTTGTTGTCTCCGCCCGGCGAAGCAGGCCGCCGTAGCCTGTACCGTGACATACTGAACGTCGTCTCCATGAGGCGCTCCATCGCGGCCGCGTCTACGCCGTCGCCCCATGTCGACTGGCCTGGGAGCTCGTTGTCCAGGCAGGACACGACGCCGAGGCGGTCGAGGAGGGCCGCCGCGAGGAAGCGAAGGACGGCGAGTATGTCGAGGAAGAGCAAGAGCTTCCGCCGCATCGCGAGGTCGTAGCTACTATGATCGTTGCTGCTGCAGGGACGCGCCATGCATGCAGGCAGCAGTGAATTGAATCAACGATATGCTTCATCTGCGACAGGCATATCCTCTCTTTATAATTGTGATTTCAGGGGTATCTGGCAGCTGAAACCACCGTGCATTAGCGGGGGCGTTGGGAGAGATCGGTTGCGCTTGCGCATCCTTAGCCGTGGTGCAGTTGGCGCAATGTCATCCTTTGGTAGCGTTGAGTCGTTGCAGAACCTGGGCTGCAAATATAAGCACGCGTGAATTGAAATTGATGGGCTGGGTCCAAGTTTAGTTGGGGTTTCTTTGGAACTTCGGAGATGACCCAAATCCGCCTCAGATTATGCAATGCTAGACGGCCAGGCCTATTTATGGCCCGTTGCTAAGATCCTAACGCTGGGCTGGCCACAAGGTGATTGAAATCAGATCACCTTTTCCATGAGATCTCGTGAACTGGGTAGGCTTTGACGCGTCCTTCCTCAGTAGCTTGGGGTTGGGGCCTTAACCGCCTCTGCGCGGCCTGCGGAGACGTATTTTTGCACTCGTAAAGCTCGGTTGCCACGGAGCCCCCACACCGCACCGCACGTCCGTACGGAGGCTGGATGGGCCAAACTGGCAAAGACGTTTCAGTGGTGGACCGTGCGGCTTTTCCATCTGTACGACACATGTCAGTGACTCTTGATGACAACTGATTTTGTAGCGGGCTAGTGGCACCAGAATCCAGAAAAAAAAAACGAACCTGAAACTGTGAAACAAATAAGAAGTGCGTCATCGATAGTACTTCAGTCTTCACAAGGGTAAAAGGATGCATTTAAAAAAGAGTACTAGTAATGACAAAGCGGTGAGTCCATCAACTCTCGGACCCTGTCTATTTTCTTTCCAAATCAAATATACAATAGATATAAAATAGTAAAAGTCATAGATAGTATTTTTTATGGAAGTAAAAAATTAACAAGCAAAAATCTCTAATTAATTCTAAAACTAACCTCTAAAATTATATATATGTATATATATATTTCAATGTGCGGATGTGATTTTTTAGTTTCATAACATCGCTTGGATATTTTGTTAGTAGTGAAAAAAGATTAACGGCTTCTCACCATCTTTCATCGGTAGTATTTTACAAACACTCATTTGGACACGCACAAGGCCTAAAACCAATCCAGGTATATCGCTGTCGATGGTTGAGAGAATTCATACCATGAACCGGTCAAACAGATGCTGTGTAGCTAGCCATGAAAATACAGGCATGTACACTAGTGCTACGGTCTTAGAAGGTGTCCGGGAGAAGCTGTCAGCAGGTGAAGGTTGATCGATATACGTCGACATGGGGGCAAGAAATGCCCAAACCGCACGGCTGCCAGTAGCAGCACGCTGTCGAGGATGCAGTGAGTTAAATTCGCATGCAAACAACGGTGTCGCACTCCGCTCAAGAAGCGAGCCCAACGTGTATCACGGGCGACTGCAGCAGCGGGCCGCAGGCGCTCCTCCTTTGCAGTGTCCGATCCGTCCACGTACCGGTCGTCCCGTGCGGTCCCCGGCCGGCCAACGACGCGACGGCAACGTCGACGACCACGCCGTCCGCGCGCACCGCCAAGCTGCTCTGCCTCACTGGCTCCGTCTTTTTCTCTCGAGAGAACGTGCTGTGTGGGAGACGCTGGCCTAGGTCTGTGGCGTGCCGCGCCCGCTTTGAGAGCTAACCACTATATATACTGAAACTATAGAGACGTCACTGCTGTGTGGTACTGTACTTTTCTTTCTCGATCTGATGCATGCGTCAACGCCATCTACAGACTACAATTTTCCACGGAGTTACCGTCGCGCAGGCGCGCTAGCTGCAGCTGCATGCAGATGCAGGACGACGCTACGACGCATGCAGCGGATGGCGGTGACTTTGATCTGGTCTAGAGTCACGCCTAGCACGTACAGGGGAAGATAATGATTTCCTGGATTGGTGTGCCCGAGTGGTGAGGCAAGAGGGATGTGCGTACTTGGCCGGGACGACGCCGACGTGCAAGCAGCGATTTTGTCTTGATAAAACTACAAAACTAGCTACCTTAGTCGGATCATTGTCCACCACCTTGGTCGAAAAAGGATGAAACACTTACTACAATATACACTAAACTAGGATGATGGACTATTGGAGCGCCGAACTAAAATACTGTGAATCAACAAAAGAGTAAACAGTGTGACTGTACAAGAGGGGTGCTGGAGGTAGGGATAGCTAATTAGCTACCGTAAATATAGGAATTTTCCGCGTGTTGACCCACGCATGCACAGTCTCATCAACAGGTCAAGAGTCAAGCGAATATGCCGCCATGAAAATTTGAGCTATCACGTGCTAAAGATGGCTAGATGTTGGCCTGTCAATAGTCCTAGCTTATGCTTGGGCAAGGGCAATATATATTGCTAAACTAGTGTTAAAAAAGTGGGATATAGTAGTGGGTTTTTGTTATTACAAACTCTACAACCATTGGTATATGAGTGAAAAAAAGAGATAATAATGTTTTTATTCTTATGACCAATTAATCTATATGTATATGCATAGCTTATATAGACTAACTACTCTTATAATGTTGAGGCGAGTCCTATAGAGATATATAAATAACTTTTTTATATATTATAGATACCCTTAGACCCCAGTTTAAAATGCTAGTAGATGAGATAATAAATTAAATATTAGAATGATAAAATTTTGATTTATAAATATCTAAGAAACACCGCTTAAGTTGCAAAACTATACTATTTATAAACATCAAAAGCATGCCAGTAACAATCTATTATCCATTAGCTCAAAAGAATGAGTAATTATTATATAGCTCATAGCCGACGAAGGTCACAAGGAGAGCAAGATGTCAAAACTAATGTCGTAGGTTTATACCCTTAGCTCCTCCACATATGTAAATTTATTATCTTCTCATCTACTTATTTAAACCCTTAAACTCTCCCCTTTCTTTTGGTAAATCGCTTTCACAACTCCTATTCTTCCCTAGATTAGTGCCACTACGGTCATGCCCCCACCTCATCCCATTTATTTTTGGACACCATAGTAGCAGCCTCTGACTGCTCTGTGAGATTCCCTGAGCATGAACAGATGGCATGAACAAACAACTAGCGTGACCACATCTCTACTGTCTAATCCACCTCCCCAATCACCTCTATTGCTAGATCTGCCTCTTCCTTATCCTCTACCATTAAATCCATCACGTCGAAGCTCTGTACCACTATCTCCCTACCACTGACCTTGGGGAGAAGAAAAATACTATCCTAAAAGAGGGACGTGTTTAGGTTCGACATGAAGGATGGAGTTTAGGTGGGCGTTAGATCGATCGTGATCGACCGACCTGTGGCGGCGGCATGAACGGGAGGGTGAGGAGGGGGAGAAAGAAAAGTTATTAGGGTTATCGTGTTGTACGACTTTTAAAGCAATTGTATGGTCTAAAATTTATATAATTTTAGAGGAGTTTTTTTTACCAAATGATAGGGAGATTGTCTCTAATTAATTAGATTGACGAGTGCTGTATGATTAAAACAAGTGTGTGGGGACTCGTTCTCCTCGTCACCTCCAGGCCATTGGCCTAATCCTCTTTAGAGGCTTCATTTCGGCTTTATCTGATGACGTGGAGGGCTTGCGTGTTGCGTCCGTACTCGGTATTTGCTTTGGTGCTCACGGCTACATCTCACGTAGTGCTCACCGTGCTGTACTTCAACAAGATAGATTATCCATGCATCCCGCACATGCAAGAAGAAATAAACACTCCGTATAGATTTGCACCTTGTAGCTGTTTATAAAACATTTAATAGTAGCAGTCCACTCGACATGCAGATAGCTTGATATATTTTAAAATCTTCCCTGAATTCAGCATAGGAAGCTAATATATTCTTTGATCAGATTCAGCTCCATCCTGTTAACTTTGCTAATAATATGGAAGTGGCAATCGAATTGTTATCCACGACCTGGCTAGCTAGCTAGCTAGTGTAAGCTTACCTGTGTCTTTTTATTCCAACGAGTTGGTGAGTCAGCGATAGATAGAGCTGAATAGCAGGGATGCACTTCGCAAAAGTGCGAGATGCTGACAGGGCCTCTTTTCAAAGAGCTGAATGACCGAGAAACAACTCTAGCGTCACTCATAACGGAATATATATAAATTCTAGCGTCAGATGTCTTCTGTCATCCTTTTTCTTAAGAGATCACGTTTGATATACCATCTTTATACTCCATACTTTTTTCATCCTATTTTACCATTTGATTTGGTGATACCAAAGATCCCAAAATCCACAGCACAAGTGAATTCTCCTTTTTGTCTGAGGCATATTACGGAGTCCGGACGGTTTTCATCTTGCCTTCACTCGGCTTAGTTGGATGGGCCAAGTTGAAGATGGAGCAAGATGAGGATGGGCCTGCCTTATATCTACAGCAGTTGCGTAGGCTGTGGTAGAACTATAGAAAGCACCTAGAAAGTCGCCATAGGTTCGGGCCGCGTAGTATCGGTAACTCAATGTGTAGCAGTTTTTTGTACTGCCGGTCGCGGTCTGCGTCAACGCGTGTGTTCACCTAATAAGCGCGTCTTCAAGTACTCCATCGCGGGATCCCCGGCCAGCCTCTCGCTCCCCTCTCCAAACTATCTAGCTAGCTTGCCGCGATCCGACGACCTCGTCTCCGATGGCAACGACGCAGCTGCTGTCCACCGTCGCGCACCGGGAGAAGCTCCCGGAGGGCTATGCTCGGCCTGAGTCCGACCGTCCGCGGCTCGCCGGAGTGGTCACGGACAGCAACATCCCCCTCATCGACCTCGCTTCGCCGGACAAGACGCGCGCCATCGCGGAGATTGCTCAGGCCTGCCGCACCTACGGTTTCTTCCAGGTCACTCTCAGGCGCTCTCTAATTAACTCAAGTAACTAGGTTTTGTGTGTTCCAACTGTGCTTGCTCCCAATTATGTCCAACCATCGCGGCTTAACTTCTTACAAGGCGTTGGAGTTCGCCTCGATCAGTGCTCATTGCTCAGGGCATTATTTTCTCCTTCAGTCAACCGCTGCATATATCCTTTTCGGAGCTCAGGGCTCTCTGATCATGTGATGTACAAACATGCATAGTAACCAATGCGTGTGATATATCTATGACCATCCTAACTTCCCTTTATGATAGGTCACGAACCACGGAATACCAGAGGAGCTGCTGGAGAAGGTGATGGCCGTGACGCTGGAGTTCTTCCGACTGCCGCCGGAGGAGAAGGAGAAGCTATATTCCGACGAGCCATCCAAGAAAATAAGACTCTCTACGAGTTTTAACGTCCGCAAGGAGACAGTACACAACTGGAGAGATTATCTCCGCCTTCACTGCCACCCGCTGGAGGAATTCATGCCCGAGTGGCCCTCTAATCTGGCACAGTTCAAGTAAGCATCCCCTATAGCTAGAGATACATACCTCTTGTTCATGCATATAGTATGTAACTCCATACCCAACTGACACATTCGACCCGCTAGCCATATATGACTATCTTGGAAATGAAATTTCAGCAGATCATAGATTCCCTCGTGGCACGGAGAGTTTGTGTTAGCACAATGCACAGTCCAAATTGCTGTCCGGCCCTGATAATTGAGGAGGTCCCTTGGATGTTCAAACAGCTTTCTACATCCATGTCACATTGAGCCAGCTATACTCATCGGAGCTATTATACAAACACAAAATTTAGCACGACTAGTCTCCAACCCATCCATTGCATGAGCTATCGTTATTGGTAATATAGTAAAGTTTCAATTTAATCATATGTTCGATGTGTTCGTTATAATTATAGTGACTTGGATTAATGAAGATACAATTAATGTAAGTTAAAATCCACAAAGTACACTAAACTGAGAGTCAAGATGGGTAACATATTTATTAATTACTAAATTGTATAAAAACAAAACTACAGAATCCATTTGTTTTTCTAATGGCATGTTTTATTTAACATGAATTCTTGATGTGATCTAAAATATGATTCACCTAACTAATGACCAAATATTTCTGCCAAATGTGGGCAAATTAGTACAGGCATAGATAAGATAAATGAGGTTAGTCTCAGAGCATCAGAAAAAAATTGCTTAGTGTTCCATGCATATCTCATTAAATTTTCATTTGAGATATAATCTAATTAAACTACTGAACTCTCCCGCTCATGTGGGATATAAACCCTCGAATGATAAACATGAGATGATGCGATAAGTTATTAAAAAAGTCCAATTTTATCTATTCAAACTATTTCATCAGTGTGCTTAACATTTCAAGCTTTTTTTGTTTTACCCCTTAAGCTACTTAAAATGACTCACTTACTCTCTAACAATATCATATCTCTATTTTTTTATTCATATAATCTGTCTTTTAAGTTAAAATTTTGTAGACCATGGATGACAGCATAACCTATATTATAAAATATTTTCAAATTCTACAAGATAGTTTTCATGCAGTTTTAAATCTTGATGTTTAAATAATTATTTGGTGCTGCCAAGCGCAACATACTCAAAGGATGATTAAAATATCTGAAACAAATATGGGACATACGTTTCCCACAAAAATTCAACTTAAAATACATCTTGTTCAATTCTACACATATATAAGACCAACATAAAGTCCTAATTACCGTATTTTGGGTGATGATATATTAGTGCAGAAAAATGTGGATCAAAAGGACTAACTGCATTTACATATAAAATTAAGCTGAGGAAGATATAGAACGAAAGAGAGAATAACAATATAGAATCTAGAAAGTTACGTTTCTGGACATATTCGGTTTAGACTGAAGCATATATACATATCACTGTATCCATATCTGGCAGTACGTCAATCAAGAATGCATTGTCCTGGAGCACTTATCATCGCCCTATGGCATACAGCACTATAGCAGTTCTAGAAACATTAGCAAGCCTTGTCTTCAAAAAAAGGAAGAATTTGCCTCAAAAAAAAAAACGAAAAGGAAAGGAGAGCTATGTAGCTAGTAGTTAGCTACAACTGCTGGTACACAGTGGACGCTACAGCTGCAGCTGTTTTCTCTCTTTCTTTAAGACTGTTCTCACTTAATTATTTTGATATTCTCCTGTAGCCTTGTGACATTGTAGTGCATAGACCTAGTTCAACCAATTGACCCGTATTAAATACGTACGTACGTCTAGCTAATTAAGTTGTGGCACCTTCTTTCAAGTTGGTAGACTTCAGTATAACCATGAATGTATATTGTCCATGGCCGGCGCATTGATCCATGTTTCACGATCGACCGGTCCACCAATGTATACACCTCAATTAGACATTTGATTTTTAGCTCATGGCCCGCTGAAAAATAATGGGTGTGGCCGGCCGGGCATTTCGAGCACTTCACATATGTTCAACAGGGCATACATGCATCCAGAAAACACTTAGCGCGATCAATTGACAGTTATCATGCGGCCATGCACTATGAATGGTTGGTGGCCCGTAGTGGTCTCTACGCGTATACGCTTGGATAGTACATCGTACACGTAGGTGCTGTGTTTTTCTGATAGTATATATGATAATGAGATATCTTTAGTGTCTTTATAGATACTCGTAGCATAGTATAATTAACATCAGTATAGTTCAAAGCATTAGTGCAGCGTGGACTATATAAGTAAGATGCATGATAGAATGGAACATGCATGCATATATACTTGTGCCGCTCAATTAATTTGAAGGAAGGGAGTGGCTCAGACAAGCTCCACACGCACAGGACAAGCTCTACCCATCCAAGCTACACACTTTCTATTGCTTAATTAATTTGCACGCGGTGCATGCATCCAGCATCAGCCGTACACCACACACGCAGAAAGTCAAATAGTTAATTATTCCTTCTGAGAGGAAAATTAGACCACAATATTGTGTGTAGCATAATGCTCAGGACGAAAGTTATGGTTGGCTTGAGTTTCATATTGAATATTGAATATTGATCGCTAGGAAACATAGATGATTGAAGTTTTCTCCCTGAGGTATATACCTCCTAGATATTTTCTATGAAGATATAATTATAGAAATTTATCTAGATATAATTATAGAAATTTATCTATATATTTGTTCTTAAGTGTTTCTAATTCTTTTTAGAGGTATTGTTATTAAGTATTAGTCACGAGGTATGTGTCATATATCTCCTAATTAATACTACATCCGTCTCACAAAAACTTTATTTTTTTTTAAGAAACTGGACAAGAAATGTCCAAATTCACGTACAACAAAAATTTTTGATATAGGAATTACTTTGCGTTATATATACCTATCAATTACCAGAAAAACTTGACATTTTTCAAATTTCACTATTTTTTTCTATCAGTTCAACCAATTTCATTTGTTGTATCTCTCAAGTTTTGGGTAAGTATAGAAGGTTATACCTCTTTAAATATGGAGATAATCTCTAAATAAAAGGTGGACATATCTCTCACTTAATCAGGATAGAATTTTTATTTGAGTTACCCAAGACATTTGTTGTGACTGAGTGTACAGTAAACCCAGTGCAATCTATGTATGTAAGGTGTTATTTCATTGCTTCAAAAAAAATCTTAAGAGGTCTACTCTGGGACTGACACTATATCGTATGGTATAAAGAGGATCCCCACCACCACTCTTGGGTATAATGATTTCTATACATCAGATAGTTGACTGGCTGTCTACTTTAAATTGGTATAGTAGTATATAGTAACCCAAGTTTGATAACTCAACAATAGTAGAAATTTTCTAGAAATGTGAAAACTAGGTAATAGTCTAACACAAGACTATAATAAAACTGATTCTAGTATACCTAGAGGCCTTGCGCGCTTTCTTTATATAGGACCTTCTTTTATTTTTGACCATCCAAAAATTGGTCTACCAGATTTATTAAGCAGAACAGAAAACACGACAACAATCTCAAAAACTGGGAGGACGATGTAGCCCAAATCCTCATCTGCCTAATCTAGAGCCTTTGTAAGCCGTATTTCCATGCACTTGGTACAATGTTAGCTAGTCTACTTATATAGTCGTCGCACAGTCGTATGCCCTCGCAACCATCCATTTATAGGAGGACCGAGCAATACAATTCAATCACGTAGACTAGCTTGGACGAATCATCCAACTAGAGACATGCATGAACTTCTTGTTTTTCCCTCGTAGACAAACCGTGGAAAACTAATCCACACACACTAGCTTGACCTAACAAAGAGAAGACGACTGAGTACGTCTTGGTCTCCTGCTTCGTCCGTTGATTCCAAAATACAAATCAAGCTAGCTGAAGTCCAGAACAACATCTAGTCACTTTGTTTCAGTAAAACGCCAAATTAGTTATCGGTAGGATTATCATGGACATGCTATTTAAGCATCTAAACGGTATGTATTTTGTAAAAACTTTCTACATCAGTATTTTTTAGAAAACATTTTTAAAGCAAGTACTAACTTTCTAATGTTTAATTCACTTACTCGTGCCCTCGAATAATTGTCGCAAACTCAGTCCATCCATTGTCTACTGATAACGTGAGGCGATGCTTAATCTTCCGTTGCATTATTTCCTGGCATGCAGGGAGATTATGAGCACGTACTGCCGCGAAGTCCGGCAACTGGGGCTCCGGCTTGTCGGCGTCATCTCTCTCAGCCTCGGCCTGGAGGAGGACTACATCGAGAAGGTGCTTGGCGAGCAGGAGCAGCACATGGCCGTGAACTACTACCCGCGGTGCCCGGAGCCGGAACTGACCTACGGCCTGCCCAAGCATACAGACCCCAACGCCCTCACCATCCTCCTCCCGGACCCCCATGTCGCCGGCCTCCAGGTCCTCAGGGACGGCGACCAGTGGATCGCCGTCAACCCCCGCCCCAACGCTCTCATCGTCAACCTAGGCGACCAGATACAGGTGACACATATATAGTCATGTGTGTGTGTGTGTGTATGCATTTCTGCCATTGCAACGTGTACGTTCAGGCTGAACTGCTGATATGATGGGCATGCATATATATCTATATCTATATGCAGGCTCTGAGCAACGGCGCGTACAAGAGCGTGTGGCACCGTGCGGTGGTGAGCGCGTCGCAAGAACGCATGTCGGTGGCATCTTTCCTGTGTCCGTGCAACAGCGCGGTGATCAGCCCGACGAGGAAGCTCGTCGCCGATGGGGATGAGCCCGTGTACCGGAGCTACACCTACGACGAGTACTACAAAAAATTCTGGAGCAGGAACCTGGACCAGGAGCACTGCCTAGAACTCTTCAGAGGCCAGTAGCAATAAGCTCGATCGTATGCAGAAACTTACAAACTTGCGCTGCACTAAGCTAAAATTTGCTTGGCTCTCTCGTTGATGCACATCTTCGTCGTTTGACGGTTGTGTGGTACTGTGGTGTGCTTTATCAGTTCAGTACTTAAATATGTCGGACGATTAATGCTTTAATTATTTATCGATGTTATGTGTCGCGTAATACTTTTGTTATTCCTCGAACTTTTAAATAAAACTGGTTCAAACAGTATCGTCATATTAGATACCCATATGGCCAGTTGGATTTCCAGTGATCATATTTCAGTTGATTTTTCAAGTTTGGTATTGTCATTCATAATGTTAATTAGGAAGACATAGAATTCTGTTTCAATTAAGATCCCGGAGATATACGATATTAGGATTTGTTTTGAAAAACAATAAGCTATTCAGTATTACTCCCCTGGTAGAGTCTTATCCAACCTTTTCTTATGCGTGCACAATATTACAGATCACATGCTATTTTAATGCTATAGTTACAACTACGAGGGAATGGTAACATTACTATGGAACATATTTTCCTCTAACCAAACAGATCCTAGAAAAATAATTAGAAATGGACTTGCCGAGTAGCAGCCATGTACATAGATGAGCTTGAGTGTATAAAGGCATTAACATGCAAAGATTTTGCAGCGAGAATCAATGACTTTTCATCCGCATGAGCGCATAGGTAACATCTGCGGAAGTGCATCGATGCTATATGTATGGACCGAGTTATCTGTCCGAGACGAGTCCATAGTTTAGCATAACATATATCTATTAACATATATAGTAGTAGATAATAACTAGAGTTTAATTATATTTATGGATATCAAAATTTAAATTCTGATAGATGGAATTATGGATTTACGACTTCAGCACCACATCAGCTGCAGAATTATAAAAGCTGGTGGATCAGATTTTTGCACGGTCTGTTTATGGCCCAGAATCAGTCGTCCTGCTTCTTGGGTCGGAACCAGTCTAAGCAGCTGGCCGACTGGAGGCCCATATTCCAGAATTCGTCGTAGTAGGCCTGGTATGTGAAGGGCCGGTAGGCCAGCGGGTGGTCGTCGTCTACCAGCGCTTCGGCCGGCGCGATCACCGCGTCCGGGGACGGGCAGTAGAACGTCGGCACGGAGATCCTCTCGCTCTGGCTGTTCACGATCACGCGGTGGAGCACGCTCCTGTACCGATCGTTACTCAACGCCTGCACGAAAATTAATTAATTAATCAGTCGGCCTAAATTAATAAATTAATCTAGCCGCGTCGTTGCTAGCTAATGCACATATCTAGATCGAACTGAATGTATATAATATTGCTCTAGTACATACCTGGACTTGATCTCCGATGTTGATGACCAGCGCGTGGGGCACGGGGTTGACGACCACCCAGCGGCCGTTGCGCTGGACCTGCAGGCCGGACACGCCGTCCTGGAGCAGCAGCGTGATGGCATTGGGGTCCTTGTGGACCGGTAGGCCGTAGGTGAGCTCCGGCTGCGGGCACGGCGGGTAGTAGTTCACCGCCATGTGCTGCGCTTGCCGCCCCATGGCCGACGCCATATGGCCCCTTTCCAGCCCGAGGCTCTCAGATATCGCCTCGAGCAACCTCAGCGCAAGCGCCCTCGCCTCCGTCGAGTAGGTGCCAACCACTTGCCTGCGCAATAGTCAACATGTTCAGTTTGTCAATTTTACCATCTTCCATGTGGTGTACCTGGCTCGATCGGTAGTTAAGCGTTAAGTGAGTTTCTAATTTATATCTTCAGCTTATCCATCAATTAACGCAAGTCTCCTTTTCGGTTTTGAGTTTCTAAACATGTGTTTGATTGAAGGAATTCACTTTCATGGCTGACCTGAAGGAGGGCGGGTTGGAGGGCCACTGGTCGATGAAGTCCTCGAGAGGGTAGCAATGCAGGCGAAGGAAGTCGCGCCAGTTGCTCACCTTCTCGGTGCGAACGTTGAAGCTCGTCGAAAGCCGGATCGCCTTCTTGGGGTCGTCGGAATAGCACTTGAGCCGCTCCGACTCTGGCATGTGGAAGAACTTCCTCGCCACGCGCAGCATCCCTTTCACCACCTCCTCCGGGATGCCGTGATTCTTCACCTATTCGATCATATTCTAACCACCATTAGATTATTGTTCAAGTACGCCTTTGCGTATCGATGATGGATTCAAAAACGTCGGGTGTGTTACGGACCATCGATTCGATCAAATTTCACGTAGTACGTACGTACCATGAAAAAGCCGTCGGTTTCGCACGCCGATCCGAGGGCCTCGACAACCTTGGGACGATCGGGGCCGTCGAGTTGTTTTAGGTCGATGAGAGGAATGACGGCGCCGGACTGGTAGTCGACATTATCTAGATCTGGGCGATCGCCCACCGGCCGAATGTGGCTCGAAGGGACTTGCCCGGATTGTGCCACCAGATCGCTCAGGAGAGGCTTGGCAATGGGTGGTGGTGCCATCTTAATTAGAGCCTAGGGATGGATGGATGAAATGCTTGTTAATGGTTATATATCTGCTCTCTTGCTGCGTACATGTTTCGTTCTGCCCAGCTGCCTTTTATAGGCGAACCCATGGCATGTATCTGAAGGGAACTTGAGTGTAAAGCCCATGAGGAGAGAATCCTTTTTAAAGACGCAGATAGGACAGAGCATATTGATTGACCTAGTTGTGGTGCTACAGGAGTAGTCTTTGACTATTGGCTACGGTAGATCAAGCTCGACCAACCGATTGATCATATAATTCATAACAATGTAAAGGTGTCAGAGTTGTTGGTCTTGGTGTTGATCTGGTAAACCAGACGATCGAGAAGCGATTGAACAAATCGTTTTCCTCCAGCTCTGCACTTTCATGCGTTCGGGGCAGAGTACGGGTAGTAGTTCTAGATCCATGTTTTCGCTTTCCTTGTTGTCAGCGTGTTTTCTGCCGACCTGAATTGCGGCCGAGGCTGCGATCCATCAGAACGTGCATGCGTACCCCGTTGATGTTTTCATTCCAAAGCGTCTTCGTCGCCCTCCGTCGACACCGGTACAGGACGGCCGCCGCCGGCCGGCGGCGTGCCGTGAACATTACTTACTAGTTACCACTTACCGCAGATTAGTCCGACACGCAGGCACCAGCAGCATCCAAAGTTCATTCAATCTGCCACGCAATACTAATTTCTCACACGATTATCTCAAAGCCACAGCTTAGTAGTCTTATTTTTTAGGCGGGGAAGCTTATATTATAATCTTAAAGAAAGTAGAAAAATGATTACATCGGCGACAACGTTTGCCCCGGCCACAATTTTTAATCGAAAAAACCGTCAAGCCGGCCCACAGCTATTCATCGCACAAGAGAACAATACAATGGTGACGTGCATCCCATGCGACAGCCGCCAAAAAAAAAAAAAAACAGCACGGGCCCGACGGCGATATAGCGCACCGACGTATCATCACTGTGAGATGCAGCGATTGCTACAGCACCAGTACTATCTGCTGGACAACATGCCGGCCTGCCTCTGGCGATCGAGATATCTCTCGCTCGATTATTGCGATGCGACGGGCAGCAATAGCTACAGCCGTTCAGGCATGCCGTCATCGACTTCTGGACAGATCCTGCGAACTGTAGGAGACGGTGGTTTGTCGGCCGATCAAGAAGAAGCTGATCGATACGACTGCCACGATTCGACGCGATATTGTGGTCACAGTTTTTTAGTGACAGACAGCGAGATGCTGCGTCGGCACTGAGGGACACAATGACGTCAGCGCAGGTGACGTCGCCGCGATGACTTCACGGTGACACGGACACAATGTTTCCGTTTAAAAACTTGGAATCTCTTACATTTTTTTATTTTTAATTTTTGGAATATCTGAGTTTTTATAGCTGAGAATATAAATAAATTAATTAATCACTACGATGTTCAAAATTTAGTCTAAAAAATCAAATACATTGTTTGTAAAACGTGTCTACAAAATTCCAAAAGAATGCATCATTATGACAGCTACTAGCTAGCTTTGTCAAGGCGTGACGGCTGGGTTGCGCGCGGAGGTCACGTATATAGATCGACCGCGCTTTATTCCGGCGGATCATAATCGCACAACGACCTTCTCGTCGGCTGTCCGTGAATTATGTTCGTCACTTTGTTTTTTGGAGCCCTAAAAATTTCTAGCGCGTGCATCGGATGCAAGTTAGGCAGCCGCATGATACTACTCTTATAATAGACCCTTTTGGTTAAGAATTAGCTCACCAAACAATAGAAAAATGACCGAACTTTTGACATATGTAGCTACAGAACTATGTTCTGGTACGAGGATTCGATTTGTGTTTGTGTATTACAATTCTACATAGATTTGTGAACTTTGCACCATGTCATATTCAATTTCAAAGATACAGACTCTGGCAGATCCAGAATTTTTTTTTAGTCTGGACAAATCTAATGGCGAACAATAAATATATACAGAATAGATACAACTCCATATGGACACAAAGCAAAGATGACAGCTATCAAGTTGTGATTTATGAGATAAAAACCAATACAATAGATTATATCAATAAGATGGTGGTTGCCTATTGCTAATGAGATAAGACTATGGAGCAAGTATTATCTTTTAAAATGGTAGATGATTGGTGCTACCTAGGGATTTGTTTTACTTTGACCCTCAGGCTGCAAACATTGCATGGTGTGAGAATTGTTTTGCTACTTTGTCTTGATTTAACTTCCATTAATTAGAATCAGACGGAAGATTACAGATTGAGTAACGTGATTAATTACTATGTTGTTGCTGCTGCAATGGCGCAACCTGGCCACCGGCCCATGGTGGCCGGGCCTTGGCTCCGCCATTGGATACAGATGATGCAAGCAAAGAAGGGCAGTCTATCGTTAGAAAATATGAGATAATACTAGTAGCAATATTCATAAACATTTTCTATCACGAAATGACATCACTATAGACAACTTGGTTGTCTCTCAAATATTTTTAATTATCACGTGTATAAAAAATTATTGATCAAATGGATGACAAGTAGAACACACAAAAAAGTACATAACCGCACTATATGGGTATTGAATTGTCTCTTTTCCAACAGATGACACCCTTCTCTCTTTCCTCTTTCTTATTTACATCAGAGAGAAAAATCTTCATGTCAAACACACCACAGTACTATGCCCTAATAAATCAGGAAAAGTACCAGATTCGACTAAAAACAAACTTTTAAGAAAAAAATTGAAGGATGCCATTCTGCACCTCCATATTTACTATTTACTATGTACATAAGAAACTTACCTTGGGTCCTAAATTTCCACGGTCCACTAGTGTCCCAGGTCCAATATGTTTTCTTTAGTAGCGCGGAGGTGCAAGTCAAATTAAATATGATCGAATATATTAGTGGGTTACTATATTAGCTAAAAGCGAGAAAGACAGGAATCCAATAGACCGAATCAAGAAAATTGCCTTTGTTCTTTATTCTTTTTGTTAAGCGGTAGAAATTGTTTTGACATAAGCTTTTAACCTTTTTCGCCTTACTCAAATACAAAGTTCTATATAGACATTCTTCATCTCATGGTTGCTACCTGAAGAAAGCAGGAAAATTTCTTTCTTATATGTGTAGGGTGCTGTCTAGTAACAGTCCCCCGCATAAGATGTTCTGGAAATGAATGTACTTCGAATAAGTGCTACCGATTGCCCTTTCAACTTTCTGAAATTTAGATTGGCCATAGTGTTTATGCTTTGCTTTGTTCAATAAAACCTCTTAGAACAATTCTCCCTCCGTCCACAAGTCTAATCACTTTTAGTTTTTTTCTAACCTAAACCTCTTTTAGTTTAACTATCAATAACAAAAAAAATAAATATTAACAATATAAAAATGACTTTGCTAGATTTACAGTGAAACAACTTCCATATCCAAGCCCGCCCTAGGTGAAGGAAAAACTTCATCTCTTGTCTCAAGGATGGTAATCGCGTGGCCTCATTCTATGATGAGCTACATGAGTTTGCCTTCTCTCGCTTTCAAGATATTATGGGGGCACGGGTCTTGTGTGACCAAGGATCACCTTCTAGTCACTTGGGATCCCCTTTTCCAAGCTCAACGACCTAGTTGGTACCTTCACTAAAGAAGAAGTTCGACGTGTGATCTTAGAGATGACATCTGACAAAGCATCGGGACCGGATGGGTTCATAGGCCAATTCTACAAATGTTGTTGGCCGATCATCAAAGCGGAGTTGCTGGCAGCTCTAAACATGTTGTATGGGACGAATGGGTGGTGTTTCCATCGAATCAACAATGCCTTCATCACTCTGTTGCCAAAAAAATTGAGGCTTCAGATATTAAGGATTTTTGGGCAATCAGTCTAATCCGTAGCTTTGGCAAGCTCTTATCTAAGCTTTGAGCTTCATGGTTAGCACCTCGTTTGAATGAGCTAGTGATGATCAACCAAAGTGCATTTGTCAAAAGTCGCTATATCCATGACAATTTTTGCTTTGTTCAACGCGTGGCGAAGGCGCTCCATTGTAGGCAGCAACATTGCCTTCTCCTCAAGGTCGATTTTGTGAAAGCTTTTGACATAGTTGGTTGGCCTTTCCTCCTCGAGGTCTTGAAGCACCTAGGGTTTAGCCAACGTTGGAGGGGTAGGATTGCGATCATCCTCTACTCATTCTCCTCGTGAGTTCTAGTGAATGGCATTCTTGGCCCTCGTTTTAGCCATCGCCGCTGGCTACAACAGGGCGAGCCATTTTCCCACATGATGTTTATATTGGTGATGGACATGGTGAATGCCATGATTAGGAAGGCCGATGAACTTGGTGTCTTGTAGCCTCTGTATGTTTGCTCCTTAGAGCATCGAGCTTCTCTTTATGTTGATGATTTGATTCTTCTCCTCTCCCCTACCGCTCAAGACCTAGAGATGATTAAGGGAATCCTCTCCTACTTTTAGGGTAGTGTCTAGGCTGTTCACCAACTTTGCCAAGTGCTCCATCACTCCCATCAGATTCTTGGATGATGACTTGGTGATGGTCTCCAATAACTTTCCCTGCATCAATGCCAAGTTCCCTTACAAGTATCTGGATATTCCTCTTTCCATCAAGAAACTGCCCAAAGCCCATCCTTAGGCACTCGTGGACAAGATCCATAGTCGGTTGCTATCTTAGAAAGGGCTGCTCATGGCGATGGCAGGCTGGTTAGTGTTGGTGCAATATGTTCTTTCTTCGATCCTAGTGTACCTCTTCATGGCTATTAGGCTGCCTGACTGGGTCATGAAGGCGATTGACAAAAGGAGGAGGGTTTTTCTCTAGAAAGTCTCAGATTTGATCCATGGTGGAAACTGCTTGTTTGCTTGGTGTCACATCTCATTCTAACACCACCAAAAACCAAATGCCAGATAAGACGTGCCACCAAGAATAGCAAACCATTTCTAGCGAAACCGTGTGTGTCGGTGTCAGTACCAGGATTTTAAGCTCACACCTGCGATAACAAAATAGTAATCATTACAAAAACTAAATGGATACATTATAACTTGTAAGCATATCATGTATACCCTTAGCAACAACTACCAAGAAAAAATATAATAAAAAAACTTAGCACGGCTAATACACCAATCCATAGGCAATGGCTTAGGTCTAGAAACGAAATCAAACTCTTTGGAATCTTCAACCTGAACTTAAGCAAAGAGAAAGAAAAACAATAAAATAGAGAGTGTGAGTACTTTTGTACTCGCAAATCACGAAAAACTTTAGTATGCAAGCTCCAAAGAAAGGTTAGGCTTATTTCATAAATTTTTTGTTTGAAATTTTTTTGTAATATCTAAGTATAAGTTTTACAATTCATTTAGAAAGAAACTTACCGTCTCAATTTGATGCGTGTTGCTTTACAACAACCCAAACATAAGAACAAAGCGTTCTACAACTATTGAAATATAAGATTTCCTTGTGCTAGCTAATTACACAACCAAGAGCATTCCATAAATAATCGTGTGATTATACTGTAAGATGCACGGATGCAATTCCCTAAAAAATCGGTCCTTACATGCGATTACAAAACTAAGTCACATAGGTAAGGTTCCACATCAAAAGTTTTCATAAAACTTTTCTCTTTTCAAACCCATTGACTTCACGAGTTAGGTTTTTGCAAAAGGTTTCACAACCCAAATTTTTCACAACAACAAACAATAGTGTAAGATGGGCAGTGGTATTCTCACTCAAGAAACGAGAATTTTTAAGCACTTTTCTAGTGGAGTTAGTAGGATAGGATGATCCTGCCTCTGGAAGGACATTCCTTCCTACGGAAGGTAATGCAATTGCTAGGTTGGCCTGTTGGTTGCGTACAAATCGAGGCCAATCAATTTAATTGTGTACGTTTAGCATGTAACTTTGTAAATAATTATATTTTATAAATTAGGATCAATATTATCAAGAGTGACTTGCCTTAACGACGGTGGCCTTCAAATCTTTGTGATCTTCATGTCCAACGAAATTGTGGAATATTGCTATGTTAACACAAAAAAAACCCATTCAAAAACCCTATACATAATATAATAAATATTATAAATAATAGTGACATTGGATAGATCTTGATTTTAGATAATTTCTAGAATTTGAACGGAGTCGAACGAAGTTACGGTTGAGGAGATACGAATTTTGAAAGATTAATTGAATTTCTAGGATTTAATAAAATGGAGTTCAATTACTAAAAGGAAAGAATGTTGTTCCAGAGGTGGATCCTAGATGTTAGTGAAGAGAGTTGAGCTAGGGTGGGTCTCGTCTGTCAATGTCACATGGATTAAAAGAGGGTTTATTTATTTTATTTGAAAAGGGCCCTTATGTCACCTGGTTGGCATAGGTAGGCCCGAGCTGTAAGTGACACAGGGAGGGAAGGTTGTTTTTCTTCTTCTTTCACATCCTTCCCATGGCTACTAAATGGTTTAGTGCAGTGGCTAGGAAGGAGAGGCAGGGCGAGGATGACTGGTGTAGGTGTGACGAAGACCGGCGATGGCACTGTTGCTAGCAACGAGCCTTGGTGGCGTCGCAAGGCTTTGTGTTGGCGATGGCCCAAGGTGGAGAAAAGGAGAACTGAGAGATGGGAAAGGTCAAGGGCGGTGTGTTGGCAAAGGCCCTCATCGAGGCTTTTTATAACAGATGGGGTGTTGATGGCAGCAGTATGGAAGAGCAGGGGCGTGGGACTAACGACGCGATGGGATGCGGGAGCGCGGAGTTAGGTGGTGGTAGATGTGCAGAACACTCAACAACGTGATTCATGGCCTTGGCACGACGTGGCGCAACATGATTCATCCATGCACCCCAAAACGCTTGGCGCAGTGGGGCCACAATGCATAGGCGTGGCACGTGCGTGTTGGCAGGTGCGATGCGACGTAGGAATGGGAGCTATGGGGCAATGCGGTGTGTTGCGGCATGATGGATGTAAGCATGGTATTAGGGCCGCTATACATGGGGACAACGCGAGCGTGCTTGCCGGCCTAGCAATTCATTGAGCACATAACGTGCACGCGCGTGGGGTGAAGAGAGAGTGACGATGACGTGGGTGCGATGGAGTGGGCGCATGCAGGAGGGAGACGGTGCCTAAAAAGCAAGCCTGGACGGAGAGAGTGAGCGACGAGTGAGTGCAGGAGAGTGATTCATGGGCGGTAGCATGTGGGAGTGATGGCTGGCGGGCACAGTCCAAGGGAGAAAGGAGAGGAGGGGGTGTTGGGTCAGCGTGGTAGGGAGATTGGCCGGTTGTGGCCGAGGACAGGAGGACTAGGCTAGCCTGAGAAAGAATGGAGGGCGAGAAAAAAGGCGGAGGAGGTGGCCATGTGGGCTAACGGTGGGTGAGGGATGATCTTAGGTTGACTCGGGCATAGCCCAGAAAGAGGAGAGAGAGAGGGTAGAGGTGTTGGGTTGGCAGGGGAAATAGTGGGAGATGGCTAATTAGAACAATAGTTTTGGGGATTTTTCCTTAGGTTTTTAGGATTAGGATTTGATAGGATTTTGAAGGAATTTTGGAATGAATTTGATACCTGGAATCAAATTCAAATTCAATTGCCAAACTCAGAGAAATTTAGAAAATCCAAGGAGTAGCATCAAAGGGATCTTTGAATATTTGTGAGGTAAATGGATTGAGGGTGTTTAGGAAAAATGAAACATTTGAAATTTAATTTAAATTCTGGTATTGGATTTCTATATATATATACGGGACCTATTGGATAAGGAATTTGGAAAGGTTCATATAAATGAATTTTTTTTGAAATCCAAAATTTAATAAAGACTCAAAATTAATTTGGAAGAAATTTTTAGAGGAGAGGCCGATTTAAAAGTCAAACCTTATGATTCAAATTTTGACAAAGATTTTTGGTTCGAGATTCTTGGAATCACAAGAAATGATGAAAATTGAGATCTTTGGTGCACCATACATACAAAGGATCAAAATTTTGAAACTACAATTTTTATTAAAATAGTTTTTAATGGTTAGGCTAAAACCGAGAGGTTACACTTAGTCCAATGTATGCCACCCTAAAGAATATGGGGGGCTAGACATTAAGGACCTCAAAATCATGGGATGGAACAATGGCTATAGCTAAAATGGGTTGGGAATCCCTATTAGGTAGACTTCAAGGAGGAACACAAAGCCTACATCTCTGACATGTTTAGGGTGTCAACTTCGGTTGTCATTAGTGATGGCCGAAACGCCAAATTCTGGACTAACAATTGGCTCGAGGGTCAATCGATTTAGCTAATTGCTCTGGATTTGGTCCTCGCCGTTCATATTCATTGACGGTATGCCATCAAAGTAGCCACCGATCTCGTCAACAACTCATGGATCAAGGATATTTCTATGGCGTTGACGATCAGATGCTTCCACAGTTCCTCAAGATCTAGGATAAGGTTCAAAGCTTCTCACTGCAGGACTCAGTGCAGGAGCGATTGGTTTGGTGATCGACCGATGGTGCCTACATAGCAAAATCACTCTATAAGGCCTTCTTTATTGGCCTCCATTCTTTTTTGTGTGCCAATTCACTATGGCATTATAGAGGTCCTTCCAAATGCAAGTTGTTCCTTTGGCTAGCTTTGCATCGCCGTTGCTGAATGGCTGATAGAATGCTAAGATGAGGAATAGATACCCCTTTTGCTGTGCTCTTTCTGTGTGTAGGAACAAGAGATGGCTAACCATATTTTGGTATAATGCGGCTCCATACGCTAGGTTTGGTGTAAGTTACTAGCTTTGGTTAGCCTGACCGACTTATCACTAGGCCAAAATCTGCTGCTTTAGGATTGGTGGCAATCCTCACGGTGCCGACTCCTAAAGAGGAGCAAGAAGGGCTTTAATGACCTCATCCAGCTAGTCTTGTGGCACCTATGAGTGGAATGTCCTATCTTTGACAACATTCTATCTACATTGCTAGTGTTGGTGGATTGGATTGTGATGGAGGGGTGGCAATGGATGGAGGCTACCTCAAGTCATGTGGGAATCCTGTTAGGCAGATAGCATAGCATAGCATGTTTTCTCCTACTTAGCATTCTGTTTAGGTGTCTTTTTTTTTTTTTTGCTTTAAGCCTCTATCCATCCTTTCATGTTTGTTTTTCCTTGATCAAAGTAGTATAATAGACTACATAAATGTTCTAAAGTGCTTATATTTGTGAATAGAGCAAGTGGTAAGTATGATAAAACAACTATTGGCTTTGAGGCATCCTAAAAGAAGGTAACATAATGTGTATGAACTTGGAGAAATTTTTTTTTGTTGTAAGCCTAATTGGTTAGGTCCAATTACATAAATAATCTATTTCTTTTAAAAGAATGAGCAAAAGTTTTTTTAACAATAGAGTATCCTCTAAGCTAAGCTAATATGTTATTAATAGCTAGTATATTATCCGTGCGTTGCAACGGAATTTTATGAGGCAATATTGTTATTAACTTGTTTTTGTCATTACTTTCTATATTTATTATCTCTTAATTTTTATATATCTTTTAACTGATAGGTGACCTTTAACCTATACTCCCATTTTTTCACAAAATTAGCCAGTTAGTGGTGGTGGTGGCAGATTCATCACACACCTTCACTGCTAGCTTTTTTTTTAATAGTATAGACAATAAATATCATTTCGTTGGAAGTCCTATTAAAATCTTGATAGTGAAAAACCTTGGCAAGATTTTTGCACTACTTCTATCTCTTGTTGGTGGTGCCAATTTTGGCCCACGAGAGAATACCAAAAATTATTTTTGCGTAAGTAGCAAACCAAGATAATTATAGTTAGATGAACATGTCAGTGGTGTTGTGAGGTTCCGATGCTTACAAATATTGCACATAGGTGAATGTGTTTTTAATATGATTTAGTAAGCTTAGAGACTTTATATTAATCTCCTTGTCTTTGAGAGTATGTTATGGTATGTCTACCTGTGTTTCTTTCGTGTAATAAGAAAATGCCTTATAGTTAACTTTTTTATTTTTTTAAAAAATATTATTGGCAACGTTACTAATGTTTTAAAACATCAAATATTATGTAAAAATCTGCCTTTTTATTACCACTTTTAGGATCATATAAAAAAATCTATATGTTTTATTTGTAGATCACACTAGAATAAGCAGCCACGTGTAATTTCCTCGTGGCTAGGGCAGTACATTAACTCCATCTTCATGTCAACTACTCGACTGGTCCGTGGACGGTGGCCGCGATCACCTGCATAATCGAGAATGTGAGAGTTGACCGGGGATGCCGACGGGACCAGAACTTCCATATCACAAGACTCACAACAGCCTAGAAAGCCAGAACAAAGGAGGACCGTTCAGTTCATAAAGTTTCAGAAGGGATCTATGACTAGGCCAATTTATGTAGTCCCATTTAGCCCATGTACATAATGTTGTTTTATCTTGAAGCCCATGTACTGATAGGCATGGAACTAGCCCAACCCACTGGCTTTGGAGGGCGAAACGGAGCGATGCACTTATGGCAAACAAAAATCACACGCCTACGGCGTGCTAACTGGGCCATGCGTGGCGTCCGAGAGGTATCACGTCCCGATAGCGTACGGAGCGCGCCGTCGCGCGAGGCACACACAATGCAAATTCTACTAGTACGATCTACTCATGCCTTGCATTGCCTTACTTGCCGATGCGTGCGCGGGCCATGGAGGACTTGACATGGTTGGCCTCGGCGGCATAGCGGCCCCGAGGCTGGCTCCGGAACTGGACCAATTGACTTCCCTTGGGAGAGACGCGACGACGGGTGCTAGAATATGGCTCGGTATGGTCCCTGACATGCCCCACGTGCACGGCACGTCCCCCGCGCGTATTGCCTCGTTCTTCGTTCTCCTCCGCGCTTCCATTTCTCCCCACACGCTCGATCGCTCTCTCACTCCCTGTTGCAGCTTAAGTGGAACGGTGTGTAGCGGTGAGGCTGACCAGCTACGTAGTACTCGTTCAGGCAGTGTGTGACATGGGGGCCAACCTCTGATGTGCTAAGGGATACTTTTCAATCATTACAGCAATACTATGCTATATCTTTTCATGATGTGGTTGTATAGTAGTAGTAGTAACTGTTGTCACTTTCATAAAACCCGAAACCTGGTGAGCTAATAATCACCACTTATGCTACCGTATATCAAAGCGAACATAGCTTAGTCGGGAAAAAAAAGGGTAAAGGAACACAAGTACATGGCTACCTTAGGGTGGGCGTTTAGATTTTTTTTTAGCTTTTGTTAGGTTCGGTTTGTTCGGTTGCTTAAAAATCTGTTTTTAAAAAAGAGACCAAACTAGTTAGAAAAATATTAAAATCGGAAATAAAAAACCGAGAAAAATCGACTCGGTTTTTTCGGGATTCGCATTTACCAAAGAGAATAAACCAGCAAGCGTCATCCCCTCGGGCGCTGATCTTTGAGCCACGCACAACCCACTACATGCATGGGCCCACATTCTACGATGCAAAGGGGAGAAGGCATGCCCATATCTCACAAATCTTATGCGCTAGTGCCGAAAAGGGCTATTTTCTTTCACTGCTCAGAAACTCCTGTGTTTTTTGGAGTTCGGTTCATATGAGATAGAAACCGATAAACAAACCAACAACCGAACATGATAAAAATAAATAGTGCGTTGTTAACCGAAGACCGTAAAACCGACATTTCAATTCGATGCGGTGCGGTTTGGTTCGGGTTTTTTTTTGTTGTTTATATTTGTCCACCCCTAGCTACGGTGACAAATTTAATCTTGCATGTTGATCTAGGACGCGATTGCAACTACAAGAATTCTGATTCATTCGTCGTGAACGAGCAGGGCACGATGCTGCGCAATGGCCATCGACTGTATACCAGCTGCACGGCGAGTTGCAGAATCCGAGCATAGAAAAAGCGAAGAAAAGCACTTCAAGCTCACGGCACCAGCTACTGTATATGCAGCTACGTGCAGCTCAGCCTCCGAGACTGCACCCTGGACTCCGCGCCGGAACCACGTGGCCCAGCCGCTGGCCGTTTGATTCGTGAGGAGTCGAACTCGAGGTGATTCCGCCCTCCCATTTGGGAAACAGGTCTTCCACGCTCTCCAGTCTCGCGCGCCAACCAACGTCCTACTCGTACGAGTACACCACTCCCAACTCCGGCCTTCATCGACAAGGCTACTAGTAGTAGTATAGCATCCGCGTCTCTGGCACAAGGTCGCCGCCGCCGCAGCCACCGCCACCCATGTCTCCTCCTATGCTGGTGCCACGCCTCTGTGTACTTCTCGTCTTCTTTACAACCTCCGCCGCTCAGGCCGCCGATTCTAGCAGCAGCTGTGGCGGGGGTGAACGCTGCGGTGATCTCCTCCTCCCGTTCCCGTTCCACCTCAACCCCTCGTGCAACTCCAGCACCAACTCCTCACACTTCCGCCTCTACTGCGACCCCAACGCCACGCTCACCCTACCACTCGGCTCAGCCTCCTTCCGCGTCCTCGACTTCCTCCCGTCGGGATCTCTCCTCCTCGACTACGCTCCCGCGTCGCCATCGCCGTGTGACCTCGTCTATGCGGCATTCTCCCGCCCGTCCTCCCCGGCGGCCGCTCTCGATGCCGCGCCCTTTCTTGCTGTCACGCCGGCCAATGTTCTCCGCCTCTACGCCTGCGAGGACTCCTCCCTCTGTCGGGCCGGCTGCGAAGACGTTGCCACCTGCGGCCGCGCCGTGGGTGGCGCTAAGTCAGGATGCTGCTATCCGCTGTCCGACGGCAGCGTATGGAAGCCCGGCGACGGCCTTGGCGTTTTCGCGGAGTTCGGGTGCCGGGGGTTCACGAGCTGGGTCAAGAACCGGTCGGCCACGGCAGGAGCGGCGCCAGGCGTTGTGAGGGGGATCGAGGTGGAGTGGGCCGTGCCGAAGGGCAGCGAAATGGCAACATGCTCCGACGGTGCGGTTCTCGTCAATGCCACGGCAGTGCGCGGCGGCGTGCTGTGCGCATGCGACGCCGGGCTCGTCGGGGACGGCTTTGTACAGGGCACCGGCTGCTCAAAAGGCACATGTAAGTACTTCATGACTGTGCCCGCCGTGCGTCGTTCGATCGCTGCAAACTCGAGCAAAAGCGTACACTTCCCAATCCAGATATATAATGTTTGCTTGTGTGCATGTTTAGCCTGCAGCAATGGTGGGCAGGCAAGTGACGGCAGGGACTGTTGCCAGGGAAGATTTTGCTCCAAGAAGTCAGTTGCTCTTGCCGGTAATCACACACTCCGAAACATTTCATCGATTAGTAGCATTTGCACATCAATCTCCACTAGCCGATCCCCATTCCACGAACAGGTTTTTTCGTTTCGCTTTTCTTCCTCGCGGCGGCCGTCTCGTTTTGGTTGTTCCTAAGGCAGCCATCCAAGGACACCTTGTGGGACGTCGACCCGGCGTGCATCCCCAAGATCCTCGGGGGCATGTGCAACGCGAGGCAATTCACGTACGAGCAACTGGACGCGGCGACCAAGAGGTTGGACAGCGAGAATGCCGTCAACGTGGTCGACGGCACGGTCCACACCGGCGTGCTCGACGACGGCACCGTGGTCGCGGTGCAGAGGATTGGGTACGAGACGCGGGAGAAGCTCAGGCTGGTCCTGGACAGGGTAGAGCTCCTCTCCGAGGTCTCGCACCGGAACATCGCCCGCGTCGTCGGCTTCTGCCCTGACTCGGGCAACGCGCTGCTCCTGGTGCACGAGCACTTCGCCGGCGGCACGCTGGAGGACCACCTGCGCCAGGTGAAGGGACGTGCCCTCAGCTGGTACCACCGGGTCAACATCGCCATCGAGCTCGCCAGCGCGCTCACGTACCTGCAGGCGCACGAGATGGCCCCCACCTTCCTCCACGACCTCAAGTCCAGCGAGATGTTCCTGGACGACAACTTCACCGCCAAGATCGCCGGCTACAAGCTCGCGAGGCCGGTTGCCTACTACTCTGCGTCGTACCACCAAGACGTCGTGTGCAACTTCGGGCACCTCCTGATCGAGCTCCTGACGGGGCTTAGGCACCAGCACCCGTTCGACTCGGTTGCGCCCAAGGTGAGGGAAGGGAGGCTTCACGAGGTCATCGACCCGACGCTCCTGACGGGGAAGCAGCTGCCGGCGCCGAACGAGGAGGTGAGGAAGGTGTTCGAGCTCGCCGTCATGTGCTTGCTGAGCGCCGATAACGGGCTCTGCATGCTCGGCGTCGCCAAGGAGCTGATGCAGATAGTGAGAAACAATATCGGGAGCAGCAGTAAGATTGAGATATCCCTCGAGGAGACGTTCTCGAGCTCGAGCCTGCTGCAGATGATCTCCATGTCGCCGGAAACGCTGCACCACCATCTTCCATGAAGGGAGAGGATGATGACATTGTTAACGTTCGGAGCAACAAGAACGCTGCGGCGTCTTCCTTGAAGAAATGAAGAGAGAGGATGATGCCATTGGTAACGTTCGGAGCAAAGTTTCACCTTCCCAGTGAAGTCTCTACCCTGTCAAACACAAACTGTGAAATGGCTGTCTCCTGTAAAATACTACTGTGTATGTTCTGGTGCCAACGTTTTGCTGGCTAGTAAATTGCCATATATTTGCTGCAATACAGAGGCGTACAGTGTAATCTTGAGTGCAGGGCATTGCGACTTGCTCTGCGGAGCGCAACAAGCTTGTACTTACCGTGATACTCTTCCATCTTTATGTTTCCCAAGATCTTCCCTCTGAATTGGCTCTGCATCGCAACTATTCCTCGGAGAAGGCAGCTGCTGCAAAACTTTACAAACAAGTACAGACACTTGCAGTATTCATCAGAAAGGTTACGGGCATAGGACAGCCATGCACAATTATCAGAACACAGGTTATTTCTCTAGACCAGCTTCACGGAAGCTGTGCCATTGTTAACTCAAATTTCAAGCAGGGTCTGCAGGGACCGCAATGGCACATGACACTCTGCAGAAAAATCCATTGGTGCGTTTCTCCAGCAAATAATGAAAAAGAACGGATGAAAAAACCGTGAACAATTGCATGAACCTAAGTACAAAAATATTGCACATTTAAGGTTTATCGCATCGTGCTTTTTATAAATTAGTATGCAGAAAATCACTGCCCTTTCTTAGAAGAAAAATGGCACAGAAAATAAAAGATGGATGCCATATTCTGACAGGTTAAAGCATTCATCATCTCCTAAGAAACCACTGAGAGCCATCAAATTCCTGAAGGGTTCCTAGCGCTGCGAACTGAACAAAGCGCGGCTGACAATACCAGTTGCCTCAATGTACCGATCAACACATCGTGATATGCAACTACTCTCACTTCCACTCAGGCTTGTTCCGGGCTTAGTGACACACTTTGCAAAGCATTTGTTTCCAACAGTCTGCAACATCAAGAAGAAAAAATGTAAATACCACAAAATCACTACATAAATAAATGTAGTTTTCTAGACAGTTAATGTCATGTAAGGATGTAAGTGGAACATCTGGTTTCTAACATGCAAGCATAATGCTTTCTAGTTTGAGCAATGACATAATTAACTTATATCTAGGTCTTTTTGCTCCACGGCTACAACTTCACTCAAATTTATTCCCTGGGTTTCACCATGGATAAACAAACCGATGCGATGTAGTCTCCCCACAATTAGAAACTGGGAGATTATGCACTACAATTCAATTAAGTCAGTGTCCCTGGACTGACAAGATATTTGGACTGAGACAAGATTCAGAGACCTACCCATCACATTCTCAATCCAAAAAGGGCAAGGTAAAGCATGCTGAGTCGATTGGAACACTTGACTGAAATATGGAAAATAAAGTATATCATATAGAATATTCAGTCTAGCTTATCAATGCAGATAGTTAAATCAACGTCTCAATTGATACTATATTATGCATTTCAGCTATCAGATGAAAACAGCATAATACAATTCTGTAGCCATACAAGCCAGGCCCAAAAAAAATGGTGAGTCTGCGAAAAAAAGGGACATAAATTCCACTTGGTATTTAACAGGAAAACTTCCAAGGTATACATCTGCTGATTGCTGCTAGTATTACAAGCTAAAAATGTTTCTTTTGTTATCTAATTGGAAACATTCAAACAGGGGAGGCAATTTCATAACAATCCCTTAACAAGCATGAAACCATCCAGTTTGAACATACATAACAGCATACCTGTTAAGTGGGATTTAGGGATTATCCCATTGACCTCTATAGTTCAAATGAATTTCTTTCTAACAGCATATAGATGCCACTATGTATGACCCCGATGTGGTTTTAAGGTTGATTTTCAGTTTAATGCAGTTTGTAACATGGGTTCAGTTGTACAGGCTATCCCTAGAGTAATGCACTATAGACAGTCCAATACGGACCACACTTCCCCATGCATTAGAAATGCAAGATCCTAAGGCATGTGTGTTCTTGTCCCTTTGTCTTCAAAGCACATATACATGCACATAACATGTCTCAAGGTTAGTAAAGAAGTTCTGTTACCATAAGGAGGGATAAGGTTTGCTGAAAAGTTTTTAATGCATTTACATCAAATTATTGGTTCCATGAATCAACAACAAAATTCGAGAACAATGATACATGTTCGGAATGCTAATAATCTGGGAAATTGGTTCAAGAACAAAACTCTTGGTTCCATAAACTGGGAAATTAGTTCAGCTAATAAACTGCCTAGTTCCCTTTGGCTTGTATGACAGTTCAGAATGCTATATGGCATCCATCTAATGAAACCAAAAGGTCTTATGCTTTGATTTAGCTTTAAGAAGAAGGATGGTATCTCCTTTCATACAGAATTGAAACAGGGCCAATGCACCATGATGTTCCCGAAGGGCTAACTATGCTTATCATTGATATAAATTGGAACGGAAGGTAAACTAAAGAAGCTATATCAACTCAGAATTTGCGTCGAAGAGAAGTTAATGGAAACATGGCAAAGTAACCTCTTATTTCCTGGTAAATTGACCACTGCGAACAATGGAAACAAAGTTTTGTAGAAACCTGGTCACCGAAAACTGCTAAACGTAATAATGAACAAAGCTACAAACCAAAGGTTTCAAGATCGCAAGCTAAATCAAACTAAGCAAACAAAACCTACTGTGCATGAGCTTCTCCAAAGTCCAAATCCACAGCCAAACACTGGTATTGGGGCTCTTTTGGTTTCAATTGGGGCTTAATCATATAGATATTAAGCAATGCTAGCCAAAACAACATATTCGCATGGTATCGATGTGGCAATAACATATTCAATCAAACAATAGTTCATAGCCAGCCACCCCCTAAATAGATGCGAGATTGGAGTTCACACAGGTGCCAAGCTAACGGGATAAATCAATTGGCTTCATGTTAAGAGTTCCAGTTTGAAATTCAATATAGAAGAGACTCCACTGCAGATGCACACCAACAAACTGACCTCGAAGGCCCCAAAAATCTCACCTCGAGGAACTCCTGCGCGTACGCCTGCGCGAGCTGGGCCTTGATCTGTTCCATCAGCTGCTCCGTGGAAGTCGACCCCGCCGACGACGGCGATGAGAACGAGTCCATGACCTGCGGCAGCTGCTCCCCCCGCAACTCTTCCGCTGCAATCTGCGCGCCGGTACCTCGGCTTCTTCCACCGCAAGACACGCAGAGCCGGAGACAAGGGCACCTAATTATACGACGGCGCGGTGGGCGGCGGGTGTTGGCCAAAACCCTAGGCCCATTAAGGCCTAAAGAGTTACATTATTCGGCCTTAAGGCCCATAATGCTTCGGCTTGTGACATTGAGACCCATAAGGTTGTGGAACTGAGGCCCATATAGTCAACAGTTCGTGTACGGGCCTCGTCGTCCAGTCCGTCTGTTCTTTTGTGGGCAACAAGTACGCTAGAATTACTAGGTTTGGTGATCCCTCGAGCTCTCAAAATCCATCAATCATCGATCACTCGGCGACAGAAGGGATTTCGACTTGTAGTTGTTGGACATTACCGAACCGTCGATCCTCTCCCAAAAAAAACAAAAAACCGTCGATGTGGAGCATCAAACGTGGCTTTGCTTTTGCCGACCCGAGCTATACACCCTTTTTTTTTCCTCGGTTGTTACCTCAAGTGTCATAAACCCTTGGGCTAGCTTGGACGACAGCGAACGCTGTCGCCGCTTTTCCCTGCATGGTCTACTTCAGGAACCAGTAACCAATACTACCTCCCTCTCTAAATAATCGTCTCTTATTTAATATTTTTAATCTTATCTCCTAATTATCTTTTCATTCTTAAACATTATTTATTTAATAGGAGCAATTTTTTTTCTCTTAAGTACCTTCTCACTTTTAGAAATGCATTTATTTAAGGATGGAGATAGGTCTAATCTAAGAAAGCCCCCACAAGATAGATGACGCTCCACTTCTGTCTTCACAAGTCGCGGACTGCGAAGCTGCACTTAGATCTACGTTACGTCGCCATCAGGCATTGCATCCTCTGACGAGATGCACACCAAGCACTTGCATCCGTCCGTGTCTTACGTTGCAATCACATTAGCTCAAGCGTCCTCAGCACAGCTATATATACTATACACGATTATATGAAGTTTACTTCAGTCAGCACACACAGCATTACAGTGCTGCAGAGATTAACTATGATTTCTGTAGCAGTTCGGCAGAAAGTTAATTAATAGATGTGCACTGTATATATTCAAAGGTTTGTTTCCCCTGCCCGTGAAGCTGCTCCCTGTGACCTGTATGTGAGACAGGCCAGTGGGCAGTGCAGCTATGCAGGTCCAGGGCGCGGTAACGAATTACGCGGCGGAGAAAACGGTAAACAGGAGGGAGATCGAGGGTATCAAGGGGTAAAGGACGCGGCGGTGAACTACTGCGTGCGTGGCCGCTAGCTAGCTCTGCCAGCGGTTTCCAAACAGCTAGCGAGCCAACAAAAGCCTGCGGCGCGGGCGTCCTAGCTACCCCCCCCCCCTCTCCTCCCTGCTGCACTGCGGCCATCCCGCGCGAGCGCGATCAAAAGGCCCTTCTGATCGATCTAATGGGGAGAGAAAAAAATCATTCACTCTCTCTCTCGCTAGCTAGGTAGATGGTGGGAGCTAGGGGGCAAGGAGGAGAGCCCTATTCATGACAGCAACAACGCATGCATGCGATGGCTTTGATCTGCAGCCGCAAGCTGCTTCTGCATGCGCGCGCCCATCTCCATCTCGTCTCTCCGCGGCATGCAGGGCAGCGCGCTCATCAGATCAGGATCGTCTCGCCTGATGCGTGGCTGCGCCTGCTCGCGTACGTAAATTAACCCAGGGTGGCATGCATGCCACCGAGTACTTTGCCTGCGCTGCTGCATGCTTCGCGCCGCGCCGCGCACTGTGTATGTGCAAGTGCCTATCATGACATGAAACCCCTCTTCTCGGTGCTGCTGCTCCGCTGGAACCGTGGAATTAACACGTACCTACGTGAAACCTGGGCGGTTTTATTGTTGTTTTTGTTGTGAGGGGAACTCAGAACAGACTGTGTACACAGTACAACATGAGTATTGGAGACACATAGTATTAATATAATCAGTGATAATTCGTGGACTAGTGCACAAACCAACCTGCAGTAGCCCTCGCTGGGGCATAGAATTTCGGCGGTAAGTAGGCTACTCGTTACCTGCAAGGAGGTAATGCTTGGCGTGCAGTTGATTTCTCGCCGTGTTAAATATAGCATAGAGTGTGTAATATTATTTATATTTGGAGCTGTCTTTCTAATTGCTGTGTACCATTGGTCACGTTTGTAATCTTACATGTATATATAACATTCCACGTATGTGATCTTTTATATATATATATATATATGGGTTGTTATAATCCATAGAGGTCATCCAGCGTCAATTACATTAACATAGTATCAGAGCTAGTATTTTTTCTCTAAATCAATATCGACATCATCTTTACCTCCTCCTCCACCACCTCCACCTCCACTTTCAGCCTCTCCTCTACTACTAACTTTGCCTATATACCAATTCATCATACCATCACCATCCGACTCAACAAAACAAACTATACATTATGGCGTGTCCAGCTTCTCCCGTATCTGCGGAGTGCAAAACTTATGGGCTTCATCGATGGATCCACGACCGCGCCTCCCCAGCAGATTCCTTCATTGACTGCTAATGCTGCCAAGCTCGTGTCTAACCCAGAATATTGCCTGTGGTATAATAAAGATCAACAACTACTAAGTGGTCTTCTCTCATTGATGACTGAAGACATCCTTTAGGACATGGTGTCTGTTGCCACAACCAAAGAAGCCTGGGACACTCTTCGGCACATGTTTTTCTCCGCCACGCGTGCGCGCGCTGTCCAAGCGCATGTCGACCTTGCTACAACCAAAAAGCACAACCTCTCTGCTACCGATTACTTCCACAAGATCAAGAGTCTGGCCTTCGAGCTAGCTACGGCTGATACTCCTCTTCATGATGATGAGATCATTGCCTATCTCCTAGTGGGTCTTCCCCCATATTACGATCCGTTCATCACATCTATGACGATAAAGAGTGAGCCCCTCACGCTCGACGACGTCTACTCACATCTGTTAGCATTTGAGGCACGCCAACTATAGTACCAGACAAAGACTCGCCTCAACATCGGCGCGTCGGCCAACTTCACCGGCTGAGGTGGGCAGCAGCGGGGCCGTGGCGGTCCTTTGCCCCAGGGACGTGCACGCAGTGCCCCTCCCTGTCAGATCTGCGGTCGTACAGGTCACACTGCCATCAAATGTTAGCATCGTATGGATGAGTCTTATCAGGAGGAACAACCCTATGCTACGGTGGCTACTACTTCATTCTACAAGGTCGACACCAACTGATACACCGACATGGGGGCTACCGATCACATAACCAGTAATCTAGATCACTTAGCCTTGCGTGAACAATACCATGGTGGAGAAACGGTTCAAGTTGACAATGGGGCAGGTTTACAGATTATGCATATTGGTTCTTGTTCTCTTAATACTGCTACACGTCCTCTTGACTTACATAATGTTCTCCACGTATCTGATATCTCTAAATACCTCCTTTTAGTTCATAAACTATCACGTGATAATAATATATTTTTTAAATTTCATTCCTATCATTTTCTTGTAAAGGACCAAGCAACGAAACAAGTGCTCCTAGAAGAAAAGTGTGAATCCGGCCTCTATCCCACAAAGCCGTCCAATGTTGAATTCTTCAAACAAGCACTTGTCAGTGTCAAAGCATCCCTAAATCATTGGCATGCTCGTCTTGGCCACTCCTCTACCCTAGTCGTGCGGTCTTTTTTGAGTTTGAATAATCTACCATATATTAAGCAGTTGAGTCCCTTAGTTTGTCATGCATGTCAATTAGGCAAGAGTCATTAACTCCCCTATACTTATGTCATTCATCGTTCTACATCACCTATTGAACTTATTTTTTTAGATGTATGGGGCCATGCCCCTAAGTCTGTTGGTGGATACAAATACTACATAAGCTTTATCGATGATTTTAGTAAATTTATATGGATATATTTGATGCATGACCGCACTAAGGCTCAACGCATTTTCCTCTTGATACTAAAATTAAATGCGTCCAATCTAATTGTGGCAGGGAGTAACAAAAACTTCATACTCAATTTTTTCGATCCCTTGACATAGCCCATCATGTTTCCTGCCTACATACTCACCAACAAAATAAATCGGTTAAACGTAAGCATCGTCATAAAGTTGAAACTGGTCTTACTCTACTAGCTCATGCCTCTATACTGATTAAATTTTGGGATGAGGCCTTCCTCACAGCCACTTATCTCATCAATAGATTGTCCACTCGAGTCCTTGATAATCTGTGCCCTCTAGAACGCCTCCTCAAAACTCCACCGAATTATTCCATGCTTCGTATATTTGGTTACGCATGTTCGCCCAATTTACGACCCTATAACCAGTATAAACTTTCCTTTCGATCTAAAGTCTATGTGTTTTTGAGATATAGTGGTCTTCACAAGGGATACAAATGTCTCGATATGGATTTCGGATGCGTGTATATGTCCCGTGACGTTATATTTGATGAAACAAATTTTCCTTTCTCTACTTATCCTTCATCCAACGTTGCACCTAATCAGGACAGTGGCAATTTTAATTTGAACAATTACGATATGCATATGTTTCCTGCTAACCTTGTGAATGCAGTCCCTCAGCATACAACAGATCCCGGGATGCCTAAAACCTCATCAGGATTGGCGCCGACATTCCCTACGCCCGCTTCTTCACCTGAGGCAAGCGCTCTGCATGCAGCGCCTGACGCTAACCTGCCTATGTCAAAGTCTCCGCCTACCTCTCCCGTATCCCTTACGGCAAGCACAGAGGCTACGGGCAAGCTATCATCTGTCGGCCCATCATCACCAGCATCACGGCAAACTTCGTCACCAAGTGTCCGGCCTGAGGCCGTGCACCACTCAGAGGTTCCCGCACTAGATCCTCCTGCCCACAAGTACGGGACGCGCTTAAGCCACAACATCAAGAAGTCCAAGGTTCGTACCGATGACACAGTTACTTATTCTACCATACAGACTTCAGATGTAGAGCCTACATTGCATGTTACTGCTATGGCACACCTCCTTTAGAGGTCAGCAATGAATGATGAATTTTAAGCACTTGCCAAGAATAAAACTTGGCATCTGGTTCCTCCACGTTTCGGCCTTAATGTCATTGATTGTAAGTAGATTTTTAAACTGAAACACAAAGCTGATGGCTCCATTGATCGCTATAAAGCACGATTAGTCACCAAGAGCTTCAAGCAGTAGTATGGAGTTGATTATGATAATACATTCAGCCCGGTAGTAAAACCTACCACTATTCGAGTCTTATTGTCTCTTACAGTCTCTCGTGGTTGGTTTTTTTGATAGATAAATATTCAAAATGCATTCTTACATGGCTATCTTCAAGAGGACATCTATATAAAACAGTCACCTAGTTTTATTGACTTGGCTCATCCTACTTATCTTTGCAAGTTGGACAAGTCATTATATGGCCTCAAAAAGGCCCCACGTGCCTGGTTTTCTCGTCTTAGTAACAAACTATTACAACTGGGGTTTCAGGTTTCTAAGGCTGATGTTTCTCTTTTCATGTTCAATAAAGGTGACATTCAGATGTATATTCTCATCTATGTGGATGATATTATTATTATGAGCACTTCGTCATCAGCTACGGATCATCTACTCATTTAACTTAAAGCTGAGTTTATCGTGAAAGATCTTGACACTCTTGGATATTTTTTTGGCATTGAAGTACATCATACTTCTACTGGCTCCATCTTGACATAACACAAATACATCCAAGATCTGCTGCAGCGCATAAATATAGCCTCCACTAATAGTGTTCTGACACCTATGTTTCCTAATAACAAGTTACTCTTAAAGAGTGGCGATCCTCTCTCAACTGAAGATACTACACGCCATCACAGTGTTGTTGGGGCTCTCCAATATTTGTCTTTCACTCGTCCCGATATCTTCTTCTCTGTCAACCGGGTATGCCAATTTCTGTTAGCACAAACGATGACTCATTGGGCGGCAGTAAAACGCATACCGCGTTAACTTCATTCCACATCTGATATTGCTAAGTGCGTTCTCTCATGACGATTGGGCCGGGAACCCAGATGATCGGCGGAGTACAGGTGGCTATGCCCTTTTCTTTAGTGACAATTTTGTTTCTTGGAGCTCTCGTAAACAACCAACTGTTTCTCGCTCGAGCACAGAGGCTGAATACAAGGTCGTCGCCAATACTACCGCTGAAGTAATATGGATATAAGTGTTGCTAAGGGAACTTGGGATCTCTCAGTTTCGGCCACCGTCCCTATGGTGTGACAACATTGGTGCCACTTATCTCTCTGCCAATCCCATATTTCATCATCACACAAAGCATGTCAAGGTTTATTACCATTTTGTTCGTAAATGTGTTGCCTCTCGTCAACTCGACGTTCGCTTCATCTCATCCAAGGACCAGGTGGTTGACATCGTTATAAAGCCGCTCCTAGTTACTTCCTACTGCAATTTACGGCGCAATCGAAACTTAGTCTACCTCCATCTAGATTGAGCGGGCGTTAAACATAGAAGTGTATAATCTATATTTAGTAAGAGATCATCTATATTTAGAACCATGTTTCTTGATTGCCGTGGACCATTGGTCACGCTTATAACTTTTCATATATATGTAACCTTTTATCTATGTAATCTTTTATATATATGAGTGGTTATGACCCCATAGAGATCCAATATAATGTTCCATCTGGATTTATGCAACTCAGCTTTCTTATCAATAAAAGCATTATGGAAAAGGGGACAGGAAACTGATATAGCCATCAACTTCAATTAAACCCATCAGCCCAAGTTTGGGCATGACTCTCACCATCGTGAGCTGATTAGCTAGAAGTTCCCTGTCAAAAAAAACTTTTTTGGGCAAATTTTACAATCGTAACGCATTGAACCCAGGTGCATTTCCGGGAGCAATACCAACTAGAACACCAAATGTCCAAATTGTGTACACACCAAACCAAAAAAAGAAAAACATCAGCAGTACGGCGATTTTCTTGATCGTCTGATTCTGTACGTGTTTCAGCTTGCAAATACTAGCCTCTCTGCAGGTTTTTTTCACACACGTTCATAATATCATGATCGATAACAACAATTGCCACATAATCTACTTCGGAGACGATTTTTTCAGACAATCTACGCGGGAAGAAGTGCACACTTGCAACTACCGTGCCGCGCGTCAGTAGTGCCCTAGATATAGTTCGTTCATCTTACTACAATAATTTCCGGCCCTGACGCGTGGAGGACCACCGCGCGCGTCCTCTGTTTTGCGCCGGCCCCATGTGTCAGTGCCAGGCTAGCCTTTCACGGATGGGCCCCTCCTCCCAGCTGCCCAAACTAATCAATGCCTCACATGAGATAGTATGTGCTTGCCTGGCCGGTCTGGATGGATCGATGGCATCTCCTCGTCTCTGAGTCCTTCGCCCTCTCCATCCCTCTTTTCTGCTGAGCCATCGTTTTCAGCTGTTTAAGGGAAGAAGTCTTTTCCTTGATAAATCTCTATGCTACAGCTGCTGCCCTGCTCTAGCTACTAGTACCTCCTAGTTGTAGTTATCATCGCGCGCCTACCCATTCGGCAAATGCTCGCAACTTTTCTCGTGTCCTCCATCCATCCATCCTCGCGAGCTCCACCGCATGCGTGCGTGGCGTGACGAGATAAGGAAGCTCCATCATCGTATGGCTGCCGGTCATGTTCCAATGATCCAATCTGCCCATGAGTGCATCGTCATGACTCACTCTTAAAATAAAAAAAATAATATTAAATTAGATATGTTCTAAGTGCAATCAGCATCGTTGTAAAAAATATATCTAATTTAATATCAATTTCTAAAATTATATTTTATGACTGAAACAATACATCCATCGAACGATCGACTTGCGCGCATGCATGCCATTACGCAATTGTTGCAACTGATCTGCCACGCGGCTTTGTCTCCATCTCACTGTTACTGCCTTACGGTCACGGGAAACAAATTTCAGAAAAAAAAAACTACTACTGTCAGATTTGCCGCCGGCTGGCCAGCCTTGCTGCCTTGTGTCCACAATTAATTACTGTGAATATATATAAATATGAATGATGAAATTTTAACTAATTAATTAAATCCGTATAAAGATGCTAATGTGTACGTAGAGTACGGCTTGCAAGCTGCCGTATCCAGTTCGTCTGGATTTGTTTTAGTACATTGCTTGCCATGTGGTCGTACCTGTCGTACCAAGTTAACCTCATCAATGCCTAGTTACCACCGAGGTGGCCGGCCGCTAATTTACTTTCGCTTACATATCGCTACACATGATGTGGATCAGTCGTACACCGTCCATGCCGACATGCGAAAAAAACTTCGCAGGCAACTAGTACCTCCTTCCGGCGATCGTATTGAAACGTGCGTGACGGGGACGAAGGCACCGTCGAGCTTAGTAATTTAATTTCTGATCAAGCCAGTTAAGATAGCCTAGATCAACTTGGCAATAATTTAACTATTACACTAACCGGTCGTCGACCCATGGACAGATTAGTACAATTGTTGTTTTAAATACTGTTATCTTTTCTTAGTAAACTTGACTAAAATAATAGTATTTTTCTATTTCAAAATATAAACATTTTTTATTTAAAATTATACAATAGTACTGCTTCCTCCACAAACTATAGTTGTTTTTCTTCGTCCTTAATCTCTCCCAAAAAGTTAGAAATACTTATATATTAATATATTTTAAGGCAGATGAGTTATAACTTAGATAAATATTAATTTTGAATTTTGTAATTAATAGAAATATTAAATTATTATTTTGACTTTATCCTAAGTCATTTTTTTAATTTAAACAAGTCTATAGAAAAATATGATAACATTTTAAACATAAAATAAATATTTATAAGAAGTTCGTGGTGGTGACAAATTCACTACCACCCCACCTACTCTTATTTTTACAAATTGAATATTCTCTATAGAAAAAAATATGTAACACGTTTTATGAAAAATATATTTTTATTTATGTTAGGTAATATTGCAATGTATTTTCTTTTATTCATAGTATGGACATATAGCTAGTACTATAAAAATATATTCAAAGTTTGATTTATTGAAACTAATTTGGTATTATATTGCTATATTTTTCAATAAATTTACTCAAAAGTTTGACTTATAACAAACCCATAACATTTTATAATATAGAATGGATGAAATATTTATTAGTTCCAAATTTTGAGTGTATTAAATTTTGAAAAAAAAATCTAAAACTAAGGAGTCCATAATATTTTCAATGGCACATTTTATTTAGCAAGAACTATCAATACAGTCTACGGTTATGATATATAATACAATCCACAATCAATGACTTTCTGGTAACATATCGGAGCTTTGTCACAGTGCTTAATTTGTATGGGTACAGACAGACAGTTACAATTTACAAGATACAATTACATCTATGAAAACTTGAATTGTATATTAAATTTAATTTAACTTTGAAAGTATGAGAGTCTAAGCTAGAGTGGTACGTACGTATGCAGCATGTGCGTGCGTTATTGCGTACATCTGCAAGTTAACAAAAGGCCGCGATGTACTGATGATCATCATGTGGTGTATATATAAATAGGTATAGGAGCACTAACGTACGCACATAGATTAAAGCTGCGAGCTAGCCTGCTCATGAACTAGCTTCGCAACTGCCTTTTTCTCAAAATTTTTTCTCTACTTTTATAAATTTGTTTTTTAAATTACTAAATGATATATTTTTTATAAGAAGTTTTTATAGAGAACTTTATCATCTTATTTTTAAAGTATATTTTTAACTTTGTTGTAATTAATTTTATCATTTATATATTTATAAAAAAATCAGATAATATTTTATATTTTATCTTTCTTCTATCTTAAATACAACATAGATGACCTGAGCATGCATGGACTCGCTAGCTAGTAGCCACAACTGTGTACCCTTCTTTTTCAGTTTTAGTTTCTTCGTCGATCAGCTCTCGCATGCATGCATGACGGGACGAAGAACTGGACGATGGCCGACCGGCCGGGATGCATCTCCTTTTGAGTCATCTAGTGTGTGTCTGTGTACGTTTTTTGGAGACATGTGGCAACGCATGGCTGGGCCACATGCCGTTGCCGCCATGGTGCTTGTAGTATCTTGTGGCGCGCAACTGCACATCAGATCTAGACTCTCGGAGTACGGCGGTCGGCTTATAGCCTTATACTGATTTGCGCATGAAAGCTAGCTTATCACATATATTATGTGCCAGTGTTGGCTCTCTCCGATCTAACCAAATTATAGGATGGAAGCCAAGGAGCAGATATAATACATACTCTCTCGCACAGTCACACAAGTATATAGGTCAAACCAATGGAAAATGTCTATCTTAAAATCTTAAACTTCTATAAAAGTCCATTACTTTAAAAGTACAAGTTACGTGGATGTTGGCATTAAAAAGAGAAATTGCCATGCGAGCTCATATATTTATTAGACTAGAGATTTTCCACCGCATTGCCGCAGAAATTTTAGTCGTAACAAAGTATGATATGCATCGCATTGTAAAGCAAACATAATCCGTATTTTGAGATCATTGAGTCACGCTAATAGAATAGTATCTTGTAACGAAGCTTTGGATGCCATCCAAATTACAGAGACTCTCGGATGAGTAATAATATGAACGACATGCAAATTACACAGACTCGCAGTTGAGTGATAGTGCTAAACTAGACTATACCACAGGCATAAAAAAAGAGATGATAATAATGCATGTTAATTAAGCCTCACTGGCTTCTTGGCTCTATGGACTGTTGGCATATTATCTATTGGTTCAAAAGAACATAGTAATGTCGGCCAACTACATGCATCTATGGCATTTAAATGTAATCCAACGATGGTAGCTAAATGGGATGATGTGGCTCACTCACAATGCAGAGAAATAACAACCAATGAAGTTAGTGTGGGCTTACTATATAAGTTATATGATAAGAGGGATAAGTTATTCCTATATTTTTTAAACATCTAGGCACCCAATGCTCTAGCCTAAGGTGATACTGTAGAGATGTAGCCAAAATAGAGTAGACTACTGCCAAGAGTCTTATGCAATATCGACTATGGCATGGATTCACTTCTAGTGTGTGTTAGGCCACTATTTTTAAATATCATGTATATGGTAAGGCTCTAAAGGGCATCTCCATCGTGTGAACTAACAAAAAAAACCAAATAGTGGGATTGACCTTTTGGTTCAATCTTATCCGTTTGCTCGCAGTGTATAATTTTATTACTAAGACCTACTCGTAGATAAAAGGATGCAGGGTGGATCCAAGGGTGGGATAACTAGAGTTTGATCCTTGGCTTAGATCTATATCCTCATTTATGCCCTCGAAATTCCGTAAAAATTTTGGAGATACAGAGCACATAGCTAAGGACGATTTAGCTCAGCACCTTTCTCGGCTTTGATCACTTAATGTTCGAATGTGAAATAATAAATATTAATTACCAACTAATTGGATTTCCTATATATATGTCTTCCACGATTAGATTGTCAACAATAAGGGTTGAACAAGCATGTCTAATTGTATAAAGATGGATACGAAATGCGTGGATTCCTAGGGAGTAAAACACAAAAACATGAACTTAACTCTGACCGTCGCTGCCAAGCATCGCACATTGTATGGGAAAAATCAACAGTGATGGGACGAGAGACAATGTTGTGAGTCCATGCATGCTGGACCTGGCATGAAGGGTTAAGAGAGAACAGTCAGAGGAGATGGAAAATTTAGCTATACAGATGTTAATAATATTATTATAATAAATGCCTAGCATGCATTATATACATTGTTACTACAATTAATGCATTATGCAGCTATCGCAGCTAAAAAGGTTGTTGTACATTACCTTGTCACACATCATTTTTTGGGAAAGCCAACACACATCATCATTTATCCATGAAACTACGAGAACACGATCAACAATTTTGTACTGTTATCTTGCTGCGCTTCCTTCTCCCAGGCTTACGCAATAATGCAAAATCTTTCGTGATATTCAATTTCGTATGCACGATGGAGTTCGATGCCAAGCACTAACACTGGGCTGGTGCATGCATATAACTTCTAAGGTTCTCAATGATTACACATTTCATGTTTCATCTCCCTTAAATACATACAAACTGTTAGGAGATCAACTGTGTACGTGTAACTTTCAACCGTGTATATACTTTATGTTTTTCTTTTGAGTGCACTCTGCAGATTACATCTAGCTACCTAGCTAGTCGTTCTAGCTATTCCCATCATGATTGTGGACGTAATATGCAACAAGAATTTTTTTATGTATTCCTCAACAGTAAGTAGACACACACAGACACACCACTGATGGTCAGGCGCGCATTGATATGCATATACGATAGTCACTAGCCCTTCCAGTTTGGCACCTTACATAAGTATATCACCTATATATACCTGATTAAGCTAGTCCATCTCTCTAAAAAAAAAGATATGCATACATATGTAATGCAAACTTCACGTCTAGCTAGTATGTCCTATGGTATGAAAGGTTTATACGAACTTTTAGCCACAAAATTATTATATATATACTTCATTAAAAAGATTTAAAATATGCATAAATATAATTTTAGTGCATTAGACATGAAACATAATCTACATATAGTTCCAATCTTCCGGCACTTCCATAATTATGTTGCAAATGCATGTTGAAATCTGTATTGTGCATGTGAGCAGTGTGCAGGCACCCAGAAGTTTAGAACTTGATACATAGGTCGAAATCAAAGGCTCGATCTATTAACCACTATATGACAACGTTTACATCTTCCATTACAGTTTTTGCGGTGTATTCAAAATTCCCTTTCCTCATATATGGATGAAAAATTAAATCAAGTAAAATGAAGAAATTATATATGTGTGTGTGTGTGTCATTGTACATAGTCCATATAATATGGTTGACTGTTATCCTTTTTTTTTTTCGTCTCGCACTAGTCAAAATCTCCCAACATTTCGTTTTACAATTTCGAGCAAAATTTCAGTTCTAGGCAACAATGCAAAAATCACTGCCAATACATCATGACTCTTCTAGGAAAACAAGATGTTGCATATTAACTACGTATGGGCATTCTAACCTGATTCAGAAAAACAATAACAAACTTGATGATCTAAATACATTTCTTCTTTTAAAAAACTAATTAATTGTCATTTGTGAAGGGAAGGTAAGTACTTCACTAGTAGTAACATCTACAATGTAGCTAGCTTCCTTAGGTTGAAGATGTGTACGATTATAATAATCCCCATTCAAATGGTTTTCCATGGATTTCTCTATGATTGGGTGCTTACAGTGTTGGAATTGCAAGTTAGGTCAGGCAAGTCCTTGTTTATGACGTTTTCATGTAAAGCAATGAAGAGAGCTTCTGAACTCTCTTTCTAACTTGAAAAATGATATCAAGCTTCTAAATTAACTGCATATGACTTCTAATTGTTGGGTCTTAAGACTAAAAATTATCCCTTTTTTACTTCAATCTATCTATATATGTTTATGCAGTTTCTTTTAAAATTATAAATTAATAAATCGTAAAAATGATGGAAAAGTACATTTGAGTTAGTTCTCTGGCAAGATTATGAAATAGTAGATACTACCACCGTTCTCAAGTTGATGTCGTCCTAAAATGAGTACAGTCAAACCTCAAAATCTTAAAAGATTAATTAATATAAAAACATTAGGATTTGACATGAGAAAAGTAATATTGGTAGATTTGTGACGAAAATTACTTTTATATGGTTTCTTTTTAATAGCTTTTATAAACATATAGCTAGAAAAAGCAGCGATACAATTTATGCATTGGAGGTTGTGCTGATATCCAACGATAAGTAAAACGGAACAGAGGTAGTACTTGAATCTCATTCTTATCTAGACTAACTATTCGAAATTTGTGTACATATTTTGTGATGCAAAGGGTTCTTGAGTAACTGTGAATGGAGGAAGGAAACACAGATAAACAGTCTAGATATACACTAAAAAACTACAATGGATGGATGAAAGGGTATATAAGTAAAATTCCAAGGCATATATATATATATTCATTTCGAGAAAAAGTTGTACACTGAAAAACTGTTTCCAGAAGACCACACCCAGTAACCAGGTGCGTCAACTATGAACCATCAAGTGGCAGAAATAAGCTTTATTACATATTCAGCATGGACTGAGACACCGAGTGAATGGTCAGAAAAGAAAACGAAGAGAAAAACCGTGCAATGGAAAGGAACGAACAAGTAGACAGATACACATAGACAGTCTTGTTTTCTCTCTTTATTTCTTTTACTTCCCCATAACTCCCCACTCCCTTTTCCAGCATACAATGGACCAAAAGTACTTTTGTTAACAGGCACAGCATCTATATATCTATTCTGGCCTTACCAGTGCAAAAGGATCCCCATCCTACACCTTGCTAGTTATGGATACCTATTGCCGAGTCAGTAGGTGGCATTGCCCCAGTTGCTCCCAGCAAACATAAACGCCGTACCTACTCACTGCAGTGAAAAGGAGAAGGTGGAGAAGAAAAGAAAATATGTGTGTATACATAAACGCAAACACACGGTCTCTCTTACTGTCTCGTACACACAAAGCACAAGAATAGAATAGCAACCAAGATTACTGCAAGAGATGTACATCTACGCACAGTACTGTTCCTACTCCTACAACAACAGTAAGAAGTTAGTCATGAGGTCCTCCTCCCCCATAAATTCTTAAGAGACGTACATAGAAGTTAAGGCCAGTGGCAAGTGCCCGGTGCCTCTTTGCAGACTGCCAAAACCATAAAGAACTCTTGGAGTGTATGCCACTCAAGGCCCAGACAATCCAAACTAGACGTAATTTGGCCCACTGTGCGGGTTAAATTTTTCTTCGGCTTGGGTAAAAACACAACAGAAGGGGGAAACAAAATTTAATTTCTTCTTCTTTCTGCATGCCTACCATATGATCCATGCCATGGTGATCAAACAGATGATACATGCATATATCTAATATATATGTACAGAGAACGAAAAGGCCAGTGTTATGTCCAGTACACCGCAAAAGGCATGAAAATAAAAACAAGGATGCCAGCATTCAGCTCACACTAAATGTAAGAGGTGATGAGAAGTTAAGTACCAACGAATGGAAGAGATAATATAGAGTTTAGAGGGCTGACCTGAAATACTGAAGTCTTAGCTGCATATGTATATTTGGACTGTGTGCTGTTTCGTTGCGCCCCTAATATGCCGTCAATGTGCTCGCCTTGTCTTTTGGGAATTGTGTTGCCACTTCAATCTAGGAGGAGGAGAGCAGAGATCGCACAAATATAAGATGCAATAAGGGGAAAGCATATTGCACTTTATGGTGATATGATTCAGATTCTTGAAGCGTAATGTTTTTGGGGTGCAAATTTGGAGGTGTGTTATCATATGTATGCGAAATAGGATTCACCTACCAAACTGCGGAGGAATCACCAAGTAACATTTGGATAGGAATATAACAGCACGAAGAAATCAAGCGCAATGTACTACTGGTTCTTGAAGATGAAGAATCAGATATCTAAACCCAAATAAAAGCTTTAATAATTCATTAATTCACCTAATTTTTCTCTATATATTCTCAAACAAACACAAGGATGTGAATGGCAAAAAACAAAAAGGAAAACAAAAGTTAATTGCTAGCTCTATGATCCAAGTTATAATGGAGAATTGCAAAAGGTGGAGAAGTAGAAGAAGGCAGCAGTCGGAAGAAAGGATTGTTGAACCTCCTTTGGTACGCTCCCAATTGAGATGGACTGATCTCTCCTTCACAGATCGAGATCCAACGAGGAATGTGCTTCCCTTTTGGATGAGGACGACGATGAAGGTGACGAAGCGGCAGAGGAATCGGCTCCAGCCGCACCGGCGACGAAGTGTGGTGGCAATTCCAGCGACCTCAATGGTGCAGGCCTTTGCCATCCGGGCATCCGTAGTGACAATGCATTGGCATCTTGCCCGTGGCCGCTCGACTGACCGCCGTCCTGGTGTGGGTTATCGAGGTTGACTCCGAACAGCCGCACGCGCTTCGCTGCCGCCGCTGGGTTGTTGACGTGCGGCACCGAGTCGAGAACCATGGGCAGGCTGGTCGTGACTACGGGGCTCGGTTGCACCGTGATGTGAAGTGGAGGAGGCGGTGGCGGCAAGGGCGGGTGTTGATGAATCCCCGGGCCCGGGGAGCCGAAGAATACGAACTGCCTCGCCGGCACAGCGGCGTTGACGTTGCGGAAGTCGAAGCCCTGGCGAAGTCGGTGATGCTCGTAGAGCGTGGCGGGCGGCGCGGGCGGCATGAAGAAGGCGCCCGCGCCGCCGCCCCACGGGCCGTACGGCGAGGCGACGGTCATGGGGAGCGGTAGGCGAGGGAAGCGATGCGGGTCACGGAAGTCGGCGCGGCGCTTCCAGTCGATGAAGAGGCGGTCGCGTGTGGCTTCGGCGGCACCGCGGCAGAAGGAGACGGTGTCCCCGGCGAAGAGGCGCTTCTCCTTGACGAAGCGGCTCCAACCCTTGGTCATGACGTAGCTCTGGCTGCTGTTCCAGTAGGAGTAGCGGAAGCGCCATAGCTTGCCGGTTCGGTCCTCGAAGCTGAGCAGAAGGCCCTTCTCGTTCGCCGCCGCATCCAGCGGGAAGTACTTCTCGGCATGCTGCTTCGGGATCACCAGCCGGTTCAGCTTCCCCACGTCGCTCGGCGTCACCACCTTGTCGAACATGTGCTCCTTGTCGATCACCTCCACGTCGTCGCCACCCCCGCCGCCGCCGCTCCCCGACGCTCCCGCGCCGTCTATGGACCGGAAGGGAGAGCCCGATGCCAACGTGGAGGCCGCCGCGGAAGCGGCAGCAGAGGGAGAGACCGATGTCGGGGATGATGACGAGGCGGTGGCCGCCGCCGCCGCCGTCATGAAGGGGATCTCGCGCTGGGAGGCCTCCGCCTGCTCCTCCTCTTCATCCTTGTCCTGCTCCATCTCCTGCTCCCCCTCCTCCTCTTCCTCCTCCTCCCCCTCCTCCTCCTCCTCCTCCTCCTCTTCCTTAGAAAACCTACTACTCGTTGTAGCAAACTCCATATATAGCTAGCAGTAGATACCTCCTCGCGGCGCCGCCCTCCGCTCCGCCTCCGGCCTCCACCTCGATCCCCTCCCCTTTTCCAGCGTGCCTCTGTCGTACGCGGCGTCGAGATGTGATGGCGATGCGGTCCAGCCGGCGCGTGGCGCAGCGGAAGGGGGAGAGCGAGCGAGCGAGAAAGGAGGAGACAGAGGGAGAAAGGAGGAGACAGAGCGAGAGGAGGACGGGATCTAACCCCAGCCGTGGTATGGTACGAGCCTATCTATGTAACTACCTGCGCGCCGCGCGTGTTTGCGTGTGCGCCCTCGCGTCGCGTATGCGAACGAATTTCACCGGCTCGGACGACACCGCGGCCGGGGATGAGGAGAGGCGATTTCATCTAATCTAGCCAGCCAAAGGGATGCTGCCGCGGCGGCACGCTCGCGCTGGCATTGACTGGCCGCCCGCGCCCTCGCGTTTGGAGGTGGGTTGGGTTTTCGATCGGCCTGGTGTGGTGTGGAAGAAGAGAGGCCGGGCATGTAACTGCAGCCTGGTAATTAGGTAATGGGAATTGATGGTGCTGCTTTTTACCTTTTTCTGCTTGTTGTTTGGGTAGGCTTGTGAGCTGTGAGAAAGCTGCCGCTGCCTGCCTGCCTGCCTGCGCTCGCATTCCGGCCCACCAGTGGGAAGCACCGAAGCGATGGGGAGAGGAGGGACCTGCCCTAGAAGATTCCTGCAAGGTGACTGTGGAGTTGGAGTGGAGCGCTAGCACTACCTTGGAGAAGTCTATATTGCATTCTACTTCTATATTAGGAGTATTATAGCAGCTGGTTCTAATTCTGCCTCTGCTGATCTGTATTTTGGTCTTGTAAAAACCTAAGATTCACGCTCCTATCTAGTCATGCAAAGCTGTATTAGCCACTGATGATCACATGATTCCCGGTTATAAAATGTTCAGAGCATCATTTTCAGTATATGAAATGTTCAGAGCATTGTGGTCCATCAGGGGAGCACACTTTCTCCCTTCACCGTAGCAACAGGGCGAAAGGATCATTGACGGTGCGCATGCATGGTGGTGCAGAAGGGCGTATAATAGGCTGGGAGAGAAAAAAAAAAAAACTACGGCGGATCGATGACACCGATGCTAGGTGCTAGATGATTTGCGACTATTGCTACAGGCCGAAATTGAAGGGTCAGAATGTAAGCGAGAAGGAAGATCGCAAACACTGATTGTAAACAGACCTAAGAGTTGACCACGGTAGAAGATTTGACATTCATTGTCTGTGTGATCTAGTTCATGATAGAAACCCTCCATTTACATGGAGATTTCTGTGGATTATCAAACATTGTATTTACTCTGATAGTTCCTGTCTAAAACTGCAGTAGAATATTGGCAAGTTTTACTACAAAACACTAAAAAATTATATGATTTACTGGTGTACATTGTAAAAATGTATCACTGGTTGGAGGAGAACTTTCAAAACTATTTATACCGGTGAATATCGTATTTATTATTTTATTATTTTCAACTTAACTGGAGAGACAAACCACGTTAAAATGATAAATTTGCCCATCGGCCTTAGCATATATCACTCGGCTTAGTCTGATTTGAACATAGAGTAAATTCTCTATATAATAAGAATTTAAAAATAATTAATAAAAATGTAAAAATATTTATAAAATTCTAACCTTTTCGTCAGTCCATTCACAACCCATCCGTTATTTTCTATCTTTAATTGAATAAAAATAATAAAATAATAACTACAGTGTATAGCACGTTTTTACGATATCCATCAGCAAATTACACAAGCTGAGTGTTGTATGGCAAAATTTGCCTAGAATATTCGTACTTAACCATAAGCCTGACCTTTTACTAGATTATCCTTTCAACTTTACGCAAAGCTAGATAAAAATAGTAGGATTTGATATATACTTAACTCTCAACCTTTGATTCCATAAATATAAATATAATTGTAATTTATATACAATAAATTGTAAAAGTCAAATTAGATTTGATATACAACTCTCGTATATTTTTTCATATATTAGAAAAAAGTATGCTGGTATTTAATATTCAATTCCATAATTTTTATTTTCTATATAACCATATCAACAACCTTATAATTTAAATCTACCATGATTGGACGGTCAATATCTTCTCTCTTCGATTAACGTGAGAATATCTAACATCTGAAGTGACCATGGCATCTTTTTTTTAAAAAAATCTTTATAATATAATTATTATAAACAGATAGATAGACAAATAAACAATCGAACATGTAGATAGATAGATTTTTTTACATACTAACACTTATAATATTCATGATATAGAATTTTATGATAATTTGTGACATAATTCTAGCAAGGTGAATAGAATAGAATACTTGGATTACTATGATGTAATCCTAAAAAAAACAACTTCTGGAGACAAACCAAGATATCCAATTGCCCAAATTCATCCTTGGAAGTTGATTCTTTTAAGATAGAGAAAATAGTGCATTGTCTATATGATGTATTTATCGATGTGCATACAACATTTGGCTTGCTTACACATAGAAAAATATACACATCAGTATATAGCTTTGTAAACTAAAAGGAATGTTTCACTGTACAGACTCAGTAAGCAATAGGGGGAGGAAAGAAGGTTTTACCGTGTGTAGTGTAGTATGGCTTCACAAAGGATGACAAGAGATGGCGGGCCCTTGAATCAACTAGTTGGGCTCATGTGAGCTCCTTGTCATGATATGGGGATCGAATATGACACGCCTACCGACCAGAGTAGAGTTGCTCGTGTAGACTCGGTTCGTAGGCTGCAACCAATCAAGGCCAAACCACAATACAGCTCGGACAGACGTGCAGAAGATAATATTTATTTTTCATATGTGATGGGTGCACAGCAAAGTAAATCGTGGCATACCTTCCGTACGTACACCTTTGATCGTTATTACCGCGATGTATTTTTTCTTAGCTACTTTCTTAGAATTCAGTCATCTAAAAATACGTTAGTTTTAGATAATCTAGAAGATGTTAAGAAGAATGTAGCTATAATAATCTTATCAATTACTCTTAATTCACTACTAGAAAAAATATTTTTATAACATCCTATTTTATTTTGCAGGCTAAGTAAAATAACATCTGTCTATAAAAATACATAGAAGGATACTTGGCTAGCTAAACGATCCACCTTTAAAAATAAATATATTTTCATAGATGGCTCTCTACCTATGAAAATCTTATTTTCATATTACAAAAAAACCGTGATAGCTCATCCTCTTTCAGCCCTCACCTTAACATCTTCTCTCTTCTCGATCCATCACCTCCTTTAACTCGAAGCTTACCTCTCATCTCTTAATGGTGGCAGTGGCAGTGAGGGGCCTCAACAACAGGGCTCTCGATAATGCAGGGATACATGCCTAGAGCAGGCAGTCATGTCGGTGGTAGCTAATGGAGGTGCGGCTCCAGATCTATTGACCTGCTTTCTTATTTTCTCCACATACCTGCCCCCATCCTCACTTCTCCCTCTCTCTCTCTGCTCATCAACTAGCTAGCTCACCGACCCACCAAGAGAAGAGTGGTGGCTGTAGGACTGGAGAACAAACAATCCAGTGGCAACAGTAGTGCTCTACCCCACCAGATTTGATAAGAGGTAGCGCTCTGGGTCGCCAGATTCGACAGGAGGTGACGCATGGTGTAGAATTTGATAGCGACGGTGGCACTCTAGATCGCTAGATCCATCAGGAAGTGGCGTCTCACACCACATTGTCAATGGAGGTTCAAAAGCCTTGGGTCTACTAGATCCAACAGCGGCATCTAGGTTGCTAAATCTGACAGGAATTGCTATCGCTCGTGGTGTCGGCAACGGGGGATTGGAGGCCTCGGGCCTACCATATCCAGGGGTGGTAGGCCTCGGGAGGGTTGAATCCGTCAGTGGCGGTGCTAGGGAGAGGCAATAGCTCGGCGACAGTGACGATGGCTTCTATTCTTTTCTTTTTCACTAGGCTCTCATTATGTTATGTTATGTTCCAAAAATTCTGGTGATGTTTGATGTGGTCATCATGTTCAGCTGTACTCTCTTCTGAATGTTAACATGGATTTGAATGGATGTTTTGTATGATTTTCACATGCAAGTGACTTAGTGTGTTAGCTTAGAATAGAAAAAAAACCGATTTTTATAAGTGGTTGTTTTAAGGTCCCATCTACGAAAATATTTTTTTGACCGTCTAAAAATGATATTTTAAGTAGTGATTCATTATTACAAATGTTATAATTACGTTCTTAGAAGACCGATTCAGAGCTATGAATAATAAGAAAGCACTATTCTTGAAAAACAAATGCCATCACTCATTGAAGTCTTGAACTACGTAGAAATTTTTAACAAAGAAGCTAAACCATTGAACACCATTGAAACATGATTTTGTTTTTCCAAATTTTTAGAAATCCAATAGTGCCTACATGACTACACTACTACAGAAACCTATTAGGGTTGGTTAGAAACCCCACAGATGATGTATTCCTAGCTAGCACCTCAAAGGTAGTGCCATTTATACATTCAGCACCTATAAAACTTATATGTGTTTAAAACCAGCACCACTAGAGATGAACGAGGGGAAAAAAGCACCAGCTTGGCTAGAATAAAGCCAAGCCGACTCATTATAGGCAATCCACATTTCAAGAACTTCAAACACCCACAAATCCACATATCAAAAACATCACAAATCCACACATCAACTGTTGCTATCACTGGAGTTTACCACATCACAACTTAGAACATTAAAAAATTCATAAAAAACAAATAAGAACATATAAACTTGTAGACCGCTAGAGCTCCAGACGTTGTTGTTGCTTGCCTCCGCAACTACTAGGTGCTGCAACTATAGGCGCCACCACCGCTTGCACTCTATTAGGGAAAAGGAATGGGCGGAGGAGGAGAGGTACTTAGGGATCCATCGTTGCTTGAGAAGAAGGGGGAGTTGATGTCGTCGCTTGAGGGGAAAGGGAGTAGCCACCTTTGTTCCCTCATGTGCTTGGTAGAATCCGGTCATCTCCAAGCTTATGGTGGCTAGATCTGACAACCCCTGAGCTCCAAGCGATCGGATCTAGTGGCAGAGATGACTAGTTGTGGTGGTGGCGGTGACAGTGAAAAGGACTGGTGGTGCCGTCAGCTAGTAGTCATGGTCGGTGCTAAGAGAGAGGAGAAAAGAGGAAGAGAAAGAGAGCGTGAGGGAGAGATCGAGATAGAGAGGGAGTCTTCGGATTCATTTGCCCTAGTTATAACTAACTAATTTGGGTTAACTGAGTTTATCTGTCTGGTTAAATAAAAACCGGTACTAATATTTTAGCTGTTAGTTTTTTTCAAAAACCAACACTTATAATTTGTGATAGGTGTTAGTTTTTAATTTTAGATCACGTGAAAGGGTTGAAAAGATGAAAAATATCTTATGTGCACTGATTTTAAATAAATCGAACAACGGTTCGTAGTAATGCTAGCTATTTTTCTTGCTCTGTCCCTTTCGATCCAGACATTGTACTAGGAGTATTATTCCACCGGTGACGCTGCGTTGCAAGCACAGGAAGCTGGCAAGCACTATGCCACTAACGACGACACAATATTAAGGATAGCGTGATGGGACATACGGTGGCAGCTCATGCTTAGCTCCTGCACTTGTACGGTATGTTAATATCCGAACAGCACAGGTACCACATTGTAAAGAGTATCCCTCAAATATCTTACGATTTTTTGAGTGGAGGTAATGATTGATACGTGTATGGTGTATGGACCCGGTCTACACGAGTTGGAAGAGAGTCTTCCCTGGGACAAAAAGGTCAGTAGGGTTCTAGAGACCTTCAACCAAAGTATCTATCCACTCCCTCTGAGATGCCCACCCTGACATGGTGAGGAAAAGCATCGTGCGTTGCACAATGAAACTCTTTGAAATTGTTCGACACATACAACATGCCTCTGCCAAGTGTCTTGTCATCTCATTGATGTGACCTATTTTAATCCTTGCATGGTACGCTCTGGTTGTTGTTGGTGCAGTGCAGGGAAAGGTTGATCTGTGAGAGGTGCTATAACTTGCATCAATGGCAGGCCAGCGCCTGGCGACTGCACGTCTAACTGAGTGGCAGCTCCTTTTCATTGGTCGATATGCCTCTCAAGTCTCAACACGAAATTTAAGGTTATTTACCCTGGAAGTTCTCCTTAATCAACAAGTGGATCACTCCTACCGTATAGGATCACTATCCTCTATTTTAATAATCAACTAATTAAAATTTTGCACACATTAGGCTTAGTAAAATGCTTATTTAGGGTGGGTGTACGATTCTAAACATACTCCTAGAATTATTATTGGTTTTTATCTCTTGTACACTCTTCTAGCATCTGCCCATATCACCCTAGATTGATCAGTGATGGTATATGCAGGAGACATGGTTGGGAGAAATACATGGAGAAAGAAGAAGCTACACTAGATGCATTGGTGAATAATTTACTCTTCTTTGTTATTATATCGAGTATGTACACGTACACACACATACACCAATAAACACACAACAACATATACCAGCGAGTATATTTCCTTAACATAAGCTTAAAAAGACATAGGCTCATGGTAAATCATTGGTCTTAAATCTATTATTTCATCCAAGTTAATATTTTCCTATCATTTTATAATGTTTTACTAGGTCGTGCGATGCCTAACATCGCTTCTAGCTAGCACTGGTACCACTCTATACACATGCCCTATTTACCTCAAATATTCGACGCACCAATCTGATGATACGAGTGAACCCAATGTATGAACTAAGATGATACGTTTTGAATCTTTTACATGCTGTCTCTGATATAATTTTAGAACGAAGATGTGGGTTTGTATGTAAATTAGACGGAGATAGATCACAAGTTCAGAAGTGCTCTATTTGCATTGGCCACGGCTCACTGGTGCTTAGGCAAGACTTTTGGTGATCGGGTGGGCGGCTCCACTGCGAAGACAAGTCCGGCAGGAGAACCGAATAATGCACAAGAAAAGGGCGTCCTTTATTTGACTTTTTTTTTATAGACGGACCAATGGGCAGTACAGTGGCGCGCGTGCTCCGGCCTGAATCGAGAGAGAGAGATAGAGAGAGAGCTGGAGCGAGAAAGAGAAGGAATTGACAGTACACGTTCACGTACGACCGCCTAAGCAGACTTGTGGATGCAATTTACCAGTACTAGATAGAGTTAATTAGTATTTTTTAGATAATGACTAGACAGAGTTCATCTACCAATAAAATTAAAATGTTGCCTGATCTGAAGATAAAGGAACTAGGGGGGACGGATCACAATGAAGTTCTGTAACTCTCTCTTAGATCGAGATGCTCTTCTGATCACATAATCTAACATGGAGTTCTTATTGAAAGTAAAACATTGGAGCACGTTTTGCCATCGTAATAATTATTTTAAAGCAGAATTAATTAACAGTCTGAATTTCCTTGCCGAAAATATGAAAATAGCTTTAAGCCAACAGTGGTCTGAACCTGCTTGATTAATTAGCCGTGTCCCATATAACACAGCACGTGTAACACTCCATTCCTTTTCTCACTTTGATTGGCCGTGTTCATCCCGTAAAGCATATTTGTTACAGGTCGCACGGCGCATGGTGAAATTTTCCTTTTATATGCCAAGTTTCTCGAAATAGCAGGATGAGCTTCTATATACGGTGAAACCACCACCCAGCACGCCTCAGTCTAAGTCGTATTTCGAGCCGTTGGATCTAGATCCAATGGTCCATGTTCACCTTTTATTTCGAGAGACTTGCCATATAAAAGGAAAATTTCACCATGCGCCGTGCGACCTGTAACAAATATGCTCCTCTTCGATTAGCTGCACAACTACCGTGCTTCCATAGCGGCCATGCCACCGCATGTCTACTTGTCTCTGGCGGTTCACACAAACATATCGTTATCCAGTTATAAGTACGTACAAGAATGAAGCAAGGAGTAAAGACGAACAAAACAAAATCATGCACTGCTTGCTTTTACATTGTTACTATAGAAAAAGTTTGGGAATGAATTAAAACTAGTATAACTATCAGTGCATCATTCTCATCAGAACAATTGATCATGCCTACAACAATAGGGTATATGTAGGTAGTAGATACATAGTTCAATATTTCTGACAGAAATAACCGAAATTTTGGGCTTACCTGTGGGTCCTGATAGTTAGTAACGTCGGTCAAATATTTTGTCAAAACTATTGTTCCAGGGTCAAATTCCTTGATTCTCGACGCTCTTCGCAATTCCCTTCATTTTTCTTCCTAATTACAAGTGAGACAGCTCGAGCAGAAGCCTCCCCAATGGCTTGTCCCCTCATCCTCTTACCGGCGCTACGATGTTCCCCGTTGCTCCTGTCCACTTGGTGGCACTAGGCCTCTCTCAACTGGTCCGATGATGTCCAGCAAGTAGCCAATCAACAACAACATTGTAAGGTGTAGGGAACGTGGTGTGCAATGCACCATGCATGACTATGATGCATAAGTGTGCTTCAAATGCAACAAATTTTGTTCAAATTCAAAAGGTTGCTTGAAATTGTCTTTTGAAATTTAAGATTATTTTCTTAAATTTTTTATTTCGGTCACACTAAAATGGTTTTGCATTCCAAGATAGTGAACTGTAATTTGATATTAATTTTCCTTTTTTGAGTGTTTCCAAAGACAAACAAGATGGCCCGGTAGCTAAGTACACCTCAGTATTTCTTTGTTAGAGCTTCCCGTGCACACTCCGTATACACCAACTAAGAAATATCACAAACAGTTTTAGAAAACAATTTATACATGCTTTCAATAGTACTATACCTATCATCTTCAAATTCATTATACGCAAAGACACAAAAACATAAAATTCTGACAGATTTAAACTTTTAAAATAGTCATATTTTTTATTTTTTTGTTATTGCTAAAATATAATAAATTTAAAAATGAGACTGGATACATCTGTGTAGTACTATTTAAAGTATATGTATAGATTTTTCTAGAATTTTTAACAATATTTATTAGTTAGTGTGCACGAGAGAGTTGAGTGTACAAGATATATTCCCATACAAGTATTGAACATATCATACCACACCATCTAATAAATATCATAAAAAAATTTTAAAAATGTACATGTATGCATATTAATACTAAAAATATATGTAAAGTCTAAACTTTAGATTAATCATACATATATAGAAAAAAGATAAAATTCTAAGAAATTTATATTCTTAAAACTGTCATATTTTTATTCTCGTGGCTAAAATACAATGAATCTAAAATTGAAAGTTTACATATAAATATAATACTATTAGTACATACATGTATATTTTTAAAAAAAAATTGGTGATATTTGTTGTTGGTGTGTTATGAGTGTATGAAAGCTTATGCACACTGGATACATTTCCGTACAAGTAAACCTCCTCAAACGCAACAACTAACTTATTATATTTTGGTGTGTTGAGGTCATGCATGCACGCAGCTGCTACCAAGTAAAGCAAGTTGTTCTATCCCTTTCAAAGTTCTAGCTAGTACCGTATTTTTTTGTTGTACTTGATGTACATGCAGGTTGAAACTAGGATTTGATCCGTTTGTCTGACTGGGTCAATCCTACAAAAAGTCTTCTATATATATGCAACTAGGTTGATTTAATTATATAGGTTTACTCTAGGAATTATGTTGGAGTTAGTCCTACTGTCAGCTAGTTAGCATGCAGGTTGTTTTCAGACCTATTAAAACAACTACAAAATTGATATACTCCCTCTAATACGAATTAATTGTCAGTTTAAATAACTAGTAGACTATTTTTTAAATGTAAGATATTGATAAAATACTTTTAGTTACAAATATAATTATGCAACTTTGATGTTAAGTAATTTAATTATTTATATACTATCATTGTTAAAGCTTGGCAGCTTTTTTACAGCAGACCTTCTACGTTGCTTGGAAATCATTTGGACTGTTGATCGCTTATAATCTGACGTACTACTTGAAACTTGTGCCAGGTATTAACTTAAACATTAGGTGAAAGGCCACGTTTTAAGTACCTTCTTATCGGTACCTTTTATTCCAGTGCGTTGGGTTATAAGCGATCAGATCCAAATAATTCTAAGCACCGTAGACAGTGTACTTTTTACATCATATAAAGTACTAGTGCAGGTGCCAGCCATGGTGAGAGGCGTTCGTGCAAAAAGGCCGTACGTTCCAGACCGGACTTCAACTCGGATCACATCGAGCCATGAAATGTCCTTAACTTTGGCTGATTGATGTGACCTGTAGCATGGGTCTCCAAGAATCGGCTGGATCAGTTTCTGACAAATATGTGCAGGTCAGAGTGCAATAGCGCACAAGCACTTATTTCTTTTATTTTCTTCATAAAGTACATACTTACGTCTAGTTCAAAAGCATTTTTTTTGAGATAAACTGTACAAAACGTGTAGAAATATTTGATATTTCTATCAATCGTACAGTAGAAAGTAAGCAGAGATAATTCCCATGAATATGGTGGTGAAAAAAATTGCATCACTTATGTAGGAGTATCACAATTGGTAAGCCTTCGAAATAATTTCCATAAACAAGGTGAAAAAAATGCAGCACTTAAGTATCAAAATTACAAGCTAATTAGGGGGGAAAGTCTATTTTTGTCCCACAGTTATTAACTAGTTTTAGTTTTTTTCCTCAATTCCTAAACCAGGTAAAATGCGTTCATTAGCTCTGAAAAAGGGTAAAGACATCCGTATTTCATGGTGGTCATTTAAGATTCAATATACTTAATTAACTCGGCCGCTCATCTCTAAGATCCAATATTCTCCTATTCATGTTCGTTACAAGATGAAATGGGTCTGCAATTTACTCTCTTTTCATATCTCTATGGCATGTGAACCCTACGCACTACATGAGTCAAAAGCATTATTAGCATTATAATCCAAGGACGAAAATTAAACCTTGTCAAGATTTGTTGTATAGGAAGAGACTATTTGTGGCTAATTAAATGCTCCAGCCTTTGCCACTGGAAAATGAATATCACACAATTTTTTTGTTAAATGGGAAAAGTTCCCCTGGGTCCACCTATCACCTCCATCCCCCATCTCTCTCTCTCTCTCTCTCTCTCCTTCTCCTTGTTCTTCTTCACTACTTGTTCTCTTGTTCACTCTCTCAAGGTGGCTGCCAATACCTGGAACAACGCTGTAAATGCTAATGTCAGGACTTAGATAAAAGAGACCTTAATGTTGTTAGGATATGTAGTCATGAGGTGGACAAACGAGTACATGATCCCCATACTGATGGAGCGACCACATGATCGTATACTCCATATACATACGGATATGTGGCCATTTCGGCATTTTCTTGGCCGGCGCCGGCCTCACCCGTCAGAGAGTACTGGCACCCGCTGATTCTAACAGAAAGATGCTGGCAGGGGTTTACATTTGTGTTTGATCCCCAAACGGATACCCGTATATGTGGCAAAGGGTAATATAAATTAATAATGAAAAATGAAAACCATATAGTTACTTTAGCATTAATTCATGTACGTACCTTTTCACATTTCCTGGCAAAAAGCAAGCAAGAAATTAAGAAAAAAACAAATGGCTGTACTACGTACGTCTATTACTTACAAAACTGTAGCAAAAAGGAAAAATGAAGCATGCTGGGTGGCGATGAACGGCATTGCTAGCTGCTGCCTTGCTGACATCTCATCCTTGTCCCGTTCAAGCTCCATGTGATCCCTGGCCTTTCTACTGATCCGTTCCTTCATCGAAAGACTATTTCCATGTCCACCCCGGGCTGTATAGTAGTTAGTCACCTGCAGGCTGCTGGGACATATGATTTCTATGGTTTGTTGCATGCATGCATCTGGATCGATCTGATCCGATCTGGTCTTCTGATCTATAGCAACAAACAGAAGAGCTAGCTAGCAAACGATGATCCCAACAACAGATTAATTATTGGCCAGCATGTATGTCCCTGTCCGGCTCGGCTATGGGTCCGTAAGTAATTACAACTTGACATCTGACTGCAGACACGCGCTAGAGATTGCCTCAATAATTCATAACAGATCGAACGGGAATTGTACCCTAAGCCCAGGACCATATATCTATGGATAATAATTGAAGTACTTGCAGTTGCAGTACAGAGAAATTTTGACTTGTCAATGGCCTAGCTAGAAGTTTCTAACCTTAAAATATACAGGGTTTAGTTAAAAAAACAAAGATATATGTAGCATCATCAGTAAAATAATGGAAATGAAAACTGCATTATCTCTTTACTTGTGCGGATTTATATTGACTCGTCATGTGCGTGCGTTTGCAGTGGCAGTTCCCTGAATATTGAGTGTGGTTCTCCTATTGGCGCTCTTTCTGACCTCTGGCATGATGAACAATACTGATATAATAATCCAATTAGTCCGTGACCTCACCGTCATTGGGCGGATAAAACTACGCCTTGTTCTTCTGGAGGGGATAAGTTTAACACAGCCGAATTTATTTGTTAAGTAGCGTGATTAAGGCCCATGTTGACCTCATCCGCAAATTGGAGCTTGGGAGACCGGAAGGGTCGCGCGCGGCGCCCCTGTTGTTTTTCCTATCTCTTCTCTGCGCTTCCCCCGCCGCGGCAGAAGCCAAGGGAGGCCAAGCGAACACGCGAGAGAGCCTCGGATCTCCCCCTGTGCTCGATCGACAGCTATCGAAACTGCATTGGCCTGCCATTTCCGCTGTGTCCTGTGTCGGCAAAACTCCGCATGGGCAGACGGTCAATACTTTATACTGCATGCGTTCTTTACCTTGGTTTAATTCAAGGAGCAACTAACTGGCTATGTGCACATTATCCTCTCATTTGAGCATAGTTTAGTTGTGGTATTTTATTTAGGAAAATATATTTCTTCCAATTTAATTTCATCCATGAACTCCAAAATGTAGGTAGAAGTCATTCCAACCCCTAGCCCTTAATAATAGGTCGTACTATTGATTTAAAGGTTCATTTCCTCCATATACTAGTAAAATCACCCATAGTAGTATGAGTAGTATGCGTAAGTAGTGCAAACTAGTACAAGGGTATTTTGAAAAAAAGGCATGGTATATATGTAATTTGTTAGATATACTTTAATGTTTGTGTAAATATTAACCCCAATCTCACACCTGTGTATGAATTTTTCAAAATTATCATATTATTTACAAAAATACCCAAAGAAATGAACAGTTAGATTTCATATTGGAATTCATCCTATACTGTAACGCCCTAGTTTTACGAGCCGTTAAAAACCATTTTAATAAAAACCTTATTTTTAAAATTTTGATTCTTTGAGTGTGGATTAAGTACCTAAGTGCCAAGTATCTTAGTCTAAACCCTTTCTCGTGACCCCATAAATTTGGTCTCAAAATTTCACCCAATTTTGAGACTCAAATTTTGAAATTTGAATGTCTCTCTCAACCTATCCAAAGAAATTCCATTCCTAAATTCTCCCCGATCCAATATCTTCTCTCTCATGAATCTCTGATCAAATATTCAAAATTTTAAATCCAAAAATCATATCAAGGTCCCTTTCAATTCTATCCTTAAAATTCCCTTCATTTATATGAGTTCAAAATTCAAATATTGAATTCAAATCCTCCTTTGAATCCACTTCTTATCATTCTCAAAAAAATTCTTCAAATTCAAACCTATTTCAAAATCTATCAAAGTTCTATTCCAGAGACCCTTGTTTGAAATCCTCGGAATTTTGTGAACTAAAGTATTATATTAGAGTTCAAATATCCCTTCAAAATTCTTCAAATACCTTTCAAAATATTTCCTAGAAAAATATCAAATGAACTATTCCTTTGGGCCACTCTCCTTTCCTTTCCCATCCTGGCCGACACGGTATGCCTCCACCTCTTTCATGTGGCCCTCATCCCTCATCCCAACTCCCGCACAGCCTTCTTCCTATTTTCTCTTATTGCTCTTGGCCATCTAGCTAGCCAAGCACGAATGCGACCTATCTGTTTGGCCTCCCTTGCCCTCATTTTGGCCTAGCTTATCACCCTAGCATTCCTCCTCCTAAGCCATGTCGACCAGCGGCTTTCCTCTTATCTTCTTCCGTAGCCCACACCAACTTGCCCAGCTGCTTGTGGTTATTCTCTCTATCCCGTGCGTAGTCAGCCTAACGGTCGGCTTCCTCCCTCGTGCATGACCAGTAGCACGTGCGCTCGCCGTTTAACCCTTTCTGTGGGCCCTGCTTAATAGCCATTACCTTTATGCACGCCCACACACCATCACTAGGCCCGGCCATCTTCTTCCTCCACCTGTCTCACCCATGTCAACCACATGCTCAATGAAATGGGCAAGTGAAGAATGTGCACTACCCTCGTCTAGTCCTATCACCATCGCCCCTCTTCTACCCACCGTTGGATCCGCTAACTTTTTCTGCCCCAAAAATCCTTGTCAACCCCTTCTCGTGCTTTGCACACCGACACACCAAGCTCACTGTGTCGGTTCCACGTCCGCAAAAATATCTCACCACTGCCTTACTATACTACTGCTTCTCTTCCTTATCATCTTTAGCCATCTCCTGCCTATAAATGGGCCAAGAGACCCCATCTTTCTTCTGCACTTTGAGCAGCTCTACTGCATTGCTCTCTCACCATCCCTCATCAATTTCTTGCCCTACCACCGCTCTTGCCTCTCGGAGCCACACAGCTCCACAGTCTCCTCCATTGACACAACCACCACCACCACCAATGAGTCCCTCTAACTCCATTGACCCTATTCCGTCCCTCACTGAAGCTTGCCTACTGCTAGAGCTATTTTCCCCAAATCGCCGCTCTGCCGTCCACTATTGCAACCATTCCAATTCCCCACCTCCAAGCAAGGTAGTGATCACTTCCTTCCTATTTCTCTTCCTCTCGATTCACTGTGTTTTCCTGAACCCTTTCCATCCTCCTCCTCCATCCATTTGGTTATTGTTGGCTACCAAAATGACGCATAACGCCAAGCCATCTTTGCTACTCGTTGCTGGCCCTCTCCTATGAACCCCTTCCCAATATGAGTCATTCACTAAGTTCACCATTCCTCGCTCGATACTCCATTTTTGTCTGCTTCTCTCAAACCACCGCCATTCAATGGTTCAACCTAGTCATCGTCGGCCGTTGATCAGCACTGAGGTCAACTAACCCGGTCAACGCCAACATGGCGAGGCCACATAGCTACCGCGTTAGCCCCATGGGCTAGCTCTTGCCACCATGGCACGGCCGCTAGGCACTAGGCCAACCTTGACAACCCAATATTCTATTGAGCCTTATTGCCACTCTCCTCTCGAGGCCCCACTCACTCTCTTGGGCGTAGCCCATTGGGCTGGCTTAATAGGCCAAGTCAACGGTTGCCCTCCCTTTTTGCTCGGTGAGCTAAGTACACCTTGGATGATAGACCTAAGGCCTTCCCTTTTCCATTGACCGATAGACCCTAATTGTTCGCCCGAAGAATATTCTTAGGAATATTTCTCTTCCAATTTTAATAAATCATTTTCTAGTTTCCAGAAAACCCTTTTAACTTCCAAAAACCATATCTCCACCATAACTCTAATTGACTATATTCAAGTCTTTTTTTTAAAAAAAAATTGAGATCTAACTAATGCACTTCCAGTTATTAATAATAATATTTTATTTTTAGGATTTTGTGGGATTTTCTCTCTTTGCACGTAGTCGACGTCATCGGAAATACTTCGGAAGTAGATTTTTGAAGTCTTTGAAGATGAAGATAGAGACAAGTGAATGTTTGATCATATTGCTCCTAGTTTATAAAATATTTATTTGCAAAATTGCATTGTAAGTGTGCACGATAAATTTGATCGGCCTCAATTTATATATCAAACCGACTAACCTACCAAGTAGTTACATTTTGCCTATAGAATATTGATGAACCCAACCCCTTGGTGCTTCACTTTGTGGCACCTTGGCAACCATGCTATTCAAGCATGGTATCGATGGTCCCACACAATTACCCTTATTTGTCGACAAGGGAAAAACATGGTTTGGAAAGCTTCAAAAACCCAACACGTGGTGTTGGTGGTTTGAGAAATAAAAATAGTTTGCGAAAACTTGCGATGCAAAATGGAAAACTTTGTATTAACATATAAGGACCTATTTCTTAAGGAATTGCACTAATTATAATATAGTGCGACAAGAATCGACCTTAGTGGATGATTGATGACCTTAATCTAAAATGGGCATGTATGACCTGAGATGTCATTTGGCATCATAAATTAAACTTTCTGAGCGAAAGCAGTGTGCTTTGTGATATAAGTGGCTCTCGGAGTTAGAGATGGAGATATGAGATTTGTTGATATCCTGGAAAGAGATAGAAGGTAAAATTTGCCTCAGCGCAGAAGTCTTAATTGCTATGGTAGTGCATTTCATTGGTTAAATTAATTAACTAAAATTTCATATTTGCTTGAGTTGTTGCAAAGTAACTCGTGGACTGGACTAAGGCAAGAGCCTCTCTCTCCAACTGCTTTGAGATCATTTTACACCTGGTAGTTTGGAAAATTGTTTTTAAAAGAAAAGTTTATGAAAAAAACGTAGCTTTCCTTTGAAGCCTAAGTGCTCACATTTTTCCAGCGAATTGATGAGTCTGCATGTACTCAATCGTTATTTTTTTCCTGCTTAAGGAAAGTGAAGATGAAGATTAGGGGTTCTTTTCTAGTCCTAAACCGTTGCTTATTATAACACCTCTATTTTAGTTAGCTGTTGAAAGTTATTTTAATAAAAAATGTAGTTTCAAAATGTGGTTCCTTTTATTTACCTAAGTCCTAGTGCCAAAGATCTCAATTAAATCTCTCCTTATGACCCTAGAAAATTCCAATATAAAATTTCCCTCCTAAGCTAATCTTGAGATTCAAATTCCTAGGCTTGAATTTTGAAATTAAAATACCTTTAGAAGCTTATCCAAAACCCCTTTGAAACTCCACCTTTCTTTCCTTTCCAAAATATACATGCCCTAATCTTAAAGCCTTTTTCTTAACATTCTTATATTTTCTGTGAGTTCAAATATCAAACTAAAACTCAAATATCCCTTTAAATCTTTCAAACACCCCTTGTATACCTTCACTAGACATTACTAAAATTCTATTGAGCCCGTATACCAAGTTTGAATTCAAAACCCCTCCAAATACTCTCAAAATCCTAATCTAAAATCCCTAAAAAAGGGAAAACTATTTTTTGGGTCTCCATTTCTCCCTCGACCCAACCCCTTTCTCCTCTCCTTATTGTGCTAGCCCAGCACCTCTCTCCATCTCCCCTTTCTCTTTCATCCCCTCCTAGGACATGGTCGAGCCGGCCCACGACCTACAAAGCCAATTCCCTCCCACACGTGTCCGCACTATGCATCCGCGCATTTTGCTCGCTGCGTAACATCCTATAGTCCATACTGTTTAGCCAATCAGCTATCTCACGGTCGCCCGTTCCTTCTCACACACACGATCATCCCCTCCTCTCTCGCCTCATGCACACACATGGCATGTGCTAAATGAAATGATAAACCATCCGCTCCCATCCACGCTAGAACACCATGGCCCCAACGCCATGAATCCCGTCGCTGAGCGCTACGTGCCGCGTCATGCTAGGTCTAGCCCCATCGTAGCGAATCCTATCGCTGGTCACTCTGCACTACGCCAAGTATGACCTTACCATCGTGAATTCCATTGTCAATTGACCGAATCCATGCCGCATTGTACCTCTACCATCGTCGGGCCCCATACCCCAGCGGAACGTCACATTTCTGGCCCTGCTTGCTAGCCTCATTGCACACTGCCTCACCATACCCCATGTGCCGCCACCTTACCACCATTCTCTGCCTAAAAAAGCCCCAGCAACCCTCAGTACCTCGTGCACTCTCTCTTTCTCTTTCCCTCCCCCTTGTTCTCCTTCCCAAGCCACCACACTGCCAACCCTAGCCCATCCTGCCACTCCCGAACCAAGCAGCAATAAACCGAGATGCCAGTTTTTTGCCGAACACTTGATGTGTGCTTGGAATGGTTTTGCCACTATTTTGCACAGCCACCACCTCCATCCTCGCTAGCTCGCCACCAACATAGCCTCCCCCTCTCCTCGCCAATTTTGCCAACATGTTGGTCTTCCCCTCACAGTAGACCCCTCCCACACACATCGATGCTTAGCTCCTTCCTCGACTCCCCAGTGTTGCCTCGATATGAGTTGCCTCGCTACACGCCGGACGCAGAGGGAAGACCCGTGGGTTTATTCGACACTCTACACTGTCGTGCCTCGCTCCGACCGTCGCTGCACATGGTCGGGAGCCACTCCCCTCCGTTGCGCTAGGCGAGCGTGATGAACGACGGTCATCAACCGTCATCTTCAACCTCACATTCACTCCATTGTCCCCCTTCAGGAGTTCAGTGCACTGGCTCTAAGGCATTGCCCATGGGCCCCATGTAGACGACGCACTCGCCATGAGCCATGCACTCACTACAGCCCATCTTCCCATGCACTAGCGCAGTCTACCGAGGACCATATCACTGCACGTGGGCCTAACACTCCTCTATCTATAGCGACTGTGAAAGTAGGCTGAGCCCATCACAATGCCGCATCCATCCCTCCCTGCACCCAGTTCGTAGGATGCTGTAGGCCGAGCATGTGCCTTGGTCTCATTGTTGTCTAAGCCCCATATGTCAGCCACACAAGATAATATTCTTGGTTATATTCCTTTTCCGTTTTTATAAACCCTTCTCTTTTATCATGAAATTGATTTTTACTTCAAAAATTCATATCGCCTCAACCGTAAGTTTGATTGACTCCGTTCAACTTTCAAACTTTTCTAAAATTGAGATATATCCAATGGTATTATTATCTATTAATAATAATATTGCATTTGTAAGGTTTTATTTAGATTTCTCACATTTAGTGTGTAGTTCACCACCAAAAATTTTCTCAGACGTCGATTCAAAAAAGTTTCTCTTTAGCCATGAGTAAGTCAAGTCACTCCTTCAATCATGTTGATCCATGTTTATAAAATTAAATGTATATAAAGTACTCAATTAAGCATACCTTGCTGATCACTGCCGATTTGTTTGTCTGACCTATTTGTTACATTATTTCCTTTCCTTTGAAAATTTTTGTGTTGACATTTGTGAGCCATGTTTTATTACGTGAGGCTGATACCACTAGTACTGAAACCTCCGGTAATTACTTTTGATAGGTAAAGAATATGTTATTCTGAAATAATGAGATGTTTGGTTATTACAAATTGATCATATTGTGAAAATGGGTTGTGAACTATTTTGAAAACCTAACACTTTATATTGTTAGTTTGTGAAATAAAAAGTGATTATTTTAAAGGAAACTGTGGTGCGAAGTGATCGACTATGTGGAGAGACATCACATTCTCACATAAGGACGTGATTCCTGAGGGAATTGCACTGAGCATAGTACAGTGCGATCACATAGGTGGTATGGGACGCCCATGTCTAAGTAACTAGTGGGGATATGATCACTTGTTTGCCTAGAGTTGTGGAATCGCTGGAGCAACCATGAGAAGTGATGCTCATGGTATTCTAAGTATAGGAAGTCTGGGACTTGCTTAGGACTTGGTTTGGGACCCTTCTTGCTAGGAAATTGTTATGTTATTTTTGATTTGGAAAGGCCTTGTAGCAAATCTTCACTATTGACAGGTAGGTGGAGAGCCTTATGGCATGTGGGTAAAGCTTATACCTTCCATAGAAGTTTTGGCCAAACTGTTTAAATAGCCATGCTCGTGATTATGGATAGATGTAGAGTGGTTCCTCTTGTATTGATTTGTTTGTAAATAATTGTGAAGTAAAGTTATGGGCCGAGAACCGTTTCCAGAGTTAGCCTATGTGGCTAATGGATGACTTGTGTAGTCTGGAAAGTCGGATGGCTTCATAGTGAGAGAGTGAGATCATAACCCTAGGTTTGAGAGGACAAACTAATGATGGTAAGGTTGATGGGCTGCTTGAGTGCAGAAGGCATTGGGAGCCATGATTGATGAGGTGGGTTGTGGCCCTGTGAATATTGTTGGATAATGGTTTGGGGGAGAGGCCCATGTTTTTTTAAAGTAAATAGAAACTAATAAATGGGTGACAAGATAAAAATTGTCGATAGATTGTAGGCTCTTAGAGCCTGCTGACGTTGATGTCATTGCAAAACGACTCACAGAGAAGGGCAACATGGCAACTCTCACTTAAGATAGAGCTTAGAGCCTTAATCAAGATAAATGTACACATAGAGGTTTTGAATACAGAAAATAACAAATTGAGTTGTGAAGTAAACCCTGCATTTCTTTGAAGCATGTGTATATTCATATTTCTATAACTTGTTGAGTACGTATGTACTCAAACTTTGTTTTGCTTCAGAAATTTTAGGGAAGCGAAGATGATAGATAGTATTTTGTCCTAGCCCAAAACTGTTGCTTGTGTCTTAGGTGCTAGTTGCATCGGGTATCCACTACAACTTTTGTTGTGCCGGTTGCCTTCTCAATTTTTTTCCCTAAGATGCAACCCAGTTAAGGTATATCTTTATTATTCGTTATTATTATCTTTACTACGATAATTTTCTATTTTTTCTCGTAGTTCATGAGACTGTTCGCGTCAAAACTCGCAGGGATCGATTAGACTGGGCGAAGCCGATAGAGGTCCGATCCTATGTGAATGCATGAACACACTGAGGGCTGGGAAGATTTGCTTCACTCCATTGTCAGTCCTTCGGCTTTGATGATTGATTTAAGAGCGCGCTAAGGTCCTTCGGCTTCGTTATCCCATTGTTAGAACGATGGAGATGCTGGCGTGCCAATCAATTTGACCCTATAGGAGATAAAGAGAATGAGTCTGTCGGACAATGGGCTGATACAAACTCTTACTATTGGCTGACTGATAGCAGGGTTGAGATAGTCATCGCCTGCGTTCGACACACTCTTGCTATTAACTGGTTGTTGATAAGGATTGGAACACTTTTTCATCGGTTGAGAAGCCCATGAAAGCGTAAGCATGTGGCGACGAAGGGAATAAAAGATACATCAGCTATAGAGTCGATGGTGCTCCAGATATAACAAAGTCATAACATCGGTCCATCGGATATAAAGCTAACGAGGGTATAAAAGGATATTTAAATAATACGATAACGATTTCATCAGCTGCAAAACCAATGGTACTCTGCAATAAGATATTCAAAGAATAACACGCGAGATTCTCCTATTAGCTGGTTGCCGATAGAGACTATAGTGCTCATTCATTGGCTTTCTAGCCGATGAAGGCATATGTAGATTGGCAAGAAATAATATAAAAGATCTATCGGCTCTAAAGCCGATGGCACTCTGAATATAATGTGCAATGAATAAGAAGGAGCGAGACCCAATCCTCTAAAAGTACGAGACCCAGTGACCACTGTAACAATACCATTAGAGTCAGCCTCAATAGATCGGTGAGACCGAGGCTAATGGCAACGAAACGGCAGACGATAGATTGAACATGTAGGCGGAAGGAAATGGCGAACCCATCGGCTAGCTAAGTCGATAAGAGAAGATCTCTGAAGATATGTGTGTATTGACTGAAAGGTCGATACACTGAGTGTGAGATTCAGGAGAACTCACTCAAGACGTGTATGTATCGGCTGAGGAGCCGATACACTGGGCGTGATGCTTGAAGTGTGGATAACTTATCGGCTAGCTACTCTGATGAAATGCTGAGTAAAGACATATTGGCTTATGCCTCAATCTACTATCAGTAGTCTAGTATGTCGAACCTAACCAATGCAGGACGAGACTAATGACGGTAAAAGAGCTTGATAAGCCGATAGATCACATGCGGATGTGATGGGGTATATTTGATCGGATTAAGAAGTTGGATCTAACCGATACACTCTTAGACAGAGTGAATACACCAAAATAATGGCGGGACTTACCCTTCTGCCAAAGATCGGACCTAACCGATGTAGCCCCACGTCGAGAGCCAGAACCCATAGGTAAAAAACCTAGACAAACTAAGGTGACGATGTGCCGAAGATGTATTTGATCAAAACATGAATTACAAGTTTCTAGTGGGTCTATATTTATACCCTGGAGTTACAATAGTCCGATATGTTTACAATAACCATCAGACATTATTTCCTAAAACCATAAAAAGAAAATATATCTAAGAAAGTTAACAAAAGTTACTAAATCTACCTATCTTTACAAGATATCTCTTATATAGATAAAGTACCGTACCATGGCTTTCACGACTCCTCCTTAGATTCGGTCCTATCTACATAATCTTCTATTTTTAAATTAATCGAATCATTTCTCAATCCGTCCGATCAACTCTTTTCCTATATCAATCGGACAACTCCCTCTAGGCCGATCAACTCTCCAATATATCCACGAGTCTTACTAAAATTTGGTGCAAATAGAGAGGTGGTTCGCCTCCTCTTGTGGTGTCCACTCAGGCATCACTATTGGTGATGCTAGGGCAGAGCATGACACTTGTGAATTGGGTTCTAGTTGTGCTAAGTTCTGCTATTGCTTATCTACTTGTCGGTTACATACTCCGAGTTGTTTTAAAGATGTGATTTCTCTAAGGTATAATCTATCTATATTATATTTAGTTATAATGATGCATCTTTGTTGGTCATGTGTATCAGCATTGTGTTCTAAAACTGGTACTAGTATCGCGGTTTCGTGGGAGTCGTTTTGCGCCTAGGTGTGCCACTTTATTTGTTCCGGAACGGGGTGTGACCTATATGCACATTAATACAATTGTATTTTCTTACCGCATGGTATCTATGTAGAATTGCAGGTGGTGATGGAAGAGAGGAGAGAAGAAATTATGGGACCCATAATCACCTAATTTTGACATCATGTGGATAAAAATCACAATCAAATAGATGGTATGATATGTCTATCTTTTTTGGGGTGAGTTTAGATATGAATACATATTAAGCCCGATTAATTATGAAGAAAAAATGATAACATAGAAATAGACTTTAGAGTTGTGCATGGTATATTGATAAAACATCTAAGGAGAAGACAGTGGCATGTCATCTTAAAAGTCGTGGATTAATGACATGTACGAATGAACAAAACTTAAAGTATCTGTGACTGGAGCGGAATGATGCACATGAAATAACTAACACTGCATGTTGTTGTGGGAAATTTATATGATATAAGTAAACTTAAAATGTAAATTGAATTTACATTGTTGTTAAACAATTTAATAATTTAAACAGTCCGTATATCGTCCAATGATAAAAGGATATAAATAATTGAGAGGATGCATTAAAAATGCTAGAAATATATTAGATGATATGCATAGCTAGAGTATAGAGACAATTCGCACTATAGATGAATGATCTAAATATTATAAATAATTAAGGTGATATGGTTTTTTAAGAAAAGAGAGAATTAGCATTAAGATGAATTTTATAAGTATATAGGATTCGTAAGCCTTATATGCTCTTATTTGCTATTGTAATATATTATATTATTGTAAGTTGCTACAATATTCAGCTTATAAATTATCAGGTTTATCAGGACGAAGGAAAAAGATCTATATCGCTTGATCATAGTGTAATTAGATTAGTCACTATATATGTTAGTATAAATTTGTACAACTAGAAGGAAGAGTTGCATATCAAATTGCTACTTTCAAATACTGTTTAATCGCGCAATTCTGCTGGAAATTGGGCTAGTTAATACATTTCACAGACAAAACAAGTACATATTAAATAGCTGAGTTGGCACTAGTTTAAAACCCTTGCTATCTAGCTAGCTAGCTACTAGCATAGATGATTTAATGTGTACTACTTGGGGTTTATATATGATCAGAGGCTAGTCTTTTGAACATAATGTGCTTATAGAATAACCATATAGCTTGCTTTGACAGAGGATTATATATTTGTGCTCCAAGACATTTCTTAAATTACTCTCAACTTCCACCAATTTCCTGGACCACTGGGCTAATAAGAAGATTGGTCACATATATATGGTCTGTATATATAGAGTTTTGAATTCCATAATGTAAGGCTTCCGAAAAGTATACCAACCAACACCAAAGTCTCGTAGAAACATTACCGGTTCTCAGCTGCACATACTGATTGATCATTTGACACTTACACCTTTTGTTAAAAACAGGAACGGACTGTCTCTATCTCCTAGAGATTATTCTGTCAACCATGCATAGTCAGATCATACAAGTTGTGAAGTTGGGTTAAATTTAGCTAGATATTTCTTTTGAAATGATAGGAATGTGAATTTTTTTATCTACCTATTTTGTTTTAGGCAAACGTATAAGCCACCTCTCATTTTTGTGCAACTTGTTAGTTTGATATGGGACAAGTTGCAATTTCACACAGCTGGAAATAGCCACTTGCCTTTTTACACAAAAATGATGGATCGATTATCAATCATTCACGTGTTCATCCTTCAAGACTTCAAACAAAAAGTGGTCGGAACTTGGAAATGGGAAGAATGCAAAATAATTCTAAGATAGTATTAATCGTTATATTAGGGAAAGCAATGCAAAGCACGAGAAAGTGAACATCCACTCCTACTGACCTAGCTATATAGGGCCTGAAACCGAGGATGTAGCTAGGATTTGTTAAGCACAGAGCCACAACTATTCTTTCTCTGTTTGCTCGTTATCCTTGAACATATAGTACGACCTATCTACGGTTCTTTTAATCAGATCGTTCTCCTGTGCTAATAACAAGGTTGGGTTATAAAGAAATGGCATCATTGCTCTCTTGAAATGTCATTTATATGGATCAGATCAAACTGATGCCCTGGACAGAAGGCAATAAATTTCAAAATAATTAACGGTTTTTTCCTCGCAAAAAAAAAGGTTTTCCACCATTCTAAGCGTATGCTCATAAAGCTTGATGCAGAGAACACAAACTCAAGGAGAAGTGCATTTACAACACTGTAAGTAAAGTGACGGATCGAACATGAATTTTCACTAATGCAGATCAGGGCTCTGCCAAATGTGTATAGACAAAAAGATCGAAGTCACCACGGGTCATACAATGCCAATTACTCTTTTTACCTTAAAATATAAAAAATAATATTAAATTAGACTTTAATTCAGTTCTTATATTTTAAAACTAAAAAGTATCCAGTTACCAACCTTTTGGGCAGGGAGGCCACAGCATGCATGCAGTAGTGGAAGTAGCTTCCAGTGCTGTCAGAGAAAGCAATCCTTGCGCCGAAGCATGCGCATGCAAGAGCACGCACACACGCACTCTCCGATAGATAGATGGATGGACGGAACAATCTGATCTAATAGCTAGAGCGATGGGTGACACTCGATGGCTCCAACTAATTAACCGGCAGGTCACGGCCAGCATGCGTCCGCTCTGCACGCATGCATGCTAGCTGCCTCCGTGGACAACCTGAATGAAGCTAAGCTTAGCTTACACGCCTTTTTCAGCAGGGAACATATGACTTTAAACAACAAAATTTTGCGTTGGCACTGCTTCATACTCGGCGTGTTACGAATATATGACTTTAAACAACAAAATCTTGCGTTGGCACTGCTTCATACTCGGCGTGTTACGGCCTTACGGGTGTCCTCCTCCATCGATCTCTTCTTCCTTCTTGATCATTGTGTGTCAGTGGGTTGGGTGGCATGGCACACAGCTCAGCTCATTCAAGTCGGGTACGATTGGCGGATCAAACACACAAACCGATCCATTCGACCCCAGTGGTTTCCTGCCGAAACCAATCGTCGTCAACAACGCACTTAGATCGTCCGTCTCCGTGTCTCAGTGTGCATTGTGAGAATCTCTCTCTGGCTTTTATGGTTACATTTCGACAACTTTGAGCTAAATTACAGTTAAGCTAAAACCAAACTTGATTGTGTGGGCACCAAGAATCATCTTATGGCGACCAGCGACAGCACATTTGATTGCCACGGAGTTGCCTGCATCATCTTACGCAAACGACAAACAACTGCATCTGATCTGAGACGAGGTGAATCTATCAGCACAGTACGGTAGCACTTTCACAAATGGCAAATACCGCAGTACCGCTTATACGTACAGTGCGGGCGAGAGGCTACGCCCATAAGGCCAAGAGAGATCATGCAGTATAGCCGTATGGTGCTAGTACACATATATTGGCGTCAATAATAGCAGCATCTGGGTGGTAGCATGCAGATCTGCAGAGCCTTCTAATTCCACACCTGACACATGTATCATGATGTTTTTCGTCTTTTATTTTTTTTCTCTTTTCCCTTCTCCCTCTGTCTCTGCATGCATGCATACTGTTGGTCTAACGATAGGGCTGTAGTGCATGCATGCACACACAGGATGCCAAGAAGAAAGAGTAGTAAGCGCAGGCATGCAGCAACAAAAAGGAAAGGTGAAACTGACGAAGGCCAAAGGAGAAGGCCGGCCGGCTAGCTGAGGAGGCTGCCTTTTTGTTATCACAGAAATGCAAAACAGAGCTAGGGCTCATTCTTCTGCAGAGCAACAGAAGGAGCTTTCCATTTCCATGTAGCATGCATGAAAGATGCCTGCACTGCCGAAGTAGTGATGATCCCTTCTTTTTTCATGGACCAACCTTTGCGTTCACTCTCCTCTACACTATACGGGTATACAGCCGTCTATGCACGCGCATCATTTTACTTGAAAAAAAAACATCACTGCTTAATGATAGGACTAAAAAAGTAAAAATGTATAGGCTTAAGAAGCAAATTTCCTAATACGTGAGTACTAGTATAAGCTTAGAGTTGGCATCTCGTCTTGCTTAGTTATGGTTGATGTACATGCGTCTCTATGATTCGCAGGCTCCAGAAACAAAGCATATATACCACAAAAAAGGTAATTTTACCATTAAGAAGGTATCGGAAGGTAATATATTTTTCTAATGTAAAATTTAGTACCTTTAGATACTATATTTCTAGACGTACTAAAAATGAGTATATATTTTGGCACCTAGAGATACTTTCTTAATGATGGTAAAATTGCCCACACAAAAAAGTTTTCTTGTCCATTCCCTGACATATATATCACTAGAATACTTGATTGGTGATTTTATGTCGCTCTTACCGAATAAGCAGGGAATTCTATGCTGTCCCCAATTTTTTTTTGTTGCCTTTAAATTCCTCACCTAGCTCATTCGAGGGTGCTTAAAATCAAGCTCCAAATGCTGATTCACGAATCATGACACAGATAGCACTACGCACTACGCAACCAGCGATGGAGTGCGTACGTACGTACGTAGGTGGAAGTAACCTAGCCACAAACAAACAGCAAAAGAAAAGAGAAGCTAACGACGAGCTGACACGGGAGACAGCGATCGACATCGATCGTTCGGTTAGCCAAACGGGCGTAATCGATCGTTCGGTTAGCCAAACAGCGATCGACGCACGTAATCGCCCCCGCGGAACAGGCATCTGGCCGGCAGGCAGCAGCGCGACCACCACCACCGCATGGCACGCAGCGACGATGCAAACGCGCTTCGACACGGCATCACGGCAAGCTCAGCCTCCGGCCGGGCGCTCGTGCTTGCCGTGCCCTCGCGAGAGCAGACACATTTACACAACATGACGTGCGTGCCGGCGTAACGGCATGTGCGTACGCTCGCGCACACGACAAGGCGACGCGTGCAATGTAACAACACCCGGACGAGGTCGATCAGGCCGGCTGGGCAGGCAGAGCAGCATGCTCGCTTGCCTCGATCGCATGGTGCGTGGGCCTGCAGCCTGCATGCGCGTGGATGCATGGACCACGTACGTACGCATGCGCCTTTATATACTGGCTCGAGACGGAGTATATACAAGACAACGCACATGACATGCACGCATGGCATGAGTGGCCCTGACCTGACACAGATTAATTACTATCAGTAGTACCAGCTAGCTCGCTAGGTATGTGCAGAGCGTGCATGTATATCGAATTCTATGAGAACTCAGAGGTAGCTAGATATAGTACAAGCTAGTATAGATCGAGGCGTACATGGTATATAGGGACCGTAACACTGTGTTGCTCTGGCCAAGACGCGGACCAGGTCAGGCCCTGTTTGTGTGTACTGGCTGGGGCATGCGTACATATGCTTCCGGCCACGATCTCCTTGATGAAGGATTAATTGGGACCTTACAAGCTAATAATTGGTGGTCCTTGATCTTGATCATCCCCTGTACTTAATACAGCACTTACATCCTGCATGCCTAGCTTTTGCTCTACTAGTATGACTTTGCTCGCTTTCCTTTCAGAAGCAAGATGTGATTACACTGTACTGACTGATCAGGCAAGATTTGGTGCTAATTGCATGCGACGTACGTCCCAGAATGTCATATCAATTGAAACAAATAGTTACAGTCTATCATCATGTGACTACGTGACATGCATGATACGTACTGAGATCCATTAATTCACGGTGCATGGAAAATGTATTTCGCAATGCTAATTAATGAAGCTTTTCATAATAAAAATATGCTAATAGAGCTGCCCTGCACAATGAAGCTATGATGGACACATTTCGCTTTTCGACAGCCAAATCTCCTCCATCCTTATTTTCTCGTACTAGCTATTGCTATATACCGATCCATTTCACCATCAAATTAATGGGAAGCCGGAGGCCAGCAAGGTAGAGAGATTGATTATACTCCTACATAATAGTACATTTATACGTCGTAAACCTTACGCTACAACATATCTCTTTAACTTATCCTTACTCCAACAGCCATATTAATTGCGGTCGAAGGGGGTAGAAGTGCTAACATTGTAAGATTAATTGCAATGATTGTAGGCCAGCCTGAGTAATATTTAGGTCGATGGAAATAAGTTTCTGGTACCATTTTCAGAGAAAAGCATCTATAGGACACAAATAAACAGGTTCTTCTTTTCAGTCTCAGGAAGGGTCCCATGTACCTCCTGATTAACAGCAGAAATACATATATATGCTAAGTAAATGCCTTACAAGGACCGAATAAAACCTCCAGACAGTAATACATGTCACGTGAATACTGCACAGTGTACAAACATAGGCAATGAAAGGCGAGATGAATAATTAACAGCAGTAGACATATGCACATAAATACTAACTCCGAGTAAGTTGCACACTGATAACTCGTAACTGTAGGCTTGGTACGACGCAGAACTGGCGACATTTGATAGGTATCAAGCCTTAATGCCTACAGAGCTGTACGTGAGTTACCAAAAACCAGAGATGTCATGAGGAGGACTAAAGACGTACGAACGTGATCAGTCGTTGATATATGTAAGTCCACGTACGCATCCCACCTACCCGATCCCCGATAGATCCACACCTCGGCCGAGTGATTGATTGCTGCATGCATGTCCTGTGAGATTATGAAACCATCCAACCACATCCCAACAAGTTGCATTAAGGCGCTGCGCACAGACATGCACTACTCCATGAGAGAGAAGTTAGATCGAGGCCTTACACACGTATTATGGTCTGGTCTGTCCTTCGTGTGGCAACACAGAGAAGCTATAGCGTGCGGGGGGTGAATGACGATAAGGGTCATCAGCTACAAGCTGAGAGCTGGCTGGGACACTGGCCGGGCCAAAGAAACAAAGCTGGGGGCTGCTGAGTGTGCATGCATGCAGACGCAGATGCAACCGCATAGCGCAGTGCAGTACTGGCCTACTGGGTGTGCATGCATGCAGATGCAGATGCAGATGCAACCGCATAGCGCTGTGCAGTGCAGGTGAGAGCAGGGAAGGGCCCACCAACACGATCTAGGAACCCGCGGCGCCCGGCGTGCAGAGAGAGATCGAGGAGGCCGATCGAGCCGGCCGGCCGGCGAGGAGGGCGACCCACTCCGCGATCGCCGGCCCACTGCTCAAACCGTTGAGCTCTCCCCGCTACGTCGCTTTCCGCCGCATCCCGTGACCCACAGCCCATGTGCTGATCATCGATGCGTTTCAATTCCTCTTCCCATCCATCGGCGAACTGCGTGCCGCCTGTGTGTGTTCCGTACGTGCATATGCGCGCGTGGCAGATCGAGCTTTGTGTGGCCGGCGGTATTTGCGACGCGATTGCGATCGAGGCTAGCTAGCGCGCGTCGGATACCGGCCGCTTGCACGCCGTACGTGACAGCAACGACGTACGACATGCGCCGACCGATGTGCGGGCAAGGCCGCTGGTCCGCGCGCGTGCGTGGCCCGCCTTCTAGAGTACTCTACTTAGCTAGACTCGTGGTGTGACGGATGGGGATTGTGCAAGATCCCTGTGTAAGGACGTATGTTTATCTTCTGCACGTACGATCACTTTTTCAGATGTGATATGGGTTAACCGGTTAGGGGAGGCAGCGAGGCCTGTATCTTTGCATTTGTGGTCCGTGTAGAAAATACACTTTCTTTTTTATATCTATGTATTGTAATAAGCCAGATCTATAGTATTAAAAAATGGTTGGATGTGTAGATTAAGTATAAACCTCTACATCAACCTGTTCCTTTTTTAGAAGTGGTGGTTGCGTGCTTTACAATCAAATGGGGAGGTGGCCGACTCGCTCCAAATTTATTAGGATTAAACTAGTTCAGAGGCTACCTTAATTATATATAAACATTTATATTAGGTACATACAAATTAATAGAAAAATAAGAAATAACTAGTGTTTATTATATCAATAAGAGTAGTTTTTATATTATAAGTTATTATTATAAATAAATCTCAGATGGACAACATAACATAAAAAATAAAAGCAACAACTGCTCCTAGCAAGCTAATAGCGGAATGCAACTTAAGCGATTAAGCTCTATGCATAACACCTAGCCAACTAGTTTATTCCACGTGCACAGTTTGAGAATTAAGTCTAAAACCCTAAAAGTTTTTATATTTTGCTTGCTTTGAAGGAACTTCTCAATGGATGGGTCAACGCCATGTTCTTCAAACATACTTTACGTAAAGAGAAAAATGATATATTTTGGCTTAATAAAGGAGGTTGAAGTTTTTATTTGCAAAAGCAGACTTTTCTTTGAAAGAGTTATTTTAAGCACTAATGAGTTAGAATTTTAATTTTTAAAAAGAGTCTCATACCATGAACCATTTCACAAGTTGTTTTACAACAACTTATCACTGTGTTTATATGTAATAGCAACATTGTCAATATATCCTCATATTTTCCTTTATTAGATTCATTTTGCCTTTTCTGTCCTTAACTATAAACCAAATATCATATCTTTTATAGTTGACAGGTTTTAACAGTTGACTCATAACAATTTCTTATAGTTAATAAGTTTTCACAACACACGCTCGTCTTCTTAATACTACGGTACTATGGTGACACAAGACACCCCAGATCTCATTGAACTATTCCCGACCACGAAGTTCGACCATCTCTCACACATGCGGGCTCTGAAAATGATTCACATCCTAACAATCATGTTCACAAACCTATGGTACAAGTAAAACCACGCTATGAGAAACAACTCACATCCGCCCATAACCACAGATATGACTGTTTAAATAATTTAGCTAATCTCTACAGAGCTTGTACACTTTATCTACACGTCATGAACTTCTTGTTTTACACAACACGTACCAATCAAACACAGTTGATAAAGGAGGGCTCACTATAAAGTTTTTTTAAAACTAACATATGAATATCATATGTCACATTGTTGGGTTGCATCTCGCAAAGCAGAGTATTAGGCAATCTTATACCCTCATATACTTATGGCACACCGAGGATGTCTCCTACACATATCCAGTTACCTTAAAAGAGGCTAAAGTAACACCCATCTTAGATAGTATGATCCACAACACCATTTCCTCATCCCAGCATTTCATAACTATTAACATATAAATTTTTTCACATGATGGCTAATTACTTAGTCAGTGACATCCCAGAACACCCGTGTGATCGTAGTATAATATGCTTGAATAAATTTTCTAAAGAAATCAATCCTTAATGATAATACATAGCTAAGCTACAAAGGCATCGACTTCACCCCATCTAGTTAATACAAACCATTTTCATCTTACAAATCCCAACATCATGTCAACTTTTGAAATAAAATTTAGAAGCCTCAAGTTTTTTCACATGATATCACAATCGTAAATAGGCTAAGCAACTATCTTAGTAATCGTATCCAATTGATGACAATATTGATGAATAGAGGTCATCAATATCATACATAATATAAATGCGACTAGTGGGTAGGTTTGTCAATTTCATGCCAATCGAGGTCAAATAAAATTATACTATAACCTAAGTAATGTAATTTCATAACAAATTAATTCACAAGAAATAGAATAATAGTGTTCAAAGGATGGCTTGCCTTACTTCAAAAGCTGGTCTTCTCCCTTAAAGGCGGTGTCAATATCTTCCGCAAACTGGGGGCTTATGTGCGGAAAGGAACAAAAAACAAAAAGCTAAAATAAAATGCTAGAAATAGAAGTAGAATTGTGCCAATATGTAGATCTTATTTTTTGAAAAATTTGAAAACTTGAATTGGGTCAAACGGAGTTATGATGGATTTTCTATGATTTTTTTAAGGATAAAGGGATTTTCTAGAATCGGTGGAAATGAAAAAGAGATTATATGTGCACGCACGTGCATATATATATATATATATATATATATATTCTTTTGTCTTCTTTTTCGAGTGGTACACACCTATCATAGGGAAAAGAGGGGGGCTTCTTCTCCTTCTTCCTCAATTGCTCCTAGGGCTCACCTGAGCATGATAGGAGAGTAAGGACAAGGGAAAAAGGTTGGCACGGGGCCACGGTTAGCGATGAAGTAGAGCCCAAAAGGGAGAGAAAGTAAGAGAGGTGAGGCATAGGTTAGGGAGAAGGGCTCACTGTCACCTTGGATAGGCAATCGAGTGTAGCACAGAGGGGACAAGGGGAAGGGACGCGGGGCCGGTGAATGGATGCTACGCTGCCACAAATTTTGGCAGCGAATAGGGGGAGAGCTGTGGGATTTGTGGCTAGGAGGGGTCAAGCTCAGTGTGGTGTGGTGTGGCACGTCGGTGAGATTTGTGTCAGGAAGGGACTGGGCTTGGTGTGGCATGGCGCGGCGAGTTGACCACACACGGAGAGGGGCACCCGACAAGATTCACAGTGACAGTGGGGCGCACTGGAGTGGTGGGGCCGTGGTTAGGGCACGTGGTGAGCAAAATAGGATAAGGGCGCATGGAAACGGGCGTCGACATGTTGGCTAGCGATTCGGCATTTTGCCAAACAATTTATGCACTTGCTAACGTGATGCAGGGAAGGGATGAGCACGAGAGTGCGAGCGAAGCTGGTGTATGCGACATAGTAGAGTGGCTAGCAAGCAGAGGCCATAGGGCATGGTAGGCAATAGGCGTGCGCGTGGTGGCAGCAGAGTAGACGCGTGTGGGCGCAAAGGGGACTTGGGCTATGTCCTAGCTCAGGTGTGTGGAGGTAAGGGAGAGGGATGGATTGCCTTGTTTGGCCATGGGTGCAGCCTAGGACGGGGGGAGAAAGAGAGGAGGAAGGAAGGAGTGAAGTTGGGATATTTGGTGGTTGGGCCGGCCAAGGGAGAGGAAGGGAAAGGGAAAAGAGAGAAGGGGGTTAGGCCGAGCAATATGGGTAAGGGAGGGCAGCCCAAATAAACAGGAGGTGTTTTGATTTTTTTAGATGAATGAACAATATGTGAGATACATACTTAGATAGCTTTCGGCCTTCACCGCCATGTCACATCGGCACAAACTTTATAAATTTGTTTTAGCGATCCCCCGCACAAAGTAGAAATATAATAATAAGTGGACCATAAGTAGTGTGCAAAGAGTACACGTCCCTAAAAAAAATGGTTGGTGACATAGAAGGCCATAACATACAGTTATGTAATTCTCTCTTCAGCACTACATGGTCATTTCTAAATAAAAGCCCTCGACAGGAAGCTATTAGAACATCACCTACAATTCTCCTAAATTTTATTAAAAACCATCTTTTTGAGACTCTAATGAGTATTTAGAATTTAAAAATACATTTTTCTCCGATAGATATTCCTAAAATAAAACTATGGGCCATCCCAAGCTACCGACAATAATAATTGTTGTACCCTTATCCTTTGTCATGATTTGCCACACGTCGCTCGATCTGCTCTCCCTCCGGCGACGTGCGATTGATTAGGAGTGAGCAAGGCGCCTAACTTGTAGAGTGTGACTTTCACGAGGAAGAGAACTCTAATTCACAAGTAGATGATTAGTGGATCTAGTGGAGCGATTTTTTCAATTAAAAACCCATGATTTTAGGATTAGGAGTTTAGGGGAATTATTGGGCATTCTCTTTAAGACAATGTTTTTTTTACTTATTGGAGGGAGCTACTTCCTTATTTATCATAAGCATATTTTCCAAAACATTAAACGTGATGTTTTTTGTAAAAAAATGTTCTATATAATTGTTTTTTAAAAAATTAAATAAATCTATTTTTTAGTATGCAATAGCTACTACATAATTAATTATGCATTAATAGTTTTTCTCTTTTTACATACCACTTATAAGATAAGTTATAAGCAAAAAAGAACACTTCTGAGAATAAATCTATTTCATGTCACAGACACCAAAAGAGTTTACCATCTAATAAAATTAATTTTAAATGTTAGCTGTAAAATCTTCATATTATTCTTGAGTTTTATGACCCCTTCCAACTATGTGGGTTTTGAAGTAATTATTGTGATTAACAAATTTTATCTTGATCTTGAATAATTTGACTTCATTTAACGGACAATATTGGAATTTCTTTAGACACTGATATTTTAGTTGGTTCTGTTTGTTTTAACTAGTTTAAATTGAAAAGAACAAAATGTATATGTCTTATCTCTTAACGCATAAAAAAGTAGTTTTATTTCTAACCCCACCGTGTTATTTTGGCATCCCCAAGCATATACAAATATTATAATGCCATATATATAGCCAAATTTGTCTCTCTCTCTCTCTGTTTTTTTTACAAGGCCAATTTTGTCTGTTTAGTTTGCCGGACTAGGGTCTATTGCGCCGACGCCACTTTAAAATCGTTTGGAATGCTTCTAAAGGAATTGAAATGTACTCTGCCCGATAAAACTCGTTGCAAGTGCTTGACGAGGTTTCCTAGCTACTCCAGCTGTCTCGTTCGCCTGATTGAGTTGGCTGGCTAGGTCCTGTGCGCATTTGGCGCATGCCGCGTGACAATATTTTGTGCTTGTTAGGATCTTAGGGACGTATACTAAAACGCTGCATGCTGGTCAGTTGCGTACGGACAGGCTCAATTATTGGAGTAATCACGCTGCACTCTCCCAACTCCCAACATGGCAGCAAAGAAGCTTTCCCTGTTTCTAATTGGCCCGTCGCCCTATACATCGTGGCCACCAGCTGCAGTCGAAGCTGCCAACGAGTCCAGTCTCTGCAAAGCAGCCATGACCATGAGACCTTTTGGCCACTGTTCGAGTAATATACATAAATATTACCTTTTTGTCAATTACCATGGAAAGGGACAGAAAAAATTAACGAACTTCGGTTGAAGTGGAATCATGTCACAAATCGCCCCCATTTTTTAATGTGCGCATGGCACTGTTGGGGTTTGTGAGACAATTTTGTTTAGGTTTCTTTATGGCTGGGAGGAGCCTTCTAATTGGATCCCTGATTTTCATTGGTTCTTGGTGATCGAGGGGGTTGTTAAGATAGGCTATTTTTAGTGGGAGCCGAGGGTTGCAACTAGTCCCACATGGCATGAGGGGTTAGGCCGTTGGCATTTGCAATGGCTTTTGGGGCATCAGGCTCTGCCTTTACGGCGCCGTGTCTCAGTGCGTGCGAGATCTGCTTATATTCTTATCCAACTTGCAACGCGCAGCAAAGAAACAAGAATACTAAAATCACGGTGCATCTTCTGCCGTTGAATTTGTCTGTGTACAGACCATGGGGAAAGTTGTGCCAAGAACAGAGCAAATTGCCAATTCATGCATACAGGCTGGTAAAGTTGATCCGTTACCAGTACGAGAGCCAGGATCTCATGATACAAAACCACAAGTGGCAACAAGAATGATTAGATCCGTAACTATCAGTATTAATGTCAAGCTCGTTCAGGACAGGTGCACAATGATTAGCATTATTCTTGTGAGTCAACAACGTTCTTCTGGGCTATGCTCCATTAATGGCCCGTTCAAGTTAAAACAGACAAGCGGTGTAACAACTAACAACGCCCGGGTATGATGCTTGGAGAAATGGAAAGTTGGAAACGTAAGGAGATCCAAGCCCAGCCGAAACAAATCGGGTGTCCAAAGGCCTTAAACCTTGGCCCATCCATGTTCATTAGGCCAAAGTATGGGCCAGATCTAAAGAACGCCCAGGGTTACCACGTCGTGGGCTACGAGCTCACAATGTTTCGAGCTAGTTTGTTGGCCGTGAAATAGCCCTCTTCATGCGTCAAAATGAGGTCCACCATGCACCCGCTTTTGGGTTTAGTAGGTTCAGTGAGAATAACCTGTAGACTGTGGTCTTTTCCACAGATTAGTCCACAGTGTGTTTTTTTTCCATAGATGAGTAATATCGGAAACCACGTCTTTGTCAAAGGAAACACTTTAGCTCCAATGAAATGATAAATCGATAATGGTTGAAGATAAATGACAAGGTTATGTAGTTAGTACATTGAAGTTTTAGCTGAATCTCGTTGATCCAAAAACTGTAAAGAATAAAGAGTACGAGGTGACCAATTTAAACAAATGAGTTTTTTTTATGTCCCGTTCTTTTTTGTTTGGAGCCCACATGACATGACTCTGGCATCCAAGAGTTTAGAAAATATCAGATTCAAACCGATCCCCCAAATAACCATCCCTGCACAAGCTGTACTTATCCATGTACCACAACAAGACCAAGATGCAGTCACTCGTGTGCCTTTGCCGTGCCATCCACAAAGGCGACGCTTAGCCGAAACAAGCCGCCGCAAGAAAACGGCCAAACCACGTCCACAAGCCGCTCGTCACTTCATCGATACAACCATTAGCCTCAGACACCGCCAATGCGCCTGAATTCCGATTTGTTTGGTTGATGGCGACTGGAGAGAGAACAAAAATATCCAGCCCCGTTGACGAACGGCTTCTGGATTGGCCGCCGCCTCCGTTACGTACGAGCGGCCCCCGGATTCGCAGTCACCCACGCTTGGATTGGCTTAGCACATCCTGACCGGATAAGCTCTCGGCTACAGCCGCCTTTACCACGCGCGACCGGTCTGTTTCTCCGCTCCGCTTCCGCCCAAACCCAAACCACGGGCGCACCCCGCGCGCGCGAGCCCAACCGTTGCTTCTGTCGTATTCTAGCGCATACCAGCAGCGCGCCGCGGTCTCGCGCGAGCTAGAGCCCAGCCAGCCGCCAGTCCGTCCACATCCCACGACCAGCCAGCGTCCACTGCACACAGGACACGCTTCCGCGCCGCGATTCCTCGGCTCCACCCTACACCCGATTCCGATCCCAGCGATAAAAGGCCCAGCCGCTCTTGCTCTTTCAGGTCGACGTCCAAGTCAGTCATTCACAATCCAAAGCATCCAATTCCAACCCACTCGATTCGTCGAGGCTCAGTGTGTTCGCGATCATCCTAGTGGCCGTAGTGGCGGAGCTGCTCGAGGAGTACACGGTGCTGGTGCCCGGGTGCTGGAGCAGCTGTTCAACGACGCGCAGTTCCCCCGTCGGATGAGGTTCATCATGCTGCGGAGCCTTCCCTTCGTGCCGCTGCCGCTGCCTCCTCCCCCGCCGTCACACGTCCTCCGCGTCACCACCCGCGGCTGATGGACCCCAACTCCCGGCCGTGCCACAACTCCCAAGCCGGCTTGTAGAATAGGTTAAGCGGAATGTCAAAGATCAGAATACCAAGGTAAATGTAAATCGATTCACCTTGATCCGATTATATTATTAAAATAAGCTAAATTTTAAAAGATGAAAATAATGAGACGTAGAAAATATAGCTAAATTCTTGTAAATTATAATCAGTATCCTACCATAATTTATAAATATATATCTGGTTTTTTCTTTAATTTATTTATTATAGATATTGACTCTAGTAAAACTTATACCACGAGCATATAAAAAATATAGAGAATTTAAATTACGGTGAAAATTTAAATAGTAGAATTTAAATATGAAATTTAAATTTAAACAATAAAATTGATTCTAAAATAAATATTATTTTATTGATTGAAATATATTTACAAATCTTTTAAAATTCTCTCACGAATTAAAAAAACTCTTACTAACTTCCTCTGGTATCTCACAAAATTTCAACTTTTTCTAAGCCATTCTCCAATTCTTTCTAAAGATGTAAAACCTACTCTTGACTATGTCTTCGAGTAACTAAAAAACCAAAAATCCAAAATGACTTCACCTATCTATTGTCAAGTGCAATCTCAGTAGTACATTAGATTCTTAGACCATCTCAGATTGTGCCACGTAGTCGGCCACACAATAGGCTACAGAGACAAACGGCTGAAACAATAGATCCTATATTTTTTTATTAATTTTCCATTGCAACATAAAAACTATTATACAATTTTACACTTGTCTGCTGCTGGCTCCTGTAAGACAGTCCAGGTTCGCGAATCGTTTTGTGTGCGTTTGTTAGATAATAAGGATGAAACATTAATTTTAAGTGTTCAATATTTATTTCAATAATTTCATGGAGAGAAAGATAGGTACATAAGGATGAAAATTTGGTATTAAGAAAAATTGATAAAATAATTTAATTTGAAATTGATATATTAAAATTGGTATTATTTAATTGGTTTTTATTTTAAATTATTTATGGAAAATATGCGGTGAACATATGTGTGCGATGATATAGGTCAGTTTGAAAAATCTGGATCGAATTTTTTTATTTATTTGAGTGCAGAAATTAAATTTAAAAATAGATAAAAATTATTAAAAATAAGAAAATAATTTTCTGAATTTGAAACACTAACAGTCTGATTTTTGGCGACAGTAATGAGTACAGTCTACTGGTATAGCGACGGTGATATGAGACTGACAGGTAGGACCGAGCTATCTACGAAAATAGGCATGCACATGACGGTGGTGCAGAGGCTAATAGGCAGGACTAGGATGTTAGTGAGTGCACGCATGCACATGGCGGTATCGGAGTAGCTGACAGGCGAGTTAGGCCTATCAACGGGCACAAGCACGAGTGCGAAGAGGTATGATAGGTGGACCAGACTTATCAGTGAGAGCAAGCACGAGCACGACGAAGATTCTATGACTAACAGGTGGGACCGGTAGAGTGATGTGTAGCACGTGGAAGTGCGCGTGTGTTTAGCCGCAGGAGATGTAGAGGTGACGTGACGCTTTTTGATTGGAGCGGAAGCGACGTGGTGCATTCTGATTGGAGCGAAGACGTTAAAATAATAACCAAATCGAATTATCCGTGGATTCGAGTTGGATTGTGTAAACTTCCTTATGAGGGGTGATGTGGCACAATATGGAGCATCCATTTCACATCGAACAGTGAAAGTGAAAAAAGATTATGAAAAATGAGAGGTATTTAGGTAATTTAATTTGGGCTTTTTTTAATAAACAGTGGGTAAGATGTTATATTTTTAATAAACAGTGGGTAAGATGTTATAGATATAGATAGGATATAGATAAGAGAGTTTTTTTTTAATTTTTGTAAGTGAAATTTTGAGAATAATAATAAAGTTTGTCAAAAATTTGTATGAAAATTATTCTATCTTGCATACCTAGTGCTTGATTTTGGATTAAATTATTTTCTCTAGGTTTTAATTTTATTTTTTTCTAAAAATTTGACCAATTAATTATTTGTAGATCTTGTGTTATTAATTAATTATTACTTAATTAATTTTGTTTCACTTTATATTCAGTAATTTTGTTTCATTAATATCTCAAGATCTAGAAATCCGATTGAGTTGATTCTAGTTTGTAAAATTTTTTTAGTTTATTCTTCAAAATTTTTAGGTCAATCAGAATTACGAATTTTTGACTATAACCTGTTTAGTAACAAAACGGATTTGAAAATGGTTTTTCATGTGATTAAGAAAAATTGTTAATTTTTAATTTTTCCTTCTGCAATCATTCACCCCGTGATTACTTTCTTATAGTAATTCAATTCTACAAAAACAATGAAGTTACAGCGATGAATCTGTCACATATAGAGGCTAACAGCATAGTGAGAAATTTAATTATATAAGGGATCTAAAGAAGTGACTTTATAATTATCATGAATGATCAAACACGGTAAAAGAGATGCATCAGAACATGTTTAAAAAAGAATATATGAGTTTAGAGATGAAATAATTTCTTTGCTTGCTTTAATAAGATTATTAGCAACTTGTGTTCTATTAATGTTACATATTCTAAAACTAAAAATTCTTATCAATTGCTACGAGCTTTAGATATATATATATATATATATAGGAGATGAAGGTAACATCAATCAAAGAATCTACTGCTATGAGTACACTTATTTTAGATGTGTTTTATTCTAAATTGAAAACTCATGAGCTAGATGTTTTTACTAGAAAGAATATTACTAATAAATCAATAGCTTTAGCTTCAGAAACAGTAACTCTATTGGTGTTAATTATTCTGCTAGCTTTGCTTTATCTGTTTTGTTTTTACTAACCAATAAACAGTTAGAACAACTACCTAAAAATGATTTGGCACTCATCTTCACACTCTTCAAAAGTGCTTTACACAATGTTTGATCTCAAAGGAGAACAAGTGGTGGAAAATCTCGAAGATGTTTTGAATACGGTTCGTCATCTTCGTCATAAATGTCCAAAATTTTTATTAATAATTTCTAAGGATGAAGATGAGGGAGAAGACGAAGAAGAGAATGACAAGAATCAAACATTCAAAACTAGCAAGAAGAAGAGGTATTTGATCAAGAAGTTAGTACACCGTGTTTTTTTTCTCTTGAATAGATAAATCTAAGTGATGTAGACCTCGAGATTAGTGATGACGCTACTCTCAAAAGCAAGAAAAACTTTACAAGCTATGTATGATGGCAAAGTAGCAAAAACGTCACCAATAGTGGTATTGACATCAACAACGATAGTAAGGTGAAACTTTTTATAATGATTTAGCTTGTGTTGTTGAAAAGCTTAGTATTTTATTAGAAAATAAAGATAAAAAATTAAGAAATAAGATGATTTGGTTAAACAATTAAATACTTAAGTTGTAAGACTTAAAACTTTAACTCTTATAGATGATTCTTATAAATCACGTGACCTAGTTTCTCTAAAAGATATGCATATATCTACTTTAAAATAAATTAATCTTAAAAAAGAGAAAAATGATACGCATGTGTTGTGTAGTTGCAAAATCTAATTATTGTGATAATTACAATTCTCTTAAGTTGAAGTTAAAGAATGCTGATACTAAAATTGCTCAACTAAAAAATAATCTTGTAAAGTAAAATTTTAGCATGTTTGTTGTAAAAATTATGTCACTCTTTTAAATCATATTGATTATTTAAGGAAAGATGGAAACTAAAAACTTTAATTAAATTTTAAATCAAAACATTAGTTTTTAAAAGTTTAAAACATGTTTAGGTTATGATCCTTATAATTATTCTATGAGATATGCTCCAAATGTTGTTAAATCTTTTAGTAGTGGTATAATTGAGATTGTAAATAAACCTAAAAAGATAATGTTTATATCTGATGGTGTTATGTCATTTACTATCACAGTAAGCGCAAGTGTGATAGAGATGAATATAAAGTAGAATTTTATTTTATACGATGAGAGAAAAAGCTAAAGTAATGTCTAATTTGAGAAAAATACACTATTTTTGTCATAACATGAGTAATAATAAATTAAAACATTTGCATAGAAATAATTATGTTATATCTTCTTACTAAATTGTTAAATTACTAACCCTAGTTACGGATCTTGACATTGTCTTCCTTTTGTGTAGACACTTTATGTGAGAAAGGAGAACTTTTTGCTACTGGATGTTTATGTCTTATGTCCGATTATAAGAATTGATTCTCCTATCTCATAAGTGCATTGTATGTTAAAAAGATAATTTTTGGAGATATTTTTATTTCTATTGGTATAGGTGTATATATTAAGGAGAATAATATTTTTATTGATGAAGATAAAGCTTTGGTTCCTCTCATACAATCAATTGAATTAGTTTTAACATTGATCATAACTTCATAAATAATAGAGTATATTTAAGAAGATATATAATTTATAGTATATTTATATGCAAGATTTTAATCTTTCCACGTGCTTCACATCTTTAAGCAATTAAATGGATTCTCAAGTATGTTTATCGTACAAAAGATTTTGCCATCTAAGCTATCTGCATCTTTACGGATTAGTTTAAGAGTTTGTTTTTTATTGTTTTTAAAAGATATAGACTTGATAGAATATGTTGTTCTATTACTTGTTTCTTACTGAGTAATTTATTTGATGCTTGGTATTTTAGAAAACAATACTCTAAAGCACGATCAACTACTGAATATGAATATGACTGCTGCTAGATGTTGTTCTCAAATTTTTTGAATAGTAGCTACTCTCAAAGTTATTGTATTACTTTGTTCCATTTTTTAAATAATAAAAGTGATATTTGTATTGCTAAGAATATAGTTCAACCCTTGAACAAAATATATTAATATTAAATTTTATTTTCTTAGAGATCATTTTGAAAAATATAATATGGTAATTCATCACGTGGATACTAAACATCAATTAGCAGATATTTTTACAAAATATTTTGATTCGATTCTTTTCGTTTGCTAGTCTTTGGAAAGTACTTAGGGTTATTCATTATATGAGATTGTTTTGAGGAGAGTATTAACTTTTGTAATATTTTTTGTGTTAATTATTAAATAATGAATGTATTAATTAGAGTCATGTTTATGTCATGAGGTATAAGTGTTTTCATATATATATATATATATATGTGTGTGTGTGTGATGTTGATCTTTGTATGAATAATTAAATGAAATGATAGCTTGAATTAAATCAACCTATCTCTATGAAAAAAGATAAAGTAAATATTGTAGCACTTGTTTTTTACGAAATTTCTTAAACCAGTTAAAAAACAAGGCTAATGATGTATACAATATCTTGCAATTTATATCTTGATTGAGATTGTTCTCAATTTATAAAAAAGAGGCACAAATAAATTACATCAACTTAATAGTAAGTATGAAATATCATATATTAAAATAAACTGTTAATTAATTTATATTACATATTAATGTGTGACTGCAAATTTACTTTTAGTATTTATAAGCTTATTTATTTATATTAATGATTTGTTGTATTCATTAAAAAAATATAAAACAAAATTGGTTTAAAATTGAAAAAACTTTCTTTTTTTAGGAATCCATTATAAATTTGATGTAAATTCTTTTGAGAAGTTAAATGACAATATTTATATTTATATGCTTTTGTTAATATTTTCGTCAGGATTTCTCCGTATAGGAAACGGAATCACTATTTAGCACGTATTCGCTAGGACAAGAAGTAGGGGTCACTTTCTCTTTCCCTTCCCTTCCACACATTTGATTTTTCCCCTTCCCTTTCTCCCTGTTAGTGATCATGATCTCCTTTCTTATTTGTTAGTGATCACGATCTCCTTCCTTGTTTGTAGCTAGCTAGGTGGTTACTCAACAATGTTAGTGATCATGATCTCCTTTCTTGTTTGTTAGTGATCACGATCTCCTTGTTTGTAGCTAGCTAGGTGGTTACTCAACCGTGATGTACATGTATATAAGCGTATGTAAGCCTTTGAGAAATATGACTGGAGTTATTCAAATTCTCCTGCCTATTGCTTACATGGTATCAGGCGATCTCCGATCCTAAAATTCCACTGCTCAGCTTCCTTTCCCGGCGCCCATCCTCTTTCCTTCTCCGACGCCATTCCTCCTTCCACCCTTAGCACCGCCATGAGTTCCTCATCCTCCTCCTCTGTGGCCTCCGACGACAACTCCGACGCCGAGTCTCAGCTTTCCCACACACTCTGTGTACAGACCGATCCGGCCGCTCCGTCGGTTGTCCATGCGATCAATATCCTCAACCGCATGCCGATTGTCCTCGACTTCAACGAGTCCAACTACGTCGCCTGGACTCGATCCTTCTCCGCGATCTTCGACCAGTATGACCTCCGCGATCACATCGACGGTTCCCCAACAAAGGGTGACAACGATTGGGTCCAGAACGATTGCGCCATCATTTCCTGGTTCTACAATCGGATCTCACCCGAGCTCCTCTCCATGGTGTTCGAGGACAACAACACCGCGTACTCCCTCTGGCGCACCATCCGTAATCACTTCCGCGACAACAAGGACACGCGCGCCGTCTACCTCGCGCAGAATTCCGCAACTTCTACCAAGGTGACTTGTCCATCCTCGACTATTGCTCTCGCATGAAGGTTATGGCGGATCGCCTTGCCGGTCTCGACGCTTCGGTCAGCGACAAGGATCTCATCTATAACATCGTTCGCGGCCTCAACCCTCGTCTTCACCACGCCATCCCACACATCACCCTTCGCCGGCGCTTGCCGTCGTTCCTCAAGACCCGATCCATGCTGCAACTTGAAGAACAGCGCATCGTCGAATCCGAGAAGATGCAAGCCGCCGCAGCGTTGGTTGCCCAGTCGGCACAAGCCGACGCATCTGCTGCCTCTACTGCGGTGACCGCGCCCGCTACTCTCTAGGCTGCGGCCGTGTTTCTCCTCACGTCGCTCCGGGCGCAGTTGCTCCTCCGGGTGCAACCGGACGCGCGCCGGCTCCATCGCCAGCACCTCCGACAACCCATACCGGCAGGCAACCCTCCACCAACGCTCATAGCGCGAAGAAGAAGAAAGGCCCCCTTCTGCACCAGCTCCACCGCCAGGCTTCTGGCCCTCCACCAATCCGTGGACGGGGATGGTTCACGTGTGGCCGTTCTAGGCACCACGCGCGCCCGCACCCGTAGCTGGTGTGCTCGGCGCTCGCCCTTCTACTCCAGCACCGCAAGCCCACGTCACCGGTACCTCATCCGCAATGGATCCCCAACTCCTCGCCACACTGCACAGCATGTCGCTGAATCAGCCTCAGTCCAGCGAGTGGTTCTTCGACACCAGTGCCTCCTCTCACATGTCCTAAGGCTTCGGTAACATCTCCTCTCTATCTCTCAATTCTTCTTCCACACAAATCATTGTTGGCAATGGAACTCCACTTCCCATTACCCACACTGGTTCCTCCTCCATACCAACCACTTCACATCCTCTCTCCCTCAACAATGTTCTTGTTTCCCCTCTGTAATCAAGAATCTCATTTCCGTTCGTGCACTTACACGCGATAATCCTGTTACTATTGAATTTGACGCTTGTGGTTTTTCTATCAAGGACCGACATACCAGGGAGGTGATACTCCGCAGTGAAAGCACGGGCGACCTCTATCCCCTACAGTCGATGCCCTCTAGCTCCACTCACTGCCTCACCGCCCAGTCTGCCAATCTATGGCACCAGCGACTCGGCCACCCCGGAACCGAGTCCTTCCGTCATCCTCTTCGGTCTTATAATTTTTCCTGTAATAAAGATCTTACTCATACTTGCCATGCTTGTCGCGTTGGCACACACGTTCGGCTTCCATTCTTTGCTTGCCAACATCGAACAGTTGCTCCCTTTGAATCGATTCATTGTGATGTTTGGACATCCCCGGTTGCAAGTTTCACTGGTCTTTAGTACTATCTTGTTCTTCTCGATGATCTCACTCACTTTGTCTAGACCATCCCCTTGCGGCACAAGTCCGAGGTCACCAAGCACATCATGGCATGCGTTTGCCCGCACGCAATTTGGGGGCACAATTTGTACCTTCCAAACTGACAACGGGCGCGAGTTTAACTCTACGCTTCGTTAGTTCTACAACGAGCATGGCATTTTACTTCGGCTTTCATGTCCCTACACATCCCAACATAACGGGAAGGCGAAACGCGTTCTACGCACCCTAAACGATGGCGTTCGCACACTGCTCTTGCACGCCGCGCTCCCTCCAGTGTTCTGGGGTTGAGGCCCTGCACACATCCACTTATCTGCACAATCATCGAGGATACAAGTGCTACAACCTGGCAAGAAGGTCATCACCTCGCGTCATGTCTACTTCGATGAAGGCGTGTTCCCGTTCCGATCGGGGCCATCCGCTACCTCGACGAACGGCTGCGTGTACAATCTGTGGCGACCGGATCTCAGCACTGCGGATACGGACGTGCCGCCTCCTCCAACAAACTCGGCACGCCCGGTCCCACGTACGACCAACGACTCGCCCCGGACTCCATCTTCTCCCTCGACACCGCGATCTTCAACACCGGCAGCAGCAACAGGCACCGCTTCACCGCGGACGCCGGCATCGCCATCCTCGGCCCCGCACCATAGGCTGACTACATCCCCCTCTAGATCACAGTCACCACCGACTCTGTCCACGACCGGTCCATCTTCAATGCCCTCGTCGTCAACATCTTCTGACGGCCCAGCGCCACACCCCATGGTGACTAGGGCTCGCGTGGGGACCTTCAAGCCGAACCCACGCTATGCTGCTACGGTGACAATGACGGCCATCTCCTCGATCCCCCAATCAGTCAATCAGGCGCTTAGGGACCCCAACTGGACCCAGGCAATGCAATCAGAGTTCGATGCTTTGATCGCCAACAGAGTTCGATGCTTTGATCGCCAACAACACCTAGGAACTCGTCCCCCCACCCACTTGGAGCGCATGTTGTCAGCGGGAAGTGGGTTTTCCATCACAAATTCAAGGAAGATGGAAGCTTCGATCGGTACAAGGCCCGTTGGGTGGTCCACGGTTTCACACAACGCACAGGCGTCGACTACGGTGAGACGTATTGTCCTGTCGTCAAGCCGGCAACCGTGAGCATGGTACTCCATCTCATTGCCCAGCGTGACTAGCCGGTGCACCAGCTCGACGTCAACAATGCCTTCCTACATGGCGTTCTCGATGAAGAAGTCTATGCGCGACAGCCGGCCTGGTTCACCAAAAATACCGATCTGGTGTGTCGTCTCTCCAAGAGCCTTTACGGTCTCAAACAGGCACCAAGGGCATGGTACATGCGCTTGGCTACCTTCCTCGGCACCATGGGCTTCAAGCCGACACGCTCCGATAGCTCACTCTTTGTCCTTCGCCAAGGCCACGAATCCATCTACTTGCTCCTCTACGTCGATGATATCGTACTCACGGGCTCTTCCACAGACATTCTCCACCGAGTCATCCACACCATCAACGCTGAGTTTAAGCTCAAGGACATGGGGCCAGTGCACTTCTTCCTCGGCATTCAGGTGCAACGGCGCCCAGATGGCTTCCTACTCCAGCAGCAGCAGTACGCCACCGACTTGCTCGAGAGTGCTAGGATGACCGACTGCCGGCCCAGTGACACTCCAGTCGACACGTCTGGCAAGCTCTCCACCACCGCCGAGACTCCACTGTCCACCGCAGATGCTTCGGACTATCGAAGCCTCGTCGGCGCGCTCCAGTACTTGACCATGACAAGGCCGGATCTTCAGTACGCCATCCAGCAAGCGTGTCTACACATGCATGCTCCTACAATAGCGCACCAAGGCCTATCCGTGGTACCACGGAGCTCGGGCTTTATCTCCGACGATCTTCCCAGTCTGACCTTGTTGCATACTCGGACGTGGATTGGTAGGGTGTCTCGATACTCGGCGTTCCATCTCCGGCTACTATGTGTTCCTAGGGGACTCGCTAATTTCCTGGTCCTCCAAATGGCAGACAACAGTCTCTCGCTCCAGCGCCGAAGCCGAATACCACGGTGTTGCAAATGCTGTGGCCGAATGCACCTGGATCAGACAACTGCTCAGCGAGCTCGACTGTTCTCTAAACAATGCCACAGTCGTGTTCTACGACAATGTTTTCACTTGCTACATGAGCTCCAATCCAGTACATCACAAACGAACGAAGCACGTAGAGTTGATGTCCACTTCATGCGGGAAAAAATCACAGTTGGCCAATGTAAAGTTCTATATGTATCCATGACGTAACAGTTCGCCGATGTGATGACAAAAGGTCTACCGACGGCGAGCTTCAAGATCTCCTTTCTTGTTTGTAGCTTCTCTTTCTAGATAGGTGGTTACTGATGTACATGTATATAAGCGATCTGTTTCTCGTTCTCCTCTCTCGTCTCCCATTCCCGTGGATTCCACGCCATGCCCCATCCACATCTCCCCGACGTCGACTGCTCGCCGCCGCTCGCTGCCTTCCGGCTGTTCATCTTGTTCTGCTCTCTCCCGTCCTGTTCCTGTTCGACTCCTCGCCGTGCCCTGCCCACCTCTCCTCGACGCCGGTGGCTGGGTTCCACTCACCACCTGTCGATTTCCTTTCCCCCTTTTAGATTCATTTCCTTCTCTTCCACGATACGATTCGATTCGTCGCCATTCTCCCCGTCCATCTCTTCCCGACGTCGGCGCCTCGATGCCGCTCGCTTCGTTTCGACTTGGGCACCGACGCCGCTACCACCCCCGGCCTCTTCGCCTCGGCGTCTCGGCAACGCTGCCCGATACTCGTCGGTCCCGGCCATCTTGGTGCCGAAGGTGCTGCTGCCTGCACTCGCTGCTGGCTACGGCTGCACTGTTCGGTCGGGGACAGCGTCGAGGGTCTCGGCGGGCGGAGGCCCATCCTTGGACTCATAGGGTGGCGAAGGGCGCAGGCTGGAAGGTACGTTCTGGCTTGTTTCAATGATGATGTACGCTATCTTTCTAGTCATTATCCGTGCAAAGTGGTATTTTTAGCTTTATGAGTTTATACTTAGCAGTGTTAATTGCGATCTTTGGTAACTGTTCACGTGTCAAAAGACTGTTCGTGCGCACGTGGACTGGGCGCTGAGAGGGAGCACGGGTGTGAGCCGACGGAGGTCCGATCCGACAGAGCGTGAACACACCGAAGCCTAGGAGGTCTGTTTCGCTCTAGGGCAAGTCCTTCGGCTTTTAAATCCCTTTGTCAGGGTTGATGGAGTTGTGAACGTACCAATTAATTTGATCCTGCAATTGACAAGAAGATAAACCGATGAGTCAAGAGACTGATGGGCCAATACGAATTTCTGCTATCACCTAGTCGTCGATAGGGTTGAAATAATCATCGACTGCATCTGATACACTCCTGCTATCAGCTAGTTGCCAATAGGGGCTGAAGCACTCGTTTATCGATTGAAAAGTCGATAAAGGCATAGGCAAATGGTGACGAAGGGAATAAAAAAACACATCGTCTGTAGAACTGATGACGCTCTGGAATAAAGTAGTCAATAGGCACTATGTGGACTCTTGTTATCGGCTGGTTGCCGATAGAGGTTGTAGCACTCTCTCATCGGTTGGAAAGCCGATAAAGATATAAACAGATGACAATGAATAAGATAAATGACCCACCGGCTGTAGAGCCAATGGCACTGCGAATAAAATATATGATGAATAGTAAGGAGTGATACTCGATCTTTTAAAGATAGGAGAGGTTAGATTGGATATATGGACGAAAGGAATGGGTGAACCTATCAGCTAGCTAAGCTGATGAGAGAAATTCTCTGAAGATATATGTATATCGACTGAGAAGTCGATACACTAGACTTGAGACTCAATATGTGGATAACTCATTGGTTGGCCGCTCTGAAAAAACGTTCGCGTAAAGACCTATCGACTTACGGTTTAATCTACTGTCAGCGGTCAAGTAGGTCGGACCTAACCGATGAAGCACGAGACCAATGACGGTAGAAGAGCACGATAAGCTGATAAAACCCACGCGAACGTGATGTGGAATATTCGATCGGACTAAGAGATCAGATTTAACCGATACAGCCTTAGACAGAGCAAATACACCAGGATAGTGGCGGGATTTAACCCTTCGCCGAAGAACGGACTTAACCGATGCAACCTTGCATCGAGAGTCAGAACTCGTCGGTAAAAACCTAGATGAACTATGGTGGCGATATGCCGAAATTGTATTGATCGAGAGATAATTTACAAGATCTTAGGGGGTATATATTTATACCCTAGAGTTACAAGAGTCCGATGTGTTTACAAACAACCTTATTTTAAAACTATATTTAAGAAGTTAACAAAACTAATTAAACTTAATTATCTTATATATCAAAAATATATTCTATAGAGATAAAATATCCTGCCGTGGTTTACACGGTTCTTCAGACTCGGTGTTATCTGGATAACTTTTCGTTTTTTGACTAAACCGAATCTATTCTCAATCCGTCTGATCGACTCTTTTCTTGTATCAATCGGACTCTTTCCATAAGCCGATCGGCTTTTTAATTCTGTCTGCGGGGGCTTCCCAAATTTAGGTACAAACAATAACAAATTGTCTAGAAGAATGTATGAGATCTGTGCATAAATTTAGGTGAAATGCACATTGGAGAATGTGAAATTGCCTTGCCATTTGCCAATTGTAGCTGATATTTGAGCAAGCTTAATGTGATCATCCATCTTTGTTGTTTCCTTGTTAGCACTGAGGATTGGAGAAGCTGCCATCCAAGAATTGTCAGCTGGGCACCGCTCACTGCCTTCTGTCCTAGGCACCGTTGCCGTCACCACCTCCCCCCTCAGTGGCTTGACGCTGCTTGCGGTTCGTCAGCTGTGGCCATCTTGGCGTTGGAGGAGGTGACGCTCAGGACGAGCTCGCCTCCTTGAACACTGCAGAATGGATGCTTTCAAGGTTGATATGGAGTTTGAATCAAGTGCAGTTCAATCATATCTTCAACCAGACAAGGAATCTGATCTTGATGCAGACATAAACTTGCCAGCTGCACCCACTACTCCTGCAGCAATCTCAGTAAGCAGACAACAGGTGACTGTGTATTATTATTCCAATATTTGCCGCCTGAAGATGATTGAAAGAACGGTTCAAAAATTATATAGTCTCTTGTATGCACTAGATTCTAGAGGTATGGGTGAAAAATTTTCCTTATTTTTCTTAAAAGTTATTCATGGCATAAATTTCTCTATTTCAAATTCCACCTTACAAGTTAATTTCGTAGTGTCCATCAATCTTTTTAGATGTGGTTGGTGGAGCAATTCACTCTAGCTATTAAACATGGAAAAGTCAAATTGATAAGATCTTAATTTCTAAAACAGTATAATCCTTCGTTGTAAGCCTGCATCTCAGTCCAGCAGGTTTTTGCCTTATTGCACAGCAAGCTTTGTATTATTGTGCAGAGCTTGATCTCAAGCATATCTCTTTCATTTTTACCACAAATCGTGATAACACTTTTATCTTTTTCTTTAACTTTTGTCACAGTATTTACAGAATAATTTACTGATAGTCAACATTATGATACATGCAGTAATTTCTCATTGGCGTTAACACTTAGCACTAAAATATGATAATCTCACATATTTTCTGGGATAGCGGTTTTTATGTTTTTTTAACAGTTGCGGTTCTGCTTGATAGTGCACTAGATAACTGCATTCATTACTTATGGTTTATTCATATACAGATCAATTTTTTGAATGAAATTCTATTTTTTCGAACAATGGCAATGAAACATAAATAAGTAGGAATGCTAAGTGCTTGACGATGCACTTATCAATGCCTGTAGATGAGTCACTCAAAAGTACTATATCATGTTTCTAAAGTAAGTCTCTGGCAATGACCAATTACAGTGCCTGATCGTGATAGACCAGTTATAAATATATTTTGTTTTTCTGATTCCATTTCTACCTCTATGCATTTGTGGTTTGGCTGCCTCTGTGCTGCCATTGTGCCATTTCGGTCTAGGAACACCTCAATCAGGCCATGACACATTTATTTGTTTAATTTCTTTAAATGTAGTGAATTGTTAGATGTTCATGTTGCTCATTGGATACATCATTTTGTTCTTCTGGGATCCTTATTTCCATGACCTGTTACATCACTCCAAGAATTGGTTACTAGAAACCTTCACTAATTAAATTGAGATTTTTCCATGCTCTTCAGGTACATATTTGAGGACCATGGATTTATATCTTAATATCTTCACTTTGTAAAAGTGAAAAATGGGCATAATAAGGGAATTCAGCAATACAAGCAGAATACAAAACCCATGCACTGTAATTCGACCTAAAGTTATTCCTTTTTAAGGTAGCAAAGTGATTACTTACGCATGAAATTTTCAATTGAAAGGAAGGGTTACCTTTTTTTTCTAGCAAGTTTTGTCACTAGAATCATTACTAGTAAAGTTATGTGTGTAGCCCATATTTATGCATGTGTTAACAAATGCAAACACAATTAGGTACTGCTTTTTTAGTGCAATTCTATTATGCTCTGCTGTTTTGACTGCTAATTAATTTTTGACTTGCTATTTCCTCATATGGCATTTATCTATGCTTGATAAGGCTGCGTTTTTGTTCGCCAAGTCCATCATTCATGTCCATTACTCGGCATTTCTTTTTGTTACTTCCTATTATGGATATCCTAATTTTAAGGACCTAATTTATGTGAGTAGCTTATTCTGTTTACAGGGAGAGAACATGAAAAATGACAGCCTGCAATATATGTCACAGAAATGGGGAAATTAATATTCAAAGATCAGGCTTATACAAGATAATGGGGAAATTTTGGTAATGCCCACTCTCCCAGTATGAGCTGTAAGATTCTATGCAAATGTATTATCTGTTTAATTTTCATACTTTTGGATGTTGTTTGAATTTCAATACAGAATCTAGGCTTATATCATGGTATCAAACTATTTTTAGTGACTAACTCATCATACTTGATGCCTACATTCATGCAAGCATGGTGAGTTCTTTTGTCACTGCTAGTTGTATAAAAAAAGGAAGTAACAATTTTAATTTTATGCCCTATCTTCTTTGTGTCTTCTCAACAAATATATTTTCCTTGTAAAATTTGTCACATTTTTTAATGCTCTGCTAATGGGATCCACACTGACTTTAAGTTATAGTTTCTCACAATCCTCTATAGGTTCTTGTCACTTAAATTAATTTTTCAGGTCACAACTTGAAATTTTTTTAGATTTTTAGTTTAAAGTTGAGGCAAAGATTTGAAAGTTTTAGAACATTCTGAGTCAGTTTTTTATATTTTCAGTTGAAAGTTTTGAGGTAAAGAGTTAAAAGTTTTGAGGTCACAAGTTGAGAATAATTTTTTGATTTCAAGTAGAGAGTTTTGAGGTCAGGTTGAAAATTTTGACACCACGAGATGGAAGTTTTGAGTTGACAAGTTGAAATTATTTTTTTCGTATTTTTGAGTTGAAAGTTTTTGAGCCAAGAATTGAAAGTATCGAGTTCACAAGTCATTTTTTTTTTGTTTTTTGAGTTTAAACTTTTATGAGGTTCAGTTGAAAGTTTTGAGGTCATGTTGAAAGTTATGAGGTCATAAGTTGTAAATATTTTTTGATTTTAAGTTGAAAGTTTTGAGCTCGGGTTGAAAGTTTTGACACCAAGAGTTGAAAGTTTTGAGTTCACAAGTTGATTTTTTTTATTTTTGAGTTGAAAATTTGAGGTCAAGTTGAAAGTTTTGACGCCAAGAGTAGAAAGTTTCAAGTTCATAAGCTGAAATTATTTTTGTTTTCTGAGTTGAAAGTTTTGAGCTGAGGCTGAAAGTTCTGATGCCAGAGTTCACAAGTTGAAATTTTTGTTTATATTTGAGTTAAAGCTATCTTGGTCAGATTGAAAGTTTTTTAAGGGTAAGAGTTGAAAAGTTTTTAGAATCATATTAACAATTAGATTAAGAATTACTACCATATGTGCAGAATTATGTGTTGAGTAGCAACTGTTGTCTTCCCTCACATCTACAATTTTCCTCATTATATAATGAGGACAGGTCTAAGATGTGTTAGCTTTTTAGATCTATTTAATTGATATAACACATAGGAACTATTTTGTTGTTGCCATTTTTTTTCTGGCTGCTTATGAGTTGTGACTGATTAGGAAATTTGATTCTTTTGAGGCATATGAGTAAGAAAAATGATTTTTCTTATAGATAGCTATCAGTAAGAAACATATTTCTCCTGGTGTATCATAACTAGGCATATTTTCCCAGCTAATTGGAAGGTGTTTTTATTTGGCACAAGTGAGTGGAATCTAACTGTCCAAGTTTGTTGCTTGGTTGGTATATTCTAGTTCTCGACTCAGTTTTTTTTCTCACCTCACTGGGATGGGCTATTCTTGTATGGAAATAGGAAATTCTTTGGTGCACAGCTTTACACCTTTTGTTTTCACTAGGACATTGTCATAAGCAGGTTCATCTCCCCACCCCAAACACACACCTCCTCCCTTTTTTTTTTGGGACTGATAAAAGCTGTAAGAATTTCCTATTAAAAGTAAGTTTTATTTTCAATATATGTCCAATCTCGGTTGAAAGTTTTAGGTTTTTGTTAGTTGAAAGTTTTAGGTTTTTGTTAATTGAAACTTTGTTTCAGTTAACTCCCTACCCTTTAACTATCCCCATTTACCCCCTCCCAGAATAAAAAGGGAAATTATCAAGTGCAAATTTATTTATTTTTTCTACGTACAAAATTTAACGTGTATTACCGGAGAGAACGGCAGCGCACGCCCGAAAAACCATATGAGTTCTATGGTTTTCTTCTACATAACAAACTAGTGCATGTAACCTTTATAGAGTAAACCTAATTTCATACATCATACAAATGTTACTACGCAAACCAAGCTCTGGTTTTATATAAGTCTCATTATTTTCAACAGTGTACAAAGTGGATGCTGACATTGAAGCTACCTTGGTTCCCTATCATAATGATCAATTCTGATACATTGGTGGTTTTGAAGTAAATATATACTAGATTTGGGATTTGCAATATTCCTCTTATCTATTTTGTGTTTCAGAATTACTTTGACCAATTTACTTGTCTAGGACACTGAGTTTATTGCTCAATAGGAAATGCTCGATTTTATACTTATTATGCTTACTATTACTCCGGATGAGCTTAGCTTACCTATTTGTGATTTGCAGGGTCTGAGAGTTCGGAGCACCAAGCTCTCATGGTCTGCCCCCCTGCTGGAAAACTGAAAATCCGTATGTTAGCTAAACTGAACAAAGCATGAACCACGAACAAATTGCAAACCAAGTTGACTCACAATATGATCGTTGCATGCATGCAGCCATGAGAGCGACCTATCGCAGTCATCATCAACAAAAAGGACAATGCCTTAGTATTTCTTGTTAAAAGTTACTTTTATTTTCAATATATATCCAATCCCAGTTGAAAGTTTTAGGGAAATTATCAAGTATATTTTTATTCTTTTTTCTACATACAAAACTTAACGGAAAAAATGGAGAGAACGAGCACAGCAGAAAGAACGCGCCACGCGCGAAAAAACAGGAAAGGGAAAAATAATCCATAAGGCAGAAACGCGGAATTTTTTGGCGCGACGCGAGGGAACGTGAAAGAGCACATGCGAAAAACAAAACAGAAAAAAAAAATCCGCCAACTGGAGCTTACGCGCAAACTAGCCGCATCCTCTGCGCAGAGATAGTTTTATATATGAGTCTGTAATTTTATTTCTATAGATATTTTTATATACCATAAATATATTATAATTATATATATTTTTTTATTTTTAAATTCTAAAAATATGTTTAAATTTTATATGTAACTTTTAGTTTCTAATTCTATAAATATAATTATATATATATATAACTATATCTATCACTATTAAGATCTTGAACTAAAAAAATACCCGGAGAAAACATCGTAACACCTTGCATTGCATGTAGTATTTAGGTTTTGTGGATTTTGACGTTGTCTCATGTGGTTGATTATTGCATAGCTCTCAAAGGGCGGAAGAAAATCATACATTAAAATCGTCAAAACATAATAGAGGTAACTTTTAGTGCCATTAAAATTAATCGTGAACTTTAGTGCTAAAAAGTGAAAACTACAACTTTCGATACTATAGAATCAAATTTTGTCTATTTAAAAGATATTTAGGATTGGATATTACCATTTATTTACAGTAAGCATGCATCAGTTGCCTCTAATCATGCACGCACGCATCCCTTGACTAAGATTTACGTGTGATGATCTAGCAGATGAGCTCGGGCTAGCTGGCTAGGGGAGAACCGATCTGGTTTCTGTGTGCAAGGGATGCACTCCACTCGGAGGATCTGGCCAGGCAGGATACAGGCAAACCGAGTTCCAATTAGAGACGGAAGAAGCGAATTCTAATCCGACATCGCGAGTGCAGGGTAGTGACCAACGAACGGGCCTAGCCTAATCTGGTTGCGTAGGTGATGGGTGAAAATTTTATGAACTCCATATTTTTTCTAAGTAGCTTAAGATACAGCGGTGACGTAGATCGCAAAATAAATAGATTAAAATAACTTGGTCCAACAAAATTTAGTATAGTTAGTAACTTTCGTTCACTGAACAAATATCCAGCCTAACTAATTAATTAAAGGATAATTTTACTATTCTTGAGAAGAAGAAACGACAGAAATCATCATCTTCGAAGGCTAAAGCAAGACTACAAATGAAATCCAGTCGATGCTCATCACCACCACTGAGCAACGTGAATCACCTTTTGGCCTGTCTCCCTTCCTTACGTGCATCCACGGTGTCGGTATGGTTATTGGACACACTGCTCCTAGATCAGTCTTTGGAGAGACTCCTCTTCCTGGAAGAGCTAACCGTGGCCACTTGATCCAGATTGGTTTCATCGATATGAAGACGTTTTTCTGGTGTATTTCGCTTTGTGATCGGATGCGCAAAAGAAAGAATAATCCGATACAATTATGATGATATACCAAAGGGCTGATGATAACACCTTCAAAATTTTATAATAGTAGAGATTAATGTGGTAATTTTTAGAATTTAAAGTTAATGTGGTAGTTTTTTAAAACTATGAATTTGTCATCTTTAGAAACGTGCACTATGCTAATATACCCAGTTTTTACGATAACACCTACAACAACACTCTATTATAAATTATACAAACATAAGCCTCTATATTTTTACTAATCATAACAATCTTTCTGTCATCATATTTATGATCTTTCCATCATAATTACTCTCATACAACCATACTTCCTCATATAGAGTTCTAAGCAAAATTAGACTCCTTAGTCACAACACGTGTTTCATATTTTAATGTAATATCTCGTTGTCATCATACATTTTGATTTTGATATCACCCACTCTAACAACATAGTAACCAATACCATCGCCCAAGTAAACAACACAAAACTCACCAGATTTATATCAAGAGAATCATTTCCGTTTCAATGTCACATGATAGAAACTATTGAAGTCTAATATCCATGCTTCACCATATTTCCTGCTAAACACTGTGAGTAGTTCGTGACTGTTGCTAAACATGTACTTACACTTCTTCAGTGACGCAGTTTTCATATATCCCTATTAGATCAACCCGTAGATCTTAGATATACCCTGTATTGCCAAATAGCTTTGTTGACTCTGTCAACAAAATTCACAATCTATTGCCTCAGTTAAATTAACTAGCCTCGGTATTTTATGTTGTCAATGAAGTCGGTCAATAGGCGGTCAAAGAAAAAATCTTCGTTTCACCGAAGCTGTCCTCTTTAAGAAGGCCATCCCCACCTCGGATATCGAAGCACTGCGCTGCCACACTAATTCCCTCTAGCACCCCTTGAGAATGCCCCCATCAGCTCTTGCTTTAAGCTATCGCTGCCAGGCTTTCTCAACGTTGTCACCCTCCTAGGAGATGCCGCCACACATGGGAGTCAATCCCCTGTTGTGCCGCCTTTCCTCGAGACTCCACCGGTGAGGGTGTCATCATCGCCATTTCCATAGGTTTTCTATTGGTGAGGATTTGCCTCTTTTCCAATGCAAGAGCTGCCAATGCCCTTCTATTAAAGCTAGCCTCCGTCGGCTCTCGTCCGTCGGTATCGCTACCTCCTCTCTCTAAGAAGCAGTGCCTATCAAGCTTGTCCATGAGCTCCGACTACCACTCCAAGTACCTTCATTACCGCATGTCACCTGCAAACCAATGTGCTCTACCACCTATGTACTCGCCGCTCCAAACCACCTCCGCCTCTTGCTTGGTGATTTGATTCGATTGTGTTTTTTCTTAATCTTGTGGATGTGCCTCTTATTGATTTATTGGGGATAATGAGTCCAATTTTATATCCAAATCGAAGCCGTCTTTGTTCCCCTTTTGTGTTCAAATATATGTTATTCTCTCTTTTGGATTGTTCGCCACCCACACCACCATGAGTGAATTTGAGTCAACTCTCCGTGTTCACATCAATCTCCAATGTCGTGACCTCATTATGATTTGAGTCTCATACAATGACGACTCCACCAGAGTCTTTCCACAATCGACATAGCCCCTAGTCACCATTGGCTTAGCCTCGACACAAATCACGCATACCGCCGTGAGATGTGACCACCTAAGCCTCCGTGTATCTCCAACGACATCCATAGCACCTTTGCCAACATCGTCACTAACTATATTGGTAGCCTATGTAGTAGTTGATATGTTGTTTGATGCCTAGGACATGTTACCATGCTGGCTAATTCTAGTCTCTCCATGATTTGGTTGGGATGTTATGTCGATCTAACTGCTGTTACCCAAACTTAGCCATTCGTCGCCTATACATAACCGCCGAAACAATGCCGTCACACCACATTTTTAACACCTCCTAAAACAGGCGTAGTATCCACCGCTCTAACTTTTAATTGACCACCCATCAATCTAGCTGTGAGCCCGAAGCTGACAAATCATCATGCCGTCTTCTCAGCCACCAATCGACCTGAGCGCTATGTCTAGTCATCTCCCTGTCGAATCATAGCTCATTAAAAGGCCTAGGCCACCCTATCCAGAGTGTTCGAATCGACCGATCGAAATGCCAATCACCTTTAGCTTCAATCAATCTTGAGAATCACATATGACTATCTCCTAGTTGAAAGAGCTCATCGAATGGTTTAGGTCGCCCATCCAAAGTGTCCAAATACACCGATTAAGTCGTTGATCACCGTCATGCTCTACCTTGTGCCAATGCTCCTCCTTTGACATTACATGCAGGATGTGCGGTGTGGGATATATCTATCGTGTCTTTATCCATAGATCTTTTTCCATCACCAAGTTCTGATAGCATTTATTAGAAAATCGGCTCTAAAATTGACACTGGTAGTCAAATGCGAAAGTAAAATTTAAACTTAATAACGACACCAAAACACGATATTTATTAATAAAATTTAGTCGTAGCCTAATCCCTAGGACACTAATTACGATCGCTCCTCTCCGATCCAATATAATTACAATGTATTAGGGTTATATGACTCTCGACCAGTTAGATCAATCGGTCCTCTTTTATTTGAGAGTATAAGATAAATTTTAGCTCTAACTTCATCCTAACACCTAATATATTTTTAAGCCCTAAACTATAACCACTATATACATATATTCGATATAAACTCGAGAACTTACCTGGTTGAGCAGGTCCCTGTTGAAGATGTCTCTGATCGACCAAGAGAACACCTTGCTCTCCAGGTAGCTAAGAGCGAACCTGTTATGCGTCGGGTGGTCTTTATTCACGGCAGCCCAGTAACTCGCCACGGCCTCCATTTTATCCGCTGCGCTCCGGAAGTCGTCGCCGCTGCTGTCACCCATGGCGCTCTCCCGTCCTACTCCAGACTCCAGTCCGAATGAGGCAGCAGGTGAGTGAGAGTGAAGTGGCTTTAAATCGCAGGTGCATATCAGCATATGGCAGCTCAGTCTTACATGAGGCCGTTGGCATTCCCGAGCTGTGTAGGCTCGTAGCGGCCGCTGGAACGGCTGGAATGACGGTGGGCATCGTAGCTCGAGTAGCTTCTTTGTTTGTTCTCCATAACGCATCCGTGCATACACCTTGCCCAGTGTGTACAGGTGTTAGTATTTGCAGGTGAAGTACTAGTACAATACAACTTGCTGTCACATTTTTACGAGAATCATGGTACCTAATGTTGATATATTGGAGTACTTTGTACCCGCATGGACACATCCACCACATCGATGGTATGGTCACGATGTATATATATCATCATGATTGATTTCAACTACAGACCATGTCATGCTTCATACCTTGGGAATAGCATTACCCTTCCAAAACAGTTGTAATATATGTTTGAGTAACTAAAACTGAAGAACATCTTAAACCTGACTCAACGCAAAATGTAGGATCGTGCGAGCTAGCATTGTTTGGGATTTTGGCACCTGAGCTCGTATATACACTCTGACGCCCTGGTGCCAACACAAGTATAGGCTTTCAAAAACAGATTTTGAGCTCAAGGGTGTAGAATCTTCAACCGATTTTAAGATTTCTTAAGCATACGGTGATATCCGCGGCATTTTCTTCGGTATCTTTGCGGCGACTACCAACGCCAGTTGAGGTTGAAGGGCTTTGATCTTTCAGCCCATTTCGGGATGGCACTTGAACCTGAACAAACACCAAAACTTATAAGTTTAAAGAATATCTGATTTATCTGGTACATAAATATTTATTTAGTTGAGACGCTTCGTCGATTGGAACCTTCCACAGGTTCCACCAAAAGAGTAAACTTTAATTCTGCAGAATGATCTCTTTAGACAAACAGATAATAAAGATTGCATGCAAAATACTAATTACTCCTACCATATAAGCAGGAGTTGGATAGTTGGATACACTAATAATAGTTCAGCACTACTAGTGTTGTTACAGTTTGTTCAGGTGGCTGCCTGAGAAATGGATGCCCAACCAGTGAAATAGCTTACACTCGAAATGGAAATACTTTCTATCTCTCCATCAGTTTGTGGGCTTGTCACAGATAAAAACAAGGCTGCAAAAGTGTTCCAGACAACTAGCCATGTAGCATTGTAGTATCATATTTCAAGAAATATATGTAGCCTACTTATCTATATATGAAGAAAATGATGCATCAATCAGCAAAAATGAACATTAGATAAATGATACAAATTAACTCCAAATAACTTGGGAGGAAATATTAGAAAGTGTCATGCGAGTCATACCCAAACCCCACTGTTTCTGATTTTGGATGGTGCAATCTTTCTTTCTTTAACTTTATTGGTCTCATTCCTGTGCTTAGAAAGCACGCGGGAAATATCCTTATCACTGTTTGCATTGAAGAAACACTGCCGATCCTTTGCGTCACGAACTAGATTTGCCCAGATAGAACCACTACTAGATAAGGTCGTTGCATTTCCCAAAATCCAAAGGCAATATCTGTGATTAAGATAAGGTGATGAACCACCAGTGGGATTAAAAGAAAAATAAATGGAGAGAACATGGATCACAAAAGAACTTGACCTTAATAAGTAACTGAAGATACCTTGCTCGTGTAAGTGACACATTTGTGCGTTGCCGGTTTGAAAGAAAACCTACAACCCCATCCGAGTTGGACCTCACAGTTGATAAAATGATTATGTCTTCTTCTCCACCTTGAAAGCCATCGACGGAATTAATTTTCACTATTACCGGGTCAAACTTCATTTTACGAATTTTTTGTTGAATTGATAGAACTTGAGCAGTATATGGGCATATGACACCAACTGTAACCTTATTTTTGGTTTTAGAATGAGCTGCAGAGGATGAGATATACTTAGATTTGTGCACAAGACAAGACAAACTTCTTTGAAGTATATCGGGTGCCTCTTAGTATTTATTTTTTCCAATTCATCTGGAAAGATTGAAAGGATCTTTCTCGTAAATTTCAGAAATAAAAGAATGTTTCTGCTGTATGCTACACAAACACCAATTACAAGTGACCCAACCTTAATTTATAAATTACAATCTTGAATTCTCCAGAGCAAGAATAGGATAGCATAAATATTATATCATGCCATTAATTCACATTTCCTCATTTCAATTATATTTTTCCAAAACTATGATTTACTCTTATTTGCTGACTTCTACCTTTTTTTTTTCTATTTTGATGTGCTGCCATCTACTTTGTTAAAAGCTATGCCTGCAGATCAACTTTCCAAATAGAAGCTAATAAACATATTAAGCACTTAATCAAAATTCAGCTATAAAATTATCAACAAATGATCAGTATTAAATCCAGTTTCTGGCGTAATAAGCTAGACAAGAAAATAAGTAAATGAAATGCTATATAAATGATTATAGAACACATGCCTCTTTGGAGATTTCTCAATATGTCCTGTATGACAGAAACCTCAACCACATTCCTTCTGCTGCGACCAAGTTCATCAAGATCCTCCTTACCATCTTCAATATTGATGAAGGAGTAAGGACCAAACATAGGACCTGGAAGGTAATTTTTTCGGTGTTCTTTCTGCTTGACATTAGGAGCATCTAAGAGTTTCCCATCATAGAAGCTGATGTTTGGAAAGATACTGATGGATGGATGCATTCTGTATTGCATATTAAGGAGATGCCTTTCGTGTCCCAGTGAACTCAACCTCTCAAAGAGGCTTCTCCTGAATAATGCATCCTCACATACCTGCAAAACATACAGAGAAGTGAATTACAATATAAAAAACTGACGAAAATATGGAAAATATGATGCTCACTGGATTAAGATTCAACACAAGAATAATGTAGATCAAGAACCAACCTTGCTTTTGACTGTTGCTGGCAATTGGCACTCATCACCAATAAGAATTGCATGCTTTAAAGTAGGCAGACGCAACGGGATCAATGATTCACATTCTTTTAACTGAGCAGCCTCATCAACAACAAGCAGCTCTAGTTTTTTGTTACTTATTTTGGAAGAGCTAGAAACAGTGCAGAAAATTGTGGATGCGCTTTCCATACAGAACTCCCGAATGATGCGTTTGGAGGATGTTATAGGAAGTTTCAAGCAACGTAATAGCATATTCAGTAGCTCGAGGCATCTAATTCTAATCTTGCCAAGACTGATTACTGTTTTAGAAAATTTTGTCGGACTGGATATTCTAGAATCAGATTGGTCATCGTTATACATGAAAATTTCCTTTACTTCATCCTCAATATTTTTTCGCTGGAAGATCATGTTGAAATCTTCAAGCAACTCGAGAAGCAAAATGATATTATTGTAATTCATTTCCAAGATAGTGGACTTTGGAACATGGAATAGTACTTCTTTGAAACATCTTCGAAGCTCTGGATAAGTAGCCGTAAATCTTTTTCTAGTGTAAGAAAAAAATGAAAGATTATCATCTTCTTTTTGGCCTTCAAGATATTTGAGGTACTGGGAATAACCGTTCTCAAAAAGATCAGACAGGGAAGACAGGCGATGTCTCCATCCAGTCAATGGCACAAAGCACCCAAGAAGCTTCCTTACTCGATCATGTATATAAATCTCTTTGAGATCACCGTCAACACACATGCGCTGTTTATTGCCACACAGTAGAACATCCCCTAAGCTGGCTCTATCCAAAGAGCACTCTTCGATCAACTTCAAGAAACGCAAAGCAACTTGTTTAACAGCAAGGTTTGTGGGTGCACATGTAAGAGTACCATGTTCTATTTCTCTCATCAACCACAGCAGAACACTGATTGTTTTTGTCTTTCCTGTGCCAGGAGGTCCCCAGATAAGGCTAAAACTGCTACTGTTGTTGCTGCTATGCATTGATGAGATACAATTCAAGATCGCATCATTCTGAGAATTGTTAAGATCCATCGTAGACAATTTAGTCCATATCTCCATGCTGTCTATTGAACGAGTCTTTGTCTGTTTCTGACGAATGTCTGCAACCTGGGAAAATCAGAAAATGGAACTAATCAAACTACCAGCTTCTGTATACAACCACCCAACAGTTTTCAATGATCAGTTTAGTTTTGAAGTGAATATAACCGGATAATTTCTTTTGCAATAACTTGGAACCTTTCTTTTGAAATGAAATATTCTTGAAGAAAAAGAAAAAACGTTGATATTAATTTCAAATTAGTCTACCTTCTTTGATCTCTGTCCTTTTATGTTTATTATCGGGAAAACTATCAAGCATAAAAATGTCTTCAGATCAGTACCATTCAGCGTGTACGTACCAGTGGATAATGTATTATCTCCTGTATGAGCCGTTGATTTCTTTTGACTGCTGTGTTGTAGTCAAGGCAGCGCCATATACGGATGTATGTTACAATATTGAGCAAATAAGCAGCAAATAGTTGGTTCTTTCTATCTTGACCCTTGCCATCGTCAGTATCAATTTTTCCCGACGATATGATCATATACTTAGCTGGAGGGGAGTCGTCATCTTCATCCCCTCCTGTGACAAAGGCAACAAGGTAAGGCTTCCCATTGCGAGTGACATCGGAAATATGCTCTGGCTTCACATCAGACAGGATAATGATATCACCAACACTTGGAACATAACTTTCAGGTTGATTACATGCCTTAGAATTCTGAGAATCAACATCAACAACAATGTCGTAAACTATGTTCTTGTTCTTTTGTTCAATCCATGAAATTTTAGCAGAAGGCATGGTGGATATGGCATCCAAACTAGAAGACATCTCTGCCCGCAACTCCTCCAGCAATGGAGAGGTGTAGGACTCCAAGTAGCTCTTGAGATCACTGAATGTGGACGGTATCCTTTTCATCTGCATTTTTCACAACTCATATTGATAAGCAACCATTTGCTAATCCAAGACAAACGATTCTTGCTATAATTATATCTGTTTTAAACTATAATTCAATGAAGAACCATGCCGTATGAGAAACATGACAATGTGAAAGTGCACTAAATTCTAGGTAAAAACAGACGACCATCAGCAACCATCTCACCAATCTGGCTCTATTAACTTGTAGAACATTGCTCAATTATATAGTAGGCTGAAATTGGTGTACTTTTAAATATTTAGAAAGCTTAGGGGATGCTTTAAAACATGAATGTTTATAGCCGACAGCTAAGAGGACTTGTCTTTGCTTCTTAAGAGAACCCCCCTTTACCTGTTGGTTTTCCCGCCCCTTATAATTTGCTTTATCCCAATAATGAATTGCTATTCTTATAAACGCCCACATTTTTTTCCAGCAAGAGTAGTTATCCAAATCACCATATGAACTTTGGTCAACCATTTATTTGGAGTTTCTCCTCTCATATGTGTTTATTGGCTGGTAACCTTGCTTTTGTTTGCTTGGCATGTACTGCACTTGAGAAGGTATGGATGAGACAACAATACGGCATGTTAAGGCAGCAATGCTTGCGAGAAAAATGGTTTGATTGGTTTCACTTCTGCTACCTTTTGAACTCGCATCCTCCTAGTACATAAATAGAAGGATACTTTTTATTAATTAATCAAAACACCCTTTTAAGAAAAAATGAGTTAAAATAAACCAAAAAATTATTTGCATTTAAATATGAAATATTTGGAGAATTTTCTTGGTAGACGTAGTAGGGTTGTCAAACCGTCGTAGTGAGCGGGGTGTGTTGACAGTTTTCACACGGACAGTACTACGTGTTAAAGTCGATGGCAAAGAAGGCAGTGCTTATCGAGCAGAGGGGTAGTATGACTAGTAGGTTTGATTGATTTCATTCCTGAGTCTGGCTTGTGAATCCACGAACAAAGTTTAAGTCCCACTTCTAGGGGAAATTTACTCCATATCTTAAATCTTAAATTTATAAGTGGGAGTAAGTGCATCCCGCCACATTATCTCAAGTCCAAAACAATTTAAACTAGCGAAAGTGTTGGTCGGTTGTTTTCCTTCTTAGAGGACTACTACGATCTTGCTACGAACCTAGTATTCCACGATTAACATTTGGAAGTAAGTGGAGAGCAAGACACATTAGGAAGCACTCCTATATTGGCTCATCTGTTGGCTAGGGCGAGTGAGTGTGTTGCTTACTCAACCTTCTGCCAGTGTGTTCCTAGTTGTATCCAGGGTGTTATAAACACTGAATATTTGTGTAATGAATGAGTCAGCTTTGATCTCTGTAGAATGTGTACAGTGACTATGACCCCCAAGCGTATACAAGGGGGATCGGGTCTATATATATACAGCCCAGGCTAGTGGTCTGTCTAACACTCCCCGCAGTCGCAGCGAGAAGGGAACGGACGCAGAGACTGGACCGAAAACTAGTGAACAAAGGCGTGGGCAGGCCTCTGGTCATTATATCGGCAAACTGATGTGCCGATGGTACATGGAGCACCCGAACCTGTCCTAATGCGACCTTGTCACGGATAAAATGGATATCGATCTCGATGTGCTTGGTGCGTCAGTGATGGACCGGATTGGCGGTCATGTAGACGGCACTGACATTGTCGTAGTAGACGACGGTCGTGGTAGAGAGGGGTGCACGGAGCTCCTGGAGAAGCTGGCGAAGCCAGCAGCACTCGGCGACGGCGTGAGCGACGGCGCGGTACTCGGCTTCGACGCTGGACCGGGACACTGTAGTCTGACGTTTTGAGGACCAGGATACGAGAGTGTCACCAAGGTAAACGCAGTAGCCGAACGTAGAGCGTCGAGAGTCGGGGCAGCCTGCTCAGTCCGCGGTGGAGTACGCGGTGAGGGAGTCGATGGGGCTGGAGCTGAGATGCAGCCCGCTGGAGAGGGTGCCCTTCACGTAGCGTAGGATGCGCTTGAGCAGCGCGAGGTGAGGTTTGCGCGGAGCGTGCATGAAGAGGCACACTTACTGGACAGCGTACGTGAGGTCGGGTCGGATGAGTGTGAGGTATTAGAGAGCCCTGGTAAGACTCCGATAGTGAGAGGGATCGACAACGAGGGCGCCATCGACAGCGGAGAGTTTGGCTCGAGTGTCGACCGGGGTGGGCGTGGGGTGACAGTCGGCCATGTCCGCACGCTGGAGGAGGTCGACGGCGTACTGGCGTTGGGAAAGAAAGAGCCCATGGGTGGAACGGGTTACGGAGATACCAAGGAAATGGTGTAGAGGACCAAGATCGGTCATGGCGAACTCAGAGTGGAGTCGGGCCATGATCTGGTCGAGGAGAGATATCGAAAACGCTGTGAGGACAATGTCATCGACATAAAGAAGTAGATAGGCAGTGGCGGAGCCGATATGGAAAGCGAACAGGGAACTATCGGACGCAGAGGCCACGAAGCCGATGTGCCGAAGATAGGCAGCAAAGCGCTGGTACTAGGCACGAGGGGCTTGTTTGAGGCCGTAGAGAGAGCGTTGAAGGAGACAGACGTCGTCGGAACGAGAAGGGTCGACGAAGCCTGGGGGCTGCTAGTAGTAGACTGTTTTCGTCAGGTGGCCACAAAGAAAGGCGTTCTTCACGTCTAGTTGATGGATCGGTCAGGAGCGAGAGGCAACCAAGGTGAGGACAACTCGGATGGTGGCGGGTTTGACAACGGGACTAAAGGTCTCGTCGTAGTCGACACCGGGTCGTTAGGACAAACCTCGGACTACCCAGCGAGCCTTGTGACGGGCAAGGGAGCCATCGGCGTGGAATTTGTGTTTGAAAATCCACTTACCGGTCACAATGTTGGCGCCGGGAGGTCGGGGAACGAGGTGCCAGGTCTCGTTGTCCATTAAGGCCTTGTACTCATCGGCCACGGCTGCGCGCCACTGAGGGTCGGCCAGGGCTGAGCGAGAAGTCGCCGGGATGGGCGAGATAGAGCTGTGGACGGCGGAGAGACCGTAGCGCTAAGTGGGGCGGAGAGACCCGGTCTGGGAGCAGGCGACCATGTGAGAGATGGAGGGAACTGGAGCCGATAGGGGTGCGGGAGTAATGGGAAGAACTGGTCGGGTGGAGGCGTCATCGGCTTCGAGTCGGCGACTGTAGATGAGGAAAAGGAGGAATTAGATCGGCCTGAGCCGATGAGGTCGGGTGGGCCGAGTATTTCGATCGGTCCAATAGAGATGGATCGGCCGATAGGGTGGGGGGAGTCGATGGAAACTGAGGAGCCGATGGAAGTGGGGTGTCCAATGGAGAGGGAACAGTATCGGCTGAAGGATAAATAGGATCGGTATCGGCCGATGGAGGTGGGTCCGATGGTGGGGACATCGGACCAAGTAGTGGTGGAATATGTGATGGGTAAATCCTCAGCAGCGGCCGATGAGGGGGCCGATGGAGAGGACAGTGGAGGAGACCTAGTCGGCACGGTGTTGGTGAGGAGGAAGTTGAGATCACTAGAGGAGGATCTCAGATGAAGTAGACCGAAGGGAAAACATGTCTCGTCAAAAATGACGTGACGAGAGTCGAGGACCCGTCAGGTGGAAAGGTCGAGGCATCGGTATCCCTTGTGAGAGGTGGGATAGCCGAGGAGAATACAGGCGGTGGAAGCGGGGAGCGAGTTTGTGAGAAGCTGTGGCGGTGAGATTTGGGTAGCAAAGGCACCCAAAAACACAAAGGTGGGAGTAATCGGGCGCCGTGCGGTAGAGAAGGGCATAGGGAACGTTGTTTTGAACGGAGGAGCATGGGCGCCGATTGAGAAGGTACATCGCAGTAGCCAGAGCTTCGGTCCAATAAGTGGTGGGTAAGTGGGCGTGAAGTAACATGGTGCAACTGATGTTGTTGAGGATGCGAAGGAGGCGCTCGGCTTTGCCGTTCTGAGGAGAGGTGTAGAGTTTAGGGTGCGAAGGAGGCGCTCGGCTTTGCCGTTGTGTAGGGGCAGGAGAGCCGGAGATGGATGCCCTGCGAGGTGAGGAGGTTTATAACAGTATGGTTGACGAATTCCGTACCGTTATCAGCTTGTAAAGCCTTGATGGGGAGGTTGAACTGAGTGGATACGTACGTGACGAAGTGAGTGAGGTGAGAGACGACCTCGGATTTGTGGATGAGCGGGAAGGTCCAGCAATAGTGTGTGTAATCGTCAAGTATAGTGAGATAATACTGATTACCGGAGACACTTTTAACTGGAGACGTCCATACATCACAATGTATAAGTTCAAATGGACGCGAGGTACAGGAGAGAGAACTAGAAAAGGGCAGACGCATATGTTTGCCAAGTTGACATGAGTGGCAAACTGTAGAGCTGCTGTGAGTACATCGGATGGAGGCGCTGCGACGGAGGGTGGCGACAGCGTCGAGGCCGGCGTGGCCGAGACGAAGGTGCCAAAGGTTGGTGGAGAGGGTGACGCTGGCGTGTGGAGTGGACGGCGCAGCGGGAATAGTGTAGAGGTCTCCGCCACTATTGTAGCGAAGGATCTATCGTCGGGTTGGGATATCCTTCATAGAGAAACCAGACGCGTCAAATTCAATGGAGCAGTTGTTGTCTCGTGTGAATTGGCGAACAGATATAGGATTGTGAATAAGAGAAGAGACGATAAGAACATTGCGTAGGGGGAGGTTAGTGGTGGATGTAGACAGAGAGGAGTCAGCTCGGCATTAGACAGGAAGAGAGTGATCATTGCCGATGGTGACAAAAGGGGAGGAAGAGGGGTGACAGGAGCGAAGTATACCGGCCGATGACGCTATGTGTGAAGACGCTCTAGAGTCCAGCACCCAAGGGTGTTGTGGTTGGAGTGTCATCTGGTTGAGGGCAGCGACGAGGCCAGCCTGGTTCCAGGAGGGAACCGACTGGGTGGTTGGGGTCGGTAGCATCGGCTGAGGCGGCAGAACGGGAGCCGATGCCAGATGAACCTGGGGATGGGCGCCGAGAACTCTGGGTTGCCAGCCGATGAGGCTGCGTGGCTGAGGCTGGGGCGCCTAGGGGTTGTAGCAGAGCCACGGACCCGTGGAACCAGCAGGGTGGGTAGGGACCAAGGTAGGTCATAATGGCGTTGGACCCTGCCAGGTCCTGCCTTTGCCTTTGCCCTTGCCTTTCCCGATGTGGGCTGTGTTGCTGTGGCCGGAGCCATAGCCACCAGGACCGCGGGAGGAAGGGGCAGCGCAAGAAGCTCGGCAGCCATTATCGGCTACGGCAAGAAGAGCGGTGTGAGCCACTGTCTTCTCATCGTTGGCCAGACAGAGTTCTTTAAGAATTAGCATGTCATGAGCCCGGGCGAATGATGGAAGAGGTGTGGCGTTGACGATGTCATCGGCGGTGTTGGAGAAGCGGGGATTGAGACCTCGCAGAAGGGCGAGGACGAGTTGAGAGTCGGCCATAGGGTGGCCAACGTCCCGGAGAGCAGCAGCCTTGATTTTGAGGCGCTGACAGTACGAGGAGACAGAGGAGTCGTCTTGTACCATGGAGTGGAACCCATTGAGGAGGAAGATGGTGCGAGGCTGCTTGTTGGTCAGGAAGATCCGCTCGATGGCCACCCAGAGATCCCGGGCGGTGGGGTCAGTATCGTCCATGGCGAGGTTGAGGACAAAGTCGTCGACCGAGCCGAGTAGCCAGCTGCGCACGCAGCACTCGACGATGTCCTACTGAGGATCATCAGGGCGAGGTGGAGCGGAGCCATCAATATGGGACCAGAGGCCGAATTTTCTACAGAGAGATTTAAAGAAGAAAACTCACTTAGAATAATTGGCGTTAAGGTCAAGAGAGATAGGAACGTGAGATTTCACGTTCACAGCAGCGTAAGGAGGGGAGAAGATCGGCAAGGTGGTGCCCGAGGTGTGGTCTGAGGCACCGAGGTCCGGAGCATACTCGACGACTGGGAGTGTACCGGAGCTAAGAGCGGACTCGGTAGCCATGACGGGAGAACGGGAGCAAAGAGCCGATGAGAGAAAGAAGCTGATGGGAGGGGGAAGCCGATGAGAAGACGGATCGGCCGATCAAGGATGTGAGAAGCCAATGGAAAGTGGACCGACCAGCCGATGAGGAGTGGTTGGCCGATGAGGAGTAGGCAGCGGAGTAGGTGAGGAAAAAGATGGTGACAGAGTGGGTGAGTCAGAGAGTAGTTAGGTCACGGACGTGCGAAGATTCACGTCCGTGAAGAGAAGATTCACGTCCGTGGACTCGTGGAGGCCAAGGAGTGGGGCGGACGCGAAAAAGACGGGGAGTGGCCGGACGCGAAGAGAATATGTTCACGTCCGGGAGGCAAGGATTCGTGTCTGTGGACACGTGGATACGTTGGACTGGCTCGAACGTGAGGGGACAAGGTTCGCGTCCGAGAGCCATTGAGCGTATCGGAAAAGGCGAGAACCGAGGGAGGTTTCCAGCCAATGGAGGGCTAGACAAGTCCAGCCTATGGAGACGACAAGCACGGAGGTGCGCCGGCGTCAGAGAAAGAGAGATGCACGAAGCAAGAGGAAGAGCGGAGACGAGTGCGAGGCGAGACAAGGAGGCGGATCGAGACCGTCGCCTAGTCGCGCGGAGGTGGGACGGAGAAAAGAAGATGACTGCGGGAGAGACGGGGAGAAGAAAAAATGAAGGCGAGAGAGCAAGGATAGTACTGGGAAGAGGGTCAACGACGGAAAGAAGACATTGACAACGAAGAGGAAAGGGTCAGCTCGCTGAAGAGAGAAGCTAGCACACCGAAATATCTTGCTCTGATATCATATAGAATATATACAGTGAGTATGATCCTCAAACGTATATCAGAGAGGTCGGGTCTATATATATATATATAAGTCCAGACTAGTGATCTAGCTAACAATCTAAAAAATATATATAGTGGAGTTCTTATGGGATTACAACACGATCAACACGCACAGAACCGATCACGCACATCAACGGAGGAGGGAGCAGTGCCACCAACCTTGTCCTTGAAGAGATTCTCGTTCATGACGTCCTCGAGTTTCCAGCCCAGCACCAGATCCACGAGGCTCGGCCATTCTTCCTCCGCGTCCTTCCCCCGAGACCCGCCTCGCCGCCTGATCATCTCCGAGTGTAAGGCGAGCGCGCGGCGGCGGCCGAGCAGACAGTCGGCCCGCTCCGTGGCGTTGAGGACTCAAAAGAGAATCGCTTGTGCGAGGAGGCGGCCGATGAAAGAGGAGAAAAATGCGAGGGAAAGCGAGAGCGAGAGGCCGCCTTCGGAGGCTTCGCCGGGTACCTCTCCACTCAATGACCACCACCGGCTCTTGTCGCCGAAGTGCCTTGCTGGGGTTAATTAGAAACACTGTGACCGAGAGAAAAGAGAACGATATTACTAGTAAGGCTAGTTTAGATTGAAGTCACCGTGATATTTGTACTACCGTGTGAAAAAAATTTATAGAAAACTAAATATCCATCTGGTACTAAGTTACCAAAAATAATTTTTGTAGGATTAAAATTGATTTCAATCCAAACCCGGCCATACATGTTCAGAAATTTTTGTCTTACACATAATAACTCCCTTCATTTCAAAATATAATTATGTTTACCATTCAAAATTTATTTTTAAATACTTTATCATTTCAACCGATCATAATAATTTCTTATTTAATTTTTTCACTTTCTTTCTAATATAATCGTAACTATTCTCATTTAATTTTATCCTATTTTTAATAAATAAAATATAAAGATAGATTAGATTTTGGGGGCAGAAGTAGCATATTTTAAGGAGGTTTGGAAAGTGCTACTAAAATTAGTGGTTTTATGTTCCATAAATTTTGGTTATGATATTGCTCAAAATTTGAATTTGAAAAAAGATCAAACACTCATTATATTTTTCTAATGTATTATAGAAATTGAAAATATAATTTTTCATAGCAATTTCTCAATATAGTTAGATTTGTCTGGCTCTAAAAGTTGTGAAGAATAGAGACTCCCGCTATCAGAATAATAAGTGTTGCAGTTGATGCTGTCTGTATTGTACTATATGCAAACGTTGTATCAAAGCAATCAACTAACAGAGATCGACTTGCATCCATAAGCAAGATTTGCGAAAGAATATCAAAAGGGACAGACTTATGGAAATAAACTTCCCAGTTTTGGGATGATAAAAGCCTCCGGGTCAAGGTCATCGTAACAAAAAAAAATCTCATATGCCTTAGTTGTTAAGCTAGTATCACAATCTCAGAACCCAAAAGCACCATGTAGAAAAAAAATCTATATTAGCACGATTGTAGTACATAAAAAGATGGCACGTTCAAAAAAGTATCAGAAAAGTTGGGAAGTGGATCCCAGCCGGAATCTTTTCTTTTCTTCCGTTTAGCATTTCTGATTGGACGAGAAAAGATGACAAATCATCATAAATCTTGTCAAAAGACATCGAATCATCAGCTAAGCATACGTGCATAAATCACTGTTTTTGCCCCCAAAGCCCCCAGGGCCGATGAATTTGAATTTCAGAAGGTTAATTGAGCAGGCCACATATATAATGTGGTCTCAACTCAAAGTCTACGCATCACACCAAAAGATTGCCAATCCGCCACTGCTGTAGCTAAGCTAGTTGCAGGGAGCCAAGCGCGTGACAGATATCGGCTCCACCGCTGAACCCAGCTACGCCGACGAACGTGTCAAACGCTGGAGATGACGACTCGTGTCCGCACCGAGGAATGCAGAGCAAACTACTCGCGCCACCGTCCCAGCTGTAGAAGCACCGGCGATCCACGGCGTCCCGGACCAGCTCCCCCAGATGAAACCGATGCTGACTAACGTCGCCGCGTCGCCCAGGATCCAGAGGCAATGCCTGCAACCACAACACGCAAAACGATACAACCATGGATGCCATGCATATGCTTTGATCCAGAAAACAGTCAGTCTGGCTTGCGTGCGTACCTTGCCCTTGTCAGGGCGACGTTGGCGCGGCGACGGTTCGAGAGGAAACAGATCGCTCCCGTGCTGTTGAACCTGACGGCTGATAAGATGATGATGTCTTCCTCGCTGCCATGGAACCCATCGACCGAGTTGACTCACGTCTAGCGGGCGAAGAGCGTTCACATCAATCCCGCTATGGATCGCCTCCACCTGAGCAGCGTACGGGCATATGATGCCAACGCTAACCCCTTCCCCTGTACCGACACAAGCTGGAGGTCAGTTTCAATATTTTGAACTAGAGACATATTCAGTTTATTGCCAAAATAAATCTTTCTTTTCGTTTGTTAGTAAAACGCCAAAATTATTGTCAAATTTTTGACAAGGTCAACATGTGAAGGTGTCATTTGGTTTGACATCTTACCAAATTTAGTATTTGTTGTGAGTAAAGTTTTTAGAATTACCAAGTTTTTGTAAGAATTGATAACGTTGTAATGGTAAGATCTTCTTTAGTTTGTTATCTTATGCTAAAATTTAATATAGTTAGTTTTGGCAATAAAATGAGCATGCCTTGTATTTTCTGAAATATCAGTGATCCCAGCCGAAATTTTCATTCTTCTCTATTCAGCAAAAATTGTTCATATTTAGCAAAAATTTGTTCATCTTTTGAAATATTTTCTTTTATTTTTTTTTCAAGTTTTGGTTGAACATTCCGACTAGTAATTAATAGCATACCAAGATCTATTGTAGGAATAGTTCATAGCTACCTTTGCAGAGATTATGCGGTATCTCCTTGATGACAGCCACCTCTGGCATTTTCCTCTTGCTGCGGCCAGCATCCTCTCTACCATTCTCGATATTGATAAAGGAGTATGGCCCAAACATGACACTCGTGCCTCACCTGTTTTACACTCGGCCCATCCAAAATTTTCCTATTGAAAAAACTGAGGTTAGGGAAGATGCTTATGGAAGGGTGCATCCTGTACTGCATATTCAGAAGGTGCTTCTGGTGTCCCAGTAAAGCTAATCTTTCGAACAGGCTCCTGCCCAGTAAGGCACTGTCTGCAGTCTACAAGAAGAAATAAGATTGATCAAGATGTGTACAAGGAGAATAATCTACAGTACTCACTGCACAACATACGTACACGTGTAATCCAAAAAAAAAGTAGTTCATGAATAAAAGAGCAAAGAAATTTTAGGAGGACGGAAATGGTCCTTGCTTTTCACAGTAGCTGGGAGTTGGCACTCGTCGCCAATAAGAACAGCATGCTTCAAGCCAGAGAATTGCAATGGGATGAGGGATTCGCATTCCTTCAACTGCGCTGCCTCATCAATGAGAAGCAAATCCATTTTCTGCCCGTGTAGCTTTGCAGAGCCGGACACGGTGCAGAAAATAAGGGAGGTACTTTGTAAGCAGAATTTCTTGATCCTGAGATGATAGTTTGTCAAAGGAAGTTTTATCCCTAGCGACAGAGTTCTGATGACGCCGAGAATTTCTGTCTTGCTCTGCCTAAGATTTTTAACCAACTTTGAATATCCCACTCCACCGTCTGAACCATCAGGTTCCTTTCCCTCATGAAGATGTCAGCTAGCACTTCATCCCTTGCACTCTTCTTACCAAGCAATGAGCAAAACAATGTTGTTGTAATTCTTCTCAAGAATGACAGACTTAGGGATGTGAGCCATGATTGTCTGGGAACATCTGCTAAGCTTCTGGAAGATGTCATGGAACCTTGACCTGACAAACGACGACTCTGATAATCTTGTCCCATCTTTTTGCATAATGCAGGCTTCGATGTACTGAGATCTCAGGGCTACCGGAAAGCTCAGAAACTCTTCTAATAAACTTTGGCATTTCCTCCAACTCGTCGCCGGCGAGAAGCACTTTTTGAGAATATTAACGCGATTGTCCAAGAAGATCTCCTTCAGATCACCGTCGATGCCCATCCGTTCCTTGTTGCCGAACAGCAGCAGGTCGCCGTGCACCCTTCGCCGACAGCGGCCGAATGCTGCTTTCTCAGAGCAAGGAGCCGCGACGCGACCTGACTGATCGCGGTGTTCGTCGGCGCGCACGTCAGGACACGGTTCCTGATCCGGTTCGTCGTCGTCAGCATCAGCAGCAGCACGCTGATGGTCTTGGTTTTGCCCGTGCAGGGAGGCCCCCAAATGCAGCACCAGCAGCACCACGCAGATGGTCTTGGTTTTGCTGGTGGTGCTCCCGCCGTTTCCCTGCATCGCCGAGACGCAGCTCTGTATCGCGCCTGCCCGCGAGTCGTTCATCCCAAACGCAGGCAGCCTTCAACGAAGTGTTCTGCTACCATTCACTATGTGAGAACAATCCCACAAACGAAGTGTTCTGCTGATCAAGTGGGTCAATTCAGGTTAGAAATTCTACGAAGTTGATGCTGTGATGCATGCAGTAGATGTACGATAACAATGACACATCCAATTACTAGGGCGACGCCGGCGGCCACCATGACAAGGGGAGGATTCATCTTGAGCGCGTAGTCATAGTAAAGACATCGCCGGATGCGCGCGTAGGGTATAAAAGTGAGCAAACTAGTGACGAAAGCATACGAGTTTGTATCTTCTATTTTCTTGGACGCTCTGATAAGGAAGGTACGTGCGCGAGGCAGTAGGAGCCGGCGTTGCTCGCGAGGTCGGACGGCCGTCGCGGCATGACATCTGAGAGCACGATGATGTCACCGATGAACGGAGCACTAGATCCACGGTAGCCGGAGATGGTGACGCGGTATAGCGGGCATTTTCTTACGCCCGTAGGTATACGAACCAGCGACTGTATATGTTTGATCGACCAGGCGTTCGGCAGTGTCTCCAGGTTAGAGTTCATCTCCGCTCGTATCTCCTCCAGCAGCGGGGCCCTAAACTAATCCAGGTAGCCCTTCAGACCGGAGAACCTGTCAGGTATCACGTTCACCTGCAAAAAGTAGGTGAGTTCATATAGCCATTGCTCATGCGTGTTCAGATCAGCCTAACGATGAGTACCTAACAATTTGAAAAGAGAGAAAAAAAAGGATGGAAACCTTGTCGACGAAGAGGTTCTGGTTCATGACATCTTCCAGGGTCCAATGGAAGATGATGTTGACGAGATGATCGTCGTCCGGCCGCTTGTTCTCCTCCCTGTCTCTACCACCTTTCTTCACCATCTCCGGGGATGATCGAGCCAAACACCGGCTGGCTGGATGCTTGGCTTCTCGCGATGCTAGCAGGAGATGGCGCTTCCCAATTCATCCGAAAATAAAGTTTGAACTTTCTATACTGCTAGCACGTAGAGCTGGAGTAAATGACGATAGCTGCTGGCTGACTGTATCGTTTCCCCGTGCAGAATGCATACGGCCGGTCTCGCCGACGCACATCAGCAGGGACGCAGGGTGGCGTCGGATTGCCTGCCTAGGATACGAAACTGTACACGAGATATCTTGTGGCTTCTCGCACCGACGACGAGGAGGCGGCTGTCGGTTGGTCTTCCCGCCTTCCGCTCGTCACCGAAACATCAGGTTTTAATACTCCAAGCATATGCTGTAGTGCTGTGCCGCGTCGGACTCGGTGTGAAGTCAAGTTGTGCAAACATGGCAACACTCGAATTGGCAGGCCTTAGTCCAAAGCTGTTTCAAAGCCCAAAACCTACTCGGAGAAATTGAGTTTTCAGCCCAGCCTAGTCCTACTATTCCTTTCCTTTTCGCCCAGTCGCTCACAACCCACTAGACCTGAGAAAAACCTATTGGGCCTAAAATAGCCCATCATAAGCCCAGTAATTACGCACAGCTTCCGAACCTGACAGCCCGCAGCCGCAGGCCCAGCTGAGAGGAACACCCACCGCATCACCCCAATGAACAGGGGCAGTGCACCGCCGCGCGGCCAATGACGACTCCGTCGGCGATCCCGGGGATCGCCGTCGATGGCGCGTTCTCCGCCCTAGTTTGCCGCTCCATCCTACCTTCTCCCTCAGCGGCGTTGGGTTCCCTCGTAGGTCATGCTCGCCCTCCACCCTCACCGCTCCTGCGCTGCGCCTTCACCGGATCCTCGTCCTCGCGTTCCTGCAGTCCGTCCCCTCGCTCGGCCGCATCCATGACCTCGGCCGCTTCCCCGTCGCTTCCTCGCCGCGGCCCTTCCGTACTACCGCATCCGATGCAATATGCATCTGCGCTGCTGCTTTTATCTTACAGGAGGGCTATGGCTGGGGCCTCTCGTGGGGCTTTTGCTTCCGGAGGCGCTGTTCGCCACGCATTACTTTTGCCATGAGAGGTGATTGCTCCTGTTTCCCGCCGTGCAGGTGAGCGAACATGTATGGGACGCAATGAGGCATGGTGTGGTAGTTCGAAATTTGGTGCTGATTTACTGTCGAAGCAATGTTGCTGATGACAGTTTAATGCTTCGCGAATTAGAACGATCATTGATCTGTTCCTTGAAACCCCTGGATAGTTACGTTGAGTATTAGGCATTTAGGCTATGTGCATTTCATACTTCTATCTCATCTATTGATACCTTTACACTGTTTGTACTATTCTGATTTGTATGAAACAGCATAAATTGCCAGTTAGAAACAAGCTTCCACAAAATAGCTGAAACTTCTACCACATAAACGTCAAAGAGAAAAACTTCTATCATACTATTTGTTGTTCCCTGCTTCTCTTGGTTTGAACTGTTTGAAATCATTCTCTCCATTTTTAGGACAGAAACATTTTACTTTGTCACCATCATCAAAGTGCAATTTCGACCACTAATATACCATATTGCAATGTACTAAGATTGTAAGGTATGGAAGTACTTTTTGACAAATGTATACATATATAAATTTCTACATATAATTTATTAGACTTGAGCATAATGAACAAACTATTTATCTGCATACCATGTTTGCTTTTGCATATTCCATATATTTCTGAACTGTTAGACTTCCTAAATAAAAGGCACGGTAAAATCTTCTTCTATTATTAATGTTTAGGACTTAGGACAGCAAGGAGCCAGCCATAGGTATTTAGGACTTAGGACACATGAACTGCTTACTACTGTTAAGAGACTGAAATAGAGGGGCCAGCTCAATTATGAAGTTCGGAGTCTGTGAGAGGCCAGCTGCAGGATTTACATCACCACCACCCTTTAAATATCACTTAAAAATTAGGGAGTGTTTGGTATAGTTCCAACTCTGAAATGAATGTAGAGTTATGAAGAAGATAGCTTCACCCTTCCTATGCGTTTTCTGGAGTAGATTTACTTTCTCCACTCTTAAAAAATTGATAATGAAGTTGATTTTGAGCGGCTTTAGCTCCACAGGATGAGAATTCGAGAGTTGAAGCTCTTATTGTTTTACCTAACCTTAGCAAATTCCTGCCCATCTTGGATTCTATCTTCGGCAAAAAATTGAGATATTGGCATGAACTTTGTTGTGATTATAGAGCCCTGGTCAAGGCAGGCCAGGGGACGTGAGGAAATTATTACGTTTCCAGTTTCTCTGGTTGTTCGGTAGCCACAACATTGCCACAATCTTGTGGCTCTCAGAAGAAGTCGCGGTCTGTGCTGTTCCCCCTGAAAAGAAATCCAGAAGCACGACGAGTGATGGTTTCGTCTGAAGACGATACTGTTGGTAGCTGTCATGCTGTCTCGCAGTTCAATTTTGCCTCCAAGCATTTCAGATCTTTTTCCCTGCTTGATTTGTGTCGTCACAAGTTAACTGGTGCCTGTCCGCTGGGACCAAACCCCCTCCTCCAGAAACCAAACGGGTCAGCGATTTCACCGCATTTCCCCCAATATTTTGAGCTTCTTTGACTTGCAGGGTAACTACACCTCCACGTCAGGGATCTCCCTGAATTTCTTCGACCACCTGTGTGGCTGCATCTCACCCGTCCAAAGATGACGTCACCGCCAGAAGGCGCGCGTGAAAATACAGCCCAATCGAATCTCCTTCCATGGCAGGATACGGTGCTCTCGACCTAGACGGAGAGGTTCTTCCATTCCCGACCTCTAGTTTCCAGAGTGATGGCCCAACGCTACTCAGATTGGCCTCCTCTTTCCCCTCTCAATCCATCGAGACGAACACCGTCGCAGACCTCCCTTTGGGCGATCAGGAGGCAGCTTGCATCTTTCGTCCAGCACTGCTCCAGGTCGTGTGCTTCCCCTCTTCTTGAGCCCAAGAATTTGCCCGATGAGTTCCATGCTGTGTCTGCTTCGACGCTGGCGCCGGTGCCGGTGTCCCCGCTTCCAGATGCTCCAAAGCTCGGCATCTCGAACAAGTTCATCCGAGGCCTCTGCAGCGACCGGCAGACCGAGCAGCTCGCCTTCGAGTGCTACAGGAGGGCTCTGCACCAGCCGGAGTTCCGGCCGGACAAGAAGACGATGAATGCGCTGACCGTGCAGCTGCTCAGGGCTAAGCAGTGGAGCTCGCTGGATCTTCTGGTTGAAGATTTCAGGGCCTATGTGGTGCTGCCGGAGAGGCGGACGTGCGCGCGGCTCGTCGCGAGCTGCATCAAGGCGAGGAAGTTCGTGCTCGCCGACATGGTGCTCGGAGTTCTTGAAGGCAAGAAGGGCGCTCCTGCCGCTGTCGCCTTCAGCTCGGCGATGCAGGCATACAACAAGCTGCACATGTACCGGAGCACGCTGCTGGTGTACGAACGGATGAGGGCGTCTCGCTTGTCGCGCGACGCCGACGCCGACGCCTACCGCGCCGTGATGGCAGCGTGCGGAGCGCTGGGCAAGCCGGAGATGGTGGCATCGCTGTTCAAACAGTACAAGTCCCAGAAATGGTACCCTTCTGAAAGCTGTGTTGAGACATACGCCATCGTCTGTGACGCACTCGGACGAGCAGGTAGAGCCTTGGATGCGCTGAAATTCCTCCGAGAGATGGAAGCAGACGGCATGGCGCCGAATGCCACGATCTACTCATCAACCATCAGATCTTTGGCAGATGCCCATGAGACTTCTGCAGCAGAAGACCTGTACAACGAAGCATGGAAGAAAGGGATGCTGGGGGATCCGGACATGTTCCTGAAGGTGATCATCATGCATATTGAGGCCGAGCGAGTGGAGAAGACAATGGGAGTTGCCAAGGACATGAGGGAGACTGGCTTGAGGGTAACCGATTGTGTCCTGTCAACCATTGTCAATGGCTTTGTGAAGAGGAAAGGCCTCAAGCCGGCCATCAGAGCTTATGACAAGCTCATTGCTTTAGGATGTGAGCCTGGCCAGGTCACCTATGCATCAGTCATCAATGTGTACTGCCAGCTTGGACGGAGCGACAGAGCAGAATCGGTCTTCTCAGAGATGATCGACCAAGGCTTTGACAAGTGTGTGGTTGCCTATGGTAACATGATCTCCATGTATGGGAAGATCAGGAGGGCGTCGGACGCGATGAGGCTGCTTGCGGTGATGAAGAAGAAGGGGTGCGAGCCTAATGTCTGGGTGTACAACTCCCTCCTGGACATGCACGGAAGACTCGGAAATTCGAGGCAGGCTGAGAAGATCTGGAAGGAGATGATGCGGCGCAAAGTTCAGCCTGACAGGGTCAGCTACACCGCGATCATCAACGCATTCAACCGGTCGGGAGAACTGGACCGGTGCATGGATTTGTACCAGGAGTTCAGGGAGACAGGAGGAAAGGTGGACAAGGCCTTGGCTGGGCTCATGATAGGGGTGTTCTCCAAATGCAATCGATTCAACGAGGTCATCGAGCTGATGAAGGATATGCAAGGCAGAAGACTGGACAGGAGGCTGTACATGACCGTCTTGAGGAGCCTCCGAGACGCCGGGCTGGAGGTCCATGTGAAATGGCTCCAAGCTAATTTCAGTTTCGCGGAAGAGAAAACCTGATGAATCCATGAGTATCTGTGCTGTTCATCTTCAGCAGCCGAAGCATCGCGATCGGGTATCGGCAAAAGCATTGCTCTGTACATGGACAGGAAAATAGGTAAATATTTGCTTGCCTCAATGCGCTTTATCGAAATTAAACGCTTATTCTGCTGGCTTCCAGCCTCCACTGTAAATGTATTCTGAAAGATACAACTTTGTACCAGTAATGATCTGATTACAGATTTATTGGATAAGTTGTATTGTTCAGTAGATCTGCATGTGGTAGATTTACTGAATCACTTGTACAATAGCCCACTTCGGCAAATGTAAGTTTGCATCAGTACTGAACTTTTCACATTTCTTCAGAACTTGTCATTTTTTCGAGTCTCTGAGATATGATGTTGTCAGCAGTATATACCTTCGGTGATTATGCACATCTCCTTCTAGATCGATTCACTCACATGTTTCAGCCAAAACATCTATTTTAGACCATATAGTTTCTTTTGGAACACATGGAAAATATCTATTATGTACAGCCATACAGGTATGTGAAATGGGCTGTGATCAACAAGTAAAAGAACAGAACAAAGCATTCGAAGCCTTCGCGCAGCTGGTGATGGGCATAGCAGATCGTCGCAACGGCTGCAAACCATTTCATCGCATACCGATTGACATGCCGTGCTGATCGACACTGGAATCCTCGCCTGCCATGCTGGTTGCACGCCACGGCTAATACAGCACAGGCGACACGAACACGGTTCCCTTGGTACTACCCGTACACGTCGCCGTGCCGAAACCCAAGCAACCACTGTCCGTTGCGGCCAGGAGCACCACATCTTCGCCGACGTCGTCCGCCTCCGTCCACCACCCATCCGAGCCTAGCCGGAAGACAGCGAGCTCTCCGCCGCCGCTGTTCCACGTTGCCAACATCAGCGGCTCGGCGCTGGACGAGACACCGGCCGTCCCACGTGTGCGCCAGGGCGTGGAACCTGTCCCGGCGCGTGGGTACCTCGCGCAGCGGCGAGACGAGGTCGAACACCGCGACGCGTCCGTAGTGGCTGACGAGGTGGAACACACCCTCTGGCACGCCACGTCGACGGCGGCGAAGACTCCCGCCGGGCACGCGAGAGGCGTCCACGACGCGTCCGTCGGTCTGCAGTGTTGGTAAATTTAGTAAACCTGTTGTCAATTTTTCATTTTGTTCATTTTTTCCACAATTTTCGTTGAGCCTGGTTTGAATTTACATCCTCCCAGGCACGTCCTGTACCGCGCCCACGACCTGTGTCGTCGACAGTGCACAGCGTCCGCACGACGCGCTCCAGTGCGTGGGACGGTATGGACTTCACGGAGCTCGGAGGTATGGCGTGGCCGGGGAGTGTCGTGAGGCGCAGTACAACGTCAGCACGACGCGCTCCAGTGCGTGGAATGGCACGGACTCCACGGAGCTTGGAGGTATGGTGCGCACGGCGGGTATGGTGGCCGGGGATAGCCTGTCCACCAACTCTTTTTTGTTTTGTTTTTCTTAGTAGCTCATTGTGTATAAATAAGAGCACTGAACAAAGAAACATAAGTCGCTGAGGTAACCAAATTCCAGTGTTTAAGTTCTCTGTGTTCGCGTTCGCGTGAGTTCGTGCGCTCGAAAGCTCGCCGCAGTTCTGTTCCGGTGACCAGCGAGGAGTCCGGCTAACATTTGGTATCAGAGCAGAGATCGGGAGATGGACCGCCAATCGGCACCGGTTGGAGATCGGTCGCGCACGCCACACCGCCGCCGTGGGCGTGGTGGGCAACGGTACACACCATCGCCAGCACCACGCCGTGGGCGCCGCGAGCTCGTCGTCTAGCGCATCAACAACCCTGCTGCCAGCGTCCAGTGGCCCATGCTCACCTGCACAAACTACTAGGAGTGGTCTATGTTGATGCAGGTGAACTTCGAGGCAACCGGTTGGTGGTACGCCGTCGAGCCGTTCGATGACGACGACATCGAGTACCGCCACGACGGCCTGGCACTCACCGCTATTCTACGCTCGGTGCCGGCGGACATGCTATCCACTCTGCGGGAGAAGAGGGGCTCTGCCGCGGAGGCATGGGCGGCGATCAAGGCCATCCGGGTGGGCGTCGATCGTGTCCGGGAGGCCAATGCCCAGCAGCTCCACCATGAGTCCAACGCGCTGGTGTGGAAGGACTCGGAGACCGCGGAGGACTTTGCGAACCGCATCAACAGGTTGGCATCCGACCTACGCATCCTCGGCGACAACGTCACCGATGTCGAGATCGTGAGGAAGATGCTACAACTCGTGCCCGAACATCTGGCACAGGTAGCCATCTCTATCGAGACGCTACTCGACATCCGCACCATCTCCGTGGAGGAGGTGACCGGGTGACTGAGCGCCGTCGAACAACGCTGCAAGCCTCAACCCGTCCATGACAACCACGGCCGACTGCTTCTCTGCGAGGAGGAGTGGCTGGCCAGGCTCAAGATTCGCGAGGCCGGTGGGAAGAGCGGCGGCCATTCCTCTGGAGGCGGTAGCGGCAGCTCCAGCGGCTACGCCGGCGGCAAGAAGCGCGGCGGCCGTGGACGCGCTAAAGGCAAGGGGAAGGCCGACGGGCCAACCCGCAACGGCGAAAAGCCCAAACTAGCTAAAGATCAATGTGCACGCTGCAGCAAGATGGGTCACTGGGCCAGGGAATGTAGGAGCAAACCCAAGGCCGAGGCCCATGTCGCGGAGGCGGAAGAGGAAAGGGAGTCCACGCTGTTGATGGCCCATGCCACTCTGCGTCCAGCGTCGTCTCCAACCGCCGCCAAGCCAGTTTAGGCTCTATCGGCGAGCCGTCCCCTTCGCATCGTGGAGGCCAAGGTGTTCGCGCAGCTCGGAGACGACAACGAGCGCGACAATGCCACCTGGTACTTGGACACCGGGGCGACGAATCACATGACGGGGAACCGCTACGCCTTCATCGACATCGACACGGCGATCCGCGGCACCGTCCGTTTCGGCGACGGCTCTGAGGTAGAGATCCAAGGCTCCGGCACTGTTTTGTTTGAGGGAAGGACCGGTGAGCACTTCCCGCTCACTAGGGTGTATTACATCCTGCGCCTCGTCTCCAACATCGTGAGCCTCGAGCAACTCGATGAAGAGGATTGTGACGTGCACATCAGAAACGGGGTGCTCCGCGTCCGCGACGACAAGGAACGCTTGATCCTGCGTGTAAAGCGTTCGACGGAACGCCTCTACCTCCTGCAAGTGAAGATGGCCCGCCCGCTCTGCCTGGCTGCGCGCGCCACCGACGGCGCATGGCTGTGGCATGAGCGGTTCGGACATATGAACTTCGACGCCCTACACAAGATGGAGAAACGCGGGATGGTGCAGGGGCTTCCTTCTATCGATCGAGTTCGTCAGCTCTACACTGAGTGCGTCACCACCAAGCTCAAGTGGAGGCCATTCCCGTCGTAGGCCAAACAGCGGGTGGAGGGGTTGCTGGACCTAGTCCACGGCGACCTGTGCGGCCCCATCATGCCGGCGACTCCCGGCGGTAAGAAATTCTTTCTGCTTCTGGTGGATGACAAGAGCAGGTTCATGTGGGTGGCCCTGCTAGCGGCTAAGAGCGACACGCTGGCCACCGTCAAGAAGTTCCAAGCTCGGGTTGAAGTGGAGACCGGGCGGCACCTGCGCGCTCTCAGGACGGACAACGGCGGCGAGTTCACCTTCGACGAGTTCGAGACATACTGTGTTGACCGTGGCGTGGAACAGTAGCACACGGCGCCGTACACGCCCCAGCAGAACGGGGTCGTCGAGCGGAGGAACCAGAGCGTCGTCAACATAGCGCGTGCTCTGCTGAAAAGCATTGGCATGCCGTCTGGTTTTTGGGGAGAAGCCGTCACCACCACCATCTGGATCCTAAACCGCGCACCCACAAAAGCCCTTGACAGCGTGACGCCTTACGAGGCATGGCATGGCAGGCGGCCCGACGTCTCCTACTTTCGCACGTTCGGCTGCACTGCCTTCGTCAAGACGGTGAAGCCAAATCTCAAAAAGCTGGAGGACCGCGGCACGCCTGTCATGTTCATCGGGTACAAGCCCGGTGCCAAGGCGTGGCGCTTCTACGACCCGGTGGCACGGCGCGCCGTCGTGTCCCGGGATGCTGTGTTCGACGAAACCATGTCCTGGACCTGGGAGAATGGTGACGGAGTGTGCACCGACTCGGAGCTCGTGGTGGAGTACCACGACTTGCAGACCAGCGCCGGGGAGTACTACATCGACATCGCGGGGGGTAGGTCTGAGGTGACCGCTAGCCCGGCCCATGCCAGTCCAGCTCCCGCACCAAGCCCGGCGCGTCCATGACAAGCACCCCTGCAGCGTCGTCGGCGCAACACTCGTCCAAACCTGCGGCGACACCTACCTCACCAAAGTTTGTGTCGCCGCCACCGAACGCCGAGGAGTATTGGGACGCCGACAACGACGACGTCGAGCCAAGGTATCGCACCCTCGACAACGTTCTCGGGAACGCGACGCCTCCTGGTCTTGCTGTTCGACAAGTTGCCGCAGAGCTCCATCTGCAAATCGAGGGCGAGCTCGCCTCGTTCGCTGAGGCTGACAAGCTGGAGCCTTGGCGTCGAGCGATGTTGGAGGAGATGGACTCAATCGAGAACAACAGTATCTGGCGTCTTGTACCGCTACCACCTGGGCACCGACCGATCGGCCTCAAATGGGTTTACAAGACAAAGAGAAATGCCGTCGGTGACGTCGTGAAGCACAAGGCGAGACTCGTCGCTAAGGGGTACGTCCAGCAGGCCGGGGTGGACTTCGATGAAGTGTTCGCCCCTGTCGCTCGAATCGAGTCCGTCCGTTTGCTGCTCGCGCTCGCCGCCCAGGAGGGGTGGCCGGTTCACCATATGGACGTAAAGTCCGCCTTCTTGAACGGGGAACTGAACGAGGAGGTTTACGTGCGGCAACCCCCCGGCTTCATTGTCGCAGGGAAAGAAAACATGGTGCTGCGGCTTGACAAGGCCCTCTATGGCCTTCGACAAGCACCGAGGGCATGGAACGCCAAGTTGGACCGCACTCTAGGCGAGCTGGGCTTCAGCCACAGCGAATCGGAGCATGCGGTCTATGCCAGAGGAAGAAAAGCTTCCCGGTTGCTGGTGGGGGTCTATGTCGACGACCTCGTCATCACCGGGAACGTCGCCGCCGAGATCAACCACTTCAAGGTGCAAATGAAATCCAGGTTCAAAATGAGCGACCTCGGTCTCTTGTGCTTTTATCTGGGGATCGAAGTGTAGCAAGGAGACGACGGCATCAAGCTCGCTCAGACGGCATACGCTCGAAAGATCCTAGACCGAGCGGGGATGGGGACCTGCAATCCCTATCACACCCCGATGGAGCCTCGGCTGAAGCTGTCCAAGACAAGCAACGCCGAGACGGTGGACGCCACCAAATATCGGGGCCTGGTCGGCTGTCTCTGGTACCTTGTGCATACCCGGCCTGACATCACTTTCTCGGTCGGGTATGTTAGTCGCTTTATGGAGCGACCAACGATGGAGCATCTCAACGCCGTCAAGCGGATCCTGCGCTACATCGCCGGAACCATCAACTACGGGTGCTGCTACCAGCGTGGAGCGTGGGAGCTGAAGCTGCTCGGGTACAGTGATGCCGATATGGGCGGCAACATTGATACAAGGAAAAGCACCACTGGAGTGCTGTTCTTCCTCGGCTCCTGCGCACTGACATGGCAATCACAGAAACAGAAGGTGGTCGCTCTCTCGTCCTATGAAGCTGAGTACATTGCAGATACGACGGCCGCCTGCCAAGGGATCTGGCTGGCACAGCTGCTTGCAGAGCTCGACGGCGAGCGGCGAGCCCCGTTTCTCCTGAAGATGGACAGTCAATCTGCAATTGCCCTCAGTAAGAATCCCATTTTTCATGATCGAAGCAAACACATCGATGTGCGTTATCATTTTATCCGAGATTGTGTTGAAGATGGGAGAATGAGAATTGAGCATGTTCGGACAGAGGAACAGCTCGCTGACATCCTGACGAAGCCGCTGGCGCGTGATTGTTTCTGCGAAATCCGTGTTCAACTTGGTGTCATCAAGGTCGGCCATGGACAACAGGTTTAGGGAGTGAAGTGTTGGCAAATTTAGTAAACCTGTTGTCAATTTTTCATTTTGTTCATTTTTCCCGTCGATTTCCCGTTGAGCCTGGTTTGGATTTACATCCTCCCAGGCGCGTCCTGTACCGCGCCCACGACCTGTGTCGTGGGCAGTGCACAGCGTCCGCACGACGCGCTCCAGTGCGTGGGACGGCATGGACTCCACGGAGCTCGGAGGTATGGCGCGCACGGCGGACATGGTGGCCGGGGAGTGTCGTGAGGCACAGTACAACGTCAGCACGACGCGCTCCAGTGCGTGGGATGATACGGACTCCACGGAGCTTGGAGGTATGATGCGCACGACGGGTATGGTGGCCGGGGATAGCCTGTCCACCAACTCTTTTTTGTTTTGCTTTTGTTAGTAGCTCATTGTGTATAAGTATAAGTAAGAGCACTGAAAAAAAACATAAGTCGCTAAGGCAAGTGTTTAAGTTGTCTGTGTTCGCGTTCGCGTGAGTTCGTGCGCTTTCCCGTGACCAGCGAGGAGTCCGGCTAACATGCAGAACACCGCCTCCTCCTCGGCGCCGTGGAGGACGACCACCGTGCAGCCACCGTCGACGGACGGGTCCCACGACAGCGCCGACCTGCGCATCTCCGGTTGGAACAGCGGGCAGCGCAGGCTACAGTACGCGCAGTCCTCCTACCTCTTCCTCGCGCCCCGCTCCATGAAGCGGGACGGCGCCAACGCCTCGCCGCGGCGCGTCAGGGGCGGGAGCTGGACGCGCTCCCGCGTGGACGGGTTGAGCAGCCACACGTCGGGCCACCGTTCGACGACGAGCCAGCCGCGCGACAAGCTGCAGAACCGCTTCCCTCTGGTGTCCAACAGGTCCATCTCGTGGACGGTCCCGTCGGAGACGTCCAAGAAGCGCCTGACGCAGCTCTCGCTGCAGGGGTCGTAGGGGAGCATCAGCCATGGCGGACTCGACCTTGGGCCCAAGAAAGATCACCAAGATTTGCACACTGCGCGCAGGCGGACGTAGTCCTTGATGCCAGCCGTCTTCTGCGCCACATTGTCCAGGAGGTCGTCAGGAAGTTGAACCCAACCGGAAGCCATTGAAGCTGACTAGCTGAGCACTGCACCACTTGGTAGTGTTGATGTAAGGAACCAGTTGCTTATAAGGAACCATTTCGTGACTGCTGCTTTGTCGATGACACGTTTGAATCTTGAAACAGAGAGAGTGCCGAGAAAACGTGAAACACCAATTTTGATTGCACGTTAGTGCTGCTATTTAGTGAGAGGATTGTCTGAATCACATGTCGTTCGGCTTGTCAAAGACAAATCGACGGAGTGGCGGCATCTCTTGGTAGGATGCGTGTTTATTTGCTCGACTGGTGCTGAATTGGCAGTGAGCTGCTCCCTCCAGTCATAGATAAGTGTTGTTTTAGAATTTGTGCAGTTAATATAGGTTAACTTTGACCATAATTATTATTTAGAATATGGGTTTTTGGGCACATAAAAATAGCAACCAAATTTGTTATGACGAGAGCTTTTGATAATAATGGTTATGCAACTATTTTTTATGCAAAAGAATTAAGTAATCAGAGTTATGTCCTAAAATAACACTTAATTGTGACAGGAGGAAGAGCTTGAGTAGACTTTGCTCTGAACATTGATTGGAACAATGAGTTATGTACTTATGTTGGTGATTGAAAGTTGAAACCACAATACAGAAGTTCAGACATGCAGCTGCCAAAAGAAAAAAAAATGAGAATGGTACTCATGATAGCAGCTAACGAGAAAATGCAACATTGGATATAGCCAGCAAAGGCACCGCTCAACTAGCAATCCATAAAAAATCAAAATGTTTTTTTGCTAAAAAACACAGGCTTCCAAAACAACGATAAAATGTTTATTAGCCCAGTTTGAAATAGATTATTAATTAGATTATTACCATAAATTATCTACTTTATAATAAAAATAAATTAAATATTTTGATAAATAAACTTAACAGATTGCCTGGTTTAACATAGATTATTGATCAGATTATTACAACAGATTATCTACTTTATTATAAAAATAAATTAAATATTTTTAAAAATAAACTTAACAAATAGTTTCTCACCTCCTTTTACGCCCTTGACTTTGGTACCTACACTGTGAGAGCTGATCTAGAGCTAGTTTATCCTCACTTGTAGGAGACTAGAGTACTGGTTAGGTAATAGTTGTGTATCCATTTACCTCCAACATATGTTCTCATACCTAAAGATAAGAGTTGATAAACCATAGCTAGGCACAGTAAGTGGTAGAATGCTTTTCCAGGTAATTCCCTTCTGAGCAATACACCTAGAAACTTTTTTTAAGAAAACATATGTTTAGAGTCGTGAAACAAATAATCCATAGTGAAGTAGTTGAAAAGAATCGGAACTTGCACATTTCATGGGAAATTGGGATTCAAATATAACCAAGACCACTGTCCAAACAAATCTCATAAAACAAACCACAAACTTTGTAACAATTTGGCTCTAGCTTCTACCGAATAAAAATTGAACATCGTGGCACCCTTTATATTCAAGACCATTCTAAGGCATAGTGAGAGGGACGACCACCTAGGGCCCGAGGGATTTAGGGCCAGCCAATGTATAGTTAGCTATACATAAATATAAACCACCTCTAGATAATTTAACAATATAATATATTTAATTAGAATTAATAATATTAGTAGAAAATATGAAGCAATAATACTTCTAGCTAATTTGGTCATACATAAATATGTACCTTGTCTAACTAATTTAGACAAACTCAATTAACAGCATGACATATTTAATTAGATTTAATAATATTAGCAAAAAATACGAAGCAATTATCTAAAGAAGAAATCAATTTCATAGCCTTCTACAAACTTGCCTATGGTTAAGTTATAATTTATTTTAAATTTCATTATATGGAAATCATTGACGTAGTGAATTTCATAGCTCATAAGATTGTTTTTTTATATAATTTAGGCGTTTCAATGAAACATAATCTTTTCATAAGATTGTTTTCATAGAATTTTATTATTACATAGCACAGGCACACGAGTGTATTAAATTATTAGCATCGCTAGGGATTTGACGCCGGTCTGTCTTTTCGACGGGTGCGTGTGGTATGGTGTATGCGCAACCGTACAATACATTAGATGCAATTCAATGTTTATTGAAAAAGGGCCCTATTTTTTTTTCACCCTAGGGCCCTGAAATATCGGGAATGGCCCTGTTTGTATTTAGGCTGTCTTTGGTGAGGATACATGGATTAATCACGAGACGAGGCCTTTTTTTCCCCAAGTTTTAAGATGAACATGTAGAACTTCAGGAGCTGGCAATCTGTGTATAGACAGTGAACAAAAAAATCCTTTCGTCGCCTAACATATACAGATTTGTCAGGCTGATCTTGCTCTGTTATTTTTCACACAATATTTGGCAACTGTTGGAGACATTTTCACCCCAAATCTTCTCAAAAGTCTTGAAATATTTATATACACCATGGGCAACGGAACATCGTCCATTTCACAACATTTCCTTGGCCATTTCCACTTCAAAACCGTAATTACAACCGTGTTACCTGCTCCTGCCGAGTGCTTATGACATGTGGCATGATCAATCATATGAGTAACGATCTCGCAGTCAAATCTCCTAAGCAAATAACAGAGCTTGCCCGGGCACCCCTTCCAGCCTCGGCGAGACCGGCGTCCGCCTGCTCGCGCCGAGCACGGACAGCTGCCCCCTGGACGCCTTCTTGAAGGACGCGGTGGCGCTGGCATTGCGGCAGAGCGGCCGCGGCGGGAGGCGGCTCCGGCGGTGCGCGTCCTGCAGCCCGACGCCACAGCTGCGCGACGTCTTGAGGCGCTTCCTCATCGGCTTCGCTAGGTCCTCCAGGCCGCCCACCGCCGCCAGCGACGTGAACGACTGCGACTTGCCGTCGAAGAACTTGGAGAGCCCCCTCCTGCAACCCAAAAAGAGCAAAGCCGTCAGACCAGAACCCCAGAGTTGAAACCTTTGAGCAGCCTAAAGAATTCAAGCGGTGTCTAGACACCAGATCAAACGGGGGGCAGCCACGCACTTGAGCGGGAGCTCCGTCATGAGGGAGGACATCTCGAAGTTGCTGTGGCTCGCCGACGATCCCGACGAGCTCGCGTCGTCGGCGAGCTCCACGCCTTCCGACGACGACGACAGGGACAGCTCCGACTCGGACGGGCAGCCGATGTCCTCCTCCTGCTCGTCGCACTTGATCATCTCCTCCCTCCTCTCCTTGCTCCGCGAGAACATCATGTACGCTTCCATTCCCGCACAGATCACACGAACGGACGCGCAGACTAACCAACGACGAACGACAACAACACAGCGAATGGCGTGTGGATGGAAAGAGGAAGCAGGTGGAAGGCCGAAGCTATGAAGGTAAGGGAAGTAGGAGAAGATAAGAATGGCGAGTCCTACTCTACTCGAGCAGAGGAAGCGCGCGAGATGAGATAAACAAGCTGTCAGCTCGTTGAAGAAAAATATAAATTCGGTGTGATTATCCATCTCGTCGGATCGGTCACCACTCTGATCTTCTGTGACTCTGTCCTTCTCGCTCTATTGTTTCTCTCTCTCTCATGGAAGTGGAGTGGGTCACCACTGGGTTGAGGAAGAGATAAGGCCTCCACATATTTCCTTGTACGGCTTCGCGTGGTACTCTGTTCCTGACTTCCTTTCCTCAAAGCGTACCGACCAGCCTCATCCGGTGGAGGCTCGATGGCAACTGTTTGCAGCTGCAGTAGTGGGCCTGTTCCTGGACTATAATACTTCTTTTTTACGAGCAGATATCTCGTTTCGTTATCAAATAGTATACGATCAAGATATGCGACCCTGTTTCGTTTCGTTTTAGAATCAACCGTAGAATTTGCTTGGGCAGATGTGTCTTGGCTGTCGGAGCATCGCTTACTAATTAAGGTATGTTTCAGAAGGGGGTAGCACACCCTGCGTATAACAAAATAGCATTAGGAAAACGGGGATCAGCGTATGGAGGTCAACACTGGTTTCCTTCAAGGCTTACGGAGGTCAAGTCGGCAGCAGAAAAGATGTCTAAAAGGGCATTATGACTGCCAGATCAGCATAGCGTGTCCCAAGCAGCGGCAGGATGAGTTGTTCTCTTCGCGGCTCAAAGTTGTCCCCTGTCCATATAAAACTCCATAGTTCGGACTGCTGATGTGGCCCTCTGATGAGTGGCTCATGGTTACCAACCACACCTCATGTCGGCCACTAACTTGACACGGACAGGTTTGAGACACTTGGTACAACATAGGAGTATGATGCAACTGTTGGATTTCTATTTGATATTATAAAAAAATTAGAATTATAGTAGTAGTGCAGAAATTCAGGTTCGAATGTCAGGTTCAACCTTGTGGGCTCGAAACTACTCATCGGCCTGATACACTAGCCTCGCGCTCTATCGCACAGCAGTATAAGGTCAACATATTCTCAGCCCGACACGACGGCCCACTGGGAGAACAAATAACACACAGTTGACAGGCCCACACTACACAGTCGACCAACTTCCTACACAGTCGACCACGCTACACACTCCTCTACCATGTCATTCTCCCCTCCCCCTGCCCAAAAGGCCGAAACACAGCGCGCTTCAGTGGGTGGCGGCACGCCGAGCCGCGGCGGAAGGCTGGCCGCCCGTGAGGCCAACCGAGCGAGGGTGGCAAGCCGAACGCTGCCACAGTGCCGCTATTAGCGGATGGACGAGTGCGTTCCAGCGTCCGAGCAACATCCCCAGTTCATTCGCGGTGCAAGATCATCAAATTCGCTAGCAAAACATACACCCGTGGCGTTGTGGTCACACGCACGTACTCCTACCCATTCACCGTTGCCACTTAGGCACTTACCACCGCCCGCGGCCGTGCTGTGGGACTATGGCACCCGGTGCAACACATGTACGCATTAATAATGCCGGCGAGTCGTCGCAGCAGTGGTTTACTCGGAAGCTTGAGATAGAATAGTAGCGTTTTTCACGCACATATTTTTTAAATTGTTAAACGTTGTTTTTTTTGTAAAAAAATTATGTAGAAAAGTTAGTTTTAAAAAAATTATTATATTATTATTATTATTTTATACCTAATAATTAATTAATTATGTGATAATTTGTATCTCGTTTTATGCGCTTACAAGGTTCGCATCATCAACTCCTGAGCCTAAAATAATTTTCTACTTGTCTTAAAATAAGTTCATTTAATTGAGGGCTTGATAAGCAAGTTTGGAGGGTGGAAACTGATCAAAGAGCCACAAGTCTAAATGTGGATAGAGGAAGATTTCAATAGCTCCTTTGAAACGAATAATATTTGAATTTTTAAGGATTTTAATCCTAAGAAAACTTTTCCTACATATTCCTATGTTTTTATAAAACCTATTATATTCTAATATTGTATTTTACCTATTTTTGTGTTTTTAGAATTACACGTTTCAAAGGAGGCCTAATTCTTGTTTGTTCCTCCTCTTTCCAACCTTAACTTTTTTTTACTTTTTACACGCACGTTTTTTAAATCATAAAAAAATATTTTAAAAATTATTTTAATCTATTTTTAAGTTTTTAAAATTAATATTTAATTAATCACGTACATATTTTTGTTTTACCAGCGCGCTAGTTCAGCAACTAGCCTAAATGGTTGGATGTATTAAATCTGGTCAAACAGGAATATCCTACAATGTAGCGAAGTTCAATTTGAAAACTGCTACTAGAAAACTTTATTAGTAAATGATGTGAATAGTAACAAATAATCGGTTCCATTCAAAATTTATATCAGAGGAATGCGATAAACAAGTTGTATTCATAGTAAAATAGATATACTAGTCCGAATTGTATCATCCCTTCTTGGATGAGTGTAAAAATTTATGGCAATATTACCTAGATTCTTTTTATTCCATTTTGAAAATAGTGTGTAGCAGCTTGTAAAGATTACTGAGCTGATATCTATTCTAGGTCTTGGAAGGTGTCATAAAATAATACCTTTGGATGTGAAGTACCAATCTTGGTATCAAGTACTCCATCCGTTGATTCTTACTAGGATATGTTTTGGTTTTAAAAAGTTGAAATTTATAGACTTTGATCAAATAGACTGATTTTAAAGTGGTTAAAAATGTTGGTTTTACAACTATTTAAACTCATTATACGATAAATCAACGGTCAAATCTTGAAGATTTTGTTCAAAAATAAAATATTCACTATAAAAATCAACAGACTTCGTAGTATAATATATAGTAGAATATAGTAGAATTATTAGAAAAAACGAGAGAGCTGAGTATATTAATTATTCACCAAATCTTTTTTATAATGTACCACTACCAATCGAATAAAGCTCCCTAATCATGGGTGTCCTCTTTTTTCTGTATTAGAGAGCAGAAAAAGATTTTGCATTTCATCTAGCCTTTCAATTCCTTTCTATGTCTAAATATCCACACATCCCTTTTCTCCCGAGAACACAAGCATGCAAAAGCTATATCACTAACGAAAAAACTCCATTAAAATACCATTTAAAGCATCTATAAAAACAATAAGGCCCCAGAACCCTGCTAAAGCCAAAACAGCACACTCGCACAGTTCTGCACGGCAGCACAGCTTCACTCTCCCCGCACTGCACTGAGGCACACCGACGAAAACCTGGGAGCAATGGCTCCCTACCTCCTCGTCCTCTTCCTCCTCCCGGCGCTCGCCGCCGGCCATCAGCACCCGTCCACCTACGGCTCCTCCGCCCTCTCCGAGTGGCGCTCCGCCAAGGCCTCCTACTACGCCGCCGACCCGGAAGACGCCATCGGTAAGCATCAAAGATAGCTGGCTCTTTGGTCATCTGCATCCAGGAAACAAAAATCTGTCCTTGCGTTTCTTTAATTCTCCTTAACTAACCCTAAGACCGTGGAAAGATTTCTCTTCCCGCATGTCTCGCGGACGAAATTTTCCTCAAACCGCACGCTCCAGTTACTTGAATTATCTGCGCGTACGGTTATTGGATTGCTTGCTTCCTCTCATGGTTTCTTCTATAGGAGCGTGTTTGATTTGTGCCGTGCTGTGCGGCTTACAGGTGGCGCGTGCGGGTTCGGGGATCTGGGGAAGCACGGGTACGGGATGGCGACGGTGGGGCTGAGCACGGCGCTGTTCGAGCGTGGCGCGGCGTGCGGCGGCTGCTACGAGGTGAAGTGCGTCGAGGACCTCAGGTACTGCCTCCCCGGAACCTCCATCGTCGTGACGGCCACCAACTTCTGCGCCCCGAACTTCGGGCTCCCGGGCGACGCCGGCGGCGTCTGCAACCCGCCCAACCACCATTTCCTCCTCCCCATCCAGGCCTTCGAGAAGATTGCGCTCTGGAAGGCCGGCGTCATGCCCATCCAGTACCGCCGGTTTGTGCGATTCTTGTCTGCATCCTTTAATTGCTGCTCCGTTAGTCTACTTTGCACTGGATTCTAGACTAGATCTGAGGTTTAAGTTTCCCATTTTCTTAATTCGCTTTGTGTGGAAATGTGAAAGTGCTTACCGAGCTAGAATTGCGTTGGTTAGCGCAATATGGGAACCCAAAAAAGCTGAATTGCATGTGTCCGTTGGCGAGGAAAGGAAGTGGACTGTCTTCCAATGTGGTCAACTTCTGTTAGGGTTCAGCTTGATAGTTTCAGCTGCTGTCATGGGCTCATGGTCCTTTATGCTGTAGTGTGTTTAGGTGTCTTGGTTAGGAGAGAAAAGGGAAGTACTACTTTCAAGCCTTCAGCCATTTGATGCAGCATTTTCATAAGTACTGTTAGAGTTCTACTTGGTGTAAGCATCTGCTTCAGTTAAAAATCATATGCTTTGGAGTAATATTTCCTCGGTTGGGATTAAAGTGATGGCAACTTACATGCACCAATGATGAGAAAACTAGCAGTAACATACTACTGTCGTCCTAAATGAAGCTGAAAAGTGAGGCTCTGTTTATTCCATGATTTTTGACTGGTTTAAAGTTGCTAGCTATAATCTGGAGGCTGAACTATGGACCTAGTAACAGTTAACGGCAACTCACACCAACTTTAAAAGTAAACAAGTTTGCTCATATTTCAGTTAGTTTATGAGGTTTTCCCAGGCTAATCAAGATTAAAAAGTACACATTTCTGGATAATTTCCAATTGGATTTATTTTTATTTGTATTGGTTTCCATCAAGGATTTCCAAATACCAATAATGGCCACCCAACAAGGAATGTGTCAGGAACATTTTAGAATGTTAATCAGCTCCATTGCCTAGTCATTTTGTGTCTTGCTTTCTTTCTGGGATACGTGGGATGTCCCTTCAAGCTTTAATAGTAGGTGGCCACCGAACTATCCCACAGGTTGAATTGGTGCATTAGTTGTGGACTGTGGCTGTCCTTAATTTGCTTTCTGTGCTAGCAATTTATGCTGGTTGGTACGTCTTTCAAATCCTTCAATTTTTAGACAATGGATTAAAAACCTGGCCTCTACATCCAATTTGGATGCATATAGCTTGATCTGTTATCAAAACTAAAATTCTTTTAAGCAGAACTTCGTATAATGAGTAAATAGATGTCCATTATATTTACTTGTACTAGTTATTTTACTTTGCAATCTAGTAACAGTTCTTGTCCACATCTGTAAAATTGGTGTTGTAGTGCCCTGGCATTTCTAGTAATTTTCAAAAATTAATTTTAGGAACCCCCTTATGTGATCCTGAATTGGGTGGCCTGTCTTGCCTTCAAAAATATGTTTGGGATGAGCAATTGAGTAAATCAATATCCATTCTGAGCATCTAAGTTGGCATCAATGTGATGTTCGTCTTCAATATGGTTTCCTAAAAAACTCACTGTCATTTGATGTGTTATTATGCTTTATCAAGATTGATGTTCCATAGCACAATTGGCTTGAAGGCATTTGGTATAAAACATCCATCATGCCGTGGCTTTAAATTATTGCAGACTTTACCACATGTTACAGGGCTCCTTGGTTGTTGGCAGGATTTCCTCGAGAGCAATTATCTGTTTGAATGGATTGTTTCATTGGGCAGTGAACCAACACGATGACAGCTTTACAAAGCTATTAGTAACATGATAGCCTGTAGATGGAAAGCAAAAAAAAATTGTAGATTGTCAATTGATCAGCAACAAATGTGTACATTGTCTATTGATCTTCACGTGTTTACTTTATACACAGTGTCAAGTGTCTTCGTGAAGGTGGCGTGCGGTTCGCTGTTGCTGGACGAAGCTTCTTCCTGACAGTCCTAATTAGCAACGTCGGTGGTGCTGGCGATGTCCAATCAGTGAAGATCAAAGGAACAGAGTCCGGCTGGCTCTCGATGGGCCGCAACTGGGGCCAGATATGGCACATCAACTCAGATTTCAGGGGACAGCCTCTCTCCTTCGAGCTCACCTCAAGTGATGGCAAAACATTGACCAACTACAATGTGGTCCCTAAGGAGTGGGACTATGGCAAAACATACACTGGCAAGCAGTTCCTGCTCTAGAGAGGGAAAGGGTACCAATAGCAGCTTACAGTTACATTTTTTGTTTTGATCCTATGAGTTGGATTGTATTGTATATTCCTGAGGAACGATAATATCATTAGAGAAAAATGTTTAGTGCAGAGCCTCCAATAGTAATCCTACATAGAAAAGAAGATCATAAATGTGGCATGCACCATTGGAACTCTGATAATTGCACTACAGAGGATTGATGTACCATTCAAAATAGAAGATTGTACTTGTCTCGCTTGTATGGTAATTATTTGTAGCAATTAAGCAATGCTATATCCTTATCTGTAGCTCTTTTTTGTGAGGGCCGCATTAAGATCTGTACATGTAATGTGACATGGTCACGAGTGCCTAATTCGCAGGTTCACATCATGCTGGATCAAACATAGCTGTTCTTCAGCAAAGATGGCAATATTCACGCTGCATTTCTTCTTCAGGGTGCAGTTTGGTATAGAAAAAGATCAAGTAATTTCCTATGCTTTGACATTTTAGGTGCTTACAAACTGAGAAATGAAAGAATGCTCCTCAACCACGTGACAGTAAGAGCAATTTACCCAGGGTGCAGTTGAAATAAAAGCCAGATGCAATGCACAAAGCATGACACAGTGAGAAGCTGGACAGATGAAATATACTCCAGAATTTTAGTCATAAGCAAGGTTTCATTGAACATAACTAAAAAGGCATAACAACATCCAGTCGATCAGAAGTCGGAACTCGGAACACAACGACGCCATAGAACACAAACCCTTCACCAGAGTCAGACACATCGGCAGACACGGAGACCACGACACAGTGCTAGTACTACTACGAGCAAGACCCATCGAATCTGTACTCGTCTAGCCTCCGAAGCCGTAGAGGGTGCGGCCCTGGCGCTTGAGCGCGTAGACGACGTCCATGGCGGTGACGGTCTTGCGGCGGGCGTGCTCGGTGTAGGTGACGGCGTCACGGATGACGTTCTCGAGGAAGATCTTGAGCACGCCTCGGGTCTCCTCGTAGATGAGCCCGGAGATACGCTTGACGCCGCCCCTCCTCGCCAGCCTCCGGATCGCCGGCTTGGTGATGCCCTGAATGTTGTCGCGGAGCACCTTGCGGTGGCGCTTCGCGCCGCCCTTCCCCAGCCCCTTGCCGCCCTTACCACGCCCCGACATTGCCAAAACCTCGCCGCCGCTAACGCCTCGATCACTCGAGAGATTTGCAAGTGGAATTTGGTGGAGATTTGGAAGAAGCCTTGCGCAGGATTGGGGATTCGGGGGTGAATATATAATGGGGGATTTGGGAGGGAATGCGAAATTTTGGGCTGGGAATTGTGAGGGTTGGAGCGGGAGGTGTTTTCTTGGTGGATCCGTGGAAGCATGGGTTGGACCGTTGGATTGGAATCGAAGGAGTTTGATTGGATGGAAGTGTGGTGGCGCGGATCCATGACGTGGCGATGGGAGATGATCCGTGGGAGTGGAGATCCAGGCGTTGGATTCAACTTGGTTGGTCAGGATTAACCACTCACTAGAGCGTGGACGCTCAGGAGGGCTGTTGTTCTGGACTTGTGTTTGGTTTGGGCCGGAATGAAGCGATGATAGCCTTGTGGGCTTTCGATTGCTTTGTACTACTTTCTAGCCCGTTTGTTCTGCTGGTAACATCTTTGATTGGTCCCATCAGAACCAGTCAGTTCGTGTATGCGCTTTGACTTGGACACGTAGTTTGGACTTGGAGGATACAGATCAAAGAGGCATACTGATTTGTGACATGGTTCGAATATGGAGGTAGAAGTACTGGGAGTCTAGGATGTGCCAATCATCGTTTTCATGTTTTCAGCAGCAAAAGTAGCAGCCTTAGGATCATACTATCTCACAGGCTCACAGCCATGTGCCTTGTATTTTTTTAAACTCTTCCTGATTGCAAAGGATTTCCAACAAAGATTCTTATTTGATACTACACAGTTCTAAGGGTTTCTTCGGATTGGAAGATCTTTAAAGAAAAATAGAAGAATTGGATTACTTCATGTGAAAATTATTTAAAATTCCTGCGATTCGAAGATGTTCTAACTTTGTCTATAAGAGAACAACTGTATCTGTTTTTTAAAAGAAAACAATTGTAATTTATATATAACTATAGATCTCACTGTGACACACGACGTAACTTCTTACCTCTGTACTTCAAACTTACACCTCAGACTGATGTGTCTTACTCAGGCTCGAGATTCAGGACCACAGCACATGGACAGTAAATCCATGCCCGGTCAGAATGTAACTGCCCGTGGACGTGCTACATACGTGCGGGACAGCGCACCACGCAACGGTGCAGTGCGCGTACAGGATACGTCCAAAGTTGTTCATCACACCCCATGTGCCTACCAACCGTAGGCTGTATGCCTCTATACGGTTCACCGGCCGTCGTCCCAGCGGCGGGCGCACCGATGGCTGCCACGCCCTCGCGGTACCTATCCGACCGTTACCTCGCCGCGCGCCCGTGCGTGCGGTGGTGCGAACGGGGGGAGAGGAGCGCACTCGCGATGTCGGCTTCTCAGCGGTTTGGCCCCCTCTGCCAACCGTCCGGGCGCTCACCCGACGCCTCACCCATATGCACGGGCGCAGGGCGGCGGGCTCGTTCTCGCGGCTGATTCCGACGCTTCACCGTGTTTCGTCGCAGGCAGACCAAAGCCTGACGTGAAAGCCGCACGCGGAAAGTAAAAGGAAAACTGGAGCCGATTACGATTGGGTGTGCCTGTCATGGGGTGTGTTTGGAGGCGATTGAAAAAGGTAAAAGAGATTATAAAATGTGAAGGTATATTAATGAATAATTAATTAAGTATTAGCTATCATAAACTTTAAAACATATTAATATAATTTTTAAAACAAATTTTACATATATTTTTTTAAAAAAAATCACCATTTAATCGAAAATAACATAAGATAATCTTCTCTTATAGCATAGTTCAAACCAAACAAGAATCGTGCTATATAGCTAATTCAAGAGACAAACCAACCGCCCATACAATGTACTAGGCTAGCGTGTGGTTAGGGGGTGCATAGGCCTACTAGCATACTAAATTCAATTCAAATCTGCCTAGCCCACCAAACCAATCCAAGATCTCTATTTCTTTGTGACCAAATTAAACCAGTCAACTTTGAATTTTAGTCCAACCCACACCAAATCATATCAAAATGGACAATGGATACAATCCATGGATCAAGGAGGCGGGAGGCCAATTAAAAAGTTAATGAGCCCTCAGTCCAACACAATTTAGCAAACCCTCTCTTTAAAAAAGCTACAGTACCAATTGAATTCTAGGACAATATAGCCATCTAATATAAAAAAATTATCAAAAACAAGGTCACAATGAAAGAATTCAGGAAAAAAAGAAAGAAAAAAATCTGGAAAAATAAGAAACCACTAAAAACAACAAAAAAAATGTAGCATGCAAAATATTTACATTCAGCACTGAAATAAATTTACTAATCCAATATAAATACAATTAAATCAACTGCTTACTACACTCTAAAAGTAAGCAATCCAATTAGTCAAATAATTCAATGCATCATATTTAGTTCAGCAGTTCAAGACTCTCTTCAATTTCTCCTGAAATCAAGATAAAATGAATGACAATAATGTCTATGTTTATCTTCAAGCTCAATAATACAGGAAATAATTTAACAGTGGGCTAACATTTGATTTTAATCTATTAGTTCATGATAACGATAGAATATTTAATCTATTAGTTCATGATAATGATAGAATACATTTGCAAAGTTGATAGAAAGGGCTATAACAGAAAAACTATATCAAGTATTACTAAGCTATGCATGTCTTCTTAGCTTTAACTGAACTGCCTCTTTATATTTATCTCTCTCTCAATTCTACGGATGCTGCTGCTGTCATTTACTTCTTGCCTATTTTTGCCAAGTAACAGACCTGAATAGCACGAAGAGATGTATACTTAGCTGACTATGAATCAGTTTAACATATATGTGCACCTGCAAGAATTCTTTAACTTCGAAGCATAAGCTCTGCCAACATGCTGACAGCACTATCGAGTGTAAACTGAGAATCTTGGCATGGCAACTTATGGTCTGCATAGAGAAAAATTCAACCATAATATAACTGCTAAGTAATAATATTTAGTTAATGCATGATAAGCATATAATCATCCAAAATTCGATCTGTTGATATTGCTAAGTAATAGTACGCGGCCAAGTTTGATATGTCCACATTGCTAAGTGAAACTATGTATCTTAATTAATCTACATTTAGTTCAACCCATATTTTAATATTGTAGAACCCATTGTCAATATCAGGTATGTTTAATAAGCCTATGTGTGAAACGATTAGAAACTAACATTCCCATTACTTATGCTAAAGACTAGTGAATTGATAAACATGAAGTGCGGACCATCATTTCAATAACCAAGACTACATATTTGGATGACAAATCATTTCAACCCAGACTCATTCGCTCAAGTACAATAAAATCAACCAAGACTTTCACAATGATAAATAGAAATCAAGAATGCCAATATTCTAGTTCCACATTCCAATACACAAACTGAGACGAGAACTGGATCTAATCCACATGTTTAAATTTCTTCTTACTTTTTTTTGACGCAGCATTCAAACTACAAGAATGATAAACTGAAAAAACTTCTTTTTTCAAAATTGGTCTTCTCCTCCTTCCTTTGCACCTTTAGGAAACCAAGAAATGCTCAAGAAAAAACTCCTCAAGAACTCTATAGTACCAGACAAACACCATAATGGCACGAAAGGAGGATACGCACAATCCTTGCTTGAAACCCTTGATGGCATCCTATCATTGGTAGAGCTCGATCCATCAGTGTCACGGTCTCTATCCCTATGTTGCTCACGGATCCACTCAACCGCTCCTAGGTGAGGCTCTTGGCAGACTAAGTCCCTATTTGGTAGGGCTCTAAACTCTAGCTCCAATGGGAGCTAGCTCCTATAAAAGTTAGAGATGGCTAAAAAGTGTTTGACTAATTTGGTCAGCTCTAGACTTCTAAAGGATATAATAGGGAAGAGGTAGACAATACTACCCTTGTTGTGCCCATCGTTGTGTGCCGTTGCCGCCAAGATGCCTACAACGCTGCCGCCTTGCCCAAGAGAGATAAAGGAGAAGATAGGATCATGTCGATGGCGGTCGCTGCCTATGTCACTATCGGTCTCCACCTACACCACCGTCGGTCTACGCCTGCCCCTTGCCGTCATGCCCTACCACTGTCCCTTGTCACCATAGATGTCGCAGCCCCCTCTCGCTGCTACCCAAGCCGAGCCCTCTGCTTGTCGCTGCACAAGACCGTCGCCTCCTCAGCCGTTGTGCGCGATCACCTCCCTCTTAGTCACTCCTCCAAAGGTTATCGCTGTCTAAGTTGCCACCCCTGGCCTAGCCTCCTTTGTATTATGCGAATGGGTGAATGGATATGATTAAGCAACTAGGTGGATTGAGGGTAGTTCGATGGTATTTGCCTATAATTTTAATGAAGTTAGAGAAACAGTAGTGTTATTTGGGTAAGAGTGGAGCTGCGGAACTATCCTAACCCAACTTTACCCACCTAGTTCATTTTTTATTGAGCGATTTGACCAACTCTACTCTAGTTTTTGGTGGAGCTAGACTGTTTGGCATAGGTCCAGATCTAGGTGAGATAAATCTAAGAGGTAGAGCTGTGCCAAACACCCTTAAAGTAGTGGTGATGGCGATGTCGATGCAAGTCCATGGGTTCAACAATTGTAAGCCCATGTCGATGTAAGTCCATAGCATGGACAGGAGGATGGGAGGAAGGACGAGGGAGCGGCTTACCTTAAAGATGTTAACAATTGTATTGGATCTTTGTATCACTAGATTTGAGGGCAAGTTTATGGGTTTGATCTATGATTTGACCCTTATTATTAGCTCGCATCCACAACACCCCAAATCGAAATTACTAATGAACCCAAACCGCTCCAATTCAAAATGAAATCTCAGTCCACTTCAAACCAACTAAAACGATCAGATGAACATCCAGTGCATTAAACCCAAACAAACCCGCCCACTAGTAGGGGTGCGGTGGCGAGGCCTGTGCACGTGCCTCGACTGATAGCAGCCAGCGACCAACCGTTTAGTCTAACCCCGGGTCCTCCCAAAACAGATCCTGCGGGAATTTGTTCTTCACCTACTCCGGATACGGCATCACATGGGCGCCTTTTTACGTTTCCAGCATCTGATTGTGGGCGTAGCTCACCGTAACTCCATGCATCAAATGCACACGGCTGCTGCAGTAGTGCGGACTACACCAGACACATGACAGTGCGTCCCAAGTAAGTACTAGTAATTGCCGCAGAGTGCAGTACTTACATGGTATTATGCGGTGGCATTTCACGCAAAGCAATGGTTGGTTCGTAGGAAAAAGCGACGAGCCATGCGTTTTGCTTGACACCATACAGTGCAGTAGTATCCGCCTTTTTTTTCTCCCCTTGGGCATCATGCTGCCGGCTGCCCACTTTCATGCGCCTCAAATGCTCTCCTCGCTCGTCTTTTCAGCTGTAACTTGTGAGTTTACCGATGCCGACCAACGACTTAAGTCCATCACATGACGAACCACCGGCTAACTCTGCATCAGCTCCTACTCCTTGATGACTGCAGGATATATCAGCATGAAAGGTTTTTATGGGTGCCCCATTCGTTCCCATTCGTAGGGATGTAGTAGTACAGTCTAGATCAATAATGCCATCTCGATGTGTTGAATATAAGAGATGAAACAGAACCATCCTGTTGTAAAACAAAGTTCAGAGCTTCAGTAGATCAGTGGCAGCAAATAATTTGTACAGACTTCAGTAGGGTAGAGAAGTTCAGTACTAAACGTTGCTACAGACATAGTGCTACAGTAGCGACTGCTATAGACACAGTCATTAACAAGAACCAAATTCTTGGTACTCGATTTTCCTGAGACATACCTACGCACTGCCCAACATCTCGTGAGCCATCGGAGAGCTAAACAAAAGTGTCTCCTAATGGATTCTTGGACAGCATAATTGATGTAGCCTCTACATGGCACAATCTATAATGCAAGGCGAGGAACCCAGAGCAGAGGCTGATAAGCATGAAAATCCAAGATTTCCTCAAGTGCGGACATGCCAACAAAACACATTTATTAATCCCCTTCTTACTGACTCACGTACTGTTGTCCACACGCTAATCAAACAGTACGAGTAATGGTTGTTTGGTACTAGTAGGAGTACTAGGAGAGAGAGATAAGGGCTTCCAGAGTGCCAGAGCGCAGCTCACAAAGAACGCAGACGGCAGAAGCCTTTTCTCCTTTGTGTGAAGTCTTAAGTCTGAACTGCCTTCAGCGTGTGCGCGAACAGAAGACAAAGTCCAACACAGCCAGCGGCCTCCCTCTCCACTGCTTCCTCTTTGCCCAGGCACAGGTGACATTGCCCACCTGTTTAACTTTTTCCAGGGTCACTGAATCGTTGCTGTTCCTCCTCCCCGTTGAGCTCTGCTGCATTTCTTTCCTGCTTTCTCCCTTTCTCCTCCCATTTCCTTTCAGTCGCTTCATTGCCATCATTGGCTGAGTTGCTTGTGACCAGAGGAGGGTTCGGTTCAGCTTAGCGACCCTATCTAACCCTATCTTTCTTTTGCCTGCGATGGCTGGGAGTTTCGATGGAAGGATGCCAACAAGAGGCGTTGAGCAGGTCTGTAAAAAATTCCATTTTTCCGCGCCTTCATAGCCTCTCGAGAGTAAATTTGACGCCATTTGTTAGATTTACCGGATTGCTTTCGAGTATTTTGCAATTGGAAGCCTTGAGATGCCTTGCTTTTATTGCTAATGAGTTGGACTACAATCACTACATCTTTTGGGAGAAATGAAATGCACTGTTTCCCTATTACTTTCTCTCTAAACCTCAGGGAGTCAGGGTTCTTTCGGAACTGAAAAACTGTTCGGATTAAATCCGAATGATCACCCATAAAATCCATGTTGCCCTGGGATTGGAGGAGTCCAGAACCTTATGCTGTTGTCTGATTATTTTTTCTTTCTACTATCAGGCCATTATTGCTCTGAAGAAGGGAGCTCATCTCCTGAAATGTGGCAAGAGAGGAAAGCCCAAATTCTGCCCATTCAGGCTATCTTCAGTGAGCAATTCTGCTATCTGTAAATATGCTCATGTTATCTATGAATCCTAATAAATAATGGTGGGTATATAAACCGGGGAATGGAAATTCAAGCCATGGGAGTCCTCATGGCAGAATTACGCTGTTATTGGACTACTAGTTTACTTTGTCATTCCCCTGAGTGCATCCATGGAAAATATTTCAAGTACAATGTGCAAGATAATACCTTTTACCACTATTTTGAAAATAGTGTTTGCAGCTAAAATCCGCCAAAATATGCAAATTATCGTGCAATTTGTCAGTGCCTCTGTGCCCTGTCACAAGGAATTTCATGAGTTACTATAAGACAATATCAGAGAATTTGATATACTGTTAATCTGTTACATAACCGGAGTGCTCCATGTTAATGTCGTTCTTTACTAGTGCTAATATGTTGCCCAGTAAATAAGTTTTGGACCAATGGGGGAGTTTGTCTTTACCTTTCAGAATACTGTTAATCTGTTACCACCTAGAATTTGGTAACCGCAGATTTTATGTCATGCAAAACATCATTTCTTTTTGCAGGATGAGAAAACATTAGTCTGGTACTCGAAGGACAGGGAAAAACATCTGACCTTAAATTCTGTTTCCACTGTTGTTCTTGGGCAGAAGACTGTAAGCAATTCATTATGCCCTAAATAAGTTATGATGCTTGTTTATTTGTCACATAGCAATACCATTTCTAAGGATTTCAGAACTTCACAGATAAATTTTCTGTGTCATCGCTGGCCAGAGAAGGAATCACAATCCTTGTCACTCATATACAAAAACGGCGAGTGCTCAATAGACTTGGTATTTCCCTTGCTAGATCTTACATTAGTTAGATCTGCAATCTTATAGTATCTTTTTCCCCCCACTCATACTACATGTTTTGAAAATTTCATTGACCCAGATTTGCAGAGACAGAGATCAAGCTGAATGCTGGTTTCTTGGTTTGACTGCCTTAACATCTGCTCCTTATAGTCCACTTCCATTGGCTGGCTCAAAAAGCAGTAGACAGATAAGCAGTTGCACAAGCAGTCCCTGCAGCTATCTTCAGCGAAAGTGCAGGCTATCAGCTGCCCTTGACACACCAAGGCACACCCATGTTAGTTCTGCGGCAAACTGTATTTGGTTCTGTTATTGTTGAGCAATATGAATTTCAGATTCATAACATGGCCAAATAGCAAAAGGTTAATGTTCTACTGATATGTATGTCTCAACAAGCTACTCTACATTTAAATTAAATAGATATAGCATCACAACTGCAAGGGTATTAAATGAGATCCACATATAAATTATTTGAATTTGCTTTAGACCTTATAGGTGTATAATTTAACAAGGCGTCATTTTGATGTTGTCTATTTTCCTAAGTAGACCTGCATTGCTGCCTAAATGTTATATGTCATCAAAAAGTTCTAGTACCATTCAGATTGATTGTTCCTTAAATGAATTTGTACATGAAGGTATACCCATCATATGGGAGTCCCAAGATCACACGGAAAAAATTCTTTGGTGGTAATCTTGATAGTTCAAAAGCATTATTTTACCCAAGGCATCCAACCTTTTGTGAAGCTGATTCTTACATTGAGAAGCTGAACCCCAAGGTAGCAAATCCAGTAAAACATGGTCTGAAGGACATCATGATTGCTAACAGAAGGGCACAGAAAATTATGCAGACACCGAGACTGAAGACATTTGAAGGGCCCCGTGTAGCATGTAGGTTGGATTCACTTAAAGATGTTTTTCTCTGGGGTGGTGTTCTTGGCAGTATGTCAGGCAGTGAAGACATTCCAAAATCCCTTCCAAGATTGGTAGGCTCAGCTAAAATGCTTGATGTACAAAGCATTGCTTGTGGGGAGAATCATGCAGCCATAATCACCAAGCAAGGGGAGGTCTACACCTGGGGCAATGATAGCACCAGGATATTGGGCCAAAATGTAAATGTCAGTGCCTCCTGTCCCAAAATAGTCGAGCCTCTTGCCTCTGTACATGTCAAGGCAGTTGCATTTGGATCAAAGCACATGTGTGCATGCACGGTTTCAGGTGAACTTTTTGAATGGGGTGAAGGAGCTCATACCTTGGGATTGATGAATGATTGGTATGGAAGGAACCAATGGTTTCCACATAAATTGTTTGGTTCTATGGACAATTTTTCTGTGTCGAAAATTGCTTGTGGTGAGTGGCACACAGCTATTATAACATCTTCTGGTCAGCTATTCACATACGGTGATGGAATATTTGGTGTTCTTGGGCATGGAGATACTCAAGGAGTTGCTCGGCCAAAAGAAGTAGAATCCTTAAAAGGTTTAAGAGTGAAATCAGTAGCATGTGGTCCATGGCACACGGCTGCCATCGTGGAAGTAATGAGCAGTTTCAAGGGCAATGCTCCAAGTGGTAAGCTGTTCACCTGGGGTGATGCGGATAGAGGAAAGTTGGGTCACGCTGACAAAAAAATGAAGCTTCTGCCAACATGTGTTGATTCACTTACTGATTACGATTTTATTCAGGTATCCTGTGGGACAGCAGTGACTGTGGTGCTTACTGTTACTGGAATGGTATTTACTTTTGGAAGTTCTAGGCATGGGCAACTTGGGAACCCCCAAGCAGATGGTGAGTCTATTTTTACTGTTGAAGGGCCACTTAAGACTGAGTTTGTCAGAGAGATATCATCAGGTTCTTCCCACATAGCAGTGCTGACTATGAGTGGGAAGGTTTTCACATGGGGCAAAGGTGCGGAAGGACAACTTGGTTTAGGTGATTACATCAATAGGAGCTCTCCAACTTTAGTAGATGCATTAGAAGGCAGGGATGTTGAAAGTATAGTTTGTGGGTTCAATTTTACTGCCGCAATCTGTTTGCATAAGACAATGTCTATGAAGGACCAATCTGTATGCAGCAGTTGCCAGATGGCTTTTGGTTTTACTAGAAAGAAGCACAACTGTTACAACTGTGGTTCCATGTTCTGCAGTTCCTGCACTAGTAACAAGATCATGATGGCAGCACTTGCGCCAGACATGAACAGAAGGTACCGCGTTTGCGATGTTTGTTTCTGTCAGTTACAGAAGGTTGTGGATTCTAACAAAGATAAGTCCAGACTAAAGATCAGAAAAGGAGAAATGTTTAAATTGGAATTAAAGGCGTATACACCTAAACTGTCACGCCTATTCAAGGAAGCAAACTTTGTTGCAGAAAAGATGGCTTCAGTACAAGGTGCCAATCATAGAAATGAGGAACCTGCCACTCCAGTTCAGACAAAAACTGAAAGATGGGGGCAAGTTGAGTGCCCTGCTCTATTTATATCTGCACAAGACAATTTTCAAACTCAGCTGGTATCAAATAATGAGGAGTCTGGTATCTCTTTTTCGCAAAGAATGCATGATTCTGTAGTGCTGAAGTCTGGCAGCTCCTTACGGTTTACTGACACTCAAAGAGAAGAAATAAAAGCGATGCAAATAGAACTTAAAGAACAAGTGAAACAACTTCATTCACAGGTAATTCATTTATAATATCCATTCTTGTATTTGGTACTCGTAACTGAAAAAATGACATGCTTATTGTTCAAGCAGGTCGCTGTTCTCACAGAGCAATGTCAGCAAAAAAGTGTCATGGTTCAGCTATACAAACAAAAGCTGGATGATACATGGTTAGTTGTTAGGGATGAGGCTGCAAGGTGCAAAGCTGCCAAAGATATCATAAAGGTTCTAACAGATCGGGTATGAACTTGACGCATTTTTGTTGTAGAGTATTCGTAGAACCCTTTTTTTTCAGCAACAAAGAACTAATGTAATACATCATTACCCTATATTGTTTTTTTTTGTGTGTGTGTGTGGGGGGGGGGATTCTGAACTTTTGGTTGATATATGACCTGTTAACTGTGCAGTGCAATGCCTTGTCAGAGAAACTTTCAATTGGTCAGCTGTCAAAAAACTCCAAGATAACACCTAATAGCATCCCAAGGCAACCGATGAAAAGAGAATTGCAAAGTAACAACAGTGGAAATCTGGTCACTTGCAAACTCAGACAGCTAAACAATACTCAAAATCATGGCAACACCATCCAAACAGAAAAGGAAAGTGTAGCTTTGTCAAATGCTGTTGTGCCAGGAGATGGACCATTCAGTCAACAGAATGGGGCCAGGAAATTTACCAGTGATGGTTACACCATGGCAGCAGAGTCCACTGCCGCTCCGATTGATAGTGTGACTGAACAAATTGAGCATGGAGTATACGTCACGTTTTCTTTATCACCCTGTGGAAAGAAAGACATAAAGCGCATAAGATTCAGGTGAATCCTCTAATAAGGCCATATTAATTGTTGATGCTGATTATCTGTTCTTTTCCTTGCAACATAACCTGAATTCTTGGCTGTGCAGCCGGAAGCATTTTGGTGAGAAGGAAGCTCAGCATTGGTGGGAACAGAACAAGACCAGGGTATATGAAAAGTACAATGTTGAACACATGGCAACACCACCTGGTACTGTGAGCCTCTCTCTTCAACACAGTGACCAGCAAAAGGATTGTACAGGAGTAACCAGTTCTGCCAATATTAACAGAGCAAACTGAAAATATGTAGTCTTCAGCCCCAAAAGAAAAGTAACATCACATGAAGCAGCTGAAATTGTGTAAGCAGTTTAGAGAAAGATAGCCACTAATCATAATTTGCTTCTTAGGATGACCGTAAAGCTGTAGATAAGCATCCAGTGGATAGAGCTGATCAGTCGATGAGAGCGTGGATGTTGGATCACGATTGTAATTGATCAGTATGATGAATGAAGAAAATAATGTTGATATCGGTTCTGAATTTCTCGTGCCTGCAGTGGAAGTTTAAAACATGAGGATACGGTTTCTACTCTGTCGTAGAAAACCTCCAACAGGGAGCATGTTAACCTACTAACCCTACAATTCCTGAACTCAACATACCACCCTCCGACCCGGTCGCCCTGTGCAATGGCGAGAGCTCGCGCCGCCGTGATCCTCGTCACCGCTCCTTCTAGAACCATCTGCGTCTCCCTAGCGGCCTACCCCTCCCCTCCCTCATCCTCGCACCCGCTTCGTCTGGTGGCCTCTTCCGGTGTGTCCTGCATCCAGCGGCGTCTCCCCACTGTCGCCGCTCGCAATCACCCGCCGCCGAGCGCCTCCCGTGCCCGTGGCGCCGCCTCTAGGCTGTACGTGAGCGGTTGGTATCTCGACGCACTTCTCCCTCCTCCCTCTAAACACAGTGAAGCACTAGATGAATATCTCCGTGTTCTTCAGCGCAAATCTTAAAGCACTCGCTCATCGCTGTTCCCGATTTCCGGGCCGTACGACTGAGGAGAGCCTACGGAATGCGTTCGAGAGGTTTGGTCAGCTCACTGAAGGAGGAGTAGACAATGCCATGGCACAAAAAATCGTACAGAGCTTTGATTCAGAAAATGCTTAGGCTTGATTCTACCGTGCTGCTGCAGTTAATCTTGTGATGGATAGAGTAGCGAAGCGGCCGAGAGGCTTTGCGTTCCTGTTTTATGCCAGTGAGGAGGAATCCAGAAACGCCATGGAAGGGATGCACGGCAGGTAAGAAGAAAATCGAAAAACAGTCTCAATTTGTTTCCTTTTTGCCAAGTGGCATCGCGAGAGAATTGCCGCTTTGTTTTTCATCTGTTTGTCTCTGATTCTTCTGATGAAAGGGTAAGCTAAATGGCTACTATACTGATATTTGCAATTTCTCTGCATCTTTTGCAGTTCCTGGATGGGAGAGTGATCTTTCTTGAGGTTGCAAAGCAAAGGTCTGAACTCTGAAGTAACCAGGTGCCAAACTTTGTCCAATTACTGAATTCTCTCTGGGCTGAATGAGTTACTGTACATCTACTTTACTTCCAGTACTTGCTGCGTTCTAAAGTGATCTTCAGCTCAAATTTTTTCCTGTTTACCGTGAGTATATTTTTTAAAGTGTTAAACGGTACATTTTGCAAAAAACTTTCTATAAGTTCCTAAAAAATCAAATAAATATTTTTTTTAAATTTATAGCAGTTAATACTTAATTAATTATGTGCTAATAATTCACACCGTTTTATATGCCGTAATTAATACTGGTCACAGCTATGCCTTTCCTGTGATATCAGGAAAAAGTTTCATTTAGTTTTTGATTTTGTACATTTCCTTATGCATTGTGATGTAAATGATGATGCCTTCTTTAGTGCATTTGGCAGTGGTTTCACTTGTGATGTTGGTAACTAGGTATACTCAAATGCAACATACTTTGTCAATTTTATTGTGTATCTGCCAATACAAGCAACAAAAGCAAGCAAGTGCCTTTTTAGGTGCTAGGATACCAATCGTGTAAAATTCACTTCATTGGAGAATTTCGTAGAACAGCTTTGCAAGTGATACAGTGATAACATATTGAGCCGCATGTAGAAATTTGAAAAGATGTGTCATATGTCCTAATTGAGCAAAAAAAAAACATGATGCCATGTAACTCTTTAAGAATCAGCCCAAGTAGTACTGTACCATATGGCCATATGCAAGCAGAACTGTAGCATGCTTTATTTTTGGCTAGGAAAATTTGGTTACACTTTCATGTCAAAGCAATAACTGAACAAAACTTTCCAACGTTCTTTTCTTTATCTCGCATGTAATTGTCTTACAGATAATAGTTACTGTATAATTTACATCAGTACAACCCTATTACAATCAAAATACTTGTCACTGCATGACAGCCATTGACCTCTGAACGCCCCCTCAATGGGGGGCGAAATTACAAGCCCGAGATGAGGAAAATGGAAACAGAGCATATTTGAACTATACATGGCCAGACAAGGACCACAGCCGGTCTCCTGTTTTGTGGAGTACTAGCGCGGTTTCAATCTGCCTCTTGTAATTAACAGGAAATCAGCCCTCCTGCACTACATCAGTTCCTACTCATCTGTGCGCAGTATTAGCAAGCATTTATAGTAGCGGTGATCTGTGAGGCTCCAAAAATTTACAAGCACAGCCTCGTCATCTCTCCATCTGCCTCCTCCTGAGGCGCCAGTGACTTGAGCAGCACCTCTCTATCAGAAACACATCTCTTGTATGGCACAAAACCTTGCCTGCAGTTGGAACCTGGGTTCACACATTTTCCTGAATCTGGAGTAGGTACCATTTCATCTTTGTTTTTATGTCCATGTCTATATGATTTTGTAGTCTCTGAATTCTGAGTTGCTGTTTCAGGCACACTGCTTGAAGCTGACTGCGACTCCGTCCAAGATCCTTCCCTCCACATACACTGGTAATCTACGGCTTCAGAAGTTTGGTGCTGATGCCGTTGATTTGAGGCTACCGCCTGTTGGTTTGGCAACTGGGGGCAAGATACACCCTCATTATGGTAGCTGAAGCATGGAAGAGCAGAATGCACGGAGAAAAATTGTCCATGAGGAAGATAATACAGAAACTGGTGTGTGTTGGTCAGCCATGGGTTCCATGTGTTTGCTTCTGCTGCACCATGGCAAGAGAATTTCCCAGTTCCACTAGTTGGTGTCTCAGCTGAAGCGTCCACTTCCATGCCTGCCACAGTTTGCAGGTTCCCAGCATCAGGGGTTGACATCTGATGTAAATCACTCACCGTTACCCTCTTGCCAAATAGCTTAAGGACTGGAGCTCCTGATCTGTCACATGTAACTTCTTTACAATTGCCATTGCCATTAGCCTCCTGAAATGCATATTTAAGGAACCTATCAGATTAAGAAGCTATCATATTGTGCAAGGAACATCAGTGCAAAAACCAATATTTACAATTCCGACACATAATATTATTGGCGATGACCTGAGATAAAGAGCTGTGTTGTCAACGTGAAGAATTATTGACTTAGCTTATATATTCCAGCACTGATATAAAGAACATATGCCTTGTAGAGGATACTATATGTTGTCTGCTAAGCATATACCTCAGCATTTGCAGGAGGCAGTTCCACAGCTAACTCAGCAGTTGCTATGCTTGGTGTGGGGCATCTCTCTTCGATATCAATCGTTGAGGCTGGCGACCCATCACTTTCACTTCCCAGGGTATCAGGCTGTATCTGTGCTACTGTTAACACCGACGTCGGCGACCCATTATCCTGGTCATACAGAGACTGCACCGGCAGCTGAGCCTTCTCTAGCAGTTTCAGTGCAGGGACGTTCTTGCTGGCCGGGCTCCCTTGCTTGCGTGGGTACGGATGCACCGGCTTCCGCTTCGGACGTGGCGGGGGAATCTGAATTGATGAATCAGCACCTAAGCTGTTGCAATTGTCCCCAGATGATTCTTTGATGACCTGCAGCCGGAGTGCAAAGCAGATAGCGGTCAGAAAACAAGGCCTCGAGCGCGGCAGCATGGATTGCAAGAAGCCTGCTCTCCATGATTGGGTAACTTACATCACCTTGCAAGCAACACAATCCATGGAGGTTTTTCAAGTCAGAGAGGGATTTTTTTGTGCACGAGGGGGCTGTGAGACCTTGGAGAAGAACTTCTGCGCGTGGCTCCTGATCTGCACGGCAGTCTTTGTGCCTATGTGCTCTGCAGAGCGAGGTACCCATTGTCAGTAAAATTCATGTCAAACCAGAAACCTTACATGACTGTGATATGGAGCTTTTTACAGAGGTAAAAAATTTGCACCTTGTATGTGTCGCCAGGCACGGCCATGGAACTGCAGGGCTTCCAAAAACAGCTTGTGTTCGTCCTCAGTCCATTTCTCCCGTTGCTTCGTTATCGTGTACGGCTTTCGAGCCTGGAAGGCAAGAGCCCAGGGCGTGAGCTTGGTGTCATAAAATGGCTTACCTTCCCGAAATTTGCCCTTTTTTTTCAGTGATTTGCAAGCAGAGGGATTTACCTTAGGAATTCGTGCTTCGTCCATCATGTCCATGGCGCCGGAATCAAGAGGATCAGTGAGCTTTTCCATAAGGTTTTGATGCCCAACGTGATCAGCAACAGGTCCTTGATCATTCCTCGCCTTGGTTTCCTACAAAGGAGAGATGGAGAAGAATTGGTTGGATTCAATTTCAGCAACACGAGCAGCGGCTTGCTTGCTCCTCCTTTCCAACAAAGATTTACTGTGGCATCCTATTGGAGAAAAAAATCCAATCTTTCTGCCACGAAAAGAGGACTCCAAAGAACAGAATTTACTATCAGATGGAAGGATTCATTACCTGAAAGCGCGCCATCTCCAGACTTTTGAATCGAAGAATCACCAAAGCCAAACTCCACCGAACAAGAACTCTAGCTCAGCTCAACGATTCCCAGAACCAGCATATGGGCTTTCGCCAACAAAGCAAGAACCGCAACGAAACCAACCAAAACTCCAAAATCTTTCTCGAGACTACCTGATGAAAGCAGAAGAGCTTTGCAGAGCAGAGAAGGAGACGAGGAGGCAGAGAAATGGGGCGCATACAACCGAGGAGGAAGTAGGAGAGAGGAGAAAAAGGGCAAGGCCAGGGCGCCACGTCGGACCGGATTTTTTCTACGCTTTCTCTCTCTCTCTCCCTTTCCGGTTTGCACTTTTTCGCCTCAATCCTGTAGAGAGCTTAGGAAGCCGCTCGATTATTTGGTTCTCGCTGCTTCACGGCACAGCTCTTCCTCGCTCCGCTGCTACTACTGGTCCATGTGTCTGGTTGGCACTAGTTGGCTACTCGCACACTGCAGCAACCCACGGTTCGCCAGCTAAGGACCAAGCATTACTACTAGCCACATACCGTGCTGCTCCTATGTGGTGTAGTAAACCGTGCGCTTTCGTGGGTCTGCACGAATCGATGGATGTTCCTATGATCCTATCCATTCTATGCGCGCGTGTTTTGCCGACGACGATAAGATCGAAGGATGTTAGGCTGCTATTTACTGTGTGTTGTGAAACTAGTACCATAATTGCCTTGGCAGCTGGTGGAGCATGATAGGCTGCACTTTATCAGAATTTCAGGTAAACTTCGGTTGGTAGATCAAATAAGCAAGCAGTTCATGTTTGTTTTGGTGATCATTTTTGGCATGCTTGTGGTGTGAGCTCAAAACAAGCAAAAGACTGAAAATATCTTGGAGCCTGAACTTGCAAGAGGAAACAAACTCTACTGTTTTGGATCAAACTATGAACAGAGTTGTGGTGATGTCAGCTCATCTGGTTTTCGGGTACGAATCATTGAGCTTTTCTTCTCTACGGGGAGACGTACTGGTGGCATGTAAATCTAGAGGAACAAGAGACAGGACGGTCCCTGTTTGGATGGATAGAAAGAAAAGAAAAGCGCAGCGCAGCGGGGAGCTGTCCGGTGACCCCACCCGCTCGCTTTTTGGACACGTCAAAGCCACCGAGACACGGAGCTGTCAACTCACCTCCTGCCACATGTCGCCCAACAAGAGGCGCGCAGCAAGAAGAACCCGCTGTTTGTTGTTCCCTCTCCCGTGCCGTCATAGGAACAAATGGACGATCCCTGGCCACAAGTTTATGGGTTGGCACCGCAAGGCTCCGAGAGACACATCGGCCACATGTTTTGCAGCCACACGGCTCATTGTTTTCTCCACTAAACTTTTTTGTGGGGCAATGTGATTGTGACCTGTGGGCCCGACCTGTCAGGCGTACCAATGCCACGTGTACCACTTGGGCTTCGCCTGGTTATTCCAACAGCCATCATGGGAGCATCTCCGGTGAGAAAACCTGATCAGATAAGAGATTGAGATTTCAGAGGCGTCGTGCCACGCACTGTGTTCAAACAGTCACGGACCCATGGTGGTACAATCACGATTCACGAGCCCTCGCCGGCTGCTCCTGATGTGCATGTGTCATCCAATGCCAATCAGCTACTCCCACTTCAGTTACCGTTGATATGACTATCATACTCATGCTTAGCATTTCGCTTACGTTCGTTATAAGCTATAATGGCTCATCAACGATAAAAAATATTTTATAAAACATTATTGCATATATCATTAGTGGCTTATGCTAAAAAAATAAACTGTAATAAAAAAATTCAAATTTAACTCCAAATTAATATTTAAAATTTAAATTTTATCCAATTGTAAACGATAAGATAATTTATGGCAGCAACAACAAACGATATTCGATGCTTACTGTTACAGTTTAGTAAATTGTAAATCATGCAGTACCTTTTTTGTTTTGAAATGGGTGCACGATTTCGCACCTCATCGATTGAGCATACGGCATACTGGCATGTTTCATACTGTCATCGTGGTGACATCCTCTTGGGCCCTTGGTTGCTAGCTGACCTCATCCATGAGTCACAGCCGGATAGCTGGAGCATATACAACAACTAGTAGCAGCACAAGACACGCACGTCACCCACCTTAACAACACAAGAACGCAACGCAGTGGCGGCGATAATACACAAAGTTTGCCGAGTTTAGGTTCCAGACGGAGACCCTCCCCGTTTTGGTTGGATACGATGACTCCGGCGGTTGCCCCGTCCGTTGTTTGCGACCACGGCAGTCACGAGGTTTGTCACCCGCTACGACGATATGAATGAAAAACCCAACCGAGCTGACCTGTAAAGCAAACGCGCTGCCCCTCCTGAATATAAAGTAAAGCGCCTGACCGGCCACTGCCGGGTCGAAACTTGGCAGAGAACTCACGGGACGCCTCGCGCCGGTGAGATCTGGACTTGTACGGCGCGCTACCACCACTAGCGGGCGAGGCGAGGCGACGAGCTTGTGACCGAGAAGAGATCACCGAGGAGTAGCCAAGGTAGCTGCTCTCTCATGTGGAGGTTTCTGACTCCCGCGCGCGCACCCTGCGACGAGGCCACGTCGCAACCTAATGGACGCGCACTGACCGGAGCTGTTGGACTTGGACATGGCACACGTCACGTGTCCGTGGCTCCTTTTGATTTTGAGTAAAGATTGAGAGGGATGAAAGTGGTGGCCGTGAAAGCATGCGCAGATGCAGATGCACTAGCGTTTGTTCGGTGTTGCAGATTAGTCGTTACGATTTGTTATAGGCGTCCACGACACCAATTACATGGCTGATTACGGAGTTGGACCTAATTTGCTAGTAGGTGCCTAGGCTGCCTTTTTCTTGGACTGTTGGGCTGTGATCGTTTTTCCTTTCTCTGAGAAAGTTTGGGTACTGGACCGTTAACGATGGAGAGATCACAAAGTCACGGAAAAAGTCCATTCGACTCCTCAATTTTGTGCCGAAACAGATTTACATCTTTTAACCGATAAGACAATCCCTAAGATATTGAAATCGGATCAAACTAACCATCTCGGCTGTTTTAAAAATGGTTTCAGCTAAGGTACATACGTGGTATAATTTAATTTTCATCCAACATAACACCTACATATACATGTAATTATAGTTAAAAATAAATAAAAAATATGACACCCTCGATAAAAAAAACATGGCACACCTGTTATTGGGACACCCTCTCTTTTTCTCAATCTCTCATCCCTCTCAATATGGGACTATAGGCGGCTGCATCACCAAGACACCGAGCTTGAGCTGCTTCCTTATTGAGCTTAAGCGGTGTCTTCTCATCGTCGTTGCTATCATCGAGCATTAGGCGGCCACGTGTAGGGGTGGGAGCCGTCGTTGCTAACGCAGTCGACGTGGTCCCTGGCTAAGAGCTCCGCTAGATCTAGACATAGGCTCATTGTCGTCGTTTCGCCTTCTCAAGCTCCAGAGAGGAGGGACTCAAGCTTTTTTTGGTCACCCACAATCTTTGATCTTTGCTTTGGTCACTTGTAAGAGTACCAGAAAGCTTTATTTCTCTTTTGAACCTATCATATTTTTTATCTATAATTTATTCTCTAATATATTTTCTACTAAATTTGATAGTGAGAAGTTCGATGATAAGATTAGTTTCAGCATATGACATGTTTAGATAAAAGCTATTCTTATATAAATTGATGTTCGTAAGGCACTGGGTGCTAAACCAACAAACATGATGGATGATAAATGAGAGGAATTGGATCAAAAGGTGTTATCCATCATATAACTCAGTTTATCTATAGATGTTTTATACGAAGTTATTAATGAGTCATCTACATTTTCATTGTGAATGAAATTAGAGACATTATACATAAAGAAAATTCTTGCAAACAAATTATACATCAATGAACGTGTGTATATAATTTGCATGGCAGAAGACATCTCTATCCAGTCTTATCTTAATGAGTTTAATTCGCTCCTTATTGATCTTGACAAATTAGATGTGAAATTTAATAACGAGGATAAGATTATTTTACTAGTTGTCTTTTTTCCTGCTACCTTTAAACAATTTTTAAAAAATACGCTTTATGAAAATCATAATTCTCTTAATTTTAAGGATGTTAAATCAAATTTATTGTCTAATGAGAAATTTGATATTAATTCTCGTTTTGAAGTTAAGGTTGAGGGTTTAATAGTTAGAGGTAGATCAATAAAAAGATGATTCTTCTATATTAAATTCTAGATCTAAATTAAGAGATAGTAAATTCAGGTTATTTTGCTGTTATTGTAAGAAAACAAATCATGATTTTCCGATTGCTTCAAATTGAAAAAGAAAGGAAGAAAGTAGTAACACTCAAAAGAAAAAAAATCTGCTGAGACTAGTTTTATTGCCAATGATTCTGATGTATATATTCTAATTAACACTACTAGTATAGATGATCAAACTGCTTGAATTATTGACTCGGCATGCACCTTTCATATATGTTAATATAAAGAGTGGTTTTTTACTTATGATTCTATTGATATTGGTGATAGATCTTTAATTGAAATTGGTTATGTTACATGATGACATTGGTAGGGCTCTTTCAAATGTTCGTCATATTCTTAGAATGAAAATACATTTTATTTCTTTAGGCACTCTTAAGAATATAAATATGTTGGCGACAATGTTGTTGTTAATATTTCAAAAGGTAGACTTGTTGTTTTAAAGGGCAATAAAATTAACAATCTTTATTTTTTTGTAAGGATCTATACTTATAGGTGTTGTAGGTGTTTTCACTATTACATCATATCCTCATATCACCAAGTTTTACCATATGCGCTTGAGTCATATGAGTGAGAAATGTATGCATCTTTTTTGTAAGAAAGATTATTTAAACAACATTAGCAAACTTGATTTCTGTGAAAATACTCGTCAGACTAAAGAAATTATTGATTATATTCATCCGGACAAGTCTAAATCTTGTTTATTTGGTGGATGTGAATACTTCATAACATTCATAGATGATTTTTCTCTCAAAGTTTGGATTTATTTCTTGAAACATAAAGATAAAGTTCTTTAAGTGTTTCAGAAGTGGAAAATTTTGGTGAAAAACTAAACTGATGGAAAAATAAAGAAGCTTAGAACTGATAATGGATTAAAATTTTACAGTGATAAGTTTAATAATTTCTATACTAATCATGGTATTGCAAGATATTTGACTATTCTAGAAACCCCTTAACAAAATGGTGCGGCAAAACGTATGAATTACACTCTTTAGTAAAGAGCTAGTTGCATGTTTTCAAATACAGACCTATGAAATAAGCAGGTTTTATGGAGTAAAACTATTTTAACAGCTTGTTATTTAATCAATCACTCTTTAAATTCTATCATTGATTTTTATATTCTATAAAAGGTTTGGTTAGGTAAACCAGTTAATTATTCTAATTTGATAATTTTTACTTATTCTACTTATGTTCATGTTAGCATTGAAAAATTAGAGTCTAGAGCAAAAACATATATATTTGTTGGTTATGGTTCTAGCGTCAAAATATATCGTTTGTGGCATTTTGATGCTCATAAATTGATTATTAGTCATGATGTCACTTTTTATGAATATATTTTTCTCTCCTCGAGTAACGTTAATTTACCCACAATTAAATTTGAAATTAATGAATCTGTAGCAATGGATGTAGAGTTTGATGTAGTTTTGCCCATCGCTAATTCTGATTCTTTAGTTATTCCTGCTATAAATCAAGTTACTACTGGTACATAATAAGTTTTTGGTTCATTGTCTTCTAATAATAATGATCAATACATTGCTCGAGATAGAGCTAGAAAAAATATTTAATTGCCTTTTAGATATCATAACGCTGATGATATAACTTGTTATGCTCCTCTTACTGCATAAGATATCAATAATACTATTAAACCTTCTTCTTATTTTGAAGCTATCTAATATATATTTTTAAGTGGTTAATAGCTATGAATGAAGAAATTGAGAATCTTTATAAAAATCATACATACCATTTGACAGAGCTTCCAACAGGTAAAAAGTCATTAAAGTGCAAATGTATTTATAAGAAGAATGAAGCTACTTATAGAGTTGAACCTTGAAAGGCCGTTTAGTGGTGAAAGGTTTTGACCAACGAAAATGTATTAACTTCAATGAGGTTTTCTCTCCTGTTGTATGTTATTCTTGCTTGCTTTTGTTACTTCATTTGACTTAGAATTAGAGTAACTTAATGTTAAAATGTTTGATTCTTTTATGATTACACAGCAATATTTATGTAGCAATTATGACAGCTATGTTTATTTTAAACAATTTTTTAGTAGATCTTTTATTTATTTGTTGATTTATGTCGATGATATACTCATTATTTCTTATGATAAATCGCTAATTAATGAGTTAAAGGCTCAACTTAATTATAAATTTAAGATGAAAGATCTTGGCCCTGCAAAGAAAATTTTTGACATAGAAATTCAGCATGACCACAAGGCTTATAAATTATTTCTATCTTAAAAAGTTACATTAAGAATTTACTTGACAAATTTAATCTGTTTCTACAACTTTTGCTTCATACTTTAAATTATCTTCAAATCAATATCATGTTAATGAAGATGGCAAATATTATATATCATGTATTCGCTAATGTCAATCTCATTTATGCTATAATTTACACTCGACTAGATTTAGCTCATTTAGTTAGTATGATTAATAGATTTATACATAATCTTGACAAATAACATTTGAATGATGTAAAGTGGATTTTTTGTTATTTGAAATGTACTTTTAATTTTATGTTGATATTTGATAAGAATAAAGTGAAGACAAATAATATTGTTAGGTTTGTTGATTCTGATTATACTATAGATCTTAATAAAAGTTCTATTTTTGAATATATCTTTTCTTTACATGATTCAGCAAGGATTCAATTCAGTTCGTTACTACTCTTAGTACTACTAAAGCATAATACTATTTATTATGATATCCAGAGTGATATTTATTTGATTAAAAATGATATGTTTTATGTTAAAACTACACACAAGTATTATTTTATATTAAATAGGTTTTTCATGTTAAAATTTATATCTTTTTTACCCTATTTTTACCTAACAGCTTCGTTGTCACTATTGCTCGTGTCGAACTCCATGACTCTAAGTTCGTTCTTTGGATCACCATCTGTCCGGTTGTTGCATATGCCGAGCCACTGCCCGCTGCTGTTGGTCGGCAGACCCGGGTTATTTGTCAGGATGAAAGCAATGCCTTCTCCGGTGCCATTCTGTGGAACGATGTTGAGCACGAACTCTGTCCTGAACGACATCGGCGCCGACAGCCTGCTGTTCCACTGCTTGAGCGTCTCCCTTGCGTAGAACACTCTTCCCGATCGGTGGCTGATGTCGCCGGTGCTCGGCGTGATCTGCAAGGATCCATTTGCTATCCCGGAGCCTGCGCTGAAGTTGAAATCGGCATTGCTGGGGGTGTCAAAACTGGGGCAAGTTAACTGCAAGCAGTTGCAGGTTCTGTCCAGGATGATGAGGGCAAGAGAAGCTACAAATGAAAAACAATGGGTACTGGTGTGGAGGATTGCCATGGCTAGCTAAGTGGTTCTTTGCCTTTTGTGTTCAGACAGAAGAAGTGAATTCATAGCGTTCTCTTCAAAGTTATGCCTTCAAAACAAAGTTTTGGTGAAAGTAAATTGTGGGAGAATTGGAGTAGTCACTCAACTGCAATTGCCAACGCAACCTGGGATAAGATTTCTAGCTGCAAGGGACTAGCCATTGCAAAACATGCGTGCAGTAAACAACAAGTTCAACATTGAAAATATACAGAGAAGAAAACATGCGTGCAGTAAACAACAAGTTCAACATTGAAAATATACAGAGAAGAATCGATGTTGACAGGAAGTTCAGAGAAAGGAAGTATGTCATCGATGAAATTTGAAAAGTAGTAACCCCCAATAAAATAGGATATCCGATAGATCAAGGACAGGGAGGTTGCTGAACAAGTAAGATCATGGCATATTCAGATATCCAGAGGCAGAAGATAATGTTCAGTTACATCTTGATAGTGCCATATTGCCAAGTCTGAAGAAGTGGAGAAGAAATTATTGCCGCTAAACAGTTCTTTATATATCAAGATGCCTCATCAATGCATAAATGGTCTCCAGAGCACATGAATTCTTACATATGTGATGCAATGAAGTAAGCCTGAAAATAACAGTGGCATTGACGATTCATTTATTCAAATATCTGGAACTCGCCACTATAACAGTTCGTGCCTTCGTGGGGCAGTCACCTCTCGTGATGATTTATTAAGCGCTAAATGATTCCATATATTGAATGTGGATACAAGAAGTTACTTCTCCATTTTAAAATATAAACATTTTTAGAATTTAAATTTTACATCATAATATAAACATTTATACGATAATTCCCATAATTCTTATTATTCCAATGATTCCAAAGGATACATGATAAGAACTCTAACTAATTTAAAATTTAAATATTAACCATTCAAATAACTAAAATGAGTCTTTTGACTAAACTCAGATTGACTAAATAAATTAAAAATACTTATATTTGAAAATAGACGGAGTAAATCGGAATTAGGCAGGTGGCTGTACATAATATCAGGGTTTTTCCACGCGTGTAATTGAGATGATTCGCAACCAAACTTAACAGATGTATTATTATTACCTGGTGGTGGTGTTTGCGGCCATGAGTCCATCACCCTAGGTCGCGTGTGCCACTCCCCACTTCGCCTTGCTGTCGCCGTGGTGGATCGTGGTGCGGCCGCCGCAGCCGCATGCAAACCGTGTGCAATGGCCGCCGCATTGCCTTCGGCGTAGAACAGGGACGGCTCGAGGGAGGAAGGCTGAATAAGACCAGCCGACTCAGCTCCAGTAACGGGCTAAATTGGGCCAAAACCGACAATCTATAAGACCAGATGCCGCAGTTGAAGTTGGAACAAAGGAAATAGTAGTGTTCCGTTTCAAAAAAATTCAAACACAGCTTGAAACCTGATTTACTGTAAGATGCTTTGCACTACTGTTCACACTCTCCATCAGGTTATTGCTACTCTCTTTTTCCAAAATAAATGACCACTTTAGAAAAGATATGATAAATTATGGGTGAAAAAAAATAACTAAGATGTCCCCTATTAAATAAAAAATATTTATGTGTGGAGGATGTTTGAAGGTAAGATGGGGAGAAATTTAAAGAATATGTGATAGGTGAGAGAATTAGTCATTTATTTTAGGATAAATTTTGAATCTAAAGTGATCGCTTATTTTAGGACAAAGAGTATATAAGATGCTTCAATAGTATTTATTCAGATCAAATCTGATGTACACAAGTGCAGAACATGTGTAGAGATATTACACTGTGGAGTATTATGCAGATCAAGACTGATGTACAAAAGTGCAGAGCAGGCTGAACATATTTACATGATGGCGCATAGTTCTTCGTCTCAATCTGTTCATAGGCTAGCATTCTCCGTCGTTCAGATTTTCGCCGCACATAGAGAGCGAACACCGTACATATACATAATAGAATAAACATAAACCGCCAAATCACCTTTATCACCTGTTCTCACCTACTGTCAATGTCGTCAGCCGTGATGAAATTCCAAGCCTTAATCTGGTTCAGTTCAGTGAATTCCCCTGTTGAGCCCGCAAACCCCACATATATCTCCTCCAACAGATATCGTGATAGATCAATGGGCCAAGACTGAATAACAACATGCAGCCCTCTGGAATTCAGCTGCATCGCTTCTACTATTAACAACCGAAACTTGCTTTTGTAGCTGACACTGACGGACAAATCAAAACCACTCGAGAGGAATATGGAAACGTTACTGAGTGGGTACTGCACAACTGATTTGATGCCGTTGACGTCGAGCCCGATATGGTTGCTGTCGAGATCCTCGTCGTAGCTCTTCCTCGTGTCGAATTCCACGGCCACGATTCGGTTCACCGAAGAGCCATCCGTCTTCTCGTTGGAGATGCCGAGCCACTGGCCGCTGCTGTCGTCAGGCGACGAGAGGCTGCTGGTGAGGATGAAGGCTACGCCTTCACCTGTCTCGTTCTGCTGGTTTGGGAGGATGTTCAGCATAAACTCTGTCCTGAAGGATGCTACTGTTCTTCTCTTGCTGTCCCACAGTTTGAGGGTCTCCCTAGTGTAGCACACTCTCCCGGATTGGTTGGTGATGTTCCCGGTTCTTGGTGTGATCTGCAGGGATCCATTGTCTATCCCTGAGCCTGGGCTGAAGCTGAAATCATCCCTGCTGGCTGTGTCAAAGTTGGGGAAATTGAACTGCAAGCAACTGCAGGTGCTACCTAGGATCTGAAGAGCTGCTGAAGCTAGCAGAGAGAGGCAGAGGATGCTACTAGGGAATTCCATGGTCGTTCTAATCAGTACAAGACGGAGGAAAGGAATTTATAAGCTGTAGGAAGGAATTACTTCTCAAGGAGGGAAGCTGCAGGAATGAAAAGGTCAATCAGGGGCAGTGCTCGGTGACAAATCGACAATCAAGTGACACAATTCACAAGGGAAGAGGTCCAACAGTTACGAATTACTAGTGGCATATGCTACTGGTAGATTGCCCATCGATGACAGAAATGAACCGTGTCCATCCAATAGATGAAGGGAAGTTGTCCATCAAGTAGAATATGCCATGTAATGTTAGGTAATCCCACTAGGGAGGTATTGAAATATTGCAAGTCTTTGACAGTGCCCAGCTTTGAAGCATTCAAATAACAGAAACTGAGTACACAGTTTTACTGGTTATTTCAGAGTTGAGACGCGAGAGATGTAACGGAAGCTAGAACTGCCTGCCAGAGGGCCAGGGTCAGGAAACAACGAAATTGTCAAGTCAATTGATTTTTTTTCCTGATCGGAGCCAATTGAAGTCCGGCGATGCCATCTCTCTTCGCACAGATTCTACTGACGCATCTCTTCCTGCACTGAAAGTCTGGAGCTAGTACTTCAATGAGGCAACAACAGGCAGCAAAGGACTACCAGCAGAACATTACTGGATCCATCATCAAGCAGCGAAATATTTCATCAATATTCATACTGTATAGATCCGACGCTCCTGTATAACGTTATGGTTTTAATCTTACTGTACATATTCTTACATGGTATCAGAACGGATCTAGACATTCTCGACGCGCTAGCATCCTTCTGTCAGCGAGCCGACCTTTTCTTCCCGTCGTCAATGTTTTCTCCCAATCGTTGACCTTCTTCCTGGTATCCCTCCTCGCTCTCACGTCTCGGCTCCTTCTTCTTCCCGTCTTCTCCGTAGACGTTATTTCTTTCTCCTTTTTCCACCACACTCTCCCATCCCTTGCTCCTTCACGCGATAAGGTGACGGTCTCAATCCGTCTTCTCGTCTTGACCCACACCCGTCTTCACCCTTCTTCTTGCTCCGTGTATCTTTTCTCCTTCGACGCCGACGCACCTCTGCTCTTGTCTTCTCTATCGGCTGAACTCGTCCGTCTCCCATCGGCTGGACCTATCCGCCCTCTATCGGCTGGAACTCTCTCTCGGTTCCCGCTTTTTCAACATGCTCAATTGCTCCCGGACGCGAACCTTCTCCACTCGCGTCTGAGCCACTCCGACGTGTCCACGGACACGAATCTTTGCCTTCCGGACGCGAACCTCCTTTCTTCGCGTTCGGCCCCTCTCCGAGTTTTCGTGTCCGCCCCACTCCTTTGCCTCCATGAGTCCAAGGACGTGAAACTTCTCTCCACGAACGTGCCGTGAATCTTCGCACGCCCGTGACCCACCTACTCTCTGACCTACCTACTTTGCCAACCACCTTTCCCTCAACTACTCCGCTGCCTACTCTTCATCGGCCAACTACTTTCCATCGGCTGGTTGGCCCACCCTTCCCTTTCATCGGCTCACTCCCCATCGGCCTATCACTTCCCTGATCGACCGATCTCCCTTCTCATCGGCCTCTTCCCATCGGCTTTTTGTCCCTGTTTCCCTCTTGACATGGTCACCGAGTCAGCTCTCAGCTCCGGCACTCTCCCAATTGCCGAATCTACTCTGGCTCTCGGCGCCCCAGACCACATCTTGGGCACCACCTCGTCGATCTTCTCACCCCCCTACGCCACTGTGAATGTGAAATCTTACGTTCCCATCTTTCTTGACCTCAACGCCAACTACTTCAAGTGGATTTTCTTCTTTAAATCTCTCTGTGGAAAGTTCGGCCTATGGTCACACATCGATGGCTCCGCTCCCCCTCGACCTGATGACTCCCAGTGGGACATCGTCGAGTGCTGCGTGTGCAGCTAGTTGCTCGGCTCGGTCGACGACTCTGTCCTTGGCCTCACCATGGAAGATACCGACCATACCGCTCGGGATCTCTTGGTGGCTATCGAGGGGATCTTCCTCACAAACAAGCAGCCCCGCGTTATCTTCTTACTCAACGAGTTTCACTCCATGGTATAAGGAGACTCTTCTGTCTTCTTGTACTGCCAGTGCCTTAAAGTAAAGGCTGATGCTTTCTGGGATGTCGGACACCCTGTGGTTGACTCCCAACTCGCCCTTACCCTCCCGCGAGGCCTCAACCCACGCTTCTCCAACACCGCCGACGACATCGCCAATGCCACACCCATTCCATCATTTGCCCGGGCCCATGACATGCTAGTTCTTAAAGAACTCCGTCTAGCCAACGACGAGAAGATCGTGGCCCACATCGTTCTCCTCGCCGTAGCCGATCATGGCTACCGAGCATCCTGCGCTGCTACCCCTCCCGTGGCTCTAGCGGCCATGGCCCTAACCATGGCAATACAGCCCGCACCGGTGGCTCCGGCAAAGGCAAGGGCAAGAACTGGTATGGTCCGATGCAATCGCGACTTGCTTCAGTCCCTACCTAGCCTGCCGGTCCTATGGGTCCATGGCTCTGCTACAACCCCTGGGCCTTCCAGCCTTAGCCACGTAGCCCCATCGGCTGGCAACCAGGAGTCCTCGACGCCTATCCTTAGGCCCACTTGGCATCGGCTCCCATCCTGCCGCCTCAGCCGATGCTACCGGTACCATCCACCTAATCGGTTCCCTCCTAGAACCAGGCTGACCTCGTCGCTGTTGTCAACCAGATGACGCTCCAACCTCAGCACCCTTGTGTGCTAGACTCTGATGCGTCCTCCCACATGGCATCATCGGCTGGTATACTCCGTTCTTGTCATCCCTCTTCTTCCCCTTTGTCACCATCGGCTATAGCTACTCTCTTCCTATCCAATGCCGTGGTGACTCATTTCTGTCTACACCCACCACTAACCTTCTCCTTCGCAATGTCCTCATTGTACCCTCTTTATTCACAATCTCGTATCTGTTCGTCAATTCACACGAGATAACAATTGCTCAATCGAATTTGACGCTTCTGGTTTCTCTGTGAAGGATATCTCAACCCGGCGATAGATCCTTTGTTGCAATAGTGGTGGCGACCTTTACACCATCCTCACTGCGCCATCTACTCCACACGCCAGCATCGCCCTCTCCACCAACCTCTAACATCTTCGCCTCGACCACTCTGGCCCCGACGCTGTCACCAACCTCCGTTGCAGCGCCTCCATCCAGTGTACCCACAACAGCTCCACAGTTTGCCACTCGTGTCAACTTGGCAAACATGTGCGACTGCCATTTTCTAATTCTCTATCTTATACCTCACGACTATTTGAGCTTATACACTATGATGTATGGACTTCTCGGGTTAAAAGTGTCTCCGGTAATCAATATTATCTTGCCATACTTGACGATTACACACACTATTGCTAGACTTTTCCACTCATCAGCAAATCTGAGGTCGCCTCCCATCTAACTAACTTCACAAACTACGTTTCTAACCAGTTCAACCTCCCCATCAAAGCTCTACAAGCCAATAACGGTACGAAGTTTATCAACCATACTGTTCAAACCTTCCTCATCTCGAAGGGCATCCATCTACGCTTCTCCTGCCCCTACACCTCTCCTCAGAATGGCAAGGTCGAACGCCTCCTTCGCACCCTCAACAATATCAGTCGCACAATACTGCTTCATGCCCAACTACCTGCAACTTACTGGGCAGAAGCACTAACCACTGCGACTTACCTCCTCAATTGACGCCCGTGCTCCTCCATTCACCACAACGTTCCATACACCCTTCTTTACCGCACGACGCCCGACTACTTCTACCTCCACGTTTTCGGGTGTCTGCTATCCAAACCTCATCGCCATTAGACCCCCATCGGCTCTACCACTCTCATCGGCTTTGGCCGATCCTATCCCTTTTCCATCGGACACCTCACTCCTATCGGCTCCTTAGCCCTCATCGGCTCATCACCACCCATCAGCCCATTCGCCTCCATCGGCTCCCCCTCCCTATCGGCTGCTCCATCTTCATCGGACCGACTAAACCGATCGGCCCATCCAACTCCATCGGCTCAGGCTGATCTAGTTCCACCCTTTCCTGTCATATATAGCCACCGATCCTGAGTCGATGACGCCCCTTCCCAACCAGTTCGCCCCACACCTACCACACTCCCATCGGCTCTCGTTCCTTCTACCTCTCACATGGTTATCTGCTCACAAACCGGGTCTCTCCATCCCACCAAGCGCTACGGGCTCTCCGCCATTCACTGCTCTATCTCGCCCATCCCGACGACTTCTCGTTCTGCCTTGGCCGATCCTCAGTGGCACGCGGTCATGGCCGACGAGTACAAGGCCATCATGGACAACGAGACCTGGCGCCTCGTCCCTTGTCCTCCCGGTGCCAACATTGTGATCGGTAATTGGATCTTTAAGCAAAGTTCTACGCTGATGGCTCCCTTGCCCATCATAAGACACGCTGGGTAGTTCGGGGTTTCTCCCAACGGCCCGGTGTCGATTACAACGAGACTTTTAGTCCCATCATCAAACCTGCCACCATTCGGGTCGTTCTCACCTTAGCTGCCTCTCACTCCTAGCCGATCCACCAGCTTGACGTGAAGAACGTCTTTTTATGGTCATCTAACGAAAATGGTCTACTGCTAGCAGCCTCCAGGCTTCATCGACCCCTCTCGTCCCGACGATGTCTGCCTCCTTCAACGCTCTCTCTACGGCTTCAAACAAGCCCCTCGGGCTTGGTACCAGTGTTTTGCTGTTTACCTTTGGCACATCGGCTTTGTGGCCTCTACGTCTAATAGCTCCCTCTTTACTCTTCACATCGGCAACGCCACCGCCTATCTCCTTCTATACATCGACGATATTGTTCTTACAGTGTCTTCGACGTCTCTCCTACACCATATCATGGCTCGACTCTACTCCAAGTTCGTCATGACCGATCTCGGTCTCCTCCATCACTTCCTTGGCATCTCCATCACCCGTTCTTCTCACGGGCTCTTTCTTTCCCAGCGTCAGTACGCCATTGATCTTCTCCAGTGTGCGGGCATGGCCGAATATCACCCCACGGCCATTCCGGTCGATACTTGAGCCAAACTCTCCGCTGTCGATAGCTCACTCATCTCCGATCCCTCTTAGTATCGGAGTCTTGCCGGTGCTCTCCAATACCTCACCCTCACACGGCCCGACCTCACCTACGCCGTCCAGCAAGTGTGCCTTTTCATGCACACTCCGCGCAACCTCATCTCGCGCTGCTCAAGCGCATCCTTCGCTACGTGAAGGGCACACTCTCCAGCGGACTACACCTCAGCTCTAGCCTCATCAACTCTCTCATCGCGTACTTCGACGTGGACTGGGCAGGCTGCCCCGACTCTTGACGCTCGATGTTCGGCTACTGCGTCTTCCTCGGCGATACTCTAGTCTCCTGGTTCTCAAAACACCAGACTATAGTGTCACGGTCTATCGCCAAAGCCGAGTACTGCGCCGTCGCCTACGCCATCGCCGAGTGTTACTGGCTTCGCCAGCTCCTCCAGGAGCTCCATGCACCTCTCTCCTTTGTGACCGTCATCTACTGCGATAACGTCAGTACTGTATACATGACCGTCAACCTAGTTCATCATCGACACACGAAGCACATAGAGATCTACATTCATTTTGTCCGTGATAAGGTCACACTAGAATAGGTTTGGGTGCTTTATGTACCATCAGTGCACCAGTTTACCGATATTATAATCAAAGACCTCTCCACGCTTTTGTTCATCAGTTTTTGATCTAGTCTCTGTGTCCGTTCCCCTCCCACTACGACTACGGGGGTGTTAGACCACTAGACCACTGGACTGTATATATATATAGACCTGATCCCCTGTATAGCGTTGGGTCATAAGTACTTATGGGCAGTTTACCACAATTGACGAGAAAAAAAAACACGCTGACAACATTAAAACTCAGATATATTGATAAACCACCAGTCCCAACTCCAAACTGATCAGTCTTTCAATGGTGTTTATTCTAAGTAGGGTAGACAAAACCACTAAAATGTGTAGCCAATTCCAAGAAACATTAATATATGCAAAGTACTCTACTATGCAAGAAAAAAGCCATCAAGAAACATTAATGTGTATGATTACACTAGAATGAAAAGCATCAACATCGCTAGGTTAGTTTGTCAAGAAACTCCATTTAACCCTGAAAAGCTTGAGGGGCCTCCTGAGTCAACAAATCCACGAAGTGAAACTTCAGGAGCAGAAGTATCCCCCTCCTGTAGTAGCTCATGATCAATGAAAACAACAACAACTGTGATGTCGTCATGGAAGAAGCGGCGTACTCCTTTCTCAAGTTTCTTGATATCATTGTACCTCATTTCCCTCTTCCGTGCAGCTTCTTTCAAAGCTGCTTTTACTAACCTCCTTGCAATACCCTATAAAACAAGGAAAGAAAAAATTAATATCTGCAAAGGAAACATAAAAACAAAAGGATTGTACGTACTGCTCGTGGATTGTTGTGGACAATTTCAACTGCTTGCTGATTCGTCAAGTGCTCCCACAATCCATCCGATGCAAAGATAAAGAAACTATCTTGTGAATGAAGAACTCTCGTATATATAGATGGCTCTGATGTTAGAACAGCCCGGCGGAGAGGCTCAGAAAGGTGGAAACGAGTCATAGATGGGTCAAGAGCGAATTCTTGCTTCTTCAAGTATGCATCACCTATAGACCTTGAAACCTAAGAGAGTAAATCAGAAAAATGTTTCGAAGAAGAAATTTTCATGAGATTAACAAATGAGTTTCAAATGACTATGCCATCAAATGTACTGTTGAACATAGAGCTACAATTTAATGATCACCTGCTAGTTGTCACAAATATAAATATATGTTTAACACTATTTGCAGCCCCTATGTTAAACTGTACTAAAATCGAATGAGATTAGCTCTCTTCCGCTAATACAGTTGAGTTTCTTTATCTGCCTGCCACTACAATTCTAAGGTACAAAATACTACTTTTATCACAACATACGCAATCATAGACACAAACATTCCACAGAAGGTTTGCCTACCTGTATAATGCCTTTGATGCGCCAAACACCATTCTTAAGAACAACAATTTGTGAATCATCAGGATGAAGGGATCGAAGTTCCTGCCTCACTTCTTCCATGCTTGCATTGTGGTCTCTTGTTAGTTGCTCAGCAACAATCTTGTTTGATCCTGTTAAACAACCAACAACTGCCCGAGAATCTCCAAGATTAGCCAGGTAGAGTGTTCCTCTCCATATGACACCTACTAGACAACAAGACCCGATAGAGGCAATAGAAGGCTTTATTAAATGTGTCCTGCGCACAAGTGACAAGAAGCCTTCCTCTGTAGCAGAAAAGGCATTTCGAACAACATCCTCAGAAATTGTTCCACGTTCTTGAGCCAGACCTGGAAAACATGAACAATACGAACAAGTCATGTTAGTTAAGTACTCCATCACAAGCATTGAGTTGAAAAAAATTAAGGACAGAGACGTACTCGATCATTACTTTATGAATTTTTTGAAAGATCCGGTTTATCACAATACTCTATGATGATAGAACCAAGATAATGCGTTCTTTTTACGGTAAAGATGGTAAACATTTACATTGTAATTGCAACAAAACACAAAGAACAAACCTAGATCATTTCATTTTCATCTGTATTAGTGATAAAAGGGTATATTAAGTCACCATTGCTTGTGCACAAATTGAACATTAAACTTTAGCAACTCCCTCCAGTCATAAAAGCGTTATTTTTTTTTGACATGAAGAATATCTACATATCTTATTTATGAGTCTAATCTCAAGATTAATAAAGACTTTTTTTAAAAAAATGGATTAAAAACCTGGCCTCTACCTCCAAGGATGTACACAGCCACAAGATTAATAAAGACATGAATAGCCAAAGTTTTGACTTTTTAGAAGGTTTGACTACATGTACACCAAAACTCCACTCTTTTTTAACTGGAGGAGTGTACGACTGTACGGTGCATTAAGATTCCAGAAAAGACGTGTATCAGCGAACAAGCAACTCTGAAAAACGATTGCAAAAATAAACTAATAACTACCAAAAAATCAATGCTAATGATCTAATACTATCAAATTGAACAAAATTTAAATCTATAAGTCTGAAATAAGTAAAATTGAATGGATTCATGTGGAGAGGGGCCACGTACGGACGAGGTGCGCGGTAAGGTGGTTGGAAATAAATCGGGAAGCCTCCGCGCCGCCGTGGCCGTCATAGACGCCGATGAAGGTGGCGGCGGCGGCAGTCTCGACCTGACTATGGTCCTCGAGCACGTCGTTTGCCTGCACCACGGCGAAGGAGAACTCGCCGGCCGCGTGGCGCACGAGGTCCCGCGACCACAGCAGCAGGTCGTCGGCGTCGCCACCGCTGCTACTATCGTCTTCCTCATCCCTCCTCGTAAGCGCGTACCTCCGGACCCGGTCCCAGCACGCGGCCGCAATCCTCTCCAGCCACGGCCACATCCCTCATCTCCCTGCTAAGCTTGCCCCTGTGCCTCCACCACCCCTCCTCGCCGATGAGAAGAACCGCGCAATGATGCGATTTTTGTTGCCTGTATTGCACAATTCCAAGACCAAGAACACCCAAGAATCACTCGATTTCACCTGAAAAAGTAGCAAACAATCGCACATTTGGTTAGATTTCATCACTCAACACGAAATACAGCGGCAGCCTCAAGCCATGTGTTAAATACTCAAACCATCTCTTCTCAAACCTTTCGCATGTGCACAAGTTGCACCGGAAGACCAGGAGAAACAATCACCGCAGCTCCTCAAGAGCTGCCACCTTTTGTGGCAGGAACCGCCGCTCGGTTCCCCGAGATACTACCAGGGATTAGAAATTGGATGGAGAAGCCGTCGGAATCGGTGGTGCTCGGATGCGGATCGTGGTTCGCGAGGTTGGAGGGAACGAGGAGTTGTCGAAGACGAAGAGAGACCTCTCGCCCTTCGCCGAGTGTGCGTTAGTGGGGGGCCCTGTACCGATTTTATATAAGAGCTTCGCAAATATGTCCCTTATATTTTAGCTATTTTTGTAGAGCTTCACCGATAAGAGAGTGCAAAAGGTCCAGGGAAAAAAGGGCAAAAGTGCAACTTCTGATCGTGATTGGTTCGGGATGCCTTTGACTTTTTGCTTATCTTCCCCCTTCTTTTCCCCCTTTAGGATTGGACGAGCATTTGAAAAACTCTGAAATCCAATGTAAACTATAATACTAGTACTCTCTTTTTTTTTCTCACTTTGGGAAACTACATCGTCGAAGTAATACTAATAGTCAGGTTATTCTCTCCTACACATCTCCAGATAATGAAAAGCGAGATTACAGCATCAAAAGCTCAGGGAAAAAGGGTTAATGGACAGCTACATTGATCTAACCCAACCGTGCCCACCCCTTGGTAGTCGGAAGTAGTAAAAAAAACTAATAGTAGTTATAGAACTTGGCGTGCAGATTGACATCAACCGCACCAAGGCAGATGAAACGAGAGATTGTATATTCGCACCCAGCGCGCAGCACAGCTCCATGTATCACGATAAGTACGTAAGAGATCGATAGCATATATCGCTTTACAGATAAAAAGCGCAGGAAAAAGTTGGCCGTGTGCGCGCTGAAAGATCAGTCAAACAGTTTGCATCACTGAGAACCTGTGACACCATTGCGTTGCGCTCGCGGAGGACTGTCTTGATCGTTAATTGTATGCCGGCCAGAGCGATCAGCACTAGATGATGTTTACATCAGCGACTCTGCTCTCCCGGTGGTCTTCAATCACGGTATCGATCCGTGATCTCCGTGGTAGTAAGTCCTCTATCTGCAGAGGAGAGAAGTGTGTCTTCAGTAGTGCAGATTCAGACTTGGGAAGCACTGGTACCATGTCTTACGAGCAGGCCTGCTAGCTGCCTTGATGCTATGATCCCCATGCATGAAAAAGGACAGCCAAGATTGACAGATTGTCGAATGTGATCTCTGATCAAACCGGCTACAAGCGCGTTCGTTTTTCACTCAGCTTGTGTGCCAATTGAATGCAGTTCGATGGAAACGGGCATGAATAATTGCACCTGTCATCAGAAACAGGTGTGTGTTTACTCTACGTGCCGATCTAGCATGCAATCAGGCGAACATCCCGCAAGCCAGCCAGCGGGCCAACCAGCTTGACTTCCGGCATTCAAAAGTCCACGCATTGCATGTAATCCTCGCCTCCCGTGTGCTTTTTCTTTCTTTTAGCTAGGTATCAGGTGTGTAGTAGATGGACAGGATGGTTGGTCGCGCTTTTCCCGGTGACGGAGAAGCTTGCCCGCAGATGATAAGGGTATATCAAGACTTCTCATTCTAGCTCATGCGACTTATGGGCCCACTCGGTTTTTTACCATACATATATATACTCCGCGCATCGCTGCGCTGCGCTGTCGCGCAACCCTAATCTCCATTTCCCCTGTAACTTGGTATTAGAATGCTGTGGCGGAGAACACGATTCGATCTTATCGTCGCTCGATTCCCCACCGTCTCCCTCGATCCCTCGCTGTTTTCACGCTCATAGGCTTGCCGCTGCTCGATACAGCCACACACGCACACTATATCGTCAGTAGTGCTATCACTATTGAGATCTCGCCAAGCCCGTCTCACCACCCTCTCGCCATCGACGCTATTCGCTGTTGTCGTCGCTAAAGAGCGTGGTTGAATCCACGGATTCTATTACCCAAGCAGAGTAAATTAGTCTGTAACGCGAGGCCGCTGAACTTGAAGTCAACTCCACCCGTCAGAAGTCGGCCGAGGATCACAAAGTCGTCCTCACAGCCTATGAGGCCAAGCATGCGGCTATGCACGCGCAAGTTCTTGCTGCCCTCAACATCAAGATTCTTGTCCCAGAGCTTTTGGATCAGGCTGCCAACAACTATAGTCGGTGGCGCGCTCTCTTCCTCATCGTTTTGGGAAAATATGCCCTCACCGACCACGTCATCATCGATATTGACAACTCCAACCGCTCGGCATAGATGCAGATGGACTGTATAGTCCTAACCTAGATCTACGGCACCATCACCGTTAACCTCCAGCAGATGGTAATGCTCCGTAACCCCTTTGCTCAAAAAGTCTGGTCCGTCCTCGAGTCTGAGTTTCTTGGCCAGTGCGAGTCACGCGTACTCCTGCTCTCCGCCGAGTTCCGTACCATCAAGCAAGGCACGACCACCATCACGGACTTCTATCATTGCCTTGAGACGATGGCCAGCGCACTCTCGAAGTTCGATGACCCTGTCGGTGACCAAACCCTAATGCTGACCCTCCTCCGGGTACTCAATGGCAAGTTTCACCATATCATCTCAAATCTAAAGATGCAGCGGCCTTTCCCCACCTTCGACGAAGCACACACGCTGCTGCTTCTCGAGGAAATCAACATCAACGACCTCGTCGACAACACCACCCTATCTACCTTTGTCGTCTCTCATCAACGCCCCCTGGTGGGGCAACCAGGGTGGCCTCTGGATGAGGCAACCAAGGGAGCTCCCATCCTCTAAATTGACGTTGTGGTCGTGGTGCCAAACCCACCCTCTATCATGGCGCCAACTCCTTTACCCCCAGGTCTCGCCCTGGCGGTCACCCTCCTGGAGCTCCCTTCCTTAATCCCTAGACTAGCGCTGTGTAGCTATGGCCGCACCCCTATGATCTTGACCGTACTCCAGGGGCACCACCACGTCTGCCGGTCTTGCCGTTCGAGCATCCAACCGCTTTCACCGCCTCACCCTACCTACTCTACTACAATGTTCCCGATGGATCAAGCTTATGTCCACCGTCGGGTTTCATTCCTGGCAGTGTGTCATCATCACCGCCAGGCTTCGTGTACGGGGGTCCTCCCTCCTCACTGCCTGGTTTCGCCTGTGGTGCATCGCCCGCCTCTCCGCTGGCGTTCGGCCCTCTCTCAGCCTTCGGGACTGCATCGCCCGCATCGTCGGTAACGTTGCCAGGCTCCTGGAACCCGATGGCCTGTCTCTCGTGGGATCAAACATCCCTTATCAACAATTTCAACACACTCTCCCTAACTCCGCCAGTCTCCAATGAGTGGTTTATCGACTCCGGCGCTAACTCACACATCGCCAACTCCGCTGGTATACTCACTTCCTCTCGTCACCCTTCTCCTTTACACCCTTCATCCATTATCGTAGGAAATGGATCGCTTCTCCGAGTCACTGCTGTCGGCTCATCCATCATTCCCACACTATAGTGATCCTTAGTTCTTTCCAACGTTCTCGTAGCTCCCAATATCATCAAAAACTTAATATATGTTCATTGTTTCACTATCGATAATAATTGCTCCATTGAATTTAATCCTTTTGGCCTCTCTGTGAAGAATTTGCAGACTCGGCATGTGATCACCAGGTGCAATAGTACGGGAGACCTCTACCCGTTCCTTCTATCTGCCTCCATCTCATCGACGCTCACCACCACCACATGCTCTACCATCTAGCATCGTCATCTTAGTCATCTTGGCTCCAATGCCTTATCTTAGCTTATAAACACTAAAGCTATCATATGTAATAAACGTACTTTTGATCGTATTTGTCATGCTTGTCAATTGGGACATCACGTGTACCTTCTTTTTAGTTGATCCACCTCTCGCGCACTTTATCCTTTTGACCTTATACACTGTGATCTTTGGTCCTCGCTTGTGGTTAGCATGTCGAGATACAAGTACTACCTCATCATACTCGATGACTGCACTCATTACACTTGGACTTTTCCCCTTCGTGCCAAATCCGATACATTTGGCACCTTATCCAACTTTTTTCCTTATGTATGCACTCAGTTCGGCGTGCCCATTAAACAAATCTAGTGCGACAATGGTCACGAATTTGACCATTCCTTCGCGCGCACTTTCTTCCTCACCAACAGAGTCATTCTCCGTATGTCCTGTCCCTACATCTCTCAACAAAATGGTCGAGCCAAATGCACCCTTCGTACTATCAATAACATCATGCGCTCTCTCCTCTTCCAGGCTAGCATTCCCCCCACATATTGGGCTGACTCCCTACACACAGCTACCCATCTTCCTAATCTTCATCCCACCACAAACCTTAATGGTCTCACACCCTTCTTTGCCCTTCATCGTACTCACCCTTTTTACACTCATCTCGTGTGTTCGGTTGTGCCTGCTATCCCAACATCTCATCCACCACTCCTCATAAGCTGTCTCCACGCTCCTCCTTGTGCGTTTTCCTCGGCTATTCCCCTGACCAGAAGGGATATTACTGTCTTGACCTCTACTCCAATAGGTTTATCATCTCTCGACACGTTGTCTTCGATGAGTCCTTCTTTCCCTTCTCCACAATGTCCACGTCTCCTATTCATCCCTCCACTCTTGATTTCCTATGCGGCGACGATCACATCACCTTGCCCATTCCACCTCCTATACCATCTACCGGTACATCTTCTGGAACTGTCTTCTCCAGCGCTCTCTGGACACCACTGCCTATCCCTACTACAAGGCCCACTTTCCCCCGGGCTACTCCCCTGGCCCTGGGGATACTTTGCCCTAGGTTAACATCCGCAGTGCTACTGGGACCCTCACTGCTCCTACTGCGGTCAACCCTAGGGGCTCTCGGCACGTCACTGGCCGTACCACTGCTATCATTCCGCAGCCCATTGTGCCTATTTCCAACATGCACGGCATGCGCACCTGAGCCAAGTCTGATTTCATCCAACCTGTTACCGCCTCAACCTTAACATGGTGGCTCTCTCTCCGATCCCAATGTCTTTTAGATCAGCCCTGACTGATCTAAACTGACATGCTACCATGCAGTCAGAGTATGATGTCATTCAGGCCAATGACACCCAGACACTGGTTCCTCGTCCTCTAGGCATGAATGTCATCACACGAAAGTGGATTTTTTATCACAAGTTTCAGTCTGATGAATCCCTTGCTCGCTACAAAGCGAGATGGGTTTTCAAGGGCTTTACTCAATGCCTCGGACTTGACTATGATGAGACTTTCAGTTCTGTTGTGAAGCCCACCATTATTTATGTGGTACTCACCCTAGCTCTTACTCACTCATGGCACATGCACCAAGTTGAAGTCAAGAACGTCTTCCTGCATGGGACATTGATAGAGACCGTATACTGCACCTAGCCTTCTGGGTTTGTTAACTCATCACACCCCGACTACGTTTGCCATCTGAACCGCTCTCTATATAGGCTCAAGCATGGCCCCCATGATTGGTATAGTCGCTTCACTTTCCACATCACCTCTCTTGGGTTTGTGGAAGCTAAGTTTGATACCTTACTGCTCATCTACTACCATGGCAATGGCATGGCCTTCTTATTTTTTTATGTCGATGACATTGTTCTCACGGCCTCCTCCAGGAGACTATTTCCGTTCTTTGGCGGGAGTTCTCTATGACCGACATGGGACCACTTCATCATTTTCTAGGCATCATTATTACTCGGTAGGCCGACACTCTAATTATGTCCCAGCAACAGTATATATTAAATATTCTGGACCGTGTTGGTATGCGGGACTGCAAGCCTGCACCATGCCTAGACACTCAATCGAAGCTGTCCAAGCACGGAGATTTCATATCGGACCCTACTTACTTCAGGAGTATCGTAGGTGCGCTCTAGTATCTCACATTTACACGGCCTGACATTGTATATGCTGTTTAGCAGATCTATTTACATATGCATGATCCTTGAGAGCCCTTCCTTGCTGCCATCAAGCGGATACTATGGTATCTCCGAGGTACACTGGATCATGGACTCCATATTTCCCGCATTGCTCCGATCGACCTCATGGTATACTGATTAGGCCGGCTGCCCCAACACTCGCAAATCCACCTCCAGATTTATAGTCTTCCTCGGCGACAATCTCATCTCCTGGTCATCCAAATGCTAGCCCACTGTATCGCGCTCTAGCGCTAAAGTTGAATACCGTGTGGTGGCCAACGACGTTGCGGAAGCCTGCTGGTTACGACAACCGCTCCAAGAGCTCTATTCTCTAGTCTATCATGCTACTGTCGTATATTACGACAACATCAGCGTCGTCTGCTTTTCCACCAACCCTATACAACATCAGCGAACTAAGCACGTTGAGATCAACCTATACTTCATGCGTAAGCGTGTCGCTCTCGGCGAGGTCCGTGTTCTCCACGTTCCTACCTCCTCACAATTCGCCAACATCTTTATCAAAGGCCTGTCGACTCCCATCTTCACCGAGTTTAGATCCAGTCTAAATGTTCATTGTATATACAGTTTCGACTATGGGGATGTGTCAAGAGTAAACTTTTGATTCTAGCCCATACGGCCCATCGGTCTACTCAGCCTTTTACAATACATGTATATACTCCACGCATCACTGTGCTACACTGTCGCGCAACCCTAATCCCTATTTCCACTGTAACTGGGTGGAGAGATGGATCAATCACTCGACCTCGGTGTAACGTGTAAGCCAGGATCACTGGATCAGAACGTGGGTGCCGTCAGAAAACCACCACCGGTCTCGTGGGCTTTCTCACATGACACGACCGATCTCGCGGGAGGCAGCGCAAATCGTGCATCAACAGGCGGATGCTAGCGAATCGTCGACGTGGAGGTGATGGATGTGGGCGTAATTAAGTCGGCAATGAGTGCTCCCAAGTAATAAAGGGGGCGAGATGACACGGAAGGCACTATCGGCGGGGAGAGTGCGGGCGTAGCGCGCAGGATGCCCAACTGGCCAGAAGGCCTGGTTCGTTGTGTTGAGGGTGGACTGGGTCTTTCGCTCGCTTTGCGGGGCAGACGCTTGTTACTTCGCGTGTGAGCCGCAATGTAATTGCACCCGTAGTGCAATGCAACCTGCCCAAAAAGGCCGGAAGAATCGTCGCTGGAGGTGACTGGAGTCCCAGGAGTAGCCCGTGCGCCGCACGCCTTGGCCCGGCAGTGACACTCTTCCCCAATGGCGTCTAATTAGGCAGTACTTCTACCAGGATCCTGCCGAGATCAGAGTCAGCACTTGATGCAGAAAGAACACACAGGTTCTCAACCTGCTCTTCATTGTGGAAAAGGTCTAGGGAGAACCGTTTGTTTTTGTTTTGGTAAGGGAGCGACGCTCATGTGATAGTAGCAGTCAGGATTGACGACTTGTAGAGAAAGGTCGGTAGTTTTGGCGCCATAAACAAAGGGATATTCTGGACGGATCAGACGAACTACACCCTACCGTTATTGGATCGGATCATGCCGTTCGTCGGATCCTACTGCATATAACGGGTAGAAATATTCTATATGCTTAAATTCATGTATTTTACCATTGTCATACGAAGACCATTTCGATCCGTGATGTGACAGACAACATTTGACGCAGCAACACTTGAGAGCGTCAAGGTGCACGCAAATGGCACAAAAAAACCTACTTTCGTAACGACCAAATCAGACAATTGTAAAACTTTGCCGGCCGGGGGGCCGGAGCTAGGCGCGGCGTGCCAAAGCACCATTTGCCACGGCCCGCCTCGCACGACCATTTCCTCTTGTCCACTCGACAAATCTAAGCACGGTCAGCGCCAGTCACCATGCAAACCACAACGAACGGTGATGCGCCACTAGCAGAGACCTGTGCTCCACACGTCCCCGCCGGCGACAATGGCGCCACCGCCGTCGTCATTGCTCGGCGACCTCCTCGCCGCTGATGGCTTCAGGAACCGTCGCAAGCCTCCTGGCAGTAACCCTCCGGCCGCCCCAAGGACCGCGAGCATGCCCCTCCAGCACCGGCAGCCGAGCAGGTCCGCACGGTCGCAGTCCGACGTCCTCACCCGCAGCCGCCTCAGAGAAACAAACAACGTCGGTAGTATCGATGGTAACGGAGTTGACGCCGGCGAGGAGCAGCAGGCCGCGACACGGAGGTCATCGGCGTCGCTGACGAGCGTGAGGAACAAGGGCAGAGAAGGCGGCTCCACGAGGGGCTCGGCCGCGATACTGACAGATAACCCAGGCTCGGCCATGCTCCCACTCTTCCTCTTCGGTTTAGACTTAGCGAGAATAACGGAGCTCAAACCAGACGAGTTGAGCGCGTCCCTGTATCAACCAGACGCATGCTCTGTTCGTGCAGCGGCTTTTCCCCTTTTCTAGCTGTAGCTCGTAGTGGTCGCGCGTGCATCGGTCTCGTCCGTGGGATGGCACGGACGTGTCGGAGGTCGTGGCGCGCACGTCGGAGTGTAACAGTGGCGATCGACATGCTTCCAGTCGTGGGATGGCGCGACAATGGTGGAGGCGTGGAGACCGCAGCGTTGTGGCGTCGTGGCCACAGTAATCCTGCCATTTATATTGAAAATAGAATCCAGAATTGGGAGTGCGTTGTGAGCTGCACAAAGACCCTCCGGCGTTCTTGTGTTCCTGGGTGTTCGCGTGCCTTCTCTGGGTGTTTTTCTTTCATCGTCTTCATCTCCGGTGACGGGCGCCAGCGATTGGAAGACATCAGATACCAGTTATCGACGAGTCCGTGCTCAATGCACTGATCTCCCTGGTCGCGGGAGCCGTCAAGCGGTTCGTCAAGGACGAGGGCTTCCGCGAGTCGCTCCGCGGCGGCTGCATGTCGTGCCTTGGTGAGTCCAACTACCGGGCGGTTCTGGACCTCCGCGTGATCGTGCACACCGTCGAGAGGGCCGCGAGCGAGGGCCTCGACCCGCGTGACCTGAAGCGCGCTTCCCTTAGGCTGCACGCCTTGGGTTCCCTCGACGCGAAGGAAGCGGACGCGGTGACCGCGGCCGGCGTCCCGTACCAGCGGCTCGCCGCGTGCGCGCCCTTGTACATGTCCGTCATCTCCAAGCTCCAGAAGGACCACTCCTCCGCGGTGCACGTCCTGGAGACCTTCTGCCTGGCGCCGCACGAGGCCCGCACGTCCATGCTGCCCGCCTTCTGGGACAGGCTCTTCCCACTCGGGTCTCTCGCACCTGAAGGCGTGGCGTGACCGCGAGTCGTCGGCGCCGGCGATCTCCAAAACGAGGGTGAAGGACGTGGAGAAGACGTTCATGGAGGTAGTGGACGAGGGCACACGTGCGCTCGCATGCTACTACAGAGATTGGCTTCTGGGTCGCACCGAAACCATGTCTCTCCCGGTTGCTCAACGTCGACGTCTTATGACATTGGCTCGGACGTCGCATGTAGCTCCGGGAGTTATAGTCCAGCTGCAAAGTTTGCGCTCTACGAGGCTCCATCACAGTTTGATCAAGAGATTGAAGAGGAAGAAGCAGAGGTGGACGAGAGGACAGCAGATGAGCAAAGCGTGTTCCTCGAATGCGATGACACTGAATCGAAGAGCTACACTCACACACTTCAGACTGCGGAAAACGAGCTCATGCTTGACAAGCTAGGCAAGGAGGCATCTGAACGGAAGGTGAGCATTTTTCCCCCCTGAATTTTCTTGCATGCTCAATTGCTCATGCACGGGAAATAGATCAAATTTGTGATAGTTTACACACCAAAATCTTAGACTGATGATGAACGGAGCAGACTACTGGATGATTCAATGAGTTATGTGCCAATTTCTGACATGACGGCTATTGGCCTTCCTACAGTCGAGTTCTGGTGCGAACCTCTCTCTGCATTTTCTAATCTTTTCATGCATGTCATACTGATATTTGCATAATTTTGTGTAAGCTTCTCGGTGAAGGGCCTATCCAGAGTGACGCAGATGGCAATCAAGTATCCAATTTTGCCACCATTGCGAGTGATTTCCTCTGTCCACTGACAAGGCAGATTTTCAACCGTCCGGTGACAATCGAGACAGGTCAGACGTTCTAGCGGCATGCTATATTACAGTGGTTTGATAAAGGCATCAGGATGTGCCCTATTACAGGTCAAGAACTCGAAATCCTGTCAATTCCAGACATAAACCGTGTGTTGAAACGCTTGATTGATAACTGGAAGTCCGAACACTGCAAAACCCTGATCTCTGAAGGCACAGATCCTGAAGAGAAGTTGACTGTAACAGTCTTAGAGAATGTCCTTTCTGCCGAATGCGAGATGCCTGAAAATTTTGAGAAAGCAAGGCATCTTATGGCGATCGGTGGCATAGACTTTCTTTTGCATAGATTTCATGTCGGAGGAGAAGATGAGAAAGCACGAGCAGCCAAGCTCCTTTTGCTCTGCATCAGAGCAGAAGGCAGCTGCAGGAACTACGTGGCAATAAAGCTAGCCCAAGTGTTGTGCAGCTTCTCCACAGTGAGGTGAATTCAGCAGTGCTTCTGCTTATTGAACTGCTTTGCCTGAGAAGGTTCTGTTTCTTGTACCTGACACCACACACATCAGTTATTGAAAGCAAGAGATAATTCAAATCATGATAGTTCGATTTACAAAAGGTTAATATATAGGTCAAACCCTTCTATATCTTAAAAACCGACTTATGAAAACAATAACTGAGAAGATTTAGAAAAAGACCAAACGATAGGAAAGAGGTCAAATGTGATAACGACGTGACTCTGCTGGTCATGTTTAAATATATTATAGTCTAACACCCTCGTAGTTTGAACATCATAACTAGACATAGAGACGGACGTTCAGACTGGAGCGAAACTCAGTGAAGACGGATGAAGATGTTGGTATACTGAGATGACATCGGCTCATGAAGAACACAGATGGCTCCGACGGTGACCTTGTCACAGACGAAGTACAGATCAATCTCAATATACTTCGTGCGTTAATACTACACATGATTGAAAGAGATGTAGACTGCACTGATGCTGTCATAATAGACAATGGTAGCATGCCGAACAGGATGATGAAGCTCCTCCAGTAACTATGGCAATGATGTAGTCTCAGCAACAATGTTGGCGATAGCCCGATAGTCAGCCTTAGTACTAGAGCGAGAAATTATGGCTTGACGTTTGGAGAATCAAGAGATGAGATTATTACCAAAAAAACTACATAGTCTGAAATGAAGCGTCAAGTCTTAGAACATCTAGCCCAATCAGCATCAGAGTAAGCCACAGGATCAGTCGAAAGAGAGTAATGAATCCAAAAACCATAATTTATAGTGCCTTTGACATAGCGCAAAATGTGCTTGATCAAGGCCAAATGCGGCTTGCGTGGATTGTGCATGAATAGAAAAACCTACTGAACGGCATATGCAATGTCTAAACGATGAACGTGAGGTACTGCAAAGCACCAGCCAGGTCATAAAAATAAGTCGCATCAGCCATTGGAGTACCATCTGGAGACAACTTGGTACTAGTGTCAATAGGAATTGTGCATAGTTTGTAGTTAGGCATGTAGACATGGTCAAGGATCTCAAGTATGCAGTGGCGCTGAGACAACTGTAAAACAACAAGCGACAGTACAGTACGAATAGTAGTTGGTTTGACAACAGGACTAAAAATCTCACTGAAATCAATGTCGGGTTACTGTGTAAAACCACGAAAGAACATAGCGTGCTTTGTAGTGATCAAGAGTACTGTTTGGGTGAAGCTTTCGGCGATAGACCCATTTACATGAGACAATATTGACACTAGGCAGAGGAGGCACGAGATCTCAAGTGTGATTTGCTTGAAGAGCGGAGGGCTAGTCCTATGAAATAGCAAGCGACATCACGGTATGAATAGTAGCTAGTTTGACAACTGGACTAAAAGTTTCACTAAAATCAATACCGGGTCACTGTGTAAAAACATGAAAAACCCAGCGTGCTTTGTAGCGATCAAGAGTGCCGTCTGGGTGAAGTTTATGGTGATAGACCCATTTACTAGAAACAATATTGACACCAAGCAGAGGAGGCACGAGATCCTAAGTGTGATTTGCTTGAAGAGCGGAGAATTCCTCAATCATAGTGTTGCACCAATTGGGATCTAAGAGGGCACCATGATATGTCTTCGATATGGGCAACAGAGAGGTCGCCTGAAGATCAAATGCCTTTTTCGACTGCTAGAAGCCATCTTTGCTGTGGGTACGCATCGAATGCGCATTGTCCACAGGAAGGACACGGACAACACCAGTAGAGGCGCTGCATCGCTCGAGGGTAGTGCGAAGAAGCTAGGCGGTGGTCCAAGGGCCACAGTTGATGGGGCCACACAAGGCCCACATAGGGGTGAGGTGACCATGGGAGATGTCGGCCCAACGACAGAGGATGAGGGACCCACACCAGGCTCAAGGGCTGGTGAGGCTGCCGAAGGCGCCACGGGGGACGGTTGCTCGATGTTGGCGACAACCCGGGGCGAGCCAAGAGCAGCATTAGGCATGACATCATCGATAGTCGTGCCAGCCTCGCTGGCAGCAACCTATAGGGAGGCAGCGGCAGCGGGGCTGACATGGAGAGAACCTACGGGTGTACCTGATAAAATGGGGGCAACTAGAAGAGGCCCATTAGTTTTATTAGAATCGAGAAACTCAAAGTGGGATGAAGGCGATGCTGAGCCGAGTTCAATGAAAGAAAAGGAGGAATCGTCAAATACAACGTGACGAGAGATGATGATGCGGTTTGTGGTAGATCAAGGCATTGATATCCCTTGTGTTTAGACGAATAGCCAAGAAAAACACAAATGGAAGATCGGATTGACAGTTAGTTGGAGGCTATGGTAGAAATATTAGGATAGCATTTGCACCTAAAAACATAGAGATGATCATAGGTGGGTAGGACACCGAATAAAATGAAAAAAGGAGTGAAAAATTTAGTGTTTTGGTTGGGTGCAAATTCAGAAGATAAATAGCTGTGCTAAGCGTCTCAACCCAATATAGTGAAGGAATGCTAGCTTAAAACATGAGAGAGTGTATACCCGGCTCTACTGTTTTGGGGTAAGGTGCGAGGACATGACATGCACAAGGTAACTCCCTTGGTGAGAAAAAAATGACGTGAGGTCAAGTTGTTAAACTCTCGCCCGTTGTTGCATTGGACAATTTTTACAGTAGTGCCAAACTGTTTAGCAACATAAGTAAAAAATGTGAGATGGTCTAAAAGGTGTCCGATTTTAGCTAAAGGAGAAAAGTCCATGTAAAATATGAGCAGTCGTCAAGAATGATAAAATAATATTTATAGCTAAAAATGCTAGTCACAGATGATGTCCACAAATCATAATATAATAAGTCAAAGTTCTTCATGGCAAGTGAATTGGATGTAGCAAAAGATTGTCGTACATGGTGACCAAGCTGACATGTATGACACAAGAGTTCTAGCTTATGTTTATTACCTGGAGCTAAATGAGATAAAACTTTGACACCTAAATGACCAAGATGTGCTAGAGGGTGCTAGAAGTGGTGGTAGCTAGGAGCGCACGAGGTGGGACATGGAAGGAGTAGAGCCGCTTTGAGCTGTTACAGTGAACGATTTCATTTCTGGTTGTCGAATCCTTAACAGAGAGGCCGAAGGGATCAAGATGAATATGAGATTTTTAATAATGTTAGGAGAAACATGAACATAATGAAGATATAAAGGACGCTCGGTAAAAAAACTAATATGGCCAGTGGAGATAATGAGCAACAGCGACCTATTACCGACAATAATATTAGAAGGACAATTCAATGAAGAGGAAGAAGAGAAGGAGATGATACCAGACGAAGATGTCATGTGGGCATTGGCCCTAGAGTCCATGCACCACTCACTGGACGGTAGGAGAGTAAGCGTCATGGTGTTGAAGTAATTAGCAAGCGCCTGCTGATCTTAGTATGGAGCAGGCGGGGAAGGCGTCTAAGCACCAAAGTCGAGGATTGGCGCGCCTAGTACGCCATAGCCAGGGGACGCACCTAGAAGACCAAAGGCAGCTATAATGTCGTGTGTGCCCTGTGCAATCAGCACATGACTAGTGGGATCGCTAGCACTAGGGGGCAAAAACGGTGGTGTAGGAGTTCCGACACGAGGGTCACATAGACAAGCACCGAGAATGCCCGAGTTGTAGTCGGATCACACATAGAATGTCCCAGTCATCAGGTTAAAGGTGGTGGGCCACGTTGGTTCTCCACGACCGTGCCCCTTACCGCGGCTATGACCCTTGCCATGAGGGGTCACGCTACCAGAGAGAGACACCATGGAAGGTGAGGTAGCAGCAGCTGTAGTTGAAGAGGGTGTTGTTGTCCGTGGAAGGGCGGCAATGACAAGGGCTTGTGAGGGTGCCTTGGACAGCATGTTGATCTCCTTTAACTCGAGATCGAACCGCACAGCGACGAAAGACTGGAACGGACGCTAGCATTTGATGAGGGCCACCATGTACTCGAAGCGTTCGTTCAAACTGCGAAGAACGGATATAACGAGGGTGTGATCCTCCACTGGGTGCCCAAGATCAGCCAGGCTATCTGCCATACTTTTGAGTTTACGGCAATACTCGATGATGGTGAGAGTGCTCTGTACAAAAGTACGGAACTGGCTATTGAGCATGAGGGCGCGCGTCTTTTTATTACCGATGAATTGTTTCTCAATATTCTGCGACATCTCGTGAGCAGATGGCGTGCCGGTGTGAGCGACCCATCAGTTTCGATGTGATGGTGCTGAAAATTTAGAATTTCATTGTGCAATTCATACGCACCCAATATGGATCGGCGACGGTGATATCATCAATCTTAACCAAGACATGATCGGTCAGCTCATATTTACTAAGGGTGTTGAGAAACATGACCTTTTACTTGGTATAGTTCGTCGAGATGAGATCGAGGACGATGGAGATTGCGACATTGATGTTGGAGACATTCACCGCCTGGACATGGAGCACGGGTGGTGGTAGTGTGCACCTAGGGCGTCGCATATGCCTAGACCGTCATGGCTTGAGCGGCTTTCAAATCAGCGTTGAGCTACGCCCAGGCACTGCGGAGATCCTTCAGGCGTTTGATGGCATCCTCGGGCACTTTGACGAGGGCGGCGTCCACCTTGGCGGCCTAGAGACGGGCGAGATCAGCCCGCGCTGTCCCGATGGCAATGTTTTCTAGGGCGATGGTATGAGATGGCTCCTAAGAAACGGAGGCCATGACGAGAAGAAGAGAGATAGCATGTTGGAAGAGAGAGGGGTGGCGGCAGTAGGATGCACGCAAGGCCGTAGCGATTGTTAGAGTTGTGGAAGCGAGGGTCATAGAAGCGAAGCACGCTCTGATACCATAAAAGCGATAGATAATTTACGCTATAATAGATTATTTACCCACTATTATATATATAAGCCAAACTCTTTCGTATCTTAACAACAACTGGTTTATAAAAATAATAATCGAGAAGATTAAGAAATAGGGCAAGCGTTAGTAAAGAGGTCAAGCGTAATTAATACTATGGTCATGTTTAAATAGTATAGTCAGCAGTGATATAGGTTTATGTGCTTCCATCTTACATAAGTCGATCGTCACAGCAGGGAAATGGTTGAATTGTTCCTACGTGGGTTGCGCACAGAGCTGACAATGGAGACTATGAATCTCCTACTCGAGCATATCCGAAGCTCGCCAGTGGAAGAACAAGCTCTGGGTGCTGTTTTACTCCTGCATTTCGATCGTGCATTGGTATGCTGCTTTACTCCTGCATCTTCATGAAAACGATCTTGATCTCGACATTGCAGTTTTAAGTACTAACCACTTAAATTTCTTGCCTCCTTTTTCTGCATGTCTATGTTATTTGCTAGAATGCTACCCTCAGAGGAAAAAAAGGTCTCTGAGTAATCAACCAAGATTGTTTCATAATTCTACTCGGACAAAGCAAATAATGAACGTGTAGTCTGTAAATAATCTGGCAGGTTGAGCCGCGCAGAGACAGTGTATACAGAGAAGAGGTTGCCAAGATCATCAAACATTCTCTGAGATTCTGCCTGTCTGAAGAAAATGACGTGCCCAACACCCGGAAAGCACTACTGCTGCTGGGAGGGTATTTCTCCTTCTCAGGTGATCTCATTGCAGAGGACTGGATGCTGAAACAAGCCAGCTTCGTCGATGGATCACGTGTCACGCATGCCGATTCCGACGCTGCCGTACAGGTATAATGTATCACAATTCACACACGTACAAATAGTATCCAACCAAAAAAAATTCAAGTTGCTCAGAGAAATTCCTCTGTGTCAATCAGGACGAGGGAGCAGACTAAAACGAGGCGTGGCCGAGGGATGTAACCGCGGTGCTACTGGGCAGCGGGAGGAGGCCGTTCTTGGAGGCGCTGGCCATGTGCACGAGCTCTCCCAACCACGACTTGGCTGCCTCGTGCCTGACGACGGCGGCGTGGCTGAGCCGCTCGCTCCCGTCGATCGACGCGACCGGCGTTCAGCTCGCCGCGTTCTGCGCTCTCATCCCGCGGCTGAAACAGCTGCTGGCTGGCGACCACCCGCAGGCTCGGCATCGGGTCCTCGCGTCCGTGACACTGTGCAACTTCAGCAAGATCCCAGGTAATGGCGAGAACTAGCCGCCTCCGCACGGCATGTAGTAATCCACTTATTATCCATCTGCGACGAGAGAGAAGTCAAAAGCCTGCATTGATTAAGAACACGAGAAATCCAGTTACGTGGCTAATGATGGATTTTGATCGCGCGCAGACTGCAGGGTCCTGCTGATGCTGCTGGTTGACGGCCTTCGCGATCACCTGGGCGAGCTCGCCGAGCTGACTTGGGCGGCCGGTCAAGTGATCGCCGAGCTCCACGAGTGACGTGAACCTCCGGATGACCAGCGTACGCTACATGCAAGTCGCCGGCGCCTTTCTTGTGATCGTGTCTTCGCGGAAGATTCAGTGGATGCATGCAGCCGGATGGAGCCCGCTGATTTTCTTGACCAAATCCTCTCTGCTCCAAACAGTTCTCTGACAGAGACAGCAACGCATGTAAATGTTGATGCGTACGGTAGATTATACTGCCTTGTTTTCTCTACTCTTGCAAAATATTCGACGCGCCGGCTTCCGAGAATATAATTTGATGTCTGACGGAGTCCTTGACGTTTGTGCATCTGAATATTTTTGGAGTAACTTACTCACGAAAATCCAGTCTTTGGAATTGGCTATTCCGACTTGCAGAACTTTGGAGGTGGCTTAGGATATTTTTATCAGACACTGATCATTAGTCTTTGTACTCTGTAGGGATTTTTTTGACTCAGTTAATAAAGGGATTTCGCTAAGGTGAGACCTATCATTGACCTTTTGCCAAAATGCAATGATTTTAAAATCATTGCTAGCCGTGGCAACAAATCTTGTGATATTAAATTATTGCTATAATTAGAAATGCGTATATTGCCACAAAATAAATGTGACAATAAGATATATTTTAATGACTGATATCACGCCAATAAGTTTTATTGCCACGATTTTCATGCGTGGCGTTATCTATTTGTTACGATAAATTAAATTTTGTGGTAATATTTCTTAATGCCATGAAATAGTCCGGTGGCAACACTTTTTTCACAAAATAAATTCTAGCAATATTGTCAGGTATTCTAGATAGCAGTATTATCAGGTATTCTAGATTATTATCACATACATTATCTGTTATTAAATTAGAAATTAATTATTGTATTTGACGAACAAGAACAACCATAATCACCCATCGTAACATATTAACAGTATATTTGAACTCATCAAAATTTCATAAGTGACATGCATACATTGAAACAAAAGCCAAAAGCTACATTTTTTTCTAGTGAACTCCAATTGCTCTGAAATAAATAGTCCTATTATCCCCATAAATAATGTTTGGCGTTGCAAGGCTTTAAGACTTCATTCATCATCTAGTCCACTTGAATTCATTGCCTCACTCAAATCATCCATCCTAGAGAGTAAAACATGGTCAAGTTTAAATGCATGTGTGATACGAAGGAAAAATGTCAAATTCTTTGTTAACAAAGAACTGAACAATTATACAGAAAAAGAACATAATCTACACTATCATTCATCGTAACTTCAAAGTCTGATCTCTGTTATTCTGACAACCAAGAAATTTGTCTGCAATGTTTCATTGTATTGCAAAATCCCGAATTGAATAAAAGACAGCAATACCACCTGTGGCGGCGGTGCAGTCAGCTCGATTAATTTAGGGGTAGCAGCTCATCCTCAGTGGGACTGCAGTACAAGAACCATCACCCCTGCACAATGTCCACTGGTTATTCCGTGACAATACAGTACATAGGCGTAGAAACACATGGTGCTTGCCATGATTAGCCTGCCATTCCATGTGAGGCGTTTTCCTTTGTCCACTTGAATTCTTATCAGCTAACATAGTGATAGAGTTGATCGTTTCCCTCTCAGATCATTTTATCCTGAATAAATGCACAGGCATATTAAATATTAAATTGTTAAGATGTATTCATTCATCTACGTCTTTCTTGTTGGATAGAAAAACCAAGTCTATCACTTAACATTTGTAAATTGAGTTACAAGGCATCTAGCCTTATTATTTTTATAGTGCAACAAAACAACTAACTTCAATCTGTCGTCATAACTTCCAATCCAGGTATTCTTTAGATTGATGCAACTATAAAGAAATTACATAAAAGTTCTATGAAAAGTTCATTCTCTTCTAAACCAAACGCTACAGATATTAGAAGTTGGCTTAAATTCAAAGTTCTATGTGAACTCAATCCTAACTTTAGATTTAGACCAATTTCCAAGGAGATTAACCAATAATTTAATCCAAGGAATCCAGTTGGAGCTTAGCAATTCAGAAATCCCATGGCACTAGAAGAAATAAGACAAGGCTTTTGTGCATATTAGATCACTATAATAGTATGTTGAGGACCTTCAGTTTGTTCTCAACAGTAAGTTAATAATGTACATTAGTCACCTCATGAATGATGAGGAGTAATTTCGAGTATGGGGACTCAGGCAGTAACCTGCAAGAGGACTGTCTACAGATCTCCTCCCTCCTTTGAGCACAGATTTTGATTTCAGTTCTGATGCCACCCAACAAATCCAAATCATGGACAACAAATTTATAGGCAAACCTCACCTTGTTTTACTGCTGGATTCCGCCGGCGCATGGTTGGAATGAAGGGCATCCCCGGCGACTGGCGAGGAAGTTGATCCGAGGGCCTGGAAACCGGGCCGGAGATGCCGATGGCTGCAGGGAGCCGGCACGCCGCGCATCCGCCGAGGGCCGCGGGCCTGTTTCGTTGCGGCGGAGCCCGCAGTGGCAGAGGGCAGGCAGAGGACAGGCAGAGGGCAGAGAGGCTCCAGGTGCAGGACGAGCCAGTGAGCGGCGGGGCCATCGGGCTGGCCTCCGGAGATGGCAAGCACGACGCTGCGAGGGACCGGAGATGGCAAGCATGACGCTGCGAGGGGCCGGAGATGCAGGCCGCAGGGACGCCGGCCACAACGCTGTGGCGGCGTTGAGATGGACTCGGCTGGAATTTTGGGAAATAAATTCGTGATTCACAACTGCTGCTTCTATTCTCAAGGGAATTGGCCGGCTAGATATATTTTTGGGTAAAAAAGAAATAGATCTGAGAAGAAATTGATAGCAACGATGTAAAATCGTGGCAATAGAACAAATATTGCAACAATATTTTTTCCCTTGCAATAACGTTTTTATATTGCAACAAAATTATAAAGGGCTACACCAATCATATATCATGGCAACATTGCTTAAAAAATACCCGTGGCAATAGAGGTTTCAATTGTAACAATTTTTTTGTTGTGATAAACCATTTTTATTGCAACGGAATTATAAAGTATTACCACAACCCTATATCATGACAATAAAAGCTTGTTAATTGCAACAAAAATTTTAAATTATAGCAACAGTGTAAGCTATTGTCACAATTTGTAGATTGTTGCAATATTTCCATGGCAATGTATTGTTTTTCCATATGGCAATGCGCTACATGGTTTTAGTGCCCCTGTCCTTTGCGTGCACGCCAGCTTAATCTACTTAGTTTTCATATTTATTGTAGAATTACAGTTTCGTGTTGGTCCTGAACTCCTGATCACTTTTAATTAGCGTTTGATCCACAATTCCACATGCCGTCAAAACTAGTCCAGACTTTTCTAAGAAAGCGGAAGCCAACTACTGAAATAAGTATGGTAACAAACAAACAGGCGTAATCTCAACACAATTCGTCAAGCAAAATTAGACACCAATTTGCAACCCCAGTAAGGCATTAATTCAAGCTTTAATCTGCTTTCATATTGTTATGCTAATTAATTAAGGCCTTTTTGCGAGGTTAATTAAGTTCTTTTTAAGAGCAGAGAAACAATTAATGTTAAGCAGTAAGTTTGCTGCATAGCTTATTCATGCTGTCGATATCTTTTAGGCGTATACTCTACAAATATAGCTTGAGATAAACTGGAGCACGTCATGCCTACTTCTATCCACAACACTATCCGTGAGACTTACCGTGATAGATTCGAATTATAACATCACTTAAGAGGCTATATGGACGAACATACCTAGCAGGTACTAGTGCGAACCAGCAGATAATAAACTGGAAAAAGGAAAAACAAACCCAATCTATCCCAAAGAGATCTACGCCATCGGGGTACAGAAACTTGCACGACTGTCAGGATGTGTGATTCGTCACCAGGTGGTTGATTTTCCTTTTGCTCGGACTGGTTTCAAAAAAGAATTTGTGTTCAGACCCTTCACATGCGGACATGCAACGCCTTGCTGCAGCGGTCACTTGCGCGGTTTCATCAGGCTGTATGCAGCATCTAGACAAATATTGATTCTCTTCAAAATATACTTTTTTTCATGATTTTTCGGGAATATATTTTCTAAAAAATTAAAAATATACCTGTGTCGTTGTAGCGGCATAGCATGTGGTGACAAGTCTCTGGCCATAGATGCCCCATCGGCTTATCGTGTGACACGTGGTGGTGTTACCACTGGCTGTATCGACATATGTATTTTAATTTTTTTAAAAAAGATATATTCCTATAAATCGTAAGAAAAAAATGTTTTTTGAAATTTAATTCGACAAGTATTTGGCGAACTTAAGCCGGCCGGCCTGACTGGCGTTTTTTTCGTGGGACGGATTCTGCATACAATTTGCAAGTAGTACTAGTATACGTGTATCTTCATGAATCCATCTTTTTCGCAGCAACGTCTGGCGTCAGTTGCTGCACATGGCATGATGCAACGTAATCAACCCATGTGCGCAGCGACGCCGGCCACGATTTGCGAGCATGATTTGTAACAACGGCATCGCAAATAAAAGGCCTAAGTCAGAATCCAAGATATGGACAGATCGTTGTCCGCCTGTACAAGCCAAGATATTCAGCAAATCAGCAGGGATAATTGCCAAGCTAGCTGCTATCAGTTGAACGGTTGGGCGTGCCATCGTTGTCCATCCGGCGAGAGCGATTCTCTTTCAGATGAGGTCAACTCCTGAGCCCAATTTTGATTCTCATCCAGCACTGGAATTTCTTGCTCCTTAATCCTCAAGCTTTGTCCAGGATATTCCTTGTGCAAACCGCATCCATGAATCCGAAAACCGGATTGAGTTGATAGTGTACTCATGTATTGATGTGAGCGAAAAGTGCCATATCATCCTGATCCCTGAATCTGACAAAAGCACGAGCAGATAACCCTCGTGCAGTGCTGGTTCATGGAAAGTTCCTTGTGGTAGCTTGGTCAGCATCTGGAAGCAATGGAACCATAGGTGGCTGCCCGGCATTCATGGTGAATCGATCCAATCAATCAATGCTCCATAGTCTGTAGTGGTCATGGAAAAATGAAAAGTTAACGACACCAATACGGAAAAGGAAAAATGGGAAAGGCAGCGCCGGACCTACGTTTCTGCAGAAAGGCAAAGATAATGTCTACTACTGGTAGTACTTAATTTTGGGAAAGTGAATATCCTGCAACACGCACAAATGAGAGTAAAAGTGGAAGTGCCAGTTATTTATAATGAGGGTGTGATATGATTGGGCAGAAAACTTTTCTGCATTTGTAAAGAACAACACTAGTGATCGACTAGCAACAGCCAGAATGGGCAAGAAGACGTGATTCTGGGGTCATTACGTTCTTCTGGATGGTTATGCATATAGCCAAACAGACGCCCGATCCGCGATACCGTGCCGCCTATCAAGCCCAGCGTACACGACCCTAATCGTGCCGTGCCAGTCCGCTGGGCACGATAGTCACGGCGTGCCCGTGCTAGCACGAGCATGACAAGGCAGCTAGCACCTCCTGCAGTTATAAATTGGCATTCTAAAATTCACAATGCATTTTAGATTTCAGAAACATTCATCCAACATCTATATCACCATAGTATAACACACAGAGAGTATAGAAATTCATATATTAACTTAAGTTGTTTGTAGGATGGATGTTTCATACCTCATAAGAAAACCCTAGATAGAAAAAAGTACAGTCCATCTCTATATATTGTCCAAATATTTAACTTATTACACATACAAGTTCACTCCTCAACATCTAGATATTCTTTAGTTCTTTGTCCTTCATGTTATGACTTTGCATTGTCTAGATTCCAATTTTTTCACACAAGTAAGCATCTTTTATCATGTCTGGGTTCAAACGTCATTGCCAGTCCTCCAGTATCCTATCAAAAATACTAAAAGTAGATCTTCATCTCATATCCATGTCTAAACCAAATTTATGAGGGCGTACTCCCATAGCAATGTAGTAACTTTTATATGCAGCAATACGTAAATTAGAAGAGTTCAAGAAAGATATGGTAGTTCTAAATGTCTTAAGATAAGGCTTGAGCCTCTTCAAGCTAGACTTAACAATCAGGTTTACTATATGGTAAACACAATGTTGATGCAAAAACAAATCACCAACATAACCCATCAAAATAGGTGTCATTCCATAGCACTAGCATTAGAAGATGCATTGTACAAAGTGACAGAAAATACCTTATTATTTAAACCAAACTCTTGCAGCACATGAAGCACATGATCGGCAATGTTCTAACAAGCGTGAGACTCATCAATGATCCTCAGACCTATGAGCCTCTTCTCTAAACACTAGTTAGAATTAACAAAATAAGCAACCACATTGAGGTAGTCCTCCTTAGCATTCACAAACCATATATCAGATGTAAGAGCAATAGAGGAGACACTAGACTTCAACTAGTCCATAAGTTTACCACGGCGATCATTGAAGTGCTTATGAAAATCTCTAGTTGTGGTTTTGAAAGTGCACCTAGGCTTCTTAGTGGGTTTTAAGTGATAAATGATAAGAAATTAGAGAGCTAACATTTTGTAATTAAGAATCTCGCAACAATTCATCAAAGAAAGAATGCTTTGTTTTAAAGAAGATCCCTCGTGGAGAAGAGAAAAGAAAAGAAAAAAAAAGGAGACATGAAATGAAGAAGAAAAAAATTTCCATTTTACCTTGAGTTCTTAGGACAAAGCGTACTATTAAGAGGAGTTTAACTAGTTTGAAAAATAAGTGCTCTAAAAATGTCCAAGACCAGATAAGCGAACACCCACACCACGTATATCTTAGGGTTTTTAGTCTTTTTATCCTCTGTGTTTTTGATGTTCACGTCTAGCCTTTGTGGGAACTTATTGACAAGTTTCTCTATTAAACAGAGAAACCCATCCGGAGTCTTCGGATCATTTGGCCGGAGTCTTCGGATCGAGTTTTCTACCTAGCAAAGAGACCTATCTGAGGTATCTGAAAGTTTAGACTAGACACTCCGAAACCTCAGTATGATCCGGATACTCCAGTCCACTGGCCGAAGTATCTAGACTAAGGTCTCTATCTAGGGCGAAAAGCATGTTTAGAGTCTCTAGACTATTTAGCCAGAGTCTTCGGACTGGAGTCTTTGTTTAGGCCGAAAGGGTTGTTCAGAGTCTCTAGACATTCCTACCAAATACTTCAAAGTTTAAATTTTTTGAGTAACGACTAACTTTGAAAGATATTGATATTTAATCCCACCAACCCCTATTTTGAGGGGTTGGCTGCTCATTCATTGTAATCTCACTCCTAAAGGCTTTCTAGAGATACTTTACTTCACTCTCTTGAATTTTAAGCTAAACTCACACTTTGAGAGTGTTTTTTAATTGATTTAGGAGAAGTCAAACCTTTTTATTTGTGTAATCACTTATGGATCAACACCGATGAAAAACTAAATCTTATTACTCTTGGATATACATCTCCTAGACAACTAAGTGTTGCTCGTGAGGATTCAACTTGTGAATCGTCCGAAAAGTTTGTGAATGTTTCGCTCATCTCTACAAGAAAAGAGATATTGTAGTGATTTTCTAAACTCTTCCTTAGAGATTGATTTGGTAGAGCAAACTCTATAGTTAGTAGAAGCATGTGTTCTAGTGTAAACCAGGGTGGTCACCTTGGACTAAGTACCACGGTTTGTAAAATCTTAAAGGCCAAACTGATTTCTAGGGTTGAACTTGAGGCAAGGAATCGAAAAGGATCCAGCTCCTTTGAGTACCTCAATAGAAACGTAAGATCAATTGATCCGAACTTCAGTAAAATGTCATTTTGTCTTCAAGCTTATTCCTAGCTTATATATTTACTGTGATTTTGCTACCTTGCTCGCTTTCCAACCCATTGGGTTTACCTCCTTTAAGTGTCTCTTAGATATTTTGAAGGAGGTTCGAAATCTTCGAACCATACTACCAGAGACTCCAAACTAACTTTTTTGTTCGATAGAAAAACTGGTCTAAATACTCTGGACTCTAGGACCGAAGACTCCAAAGGGAATATTAATTTATGATGTTAGTACATTTCAGATTTAGAAGTTTGCACATTCACCCCCTCTATATGACTCAAGGTCCTTTCAGGTTTGCCTAGAGATAGGAATCTTAATGTACTCCTCAAAAGCAGTAGATATAGTAAAAGTAAGAGGCAAATCCTCTCTAGCAATGAGCCTACACATCTATGTATGAGCAACTTCGGCACTATATTCACACTGACGCATCGTGCCATCAAGATTAAATTGAAGGAGGGATTGTGACATGTTTGTATGATTATCCTTAAGTTTGCAAGCATTTCGGTGCCTATTCAAGTGCCTAGTACCTCCGGTAGATCTAGCAGTCAAGACATGTTTACATATGTGGCACTTAACATACCTGACCTGCTCAACATTTCTGTCCTTCAAGATCTTCTCGAAATCGTTCCACACATTAGAGGTGGACATCCTCGTCCGCTTTGGCTACCAAACAACTCCTTTGTCCCTAGGTCATCCTTGTTGTCTCCTATCTGTCCCATCAACCTCAATTCATCGTTGATGGTCATCGGAGGATCATCCACCATCATCGACCCTCAGGTTCCTCAACAATGCGCGTCACACCCCTAGATGCTCTTACTAGAGCACCGCCCAATGCAAAAAGATGATGAGAGGGTTAGGGTTCTAGACGGGGATAAGACAAAAAGATGCAGAATGAGTATGAGGGTATCTCACTTGCGCTATTGGAGCACCGAAGTTGTCAGTTATGGGCTAGATCTAGATGACGATGACAAGGAGACTAGGGATATGATATAGATCTGCTCGTGCACTCACCAGATCAAGAGAGGACAAGGAGACAGGGAAGGAAGGAAGAGGACGTCAAGAATAGATGGCCAAACGAGCGGTGTGCCTCTTGCCGGTGTTGAGGTGACCAATAGTGAGAGCCGTAGAGAATAAGGAAGGAGATGATGACCTTAAGAGAGAGAGAGATCCAAAGAGGCGAGGTGAGCAAGACGTCAAGGTGAGCGAAATGGGACTAGGGTTATGAAGGAGGTGCCAAGACGACCGTAGCCATGGCTTATATATGATGGCCTAGTGGGCTACCAATAGTTGTGGAACAGGGGTGAACAAGCTAAAGGGGTAGGCACGGCTACGCCTCGTGTGACGACGTGGGTGGCTGTTGGTGATAGATCCTTAGTAGGCCTAGCTCTTAAATAGACTGTGCTCATGTCAACTCAATGGGCCTATGGTCATGCCTAAGTACGACACTAGCCTACGGGCCGTGTTGGCATGAGTATGATGATAAGTGAGTTATACATGCTTAGGTTGAGTTTTAGTGGGCTATGCCTTATGCCTCTTTTTAGGTCTAGCTTGTTTGGACATCACTGCTTATGCTCATTAATGGGCTAATGAATACGTTTTTTTTTACAGTGAGAATGAGCAGGCACTTAAAATTTAGTAAGTTTAGCTTTTAGGCAATTCTGGATCTTTTTTAGATCTTTAAATAAAAAAAATAAATTAGAAGTAGAGACCTTAATAGATTTATGAAGTCACTCAAATCTGTTCTAACTCTCTTTAATTTATTTTTTAATCACTTTAACCTATTTTATTTTTTAGGTAAAGTTGAGACCGTTTAATTGAAATTTGACAGGTCCACATTCTTGCACACGATTTTCCTCGATCGTGGATCTGTCGGATGACAGATGACCTGTGGGTTATCCAGTTTCAAACCAAAAATTCATCCAGTCCCACGCATGTCTCCAAACTCAGAAGCTTCCTCGCAGTTGGAGGGTCAATAGAAAACGTGCGAGCTAGAAATACCTTTTCTTTCCTGCCGTGTGTGTGATATGCTCCAGTGTGTTTAATAAAAAGAATAAAAAAAGATTTAAAAGATATATAAAATAAGATAAAGTATTAGTATATAATTACTCGCTTTCCTGAATCCTCAGTCACACTCTAGCACTCTACACTCACACTTGCTTTTCTCCTAAGTACTCGCACTTGATTTTCTCCTGGTATTGTCGTACTATGTAGCTGTACGCAGCTCTCAACAACGAAAGCGTGCAACGCCGCAAACGGCATCCATGGCCACCGAATGGTAAGCAGGTGTGCACGCCTTCCACTGTTCCTCGGACCGGCGCGCCAGCGAGGGGCTCCACGGGTGAGGTGGACGTGGTAGAATCACATAGGGTGAGAAGCATCCGCGCAGGCGCGCGCACGTTGCTCCTCGCGACAAAAATGCCGCGCCGCGAACCCCGCGGTGGCAGTTACAACAGGCGAGCGAGCTACCCCGCGCGGCTCGCGGCGTGGGTTGCCCTTGCCCCGGTGCGTCACCCTCACCGGCTCGACGGGTCCACCCCCAACCCGCGCCCGGCCGCACGGCAGAGTTCAGTGTACCCGTCCGCTTCGCAGAAACCCAGGCGGGGGCACGAGACGAATCCTGGTGCCTCACCTTCCCCGCTCCACCCCCGTCGTACGTGCAAAAATCCAAAATCACGCCAAAGCCATCAACGAGACGGCTCCCTCCCCTCCCCCGCTCTCTTTTCACGGTTTCACCCGCAGCTGCACGCATCTGCCTCGGCGTCTCGCGTAGCTTGATGGTATCGCACTGGCCGCCACGATACGAGGTAGGAGTATAGAATACTAGCTAGCGTCCAATAATTTCTAGCTAATCTACTCACCTGCACACGAAAGAACAGGGGGCCAACGCCAAGTTGCGGTAGCTAGCTGGTGCTCTCGCTGACCGGCCGGGAGGGAGAAGTCGCCATGAAGCAGCCTCCTGCTGCTGCTTTGCTTTCTCGCCTCGATAAATCTCTATCCCACCCCGAACCCCATCCAGTTTCCTCCCTCGCCTATCCGTGCTCTTGAGCTCGCTCGCTTGCTGCTAGCTTCGGCAAGAGATTCCCTGCAGCCAGATCAGAGATTCCCCCGCGGCGGTTGGGAGGTTTTCCGCTTCGGCTAGCTCTGGCGTTTCTGTGAGCGGGAGCACCAACCGCGCGTGGGTGGGTGCCCGGAGCTTTGATGCGCGTGGCCGCCGGATTCTTCCCGTCGTTTGATGGGCAACGCATGCGGCGGTTCCCTTAGATCCAAGTACCTGAGCTTCAAGCAGACCGCGTCGCAGCGCCAGGACACCGAGGACAACTCCGCCGCAGCCGACTCGCCGAAGAAGCCTTCCCGCCCTCCAGCAGCCGCCACGACGGACGCCCACCCAGTATCTGCGTCGGCGCCGGCCGCCGCCATGAGGCGCCGCCAGGCGCCCGCCGACCTCGGCTCGGTGCTCGGCCACCACACCCCCAACCTCCGCGACCTCTACGCGATGGGCAGGAAGCTCGGACAGGGGCAGTTCGGCACGACCTATCTCTGCACCGAGCTATCTACTGGTGTGGACTACGCCTGCAAGTCCATTTCCAAGCGCAAGCTCATCACCAAGGAGGACATCGAAGACGTTCGCCGCGAGATCCAGATCATGCATCACCTCTCGGGGCACAAGAACGTCGTTGCCATCAAGGGCGCTTACGAGGATCAGCTATATGTGCACATCGTAATGGAGCTCTGCGCCGGCGGTGAGCTCTTCGATCGCATCATACAGCGCGGCCACTACAGCGAACGCAAGGCTGCCGAGCTTACGCGGATCATCGTTGGGGTCGTCGAGGCCTGCCACTCGCTCGGGGTCATGCACCGGGACCTCAAGCCCGAGAACTTCCTGCTTGCCAACAAAGACGATGACCTCTCGCTCAAGGCCATTGATTTTGGTCTCTCTGTCTTCTTCAAGCCCGGTAAGCTACTTGTGCTGAACCCAGAGACTTTACACCGTGCTTTAATACACTTCTGATGCAAAATTATTACTGCAAATATTTTAGCTTCACATTAAAGTTAACATGGGCCGGTTTATCCATTATCTGAAAAAGAATTTGAGTTAACATGAAGCAGCAATTCTCAGTGTCTGAATAGTCCAGTTGGGCAGGCAGTGAAACATTCAAGGGTAGCACTATAGCAGTGGCAACATTGTTAATGAGTTTATTGCATCCTGCAATGTATCATATACACATTTTGGGACAGTTAAATGGCAGAGCAAACCGATGGATGCTAGTTCACTGGAAGAATTTCTTAGTTAAATGCAGTGGAAAATGATGGAAGCTGAATTACATGTTCTAATAAACATCTATAATGCTGTATTCTGTATTGTGGGAAATTTGTTGTTTCTCTAGGCTACATTAATTTACTGTGGGCATATTTTTATGCACCTGTGCCTCCTTTTATTCTTGTTCCTTTTTTCCATCTCAGGTCAAATTTTTACCGATGTTGTTGGAAGCCCATATTACGTAGCTCCAGAAGTGCTGTTGAAACATTATGGACCAGAAGCTGATGTATGGACCGCCGGTGTCATTCTCTACATTTTACTAAGTGGTGTGCCCCCATTCTGGGCAGGTAAATTTGATTTCCCCCTTCAATTACCTGGGAAGCTTGTTTTCTTATGATTGTAGCTTGACATTTTGTATGTATAAAATGCAGAGACACAGCAAGGAATATTCGATGCAGTATTGAAAGGTGTAATTGATTTTGATTCTGATCCTTGGCCTGTGATCTCTGATAGCGCAAAGGATCTTATAACAAGAATGCTCAATCCTCGTCCAAAGGAACGCTTAACAGCACATGAAGTTCTATGTTAGTTTCTTTCACTATGTTGTGCTTGTGGTTTATATTTTGTCTAATGCCTATCCATTCACTTGACACATTTGCAACTACCGGGAAAAAAATTGTAACAACTCAACTTTTGCTCAGGCCATCCATGGATTCGTGATCATGGAGTTGCTCCAGATCGGCCTCTTGATCCAGCTGTCCTATCTCGCATCAAGCAGTTCTCTGCAATGAATAAGTTGAAGAAGATGGCTTTGCGGGTACGTTTAATAACTTTAAGATTACCAGCTTTGGGATTCATGGGCTTATGAGGAAGTTATTTTTCCTCTAAATAGACTGTTTATTTTGTTCTATAAAAGGCTGTTTGCCCAATCTATCAACTTGAACTGAATTCAAAGAAGATGGCATTTCATTGCCAGCTGTTGATAAGTTTTTGTAGTGACTTTTATTCACTAAAAAATAGTACTATGTTCAATTGGTTTCTGTTTGAGCACTCCTATGTCTTTGTGTTGTTTCTGCTGAGCAGTCACTCACCCGCCATATTTCTTAAACTTGACTGGATTTATTTTTCTAGTGCTAACAGGGATGATGTATTTGATAATTTATTTTCAGTATTACCTTAATACTAGGAAGTTATTGAAACAAACCATGTTGAAATTTAGAACCTGTGCTGTGTGATGAAGCATAATTAGTGGGTTTTGCATTTATGGACAATTTGTGTTTATCCTACCAGGTAATAGCTGAGAGTCTCTCAGAGGAGGAAATTGCTGGGTTAAAGGAAATGTTCCAGACTATGGATGCTGATAACAGTGGTGCAATCACATATGACGAGCTTAAAGAAGGCTTGAGAAAATATGGCTCCACACTGAAGGACACTGAGATTCGTGATCTTATGGATGCAGTAAGTTAACTGTCATCATTAAGCTTTTAAGGTCCAAGATATACTAGAAATAAAACCCACATAAGTCACATATTAAAGTTTAAACATGAAAATATCTATTTTTTATGCACTCTTATTCAAGGCCAAAACTTTAAGAATATTCTTACAATCTAATTCCTATTTTATTGTCTCATCTCATATTAATTTTGGCATTCTCTTGACTTATATTATTATTGCGTCTTAAGATTTTACTATGCATGGGTGTTTTTAAAACCTTTGTTGAATATGTCTAAAATATTTTAATCAGTGTTACACAAACATTTTTTCAATTGGTGCTACTTTTAGTCTATCATGTATATCATCGTTCCGAACCTAATATATTCTTATCTGCCCAAAAATTTAATACAACATACGTATTTCTGTAATAATTAACCATTGAATATGTCATTTTTTATAGGCCAACATTCTATACTATATAACATCGTAGGTATAATCGTTATTCTATAAAATTTGACTTTAGCTTTTGGATATCTTTTATCACAGAGAATGTCTAATACTTTTCGTTATTTATCCACCCCGATTTGATTTTATTACTAATATTTTCATCAATATCTTTGTTACTCTGTAGCATCAATCTTAAAAGATATCCTTTTTAGCACTACTTGACGCTTCAAACTAAAGTTATCCCAAATAGCGTAAGTTAACTATAACCTATTTAAATACTTTGAATTTCTTCAGTGTAAATGACTCTGAACTTTTTATTTTGAGGATACTTATGGACCTGGAACTTAAAAGTTGCCCTGACATTAAAGCCTTAAAACATTCTGAATAAAATGCCTTTTGGTCCCATATTACTTATAAGCCAGTAGAGACTTGAGAAACTCCTTGTTAAAAAAAAAGAAAGAAATGAGAAACTCAAGCTGCCTCCTGTCTCCCCACGGGATTACTTGACTTCATGGAGAAGCTTGACCACTCAAGAGAGAGGTCATTACCCATGCAATTTCCTTTTATTGGTGGTTCTCTTTAGATCATCTATGATTAGGAAACGTGCAGCAGACAAATCTTGCCGTTCCATTTTTCTCTTCTTTTGTTACTTTGGAAGCTTCTAAGAATATTCTGTAACTAAACCATGCTTCTTTAAATGCTTGACAATTGTTGTTCCATGAACATGTGCTTATGCTCCAAGGGACTCAAAATTAATTTAGTACGATTGATGTAGCAAGTCTACTTAAATTTCTTTGTAGGCTGGTAACTTCAGCCTCACGTTAGTCTTTCTACTGGACACTTTGAAAACATTTCAAAGACAGGTTATTACATGGTAAATCAAGAAGCTTACATGTCCCTTTTGCTCTGTTACTTCATCAGGCAGATATAGACAACAGTGGGACAATTGATTATATCGAATTCATTGCTGCAACATTGCATCTCAATAAACTGGAGCGAGAGGAACATTTAGTGGCAGCTTTTTCATATTTTGACAAAGATGGCAGTGGTTACATTACAGTGGATGAACTGCAGCTAGCTTGCAAAGAGCATAACATGCCAGATGCTTTTCTTGATGATGTCATCAATGAAGTTGATCAGGACAATGTAAGTATAGCATTAAAACCTCCTTGATATATAACTACGTTATATATTGCTCTGGTCTTAGCTGGGATGTGTACAAAAATGAATGTGCAAGCAGTGGATGCAATAAAACTTTTTCGGTTAGTTAAGACAATTAAAGAGCTTGCACTAGATTGTTTACTATTGGAAAAAAAACATAGTACCTGAACTACCTAGGTCTTGAAACTCTTTCAATCCATTATTGGGATCAAATACGTTCTAGGTGGTTTAGGGTCTTAAATAGTTGTCCACTAGTTCTTAGAGTTATGTACTTTATTTAACAAAGGTATAGGGGCCTCTCTTTAATAACCAGCACAATTCATTTTGTTACTTCATTAATGAATATTTATGATTCTGTTAGTAGCAACAAGAAGATAGTAGCATGACATGTTTGGCCCGATTTTGTTCTCTTTTGTCAGGACGGGTGCATTGACTATGGAGAATTTGTTGCCATGATGACCAAGGGTAATATGGGAGTCGGACGAAGAACAATGAGAAACAGCTTGAATATCAGCATGAGGGACTTACCTGGTGCACTCTAGATTTCCACGATGTACAGCTTACAGCTTTTAGCTTCTTCCTTTCTTCCTGCTCAACGAACTCTTCCTGCGATTTTTTAGTGTTGTCAAATGTCTCTGGATGTGTGTTTCTTCTGGTGGTTCTGATTTAACTTGCCAATTGGTTCCATGGAATGCATAACAAGATGTCCATGTCACGCACACACGAAGCTGGGTTGTAAATGACCTCGCACGCCATCGCTCAACTCTGAAGGAGTGAAGATGTTCAGTGAACTGGCTCGTATACTTCGAGTTTCCGTGTTCCAATGGATGAACTTATGTTGGCTGTGTTGAGTGTAATTCTTTTACCAACATTTACTGGGCCATGTCAACAGTATTCTGCGCATAGCCCATATTAGGTTTTTCTGGGCCCATCCTACAAATGGGGGCGGGATATAATCATCGAAGGTAGAGATAAATAACACGAGGAAACGAAATTTCCAGTATCGCAGATTATTTTACGTCTCAATCAATTTTCTGGGCTACAAAAATGGATTCCGGAGAAAAGGTTCGGTGATCACCAGTAGTCCCCGCAAGAGCAAGAACCACTTCTGAAGTGGTGGAACCGAACGGCATCTCGGATCACAAACTCCTGATCAGTCACAGACGATATCAGCTTGATCACCGTTTGGCAGTCCCCGCAAATGCGCAGATTTTTCTTGATGTAAACAGGCATCCAAGCAGGCAAGCTCACGATTCCAAAAGCCACAGCCAGCTTCTCGCTGTGATGAATCTCAGAGCGCGGCGACTCAGTCCTCACATAACCGAGGTGTGCAATCACTTGCGGGTGGTTCACATCATCTGCTTTGAAGACGAGCTCACGATTCCAAAAGCCACAGCCAGCTTCTCGCTGTGATGAATCTCAGAGCGCGGCGACTCAGTCCTCACATAACCGAGGTGTGCAATCACTTGCGGGTGGTTCACATCATCTGCTTTGAAGACGTGAACCTTGTTGTCGACTTCCATCCAGCTATAGCCTGGGTTTTTCTTTATCCCTTTGTCCCTCATTAGCTTCCTGATTTGTGCAGAATCATCTGACTTCCAGCATCGGAATATATCTTGGCTAGCAGCATGTAGCTTCCAGAATCAGGTGAGTCCAGTTCGAACAAGTGCTCCGCTGCCAATTCTGCAAGTTCATCGTTGCTATGTATCTTACATGGCACTAAGAAGAGTTCCCCAAACTTCTGCAGTTGGTTTCATGGGCATTTTATCAATGATATCCTTGGCTTCAGTCAAACGCCCTGCACGGCCAAGAAGGTCCACCATGCAGGAGAAATGCTCCAACCCTGGAGATATGTCATGGACTCTTGTCATCATATCAAAATAGAGTTTCCCCTCCTGCACAAGTCCAGAGTGGCTACAGCCTGACAGAACTGCAACATAGCTTATGTAGTCAGGTTTTACACCTTTTCTCAGCATGTCATCAAATGTCTTAACAGCTTGCTTCCCCATGCCATGTTGTGAATAACCAGTGATCATGGCATTCCATGAAGCCAGATCCTTTCCATTTAGGAGGTCAAATAGCTTTTGAGCCTCTGATATCCTTCCACATTTGGAGTACATTGTGATAGCCGCATTTGCGACTGACACGTCTAAAATGAGACCGGCCTTTACAGGATGACCAATAATCTGATCTCCAAGTTTATTTGCACCTATATCTGCACACCCTCTGAACGACGTAACATAAGTAACCCAGTCAGGAGCGACATCCTTTTGACTTAGCATAGCACTGTACATCTTGAGGCCATCTTCCTCCGCTCCATGTTGTATATATGCTCCCAACATCGCATTCCATGTAATGACATTCCTTGTGGCCATGGCACCGAAGAACTTACGAGCCTTACTGATGTTCCACAACTTGAGAATATGCAGTAATCATGCTAGTCCATGATACAATATCCCTTTCAGACATAGAACTGAATACAAATTCAACATCCTGGAGGTCACTGCACTTCGCATACAATGAGATGAGAGAATTGGAGACAACGATAGCTCGATTGTGTCCACTTTTCAGACAGATCGAGTGCAGCTGCCTACCAAGGAACAAATCCATCCTGTTGAAACAGCCACTTATTAGAGTTGCCAGTGCAAATTGATCAATTGCCATCAACTCAGCTCTCATCTGATTGAACAACTCAACAGACTCACTGAAGCACCCATACTGCAAAAATCCCCCAATAAGAACTGTCCATGATACACCGTTGCGATCATGTAAAGAACTGAATACTCTCTTTGCTTTGTTGAAACATCCACATTTTGTATATAGTTCAATTAGAGCACTGGCAACATAAGGGTCAATGTGTGGTAGGATACAGATAACCTTAGCATGGAGCTGCTTACACCATTCCAAAGAAGACAATCTAGCACATGCAGTCAGAGAACTAGTATATGTTGTTGAATCAAGTCGCACACCTTTCCTTTGCATTTCTACAACCAAATCAAGGGCTTGTCTGACTTGCCCGGTCTGGGACAACGCTGCTACCATCATATTCCATGAAACAACATCTCGTTCGGGCATGCCCTTAAAAAACTAAATAGCATGATCGACACCATATAACTTGGCACACCCTGCTAGCATACTGTTCCGATAGAAAATAGTTGGCCTCTCAATCCGACTGAACAATCATGAAGCAAAATACACAGACCCACATCTTACAAACATGCCAAAAAGAGCAGTCTCAACGTCCGGGTCATCCCAGAAATCAAACTTCCAAAACAACCCAAATAGCTGTGGTGCTAATTCACGCCAGCCAAGAGTGCCACGAGACTTCATAACACAGCAAAATGTGAAGGCGTTTGGCAACGAATCCCCACTTCGATGCGTGGAGACGAAGGTTTCCAGACCATCCAAGAATAGGCCGGCCTGGAAGCATCCGAACATGATCGTATTCCACGAGGCGACATCCCTCGTAGGCATTCTGTCAAACAATTCCGCGGCGTCGCTCAGACTGCCTAGTTTGGCATACCCGCGGCGTCGCTCAGACTGCCTAATTTGGCATACCCGTTCATCATTATGCTGTGCGTGATGACGTTGGGCTCTTTGATGTCCGCGCGCAGCAAGCGGCGAGCGTCGGGGAGGGCTCCGCACGAGAGGTAGGCATGGAGAAGGGTGTTCTGGAGGAAGACGGCGGACGCGAGGCCCACCGTGACGAGGCGCGCGCCGGCGAGCGCGCCGCGGGAGCCACACGAGCGTAGCGCATCCGCGAGAGCCTGGGTGAAGGCCATGTGGGAGGTGGCGGCGGGAGGAGGATGAGTAGGAGACAGCGGCGGCGGCGGCGATGGGCGCTCCACCATTCAAACGAGTCGCGGCCGGCGGCGGGAGTGAGGCAAGTTACTGAAGACAAAGAGAAGGCGGAACCGTACAATGACAAGTGGGCCCTTAGTTGTGCGAATCTTGGCGTATTGTTAGCGTGAAAGCGTAAACGGTTTACCTGGCTGCCTCGCCTTCTACTCCGTCTTCCTCCTCTCCCTCCATTGGTTTGGTTCGACTCGCGAGGAAGACTAGTTCGAGGGTTTGGGGGGGTACTAGGTTTGGTTCGAGGCGATGGAGAGCGGAGCCGGATCATTGGAGGCGCGGCCCGGCGTCCTCCTCGTCGGTGCACCCGGCGTCGGCAAGAGAACCATCCTCTCCTGTGAGATCTCGCTGCCCTTTTTTGCCTTTGACGTGTCTTGATTTGGATGCGAAAAATATTCGGCCTGATATAAAGGCAAAATAGTAGGTGCTTACAAATTCATCGCGTCGTTAAGAGATACTTTTGTGATCCTTTGGTGTTCTGAATAAAAATGAGAGTTAATTTCGACTAGTTGGAGAAGAAGAGACCCAATCATGATAATGTTGTACTCTTGCACAGATGATACTCTACAAATTATCAATTGCTTCAGTTACTTAATTGGTCTCCAAACTAAAAACCAGTATGCAGTAATAGGTCTAGCTTTATGCTCCAGATCGATAAAATATCTTTCTAGAAAGATGATTGACAAATTACTTGTGATGTGGAGATTTAGATTTATATGCTTGCTGGTTTCATGTTTTCATCCCTTAATTTCTAATCATGCTGCATAAACTGCAGGGTTGCTTGCAGCTGAAATACCGACACAAATGACTTGTCTTCGGGTGTGCTGTGTCAGGGGTATGTGATTGTGCTATCGCAGTTTTTTTTTTCTTGAATGAGTTGCAGTACTTAGAGAAGTGGAGGACATAATTTTGAGTTAGCCTTTTGATACCTAACAGGATCTCGTTTGCTACTGATTGGTATCCAGGTGGAACATTGACACAAAGTATTACTCAGCAGATCTTTCTGTTTAGACAGCACATCTTGGGCAAGGGTTTTCTCTTGACTCCACCCCTCATCTTGATCAGTTGGCTGCTCTTGCTATGGTCTTCGATATGGATGATGTCCGAACTGCATCCCTGACACACATTCTTACTGTTCTTAGCCTCTGGTGTTCCATTTTCTATCTTTTATCTTTCTAACTCTTGCGAGCTATATAATTTCTATATCTTTTTTAATCTTTTATAGTACAGTAGGCTAATTATCTTTGAAATTATGTAGGAATCATCCTTCCTTACTCTCCAGAACTGGGTTTCTAATGTTGATGTTCAGAGGTTTGAAATTCTGTTGTGCATAGGAAATAAGGCAGATCTTGTACCAGGCCATGGTGCACATGTGGAATATAGGAGGTGTATGCAAAAGATTAGCGAATCAAGTACTGATCCACATCCTGAATATTTGGATTTTGGGATAAACGAAAGTGAAGGTTGTGTCTTGTTATCAGAGGAAGAACCACACATAGAGATCAGAGACTCCACTTCACAGTGGTGCATTGAACACAACATTGAGTATGTCGAAGCTTGTGCTTCCAATGCTGACTTTGATAAATGTAAGTAAGTTGTATGGGGGATGTGATTCTTAAGTATTCTCTCCACATTGTTTTTTACATCAGCACTTGTTTTTTTAGTTATCTGTACGCTACCATAAGTGCCAAACTGAGCAATCCTGTCCATTTAAAAATACTCTTAAAATAACTTTGTTCTATTTGGATCAAAGTTAAGGATGCCATCCACCTACTTCCATCATAGTGTATGACTATATTTATCATGTCTTTTTTTTAAACGTATCATATAAGAATGGATTGAGTCTTCAACGAGAATATACGTGATCGGCTAAGCGTAGCACCAATTAAAAAAAACTTATTTAACATCAGTTGAAATGGTTTGGTCATGTCTAAAGAAAACTTCTAAAGACATCAATACATTTTGAAATCGTAGGTCAAAATAATAATGTGAGAAGAGGTAGACAGACCAAAATTAATATGGAGAGGCAATAAAAATAAATTTGAAAGATTGAAATATATCTAAAAATCTATACTTGAATAGAATTACTTAAAAAATAGCTATTGACATATCTAAATCGTGATTTTGAGTCTTTTATTGGGTTTCAACTTTAGCTTACCCTAATTTACTTAGGACTAAAAGACTGTGTTGTTGTTATTATTATTTCATATCTAGTTTTAATAATGTAGAAGATGCAGATAGGACCCAACTTCTGTTAGTAGCATCATAAGCTGTGTTTCTTAGTTCTTAATGAAGTTGAGTGAGGACACTGAACTTCTTAGTACAAAGGGGAAAGCAGCTCCAGCTTCTTTGGAAAATGCTTCCAGCTGAACCATTTCCGGGTTGGAAGTCTTCAAACACCGCTACTATAAAGCTCAAACATTTCCATATTTGCCTGGTGAAAAAAACTTTCCATTTTTTTCTAGTTTTTTGTCAACCAAGACTTTAAGATTCTTTCTGACATCTTGGCTAACCAACTAAATTAACATCTACATTTCATTTGATTGTATTGAACTGTGAGTTGCTCTAGCTTGGGCAGTTAAGTTTCACTTTGTCAAATCATTTCTGTTATTTCGTGAAGTTCCATTCATGGTTGTTTTTATTGTGTTCTTTAATGAAATACTATCATTATTTTTTGATGATCTCTGATGAAAAGGACTTATTCTGGCCAAAGTTAAATATTAACTGGATGTTGGGTCGTTTCTTTCTTAATTGACTTCTATTCATACCTTGCAACAGGTCTATCAGTAAATGGTGATAGTCAAGGCTTAGAGCGACTCTTTGGAGCCCTTTCTGCACACGTGGTCTGGAATGATTCTGAAATCTGGAAACAGAATAACCGCTCCATCCTTGGTTGAGAAAGAAGGTGAGTTAAATCAGACCACCGAATTGGGATTATGGTTATTGTGATGAGTTGACGAACCCTGTTTGTTTTGTAATATAGAACAACTTAGGGTACCATGCTAAACTGGTTTCCCTGCTCAGTAATTTAACTGTTAAAAGATGCTTACCATAGAGCAGAACATTTGTTGTTTGCTGTCCAGTTTAAAATGGTCCATTTTGCTCTAACCATCCTGTTTCCTTTGTACAGAATCTACAGACGATGAGTCAAATTACGAATTTGAGTATGAAGTTCTGTCCCATGGATCTGATGAACAATGGGAATTCATTGGTGAGTCGAGTACGTCAAGAGACTTGGAGGGATTAAATGAAGATACAGCTACACATGATAAAACACATCAAGTTGTGGATGCTGATACTAAATCACTGGCATCCAATACTATTCCAAATGGCAGAATGACAGAAACCGCTGAGGAAAAAATTGTATCTCAGAGCCACAAAAGTGAGGTTCGTAATAATATGGAAAACACACAAGCAGATACTTCAGAGGAACTGCAAACTGGTATCCCAGAGTTAACAAGCTATTTGAAGATGAGCATTACGGCCTGGATGATCAGGAGCGGTTAATGTCAGAGATTGGCAACATGCGGTCCAATTTAAGGCTCATGCCTGACTTCCAAAGGAGGGAGATAGCTGCCAAGCTAGCCATGAAAATGGCATCCATGTTTGGTGATAACGACGAAGAGGGCTCTGAGGATATCTGATTCAATTCACGGAGTTCCGCATTTTGCATTTCTTCAAACATGTTCAGGTTATGAGTTATGGCATGCTGATTTGTACAGGCAGGTGGGCCGCAGGCCGTGTGGGGCATTTCCGTCGGATATTATTATTCCAGTGAAATTTTGTACCTTAGTTGTTCAATATTTATCATTGTTACTGTTGTAAAATGTATACTGTATTATTTGAACTGAAGTTGTCTGGAATCGACTTATCTGAATTTTTGTGTTTGCCAAATATTATGCTACAACGGAATTGAGCAAAATGATAAATAAAAGAATCCGGCCAAGCTGTCTTACACTTGTGAGCAACTGGGGCGTGCATCTGGAAAGCTTGACAAAGAAAATATCCATTTACAACATACGAAAAAACATTCCGTAGCAATGCCCTATACAGCTACTCATGCTCATCAAGTCACTAGATAAGCCTACTGGTCCAAAATTCTTCTATCTACAGCTAAAACCTCAGTCCTCAGTACGCTACACAACGAAGCTGTTGGAGCAAGTGCCAAGGAATTGACACAACTCACAAATTTATTGTTCTTCCAAACTTTTTGATTGTGAGTTGTTGTCAGGGCTATGCTTCTCAGGCTCCAAGGTTGGTTGAGCATTTTGGTTCTTCACTGTGCCAGATGACTCGCTTGATAATCTTACTTGTCTGTCACTACGCCGCATATTCCTTTGGCTAGAAGAGAATTCGTTAATCTGCAAAATATGGTAGAGATTCTAGAACATTATTATGAAAGATGGGCGGTAAAAGAAAGGTCTTCAATTGAATGGGAGGGCTTGGAGCTTTTAAAATAAAGCCATAAATCCTGACTGGTAGGGTCTACTCACATCGTTTGAAGCCTCTACCCTTGTCTGCAAAGCTTCATGCTCAGCTTTGACACGGGATGGGACACCATCCTTTTGATAAACATTTTGTTTAGCAGTCTCCTCATCTACTTCACTTGAAGCAGCAGCAAATGGGTGGTTTACTGGAATCCATCTAACTGTGTCTGGATCAACATCTGGTGGTAAGGAATCACCTTCTTTAAGAAAAACAGTGGGCCTTTTCCACTGATATGTGCGTGATCTCCTTTTTTGATGCATTGCTTGTTGTTCTTTTGTAAGCCTAACAGGAGCCAGCCGGTACTCCTTGCCAAACACTTGAGCAGTAGAAGTACCCTCATCAATCTTGACTAATGGATTATTGAAAGGATCATTGTACACTCGGGGTTTTGCCCTGCAGTAGTAATTTTAGTCGAATTATTGCTTGATTCAAAATAAACTCTTACAGGTTAATGCGATAAATATTAAACTAAGCTTCCACATCTGTACAATGGTTTTCTTCTATCGTTTATGTTTTATTGAACATGAACACTATTGCTGATTGTTTAAACTTTAAAGTAGAATTCTACTGGCTGTACAAGTTAACAAGATTATGGTGTGGGAATGTAGTGTTACAATAACATTAAGCAAGTTAGTAAAGACAGAAAATAACAACAGTTCCTCACATAATACATAACAAGATCATTAGAAAGGAAAATAGAAGGGTACACAATTGGATATCATGGTAGACGAGTATATGGTAGGAGACATAAATAGCCAATGTCAGTAACGAATGTTTTGTAAAGATGATGCATAAACGCAGCCAATTTTCAAATGTGTCTTCAAATGTTCGTCAAGTATAAATGTATAATGTTGACAATCACTGGTAGATAGATTTATCCGAACACTATGGTGAACTAATAAATTTCATCGATGCTATTGTTAGATATCCCTGGTAACATCCAGACGAAACAGTGAAAAGCCATGTCCAAATGTCGCAGCCTAGTATATTTCAGCATATAGATTTGGTGGATATTGTAGATGGGGATGCAAAAGTAAGTTCAATGAGATAGCAACATACATCCCACGTTGTCCTGATTTTAATTGTCCACGCCTTATTAGGTCAGCAACAGAACCTTTATTGTCATGCTCATGAATCCTAATGATGACCTGTCTTACAACAGCAGCCAAAAATGTGATGCCGAGACAGAATCCAGCAATAAAATTTAGTCCAATGTTTTGTCTGATCTGCATGCAAAGATAAGAACAAGATATGAAAGTGCCTAAAAGCCCAAATTTTCTAAGTAATGAACTGCAGATTGCTGATAAGTAGGGAACTGAAGATTACTGGAGATGCATCAAGAACAGAGTAGCAGGGCATATGGGGTAGCAATCTCATGCCATTTTCACATTAATTTCTTACCATTATGACAAAAAAACATTTATTAGATCCAATTCAATTAAAGGTTCCTTTTTCAACCTGACTATGTTCATAAATATTCACAAGGGATGCATCCATATTGTACATTCACGCAAACTTATAACTGCTCCACATTTGCTGCATTTTCTTCTACTGGCCAACATTATCATTTCACAATGAAAGCCACATTTTAAACATGTTCACGCCGACAAATCGATGGCTTTATTACTACCATTTACCCATTTCCCGAAACACAACAAACTAAAACCAATTGTGGTCACGAACTCACTCTCTCTCACACCGACGTCACATTTACTGACTCAATAATTCGAATAGACAGAAAATACAAGTAAAGGACGCCCTTACCGCAGCAACAGCAGGGGGCAATGAAGCGACGACTGCCCTCAGATCTCCCACCCTCCTCTGCAGAGCCCCGACCTTCCGGTCCCCGTTTGCGACGCCATTACCGTCGCTCGAAGCCCTAATTGGCCGGGGCCACCTCGCCCGCCCGCGGCAGGGTAGGGGCGGGACGAGGCGGAAGGAGAGGGAGACGGCGACGGAGGCGGGTGCCATCGCCGCCCTCGCATGGGGGTGCTGAGGCCTGAGGCTAGGGTATGGGAATGGGAGTGTTCAGGGCCGGAGGTAGGAGACGGAGGCCATGGCTAACAGCTTCCCCTTGGCGCAGTGGCTGGAGCGTCCAGTGACACGCACAGCGAATTAACCGGGCTTCAGAAAATGGGCCTCAAATACGAAACCTAGAAGGCCTAACAACAACCAAAAGAAACTGGATGCAGGCCATCGTAATGACAAGAATGAGACGAGGCAACGACTCCTCTCGCTTTCGTCGCCGTACTAGCATACACCTCGTCTCCTGCTTTGCCTGTGAGCCTGTCTGCCTCCGCTCGGGCCCGGGAAACCAACGAATTCCACTCCCTCCACGTCTCCACGGCTCCACACTCTACCGGCGGCTCGCCGACCCAGCGCACCGCGCGCATGTCCCTCTCTCGCCCGCTCACGGCCTCACGAGCCACGCATGGGTCGCGGCAACACGAGCGGAGGCGACGTCCCTCCCGCTCGGACCACAGCACCCACCCTTCCACACGGCACGGGCACCACGCGGCCGATTGATCGAGACCAATAGGACGGGAGCTGCGGATTCCGGAGAACGAACGACTGACGGCTGCCTTTTTTTCCAGGTTCTTATCCCCGCCCGCGCGCCAACTTGACCCCGAGATATATCGCTAGCGGATTCAAAGTGCCGATCCGTTCGATTGACTGATTGATGCAACGCTATCAGTGGTTGGCATTAACTAAGCAAGGCGGCCGCGATAAGCATGCGGGTTATCTTGTAGTACTACTTGAATCACCGTATATATCGCTACGGATATGTACTAGTACTATATACTTCAACTTTAGCCGTAGTTTTAGTAGTCGGCAACAAGCAAATACTTAGAACGCCCCAGGGATAGAAAGGAAAGCTGAGGCTCTTTGTGTGAACAGAAAAAAAAAATGCGATACCTCAAGGAAGTTCCTTACCACGAACTTTATACCTGCTGATAGTATGGTCGTGCGAATTGCAATGCTTTGGTCTGGCTCTGGCGCCAACTGGAGTAGTTCTAAGTTATAATCACAAACACCGACTCAATCCAGCATACCGTTCCTAGTGCAGCCGGCCCACGGGTGCCCCAAAAAATGCGGGAAATAGCTCTTTATCTTATCTCATGCAAATCTACGATTAAACTTGCGCGCTGACTGAACTTTTGCATCACACGACGTGCTCAGAGATTAGCTTGACCTGACTGCTCTTGCAAGATTACTTAATTTCGGGTTTGTTTTGCCCTTTGCCGACTTGGTTAGATTCGTTTCTTTTTCCAACGGGTAAACGAGTTGCATGTGTTCATTATAAGTTAGGCGGCTTAGTGGTTAAGATTTGCCACACACGCTTATTACAAGGGAAATTGAGGATTTGCTGACATCCCACACTAACTATTAAAGATAGTCGCTAATCCATGTGTTGAACGATTTGTTGATATTTAAAAAGGTTAAAATAGGTTTTTCATAACTTGACAACTTTAAAATTTATATAATAAATATTAAGTTGTACTCAGTTTCAAATCTTAGTTATAGCTTTCCCATTTTGATGAGTTCGAAATTTAGAATCAATAAAACCGACTCATATTTGGTTTAGAGTCTCAAATCCTATGATGTATAAAATAAATGGGTTTTAACATAGCTTATAATGTTAAATATAGATCAATCATCATAATAATATAATTTATCTAATTAACTGTCAGATAATTATAGTTAATTAAGAAAGGTCATATCTCTTTAGGTGGCAACTAGCAAGTGATTGATAATGCTTTTGACAAGCTGGGTATGTTTGATCTCATACATATCTTGGGTAGTGGGATGCAAAAGTTTTCTTCATTGGTGCATCGGTGAATATTATGTTCAGTTGGTCTACAGAGCTAATTCTTGTGATGCACTATATATAGAGCAGGCCCTAGCACAAAATGCTCAACTTCAAACTCACCCATGACCAAGGTAGCAAGTATTGGTCTACATCGTTTTTTTATGATAGTATTGTAGGATTAGGATCCTATTTGTCACACCTTGTCATAGCACCTCTTACAGTGATATCAAATAGGATGTGTTATTAAAAATCAGAATAAACCGACTTTCGTAGAAATACGATGTCAATACCAATCCCAGTACATAATGTTGTTACATATGTCCAATTGAGATATATCATTGCAACTAAAAATAGATAGATTATATCTTAGAGAGGTCACATCTTCAAAAAAAGCTCTGAGCTTATAACCAACAAGCAGAGAAGCAATAACAAAACTTAGCACAGTTAGAACCCAATCCACAAGCAATAGCTTAGAAATAGGAAAGAAACCATAATATTTGACTTCACCTTCCTGGAGGAGGGAAAGATAACAATTGAGCACTATCGTACTTAGCAAGTCATTGAGAAAATGTGAACATGAAGCCTATAAAGGAGAGCTGGGTTTGTTTCACAAACGTTTTTAAAATATTTTTTAAAACACTAAGTGTGGAGTCATTTATAATGCGAGTTGAAGGAGGCTCTTGCCTCAATCCTATCTGTGAATTGCTTTTCAATAATTCAAGCAAACGGAACAAATTTTAGTTAATTAAAAACTATGTGGTCGGTTACTCTTCTCATATCACTAACGCACATCCTCGTGTACTTAGGCAGTTTTCAACTCATTTCTTTTTTTTCACTTTCCAATCGTTGTACATCAACCCATCTTATCGCATCATCTCTTTGGCTCCCAAAGCTATCCATATTCTCCATCACACTTTGCTTTCATCCTGGAAGCCTAGTCTATAATGCTCACCGACATTTTGATCTACACAGGATTATTTTTTATCACTCAGGTCATCCATTAATCACCAAGACCGATTCTAGTAATGATTTCTAATCCCACAAACGATCTTTCACAAAGCACTGATAAACAAATCTACGCTAAAGGAATCACCTCATATTCGCTCTTGACCGTAGGCATGGTTGTTCGAACAATTTACTATTTTTCTGTAGAAAGTGCACGCTTTATCCACATGACACGAACTTACTCCCACACTAGCCAAGCGGGGAGGTAAGCATTCTCGGGATAGCCGGTCGTCAATTGAACAGGTCCTAGACTAAGTACCGGCCAAGTCCCAAATTTTCTGTACTCAGGATCTCACAGGTGCCCAGATGCCAATTTAGCAACTCTATGTCAAAAGACTTCTGCACTTATCTAGGGTTCGCTAATTACTTGGGCCAGAAACGTCCTATTCTACCTATATGGTCATACTATGAGATGACCTGATAGAATTCCCTTAGGAAATGGTTGTTACGTGCGAATACAGAGTATCACCACATAGGAAATCACTTTGTATTGTGAGTTTTCACATACCACTTTTATTTTTCAAGATACACCGACACCATATTGAAGGTTTTCAAATGTTTCACAAACCCATTTTCCCAAATCGATAAACAAGTGTGATTGGTGCGGGAACGTCGAATCCTATGCTAAAGGCATGGGTGCCGAGGTGCCACGAGGGTAGAGCGACAAGGAAAGGATATCAACAACCTATAGATACAAAGCACAATCTGTCACGCGAACCAAGGTCAATTAAATTTATCATGTGCACTAGCAATGCAATTTTGCAAATAAAATATTTTACAAATTATGAGCAATAAGAGCAAAGGGTGACTTGTCTTAGGTCTTTGCCTTCGAATCTTTGCGAAGTTCAACGTTTGAAAATTTATCCGAATGTTGACTATGCGCGAAAAGAGAGGAAAACACACAAAACCCTAAAAATAAAAGACTATTATTAATAACTAATAGTGTAATTAGCTAGATCTTAGTTTTAGAAAAAATTTGGAGACTTAAACTAGGTCAATCTGGGTCAATCGTAGTTATGGTAGAGGAGATATAATTTTTTCAAGATTAAATTATTTTCTAGACTATAGAAAAAGGAATTAAATATTTTTTAGAAAAAATATTTGAAACAAAGGCTGACAAGTGGGGCCGGGGTAAGGGTGGCAAAGTAGACTTTTATTTATTTGGTGGATAGGTTAATAGGCTTAGGCGGGTGTTGTTGAGCTGGCTAGGTGGGCTAAGATGGTTTAGACTGAGCGGGGAAAGAGGGCCGAAGGCTTATGGGCTTTACCGACGCATGGGTTGGCCTAAATAAGCGGCCTAGCCTATGAGGCTTACACGAGGAGTAGGCAGTGGGCATGGCTGCCACGTCTCTAGGTGGGATCAACTTCTAGCGACAGCCGGTGGCATTCCGATGATCTAGTGCGATTGGCAATAGTGCTAACGAGGGGAGGAAGGTAAAGTAGGTGAATGGCTCGCATTTGCTCAAGGAGGCCAAAATAGGGTTGGTGGCGTGCGGTAGTGGAGCTTCGGTAGGGATGTGGCATTTGATCTCCATCGATAACCAAATGGAGAGCATAAGTGGCTGGTTGGGGCTCAGCTGGAGGTTGGATGAAGTGAGGCAGAGAGAGAAGAAAGAGAAACCCTAAGACGTTACCTTGAAGAATGTGAAAAGACAAGTACAATGGCTTTCAGTGAAGAGAGGGAAAAAGGAAGGAGAGGTGGTGGCAGTTCAAGAACTCGAAGGAAGTTTGGATGGTACGAGGTGAGAAAGAGGGCCCTATGGCTAGGCCATGGGGTTGTGCATGGTGAAAATGGAGACAGGCAGTGTGGCATAGTGCTACGTGCGGGGTGACTAGTGACCACATGGCATGGCACTATGATGTGTTGGCTGGAGCAAGAGGGAAGAGAGAATGTGAGTAACATGACGACAGGGGCAGGACGAAGACGTAGTGGAGGGAGTTTGTGCGCTCGTCAGGGCCCGGACCAAATGCGGTGGCAACGCACTAGTGTTTGGTGGCGAGGAGTATGGTGTTGTGATTCTCGAGGCGATAACGGCGCATTGTCCGCGTGCACGGCACGAGCAAGGGTAACGTGTTAGTGGGTGTTGCCGGTGTGACAGAAAGGCATGGTCAAGCTCCACAGTGGCCAACGTATTTGACTTAGCACTCGACGTGCGTAGGACGGCACTACAGGTAGGGGATGGCAGTGCCACAATGTGTCAAGCGGCTGCCCACGATGCGATCGACTAGTAGGACTGGCCTGTCGGCTAGCACATAATCCCGTGGGTGTGCGTGGTGACAGCAAGTGAGCGGGCAACGCGCAGGAGCGATGTAGCAGGTTGTGTGCTACCTTGGGTTGGATCGTGCGGAGAGAGAAATAGACTGTGTAGGCTATGCAAGTTAAAAGAGGGATATGACATCCTAGATTTTTTTGAAAGAAAAAAATTAAAGGTTTAAATTTAAATTTGATATTTAAACTCAGGAATTTTAGAAAATCTTTAAAAGAAATAGGTTTAGAGAGAATGTAAGATTTCACATTTTTTAAGAAATAAAAAGACTTACATTTTAATAGGTTTTTAATAAAATAGTTGTTAACGGCCTGAAAAAAATAAGACAGTAAGATCAATATTGTTTTGGCTCGATAGAATTAGAATACTGACAACCTAAATATCCATAACAAGCTCTTCTGTGCAATGGGGACATAAACCGGAACGGGCCTTTTTCACAGCACACTCGGAGGACGGGCCTCATCCCTCAAGCCCGCAACAAAATAATCTGGCACACGTCCCATCAGCACATGTGGCGCGTGTTACTGTATAAGGGGTGAAACAAGGTGAAACCAAGTCAGGTATAATCGGATAAGCTATTCTCGTGTTATATCCCAAAATTTGTATTAAAATTATGACCGGATACAGAGTACGTGCTAACATAACACTTATTTCATATCTAACCTATATTTTTCTCATAAAATCGAATTTAAGAACAAATATATATTTATATCTCTAATCCATATATATTAAACATAAGAATATAATTAAATGTTAAAAAACTATTATTGTGAGCTTATAAAAATATCGATTAACTAATATTTTATTTATTTATAAGTGGACTCATAATATATTTCGTTATATATTTGATAATACAAGATATAAGAGTGAATATAACTCTTTCACTATTATAACTTATAATTTCTAGCGGATTTAAACTCGTATAGGACTGCATATTTAATTTTTTTTCCTCATATTCTTGTCGTAACTCTCAGATTAGGCGAACGTCGGAAAATACCCGTCCCATTTTTTACTCGTATCAGCAGGAGCTCCACGCCCACCTGTCCACCTCCACGGCCCCCTCTCGTTCCGTCGTTCGCGGGGAAAATGCCTGGACGACAGCGTGCGGGCGGGGCGGGGTAGCACGCGGTACACGACACGAGCCGCGTGTGCCGTCCGAGATGGCGCCCGCCCGTTCGGCCACCAAGCTTGCAGACGCAACGTCCGAACGATCGGCTCACACCCGTACGATGCCACGACCACAAGTCCACAAGGACGCGACCCCGACGGCGCTGTGGATTCGGCCGCAACGTCGGCTGATCCTGCTCTGCTCTACCAGGTTCTCCGCACAAACCGCACAAATGGCCAAGTTGCCAGGAATTGGCACCGGTCAGCCGATCGTACAGACCGTTCCGATGCATCACACAGCCGCGTTCTCTCCGACTCCGGGAACTAACGGACGCGCCCGCCGACCTCGGTGCGGGAGTCAAAATGCCATGCCGGTCCATACTTCCATTGACTTGGCGTGCAACGCGAGCAAACGCTGAGCAGTGGTGAAGCACGGAGACCATAAGCATGTGCATGTGCAGTACAGTACTAGTACAGATTCTAACAGTGGCCATATACTCGTCTTCATGTCACTGTGCTTTATATTCAACTTATATGTATGGTATTACGGGGGTGTCCAATAATGTTGGGGCCAGGAAACTGAAAGTGCAAGATAGATTTGTTTTTTAAAAAATTGTCGAAGCACTACAGAGAATGGATATACTCCCATTTGAATTTATTTTATATCATATAGTCTCTGCCGGCGGATGGCATGCACTATCTAGGGTGTTGGATCCAATGACTTTCCGGCTCTTTTATTGGATAAGAAAAATAATCTTTGACTTAGCTGTTAATTTGGCCACAACCACAACCAGTTCTCTAGTTCACAGTTGAAAAAAAGAAGTAATCTTTCTACTCCACTTCTTACCAACAAACAAAAACCCGATCCAGGATATCGTTCTTAATTAGTGCAACCCACAAGTGCAAAAATGCTGAGAACCAGCTCTTATCTTATCTCCTGCTCCTTAAACTAGCGTGTGAATTGAGCTTTTCCGTCACACAACACACTCAGTGATTTCTTTGACCATGACTGCTGCTCCTGTAGGATTACTTGCGTTTCTTTTGTCTTTTCGCCGACTTGGCTAGCGACGCTTTAGTTTTTTTTTGTGTGTGTGTCTTTTCAACTGTTAAACTAGTGGCATGTGCATATAAGTTAACTATTACTTACTCGGAGTTAGGACTGAGTTACTGACCACTGAAGCAGGGTGCGCTGGTATTTTAGAAGTTAAGATTCTTGAGTCAATCATAAGTTAGTGTGACAAGGGTAAAGTGATCAAGTCTTTCGACTCCTTTTGCTGGGATCTTGTTTCACATGTTTTCAATTTACTTTTTTTGTAAAAAAGGCTAATTTTTGAGTTAAAATATGTCAAAGGGAGTCATGCAAGAAAGCAAACCGAAGATAGGGCAATACAATAAGAGGAAGATCAACTTCTCAAAGTACCGAGGATAACTGGATAACACACACTCTTGACTCCTCGGTGTATTGGAAGATAAATTGGGGATTTGTCACCGTAAAAAATGCCAACTCACACGTTTGAAACGGGCTGTAAAAAGAGCTTCCATCTTACTAGTAATATACTAATATTCAACAAGGTGCTTATCTCCGGTGATTGTTAATTTTGGGATGTATTTTTCGTAGATAAATATTATAAGTCGACGCTGATAACGTTCTTGCCAAGATGGTAACCAGTGAGCATGAAGCTATTGTCATGTTGATCAGATGGCAGGCAGCGAATACATTTAGTCATCAAGCACCGACAGAAGGGAATTTTACCCGATACACAAGGACATATTATACGGCAGTTGTTCAAATATAAATACAGAGTATCATAATATTTTGTATTCTAGCAGTTGCACCATGCAAAGGGCGTTTTTAAAGTCGCGTTAACGAAGTGAATGCTGATCCATGTTGCAGTCCTACAGAGATGATAACCATGGCACTGGTATTTGCTGGTATATCATCCACTTGCTAAATTGAAAACCTTTGTCAAATTACTCAGAATCAGAATCTTTGTCGACCACAATTGGAGTGCAAGACATTCGGATCAACTAAATTGGAGCTAAATTGCAAATCTTTTTATTCTCACTTTACAAATGTACAGGGCTAAAGCTGCAGTAAAAAAGCTAGCTGCAGTCATCGACTTGCAAGTTGCAAACCAGGATCTCGAACTCCAAATTTTCCCAAAATGATATCCATTTCCAGCTAGCTAGGCACTAAATTCTAGCAAGTAAACGAGGAATTTAACCATCACAGGCTTATGATTTGGTCGATTTCTCTGTTCCTTTTCTAGTTCTAGACCGGAATCTCCGGAGAGCGAGCGCTTCTACGGCAAGAAGGGCGGAACTTCGCTGTAGTGGGTCGGCTTCCAGACCGCGCCGGCGGCGTCGGCAGGCTCCGGCCGCGCGCCGCAGCGCTGGCACCGCTCGCCTGGGGGAAGCTGGAGGACGAGGATCCGCCGGCATGAGGGGCAAGAGGAGTGGCCGCGCAGCCACTTGTCGACGCAGGCGGCGTGGAACGCGTGCCCGCACTGGGGCAGCACGCGCATGGCGTCGCCGTTCTCGAAGTCGGAGAGGCAGATGGCGCACTCGGACTGCTCCCCCTCCTCCGCCGCCTCCCCGGCCTTGCCGCCCTGGGACGGGGAGACGTACTCGATGGTCGGGATCGCGCGGAGCACCGCCTTCTTGACTCCCCTGTTGGCGGCGGCCGCGTCGGGGCCGCCCCCGGCTAAGCCGCGGCGGGAGCACGCGCAGCGCGCCACGAGGCCGATGCCGAGCACGCAGATGAGCGCGCAGAGGAGCGAGGCGAGGATGATGACGATGTCCCTGTCGTCGGCGATGGAGCCGCCCAGCACCGGCGGCGCGGCGGTGGCCGTCTGCTCTAGAAGCTTCCTGGCCGCCACGGGCTGCATCCTCTGCTTGGACCGGTGGCGCGAGCGGGTCACGGGCTTATCGTTGCTTGCGTTGCGGGACGAGAAGGTGACAGGTGTGTGTGAGAAGCTCAGCTCGGAGTGACCTCGGCTTATATAGAAGCAAAGCCACCTCTGCCTTTTTCCTTGCCTTTTTGATGGAACGGATAAAGGAAGGAAACCGCGGTGTCTCAGGGTTTGAAGGAATAGGGGTAGTGGGATCGTTGGTTGGCTTCGCGAAAGACAGTGGGCTACCTTCTAAATCCGGAAGCCCGCAGAAATACCGGGAGATGAATAGTCTTTTCTGCTCTGTTGGATCATGTGACTTAGGTACGTGTTGAGATGGAGCAGGACTGCAGGACTTCCGTCTAGCAAGATGGTGTTCACTTTGTCATGTATGTGAAAATTGAATTCCAAGACTAAAGCACATGTATACACCCTAATTATATTTTTTATTCTTTATGTGCGTGGTTAGGTGGTAAAAGAATGATTCCATGTAGCCAATTATTTCTATATCAACATCTTCACCTGTTATAGGTGTGTATTGATGGTTGATGCGTTAATGAAATTTGGAGTATTTTTGTTCCAAATGTTGCATGAAAATACCAACACAATATCATAAATTGGTCTTACTTTATTTTTTAGTTTTTAGTTAGAGTGTTATCATCTTTAAATAGTTAAGTTTTATTACAGTGGTACAAAATCCATTATAAATCAGTTCTAGAGTTGGCCATCTTTCATTAAACCAATAAAAATATATAGATAGCGAGTTAGATTTTTTAATTTGTACTAGCCGTCTAAGCTTTGAGTGCTTATTATTGAAATAACTTTTATATATTTACTAAGTTGTGGATAAGCTTTAACTTTATGCAATTTTAGATATGACAGTCATCTATCCATTATCTTAAAAAAAGTGTGGATAAGATCGAACCCCTCAAATTCAAACTGTTCATTTGCTTCTGCAACCGATCTTCCCCTCCCATTGCCAAATTGATCAGCATCGCAGGACTCCATGCTTAATGGAGTGGCAGCCTGTTCCATCCCTCGTGCCAGTCACCTATGTAGCAAACCAACGGAGAACCTTCGTTCCTGCTATAGGCAAGGATAGTTCGGGCCCGACCAGACGACGCGCACCACGATTGCACCCAAAAAACCCCACACGACCCCCTCAAATGGCAAATGGCCAAGGGTTATACGGAAAGCTCCGGATGGGTGTGTCGTGTGCGTCGGCGTCACAACACACGCCACGCGCGCTCCGATCGGTTACAAGTCTTCCCACTTCGGTTTCAGCCCGGGCGGGTGCGCCGTCCTTCCACCTTTGCCTAGCCCCCGCTAATCTCGCTCTCCTCCTCCTCCCGGCCCCTCTGCATCGTCCGCTTCGAGCAGCGGACGGTTCGGTTGGAAAAGCGGAGTTCCGAAAGGGGCACTGGACACTAGCAGCGGTGAAGCAGTGATGATCACGACAGCATCGGACGCCGCCTGTACGCTCGCTTTTCCCTTGCCCGTTACGAGTGTTACCCGGAGAGGGAATGCTTAGGAGGGAGAGAAAGACAGTGACAGCAGACGATGCGTGTGCCTTGGCTTGGCCGGCCGGAAGGCAGGGACGAGAATTCTGGGTCGGGGTCGTGTTCACGACGTGTCAGCGAGGGGAGCCAATCTTTAACGCCGGCGCCGGTAAAGCAGCCGCGGGAGGTGGGTGTCGTCCAAGGGTGGCCTACGCGGGTCGCGGGGCACGCACGCCGTTCGCGTGGGGATGGCCGGTTCCATTCCTCGAATGGTTTGATGCTTTTGATGGCTCCCGAATCCGCGGCGTCCTAGTAGTGCGGTGGTGGACGAAAACTTGCTCGAACTCGGTGCAAAGAGACCGTCCTAGTCGCTCCCGCGGCTTGAACTGTGTCCATATAGCGACCGGGCGACTTCTTTTTCTCCACGGCAAAAAGCGTATGGTCGCTGCCGAGTTCCGAACAGAGAGAGCTGGTAGGTTCAGTTGCCTCTTGTGCCGTCTGGAGACGCGACACGTAGCGTCGTAGTACCAATGCTGCACTGCACAAAATTGATTCTGAACCGGCACGGCTTCTTGACGCATGTACTGCACTGACCCTGGCGGGCGGGGGCCGGTTTGCTGTCAGCGTGTCTCGTTCGCGTAAACAGCGCGCATCCACACCGTGATTTTTTTGTTTTTTGGTACGCGGCACACGGCACACGGCACGCGAAGGATAATGCACAGTCGCGTCCTAAATGACTAAAAGAGGTACGCTCGAGAGATTGGCTCGGAATGGCACTAGGCAGTTGTGGCGGAGTTCGATTTTCCGCCTACCTTCTTCAGCTTTTCGATGGTGCATCCAGACGCAGGTTTTACATGGCTCCGAAAATGCGGAGAGGATCGAATCCATGGCGAAGGCACGGTCACTTTTCTCTTTCACCGGAGATGGTCATTGTGATCGCATTTAACCACGAAAAACGTCTTTATTACGTGCCGGAAGGAGGCCGTTCTGATGACAAGTACATCCACTTTTATCCGATAGTTGAAGAGCGCCAAATCTGAAGACGCACCGCCACTTAGGTGTCTTTTTTTTCCCATCAATATTATAGATTATCATGATATACTTCTCAAAAGCACTAAGGATACTATTTTTTTTCAAAAATCTACGTCATCAGTATTTCATAAATAAGTTTTTAAAACCAGCATTTTCAATTTTATAATATTTTTTCTGTGTGACATCGAATAATTATCATAAAACTTAGTTTCATCTATAATTCATAGAACTACTTTAGTACAAACCCTTAGCCAGTTTTTTTTTCATAGATCAAATCCTTGCTCAATTTATTCCCTTGCAAGGATTACATGAGTTAGCTCCTGAAAAGGGCGTGCAAAAGCTGAATGTAAAATATGATTGCAGCCACCGAGATACAAACTCGCGGGCAGGTTTAAGTGGGCAACGCTCTCATGTGGATTCAAGATAACCTTGACATTTGACATGCTGCAGAACAGCAGCCATAAAATTACAGGGCAATCGATTGGAGATTGGAAGGAGATCAAAACCATATTATCAGTACATCTGTATATGACTGAGGATTTGTGGTTATCGACTGAGAACTGAGGATAACCATACCAGGTGAATCTCTGATATCGTCAAGCGAGATGCTCATAGTTTGGCAAATTCTTCTGGCACCCTTTTACCTTATGAACCGAAGACTTTGCATGATTTTGTATTAAAATCATCGAGACCTAAATTAATCTCAATTTCCACCAGAATAGAAGAAAAATCATAGCCTACGACCATCTGATGTAAGAACTAAGAACTATACATTGAATAAACCAGCAGCACCAACAATTGTTTCAGAAGACTACGCCAAATGCAGTTTATTTCAAGGTAGCCTAGAGAAACGATCTTTCTGGGGATCACTGGGAACGAACACCGGGAGCTGATGCGGCCGAGAAGCACCAGCACGTTGGCTCGAACCACCAGGATCTCTAAAACTTCTTGTTGCAGGATCTGTCATCAGAGGTCCACCAAAGAATATAGACTGTCCAGTGTACAGAAGGTCAGTACGGGGCAAACGAGAGCTGGATCCTTGGTTTGCATGGGCAGACACGAAGCGGCCAGCTTCCTGATCCCAGTAAACAGATGAACGAGAAGGTCCTTCTGTGTTCGGTGCACCAAACCTCCTCGTGCTGATATCTGAGACAGACACTTCATGGACGCCACTTGCTACTGCTGAGAATGGAGACCTGTTGGCTGATGTCTGGTAAATTGGATTGAAATGCTTTGCAGGATGGTGCTCTGAAATTGGTGTTGGGGTCTGAGAATTGCTTTGAAAGCTGCTCGGTGTCTGGCGATACATCTCAATGTCATCTGCACTTGCCCTGCTGGGTGGATAAGAGGACTTGTACTGAGAATTCTGGACAGACCGAGTGTTGATGTGGTTTCCAATATCAGCATTCATGAAACTGCTTCTGCAGCTGGCGTTGTCACTGGAACACCGGTCTGCCTCATACTGGGCACGGGTATTGACTGGTTTCAGCACAGATGAAGAGGCTCTGGCTCTTGCTGCTGCTTTCATGGCCTCATTTGAATCCAGTTTTGCAAGCTTCCATGCGCTAATGCGCACGGGACGTTTAGGATAATGTTTGGCTCTTTCAGCTGGGTTCATGCTATCAGGATCAACAGTTGAAGGTACTCGTCCAGGTTCCAGGTGTGGAATAATTTCATCCTGTGGTGTGATGCAGATAGAATCAAACATATGCAGAAATTTTCTCAAAAGGTACCGGATAAATTCAACTTCAAATTTCGTGACGTGGTGTTATGCAGACAAGATCAAACATATGCAGATTTCTTTCTGAAAAAGCAATAGATAAATTCGTCCACAAAACAAGGACTATGATGGCCACAGAGGACTCTTGAGCAACAGTTCTAATGCATTAACTGAAAAAGTGCATGTCCCTGGTAAGGTTCATGGGAGTTAAAAGCATAAGTCCAATGAAAGAGAACACTACATAGAGAATCACCATGCTTCCAGTGTCAGAACACAAACACCAGACGATTAAGTGATAAACTGCCTTAAAAGTTGACATGGACTATAAGTAATACTGGTAGCCATTATCTAAAAAAATTTAATACTGAACAGAATTCATACCTGGTCAATAAATATGCGTGGTGGAGTGCACCACGCACCTTTGTAGTGCCGTGCAAATGAGCTCCCACTGAAAGCAGTTGGTGCAGAACTCATTGGAGATGATGGCAAGCTTTGCTGTTCATCATTGACAGAAGGACCAGGAGGTTCACTCTGAGCCCTCATTGCCACAACATATTCATAAGTCGTGATGCCCTGCAAAAAATGGTGCAACAAAGCAATATCAAATTCCATCCATGGAGGAAAATGGACCTAAAGCTTCACAAGGAAGAGTAAAGTCACTAACCTTCCGGATTAATATCATATGGAAAAAGAATAGCTCCCCTAGTGGCACTGAAGCAAGCATCGAAAGAGCTGTACCCAGAGCCTGAAGACAGAGATGTTTAGTTAACCCTTTTCTTAACTGATGTTGTACACTTTGTTCAAAAGATATATATTGTGCACAAAAAGTTAAGCCCCAATAGAGGTCACTATACATAATCAAAACAGCATGAAAAATGATGTAACTACGAACAAGAGCAAATGAATGGTTTTCATCATCGATGTCCCATTCTTCAGCGATGATACCCTTGCTCTGTTCTTAATGCATGTGTGCAGGGTTGAGAAGGCCTCGTATAAAAGTCAGACCTAAAATACTAACTAGTTTATCATAAATGGTTTTCTGGGAGCAAAAACTTCCAGTATGATTTGTAGCAGCTGAAGCTTGCACTTGACAGTGGAAATGCTTGCTCACAGCTGCAGTAGCATTCTGTTTCTTTGCCTTGTAACAAGACTAGTTCTATTCATACTAAATAAACTCCATCATATTATTTCAGAACAACAGCAACATTACACAAAGTACTACCATTTGATTCTGCACCTTACAAATTGTCAAACTTCACAAGTAGTCATGCTGGAATCCAAATACACATGAAAATTAACGCAACTATATGCTTCACAATTAAAGGGTTGCACTTACCACAATTGCTGCAAAGAGTGCTCGTGAAAGACCATACCCCAGCTTTTCCCCTATCTGATCTTCAATGGCTGTTTTGTCAGTGAAGCAACGGACAAAAACAGCAATACCCACTCCGCACTCAATAGCAAGCTTTATGCATTTAGGATTAAGAACAATCACAATTAGAAACATGAAAAAAAATGCTTCCAGAATACCAAATCCACACAAGACACAAGCTTCTCAGCAGTTAAAAGAATATAAACATTGGTGGAAATATTAATACTGTTTCGGTTATTTTACATACCCAAGCAAGACTCACAGCCATAAGGCACAGAAATGTGACATAGTTTTTTCTTCCAACACAATTGTTCAGCCACTGCATCAGAAACAGCAAAACAACGTCAGAATAGCCATCTCAACAAACTAAAGCGAAAGGGAAAAAGACAAGTGAAGTTTGCGAACAGAAAATTCAACATAATACCTACCCGGCAATGATGATCAAAACCATCAACACATTTGTCACAACTTCGACAATGTTTACTATTTTTGCACACCTATATCAATACACAAGGAAAAGGTACTTAGTATGGACTAAAACTTTGGATTGTTAGCATATCTGTGTAAACAGAATATAACATGGATATCAGTGAATGAAAAATCACTGCAAACAAATATACTAAATGCTGTCTACTCATATTCCATTAATATTTCATAAACACCAAAATAGATAAGCAGCACAAAATGTTGATGGCACTAACAATAATTGATATAATCTCATAAACACTGTCCTCTTGCCCAGCTCTTATCCCCCCCCCCCCACCTTTTTGCAAGAATTCTGCCACCAACAGGGAATTTTGGGAATTATTTCATATATGTATCCTAAATTCCTAATAACCCTTAGTATGAATTTTCTTTATTAGCTGTTAAACCATGCTAATTAAGTTCGTTTGATTTGGGCATCTATGTCCCTGTGTTGTCATAAGAATTGTGAGTGCCTATAGGCAAAAATCGATTTGAGTAACTTGTTATTAAAAGCTTTTTGCAAAGTTGTGCCTCCTATATAGCACCTGTTGGCTGTTAGAGAAGTCTTGAACATTATAATTTTGGTTAGGCCACATTCATGCAAATATAATTTGAAATGATACAGATGAAAGGTAAGTCTTTGTTATGCACATCTGTTGTATGCAACCATCAATTATAGGCTTGTAACACTATGTTCATGCCAAATATACAGGTATTAAACGAACAGGTAAACTTGAATCAATGGATGCAGCAGGTAAGTATTTACAGTTCAATTATTTTTCAAAATACTGATTCCAGAATATAGTGTTGGCAAAAGAGGAAAAAAAATGAATATCTTAAAAATTGTATGCTCTGCACACACTAAGGAGTAAGGATGGAGCTAGGCATAAGTACCTCTGCATTGCAAAGGGTGCAAAAGAGTGCCTCCTCGCTATAATCTTCTTGTTGGTAAGCATCGTCTTCTTTGCGACAATCCTCTTTCACAAACATACCACAACAAAAACAACCAGCTCCTAAACATGACTTGTGCTTTTGGATATCCTCATAGGTTCTCGATTCTAATTTGCCAGTTTCTTCTTGAGCGTCTAAGTTTACTTTTGACCAAAACAAGATGCTAGATTAGTATAATGCCTGCTACTAAATGAATTACATCAAAACTTCAAGTATTAGCGCACACCTTCTGACTTGTAGGTTATAGCACCATTGACAGTAATCATGATTCCAGGATCAGCAGGGTCAATAGAAGTACATCTAACATATAGAATTAGCACTGATAAGGCCTGAAATGTCAGCAATGGACATCAAACGCTTGTCAAACAAAATCTACTCCACAATTCAACGCATGAATGGGAAGTAGGACCTTACCAGAAAACTATAAACACCTATTGCGATAAATTGATACAAGTCCTTCCCAAGAAATGGTGAAAAGAAAGCGTAGAATTCTATACACAACAACAAGAACACTGTTATAGCAACCACCTGCAACAAAAAAGGTTATTCAAGCACTTCCTTTGATAAGAGGTAGATTGCATCGATATCACTACCTCAGCGTAGGAAAGGAAGCACAGGATCCAACTAAAAGGCGACAAATTCAGTGGATAAAAAAGAGTAGAACACATACATCATCCTTCTAGCTAAAAGGGGAGCTTAAGATTACTGATCCTAGGGGATTTTTACAAACATTGAGTATTTCAGGTGCTTGAAGTGTGGTGTTTATAGGCAGAAAACTTAGTTTTTTACACATGATAACCATGCAAGTCAGATCTTACAGGACTTTATAAAAGATGAAATCATATTTGCTCAGATTTATAGCACTTCTCTCTATATTTGATCTCCAGAACATCTAAGCTTTAGTGAAGGAAGGCAGATAAAGTAACACAGACCAGAGCCATGACTAAGAATGCACAGAAATTGCTCTAAACTTTAGCTGGGATACTGCACTGACACAGGTAAACTACAGTTTTTCAATGAATCCAGATAAAGTCTTGCACAAAACACATTAAACAGAGCTGAAGAGGCAGATATAACTGGGACTGTAGGCTAAAAAAATTAATAAGCACTAACAACTTAACAGGATAGACAACCCAACATGACGCTCAAACTGCCATTCAGATTATTATCCTCAGTCTTTCGTTAAATGAATCTAATTTGATTTCACTCTATTACATCACTTAGCTGAAGCAGGGATAATCGTTGACAAGAAGAATTTAATGGTAGAAGAAAAAAGTTGGTTCTAGCATAAAACTACAGAACATAGCACGAAGCTCGCTCCACATGCAACAGAGAGATAATAAGAAATATATAAACACACAAAGGGGGAAAATGGACGTTGTCCAGAATGGCAAGGCCACCAGCACCGAACTGAATTACCCCATACTCTAAACGGATAACATAAAAAGGAAACTAAAATTATGCATCCGAAAATCAACCAGAAATCACGAGTCCATAAGTATCCTAATGTTTAACTCAAGGATGAGAAACAAATCAAATCGGAGGCCCTCAAAAAAGAAAAAAAATCAAATCAGAGAGTCTGTAGTGCAAACAGGAAGAAGACAAAAGGAGAGTTGGGCTTAGGGGAGCCCCAAAGTCCAGGGTCGCACATCACATCAGAGAAGAAAGAGCAGACGAGACCAACAGAAAACCAACAAAAAACACCACTTTTATCGCCAAAGCGACATGCCATATCAAATCAGACACATATAGCGCACGAGATCACGACGTAGCATCGCATAAAATTCAGGTAGCATAACCATTAAGAAAATCAAATCGAAGTTCGCGTCAAAACAGCAGAAGCAAAGCAAATCCTCGTACTGAAATACTAGTGTGGTTTCTAGAGTACAGAGTGAACTCGCGTAGCAGCGTAAAAAAATTCAGGTGAAGCAACCCATCGCATCAAACACACGCATCTACGGAACAGGAGTAGATACGCGAAGAGAGTTAAAACATCATATCAAATCAAACAACGCGTATCAGTACATTAACTCATTACAACCTAAACATACTAGTGTCGCCGCGTAAGCATAGCACCAGCACCGGAGCTATGCTCATCAGAGCAGGGAATGGCAAACTCTCGCAGCTGCGCAGCGAGATCCGTAGCAACATTTGCGCGTACGAGCACAGACAGCGGGAGGTGAGGTGAGACGACACGCGGACGCGGGCTCACCTGCAGGGTGTGGGCGGGGAGCTGCCACCCGTGACGCCGCGCCATGGCGGCCGCCGCCGCAGCGACGGCGGTAGGGACGTTCCTCCGGATCAGCGGCGCAGCGGCTGCATTCGGGGGCGCGAGATCCCGCGCGCCCGCGCGTCGTGGCAAACCCTAGCGCTGCGCCCCCCGTACGGTTCTCCTCTTGCCTCCCTCTCTCGGCGACTCGGCGCTGGTGTCTGTGCCAATCAGGCGAGAGAGAGGAAGAATACTGGAGAGGGAGACGAGGTGGCGAAGGGTGGGTTTTTCAGTCTTGGATTCCTCATGGGCCGTCCTCTCCTTGGCCGTACGGTATAATCGTGGATGGTGCCTGTGGACCCCACTCTTAATCTGGAGAGTGAAAGACTCTTTCATTTCCATTTTACTATCTTTTTATAAAACGATTTCATCCCCCTTTTTAAGAATGTTTTAAGATTTAATCATTAAAGAGTCTATCATAATTAACAAAGATAATCAAACGATGGCTACGCATATAATATGTTAATTTTTTTATTTTATAGAAGACATACATACACATATATACCACATGAATGAGTTCTTATATTATGAAATTTTTTTAGATTATTTAATTTTGTGATAGCTGTTTAAGGATATAAATGATTAAATTTATTACTACAAAATTAAAATTTTACTTTAGAAAATTTTTATGAAAAACTTTTATATTGATTTTTTAATAAAACATATAGTTTAATAGCTTAGAAAGTGTGGCACCGAAAATTCATAATCCATGATCAGAAAAGAATAGGGTCTAATTTTGATTTTTTAAGAGGATATAGATGGATATTAATTTGCATGTTGTAACCAGTTGTAAATTATGCAAAATTCGGTGCTCAGATATCCTTATCCCCAATGGCATCCAGTTGATCGCAAGCGTTGTTTCTTCTCTCGGACAGGGCGCGGTGATCTGCCCTGGGAATCTGTTCGGTACAATTTTCTCTGAGATAATCTGCATGGGTAGATTAAACTACGTAGTAGTAGAGTCCATGACTTTTTCACCTAAGTTATACATGTAGACAGACCAAACGGAAGAAGAATACAGAGGACACCAATATGCTGCTACACCGTGGACCTTTGTTTCTGTGTTCTCCACCCTATCCCAGCACATGGAGGACGCTGCAATTTGCAGCAACGTGGTTGATATAATAATGCAACTGCCGATGCTGTAATCGCCAAGACAAAACTGCAGCGTTCTGCGCAAAAAACGAAATCATTTTCGATCAATCAAGCAGTTGACATCCCGGTTCCCTGTACACCTTATCAGACGCAGCGAATAATGCGTTGAGCCGGATACGGATTGTTTTTTCACCCTTTTTTAAAAAATTTGGCCCGTGATGCATGGTGGACCACCTGCTTCCTTCTCGTCTCTGTGAGAATTATTACTCGCTGATTTGGGCATATCTGTGCTGACTAATGCACACACATCACACATGCGGGGTTTCGCTTTTGTTGTAAGAAAAAAAAATATTTACACGCCAACATCCCAAACACCAACAGGTACGTGAAACTGGCGTTCGACACTTCCCAAAATGACTTGACATGAAGAATTTGGCGTTCTTCGGATCGTTTCAGATCCTAAAGCATCAGCCTTTTGTTTGATTATTCGTCGGCGTAGTGCTCTTGGCGTTTATCTGCTTGGACTTTTGTGTTATATATAACTCTCTTTGAGGATCTCTTTTCAGAGCTTACGAGGGAACACACGAACACGTCAGGTTAGCTACTAGTAACAACCACCGTCACTCTCTTCTTTTCAGCAGCAGGCTTTCTGAAGATGATAATCCACAGTTCAGACTGTAGGATGTACGTAGAGTGCGTACGTGTTGCCGCACAATGCAGAGCCATTAATGTATTTGCTGTTGTCTGTACACCATCCAGCTATCTGGAATAGTGTGGCATCACGATCTCGTCTTTATGGCTCTAGCCTATGGACAACTCACGGTCACGAGCAAACAACCAATGGGATGAGAGAATGAACGCCCAATGAAGAAGAGCTGCGCCGTGAGCCGAGACACAGTGGAGTGAATCATGCTAGTCCTCAACGCCTCAATCCATCATGGTTTACATGGAGAAAACGCCGCAAAGGCCAGAGACAGCCGAGTTCAGCTGGTGGTATTAACTTCTGCAGGCGAGTCAGAACTTGTACAGCTTATAGAGGCCCAAACAGCATCAATTTGGCCCAAGCCATGCTAAGCTCACATGCCAACAACGGGTGAACATGTCCGTGAAAATCATACCCCTATGATCATCAGTAGGCCGTGCAGTTCTAGTCAAATCAAATTGCTATATTGCTATACTAGTGTTTCAGTAAGCGCCAGAGCGCAGCAAAAGTCACTGAAGCAGCTCCAATGTGCTTACGTATCTACAATTCTGTACACCGAGGATAAACTAGATGCAAGAACCTGCAAATTAAGGCTAGCGTGAAGCGGTGGTGCTGCCGCTGCCGCTTGACGTGAAGCTGACGCCGCTTGTGGAGCCTCCACCGCCTCCCAGAGCCGCCGCCTTGTCTTTGGACGCCCTCCGAATGTCGGCTTCCCGGCGGTCGGCGAAGGACAGGAAGGACTGGAGCCTGCTGCGCCGGGAGAGGGAGCGGCTGCCGTCGCCGGCGGGCGGCTGCAGCGCGGCGGGGTCCTCCGCGGCGTGGCGAGAGTACTGGTAGAAGAGGTTGCAGGCGTGGATGGCGAGGGCGAATAGGCAGGCGAGGCCGCAGATGAGGAACAGCGCGGAGAAGCTGTACACCTGCAGCCGGTCCGAGTCCAGCTCGTTGGTCTGCGACATGGACATCATGTCGCTCGCCAGCCACTTGTCGCGGATCCTCTGCAGGTCGCCGTTCTCCGACAGCTCCAGGATGGCCGTCGACAGGTCCACGGACAGCGGTGAGTCCCTCGGGAACGCCTAGCAATCGTACACAAGCGTTGCATGAGAAAAATGCCTGGAGCTAACTGTGAGAGAAAGAAGAGGCGGTGATGAAGAGGAGAACTCACGAAGCCCCAGCCGCTCTTGGTGAACTCGGAGCCCACGACCGCGAACTTCGGGTTCTGATACAAGAAAAGCTCAATGTACGGGCGCTCGTCGACGATTGCCGCGACGCCACCTTTACGAGGGCCAAGCTCAAGTGCCTTCTTGTACTCGTCAGGGGAGCCGAGCGCCTTAAGCCTCGAGTGGGCAATGCCGAGCTCGTGCGCGAGGTAGTTCTCCGCGAAGGACCCGACCTGAAACCCGATGGGATCCTCGCTAGCGATCAAGCTGTCGATCCCCGTGATTGGAGATGTGAGCTGCTGCACGGTGAGTATGGAGGTCAGGCTGGCGGTGTAGCTTGACTGGATGATCAGAACAACGAACAGCCATATGATGATCACGAAGCGGCCGAGAGTGCTCCTGGTGTCCTCTTCTGTATAGACAGGGAAGAAAGAGTAATCTCTATGAGCTGGAAACTTCAATATTGGCTATTGAAATGTTGAGAATGTGACAGGCTATGCGTTTCACTCACTGTGGGCGAAAAATAGAGTTGAGAAACTGAACCTGCAAGGTAAGTATAACATGAAGTGTCAGGCAAACAAAACCGGTGCATGGTTCAAGAATCTGGATAGTGGTGACACAAAACATGGAATGATATTTGAAGGAATTGTACACAGTGATAAACACAAATGACCGAAATTATAGCCTTACCAGAACACAGTAATAATCTGTTTTGCTGGAGGGCCGCGGAAATCATCATTGATCCTATGTTCAAGCATCCAAACTACTACACCTATGATAAGAAAGAACAGTCCTGTGACGGCCCACATCTTGATCGTGAAAGGTTGCAGAAAGGCCCATCCATTCGAGCTCTGCCTCTTCACAGAGGTAAGTACCACAAGCCCGGACTCGATATATGGCTGAGTGAAATCAACAACCTTTGTCCGATTTGTGACAATAGCTACATCACCTATCACAGCATCAAAATCCTAGCCATGAAAAAGATAAGTAGTAAACACCTCATACGATACACATCAACTGATCAACCATAGCATGGTGTAAGTTTCAGAGTTAAGACTTACATCTGTTAGAATTTTACTGATAAGCTCCGTATAGCTTGGGTTCTCACTGCCGTTTCCAAAAGGTATAAGCCTATACGGAACTGGATACGGTAACAAGTTTGTTGCAGCAACAAATACATCAATACAGAATCCCCTCACCATTCCAGTTTCATTATCAGCTGATACAAATTGACGGTAACTTACCCTGTTGGGAACTCCAATTCTTAGTTCATTTCCATTGTTAGGAAACACCCATCCCCGAGGTCTTTTTATAGTCTCACCTGGCCAGATCACATCATGGAGTTTCTGAGTTTCTCTCGTACGATTTGCCGGTTTCATGTAGAGAGTCTCAGGAGATATAACCGATAGCCCAGAATAGTTGGACCAGTAACCAATAGTCCGCAAACCAGACCCTACTATATTGACAATGTCATATGCAGGCTGCATAAGATTACTACCTGAATCATATCTTACTGGGCCAGTTGCACCCATGAAGTTTACTTGGTAGATACTTTCTAGTAGCAGCGATCCGCCGTCAAAGACACTCAACGCACCCAAATTCAACCCTCCTCCTGAAATTTCAAGTAGTTTGGGGTCAGGAGAGAAAGAAATGTTTCCGCCTCTATTGAAAAATGCATCCAGCGCATGAGCAAGGATCCAGACAGTATCATAAGCATACAGGCCATAAGTACTAAGCAAGAATCTGCTGTGACCACTATCCTCCTTCAACAATTCACTCCATTTTGAAGACAGCATACTCTTCCTTCTGGTATTTTCAGTGTGGTGACGCAATGTAAGAACACCCTGCATTGTGCTGAGTAATCCAATGTCGAGATGTACCAATGGATCAAGGTATGAAGTGAGCCAATCAGTTGCAATCCACACATACCCACTGGATGTCATGCCAAGTTTGAGCGCTTGTTGGAATACCACAAGTCCAGAATCGGGATTTGCATGCAGAATGATGACCCGAGACTCCATCATTGCAACCTTGATCAGCACATCAGCTATTTCATTGTTGCTTGCTCCTGGCCTGAATGCAGCTTTATACAAGATCTTAGATTGCCTCTTGGAAAGTTCATCACCTAAAGAGGATATTCCATTTCTTCCATAATCATTATCCACAAATATGGTTGTCACTTGCTTCCACCCATAATACTCAACTAAGTCAGCAATAGCAGTCATTTGAAATTGATCGCTAACGGTAGTCCGCACAAAGAACGGATACTCAAGTGATGAGAGAGTTGGATCAGTTGCAGAAAAGGACATCAGAGGAACATGAAGTTCATTTGCAAGATGAGAAAGGACATGGGCGGTGGTAGAAGACAATGGACCGATGATTGCAACTGTATCTTTCTCCATAAATTGCAAGGCTGACACATGCGAAGAAGAAGAAATTAGTTATGCTTTTAAACCATGTGGATCATACTGTTATAACATAAGTCTGCTTGACTCAATGGCAGAAAAAAACACGAATGGTTTACCTTGCACAATGCCAAGAAAGCGATTGCAACTGGAATCATGCATCCGAAGATCCAGCTTTGTGCCCAGAAGGATACTTGAATCATTGTTGATATCATTGATAGCAGCAGCGATGGCAACTGCAGCAACTCTCCCAATTGTTGAATTCCTTGCGAATTGAGCTCCAATACGCACAGCATCGGGCCTCCCAGAGATGTTTTTGCTTTCTGCGCAGGAACACAGACAGCAGAAAATGCCGAACAGATGGAAAATGAACTTCATGGTGACCCAGTGACCCTAGAGGATTAATTCAGTGTTCTTTTGGAATTCATCCTTCAGTGTAACAACACACATGCTGGAATAACCGAGGAAAAAATCCTGACGATGCCTGTTAAGCACAGCTACAGCGTACAGATTAGAAAGCAAGAACCCTAAGTAACGGAGGAGCACACATCATGAATTAATAAGAACTGTGGCTCAACAGGCAACAGAACAAAAACGGACATTCCTCGGGAACAAGCACTTGGAAGACACCACCAAAACAACAACAACAACAAAAAGAAGAAGAAGAAGAAGAAAGAAATAAACAGAAGAAGAGCAGCTGAGATGAACTCGACCACTGACTTTTTAATGAGCTAGAGGGCCGACAAGATCCGCTATGAAGTTAAAGAGGGAAACTAATCTTCTTTTCAGGAAAAAAGAAAGTGAAGCGAAGAGTGTGGCACACACAGTTGGAACCTCTTCCCTTTCCCCTTTTGTTTATGCGGATTCAGGTTACGGTTCCTCTTACCATTTGGGTCTGAAGCAACCTTATTGGTAGGTAGTTGAGTTGATTCTGCTCGGATGACACGAGATAGCTGTGAAGAACTGGGCAGCCCGTGTGAACAAGAGCAATTCCAGTGACCACGCGGAGCCTCACCAAATGAGGCACTATGGCGGGTTCTGTTTCTCGAGAACTCTCTTGCAGTTCGACTGGCTATGTCATGGCAACTGTCTTAAGCCCAGATACTACTGAGGCAATGACCGTCTGAAATGTTACGACGGAGTGTCCCTACTCCCTAGGTGTCACCTTTTCAGACCAGGTACTAATTATCACAATAAATCATTACCTGTTTTTTTTCAGAAATTATTCAGGCCCTCACATCAAACATGTGGTTGGAAGACGAAAGCGTAACGATGGTAAATGCATCTACTTTTTACGTCGTTTTTATACATGTGATATGTAATACGGAGTATTACTAATCTATGAATTTGTAGCAGAGCATTCGTTGTCTGCGTACCTGTCAAATCTCGTCAGGTCGAATCATTCACGAGGACGGAAGAACCCCACCACCCCGCCCGTGCGCGTGCAGAACAAGGTCTCTCTGCAACACACACAAAAGCAAGCAAAAAAATGATTACGAGCTTAAGCACTACCTGCAGATATCGAGCTTAAGCATTCGTATGGTCAAGATAGTTTCACAAACCCACATACGTACCTGAAAAAGGTCAGGAACAACAACAGCATCAGCACAATGACTTGGCGATAAACAGCACAAGCTGATTTATTCAGTGAAGACGACGTTGGGTCCGGCAATCACATCTAACAGCGAAGAAACTTGTAGCATCTTCGTTAAATTCCAGATCCTTTCACGGTCATTTAGGTCTTGGATCCTTGCACATGGCTTGCAGCAACCTCTTCCGAGTTCTGAGGACGACGTGCTCTTTTGAATGTGCTCTTTCCTGCTATATATCTTATTAGCTCTGGGTCATACGCATTCCGTTAACTAGTAACACTCAATAAAGACTGAGTCAACATAGATATTTCATGTTAGATCGTTAGACCTAACCTCAAACTGATCTTTACTCTCACTGTTTATATATTTCACTTCTATATATAGTATAAGAACGAGGTTTAGATATCTTCTACGGGTTGATAACCTTCTCGCCGACAAGCTGACGCCTCCTCTCTGTCGTAGGAGTTTTCTTCTCCTCCGAAACCCCCCATTCACCACACGCTTCTCTTCCACCTCTTCCTATAGTGTTTTCTTTTGCTTCTTCGTCTTGGTCTTTTATCCCCATCGTCTCTTCCGTAAGTGGTTTACTTCTCACCACGAGCTTACCCTCGTAGTTTCCCTCTACCATAGGTTTACCCTTGCTCGCCACCTCCATCGCGTGACGAGGAGACGGTCTTCATCTGCCTCCTGGTTCCATCCACCTCCACCTTCCCTAGCATTCTAACATCATCCTCTCTTCGAAGTTACGTCGGCGCTCCTCCGTGCTCGTGCTCTCCATCAGCTAGAATACTCTTCCGGCTCCTACCATTCTGACATGCTCACCTGTTCGCGGACTCGAAACCTGCCTCCCGGATGCGAACCTTCTCCCCTCCGCGACCTTTCTCGTTTCTGGGTTCGCGCCACTCCGATGCGTCCACGTGTCCACAGATGTAAAACTCTATCTGCTGGATGTGAACCTTTTTTTTCGTGTCCGCGGCCTTTCTCGTTTTCGAGTCCGCGCCAACCCGACGCGCTCACGTATCCGCAGACGCAAAACTTTGCTTCTCGGATGCGAGCTTTTTCTTCTCGCACCCGTGACCCTCCTCGTTGCGTCCATTGGCTCCACACACGTGTCCATCGCTTCGCCCTACCCTCATCGACCTCGCTCCCGCCTACACTCATCGGCCTTGCGTCCACCTCCATCAGCTTGCCCATTAATCCGACGCGTATGCGTGTCCACCGACGCAACATCCTATCTCCCGGACGTGCACATATCCTCTTGCGTCCGCGTCCCTTTCATCGGCTTCTCACCCCTCTCTCATCGGCTTCTCCCTCTCTTCCATTCCCATCGGCTTTTACCTGTTTCATCAGCTATTCTCCCATCGGCCTCTCACGCACTCTAGCCCACCCGCACGTGATTTCCTCACGCCATGTCTACCCTCACCATGACCACCAAGTCGGCTCTTGGTTCAGGCACTCTCTTTGTCACCGGGTCCGATTCTCTTCTGACCATTGGCGCTCTCGACACTACCTCGATCATGCCGATGTTCTCCCCACCCTACGCCGCAGTCAACATGAAATCCCATGTCCCGATTTCACTTGACCTGAACGTCAACTACTTCAAGTAGGTCTTCTTCTTCAAATCTTTGTGTGGCAAGTTTGGCCTTCGCTCCCACATCGATGGCTCCACTTCCTCTCACCCCGATGACCCGCAGTGGGACATCGCTGAGTGCTGCGTCCGCAGCTGGCTACTCAGCTCGGTCGATGACTTCGTTTTTGACCTTACCATGGAAGACACCGATCCTATCACCCGTGACTTATAGGTGGCTATTGAGCGGCTTTTCCAAGCCAACAAATAGCCCCGTGCCATCTTTCTCCTAAACGAGTTCCACTCTATGGTACAAGGGGACTCCTCTGTCTCCTCGTACTGCCAACGCCTCAAGGTCAAGGCCGCCGCTCTCTGTAATGTCGGCCATCCTATGACTGACTCCCAACTTGTCCTCGCTCTCTTGCGCAGACTCAATCCTCGCTTCTCAAACACCACCGATAACATCGCCAACTCCACCTCTCTTCTCACGTTCGCTCGGACGCACGACATGCTGGTTCTTAAGGAACTTCGCCTAGCGAATGATGAGAAGACTATTGCCCACACCGCTCTCATCGCCGCAACCAGTTCTGGCTACAACAACCCCAGTGGCTGCCACCCCACGTGTGTTGCTGCCTCCTCCCGCGCCTCCCACACTTCCTCCGGTGGCCATGGGTTCGGCCACGGCAACAGGGCCTAAGTCGGCGGCAGCGGCAAAGGCAAAGAAAAGGGCAAGGGCAAAAGTTAGAGCGGTCCTATGCAGCAGCGCCCCGCTGCTGCCACTACCCAATCATCTGGCCCCATGGGTTCGTAGCTCTGCTATAACCCCTGGGCGCCTCAGCCCTAGCCGTGCAGCCACATCGGCTAGCAGCCCGGGGTTCTCGGTGCTCATCCCTAGCCCTACCTAGCGTCCGCCCCCATGCAACTGCTCCTACCGCCTACACCCTCGCAAGCCTCCCAGCCGGCTACTTTGTGGAACCAGGCTGGCCTCATCGGCGCCCTCAACTAGATGATGCTCTAGCCTCAACTCCCTTGGGTGCTAAACTCTGGTGCGTCATCACACATGGTTTCATCGAACGGTATACTTCTCTTCTGCCACCCTTCCTCCTCTCCTTTCGTCACTGTCGGTAATAGGTAATCTCTCCCAATCACATATCGTGGTGACTCCATCCTGCCCACACCCACATCAAACTTCTCCCTACACAACATCTTAATTGTTCCCTCCCTCATCCACAATCTCCTCTCTGTTCGTCAATTCACCAGAGATAAAAATTGCTCTATTGAATTTGACGCATCTGGTTTCTCTGTGAAGGATATCTCAACCAGGCGCGAGATGCTTCAATGCAATAGTGGTGGCGACCTATACATCATTCCTGCTGCGCCATCCACTCCTCATGCCAGTATCACCATCTCCACCAACCTTTGGTATCTCCGCCTCAGCCACCTCAGTCCTGACGCCGTCTCCACTCTTCGTCGTAGCGACTCCATCCAGTGCACTAGCAACAGCCTCACTGTATGCCATTCCTGTCAACTTAGCAAACACGTGCGGCTGCCATTCTCCCCCTTTACCTCTTATACCTCTTGACCTTTTGAACTTATTCACTGTGATGTGCGGACTTCTCCAGTTAAAAGTGTTTTGGGTTACCAATATTACATCGCTTTACTTGACGATTAAACACATTACTGCTAGATTTTCCCTCTCTCTCGTAGGTCCGAGGTCACTACCCACTTAATCAACTTTTTCAACTATATTTTGACTTAATTTAACCTCACTATCAAAGCTATACAGGCTGACAATAGGACGGAGTTTGTCAACCGTACCATCCAAGCCTTCCTTACCTCCCGTGGTATCCACCTTCGCCTCTCTTGTCCATACACCTTCCCCTAAAATGGCAAGGCCAAACGTCTCCTTCGTACCCTCAACAATATCAGTCGCACCATGCTTCTCCATATCGACCTACCTGCAAACTACTAGACTGAAGCACTCACCACAACAACCTATCTGTTAAATCGGTGCCCTTGCTCCTCCATCCGCCAAAACATTCCCTACACTCTTCTGTATCACAAGACTCCTGACTACTCTCACTTATGTGTTTTTGAGTGTCTTTGCTAGCCCAATTCGACAGCCACTACCCCTCACAAACTCGCCTCACACTCCACCGCCTGCATCTTCCTTACTATCCCTCCTCCCACAAGGCATATCGCTGTCTTGATCTCTCCACTCGCCGCATCATCATTTCCCAATATGTTGTCTTTGACGAGTCCTGCTTACCTTTTAGGTTAATCAACCCTGGACCTTCATTTGGTGATCTCGACTTCCTCCTCATCAACATTGTACCCGCTCGTCCCTTACCATCCACCACACCTTCGCAGCCCACTTCGGTGGTTCCCGAGGATCCACTGAATGACTCCACCATCCTTCTATGTTTCCTTGTCGTACCGATCGTACCTTCATCGGCTTCCCCACCTTCCACCATCATAGCGCCAGTCATCGCCCCGGTTGACTTAGTCTAGCCCTTCCTCCGGACCTACAGCCGTCAGCCTCACCCCGGTATCACCTTTGTCCTTGTCCACTCCGCCACACTATCACCTCTGCCAGAGCAGAACGGGGATTCTACCATCACAACACTAGTCGTCGCCCCGGCTGACCTAGTCCAGCCCTTTCTCCTGACCTACAGCCATCGGCCTCGCCTCGCTATCACCTCTGCCCTTGTCCACTCCGTCACACAGCCGATGTTGCCATCGGATCGCGCGGCCATCCCCGTCCTGACCACCTCTCACATGATCACCCGTTCTTAGACTAGGTCTTTTCGTTCACCCCAGCCCTACGGGTTCTCCACAGTCCACTATGCCATCTCGCCTATTCCGGTGAATCCCTATTCTACTCTGGCCAGCCCTCAGTGGTGCGCGGCCATGGTTGATGAGTATAAGGTACTTATGGATAACGAAATCTAGCGCCTCGTATCTCGTCCTCCCGGCGCCAACATTATAACTAGCAAGTGGATCTTCAAACACAAATTTCACTTCGATGGATCCATTGCTCGTCACAAGGCGCGTTGGGTAGTTCGAGGCTTCTTTCAACGCCCCGACATAGACTACGATGAGACTTTCAGTCCCGTCGTCAAGCCCGCCACTATTCGGGTCATTCTTACCCTCGCTACCTCGCGCTCCTGGCCGATCCACCAGCTTGACGTAAAGAATGTTTTTCTTCACGGTCATCTAGCGGAGACCATCTATTGCCAGCAGCCTTCAGGCTTCATCGACCTATCTCGTCCCGACGCCGTCTGTCTCCTCCAGCGCTCTCTCTATGGCCTCAAACAGGGCCCTCGGGCTTGGTACCAGCGTTTTGCCACCTACCTTTAGCAACTTGGCTTTATAGCCTCCATTTCCAATACATCTATTTTCATCCTTCACACCAGGGATGCCACCGCCTACCTAATTCTATATGTCAACGATATCATTCTTACGGCATCCTCACCCGTCACCCTACAACACATCATGGCACGACTCCACTCGGAGTTTGCCATGACCGATCTTGGTCCCCTGCATCACTTCCTTGGCATTTCTGTCACGCGCTCTCCCCACGGATTATTCCTAACCTATCGCCAGTATGCCATGGATCTTCTCCAGCGTGTGGGCATGGCCGAGTGTCACTCTACCACAACTCTGGTCGACACTCGTGCTAAGCTCTCCACCACCGATGGCCCTCTCGTCGCTGACCCTTCCCAGTACCAGAGCTTTGCTGGCGCTCTACAGTACTTAACTCTCACACGACCTAACCTCACTTATGCGGTTCAACAAGTGTGTCTCTTTATACATGCTCCCCACGAACCTCATCTTGCGTTGCTCAAGCGTATCTTTCGCTATGTGAAGAACACACTGACCACTGGCCTCCATCTCAACTCCAGCCCCATCGACTCTCATCGCGTATTCTGATACGGACTAGGCGGGTTGTCCTGACTCCCGACGCTCAACATCAGGTTACTGCGTTTTTCTCGACGACACCTTGGTCTCTTGGTCCTCCAAGCGTCAAACCACGGTGTCCCGATCGAGCGCAGAATCCGAGTACCACGCCGTTGCTCATGCCATCGCCGAATGCTGTTGGATTCACCAGCTTTTACAGGAACTCCATACACCCATCGCCTTCGCGATAGTTGTCTACTGCGACAATGTGAGTGCCGTCTACATGACCACCAATCCGGTCCACCATCGTCGCACGAAACATATCGAGATAGATATTCACTTCGTCCGTGACAATGTCGCTTTAGGACTTGTTCGGATGTTCCATATACCGTCGACGCATCAGTTTGTTGACATCATAACTAAAGGCCTACAAACATTTTTGTTCACTAGTTTTCGGTCCAGTCTTTGCTTTTGTGCCCCTCCCGCTATGACTGCGGAGGGTGTTAGACCATTATATTGATATATATATAGGTCGGACCCATTAAAAAACGAGATCTCAGTCCTGTATAGTCAACTTCTACATTTCAGATGCATCTTCGAAGATCTGATAGAGAGGAAAAAGAATGGACCATCTGAATGGCTTCTGAAGACGCCAATCATCTTAATGAGCAATTATAGTCTCAAGCATTCTAAAGTCTAAACCCAGACACTTGCAGACAGTTTTCCTCAAAGACAAAACGACATGAGGATACCACAGTAGTATCCAGCCTGTTTCATTAGGAGAATTATTGGCAAGATAGGCCCACAGAGATCATTAAAAGAAAAGGCCACAGAGATGGATTAAATATTGAATATCCACAATTTGCACGCATGATTAAGCTAAATGGCATTTACTCTATAGAGTTGGCAGCTTTCAAGGCAGTTTTTTCGTTGTTAGTAATCAGAGCAAAAGATTACCCGCATAATTTATACTTCACTCGTTTCAGCTCAAAACTTACAACACTGGTGAACTGCTAAAATGTAAAAACAACTTAATTTCACAACTGTTTCCAATATGTTAAAAAAACAAAATGAAACTAAAATGGTAGGCCATACAACAGCCCAATGGTTCCCTTCTCTTGAACGGTCCAAAACACGGATCAAGATGTTACACCCTCTGTCTGGGCCCCCCCTACTCAGGTCTCCGATCGCAACCTTTAGGCGGGCGAGCTGTCGCTAATATCTACCGTACTGATCCCATTACCTTCTACACTAGCTTCTGCCATGTTTTTCAATTGATCCCTAGAAGTCCATCAAGGAAAATCTGACACTTGAAATAACCAAGGGGAACTTGTTTATCCGCCGCCGTACCTACAATTCCAAAATCAATATTGGTAATTTTTAAAGTAAATTCCTATTGATCATTAATAATCGACACTCAAATGGCAGCGGATAAGACGAGTGACAAGACTCAACTTTGGTTTAACGATAGCTCCAAAAACAAGCAGGTATTACTGGATTCATTTTATTAGAAAAACCAGTTAAACATGATTCACATGTATAGGCATAGAAAAAGAGGGTGAAATGTAGTGAAAGGTGCGGTTGAATGTAACATATCCCTGATATTTAGTATTGGTGTAATAAATGTGCATGCGTCCAGGCATACAGACGAGCTAGTGTAGGGTACCGTACTGGCATACCTCATCTATGAAATTGTTGCGTAGGAGCCTGAACCAAAGACTCTTATTTTCATCTCAGTGGTTTTGGCCCGAACAGTGAGATCATTTTCAAGTGAAGCAACGATTCTGGTAACAATGTCACAAGAAATGAGCTAAAAATAAAAGAAGTAAATGTCATAGGAACAGCAGGAGAGTAATGATGGCGTAGTGTGTCTATTAAAGAACTTCCTGTGTTGTGCATTATCAAGTATTAATACATGGTATGCAGAAAGCACTTGACAACTTTTCTAGAGTGGACACACTGATGCACATGACCCACACCCTCCACACTCACCACCGCACGCACATGCATGTCCCTTACATGGATCTATGGGGAACTGAACATAGTAGTTGCAATTTAGGATTCCAAGGAAAAGAAATGAATTAAAAGAAAAAATATATGTTCGATACAAGAACTTACGCATCGCAACATACTTTGCAGGGTCAGTCTCTTCATTGTTGAAAGGATCAGTGCCAACCTTCTTACGTTGACTGGCTTCGTTAGCCGTTTCAGATTCATTTGCATCAATTTCCTGATAAATATGCAAAACGAGCATTACAAATAGCATATGAAACAACACAGAAAACAAAGAATGTGGATCATATACTAAGTGAACATGATGCGATTCACTTTGCAGGCACAAAATGGCTGCCCAGGGATCCATAAACACTGGGATATTAGCTTCTATGTATGCACCACAAGTAACATACCCAATGAACCAAAAAAATTAATTGATGGGTGCCTCCGCAGCAGATTATGAATTGAGGCAATAATAATAAGAGCGTCAACAGGTGGAACTGAAAGAGCGAGTCTACTCAAATCTTTTTGCAAATGCAGCAGCAAGATATGCAGGAAAATACAAAGACTTCAGACAGGCATCCACAAGCTGCAATAAATAAGTCAAACGTAAAATAGGGCATAATTAGATGCTAAGAATAAGAAATAATGCTTAACAAATAAGAAAATTGTGAACAAATTCTACTTCATTGCATCAAAGATTGTGTTGTAATGAATTCAACCTGTATAAGTTAATTCGTGGATTGAAGATTGGTGGTTCAGTGCTCAAACATTATGGGTGACAATTTAGTTTCTTGGTTCGCTTAGTTGCAGCCATGAGTCTACACGACTTAAGGGTGTCAAGTGTCATCTCTTTTTCCACAACCACTGTTTATGGAATTGTCCTACAGTTATGGCTTAAGGGAACAGGTGAGTGACAAATAATGCCTAAGGTGGCATTACACACCCTCCTTTGTTCCCATTTCCCAATCCCATGGATATAAACACAACAAAAGGTGTATTTGGATTTTGGACGCTGCAGGCATCAGGTTTACTAAACAACAAGTCTAATATACCATAAAAGGTATAAACCTTTTGCATGATCAATTCTCTTTGCTAGTTGGCTGGCATTATCAGTATTACATCAAGAATGGGAATTCTGCGACTGATCTGCCTGATGAGTGGTCACTGCCTAAGACCTACCTAAGTATATTAAAAAAAAGCTTTATTAAACATGCAAGAAATCCTTAGCCTTCAGAAACATAATGGTGAGAATGGATCCAATCATTCTAAGATGACAATAGAAAGTATTGGAGATGGAGTAACAGTCCAAGCCCCTTTCATTTTACACTTCATAGGTTCAAATGACTTAACTACGCTACTTACAAGAACGGCCCGATGTTTCACCATGAAAACAGCAGGTGTCAATAATCTGTTGTAGGGACGTCTATTCGAAACTCATGGAAATCATCATTTATCGTTAGCTGTTGCTTAAGGAGCCGACTATTCGATCATACACTTTAGCCTACATGTATTAATTAATTAATTTAGACTATATGATTGTATGATAATTTCTTTATATCTATCTTATGTTTAAATGGATATCTTCTTAGCGATTTTTATAAAAAAAATACATATATAGGTATTATAGTCAAGATGATAACAAAATTGAAATAAATTAAAGATATATATAGTAAATTTACAACGAAATTGTCATCAAGAATATTTAGAAAAAAATATTTTATCAAAAGTATCGTCACTTATTAAACTCATCGTCTGATAATGATCACTACAAGCGCACTTAGGATGTTCCTACTATGGAGGTAGTATAAAAGGTTGTAGCCTCTAGTCTACATCGATATCGTTCGTACTCCTCCTGCCTCCTTATGTACTGTTCGTTTGATTCTGAGTGAGAAAATCAACAGCTCTTAGAGAACCAACGTTTGGGATCAAATACTGGAATTTATATATCAACCCACTTAATAAAGCTACACACCATTTCATGAATCTAGCAAAGAAAATATTAATTCAAAGAAAATATTGTGATAAGAAATAATTAAAAAAAATAGGGACATATAATTCATACCTCATGAAAATAATTTGGATATTAAAAAAATCTCCTTCCACAAGTCTTAGGGTCTCGAGATGTCATAAGCTAACATCTATCACCACATATGCAAAATAGACAGTTATACCAATGTGGAATTAGCCAAACCAATGAATCATTTCTCTAGTCCAGATTCTCAATGAAAACATGTTTAGCAACTATTGTTCTTTAATGCTATAGAAGATAGATCAAATGTGTGGTATTGGATTTGTAAGGGTATTAGTGAGCGGAAAACTTGAGGTTCATCATGCATATGAAAGACTTATGTGGATTACGTTAGGTGTGAAAGACATATCTGAAAGCGTTGAAAACGACATGACATTCAAGCATAGAAAGTTTTCTGCCTGCAAAAATCCTTTGAACACGACATAATGGTCACGCACCGAAAATTTGCTTGCATTACTCAATGTTGATTGTAACTCGGCAATCATGCGTGTGTGGAGTGTAGGTGCCGAAAGTTGGTTGTCGTATGCTACCGATAATCATACGCGTACAATAAAGAGTAAAAGCGATATGATATTAATGCAAAGTAAATGATATAGATACGTAGAACAGAAATAGTCAATACAAAGTATTATGAACAGTAAGTATAATTGGCACAACGTAATACTGGCTCAGGACTTGGCCTCTACCCCTCTTTGTCCTCCTCTCCTGTGCTCATACGTGACCTTAAGAGTAGGTAATACGGTCTGTTGGGTCGCTACTACTAGTGCGAGCCTATCGTACAGGAGTCAAAGCAAGTGGCTCCTGTGTGTGCGGTGGCAGAGCTTCAGCAAGCTAGGAGGAGCCGAGCATGTCCTGATCTACCATGAGGTCATCGTGGTTGAATGAGTTATACGCCTATCCAGAGATAGTCTGCCAAGATCTATCCGTGACTACGGAGATCTATGATAGTATAGCCTAGAACCTTGTAAGAAAAGTAGTTGAGCAATGCAAACTAGAATTTTGTGGACCAAATGAAAATATGTACTGTGCGACAAACCTAAAAACCCTTGTGTCGATGTTCCCGCTCTCTATGTCAACATCTCTGATCCCTGTGTCGATGTTCCAACTATGGAGAAAGCAAGGTATAGCGTAGCAAAAGCTGTAAAGAGTATGCTTTACTAACAGCAACATCTCACGGCAAGAAGGAAATAATATATTTGAGCAGTGGATAGCTGAATTTACCTGTAGGTTGTGTTCCTACAGGCCAGACTCCTGTTGCAGCCGTCGCTATGGGAGGAACCACATTAGCGGCTCAATTGGTGAGACGAGGAGGACAATGTGCATCATGTTGTGCATCCTATCAAAGGTAACTCTCTGCTTGTCTTCCGTCAACACAACCCCAACCTCCAACCGTCAGCACATAGCCTTAAGCTCATCGTTAATCTACCACACAGTGTTGATCTATTTGAAATGACATGTCATACGTAAGAAACATAACACATTTAACTGAGATACGGAAATTGATTGACTCACAACATAGAAGAAGTTTTAGTCGCGATGTCTAGAGTACGCATCTCACACACCAGTTACATGTGGCTGTGGAGCGTCAGGAGTGAACATCACATGCGTGCGGGTACGAGACTAGTACTTAACACCAAAATTCGGCAAATCCCGTAGACATGATCAGAGAGCCGATCGGCTTATAGAAAGAGGTCGATTAATATAGGGAAAGAGTCGATAGAAGATTATATAAATGAGCCTGGATCTGAGGAGGGGTCGTAAAAAACATGGCAGGATAGTTGTATCTTTGTAAAATATATCTTATAAAATAGACAAGTTTAGTTAGTTTTGTTAACTTCTTAAAGAGAATTTTATTTTCTATTTAGGAAGTAACATTCAGAGGTTATTTATAACCACATCAGACTCATGTAACCCTAGGATATAAATATAGACCCCCGAAAACTTATAAATTATCCACGCAGATCAATACAATATCAGCGCATCGTCACCCTAGTTTGTCTAGATTTTTATTGCCAGGTTCTAGCTCTCAACACAGGGATGTATTGGTTAAGTCCGATCTTCGGCAAATGGGTAAGTCTTGCCACCATCCTAGTGTATTCGCACTGCCTAAGGCTGCATCGATTATGTCCGATCTCTTAGTCTAATCAGATATATCACATGACGTTCACATGGGTTCTATCGGCTTATCGAGCTCCTTTTACCGTCATCGGTCTTATGCTGCATCGGTTAGATTTGACCTACTAGACTATTGATAGTAGATTGAGCCGTAAGTCAATAGTTTTACATAACATTTCATTGGAGTAGCCAGTCGATGAGTTATCCATACGCTGAGCTTTATGATCAGTGTATCGGCTTCTAAGCCGATATACATATATCTTGTCTAGCGATTAATCCGCTAGTGATCGATTTGGTTCTTTTAGATATGACATCGAGATCTCACGGATTTTGTTTCCCCCATCGGCTCAACTAGTCGATGAGTTTACTTATATGCCTACATCGGACCCGTAATCGATAGAAACCAATGGTTTCACCCGGTCCCTCTGTCGTTATGTCTGATCTAGCTCTCACTGTTTTGGTGTTGTTAGTCTCAATCTTATAATGTCTTGGTTCAGTCTGATCTATCAAGGCTGCCTCTAACGGTACCGTCATCGGTGGTCGCTGGGTCTCGACCTCGCTCTCTAGCACCTATCGTATATTCTATTCGAAGCATCATTGGCTCTACAGCTGATGAATCTTTTACTTTTCTCCCCGCTATTCGCCAATGCCATCATCGGTTTTCTAGCCAATGTATAAGCACTACAGTTCCTATGGCTACTAGCCAATAGCAGGAGTGTATTGGACTCATAGCTGATATCTATCTTAATCCTATCGGTACATCCAGCCGACAGCAGGAGTTTATATCAGCCTATTGACTGATTGGCTCGATGATCTAACTCTATCTGTCTTTCTTGTCAATTAGATGTCAAATTGACTGTCACGCCTGTAACTCCAGCAACTCGAAGACTCCAATGAGCCAATGGACCTACACTGGAGCTAAGCAAATCTCCTAGGCCCTCACGTGTTCGAGCGTGATCTCATTGGACCTCCATCAACTCACGCTTGTTCACCCTCTTAGCACGCCTCTTCACTTGGTCTGATCGCCTCATTGGTCAATATATTTTTTAGCACACCAGGTGGAACAATCGGGAGTGTACTCCAACGAACCTCAAAGTCGAAGGACATGCACTGGAGCTAAGCAGATCTCCCAACCCTCGCGTGTTCGCGCGATCACATCAGACCTCCATCGGCTCAAGCTCGCTCGCCTTGCGCGATCACATCAGACCTCCATCGGCTCAAGCTCGCTTGCCTTCTCGGCACGCCTCTCCACCTTGTCCAATTGCCCCATGCATCAACAAAAACCAACAGATTTAAGCTAGGTACAACACCTCTGTGTGTGGGCACTATTCCTCGATGACTTCTTTGGTCGCTAGCAACTAGTCGTCGACGTACTTTTGAAGACATGGAACACACAAAGTGTTGGCTACCTGTCCCCATCGATTATACCTAATTACAAATATAGTGATAGAATATGTATGAAGTATACAATCATACGTTTGATTTTATATCAATACTTACTAGTACGTGTCACAAAGACTTCGGTACATCACTGTGAGAACATCGGATCCCTAGCTCCACTGAGGTACACTCCTGTCCTCAATATCGATGATCGCTTGAGTGTAATAGATAAGCCCCTTATCCACAACGTGGTCCCTCGTGCTAGTGAGCATCACCTAGCCAAAGAGGTATAACAAGTATGTCTCTAAGCTCTATCACAATGAGTAGTCGTTAGCCTAATGATAGAGTTAATCAACCTTGTTAGCACACAAGATTTTGAATCTATACTGCTATGTACCTTGAGATATAACTCAATGCTCTTGGGCTTTTTATGTTTTTGTCTAAATATTTCGTTATCACTATACCAAATAAAATAACATTGTCTGGTATAGAGAGCCCAACTGCTTTATACTGATATCTAAAATACTTACATGTACCATACATGACAAACTCAATAATAATAACAAGCGGTAGCATTCTTACACCACGCATGACCCAATTGTAAATCTCAACCAAATTGGTGGTCAATATGCCAAACCTAGAGTCACCATTATCATACAATAAGGCATATTTGTCCTTCGGCTCATTCTTAATCCAGTGAAAAAAATAAGCTGAGATGATGATGTCTTTCTCACAATATAATCATCACTAGGGGATAGTCCTAGAGTTTTGAGAACCTTGTCACTTATTGGTGTTGGCATTATAGAGTGTTTATTTATTTGTTTTATTGTTAGCTCATCTAACCTCCTCAAAAACTCACTGAATTTCTTCAGTTGATTCTAGGCACGATCCCTTAAAAAGATATATAAAGTGTTTGTTCTTAAACTACTTATAGAAATTAGCAACCATGTGACGCATGCAACATCTACTGTGAACATCTAACCACTCTTGTGTATACCTCTTCTTCATGTTACCATCCTTCAAATACTCAATAACCCACAAAAGGCCGATGTGACGGTCATGTATAAGGCATACACCTAGCCTCATACGCATAGCTACATCATTCACCTTCTTTAGAAACTAATATCAACTTTTAGTATTCTCACTCTCAACGAAAGCGAAAGCCACGAGTAACACCTAATTATTCCCATTAACTCTAATTGTTGTTAATATATCTATCATCTATACTTTCTAGTTAGCAATGTCTCATCAATGCAAAGTATGCAACGATAATATATAAATGCATGAATGCATACACTTAATATGAAGAAAGCCTTTGAAGCACACTCTGCTAAGAATGCTCAAGTGATGAGAGTGATTTAATGTCGTAAAAGCTCTTTGGATTCCTCTAAAGAATATAAGCTAGAAGACTAGATAAATTATTGTATGAAACTTTAAATGTACCAAATCTCATCTCCATAATCTTCTGCTTAGCCATCCATGCATTCGCATAGATAATTGTGTACTTGAATTTATCCTCAATATGTCTAATAATAGACCTTGGTTCGTACCCTAGATTATGCACAACATCGGAGTACATCTTTATTACAACAAATACAGATGTCATGTTTTGGTGGTATTTCTCAACCCCTTGTAAATGACAATTATGTTTAGTGACGATTGATATCTTCCAGTAATTTTTCTATTTACTATTGAATGTATGCATCCTCTATGGATATCCATAACTTGAGTTCACGCACATCACTTCGTACACTTACTTGCTTCACTTTGTGATATTGCCAAGTGCTTAACTTCATCTGTCAATTTCTCTTTATATACACACTTAGCCCCCTGAATGACCTCATTTTTCTTATACTCCTATAGCACGTGATGCCTATAACACCCTGGTTTTAGCTTAGCTGTTAAAAGTTATTTTAATAAAAATCATAGTTTCAAAAAAAAATTGGTTCCTTATGTGTGCCTAAGTCCTAGTGCCAAATTTTTCCTCCTCATGCACTAGAAAATTCCAATCAAAATTTTTCCTCATAAGCAAATCTCAATATTCGAATTTCAAGGCTTAAATTTTGAAATTCAAATACCTCTATAATATTATCCAAACCCATTTGAAACTCCCTCTCTCCTTCCTTTCCACAAAATTAAATCTATTCCCAAAATAAACAAGTCCTAATCTTGAAGCCCTTTTCTTTGACATTCTCAGATTTTTTTTGTAAGTTCAAATATCGAATTAGAACTCAAATATCCCTTCAAATCTTTCGAACACCCCTTTTTATACCTGTGCTTGAAATTGCCAAAATTCGATTGAGATTGTATACCAATTTTGAATTAAAAATCCCTCCAAATCCTCTCAAAATCCTAATATAAAATCTCTAGGAAAAGAAAAAGGGAAAACTTTTCTTTTGATCAACATTTCTCCCTCGGCCAAACCCCTTTCTCCTTTCCCTCCCCCTTTCCTTCTTTTTGCTATCCTATCTCCTTACCATGCTAGCCTAGCCACCTCTCCCTCTTGCACACACCTGCCCGCGCCACATCCATGCACACGCCTGCTCGCACTGCATTCATGCGCATGCCCCCTACCTATTGCCCCACAAGAGCCCACTTGTTAGCTGCTCAGCTAAACTACATGCACCCGTTCCATGCACTCATCCTCCTTCCTGCGTCACGCCTGTAGGCACACCGGGTGTTCGGCAAAATGCCGAGCCCATGTGCTGCAACCCGTTCCCGTGCATCGTGCACCCTACACCACATCCTACCGTTCTGCACTGCACCCGCTACCAAGAATATCACTGGTTGTCCTCCTCCACGTGTGATCACATTCTCCATCGCATCATCATCATGTTCCCCGCGCCACGCCAAGCGTGGCCCTACCACCGTGAATCACTTCGTCAAGCCTTTTCACTCCACACCACGCCAAGCTTGGCCCCACCACTGAGAATCCCGTTGACTCCCTCTTTTGTCCCTCTTGTCGCGTTGCACCTGTCCAAGCCATCGTGTCACCATATCACAACACCCTTGTCCCCTCCGTGTCTATGCCCAGTCAGCCTATAAAAGACATAGGCGAGCTCTCCTAACTCGTACCTCACATTTCTCCCCCTTCCCTAACCAAGCCACTACCACCATCGAGCTCCTCACATCCATGTAACCCCGTTTCACCCATCCCACAAGCCTAATCGATTTTGAGTTAGTTTCCCCAAACCTAGCCGTCACCGTCCGCCATTGCCGCTAGCCTTAAAGCTTGGCGCTGTCAAAGTTATAGCCCTATCCTTCTTTCTTCTTTCTTCCATCATGATAAACCCGATCATCTCCATCTCAATCCCTTCCTTCACTTTAATCGTCGCTGCTTGTGACCTCTTATACCTGGCTCTCACCGGCGAGAGATGCTATTGGTTCCCTCCATCTTTTTGTCTATCTTCTCCTAATCCAAACCGTTCATTAAACTTACCTCGCCTCACTCATTATTTTGCCATGCATCATGTTTCCCACCTCACCGTTGTTCGCTAGATCATCCTCAGTTGTCGCCGTGTTCACGCCGGATCTCGTGCACACAATGCAAACACGCCGAGTCTGCGAGGTCTGCTTAGCTCCAGTGCAGGCTAGTCAGCTTCTCTTCGTGGCTCGAGGTACGCGCCCTAGGGCCCGTAAGGTTCACTCGGCTCCTGCGCGACGGTGCAGGTGCAAACATGCCAGTTAATTTGACCCTGCAATTGACAAGAAGGTGAAGTGAACGGGTCAGTCTGACAATGTACCGATATGAGCTCTTGCTATCGGCTAGCCACCGATAGGATCGAGGTGGTCATCGGCCGCATCCGAATGGTTCCTGCTATCGGCTGGTCACCAATAGGTATTGGGACGCCCTTCCATCGGCTGGAGAGCCGATGAATGCGTGGATAGATGTTGACGAAGGACGTGATGACTTCGGATATAGCGAAAGCGAGATCCTGATCCATCAGCTGTAGAGTCGATAGAATCACCATAGGGTATTCAGAGAACAGCAAAGTACGCGGGATCTCTCCTGGTTGCCGACAGAAGCTGTACCGCTCATTCATCGGCTAGAAAGTCGATGAAGGCATATACGAACTGGCAAAGGAATTGTATAAAAGACACCGGCTGCAAAGCCGATGCCGCTCCAAATATGGCAGCATGAGACCCGTCGCCCGCCGTGACGACGTCGCCAACACCGAATCTCAAAGATTGGACCTAATCGAGACAGTACAAGACTAAGGCTAACGGCAACGAGACGGTGGACGTCGGATTGGTGGTGCTGAAGTAAGGACGAAGTGAACCCATCGGTTAATTGAGTCGATGAGAGGACGTCTTTCTGAAGACAGGCGCGCATCAGCCTTCTAGCCAATGCACTTGGCATGGCGCTCGAGGAAAGTCTCTGAAGACTAGTGCGTATCGACCGAGGAGACGATACGCTGGATGTGATGCTTGGGGTATAGATAACTCATCGGCTAACACTCCGATGAAACACCGTACAGAGACCTATAGGCCTACAGCTTAATCTACCGTCGACAACCTCGTAGGTCAAACCTAACCGATGCAGCACAAGACCAATGACAACAGAGACAGCTTGATAGACCGATAAACCTTGCACGTACGTGATGCGGTACATCTAATCTGCTTAAGAGATCGAATCTAACTGATACAGCCTTAGACAAAGCGAGACATACCGAGATAGTGGCGGGACTTACCCCTTCGCTGTAGATCAAACTTAACCGATGCAGCCCCGCGTCGAGAGTCAGAACCCATCGGTAAAAACCTAGATAAACTAGAGTGGCGATGCACCAAAGTTATATTGATAGAAGGATATGTTGATGTCTTTACAGGTTTCCAGGGGTCTATATTTATACCCTGGCATTATAGAGTCCAACGTGATTACAACAACCATCGGATGTTATCTCCTAAAAATATAAAAAGAACATATCTCTAAGAAAGTTAACTAAACTAACTAAACCTTCCTATCTATATAAGATACGATTTACATAGATAGAATACCTTATCGTGATTTCCACGGCTCCTCCTCAGACTCAGTCTCATTTGAATAATCTTCTATTTTTGTTCCGAATCATTCCTTACTTCCTGCAATCGACTTCTTTCCTGTAGCAATCGAACTCTTCTTTATTAAACCAATCGTCCTTCCCATCTTTCCCTAGGTTTACCAAATTTTGACGTTAACATGCCAGCTATCGATCTGTGATAGGGTCAACCGACCCTAGTCGACACCGATGTGGCAAGGCCACGTGGCTGCCACGTCCCCAACGAGCGGGCCCTCCATACCACCTAGGCCTTGCTGTCCGAGGCCAGGCCACTGGCCAATGGGTCAGCCCATACGATCTTCTGATCCCTCTCTCTCCTTAGCCCGTCAAACCTTATGGCCCAACAAGGCCTTGGCCTCCACCATAATCCAACATGCCTCAGTCCAATAGCCCATTTAACTCATTCTTTCAATAAAAAGAAGTCTATTTTACCTCCCATAGCCCGACCCCACTTGTCAGCCTTCATCCAATAACGAGGTATGAATTTTTGAAATTTAAATCATTTACAAGATACTAGAAATGTGTTAAAAGAAGAAATGGTTTTGGATAGAGGCTAGGGTCAGACTGAGAGAGGTAAAATAGACTTCTTTTTATTGGATGAACAGTTTAAATGGGCTATTGGGTTGAGGCCTGTTAGGCTATGGTGGAGGCCAAGGCCTTGTTGGCCCTTGAGGTTTGATGGGTCCTGGAGAGAGAGAGATCAGGATGCTATATGGGCCGACCCATCTGCCAATTGCCTGGACTAGGACAGAGAGGCCTAGGTGGCAAGGAAGACTAGCACATCGAGGACGTGGCCTTGCCACATTGGTATCGATCGGGGTTAGTTGACCCTGGCACAGATCGATAGCCAGCAGTGACTAAGGCCGATCCAACAAACAGCGGCGAGAAGGGAAACATGATGCACGGTGGAAGAATGAGTAAGGCGCGGCGATGAGCTTAAGGCTAGAGGCAATGGCAGATGATGGCCGGGTTCGGGGAAAATTGGCTTGGTAACGATTAGGCTTTCGAGATGGGTGAAACAAGGTCACGTGAACGTGAGGAGCTCAATGGTGGCAGTGGCTTGGTTAGGAAAGGGGGGCGAGGCGTGGGTTAGGAGAGCGCGTCGATGCCTTTTATAAGCGGTCGGGTACGAACGTTGAGGGGACAAGGGCACCGTAACATGGTGATATGATGGCTCGGACAGGTGCAATGCAACAAGGGGGATAAGAAGGGGGAGTCGACGAGATTCTCGGTGGTGAGGACCGAACTTGGTATGGCGTGACACGAAAAGGCTTGACTAAGTGATTTGCGGTGATGGGGCCACGCTTGGCGTAGCGCGGGGAACTTGACGATGACATGATGATGGATGTGACCGCACATGGAGGGGGACAATCGATGAGATTTGTGATGGCAGGTGTGGCGCGGAATGGTGGGGCATAGTGAGGATACGCGGTGCACGAGAACAGGGTTGTGACACATGGGCTTGGAATTTCACCAAACACCCAGCGTGTGTGTAGGTGCGACATGAGGAGGAGGATGAATGCGTGGAGTGGGTGCGCGTATCTTAGCTAAGCGGCTGACAAGCTAGCCCGGGTGGGGCGATAGATAGCGAGCTTGCGTGCAAATGTGTCATGGGTAGGTGTGTACGGGAGGAAGAGGGGGTTGGGTCGTGGGCCACTAGGAAGGTGGGGGAGATGAAGGGAGGTGCTGGGCCAACACGGTAAGGGGATGGGTTGACAAAAAGAGGGAAAGGAGCAAGGAAAGAAGAAAGTGGGTTGGGCTGAGGCAAAAATGGTGCCCTAAAGGGAAGTTTTTCTTTTTCTTTTTCTAGAGATTTTAGATTAGGATTTTGAGAGGATTTGGAGGCGTTTTGAATTCAAACTTGGTATACGGTCTCAATAAAATTTTGGTAATTTTAAGGAAAGGTATAAAAAGGGTATTCGAAAGATTTGAACAGATATTTAAGTTTCAATTCGATATTTATACTCACAAAAATAACTTGAGAATGTTAGGAATTGTATAGGTTGGGAATAGATTCAATTTTATCTAAAGGAAAAGATAGTGAGTTTTAAAGGGGTTTTGGATAAGATTTTAAAGGTATTTAAATTTTAAAATTTAACTCTCAAAATTTGAATCTTGATATTTGCTTAGGAGAAAAAAATTGAATTTAAATTTGAAGGGATTTAATTGAGATTTTTAACACTAAATTTAGGTAAACATTAGGAACTAATTTTTTATTATTATAATTTTTATTAAAATATCTAAAATTGGGATGTTACAGAGTGGTCTTCCTAGTTCTCTTTCCTTATCGTCCAGAGTCTAATCAATTTCACGTCCTTAGAATAGCATTTTAAAAAAAAAACTCTTGGATAGCTTTATGGTATAAATATGTAAATTTTTTAAATAAATGTATATATATATATATGTAAATATTTTAATAAAAATATATAAATTAAAAAAATCATAGTTTGCGCACGCGGGTTCTGGGGTTTATTGACGGATGACACTGGCAACTGGATCCTATTTGTAAGTTAGGTCCATAAGGCAAGGCCTAGAAAAGGGCTCGCGTAATTCGGTCCGATCGGCTGTGCCACAGACTCAAAATATTACCGTCCTGATGCCCTCGCCCACAATTTCGACCTAGGATCGGCCTTATTGCACAATCTGGACGCTGGCCCAGTTATGTAACAGCTTTTCAATATGCTTGCTGAGTGTGTGCAAAACTGAACTTGATGTCTTCTTACCCCCCAAAAGAGAGAGAGAGAGAGAGACTGAACTTGAGGAGTTGAATTTATAATTGAGAATCGCGAGGCTAGGCTATTCATTTGTTCATACTACATACATCTTATCCATCTAACAAAACCGTCCATAAGTTCGAACACGTGAAAATAAAGCATCCAGTTCCTTTCAGACTTACCAATGAAATCAACCTGTATATACGTTCTTTTTCAATCTTTACTCTTCCATGATCCATTGCAGCAGTCTTGCTTTTCAAGACAGTGCGATTGCTTCACTGTTCCTTGAAGAAGCAAAGCGGTCCTTTTTCTCGTAGCCAAATGAAGCTGGTTGTCATTGACTTGCGGGATCAAATTCAAAAGCGCGGTTCATGCTTAAATTTGGCACCTGTTTACCGCAAGCTTATGTTAGGGTCGTTATGAGGTCTTGATAAAAGTAGAAAAAATTGTAATTACCATAAAAAGTAGGTAAAGGAGGAGATAAAAACGAAACTAAAACTTTTTTTGCCGGGTCGGCCAAAAGGGGTGAAGGTTACAGATACAGTGCATCAACAAGAAGTTGCCAAAAAAGAGCAAGATTGATAGAGCAATCCCACTCCAAGGGAAAGAACTGAAAAAACCAGCTAGCACAGCGTCTTAGCCATCATGTGTTTTGAAGAACCCCGCTTCCTTCCATACCTTCACTTCTTTAATGTCTCCAAAGAGACCCAGCAGTTCAGGAGCAGTGGTTGAATACATGTGCATTCCGTTCTTTCCAAATCATCGAACACACTAGCAGCACCAAGGTGTCAATGCTTCCTGTAGCCCTTCTGAAAATTCAACCTTGTTTCCAACCACAAGCATCCTAGGTCCACATCCAATTCTTGAGGCAGCTGAAAAGGAACCCCAACCCATCCTCGGCTCATTCTCCATATTCTGGTCGAACATGGACAACGCACAAACAAATAGTGATAATCCTCGTTGTCCAGCAAACATAGAGAACACACCTGTTGATGAGGCCATCCCCGCTTGGAAAAATTGTCGCAGTGAGGCAACGACCTTTCTCAGCTAGCCACATAAAAAACCAGACCTTGGATGGAGCCCTCGTTTGCCAAATCAGTTTGCCACATCTCACTACTGTTTTTGCCATGAAGAACATGTCGTAGGCTGATGACACCGTGAAACTATCATCTCCGATCATCTTCCAAATAGCCTCGTCTTCCTCCCCTGGGGAAAGTTCCACCTCGTGAACAGCATCCCAGATATTGAAGTACTCACCAATCGCCCTGTTTGATGGTACATCCTTTATGTCTTGTACCCATCGGTTGTTCAGCAGACCCCTCACCACCATCAGCCCTATTCTCTCGACAAAGCTGAAGAGAGTTAGCTCTGCTGCTTTGATACTTCCCCCTGGTAGCCAATAGGCCTTCCAGAAAACCGTGCTTTTCCCATCACTTGTCACATGTTTCGTGGATAAAAAGAAGAAATCTTGAAGCATATGTGGTTGTTTCAGCCTGGGAATTGTCCACGACCAATCGCCTTGCTTATTCTTTTGTGCCAACCATCTCATACGCATAGCTTGACCAAAAAGGTTTAGATCTCTAATGCCCAGCCCTCCATTCTCCACCGGCAAGCAAACTGAGCTCCAAGCCACTAAACAATGTCCCCCACTAACTTCTTCTTGCCCTTTCCAGAGAAAGCCTCTACATTCTCTTTCAATTTATTTGATTGCCCACTGAGGTAGCTGTAGTACAGAGGAAATGCACAGGCAGAGCCATGAGGACTGACTTGGTCAAATTCAGGCGATCACTTGTTGACAAGAGCTCCGGCTTCCAACCTACAAGCTTTTTGGAGAAGCGATCCATTAACGGCAGTAGATCTCGCTTAGTCAGCTTGCGCAGGGAGAGTGGTAGGCTCAGGTAGGTAATTGGGAAATGTTCTGTTCTGTAGCAAAGGATAGACTACACTAGGAGAGTCTGCTCTTCAGAACATCGTATATTGGTTATAGCACTCTTCAATAGGTTTGCTTTTAACCCAGTCACAGCTCCAAATAAGTCAAGGATGCGTTTGATCATAAAGATGTCTTGCTCCAGTGGCTGAAAGAAAAGCACTGCATCATCAGCATAAATCAATACATTGGGTGCCCCTAAGGCGTTGTCCAGCCTGCCCACTGTTCCAGCCCTTTCTGCTGTGGCCATAATTGCCTGGAGGGTATCCATTACAGGCACAAAGAGCAACAGCGATAATGGATCCCCCTAGCAAAGTCCCCGTGCTGGCTTGATTGGCTCAAACTCGACACCGTTCAGACTCAGTGTTGTTTCAGCTGTCAACAAAAGTGCACTTACCCAACTTCTCCACCTTGGCCCAAAGCCACGAAATTGCAATAAATACAAGAGAAAGGTCCATAAAACAAAATCAAATGCCCTTGAGATATCAAGCTTCAAAAGTTCCATAGGTTTTCTTCTCGTGTGGAAATGATGAGCTAATCCTTTCACAAACATGAAATTCTCATGAATCGATCTGCCCTTGATAAATGCTTATTGTGTAAGGAATCAACTCCCCAATCCTTCTAGCCAGATGTGTTGCCATCAATTTGGTTGAAAGTTTTGAGAAACTATGTATAACTGATGGGACGATAATCTTTCAACATGGTTGGGGCCTCCTTTGGCAGCAAGGTTATAACAAAACCAAGTTCAGCCGTCCTAAGTTCTGAGTATTACCAGAATAAAATTTTGCTAGTGCTGCCATGACATCACTCTTGATATCCCCCCAACAAGCCTAGTAGAAAAGACCTGTGTAGCCATCTGGGCCCGGAGCCTTATCATTTGGTATCTTTTTGATAACTTTCCACGCATCCTCTTCTGTGAAAACAGCATCGAGCTCTGACAGATCAGCCCAGGATAAGCCTATTGCCTGGTGATCTATGGCTCTCACTTCTTAGTCTGACACCCCCATCACTTCCTCAAAAAAGGTCCTTATCATGTCAAGCATATCTTGTTGTGTCAAAGCAAGCTGCCCACCATGCTCTATAGAGTGAATTGTGAATTTCCTCCTCCGTGCGCTAACCTTCATATGAAAGAAAGCTGAACTAGTGTCGTTATCTTTGAGGTATTTGATTCTTGCCCTTTGTCTCGCTCTGATTCTCTCCAAAGTAGCCAAAGCCAAACATCTTCCTTTGAGTGCCGCCCTCAGCCTTCTCTCAGCCAAGATGAGAATTTTGAGCTCCTGGGCCACATCTAGCCTGAAAATTAATTTGCAATCTGCAGTTGTAGTCTCAAATTACTAATTCTCCTTTGTCCCCAGGTCTTAAGTTTCTAGAACAACCTAGCCATCTTGGCATACAAAATCTGAAAAGGGTCATCACTTAGAATATCCTGCAACCATACTTTCTGGACTACCTCCTCAAAGCCTTCTAGATTTACCCAGAAATTTTCAAATCTAAACTTTCTTTGACTGAACTGGAGATCACCACAAGTTAATAGTAAAGGACAGTGATCTAAACCCAAAGTACTCAAAGCCTGCAAGTGACATTCAAGGAAAGTCTCCTCCCAATCTGTTGTAACAAAAACCCTGTCCAATTTGACCAAGGTAAGCCTATCTTGCTTGTTGCTCCACGTATATCATCCCAAATAGATACAACTCCTTGAGCTCTAGCTGATTCAACCTATTACGAAAAGCACTCATCAAGAGTCGATTAAGCCAATTGTTATTCTTGTCCTCTGCAGAAGCAATGATATTAAAATTCCCTATAATCAACCAACTTCCTCGGCAATGCTCGCTGCTCTCCACCATTTCTTCCATGAAAAGTAGTTTATCATCATCACCTTGGGGCTCATATACTGAAGTTAGAAACCACTGCATGCTTGCACTATGATCTTTGATCTGCACAGAAAACGACCACCTCCCTGTGTGAGCAACATCTGCAGTGAAGCTATCCCCCTTCCAGACCACAATAATGCGCCCCCCCTGTGTTCTTAGTCGGCAAACAAGCAAAACCATCAAACACAGCACCGCACACCTTTGACACCACAGCAACATCAGCCACTGATAATTTAGTTTCTTGCAAACACACAGCCGCAGCTTTCGCACTGAGAACCGCTTCTCTAACAAGTGCTCTTTTAGCTGCACTATTCAAGCCCCTTACATTCCACACTAGCTCTTTGAAACTCATCATGGAAAAACTAGAGACTACAAAGAAACACAACCACAGAAGCAAGCAATCAAGCTGGGGAGGCTACCGGCGACGAAGCAATTAGTGTTGAGGGGCCGGCAGGGCCATGCTCGCCCGACGGCAGAAGAGTTGCTGGAGCAATGTCGACGCCAAGTAGCTCCGCCAGCGCCACAGTATGCTGAGGGGACAGCGGACTGCTGAATAAGCCCACATAGCGCCCCAGTGCTTCCTGGTCCTCTTCGTCCTCCTTCTCGATGACTCCGAGCTTCTATCATCGTGACCCGCTGAGCCTTGGTGATGACGTGTCACGGTGCCCCATTCCCTTGCTTCTCCAGGCGCGTGCTTCTCCTTGGCTTGAAGTCGCTGGGGATCACCCGACGCCTGCGGCTTGCGACAGGCACGGCCGCGGGTACCCGCCGCCCTACGATCGAAGGAGGCGGCGTGAAGGAGATGGATTGGAGGAAATCCTGTACCGGTGGTGGTAGCTGCGTTGGTGGATTAGGTGCCACTTGACGTGCATTTCGCAGACCAGTAGTAGCTTCGGTCGACAACCCACCATCCGTGCGGGCGGCCTCCACCGGCCCAGCTTCATTCTGTAGCCCACCATCTTCTTCCACATATGTGGCCCACTCCGGTTCTTCCCCAAGTCCGTACACGGCTGCAGTGAGATTTTTTTATATTTTTTATTATAAAAATTGTAAATAAATATATTTTTAAAAATTTACACCTACCGCCATCTGGGAGAGCGTTTTTTATAAAAACGACCCAGTCAACAGCAAATGTGACATGACAGACGCTCGTTGGTCCCGTTGATGACCGATCGACGGGTAAAAAAAATTTATAACCAGCCTCCTTTACGTAGAGTGTTTTTTTACCTTCTAGAGGGCCAACTAAAAATTAGCAAGCCACTCTCACATGGTAGGCCATTTTATATGTGGCACTCTAGCCACCGTCTGGTTATTTGTTTTTTTTGGCTAGAGGTCATGTGTAAAATAGCCAGTCCTTTCATAGGGTCTGGCTATTTTTGTAGCTCGCCTCCAACCCATTCTAATAGAGGACGTTTTTGGGGGGAGGTGGGTATAAAACCCCCTTCCAACTATCCAAATTTTTATTTAAACCACTAAATTTTTGGGAAAAAAAAGAAAGAGGGTTGAGGAGTGGGAGGCAAAACGAAGCGGCAAAGTCCTACCAACTTGTGAACTTATACATAGATAAATGATTTATACCCTTTGCTGTTACGAATGTAAAAATGTATTATGTGTGTATTATATTAGTTTTGTGATTATTTATATTCATATATATGTGTTTTGTTATGTTAGGTGTCAAATATTTGTTAAATCCGTATATAGTTTAGTCGATAATGTTTGAATACATATCCGTATTGAGAATATGAAATACATGATCTTAGATGTGACAATTAATTTCTTAATTAGTGATATTTAGGTTATATCATGATCCAATAAATATTAGATATGGTACATATGGTGTACATCAGACTTCACTTCAATTCTTAAGATAGTTGTATTCAACTAAGAGAAGTTAATGCGAGGATTCCAAGTCGATTCCTAAGTTAATGCAATAATCGTGTGTCTTAGTGAGATGAGCAACAAAAGATTATTTCTAGGAACTGATGTCAGTGGATTCTACTTCCAGTTAGAGAAGTTATGTGAAGAATGCATTACAATGAGATTAACCACTTAGTATCCTTATGTCAGTATATGAGAAGATTAATAGTGTTCCAATGGTTGTATAAAATGAGAAGGGTTTAAGTACGACTGAACTTGGTCATAAAACAGTAATGAAAATGAGTCAGAGCAGGAAGAAAGAGAAAGAGAAGAAGAGTAAGAAGGAGAGGAAAACATGGAACTTGAGGAATGGTAGACGAGTGAGAGAGACACAAAATAGATAGGAAAGACTTTGATAACGAGCATATTAAGAATGATAAATCATGTGACGATGAGGGTGATAATGTAAACCTATTAGAATGAAATAACGATGAATTATCTGAACTTGTTATCTTTAAGCAACATTCCGTGCCATGTGAGTACAAGAAGAACGAGGTCGTTAAGAAGGGTAGTGTTACTTTGAAGAGAGTTTTAGGTTGTGAAGTCAAACAAATCAATGTATTAAAGTGAAGTATATGAACTAAAACTACAAGTGTCCACGGAGGGTGCACATATTTAAGAATAAATTAAATGATTATTAGAAGGTGTCAATCATTATAAAGTGTAATTGTCACTTGACAGGAATTGAGAAATATCATAGAAATATAATATATGTATTTATTACAGTAAAGATGTACTCAGTTGTTATGAAAAACTACGGTATAAAACATGGTCAATTGTCAGACACATGAGGATAAATTTAATTACATAATTACGTATGAGAAGATATAAAAGGTGAAATAGAAAATTACAGAGATGAGGTTTAACACATTCGAAGCTTTATACCATAACTTACCTCATCTGCTATCTTACATTCTTTACAAAAATCCGAGGAGCTACTACGACTTTAGATCATTTCCATCGTTACACCATCCTACGTAGAGTATGCTGCAATGGGACTTCTTCTCTTTAAGTACATGTATTTACGTATTTGTATACTGTTGTCTCATAATCTATATCGACGGAACATTTCTAACTGAAAAGTATAAAGTGTAAATATTGATAGCAACTAAAGTTAAAGTTAATGAAAACTAGTGGCTTTCACTTTTATGAAGGTGTGAATTTAAACAATGTAGATATAAAAAAAAGCACCTTAAGACCGCACAATTAGCCAAACAATTGCCAGATCTTCAGACCGATCTTCGAAGGATAGTTGGCTAGCTATTGGTTGGACTGTAACCTGACTCCACAGCGTGCCCGGCGCGGATGCATGACGGGGAAACGCGCCGCGGTCATCGTTCACCTCGGTCGGCGCTTACAGCTATGGGTCGACGTGCGACTCAGCGTGTACACCCCCCATAACGTCATCGGTCAACACAAACACCTCTGCGACCCGTGCATCCGATGGCTGAGCAAGGAGCTCGTCGCCGTTGGACACCTGCACTGAGGTCGGTATTGGGCATACCTCCTCCCGCGTCACCGTATTTGCATCAAGCTGGACAGGGATACAATCTAAGCCACCGGACAGCTTCGCACTGGAAATCTCCGCGTCCATGCACGCCGCCGTCACCGCCGCCATGGGTGTCCCTACCGTCATGCACGCCGCCGTCACCGCCACCTGCACCAGACATTCCGCCGCGACATCCACCTCTGTCACCACATCCGCCGTCACGCCGATGCAGTGATTGTTGGCGCGCCCGTGAACTCGCCAACCGAGGCATCCCCGCCCAGACTGCTCCCATCTGTCATCGCGCTCCCTTCGATGCGCCGCTCCGTCGCTTGAGCGAGTCGCTCGACCACCTGCCCGCCCACTGCTGGACGAACAGTCCCGACGGTAGATGGGGCGTTGATCGCACGTAATGCCCCACCCTGAGGTGCCGCGAGATGACGTCCCAGGCCGCCGGCCGTTCCATGGGGGGAAACACTAAACGGGTGGCCGCCGCCGAGCTCCACACCCCCCCCCCCCTGGTGTGGGCCCGAACCATCAATCCGACCAGGGAAGCACGGGAACAGATAGTGCCGGGGGACGTCGTCGTCGTCGTTGCCGCGCTCGAGGTCGGAGTAGGCGCCGTAGTAGGAGTTGGGCGACGGATCAACCACCTCTAGCCGCTGAACAAACAGGTGGTAGTCGAGGCAGCGCTTCTTCGTTGGCGGGGACGGGGGGGAAGCCACCAGAGCCACCACCATCATCTCCGGCGAGATCTTGAGACAGCGCCCTCGCACTGTCCTGCATGCCCGCGGTCCACGGGATGGTGCAGCGAACAACCCCGCTTGGGCGGAGCGCTGGGCCGCCACAACGCGCGCCCGCCGTGGCAGATGAGGACCAAGATGCAGTCGCACTGGAAACGGGAGCCGCAGCAACAACAACCGCCGCCACCGGTGGGGTGGGCTGCAGGGGGCGGGGCGCGGGCTGCGGTGCAGCAGCACGGAGCAGCGAGGGTTTGTCTGGGCTGTCGCGCTCAATGTGACCGGCGAACCAACGACGGTAGCAACGCGGCACACCTGGGCAGGACTCCTTGAGGTGCCCCAGCCCCAGGCACTTAAAACAACGACCAATCAGCCATCGAGGGATGGGGCGGGGTAAAGGCCGCCATAACTGCTCAGGAGCTTTCTGCTTCTTGCGCTGCACTAGGACCCAGCCGTCCTTGCTTTCCTGCGAGGGGGTGGGAATGGGGGTGGGCTTCGCGGGTCCCGCCGTCGAGCGGACGACGTCATCCCACGAGCGCGAGGCAGAGGCGAGGAGAGGGGCTTTGTCCGGCCGCGAGGCCTCCGCCAACAGGGGCGCGTGAGCGTGAGAGGCCCTCATCCTGCCGTCGTCTGCTGCTATCGGTAGTTAAATCAATCATCCCACGACATTGCAAGCTAAGGATGATGTATTTTCCATGAGATTTTGGATTCAGTAAAACGAAAGTAAAACTTACTAGCGACCTTTTGATCAATCTCATCCCACTGTTTAGGGGCTTAGCTGAAGAATCTTTGGGGAGGAAAAAAGGCACGACAGTTTCAGCGCTGCTTCACTTTTTTTTCATTTCCTTTTCTTGTCCATAAGGATGTTTTATTGGTTTAACCAAGAAAGGCTGCAAAAAATTAATATGGTCAGATGCAACATGAAAACAAAGTGAAAGAGAGATTTTAGTTTAAACTTCATTTAATTGTATTTTCCATTTTCATTAAATTTGATTTCAAGGTTGGCTCTAATACCTGCAATTTTGTGGCACCCTCCATGCCAATGCACTCATTTTTTTCAAGCTTGGAGGTAAGGACAAATAACTCCTCCAATCTTCCATCATAACTCTTAGATCATGTACCTTGCTTTGCAGTCCAATGCAACAGTTAGCGTGCATAGTGCAAACTTTGTTTAGATCTCTGCTTGGTTCACAAAACCCACCAAAGTATGAAGTACTCAAAAACTTAATATTCAGCCCAATGTCTGAAACATATGGGTCGTGCTTGATGACATTGAATACATCCTGATCATGAAGGCCAGGATATCTCAGTCGTGAGGAATACCTGAAACTGTAAAACTCTATGCTTCGTTCATTTGATTTCACATAGTTGAAGCCTCCGCTAGCAATGTTTCTCAGATCAGCTGCGTTCCCAAAATAGTGGTCGCAAGCAATCTGAAAGTCGCCATCAGGATAAAAATGAGGAAATGGATTGCGAAACCACATAATATCTGCATCCTGAAAGTTATCAAAAAATGGAAAATATATGAAGTGACAGCCAAACACCTCCACTTCATTCTATCAAAACCCTAGCAATCATGTTACAAAAAATAGTAAATGTCATGGTCAGTAACAAAGCCAAATCCTTCTCGGATGGAATTTGCAAGATGGGAATAACTATTTATGAATGTGACTGAATTACATGCAACAGAATTTACCGAGAATATGAAGCTAATACCTCTTTCTAGGACCAGACGCAAAAAATCTATCCTTTTCCACATCATCTCCAGATACCCAGAAGTCAAGAACCTCTTCTCTTCAGAGAAATCCACACCATCAGTTCCGAGAGCAAAGCAATAAGGATGGATCTTCACACATTGCTTGTAAGCATTCCAATCAAATGCTGTAATGACAAGATGGTTTAGAAGTGAACTTGTTCTAACACCAGATCGAAAACTGTCAATGAATAGGTCTATCACTGAGCCATGAGAAGCCCATGCAGCATTAAGAGTGGTCAATTTAACCGTGTTATCTCCCATGGAAGCTTTCCTCAGGACTCGCTCCAGTTTGAGATCTTGACTATCCTAAAAGGATAGCAGTATTAATTGGAGACCATTAAATAAAACGATAAAGCTAACTGAATATGTGGTCATGCAAATTATCACATAAAAACTAGCAGTTCAAAAATTAAGATGGATATTCTGAATTTGGATTATTAGGGGACAATGAATGCATGAAACATACAGCAAAAATGGAATCTGAAAGGTAACATTGACAGTTAAGATAAACAGTAAAAAAACTTAGTGTCATTACTACTTTCTTAAATTCTCCTAAAGTGCTAGTCAGTCTTTCAATGTGAACAGTCAAAATCCGTTAATAATCAGCTGAAACAAGGCAAATATGTAAGGTACAAACTTTCTGACATTCCTATGTTGGAAAAAAAACGTAATCTACTTCTTTTACAAAATTCAATGAAGTTATCCACTAGTCAATGACACCTTGAGAGCAGACACTAATTCACTAGGTGGAAGGGATTCCAAAGCTCGAACTGAAAAACAGACTGGAAGGTTCTGGCTATTGCAACTGTTCAATGTTCAAAAGAAGTGTTTCTGTCCTTTTCAAACATCAGCACCCATCTGCATTTACTCGTGTGTATTTAACATAGCAGGATCACCAAATTCAAGCAGATGAATTGATCATAAATGAATCCCACGAACAACACCGCACTGTGAATTTATTAAACCCTTATAAGCATTCACAAAACTAAAAGGAGAGGACCAAAGTTTTTTTCCCCTTTTCGAGCGAAAAGACCAAAATTTCTTATTGTTCGTTCAAGGTTTAAGTTTAACAGTTGGATATCATACCAGAGCAGTCACACCAAAAACTGGGAACCAAATGAACGTCATAAGTAGGAAAGGGAGGCGGGATTACCAGGTCATCCCATCCGGCGCCGTCCTCCTCAGATGTGGCGAGCGAAGGCAGTGGGTCCCACTCCCACGAGTCGTGCGGCGACTGCGACAAGGCGGGCAGCACGAGGAGGATGGCGAGGACGAGCGCCGCGGCGGACGACCTGCGCGGAGGCCTCTCCATGCCGGAATTCGGAGAAAAGGTGGTGGTGGGGTGGTGACCGTGGTGGCGCCGGTGGTGGTTGCCTTGCCGCGGAGAATGGGCAGAGAGGACCACGGACCGACCGGAACCAGGAAGGCGTAAAGTGCATTTACGCGGACTCTGTTCCATAGCGGATGGACATCTTGTGGCCATTCGTACTCGACATCGGACGGTAATGTTCACAAGGCTGCGATGATGAGAAAAAACACCGGTAACCATGATGATGAGAAAAAACTGAAGGTGTAGGTAACGCAGACGTGCAAAAGTGCAACCAAAACGTATCCCCACAAAATGTTCAAACTTTAAACTCATCATGCCAAGCCATGGAGAAGATTGAAGCAACTATTTCCTTCGAAGAAAAAGGCACCACAAACTATATCGCTTTCATTAGTCGTATGTGTCTTGATGTAAGATGATCATCTCTAATCGTTAAGTAATCAGAACACGGCTCTTGTACCATACTAATACTAGGTAAAAAGTAAAAACAGTGAAAGGGGGAAAAACTAGTAAAACGAATGCCCAGGAGAAGGTTCACATTTTACATAGCCTGGGCAGCCAAGCCACGGCCACAAGGAAGACCAAGTTCACACGGAACTCTCATGCAAATAGCCAATCAGATTCTAAGATCTTATTAGTAGCTCTCGGTACACTGCCTTTGCACGTAATACTCCTTGGGTTTTTGCATTGGAACAACGGAAAAGCCAAATCTGATGGGTGAATATTTTCAATGACTACTTATACATTCAATGGCTGATCTTCGTCGTGCATCTCTTTCATAGCAGTCCAATCTTGCGGTCCTAGAAAACAATGTAACAAAGTAAATGCAAGATCTACTGATTTGTAAATTTAGCAGCAAGGTGATTCTGCAGCATGTAGCAGAGTACAAAATCACAGAATGCCGAATGGCACTAGAACTAACTTACTAGTTTTTTGAGTGTCAGAAACCACTATCAAACGCCTCTGCAAGATTGCCGCCATAAATAGGAATATAGAACACATCCCAAACATTACTGTTATGGGGAAGGCATTCGCCTGCAGTGGAGAGTGGCAGTAAGTGAAAACTTGAAAAAATAACCAAAGGTATATGACCTCTAAATATTAATATCAGAAAACAACACTGTTAATCGCTACATATATTAGATAAATCAAATAAAGCAGGTACATAGCCAAGCTAAAATACAGGTCAAAAATAAGCCAGACTACAATATTCAAGAATAAGCTAAAACTAGCCCATAGCACATCAAGTGAAGGTAACTTGCTTACATTGTAAAGCACAACACACACGAAGATATTTAGAGGAATACAGAAGAAGTTCATGATGGTGCTCCTCGCCTCCTGAGGAATGTGCTGCGATCTCATTTTCATTATCGATGACCAGAATATACCAACAGACGCCTCAAAAGTGCAAAATCCCAGAAGTTGTATGCTTCCAGCAAGTGATGTGCTACCCCCTTTTACACCAGATGATGCTATAAAGAACTGCCAGGCATTGCAAGGAGATTAGTTTCACCAAAGAATAAGAAAATAAAATAGGAACTACATGAGATATGAAAAGAAACCATACGGTGGTTATGACAGGCAGAAGAAGAGTAAAGGCAGAAATTGCAAACAGTATGCATAAAACTTTCCACTTTGAGTGCTGGACGAGCCATTAGCTGTGAAGCAATTGAGCTTCCCAACATTGAGGAAAGCATGAAAGTGGCAAATATAAAAATCCATGAGGAATGTCTTCATCATTTGGACTTAAAGCTGGAGTCCACAAGAACACAAAGGTATACATCGAGCCCTCAAACAACGATTGTATTGCACCCAGAAGAGAGATTTTCTCATCTGAATTTGATTTAACCATCAGAATTGTGTTGAAAAAAAGTAGATTTACAGTAGAGCCCATACAAGTTGGATTAACATAAACCTGGTGCAATAGCAGAAGCAGCAACCTTGAATTGAGCCAGCAAGTCCATGTTGTCAGATGGATCACCATAATTTTCAGTCCATGATGACATAATGATAGCCATTCCTACAGCCAGGATACAAGCTGCCGCATCAAATGGAGCTACAGGCCGAAATCCCAAGTTATCGGCTAACATATTTGCAAACAACCCAGAGACAATAGCAACAAGCCCGTCTCCAACGAAAATAGCTTTGGAGAAGGTTAACGACAGCCATTGTGGATCAGAGCATCTCTGTGGAGTAACATATGACAACTTGTAAGGAGTTGGCTGTACATGATAGGGCTTGAAAAGGTAAAGGACAAAATATTATGAATGGTACAAGTTTTAGTAACGGATAATGATATTCAAATTCATATACTCAGATGAAATCCATTTCATGGTTCAGTGCCATATAATGATGACAATGTAGTTAACGAAGTGCAAAGATACATTATTGTCAAGATAAGCATTTCCTTAAATTCCATTGTGAAAGTAAAGGGCATAATAGTGGGTGGGCTACAGTGTATATATCAAAGTACCTTAGCATAATAACAATTAGCAGGACAATGAATTACAAGTTAAGCATGGTTGAAGCAGCAAAGAAATAACTTTGGGACAACATATTTCATGGAAATCTTCACTGTGGCAGCTTGGCATATCTGTAAGCAGAGGAAAATTTTAATTTTTAACAATATTGATTACTGCTTGGAAGTTTCAGCCTAAAATTCACCTAAGTCTACATTACTTAAGATAGAGACAAACTTTTCCTTCAATCGTGAACTGATAATCTGTAATCTTCAGCTCTTGTACATAAACTTTGTATATAATTCCAATATAAATATACCATAGGGGCCTCCCCTGTTGTTTCCAGGTCAAAAAAACAAGTTAAGCATGTAAGTGTAATATCAAAAACTACCTACCTAGAAGAGACAATGGGTCAGATCTAATGCATATATAGTCTAAGCCCTAAGGTACATTTCTTGAATCATTATGGTGTGGAGTGAAACGGATCAAGCTATAATGTCCAAAAACTTCTTGTTTCTAATTCTTGCCTGATAACCAAACATTTGTTAAAAATAGGGCATATGGTCAATGTTATGTACTGATGAACCACAGATGAATCTTAAGGTCTCTTAGTCCAAAATGTATCATGGCAACAATTTGTTCAATAAAACAAAAAATTTCATGGTACTAAAAAGAGTGATCAGAAGAACAAAACACCTTGTTGTGCTCTGCAACAAGCCATGACTCAAACACTAAGCAGAGCAGAGATGTTGCAAATCCCCCCCAAGATGCGACCAATCATCAACACCTTTTACTCTGGTGAGTGCTTTGTGATGCAGCTCAGGATGTAGCTTATACAGTTCGTGATGCATGCCCTCTTTTGATCCCTACGTGCAAGAACGACAATATCAAGGTTCCAACGTTGACATGACTACAAATTTACTTGTGAAAACAAATTGCGTGAATAATTGTAATAAAGTATGTGCTCCTAATGGAAAAAAGCTTAAAAGATGTTGTTGCCTTGTTGTAAATATGGCAACCAAATTTTAGTTTGATGTGATTTAAAACATCAAAACCCGTTGCAACACCAATACTTTGGCTGATTAAACATGATGAGCAGCTTGCATCAAATTCATAAGGTAATTTCTTAGTGCAACAAATTCATACATTTTTTTCAAGGAAAAGTATGCCTTCTATTAAAATTTTCAAGTATGCTTAGGTCAATTACAAGTTACAGGTCAACAGCTGAAAAGTTGAACACAAATAGAGTTCATCAATTTAAACACACAACATAAATGTAATAGAATAACACCCGAAATTCCAAAGGTGAGCAATTATGCTTATTTGAGTACTATAGGCATATTAAGAGTTTAAGACTAGAGAAATTATTACTGTTTATCGGCAAGGGAGCCAACTATGGTGCCGAAGACCATGGAAGAGCCAAAACCAGCAATGAAGAGGCGTCCAATATCAACCTTGTCAAAGCCGTAAGGCCTGTACAGGTAATACACATAGCGCCCTTGCAGCCAATCACGAGCTGATACCATGAAACAACAATATAAACAATAATTAAGCCCAGAAAATTGTACACGCTCATCTAACAATATGAAACACAGAAGGGGCAACAAGCTCAGATGAATTGCACAGTCTGACTAGAACCATTTGGATGCAATAAAATGTTACCCCAAATCCCTCAGTTGATAGCACGTAACCCAGAAACTTTCGGATTTCCCATAATTTTAAGAAATATTTCCCCAAAACACTTTCGAAAATACAGGACCCAATTCCAACAAACCAATTGAACAAAGCCGTCAGCAAATGGAGGGATCAGAACAATAGTGTATACACGCATAGAATGAAAGGAACTGCGCGTTTCGAAACAACAGATAGCTTAATCGAACTGGCGCGCACTCAAATCACATCGATCGCGCGACCCCACCCCCTAAAACGCTAATACCCTCGGCAAGGCGAGCCAAATCCCTAGACCTCCCGCCGAACCAGACGAACTAAATCAGGACCAGATCGAGCAATGGCGCCACAACAGACCACAGTCACACGGTGGGGGAGGAGACGCACTCACGCACCCATCATGAGGGAGTAGACGAGGAGGTAGTTGTTCTTGAAGGAGTTGAAGGAGGCGGAGGTGGAGACGCGGTCCCTGGCTGTCTTGCTCAGCTCCAGCGCCGCCACCACGGCGCCCAGCGCCCCGAACACGGCGTAGTAGAACACCTCCACTCCGCTCTCCCCCTCTTCTCCGCCTCCGTCGATCTCCCCGGCCACGAACGAGTGCCTTCCGCACTAGTATTTGTATGGAGTCAAGGAGCGCACCGAGGAAGTAGAAGCGTGGAGTTGGGGAACGCGTGGGGGGTTTCTCGCTTGTGATGCTTTGGATCCTTGGGCTTTTTTTGGGTTTGGACCATATGCCACTACCCCAGTCCACATGATAGCCTTTTCTTGTTGGATTTGGGCCCACTAACCCGCTACCTTGTATGCATGGTATCAATTTAAAATCCACCTTTTTTCCCCGTGAACACACAAGATATTTGCGCATGTTTTATATAGAAAAAGTGCGGGAATGCTCCTGATCGAGCGCCGGACATTTGTCCAAAAATCGGACGCCCGGATCCCATGTGCTCAATTATAATCCATTCCCCCACCTTCTTTATTTCACCTAGCTCTTTCTCCATCTCTCCCCCACTCAATTCCTCATCTATCATTGAAAGAGGAGAAGAAGATAGTCTTCGGCGAGCAAGAGGCTTACAGGAGAAGGAAGCATAGGAGGCACTGACCATGGACGGACACATGCTCCCGTGGCCAGCACCCCATCAGCATCATCCATGGGTGGTCGTAGGCGTCTGCTCGTGTGGCCGGCGCCCCCGTGATGCTTGGCACCGTCTGGGCGTCCTCCGTCGGCTCATGCATCTTTCAGTCGCCAACGCTAACGGAGGTGTTGGAGGTCTCCGATTTGGCCTCCATAGCTGTCATCACTCATCGTTTAGAGCCCATAACCTATCATTGGAGATAAGGAAGAAATTAGATTTAGATTTGTACTTTTCAATGTTGTAACCAATGTTTATTGATGTAAGTGTTGGATTGAAATGTTTTGTTAACGATTTAATGGTGTTTTCTATGTTTTATCTTTAATTTTTGCGGATATATTGATGTTTCAACCATTGAAGCTTAATGTTTTATAAGTGAGAGTGAAATATTTCAATGTTTCACCATTTTGATCGTTCAGAATATTTTTTTACAAGCGATGAAACAGCGTCCAATTTTTAGAAAAAAAATAGGGCATCCCATCCGTAGTCAGCTCTGAAAAAGTGAGCAATTCAAATTGATCATTCCCTCGCAGCGGAATATCGTCAATTGCTAGTTTCGAATGGTTAAAAATGTATAGCGTGTTGATCATCTCCTGTAAGATATGATAGCATAGCAGGGTAAGAACATTTTTCTCGTGACATCTATTATATACAAAAGTCAATTAAATATTCTATAAATGTTTCTGAGACACCACAAGTCACTCTAATAAATTAGAAAAAAATCATAAAAATTCTGAGAAAAAAACATCTAACCATTATTTTAATCCATTGGATTCATCTTCAAAGGAACAAAATCACCGAAGGCAGCATGTGTATATAGGCACCCTGCGCCGCTTCTATAGCTGAGATTTAAACCATAGTTTATTATAAATTGTGACATCTAATACTCCGTACTAAATTGAAGAATAAATTGCCTAGCAACTTAAATTTCTTCAACTCTAACTCTTCACACATGGAGAAAGCCACAGCCTTGGTGCTTCCATTAATAAAAGATCTTTAGACTGCCATAACTTTTAAACTTCCATAAATAACTGATCACAAGAACTCTAACAAATAACTTTTCTAAAAAATATCTGTTAATTATCCTTAATTTGGTGGGTACCCATATGGGCCAATTCTGATCACAAGAACTCTAACAAATTTACCTTGCATAATTTTAGCATAATAGACAAGTTACATGGAATATATGCAATTGTAGTCCTATGAACCAATTTAATTAAATTTGAAAATATACTATCCCCGTAATCCTTTTGAATTAACATGTTTTTTTTTGCAAAATATAGCAGGAAGAGGTTGTGATGTGTGCAACGTTGTGGTTGGCGTGCATACCATCTTAACCGATGCGTATGGTACTATGTTGTCGATGCAACACCGCAACTATCTCTGACATCGTCTATCACATCAGTATATTTTTATAAAAGTTTATAAAAGTATATTGATTTAAAATGATTACGGAAATAATATATTTTCATTTTTTCCAAACCAGTTAGAGGGAACAAAATCTCCATCCCCTCACCTGCAGTGGATCGGCCAATGCACGACCAAAATACTCCACACCTCAACCTCTTGCAATTTTGCTGAGTGTATTAAGGGTTGGTTACTATTAAGTTATCTGTATATGTGTCCCACTAGGTGCACACAGGTATGTACCACATAATTTGCAATAGGCTATTAAAATATGATTATACCACATAATTTGCAAATACACATCTATATATTTAAGCATGTCTACATTATTTATGAAAGCCATATAAAAGAAACAATATATCATAGGGAAATAAAATGAGAATTGGATGTGACAAAGAAGAAAATTTTAAAGGAAACACATAGACGAAGGGTCGGTGGTGCCACTTTTCACTAAAATATGTTTGAAAGATACATATCAGATAATATAGCCTCCCATGACTATAACATTGAGAGGGAAGTTGAAAAAAATGCTAAGATGCATAGGGGAATATAAGAATTGGTGTTGTCCCTATATATTGATGGCGTTGTTATGGTACTTGTTTTAAACACATTAAGATGGTACTTAGAGGAAAAATATATAAACCATTAAGGATAGTGGTGCGTCCAGTAGATACAAATGAGTTAGAAACCATATAACGATTTTGTTTACTTTCTCCTAGTTTTTACAATGGTACTGGTATCATCCTTGATAAAGCAAGGCCTTCGAAAATTGACAACTAAGGATAATTACTGCGTCCCCTTCCTCCCCTCACGGACTACACCTCCCCCCTCCCCCCACCTCTGCCCCCCCCTCTGAATCTTAGATAGTTAAATGAAACAGTATCATACAACCAACTCAAAGTTAAAATTTAAAATTCAACAAATAGTATTTCTGGTGTGCATAGACAGCATTTAGTTACAATTTTAATGTTTTTATTGAAACATTTTTAACGTTCTATATGATTAATATATCATTAGAAAATGTAAAGATCAAATCTATTATTTCAAGATTATATTGCCCTAAATAATAAGTAAAAGAACAGTAGGAGTACATGCAATGTTTTTTCCTTTTTAATCTTTGGGGTTTAAACATAAATTTATTGCTGGCCAATAAATATGCTTAACATGTAGGTTCCAGTCTACTCAGCTCCTATCGCGATAACCTAGAGTACCAATCCTATTTACCGTTATGTACATGTTCTACGTACACCCTATGTCACTCATCCCGTACATAGGTTGCACCTACAAACACCTGTCTACGAATCGTCAAGTCACAATTGCTAACAAGGCATACTTGCATCCCATGGACTAGCTGGCGTTCAATAAGCATGTGTGCCATCAAATGTTAAGCTAACAAAGGGTGATAAGTGGGAGACAATCAACACATAAGGGGTGAACCACCAAGCAGCAATAACAATAAGCGGTGATCGGTGGCTTCATTTTGATGAGTAGGGACAAGTGCTCCGTTCAGAAGGAGAATATGAGATTATTTGGATTGTTATAAAACAAGATTATGTGAACCAAATATCTCTATGAGATTATTTGGATTGTTATAAAACAAAAATATGCTAACCAAATATTTCTCTTAAATATGCATAGTATTTCATACTAAGTTTGGTTAATTAGGGAACACAAATTAAACCGAACGTGTAAATTAGAATTCATGCAATAAAAACATGCTCTTGATAGTTAGACTGGACATGATAAAAATAAAAATTAGTCCAAGGGACTTGAAAATTTATAAACATTCTATACACGGTAATCAAATTTATATAGTTGTCATGATTTCAAATTAAATTATTTTGGGGTTATCATGGCAAACTAATAATTATACTGGTGGAACAAAATTAAAATTGATTAAATAGATATATATTAAAATCTAAATAATGTTGGGGTCATATATATAACTTTGTACAACTTTAGAAAAGATGCATGTGTAGCGTGCTGGCCACCTTACCTCGTAACATTAGTTCAAACAACGGTAAGAACATTTACCTCGTGAATTACTGCTGTGCAACCAAACAACGAGTTTGATGTGTGCATTTTAAGTAGTTTTCGTTTTGAAGCATCAAACTAGTGGCTAGATGCCGCGTGGTTCTGTCAATCAGCGAATACGATGAGCCCCAGTTGTGTAATGAAACTGACGCGCACTAGCAAAGTGTACAGAACGGAAGAACCATAGTGGCCACGGGTGCGTTTCGACAGCAATATCCACGATTGGCACCCAGGAACAAATGCTCCAACACCTAACATATGTTCTCAAGTCTCAACATACGCTGATGTCTGATCAATCTATGTTGCCAAGAGTGACAATGCCGTGACCGCGCATGATCAAAGCTGCACACTCCGGAATCAACAGCAGCGAAACAGGCTAAGGTAGCAGACAGCGGCTCGTTCTGATGTCTGACCAGGGACCAGACAAACCAGGCATGAAGCTACTTTCATTCAGAATTTAAGATAGAGCACAGCAAGCATGCAACGTTAATTATCCTTGGTGAATGCTACGGACAACAAAACATAATTTGCAGAAACTTGAAAACACCATGGGCCTCACTCTGATCGGCCTTGTTGCCCTCTCGATCCAACAACTCGTGGACTACCTTGAAAACTAGCTACAACTAAGCCTAATTTGACATAAGGATATCTGATAAACTTCACATCGGTTTCTCAAGCAGCCACAGGAATACTCCACGAGGATGTGGGTGGACCGGTGGATCAGTGGATCTTCCTTAAACAGCCTGCCAGGTGAAAGGACGAGCCCCTCTGAGTTCAGTTCCAATCTGACTAGTTTTGTTTCTTGTCGTTGGGCTCATCAAGTTTCCTCTTGAAGATATATGAATTCCGAAGCTTTTCTCTAGATTCATGTGCTGATGGAATTCTTCTGCTACCGCTGCCCTGAACAATTGTAGGAGAAGATTGCCAAAATTTAATTGAAAAGAGATTCATGAAATCAGATTATACAGTTCCTTATATAGTACCGTTCTGATTGATTTTCCTTTGTTTCCATGCTGAGCATCCTTCTCCTTCAGAGCACTAGGGAAAATAAGTCTCCAAGCTATCTGAATGAACGTGAACGTCTCGATGTCACCACTCCTGATGCTCGCCTCTAGCTGCAGGGGAAAAATTATCAGCAAAGAAGCTAGCTTGCCTAAATACTGAAGTAGCTTGATCACTGACCTGAATATGTAAAATGCAGGCAAATATGCTAGCTATAGGTAGCCAGCTCTCTTCAGGTGACACTGATAAATTCGTCCTGAAAAACGATGGCATTTTTTGTTGGTGACCTTAGCAGACAGCATAAGTCCAGTATCCAACAAGACGACAGGAAAATTTCTATAAAGTGTAGAATAGTCCATGCAAAACAAGATCAGCCAATACAGGTTCAACACAATAGCACGTGAAACACTCAAGTGATTAGATCTTTCTCAAAGGAAGTCCAAGAGACTATTAAACTTTAAGACTAACTTTTTTTATATTCTCTACAGTCAAATCGTTCTTACAAGAATTTTCTCAACCTGAGAAGGTCCAGTGATAAGTAACACTACTAACAGCTAGCCAGAAGCTATGCATTACAAAGTGGAGATATAAATGCAAACATGTGCACAGGCTCAAAGTAAGCCAACACAGCAAACAGACTCAATTATCCCAATGCATAGCCACATCCCGGATGACAAAGGGTAAGCCAATTAGAAACTCATAGTTCGAAATTTCAAACCTCAGATAAGGAGCCAAGTATGAAGCGGCGTAGAACAGATACCGCCGCTTCCCGCTGTCCAGCCACGCGAAGATCCAGCTCTAATCGTGAAGTAAAGACAGAAAAACAAGTCAAATCTAAGCAGAAGGAGCAATAGAAGGGTAGCAAAGACATTAGCTTACGCTCTCACCAGCCAGTTGAAGTAAGGCAGGAAGGAGATGATCCCCATGACACCCATCCTAGTGTCCGTCGCACCAAACTCCCCATACTCCTCCTCCTCCTCCTCCTCCTCCTCTCCGCGGCCCCACGAGGTGGGGAGCACGACGGAGGCTAGCACGCAGGCGCCGATGGCGGCGGCGTACGGCGCGTCATGCTGCAGGTCCGCCCGGCAGGTCAAAGCCCGCCGCCGCAGGCGCGGGCGCATAGGGTGGGGCACACCTCCGCCTCCGTGGGAGGTGCTCAGGCGAACGAGGCGGAACGGCGGGGGGAGGGAGTCAACGGCGGTGGCGGCTAGCATCGGGGCTGGAGTTGCTGGGGAAGCAGGGCAGAGCAAACCAGGCAAGGTTGGTAAGGGAAACCACATTTTCCGCCTTCGACTGATACAGAAGATACAGTTTACGCCTTCAAGAGGTGATCGCGTATTCGAGCGTCATAGTTGCCAATTAATCCTTCACGGCCCATGAGTTGGGTCAGGAAACAACGAAACGGTCCAATTATAATCAGGACTAGGGTGAGAGATAATGCCCAGCCTGTCTAACCCATGTCGATGGGCCTCACTATCAAGGCTGGTCCAGTCCTGCTGCCGGTCTCACGTTGCGGCAGTTGCACACGACCGAGTCAAGGTTGACTCCATGACTTTGTCAAATACCATCCACTTGTCCACAAACGTAGGAGAGTAGTGCTGAACACTGCAAGTATATTCGCATGAGGGTATGAGACAATTCAGTTCACAAGGGAATTAAGAAAACTCCATATCTTACGTTACGGAAGTATTCAGTTGACAACCAGGCGTTGCCACATGAATAATTTGGTTTGTCGCAATGGCAACGTTTCGCAAGAAAAAAATATTCATACGACAAGTTGTCCGGAAAGAAGATTTGGCATTTTTCACTACAAATATTTTTCCTGCGAGCACACACTGCCGGTCAACCCAACTACTCCGAGAAAAAGGTAAGCAAGCCCCATAGCTTGGAGGAGATGACGCAATGTGACCAAACTTTTGGTTCGTTGGTTGGTCGTTCTCCGCGGCGGAAGTGAGGTAGCGAGCGAGGCGGGCAGCAGCAGTAAAAGGGAAGGACGCTGCCACCGACAACCACCACAACTTCGTACTCGTGAACTCTGATCAAAGCATCGAACCAACCAACTAACCTCCGCCTCTCCGGCGTCGTTTCATTTCAACGCACGCCCCCCTTTTTCTCCCAAACGGGACTGCGGCAGGCAGCAAGCGATCTCGCGCACATGGCCGTCGGCGCCCGCCCGCCTTTCCCCCACCGGACGCTTTCCCCGTCCAATCGCCTGTGGATACCGACAGGTGGGGCCGGACGCTCCTCCTCTCTCTCACCCTCTGTTCCATTCCATAAAGTGGCGCAGTTCGTGGAAAGGAAAAAGTCACCTCACCTCACGTCCTCACCTGCTCTGCTCGACTGTGCCTTCCCGTCGTCAATTGGCATTCAATTCCTTGCCTCTTCTTCCGCAAGGCTCGTGACGGGAAAGAGATAATCGGAGTGAAGTGGCAGCTGCAGTGGGGTACTCAACACAGTGCAGTGGGAGTACGTCGCTCGAGCTTTCGCCCAGTAGATGCTAGGGGTCAAAGGGAATCCTCGAGAGATGCTGTCGTTTAGCCTACACTGTGAAACAGTGAGTACATCTGCTCTGCTGTAGATTTGGTCAGGACTGTACATCTATTCTTTAATTGGCGATTGATTTGCTTTTGTCTTCCTCCAGTCTCGTTGACACATCCCAGGACGAATGCCTCCTCTGTTTGTACTACTCCTACGTACAACAGCATTTTACTGGATTTTAAAACCATTATTTTACATCCGAGCAGTAGTGTATTTGTAATTGTGCATTGTTATTACTACTCCGCGTAAAAAATATAAAATTTTTTAGCTAAATAAAGTATGTTTAAAAGTTGATAGTACTAGTAGTGGTAATAAGGATAAGTCTACCTCCACCAATGCCAATATTTTAGGAATAGTAATGATCCTCCTTTCCCTTCTCTTATAGCTGCAATAGTAAAAGAGGAGAGCGGCCGAACCCACGAAAAGACCTACCAAACAACTCATCAAAGGACGGAAGCGAGGAATGGAGAAGAAGCATAAGGCGGTGGCGCCCCCAATAGAGACGGCGACAATGGTGACGAGCTCTTGGCGACCCGAGCGTCGAAGGAAGTAGTGATGGTGAGTTCAAGTAGATTGAATTGGTGGAGTGCTCCGGCGAGCACCTCGTGTTGTCATGCCACTCGCTTACCCAAGCCATTCTGAACATATTCACTCTTCGGGATGCTACGGAGCTTACCAACCTAAGCCACCCCTACCAGCTAGCTCAAAGCAATGAGGTTGAGGAGGACAGCCATGAAGACCACTTCGACTGATAAGTAGGGGTAGAGAGAGGACCTCGAAGCTTGTCAACCATGGCGGTGGTGCACCATGTTTGCTTCACTACTGTCATTGAGCTTATTGTCTTCCTCATGTTCACGCCATCGCCATAGGGCACGTTGATCCTAACAGCCTGATGTGTGCTATTGATCTCATCGTTGATCCCCGCTCCACACAGCTGTTAGGAGCTCGTTGGCCGTTGTCATCCATCGCCAAGGACAAAAGGGGCGTCAGTCATAGGGAGAAGGGGTGACGACTGGGGGAGGAGAAGAGGAATGGTGGTCCACTAGCGGTAGGATTAAGAGCAACAATGAGTGGGGAGGGAAGGAAGAGGGGCTTCGACAGTGAAGAAGGATTGACAAAAATTTGTAAGAGGGAGAGAGGGTTGATTTTATATTTGTTTTCAATTTTTTTCATGCGTTCAATGCAAAATATTTGTTCTCTATGTAAATTGAAAAAACCTGAGCACTAAAATAGAAAATGTTTGGGCTGAAATAAAAAAATAAAGACACTAGCACTATTATGGTGGATGGCTACCACTTTCCACTCTTGAGTGAGTGACATGAGAAAAAGTCCTAGATTAAATGGGTGTAAATCAGATGTTTAGTTGGGCTCTGCATGAACCAGAATATAGACTAAACTGCCCATGGAACTTACTCTTTTTTCCGTGGTTTTAGGATAGATTTGTTATGTCACAAGACATCTTAAGGCTTAAATTATTTTTTTAATACAACATATGTGGGGTATAACAAATTAGAAAAAAATAAGGAGAGTATTTTGTTGAAGCAACGGATGGAGAAAAACATCTACAATAATCGAATATGATAGTGAATATGAATAGTTTAAATCAACTATTTGTATATAAGCTTTACAATGATTAAATTACTCTTGTTAAATTTAAATTTACAATATAAAGTTATTCTTCTTAAATTTAAATTTTTTAACGCACGAGAATTTAGCCCGTGGTTCATACTTCTGCTGTGTTCAGTGCCAGGTCATTTGATAAAATTATGCTTCAAACTGTCTTTACAGAATTGTACCGAGTTAAGGGTCAATAAACTGCACAAGCTCCAGCTATATGCATAACAACAACGCACAAGATCTTTGCTGACCTTCATGCCACAGCTCACACAAGATCTTCACTGTGGAAAAAAAGGATAATACATCAAAAAGTCAAGGATTCATTCATCCATATGTCTATTTCTTCTATAGGCATATGTTTCCTCAGCTTCATTAGAAAAAAGAAAAAATAAACCTTACACCTACCACAGTAACCAGCTACACCTAGGAAAATTCACAACACCCCCAACACGAAGGCCAGAAAACCCCCTCATAACACGGAGTACAGAAAGCTGCACTGCAGTCCGTCAGTCACTCCTAATAACCAGCGTTGATCTCCTTTCCATCCGTCTCCTATACATGATAACCAATATAGGCAGGCACTAACACCACCACCAAAAGGAGCAAGGGGGTTTAAACAAAAACACAAACCCATATATTAACTGTAAGTGATAATTTCTGGTGGTAAGGTGAGGATCTGGTCCTGGCTTGGAAAACGAGCAGCCCAATCCCGGAGTTTCCTCACTTTCATTTCCTCCTCCTTGTCAGTTGTCACCCGGCGAGGATTGAGCCAGCGCGAGCTTTGTGAGGCCTCGGAGTAGACTCCACCTCCCTGGGGTTTGGGGTACGTGGTGCCACCTTATTGGAGATGTTCTTCTTCTCCTTCCTCTCCATCTCATCGTCCATTTCGATCTGCTCCCTCCTGCATTCTTCGCTGCAGAACGGAATGTCCCCTCTGCTCAAGCAAGGGATCCGTAGGATCGTCAATTAGAGACATGAACGTGACAATAGCTACTAGCCTACCAACTATAAAAGGACGAAGGCGATTGTGTCTTAGAATTACATTTAACAGAGAATCGCTTCCATTATCTAAAAAAGGAATTACATTTCACTGTTTAAAGCAACACATTATTCATAAGTCATCACATAGTCACATGTATGAATTATTTCTTCTCTGATAATCACGCCGTATACAGTCAATACCATCGTGTTAAAGTTACAGCATCCGGTTTAAACAAGCTAACAAGCATTTTTGTTTAACAGTAAATTCGAAGCCATAAAATTCAGAAAGATACTGTTAGGTTGCAGGTCCCTTTTATCAGAAGTTCTCGTGAGCACACATCAATGAACGATTAATTTTCTTACATGAAAAATTGAAAATACATTCAAAAGGACGGATCTCTTCTATAGTTTGTATTGCACCACCACCACAATATCACAATTAAAAAAGAAACCAAAAGATCCGAGAACAAAAATATCTATAGTCGATTCAATTACTAACACAGTTAAGCAGTAAAAACATTCATGTCTTTTCGGGTAGAGGGGGGTGTGGGGGAGGGGGGGTAGAGTAAGAAATCGTTCGTGCCTACCATCTAAGCCCCTCTAAATCAGTAGCTACACAAACAAAGAGCAAACCATAGTGGGTTTCGTTAACTCCACAATCTACTCTTGATGACAACACGTTCATAAATAAGGCCACTAAGAATTTAATATATTCACGCCCTGAAGTAAACAAGTGTTTGAACAAACGCAATATGAATGACAAAACTTTGCACCAACGCCAAATCCGGGAGAAGGGAAAAACAACTCGCATAATTTTATTTTTTGAAGGATGCTCGCACAAATTTCTTCCCTTCAGCAGTTCAGCTCGAAAACTTTACAACCAAACGCACAAAAAAAAAAGGACAGTGCAGACGAGAGGAAAAAATCTGAGAAATATGCACTAATTCCCACTTTTCCCGCAGGCTTCAGCTGAATCAGTCGTAAAATTTTCCTTCCTTCGTATCAAAAACAAAGCTTCCAATGACGCCGGAGAAGTCCCGGCCACGGGACCCACCGCTACCAAATACACCAATCAAACCCCCACGCAGCAACAGTAAAGCTAATCATCAGCAGAACGCGCACCAAATCAGCCGAGCGCTGCCTGCGTCGAAAGGAGGGATACCTGTACATGTAGATGTCGCAGTTGCTGGCGAGCGGCTTCCGGCAGAGGAAGCACGCCTCCAGGAAGTGCCCGTACGGCAGCAGCCCACCCGCCCCGTCTCCTCCTCCTCGCCAGCCACCCGCTCCCACCACTAGCACGTCCTCTACGCCGGAGCTTATCAGCCGAGTCCACGCAGCCGCCGACGCGCCCCCACCGCCGATGGCCAGCGTGATGTCCCCGCGGCTTCCGCTCCCGCTCTCGCCCCCGGAGTCCATCGTAGGCGAGAAGGCGACCCCCGAGGAGGAGGAGGAGGAGGGATCCACCGGGGGGAATCTTCCACGGCTTCTGGTTATTCGATTCGGCAGCGCACTCGTCGTCTTGGGGTCCGTCTCGAGGCGCCGGGCCGGGAAGAAGGTGTTCGTGCTGCTGTGTTTAAAGAGGAGACAGGCGGTGGGAGGTGGTTTTATTAAGTTGAGGGGGTGGGTGGTGGGCCCGGATGTGGGGCCCACCTGACGGTGTTGGCTTGTGGGATCCGTTGCCTTCTGGGCCCCGCACTGCTTTCCTCCGACGAGCAGCGGAGGAGCCCTTTGCCTTCTTTTTTTTTTCTGTTCCTCTCGATCTCTATTTTTCTTCCTTTTTGCCGTTTTTTCACGAGCGCTCTCGTGGTCTCGCCTCGCCCCTGTAAAGTGGGCCCACCCTATGGATGGCTTCCTCCTGTGGGCCCGTGTCTTTCTTGGATGCTGTTTCCCCTTCGGGGCCCACCGGGCATTGAGAGCCACGATGAGAGGTACAGTAGGATCTGGGAGTATCTGTCTAGGAGCTTCGGCGTCTGTTTGCAGGTTGGCACACAGACACATAGTCCTAGAACTAGCGTCGTAGCGTGCGTCACACATGTCAGTGACTCGTGCGATGGGCGAGCCCTAGAGCCTCATGCTACTCGCGGTCGCGTCCGTGTTTCCCGAATTGGACCCGTAAAAATCCTCTGCTCCAAGCAACAACAGAAAGAAGTGTGGTAAAAATCCTCTGCGAGGGAGTAGTAGATGGCATTGATTTTGTTTCTTTCTCCCCCGCGGAAGCAGCGGCAAATGCCATTCAATTCGTGCGTGATATTACGTCGCCTTTGTAGGTGGATTGCAAGGCATTTGTCTTCGGGGCTTCTAGTAGTACACTTTTTCAGGGAGTAGGGATTAGGAGTAGTACTACCAGTTTACAACGAAGGTATAGGACGCTGCAGGCAGCAACACTGCATCACGTTCAACACTTCAACGGCAGCTCAGCGCGTGACCGAGTATTGTAGTAGTACCACATAAACCTTCATCCTAGACTGGGAGATAGGCTTATGTCCTAGTTCATGCTTTGACCACCCGGTCTAGCCGTGATCCCGTCTTAGAGGCCCCGTTTCAAAGTCACAGAGATTTTGCATTTTTAGATTATTTAATTTTGGTGATATTAATTTAAAGATATAAATAACTGAATTAATTATTTGTAAAATTAAAGTGATGGTTTATAAATGTCAGATAAAGAACTTTTATATATAATTTTTTTACAAAATTCGTTTATGTGCTTGGAAAATGTGCCAATAAAAATTCTAAAATTTGTGGAGAAAAATAATAAGGCCCTGAGTCAGGAACAACTGCGTTGTCAATTATACCCTTAATGGAGTCCCCGCAAACAGAAGACACTGACAAGGGGACTTTTTCTCTCCATTTCTCAACAGCAATTTCTGCGTTGCATTGATCACATTCTTGGCCCAGTAAACACGCATAGTATGCACACTATGCTGACCTTGCTAAAGGCTGCAGAACAGGGCTCATGTTTAGATCTCGGAGACAGAGGTGGAAGAACTGAAAGGTGTACTGGTGTACTGCATACTCGATAAATTCAGATCGGCATAGCCAAACCTACCAGTCAGGCAGCTCAATTGTGGCGGTGAATGGGATTTAACCTGTTAACCACGGTTGATTCGAACTCATATCTCTTCCCCACTACTTAACCATGCTTTGATCAGCCGATAACTCTACGCCAATGGTGTGTGGGGCAGTGGAGCAAGTGAGGATTACGCCAGATACGTCCAACTCGTCTACTCCATTAGCAGTTGAAGCAAAGTTAACTGAGCTAATTAAAGCCTGTTACTTCCGGTAATTAAGTATGCCCGTCACCTCCGATGTGATTTCACACTCGATCAAATATAAAAAATACATAAAACGATGTATTAGCGAAAAAAATAATTTATGGTTAAAATGCTAATACTGAAAAAAAATAAGATGACAAAAATCTAAAAACAATTTTAAAATTAAGTTTTCAAATGTAAATTTTGACAATGACATATACATTTTAGCCAGAAGATGATGCACTCTGGCTGGGCTCAAGCACTCAAATCATGTGAGGAATGAGTAAGCTTAAAGTCTAAAGCTACTTTGGCCAAGCTTTCTAGCATCAGATCACCCTGAACATCCGATAATTACCTCCGGTTCTTCTCTTTTGACAAATTTGACGGCACTGGATGCACTCCTGTGCTGTGCTAACCAGACAAGGCAGTGAGGCGCGACAGTCACTGTGTTGACCGTGTCGACAAGGGAAGAGAGAGAGAGCGCGTGTTACGGCCTTATTGGCATCAGTTGCAGACGACAACGTTATAAACTTGTCATTTCGTGGGCTTGTTTCTAGGAGGTGAAAGATGGTTAGTACTCCCGGAGTAGTACATCAATAATAATAACAGGGTTACTGTGTAACACACTGTCACACTGAATTGACATCTCCCTCTCACCCTCGCCGACCGGCCGCTCGTGTAAAATATTGCAGGGAACCAGACTGTTCCTCTCAGCTGATAGATTAGGAGTGGCAATTCTCTGTTGGGGCCGGGTCTCCGGCGAGCCTCACCCTGAGCTAGGATGGATGGGAATTCCTACCCACGGGTGAGCGGAGTCTAGGTCCCACAAATTTGCTGTGACGGGGCTGGGATAGAAAGTCACCTGTGAGTGACCTGACCTGCCAGGCTCTGGGTATGTGTTGCCAGTGTAGAGATAGCCCATTAGAAATAGAACGTATTTATTGATTTGATACTTAACCATGTATTTAATACTTTACTACTTTACTTGAATAGTTTGATGGACAATTGAACAACCATAATGGCTGTGATCGTTAACATGTGATTTTTTATATTGGGATTATAAGTTAATTAAAAGATTATGTTTATCTATTATGCATCAGGCATGTTAGTATATATTTAGTGCTATTTGTATATCGAATATGTGCCTATGTCATCATGTGATAAATAAATATGGTTGTTTTTAGTATATTATTATTTAGTGTGTTTATTTCTACGAAGTATTCACTTAATGCGGGTGATGCAGTCCAGCTCACCCACCAAGTTCTCTAAAGGGTGGGGACAAGCGATATTCCTCTATTAGATTATTATTGCGGGGATGGGGGAGAATGCGGGGGGCGAAGGTGAGGGTGTTCTTGTCTAACCCATTTCTGCCCTTTCCCGTTGCATTATAGTGAGGATTGGGGAAGGCATGGAAATTCAACCCATCACCTATAAGAAAATTACACTTTTTTCTTTTTAATTTCTCACCTAGAAGAAAAGAGCACTACTGTGAAAATAACCTAACGCCCATACTTCTAACAAGCTACTTTCCCTTCACATCAACATTGTGAAATTCAATCAATCCTTAATGAACAATTATTTTTTCTCTCTTGCATATATATACCATGGAGAGCCTATTTTAAATAGCTGAAAGACTTTTTTAGCATGTCTCAGGATATTTTGAGATCTAGTCATAGCGACACGATTTGTTGACATACTACCGCACTTGCATATTAAAGAAATTGAGAAATTTTATAAAAATTAAATTATTATAAAACTATTGCATCGCAGAGGAGCCTAAGCGCTACTATTTTGTTGATTTTAATATTTCAATGTTCTAACCTCATCCTGTCCTTACATAACCACTGTTGAGAATTATTTTCTATAACAACATTAAAGACTCTTAATAACTCCTTGACAAAACTAGATTCTTAATTGTTACTAATCGTCCTTTAAGGTCGGTCACACAAGCACAAAGAAAACGGCCGTTTGGTGAGCACCTTCCTGTAATTTTCTTAGGTGAATATGTTTGACGTTTTATGTACTACTAATTCTAGCCCTAGAGCAATGTGCTTTTGTTAGTTGAAATGTTCAATTAGCAGATCAGACACGCTCATGTGTCCCCGGTGGTCCGTTGATTTGTTTAATTCAGGATGCAAACAAAGTTTGGGGGGCACCTGCTCCTGTATTTAGATTGTGCATCCAATGTCACCGTCAGAATCAATTTCAAATTTGGGTGACTCCATATGAAAATCATTTACTGATTGTAATGCCAAACATATGACTATAGGCACTGACCCGTACGACAAAAAATAGAAAAAAAGTTTCAGAATCTCAACTTTATTATCTATTTAACCAAAACCATCAATGATGATACTGTTGGCAATCTACAAAAACATCGTAAGTTGCCTAGTAGCGATGGAACACATTGCAAGGCTTTTGGCCCTTAGGAGGACGGTGAGACCACTTTCCCAAAGAGAACGGAAACGGACGCAGCAAACGAAAGCAAAAGATCCGGAAAGTGCACCGCTGGGGCCCCACATGTCATGGAGCGCGAATAGGGGCCAGAAAGGTCACGGGGCTTTTTAACACGCCGCGGAGCAGTAGCAATATGAAAGTGACCATCCAGACGCGCAGCACCGGTTCCACGTTCCCTGTGTCCGGTGGGCCCGTGGCTCGTGTGCGCGGTGGGTACGCCTTGGGTTGTCCGCCATCTCGGTATAAAACGACAGCCATAGATATTTTGTGCACACGTAGCTGTATTGCTCCACTAGTATACAATTTACTCTACGTGCCGATATATAAAAATTATACGTTTGGTTTATATATACGGTTGAAAAAGTCTTTGCTATTTTGCATGAGCACCCTATGCTTGTTGTTTCTTGTTTGTTACCGATGGACCCAAGTCAATGTGCAAAAAAAAAAAAAAAACTAACAGATGCGTCCATCGTGTTACTGTAACACACAAATTTGGTGAAGGGCTATGCTCTATTTCTTAAAAAAAAAGGATATGCTATGACCGTCCTCTTTGTTTTGCAGGACTAGAAAATGAACCGAGCTATAGTACCCTTTTTTTCTTCAGGTCCACGGATGCAAACCATGACTTCACACTTTCACTTTCATTTGATAATTGAAGCTTGTGTTCAGTGACAATACTGAATGGATATTTTTCGAAAAAACATATCACTTCTAGAACGCTTTAATCTATTGATATATTGTTGCTATGGGTACTAGATTTACTTGGCTTTTATCCTTAGTGACCGAATTAGGTCGAGTTCCAATGTCCAGCGAGGCCGTGACTAATCGCCCTCTTCCATGGCAATTAAAAAAACGCTACAAAACAATAGGGTCAGTAGCTGCAGTGCCTTCGTCGATGTTCTGCATGATCTGAAGCCTGGAGCCATCAAAATGGCTGAGCAACCCATTTGCCACCAGTTGCTTCTCTTCAAATCGCAGTAACGTTTCAGAGATTTCTGGAATCAAGTCTTTACCATGCTAAGTGACTCTCTAAACAAGGAATAAAGGACACAACTTACCTACTAACTGGTTCGTGTTTGATTTAACCCTTCACAACCCTCTTCCTTTTTCGCAAGGACCTGCACCTAGACGGACTGAGTACCATCGAAGGCTTTGAAGCCTTTTCTACTCATCATGTTCCTAGTCTCTGTACGACAGCACCGAATTCGCAGCCTTGAAACCCCTCTACAGGACAGTAATATCACCATCATTACTAATAGCAACTATTAATCGCGACCTGCGATGCAGGCTATCGTTTAAGTCAAGCGAGAGAGGTGCCAAAAACAAAAGCGACGGTGCATGACAACGCGATGTGCTGAGTTCACCATCAAAGCAGTACAGCATGGGAGCGTGCCCCAGATGTTACAATTGTACCACTGAGGATGGGTTTATTATAGATCCCTCCATCCCATGTCAAAACAATCTGGACACAGTCACACAGGGAGCCATGTAGCTACTCAATGGGTTGGGCCTAATGCCGCGATCTAAAGCCTAAACCCATGGCTAACGGTGACTCACACGCTCGGAGCTTCCTCATAAAGGACTCACCAGCTAATCAAATTTTATAATATGTACCATGATTAAGTGATCTACCGCTACAAAGGCCATTAAATCAATAAATTAAATAAGTGGGCACAGTACGTAAGCTAACTCCGATGCCGCTAATGTAATTTTAATGGCATCTGCATTTCATACTCCCAGCATTTATTCACAACTGCATGCCATTAGCACATGTAGTACTCCAGTACTACTGCTGTGTATTCTGGATTTCTGATGGCATGACTTCCCAACGACCAGCAAGGTCCCCGATACAGCCAGCAGCTAGCATGGGGTTAAGTTTTACGCCGCCGGTTGAGCGCGTTTCAGGCGCTGGCTTCCTTCCTCCGTCTCACAATAGTAAACTTTATCTATATTTGTAGTACTAAAATATATTTAGTAATATTTTTTACATTATAGAACGGAAGTAGTACATCGCAGAAGTATAGTTATTTTTGCTAAGACCACCGTCGAGATTCGTGCGTACGATTCTGTAACAAAACAGAAAAAATCGCAGTGCCCAACAAAAGTGAGCAAATTACGGGTGATGGCCTGATGGGGATCACTAGTTAATTGGGTAGATCTTGGTGGTACTGTGGTCACCTTTGGACGTTGTGGCAATAAACGTCTAAAGAATTTGCGATCAAAGCACGGACCTACTTGTAGGCTAGTACTAGCAAAGGTCAGTAAAGTTTCAATGTGGAGTAAAATAAGGACAAGTTGACCCCCAAATTTGGTCTCCTAAATTCCAACCGGGCCGGGTCTCCCGCTGGGGAGACATACAGTGATACAGCTGGATGGACCCAACGTTCGCGTTTCTTTAAGCAGCACAAATCTGCTTTTGCCTTGGTTTGAACGGTTCAGTTTAGGTAATCGCGGTGAAATTCGTTCATCTCATACAGATTTTATCTGCAACTGTCGAGGCAATCCGAAAAGAGTTCTACAGCATCAAGACAACGAGTGGTGAACTGAAGTTCAGTAAACCTTGCTCTAGACAACGAGCTGTGCTAGAAAAAGTTTGTGCCGTCGATTCGTTTTCTACCACGAAAGAAGTACGAATCTTGACGGAGAAAATATGGTGCTAAGTAAAAAGCAAGATCAGTGGGGGCAGTCAATGCAGAAGAGTTGTGCACTTGTGCTCCTCGCCATCGCCCGGAATATGCACTTGCTTTTCCCTATCGGACGAGGCAAGGGAAAAGATACCGGAAAATCAGGCAGGAAATCCCACAGAGAATCCATGGCTTTGGTTGTATTCCTTTAACAATACTGCGGGGGCATCTAATCCTACGCATCTAATGGGAGCTTTTAAAAGTAGCTATAAGCCTATAATGTCCGTTTCGTACAAATTATATTTCTGTGTTTGCATCATCACCGGCTGCAATTTCTCATCAGTTTATTCTCTTGTGTTTCTTTTGTTGTCTTTGTTGAGCTAATCCCGTATTGATGTTGATCAATCTCATCGATATGTATGTGTATACTAGCAGTTTATGGGATTCCTGATTGTTGTTCCATCTTTCAATTTGACACGGGTTGCCATCGGTGAGATTACAAAGGTGACAGGAAATCCTTCATTTCAGCCTCTGACGCGGCCGGTTCGACAGCATCTCAAATCTGAAACTGTAGCAAAAGCTATTGCCCGAACCTGTAATTTGCAGGTCAAGGATAGGTTACAGCTAACCGTATCAGTCGCATAAGTCGGTTTCCTGTATTTTCAAACAGAAGTTCGCTGAGATGTTCAGGTGTAACGGTGGCGCCACTGGTTGGATCCCCAACCCTTGAAGTTCTGAAATCCGGAACTTCCCAATTTACATTAGCAAGTGTGCTTCTCGTGTTCAAAGTTCAGACATAGACATTTTACTACATTTCGTATTCTTTTCTCTCATTCGGTACAGTTTTACCAAAAGAAAGAATATCATGAGTGTTTATAGAACTTGCTGGGTTTTACAAGGTTGCAATGGAGTTCAACAAAAGCAAATTAGGGAACTAGTAAAGCAAGCCTATTCGGTTTCAACATATTGGAACCGGTGGGGTTTTCCTCTCTGTTTCTAAAGAACAAGTAAATAAGCTTGCATTGACATACTAGAGAAACACAGCTCTTTTTTGTGTTTTCATCACTCTACGCCAGACTAACATCTAAAAGGACCATAACCTTAACTTCAAGAACTTGTTTTTGGGTCAAGACTCCTTTGGGGTACTTGGATTTTGCAGCTTGGCAAGGGACAAGCCCCTGATGACCTCCAACTCCCCTAACAGCTTCGGCAAAACAAACGGCTTCACTGTTGCAAAAAAAAAAACGACAACACCTTGTAAGCCAGCAGCAAAACTTTACTAAAAACATTTTCTTAAAATAAACCATGCGCAGTTCGTTGCCTACAAAACACCTAAGAATTGCTAAGTGAAGTAGCAAAATGTAGTACATTTAGACAGTTCAATAGGAAAAAAAAAACATATTTCATTCCTCAAAAGCAGAACAGCGGCCAAATCCAGGGGTGCAAAAATGCAGGAGAGCCCATGAATCGATCATCCATGGCTCTCACCTGGCTCCAAAGTTCTAACCTTGGGAAATGCTCTAAGAATAAGAAAAAAACCAAAGCACGTCTCGTCCGATGAAGCTAGAGTCCAACTCGGGCCTTAGGCGCGTGTACGTACGTACTAGTAGCGCACCAGTCCGTCCCTACAAACAAAAACTGGTTCGCGTACGTTTTGTTGTTGTTATAGTGTTGTCTCCGTCGTCCTGCCCGTGTTGCACCAGAACTCTCAAAACAAGAGACGGCCTCCGCGCCCGGCTAGACCGCGCGCGCGGATGTGGCTCGCTCGGTCACACGCGCAACGCGGGGCCCCTCGCGGTGAACCCCGAGTCAGCCCACGGGCTGGCAGTCCGCGGCTGCGGCTGCCGGTGATGGTGCCGGTGGTGGTGCCGGTGCTCCTTCCGCAAGGACACCGCGTGCGCCGCGGCGCGCTTCTTCCGCCGGTGCTTCGCCCTGTCCACCTCGATCTGCTGCTGCCTGCACTCCTCGCTGCAGAACGGCGTGTCACCTCTGCACCCCCACGCACACGGGACAAAGCAAAGCATGATCAAGTTTTCGTTTTCCAACCTAGCTCGCTGTTGTTTGCATATCGGGGTAAAGGGTGGGACAGAGCGCGCCGACCTGTACATGAAGATGTCACCGGAGAGCGACTTGCAGCAGAGGGAGCACTCCTCGAGGAAGTGGTGGATGTGGGCGACGTCCGCCTCGTGGACGTAGAACATGGACGACGGCTTCATGGCACCGCTCGCTTTCGTGCCTGCGGCTGCGGCGTTGTTGGCTGGCTGATGCTAGCTAGCAAGCAAGGCCTGCCTGGGCACGAGCGGGAGGAGGGAGCAAATGCCCCCTAGTCTTGGCACTGCACGTCAAGGAGCTCGGCTGGCTTGGCAGAGCTCCGGTTCGCCGGAGGAATGTACAAATAGGCGCCAGCCAGCCCATTTTTAGCATCAGGAAGACAAGGAGAGGCTGGGAATTGACAGTGTCCGACGGCAAACCTATGAATAGCAGCGGACGCCAATCAACGGAACATGACACGCATGGGAATTTGATAATGCTTTGTATGGTTTACTACAAAATTTGGACTAACTCTGCTGGCCACTGGGGATTTAGGGAGAAAATGGGAGCCATTCAAGGCGTTTGTGATCATTGTTACGGACAATGAACAGGGGGTTAAAATTTAAAAACAGCATATAGATCATAGATTCACAGAGATGAAGTGGTTCTCCCGTTGGCACGTGATTCTTCCTTACAAATAGTACTATTTCTTCAGCACGCTGTTTTGGAGGTTGGTTACCTATCTCCACAATCAGTATGCTTTTGGGGCAGAAAAAAAGGACTATGGAGTTCAGGCAGGGTCTTGTAGTCCGAATCATGATCTACACTTTTTTTTAACGTTATATGCTTCAGTTTTACCGCGCTTTACAAACGTATATTCTGTCATGGTTGCAAGGAACATTCTCCAATCTGCGGTCGGTGTCGCACTGGCAAACTTGTTTTCTTCCTTTTCTTTCTCTGACGAAATGTGCGCTGATAATTTACTAGAGTAACAGCTAGCGCTAAACCGTTTCAGTTGGCGTGGCTAGAACTGGTACAGGTTAGCGCCACATGGTTCAGATCAGAGGGCGCCAATATGCGGTCTCTCCTAAGCTTGTAGCAAGCAGAGAGGGCAGGAGGCAGCAGCCACAGCGCGGCACGGGCGGAGCGCCGGCGCGACGCGACGCTCGTGCGGGATGCACCCCGGAACCACCGGCACACGGCGAGATGCCCTCGTCTCTCGCCGTCTCGCTAGCGGGCGCGAGTGCTCGTCTCGCGGCGGATGGGACTCGGAGGATTTTTTTTATTTTTTAATTTTAAAAATAAACGCTGTCAAAACTTATTTTTTAAATATTAACCTTTACCACGTCAACACTGCTACACGGGAAGAATTCGATCTTATTATGTTAATTTGACCGGCGTAACAATATCTAACAAGTCAACAGGCTAGTGTTGTATAGTGTTGTAAGACAACACTGTTATACCAACTTTAATATGACAGTATTATTTTGATGTGGCCAAAAATTTTAGATTTAAAAATAAATTTTAACCTGATTTATTTTAAACATTAAAAAAAGTTCAAAAAAAAGGACTGGGAGAGGGTCGTTGGTTCACAGGCTCGGTGGACGTAACGTGGCGAGGAAATCCGGGAATTTTTCTACTATCGCCAAGGCCCTAGATTGCCTAAAGGATTCTCTCGGTTGCACACGGGGCGCAACTTGGGAGCACAGAAAACGGTGAAAATCTACGGCATGGCCGATCATGATTTGTTATCTCTGGTTTTTTCGGTTTTTCAAGTCCGGAGTACGCACTAATGCCAACATGCTTTGTGTAGTTTAATTCTGGTTGATGGTCAAAAGCGTAGGCAATGACGTCATCTGCTATGGAGAACGCGAGTATGCTACATGTACCGGCTGGGTTTGCCCTTTGATTATGTAAGCTGGGACTGACAAGTGGGCCTTGCGTTTATTTTTTTCTGAGAACCGCCTGTCAGACAGTGTTGATGAGGAGGGGTTGTGTTTACTACGCATTTGAGATAAAAATTCTGCTAGTTGCTAGCCATTACCTCGTGTAAGTTTCCGGGAAGCAGGCTGCCCGAATGACATGAACAAGCCTGAGTTGCTTTCTTCCTTCCTTCGACATTACCTTTCCGACCTTTTCGTCTTGGAGCAAACGGTCTGTGTTACAATTCCCGGCCGATATTTCCTCAGCGAGGAACTGAAAGAACAATTTACCTTTCATTGAGGACGGACCAGCTGCTGCAGGAGATAGCAGCGTGTCTATCATCTACTGTTTGTATACGTAGCAGACGACGACATTAAATTTCTACATCAAACATACAGCATGAATTCTGTTCAGACTACAGTAACTACGACCTCGAATGTATAATATATATATACAACATAGGCCAGTGGTCTAACACCCCCAATCACAGCAGAAGGGAATGGACGCAGAGACTGGATCGAAAACTGGTGAACAAAGACGTGGATAGGCCTTTGGTCATTATATCAACGAACTGGTACGCCGATAGGACATGAGACACACGAATCTATCCTAATGCGATATTGTCACGGATAAAATGAATATCGATCTCGATGTACTTGGTGCGTCGATGATGAACCGGGTTGGCGGTCATATAGACGGCACTGACATTATCGCAGTAGATGGCGGTCGTAGAGGAGAGGGGTGCACAGAGCTCCTGAAGAAGCTAGCGAAGTCAGCAGCACTCGACGACGACGTGGGCGACGGCGCGATACTCGACTTCGACGCTAGACCGGGACACTGTAGTCTGACGTTTTGAGTACCAGGAGACTAGAGTATCGTCGAGAAAGACGCAGTAGCTAGACGTAGAGCGTCGAGAGTCGGGGCAGCCTGCCCAGTCCGCATCGGAGTACACGGTGAGGGAGTCGATGGGGCTGGAGCTGAGATACAGCCCGTTGGAGAGTGTGCCCTTCACGTAGCGTAGGATGCGCTTGAGCAATATGAGGTAAGGTTCGCGCGGAGCGTACATGAAGAGGCACACTTGCTAGACGGCATACATGAGATCGGGCCGTGTGAGGATAAGGTATTGAAGAGCCTCGGCAAGACTCCGATATTAAGAGGGATTGGCAACGAGTGCGCCATCGACAGCGGAGAGTTTGGCTCGAGTATCGACCGGGGTGGCTGTGGGGTGACAATCGGCCATGCCCCCACGTTGGAGAAGATCGATGGCATACTGGCGCTAGGAAAGAAAGAGCCCGTGAATGGAACGGGTGACGGAGATACCAAGAAAGTGGTGGAGAGGACTAAGATCGGTCATGGCAAACTTAGAGTGGAGTCGGGCAATGATCTGGTCGAGGAGAGATGTCGAAGACGCTGTAAGGACAATGTCGTCGACATATAGAAGGAGATAGACAGTAGCGGAGCCGATATGGAGAGTGAACAGGGAGCTATCGAACATAGAAGACATGAAGTCGATGTACCGAAAATAGGCAGCAAAGCGCTGGTACCAGGCATGATGGGCTTGTTTAGGCTGTAGAGAAAACGTTGAAGAAGACAAACATCGTCGGGACGAGAGGGGTCGATAAAGCCTAGGGGCTGCTGGCAGTAGACCGTTTCCGTCAGATGACCGTGAAGAAAGGCGTTCTTCACGTTAAGCTGATGGATCGGCCAGGAGTGCGAGGTAGTCAAAGTGAGGACGACCCGGATGATGGCGGGTTTAACGACGGGACTGAAAGTCGCGTCGTAATCGACACCGAGGCGCTGGGAGAAACCCCGGACTACCCAGCGTGCCTTGTGACGGGCAAGAGAGCCATCGGCGTGGAACTTATGTTTAAAGATCCACTTGCCGGTCACAATGTTGGCGTCAGGAGGATGGGGGACGAGGCGCCAAGTCTCGTTGTCCATTAGGGCCTTATACTCGTCGGCCATGGCTGTGCGCCACTAATGGTCGCCCAGGGCGGAGCGAGAGGTCACCGGTATGGGCAAGATAGAGCTGTGGACGGTGGAGAGCCCGTAGCGCTTGCTGGGGCAGAGAGACCCAGTCTGTGAGCGAGTGACCATATGAGAGGTGGAGAGAACTGGAGCCGATGAGAGTGCGGTAGAGGTGGGAAGAACTAGTTGGGTAGGGGTGTCATCGGCTCCGAATCGGCGGCTGTAGGTGATAGGAAAGGTGGGAATTAGATTGGCCTGAGCCGATGGAGTTGGATGGGCCGATTGGTCCGGTCGATCTGATGGAGATGGAGCAGCCGATAGAGAGGGTGGAGCCAATGGAAGTAGGGTGTTCGATGGAAAAAGGACGGGATCGGCTGAAGCCGATGAGAGTGGTAGGGCTGATAGAGGTCCGATGGGTGGGACATCGGACCGAATAGTAGTAGGATAGGTGAAAGGTAAGTTCTCAGCAGCGGCCGATGAGGAGGCCGATGGAGAGAACAGTGGAGGGGACCAGGTCGGCACGGTGTTGGTGAGGAGGAAGTCGAGATCGCTAGAAGAGGATCTCGGATGAAGTAGACCGAAGGGAAAGCATGTCTCGTCAAAGATGACATAACGAGAGACGATGACCCGTTGGGTGGAAAGGTTGAGACATTGGTATCTCTTGTGAAAGTAGGGATTGCCGAGGAGAATGCAGCCGATGGAGCGGGGAGCGAGTTTGTGGGAAGCAGTGGCGGTGAGGTTTGGGTAGCAGAGGCACCCGAAGACGCGAAGGTGGGAGTAGTCGGGCACCGTGCGGTAAAGAAGGGCATATGGAACGTTGTTTTGAACGGAGGAGCATGGACACCGATTGAGGAGATAAGTCGTAGTGGCCAGAGCTTCTGCCTAGTAAGTGGCAGATAAGTGGGCGTGAAATAGCATAGTACGACTTATGTTGTTGAGGGTGTAAAGCAGACGCTCGGCTTTGCCATTCTAGGGAGAGGTGTAGGGGCAGGAGAGCCGTAGATGGATGTCCTGCGAGGTGAGAAAGGTTGTAACGGTACGGTTAACAAATTTCGTACCACTATCGGCTTGTAGAGCCTTGATGGGGAGGTTGAACTAATTAGAAACGTATGTGGCGAAGTTAGTGAGGTGAGAGGCGACCTTGGATTTGCTGATGAGCGGAAAAATCTAACAATAGTATGTGTAATCGTCAAGTATGGCAAGGTAATACTGATTACCAGAGACACTTTTAACTGGAGATGTCCATACATCACAATTTATAAGTTCAAACGGGTGCGAGGTACAAGAGAGAGAACTAAAAAAAGGGAGACACATATGTTTACCAAGTTGACACGAGTGACAAACTGTGGAGCTGCTGTGGATACATTGGAAGGAGGCGTTGCAACGGAGGGTGGCGACAACGTCAGGGCTGGGGTGGCCGAGACGAAGATGCCAGAGGTTGGTGGAGAGGGTGACGCTGGCGTGTGGAGTGGACGGTGCAGCGGGAATAATGTAGAGGTCTCCGCCACTATTGCAACGAAGGATCTATTGCTGGGTTGGGATATCCTTCACAGAGAAACCAGAAGCATCAAATTCGATGGAGCAGTTGTTGTCTCTGGTGAATTGGCGAACAGATACAAGATTGTGAATAAGGGAAGGTACGATAAGAACATTGTGAAGGGAGTGGTTAGTGGTGGGTGTAGACAGAGAGAGGAGTCACCTCGGCATTGGACAGGAAGAGAGTGGCCATTGCCGATGGTGACAAAGGAGGAGGAAGAGGGGTGACAAGAACGAAATATACCGACCGATAATGCCATGTGGGAGGACGCCCTAGAGTCTAGCACCCAAGGGTGCTATTATTGGAGCGTCATCTGGTTGAGGGCGGGGACAAGGCCATCCTGGTTCTAGGAGGGAACCGACTGGGTGGGTGGTGTCGGTAGCATCGGCTGAGGCGGCAAAATGGGAGCCGATGCCAAGTGAGCCTGAGGATGGGCACCGAGAACTCCTCATTGCCATCCGATGGGGTTGGATGGCTGAGGCTGAGGTGCCCAGGGGTTGTAGAAGAGCCACGGACCTATGGGACCAGTAGGTTGGGCAGGGACTAAGGCAGGTCACGATTGCATCGGACTTTGCCAGTTCCTGTCTTTGCCTTTGTCCTTGCCTTTCCCGCTGCAGGCTGTGTTGCCATGGTTGGAGCCAGAGCCACGGGAGGGAACGGTAGCGTAGGATGCTCGGCAGCCATTATCGACTACGGCAAGGAGAGCGGTGTGGGCTACTGTCTTCTCGTCGTTGGCCAGACATAGTTCTTTAAGAACTAACATGTCATGGGTCCTGGCAAACGACAGAAGGGGTGTGGCGTTGGCGATGTCGTCGGTGGTATTTGAGAAGCGTGGGTTGAGGCCTCGCAAAAGGGCGAGAACGAGTTGACAGTCGGCCACAGGGTGGCCGATATCCCGGAAAGCAGCAGCCTTGATCTTAAGGTGCTAGCAGTACGAGAAGACATAGGAGTATCCTTGTACCATGGAATGGAACTCGTTGAGGAGGAAGATGGCGCGGGGCTGCTTATTCGTAAGAAAGATCCGCTCGATGGCCACCCAGAGATCTTGGGCGGTGGAGTCGGTATCGTTCATGGCGAGGTGGAGGACAGAGTCGTCGACCGAGCCAAGCAGCCAGCTGCGCACACAGCACTCGGCGATGTCCCACTGGGGGGTCATGGGGGTGAGGTGGAGCGGAGCCATCGATATGTGATCGTAGGCCGAACTTTTCACAGAGAGATTTAAAGAAGAAAAACCACTTGAAATAGTTGGCGTTAAGGTCAAGAGAGATAGGAACGTGAGATTTCACGTTCACAGTAGCGTAGGGGGGAGAAGATCGACGAAGTGGTGCCCGAATTATGGTCTGGGGCACCGAGAGCCGGAGCAGACTCGACGACTGGGAGAGTGCCGAAACTGAGGACGGACTCGGTGGCCATGACGAGAGAAGAACAGGGACAAATAGCCGATGGAATGAAGAAGCCGATGGGAGGACGGATTGGCCGATCAGAGAGATGAGAAGCCAATAGAGAGTGGGGCAGCTAGCCGATGGGAAGTGGTTGGCCAATGTGGAGTAGTCAGCAGAGTGGGTGAGAAAAGGTGGTGGCAGAGTACGTAGGTCAAAGAGTGGTTGGGTCCCGGATGTGCGAGGATTCACATCCGTGAAGGAAAGATTCACGTCCGTGGACTCGTGAAAGCTAAGGAGTGGAGCGGACGTGAAAAAGGTGGAGAGGGGCCAGACATGAAGAGAAGATGTTCGCGTCCGGGAGGCAGGGATTCGTGTCCGTGGACATGTCAGATTGGCTCGGATGTGAGGGAAGAAGGTTCGCGTCCGAGAGCCATTGAGCATGTCGAAAAAGGCGGGACCTGAGAGAGGGTTCCAGCCGATGGAGGGTGGACAAGTTCCGCCGATGGAGACGACGAGCGCAGAGGTGCGACAGCGTCAGAGAAGAAAGGATGCACGAAGCAAGAAGAAGGGCGGAAACAGGTGCGAGGTGAGACGAGGAGGCGGTTGGAGGCCGTTGCCTTGTCGTGCGGAGGTGGAACAGAGAAAAGAAAATGACTGCGGGAAAGACGGGGAGAAGAAGGAAATGAAAACGAGAGATTGAGGAGAGTACCGGGAAGAAGGTCGGCGACGGAGAAAAAACGTCGACGACGGAAGGAAAAAAAGGTCGGCTCACCAATGGGAGAAAGCCAACGCGTCGAAAATATCTAGACTTGCTCTGATACCATATAGTAAATATATACAACGACTAAGACTTCGAGTGTATAAAAAAGGATCGGGTGTTTAGAGGCAACTGGATAATGGTCGCTTTAACTGTATTTTCATCAGAAAAAAACATGTAATTGCAGCTGCACCGCCTGCATAGTAGGGTACAAAAGCTACGCAACGAACACACGAACACGGCATGGAGTACTAGGAATGGAAATCAACCGAACTGATGAGAAATTGGAGGGAGCTTTTTACGCCTCTCACTTCTTCCGTATCAACAGGTTACATTACAAGCACACACACAAACCAAAAGCTGCACCGGTTACACGGACGCACCATATTTTTGCGATTTGCAGCCGTGCAAAGAAACAAAATTCAGACACCAAATTGGCTCATCGTCTCCTTGTTGCGGATATCAAAAGGAGAGGGAGCCGATCCATTTGATTACAAATAGACGAAGCCGGTTTGCTTCTGCGCTGACTGGCCTTCGTCCCGTCGAACTGTTTGATCCGCGTGTGCTCGATTGGATCTTTCTCCATCCGCACGCACGGTCATGGGCGAAACTGTCTCTCTCCACATGGTTTCGGTTCTTGAGTTCTCCTAAGGTCTAAGTTTGGTGACCAAAATTGTTTACCGCGCCCAGACCGGGATCCTCGGGTGGCTTTGCTTCTGCTGCCTCTGTCTCTCCTGCTCTGCCCTCCCCGTCTGATTTGATCTCTGCTCTCTCGCCTCATCGATCTCGATCTGCTCCTGCCTGCACTCCTCGCTACAGAACGGCATGTCACCTCTGCAAGAACAAAAGAACCAAATCAGAAACACTTCTTCCTCGCTCCGTCAAGAGACTGATCATTCAGGACTTGTGTGCAGCTGCAGATGCAATTCTGAATATTTACCTGTACATGAAGATGTCTCTGTTTCTGCCGAGGGGTCTCCGGCAGCGGAAGCAGAAGTCGAGGTAGTGGTGGTGACCGAGGAGGTCCTCGGCGTCGTCGCGTGGGTCGCAGAAGAGGCGGCCGGGCAGCCTAGGCGACACCGCCGGCTTCACGGGGGAAGCGGAGTGGCCGGAGAAGCCGGCCTCGATGTCGTCGTGGATGGATGTGGGGTGGTAGCGCGCCATTTCTTGGCACTTGGCTTGGTTTCTTTGGCAAATGAGCTCTCAGATTTTTCTCGTTTCTCCAGTTGGGAAAGGGGAGTAATGGCGGAGGGGGAGAAGCAGCGCGGGTTATATCGTGGAGGGAGACGGAGGAGAAGGAAAACCGTTCGTTTTGGACCTCCTTTGTTTTGTAAATTTCATTACGAGACTTGGTGAGTTTTGGTTTTGTGTAGTTACTGAAATATACAGAAACATTGGCCTCCGTTGTAAGATATGATAATTGTGGAACACTTTATAACCTTTGCAGCCAATAAAACGATCCTTAGTTGTTTTTTTCCTCCCATTGGCTAGTTCGGATCTAAAACGAGCGATGGATTAACAAATAATTAATTAAATATTAGCTTAAAAACTAAAAAAATCAATATAATTTTTATAGCAACTTTTGTATATATATATTTTAAAAATATACAGTTTTAGAAACATGTGCATGAAAAACAAAAAGAGCTGAAGATAAAAAATAGGAGAAACAAATACATCCTAAGTGCGAAGTTAACATCTCTGAGTTGTTTATGCACAAATCTCAATCTCTATTTGAGCGTGTCATGTTGTATTTGCTCCACGACGGCAGAAGGAAAACAACAAGCACTATCAGAGGAAAAAGAAAATGCTGCTTGAGACAGAGGGACCATTAGCATGGGCTTCCACATATGAAGTGTTGGATGCACTTGATAGTAATACAATTACTGGCCATGGTCAAATATTTATGAAAAATGTACGTATTTTGAAACAAAGTGGTACTATTATGGTGTCCGGCATTGTGCATCTCTCCCGTATGATCGAAATATTGTATATGCACAAATCTATGTAGTTATCTAAAAATGTTAATATATTTGTATGAAAAAACAACTTCTGGTTTGGGAGATAAAATAAAGATATTTTAAAACAGTGGTACTATTGTATTTGAAAATTGTGAGTAGGACAAATATCGATTTAAAGCACTCCTAAGTTCACCTGGGCAACAAAGGAAACTTTATTAATTGGACGCGCATAAGTAACATAGCGTACAACACGCTTTCTCTAGAAGGCGTCAGGTCAGGTGACCAACAAGTTGCACGGCCGCAAGGCTGTCATCCTTGAGTGCCGCTGCTGTGAATCAGCTCACTTGCACGCACCCGCCTAGTGGTCCGGGCCCGGCCGCACTGTGATCCATGAGTCGAATTCTCTACTAACCATCTCATAGGACTAGTATTTTTCTCACCAATTGTTCACAGCATGTCACGTCCGATTTGACGGACTGAACAATTCAGGTTGTGAGCTGCCTGCAAGTAGATCGCCCTAGTGGCCGGTGGTTGGCTCCTGGTTTTTGGTGGCCGCATTACGCACTGATCACTCTCTCACCACCAAATTACCAAAACTAGACAGGAGCACGGCAGGTGCAGCTGCTTGATTCGACGGCAATTCTGCTCGACCTGAAGGGAAGGGGGACCGGCAAATTGCGATCTCGGAGGTTAATTTACTCGAAAGAAACCGGCCAATTGGAGGCTGGTCCTACTTTGCTTCGCCTTTCCTATTCTTTTTTCTTTTTTATCTTGTCGTTTTCATGTACCGTGTGCTGTGTTGATGGCCGTTTTTTAAGCGTGCTATGCAACTAGGACGGTAAAGCTATCGGTGCATGATTCACATGAGAAAGTGAGACTGATGTGTGTGGCGGGGGATAGGCAATGAAGTGCGGCTATATATGCAAGTAATGCAAGTAATAGTAGCGACGTCTATTGTTTTCGGTTGCTTCTAACCTGAAATCTACGACCTACTTTTTTTATAAAAAAAAGAGGTTCTACGAACTACTTGGAGTAACGTGTGACACATTTGTTCAAGTTGAAAAAACTAAAATAATATATGCACATTACAATGTTTGAATTTATCCCCCACCGCTAAAAATCTTATGCTCATATGGATCCCGGTGAGTGTGGTTTTTACAATTTGGATCTCTTCAAACTCTCTTTAATTTTATAAATGGCATTGTATGTATATAGCATGGTGTTTCATAATTTCATGATGTGTAAACTACTTATATTGAATGCTACATGAAAACTTAACATCTCTCTGAAGTGTAGTATGACACAAAATACCAGTCAATCGTGATCTAGGAATTACATTGTGAATTTGCTTTTTGAAAGGATCTGCTTCTTTAAAAAGAGTTTTGCCATAAATCTGTTCCAAAATTGTTTTCTAAACCCCCACCAGTCATGTACTTTCCCTCACCACTATCCCGCTTGAAATGATCAATCCCTTATTCTTCCTCCCTCCAATAGTAGAAGTTTTTCCAATTCCATATGGACTATAGTTTTTTGGTGCTGCTTTGTTTGAGATGTGGCTTACTCAGCCATTTTTTTTAAAAAAATTATAACTTAATTTTAAAATTAATTTAGGAGTTCTAAGGCTGAGTTTGAGAGAGAAGTAAGAGAAGATAATCGTGCAAGTTAAGTTATTAGTATATAATTAATTGAGTTTTAATTATTATAAACTTAAAAATTAAATTTATTTAATTTTTTAAAGCAATTATGTTCGAAAAAATATTAATGAAAAACAAGACATAATCTGCCCGCATATTCAAATGGTGCCTAAGAGTAGAAGTAAGATATTAAAGTATTTTCCTAAATTATTTTTAATTGATTTGACCACGCGTCTTTCGATCGGCTTAACTAGATAATATTTTCTAGTTAGGCTCTTTTTTTTGCTAACTTACCATACCTCGTATGACATGAAAGTACTATAAGGATTGTTAAAAGGTTATATCTTCGATAAATAGGATGAAACTTTGTTAGTGTTGAGCTTCAAATGAAGGGCTTACATATAAATACAAGAAAGTTTAAGAAAGATTGGAATACATGTATTACATAGACCTCCATGTAAAGTTCCATCTTTTTTTAAAAGCCTTATTGATTGCTTATACATCATACATACGGTATGGCCTTGTCAAGGTCGCTTTCCTTGACACCCAATACATTGGATAGCACCTTTCATAATAAAAAAGAATCTCTCTCCATCAAGTTATTGCGAACAGTGCGAACCAGTCTCACCGCTCCTAATTTTTATACACAAATCAGAGGCAACTCCAAGTCATCCACCACACCTTTATTAAGTTGGAGTAGGTCTCCATGTTAATCATGTCAAGGAGAGTTTTTAGCTCTATTGATTGGCCAGTTTTGTGTGCTTACCTCACTCCTCGCACTACACTATAAAATGCCAACCTTTATTTATTCATACACTAATAAGTACAGGACTTTTTTTTCTGCTCCCAGAATTTTCTCAATTTTTTTGAACAAAAGAGATATCTGAATTATTAGTCGCTGCTGGTTCATCGACGAGTTTGATGGATACGTGTTTTGTTTCGACTTGCACGTCAGTATCACCGGCGAAGCCAGTGGCCACCGCACGCAGTATAACAGTATCGTGGGCATATGTCGCCCTCAGTGGTTTTTTTTTCCCACAGTTTGTTTTGTGCAGATTGCTGGTGCTTTTACGACGTGAGATACTGTCGCGACGGAACCTGAAAATCGCTAGATTCACAAACAGTGAAAAGGGTGCTCCTGACGCGCAGAAATGCAGCATGTCTACATGCAGTTGTGTATATGGGCCCCCGTCCTCTCATGGACGGCTCTGAATTTTTGACACGCCGACCCCGTGCTGTCTGATATGAAACGATACAGTTTTAAATTGATCCTTAAATTTAACCAGTTACAGCTAATTTTTAATCACTTGCTGTACTTCTTTGAAACCATCCAGCTAGTCACCTAGTAGCAAATGGCAAAAGGTGACTAGAATGCAGAGAGAAACAAGCGATTTCATTTTCAGTGAAAGAAATCAGAGACTAAAGGTTCAGGATGTTGAATGAAGCTGGTTACTTTTGTCAAAAGATTGAACTATGAGATGATGAAAACAATTCTTTGTACATGCAGTCACACTTGACCAACCCGACTAGATGACTGAACTGGTGAAATGCCTTGATTATTCAGCAGCGAAATAATTTCGTTGGCTTATATTCACTAGTAGTAGATTCTTCTTCTCAAAGGAAAATAACTCCCTCCAAAAAAGAATAAGAATAACCTTTCGTACGAACAGCGGTTACCGAAAATTTCCACAATATACCAGTGACTCAATCTATGCTATATGTATGAGCCTACGGAAACTGTGGCCTTACTTAACTATATCTTCTCTTTTTTAAAAAATCAAGTGAAATACTCAAGGGTATCGTCTAATTGTCGCCAATAAAGATTCCTGTAAAAAAAGTCGATCAGACACTGCGGGAACAGTTTTCTGATAGTCAACAAGACGGAAGAAAACCTAGCATCTCTAGCTAATTTCTTATGACAACTAACAAGATTTGTTTTACATAAAAAAGATCTACCACAAACAATGGATTCAGTGTCTCAACTACCCAACATAAACTTGATGCGGTGTTAACTACTCAAGTTAGCATCAACCAAACGAAGAAACAAGTCAATATTTTTTTTCTCTGAGCAAACTAATTCAACTCAAGTTCATTATTTAATTTAATCATATAGTATTATTTATGTCAAGAAGAACACCCTAATAACTCATGTTTTTAATAAAATTGAAGATGTACGACTATTAAACATCACATTGATGTTCATAAATTTAGAGCACATGCATGCATATATAAGTGATGGTGCTGTGGGTATATAATCTTAGTCGAGGACTCATTTGATACGTAGAAACTTTACAAGATTTTCATAACTCCTCCAAAAAAAATCATCTAAAATTCCTGCATTCCAAAAATCACTGCCCTGCCTATAGGGAATGGACGGATCGGCGAGGAAATTAGCTAATGTGAGACCGACTTGTGGGCCATAGCCACTGATACGCTAACAAGGCCCACATGTCTGGTGGCCTTGACATTTCGCTGTGTATGATTAACCAGCATGAACCAAACAACACCAGCTCATTGTTTCATAAGCACATTGTCTCCAGCTAATTAGGCGGGAGGCTCTCACTGGCTCGTAGTACGTCATACTCATGGCTGACTCAGACTCGTGCACATGCATGCTAAATGTAAGCCGGTACACGTGTACCAGCTGCCTAGCCAACATAAGTAATCAAGCTTCTAGCGATTCCTTTTTTTACTTGAACGCCAACTAATCCCCATCTTCTTTACTTGGAGAAACCGGAGCCCTTGCTGCTGTTTCCCCAGCAATGGTAGACCAATCCACGCTTACCACGATACCACGAATTAACTATCCATACGTTTGGTCATGGAGTCATGTGCTCGAATCTAAACGTACGATTAGGCAGCCTCTAACCTTCGGCTTAAACTAAGCACTACACTCCCAAATCATAATGCTTAGGGCCCTAGATGGCCAGCCTTTTGCCCACGAATCAGACGGCAACACCACATGGTTAGGCACGCACACTGCAACAGTGTATCCAGATTCCAGAATAGGCTAATCGAGAGGAGCTAGCTCCTTCTCACCACGGGAATCATGGCAGATGTTGGTGGTGCACGCCATGTACAGAACAATACTAGTACAAACCTAGGGATGCGGAGACGCTTGACGCATCTGCAGATTCCGGGCCAGTCGCAACCGTACATGTATGCATGGTCAGAGTCTTGCGCACGAAGCTGGGCCCATTTTTTTTAGTCGAGAGCGTGCCAGGTTGCGCCTTGGGAAAACCGCGGGTGCCTTTTTTTTTGGCTTGAGGGAGAAGCACCTCCCCCTCGAGTGAACCTCGCGTGCGCGCGGCCTAAGAAATAGGCCTCTTTGTTGCGCCTTGCTTTTGCATAGAGAAGCGGGGGGCAGCCAATGGCGTGTCGCGTTGCCGGCGAGGCCTCTTTCCGGGAAGCAGGCAGCTACCCTTGGCGAGATTGGTGCGCGGTTTTTTTTTTTTACCGGCAACTTCACAGAGGAAGAAGCAAAAGCGGATTCTGGCGCTATTCACCGAGAGAGGCCAGTAACAGGGCGGCACTTGCAGAATGTGTATAGCCGGGGAGGGTCTTGGCATCGGAAGGACTGCAAAAAAGAGATGGTTTTGAATTGTCGCAAGGACGCTGCCACGGGCAGGGGCGGCGGCGAGGGGGTTCGTTGGGGGCATGGACGGTGCCCGTGCATGCGCTGGCACGGCACCCGCTGCAGCGGTCTGAAACTCTGACACATGTTGGGTACATGCATCCGTCGCGCCGCGCAGCCATGCCGCCGGTGCCGCGACGTGTCGCTTGAATCGGCGGTGTCCCCGGAGTTTTCGGTTGCTTTCGGTGAAAGCTAGGCAACAGAAAACTCGAGAGCTGAGATTTTTTTGCTACGGTTTAATTTGCATGTGGATTAGTCTCAACCGGTGTATGCACAGGCGAGATTGGTTAATCCTATCCGTAACGAAGATTTAACAGCTTCCAGTCAAATAGTTTTAAGTCTTAATTGGGGAGGAACAGAGTTCTAGGAACGGCTCCGCTGTCAGTATACGTTTTATCATTACAACTCTGATTCCCGTGTTCATATGATCTATTGGGGATTTCCCCCCATCAAATTGATTCATAAGGAAGGGAAATACCCTAATACGGGCGGACGGTGAACTCGTGATCATGTGACTCGAACTCGTGATTTTGCTCAAAATTTGCATTTGTTGGAATTATGAAACTTGAAAGCCTTCCCAGATGATTTGGATTTACAAAGTGGTGTTACACAGGTTCAAACCCACACGCTGGAGCACAAACAAGACACGACCCAAAAGGGCGCCAATCTGAGCCAAGACAAGGTCGAACGGGCGACCCACATAGCCAAGACCCTCAAGATAGTCGATGAACTTCCGCAGATTCTTGTCCGGCGCCGTCGGGGGCAGCGCGGTTGGGCGGTCTCTTGGGCACCGTCGATGGGGAAATCAAGCTCCTTTGTCACAGCATGTTGACGCGCGGCTCTTGAAAGTTGAAATCCCGTCTCGATTCAAGGCGAATTCTTGTCAGCTGATCATGATCGATGCAGCTTTGATTCCAGCCGGCTTAGCTCGCCACGGACACCTTCCTGGACTCCCGGTGCCCGCTGCGCAACTCCGCCCTTCCGGAGTACCGCGGCTGCTGCCTCCGGCCGGCCGACCTGGCGTACACCGCGTCGAGCTGCATCTGCTCGTAGCGGCACTCCTCGCTGCAGAAGGGTGTGTCCCCCTTGTACATGAAGATGTCGCTGTCCCGCGTCAGCGGCTTGGTGCAGAGCGCGCAGGCGTCCAGGGCGTACTGGCCTTGCTCGCCGACCGGCTCGGCGTCGAAGAAGAAAGCGCAAGCAAGAGACGTCGCCATGGTATTTACTGCAAAGCTAGTTCTTCTCTCGCAGGCTTCAGGAACTTTTCTCGCTGGCTGCTGCTTTGGCTAGTGCAAGAAGAGGCGAAGAGTGGGTGGGGGAGCTCGAACGAGTGGAGTGCGGGGGTATATATACAGGTGGTGCGCGCCGCGTCGTGCACGGGCGGGAGAGGGGGAGAAAACCGTGGTCCGGTGCCGCGCTGCGGGCGAGACGGCACACGGGTCGGGAAGGCGATACTGCGCGCCAACCGGAGACGGGATGGTGGAAGTTCGCCTTGTCTCCCTTTTTTTCAATTCGGGGCTTGGACCACGGTGGCGTGCAGTGGTTGGGTTGGCTTGATGGGCAGCGTCACGTACGTGGCGGACGCGGGCCACCATCGGCTCGGCTCCACCGCGGCGAAAACGACAGGAATATGGAGAGAGCACCGCACCAAAAGACGTCACTGTTTGTTACAGGGACGTGGAGTCAGTACCGCCCAAAACCGTGGGCTTAGGCCATTACTCGTGCTCTATCAGCAAGTGGAAATAATAATGCTTGCAGCTTGCTACGCTTTCTGCAGCAAAAGTGAGCAGATATTCGCGTCAATAATCAATGGGAAAGCAATTGGCGTGGCTCTCTTAGTCGGAATCGTGTGCATCAAATCTACATCATTTTACGGCCTCTAAACTGCGGCTTAAACTAATGGTACGTCTTAGGCTGATAATTAACCAGCGAGCCTTTTCGCCAACATACTGGGCAGTATGCATGTCCGGCTTAAACGGGTGCCCAAGGCCTTGCTATGGCCTAACCTGGTAAGACACGACAATTTTAACTGGTTATGTTGTGTTAAAACATCAACACGAGGCAAGGAGGCTACGAATCGTGTCAGTGGGGTCGTGATTGTCAGCTGAGGAGTTTGCCGTCGAGTGTCGATGCCAGGGCTGAGTTTCCCCAACCACTTATACTTCGTACGGCTTATAAGCTTTGCCTACAGCTAGTGCTAGCTACTAGGGTTTTTGGCCATCCACCGCTACCATCAAACACACTATCGATATGCTTTTTACTTAACTTCTCACTACATCAAACTCATCGTCATCGCTACCCACTCTAGTCTCCACCATGATGACAATGAACTGAGGAATCTTCACCAATGAGAACGACAACCTTACTGCAATGACGCCATCCTTCTCTAGCAACTTTGTGGGTGTTATCTGCAACTACTATTTAGGTTTTAGCTGTCATCGTGGTGCTATTGGATTTAGGGATGGCCACGGATAGCTGGGATTGAGGATTTAGAGATCGGTATACTAAGCCTAACAAGCCGTGCCGTGCTGTTGGCTATGTCGTGTCGGCACGTAAAGTCTAAGTGACATCCGAAGCACGCCCCAGCTAACTACGGTCTATAATCATATGGGCCGTACCATTCTCGGGCCATAAACAGTGTTATCGTGCTCTGGTTCGTTTCAACGCGGTTCATATATTGGGCAGGCACCAGCACATGGTTAGTCACGCTAAATAATCGAGGGCACTTGCTGCCCCACTGCCTGATGTACCCCACCAAGCACCTAGTAGTGAGTATCGATGTGAGCTTTTCAGGAGCAAAAAGAAATTTCAGGGGCCTCTCTTTTTTTAAGTGTGTGCTCCATGGGAATCTTAGGCGAGTGTGGCGCGTGCATGCACGCCAGGTAGCACCGCGTGAGCAGTGAATAAGATGCACAACTAGTTGGCACGTACGTGCTACTCCTTTGCAAGCGATCCGTGATTTTTAATGCTGAAGCCTTTGGAGAGAACCATAGGCAGGCGATGACATTTGTTTGTTTAGCCGTTAGATCTCGTTGCCGGCCGGTCAGTCAGGCATGCTTCGTCCTGGGAGGCAGCTCTCTCCAGATCTGCGCCCTGTTTAGTTTATGTACACTGGCTTAGCACTGAAGCATTGCACGTAACCATTGGAGTTTGCGGAGGTAATCTCGTGTGCGAGATACGCGCGTACTACTAAAATCCTCGTTAGTGAAGCAGCAGCATTTGTTCCCTCACATTCCTGATTCAGATTATGACAGCATGCGTGTTAAAAATGTTTCTACGTTGCTGTGGTAGAAATGGTCTCCAAATTGCCGTTGGAAGTATTCGCTCTTGGGTCACACAAATGTTGGGCGATGAGTGGGGGAGCACATAATAAAAAGAGGTGGTGCATCGGTGCGTTTGATGGGCGCGGGCGGCGTCGTTACGTGCCTGCTGCATCCGCACTGAGTCACGCCCTTCTTGGTAGCTATCGGACGCATGTTCGGTCCTACGTCCAGCCAAGCCATGACGCATCGCTTGATTGGGTCTGAGACTCAACGCTGTGACTTGATGAGAGCATCTCCAATAGTGTTTTCATTTCACTCTTCCAATCAAAATTTAGTAAAATTATAAAAAAAACACACTCCAACAAACTTACTATCTAACTTGCCAAACCAAATTACAGGACAAATTTCTCACTTTGGTGGTCAAATCTAATAAGTTGAAGTAAATTAACAAACGTGGTCCTACCACCACACCTTCTCTTTCTTCCGTCCCATTCAAGCCGCCACTCTGTCGTCTCCACCACGTGAATGCACGCTGTTGGCCGTTGCACCTCTGCTTCCCCACTGCACGTGCCTACCACCATCGCCATGCAGGCGCAACCAGCAATGCCACCAGCGGTGGCTAAGGTCGTCACAACGTCGCTAGTTGAGATCGACACTCCTTCTATTGTCGAGCCTCTTCCACCACGCTAGCCCACCATTGTCGTCGTCCCTGCCTCCGTCTTCTCCTTGCACCATCGTTTCTATCTCTAGCGATTCCCAATGTCGTTTTTCTTGCCTCCGTCTTCATCTCATCAAGTTCATGTGTCATCGCCGCCACCTGATGTTGCTACTATCAATGCTGCCTTCTTCCTCTCACCACCGGCTTCGTCCTTTGTCATTGTCTGGGTGATGCTACTATCGTTGCTACCGGCTTCTTCCTCTCGTATAGATGCTATTGTCGTCGCCACCGGTTTCTTCCCTTTGCCACTAGCTTATTCTCCTCTCATCGTCTATTGTTGTTGTCGTCTTCTCCTCTTTCATTATCAATAGGTGGCAAGGAGCTGAAGGAGTATTGAAGGCAGTGGTTATGAGGAAGGTAAACGAGAATAGAATGAGTGAGAGACTGGCGTATGGGTCATACAGTTATAATGGAGAGTATAAAATATAAAGAAATCTTCTAGCTAACTTGTTAAATGAGAAAATGAATTGACTGGTTTGAGTAGGCTGTCAGAGATGCTCTCAGTAGGCGTAGTATATAAGTTGAAACGTTCAATGAGTCTCAGGTTGGAGCCCCATCATTTTCTCCACTCCGGTCTTTTCTTTAGTTGTGTACGGTAGGAGTAGTTGTTACCTCGCCCACTCATAATCCGACTTGTTAAATCAGCTGATTTCCCACTTTCTTGGCAGAAATGATCAGTACTACCTGTTCATGAAAACAACACAAGGAAAAACAGTTTCGCCACAAGGAAGCACAAACAGTTTACGGTAGTAGAACTTCAGGCAGCAGACCTATAACAGATTCAGAGCTTTAACAATTTTACTTGCAGAGCTTGCGGCGTTTGACAGATTACGGGACTCGAATTATCAGAAGTCACCGATGTTTCATAGAGTAAAAGAACGGACACAAAAATGAATTTGCTCAAAATTTATGACTCAATAGAACTTGTCGAAATGCCTCGAATATTTACAGCGCAATTGCTCTTTACACCAACTCAGATCAGCTCCTCATACACAGACCCAAAAGGAGCTAACCGAAAGGGGAAAAAAAGATAAGCACACATGGCCTAAATTAAACCATGGTGCTTGGTGAATCTGGGTCGACTGCCTTCTTCAGATCCGTTATTTCTCTGCTTCAATTTCGACCAGAACCATCGATCGGCACATGCCGGCCAGACAGGAGCAACTGCTTCCTGGCATCTTCATGCTTCATCCAAGGCGATATCACGTTCATCTGCTGCAGCTCAACAGCTCGCCACGGACACACCCGCCTTCCGGGACACGGGCGCCGCCGCGGCCTCGTGCCTGCTCCGCTGCGTTTGCTGTTGCTTTCGCCTTGCGCTCGCCGCCTGCCACGCGCAGGCGGCGTCGAGGTGCATCTGCTCGTAGCGGCACTCCTCGCTGCAGAACGGTGTGTCTCCTCTGTACATGAAGATGTCGCTGTCGCGGCGCAGCGGCTTGCTGCAGAGCGCGCAGGCGTCCAGCGCGTGCCGCCTGGTCTCGCCGACCGGCTCGGCGTCGAAGAAGAAGGCACATGCGAGGGGCCTTGCCATCTTGTGCGTTAGCTATGGAGATGGAGATTCCGAAGCTTTTGGCTCGCAACCTTTGCTTATGCTTTGGTGAGGAGAACAAAGGGCGAGTTCCGGTTGAGAGCTGAGGTAGCCGCGAGGTGGACAGGGCGGGTATATAACCTTGCGGGGCGAGGTAGACGACAAAAGCAGAGGCGGGGCGACGTGGTACGGAGGCGGAAAGTCGAGGGGGAAACCGTGGGTGGTTCTGGAAACCGGAACGCGAGACGGCCCACCGGCTGGGAAATACCAGAGCCACCAGCGTGGCGGAGACGGATTTGTTTGGGTACTACTTTGGTTTTTCCGGGAAAAAAATTCGGTGCAGCCGGTGTGCAAATAGCCTGCTATGCAATCCTGCCGCAGATGGGCGACGCGTGTACAAGGAATGCATCTAACGGCTTGCTCCGCTCGGCTCCAGGCGCGTGCGACAAGGACGTGCGCGGCTTGATCGGGTTGGCTCCCAGCTCCCAGGCCCGTCGGCTCGATCCCCTTCCTCGTCTACGGCATCGGCGGTGTCCACTGCTTCTTGTAGAGGGAGGTGTGCGCATCCCTGCGGTACATCGACAGCTGCGTCACGTTGAGGAAGGTGAGCGGCACATCGGCGCCGTCGCTGTCGCCGTCGAGGCCGCATCACGCTCCGCTGGTTGTCGGAGCCCCAGCATCCGGCGCCCTCGATCATCGCCGTAGTTGCCCCCTTCGCGCCGCCCCAGGTCTAGCTCTTGCTGTGCGTCGGCGACATGCTGGTCAAGAAGACAAGCATGGTGTTGAAGTCCATCAGCTCCCTCGCCCACTGCAGCAGGTCACGGAACGCCATGGCGTACACCTCCTCCGTGTCGAGGCAGGAGTTGATAGCGATGACGTCGACGCCATCCGAGTGGCGCACCACGCGGTAGGAGATGCGGTGCATGGCGGCGTTGTACTGGAGCAGGAACGGCGCCACTAGAACTCCAACTTCATGTCGCAGTACGTAGTGGTGAACACGAAGTGCTACTGGCCATGGGACATCTATTCGAACGAGAAAGCGGCCGGGTCCGGGAATGGCGGAGAGGTTGAGGCACACACCAGCAACCTGAACTGTCGCTGCGTCGAACACCGGGAGGGTGCAGTCCTGCGGCTGCGATCACCACCGCTGGTACGCCGTATCCGGCCGTCCGTGCGGAGGGGATTAGGTGCCGCCGTGCCGGGATATAGGGGCAGTCCACCTCCCGGTACAGTGGCTGCGCCTCCTTATCCCGCATCCAGCTCCCTGAGAACACGTCGCACTCCTCGTCCGCGTCGTTACCGTTCGCCGTGAACGACAGCCGCCCCTGCCACCTCTTCGTCTTCAGTTCCTCCCCTCCGCTTCTGGGAGCCGCGTCCGCGGTCTGCGGCTCTTCGCGGACTTGCCTAGGAACCGAGCCAAAGCGAGCCACACGCGTCCATGTCGAACCGAGTGAGCCGTTGGATTCGTTACTCGTCCACGCGTCGGCCATCTGTGGCGGGGTTGCAGAGCAGGTTGTTTGCATACCGGCTGCACTAATTTTTTTCCCTTTTTCCGTGGCAATGGCCTATGGTGCAGTTTGTTGAGCGGTGGGTTCCACCGCGAAAACGACAAAAGATCGCGTTGGAACCATCATGCCATGACTTATCTTGACGTGGCACACAGTTTGGATGCTTTATGAGCAGGTCCGCAGACTGTATTCCTGGCCACCAGCAATCTATTATTGCAATCGGGGCTGTATGAAAAACTCATCACTCGTTAGTTTGTTGAGAATTGCTAACGAGACAGCTTGAGCTTGAGCTGGCTCGTTAGCCGCTCACGAGCCAAACAGGCTGAAGGACATGATCATATAGGCTGTACATGTATAACAAACAGGTCAACAGCCCGTCAAATAAACCAGGGTCTATGCCCCAGCTGTAGCCCATCAAAGCCACTACATATGTGCCAAGCAACGACAGCCCTCAAACTCAATCGAACCCTAGCCACAGCACAACGCAAGTACAGAAACACAACACACGCACAATCCGCACAACGCTGTTGCCGACTTGGAAGCTCGTGCTCGCCACTCACCGCACTCCTCCGGCCCCGACCTTGGTGACTCCCCCCTCTCCTTTCCGTCGCACCACTGCGCTTCTGCCGACCTCCCTCTCCTTCCTGTCCGCACGTCCGACGAGGTTCGGCCGGTGCCGCTTTGCTGGCCACCACAAGGTCCACTTTCGCTTCGCTCGCGCCCACTGCGCTGCTGCTACTCGCTTGCACTTGTAGAGACAGAGATGGCGCACATGTACGTGCTCTAGTTCTAGCTCACGAGATAAACAAGCTGACAAACGAGTCGAGCCGAGCAGAGCCAGCTTAATATCCACACCCCTAGTTGCAATCGCTCGTTCAACAAGCTATAGTGTTCTTTTGAGTTTTTTTTTAGAGGGAGCTACTTTCATGTTATCATTAGCATGTTTTTCAACTGGTTAAATATGATGTTTTTTTATAAAAACTTTATATATATATATATTAAAATATAATAAATTTATTTTTCTAAAATTTGTAATAGTTAATATTCTCTCTGTGACTTTATTTTTCTATAAACCTATAAGTATGTCCGGTTCATAGTTAAAAGTGATGTTTTTTAAAAGATAAAGAGAGTACTTAATTAATCACATGCTTATGGTCTTTACATGCAGTTTATAAGCCAACGCATAAGCCTCTAATAACTAACGCTGCCAGCATTGTGAGTTTGTGACGCAAAACAACCAAGTCTGATGCTAACACCGAAGAGTCTATCCGCGCGAACAGGTCGAAATTTCCTTTCCAGTCCACTTGAATGAGTACCCCGTTTGCCTCTTTTCTTATTCAGACTGGACACATGGGCTTTCTTTTTTTGCATGTGTGTTTTGCGTTGGCTGGGCTTTTGATTTCACGGGTCACAAAAGGCCAAATCCAAGTAGTGGCTTGCTAAGAACAGCATGGGCCTCGCTGTCCAAGTGTTTTTTTAATTCATTTCAAATTATTATTTAGAAAATTTAATATCAAAATGTTTCTATGCACAAAGTTTGTATATATAAGTTTGTATGTATAAAGTTTATGTGCATAAAGTTTGTACATATAAAGTTTTTATATATAATATTTTCTATGCACAAAGTTTATATGTACAAAGTTTTCTATGTATAAAATTTGTATGTATAAAGTTTCTATATAAATACTTTTTTGGGCCAAAAATACTATTAGTTGGTACGAAAACGCGCAAGCTTGGAATGGCCTAAGATGTGAAAGCGGGCTAGTTTCACTAGACATGAATGGTTCTAAATTGGGTTCCCACACATATACACGTGGCTTGGCCTGTTCGCGTGATATGACGCGCGGGCGACTGTTCGCTCAATAGACCCATCCTGCTAACACGACCAATTCCACAAATATGGACTGCTCCATGACCTCCGCCCGGGTGGGTTGGGCTGTTTATGTAACACAAGTACACAACCCATGAACACTTGTAACGAGGAAAAAGTCCATTTTGGTCAAGTTTCATTTATATAAAACTGATTAGACAGACTCCATAATTTGTTAAAACCAGGTCGATTAAGCTCCTTTGACTGTTCATGAGTGGTTTTGTCTTTAAGGCTCTTAACAGCCACCTTACGCTTCCACCTGACGCTTATATGACACTAGAAGAAAAAATAAAAAATAAAAAACCCATATGCGAGTAGATGTTTGATAAAAAAATTAATACAAATACATGCAGAGGACCAGTAAATTAAAAATTATAGTAGGACCCATAGTGTCAACTTTCCTCCTCGTTTTCTCTTGTGAACCTCAATTGCATCATCAATAATGACACCCACGGTGGCCGGAATATCTAGATCTAATCAACCCACTGTCTTGTCACCCTTTGCGATAACCCATATGGCCACCTTTGTTGACGCTAAAGAGCTAAAGAGGAGTCCAGCTCTCCATAGTCCTTTGTCTCAAAGCTTGTTGCGGAGGAGGTCAGGAAGTGGCAGTAGGCCGGCGTATTTGGGTCATAGAAGATAGGCGACCTATCTTAGAGGTCGGCTACTGCGACAACACTAGTGGCAATGAGCAGAAGCAGAACATTGGGTTTTTGACTGTGAAAGCAGAATAGCGGCATCAACGATGTTGGCGCGTGTGGTGGTGGCGCTCTAGCGGGTTTTTCGCCAGGTGTGAGGTGTAGGGAGTATTAGTGGAGTCTAAGGAAGCTAACGATGGCGGTGGCTTGGCTTGAAGCAACGCAACTCCACATGTAGGTTGAGCTCGAGGGAGGGAGCATGGCGCAAGCATTTGGGAGAGCTCAAGGTTGTAGGTGTTGGGGTTTGTGAGCTCAAGGAAAAGAAGGCAGAGCCTTAGGTGGATTTTGTCTTGGCCTAGGGTAGCCAAAGGTGACAAAGCGATTTACGGGCATGATGGTGGTAAAAGAAAGATGACATCAAGCATTGTGGTGGCAGTGAGAGAAAGAAGGGGGCATGGATAGGTCTCCGTGTAGGCATGGGTGAGCCATGGCTGCCGATGGCCATGGGTTGATGGCGACGAGTTCAACCTGGGGGCGTTGCTTGGAGTTATTTTTGTAACAGGACTACCACCACCGTAGTGTCATGTAGGATAAAATCACATTAAAAATACTCGGAGAGGTAAATTGACCTAGTTGTGAAAAATAAGGGAGTCTTTCTACATGATTTTGCGGTCAAGAGTATTTAAATCAAGCTTCGAAGTAAATAGACTTTCTTCCTTGTAATGAATATGTCTATCTCAAAATAGGTGTTTTCACGGGTGGGTCGTTTCGGTTCCTTTGCAGTCTGCGCATGCTCCCCTTCTCGGCCAACGCTAAACTCTGGTAGAAAAACATGTATAGAAAGGCTACAGCCAGTATCGAACACTCGACAGACTTCTTTGCAGGAAGACGTGATAAGGCCCAATAGACAGATCATGAGACTTAAAATGAAACATGGCATACTCACAGTAAGGAAACGATCGAGGCCCCAATATACTAGATAGGATGAATAGATGATGTTATACTTACAGAGAATGAGGATAACAGGATCCCAATTCCTACCTCTAAACTAGGAAAAAATGATGTACATCTTCGCTGTAGATTCCAGCTAATGTTTGTGACCGTTGACCGCAGTTTTCTCTTACTTGGGAGCCGGACTAGGGCCTCTTGTTGCGGCCTAGCTCTGGCGGCGTAGCACCGTTGCGCCCTAGTGCCACCAATGAAGCAATGTTGCGGCCTAGCGCCGCCGATGTAGCACCGTTGCACGCTGGTGCCACCGATGAAGTGATAGATTAATTAACATTTTAGGTTTAACTTAATTCACAAATAAGTTGACCACAGTTTTCTCTTACTTGGGAGCCGGACTAGGGCTTCTTGTTGCGGCCTAGCTCTAGCGGCGTAGCACCGTTGCGCCCCAGTGCCACCAATGAAGCAGTGTTACGGCCTAGCGCCGCCGATGTAGCACCGTTGCACGCTGGTGCCGTCGATGAAGTGATAGATTAATTAACATTTTAGGTTTAACTTAATTCACAAATAAATTATACGCATGATGTTAACTACTATAATTATAAAAACATGAGTATATTCTATTAATACATATAACTATATCTAATATACTTGTTATTACAAACAATCATAACTAATAAAACACAACTTATAAAAAAACAACCACTAAACATTCCAAGAACATGAAACATGGATAATTCTAATATGCCTAAAATAAAAGTAATTTAAAAAAAGATGATTAGATAATAATACACGTATCCGTCATATAAGAAAGAGATTTTGTTGAAAGCCGTGGTTGGACAAGAAAGTGAGTAGTTGCGTGAACTCTTGAAGAATAAGACTAGGAAGAGAATAGTCACGTTGAGCATTTTTCAAAAATCTTATTTGTTCTCTCCCGATATAGGATCAGACTACGATTTCAGACTTAAGATTATTAATACACACCAACAACAAGATAAAAAAACTATCTCCGATAGCATAACAGGTGAAGGAGGCAATCCTTGATCGTATGGATGTATCTAAACTTCTTATTTATTAAAATTAATTTTTATGTGAAGTGATGGTCTCTTTATATAAAGAGAGAGGAAATCCCAACTTCTCCTTAGAATAGCAATATGGTAATAATTTAATTAGGTCATTGCTTTTGACGTTTCTTAAGAATTAATAAATGGGCTTAATCAATTAGTGGCCCAAGTTGGCCCAACAATTCTAACATAAACAATGTTGCGGGCTGGCGCCGGCGATGAAGCAGCGTTCTCCGCTATGTTCGCCATGTTCGCCTGTATGTTCCCTGCCAGCGATGAACCGCCGAGAGCCTGGCAGCGAACCGCCGCTGCTTGCAGTAGTCGCGCGGCCGCTAGCTCCTGTTCCAGGGCCTCCACCTTGTGTTCTAAGGCCAGAGTGGTCTGCATCCGCTGTAAACTTCGTCTAGCCGGCGCCCATCGCAGAAGAAGATGATCTAAATTGCTGGAATTCAGACGAACACAGAGAGAATTTGAAGCTGCTAATTGATGCAGCTTTTCTTACTCAATATTACGATATATATACACCCAATTATACTTCAAGAAGTGACCACGAACAGCCACGACACTGGCCACGAACATCCACTACGCTGCGAACCTCACGCTCCGTCATTGTCACGTCATCCCACGGCGTGGAGAGTGCTGATCGCCACTAATCCTATCACTAGGACTCTATAGAACGAATGGAGGAAAACTAGGAGACACGAGCCTGGATTATTCAACCTCCGCTGCCGTACGACCACAAGAACTTGCCGCTCCGGCTGTCCTGCGGCCAGGAGGGCCTGCTCATGCTGCTGTGCAGCCGCAAGAACTCGCTGCACGGCCGCACGAATTTGCTGCTCCCGCCGTTCTGCGGCCTTCCGGGCCTGCGCCTGCTGATATAGAGCAACCTCAGGTTCGTCGATCTTCTTGTTCATCTCGAGGAAGATGGTGCTGATGAGCCAATTCGTCTGGTCAGTGATAGCCCGATCGTTTCTGTCCCCACGCTCCACCGCCGCTGCTGCCACCGAGCTACTCGCCATGGCCATGCTACTCCCTACGGTGGCAGAATGATGAAGAACTCCGAACCAAGAACTAAAAAGATGAACTGGATAAAGAAAAGAGTCTAAACAGAACTCACCGTCGTGCAGCGACGCCGCTGCGCGCATCGGTAAGATGCCGTCGTTGCTCCACGCCGCCCCCAGCGGAGCCGGTTCCATGGCCATGCCGAGCGCTGCAAGAAACATCAATATGCATCAACTGATGAGAAATCAGGAAGCAGAGCGACTCGCTAGCCCAAATGCCCAATCTCGCTTACCTTCTTTCTAAAGTAATCTGTTCTGCATCTCGACGAAGGCTCGCTGTCCCTCAAAGCTCTGCATGGCCGGCACCCTCATACTCTGGTTAGTTCCACTTGTAGAAATGTATACAGTGACGAATCTGAGAGTATATAAGGGGTCAGGTCTATATATATACAACTCAAGCTAATGACCTGTCTAATACCTCCCGCCGTCGTAGCGGGAGGGGAACAAACGCAGAGACTGGACCGAAAACTGATGACCAAAGACGTGAACAGTCCTTTGGTTATTATATCGGCAAACTAATGTGCCGATGGTACATGGAGCACCCGAAACTGTCATAATACGATCTTATCACGGACAAAATGAATATCGATCTCGATGTGCTTGGTGCATCGATGATAGAACGGGTTGGCGGTCATGTAGACGGTACTGACATTATCACAGTAGACAACGGTCGCGGTGGAGAGGGGTGCCCGGAGCTCCTGAAGAAGTTGGCGAAGCCAGCAGCATTCGGCGACGATGTGAATGACAGTACGATACTCGGCTTCGGTGCTCGATCGAGACACTGTAGTCTAGCATTTTGAGGACAAGGATACGAGAGTGAAACCAAAGTAAACACAGTAGCCGGATGTAGAGCGTCAAGAGTCAGGGCAGCTTGCCCAGTTCGCGTCGGAGTACGCGGTGAGGGAGTCGATGAGGCTGGAGCTGAGATGCAGCCTGCTGGAGAGGGTGCCCTTCACGTAGTGTAGGATTCGCTTGAGCAGCGTGAGGTGAGGTTCGCGCGGAGCGTGCATGAAGAGGCACACTTGCTGGACAGCGTACGTGAGGTCAGGCCGGGTGAGGGTGAGGTATTAGAGAGCCCCTGCAAGACTCCGATAGTGAGAGGGATCGGTAACGAATGCGCTATCGGCAGCGGAGAGTTTGGCTCGAGTATTGACCGGGGTGGCCGTGGGGTCACAATCGGCCATGCCCGCACGCTGGAGGAGGTCGATGGCGTACTGGCGTTGGGAAAGAAAGAGCCCGTGAGAGGAACGGGTGACGGAGATACCAAGGAAATGGTGGAGAGGACCAAGATCGGTCATGGCGAACTCAGAGTGGAGTCGGGCCATGATCTAGTCGAGGAGAGATGTCGAAGACGCTGTAAGGACAATGTTGTCAACATATAAAAGTAAATAGGCAGTAGCGGAGCCGATATGAAAAGTGAACAGGGAACTATCGGACGCAGAGGCCATGAAGACGATGTGCTGAAGATAGGTAGCAAAGCGTTGGTACCAGACACGAGGGGCTTGCTTGAGGCCGTAGAGAGAACGTTGAAGAAGACAGATGTCGTCGGGACGAGAAGGGTCGATGAAGCCTGGGGGCTGCTGGCAGTAAACCGTTTCTGTCAGATGCCCGTGAAGAAAAGCGTTCTTCACGTCTAGCTGATGGATCGGCCAGGAACGCGAGGCAACCAAATTAGGACGACCTGAATGGTGGCGGGTTTGACGACGGGACTGAAGGTCTCGTCGTAATCGACACCGAGTCGTTGGGAGAAACCCCGGACTACCCAGCGAGCCTTGTGACGGGCAAGAGAGCCATCGGCGTGGAATTTGTGTTTGAAAATCCACTTACCGGTCACAATGTTGGCGCCGGGAGGACGGGGGACGAGGCGCCAGGTCTCGTTGTCCATTAGGGTCTTGTACTCATCGGCCATGGTAGCGCGCCATTGAGGGTCGGTCAGGACGGAGCGAGATATCGTCGGATGGGCGAGATAGAGCTGTGGACGGCGGAGAGCCCGTAGCGCTTAGTGGGGTGGAGAGACCCGGTCTGAAAGTGAGTGACCATATGAGAGGTGGATGGAACTGGAGCCAATGGGGGTACAGGAGTAATGGGAAGAACTGATCAGGTGGGGGCGTCATCGGCTCCGAGTCAGCGACTGTAGATGAGAGGAAAAGAGGGAACTAGATCGACCTGAGCCGATAGAGTCGGGTGGGCCGAGTGGTCCGATCGGTCTGATAGAGATGGATCAGCCGATAGGATAGGGGGAGTCGATGGAAGCTGAGGAGCCGACAGAAGTGGGGTGTCCGATGGAAAGGGGATGGTATCGGTTGAAGGATAAACAGTATCGGTATCGGGCGATGGAGGTGGGGCCGATAGGGGTCTGATGGTTGGGACATCGAACCGAATAGTGGTGGGATATGTGAAGGGTAAGTCCTCATCAGCGGCCGATGGAGGGGACAGTGGAGGAGACCTGGTCGGCACGGTGTTGGTGAGGAGGAAGTCGAGATTACTAGAGGAGGATCTCGGATGAAGCAGACCGAAGGGAAAGCATGTCTTGTCAAAGATGACATGATGAGAGACGATAACCCGTCGGGTGGAAAGGTCGAGACATCGGTATCTCTTGTTAGAGGAGGGATAGCCAAGGAGAATGCAGCCGATGGAGCGGGGAGCGAGTTTGTGGGAAGCAGTAGCGGTGAGGTTTGGGTAGCAGAGGCACCCGAAGACGCGAAGGTGGGAGTAGTCGGGCGTCGTGCGGTAAAAAAGGACGCCTTTGCCCTTGTCTTTCCCGGTGTGGGCTGTGTTGCTATGGCTGGAGCTATGGCCACTAGAGTCGCGGAGGAAGGGGCAGCGCAGGATGCTCGGTAGCCATTATCGGATGCGGCAAGGAGAGCGGTATGGACCACTGTCTTCTCATCGTTGGCTAAACGGAGTTCTTTAAGAACTAACATGTTATGGGCTCGGGCAAACGATGGAAGAGGTGTGGCATTGGCAATGTCATTGGCGGTGTTTGAGAAGCGGGAGTTGAGGCCTCGTAGAAGGGCGAGGACGAGTTGAGAGTCGGCCACAGGGTGGCCGACGTCCCGAAGAGTAGCAGCCTTGACCTTAAGGCGCTGACAGTATGAGGAGATAGAGAAGTCTCCTTGTACCATGGAGTGGAACTCGTTGAGGAGGAAGATGTCGCGAGGCTGCTTGTTGGCGAGGAAAATTCGCTCGATGGCCACCTAGAGATCTCGGGTGATGGGGTCGGTATCGTCCATAGCGAGGTCGAGGACAGAGTCGTCGATCGATCTGAGCAGCCAGCTGCGCACGCAGCACTCGGCGATGTCCCACTAAGAATCATCGGGGCGAGGTGGAGCAGAGCCATCAATATGGGACCGGAGACCGAATTTTCCACAGAGAGATTTGACGAAGAAAACCCACTTGGAATAATTGGCGTTTAAGGTCAAGAGAAATAGGAACGTAAGATTTCACATTCACAGCAGTGTAAGGAGGGGAGAAGATCGGTGAGGTGGTGCCCGAGGTGTGGTCTGAGGCACCGAGGGCCAGAGCAAACTCGGCGACTGGGAGAGTGCCGGAGCTGAGGACGGACTCGGTGGCCATAACGGGAAAACGGGAGCAAATAGCCGATGGGAGAAAGAAGCCGATGGAAGGGAGAAGCCGATGAGAGGATGGATCGGCCGATAAAGGATGTGAGAAGCCGATGGGGAGTGGGCCGGCCAGCCGATGAGGAGTGGTTAGCTGATGGGGAGTAAGCAGCGGAGTAGGTGAGGAAAAGGTAGTGGCAGAGTGGGTGGGTCAGAGAGTAGTTGGGTCATGGACGTGCGAAGATTCACGTCCGTGGACTCGTGGAGGCCAAGGAGTGGGGCGAACGCGAAAAAGGCGGGGAGTGGCCTGATGCGAAGAGAATATGTTCGCGTCCGAGAGGTAGAGATTCATGTCCATGGACACGTGGACACGTTTAACTGGCTCGGACGTGAGGGAAGAAAGTTCGCGTCCGAGAGCTGTTGAGCGTGTCGGAAAAGGCGAGAACCGAGAGAGGGTTCCAGCCGATGGAAGGCTAGACAAGTCTAGCCGATGGGAGGGCGGATGAGTTTAGCCGATAGAGACGATGAGCGCGAAGGTGCGCCGACGTAAGAGAAAGAGAGATACACGAAGCAAGAAGAAGAACGGAGACGGGTGTGAGACGAGACGAGGAGGCGGATCGAGGCCGTCGCCTGGTCGCGCGGAGGTGGGACGGAGAAAATAAGGTGACTGCGGGAGAGACGGAGAGAAGAAGAAACGGAGGAGAGAGAGCGAAGAGAGTGCCGAGAAGAGAGTACCGGGAAGAGGGTCAACGACGAGAAGAAGACGTCGATGACAAGGGAAAAAAGGGTCGGCTCGTCAGAGGGAGAAGCTAGCGCGTTGAGGATGTCTAAACTTGCTCTGATACTATGTAGAAATGTATACAGTGATTAAAATCTCAAAAGTATACGAAGTGGTTGGCCTATACAGGTTTGTCTAACACACCCCAAAGCTCCCCCGTCGCTGCCATTGCCCGCGAACTACTCACCATGGCTCCCCGTCGCTGCCATTGCCCGCGAACTACTCACCATGGCCGTGTATTCCCCTGGCGGCAGAAAGATCAAGAACTAAGAACCAAGAACCAAGAAGCGGGAGCCAAGAATGAAGAACCAGAACCCGATCGAACCCGCGAAAACTCACCAGTGTGCAGCGCCGTCCTCACCGCCGCCGCCGTTGCCTTGCCCTCCAGCAAGCTGTCGTCGTGCTGCTCTAGCGTCGGCGCCGACGCTGCCGTGTCCCAACGGGAGGCTGCAAGAAACACCAGAAACTCAGAACGCATGAATGCGGAATCACCGCACCACCTCGCCACGCCGCACTTACCTGGCTCATTCAGGTGCTCGAGGGGGAGTCCGGCGCCGGGCGTGTGGCCAGCGTAGTTGCCATCAGGATAAATCATCTTGCCCTTACCCTTCCTGTCGATCTCCAGCCGAGTTAACCGCACGCCTCGGGCACCAGCGAAAAGAATCAGGGAAGCTTCAAAGAAATTGAAGAGGGGAGAGCTAGCCGGAGAGGAGGAAGATGGAGCGAGTATTTACAGAGAGCGGTCAGCAAAGTCGGTTAGGTCGGTTTGGGTTTGAGAGAGTCAGAGGTGTCCTTTCCTTTTTTTGCTGACGTGGGCACTTGGCTGATTTGGCTCTACCCTGCATATACTGGACTACTGGAGTACGATGTACACTGTATTGCTGTCGGTGCGACCTGTAAAATTAGAAGGTGTGAGACAACTGATAGTAATATCAACCAAATTTGCAATCGCATTGTGACCACCACGCAGTTGCTTTGGGGTGACATGTTCGAGCTAGAAATTACATCGAACGCCTGGTGGACGTGCAGCTTTTCTCTGCCCGCCCCCCGTGGCGTACCATGAATCCATGATCTGCTGCTGCTCCCTACCGCTGAGTACTCTGGCCAGAAGCTTCCCCTTGCCACCCTCTAGAAATAGCACCACCAGCCACCTCGAAGCTCCCTTCCTCGCCGCCGCCGGCTGCCATCGGGAAGCATCGGCTGCACCGTCTGGCAGCCATTTCGTTGAAGAAACAAGCATCTCTGCCTAAGGCGGAGCTCTTTCACCCTTGAGCTTGACTGAGTGACTGCCGAAGCGCCACTACGTCCCTCGCCTCCGCCATGGCGCCCAGTGCCAGGTCGTCGCGTGTGTTGTGTATCTCAACCCAGAAACCGTCACGAGCTAGTCGTTCGGATACCTGCCCGGCTCCCCTTCGTAACCACAGCCGAGGTCCGATACACTAGACAAGAAGACGTTAATACTACAAAGACAAGCATAATGGAATCCCAAATCCTAGATCTAAAGAGTACCGCTTGATATGGTGCATGTATATACAGGAAATCTATTCTCTGTTCTGGAATATACATTGGCCTTGCCACCGATGATGAGATGGTACGGGCAGTAGAAACAGCTGTTTTTTTTTTGAATTTTCACCGGGGGAGGAAATCCCCACCAGAACATCATTGAATACTAAAGAGAGAACAATTGTAAAAAACACGAGATTACATAGAATGGAGGGGCTGAGAAAAGATCGATTTCCAAGAGAAAATAACAAATTTATGCTGACGTCTGATTCTATGTGACAGTAAAACAGCTGTTGTTTGCAAGATCATTTCTTCTTCATACAGGCAAAGCCTGTAACTTGCATAAGCAGGAAGCAGTAAAAATTGAACCATCCCATGGGCTGCCTCCAATTTCACAGATGTTTTTCTTGTAGCTCTTCCTGTCTACGTGTGCCCGGGTCACTCGTGCCTGTTTCTTACCGAAACACTGCCTCTGTTTATGAGATGCACTACACAGCCCATTATGTCGCTTGCCCACATCTATGGCCCACATGTAGAGTTTTCCTGTACTGATAGGGCATCATTGTTCTTAAAACATTCTGCTGCTCCCTGATTAAATCATCCCGAAATCTCTTCATTTTTTAGCTGAAATAACCAAGAGAAAATAAGTCTCAGCTTTAACAAAAAATGGGTAAAGGATCGTGGCATCAATAATATGCTATATACCACTTTTACGGCTGATGGGTGAGATCGCAGGCCAGCTGAATCGAAAGAACAAGAATGTATTAGGCTCTCGAAAAAACTCTTAAGCTAAGGTTATGCGTATGTACAAAGAAGATTAGGGTGGGCTTCCTGCTCCGAGCAGCAATCTCCTTCTCCTGCCTCAAGCATGTCACTACAAAATCATAACCTTCAAAGACAAGAAATTACGATGGTTAAATTGTATGCTGATGAGAGCAAGCTGATTTACACTTGCAGCAAAGATTTTAAAATCAACGTAAAAATTACTTGTCTAAAAGATTCTTCCACGGAGGCAGACACTACAGGTAAAAAGATCAACAATTTCCCATTCAAGCTTATTAGTAGCCTGTGTAAATCACCTATAAGTTCCAACAGTGCAACAAGATTAACTTTTCTAATCAAAGAGACGAAAATGTCCATCGATCAATCTGGCAGTTCCCCGTCCCCCTATTCTTTAATTTGTAGGTGACAACAGAACATTTCCAGATAATATTCAAAAGACCAATCAGAATCTGCATAATTCCAGCAAGCTCAAATAAAGATATTCTTTAATTCCCCTAAAAAAACTAACTGCAACCATTCTTGTTCCCAAATGAATAAATTCTCCGCTGCAAAACTAGGATCGGGGCTCATTGACATCTCTATTCTCGGCCCATGCTAAACTATGGTAGCCGAACGCTCGTAGTACAAGCCAGTAACGAATACTTCACAGATTTTTGCGTGAAGACGTGATGAGGTTAGACACAAAAAAACGGTCGAGGCCCAATTCAGTAGTCAAGACGATGTTATACTTACAAAGACCAGTATAACAGAATCCCAACTCCTATTTCTAAACTGGACAAAATTGATATACATCTTCACTGTAGATTTCAGCTAATGTTTCTGACTGTTGACCAGAGTCTTCTCTTACGGGAGAGCTCGGCTAAGGCCTGGTGTCGCGGGCTGGCGCCGGTGGTGTAGAACCGTTCCGCGCTAGGGCCGCCGATGAAGCAATGCCGAGGGCTGGCGCCGGCGACGTAGCACCATTGCACGCTGGCGCCGCCGCTGAAGCAGTGTTGAGGGCTGGCGCTGGCGATGAAGCAGTGTCCTCCTCCATGTTCTGCTCTATGTTCCCTGCAAGCGGCGGGGCGAGCGCTGCCTGCAAGTCATGCTCGAGAGCCTGACGGTGAACCCCCGCTGCTTGCAGCAGCTGTTCCTGGGCCTCTACCTGCTGTTCCAGGAACTGGATGACCAAAAGAGCTTGCTGCTCCCGCTGTTCTGCGGCCTGGCGGGCTTGCACCTCTTGAGCTAGAGCAGTCTCAAGTTTCTCGATCTCCTGTTTTTTGTCGGGGACGATGGCGTCGACGAGCCCCTTCGTCTGGTCAGTGATAGCCCAATCGTTTCTGCCCACACGCTCCGCCGCCGCCGCCGCCGCCGCTGTCGTCGAGCTACTCTCCATGACCGTGCTACTCCCTACGGTGGCAGAATGAACAAGAACTCTGAACCAAGAACTGAAAACAAGAACTGGATAAAGAAAAGATTAAGTTAACTCACCGTCGTGCCACGTCGCCGCTGCCGTGCGCATCGGTAATGTGTCGTCGTTGTTCCACGGCGCCCCTGGCGGAACCGATGCCATGGCCAAGCCGAACGCTGCAAGAAACATCAACATGCATCAGCGAAGATCTGCATGGCCGGCATCCCCATGAGAAAGCGGCGCGCCTAGCCCAATCTAGAAGCTTCTAGCTTACCTTCTCTCTGGAGTAATTTGTTCTGCATCTCGACGAATGCTCGCTGTTCCTCGAAGATCTGCATGGCCGGCACCCCCATACTCTGGTCAGTTCCACCCCAAAGCTCTCCCCCCGCAGCCATTGCTGCCGAACTACTCACCATGGCCGTGCTTTCCCCTGGCGGCAGAAAGATCAAGAACTAAGAACCAAGAAGCAAGAAGCGACAACAAGAATCAAGAAAGTGGAATCAAGAACCAGAACCTGATCGAACCCGCGAAAACTCACCGGTGTACAGCGCCGCCGCCGTCTCCATGCTCGTCAGCAAGCTGTCGTCGTGCTGCTCTGGTGCCGGCGCCGCCATTGTCGCATCCCAACCGGGGGCTGCAAGAATTCGGAATGCATGAATCCAGAGGCTGTCAAAATGCACGAATCCGGGAGCACCGCACCGCCTCGCGCCTAGCCTCGCCGCCCCCGCTGCGCTTACCTGCTTCATTCAGGAGGTCGAGGGGGAGTCCGGCGCCAGGCGTTTGGCCGGCGTGGTCGCCATCAGTATAAATCATCTTGCCCTTCCCCTTCCTGTCCATCTCCGGCCGAGTTAACTGCACGCGCCGGGCACCGGGGCAAATAATGCAGGGAAGCTTCAAAGAAATTGACGAGGGGAGAGCTAGCCGGAGAGGACGACGATGGAGCTAGTATTTATAGAGAGCGGTCAGCAAGTCGGTTAGTTCGGTTTGGATTTGAGAGAAGCAGAGGTGTCCTTTCCTTTTTTGCTGACGTGGGCACTTGGCTGATTTAGCTCTACAGTGCCTGTACTGGAGTATTGGATTACGATATACGGAGTACAACGTACCTGTAAAATTAGAAGTTGTGAGACAACTGATAGGAATATCAACCAAATTGATCACCACGCGGTTGCTTACTTGCTTTGGGGTGAATTGTTCGAGTTAGACCTTGCATCGAACACCTGGTGGACGTGTAGCTTTTCTCTACCCTGCCACCATGGCGTGCCATGATCTGCTTCTGCTCCCTTGAAAGACTGCTCAGTACTCTGGCCAGAAGCTTCCCCTTGCCACCCTCTAGAAATTTTTTCTCACTAATTACGTCCATACGCGGCCACAGGACCACCTCCTCTGAGCTCCCTTACCGCCGCCTGCTGCCGTTGGGGAGCATCGGCTGCACTGTCTGGCAGCCAATTCATTGAAGAAACAAGCTTCTCCGGCCAAGGCGGAGCTCTTTCACCCTCGAGCTTGGCTGACGACTGCCGAAACGCCACTGCGTCCCTCGCCCGCTCCCCTCTGCCATGGCACCCAGTGCCAGGTCATCGCGTGTGCGCCATGGGTTTGTATACCTCAACCCATGAACCTCACGAATTGGTCGTTCGGATCTAGCGTCCGTGCTCCCCTTCTTAACCAAACAGCCGAGGCTCAATACACTGGACAAGAAGACGTTAATACTACAAAGACAAGCATTACGAAATCCCAAATCCTAGATCTTAACTAGGGCAAAAATTTCGATATACATCTTCTATAGAATGTACTCTCTTTTTTTCTGATTGGGCTGACCTTAAGTTGTGCTTTGGGACCCAATAAGCATGAACAAAAGTCTTGTGTGCCTCACTTTTCTTCTAGGTTTTTGAATGAACGATGTTTCATTGGCGGAGGAGAAATTTCACTAAATTTAAATATAAAAATATATAGACGTCGAATGAAATCATAGTCTTCTTTTTATTTATGTTGCTCTTGACTTCACTATTTGAGGAACGGCGGCACCACTAAGGTTTTTATACGGTCGGAAAGTTCTGAGCTGTTCATTCTCGTGTCATCAATCTAATGCACGACGGCGACAGAGCATCAGCCACACTGAGCCACATGATGGTTTGATCGGGACTCATGCTAGATCCTATGGGGAACACGAACTCAGACGTACACATTATTTCACGAAAGGAGGTGGTTCTTTTTTTTTATTTAAAAAAGGGGATGATATGGCATAACAATCGTGCTAGCCTACTGTGTTTAGACTTTAGAGAGGTTAATATTTTCATAAATTCAATCAAGCTTTCTATTATGTTATCTTGAATGCTAAAATATCCCACATCCTAGGCAAATAAAGGATTGTGTGAATTTGACAGAGACAAATAAAAAATCACAATAAGTTACTTAAAACTTAACTTTATCAACCCGACGGCAGCCTAGGTTAACGCAAAACAAAATGCTTTCCAATGTCGTTTTACCATCGCGCAGTTGCTAAAAAAAATCCGCTCAAAAAATAGTTAAGGGCACGTTCTTTTCAACTGTTCGTTTTGGCTTATTAATTAATAGATAATTAATTAAATATTAATTATTAACTTTGCTTAAAATACAGTGATATCATGAGTGTGTACGTGCTCAAAAAAATTTGAGTCTAGGAAGAATTAGGGAGAATTGGAGAATTGATTGAGCCCACGATTTTAGAACAGATTCAACTTTAAGAAGAAAAAGAGAACGGCACTGTGCTTCGCTGGGAGAGTCACGGCCTCATCCGGATCGTGCTCTGGCCATCCAGTTCGCGCTCCTGGCGGCGAAGCACCACTGCTATTTACACCTGATAGCCAACCATGGAGAAACTGATGATGTTTTTTTGCCTTTTTTACACAAGTTACCGCTACGTTTTTATTGTTGTTGTTATTCTAGCTAGCTACATGTGTGCTTAGTTGCTTTGATGGCTTGATCCAATAACGTTTTTTGTGTAAAAGTTCTACTCCCTTGCCTCTAGAATCAAAGCTTTACTTCAATAAATAATATATATTGTTCCATCAAGTCGTACTTCCTGCGTATACATTTGTCACCAAAGGTCGTTGTTTCACGTTCAGATAGATACATGGAATAAAGCGCCTTTACAAACCCCCTGCCTATTACCAAAACCATTTTTTACAGCTGGCCAAAATCGGTTTTCACATACAGCAGATGATGTGAACTGCAAAGTAGAACCGTAGCAGTACGAGTAGATGGAGGGAATTACCGTAGCAGGAGTAGCTAGTTCACGTTCACATCCGCACGGATCGTCGGTCCAAGCAACGAACGAACTAGAGTTACTACACCACCGGTCGTACGTAAAAACCGATTTTAGTCAGCTGTAAAAATGGATTTGGTAGTAGAAAGGGGATGGTGAGATCAGAGTAATTAACTTGTAGACTAGCCTGCGTATACATTTGTCACCAAAGGTGCTGTTTCACGTTCAGATAGACGAAGCGATGATTAGTATATGATAAATATTAATTATTAAAAACGTTTATTTATTTTTTAAAATGAATTCTCTATAAATTTTTTATATGGAACATAATATTTTGAAAATCATGCTAACCCAAATCGATGAGAAAACTAAGCCCAAATCTCTTAGTAGAACAGATCCGAAGTCTAGAGCTACTACAAATATGATGCAAACTGGTTTGATTTTCACGAAATATGGATTTCTCGGATCAAATCAATAATACAAATTGCTCGGTTTTTATTAAGTTTTAAAAAATAAACTAAATTTTAATTTTTTAAAATAAAATTTATCCATATTTTATTGGTTTATTGGTTTTCGTTGGTTTGTCGATGTTTTAGTGAAAATTGGAGATACCGCTTATGGGCGGTTTCCGATTCATTATCGGGATTGTGAAGCCCGACGAAAGCACATTCTTTGAACTTGCTACTGAAGACTAAGATAAGTCAGCACCGAGCTACCAAGAATGAAATGCAGCACTGCATCGGAGACTAAGTCAATGATGCTTCGCTGGAGATCAACTGAATACCTCTTGGCTACTCGAGGCTACTCGTTATCCACGTCTTTTCAAGGACAACAAATTGACACGGTGAGTATGATCGTTGGTGTTATCCTATGGAAATGGACGCAGAATTCGGCGACTTCTTTAGCATTTTTTGAGCTAGTGCGAGTTGGCGATCCTGCTGTCCTAATGGACGCAGAGTTGCTGCGCGCACAGCTACACGTTGTGGAAAAAAGAAAGAACATCAGCTTGGCAGCTTGGATCCAGTAAGAAAACATAGAGTACAATAATAGACCCGCAGATTTTTCTCACACAGGCATTACTAAGTTCTTGTCGGAATGTCAAAATAGGACTGGTACATTTAGCAGCCGCTATTAAACTTTTCATTTGTGGGTACAATCACAAATGATGTTGTTACAGAAGTGGTGAGAGATTGTCACGTAGACTTTTATAAGATCGTCTAAAACTTTTAAAAAAACCGTGATCACTTGGGTTCCCTAATGGACGAGCGTTCGTAAAGCCTATCCAACAGTGAATGCAAAACGAAAAATAAAATCACGTGCGGCCCACGAAAGCGTTGGTCAGACTCAGCCTTGTCCACCACGCACTTACTGTCTTTCTCCCCTTCGCCTCGTCTCCACAGTCAGCCAAAGATCGAGCTCAAGCAGCAGGTGGTAGCCCCACACAATGACCTCCCTTCAAAGATGGCAACGATGACGCCTTCCTTCAAAAAGCTTCCTCAGGTTCTGTCCAGTAAATCCTATCTACTCTAGAAAAAAAACTCTTAATCTAGGTTAGCTTTGTGCCTTCTCTTCTTGTCCCTAACCCCTCCATCATTGTCTCTTCGCCACGCCATCCTCTTCCTCACCGCTACCCTCTACCATGTCTAACCTATCTCCTCTTATCTCTTTCTTGTCTCTAACGTCATTTTTCTATCCCACCTCTCATACTTTATCTTTAAAGACTTATATTGTCGAATGAATTATCATCGTCTTCATCTCAACCACTCAACGAGCTTCTCCTACCATCAATACTAGCCCACCGTCCTCTCGACCCTGCTGCTCCAGTGGCACCATCATGTCTCACCACCTACCACCCACCGTCGGTCCACCATCTCTTTGGCTATCCTTTTAAGTCAAAGAATCCTATTTCTCTATCCTCAACACTTCCTTTTTTCTAATCCTATTTTAAACTCTAACCCTAACCTGATGGCTGGCGGGAGGTGGGTTGTTATAACATGGTCGATAAGCAATTATGCACTCACCCATATGCACATTGGCTATTGATGATGATTTTAGAACCGATTTTCTAATCAGAGAAGATTCGATCAATCAATACTCTAATATGCATGGATGGGATAAAGAGGCCGTCGATGTGGCTCGTTTCACCGGTTTCTTTTTCTCCTAATCAATCGCAAACCCCCAAAATCTGTCCTGAACGTGTTTAATCGTTCTGCGTGCAGTGTAGTGCCAAATCCGCGTCCGCCGAACGACTGAACGAGTAACCCGAAGCATACGGCATGGCCGCATGGGCACCAGGGTGGAAAACTCGGTGCGCCACAGCCATTTTTGTTCCCTCCGCGATCCCCTCTCACTATCAGCTCACCACCACAAAAAGTTTTCACCAGCTCACCGAACGAGCAAGAACTGCCGGCCGCCTATCCAGCAAAAACATCTTCTTTCTCACAGCGCGCGACGGGCAAGCTCGGGTTGCCATGATCAATCGACTCCGTTTCCATGGCTCGTACTGCTGACCGTCGTGTCGTTTGCCACCGCGGACAGCGGCGAAGAGCCCACCGTCCCCGGACAGTTCCGCCTAAGCTGCGGCGCGAACGCCTTTGCCACGGACGGGGACGGTCGGACGTGGGACGGTGACGCCGTGTCCAGGTTCGCGCCGTCGGTGACCGGCGTCGCGGCCGGCGCGTCGTACCAGGGTCCCTCGCTCCCTTCCACCGTGCCGTCCATGACGGCGCGCGTGTTCGCCTCCAGCTACACCTACTCGTTCCTCGTCAAGCCCGGCCGCGTGTTCCTCTGCCTCTACTTCTACCCTTCCGCCTACGGCAACCTCAGCGCCGCCGCCGACGCGCTGTTCGGCGTCACCGCGGGCGGCATCACGCTCCTGCGCGACTTCAACGCGTCCCAGTCCGCGCTCGCGTTCGATTACGCGTACATCGTCCACAAGTTTTCGCTGAACGTCAGCTCCGGCGCCACGAGCCTCAACGTCACCTTCTCCCCCTCGTCGCGCCGGCCGCCGTGGGGCGCCTCCGGGTCTCACTACTACGCGTTCGTGATCGACATGTTCACAACGCCCCTCCGGGCCGACACGGCGTTCCAGACCATGTACCGGCTCAACGTCGGCGGCACAGCCATCACCCCACGAGACGACTCCGGCGGCTTCTACCGCACTTGGGACAACGACGCCCCCTACATCTTCGGCGCGGCCTTCGGGGTGACCTTCGAAAAGGACAGCAACGTCAGCATCCAGTACAACCCGCCGACCGTGCCGCCGTACGCCGCGCCAGAGGGCGTCTACGCGACGGCGAGGTCGATGGGCCCGAACGCGCAGATCAACCTCAACTATAACCTCACATGGATCCTCCCCGTCGACGCCGGCTTCTACTACCTCCTCAGGTTCCACTTCTGCGAGATCCAGTACCCGATAACGCAGGTGAACCAGAGGTCGTTCTTCATCTACATCAACAACCAGACGGCGCAGGAGCAGATGGACGTGATAGTGTGGAGCGGAGGGATCGGCAGGGCGGTGTACACGACTACCTCATCGTAACCGCTGTGGGATCCGGCCAGACGGACCTGTGGGTGGCGCTGCACCCGGACCTCAGCTCCAAGCCGGAGTACTACGACGCCATCCTCAATGGCCTCGAGGTGTTCAAGCTCCACAAGTACGGCTTCAACACCCTTGCCGGGCCCAACCCGCCGATCACACCGAAGCAGCTAAACACGGTGGACAGAAGCATATCGGAGTCCAGGAAAAAGAGCGTCGTCTGCGCCGCCGTCGGGGGTGCGGCCGCCGGTTGCCTCCTTGCGGTGTTGGTTGCTTGCCTCTTCACGTTGGCAATTCGCAGGAGACAGGAGAAGGCCGCGGCGGAGCAACCGGCTGATGGACTTCTTGGCCCAACAAAAAGTTCCATCCTTTTTGGTCCGGTCCAAAAATAAATGGGCCAACATTTTTTGAGCTTCAGGTTGATAATATTGTATAAGGCATGTATAGCTATAATTTGGCTGACATAAAAGAATTATAAGTGGGCAAAAATGTTACTCCCTCAGTTTAAATATGCGACACCATTGATTTTTTTTAGAACTTTAACCTTTGGAGACTGCTAAAGCACGAACTCCCCGTTGGTATGTATATTGATTTAGCTACTAATTTAAGTGAAAAGAGTATGGCACTATCACTTAGATCTGTAATTAAAATTATATTAAGCACGCCTCGTCTACTTGTGTATTTGCACAAGTAGTTTTAGAATAGATAAATAGTCAAATAAATTTAAAAAATGTCAAACAGTGGCATATATTTGAAACCGAAGATTGTTCACATATTTGCAATTTTTCAAGGGATATGTGTGACACCCTGGTTTTTCTGGGCTATTGAAAACTATTTAAATAAAAATATATTCTTAAAAATCTTAGATATTTGAGTGTGGTTAAAGACTAAGTGTCAAAAGATCTTAAGAACCCTTCTTGAAAAGCCCAATGTTCTCATCCCAAAATTTCTATTTAAATTTAAATTCTAGAACTTGAATTTCGCAATTCAAAATTCCTCTGAAATTCTTTCTTAATTCTTCCATTCCTTCTCTCCAAAAGATTCTTTTTCTTTTTTAGTTCAAATCTTAATTCTTTTCAAAACTTTCCCTAGGAAATTTAGAAGAGGCAATGTTTATCCAGCCATCTTTTCCTCTTTTTTTCCCTCTCCCGGCCCACACAACCTCCTTCCTCTCCACTTTCCTCTCTACACGATCCATTTTCCCCCTTGCACATGGCTAGCCTATCGTGGCCCACGACCCACTCCATCTCCTCCCACATGCTTGTTGCTACCGTGCGTACTCGTAACTTAAAGCGCTGATCGACAGGCCAAGCACACCCACCGCATGCGCCATGGACAACAGCCCAACACGCAGAGGCATGGCTATCACCTACCTTCAGTGCTGCCCCACGTCCACCATGCATTTGGTCAAATAATCCTAAGGAACATATTGACTGCCATCACGTGTGCCCATGCCTCCATGTCGTGCTGGCAATGCTCGTCATCATGTCACCATCACCTACACCACACAAACCATCATTGTGCCACTTTCACCCCTAGAGACATCACGCTACCCTCCTCGTCACCATATCCTAAAGCTTTAGTACCCTATTCAGTCTAAGCCCCGATAAGCTCATGAGCTTTCTCTATGTCATCCCATCTCTGCTATCTTGTCACATGCATTCCTTTACCCTACTTCGGTCGACACTATCATTGTGCCAAGCTCATGCTACGCATCCCTTCACCTAGGACAACGAGGCCTCACCTCGTTGAGCCTCATGCCACCGTCCATGTCCTCAATCGCCTTGCGTCGAGATTTGCCTATAAATAGGCCCGAAAGCTCCACGAATCGACCACACCTCCCTAAGCTCCCTTTAAGCTGCCAACCTTCATCACCTCTTTTCATATCTCTCACTTTTCCGCTAGGCACCATTGTTGTCGCCCCATTCTCCATCGCCCTTTAAGGTAGCGCCTTCATTTTCCTCTCTCTCTTTCTTCATTTCTTCACAGTGCCTCTAACCAAGTCCAAACCCAGCCACCTCCATCGCACATTTGATCATCGGTGGCAACCAAATGCCGTATTCCCATTGAAGCTGCTGCCGCTCATCGCCAACCCTCTCCTGTCGTCTTAGCCTTCATCCAAACCGATCACCCGGTTCCTCATTCTCTACTCGTCACTATGGTGTCGCCTTTCCGTCGAGAGCGGTTGCCATTTGCTAGAGAGCCACCGGCTATCGTTGGTCATCAATGTCGCCCAGGGTCAACGACCCCGGTCCACACCGACATGGCCACGCTGACGTGGTAGTAGGCCACAGGCCACCCCGTGCTCATGTGCGGGCATTTGTGGGCTAGCTATGCGATTAGGGCAGCCTTCCTCGACCCATCAGACCTCAATGCCCATCGAACCTTATCCTAACAACCCTTACACCAAATAAAATAAGTCTATATTACCTCTCTCAAATAAATTAGCCAAACCCAGCCTCTATTTTAAATTCTTTTCTTTTTTCAAAATTCTTCTTACCCTTTTTCACCATCTAGAAAATATTTTATATTAAAAAAATTAAATCTTTTTAACCGTTGCTAGCCCATTCAACTCTAATTTTTTTATAAAATTGAGATATATCTAATGGTATTATTAGTTATCAATAATAGCATTTTTTAGGTTTTATTTGGGTTTCTCTCTCTTTTACGCGTAGTCGGTGTTAACGGAAATTATTTCAAATGAGAATTCTAAAAGATTTTGAAGATGAAGACAAAGGCAAGTCACTTTTTGATTATATTATTTCCAGTTTATAAAATATTTTGTTTGTAAAATTACATTACTAGCGTGCACGATAAATTTGATTGACTGCGCTCACGTGATGAACTGATGAACAAACCTAGTAGCTGCAATACACTTGTGGGATGTTGATACCGCTATACCTTGTCGCTTCACCTTCATGATACCTCAGCACTTGTGCTCTCGAGCATAGCTATCAATGATCCCACTGAAATCATACTTGTTTATCAATATGAGAAAATGTGTTTATAAAACTTTTATAAACTCGACATGTGGTGTCGGCATATTTGAAAAATAAAATGGTTTATGAAAATTTATGATAAAAAATGGTCGCCTTGATGGTGATGCTCTATATTCATATAAGGGACTGTTTATGTTTGTTAAGGAATTTCATCCAAACATTTCACAATACAATTACATGAGAGGAATTAGACGCATCTAACCAATTAATTGGTAGACTCTGACTATGCACGAAAGTCATTGAAGGTAAAGTAGCTGAGATGGCATCTCTATGCACCTATGAGATCTTAAATAAAAAAAAGACTAACTTGCCCGGACTTGATTAGTTGATGACCGGCTTTCATGAAAATAGTTTGAAAATCTTTTATCGTCAACTATAACATCTTTAAAAAATCAAATTAAAAATCAAGAAACAAAATTTTAGAGTAATCAAAAACCTTTTTCGAATTTGCATCCTGCTGGTATTTATTGGATTTTTCATTTCTTTTTCTCGTTTGTGCCTATGCCAAAAATTAAAACAAATCACATTCAAATATGAAATTCAATTACATATATAATTAGAACTATGATTATGAATTAATATCACTATAACAATATTTTACAGAGAAGCCAAGCCAACAAGAAGCGCGGCCGCGCATATAAGACGCGCTGCCCGAGCTAGCTCGCCGCTTTTCCCGCGCTTGCCTTTCTCCACATCCAGCCGCACCAAACCACGCTCACCGGCCTAGCCTTGCTCGCCGCCCTTGTACACAGCCACGCCACGCTCGTCTCGCAGCTGCTACCCTCGGAGCAGGCGCCGGAGCGGAAGCCCCAGACGCGCCGCTCGGTCGCCGGAGCTCCCCAAGCTCCCGCGTCCAAGCTAGGCCCGGTCGAACTCGGAAGGAGGAGGAGGCCGTTCACGCTGGGACGAACCGCACGCCTGGAAGAGCCGCGCGCAACCCGAACCTCGCCGCCCGACGAATTGCAGCTCTACCGCTCGGTGTGTTGCCTCCCAGCTGCCGCAAGGTGAGAATCGTGCCCGTTGCCTCCCTCCCGGTCCCCTAGCTGTAGCACCGTGTCCTTGTAGGCCGTAGACCCGCCGCCGCTGCCGGATTTTCCAAGTCTTCGGCGCTGCCGTAATCGGTATGCCGCCGCCGCCCGTAGTCGCTGACCCCCTTCCCTGCCCGCGCGTGGCTATGACGACGACCTGTCGTTCTCCGTAACCCGGCCGTTCCACGGCAAGCCGCCACGTCAGTGTCTTCCCATCCCCCTCAAGCCCCCAACGCCCCGGCCAATTCGTCCGAGCCCTAACGGAGCATCGCCATCCGCTCGCACCGCCGCGCTACCGCTACCACCTCGGCGCCACAACGAGCTGGCAGCTAGGGGCTCGCCCGGGCAAGCTCGTTGAGGGAAAATCTCCCTCTCACCACAGTGAAGCTCCGAAGCATGGAACGGCGGTCGATTGCTCCGCCGTGACGGCGAATTTCACCGGCGCACCGGAGCTCCGCCCAGCCGGCCGTGCGAGCCTTGAGCCCCAACACCACGCCTACCTTCTCCATCGACACCCGCCTTCCCGAGCTCGCTAGGCGCCATCCACGGAGGTCCAGTACCCCGCCTCCTGCCGCCTCCGCCCGGATTCCTCGCCGCTTCGCCGGCGCCCCTCTCCGCCCGAACCACCGTGCCGCCGCACCCAGCCATGAGGCCATCGCCGAGCTGCCGCAGCCGCTCCGCCGCCTTCAAGTGGTGGCCTAAGATCCCACCGACCTCCCAATGCAGGCTGCCCCAGGCTCCGGCCGGCCCAGCCCCGGCGCGCGCATGCCCTGGCTTGGCCGTGCGCGCATTGTGTGAGAGAGAGGGAGAAGAAAACGAGAAAACATGAGAGAATGAGAGAGTAGGAAAGGAGAGAAGACAAAGGAAGAGGAGAGATGAGAATATGACACGCGGGCTTCACCTGTGACAAAATTAGTTAACCCCTAATGATCCAGTTAAGTTAATGGAGTATTTATAACTTGTTAGTAATACTAGTGAGCCCAACCGATTAATAAAACGTAATTAAAACTATGTTTGAAACTTGTTTCACCGACATGTGGGCCCGTGGCCATTTGATGGTCAATTTTGACCCGGTCACGGTTGAACAGGGCCCCACCTGTCAATGGCTCAAGACTTTTCCAATGGGAAAATATTGTTTTTGATAAATAAAATGCTGTGGGACCAACCTGTTAGTGAAAGAAAAGTTTTCCTTTAGAAAATTAATTTCACGCAAATTGGAAAGTAGCTAAATAAGAGGTTTTGCATTTAATTTAATTAAATTTGAATCTTTAAATGATAATAACTTACTCTTTTTAAATCGGAATCTAGTTAAATCTATTGGCACTGATTTTGTTATTATCAATTTTTATTTGTATTTATGACTTTATTTATTTTGCATTATTATTAAGATGTCGTTTACCATAGGTTACGTTTGTAAGGAGTTCACCTGTTTGTAACCTAGAAGATATTCTAGTTGAGTAAAACAATTTATCATGAACTCCTCCATGATCATGTTATATGTATTATTGTAAATATTTTATTTACAAATAAATTGTATGCTATATTTAAATCACACAACTAATTGTTGCTATGCATGTCTTAATATTAATTACATGTGCCAGGTTTAGCCGTATTTATCCTTGATTCTCTAGTCATTTATTGACACATGTTTAGTAATACTTAGATTTTTGTCATATGATATATCTATGGTGGGAAAATAATCGCAGGGTAGTGGTTATTATTGGAAAGCGAAAAGTGACGTGTATTGCTGTCTTGCGAAGATTACAAAAAAATATTTATAAAAACCCCAAAACCCTAATTATAATAAAAAAGATTTATACTAGGGTGGCTAAAACACTTTGGTGGTTTTCAGTAAAGGCTAGTGCTAAAACATACATAAAATGAATTGAGTTACAACTGCATCTTCTTACCAGACTTAGAGGATTAGGGCCACCAGAAGAGGATGATACCTTTGACATGCTAAGATTCAAACCATATTAAATAGGTCATGTGCGACATGATACCCATGCATAGCGTGGTTAATTGAACTAAAACCTGACTAGTCCTTTGACACCCTGGAAACGCTAGATCTCCCCTTACTGCTTGTTTACGAAACTAGGTAGTCTGATGAGGGCACAAATTCATGGGGCTGAGTACCGTCATTAGATAGGACCTGAAAGATTAGACCGTGACAGGTCTCATGTGTTGGAAAAGTCATGGAGTATGGGTATAGCATATATTCACTGTAGTATGAGTAAACCAATCTATTCAAATAGCCATACTCACATATATTAAGCATCGGGACTTGTACTGCTCTTGACTAGACTTACAATCTTTTAAAATTGAATTAGGAATATAGATTAGATGGATGATTAGGGGACTATCTAGGGTAAGGGTTGGTCCCAGTGTATAAAAAGTGGATAAACTAAGACTGAGGTAATTCAACCCAACAAGGAGCTTGGGAAGGTGAACACCAGGGATTGATTAAACAATTTGAACTTAAATTTGTTTTAAAGTTAAAAATGCTAGGTCGTATGTTTGTGAAATGTTTGCGAGAACTTGCTTTATGCAACAAACTCTTGCCTTCCTTGATCCCTATGTACTTTATGTAGTCACCGTTGCTATTTTCCCCTCTTTTAGAGATAGAGACATGGAATGATCTTCATGAGGATCTTCCTAAGGTTGAGGATGAGGAGATAGAGAAGGCGATATAGAGACTTAGTATCCCTAGCTAATGCTTGTGGAGTAGAGTTGGGTTGCCACAGCTTCGCTACTGCTACTTTATCTACGTCTTTTGGTATTTGGTATTGTAGATGGCTATGCTTGGTCTATTTGGGTCCTACTTGGGCAACATTTGTAATATTAATGTGTTGTAAAACTGTTAAATAAGACACGTGATGTTGATGGAACTCGCTAGGGTTTGTTCCTGACCTTCGATGAGAGTTGGGGATAACTTCGATTTGGGGTGGATCCGACATTGGCTTACAACACCACAAGAGCTGCGCCTTAGTAATAGGTACACCGTCTTCGATTAGAATGTTCTTACCATGCCAACAACACCTCTGAACCTGTTAACAATCGAGAACAAGCAAGAACAAGATGAACAAATAATTAACTCACAGATGGAAAATACAAAGGCGAATCTGAATGACGAGTTGGGATCTTGAATCAAACAAACGGGTGGTCTAATTAACACACGCGCTCACAAGAAAGTAGTAGTAGCTAAACTTATAATAAAATAAAACCCAACCTTCATCCTAGTGGCTGTTGCAAGTATTTATACTTGGGAGGGAGCCAGGAGGCTTGGAGGGGGTGTAAACCATAACATAGAAATGGTCCCTAGTAGGATGAATAAGATACAAGGACCTCAGCTCAAGACTGGAGGTCCAAACATCTTTCTGTAGTTTCTGGTCAGCTTCGATGAAATCTAGCGGTGTTTCCAACAAGTGCTCATGCGCCTTAAAAATTTCCAAAGTGAAGAGTTATGGTCGATTGAAGTTGTTGCTACCTGGAGGTCCAAACTTGATGTCCGAACTTATAGTCTGATCCCTTAGTCTGATCATCCTTTTGATCATGGCAGCTTCCAATTGATACTTGTCATAGCTGCTCCTAGACCAATCTGGTTCATCTCTCAAGTTACTAAGTAGAAGAATACCATCATAAGAATTTAGTAGTACCCCATTCATTAAGGAACTTGTTTGGACAGTAAGGAACGATTTCACATGGTAGCTAAGTTGACATGCTCTAGCTCGAGTCATTGGGCCCTGCTGTACAGCAGGTGTGGTTGTATCCATGGAAGGTATGTCCCCATCAAATGTATTATCAGCTATGTATAGTATGTTCCATCTACTTATCCATGGAATGGTACGGGAGACACTAGGTTTTCGGTTTGTAAAATTGGGGGCCGACACGAACCTCCTCACATGGATAGTGAGAGAGTAAACTCGCATCGTGTAGGTAAAGCATGCACCCTATACAAAAAGTTACCAAACTTTTTAAACAGTCATGCCCACAGTTATGGACGAATATGAGGTGATTCTTCTAGTGTAGGTTTATTTGCTAATGCTTTACAAAAATTGTTATGGGATTGAAAACCGTTATTGAAAGCAGCCTAGAAGGTTGATGGATGACCATTATGTGGTCTAAAACGGTTCTGTGGTGGACCGTGATGCCGGTTGGCATCATAAATTAGGCTTCCCAAGGGAAAGCAGTATTTGATGGAGATTATGGATGGCTTTGGAAGCCAAAGAGATGAGATGTGAGATTGGTTGATTCTCGATGGTTTAAAAGTAAAAATAAACTAATAGATGAGAAAGAAGTTAGAAACTGCCTAAAAGATCGAATATATGCGCCGGTGACATGATAGGACAACTAGTAGAATAGTTTAATCAACTAAAATTTATTTCATCCGCTTGAGTTTTAATCAACAAGATTGAGGCCAAAAACTCTTTCTAATCACATGATAAACAACCCCACACTTGAGTTATGAAACTTTTTTCAAAAGTTACGAAACAAACCCATCCCTTCTTTTCTGTGGCTTGCTGAGTACGTATGTACTCAATCATTGTTATTTTTTCCCTCCCCTAGGAAAACAAAAGTAAAGTTGAAGGTTAGGGTTTCCTTCCTAATGCCAAGCCACTAGTTGTGGATTGGGTCTAGCTGCTCTAAGTTCCACTGCTACTTTTCTGCTAATCGATTACACTTTTGAAGTTATTTCGAAGATTTGACCTCATAAAGGTATAATCTATCTATATTATCTTTAGTTGCAATGATTCATCTCAGTTAACTACGAGTGCTAGCTTTGTGTCTTGGGATTGCTACAGCATCACAGTTCCATAGGATTTGGTTCACTGCTCGCCGCCAAACCTCGCAGGGGTGTTTGACCGGGTTGGTCACGCGAAGGCCTAGGAGATCTGCTTAGCTCCAGTGCAGGTTCTTAATTTTCGAGATCTGAGGGTGTGTTAGTCAATTTGACCTTGCAATTGACAAGGAGGTGAGGCAAACGGGTTAATTGGACGATGGGCCGATATGAGCTCTTGCTATCGGCTAGCCGTCGATAGTATCGAGTTGGTCATCGGCTGCGTCCAAATGGCTCCTACTATTGGCTGGTCGCCGATAGGGATTGGGATGCTCTTGCTTCGATTGGAGAGTTTTGATACGAGCTCTCACTATCGGTTGGTCACCTAGGTTGATATGTCTATTTGTTGACACTGGAGTTTTTGATGGGTTTCACTTTATTCATTTTGAACTTCTTGAGCACATCATTGAGATACTTTGTTTGGTATATGAAAGTTCCTTCCTTCAATTGCTTAATTTGAAACCCTATGAAGAACTTGAGCTCATCCATCATCGACATCTCAAATCGTTTAGTTATTATCCTACTAAACTTATCACTAAACTCTTTGTTAGTAGAAACAAAAGAAACAAATATTATATCATCGACATATATTTGGCATATAAATAAATTATCTTTGAATTTCTTAGTAAAAAGAATAATATCCGCCTTTTTCTATCTGAAAGCCATTTTTGAGTAGGAAGTTGCGGAGGCATTCATATTAAGCTCTAGAGGTTTGCTTGAGCCCGTAGAGCATCTTGTAGAGCATGTTGACATGTTGTGGATACATGAGATCCTTGAAGCCCGAGGGTTGTTACATGTACACATGCTCATCGATTGATCTATTGAGGAAAGTGCTCTTGATGTCCATCTGATATAACTTGAAATTATGGTTAGTAGTAAAGGCTCATAGAATACAAATGGACTCAAGGCGTGTAACGGGTACAAAGGTCTCACCAAAGCTAAGACCTTTGACTTGGATAAAGCCCTTTGCAACTAACTAAACTTTGTTGCGAGTGACAACCCCATGATTATCTTGCTTGCTATGTAATACCTATTTTGTCCCGATAACGTTGGTGTTAGGTTTTTCCACAAGTGTCCACACCCCATTGTGAGTGAATTTATTAAGCTCCTATCGCATGGCCATTACCCAATCAACATCCTCAAACACCTTTTCAACCATCATAAGCTCCAAAGAAGACACAAAAAGAGTAACTTCCATAAAAGTTAGCAATTCGAGAGCAAGTATTTACCCCCTTTCTAATGTCGCCGAAAATGTTTTTGATGGGATAATCACGTTGAATGTTTTTGTAGATTCATGAATGGTGCACCAAGGGGACTTGAGCGTGCTTGGTGTCTCTCTTTGCTCCATTGTGCCCTAAGTATCAATCCCATCCATGAGTGCTTGACCATCTTGCTCAACATCATCATGTGATGTCTCTAGACCTTGCTCATGTGTAGATGGGGTTTGATTAGTTCATAATTGTTTGGCTTGGGATCTTTTCGCCTATGACACAATCACTAACTTGCTCCTCTTGAGAGTCATTAGATTCATTAAACATGGAGCACATTAGTGACTAAGAGATCATTTGAGATGATAATTTTACTGAGACCCATCACATTGCCTTTACCGTTATCTCCAAAAACATTATCGTCGTGTTGTCCTCCAACATCTCCAATGGAGGTGAACATACTCTTCTCATCGGTCATATGATTAGTGCATCTACTATCCACAACCCAACTCGATCCACCGAAGAAGTATGCATACAAAATAAGTTATGCTTGGAATTTAGGTAACTAAACTTGGTGAACCTTGGGTCCTTGTATGTTAGTAATAAGAGACTTATGAATTCACAAGCATCTCTCGCGTTTTCTACCACGAGGCCCCACAAATTGAATTACTACTTTATCACGATGGTTTCTCTTATGAACATAAGAAGCATAGAATAGCGATTGGGACATATGATTCTTGTTCTCTTAGATTTAGGGATCTTCACCACTCATGATGAACTTGATGGGCTTTTTATACTCCATCACCCTATGCTTCGGTGGCTTGTTCTCACATGGGTAAAAACCAAGCCCAAAGTCATGCTTGTGGTTGTGCGTGATAAAGGTCTTGTAGAGAGCATCTTTGAATTGATATGTCTTTATGCAACCATATGTCACCAAGGCACTGAGTCTCTCGCTCTCTTCTTGAGCTCATCTAGTACATGTATGTTAGTAGCATAAGCATTCATATAAAAATTATAGAGTCTAGCATAATCATTGCTTGTGGAGACATTAGAGAGATTTGTAGCTTCATTCGAAGTAGAGGTGCTAGACCAAAGAGTATCGAATTACACATCAAGAGATTTTTTAGTCTTACCCAAACTCTCAAATCTCTTAAGAAGTGCTTTAATTGAGCTCTTTAAAGTAGCAATTGATTCATTGACCGAATCTAGCTTATTGGTCAAATCCTTAAGATTCTTCTTCTCCTTAGCCAAAAAGTTTTCGAGGGCATTGTTTCTCTCCTTCTTAAGGATGAGCACATCATCTTGCCTCTCAAGTGTATTTTCCTTGCTTTTTAATTCATTTATGACCTTTGCCACTTTGCTAAGTGTGCTTCTGTTGATGCCTTTAAGATCAAATTCATCCTCATCATCATAGTCATCACTTTCATCATTACTAGTCACACATTTAGGATGTAAAAGTACCTTGCGCCCCTTCGCCATGAGGCAAGTGGGAGAATAGTACTCATCGTTGCTTTGGTAGTTGAAGAGTGTTTCCTTTGGCAACGATGACTTGATGACGATTGTTGCAATGCCCTTCTCTTCTTCGAAGCCAGATTCACTTTGATAGATCCACTCTACTTCAGTATGAACGTGTCCTGAACTCTTCTTCTTGTGGAACTTAGGCTTGCCATCTTTCTCATTCTTCTTCTTGTCGGAATTGGCAATGAAGTGTTCATACTCATCGCACTCATAGCATGCCCTCTTGAATTGGTGGGTCTTGGACGTGCCATCGTTATTCTTTTTACATAGCCTTCTTCTCTTTGAAATTTCTTGAACTTCTTGATGACGAAAGTGAAATCCTTATCTTCACTCTCCTCGTCGCTTGAGTCCTCCTTGGATTTTGCCTTCGTCTTCAAAGCGATCTCCATGTTCTTGGCGATAACAGTGTTCTTGGCGAGAGTCTTGATGTGCTTGGTGTTTTTCTTCAAGAGTTCATGGGATAATTCTTGAAAGAACATCAATCAAGATGAACCTCTTGAAGTTTTTGTTCTCTCGGATAAGCATGACCAATGTAAAGTTTCTTGGAGCGAAGGCATGGAGGAGTTTCTTAACGACGATATGATTAGTCATGTCTTCACTTCTAAGTCCTCGAATTTTATTAATGATAACCATCATGCGATTATACATCTCTTGTGCCGTCTCATCGTCTCCATCACGAATCTGCCAAGTTGTCCTTCTAACAACTTGATCCTTGATTCCTTCAAGCCGAGAGATCCCTCATGCGGCAATTGTATGGTATCACAAATCTCCTTGGCTTTCTTAAGTTGGTCCATCTTGTTGAACTCTTCTGGGCTCAACGACACAAGGATCACGCTTGCGGCTTGAGTGTTGCAGTGTATGAGGGCATCTTGAGCAAGCGTGAATTCAGTGTCCTCCTATGGAATGTCTAAACATATAAGCATAATTTTTTCACACACTAGAATATAGTGACATTAGATTATGTTGTGATTTCAAGTGGCACAATCTATCATATTAAAGTGAGAAGCACGCTCAAAAGGCATGGAGATGAAGTGTGTAGATGAATCATATGAATAGAGCTTGTTGTAATTAAGAGGAATGGTTACTCCCTTTTTAGAGCCACTTTTGAAAGTAGAGTCATTTTCATTCTCTTCATTCTCCTCATTATTCTTGATTGGATCAAAGGGTTCTTCTCTTAATTACGGCATCTCTTCAAGCAATTAAGTTTATCTGAAGATGAGGCTTTGATACCAATTGAAAGGACCTTAAGTCACACAGAGAGAGGGTGTATGTGCACATCTAAAAACCAAAAAAAGCTCACAGCAAAAATTAAAACTCACTCGAGAGTATCCAGTCCTAATTATCAAAGACTCCGGTAGAACTTCATTACTAGACAGCAAAGCTCAAGCGGACAATAGGTTCTAGGGTTCGAATATTTTGGTCCCCGTCACTGCTTATAAAAAGGATGCATGAAGAGAGCAATCTAAAGAGAAAGGGGTATGGTAGGTGATTTTTAAAAAATCAAATAAATGCAAGAAGCAATACCCAAGGAAACACAAGAATTTTCACTGAAGTTCGGATAAAAAAATCCTATGTCTTTGTTGAGGCACTCTAAGGGGTCGAATCGCACTCGATCCCTAGCCTCACCAAGCATAAACCTAGATAGATGTCCGGCCTCCAAGTTCTTACCAAGGCTAACACAAAATCCAAGGCAACCACGAAGGTTAACAGCAAAAATTGGCACAAAACAGTGTATTGGCATGGCAACTTTTGTGTGTTTGATGAGAGCCAATGGTCCTTGATGAAGGCCGATGGTGATGGATTGACTGGAGTCGATGATTGATAAATCGGCTAAGGCCAATGGTTGATGGATCGACTGGCATATTTGAGTTTGGGTCCGGGTGGATCAATTAGCCTGTGAATGATTGAGCCAGGCCAGTTTATGGAAGACAAAAAAAGTTATCTTTAAGAATATTTATTATAATTAGGTAAGATTGTATCATAATTAGAAAGTTTTGTTAGTTTCGGTTTCTGTAAGTGTTTGTTTAGTGGTTGTCATGGATATTATAACCGTCTAGGACTCATGTAATCTCAGGGTATAAATATAAACCATGCATTATTGTAAAAACTATATAACACATAATTCAATACAACAATACTCTCGGCACATCGCCAACCCTAGTTCTCTAGGTTTTTCGACGAGTTCTGGCTCTCGACGCGAAGCTGTATCATTTTGATCTCTGGCATAGGGGTAAGTTCCACCACTCAGCAGTTGTATCGGCTACACTGGTCTTATCTAATGCTATATCGTTTTGACCTCTTATATTGTTCTAGTTCAGTCGATATGATTGTCGGTTTATCTTGATATATCAGTTCTGTCTAAAACTACATCGTTTCGATCTCTTATATTGATATAATGTATCCATTACACTTATGTACGATCTATCAACTAAGTAGGATATTTTTATTATCTTCAATTTGGTACTATCTCGTTAGGTCCGATCTATGATATTATTGCTAATAGGTTAAATCCTACGAAGTCGGTAGGTTTTATTCAATGTTCATCGGAGTTCTAGCCGGTGTGATATCTTTATAATTAAGCTTCAAGTTTAATACAGATCGGCTCTCTAGCCAATATATATGTCTTTATTATAAGCTATCTTTACACATATTGGACCAACAGGCGATATTCATCTTTTGTTTTAACGATTAATTTACTATTGATCAATCTGTTTTTACTAGATTCAATCTTATATTATCTTGGTTTAGTCTAATCTATCAAGGATGTCTTTATTAAGGCTAGCGTCGTAATTTAGTAGATTTTATTTCTTTCATCGGCTAAGCTAGCTGATAAGCTTACTCACCTATATCATTTTACATATATCTCTATGCTTGCATCAGTCTTGTCGCTAGTGCATAAGTGCTATCATTCCTATTGGCTAATGGCCGATGGAAGGAGCTCATATTGGCTATTAGGTCGATTAGCTCAAGGATCTTACTTTTGTCTATGTTTCTTATAAATTGCATGATCAAATTGACTGACACGCCCTCGAGGAACTAAGTTAGGACCTACATTGTAGTTAAGCAGTTCTCCTAGGTCTCTATGTGTGACGCAAGGGTCTTGATGATTTTTACACCAACAAGCTTTTGGCACGTCCAATGGGATTCTTTCCTTCATGTGTGCCGATGCGGACCATTATTAGATTTTCATGTCAACACCACTAGGAGATGATACTAACACCAAGCCTGCTCCACCAAAACCAATATCTAAGAACGAGCTCGGTATCCACTATAGTTACATGTTTCCTTGTGGAGGTAAGAAAAACATTCACAAACTTTTCCAAGACATTCACAACCTTGAATCCTCGCAGGCGATGCCTAGCCATATAGGAAAAGAATCTCTGGGAGTAACAAGTATAAATCCTCGCCAAGCGTCGATCCACAAGTGCATAATCAAATCCCTAACCTTCTTACTCACTAGCTCTTAAAGATTACTTACAAAGAGGTAGATTTGTTGGAGAAACCAAGAGAGAGGTGAAAAACCCTAGAAAGGCTATGAAAGTAGAGATGAAATGAATGAATAGCCACCCACCTACGTGGGGGATTGGTGGAGCTAAAAATAAAGTCCCTACGAAATTAATCGGTACTCACAGATTCAAACTCCAGAGTATTCACCCCTAGGGACCAAAGACTCTAGATACATTTGAATCCGAAGCAGCAAACCCAATTTAGAATATTCGATCAAAACCTCCAAAGACTCAGACAACCTTCACTGCTATACGAAGAAAATTCTTCAAAAACTCCGTCATTTAAGGCCGGAGACTTCGATCCATTTTTATTGTTAGGAAGAAAAACTTACCAAAAATATCGTTGATTTAGATAAAATATCTGAAAGTCTCTCTAAAGAAAAAAAACAAAACCTAAAGATGCATGTGATGTAAGTACTCACTTAAGAAAAATAAGTAACATAGCTGAGCACTTACTTCGTAACTCGAGCTAACATTTATATCACTTACGGAATTTCTAGTACTCAATAAAAATAAAATACATTTATAGCACATATCTATTCATCTTTGATTTTTGGTTGAGGCTATTTTTCATTAACTCATTTTTGTCAGGAACTAACATCTTCATGTGTGTTTAAATAACACATTAATATTTTAATTTTTTTTATTATCTATATATGGTCTTAGATATACTTTCGGTACCACATACATATCAGCCTACTAGAGAGGTATGAGCTTATGAGGTCTGGCACCACACATGTACCAGCTAATACATACGTGATATCATGTTTGGTACTTAGATAGGTATCACACCGGTAACATATACCGTTCCAATGAGCATGCCATTTTGTAACCGTTTGGATCGATAATTTGATATGTAAGAGCTTGTATAACTATAATCGGGCCGTTATGAATGAAGTATAAATGGGCCTAAAATGTGACATAATTTTGTAATTTTCGTCTCCATTTCCGTGTAGCTTAACTTTCCTTCTGTCCCAACGGCACGCCAACAAGGTGTGAGCCATATGTTTTTGGATTATGTTGTGTTTGCCTTTCGCTTGTATGGGTGACCAACAGGCAACGGCATGCTAACAAATTTGGCTGGTTTCGGTTCAGCATGCCTCACAAAGTTGGCACGTGCCACAATTCCTGGTGGACCAACCGAAATGCAAAGCCCGGGGGCGAATTTTCCGTGTGGATCCAAACCAGAAAGTTCCTGGATGGTGACAGCATTTGTATGGTGATGTCACAGGGAAATTAGGTCACTTACGGCACCATCACTGGAGATCGCCTTGTGTCATCCGAAGCAATCAGTATTAGCACACGTACATTGGCTGGACTTTCCTGAAGAATGCAGAGTATTAACTTGTTCAGTAGCATCTGTGAATAAGAATTGACTAATCGTCGGTACTCCATGGCAGAAAGTCTTTTTTATTTCCATGGCACATCAAGCATCAAGTTCCATGAGACACTCTTTTACAGGACGAAGCAATACACTCCAGTGAAATTTAGGCAACCTCAAGCAATGGTTTTGGTGTGTGTTTCCATGTAATTCCGGTGTAACTGAAACTGTATGACCGTCGTCGTGAATACTGTATAAAAGGAGGTTCAAGTTATACCTTTTTGGATTTTGGTAGTGCGACCCTCAAAGTAGGAGAGCTACTCCATTGGAAAGTGCAAGGCTCAACATCATGATGTCATGACAGCTATAGTAAGATCAGAAAGAGTAAAGTGAACAAAGGGAAAGAGAATGCGAGCAACTCATGCTCATCATAATTTGGGGGACACTGAATGCCATGAGGCACGAGAATTCATCGCCATAGCGCCAAAGGCTTTGATATCCCTTCTCCAGATACGGCACTCAGCCAGATTGCCAGCATGGCGATCGATGGAAATAAATCCATTGAGAAAATCAGCATGCTAAGTGTGCAAGGCAAGCAACACTGCTAACTTTGCTTTGGGTTAAAAGGCACAGACTTGATCTTTTGCACTAACGAAAGGCGCCTCGCCACTTGCCAGGTTCGGTGCCAACACTTCACTCTTAGTCGGCTGCGTGCTCCAATACTCCTTGCACCCTTGGATGATCTTATTCTCACTGACAGAAAATAGGGTAGTATCAGTTACAAGTAGCTCTGAAGCTGATTAGCTTCCTTCTAAAATACTCCTGCTAGTAGCATGTCATTATCCTGTGATGCTCAACAGGTGACAATTAGCACTACCAGTAATTTAGTCACCCGTACAAACATTAGTACTCATCCGCACAACTGAGGCGTTGTGGAAATTAAGACTTTGCCACTTTTGTCTGAATAATAATCGGAGATGTAGTCATGGATCTACATATCATTACCAGCAACGCACAGATTGATTTGTCATGATGCTAATACTGCGATGAGTAAGGACTTCGAAGTATCTGTTTTCCTTTTGGATTAGTTTCTCAAATTCTCGTGCTGATAGCACGTCATAGGTGCATCTAGCGAAGCAAGGGACCCACGGTTTGATACGTGTCTATCGTAGAGTTGATAAATACTACCGGACACGCAAATTAATATTTGGTGGCGCATGGCATTACAGCATTTTGTACAACGAGGGGTTTTGCGCTACTTTACGTTACCCTGGTACGTACTTCCCCCTTGATCCAACGGCTTTTAATTGGTTTTACAGTTTGGTGAAATGTAGTACTGCATGAGCATTACGGTACATGAGTACGTGCTAGGATGCAAATTTATGTAGCATGTCATGTTCATAGTAATCTCCAAACAGAATCACTGTTGATCACTTGATCTGAAGCAGATTTTTACTGCAGATTTGGTCTTTTGCTCGTACTTAAGTTCATTGTGCAGTGTAATATAGTACTGTGCAACAAACAGTTGAATTGCAAACATTTGCTGTCTCCACTCAAAGTTCGTTTCTAAATTATTTATAAAATTATTAAAACATCCACGCTTAATATATATATTAAAAAATTCTCTATTAAACTTAAATCACTTATTTTAAGCTATTTATTAAATTTATTTATCAAAATATTTATTTTATCCATGTAATAAGTAGATCATCTAGGACAATAATCCTTACAATAACGTGATTCTTTTGCACATTCAAAAAAACAATCCGTCTAATAATGTAAAAAACAAAACCGACCGAGGTAGAAAAGTAGAAACCGGGACGTGGATTGGTTTCCAAGGCTGACCTCCACCATTTCTGGAACCTCTTCAGAAGAGTGCAGACCCGGGGATAAAAGGCGCGAGAGGTCTCATTCCTGGGACGGTTAAGCTAAACCAGTTCCAAGCTAAGGCTAACCTCGCCATGGCATCCACTCTCTCGTCTCCGCCGCCGCCGTCTGCCGGAGGAGCTGCCGATCCCATCACCGGATCCTCCGACCCCGCCTCGTCCTTCCTCCCTTCCCTCCTCATCATCGCCGCTCTCCTCGCGTTCGTGCTCCTAGCCTCTGTTTCGATCCACCTCCTCCTCAGACTCATGCCCAGGTCGCCGCCGCCGCCGCCACCGCTACCCCGGACGCGCCGTGAGGAGCACACGGTTGAGATAACCGATGCTTCTTCCGTGCGGCCTGCTGGTGCCCATGAGGGGAAGAAGGAGCACGGGGGCGATGAGAAGCAGCTGTTGATCGAGTCGCTGCCGCTGTTCACGATGGCGTCGTCGCTGGCGGCGCTGCCCAAGAGCTCCCCGGACTGCGCCGTCTGCCTGTCGCCGTTCACGCTGGACGCCGAGTTGCGGCTGCTCCCGGCGTGCCGCCACGCGTTCCACGCCGCCTGCGTCGACGCGTGGCTCCGCACCACCCCGTCTTGCCCGCTCTGCCGCGCCACCGTCTCGCTCCCCCACCCCTCGATCTCCGCCATCCTCGCCACCGAGCAGCCGCCGCCGCCGGAGCCAAGAAGCAGAGACCGCTCCAGGAGCTTCCGCGTCGAGATGGGCAGCGTCAGCAACCGCAGCTCGTCCACTGCCAGCGGCGGCAACAGCCGCCCCACCTACTCGCTCGGCTCGTTCGACTACCACATCGACGAGGAGGTCGAAGCCGTCGTCTCCCGCGCCGCGCCCATGACTACCAGGAGCGCTGCCATAGTTAAGGAGGACAAGCCAGAAGCCGAGCAGTCTCCACCGCCTCCCGGCGAGGCGGTGGCCGAAGCGGCAGGCGCTACGCTCGGCTGGCTGCGGGAGTACGTGTATCGGTTGGCATCCTCGGCGTCATCTCTGTCCTTCTCCGGGTGGTGGAGCTCCCGGTGGAGCCAGAGCCACCAGAGCCACAGGCAGGAAGAGCCATGGCTGTGGGACGCGGAGGCTGTGAGGATGTCGCCGCCGGGGACAGAGGAAGAGGAGACGGCGTTCATGGTGCTGTACCGGTGGATCGCAGGAGTATAAACGTAATTAGCAAAAAAGGAGGGCTTTCGTGTCAATTGTCATTTCCAGATAGATTAGCCTTCGTCTGGTACTCAGGTGAATCCAATGTTTTGGATGCTTCTCCGTTGACTCGGGTACAAAATGGTAGGCGTAAGCGGATGCAGTCTCTCTTTGCACGTAGTTATCCTTGGAGTTCGGATTTTGGAACCCGAGGAGAGCATAAGCCAGCGCTAGGAACCATCAAAAACCATGCGTGCAAAATTGTTCTTTTCCGTGGACGAGTTTGATGCATCTTTTATTTTCGCCAGCGATATATTAGTTGTGTACTTGTGTGACTTCATCATGTGTCACAACGTGTCAGTCAGAGCACCACCATCAAGTGCCTGGTGGAATGGGAAAGAGTTCCTTGGCATGTCATGCGTTGCTAATGAAATCATGGTAATTATAGGAAGTATAATTATAATAAATTAAATGGTTATGGTTTTGTGGTTGTCTTGTGAGTCGCTCCGACCGTCTATATATACTGATATATTGATAGAGAATAAAATCAATCATTCCTACATTTTCATGATATTAGAGCGGTTCTAATCCACTATCTTTTTGCAACCAAAGGTGCCGCTGTTGCTATCATCGCCAACCTCCTTCTCCGCCACTACTATGCTGCGAGAGATTACCGAGGTCCGACGTCCTCAATGCCGCCGTTCTCGAACAGCGTCCGTCGCCGATCTGATCGCCACCACCGGTGATAGCTGCACATCACCGGGAGTGACGCCGGTCTCATCGCCACGCTACTCATCTGATCGCCCATCCCATAGCTGTCCTCGTCACCGGGTGTGGCCGTCGAATCCCATCTTGCCGCCGCTTCCGCACCAGCGCTCGTCGTCGATCCGATCGCCACCACCGGTGCTGACTGCATGTCACCGGGAGTGTCGTCGATCTCATCGCCTGCGCTGCTAATCTGATCGGATCTACTATCACCAAGAGTGTCGTCGGTCTCATCGCCCGCCGATCGGTCCGATCGGATCCCTGATCTGATCGGATCTACTGTCGATCTGATCCGACTGTCGACCCGATCACTCGTCGATCGATCCGATCGGATCTTGTCTACTGTCGATCCGATCGTCCTCCGATCCGATCGGCTCTATTGACGTTTTTCGAGCGTCCTACTGATCGGTCCGATCGGATCCTGCCTATTGTCAATCCGATCGCCCTCTGATCCGATCGGCTGTACTACTGATCCGATCCCTCCGATCAGATCACCCTCCGATCCGATCCCTCCGATCAGATCACCCTCCGATCCGATCCCTCCGATCTGATCACCCTCCGATCTGATCAGCTGCCTATTACCGATCCGATCACCCTCCGATCCGATCCCTCCGATCTGATCGGCTGCCTATTGCCGATCCGATCACCCTCCGATCCAATCGGCTCCACTGCCGATCCGATCCATCCGACCTAATCGGCCTCTGATCTACTGATCCCTCTGATCTATCGATCCGTTCGATCTGATCGGCTGCCCATCTGATATGATCGGCTACCGATCTGTTTTTCATCGGCTGTTGATCCTCTCATGGCCGGAGAAGGTAATGGCGTCGCTGCTTCCGGTGATCGCTGTCTTGCGGCCGATGCTGCTCACATGGACGAAGCGCGTCGGGCTAAGAAGGCCTGCCTTCGCAACGACGCCCTGGATACGTACGAGAGCGCTCACGTGGCTCTTTGGGCGCAAGCCACCGCCGTCGTCAATATCAAGGCGCTTATCCCCATCGTCCTCAACAAGGCCACAGACACCTACACCAAGTGGCGTGGCATGTTCCTCACCGTCCTCGGCAAATATGCCCTCACACGCCACGTTCTCGAGGATGAAGCGTTCCCCACACGCCCGGCGTGGCTTCAGGCAGATTGCTGCATCCTCACTTGGGTGTACGGCACCGTCTCCAACGACCTGCAGCAATCGCTGATGATGGGGCAGGGTCGTGCCCACAACACATGGTGCTACCTCGAGGATGAATTCCTCGGCCCGAAGGAGTCCCATACCCTTCTCCTCAAGACGCAATTCCGCACCTTCCGTCAGGAGTCCCTGAGCATCACCAACTACTGCCGTCGCCTTGAATTCATGGCTGCCTCCCTCATCGAATTCGGCGACCCTATCGGCGACAGGCAGATGGTGCTCACACTTCTCCACGGCCTCAATGGCAAGTTTCGCCACATGGTGTCCATCCTCAAGATGTATCGGTTGTTCCCAACATTTACTGAAGCACGCACTCACCTCCTGTTGGAAGAGATGGAGATCGACGCTCGTCCTCCGTCCCTACCAGCCACTCTCGTCGCTATGATGCCGCGTCCAGCGGCTCCGGGTGCCACCACTGCTCCTCGTTCAAAAGTGCCTCCTCCACGCTCCACTGCCCAAACTGGAGGCCAGCGTAACGGCCGTCGTCGTGGCCGCGGGGGACACGGCGGCTCTGCTGGTACCAGCTCTCCAGCGCCTTCTACTGGAGCGGCCCCAGGTGGACAGGGCGGCGTCCCTCTCGATACGGCCGTGTACCCATCGTTTGTCCACCCTTGGACTGGAACCGTGCGCATGTGGCCATACGACCCGTCCAGCCGACCTCCGATGCCCTAGCCTGCGTTCCACGTTGCCCCGCACTATGGCGGTTTCGATGCTCTTCCTAGCACCTATGGAGGTGCATACGGTGCCCCATCATCCCCGTATGGCACGTACTACGGGAAGAGCTACGACGCCAGGCTTCCAGGTGCCCTCACCAGCGTACCAGGCGGCGCCTTGGCCGCCCATTCTGGAGGGGCTTGGCACCAAGACTCCTTGGCGCACTCTTTCAACACTATGACACTCAACCAACCGACCTCAGAGTGGTATGCTGATACGGGTGTCGGCTCCCACATGGCCTCGGACGCTGGAATACTCTCCACCATTTCTCTACTTTCTTCATCTACTCCTTCATCTATCATTGTGGGCAATGGCGCTTTACTTCTGGTCACAGCCACTGAAACACACCGTTTTTCATTACCACACCGTGATCTTGCTCTTAATAATGTTCTGGTATCACCCAACATTATTAAGAATTTAATTTTTATTCATCGATTTACCACTGACAATAATTGTTCCATTGAGTTTGATCCTTTTGGTCATTCTATGAAGGATCTGCAAACCAGAAATGTGATCACCAGGTGCAATAGTTCCGATGACCTCTACCTATTTTTTTGCACCATCTACCAGCACCTTCGCGTTCCTCGCCACCCCTACCTCCCTTTGGCATCGCCGTCTCAGTCATCTTGGGCGCGACATCCTGTCCAAACTTATTAGATCTAATGTCATTTTCTGCAATAAAGATGATATCAATCATTTATCTCATGCGTGCCAACTCGGTCGACATATACGTCTACCTTTTGGTTCATCTACTTCTCGTGCTACTCATAATTTTGATTTAATTCTTTATGATCTATGGACCTCTCCAATTGTTAGTGTGTTAAGATATAAATATTATCTTGTTATTCTTGATGACTGCTCTTACTATATTTGGATTTTTCCCCTTCGTCTCAAATCCGAGACATTTTTTATTATTTCCACCTTTTTTACGTATGTTCGCACACAGTTTGGCACCACCATCGAGAACATCCAGTGCGATAATGACCGTGAATTTGATAATTCACAGGCCCGCATGCTTTTTCTCTCCCACGGTGTTGCTCTACGCATGTCGTTGCCATACACTTCACAGCAAAATGGTAAAGCAGAGCATTCCATTCGTACCATCAATAACACTCTGTGTTCTCTTTTGTTTTAGGCGAGTCTCCCTTCGGCTTACTGGATTGAGGTCCTTCACACCGCCACCTATCTTGTGAACCGCCTCCCCACCATAACACTCGCCTCGTCTACACCATACTCCACTCTCTTCTCTGTCCTGTCCTCCTATGATCATCTCAAAGTTTTTGGTTGCGCCTATTATCCCAATATGTCATCTACAGCGCCCCACAAATTTGCCCCTCGTTCTTCTCTATGCGTGTTCCTCGGCTACTCTTCGGAGCACAAAGGCTACTGATGCCTCGAGCTTCAGTCAAACCTTATTCTCATTTCTCGATATGTCATTTTCGATGAATCTTTTTTCTCTTTCTCTGACATGTCTACCACACCCATGGCACCTTCCGCCTTGGACTTTCTTATCGATGATCATGATCTCACCGCTTCAGTTCTTGGAGCTTCTTTTTTGCATGCAGGTACAACAGCCTCCTCAGCGGCACACCCTATGCCTGTGGCCCCAGTTGCGCCATCGAGCCCTGGTGTAGGGCCGTGGTCGCCCGAGTCCATGTTGTCTGGTGCCGCTGCCCCTGTGCACCCCGCACAGGTCGCTGCCAGTGGTGTCACACTGACTATGAGTGTTGCCAGTCCTGCTGCTCGCGTGCAGGCTGTTGCTAGTGGTACCGGCCGCACAGCTGCCACTCGGCCGATTGTCATCCCTCCGATGACCAATGCGCACTCTATGCACACGCGTGGTAAAGCTAGCATCGCGTAGACCATGGATCGCCTCAACCTCCATGCTATGCCTATGTCGCCTCTTCCTCACTCTGTTCGTGATGCCATGTCAAACCCCAATTGGCGATCTACTATGCAGGCTAACTACGACGCTTTGATTGCCAACGACACCTGGAGTCTTGTGCCTCGCCCTCCTGGCGTCAATGTTGTGACTGGCAAGTGGATTTATCATCACAAATTGCTTGTCGATGGGTCTCTTGATCGTTACAAGGCTCGCTGAGTCTTATGAGGCTTCACACAACGGCCCAGTGTTGATTATGATGAGACTTTCAATCCAGTTATCAAGTCTGCAACAGTTCGAGTTGTTCTCTCTCTGGCATTATCTCAGAACTGGCCTATTCATCAACTAGATGTGAAGAATGCATTTTTGCATGGCACTCTCACTGAGACAGTGTACTGCGTACATCCCTCTGGATTTGTGGATTCTTCTTGCTCAGATTTTGTCTGTCGGCTCAACAAGTCCCTATATGGTTGGAAGCAGGCTTCTCGTGTTTGGTATCACAGGTTTGCCTCTCACCTTGTGTCACTTAAATTTGTTGAAACAAAGTCAGATACTTCGCTCTTCATATATCGCCGCGGTCCAGACACGACCTACTTACTACTATATGTGGATGACATTGTCCTCACTGCCTCCTCTGTGGGATTACTCAAGCATATCATTGAGGTTTTTCGGCGTGAGTTTGCTATGACGAATATGGGTTAGCTACATCATTTTCTGGGCATTTCTGTGACATGCTTCGCAGATAGTCTATTCCTTTCCTAGCGGTAGTACAGTCAGTCTATTTTGGAGCGTGCCGGGATGAGTGCGTGCAAGCCGTGTAGCACGCATGTTGATCTCCACTCCAAATTATTTGTTGATGGACCACCTGTCACTGACGCTACACAGTACCGCAGTCTAGCCGGCGCCCTATAGTATCTGACCTTCATCCGACCCGACATTACATTTACGGTTCAGCAGATCTGTCTCTATATGCATGATCCTCAAGAGCCGCACCTCGCTGCTCTCAAGCGAATCCTGTGCTACTTGCAGGGCACCCTATCTCTTGGGCTGACCATGTGCTGATCTTCGCCTATAAATCTTGTTGTTTACACAGATACCGACTAGGCTAACTGTCCTGACACTCGTCGGTCGATTTTTGGCTATGCCGTATTTCTCGAGAATAACTTGGTGTCCTGGTCTTTGAAAAGTCAGCATACGGTCTCCAGATCAAGTGCTGAAGCTGAATATCGTGCTGTGGCAAATGGTGTTGCTAAAACTACCTAGCTACGATAGCTGCTTCTTAAGCTTCATCATCCCCTCGACGTGCCACCTTGGTCTATTGTGACAATATCAGTGTTGTATATCTCTCCAGCAACCCTGTGCAGCATCAGCGGACGAAGCATGTTGAGATTGATCTCTATTTTATTCGAAAGAAGGTCGCTTTTGGTCACGTTTAGGTCCTATATATTTCTACGACATCATAGTACGCCGACGTCTTTACCAATAGCCTTTCTACCTTACTATTTTAGGAGTTTCGATGTAACCTAAATATTAGTGATGCTCTGACATATTGTCCTACTTTCAGAGTTCCGGTGCACCCAGATATAATCCAGCTGGTTCGGTGGTGTTGCCTATAAAAGAACGCCGCTGCTTGTTTCCATGTGAGGCTGCTTGGTGGCAATGCCACTGCACTGCACGGGCAGCCCGAGTGCGAGCGGCCGAGTATAAATTAAGCTGCAGAGAAAGCCCAAACTTGATCGCTTTCACCCATTTCTCGTGCACACGCTGAGTCACCGATGGATCTCTAAGTTAACGGAATGAGCAGGTAAGAAAAACGGCGGCCTAAACAGGCGCGCGTGACGACCCTGTGTTGACGGTGACCTAAATCGCCTCCCTCCGGGCGACGGCAGCAGCAGCAGCAGCCAACTATCTCATCGGATTCGCTGATGTGATTCAGGTCACCAACTCTTATCGCCCATGCATGACGAGAGAGCACAGAGGTCTGCTGCCGTTTCAAACCCCACTGGTCAAAACCACGACACAAGCGTTGCTGACTTGCTGCCTTTACGCAACGACGACGCACAGATGGATCGATCGAGCTGCAGTGCAGCTGACCTGCCTGCCCCTCGATCCGTAGATACGGTTTGGTTTTGGTGCAACGATTCCAGATAAGCGAATGCATCTCGAAGCGATCGATCGGATAGTTTCACCATCAGAGTTTGTCATTGGCTGGTGCTGATGCTTTTTTTGCTTAGTAAGAATGAATTGGAAGGTAAGAATGAATCTGCTTCCTAGCTATGGTGTCGGAGTTCAATTTTGGGCTAACATTCTGCCCTTTGGCCCAAAAGCAACTTGAGGACGATGCTGCGACTGAGCTCATGGGCAACGGCTCAACAGTGTGGCCGGCCATTCCCGGAGAAGAAAACGTACACTCACGTGTCTCAATTATGGAGAGTTTTATTTAGACCATCCAACCACAAAACAATACATATATATATATATAGCATTCTCCAATTATATATAAATCAAGTTTATCGATGATTTTATCCTATGTAATATTATATAATATGTTGACTTAGCATTCTTCCTATATACTGTCTAGAGCTTATATGTCACTAGAAGAAGAAATTTAAAAAATAAAACCACTACTGGAACCACGTATCGGTTAGAAAAAAAATAAAAACACTAGTGGGCCTTTATTTTATAGTTGTTAAACCTGATGATTGAACCCGTAAATCGGTTGGTTCACCGGTTTATAGGTCAGATCATCGGTTTACGGGTTTGACCGCCAGTTAAATAAAATAATAGATCTATATTATTCTGGGAGCTTTGGTGAACTCAAGGGATAAAGTACATTTGTTTTGCCCTTGCTCATGTGTTCTTGCATGCATGCGGGAGGTCCAGTGTTCGATCCCCAGGTATGCATCTTTTTTTCCTGGCGCCGCCGCCGGTGAACATCGGCCACCGGAGTTTGGGACGAAACAGGGGAAATGGAGGCAGAGAGGCTGGTGAGAGGGCCTCGCGCAGCGCACGGCGCACCATGTCGATGTCCATACGCAGTCTTCTCTCCCACCGCCCCTTGGACGACGACGCCGGCCTCTGCGCGATGGGCTTGGATGTCGACACCGCCGCCAAGAACAATCTGCAATGCAACAAAATCGGGGAGCGAATTAGATCGAAGCCTCGAGCTCCGCCGGCAAGAACAATCTACAGGGCACAAATCAAATAGAAGCCTCGAGCACTACTGTGGGAGCTCCTCCGCCGTCCTGGCAGATTGGGGAGGAATCTGTCTCATCCTTACGCGGCGGCTGCGGCACCCGAACCGCCGAAGAGCCCTTCTTCTTCCTCGTAGCGGCGGGGCTAGGGAGGAAGCTCGGCTCGATCTCGACGTCCCCACCGGCCGTCTTCCTCGTCCTCGTTGGCCACAGCCTAGGCGACGACGAGCAGAGACGTTAAGCTGGCGGAGGAAATAGGTTAGGTGGCAGGACCCGAGGCCAGCAAGCACAGACCCACCTCGTGCTCCTCTCCCTAGCCGCCGCCGGCCTCCTCGCCTCCTTCCTATCACACGCGCCACCGCTGTTCTGCTTCTGCTCGCCGCCAGCGTCGACGCCGCAGCCAACCTCCGAGTTCATGCGAGGGTGGCGGCAGGGAAGCGGAGGAAGAGGAGCTGGTCAGTGAGGATGCGGGCATGCGGCGGATGAAGGCGGCGCCGTTGAGGCGTCGTCGATGATGCGGCTAACACGTCAAGTTCGACGAGAGAAGAGGGAGAGAGGAGGAAGGGGAGAAAAGAAGAGTGCGAAGGAAGACAGGTTGACAGTGCATTATAATTTTTATATTAGTGGTCTTTGATACGCGGGCTGCATATATTTATTTTTAGTTTTTATATCTACTTTTTCTTCTAGGATTAATGTTATATGGGTTGAAGACTAAATCAAAACATCAGCTAAAACCGCTCTCAATACTATTAAGAGATTTGATTTATACTAGTTTTAGAAGTTGAAAGACGCTTTATATCTAATTTTATGGTTGAATAACACGAATGAAACTCAACCCAAAGTTAAGAGACCTAAAATATTTTTTTTCGAAGGTCATAGCTAAAAACTCATGAGCTCTAATAGTTAAACCGCTAAGAAGCTCATAGTGGTCAAGAGCCCATGGGTAATGAACCATCAGCGATGGTGTTTTCGAACTACTCATGGTCATGGGCCGTACAAGCTAACTACTACTTTGCCTATGCTTTTGTGGGCCTATCACAATTCGTTGTAGATCTGTTTAGGCTTAGGGATGACAACAAGACTACACTCATCGGGTTTGAGCACAAATCGATCATCCCCATCCCTACACAGATAGGACCAAGTTTATCCTATCCCCGTTCCTATAGCGAGTATGGGGCACCTATCAAGTCCCTTCACCTGAGGTGTAGTGAGGAAAAGGGCAAGACAGGAGGCATGACGACGAGACTAGAAGCGTGATGCAATGATGCCCCACAAGGCCTGGAGAAGTGACAGTGGCGTGGCCTATAGGCGCGATGCAACGACAACGACAGGGGCATGGGCTAGAAGGGAGATACGACAACAAGGGTGTAGATTGGTGGTGCGATGGCAACGTGGGCTGGAAGAGCGATGACGAGCCTAGTGCCCTAGCAGCCTCGCCTCCCCCTATTGATTGGATCTAAGGCTCTAAGTTAGGAGAGACTGAGACGGTGGAAAACTAGAGTATTGTGCTAGGGTTTCAACGATTTATATACATGGACCTTTAAATTGGTTCTTCTAAGTGGGTTTTTAATCTTTATATGGGCTGGTATGTCTACATGTCTCTCATAACTCAAAGGCCCATGAGGATTCAAGACCAGAGGCTTGGCAAACTTCCATGAACAATTTGGTCGATTACATTCCTATAAAGGATAATATTCTCTCATTTAGAGTCTCTAATGAAGTTTTTTGTCCATTGGAAATCGAGATTCATGACCCCATTGCCATCTCTATTTGGGCCTCATTTATGTAACTAGTAAATTACAAATATGATGATGATAAATTACATATTATCAAATTTTCGATTCGATCAAATGGTTGGATCCATAATTTTGTTCATTTAATGTATTTCAAGCATATCATACACAGGCCAGCTTTCAATTATTTTTTGTCAAGAAAGTTTTATAAAGCCCCTATGGATCACAATATTTTTGTATGTATGTATCTCATTTCTCTTGTCAAGCATATAAATTAAAGAAAAGACCTATAAGAGGAAAAAGTGAAAAATACGGGGACGGGGCTTTCTGCATCTCTTATTCCAAATCTTATTATAGCTTTTATTCTCATAAATGCTTGTGAATTCGATAATGGCATATCCATATATGTGTATTTATTGACTTTAAAAAAGGTTTAGAAACATTGATAGGTACATCATATCTGCTTGTATTTATTGTTGTGAATTCAATCGTATGCACTCTTACTCGTACTGTCTATTCATGCACTACTTGTCTATATCACAAAACACAAACAAAGGGGAGAACCGAAGCAAGAAAACCATGGCGCTTATCAGAGCCCTCACTCCTCTTGTCTCCTCGCTACTCCTGCTCGCCACCTCTACATCCAACACTTCCACTCTAGATGACACCTGCAAGTCGTTGGCCGCAAATCACACAGCCATCGCCGTAAAGATCATCGGAGCAACCGCCATGAACACCACCAAGCGCATCGCCGCCCTGCAAGCCTCAGAGAAGGACGCAAAGATGCAGGAGTGCCTCTGCATAGCCTCCGATCTGTACGCCTATATGAAGGCTCTTCTCAACAACGAGGCTAAAGATCTCGCCTTAGGTGAGGCCAAGAGCAAGAGCTCGCCACTTGTGTTACCGCCGGTGCCCAACGTTGCACGGTACAAAGCTGATGCTTGCGAAGACAGGTTATCGGCTCGTGTTGTATTAGGCCCATATGAACTGTTTGGCATGTTCAACGTATTGTATTTATACTCAGCCACTGTCTGCTCAGGAGTGTGTGAAAACCCTAATCCCCATTTCACGTTTACACGTTCACATGGTATCAGAGCGATTCGTCGCTGCAGCTCAAATCCGATCCTCTCGCTACTCAGCCCCTCCGCTGTTTTCGCTCGCCTAGGCTTACTGCTGCTTGATCTCACCACTTGCACACACCTCCTCGCCAGTGCTGTTGCCGCCGCCGGTAGCGGTTTAGGCCACTACTGCTAAAACAAACCCCAGTTTGAGGAAAGAACGGTGGGTTCTCAAAATCTAGTATCGCCGAGCCTTGTTATTCTCTTGCCCCAACTTATGCGGGGTACAAATTTGTCGAGTTGGATCGGTACTATAAGCCTAAGTATTTTATTGATCAGGTGGCACCCAGATTTGAACTAGGGATAAAGGATTTGCAGTCCCCTGCCTTACCGCTTGGCCATGCCGCCAAAAAATACGATCTAAAATCGAGAAAAGAGCAAGTATTCATCCGCGTTTCTTACTAAAACTAACTTTCTTTTATCTTGAATCTAATTCTACTTACTTTTTTCCAATCTTTTTCAAAAAATCTATTCATGCTTTTTTTGGATGACTTTGAAAACGGGAAATAGTTGATGAGAGAAGTTGTTGTTGAGAAATAGGAAAGTGGAATGAAATCCAATCTTAGTCAAATATTTTCTATCTCTTCTTGTTCAAACAGAAGGAAAAAGAGAGAATTTGAGCTGAGTGGAAATACCTCTCTTATCCATTTGGAGCATAGGATTGTACACAAATCCATGGCTCCCGACACCCCTGCAGAGCAAATCGGTCTATAGTGCGAGGTCACCAAGCTTGAGGCCAACGTTGCCCATCGTGGGACGGACGAGGACCGCGAAATCACCCTCGCTGCATATGAGGCCAAGTATACGGCTGTGCATGCACAAGCCCTTGTTGTCCCCAACATAAAAATCCTTATCTCAGAGACACTATATTACGCCACCAACAACTACACTCAGTGGCAAACTCTCTTTCTCATCGTCTTGGGCAAATATGCCCTAACCGACCACGTCCTCGTCGATATCGACAACTTTGACCACTCGGCGTGGATGCAAATAGACTGCACCATCCTGACCTAGATCTATGGCACCACCGTCGTCAACCTCCAGCAGACGGTAATGCACCGTAATCCAACTGCTCACACCGCCTAGTCCGTTCTTGAGTCAGAGTTTCTCGACCGACAAGAGTCGCGCGCACTCTTTCTCTCTGCCGAGTTTTGCACCGTCAAGCAAGGGGAAACCTCCATCATTGAGATGATGGCCAGCGCTCTCTCTGAGTTCGGGGATCCAGTTGGTGACCACACCCTTGTGCTGACTCTCCTCTAGGGACTCAATGGCAAGTTTCGCCATATGGTCTCCAACCTGAAATGCAGCGGCCATTCCCCACATTTGACGAAGTGCTCACTTTGCTTCTCCTCGAAGAGATCGACCTCAACGACGTCACTGAAGAAGCTCCAACCTCCGTCTTCATCGCCACACACCAGCAATGCTCCCCAGGCGGGTCAGCTAGGAGGGGCTTGGGACGAGGCGGCCATAGGAGCTACACCAATCCACGCCCCCTAACTATCGTCGTGATCACGGTGGCAAACCTGCCCCCCACTATGGCGCCAGCACCTTCAACCCCGGACCTTGCCATGGCGCTCGTCCACCTGGTGCCCCCTTTCTCAACCCTTGGGTGGGGACATGGCAGCTGTGGTCGCATCCCTATAGCCCTAGAAGCACCCTAGGGGCGACAGCGCACCTACCTGTCTCACCGTTTGAGCCCTCAACCGCTCTCACTTTCTCGGCCTACCCTCTCTACTATGCCGCATTGCTAGGCTTCAGCCCTTCTTAGGGTTTCACCTATGGGGGCGTGCCCTCCTCGCCGCTAGGGTCTATGTGCGAAGGTCTGCCTTTCTCGCCAACGGGATTTGCTTACGGCGGGCCGCCTGCTTCACCGCTGAGGTTTGGCACTCCTCCGACCTTTGGCATTGTGTCACCCCTCCATCAGTGCCATCGCCAGGCTCCTAGATCCCATGGTCGGCCCCTCGTGGGATCAAACATCCCTCATCAACAATTTCAACACATTGTCACTAACTCCGTCAGCCTCCGATGAGTGGTATGTTGACTCCGGAGCCAGCTCCCATATGGCCAACATAGCTGGTATACTTACTTCTTCTCATCATCTATATCCATTCAACAATTCATCAATCATTAAAGGAAATGGAACACTACTCCCTGTCACCGCTGTCGGGTCATCCACTATCTCCACAATACAACGATCCCTTATTCTTTCCAATATTTTAGTAGCTCTTACCATCATCAAAAACTTAATTTTAGTTCATTGTTTCACTATTGATAACAATTACTCCATTGAGATTGACCCATTTGGCCTCTGTGTGAAGGACCTGCAAACCCAGAGTGTGATCGCTAGGTACAATAGCACGAGTGACCTCTACTCGTTCCTTCTGTCAACTATCAGCTCACCTGCCCTCACTACCACTGCTTGCTGCACCACCATCTGACATCATCGTCTTGGTCATCTTGGTTCAGCAGCTTTATCACAAAACTCTAAAGCTATTTCCTATAATAACATACCTCTGATCATGTATGCCATACCTGCCAATTAGGTCATTATGTGCGCCTTCCTTTCAGCAAGTCCGTCTCTCGTGCTCTTCACCTTTTCGACCTCATCCACTATAATCTCTGGTCCTCTCCTGTAGTTAGCATATCGGGTTATAAGTATTATCTCATTATTCTTGACGATTGTACTCATTATACGTGGATCTTCCCTCTCCGCATCAAATCCAATACCTTTGACACCCTATCGAACTTCTTCTCATATGTGCATGCTCAGTTTGGTACCGTCATCAAGCAAGTCTAGTGCGACAATGGCCATGAGTTCGACCATTCCTTGGCCCACATGTTCTTTCTCACAAACGAAGTCATCTTCATATGTCATGTCCATACACCTACCAATAAAACGGTCGAGCCGAGCATACTCTTTACACTGTCAACAACATCGTGCGCTTCCTTCTCTTTCAGGCTTTCCCCGCTTATTGGCTCGATTCTCTCTATATGGCCACATACCTCCTCAATCTTCATCCTACTACAACTCTCAACGACCTTACTCCTTTTTTTGCCCTTCATCATACACATCATTCCTACACTCATCTCCGTATTTTTGGCTTTACCTACTACTCGAACCTTTCCTCAATCACTCCACATAAACTCTCTTCATGCTCCTCCTTGTGCATCTTCATTGGATACTCCGCTGATCACAAGGGGTATCGCTATCTTGACCTCCACTCCAACAAAATTATCGTCTCCCAACACATCGTGTTCTATGAGTCCTTTCCCTTCTCCAAGATGTTCACATCCTCCCTTGATCCTACTACTCTCGATTTCTTGGGCGATGATGATTGCTCTACCTTGCCCATCGAACCTTGTACTGTATCTGCAGTTACACCTTCTAGGAGCGCTTCACCTGGCGCCATTAGGTCGCCGCAGCCCTCTTCTACTACGGGGTTTTCTTCACCCTGGCCTCGTGCCGCTGCCCCTAGGGACATTACGCCCTAGTGTCTCCTATGGACAACTCCAATTGCCCAAGGCATATAACTGGACGTACCACTGCCACTGCTCCACGGACAGTTGTGCCCATCACCAACATACATGGCATGCGCACCTGGACCAAATCCAGATTCATTCAGCCCGTTGACTGCCTCAACCTTAACATGGTGGCTCTCTCTCCAATCCCAATGTCCTTCATATCAACGTTGTCTAATCCAAACTGGCATACTGCCATGCAGTCTGAATTTGATGCCATTCAGGAGAATGACACCTGGACACTAGTGCCTCGCCCTCCTGGCATGAATGTCGTCACTGGGAAATGGATTTTTCACCATAAGTTTTAGTCTGATGGATCTCTTGCTCGCTATAAAGCAAGATGGGTCCTCTGGGGTTTCACCCAACGCCCTGGCCTTAACTACAATAAGACCTTCGGTCCGGTTGTGAAGCCCACCATCATTCGTGTGGTACTCAGTTTGGCTCTCTCGCACTCTTGGCCTATTCATCAACTCGACGTCAAGAATGCCTTCCTACATGGGACATTGACAAAGACAATGTACTGCGTCCAACCATGTGGGTTTGTTGATTCATCGCGACCCAATTATGTTTGTTGCCTAAATCGTTCTCTCTATGGACTCAAGCAGGCCCTACGAGCTTGATACAGTTGCTTTGCTTCTCACATCACCTCTCTTGGATTTGTTGAAGCCAAGTCTAACACCTTACTGTTCATCTATCTCCGTGGCACTGATATGACCTTTTTGCTCCTCTACGTTGATGACATTGTTCTCACGGCCTCCTCCGAGCGACTCCTTTAACAATTCATTTTGGCTCTTAGGCAAGAGTTCTCTATGACAGATATGGATCCACTCCATCACTTCCTGGACATCACCGTCGACCGTCAAGACAGTGATTTGTTTCTCACAACAACAATATATGCTGAAGATTTCAGACAGTGCCGGTATGCGCGATTGCAAGCCCTGCAACACCTAATGGACACTCGATCCAAACTATCCACAAATGGAGACTCGATACCTAATCCTACTCACTACAGGAGTATTGTATGTGCGCTACAGTATCTCACTTTTACCCGACCAGACATTGCATATGTTGTTCAGTAGATCTATCTACATATGCACGACCCTCAAGATCCCCATCCAACGGTCTATACTGATGATGATTGAGTCGGGTGCTCCGACACTCGCAAATCTACCTTAGGCTACACTGTCTTTCTTGGGGACAATCTCGTCTCTTGGTCTTTCAAGCACGAGCCGACCGTGTCCCATTCTAGCACCAAAGCCGAGTATCGTGCCATGGCTAATGGCGTCGCTGAAGCTTGCTAGTAACATCAACTACTCCAGTAACTTCACTATCCGATTCGCTATGCTACCGTCATGTACTACAACAACATTAACACCGTCTAACTCTCCACCAACCCTGTCCAGCATCAACGAACTAAACATGTGAAGATTGACCTACACTTCGTTTATGAACGTGTCGCTCTTTGTGAAGTTTGCGTTCTACACGTTCCTACTTCATCCCAGTATGCCGATACCTTTACCAAGGGTTTACCGACGTCCATCTTCTCTAAATTTAGGTCTAGTCTGAATATTCGTTGTGCTCCCAATTTCGACTGCGAGAGCATGTGAGATTTGTGATATCGGCCCATGTTATATTCAGCCCATACAATTCACTTGGCCTGTTCGGCCTACTTAGGCACCGCCTGCTCATGGTGCGTGAAACCCTAATCCCGTCTCGTGTTTATGCGTTAACACCGCGGGCAAAAGGAGACCCTGCCACTGGTTGCGGAGTACAGAGTGCATCGATTTCTATCGCATTAATAGAGGCGATATCACCACCGAGTGATTGAATATGTTTATTCTGGGATTTTGTAAGACAAATGATGTATGAATAACCACGGCAACCTCTTTTCCCGATTACAAGGAAGATTAATGTAGGCCAAACTTCAGAGGTAAACAGGGGCGGAGCTACAGTACAACCACTGGGTCAGGTGACCCCGACGACGTCAGGCAAGCTCATGTATTAGCTCAATGCTTAAAACAAGCTGACCCCAAATGTCAATAGCATAGGATGAACTAGTAACCCCGGTGGCTTAATCTCCTGGCTCCGCCCCTAGAGGTAAACAGAATCTGTCCCCTTAAACACTAGTCCAGATAGATGGATATTATGGACTAACTGAATCTCTACAAAATTCACTGATTATATTTTTTACGTAATTGGGGCAAAAAAGAAGGCACAACTATGAAGATTGGGCGATGAAAGCATTATGCCTGTACTTTGGATGCAAAGTACTAACTGCCAACCAGTACTGAATGTCTCTAGCCATATCCATTCCGGGCCTTCCGGCCCACCACCCACACCAAAGTCACCTCGCCCGACTGAAAATATTTGGGCGTATTCCGTACGGAGTAGACAGCTGACAATTTAAGGCCCAGGTGCGAAATATCAGCTCTCCTTTTATTTTACGATTATTAAGCAGACTCAACGAATTTGCTATAGATTTGTCGACAGATTTTCAGGTTAAAATCACACAAATTTTTGACGGTTTGATTTGCATTGAGATTGGTGCTTATATGTCACATTGAAAAATATGTAGGCACGTGCGTAGGTTGGGCATGGATGTCATGACCTCTTCTTGAGGAAAGGACATCTCAACCGAGGAAACAAACAATGCTGGTTGTTTAACCAAAATAGAAAGTTACGATATAACTACACGCTAGTTACACAGTAACTCCACCTCCACCCTGGTTACAATATTTTTATTTTAAATTAACAAATATAAATTATGCAATATAATGATCTTGCAAATAAACTATGTAATATATATACTTGATATCATATCATAGTATACTGGAGCTTAGTAGCGTGATTAAAAATTCTGACTAATTTTGATTAGGAAACCATACTCCAAATTACAGTGTAAATATATTGTTCTTACACGGTAACTAGTTACAATGTAATTTATATAAAATTACACTGTAACTTTTTAGATTTATATTTTTAAAACAAAATTTAATTATATTGTCTTTCCTAATTAAGCTACTTATTTTTTTAATCTTGTTAATGAGTTTTATGTGTTTCATATTGTTCTAATATAAGCTGTGTCGTTATTTAGGTGGTTTAAAAATTGTGTGGTTTTTTCTTCAAAATTTGCGAGTGACCAATAGCTAGTCCCGACTCTGTTTTGACAGAGATTTTGGACCACGAACTTGTAAATGGACTCATTTACCCTTTTGAACTTCCCCCGATTAGAACTCCCACAGTTCGATATCATAATTAACATTTCGTGATACCATAAGAATAGCATTTGGCTCGAAAAGGAACGACGGACTGCTCGGTAGGGGACTCTGAAGAAGCGCGATCCTGTGTGGATCCCGGGCCACGCGGCAGGTGTGAAGTGACTGCGAGACATCTGTTAGCGTTGCAGTAGACGACCTCGAGGAGATTATCTTGAACGGTGTAATATCCCCATCTCCTAATGATTACAGAGCAATCAAAAGCTTGATCCTTAACAAAAACAGCTGGATAATATTGATTCGATATTAATTTCCATTGTTCAGAGGACAACACTAGTATATAGCTGTTGGTTCTACCACGATTCCACGAAGAACACACCAAACAAGTACCCAACAGGGTCGTGACAAGATAACCATGGAGATTTTGCAATCGCTGCCTCCTCTCATCATCTTCTCCGTCATCCTCCTGGTCACCTCCTCCACGTCCAAAGCCTCCCTTTTGGACGATACCTGCATGTCCTTCGCGGCTAGCCACGCGGACATCGGCTACGCTTACTGCGTCAGGTTCTTCCAGTCCGACAAGGGGAGCGCCACCGCGGACAGGTACGGCCTCGCCGCCATCGCCGTGAAGATCAGCACGGCGTCGGCCAAGAACACCTCCAAGCGCATCGCCGACCTGCATGCCTCGGAGCGCGACAAGAGGAGGAAGGAGTGCCTCAGCTCGTGCGCCGAGGTGTACGACTCCGCCGTGGACAGACTCGACGAGGCGGCCAAGGGCATCGCGTCGCGCAACGCCGACGGCCTGCAGGACGCGGTGACCGTGCTCAGCGCCGCGCGGGACGCCCCTGACACTTGCGAGGGCGGGTTCCGCGAGCTCCGGGAGGCCTCGCCGCTGGTCGCCGAGGACGAGGAGTTCAGCAAGGAGTCGGCCATCGCCCTCGCTGTAACGTCGGCCTTATCGCCGCCGACGATGATGTGATACGAGTGACAGCTGGGCGTCCATGATCCTTTGGATCAATAAATTCCTCTGGAAAATTACAAGACGAAATAATGTTTGCACTAATTCTCTGTTTGTGATGTTTGGGAGATGAGAGAGTTGATTTTGGCACTTTGGCGCACCTATTTCTCAACTATTAATGAGACCGATGCGGCCATTAGTCATGACATGTGCGCACGATTATTTGTTTTTAGTGACCCGCACACTTGATTTTGGATGAGAAAAATGGCCACCCAGATTTGCGAACAATTACAGTAATCTTGCGCAGCAATTGTGCATTCCAGTTAAGATATAATCGGCCGGCGTCCATACCTATCTCCATCTCCAGGCTTCCGTCGGTACCTCACGTCCTGGTACGGCGAGCAGCTCGACCGTTCCAACGGAGATTGGCAGATACCTTGCCTTGCAAACGTCACGAATGTCTCCGCGGATCACGGTATGACGGCGTCCGAGCCAGCGGTGGCGCGAAGGTGATGCAATGGTTGGACTGGACGGTTTTGTGCAGGCTTTTGACTTGCGTTGTCTGGGCCGGCATCTATGCACGAGTTAGGCTACATTCATAAAAGGTTCTCTCGTTCATGGAAAAAAATCCGCTTTACTTTCCTCTCAACTAATGAGTTTCATTCACAACTCTCAACTATAAAGGATATATACCATTTCTTAACCATTAAATCCAGTATAGATCAAGTCTCTAAGCGGTTTGTATAGTCGTTTTGTTCTATATAACCTCCACACGACGTATTGACTTAGTCTTTATCTGTCATACCCCATCCTGTCATCTGTCATATAGACAGCATCAAAGAGGATGTGTTGCTGGAGAAACAACAAATGGCCTCCTATGAAACTGCGATACAGATATCAGTTCTAGAAAATATTGCTAGTACCTACAATAACATAATAAACCATTGTAATGCTAATAATAAATGTATAACTTTATGTAACAACCTCGGGTGACCCTAAGTAACAATCTTCACATGTAAACTATAGGAGTAGAACCTCTAGAACACCAATCTACAAATAGTGACTTAGGTCTAAGGATGAAAGCCTCATATTCACCATCTTCCATCTTGACTTCAATAAGAGAGAAAAAAACAATAACAATAGATGGGTGAGTAATTTCATACTCCGCAAGCCACTAAGAAATATGTATATGCAAGATTCAAATAAATGATTAGGTTATTTTGCAAATCTTTTGTTTTAAAACATTTTGCAAACTTTAAGTGTGGGTTTTATAAATTATTTAGAAGGAAACTTTTCGTTCACGAGTTGCTTTGTAATCACTGTAGAAAAGGGGCAAATTTTAGTTTTAGCTTTATTCATTTTCTCATCTTTTTTTTATTAGTTTCTTTCTCACTTTCTCATTATTTCCCTCAATTAATCTCTACTTTTCATCACACTTCTAGTCACCACTTAAATGTTGGCTCCTTCAAGGCGTCCATGTCCTATAGCTCTTCACTTCTAACTGAAAAGCCTACTCTATGATACCAAATCGATATCACAGGTCACATAAGTCAATTTCAGACCATCTAGATCATTCATTAGCCATGTAGACTAACTCTAGCAACGATTCTCATCTCATAAACAATTTTTTTACAAAGCATAGGCAAACATATTTACACTAAGAGAATCACCTCACGTTTGTTTTTAACCGTGGGCACGATTGTTCGAATAGTTTAGCTAAACTCTACAGATGTTGTACACTTTACCCACAAGACATGAAACTTACTCCGATACTCACTAGTACAGAAAATTCGTGACAATAAATTTTCAAAGCTAGTTCACAAAAACCCTATGCCACATGGTTGGTCGACTCTCATGACCAGCAATAGGAAAAACCAGCCATCATCTACTCAAGATACATCGGGGATGCTCATACACCAACAGTGCCCCACATAGAGGCAATCGCCACGAAGGGCCATTAACATAACACATAACTTCGTCCCCTCATCCCCGTTGCCCCACAACCACTAGCATACAAGATAATTATGAACTAATAATTTACTCTTTTAGGGATAACCCACATTGTATAGTAAGATGTTTGAATAGAATTCCCAAAAAAATCAATCCTTATATGCGAATACGAGACCAAACCATACAGGCAAAAGGTCACATCGCGACTTTAACAAATCACTTTTACTTTTCAAACGCATTGATACCAAGTATCGTGTTTTTCAAATAGTTTTCAACCCATTTTTCCAAAGTTGATATATAGTAATGAAGGATGAGGGTTCATTGATACTCATGCTCGAATGTAGGATCAAGCACGTCGACTAGAGTGGGATGAATAGACGGTTTTAAAAACTTTTGACTAAATCAAGTTTTATATGCATAAGCGTAAATCAAAACTGTTTTATACAATTCAAAACATAAATCAACTAGTCTCAACTAAGTGCATAAAGAAGCTAGCCTATGTTGAGTTTTGCAAGACTAAAATGATATTAGCATAAATAATCTATAGTATATAAGCTTGCTCAAAGTAAATATAAAAAAGTAAAAGAGGCAAATGACAAACGATTTTTCACCCAAAGTTCAAAAATTTGTTGGTTTCCTAATCCCCGTTGACACGAGCCCAACTTTACCACTCAAACCACCAAGCCTCCAAATCTCCTCGTCAAGAAATGGACAAGATAGGAGCCGATCCTGAACTGGCCTACACAAGTCTTGATCACTATGAGTTGTTCTTCTTTTACTCTAGAGATAGCAAACACCGAGCAACTCACAATTAACCACTGGGCCTCCTTCACAATCTCCTTTAGACATGTCACTGAGTAAACTCTTTCAAACCATCTAGTAGGTGACAACCTCTAAGAGTGACAAGTCTAGAATATTTACTAAGGATGATCAAATGATACACTAGCTCTAACAATGAAGCAATAAATTTGGCTTAGCTCAACTTACTTTTCAACACCTCACTAGATAATCTAAGTGCTCAAGAGTGTGAGAGTTATTGCAAGAGATCAAGATAATATGATGGAGTAACAAAACTTTGCCCATGCTACTAGGGATGGTGTATTTATATGGAAAAAAAAAGCCAAACTAGCTGTTAGGGGCGAAATCCCCAACTCACGATGGTCTACCGATCATACTCCCAAAAGTGGCCCGATCGAACCGACCACCATGCCAACAGCTAGAAAACTAGCAATTAGCAATCATATTAGCTTCCAACGGTCAGACCGTCATTGGAGGACTGACCAGACCGTCCTCGGCTCTAGTAAGACCACCAGCGGCTCGGTCTGACCAATGTCAGCTCCAGCAGCTCTGTTTCTTCTTAAAAAACAACTTTGTATGCCCCTAATCAGACTGTAGTTCACCGGATGGTCAAATTGTCAGTCAATTTTCAGTATGACCGACAGTCGGTAAAACGACGATATATCATGATTCGAGTGTGGAAAATTAACATTCTTAGACTCCATGAAAAGCTTATTTAAAGGATTATTTAACCCATAAACAATCCATCTAAGAATCATAGTTTTTCTTAAGGAAAAGGGGCTCAAACTCTAAAGGACACTCGAGTGGATATAGCCATAAGAGCTCACTTATTTCTATTTGATATGCCCACCTTTCTCTTTGCATTAGAGTTAAGAAAAGGCTCACATACTTAGACACTATTACTATATGCAAATAAACTAACATGGTACAAGATCATTCATATGCTCACTTTATAGACTCATTTTGATAGTGCGGCGCCATCTAACAATCCAATCATTTCACCAAATACTAAGATCGGTAAAAAACTAAAAGCTTAGTATTAGTTTCATTATAACTTTGTCTTGCGCCATTCAACTCGGGGTCAATGCTTAAGCTAAGATAACCATTCGGCTAAACCATCTTTATGTCGGGTCTTGATTAACCTTTATCAAGAGCTACTTTTTATCATAAATTTGATTTCATCCTTATCAACATGGCTGATTCTTAGCTTGATAATAATCAAACCATGATGTTATCCATTAGCCTCATCATGGTAGTAAATATTCATTTGCACACTAAAAAAATATTAGTCCTAATGAATCGATTGTCAACCTCTACTTGATGATTAACCGGTTGCATATAAAGGATATGAATTAATTTGTTGAGTATCCATTAATACCAATAGTCATATACTCATATATATGCTCAATTTTAAATATTCAATATTAAAGAGAAAATAAACAATATATATCTAGAATATGCATAACAAACGTATAGCATTTGCTTCCTCTAAATATATGCATACAAAATATACATATGAAAGACAATTACATACATAACTAAATATAAACAAATGGGGTTTATTCTATATATATATATATATATATATATATATATATATATATATAAGTCATGTGGCATTGATATACATAAATATATATGCATAACTTCATTATCTCTATATTAGACTAAATTAGATATGACTTCTCACGTACATATATCAATAACATAGAAAACAAATAAAACATATCAACATATATATGAAGATAGAAAATAAGACATATCACTTGATCTTCATGTATGTTATCCTTATTATGATTTAGGTCATCACTAAAGAATATATAATAAATAAAATATATTATAAGCTCCCTCTCAATATGTGCATATATATAAATATAAATAAACACATATGCATATAATCAATAAGAAAGTTCACTTTATATTTTCTATTTTAGATCTATGATCAAATGAGAATATAAGGATTTTAGTAAATAGCTCTTGTTATTTTTAATTCCATATGACTAGTAAAATAAGTTTTTAAAAATTAGTCTTATATAATTAATTTATTATTAATCATCAAACTAAATTAATGTCACTTGAACACAAATATCAAAGTGCCCTTATTTGGAGTGACAAGGATTAGGTTCATAACATTCTATAAAAATAATATAACTACTGTGACATCATCAGTTGCACAACTATTTTTACAAATAACATATTTATAAATTAAGAGCAATATGATAAAAAAATAACGATCTTCGTCTTCAAATCTTCATGATACTTTTGCTTGGTGAAATTCCAGAACATCCGTTACACGATCAAGAAAACCAAATAAAGCCCTACAAATACATAACATCTATTAAATTAATAGTGTAATTGAATATATCTTAATTTTAAAACAATTTAGGAAATGGAATGAAACAGCCCAGGTTTTTAGCTATAGTTTTAGTTATGCTAATGACTTAGTCACACACTGGCTGAGAGCGGTGTTGATTCAGCCACGATGTTGGCTAGAACATATATATGTATACATATATACACACACTGATATGCTATTTGCTGCTTTGTACTGTATCTCATCATCCTTCATTGTTAATTTATTAATTGATTATTAAGATCAGGTGCATTAGGGCTTTGTTACTTAACCCCTCGCGAGGAGCGGATTACTATAATTCGGTTTCATGTGCCATGTTGCTGGTCACGAGCAACAGTCGTGGTTAGTCGTTACACATGCCACTGAGAGAGAGATGCACGACGGCACAGTAGAAATAATAATAGAAACCACACCTCTTTATTCATAAATTATCCGGCTATAAACCTTGCATACATGCATACATCTCATAAATTGCATTTGTATTACAAGAATAGCTCAACTCACATAATCTCTATACATGCAAATCAAAAGAAGAAATTAAATTGATTAGAAAATGTTTGTGTGATCCTAGACCATACAATTTTACTTTAGGAGGTTTGCATTTTAAAAGTTTAGAAGTAGCGGAAATAAAGGAATATTGTAGAGTTACTACAAGCTACAAATTTTGCATTCAACCATATAGGGGTACAAAACCTGTAACTGAGCCATATCAACCAAAATTCCAAAATTATCCATTTCTGCAGGAAAACTCCTGAGTCTAGGGCAATTACAGATCAGTCCCTGAACTCAAAGCTAAACCTCCAAAATTAGAAAAACCCTATGGACCCAAATGAAAAGTGCCAAATATCTAGGATTGTACCGAGCTTCCATTTAATCGAGAAGTCAGTAAAAGCCCCAAATTCCCACCGAGCATGCATTTGTGAGGTATCAAACCCAGCTGCAGCCAACAAAGTCCAAGCAGGTGAATCACCATACCAAATTATACAGAGATAGACCATCTCGGTGGAAATTTCCACACAACATAGCAGAAGCCGTAGTAGAGCATCACAAGCATCAACTTCAGTTAGTAGTAGTGGGCTTGCAGCTGCAGTTTCGGCTGCAAGAGCAGCAACTCTAATAGAGTGCCATCCCAATAGCAGGAGCAAGGTAGCCTCGACTAGAAATCAATGGAAGCTGAGGAGAAAGAGAGATAGTCAACTAGTAGTTCTGCACCTCAACCACACCACAGCTCAAACCGTAGCATCCATGGTCAAGCAACCAGAGAGAGAGAGAGAGAGAGGTCGGTGGAGTAGAAGGAGAAGCAGGAGGTATATACCTGAGCTATAGGTGAAACCGGCTTCAGCTCAAGAAGGTGCCAACCGAGCTCCAGGAGGAGAGGCAGCCAGTAGCAGCTCAAGCAAGATAGCAGGAATCAGAATCAGAATCAATTGACAGGAGAACAAATAGTGGAGGAGAAGAATTAGCACTAAAGGAATCACAAGAGAGCCAAGCCAATCACAGATTCCATCATATAAACCAGAGCATCATCAAAGGTAATATAGTTAATAAGATAAATCAAAGCCAACTATAAACATTCCACCAAGGCATGGCATGATTATTGATTCTTGATATGTACATATATTAGCATGAGTAGGAAGTGAGTGTTTTCATCTACAACCATTAAAAATGAATAAGGACATCCCAGGATTATTAAAAAGGTAGATGTCAATAATCTAAAAACAGGAACAACATATACATACGGATCAGTAGGCAAGAAATATTTCTTATGAGTATAGCTAGTAAGATATGAGCATCTTGATCTGCATGACATTAAGGAAGCTAGTTTATTTCTAGATTAATCATCTATCATTTAGCCAACAACAAGAAACAATTTAAATTGGTCATAACCATCATATAAGTGCATATGGGTTAAGCACTGTATATGTATCCAGTTATTTGAGACAAGATTCTGTAAATACCCTATAGAATGAATCTTGATTTCATAAATAGTTAGAATTAATTGTAGCCTTAATAGTTTAACCTCAATAACTTGACAGAAGTTTAGGTGACATCATTAGTCATATTAGTAACAAGTGAAATCTAGGGATCATATAGGAATATAGTACCAGTAACAGAATCAAATTGAACATGTAAAGTAAATGAGCAGAGCAATAGGCTTCTATAGCAGAGCGTCTAGAGCAAATGATTCTAGGCTAGAGCATGGCATCTATTAGTCTTGATAGGTGTTAATAAATACAAATTTTATCCCACAGTGAGAAATAGTAGCATCTCATGATCGATGGAATTTTATCAAGGATCAACCAGTGCATGTAATTCTTAAATGCAAGTAATATTGAACCTATGGGGAGTATGGGCAATTGTGCATAGATATATCTTCACTTCTTCAGTTTAAGTGCAAATTTAGCAGTAGCTCATGAAATTATCAGGAAACAATATAATATCCGTAAGGACTTGATCATGTTAGTGTTTTAACCATTTCAATATTTCAGTTATTTCTACATGCAAGCATATATAAGGACAGAATCATGCTAGCGTGCTTTCAATTTCAGTACTGCACTTCATAGGATTATTTATGTGAGCATTCATTCATTCATTCATCCATAGCATATAACCATCATCTAACCATAGCAAATCAATTGACCTAGAACCCTGAAATCAGAAGGCACAATCCTGAGTATAGCACCATCAAGTTGGTCATTAAGACTAGTTCACAAACATCACAATTACCACACAAGAGAGCACCAATCAGATCACATCACAGAAGTAGAGAGAAAAGGGGAAAGGTGGAGAGCTCACCAGTGGGGAAGGCGACGCAGCCACTGGAGTTGCGCTGTGCTAGCACCGGCCATCTCCACGGCTGTTGCGGCAGTAGGACGCCGAGCGCCAAGGGCAGGAAGCCGACGGCGTCCAGATCGGTCGAGAAAAGTGGATTTTGGAGAGTAGTAGAGGAGGGGGCACATCAGCGATGGAGGCCGCTGGAGAGACCTACCCTGTGTCCCTGCCTCGCCGGAGTTTGGCCAGCGGCGGCACCTTGTGTTGAGGGGCCGAGCAGCTAGGGTTAGCAGGAATGAGCGTGAGAGCCGGGGGCATCGATTCGCGGCAGCGGCGGCTGCTGGAGGGTGGCTAGAGACGGAGTACGGCAGCCGGTGTGAGGGAGAGCGGCGGCGCGCCCTCCCCTCCAATCGGGCGTGCAGCGCTCGGCAAAGGGGAGAGAGACCGAGAAAGAGAGGAGGCGGGGGGGGGGGGGGGGGGGAGGAGAGGAAAAAAAGAGAAAATAAAATAAAAGAAACGAAAAGATATTATTTGACAAATAAAAATCTAATCTAATTAACAATATTGTAAATTTAACTAAATGAAGACAATTTAGCTATTCTATTATTTAATTGTGATGATCAAACTTTTTTAAGTTAAGTAATTATAACCTAAAGTTAAGTTCTAGAGAATTAATCCCTTCAATTGTTAAACCTAATATAAAATATTAAGTCACTAATTATTATATTGATAAACCCATCATAACCAAGTTTTTTTTCCTCAAAGTAAAAAGTAAAAGGAAATCACCAAATCATAAGAACAAATTAAATATATGTTTACTAATATTGAGTCCTAGAAAAATACAATTAAATAACAATATCCTTCAAAATATACCCTATGAATTACCTTAGCAAGCAAAATAAATAAAATATGTGTTCTATCTAAAGCAATGTAATTACAGATAAATCTCTCTTAAGTCAAACAAATAGTTTCTCTAGAATAAAAATGTAGCACTTCGTCAAATTAGAACCTTTGATTTATAAAACTAACATTCATTTATGAAAATCATAAATATAATCTAAACCATAGAGGATAGTGAAACCCTATTAATAATCAATCTTCTATACTGATGTGGTATTCTAGATATAAAACATTTTATTTATACCAAGAAACTAAACCTGTTTCTACTTATTTGTTCTAAATTTGAAATCAACACTAACAACCTAAAGTATGGATTCTCATATAAATCAAATATCTTTATTGGCCATATCAAACCAATCCATAAACATATACCTAGTCAAATTCAAGTCATGATACACGTTGAATTAAATCATCTGGTTGGGTAGCAATCCTAGCTTAAAGCTTTGAGAAGAGGATCACCTATGATCATTATAGATTAAACATGTTATTAAGCTTAGACATGTGCATCACATTAGCATCAGTGATGTTGTATTTAGTTTTGCTTCATTTTATCGAATTGGTGTTTATCTCAAATTTCTTGGTGTCCTTTGGTTTATTCGTTGTTCGATCCTTTGATCATCTGGTGTTTATATTTTCATAACTGCAAACTATATGTATTACCTTGCATTAAATTATACGTTCTGCAATTAAAACAAATATGATGATTAGATTGAGTCGGTTATATTATGGGTGCAATCTAAACTTGCTATTGTGGTAGAGGTTCAGTTATATATGTTTATGATTATAAGGTTAAATAACAACTACTATATGCCATACAAACGTCGCAGCGAACATATCGACTACATGATCTAGAATAGGACATGCTGGTCTAATAATAATTTCTTAAGGACTTTATCCTACCGGCTTAAAAGACTTCCATGAACCATGTGAGAGTGGCTAGCGATAAAGATTGTTGTTGCAATATCTAAGTAGAGTATATGGATTGTTGTTGTTTGAGGGATGCGATGTATGCTATTATGGTGGGGATCACCCGCAAAGATAATTGTCAGATGAAATTGATGATAATTATTCAGATGGATTGTGGGCATTGGATTGCTATATTTGGACTTATTGAGTATATTTCATACTCATCCCCTATATAAAAAAAAATTGTTGAGTTTTTATTTTGGCAAAAGCTATTTTCTTATAGATTTATTTTGTGGGTTATGCTACAATGGCTTCTATTATGGTTTGATGTGCACATTTCTCGGGAAATTAATTCTTATCGAGGAATTAGCCATATACTGATATTCTTCCTTAAAAGTAAAATAGTTGGGTCACTACATGGAACGAAGGTTGATGATAATTACAGATTATAGATATGAATTTTCTAATATTAAATGATTTTTTGAACAACGGAAAAGGGATTATTGAATTTGACCAGGTATATTTCCCTCGAGATTCTAACGCACGGGGCTGTTGTCAATGAGAAAGGAGAGGAAGGCTCACGGTGCACCGAGTCAAGCGGGAGGAGTGAAAGGAGGTGGTGGACTAGGCTTATGGTAGTAGACGAGCTGTGGACCAAATGCCTTGGGCCCACACGTCGGCGGCTTGGCTCACCACGGATCAGCCTATGCAAAGCAGTAGAGGGAGGGGTGACGAGGCGGCCGCGTGGTGGGGCTGAGACGAGGAGGTGCTTGCATGGCGATGATGTTTCGCCTACGTGGAGTGCCACATTGACTGAGCTGGGGAAGAGGAGGCCTTATGTGGGACCCAGTCGTCAGTGTCTCTCTCCTTTTCTTTCTTTTTTTTTCTTTTCTCGCTCGTTCCTCTTTTCTTTCCCCCTCCGTTCTCTTCGCCGCGGGAGGCAGCGGGGGCGCGCGTGCGCAAGGCGGCGGCCGGTGCGGAGATCGGGGCCGGAGTATTCAAGGCGTCGGCGACCGGCGACAGAGTGGAGACGCGCAAGCGGGGATTGGGAGGCCGGGCGCGGCGACGACGCCGCTCGGGAAGTGGTTGAAAGGCCGAGCGGGCGGCGGCCTCGTTTGGGTCGAAGGAAGCGGCGGCGCCCCGGGGAGTTCTGGAGGCGGCGAGGGCGTATGGATGTGGGGTGGGGACCGGCGGAGCTGGGGGCGAGCGGCGCTCGCGCGGGGCCGAAGTGACCCTGCGTGGCGGCTGCTCCGATTGGGGCGGAGGAGGCGGCGAGTTCCGGGAGGGCAAAGAAAAGAGGATGGCCGGGCGGAGCGGCGACGGGGAAAGAGGATGGAAGGGGCCGGGCAGCTCTGCCCTTTTAATAGGCGCGGACGGCCGGGCGGAGGGCGAGCTGGATGGGGATTGCTTCGAGGAGAAGGCACGGGGTATGGCGGCACAGTGGAGGAAGGACGACGGCGGCATGGCGATGGTGGCGACCGCTGAGATTCGCGGCCACGGATGCGACGCGGCGAGGACGGTGGAGTGGCGGCTGTCGTCACCGCGCCTAGGGCGTGGGCGCGCGGCGTGGCGTGAGGTCAGGCGCAGCAGAGGTGGGCACAGCGTGGGCAGAGGGGAGCAGGGCGGACAAGGGACGAGGTGGCGAGATGGCGACGATGCAGGAACGGGATTCGCGCGTCGAGGACAGTCGAAAGCCGGGCGGCACGGTGAGGGTGGCTGGAGGATAGGACGCGACCGGGGAGGTCGTCACGCGCCTACGGCTGGGCGGTGGCAGGTGGCGCAGAGCAGCGTACGGGACAAGGACAAGGGAGACGTGGCCGGCCGGATTCGCTGGCTGCAGCGGCAAGGCGGCACATCGCTCTTTTCAGGGCGGCGCAGGAGGGCGACTGCGAGGCGGAGGTCTTCGATCCGGCGGTACTTGCGCGCATTCGACTAAGCAGCCTACGCGCGTGCGCGGGGACTAGGATTAGCTCGGCCGACTAGCCGGGAATCGGCTTGCTGCCTCGGGCCGTCGGCCTAGATGGTGAGGAGGAGTGATTGGAGTGCGCTGGAGAGAAGAGATGGGGGAGCTGGGTTGTTTCATTGCCGGGCCAAGCAAAGGAGGGAGTAAGCTCGTTGGGCTGGCTTGGGCTGATGTACTGGGCCGAGCGCTGCTTGATCGGCCTGCTTGGCTTGGACAGCGGACAGGGAAGGGTAGAGGCGTGGGCCGAAAGGAAAATAAGAGAGAGATGGCCCGATAAGCACAGTAGAATTTAATTAACGATTTTAAGATGTTTGATTTGGGAAGAGCATGAACGTTTAGGCGTGGGAATTTGATTCAAATTTGATATGTGGATTTACAGAAACTTCAGGAATTCAATGGGAGTGCACTGGAATTATATCTCTCTATTTGGGATGAAGTTCTATATGATGGACGTACGTGAATAAATTGATAGAGAAGGGAAAGGATGGCAAAAGAGGAGAAGAGTTTCATAGGATATTCCAGGGTTTCTGAATTTAAATTCAATATTTTATTAAATATAGAATTTTATTAAAATAATTTTAACACTGACACGGAAATCAGGGTATTACGTTATCCCATACGGTGTCCATGTTGAGCTTACGTGTCATTATAACCAGAAAAATTAAAAAATTATACTGAGATTTTTATGAGTGACATTCTCTATCTCCCATCCGGCTCTTTTCTCTCTCCATGCTCCTAATCTTCTCGCGAGGCTGGCGGCGGCCGACGAGCCCGCACGAGGTTGAGCTTGCCCGCGCGCTCGCGGGAAGGGAGGCGGTAACGGTGACGGCAGATGAGCCCCCGGGAGCTCGAGTTCACCCTCCCGTCCGCCGACGAAGGGAGGTAGCGGTCGAGCCCAGCACGAGCTCGAGCTCGGTCGCTCGCGTGTGCGAAGGGATGTAGCAGCAGGGGCAGTAGCCGCTCGAGCCCCGCGCGATGAAGGGGGTGGCTGCAGCTCCTCTCCTCTCTCTCCCTTCTCTCTCCTCTTTCCCCTCATATCCATGGTGAAGCAGAGGCAACCCCCCGAGGTGGAGAAGACAGCGACGGCCCAGCTACCGCAGCCATGGCTAGCTCCCGGTTGTTGCCTTCCCCCTACCTCGTCGTCGCAAGCATCCAGATCCACGCGGCACTACGCCACCGCTGGCAGCGTCGACGAGAGATGGTGGTTGCCCTAGATCCTCGCCGAGCTGCGAGAGAGAGACAGAGAATGAGAGAGAGAGAGAGAGAGAGAGAGAAGGGCTAGCCTCCTCATCACCGGCGGCGGCGCGTGGCGGCTCGGCCAGGTTCCACCGGATCTCGCCATCCTCCGGCGCCTTCGGGGTCCACGGGGCGGGGAGGGATGTCGTCGATGTCCGCCGTTCCTCCTCGAGATCGACCAGAAGAGAGGGGATTAGCACCACTCCGACCTGGATCTCGCGAATCTTGGCGAAGGCGGCGCAGCAAATCAGGCGAGCTCGAGCTCGACGGAGCTTCTCCATAGATGGGCTTCGCCGGCGTGTCTGTCACCTCGGCGCAGTTCCCAGGCTGGCGCCGAACTCTCAATCTCCTCGGCCTCCGCCTCTCCCGCCGGTGAGGTCGCCGCCGCCTCGGTCTCCAGCTCCACCTCTGCTGCAGCTTCTCCAGCCGATGAGATCGCCGCCGCCGCCGCCGCTCCTGTGGACCACCGGGAGGAGCCCTCCATGGGAGAGGTTGAGACTGGAGTGTGAGGAAGACAGTAGCGAGGGGGAAGAACAAAACAGTGGCACTGACATGCGTTTACTTTTTTATTTTTTTTACTACTACCCTGTTTTAAAATGTTTTAAAAATATAAGAACTTTTAAAGTTGTATACGAGTATTTAAAAAGTTGTTGAAATCGAGGAAATGTTGAGAATGGTAGAGAAAATAAAATACGTAAGAAAATTTAGTAGTAAAAGTTTACGATTGGTTAAAGAGAATGTAGAGGTAAAAATTGTTATATTTTAGAATAAATTTTAAACTTATTATATTTAAGATAATGCTTAAACCAGTAGAAACTTTGTTTTTAGTAGTTAGAGGACACTTTATATTTGGTTTTGCGGTTATACTGATTTGGATAGTTATACGATACGTTTTACGGTTAAGAGAGATGACAATAAAACTTAACCTAACCTATAGTTGAGAGCCAACATAGACTTTTTTTCAAAAAAAAAACGTTATTGAACCCATGGGCCCATGCCATACGTAGAAGAGCATTTGGCCCACGAGACGAGCCGCTCGTATAGTCGTGTGCGCTTAACCTGCAGAAGTGGAAAAACTCTGCCTCAGCATCCGAAGCACGCGAGATGCAAGAGAGCGCGCGGCGGGGTGGAGAAACGATTGGGCGAGGACTGGTTCGTTTTCTTCCGCCGGTCTCCCCTCCCTCCCACCTCTGCATGCCCATGCATTATTCCCCCTTGTTCTCACCACCGTGAAACAAGTCCCGTAACTCTCCTTTGCCACACCTTGCGCTCTCCTCTCCTCTTCTATTCCTCCTCCTGTCATGTTGTCTGGATCTCACCTAGGTGACACAAATAAAAACATGGCCGATAGCAACAACACCGGCGGTAACAATAACAGTGGAGGCACCAACAATGCCGAGGTCCAGATACAGATCCTAGGTCAGTCTGGTCGTGGCTCCACATCTTGTTGTGTTGAATTATTTTTCTCATTGTCCTATGCTATCTAGGGGTGTGCTTATCTGGGGATGAAGTAGAATGAGTTAAATCTATCCATTTTTTCATAGGATGGTCCCATCTATTCATTCGGTATATGGGATGGAATGATTCTGTTTTTTTAGGATGGAAGGACATGATGCATATGTCAGTAAGAGATAATAAGTGGATTGAATTAATCTATTAGTTTTAGAGAAATATTTCTTTTTATAAATTATCCTATCTTATCTGCCTCTAAATCAAACACGTTAAAAAATAGGCTCGTTCCATCATGATCCATACCTCCAATAAAACACAAGCTACACGATAGAAGAATTGCCGAAATGAGTATCGGAACATGCTGCAGACATATTGCATACTGTAGTTTGTTCGTCTAGGTCTTGTACCTTGTGATGGCTCCGTGGTTGCATCTGGGTGCCACGCTTGTGCCGTGCGTGCGTCCTGAATTTGACGTGCTCCCTGCAGGCCTATACCTATGTGCCACTCCTCTCTCAGTATACATAGAAATGGGATGTTTATACATGTATACCTAGTCATAGAAATTTATGGTTTTTTTATAGGTGTGGGGTACTCATGATAACAACAATGGAGATAGACGGTGCGACGCAGTATTACACACGGACAATGGGTTATCGTGTGGCGCGGTATGAGACGGTAAAGCACGGTGCGGCACCATGATGATAATAGCTGAAACGAGAGGGAGAGAGAACATGAGCGACATGATGGCCAGGACAGGATGGTACGAAATGAAAGGAGCGTGCACGCTTGTCAGGGCCCAAACTGAATATGGTGGCGTCACACCAGGGTTTGGCGACAAGAAGCACGACATGCTGATTCCTGAGATATAACAGCGTATTGACTGCACAGCGCTGGTAAGTACGAAGTGTTGGTAGGCATTGCTAATACAATAGGAAGGTCTGGTCGCATGTCACAAAAACCGACGTATTTGACCGAGCGCTCGGCATGTATGGGGTGGCGCTAGTGGTAAGAGACAGTCGTGACACAACATATCAGACGACTATTCACGTGCACGAATAGTGGATGGGTGCAACCTATCAGTCAGCGTGCTAAGGTGCAGATGCACATGACGGTAGCGTATGTGAGCAAGGAAACAGCCCGTGGGCCATATGGAGGAAAAAGGACATGCAGGCCGAGAGAAAGGAGGTCGCGCGAGGGCTAAGTGAGGGAGAAAGGAGGGGAGAGCGGCTAGGTGAACTTTCTGAATTTTCATAAATATTTTGGAATGAAAATTTTAAATGTTTGAATTTAAATTTAAATTTAATAATTTAACTTAGAGAATTTTGAAATGGATTCTAAGTTAGTTTTAAAGAGAGAATTTGATATCCATACGTTAGCACAAAAAATAAAAAGATTTAAATTTTCTAAATAATTTTGTATTGAAATATTTTTTTCGTACGTAAAAACACCCATTCAGACGCGTGCATCGGTGCATGCCCATGCTCGCGTGTATTGCAGGGATCCGTGAGCTCTCGTGTAAAATTGATCATTCTGTTGGAACTTGGAGCATTGAGGATCTTTGTGAGAAAAGTGTCTGTTTGTCTACTGTCTATTGTGTCTCTACAAAATGTGTAAATGACAGAAAAGTAGGGACTTTTAAAAAATTTGTTCATGCCCAAAAATTATATTTTTAGCCTCTGTAGGTGCGAGTAGTTACACTTAAAAGTGTTGTCTTCAGGAATTTTGGCTAGTATTCCTTTTTACTCGTTATTTTCAGTACTAGATTTCACAATCTCCATTGCAACCACAGGACCATCCAAAGCTGAAGTGTCAGCAGCTCAGGAATCACCGGGCAAGCCTTTGCGATGGTGGGTGATGGTGGCAGTGGACGTGTTCTTCGTCATCGCCGGTCAGACATCGGCAACTCTGCTCGGCAGATACTACTACACCCAAGGTGGCCGCAGCAAGTGGATAACAGCGTTCGTACAGGCAGCCGGCTTCCCAATACTGTTCTTCTCCCTGTTCTTCTTCCCTGACAAATCACCCGCTTCCTGCTGCAACGCTCCCATGGCCAAAATCGCCGTGATATACATTGTACTGGGGCTCATCATAGCTGCCGATGACATGATGTACTCCAATGGCCTGAAGTATCTTCCTGCTTCGACCTACTCCCTCATCTGTGCTAGTCAGCTGGCGTTCAATGTGATCTTCTCATACGTGCTCAACTCCCAGAAGGTCACACCTTTGATATTCAACTCAGTTGTGCTGCTCACACTGTCTGCTTCACTCCTCGGAGTCAGCAAAGAGTCTCAGGGAGTCACTGGTGTCTCAGGAGGGAAGTATCTCCTCGGCTTCGTGCTGACACTGGGAGCATCGTGCACATACTCGCTGATCCTCTCCCTGATGCAGCTCACCTTCGAGAGCATCATTAAGAAGCACACCTTCTCGGCCGTTCTCAACATGCAGATATACACGGCGCTCGTGGCGACGTTCGCCTCGGTGATTGGGCTCTTCGCGAGCGGCGAGTGGAGATCTCTGAAGGGAGAGATGAACGCGTTCAGGTCGGGGCAGTTCTCCTACCTGATGACGCTGGTCTGGGCGGCCGTGTCGTGGCAGGTCGCCAACATCGGAATTCTGGGCCTCATCTTCGAGGTTTCGGCACTGTTCTCGAACGTGATCAGCACGGTGTCTCTGCCGGTCATCCCGTTCTTCGCAGTGGTGGTGTTCCACGACAGGATGAACGGGGTGAAGATCGTGGCCATGCTGATCGCCATCTGGGGCTTCGTTTCGTATCTGTTCCAACACTATCTTGATGGCAATAAAGCTAGGAAAGCTTGAGGTGGTAGTGCGCAGGGGTGATCTGATTAGGTGGCCGCCGTGATGTTGTCGTGGTAGAGATTGATTGCTCTCCGCCAATAATCTTAGCTAGTTTGTTGGCTGAGAGGTACTAGATGTTCGTTACTGATGTTACGTTGCAGGTTATTCGTCAGATAAAAACTAGTACTTTTTTTGTGTCGTCTACGTTCAGATGTAAATTTTTTTGCTGGGTTACTAGTAGTTGTTTTTCTTCTTATTTTCTTCGTGTGTGTTATGTAAGGATGTGACGGATGTAACGAAATAATAAGAGTATTAATTAGTACCAGTAAAAAACACTTCATTTGCTTCATCCTGTCTTTAGATCAGGTTGTCCCGGGCGGCTGGTGTGTGCACGAATAAGTATATCTGTTGTGGGAAAATCTATCTGATTTACTATAGCTGAATCTGACACTTGCGCAGAATCTTGGGTGAAGAACAATAATTGACAATCTTGCACTCTTCGTCAAATTGGAGATAAGATTGATTCCGTCTGGATGTGCAGCGATCGACGTTGTCCTCACATGGAAATTTTTGCATCGCACGCATGAATTTTCCAAGAGGCAGGACGTAAACATTGACTCGCCGGAGTAGATGAAACGTTAACAGAAAAATCAGCCCTTTGTGCATGCGCTATCAACCTTTTATCGTTTCACTGATTGATGACGACTCCAAGTTCCAGTCTTCCACCGCTGGACGACGAGCACAAGGCGTATCTTGTTGTTTATCCTTTTTCTGAACTTCACAATGCGCGATGCTACTGAAATCCAGCTGCAGATTACAGGTCCCTCTCGATCATGAACTGCCAAATTGATCACAGTTTTGTGAGATCGATCGAACAGCTATTTTTGATTAGACGAATCAATCGTTCGTGCAGGTGTCCGAGTCCAAGAAGACGGAGACGACGGACACGTGGTAGCCGAGTCTAACAAGAGCACGTCTCGAGCGGATGCAACTGTGGCGGCGCCGCCTGTGTCCACCAAGCGGCTGCGGTGGTGGGCGGTGGTGCTGGCCAACATTGTGTTCGTCCTCGGCGGGCAGAGCGTGGCTACGCTCCTCGGCAGGATATACTACGACCAGGGCGGCGGCAGCTTGTGGATGGCGACGGTGGTGCAGTCCTGCGGCGCGCCGCTCGTCGTCCCGCTGCTCCTCTGCTTCCGGCGGCCGGAGTCCTCTCCGGTGGCCCGGCCGCCTCTCGTCAAGATCGCCACTATCTACGCCGGACTGAGCGTCCTCCTCGCCGGCGACAACATGATGTACTCCTACGCGCTCCTCTACCTGCCGCTGTCGACGTACTCTCTCATCTGCGCCACCCAGCTCTGCTTCAACGCCGTCTTCTCCTACTTCCTGAACAAGGAGAAGTTCACCGCGCTCGTGCTCAACTCCGTCGTGCTGCTTACCTTCTCCGCCGCACTCGTCGGCGTGAGCCACTCCTCTGAGGAGACCAAGAGCAGCGTCCTGGAGGGCAAGTTCGCGGTGGGGTTCGTCCTGACGCTGGCGGCGTCGGCGGTGTTCGCCCTGATCCTGTCCCTGATGCAGCTGACGTTCGACACGGTGCTCAGGAGCACCGCGGCCCACGCCTTGCTGGAGATGCAGTTCTGGAGCAACACCGCGGCGACGTGCGTGTCGGTGGCCGGGCTGTTCGTCTCCGGGGAGTGGAGCTCCCTGACGGCAGAGATGGACGGGTACAAGAAGGGCAAGGTGGCCTACGGGATGACGCTGGCGTGGACGGCCCTCTCGTGGCAGCTCACCACGATGGGCATGGTGGGGCTCGTCGCGACGGTGTCGTCGCTGTTCACGAACGTGATCAGCACGGTGGGAATGCCGCTGTCGCCGGTCATGGCAGTGATCTTCCTCGGCGATCGGATGGACGGCGTGAAGGTTCTTGCCATGCTCGTAGGCATCTGGGGATTCTTGTCCTACATTTACCAGCACTACCTTGATGACGCCAAGAGCAAGAACGCAGCAGCTGAGTCAACTGACGACACACAGACTGCAAAAGCAAAACTCTCAGAAGCCTGAATTTTACTGTACCTCAGCCTTTTTTTTTCACGGAATCAATTGGAGTTTTGGAATACAGGTCTCATCCTCCCAGGAATAACGTGATCAATCAGTGCAACTACAGAATAACAGGAACTCAGGAATCGGTCATTGCTCAAAAACTTTATTGGAGGAAGATGGCATCTTTTTCTGAAATGGCACTTCCTCTTGTTAGATCCTTTCTTAAAATATAAACATTTTTCTATGTAATTAGATAGAGGATGTCAAAAATTACAGTAAAAAATACTTCACTGTTTCCTTAGTTTCTCCGTGTGACGACAGATGAAACATTACGGAATCGTAGAGGAAGACCTTACTATTCTGTTGCCGACTTGACATTAGCAATCAAACCATCCATAGGATTGGTCGAAGATACCCAGATTTTTTTGTCTTCTCCAAGCCAAAAGATAAGTCCAGAGTGTAACAGTCTGCCTACGCGACCAATAACCGATTCGATTGGTGCTGCTCGGCGTGTTAGTTGCGACGATACTGACAGGCAAAACTGTAGTATACTTTTCGATCTGCTCTGAATCTCAAATAAGATGGCGTGCATGGTAACTTGGTCCTAGCTGCAACAGGGGACGCTAAACTTGTCAAACTGCCTCTTTTTCGTACCTGATTGTTACTGGTATCATGAACCTGACGTAAAGACGTCACTGTGCTAGTCTGTATCAACATTATGATGCAAATGGATGAACATGTGTTTCGTAGTTGAGGGAATACCTATCTGTGGGCACGGCGGAAGACTGAAGCTTCACACGAAATCCTGCGGCCGATCTCCCGTCTGCTCTGGTACCGGTGTCGATTTCTCACTTGTCGAGTTCCATGTCCCAGCACGAGCTGCTATGTATCTATCTCAGGCTGTCCATGTTCCAGCATGGACCATCTGCACATGGTTGATGACGTGAGTGGAAAAAAATAGATTGATAATCAAGTCATTGTGTGACACCTCAGAAATCATACGACCCTGTTACTACTGATGCGGTAACGGTCGCTGACATGTGAGCCCCGATCCACCTGATGGTGAGTACTACTGCACCGGCAATGTTGCATATCCTAGCACCATAACCATCACCATTCACCAAGTGTTCGTTTTTCTTGCATGCCGGTCCTAAGCAGGAATGCACCTCAATGGCTCAATCATAGACTGCGAAAAGCCCAAAATGACCAAATGATGCATTATGGGTCTGAGTGAAGCGTGAGCCATGATTATTCAAACATGTATCCTGAATCTCCATTAAATTACAATTTAGTACTAAATTTTGTCCTCTTTCGGGACGGGGTACATGGCCGAAGAAAAAAAACATATCACCCAATCGTTCTGGAAGTAGATGTCGCTTTGTTACATTAAACAAGTGAGGTCGAGTCCCTATATATGCCACTAAGGAGCCATGAGTCCATTCCGAGTTAGCAAGGTGAAGCAGCTACCCTCTCTATCTTGCTTTTGAGCTTCAGTCTATAATATGGCGCATGCTCAAGAAATTCAGCTCCAAATCAGAGGTACTTCCACTGTTCATCACCATCTTTCCTTTTGCTTTTCTGGTGCTTAGTTTCGATGATGTTAATTGGTTTAAAATGTCTCTTAATTTTGCAAATAGCATTCGTTTTATCAATGTTTAGTTTGGTGCGATTTCTGTTTCCGGTCCAATAAAGTTTGGCATATCGTGTGTGAAATGGACAAGAAAGATAGCTGTCGCCTAGAATCAAGTTCGGGCGCTTGGTAATCTAGATGGTATATGCGTCTGAAATGTCCAGCTTAGTTTGTTCTTGCTCTGGTTGACTGTCAGCCGTCCTCAGCCAGCTGGACAGAGTAACAGGCTAACAGCGAACAAACGGGCATCGAGATCATCTTCCCCTCATCTCTCTCTCTCTTGTTCTTCTTTTTATAGGGATTATTTTTTCTTTTGGGGTTTTCTTCATACTTGCGAGCTAACTGCTTACAAGGAGGAATAACATGTGATCAATAGAAATAGTTTTCAGTTCAGAACTAGAGAAATAGCAATAATTGGAGGAAGAAAAAAATCAGGTAAACATCACTTTTCCATGGATGGACCCTCTTGTCTTCACACTAGTAGTGCCACTGAATTCAACACAAGTAAGAGCAAAGTAGAAGTAAAGCAGGCTTAGCAAACACTACGGCACTAGTAGTATGGGCATGGACCGTCTATTATTCGTAGGAAAAAGTCTCCTTCACTCCTAAAGTGCTGAGATTGATTCACTTAATATTCTAAAATATAAAACCAGCTGTTCTATCCTAAAGTATAGAAACTAGTTAAAATAATCCTACAAAGTGATTTTATAGGTGCTTTTACTATGTACACAATGATGTCACTGGGTTTTTATCATACGAACTATGGAGAGGACAATAACATGATGATAGAGTACGTTTTCTTTTTACAAGTAGAATAGCTTGAGAATAATGTATATTAGTATTAATATGTAAGTTTTAGGTTTGCCAATCAGTGAATGAACAGAAAACCGTTTAGATTAAATTGGATTTAACGGACTAATTTTTATGCTATACAAACAATACCGCTACCACATTATAATCTATATGTCAAAACCACGTAGAAAAGCACTCAATAGGTATTTGAGACGGTTTTCGTAAGTCAGAGATAGAATATTCGATTTTATATTTTTAAGGGTTAAGTAGACTAATTTCAATATATCAAGTCATGTAGATTTTTTCCCTTATGTTACCCTTAATTTTTTTTCATTACCCCTAAATATTTCCTTATTTTATCCATAATCCCTTAAAAGTGGGACACTCCAGTTCCTTGTGGTACTTGTTCTTATTTTATTTTGAAAATCTTCTTTTAAAAACTGGAAATTTGACAGACGATAAATGATAACATTGATCTTTTCCGTTGCTTGCATTTTGTGTTTAATCAGTAAGCTTACCGATGATGGTGACACCAAACAAGCCATGTTTTTTGTTTGCACTAATTAAGGTATCCCGGAAGGCCATGGCGAGAACGACTCTGCATCAAATGCCGCCGTGCATGTGTCAACGAGAGGCGGCTTACGGTGGTGGCTTACGGTGGTCATGGACATGCTCATGGTGCTCTGCGGCCAGACCGTGGCCACCCTCCTCGGCCGGCTGTACTACAACTCCGGCGGCAACAGCAAGTGGATGGCCACGCTCACACAGTCCGCCGGCTCGCTGCTGCTCTCCATACTCCTCCTCTTCACGCCGCCGCCATCCGCCGACGAGCCCAGGCCGGCGGCGCCCAAGATGGTGCCCATCTACGTCGGCCTCGGGACCATCATTGGCTTCGACAATCTCATGTACTCGTACGCGCTGCAGTACCTGCCGGTGTCTACCTTCTCGCTGGTGGCCGCGACGCAGCTCGGCTTCAACACAATCACCTCCCGGGTCATCAACGCGCAGCGCTTCACGGTGCTCATCGCCAACTCCGTCGTCGTTCTCACCTTCTCCGCCGCCCTGCTCGGCATCGGCGCCTCCTCCGACGAGACCTCCAGCAGCGTGCCGCGGGGCAAGTACGCCGCCGGCTTCGTCCTGACGCTCGCCGCCTCTGCCGTGTTCGCGCTCATCCTGTCGCTCTTCGAGTTCACCTTCGAGAAAGTGATCCGGACGCGGACGCTCTGGTGGGTGCTGCGGGCGCAGCTGTGGACCAACCTGGTGGCGTCGACGGTGTCGGTGGTGGGGCTGCTCGCGTCGGGGGACTGGAGAACGATCCCGGTGGAGATGGCGGCGTTCAAGAACGGGAAGGCGAGGTACGTGGTGACACTGGTCGGGACGGCGGTGTCGTGGCAGGTGATGGCGGTGGGGTCGCTTCGGCTGATCGTGAGGGTGTCGTCGCTGTTCGCCAACGTGACGGGCACGCTGTCGCTGCCGCTGGTGCCGGTGTTCGCCGTCGCTCTGTTCGGGGACAGGATGACCGGCATCAAGGCCGTCTCCATGCTCATGGCCGTATGGGGTTTCCTCTCGTACGCGTACCAGCAGTACATCGACGGCCAGCGCGCGGCCGCCGGGAAGGGGACGGCGGCGGAGTGCCGCGTTTGCTCCTCGCGTGCCGGTAGCGAAACGGACTCGCCCGCGTGAGGGCTTCTTTTCTCACGGCCAACCAGTCGAATAAAGTGCATTTTGCTTTCACAACTATTGTCTTAATTTGATCATATCTCTCGATCGGAAAACCGGACATGGAGGATTCCTCAAAAATCAAAACAAGTTCAATTTACATTCGTCAACGGTTGTTCGCGCCAAAATCCCTTACACGCCCCAGCGTGAACACACCGAACGCCTGGGAGATCTGCTTAGCTCCAATGCAGGTCGGTCGGCTTCTCTCCATGACTCGAGGTACGCGTGTCGGGGGCCGTGGGGTCCGATCGACTCCGGTGCGATGGTACGGGTGCGGACGTGCCAATCAATTTAACTCTGCAATTAACAAGAAAGTGAGACGAACAGGTCCGTCGGACGGTGGGCCGATAGAGGCGCTCGCTATTGGCTGGCTACCGATAGGATTGGGATGGCCATCGGTCACACCCGAAAGGCCCTTCGCTATCGGCTATTTGCCGATAGGAATCGAAAAGCTCTTCGATCGGCTGGTGAGCCGATGTGAACAGGTGTCGACGAGGGATCGGCCGCAGAACCGATGGAGGAACCGAGGTGTGCCTAGAGGATAGCAAAGCGCACAAGATCCTTCCGAATAGCCGACGGAAGCCATAACAGTCGTTCATCAGCTGAAAAAACCGATGAAGGCACATGCGGACTGGCAAGAAATAGTATTAAAAGGCACAGGCTGCAAAGCCGATGCCGCTCCAGATATGACAGCACAAAACCTGTTGCCCGTCGTGACAGCACCATTAACACCGAACCTCGAAGATCAGACCTAACCGAGACAGTACGAGGCCGATGCCAACAACGATGATACGGAGGACGCCGGATCGACTGTGCTGAAAAAAAGATAGAAACGAACCTATCGGCTAGATGAGCCGATAAGGGGCGCCTCTCTGAAGGCGAGTGTGTATCGGCTGGGAGACCGATACGCTTAGCGTTACGCATCAAAGGACACCTCTAAAGGCTGATGTGTATCGGTTGAGGGGCCGATGCGCTGGGCGTGAAGCTCAGAGCATAGATAACTCATCGGCTAGCACTCCAATGAGACGTCATGCAGAAAACTATAAGCCTGAAACTCGATCTACCGTTGACAGTCTCATAGGTCAAACCTAACCGATGCAGCACGAAATTAACGATGGCAGAGGGAGCTTAACAGGCCGATAGGCCCTGCACGGACGTGATGCGATACGTCTAATCGGCCTAAGAGGTTGAACCTAACCGATGCAGCCTTAGACAGAGCAGAACATATCGAGATAGTGGCGGGACTTACCCCTTCGCCGGAGATCGAACTTAACCGATGCAGCCCTGTGTCGAGAGCCAGAACCCGCCGGTAAATATCTAGATTAACTAGGGTGGCGATGCGCCGAATTTATATTGATCGAGAGATAGATTACATGTTTCCAAAGGGTCTATATTTATACCCTGGATTTACAAAGTCTGACGTGATTGCAACCATCGGACGTTATTTTCTAACAAAAGAAAGAAAAATATCTCTAAAGAATTTAACTAACTAAACCTTCCTAATTAGATAAGGCTACAATTTACAAAGATAAAATACCCTGCCATGGATTCTATGGCTCCTTCGTAAACTCGGTCTTATCTGGATAGTCTTCCAATCTGGAACCAAGTCTTCCTTCGCTACCATCTGATCAGCTTCCTCACTGTAGTCATCGGACACCTCTCAGCCGATCGGCTTTAGCGCCATCGGGTCTGTCCAGATTTTGGCGTTAACACATGTCCCCAATTTCAAAGTATGAAGACTCATGCTTCGAAATTCTCTTCCTTAGACCTCCAATGCTTCGACGTCTCCTCTTTTCCTGATAATTGACTCTTGTAAGCCGATACTACATGCATCAGATGTGTTAAACTATTGAACTCTTGCGAAGAAAATTTCCACCTAATGTGACTTGACAACCCCTGGAAGGCCAAATCAGCTAATTGTTCATCACTCAGAACAAGACTATAACATCGGCTTCTGATGTCCTGGAAACGTTGGATGTACTCTCGAACGGACTCATTAGGCCTCTGTCTAACCGATGTCATGTCTGATAGTCTCATTTTTGAATCTCAGTAAAAAAACATCTATAAAATTGCTGCTCTAGATCGGCCCATCCTTTAATCGAGCTCGGCGGCAACGAAGAAAACCATACAAAGGCCGATCTAGAGAGGAATAAGGGAAAGAAACGGACTTTGAGAGTTTCCTCAGCCGATATTTCTCTATACTGTACTAAGAATTGGTTGATGTGTTCCATTGTAGATATGTTGTCTTGCCCTAAAAATTTTGAGAAATTTGGTATCGTGTATCGGCAAGGTAATGGAACTCTGTCAAACCATTCTAGATATAGGTGCCGATACATAACTGTTTGATCTTTGGGCTTGATACCAAATTGTTCTTCCATCGTGTCCACAATCCTAGTTAAGCAATCCTTCTCTCTTAGAGTATCTTCCTGATCATGTAGAGGTGGATATGGCACCCAATTCTGCCTGTGATATTTTCCATAATGATTCCTCTGAAAGAATTCTGAAGGTACTTCCTGTCGTTGCCCCTCGAATTGATCTTGTATTGGTGGATATATATTTGCCGATAGATCCTTGTTTTGCCAAGTTTCCACTGTCTCTATCGGCAAAGACATATGATCCTGATCAGGCTCTTGAGCTGATGATTCTTGTATCGTCTTCTTGATCAAATCTTGTAGTGTATCCATCCATACTCCCGATAGATTACTGAATGCTTAATAAAATGATTCGTTGAACATCTCTTGCAACGGTTTGGAAGAATTCATAGGTGCTGAATGGCCTGATTCCTTCATCAAAACATATTTTGGTAACTGTGCTTTTTGAATCGGCCCTTATTTAGTCATACTGAAGGATTCCAAACAGAGCTTCTGAAAGTTGTCCATGTTTTGCTCTATATGCCGCCTCTAGTCTTCATTCAGATCTTCCATGCTAACTGGAACTATAATCTCCTTATCAGCTTCATCTTTAGACGAATATGTCTTGGAATCAATCTTTTCTTTAGACATATTGATAATAAGATGCCCCTCGGGTTGATGAGTAAAAGTCTAACTTCTAATTAGGCACTTGTAGAGTCCCGCTGGTTGATGAATGGAATTATACCACCAGCCAATGAAGTATCTTCAGTCGATGGACGGTTTTCAGGTTTCTTCAGTCGATGAATAAAATCCAGTCCAATCGGCTAATGAATGAAGATTTCTATCATATCGGCTAATAAATAAAGTATGGTTCTTATCGGCTGATGAATGAAACCTTCGGTCCCACCGGGTGTGCCAAAAAATATGTTCGCGCTGAGATTACTTGCGCGCCCTGGCGCGAACACGCCGACGCCTGGGAGGTCAGCTTAGCTCCAGTGCAGGCTAATCGGCTTCTCTCCGTGGCTCGAGGTACGCACGCCGGGGGCCGCGGGGTCCGATCGACTCTGGCGCGACGGTACGGGTACGAACGTGCTAGGCAATTTGACCCTGCAATTGACAAGGAAGTAAGACGAACAGGTCCGTCGGACGGTGGGCCGATACAGGCGCTCGCTATCGGCTGGCACTCCGATGAGATGCCGTGCAGAAAACTATAAGCCTGAAGCTCGATCTACTGTCGGCAGCCCCGTAGGTCAAACCTAACCGATGCAACATGAAATTGACAACGGCAGAGGGAGCTTAACAGGCCGATAAACCCTGCACAGACGTGATACGATACGTCTGATGGACCTAAGAGGTCGAACCTAACCGATGCAGCCTTAGACAGAGCAGAACATATCGAGATAGTGGTGGGACTTACCCCTTCGCCGGAGATCTAACTTAACCAATGTAGCCCCACGTCGAGAGCTAGAACCCACTGATAAATACCTAGATGAACTAGGGTGGTGATGCGTCGAATTTATATTGATCGAGAGATAGATTACATGTTTTTAGGGGGTCTATATTTATATCCTGAATTTACAGAGTCCGACACGTTTACAATCATTGAATGTTATTTTCTAACAAAAACAAAGAAAAATATCTTTAAAGAAGTTAACTAACTAACTAAACCTTTCTAATTAAATAAGGTTATAATTTACAAACATAAAATATCCTGCCGTGGATTCCACGGCTCCTTCGCAAACTCGGTCTTATCTGGGATAGTCTTTCAATCTAAAACCAAGTCTTCATTTGCTACCATCCGATCGGCTTTCTCACTGTAGTCATCGGATATCTCTCAGCCGATCGGCTTTAGCACCATCGAGTCTATCCAGATTTTGACGTTAACAACGGTTTAGATGATAGTTTTATCCTTTATGATGCTAGGTGGTATGATAGTTAAAAAAATTAAAAAATATCATGATACCATATGTAAGTGTCTTCTCCTTCCTCCACCTCTTCCATCTTCTCTCTTTACTCTCTGTTAGGTGCCTGAGAGGAGAAAGGAGGCTAGGAGGGCACGTGGGGCACCCATCAAGTTTGAGCTTACATTGGCAATAGCGCCTAGCGAGAGCCATCAAGCTTGAACTTGCACAACAGCAGGCAAAGGAGCTCGACCTCTCGAAGACATGCTAGAGATGCCAGCAAGTAGAGCTTAACATTAGGGTGAGCTAAGATGATGGTGGCCACATGACAGAGGTCAAACCATGCCGCACAACTAGTGAAGGACGACGGCATAAAAACAAAGGGAGAACAGCCGGAAGGGGTTCTAGAGAAGGGAACAACGCTTGCAAGGTAAACTATCGGGCTCTGTATGCCTCTCTACCTTGCACTTGTGTGGGTGCAGCCGACGGAGAGGATCTTGATGAGTTGCTCATTGCGCTAGTATGATCGTCGCTTCGTTGTCATCTTGATCACTCTTCACCGCTGTCAAATTTAAATTGATGGGGGCATACAAGTAGATCTAGCCAGGGCAAAGCTAGAGAAGAGTGAGGAGGTGCACCACTATAGTAGCGTATTTTGTTTCAAGCAATATTATGTATTATTACCAATATTTACGTAAAAATTTGGGTACCAAATGAGCAGAGATAAAAATTGTGTACCAAATAAATAAATCGACTAATATTGGTACAGTACACGTACTGAAGAGGTGTAAATTGCCTTAACTTTCAATTGAAAAACTACATAATAATTATGTAAAATAGATACCAGTCTGGAATAAATTTTTCTCAAGCCCATTCTCTATGTACTCTCTTCCTACCATCTCAGACTAGGATGGTAACCATCAGTAGCTTTACTCTAGCTTAGTATCATACTCCATCCCCCTATCCCCAATTGACATCATCTATGTTTGAACAAGAATTTTTTTTGCATTGTTAGCGCTAACCGGGGCTTCTCTGTTAAGAAATTATCCATAAATGCACATCTCATTTTTAGTCATGTAACAATGTTTAGATAAAATAAAAGACAATAACTATACTATCCTACAGTGGTTACATTGTGTCACAGTACATATATAATTCACTCTAAACCTGGAAACGATTTCAAACTCTCGAGGAAATGTCCTCTAGTTGCTTACATGTCATTAAAATGATTATAACAAAAATTAAAATTATTGATATGTAATTTATGTCACTATGCAAACATAAAATTTTAAAATTAACTTATATAAGTTACAATAAAAATAAATAAACAAATATAACCATGAATATGTATATTAATGTATATACTATTTTGAGTTTAATTTTTTATCTTTTATAGCTTGTGGAATTTGAATTTAAACTTGTATGTTTATGTTATAGAGCGACATATAATACATTAATATATTTTATTAATCTTTTTTTAAAAATTATAAGTATTTAAATGATGAGAAAATATCCTTCTAAGAGTTTAAAATCCATTCCCCTTCAAACCCTAGCCATTCAATCTAGGGAAAAAAGACAACTATCATGACGTAATTCAAAACCTACCATTCACAGATATGAGTTCTACCAACGAATCAAATTAACTGGTAAAGAATTAGAAAAAAGAGAAGATAGAGGGGGCAAGGAATTGGCTGTTGTGGTTCAAGGACAAAGGAAGAGGAGGCCGGGACGTGGTGGCCAATGAGCGTGCTGGCCTTGCCGACATCCCGGCATCCCACCGAAGCGCCGATTATAATTCCTCTAGGATTCTGGCACCGGCGGGCGGCGGCCGGAGATCGAGCAGATCGGTAGATGGCGTCGGCGTGGGTCGGACAAAAGAGGAGCAGTGAGCCGCCAGAAAGGAAAAAAAAAAGGAAGGGCAAGAGGTGCGTGCTCACGGCAACTACAAAGCTGCAGCATATTGGGGCTCCTGTTAAGGCCTTCAATACAAGGCTTTGTCAGGCTTCGTGTTGTGGCCGTCCGTGCCTCCGTGGGCTGGTTTCTAGCGTGGGGGTACACCAAGCTGCACTAATGGAGGGGTGCACATATACAGTCACTGAAGTGTACTAAGCATTATTTTTTCTTTAGGACCCTGTTGCCTAGGAACCACTTGCTTTACTTAGCTTCGCCCCTGGATCTGGTGACGCCATACCCCTCTGCGAACATGAGCTATATGGGGACAGTGGCTACATCAGCGACGGCAGCACAACACCACCATCCGGCGTCTGCAAGGCGGCGTCAGAGGGAGCATGCTTGTCCACGAGCTGTGTGGGGCTTTAGGATCTCTTTTCTCTTATCGTATCCCTATCCTCTTCACCGACGTCCTCTCTTGCCTCCCTTTCACCGACCCCTCCTAGCTTCGCACCAAGCTCTGGAAAGTGAGGGCTACGGTGATAGAGCAAATGCTGGGAAGGCGTCAAGCTTAAGGTTTCCACGCCAAGCTTAAGGTTTCCTCCTCACTGGCCCTAGAGAAGAGAGGGGGACGGGATTGTCGAACCGAGCGACGGTTAGGCATTGCGAGGAAGAAGAGGAAGGGAGAGAGAGGAGAGAAAAAGTGAGTATGACCACGGTGCCTAGTTTGTTTTTAATTTTTAAGTTGTTTTTCACTGGTAAAGCCATATCAGCACTAATGGTGTGCTATATCATCATCACCATGTGGATGCTATGTTAGCTCGATACCACTTAAATTGATGCCACATCGGTTCAATGCCACTGAAATTAGGGTAGGAGGAGGGAGGTGTTATATCTAATTTTATGGTTAAGGAGCTAAAACCATATTCGGGCAAGAGTTGAGGGAGGTAAATAGATAGACTTTTTTCTTATCGAAAGTAGTGAGCGTCTACTTTTCAACTAAGGCCCAATACACAGAGTGAAGGTATAGTAGGGCCACGGGCTTGTTTTGAGGTATAGTCCAGATTTTGTAGGGCCTTGGAAATACATGAATTTTCTCTACGTAAATGAATTGTCCGCTGCGAAATATCTAAATTATCCAAGCAAGTGTAAAGGTGTCACGCCATTCACATCTGAAAAAGTTTTCTCAGATAGAGCAAGCATACCTTCAAGGCAAAATTTGCCCTACAATGCTTCAAAATTCGTGGCATTTGCTTAAGACACTCTAATTTGTGGATTTAACATAAGACACTGATTTTATGGTTCTTTATCGAAAGACACTCCGACGATTCATACAACCAAATAAAAGTAAACCAACTGAATGTATGCTCAGAAAGTAAGAGCTATATAGTTTGACCAACCAGGCCTCTGTTGTACGTGCATGACGAGCAGCAACAAAATACAAAGAAGCTTGGTCTAGAGCAAGATGATTCTGATCCACAAAGGCGTCAACTGAAGCTGACACGCAACTCCTTTGTCACATGCGTAATCTTATTGACTGCAGATAAGTACCAATGCTTCGTTTGTGTTGGCACGGACGCGCAATGCTGATGGATTCTGGATGCCTAATTAATTTGTCCAATACCACTTGCTATGCTGAAAATATTTTTTTTGTGCTGAAAATGTGTAGTATAGAAAATTTCTGGCTGGTCGCTGCTTGTAATCCGATGTGTGGGCTGATTCAGTTGCTATACTGAATTGAATCACCAACCAAGCCAATGCTGTCCCTGCCTGCAAACTGTTGTCATAATCTAACATCGGAGCTTTTGCAGTTTCTTGTCAAGCCTTCAGCCCTTCACTGAGAGAGTTGTTGAAGCCAACCGAAACAAATCAGTACTACACTGGCAATCGTCTCACTCGGAAGGGCATTAGTTCATTCAATACCGTCAAAAGAGTACGAGTTTTCTGTTGGCCTCATCAATACTATAACACGGAGTCGACTAGCCGAGTGTTCATTCCCCTAAAGTCAATAATATACGTACTTGACCAGGTTGACAATGGCATGTGGCTTTGGAGTTCATACAGCAAAGCAAAGTGTTGTACTAGCAAACCAACTGCCGTCAGACGGGCAGCATTAAAAGCTTTATGTTCCTCATCGAAATCCACTTTTTATATACTCTTGTCCTCAGAAAACATATAGTAATACCCAACGGGGTGTAGGAAAGCTCTGGGATTACTGTGAAATCGAACATAAGATGTGCTTTTTTCATAGTGGTATCTTGCCTTTTTTTTCCCTTCAAGCGATGCAGCAACCGGCAGGCAGAGCGCGCGGTCGATCACAAGGTGAGCACAGCTTCGTGCGTCCATCACAGCTCACTGTGATTCTTGATATCACAAGCTTTTGGCAGGACGACGACGACGACGGCCACACCACCACCACCACCGCACTAGCCGATCGAGGTAGCTCTGATTAGCCGGAATGGCAGCGACCGTTTCCGACCAGAGCGAGAGCACCTGCCACGATGGGAGGCCTCCTTTTACGATTCGGGACGATACAGCGAGTTCTCACGCAATCAACCGGCCAATCTCTGTCGAGGCAATCAGTTCTCAACTGCCCATTGCGATGGTGGTTTTTAGCTAAGCATGCCCCATAACTGTGAGCTTTTGTGCAAGTTCATTCGCCAGATCTCCGGTTATTAATGTTATATATGTATATAGCCACTTCTAATTTAAAATTAGAGTTATAATAGATGTAGAGTGGAGTTATATTCCAACTCTCTCATAAGCTTTTACTAGAGATTGATCTGTTATAACCATATTTCAAATTAGCATAAACAAGGGATTACTCACGAACGGTCTAATTAGTTAAGGTTGTATAACTCTGATATACTATAATTATGTTAGATCAATAAGAACGTCCATAATCAGTGTCCTAGACATTAGCCTATGGCTGAAACTCGTTAACAAATATTGTGTCTCGGTGCCGTTATCATGTTTGGATCATCTATTGAGTGCTTTCGTGTTTGGTTACCGATATCTATATTAGAGTCGATTTTCTAACAAGTAATATCAGAGCTTGTCAATAGAGGGATATCCAAGGATAGAAGTGTGATGGTGGTGCCCTACACCTCACATTCTACATGTAATATCCACTGAGGGGCATTAGTGCAAGGTGGAGCACGGAGGCGATCAATGGAATTTGATCGGTGGTGTCGGACACTTCGGATGGTGGCCCAAACCATTTGATAAGTTACTTTCAACAAGCAGATGGTTAAACATGACACTTATGGTTGATTAAAGCTAGAGGCGATAGGTGTTCTCAATCAGTGGAGTTGAAACTTTTAGGTTGGGTGGCCTAGGCCTTTCGGTGAGCTGTGTTCGATAGGGAGATGGCTAGACGTAGCGCTCGAGTCATTTGGTGGCTGGGAAGACGGTGTGGTTATTTGTTGACTTTAGGCTTGCAACTACATTAATGGACGGTTAATCAAAAGTCAGAGTGAGTGGATCCTAAGGTTATTTTATGAGATATTGACAAGGTGGTGTGTGATGGATTGCTACAGTAGTGATGTACATGCAGCATGTGTTAGCACGACTATTAAGCATCGGTCACAACAAATTGACGATGTTCATCATTGGCCTGGTTGGCCAGAGGTACGGGGTGGCTGTGCAGGAGGTTGCAAGTGTGAGTGGAGGCTTGGGAGGTCACGAGCAGTGGTGGTGTGCATGTTCTTGTGCCAAAGGCAAGTTGGCGGCGGAGACCAGCATAGTGTCGAGAAGAATCAAAGGCTAGGGATAGTTGATTTGTATAGGGTATGTTCTTTGTGGATTCTGTGATGAAGAGACAAGGTCTCAGAGTCTACTTTGTGTCGTTCATTGTCATGCCACCAACAAAAAGATAGGCAATCAGACATCGAGTTCAACATGAAAGGAAAATTGATGCGGCTACAATTTGAACTCAAAATCGGGCTACACAAAATTTTCTAATAAATACAGTTAAGGATTCCATGGATTGCAATGCAATAAAAACAAATCACCAAAACAAAGAGGCGAAATTTGCCTGATTTCGTTAGAGGCGATGGTGGTTTGGGCGGCAAGCATAGGGCGATGACGCATATCGGTGTGTAGGAGGTGTGTGGGCGACGAGGTGCTCGGCGCGTTCATCGGAGCTTGGGACGAGCACGATGGGCTGGTGACCTCTAGGGAGAAGCTCCCATGGGTGTTGGCAGCAAGTTGGCAGAAACCCAGGACGGGGACATCTTCCTACTGTTGGAGTTGGCACACGAGTGGCAGCGACATCGTGGTGAGGCAGATAGGGGGCGTGGCGGCCTTCGATAGGAGGCAGAGGTAGAGCTCAAGAGGGTGGCACCGGCCAAAGCAGGCATCAGAAGCAGCTTCCTTAGGTAGCGCGGGCTCCGGTTCTCGGCGCACTGGCAAGAGCAGGTGGTGTGTGGACAGCGGCGGTGTGGGTGCAAAAGGTGCAAGAGAAGGAAAGAAAAAAGGGGATCGATCTAATCCCTTGATCGCCCGGGTTGATCAATTTTGACTAAGAAAAACCAAACTTGTGTTTTGTTAAAAGAAAACATACTTTGGTTCGGTTGGACTTAGTTAGTGGTCAATTAATCGAGGTAGATCAATTTAGTCATGGTGACAACTGGTTGAGTTGATATCGTCGATGGATGCGGCAATGGCTTCCAAATTTGATGTGGTGAAGTTCGATAGCGCCGAAAAATTTTGTTCTCTTGCAATCGAGGATGAATGATTTGTTAGCGCAACAAGGAATATCCATAGCTCTTACTAAGACGAAACCAATAAAGTTGGAGGATGACAAATGGGAGGAGATAAAGCATAGGCAGCTATAATGATTCATCTATGTCTCTCAAATTCGATTTTGTACCATGTCATGAAGGTAGATTTACCAAAGAAAATTTAGGACAAATTGACAACTTAGTATATGTTCAAGTCGCTTACTCGTTGTATCTCAAACAACAGCTGTATGGTTTGCAGATGCAAGAGGAGTTAGATTTTAGGAAGCACGTGGACGTCTTTAATCAGTTGGTCACGAATCTTAAGTTAGAGTTGAAACTTAAGGATGAAGACAAAACCATAATTCTTCTATGCTTACTTCCACTGTCTTATAAGCATGTGGTGACTACTCTAACATACAGCAAGAATATCATCAAGACTGAAGATATAGTTTATGTGTTGCTTATACAAGATTTGAGAATATCAAAGAGTATCAATGCAACAAAAACTTCTCAGGGTAAAGGTTTGCTGGTCAGGATAAAGCGTGAAAAGAAGGCAGGAATAAAGAGCAAAGGGAATAATGAGGTACGTTGCTATAAATGTCATGATGTTGGGCATATAAGGTGTGATTGTCCGTTATTAAAGAAAAGGAGAAATACAAGTGCAAGTTTAGCAACAGCCGGTGATAACTCAGATATTAGTAGTCATGAGCTACTTACATTATCTAACAAGAAGTCTAATGAAGCGTTGATGTTAGACTCTAGTAGTTCTTGCCATGTGACATCGAAGCGGGAGTGGTTTTCTTCATATAAATTTGGTGAGCTTAGTGTTATTCACTTGGGCGATGACACAAGTTAATATATTGTTGAAGTGGGTGATATTAAGTTCAAGATATATGATGACAATGAAATGCTACTTCAAGATATGAAATATGTGTCAGAGCTAAGGAGAAATATAATTTCGCTTGAGAGCCTATATAAACAAGGATGGTTATGGTAAGCCTCATGAATAGGATTAGAGAGTCGATCGGCTTATGGAAAGAGTCCGATTGATATAGGGAAAGAGCCGATCAGATGAATTGAGGATATATTTGGTTTAGTTGAAGACGGAAGATTATTCAAATGGGATTGAATCTAAAGAGGAGCTATGGAAACCATGGCCAGGTACTTTTATTTGTATGCAGAATATATTTTGCAAGATAGACATGTTTAGTTAGTTTTGTTAACTTCTTACATATAGTTTCTTTTATGTTTTAGGAAATAACGTTCGGAGGTTACTTGTAACCGCATCAGACTCTTGTAATCTTAGGATATAAACATAGACCCCTTAGAAGCGTGTAATCTATCTCTTGATCAATACATCTTTACCGCATCGCCATCCTAGTTTATCCAGGTTTTTTACCGGCAGGTTCTGGCTCTTGACGAATGTTGCATCGGTTAGGTTCAAATTCCGGCGAAGGGATAAGTCTCGCCATTATCCTAGTGTATCCGCTCTATCTAAGATTGTATCGATTAGGTTCAGCCTCTTAATCCAATCAGATGCATCACATCATGTTTGCGTGGTTCGATCGGCTTATCGAGCTCCATCTACTACCATCAATCCTGAGTTGCATTGGTTGGGTCCGACCTTCTAGACTGTTGGTAGTAGATTGAGCCGTAGGTTGATAGTTACTTACACGAAAGTTTCATCGAAGTGGTTACCCAATGAGTTATCCACATATCGAGTATGGCGTCTAGTGTATCGGCTCCTCAGCCGATACGCATACGCCTTTAGTGATTTCATTGAGCCTCACACCTAGTGTATCGGCTTCTCAACCGATATACATGTATCTTAGAGAATTTCTCTCATTGACTCAGCTAGCCTATGGGTTTGCCTGATCCTTCCGTTCGCGCGTTTGGTCTCCGCTGTCTCTATGCCGTTAGTCTCAGTCTCATACTGTCTCAATTTGGTTCAATCTATCGAGGCTGGCTCTAACAGTAACATCACGGTGATCGTTGGGTCTCTTATTTTTGGGAGATCGGGTCTCGCTCATTTTTACTTATCGCATATTCTATTCGAAACACCATCAGCTTTGCAACTGATGGGTCCTTTAGCATATTGCTTACTATCTACCTATGTCTTTATCGGTTTTCTAGCTGATGAATGAGTGTTAAACCTTCTATAGGCAATTAGCCGATAGCAGGAGTCTATATATTTATCATCTATTCTATCCGGAATGCCATCGGTTCTACAGCAGATGTGTCTATTTGCTTTGTCACCATCCATCTACGCATTCATCGACTTCCTAGCTGATAGAAGAGTGTTTTAGTCCCTATTGGTAACCAGCCGATAGTAAGAGCACGTCGAATGCAACCGATGACTATCTCAATACTATCGGCAGCCAACCGATAGTAAGAGTTCGTATCGGCCCATTGTTCGACCGACTCATCTATTTTTTCCTTGTCAATTGTAGGATCAAATTGATTGGCATGCCTACACCTCTAACAACCTCGACAAAGGGACCTTGAAGGCAAAGGATTTGCACTATAGCGAAACAGACCTTCCAAGCCTCACCGTGTTCATGGTATCGCATCGGAGCTCTCTCGATGAATACGGAGGACCGATTCGACGCAAACAATATCATGAAGGACGAGAAAATTGTTATGACCGGTGAGAAGATGCGCTTATATTTGTACAAGTTACAAGGGAGTGATGTTGCAGATGGAGTCAAATAAACCATGTATGTTGGTGTTGTAATGCACGTTTCTAAAAACGGTAGGCCTAGCTAGTTGGGTGGCTCGACGAGAGCTGCAAAGGTGGAACCCAACTTAAGTCAAGATACATAGAGGTTCATGCAAGTAACATATTCAGATTGGTGTTGCATATTCGTCAAGATGGAGTTTATTAGAGTTTGTGTTAAATATGTGTACTTAGTCGATTACAATTTAGGACTTAAGTTATAATAGGTGTAGAGTGATGTTAAAATCGAACTCTCTTCTAAGTTATCTCTTAAATAGATAGATAGACTTGTTGTAACCATATATTAACTTATCATAAGCGAGAAATCGACTAACCGATAGCCTAACCGATTAAGGGTTGTGTAATACCGATACGCTATAATTATGCTAAATCGAGAAGGAGCGTCTGTAACCTTGTTAATATATATTGTGTCTCGGTGTTGTCAAGTTTATATCTTCAATCACATTTGAATGAGCCGGTTTTCTAATTTAAAATTATCGGTGTGAGTACGATGGAGCTGGTTGACGCTAACCTCGCGCCGGTGAACGATGATGGGCACAGCAATCAGACGAGCTCAAAAGAACTGTCACCGATGCAGGAGAGCTTGAAGCTGGGCGTATCAGCCTGAGAGCATCCTTTTTCTTTATCCTTTCGTGTTGGTGAACTCTTCACTGTCTATGGGCTGTTTATGTCCAGTTTCAGAAGTTCAGATACCTGCAACTGGGACAGCCAACCTATACCTGTCGGAGGATCAATCTGAAGATTTGCTGACCCAAATTTCAAACCTGTTCGAGCACCTCATCTTATACTACTACCAACTACCACATGTAATGCGATAACGTCAACGAACTAGTAAATGTTGCCAACGGTTTGTGTACCGAATCCGGCAACTGTTGTGTGGTTGAAACAGTGTTCCACTGAAAGAGCCATATCAGATTTCGTCCCAATTATAATTTCCCGGACGAAAGTGGATGCAATAGTTTGGTGCGCAGTGTACCGGCAAAGCAATGACGAATGAACAGGGAGAGGTCTTGATCATGGCAACCTCCGTCTTCAGAAAAAAAAAGGGAAAAAAAGGTATCTGACCAGATGGAGCAATGGGTGGTGTAATGGCGTTGTCCCAATGCAGAGTTCTTCCAAACCAAGATGCTTGTAGAATTTTCAGTTTCTACTCCTGAAATAGTTAACCGGTCTGTTCAAAGATGACATTAGTGTAACGAGATAATTATCCTTCTGACCTTACAATAATAAACTTGTCACTACAATTCTACAATTAGTCAACCATGATCCATCCACAGTACCCCCACTCATCAGACATCAGATCGTGGAGGGTTCATGGTGGCATGAGTACAGAGTTTCTCCAAGTTGACATTAGCAGTTCACCACTATTGAAGTACTCTTCTCAGAGTTCAGATCTTCAATTCATAACGCTCACATTTAATACCACGCACATGGCTTCATTCCCCCCTACTAGACACAACTAAATCTATTGACCAGGCAATCTCAAACACACAAAAAAATGTATCTTGAAAATATTTTAAAGCGTTTTTTAAAAGAAAATATTTAAAAGCTAATCCTGTACATAGACAATGCAAGAAGCCTTTTTTACAGTGGCTTGCAACATGTTCAACTGACAAACAGTAACCCTTGACAAAACAAACGTCGGTGCCTCTACATGTCAGTGGAACAGCTTGCCAGCTCGAGGTGGAGATGAATTCTTCTTTTCCAGTTTACACGTAAAGGTAAAAAGGAAAAAGAAAAGACTCCCAAAAGTAAATCTTTGGGATAAATAATGTTGGAACGCGGGAACATTAATAAAGGAGATGAAGGGGAGGAGTATCATCGGAAGCGGCCGCCGTCGGCGAGCTTCCAGGACCGGCAGTGATGGAGCGATGAGCCGGAGGAGAGGCTGTGGAGCGGTGACGGCCCCAGCTTTCCGGAGAAGGCGGGGGCATCCGGCGAGTGGCCTCCTTGGTGGTGCCGCGCCGGGCTGGGCCGAACGAGCGGGCTGATAGAGACGGCGAAGCCTGAGACGTCGGCTCCCGCGGTTCCCGGTCTGTGCCGGCAGGGGGTTTTCCGCAGCGGGGACGGCGAAGGTCGCCATGATGACTCCGCCATTGAGCTGTCCTCCTCGTCGGCATACCTCATCACTGGAGAGAGCCCGCGGTTGCTGTTCACGTGGCAAGAGCGCCGCGCCAGAGATGGCGGCGCCGCGGCGGCAGGATCCTTCTTCCGGAGGCCCCAAGGAGACATGATCGTCTCTAGCCAAGATCGGTGCTTTCGCTCCTTGCCGCCGCCCTTCTCCGATCCACGTTGCCGATGGCCTCCGAAGAGCGCAGAGAGCACGGAGAACTTGCTGCTGCGCCGCCGAATCTCGAATTCTATGTCCCGTTCCTCGAAGCCTGCTCCGCCGGCGCTGGAGCCGTACGCCGGCCCCACCTGCGGCGTTCGGAAAAAGAGGAGGCTCAGCGTGCGCTTCCTCGCCCCGCAGGAGGCGTCGGACTTCCGGCGGCACACGTACGGCGACACCGACCTCGGGAAAATCGGCACTGGCTCTGGCAGCGGATGCGGCCGCGGCGGCGGCGGCGGCAATGAGGAGGCCTCGTTCTGCGCGGCGGCGAGCGCGAGCAGGCTGTCGCGGAGGCACGGCGCGCACACGCCAACCCCTCCCTCGTACGGGTGCCTCCTGCACTTCATGGCCCTCTTCTCGCTGCTTTCTCCATTACCAATCCAAAGCACGGTAGTGGGCCTAGTGGCTGGCTCGTGAGAACAGAGGGGAGGAAGAAGACGACGACGATGAAGGCTGCTCTTGTATATAGGCGGCGCTTTTTCACCTTTTCGTGGTTTTCGGTTGTTCCTTCAGTTTTTGCATTTCTGTTTCCTTTGCTTGCGTGGCTCTTATGGAGGGGGGGGGGGGGGGGGGGGGGGCGGGGGTTATCGTGTGCTTGTGACATACTACTCTTGTCTACTCTAGGAATTGATGCACACCATGACGGAAACTTCAGACACGAAATGCAACTTTAGAAATGCTCACAAACGGTTTTGAATGGAATTTGTTTTGTTTAACCCTTGTTTGAATGTATGAGGTGAATTAGCTTAGCTGCACGCGTGTATCAGCCTCCAACGTTCTCGACCTTCATCGTGACCGTCACGAGACGTCGCTGAACCAGATCCAAACCTACGTGCGTTGCAATTGCCACTTGCCAACCCAATGACCAGGCGAACGAGCGAAAATTAACGAGCCGTGACCGAATCTTCGCCACGTGCCCTCGGGTTCCCGGTGCTGCTCCGGCCTCGGCGCGCGCGGGCAACGTCTTTTCTCGAAGAAAAAGCGGCCGCGGTGGTTGGCGTGACTGCATGGAGCGAGCGACAAGAGAAGTAATTACGGGGTTTTTTTTTTCCCGTGCCGGATGCCTGATCCATCTGTCACCGAGCCAAACCAAACCATCTAGATGTAGAGTATCCTCTTTATTACTCTTCCATCGATCGCCCCAACCAAAACCGGCAGAAGAATTCAGGACCCGACGAAGAGGCGTGTGTTCTTGGGCATGGCGATCGACGAGCGGCACGGTCTTGGTGGTTTCGTTAGGGAAGCGACCTGGGAGTACGGACGCACACGGTCTTGGAGACGGTGGTGAGCGTTGGTACATCGTGTAGTGGAACGCAGCGAGAGCCGCGAGGAGGATTGACTGACGACTCGTCGTGTCGCGGTGAGCATCGCGGCGCGAGTCGGCGGCTCTCGCCCCGACCGTGCTGTCGGTTCCGCGTGCTGTCACTCCTCGTTCGCGGCGCGGGGCTTGGAGTGGCTGTCACTCCTCGCGCGCCGGCGAACGATTGGCCATTTCGAGTTGCAGCTTGCAGCCCTGATGAGTGAAGAAGACAGCAGCAGTGCGGCTTACGCAGAAGATTTTCTTCTCCACCACTTTTCGGAGGATTCTTCCGTATTCCTTGGCATTGTTTCGAACCCAAACATTTGATATGAACTTTGAAGAATGTCCCGTGAGGAAACGACGAAAGTTCGCTACGAGTTGGGATCTCGAGCGAAAGGCATTTGAGATAGGACGTGGCCCATTGTACATGGGCTGCCAGAACCAGTGCAAATCAACCAACTTTAGGTCTCCATCTGTCTCCCCTCCTTCCTTCGAGCGCGACGCCACGCCACGGCCGAGCTCACACCTCCGGCATGCAGGCTGCAGCAGGTGGGGGGAATAGAGATGGGAAAAGAGGGAGTAGAGACGTTTTGTTTAATAATTGACATGTGAGTCCTATAAATTATTTTAGTTTTTACCACTAATATGTAGGTCTCATCATCATCATTATTATTTTTACTGACTATAATTACACATAAACGTTATATCGGACGAAAAGTAAGTCAACGTGTCACGTGAATGATATGTAGGATAAAATCACCGTCCAAACTAACCGCGAATAGTTTGGGGACCTAAATTAGACTTTTTTTGGATGCGAAGCACACCAAACATCAGTAATATTGCGCCCAACATTTTATAGGCCTAATCTCTCTTCTAGACAAATTCGGCCTAGAAGAGATTGAGTTGAGAGAGCCCATTTTTCTCCTTCCAGTCCTAGTTTCAACTGGGCCGTCACGGGCTTACGGCGCAGTCTACTCCGCCGAAATCTCTACGCGCGGGAACTCCAATTTCCAACCCCTCCCAATTCCCCCCATTCCCCTCTCCACTTCTCGGCTCCTCGGCTTCGGCTCCTCGCCTCCCCCATCTTCCCTCCCCAATCCGATCCCCATTCCGCCGCCGTCCGCCGCCTCCGCCCTACCGCCTCGAACCTCTTAGACCCGAATCGACCCGAAAGAAGAAAACCCTAACAGTCAATATCCATGGCTCCACGGAAGCGAACGGGGGCGGCGGCGGCGGCTTCTTCGAAGAAGCCGCCGGCCTCGCAGCCGTCGCAGCCCGCCAAGTTCGGCATTCTCCACTTCTTCGAGCGCCAGTCCCAGGCCTCCTCCCAGAACTCCAAGCGCCAGAAGGCCGACGGCCCCTCGCAGCCTCCCGCGCCACTGCCGCCTCCGCCGCCGCTCATCGAGGAGGAGACGTCGGAGGTGTCACCGGAGGTCACCAAGACTCTGGCGCCGAAGCGGGTCAGGTTTTCTCCTGGAATGGTGAGTATTCATCTTGCGTTTGGTCCAATTTGGAATGCTTTAGCTGGCGTTTGGATCGGCTCTTAGGTTTGGTCTTTGGTTTGTTTGTGAGGTCCAGCTGATTAAGCAGAGCCAGGACGATGGTGTTGGGGAGGTTGTGACTTGGAAGATCTCGCCAGTGAACGATCGCTTGCGCATGGCCACTTCAAAGCAGATGAATGGTATGGCGCTTCATCCGTGCTCGAACAACGAGGTATATATTGGAGTTCATTTATGTTCTTGCGAGGTATATGTGGGTAAAATGATATGCATGTGTTGGAGCCGGTGGAGGCACAACCTTTTTTTGTGTGATGAAATTAACCCTTTTTGTCGTTTTTCAATTTGTTTTTCCGGTATGTAATTGTATTTTAGAAGCATTCCACGCACGAATCTACAAAGAAATGGCATTCATCACTGCTGGGCATGTCAAGATTTACTGCTTTAGCACGCAATTCGGATATGTGTGGAACTGCTCCAGGTGGCTGTGACGGAGTGGAGGATACCCAGAGCCCATTTCGGACTCCTCCATCACTGACCTATAGGTGCACTGAGGTACATTCAGTTATACAATGAATTGTTGTGTGAATGGTTAACTAAATGTAATTCCAAATCGTGCCAATGAAGTAATGATTTTGTGCATGAAGCAACTCCTTAATGGTGGTGTGGCTTCTGATGGAGGACCTGAGCAGTTGGGGGCAGGGCAGCACAAAAAGGTGAACTAAGATAACACTAAATATTTCGACTACCATTGGTTTCATGATCTTATTACCTGTAAGAACTAAGTCGCCAAAAATTAATCTACGAAATTATGCTTTTTTTTATTTGCCAGGCACTACTCGATCTTTTAGATCAAGTGGAAGATGCAATCATGGAAGAAGAATTACCAGTTGATGCTGAGAATAAAGGAGACCAACTCATAAACGGTGATACCAGCCACATTAGTTGTTTGCCTATTGCTAATAGTGATCTAAATGTACCCTCCCAGAAGCCCCTTGATGTCCCACCCTTTGATAGCTTTTTGGTGTTGGAGGTTTGCTTTCTTTACCTCCATGCTTTGGTTCCTAAACAAAGTTGGAGCTGTTCTAGACTTCTGGTGCAATAGGGTTTTATGTTTTTAATTACCTTTTCAGGTGTCAGAAAAGCACAAAAATGATAACTTGCCATGTGATCGCTATCCTGTTAAGGTATTTATTCTCTTTACCTATACAGACGAGCAAGTTTTGCAATTAACTTTTGCTATGCTGCAAAGTTGCTAATTGTTTTGACAGGTTTTGCGTCTGCTGAATGAGCACTGTGGGAAAGAGTATGCAGTCCATTTGTGTGATGAGTGGTGAGTAGGATATATGCACCTTTTGATAGGATTTCATATATACTCTATATAACATGAACCTTCATCAATCTATTGCATATATTTCATTGTTCAAACCACTGCAGGTTCCATAGCCTTATTGGGCCAGGCGACACAGTAAGTGTCATTGGAGAATTCACTGACCAAGGAATATGCATTGTTGATCATGACGAAAATCTTGTTATAGTCCATCCAGAATTACTCCTTTCTGGAACACGGGTTAGTTCAACCCCCTATTTTTAGAATCTGTCCTACATCAATGCGAACAACCTGCTATGATATCCTCAATTTTAATTCTAAAACAACTGTTTGTAAAAAAATTGTATTCATCTTTTTTTCATCATATTTTGATATATAGCTTATTTTAGGTTGCTTCTAGTTTTCATTGTCCAAGAAGATCTGTTCTTGACGACAGACTAAAAAGCAATGAATATTCAACAAGTGCTTTGATTGGTACTCTGCTGCATCAAGTATTCCAGGTTCGTTGGTGCGGGATAATTTGGCAACTTTGGTTACAACATAACATAATGACCTTCTTCTTGATCTTCGTGTGACAATAGACATCTCAATTGTTTCTTTCCACTTGTTCCTCAGGCAGGGCTACTTGAAGACATTCCTTCAAGGCAATTCTTAGAACAGCAAGCAAAAGAGGTTCTTTTGAAAAACATTGAGAGTTTATACTCATGTGGAGGTAAGATTCGGGACAACATTTCTAATTCATCACAAAAACACATTACACAAAAGTATGACAATGACATGGATTGTTCATGCTGATTATTATGTTATACCAAGTGCTCTGGCCAGTAATGTTTTTCTTATGCTATTCTTAGAGCAACGAGGCAGTAAGGCTATGGTTATTAGTAAATTATTATGTGCTACAAAAATTTTGATGAAATTTCATGTCTCGTTTTTTGGTTATTGTTTTGATTAATTTGATCCATTTTTCTGTGCTATATCCTTCCTACTATTTATATACTAATGTTTACACAAGGAACATGGAATGTTATTCCAAAAAGTTCTGCAAATCTGTTGTGCTTGTTTTGAAATACCATCAAATATTGCGGGTCTCATACATCTTCATTTATTTAATTCATATTGGGATATTGTCATGTTTGATCAGAGTTCTGTACTGTAGCCTGGCTTCTTTATTCATACTTCCTCTGTTCCATATTGTAAGGGTGAGTTTGAAGGTGAGCGAAGAAGAAGATGAAAATGATCACACAAAACGAGGATGCTTATTAGTGAATGATTAACTAAGTATTAGCTATTGAAAACTTTAAAAATAGATTAATATGATTTTTAAAGCAATTTTTAGATAGATTTTTTTTAAAACACACCGTTTAGCAGTTTGAAAAGCGTTTTCACAGGAAACGAGGGGAGTTTTTACCCTTTCATTTACCTTCGAACGCATCCTAAATTGTTTTAGTTTTGTCCTAAGTCAATCTTATCTAACTTTGACATATTTTATAGAAAAATACGCCAATATCAAAAACATCAAATAAGTTTCATTAAATCCACTATGAAACATGTGCATTTATTTGTTATTGTAGTTGCTGGTGTATTTTACTAACTTGGTTAAAGTTAGAGAAGTTTGACTTAGGACAAAACTAAAATGACTTACAACGTGGAATAGATGAAGTATTTGTTATGTGCTATCTTACTAGTTTTTGACATTTTCTCATGCAGCTAGTGAAAGCAACACGCTTAAAATGCTGATTGAAGCAGTCCCCAAAATATTGAACTGGTACAAGTGCTTTATGAAGGTAGGTGAACTTTTTTTAATATTCATTATTAGTTCCCCTTAAATGACCACAAGATTATTTGAAGTCCATACAGTTGCCCCATGATCATGAATACTGCACTTAATTTTGTTGAAATGGAATCTGTTATACTTGTATGTCATTCTTCCAATTCTTTTCAGAGGCTCTATGAAATGATTGTTCTATTGAGTCATTTTATGTTTAATTGTTAATATATGCTGCCTTTTATTGTAATTTCTTTTAAGAAAAAAGTATGCATATAGTCTTCCCTCTATCAATCCTGGAGTAACGTGCATGCAAAGTTCATTGGTGGATATTTTGTCTTGTATTTTGTTGTTTAAAGAAGATATTATCACACACATGTTCTCTGCTAATAATTGTCTGCACTTCCAGGTGTCAAAATGTACTAATGTAGATTTTGGTCAAACTGAAGGACGAAAGACTGTTGGAGTGGTGGAGGTAGGCGACATCTTGAGCTTGCAAAACTTTGTTATATGACCTTATCATAGTATGTTGTTTATATTAAATATTTGAGCAAATTCATTTCATGATGGTAAACTCTTGTATTCCTTGTGGTTCTCAGCCATCAAAATTAGGCTAACACAAAACTTTCACTCTCTCTATGTCCTTCAATTCTTAAGCCTTTCTTGACTTGTTGTGGCGCATCCTTAATGGCTTTGTTGAAATGAATTTTGCCTTAGGTAATGGATATTGAGGAGATGGCATGGGCACCAAGATATGGTTTGAAAGGGATTATTGATGCATCTGTTAGATCAAGGGTTTCATGCAATGGTAGTTCATACGACAGAGTAATGCCACTGGAGTTCAAAACTGGTAAAGGAACTAGTGGTCAGGTAAGCAGATACTCTTGGATAGTGAATACCACCTGAGGATGCATATCTTTTCCCTGTGTAATGTGGTATTTTCTGCCACCAGGGTTCTGGAAACTATTTATGTAGTAAATTAGTGAACTATTTCAATAAACCGTCCTGATTTTGGAGCTGGTATGTGTCAACCAGTATACTGGCCAGAATTGAGAACCTTGTTTTACTCCAAATCAGGGCTTGTGGAAAAATTGTGCTCATTATTTATTAATTCTTACAAGTAGTCACGTTTTCAACTTTTTAATCAAAGCCTGATGAGTTCAGTTAGTTTTTGCATGGAACTGACCTGAAATGATTCTTTTCTGGCTGTTTTCCAGCTGATCCACAGCGTAGTAGCTTGTGTACTTGCATTAGGTTCGCTGCACTATTTCATCCCAAAACTGTTGCTTTAGTTACTAATTGACTACAAACCTGTCAACTACCTAGTCATGTCCAGTCTTTTGGCAACAAACAATCAATAACACTGACAGGAGTGTAGAAGTGTGTACAGTGACTAAGACCCCGAGAGTATACAAGGGGGTCAGGTCTATATATATATAACTCAGGCTAGTGGTCTGTCTAACACCCCCCGCAGTCGTAGCGGGAGGGGAATGGACGCAGAGACTGGACCGAAAACTGGTGAACAAAGGCGTGGGCAGGCCTTTGGTCATTATATCGGCAAACTGATGTGCCGATGGTATATGGAGCACCCGAACCTGTCCTAATGTGATCTTGTCACGGACAAAATGGATATTGATCTCGATGTGCTTGGTGCGTCGATGATGGACCGGGTTGGCGGTCATGTAGACGGCACTGACATTGTCGCAGTAGACGGCGGTCGCGGTGAAGAGGGGTGCACGGAGCTCTTGGAGAAGCTGACGAAGCCAGCAACACTCGGCGACGGTGTGGGCGACAGCGTGGTACTCGGCTTCGGCGCTAGACCGGGACACTGTAGTCTGGCGTTTTGAGGACCAAGATACGAGAGTGTTACCGAGGTAAACACAGTAGTCAGACGTAGAGCGTCGAGAGTCGGGACAGCCTACCCAGTCTGCGTCGGAGTACGCGGTGATGGAGTCAATGGGGCTGGAGCTAAGATGCAGCCCGCTGGAGAGGGTGCTCTTCACGTAGCGTAGGATTCGCTTGAGCAGCGCGAGGTGAGGTTCACGCGGAGCGTGCATGAAGAGGCACACTTGCTGGACAGCGTACGTGATGTCGGGCCGAGTGAGGGTGAGGTATTGGAGAATCTCGGTAAGACTCCGATAGTGAGAGGGATCGGCAACAAGTGCGCCATCGGCAACGGAGAGTTTGGCTCGAGTGTCGACCGGGGTGGCCGTGGGGTGACAATTGGATATGCCCGCACGCTGGAGGTTGATGGCATACTGGCGTTGGGAAAGAAAGAGCCCGTGAGAGGAACGGGTTACGGAGATGCCAAGGAAATGGTGGAAAGTACCAATGTCTGTCATGGCGAACTCAGAGTGGAGTCGGGCCATGATCTAGTCGAGAAGAGATGTCGAAGATGCTGTAAGGACAATGTTGTCGACATATAGAAGTAGATAGGCAGTGACGGAGCCGATATGGAAAGTGAACAGAGAACTATCGGACATAGAGGCCACGAAGCCGATGTGCCGAAGATAGGCAGCAAAGCGTTGGTACCAGGCACGATGGACTTGTTTGAGGCCGTAGAGAGAACGTTGAAGAAGATAGACGTCGTCGGGACGAGAAGGGTCGACGAAGCCTGGGGGTTGCTGGCAGTAGACCGTTTCTGTCAGGTTGCCGTGAAGAAAAGCGTTCTTCACGTCTATCTGATGGATCGGCCAGGATCGAGAGGCAGCCAAAGTGAGGACGACCCGGATGGTGGCGGTTTGACGACGGAACTGAAGGTCTTGTCGTAATCGATACTAGGTCGTTGGGAGAAACCCCGGACTATCCAGCGAGCCTTGTGACGGGCAAGGGAGCCATTGACGTGGAATTTGTGTTTGAAAATCCACTTACCGGTCATAATGTTGGCGCCGGGAGGTCAGGGGACGAGGCGCCAGGTCTCGTTGTCCATTAGGGCCTTGTACTCGTTGGCCATGGCCGCGCGTCACTGAGGGTTGGCCAGGGCGGAGCGAGATGTCGCCGGGATGGGCGAGATAGAGCTGTGGACGGTGGAGAGCCCGTAGCGCTGAGTGGGGCTGAGAGACCCGGTCTGGGAGCGGGTGACCATATGAGAGGTGGAGGGAACTGGAGCCGATGGGGGTGCGGGAGTAATGGGAAGAACTGGTCGGGTGGGGGCGTCAACGGCTCCGGGTCGGCGACTGTAGACGAGAGGAAAAGAGGGAACTAGATCGCCCTGAGCCGATGGAGTCGGGTGGGCCGAGTGGTCCGATAGAGATGGATCAGCTGATGAGGTGAGGGGAGCCGATGGAAGTTGAGGAGCCGATGGAAGTGGGGTGTCCGATGGAAAGGGGCGGTATCGGCTGAGAGATAAACGGGATCGGTATCGACCGATGGAGGTGGGGCCAATGGGGGTCCGATGGTTGGGACATCGGACCGAATAGTGGTGGGATATGTGAAGGGTAAGTCCTCAGCAGCGGCCGATGGAGGGGACAGTGGAGAAGACTTGGTCGGCACGGTGTTGGTGAGGAGGAAGTCGAGATCACTAGAGGAGGATCTCGGATGAAGGAGACCGAAGGGAAAACATGTCTCGTCAAAAATGACGTGACGAGGGACGATGACCCGTCGGGTGGAAAGGTCGAGGCATCGGTATCCCTTTTAAGAGGTGGGATAGCCGAGGAGAATACAGGCGGTGGAGCGGGGAGCGAGTTTGTGAGAAGCTGTGGCGGTGAGGTTTGGGTAGCAGAGGCACCCGAAAACGCGAAGGTGGGAGTAGTCGGGCGCCGTGCGGTAGAGAAGGGCATAGGGAATGTTGTTTTGAACGGAGGAGCATGGGCGTCGATTGAGAAAATACGTCGCAGTTGCTAGAGCTTCTGCTCAATAAGTGGCAGGTAAGTGGGCGTGAAGTAGCATGGTGCGACTGATGTTGTTGTGGGTACATCGGATGGAGGCGCTGCGACGGAGTGTGGCGACAGAGTCGGAGCCAGGGTGGCCGAGGCGAAGGTGCCAAAGGCTGGTGGAGAGTATAGAAGGGGGATCAGGTCTATATATATACAACCCAGGTCAGTGGTTTGTCTAACAAGAAGTGACGATAACATGGAGAAGTATAAGGTGACAAAGAAGACCGCAAAACGAGCTATGAGTGAGAAAAAAGAGCGGTCTTTCGATGATCTGTATCAACATCTGGGTATGAAAGAAGGTTAGGGCTCGTGATAGAAACACGAGGGACTTCAACCAAATTAAGTGTATGAAGGATAAGAGGGAGCAGTTTTTGGTGAAGGAGAATGAGATTGGACAGATGACAAGAATATTTTGACAATTTGTTCAATGGTAGGAACGGGAACACCACCATCCAGTTGGACGACTTGTCAGATGACACCAATAGAAGTTTTGTGCGGAGGATCCAATAATCTGTGGTTAGAGAAGTTTTGAAAAAGATAAAAGGGGGTAAGGTAATGAGCCTTGATGATTTTCCAATTAAGGTGTGGAGATGTCTCGAGGATATAACTACAGTATGGCTAATCAATTTGTTCAATAATATTTTTCAATCGAACACATTGTCTAAGGAGTGGAGAAGAGTATATTGGTAAAAATATTAATGAATAAGAGAAATACCCAAATTTGTATTAATTACCGGGGAATTAAGTTGATAAGCTATACTATAAAACTACGGGAGAGAGTTATCGAGCACTATTTGAGAGGAACGATGCGGATCTCTATAAACCAATTTGGTTTCATGTTCGAAAGATCAATGAAAGAAGCAATTTTTTTAATAAGATAAGTTATGAAACGGGTTAGAGAGCAGAAGGACCTATATTTGGTTTTTATTGGCTTAGATAAGGCTTATGACAAAATACCAATAAATGTTATGTGATGGGTTTTGGACAAACATAAAGTCCTAACAAAGTATATCTCTCTCATTAAGGATATGTACAACAATGTTATGACTAGTGTTCGAATAAATGATGGTAACACATGTTACTTTTCGATTAAAATATAACTACAATAGGGATCGGCCTTAAGCCCGCACTTCTTTGTCTTAGTAATGGATGAGGTTACAGAAATCATATAAGTGGATATCTTTTGATGTATGCTCTTGCAGATGATGTAGTGTTAGTAAATAAAAGCCGGACAGGAGTAAATAGGAAACTAAAGTTATGTTGATAGACTCTTGAATACAAATGTCTTAAAGTAAGCAGAACTAAGACTGAATATTTGAAGTGTGACTTTGGTAGCATGGCACACGAGGAGAGATATGTGAGTTTATGAGGCCAAGTAGTGTCTAAGGACATATTTCAATATTTAGAATTGATGTTACAAATGGATGGGAATATTGATGCAGACGTTAGACATAGAATCAAATCAGGCTGGATGAAGTGATGTCAAGTATTTGGCATCTTATGTGATACGAGAGTACCGCAAAAGCTAAAAGTTAAGTTTTATAAAACGGTGATTAAACTTACTATGCTCTATGTGGTAGAATGTTGGCCTATAAAAAGACGATATGTTTAACAGCTAAGTGTTACAGAAATGCGTATATAACGCTGGATTTATGATCATGTAAGAATGGATCGAGTTTAGAACGAGAATATACGTGATCGGTTAAGGGTAGCACCAATTGAAAAAAAGCTTATCCAATATTGTTTGAGATGATTTGATCATGTTTAAAGAAGACCTTCAGAGTCACTAGTGCATTGTGAAATACTAAATCAAAATAATAATGTGAGAGATATAGGAAGAACAAAATTAACATGAGAAAAGATAATAAGAGGGGACATAAAAGATTAGGATATACTTAGAAATCAAGTTTGAAAAGCAGTTATTAACGTGATTAAACCGTGATTTAAGATTCTTGTTGTGTTTCAGCTCTAGCCTACCTCAACTTAATTGAGGCTGAAAGGGTTTGTTATTGGTTGTCTAACAACTAATCATAATTCATTACAAAAGAATAATGAACCGATAGTTTGGAGCCTCACTTCCGTTCTATATCAACACCCTCAATATATGTCACATCTAGTTGAATCAAAATATATCTTCTGATACCTTTTTGAAATGTGATGGTGACTATTAGTTTATGTTTATTTCTGAAAAGAATATTTTGTTATTTTTGTAGTGTTTCACATGCTGTCTAGTACTCAGTGTCTACCTAACTATCTCTCAAGAATCAGCAATTTAGTTGATTTCTGTATTCTTTATCTTCAGAATAGATCTAGTTACTTCTCTATTGTCCTTCATGATAGTTTATATATTTGCAGACAGCTATGGAACACACTGCTCAAGTGATACTGTACACACTATTGATGACAGAGAGGTATAATATATTTATTTCTTCCAGTGCAGTCTTTCTATTTATTCCTTATCGTGCTTTTCCATGTCTTATTCAGATACTTGAGCAAGGATATTGACTTGGGTCTTCTGTATTATCTTCACACAGACCAAACATTGGTAATCTTTTTAAACGATAATCAACATAAATTTCTGTACCCATCCTAATCCGTTTCTTGTTAATTTCTGAAGGGCATCAAAGTCAAGAGGCCTGATTTAATTGGATTAATAATGCGTCGGAATGAGCTTGCCACTGAGATCCTGAAGGCATTGGTTTCACAGAGTTTTCCCCCAATGATACAGGTGAGACTCAACTTGTAGATAAGTGATTCATTTGTTAGAACTCAAACAAAATCTTCCTTTTCAGAGTCCATCTTTATGTAATGGATGTCGACACCTGGTTTCATGCACCATATACCACAAGGTTTGATAGCTCTGTCCGACAAGTTTTTTCCTTACAGTCCTATTGGTATTTGATTCTTGAGAAAAAGAGAACCAAATTTATTTAATTACCCAATATATACATGTGACAAGCCATACTTGTATTCTGATGCAACAGGCGCATGGAGGCAATTCTACAACTAGTGGGCTTGGCGATCTATTTGATAACCTCGTGAACCACTTAACAGTTGCACATCATACCTTTCTTAAACATTGGGACAGATTGATTGATCTTGAAGCTAGAGCTTCTCAGGTATCTTTAGCTTTTCTCATGTGCTATAGAATTTGAATTATACTCTCTTAATCTCATTCCATACAAAATATAGGTCAAGAAGAAGGAGATTTTCCAGCCACATCATTCAAATCCTGGGAGGAGGAATTCTGCCCCATCTTATTTTGTTCTTGATGTAAAAAATGAACATCCAATAGATTCATCAGGCAAAAGCAAAAGATACATCTATACTTTTCTGCGCCAGAAGATGCAGCATGAAACAGCTGACCAGCCAGAAGCACAAGTTGAAAGTGTAGATTTTAGCCTCAAGTGTGGTGATTCTGTGGTAAACCTTACACACTTTCTGTATTCTATGATTCAGCAATATGACTATGTTAGTTATTTCAAGCTCCCAGTAACATTGATTCAGTTAGCGCATGCATTTGGCACATCATATTGTAATGCATGCCTCCATCTCATTTAGTTTGGAGTGTAGGGTTCTTTCCGTCTGAACTATTATCTGCTCAATGTTGGTAAGGATTAAGAAGAACTATTAGTTCCATGGAATATGTTCAGTGCATGCAAAGAGGTTAAATGACAAATATAATACCAGTTGAAAACTTCTGCAGCTACTGCTAACTGATTAATGAGCAACAGCCAGCTAACGCATTGGAGTATTGTAGTGTCATACTAGGTTTTTATCCTCTCCTAATTTACGATGTTCTCTTTAGTGATTTAGACCTATGTCTACAAAGGGGTCTTTTTTTTCTGTGTTATTACACATACAGTAGCTCCTACCACTTTGCTTCATGGATACTTAGCCATTATAGTAATGCATGCCAGTTTATTTTGTCTCCACAATAAAGCATATAATGCTTTCTGCTACTCTTTATTAGGTTCTCAGCACACAATCTGGGCGGATAGCAGTTGCAAATGGATACATAAGGGACCTCAGCCGTTCCCATATAACGGTATTACCTGACATTGCAAACCTGCTTATACATTCATTTTTATTTATTAGGTTGACAATGAGTATTTCAAATGGAATTTTTGTAGGTCTCATTGCCACGGCGTCTGAGACTTCCAGGAAGTAATTCCTTATTAGAGCAAGGAGATCTCCAATGTGAAATTTGGCGGATAGACAAAGATGAGTCTATTTCTTCATTTGGTACCATGAGGTTGGCCCTTGTTTTCATTTTTTGTTCAATACTCTAAATGAGTGATTTAGAAGAAAAATCCTTCTTCCTAAATAAAGTTTTTATTTGAATTGTCACCAGGCTCAACCTTATCCAACTATTTGCTCAGAATCCACAGAACTCTCACTTAAGGAAGTTGATTGTTGACCTCGAGGTCTGTTTATCCACTAGCATAGTCGTGCTATGTTTCTCCATACTGCTTTTGTTGTCTGTAATTTCCTAATTTGGATGTTTATAGGCTCCCAGATTTGATAGTGGAGGACTGCTTAGCCAAGATCTGGCATTATCATATATACGATCACTACCAAATTTGAACAATGACCAACAGAGGTCACTGCATAAAGTAAATCTTTGGTCTTTTAATTCATGATATTTTTCTTGAAATTCAATGTTACAATGTAAAGCTTACACTATGTTGCTTTCAGATTCTAGCGGCAAAAGATTATGCTCTTATTCTAGGAATGCCTGGAACCGGCAAAACATATACAATGGTGCATGCTGTGAAGTCATTATTGATGAGAGGGGAATCTATTTTGCTAACCTCATATACCAATTCAGCTATAGATAATTTGCTTATGAAATTGAAGACTGAGGTTTGTGTTCTCAATGCGCAAAGTTTTTTCCTATATTTTTGTTCCAACAAGCAAAGTTTTTCCATCTAGCTTGAGCATTGTAATGCAAGAAATCAAATTATCAAGATATGAACACGCTCTAGTGTCATTCATGTAGGGTGTAGATTTTCTTCGAATTGGCAGGCATGAAGCTGTACATCCTTATGTCAGGGCCCACTGTTTGTCAAGTTAGAATTTCTCCTTATTATTCTATCGAGTTTTTCTTTAATGAAGAATGTACGTTTGATTATCATTTATTTTTGGAACAGCAACAGAGGTACAATCAGTAGATGCCATTAAAGCAAGAATGGAGCAAGTGCAAGTTGTTGGAGTCACTTGTTTGGGAATATATCACCCTTTACTAGCACATAAGAAGTTTGACACGTGTATCATGGATGAAGCGGGCCAGATCACATTACCGGTAGGCCCCAAACTAGGAATGCTTGGTATAAGTCTTGAAGGAAACCACAAAAAATATATACAATGATCCTCATTTAACTTCAAAACTACATTAGTTGGTCAAGCTGCTAAACCAAAATGCTCTGTAAAATTGTTTTCCAAGGAGTCTTGCATCCTTCACCGTTTATAATCTCTCACATAGTAATATTTTGTTCACTAGGTTTCACTGGGACCTTTGATGCTTGCAACAAAGTTTGTTCTAGTAGGGGACCATTATCAGCTTCCTCCACTTGTTCAGGTTTCTAATTCTTTCTTGTACACTCATTACTTAATGCTTTTTATACCATCTTTTCCATTTCTTCATTATTTCTTTCAAACAAATTACAGAGCTCTGAAGCTCGAGAGAATGGTATGGGCATCAGCTTATTTAGGAGGTTGTCAGAAGCACATCCTCAAGCGATTTCAGCACTGCGATGCCAGGTTATTCTATTTGAATACCACGCTTTTGTTTACTTACGAAATATTCCACTTCCACTTATTTTCTAATGAGTTAAAGATCCCTTGTTTCACTAAAACTCAAAATGTGCAACTGCCAACTTGTAGTACCGAATGTCATCTGGTATTATGGAGCTCTCCAATTCACTGATTTACGACAATAGGTTATCCTGTGGTTCATTGGAAATTGCAAATGCCAAGCTCAAGCTTGCTGGCAGAGAACCAGTACACTTGAAACTGAAAGAGGTAGCACTACCTAATTCTACTCAATTGTATAGATAATCTGTTTCTAAATATATACTGTCTTGCGCTTTATCTTTCAGGAGCATTTTTTTAAAAAAATTCCATGCACTTTAAATTGCAGATCTTGAACCCTGATAGGGCTGTCGTCTTTGCGAACACAGGTTATTCATTAGTTCGATTAGTACTATCATTTTCATTTGCCTTGCAATGCTAATCTTGTTGGCAAACCATGCAGATGAAGTACCGGCATTCGAGGCCAAGGAACATAGAACTGTGAACAATCCTACCGAAGCATTCATTGTTTCATGGGTGTGTCCTGATTGTGTGGCTGTCGACCATATTTCATGCCTACTTTTAAGGTTTTAGCAAAGCAAGAATTAACCTCTAGGTTCTAGCTACTAGCTAAAACGCTATACTCTATGTACATCTGCTCCATAGCGCTGCTGTCTCGCTGAGTGCTTCTGCTCTTTTGTTGTTTCCATGCTAAATAATTAGTAATATTTGATTATTTTATCTTTTAAGCTAGGAGAATATCACTAGATGCAAACTGCTCTGGTCCACAAACTTGTGCTCAATGCTTAGTGCTGTGAGTACTGTTTTTTCTTTCTCCATATATTCAGCCTACTTATATAAACATCAACATATCATTACTTTCCTATTATCCTCAAATTTCGATCAATGAAAATATGCCCCTTTTGTAGATCACCAACGAATTGCTAAAGAGAGGTGTAGCTCAAGATGGGATTGGTATAATAACTCCATATAATGCCCAAGCAAATCTCATCCAGCAACATGTAGATGCTTTGGTTGAGGTTCATACAATTGACAAGTACCAGGTGACATAAGTTCCCTTCCTATTTTTTTAGATGAATGAAGAGCAGTTGTTTTTTCTTGTAGTCTTCATTATCATTGTCACTTGTTTCAATAATATGAATAGATACTTCAATGGTTGTTTCAATAATTTGAGTTATTTTGGTCCTTTGATACAAGGTTCTGGTGATCTTTGAAGTAAGTATTTCGATAATGTAAACAATTATTGAAATCATTCAGACAAACAGAACAATTAATGTCGTAAATTTGCACCGTATCTTAATTCATTGAGGCTGCTGCTCTTTTAACTTTTATCCTCATCACTAGTGGAAAACTGTTCAGGCTTTGAAAGCAACCATATTTTTCTTCTTGTGGTTCCTTAGTTCTGTGATTTGTCTGTAATTTGCTGTTCTAACTTCTAACAGAGCCTCTTTTGCGGTGCTCTCTTAATGCTAAAAAAATGTACCCTTTTCAGGGGAGGGATAAAGAATGCATTATAGTATCTTTTGTACGATCCAGCGGAAATTCAAGGGTCAGTGGTTCTTCTTTGCTTGGTGAATGGCACAGGATCAATGTTGTCTTGACACGTGCAAAGGTAAAGCACATTGAATCCAGTTTTCCATATCAACTATTCGTCAAAACCATGCTCTATTTTGGTCTTTTAGGATTATCGATACATAATGTTCTTGAATAGTTTTTGCAAAAAGAAAGTAATAGAAAGAAGAAATCTACTCTTGTCCTTCTCTAATCTACTTTAGATACTTGTCACCTTTTGTTCACACTTCACACAATGAAGTGCAAACTCTGTTAACTGCCTTGGTAGCATAAAATATCATGTTAAAAGGATCCCATTTCTACCTCTTTATTTCAACTTTAGTTTCGGTTATTATTTTTGCAGAAGAAGCTCATCATGGTGGGATCCGCTGCAACTCTTTCAACGATCCCATTGTTGAGACTTATGGTTGAGAAGGTAGCCGAGCGTGGTGGTCAGTTTGATCTGACAAATAAGGATGTACAGTCAATTGGAGAGCTAACAAGCTCTCGATTGAATGTACAGTAGGTCGTGTGATAGATGAAGTTTTGCAAGTTTGAGGCTGAAGCTGTATATATGTTGTATGTATATTTTTGCTGTCGAGTGTAGTTACCGATCGACCATAGTCAAGTCTGATCGGGCTATTTGGCAGTAGTGACAACACAGGCGATGGTTACTGTCAGCCTGTGTAGTAATTAGTAAAGGCATTAGGGTGTTTCCTTAGTCCGTGTAATTATTGACATACGTTGGCCAAGCATGTAAATTTTGGAAACGATATCACTTGTTACAATTGCTGCAACCAAAGACTGAGGACCTCGAATGCCAGATATTGGAAATTCATGTTCATCGGTCGCGGGTACATATATGACAAGGGGGAAAAAATGTGGAGGAATAATCTTAGTGGCCCAACAGGCTCGATGAATCAAAAGCCCAAACACTCGCGCCGCCGCGTCGTGCGAGGTAAGCTCGTGGTCGCGAGCGCTCGCGCATTGCGTCATGAGCTTTTCGCGTTTTCCTTACGAGCTTTTCACGCGAATCCGACTAGGATTCGTGCTGCCTTATTCTTTTTGGCTTCACAATCCGAGTCGGATTCAGCTGTTGCCTTTTGGTTCATATGAGGAGGCTTCAAGCGCTGCCATTACCTCATCCCTCCCATCGCTCCCGAGCAATTCCCTTCGCTTTCCAGTTTTCGCCACCGATTCGCCGCGCAGCCGATCGATCGTAGCAGCGCGATGGCTTCTCCTCTACAGCCGCAGGGCATCATGCAGCCCATCTCGCTCGTCGACCCGACGCCGGCCGACCTGGAGAGCACGGCAAGGCTGGAGAACCTCCTGCGGGAGGAAGGCCTCTACGAGACCGCCGAGGAGACGGCGGTCCGGGAGGAGGTGCTGCGCGACCTCCGGGGCGTCGTCGACCGCTGGGTGAAGCGCCTCACGCGCCACCGTGGGAACCCCGACGGCATGGTCGATCAGGCCACCGCCCTGGTGCTCCCCTTCGGCTCCTATCGCCTGGGAGTCCACGGCCGCGGCTCCGACATCGACGTGCTCGTCGTCGGGCCCTCCTACGTCGACCGCGGCAGCGACTTCTTCGATGTGCTGGTCGGCGCGCTGGCGGAGACGGCGCCGGTCACCGAGCTCCAGCCCGTGCCCCGCGCGCACGTGCCGGTTATCAAGATGAGGTTCCACGGCGTGCAGGTGGATATCCTCTACGCCAGCGTCTGCCTCCCCGTGGTGCCAGCCAACCTGGACCTGAGCGACCGGTCGGTGCTCCGCGGCCTGGACCTCGCCGCTGTGCGCAGCCTCAACGGCGTGCGCGTCGCCGACGAGATCCTGCGGCTGGTCCCGGACGCCGGCGCGTTCCGCACCACGCTGCGCTGCGTGAAGCACTGGGCCAAGGCGCGCGGCGTGCACTCCAACGTCGCGGGCTTCCTCGGCGGCGTCGGCTGGGCCATCCTCGTGGCGCGTGTGTGCCAGTTCTACCCCAACGCCGCGCCCAGCATGCTGCTCCCGCGCTTCTTCCACATCTTCGCGCCGTGGAACTGGCCCAACCCGGTGATACTGCGCCCCATCGAGCACAACGACGGCGACCTCGGCCTCTGCCTCCCCGTCTGGGACCCGCGGCGGAACCCGCGGGACCGGACCCACCTGATGCCCATCGTGACGCCGGCGTACCCGTGCATGAACTCCAGCTTCAACGTCTCACACGCCACCATGCGGGTCATCACGGAGCAGCTCGCGGTCAGCGACGCCGTCTGCCAGGAGATCGTCAAGTCCAGCGGCGGCGCCGGCGGGTGGGACGCGCTGTTCCAGTCGTTCAACTTCTTCAACGCGTACAAGAGATACCTTAAGGTGGACGTGACGGCGACCGGCGGGGAGCAAGACCACCGCGAGTGGAAGGGCTGGGTGGAGTCGCGGCTGAGGCAGCTCTCGGCCAGGGTCGAGGCGGACACGTCCGGTACGCTGCTCTGCCACCTGCACCTGCAAGCCTACGCCGCCGAGCCCCATGAACGGCTGCGCACATCGTCATTCTTCGTGGGCTTGTCCAAGCCGCCGCCGCAGCAGCAGCCGCCGGCGGCGGCGGCGCATCAGCATCAGCTGTTCGACCTCCGCGCGACGACGGAGGGTTTCACACAGGAGGTGTACACGTACGACTACTGGAGGGCCGGCATGGAGCTGGCCGTGGCGCACGTCCGCCGGAAGGACCTGCCGTCCTACGTGTTGCGGCAGCTTCGCTCGTCTGGCCATCAGCTCAAGAGGAAGCGCGCCGGCGACGATTCTCCTTCGTCTTCTCCTTCTGCTGGTTATGACGACTCCGAGTCGAGCTCGGGCCGCAGGAACGTCAAGAGGGCGGCGGCGCCGTGCAGGATCAGATCTTAGTTAAAGAACAAGAAGCGGAGCTGCTCACATTCCAGCAATGCTCTTCTCAGCAGCATCAGCAGCATTGGGGCTTCATGACATAGTAGCTTAGCACTTGACTTGCAATTGATCAAGAAAAGGTCTTCAAGCTAGGCAGCTGCCTGTAATTAAAATTCAAGGATCGAACCAGTACTGCCGGCCTGAACAACTGAAGAAGACATCATGTACCACTCCACTCATTTGTATTATGTACAGAGGAGAAAAATGAAGCACCAAACTTGTATCGTCGCTGTTTGATTAGCTTCCTTAATCCCATTACTGTGATGTAATGATGAATTACTGAACTTGTATCTCAGTATATGAATAAAAATTATTTTTTTCTTCATGTTTCTTGTTTATTTATACAGAGTACTTCTGTTCATATTTTTTTCCCCTGCACTTCCTCCGGTATCACGTTTCAGAACAGCAATCGGATTGTTAAAGCCTATCTAAGCGCCCAAACACCTCACACGAATTCTTCTAAAGGCCCATATACTCAGTTTTTGGGCCTAGCTCGGTAATCCCCGTAGGCCGTAGAGACTCTGCTTCCGGCAATTGGATATCTGAGGCCCGTAATTTTTAAAGGCCCAAACATCGAACCTGTTCTAGGCCCATTTTCTCACTTGTTGGGCTATTTCCGTTCTGTTCACGCGCGTGGACCAGAGTCGCAGTGTCGGACACCAGCGCCAAGTCGCCAACCCATCGCCGGAGACGGAGGGGATGGCCGTGCCGGCGCCGGCAGCCACCACAGCTGAAAGTTCTGCTGCACTTATTCCTAAACACATCAGATCCCTTGTGTTGGATCAAATCCAGAAATATAATCCACCCATCTTCAGTAAGAGCAGCAGCACTGTATATATTCCTTGAAGACCACAGGACAAGAGAAAGGACGAGGATTAGGGTTTGTGCATAATGACTGGCTCAGTGCTTAACGGCCTTTTTGTCCTGCAAAAAAAAAGAGAGCCTTTTATGGTGTAATGCAACAACCAACGTGCCTGCCTGCGTCGGATCGCACTAACGTTGGGCCGCATGACAGTATATGCATGACAACCACACGAAAACGACGCAGCTTCAGTATATCTATGTTACTATATAGTATATACTATGATTAATTACAAGGGGAGCCTGACTTGAGTTGACTAGCATTATATTGGTTATCTGCTCTCCTTGCGCCTCACGAATTCAGATAACTCTTGGCACATCCATTCGTTGTCTTATTTCTGTCCTTTTTGGTCAGGCATCTAACGAAACCTGGTTCTGAACTAGTAGTCAACTATTAGCTAGTTGAGTGGCTGCCAAGGCACGCACGTATGTGTGCAACTTCCTCTAATGTTTCGTAGTGTTAGAAAAAAGATGGTTACTTGACGCTTTTACATGAGATAGGTTTCATTTATTTGGATGGGGACGGATTCGACCGTCATAATTTTGTCTTGGTCCATCCATGTCTTAATTTTGGTTCTTCTTGTGTACCTGAGTCCGGTCAATTGAGTTGCTGGAATATATATATATATATATATATATATATATATATATATGAATAATATGTTTTGTATCCCATGATAGTAATATATTATTTATTTTTTATTATCTAAAAAATATGAGGAGGTTTCTTTGATCGTTTTAAAAGAAATGTCTAAACTCTCTTACATGGGATTTTTTTAGTAAAAGAGGAGGACATATTTTAAGTTTTATGTGACTGTTTAGTGTACATTTGATAGAAAACCTCTCAAATATCTTGCACATTGTGAGCGGTTGGATTGTTTTGATATTCATGTAGACACCCTCAATCCTAACCTTTCTCTTTCTTCCTCCTCACTTACACCACTGTAACTTCATTTCTTCTCCCATCACCACCATCTTGACATGTCACCACTTGGTGGTGAGGTGAGGCTCACTTGGCCAACTCTCCTCCTCCCATTCTTTTCTCCTCAAACTAGCGATGGCGCAATGCCCCTACCTCGTCATTTTTCTAGTCTTGGTGACTCCCTATTGTTGGAGACACCACCGTAGCTCCTTGCCTCCTTAACTATTCGCTCTGCTTTGTGTCACGCCACTAACACCGATCCACTACTCATTGTCGACTTTGTAGCTTCGGCGACATTGCTATCGCCCTTGCCACCCTCTCATTCTGCCGTCCACTACCAGGCCGCCGCCTCCCCCTTGTGGCTATCTCTCTAAGTCTAGAGAACTTCCCATCTCTTTTCTCTCTCCTACCTACTATTCACCTCTTCCTCAACCCCTAAACCTAAATCCTAACCCTATTGTCAGTCGATAAAGTTCGCTAGGCCACCAGAGCTGAAGAATAAAGAGTTGGGCATATGAATCTTCAAGCAAATCGGGTGGTTTAAAATACGTAAAAAAAACCTCCTTTGATTTTCTATCAAATGGTTGTTAGCAATTCCTTTTTTATTAATCATAAGGTACACTTGCACATGCCACTATACGCGCACACCATAGTTATATACCCTGAGTGCGTCCCCTCCATATGTTAGACAGAAACCAACAATAAATCTCTAGCCTCACTAAATTTCTATTAAAAGCTTAATGTGTGCTATTCATAAGTACTAGAATTTAAATCTAGATAGTGTCAATTTTGTTGCCACACCACATATGCTTACATGACATGATATTATCAGTCATAGGATCAATATATGTTCCAAAAACTAAATCATACATGGTGACTTTTGGTACTATGAAGTACTAATCCACTCATAGAGTTACTCTGCCTTTGCAAGCACGGCTAAGTGATTTCTTATTTGAGATAGAAGCGTGAGACTTTGACAGATGACAAGAACAGTGTAATGTACGCCACTTGGCTGAATTGCCTGGTAGAAAATAACACCCAAATCGGGGTTAGGATAAGAGATGGAGATGCATGTACGAGTGACACTCTTCGTTTTGGCTGCAAGTGCACACCTTATGTGGCCACTAAACTCTGATGATACGCATGGTTAGCTAGTTGCCAAGCTAGCTACCTCGACTCCAATAATTGCAGAAGACGGCTGTCAGGAAAACCAGGAAGCATATATGAGCTCTCTGTCAGCTTCAGAGCTGAGAGTGTGAATCTTATTCTCAGACTGTCATGCAACCACCAACTACTGCACACGCCCGCATGCATATTCCTCCACTACACACAAAAGCGGCTATATAAAGTGATTAAAATGTGTGGTTGATCTTGCCATATCCAGGTCCATTTCGTATGCTTCACACTTGCACTTATTCAGTGGACATGCATGCAGCTGATGATGATGTGTTCTAGCTAGCTAGCTAATCCTGGCTTTTGAGCACTTACTTGCAAGTAGGAGTAATATGGTAACTGAAGATTAATTGCTTACGTACGTACGTGCAGTAACTCAGAATTGGCCACAAACTATCTCACTGCATTATATAGTACTTAAATTGAAATAATTAATTAACGTCTATATATAGCTGTAGAAGGTACGTACAGCACATAACTAATCAATCAGGATCGGTTCATCAGACAATTCCAAGTGCAATTAATGGCCGTACAGACTCTGCCAAGGGCCGGTAAGAAAGAAACCACAACATATGAACCCACCTACAGCTCGCACACATGACACATGCATACGTTATGGCACACGGCCCGGTGCATGAACGGAACGTACTCCGTACGTGCTCCTTATCACCACGCACGAAACACCATACGCTAGCTTACACGTACGCAGATACCTGCCTACTCCTAGCTACATGCGTGTAGGAAGGTAGGGTTGCATGCATGCATGCATCCAGACGGCTTGCGTGGCGAGCTGCAGAGCGTGGCCATACGATGGTCCGAGCTGTCAGCGTCGAGAATATCGCGGCCTCCGCCAAGCGTTGATACATGCCGAAAGTGAGTCAGGGCTGATCACTAGTAATTAATTAACCGTAGGCGAGTTAATCATCAATCAGTGTGTTACCACTCTGTCCAGATAAAATAATTTCTAGATTTAAATTTTATTAAAATTTTATACTATTTACAATATTATTTGTCATATTAATTGATTTTCATTTCAATTATTTTCTAAGGGTTAATATTTTTTCTTAATCTTAATTAAATAAATTAAAATATTTATAGTTTAAAAGGGAGGAGTAACAACAAAGGTTGCAGGAGCCCACGCGCGCGAACGAATGAATCAGAAAAACGGAATATGCGTCGCGATCGAGAGGTCCGTATCGTGAGGCGTGAGCGCTTGTCTGCAGAGCGGCGCAGGGTACGAACAAGAAGCAGGAACTAAGCAGTGACATCACCGTTCACCGGCCTCTCTGGGTGCTTCCGAAACGGCACAAATTTGGTCCAAGTCAATCTGTGAAAGCCAATGCTATTTCAGCCACAATTTGACAGGATGAAGAGAGATAGTATGGCCTTTTAAATGGTCCGTGGCAGCAGCTCACGAGGATCGCTCCGATTCTGATTCTGAACTTCTGCATGCAGGCTTGCAGGCTTTCAGCTGTCCCCGTCCCCGTCCCGCGTGCTTCCACCCAACCCTACTCCGCACTCTCGCGCACATCGATTTCCGCGCCGGAAAAGGGCACTATCCCCGTGCTTTTCTCATAGCATCCCATTTCGTCGTGCTCCCCTGTTGCCTTTCTTTGTAACTCTGAGCCATCTCATCGCACGGCGAGTAAAAAGCCGCGACTTTGGGCTGCGGCATCGCCATAGTCTCGCTCTCGCGTCAGTTTTTAGCCCGGGCGCCTCACCTAATACCGTCCTCACGGCTGTCTGATCCGGCACTAAACTAAAGTTTATCTGAGCCGATGAGCGAGCAGTCGCGGAGAAAATATTACTGTCAATTTTTATTCGTTTCGTGTTTGGTGGCCGTCATGTGCTTAGTGGAGGTAGTTAATTTTTTTAATTAACAGAGCATCACTTCATGGCAGCACGCGTGGAGCCCTCTGCTGCTGCTAATAATTAGCTTACGTGCTCGGATTTTCCAGCTGCCTTTTGCCTTCTGTGCGTGTAGATGCAATCGAGCGATCGGTTGATGGCGGAGCAATATTGGTGAAATGATGATGGATTGATGGAAAATATATTGTTTGGATGATAGGTTTGAGTCGTTTAAGTGTTGCTGATCGCGTTCATGCTTGTCTTTGCTCTTGTCTGCGTGCTTAAAGTCGTTCTGCATCCGTGGCAGATGATTACACGTGCCACTTTTCAAACTATTTTCCAATAGTATATAGACTAGAAAACTGTGTCTCTTAAGTCAAAAGGAGAATATAAGATTGCATTTGAGTTTTCACAGAGGGCAACACACCTAATTTGATACCTCTTCCGATACAATAATTCACATCCATCTAGTAATGGAGGTGGCAAAGTTCTAACAAAGGGCGCTAGACTTCATCTATCATCGTAGCCTTCAACTGACCATGAATTACCCTTTTGGGATCTTTGCTTGTTCAAGCTATCGTTTCAAAATGTCTACCTCTATCAAATTAGTGTGGACTAAGAACCTTTTCTAGATGCAATTCAAGTTATGAATACATACTGCCTATAATTATATATATGAGTGAGCACTCAAGAATTTTATGATGATTATGGATCATTTACAAGCTCTATCTAGTTAGGCATGTGTTGATGCACCATAGATGTGTGCACGCATAGCGTGCATGAGTGGTGTTTGTGTGCGTGAACGTTTTTCGTGTAACTACATAAAGAAAGGTGCAAGGTTGTAGCGCATGTGTATGCAGTTTCATTGCAATCGTAGAAAATAATTAACTTAGATCTAAATCTCATAGGTAAAAGTCTCTCTCTGTTGAGGACATCCCTTCATTTTACATGGCACCAAAAGATCGTCATTTTTTTAAATTTTTTTTAACAAGATAGACTTTTTTAGAACCCAAAAAATCATAAGAAAAAACACTTACGCATTCTTAACTTCCACGTCGAACAACGCCCTCAATAGCCGCGTTATTCTACTGTGCCTGTTACCGGGTGAAAACTGTAATTTTGGGATCTCTGTCACCGTGCGCGTTAAATACGCCAAAACTGTAACCATCGCGGACTCAGGCCTTCCCACCCCTATATCACCATCACCAGTTCACAGCCACTGCCCCTCTCTCCCCTTCCCTCCTCTCTCGCATTCGCATTGCGCCATGGAAGGAGCGAGCCTGCACCTGCATGTACTCGCCAGGATTCCCAAGACGGCGCAGCAGATGTTCCTCCACTGGGGCTTGCTCCATGATCCTGCAAGTAAGGCTCAATCACACCCCCTGCATCTGCATGCAGAGAGATTGGTTCATGCATACGTCTGATTCCTCCTCGCCGAGACATCAGTGGCATGGGTTTTGTTTGCTCAACATCCTTCTCCTCTTCCCTTCTTTTTTTTCTGGCTCTGCAATGTTTGCAAAGGGAATTAGGGGAACTGGAAAAAACATTAGGTTCATAAATTAGTTAGCAGTCGTGGTTTTGTTAAACGTATTCACATGTTTATAGGTGTGATAACACACAGAAGTTAAACGTTTACTACGAAAACAGCTGTATACGTTTGCTTCTGGTCTTAGACATGTTCCTTGAGGAAAACTCAGGATGGCAATCAGTGATCACCTCTCGGTTCAAATCCCCATCAAACTATAGAAAACACTCCCAACAAACTCTCCGGAAAGTTGAACATTTTTCCTGCTGATGTCAGTCTCTTAAATAGCATTACTATATATCATGAATTTATGGTTGCCAACCATTAAATTAGTGATAGTATTATGGTGTCATTGGGGAAAAGGAATATTCTTTCAGTACACTGGATTACTAGGAAAAGTTGTATCTTTAGCTGGAAGCCAATAAATATAATACTTTGTGTTGATTCATTGTAGTAATTTTTTTGATAAAATAGCTATATGGAAAATGACTCTTGGAAAATCTTTTCTGATGTTATTTCTTAACATATAAATTTGCATTACGACATTACAGATTCCACTAAATTGCAACATTTGCAAGAATGGCCAGAAATGTACTCACCTTGCTTCTGGATGGACGCTTTTGCACTGATACATCTGATATTCATCATGAGTATCTTGGTTCAGTTTCTGTACAAGAGAATCAGGTGGTGCAGGCGGAGATTCAAGACAGCAACGGCTGAAAGCAAGCATTCATATCAGGAACAGAACACAGACAAAAAACTGAGTATAACATATCAAGCAAGCAAAGTTTGTTGCCTGCTTAACCTAGCAAGTCATATTATGAAAATATTATTTTTGTGGCTACAAGAGAGCGTAAGTGACTGCAAGTATCCAGCATTTGTTCTAGGTGAAAGTGTGCAGGTGCTATCCTGGATAATATTATCACTAGCCGCGTTCAGTTTTCAGAAGACAAAATCTGCAAAGCTTCCGCTGATAATTCGAGCATGGTGGATATTTAGCTTTCTGCAATCAATTACCAGTGTGGTATTTGATCTCAGGTCCATTTTACACGATCACGAATATATAGGACTTGAGAAATGGACTAGCCTGTTCATGCTTGTTATCTGCACTTTTCTGTTTGTAATTTCCGCCAGAGGAAAAACAGGAATCACTCTCGTAGATAACAGCATAACAGAGCCACTATTAAGTTCATCTGTAGGACAGCAAACAGAAACCAAAAGGTCATGTCCATATGGAAAAGCAAATCTTCTACAACTTGTCACATTCTCCTGGATGAACCCTGTGTTTGCTATTGGATACAAGAAACCTCTAGATAAGAATGATGTGCCAGATGTCTATGCGAAAGACTCCGCTGAGTTCCTTTCCGATTCATTCAAAAGAATCATAGATGATGTTGAACACAGGCATGGTTTAAATACTAAATCAATCTACACAGCCATGTTCCTATTTATTAGAAGAAAAGCTATAATGAACGCAGGATTTGCAGTCTTAAGTGCAAGTGCATCCTATGTTGGACCATCACTGATCAATGACTTGGTGAAGTTCCTAGGGGGAGAGAGGCAGTATGGACTCAAAAGAGGCTACCTTCTGGCTGTTGCTTTTCTCAGTGCCAAAGTTGTGGAAACAGTTGCTCAGAGACAATGGATTTTTGGAGCTCGGCAGCTCGGGATGCGGCTGCGGGCTGCTTTGATATCACATATCTATCAAAAGGGACTCCGCTTATCCTGCAGTTCAAGGCAGAAGCATACAAGCGGAGAGATCATTAACTACATGAGTGTAGATGTACAAAGGATAACTGATGTTATATGGTACACAAACTACATTTGGATGCTACCCATACAGCTTTCTCTTGCTGTCTATGTTCTCCACCAAAACCTAGGGGTTGGAGCCTGGGCTGGTTTAGCAGCAACACTGACAATAATGGCTTGTAACATTCCACTAACCAGAATGCAGAAAAGGTTACAAGCCAAGATCATGGCTGCCAAAGATGGTAGAATGAAGTCAACGACAGAAGTTCTTAGAAGCATGAAGATACTCAAACTTCAAGCATGGGATATGCAGTACCTTCACAAGCTAGAAGCTTTACGAAACAAGGAGTACAATTGGCTATGGAGATCTGTGAGGTTGTCCGCTCTAACAACATTCATATTTTGGGGGGCACCTGCATTCATATCCTCCATAACATTTGGTGCATGCATATTGATGGGGATTCCTTTGACTGCCGGTACTGTTTTGTCTGCTCTTGCTACATTCCGGATGCTACAAGATCCAATCTTCACGCTTCCCGACTTGCTTTCAGTGTTTGCTCAAGGAAAAGTTTCGGCTGATAGGGTGGCCAAATATCTCCAGGAAGAAGAATTGAAATATGATGCAGTTATTGAAGTACCCAGGAACAACACAGAGTATGATGTTGAGATTGATCACGGAATATTCAGCTGGGAACTCGAGACAACATCTCCAACTCTGAAAGACTTAGAACTTAAAGTAAAAAGAGGGGTGAAAGTAGCAGTCTGTGGAATGGTCGGATCCGGAAAATCAAGTCTATTATCATGCATACTTGGGGAGATGCCAAGGCTAGCTGGAACCGTGAGGGTCAGTGGGAGCAAAGCATATGTTCCTCAAAGCGCCTGGATCCTGTCTGGGAACATCAGGGACAATATTTTGTTTGGGAATCCATATGACAAGGAAAAGTATGATAAGATAATACAAGCTTGTGCACTGACTAAAGATCTTGAGTTGTTTGCAAATGGTGATTTGACAGAGATTGGTGAAAGAGGAATTAACATGAGTGGTGGACAGAAACAACGCATTCAGATAGCAAGGTCAGTATATGAAGACGCAGACATATACCTATTTGATGATCCTTTCAGTGCAGTAGACGCCCATACTGGAAGCCAACTTTTCAAGGTTTGTTCAGTTAGTTTCAATAAATGTGCAAGTATGTTTAGTTATGTCTTAACTCCACTGTTCATGGCATACAGTTAATTAAAAAGGGGCAAAATCATTAGTTCTGTTTTATTTCGTCACTTTTAGACCAACAATCGGTACAGACTCTAAGCAAATGAAACAAATTGCCTTGGCAGGATTGCCTGATGGGAATTCTTAAAGACAAAACAATACTGTATGTGACCCACCAAGTCGAATTTCTTCCTACCGCTGACCTTATACTGGTATGTATCTAAAATACTTTTTGGTAGATAATCATGTCAAAAAGGTTAGGGTTATTAAATAATAACCATGTGTATACAACAAATAGGTGATGCAGGATGGGAAAATTGTTCAGAAAGGGAAATTTGATGAGCTTCTTCAACAGAATATAGGATTTGAAGCCATAGTGGGAGCCCACAGCCAGGCTCTTGAGTCTGTCATAAATGCTGAGAGTTCCAGCAGAGTGACGTCCACTGAGAATGGCAAACCAGCAGATACTGATGAGTTTGAGGCAGAAAATGAAATGGATGATCAAATTCAGGGTATAACAAAGCAAGAGTCTGCACATGATGTATCACAAGACATCAATGAGAAAGGGAGGTTAACACAAGATGAAGAGCGAGAGAAGGGAGGTATCGGCAAGAAGGTTTACTGGGCATACCTGAGGGCAGCTTATGGAGGTGCCTTAGTGCCAGTCACAATCGCAGCACAGTCCTTCTTCCAAATATTTCAGGTAGCAAGCAACTATTGGATGGCATGGGCATCTCCTCCAACATCAGCTACCAGGCCAACGGTCGGATTAGGGCTCATGTTTGCTGTGTACATAGCGTTGTCAATTGGAAGTGCCTTGTGTGTCTTCGCTCGGTCCATGCTTGTTTCACTAATTGGGCTACTAACATCAGAAAAGTTCTTCAAGAACATGCTCCACTGCATCATGCGAGCCCCAATGTCCTTCTTTGATTCCACACCTACCGGAAGAATTCTGAACAGGGTTAAGACTGATTTAGTTTGTTGACCATTTTGTATTACATCACATACTCTCACCACCCCTAAACTAACAGGAGTGCATTTATGTTTAACAGGCCTCTAATGACCAAAGTGTTCTAGATCTGGAAATAGCAAACAAGCTTGGTTGGTGTGTATTTTCAGTCATACAAATTCTAGGAACCATCGGTGTTATGTCCCAGGTTGCCTGGCCAGTTTTTGCCATCTTCGTTCCAGTAACAGTAGTCTGCTTCACGTGTCAGGTATGAACTCCCAATAAAGAACTTTAGCTTATAGCTAGCCTTTTGTACTACCATATTACCATGTGCAAAAGTTACTTTGTGCACCATGATGAGTTCCAAGGAGCTATAAGAACACCTTTTCTGCATAAATTATAGCTTTCATTTCACAAAATACTTAATTCATACTCTGTGTAATGTGCAGCGATTCTACATACCGACAGCAAGAGAATTGGCTCGTTTATCACAAATCCAAAGGGCTCCCATCCTACACCATTTTGCAGAATCACTTTCAGGAGCATCAAGTATAAGAGCATATGGACAGAAAGATCGTTTCAGAAAATCAAACCTTGGACTTGTCGACAACCACTCCCGACCATGGTTCCATAACATTTCTTCAATGGAGTGGCTTTCTTTCAGGCTAAACATGCTATCCAACTTTGTCTTTGCCTTCTCTTTGACCCTGCTAGTGAGCCTTCCTGAAGGTTTTATAAATCCAAGTAAGCTTTAAGATGCACTTAGGCTCTTGGTGATTATGGAAGCCTTAAGTCACCCTATGTTGGCTGTTTTCAAACTTATATATTGTATATGCAGGCATTGCTGGACTTGCGGTGACCTATGCATTGAACCTCAACTCACAGTTGGCATCTATAATTTGGAATATCTGCAACACAGAGAACAAAATGATATCAGTAGAAAGAATTTTGCAATACTCAAGGATCCCTAGTGAGGCTCCACTAGTAGTTGATTATCGCCATCCACCAAACAACTGGCCACCTGATGGAACTATCAATATAAGATACTTGGAGGTATGTGCAATGATGTGAAGAGCTGTGAATCTAGACTAGAAAGTCTATAATGAAAACATAATTTAATTTAGCAGAAATAGAATAAACTTTATCATCAGGATGAGTTCACCAGAAAACAAATTTGATTTAATAAGTTCGAAAATGAACAATAAATGTACAAAAGAAAATTATGATTCAGGAAAAATGTTACAGAGAAAAAACATATATCAGAAAGGTGCTTATTTCCTGATACTTCATTACACTACATTCTATTAAAGAGAACAAGAATGCATACAAAAATATCTACAGTCGGCTGGTCATGATTCCTCAGTTTCTCTTGCACTAAATTTATATGTTTACACAAGAGAAGTCTGTCTTGCATCAGAAACAGAAGTGATAAAAGTGGCAGTTTACTTCTACTTTTTGAATAATGAAAGAAATCAATATTATAATAAATGGAAAGTTTATGTATATATTTTCTTAAAGCAGTAATCTTTGCTCAAATGAAGCCATCCAATTCCGTCTTCGCTTTTACTGTTTTACAGGTTCGATATGCAGAGCATCTCCCATCTGTTTTGAGGAACATATCATGTACAATTCCAGGAAGGAAGAAGGTGGGGATTGTAGGACGGACTGGAAGTGGAAAGTCAACTTTGATTCAAGCACTTTTTCGGATTGTTGAACCAAGGGAGGGAACAATTGAGATAGACAATATTGACATTTGCAGAATAGGGCTACATGATTTACGAGGCAGACTTAGCATCATTCCACAGGATCCAACAATGTTTGAAGGCACAGTGAGAGGGAATCTAGATCCACTGAATGAGTACTCTGATCAACGTATATGGGAGGTAATTAACCAGCTATGCATACCTTCATGATAAATAAAATATTTTTCAACATGTGCAATAGAGAGCTTTACTATACATATCATTAGCCATTGCATAGCTATTATTGCCCATAAATCATAATCCATGTTAGATAGCACATTGCTTCGTATGGACAATGGATACCTGCTGTGAAATCAATATGGATATTAGCAAGAAGAAAAAAATTTCCATTTTACTCCCCCGAATATGTCACCAGAGCACTTAACCTCCTAAATTATTTTTTGCCTCATTTTACACCCCGAACTATTAAAAACGGTTCACTTTGCTCTCTAATGTTATTTCTCTTTTTTGTTTCTCTCTGTACAAGTCATAGTTCGCATTGAAATTTTAGTAAGATGATAAATATATTACAACTTATGTCTTACCATTTTTTTAAGAAATTTTCTTCCTGTTTACATAGGTTGAAAGCATCTAAGATTGACTTAAACATTAACATTTTAAAATTCAAGCAAACAATCATCATCATCATCATTAAGGCTTTCAGTTCTAATTAAATTAGGGTAGACTAAATTAAAAGGAATTTTGAACTTTGATAATGATATCATCTATGGCTCTCAAAAAAATTAGCTTAAAATACAACTTATATGAAGAGTAACAAAAAAACAGAAATGTTATTAAGATGTGAAGTAAATCATTTTTAATAATTTAGGGGATAAAATGAGTAAAAAATAGTTTAGAGGGTTAAGTGCTCTGGTGAGATAGTTTATAGGGGATAAAATGAACTTTTTTTCTAGTAAGAATATGATGTCTGCTGACTGTGCCAAACAAAAAAAGAACTATTAATTATTCTATTGTTTGATTAGCTATCTTGTTTATTCTCCTGCTCGCCAGATATTGGACAAATGCCAGCTTGGTGATATAGTTCGGCAGAGCCCAGAGAAGCTGGACTCAACAGGTAATGCATCCTTTTTGGGTTCAGTGGTAACATTTGAGAAAATTATGGTACATGGTTTTGAAATCCTACCTATAAGTTATGAAATAATCAAATAAAATTTGGTCTACAGTTGTTGAAAATGGGGAAAATTGGAGTGTTGGGCAGAGACAGTTGTTTTGCCTCGGGAGGGTTCTACTAAAACGAAGTAACGTTCTCGTCCTTGATGAGGCAACTGCTTCAGTTGACTCCTATACAGATGCAATTATCCAAGAAACGATCCGTGATGAATTCAAGTATTGCACAGTTCTGACAATAGCACATAGGATTCACACAGTTATTGACAGTGATCTCATTCTTGTCTTCGGTGAAGGTAAGCCACACCCTTGACAAACACATGCCAGTTTTTCTACATGCCACTAAATTGTGTGCTCTCATCTGATGAGCAGGAAGAATCATAGAGTACGATACGCCGTTGAAATTACTGGAGAACGAGAACTCGGAATTCTCCAGGCTCATAAAGGAGTATTCACGGAGATCAAAGGGCTTTTAGAAGTGCAGCACACCACAACTCAAAAGCTACGAGAACAACATGAAAGCCAACTAGGCGCACTGCAACAGCACACTGGGTTGAAAGGCCGCGCTCCACACGCTCTCTCCCTCCGCTAATGACAAAGCACGCACAAAACCCACAGAAATACAGACAAATTAAGGGGCCTACAGTTGATGGGGCTAGCTCTTAGGTTCAGGATGACTCCCCCCTCCCAAAAAAAATGTAGAGTACTGTAAGTAGTATGAGCTCGTGCTGATGTGGGGGGGGGGGGGGGGGAATTTCCCCCAACTCATGCAATGCAGCGAAGCTACTCGGATTCCGAATGTAATTGCTTGAAAAAAGAATAAAGGCAGTAGAGTGGAACGAGATTTTTAGTGGGGGAACTTACGCGCAGCGTCCTCACTCGGGCATTCCGTCGAGCAGGCAGGCGGCGTCGCGGGGCTGGCCGGCGCTGCGGGAACGTACGCTGATCTGAGCGGGAGGGCCAGGGTTGAAGCCAGATGGTGGCGGCGAACCGGCGACGCCAGACGCCAAGTTGCCGACCGGCTTGCGAGCACGCACACTCATGCGGGAATGTTTGCTGGGGTTTGGAAGGGGAGCGCGCTGGACTCCCCCGGCCGGTATAATCTAAGCCGTGCGCGCGACCGCGTCTCACGCTGTCTGATAGACTTGACTACACATGTGAGCAAGCACACTAAGGCTGGTTCGGCTAAGGGTTCGAAACATGATACGTCCGATTAATTAAATATTAGTAAAAAACTTTTAAAAAAACTAATATATTTTTTTAAAAGAAACCTTTCTATATTTTTTTAATAAAAAACAGTTTAAAAACATGCACATGAAAAGAAGTTTGTACCCTGTTAAAATAAACGCTGTCTAAGGCAATTTTATTTTCAAGCTTATCAGCGATCTACTGGTTTATTAGCACGTTTTCTGGACGCCTAAGTGATTTTTTAAATATATATATATATAAGTTTTTTAAAAATCAAATAAATCTATTTTAATTTATAATTGTTAATATTTAATTAATTATGTGCTAATCATCTGGTACGTTTTTTATGTCATAGAGTAGTTCAATCCAGCTGAAAGGAACATTGCTTAAGGTAGTATTTGATTTGTAGAGCTACTTCCTCATTTTTCATAAATATGTTTTTTAAAAAACTTTTTTTTATAAAAGTTTCTTTTAAAATTTAAATAAATCTATTTTTAAAATTTATAATAGTTAATACTTAATTAATTATCTACTAATCGTCTACCACGTTTTTCATGCGGTGGAATAACTCCAGCTAACTCATCCCTAAGACAAGCACAATGTATATTATTTTTTAAACTTCACAACTTTATGACAGGACGGCCATTTAGATTAAAAATGAGGAGAAAAAAAAGAGAGAGAATAATATTTTTTTTCTTATGGCTTGCTCATGTACGTATGGACAGCTTATCATATAAGCTCTTATATAAACCAATCTCATATAACGAGATAGACCACATAGAGTTATATAGAGTAATTTTCTCTATATTGTGGATGCTCTTAATAGGACTAACCAGCGACCCTAAATATGACGAGAAACTGAAGCCGCCACTAAAACAAGTGCAATGTTTTTTTTAGAAAGAGGAAGATTTGATCGGTGAGTATTTCCATTTCCTATCACGTGAGAAAGGGCCGTTGGTCAGTCCTATTAAGTGTGTGTGCTCCGTATAGCCATGTCCCCTACCGTATAATATAAACAATGTGCACGCATCAATCAGTCTTATCGAGCGACTGCGTGTGATGCCATTCGATGGACGTGACGACACATGTGAGCGCGCACATTTAACATGACTAACCAGCGACCCCTCTGACGTTATGGAAACTAGCCATCAACCCGTGCTCCGCACGGCGTAGCAAATTTGGTGAAATTTACATACCATGAGTCAATTATTGTCTACAAATTAATATTCCCTGAGTCAATATTTAATCTAAAACATAGACAATATTGAAACTTTAAACTATTCCCTCCAAATTGAACCAATTTCTTAAAACATGACATTTAATGGATTTAGTGCTATTGAAAATTCCTAATTTCTTAGATGAAACACACACTGTATTATGCAGCAGGCATATTAGTCTCACGTATTAACAAACTTTATAATGTTCTGAAGGGAATCTTATTTAACATATGTGATTCACCATATTTTTATATGGAATAAACGTAAATTGTATATATATTTTTTAAACAGGAGTAAAATTAACTAGGATCGGACAAATCTAGAGTATTAACACATAACCTGTCAGGACTAAAGTTTTTCTCCCTCTTTTTATTTGTATAAGGCTTTTTTTGTTACTTGTGTCATTAGGGGTAATCTCCGGTGATTGTTTATTTTTCATTTGAAATATATCTGTTCATTGCTACGTCACACCATGGTTGTAAGCAAATATTATCAAATATAGATGCAATTATATTCCTCGGGTGAAAAATATTTCGGAATGATGCCTCTATTATCAAATTTTGACCTTTTTAGATAATAACGTGATTAATATTTTGTTCCTAATTCTTTGACGCTGGGAAAAGTAAAATAAATGTGCCATTGTAACATAACCTTGTTTTTATTTTCCAACTTAATATGGTGCTTTCTAGGAGATGATACGATGAAAAATTCTTGAAGCCATCACTGAAGGGTTTTACCGTCTTTTCTTTGAGAAAGAGGAAAACTTTGGTTGATACTATTTTCTGAAACACGAAAGGGGTTGTTATTCAGTTCTACTAAATACGTGTGCTCCGTATGGTCACGTCCTTTCTGACCATACGTCGGCAGCGAAGCCTTCTTTATTTCTTCTTCTTCTTTTAAATCTCGGCGGCGAAGCCTTGGGTTCACGGGGAAGGGATGGTGGAGGTCAGAATTTCGGAGTCCGGATGAATCGCCAGTCGGTTAACCTGGATTGTCCATCGTTGATGTAACTGCCTACATTGCGTACCAACATTGTCGTCCTGACAATCTTTTTTCTCGTAAATATCTACTGCTTAAAGGCAGAGTCCACGGCTCCTCTCCCCCATCGTGTAGAGCATGCGACCACTAATAAAAAATAGAAAAAACGAATAATTGGTAAAAAAAATTCCTATAAACCCGTGTAGGCAGAAAATCTTTTACGAACTCATATAGTCTATCATTAATGATATAAGTCAATTGTAAATATACGAGTATGTTGCTAATAAAAGAAAAAAAAGAAGACGTGACAAGTGAACCGGTGGTTAGTTCAACTAAACTGTGTCACGTTAAATTAGGTGTTGTGGTATAGTTCATTAAGTGTGTATTTGGTTTATTGCCACGACTGTGTTTTAGAAACATCACATTTTCTTAGTAACGGCTCACAAATCACACCACACCGTGGGGAAAAGGTCGGCCGTACCGGCCGATTATACGTACACGGAAATAAGGATGATACGTACATGTAGTGGTCAGCTCGATTAGTCAGCCAATTAGCGGTTAATCGTCCGTTTAAGCCGGTTAATCGGCCATATTAAGCCCATCAATTTGTTTCTAAAGCCAGCAGCACAACTTAGCTACCATAGCAGGTACATATATATACATGCTGTCGGTAGTGCACAGCCAATAAAAAGAGAGGTGGTTTTGGCTTAGTACAGCAACCGGTTGTGGTGTAGCTTTTGCTAAGTTCCTAGATGGACCAATGATATGGCTCCAAGTAAGAAGAAAGGTGGCTTGGCTTCGTGTCGTAACTGGTTGCGGTGCAGTTTTTGCAATGTTCGTAGATCGACCAATGATACGACTGCCATGCGGTAACAAGGTATATTTTACTCATCTCCCTCTCTTCCCCTACTAATCTACTGTCCTCTATACTAAAATAAATTAATTCCTGATATCCCACTATAACTTTAGTAAAAAAAAGACTGAAATATCTCGTATTAATAGAAAATAATATTAATAGTTAGTCATATAAGGGTATTAAAGAAATAAAAAATTTTGATTTGTAGATATAAATTAATTTATTTTAAGACAAAGTTTTAGCTAAATTGGTTTATTTTGGTACACAAGGAATATGTGACGATGCATGTTTCTATTTTAATATGGATGAAAGTTGCAAGTGGTATTTAAAACTATATTAGTCATTCTATCTTTTGAGTTAGTACATTTATAGCGTAACTGGTTGAGTGCTAATAATATAATGTGTTTAAATATCTCCAAACCTATTCAACTTATCAAATATATAAGTATATATTTAAGAGTGTCTACATTTTAGGTGTATGGGATTTTCAAGAATTTTGGTCACTTTTCTCATCGTTTAGAACAGATGGTGATGCAATGGTTATTATCACCCCTCCTATTCTAACATAAAAAAAATTACAAAATAACATGAAATTATAAATCATGAAAATTTACAAAATTACATAAAAAAATAAATTTACACAGAAATAAAGTAAAACTTCATATAACAACAAAATTATAGTTAAAATGAACTAAAATTGCACACTGTATAGCATTGTGATTTTAGGTAACAAATATATTTGTATGCATATGAAATCTAGCAAATTACATATACTAACACTAAATTCTCATATAATTTCAACGTAATTATCCTTATTTCGAGTAATCGTTTAACATTATCCTGTCTGATTTTAACAACACAGGGCTCACATAGTCAGATTTTATTGAGTCAATTTTGCGAGTAACTTTATCACACTCATATGCAAACGTCTTGCTACACTGGCTACATGCACTAATTTAGCCTTTTACCTATTTATCTAAATTAAACTTGTTTGGACACTAACCAAACAAGTCTGGATTCTTCCATGCCCTTCCACTGCTCTAGGTGCGCAGACATGTCTATCGTTCTAACAAATCAATTTGGGACCTACCTATTATGCGACCGAACTAGGACACCACTATCTTTGAACTTTGATGGTTTGAGATTATTTAAGTACTAAGTTTGGCAATTATTTTAACCGGCTTGATAAGTCGATTTTCTCGTGTCGACCTGAAAACCATATGTGCTAACTGAATGACCATATAAACAGAGTTGTACACCATTGTAGCGTAAATATTCTAATCATGAAGTGCTTTCCTGTAGACGGATATGTTATAGTGTTACAAGTTTACAAGACTTATTATGTAAATGTTGCACGTAGCGATGAAAGCTGCGTCTGTGTTTATACTTGTTCGTTTGATCATCCACCACAAGACAGATTCAGATAAATTGCTCCACTGGTGCTGATCTGTCATTGATCTGAGCCTCAAGGTTGGATCCGCATCATACGATACTGCCTTTACACGCATTGAGCCAAGAAAGTTAACCAAGTAATCGAGCATTAGAGGGCACATGCTTTACACGCACTTAAACACTTAATGATGTGTACTAATCCAAGTACTACATCTAAGTATATAACCTAATGGAAACTGCTAACAGTGGCTAGTACCCTTGCTAAGTTGCAAGCTGATTGCCTTTTCACTCCTGCTCTAATTAAGCCCGAGACAGCACTACACAAATGTTACTGTTCAGCAGCTGAAGGAACACTCTAATCGAAACAGCTGAAGCCAACAGCTTCAACATGGTGTACAAAGATACTGCAGAGCAATCAGGTAAGATTCATGCTAATTTTTGTCATGCTCATATGAATGGAATCATATTTCATCGTGTGCTTTCTACTGAAACAGAAGTTTTGTCAAACTATTCCATAGACATTTATAATTACTTTGGAAGGAAGTCCTACCTTCCAGAGCAGATAACAGCCATTTCACAATGGTTCCACAAAAATACGGCAGAACCAGCAAGAATATGGTATTTTTGGGATGCAATAGAATCAAGAATACTGCATAAGATTAACCTATATGTAGGAATGAAAAATGCGCTCCCTGATGGAGCATTTCAACACAAAAGTTATCACAAGATGAAAATGATACAGAACACAATAGCTGGGAGCAGCTTGATCCATCTGAGCTGCCATTTTGCCAAGCTACCAGAGAACGAAGAAGCATACATACTATCACAATTCACACTTTAATGCGAACTGAAACTATATACTTGCAATACAGGCATTAGGAAAATATATAATAGTATTAGCAGAAACCATACTGGTGTTTATACATACACTCTCGGGGATTCTCTTTTAACTCGTAAGGTATCCGATGTTCTATGGACTCCTTACGCTTCGCTGTGGTGTCCTATATGCGGCGTCCTCCTTGGTTAGATTAAAGACAGTACTGCATCATGTAGAAAATATACAAAGACTATGAATCTCTCTATGTATACGAGGAGGTCGGGTCTATATATATATATATACTCCAGACCAGTGGTCTGTCTAACACTCCCCACAGTCACAGCAGGAGGGGAACAGACACAGAGACTGGATCGAAAACTAGTGAACAAAGGCGTGGACAGGCCTTTAGTCATTATGTCGGTAAACTGATGTGTCGATGGTACATGGAGCACCCGAACCTGTCCTAATGCAAACTTGTCACGAACAAAATGAATATCGATCTCGATGTGCTTGGTGCGTCGGTGATGGACCGGATTGGTGGTCATGTAGACGGCACTGACATTGTCACAGTAGACGACGGTCGCGATGGAGAGGGGTGCACAGAGCTCCTGGAGAAGCTGGCGAAGCTAGCAGCACTCGGCGACGGCGTGGGTGACGGCGCGGTACTCGGCTTCAACGCTGGAGCGGGACACTGTAGTCTGGTGTTTTGAGAACCAGGATACGAGAGTGTCACCGAGGTAGACGCAGTAGCCGGACGTAGAGCGTCGAGAGTCGGGGCAGCCTGCCCAGTCCACGTCGGAGTACGCGGTGAGGGAGTCGATGGGGCTGGAGCTGAGATGCAGCCTGCTGGAGAGTGTGCCCTTCACGTAGCGTACGATGCGCTTGAGCAGCGCGAGGTGAGGTTCGCGCGGAGCGTGCATGAAGAGGCACACTTGCTGGACAGCGTACGTGAGGTCGGGTCGGGTGAGTGTGAGGTATTGGAGAGCCCCGGCAAGACTCCGATAGTGAGAGGGATCGGTAACGAGGGCGCCATCGGCGACGGAGAGTTTGGCTCAAGTGTCGACTGGGATGGCCGTGGGGTGACAGTCGGCCATGTCCGCACGCTGGAGGAGGTCGATGGCGTACTGGCGTTGGGAAAGGAAGAGCCCGTGGATGGAACGGGTTATGGAGATACCAAGAAAAAGGTGGAGAGGACTAAGATCGGTCATGGCGAACTCAGACTGGAGTCGGACCATGATCTGGTCGAGGAGAGATGTCGAAGATGCTGTGAGGACAATGTCATCGACATAGAGAAGTAGATAGGCAGTGGCGGAGCTGATATGGAAAGTAAACAGGGAACTATCGGACGCAGAGACCACGAAGCCGATGTGCCGAAGATAGGCAGCAAAGCGCTGGTACCAGGCACGAGGGGCTTGTTTGAGGCCGTAGAGAGAGCGTTGAAGGAGATAGACGTCGTCGGGCTGAGAAGGGTCGACGAAGCCTGGGGGCTGCTGGCAATAGACTGTTTCCGTCAGGTGGCCGTGAAGAAAGGCGTTCTTCACGTCTAGTTGATGGATCGGCCAAGAGCGAGAGGCAGCCAAGGTGAGGATGACTCGGATGGTGGCGGGTTTGACAACGGGACTGAAGGTCTTGTCGTAGTCGACACCGGGTCGTTGGGAGAAACCCCGGACTACCCAGTGAGCCTTGTAACGGGCAAGGGAGCCATCGGCGTGGAATTTGTGTTTGAAAATCCACTTGCCGGTCATAATGTTGGCGCCGGAAGGTCGGGGAACGAGACGCGAGGTCTCGTTGTCCATTAGGGCCTTGTACTCGTCGGCCATGGCCGCGCGCCACTGAGGGTCGGCCAAGGCTGAGCGAGAAGTCGTCGGGATGGGCGAGATAGAGTTGTGGACGGCGGAGAGACCGTAGCGCGGATTGGGTCGGAGAGACCCGGTCTGGGAGCGGGTGACAATGTGAGAGGTGGAGGGAACTGGAGCTGATGGAGGTGCGGGAGTAATGGGAAGAACTGATCGGGTGGGAGCGTCATCAGCTCCGAGTCGGCGACTGTAGACAAGAGGAAAAGGAGGGATTAGATCGGCCTAAGCCGATGAGGTCGGGTGGGCCGAGTATTCCGAATGGTCCGATAGAGGTGGATCAGCCGATAGGGTGGGGGGAGCCGATGAAAAGTGAGAAGCCGATGGAAGTGGGGTGTCCGATGGAGAGGGAACGGTATCGGCTAAAGGATAAATAGGATCGGTATCGGCCGATAAAGGTGGGTCCGATGGGGGTCCGATGGTGTGGACATCGGACCGAGTAGTGGTGGGAGATGTGACGGGTAAATACTCAGCAGCGGCCGATGAGGGGGCCGATGGAGAGGGCAGTGGGGAAGACCTGGTCGGTACGGTGTTGGTGAGGAGGAAGACGAGATCACTAGAGGAGGATCTCGGATGAATGAGACCGAAGGGAAAACATGTCTCGTCAAAAATGACGTGACGAGAGACGAGGACCCGTCGGGTGGAAAGGTCGAGGCATCGGTATCCCTTGTGAGAGGTGGAATAGCCGAGGAGAATACAGGCGGTGGAGCGGGGAGCGAGTTTGTGGGAAGCTGTGGCGGTGAGATTTGGGTAGCAGAGGCACCCAAAAACGCGAAGGTGGGAGTAGTCGGGCGCCATGTGGTAGAGAAGGGCATAGGGAATATTGTTATGAACGGAGGAGCATGAGCGCCGATTGAGAAGGTACGTCGCAGTAGCCAGAGCTTTGGCCCAATAAGTGGCGGGTAGGTGGGCGTGAAGTAGCATGGTGCGACTGATGTTGTTGAGGGTGCGAAGGAGGCGCTTGGCTTTGCCGTTCTGAGGAGAGGTGTAGGGGCAGGAGAGCCAGAGATGGATGCCCTGCGAGGTGAGGAGGTTTGTAACGGTATGGTTGACGAATTCCGTACTGTTATTGGCTTGTAAAGCCTTGATGGGGAGGTTAAACTGAGTGGATACGTACGTGACGAAGTGAATGAGGTGAGAGGCGACCTCGGATTTATGGATGAGCGGGAAGGTCCAGCAATAGTGTGTGTAATCGTCAAGTATAGGGAGATAATACTAATTACCGGAGACACTTTTAACTGGGGACGTCCATACATCACAATGTATAAGTTCAAATGGACGCGAGGTACAGGAGAGAGAACTAGAAAATGGCAGACACACATGTTTGCCAAGTTGACATGAGTGGCAAACTGTGGAGCTGCTGTGAGTACATCGGATAGAGGCGCTGCGACGGAGGGTGGCGACAGCGTCGGGGCCGGGGTGGCCGAGGCGAAGGTGCCAAAGGTTGGTGGAGAGGGCGACGCTGGCATGTGGGGTGGACGGCGCAGCGAGAATGGTGTAGAGGTCATCGCCACTATTGCAGTGAAGGATCTGTCGCCGGGTTGGGATATCCTTAACAGAGAAACCAGACGCGTCAAATTCAATGGAGCAGTGGTTATCTCGTGTGAATTGACGAACAGATATAAAATTGTGAATGAGAGAAGGGACCATAAGAACATTGCGTAGGGGGAGGTTAGTGGTGGATGTAGACAGAGAGAAGTCACTGCGGCATTGTACAGGAAGAGAGTGACCATTGCCGATAGTGACAAAAGAGGAGGAAGAGGGGTGACAGGAGCGAAGTATACCGGCCGATGACGCCATGTGTGAAGACGCCCCAGAGTCCAGCACCCAAGGGTGCTGTGATTGGAGCGTCATCTGGTTGAGGGCAGCGACAAGGCCAGCCTAGTTCCAGGAGGGAATCAACTGGGTGGTTAGGGTCAGTAGCATCGGCTGAGGTGGCAGAACGGGAGCCGATGCCAGGTGAGCCTGGGAATGGGCGCCGAGAACTCCGGGTTGCCAGCCGATGGGGCTGCGTGGCTGGGGCTGGGGCGCCCAGGGGTTGTAGCAGAGCCACGGACCCGTGGGACCGGCAGGGTGGGTAGGGACTGAGGTAGGTCGTGGTGGCGTCGGACTCTGCCAGGTCCTGCCTTTGCCCTTGCCTTTCCCGGTGCGGGCTGTGTTGCTGTGGCCGGAGCCATGGCCACCAGGACCGCGGGAGGAAGGGGCAGCGCAAGAAGCTCGGCAGCCATTATCGGCTGTAGCAAGAAGAGCGGTGTGGGCCACTGTCTTCTCATTATTGGCCAGACGGAGTTCTTTAAGAACTAGCATGTCATGAGCCCGGGCGAACGATGAAAGAGATGTGGCGTTGGTGATGTCATCAGCAGTGTTGGAGAAGCGGGGATTGAGGCCTCGCAGAAGAGCGAGGACGAGTTGAGAGTCGGCCACAGGGTGGCCGACGTCCCGGAGAGCAGCAGCCTTGACTTTGAGGCGCTGACAGTACGAGAAGACAGAGGAGTCGTCTTATACCATGGAGTGGAACTCGTTGAGGAGGGAGATGGCGCGAGGCTGCTTGTTGGCCAGGAAGATCCGTTCGATGGCCACCCAGAGGTCCCGGGCGGTGGGGTCGGTATCGTCCATGGCGAGGTCGAGGACAGAGTCATCGATCGAGCCGAACAGCCAGCTGCGCACGCAGCACTCGGCGATGTCCCACTGATGATCATCGGGACGAGGTGGAGCGGAGCCATCAATATGGGACCGGAGGCCGAATTTTCCACAGAGGGATTTGAAGAAAAAACCCACTTGGAATAATTGGCGTTAAGGTCAAGGGAGATAGGAACGTGAGATTTTACGTTCACAGCAGCGTAGGGAGGGGAGAAGATCGGCGAGGTGGTGCCCGAGGTGTGGTCTGTGGCACCGAGGGCCGGAGCAGATTCGGTGACTGGGAGAGTGCCGGAGCTGAGGGCGGACTCGGAGGCCATGACGGGAGAACGGGAGCAAAGAGTCGATGGGAGAGAGAAGCCGATGGGAGGGGGAAGCCGATGAGAGGACGGATCGGCCGATCAAGAACGTGAGAAGCCGATAGGAAGTGGGCAGCGGAGTAGGTGAGGAGTGGCCAGCCGATGAGGAGTGGGTGGCCGATGGGGAGTAGGCAGCGGAGTAGGTGAGGAGTGACCAGCCGATGAGGAGTAGGCAGCGGAGTAGGTGAGGAGTGGCCAGCCGATGAGGAGTAGTTGGCCGATGGGTAGTAGGCAGCGAAGTAGGTGAGGACAGAGTGGGTGGGTCAGAGAGTGGTTGGGTCACGGACGTGCGAGGATTCATGTCCGTGAAAAGAAGATTCACGTCCGTGGACTCGTGGAGGCCAAGAAGTGGGGCGGACGCGAAAAAGGCAGTGAGTGGGCGGATGCGAAGAGAAAATGTTCGCATCCGGGAGGCAGGGATTCGTGTCTGTGGACACGTGGACACGTTGGATTGGCTCGAACGTGAGGGGAGAAGGTTCGCATCCGAGAGCCGTTGAGCCTGTCGGACAGGGCAAGAACCAAGGGAGGTTTCCAGCCGATGGAGGGCTGGACAAGTCCAGCCGATAAAGACAACGAGCGCGGAGGTGCGCCGGCATCAGAGAAGGAGAGATGCATGAAACAAGAGGAAGAGCGGAGACGGGTGCGAGGAGGGACGAGGAGGCGGAGCGAGACCGTCGCCTGGTCGCGCGGAGGTGGGGCGGAGAAAAGGTGACTGCGGGAGAGACGGGAAGAAGAAGAAATGGAGACGAGAGAGCGAGGGGAGTACCGGGAAGAGAGTCAGCGACGGGAAGAAGACGTCGACGAGAAGAAGGAAAGAGTCGGCTCGCCGGAGGGAGAAGCTAGTGTGTCGGGATGTCTAGACTCGCTCTGATACCATGTAGAAAATGTATAGTGACTATGAATCCTCCCGTATATACAAGGGAGCCGGGTCTATATATATACAGCCCAGGCCAGTGGTCTGTCTAACACATCAGAATCACACAATGTTCCTACGATGTTAGTGTTTCTGTATAACCAGCACCTTTTGCACAATTGGGGGTAATTCCACTCCACCTTCCATCAAAATGATTGTAGGTGCATACCTTGAGAAATAATATACCAGATAGGTGGAGTTGGTTCCAGAAATTAGTGAGCAAGCGACTTCTCCATTAGCTTGAAACAAAGAGAACATGGTATAGGCTATGGGCAACATGGACACACTACATATTTCATACTTAATTTAAACTTGCAATGTTCAAAGAAAAAAGACCACAACATTGGTGCAGTTTATTAAGTTTAATATAATTGAATACTTGAGTTATTTCTGACAAAGCAACTAACTGCGTACTGTAGTTTACAAGTTTTATTTGGCGTACATACCATAAAATGAAGCTAAAGGTACGATTTTTGCAAAAATGGCACATTTGCCAATTATTATTTTGAATTCTAGTATCAGATTTTTTTAATTCTCCTTTTGTACAAATACACATTTGTTCATTGCAAAACAGGGATTCACTACACCTGCAGCACAGAAGAAGAACCATTTCCAGATGCTTCCAAAGATGAAAATGTAAATTACAGGAGGAAATCTTCTCATGGAGAGGCAACTATTTCACAGCATTTCACTTTCTCTTGGATGAATGGTCTTCTTGCTAAAGGTGCCAATAAGCCTTTGAATGAGGACGACATACCAGATGTTGGTAAGAAGGAAAGTGCCCAATACGTCTCAAGAATATTCAGTAACATCGTTGTGAAAGAAAATATTCCTCTGACAGTTTCGTCCATTTGTAAAGCAGCCTTTTTTCTCATTTGGAAGAAGGCAGCACTCAATGCAACCTTTGGAGTCCTAAGTGTAGTCGCCTCCTTTGTGGGGGCATACTTAATCAAGGACTTTGTGGGCTATTTGGGTGGAGATAATGGATTTGAAAGAGGTTACTATCTTGTACTTGTATTTGTAGGTGCCAAGGCTATTGAAACTCTTGCTTACAGACAATGGTTCTTTGGAAGTCTTCAGGTTTATTTGCGCCTAAGAACATCTCTGATATCTCAGGTATACCAAAAGGTCCTTTCTTTATCAAGCCAGTCAAGGCAGAAACATACCTCAGGGGAGATAATTAACTATGTGAGTGTTGACATCGAAAGGATTGTTAATGTTGCATGGTATGTGAACATGGTCTTCATGATGCCTATACAGATTACACTAGCAACTTATATTCTTTGGAAAAATCTTGGTCTGGGTTCTTTAGCTGGAATAGCAACAACAACCATAATAATGCTTTGCAACATTCCTTTTACAAGAATTCAGAAAAGATTGCACACAGGAATTATGAAAGCAAAAGATGACAGAATGGAAATGACATCTGAAGTTATAAGAAGCATGAAGATCTTAAAACTTCAAGCTTGGGATGTCCAATACCTCAAGAAATTGAAAATTTTGAGGAAAGAAGAACATTTGTGGTTGTGGGAATTTCTAAGACTAAAAGCAGTATTAGCATTTATGTTCTGGGGAGCACCCACTGTCATATCAATCATGACATTTGCTTCATGCATTCTGATGGGAATCCCTCTAACAGCTGGAAGAGTGTTGTCCACACTAGCAACTGTGAATATACTGAAGGAGCCTATATTTAGTCTACCGGAATTGCTTACTGCATTTGCACAGGGGAAGGTCTCAGCGGACAGAATAGTGTCATATCTTCAGGAAGAAGAAATAAGATCTGATGCAATTGAGGGCGTAGCAAGGAACGAAAATGAATTTTCTGTAGAGATTGATCAGGGAGCATTTAGCTGGAAAACTGATGCAAAAATCCCGACACTTCAAGATATACATGTAAAGATACACAAAGGGACGAAAGTGGCAGTATGTGGAGCTGTTGGGAGTGGAAAATCTAGTCTGTTGTCATGTGTACTTGGAGAGATGCCAAAAGTGCAAGGAACAGTTAAAGTCTTTGGAAGTAAAGCGTATGTTCCACAGTCGTCATGGATACTTTCTGGGACTATTAGAGAAAACGTTCTCTTTGGAAGCCCATTTGAAAGTGATAAGTATGAGAGTACAATTGAAGCATGTGCCTTGGCTAAAGACATCGGAGTCTTCTCGGATGGTGATATGACAGAAATAGGAGAAAGGGGAATGACTATGAGTGGGGGACAAAAGCAACGGATTCAAATTGCAAGAGCAGTTTACAAGGATGCCGATATCTACCTTCTTGATGATCCTTTTAGTGCCGTCGACCCTCAAACTGGGAGGCATCTATACAAGGTTTTTTTCCCCCTGTAAGAGCCAACAAAAGAAAATAACACCAGGGTCACAAACATATAATGCTGTGATGGTTTCAGATTTTCCGTAGTTAAAAGAAGTGATTATGTTTCTCTAAGCCAACAGTGGGTTGCATATATTCGAAATCTTGTGACTATTAAAATAATATCTTCCATATTATTTACTTTTTAAAAAAAAGAAACTGCTGATATTTATATTGTTACTGGCAAGGAGAAGCCATGTTACATAACCATTAACAGTGGCTTTATACATTTATGCAGAAATGCCTGATGGGGGTCCTAAGGGACAAAACTGTATTATATGTCACGCACCAAGTTGAATTTCTAGCTAATGCAGACCTTATTATGGTAAGCCAAAAAAAACTAAAGACATGATTCTACTGAACATTTAGATAAATAATAATGACTGCTTAAAACATGTCGTGCATATGAATATTTTTTAGAGGCTTTATAGCCCTTTGCAGGTATTGAGGTGTAGAGGTATTCCCCAGTGTTAATTTTGTGTAACTTTTGGTACGTACACCTATCAGTTCCTCGTGATCAACACTCGGAGATACTTCTACCTCTCAATACCTCACAAGGACCCCAGAAAAGAAACTAGCATGCTTAGCTCATCTGGTTGAAGCAATATTGCAGGTGATGCAAAATGGGAGGATAGCACAAGCAGGGAAATTTCATGAACTCCAACAGAACATAGCTTTTGGAGTTATATTTGGGGCTCACTTTTATGCCGTCGAACAAGTTTGTAACGCAAAAGGCACAAGCACAAATTTGTCAAAGCATCATGCAGAACCAGAAAAGGTACAAAGCATCAATGAGTCAGATGTAGAAAAGGAAATCAGCAGCAAATGGCAAAACACAAATATGATAAATTACAGACAAGAAGTATTTAGAGAAAACACTGAGGAAGGGAAATTACTACAGGATGAAGAGAGAGAGAATGGAAACATTAGCAAGCAAGTGTATTGGTCATACCTCACAGCTGCTCGAGGTGGACTTTTCATTCCTATGATAATTGCAGCACAGTGCTTCTTTCAGATATTTGAAGTGGGAAGCAACTATTGGATGGCATCAGCTTGCCATCCAAGAACTGGAAGCAAATCAAAAATGGAATCCATCCAGTTCATGGTATATGTATTTATATCAGTTGGCAGTGCAATGTGTATCTTGATTCGAGCAGTTCTTGTTGCTGTAACCGGCCTCCTCACATCAGAAAAAATGTTCAAGAGCATGATGCATTGCATATTTCATGCTCCCATGTCTTTCTTTGACTCGACACCTACAGGGCGAATCTTAAACAGGGTCAGTCTATTCTCCTGTCCCATAAGTGCAAACTATGTAAAATAAATCCTAAAGAAATTCTACGTAAATTAGTAAACATATACTGCATTACAAAGAAAAGTACTACGTTTTACAGCGAAAGAAAAGGACATATAAGTTCTGGAGTGTAATGGATATGTCATTTTACCTGAGTCGCTAACACATGATTTTGCATTGTCCATGCAGGCTTCTATTGATCAAAGTGTGCTAGATTTGGAGACAGCGTCAACATTAAGTGAGAGCACATTTTCAGTAATGCAGTTTCTAGGAACAATACTAATCATATCATATGTTTCCTGGCCAGTTCTCATTATGTTTATTCCATCAATATTGATTTGCATCAGGTATCAGGTAAGAGATAACTGTAACTTAGTCAGATTCAAAACGCTATCAGTACAAACAATATGCCTATTGAGATTGAATGATATCTTGAATCCCCAAAATATCCTGCAGAGATATTACAGTCTAACAGCAACAGAATTAGCTCGCCTATCAGGAATTCAAAAGGCCCCAATTCTTCATCATTTCGGGGAAACTTTCTATGGAGCTGCGATAATTCGAGCATTTAGCCAAGAAGACCGGTTCTACAGATCAAATCTGAGTCTACTTGACAATCATTCAAGACCATGGTTTCACTTGATGGCTGCAGTAGAATGGCTTTCTTTCAGAATGAATTTGTTATGCAACTTTGTCTTTGGGTTCTCATTGGTTTTGCTTGTGCGTCTTCCACAAGGTTTTGTTAATCCAAGTAAGTTTTGACATGTTCAGACCCATGAATTTAATTGAACCTAAACTCATGCTGTTCTACCCTCATTCAAACTTGAAGGATGAAAAGTTGATGTTCTCTTGCTGCAAAACAGGCATTGGTGGGCTGGTAGTGATGTATGCATGGAATTTGAATACACAATTATCAGAAGCCACCCGGAATATAAGTCGCGCAGAAGCAAACATGATATCAGTTGAAAGAATATTACAGTACACAAAGCTTCCAAGTGAAGCCCCAACCATAACTGAGGGTAGCAAGCCACCAATGGCATGGCCAGAGTACGGCATGATAAGCATAAGCAACTTAGAGGTATGGTGCAAAATGATTACAAAGAAGATCATAATAATTTTATTTAATAAGTATCAGAGGTGAACGTCCTTTACGATGGCCCAGTAATGATATTGCCCATTTACTCCTACAGGTCAGATATGCAGAACATCTCCCTTCAGTATTAAAAAACATAACTTGTGCGATTCCAGCTGAGAAAACAGTAGGTATTGTTGGGCGCACAGGTAGTGGGAAATCAACCTTAGTACAAGTACTTTTTCGAATTGTTGAGCCAAGAGAAGGGACCATCAAGATCGACAGCATCAACATCTGCAAAATTGGACTTAATGATCTGAGATCGAGCATATGTATTCTCCCACAGGATCCAGTGATGTTCGATGGTACAATCAGAGGAAATCTTGATCCCATGAACGAGTACCCAGATAGTAAGATATGGGAGGCAAGTTCAGAAAACTTACGTTCTAATTAGAATATATGATAAAGATTTTTTCTATTTGCATAGACAACTCTATGGCTTTGAAAATGGTTCCATAAATAGCACAAATCATATGAAGTCAAAAAGAAGAAGAAGAAACGGTAAGGGTGAATAGATAACAGCAATATGAAGTGCAGATGGTACAGATACCGACTTTATATGCTCACTGGATATTCAATCATAATACCACAAATCACTCATATGCCAAAGCAACCACAATCCACCAGTAAATAAATGAGACCTCAAAAGCAAGCATACAAACTAGAAGTAATTTTAGGGTAGATCAACAGTAGATTTCATTCTGAAGTAATGAACTACCCGTGTCAGGTAATAGACAAGTGTCAACTTGGCAATGTGGTGCGCTTGACTGAGAAAAAGCTGGATGAAATAGGTACTGCTCATCATTAAACTTTTGAAGGAGGACAAAGAACTGCAATGAGTCCTTTAGAAAAAAAATAACATGTTAATATGCACTTTTTTCTGAAGTACTTATGCTACTAGGAATTTATGTTTCATTCACAGTAATTGAAAATGGAGACAACTGGAGCATGGGACAGCGACAACTATTTTGTCTAGGCAGAATTCTTCTGAGGAAGAGCAAGATACTAGTGCTTGATGAGGCAACTGCTTCAGTTGACTCTGCTACAGACCGGATCATTCAAGAGATAATTCGTCAAGAATTCAAAGATTGCACAGTACTTGCAATTGCCCATAGGATGAACACTGTTATTGACAGTGACTTTATTCTTGTTCTTGGTGAAGGTAGGTATACCATTACAACAATAAAACAAACTCAAAATACCATGTTGTATACCTCACTCTTTAAATATGATATCTCTGTGCAGGTAGGATCTTAGAATATGACACCCCTGCCAAACTGCTCCAGAGAGAGGACTCCACATTCTCTAAGCTAACCAAAGAGTACTCACAATAATCACAGTGCTTCAAGTCTTCAACAACAACGCACATAAAGGGCAGCTACTAATTTTCCTGGAGACATACTACATTCTACATGGTTATATGCACCACAACAGGTCTAAAGTATCCACACTGAAGCAATCAAATAGGTAAAATAAGGGCACAGAATTGCTTCGTCACTATCACGAAAAATGTAAGCCACTCCTCATCTTGGCTTGTCGGAGCTATACTAGAGGAATGGTGGAGCTAGGTTGCAGCGGGGCTTTTGGTAGAGAGGACAAAACCATCCATGCAACCTTCTGCTTGATGTATCTGTGTCTGTAGCTCCCCCTTGCTGTTGCAGTTGGCTTAAGGGGGGCATCCTGCATTTGAAGGGTTGTAAACTTGTAATGTGTGTAGCTGTGGTTTCAATCGGATGAAAATTTACTAAGGACATGTTTGGATAATGGGTTGTGAGGGGTGGGTTTGGAAAATGAAAATGAATGAAGGGTTAAGATGAAATGAGGTGGGACGAATGGATGGCTAAGATTTAAACTTATGCCTTGAAGGGTGGGATATAATTTCCCCCAAACATGCCCTAAATGTGTATGTATAAATCTATAAATAAAGAACTAGATTCAGTGATTCAGTGATTAATTACAAACAAACTTTGTATAAATCTATAAGAAAACAGACTGCTGGTTAAGGCATTCCATCGAACAGCTAGTTCTCGTGCGCTGACCTGTATGTATTCCGAGACTTTGGGGTCTTCGAACATATGCACCCTAATTTGAGAACAGTTCAGAATAAGATTCGATGCTTGGTGCTTACGGACTTACACGGGGAAGGAGGGGGTTGCATGCATCTGGTCAAGCAGCGCGGCGGCGGCAATGGCCCTGTGCTGGAAATCCCTTTCGCCCTCGCGTACAACGCCATCCCCGGCGCGCGAGCCCACGCGCAGATACCATCAGGATATCGGAGGTGGACGCGCCGGCGAAGCGCAGGCGCGAGTTCCGCGCGAGCCGCGGTGGCGCTGTGGGCAGGCACGGGGACGGGATGGTTTGGGTGCAGGAGACAAGGCCGATGACCTGGGCCCAGTTGTCAGTGGGTTACTATCCGCTTAACAGTTAAGAACGTGTGGGACAGGCGCGTATACAGTGGGGCCAATATGTCAGGGGTTCGAGTTCAAACAGCCATGTCAGGAGTACGTAAAAGTAACGCAGTATCTTGAAAATAAAAGACGGCATGTGTGTGTGTGTATACCGAAATAACTAGACCCGAGTCTGCAAATGAACCATCAAAGAGCACGTAAAAGTTTCCCCCATGAGTACAGAATTTTCAACTTTTCATCGGATCAAAATGACATTCAGATTTCAGAATAGATGCCAAGCATCAAGGGTTTCTGTAGGAGTGAACAGACAGAGACAGAGACTACTGTATAGGGATCGACTGTATATATATGTCTAACACTCTCGTAGTCGTAGCGAGGGGGTCACGGACGTAAAGACTAGACAAACACTGGTGAATAAAGGTTCAGATAGTACTTTGGTTATGATGTCGACGAACTAATGCATCGAAGGCATGTGAAGCACCCGAACTAGTCTCAAAGCAATCTTGTCATGGACGAAGTGAATGTTGATCTCGATGTGATTCGTGCATCGATGATGAATAGGGTTAGCAGTCATATAGACAGCACTAACATTGTTATAGTAGACGATGGTTACGGAGGCAAGGAGCGTATGAAGTTCTTGGAGGAGTTGAATCCAACAGCACTCGACAACTGTATGGACAACTATGCGGTACTCGGCTTCCGCACTAGAACGAAACACCGTGGTTTGGCGCTTGGAGGACCAAGAGACCAGGTTGTTAACGAGAAAGATGCAGTAGCCTAATATAAAGCGTCAGAAGTCAGGGCAACCCGCCCAGTTTGCGTCGGAATACGTGGTGAGAGAGTTGACCGGTCTGGAGCTAAGGTAGAGGCTAGTGGACAGGGTGCCCTTCACGTAGCGAAGAATGCGCTTGATCAACGCGAGATGAGGTTCGCGGGAAGCATGCATGAAGAGACATACTTGCTAGACCGCATAGGTGAGGTTAGGTCGTGTGAGCGTCAAATACTGTAGGACACTAACAAGGCTTCGGTACTGGGAGGGGTTAGCGACCAGAGGGCCGTTGGTGGCTAAGAGCTTAGCACAAGTGTTGATCGAAGTTGCTGTAGAGTGACACTCGACTATGCCCGCCCGCTGGAGAAGATCCACGACATACTGGCGCTGAGAGAGAAATAGTTCGTCGGGGAAGCGCGTGGCGAAGATGCTGAGAAAGTGGTGCAGGGGACCAAGGTCCGTCATGGCGAACTCCGAGTGGAATCGTGCCATGATGTGCTACAGGGTGACAGTCAAGGATGTCGTGAGGATGATGTCATCGACGTATAGGAGGAGATAAGCGGTGGCATCCCCGGTATAAAGTACAAAAAGGGACATGTCGGAGACGGAGGCAACGAAACCGAGTTACCAAAGGTAGACGACAAAGCGCTAGTACCAATCCCAAGGTGCCTGTTTGAGGCCATATAGGGAGCGTTGTAAGAGACAAACACTGTCGGGACGAACGGGGTCGACGAAACTGAGAGGCTGCTAGCAGTATACTGTCTTTGCTAGATGACCATGAAAAAAATACGTTCTTCACATCAAGCTGGTAGATCGGTCAGGAGCACGATGCAGCAAGGGTGAGAACGACTCGAATCATGGCGGGCTTGACGACGGGACTGAAAGTCTCATCGTAGTCTACGCTAGGGTGTTGTGAGAAACCTCAAACTACCTAACGCGCCTTATGATGAGCAAGGAAACCATTGGAGTGGAATTTGTGCTTGAAGATCCACTTGCTTGTCACAATGTTGACGTCGGAAAGACGAGACACGAGGCGTCAGGTCCCATTGTTAATCAACGCCTTGTACTTGTTAGCCATGGCCACTCGCCACCGATGATCGGCCAAGGTGGACTAGTGATTCACCGGGATGGGCGAGACGACACAGTAGGTGGCGGAGAAACACACCGACGCCTGGGAGGTCTGCTTAGCTTCAGTGCAGGTCAGTTGGCTTCTCTTCATGGCTCGAGATACGTGCGTTAGGGCCCATGAGTTTCGCTCGGCTCCGACGTGACGCTACGAGTGCAGATGTACCAGTCAATTTGACCCTGCAATTGACAAGGAGATGAGGCGAATGGGTCAGTTGGACGATGGACCGATATGAGCTCTCGTTATTGGCTGGATGCCGATAGGATCAAGGTGGTCATCGGCAGCGTCCAAATGGCTCCTACTATTGGCTGGTCGCTGATAGGAATCGAGACGATACGCTCTTCCATCGGCTGGTGAGCTGATAAAGGCGTGGACAGATATCGACGAAGGATACGATAGTTCCGGGTGTGGTGAAAGCAAGATCTTGGTTCATCGGCTGCAGAGCCGATGGAGGCACCGAAGGGTATTTAAAGCAAAGCACGTAGGATCCCTCCTAATAGTCGACAGAAACTATAGCGGCCGTTCATCGGCTGGAAAGTCGATGAAGGCATATGTGAAATGGCAAGAAATCGTATAAAAGACACATCGACTATAAAGTCGATGCCACTCCGGATATGGCAAGGGCGAAGCGAATCCATCACTAGCTAAGCCGATGAAAGAACGTCTCTCTAAAAATAGGCGTGCATCGGCTGAAAGGTTGATGCACTTGGCGTGACGCTCGAGGGGAGTCTCTGAAGAATAGTGCGTATCGGCCGAGGAGCCGATACGCTGGACGTGGCGCTCAACGAGATAACTCATCAGCTAACACTCCGATGAAACACCGTACAGAGACCTATAGGCCTAAATCTCAATCTACCGTCGGCACCCTTGTAGATCGAACCTAACCGATGCAGCATAAAACTGACGACGATAGAAAGAGCTTGATAGGCTGATAGACCATACATAGATGTGATGCGATACATCCGATCGGCCTAAGAGGTCGAACCTAACCGATGCAGCCTTAGACAGAGCGAGACATATCAGGATAATAGCGGGACTTACCCCTTCGCCGAAGATCGAAGTTAATCGATGCAGCCCCACGTCGAGAGCCAGACTCCGCCGGTAGAAACTAGGGTGACGATGCGCCGAAGTAGTTTTGATTGAAATATGTGTCGATTCCTTTACTGGTTTCCAGGGGGTCTATATTTATACCCTGTTATTACAGAGTTCGACGCGGTTACAACAACCATCAGACGTTATCTCCTAAAAATATAAAAGAAAATATCTCTAAAAAAGTTAACTAAACTAACTAAACATTCCTATATAAGATAGGATTTATATAGATAAAATACCCTACCGTGAGTGCCACAGCTCCTCCTCAAACTCGGTCTCATCTAGATAATCTTCTATTCTTGGACCGAATTTATCCTTGCTTATCCGATCGGCTTCCTCCCTATAGCAACCGGACTCTTCTTTTACTTCAGCCGATCTTTTCCAACCTTTCCCTGGGCTTTCCAAATTTTGGCGTTAACACCGGTCTAGGACCAAGTGACCATGTGAGAGACAGTCGGGACAGGGGCTGCCACACAATCCGAGGGTATCAGTGGTTGGGGGTGGACTATGCAGGAGCGGAGGTGGTAGACTCATGAGACTAGCGACTATAGGTCTGGTGGAAGTGCCGGACTGGGGCAGTCAGGGCGACTGCCGGCGTAGTGGCAGTGGAAGGTGGAAGTAGAGCCAGTGGAGAGACGGCCTGCATGGTTGGGCCACGCAGAAGAATGACGGAATCGTTCAGTGGGTCCTCAGATATTACCGGAGTGGGCCGTGAATGTTCAGCGACGTCGCGGGGTAAAGTAGTCGTGAGGAGGCGTGTTGGTACAGTATCGGTAAGTAAGAAGTCCAAGTCGCTAGATGAAGGAAGGGGAAGTAGAACTCACCGAAGACGACATAACGAGAGATGATGATGCATCGAGTGGATAGATCGAGGCAACGGTATCCCTTGTGGGAGGAGGGATAGCCAAGAAAAACACAGGCAGTGGAGCGTGGGATATGTTTGTGAGGAGCTGTGGCTATCAAGTTAGGGTAGCAAAGGCACCTGAAGGCACGTAGGTAGGAATAATCAGGAACCTTGTTATGAAAGAGAGTATGAGGAATGGCATTGTGGATGGAGGAGCAAGAGTGTCGATTCAATAAGTAAGTCACTGTGATGAGTGCTTCAGCCCAGTACGATACTGGTAGGTGGGCGTGGAGAAGCATGGTGTGGCTAATGTTGTTGAGTGTGCGGAGAATGCGTTCGGCCTTGCCATTTTAGGGGAAGTGTAGAGATAGGAGAGCTGAAGATGGATACCACAAGAATGAAGGAAGGCTCACATGGTTTTGTTGACGAACTCTGTCCCATTGTGGGCTTGTATAGCTTTGATGGCTAGATTGAATTGAATTGAAGTATAATTGCAAAAATCAATGAGGTGGGTTGTGACTTCAGATTTACGAGAAACAAGAAAAGAAAAGTCCAGTAGTAATGTATATTATCATTAAGCAAAACAAGATAATATTGATAGCCCAAAATACTGACAATAGGAGAAGTTCACATATCACATTGAAGGAGTTCAAAGGAGTGAAAGGTAAAAGAGTTAGAGTTTAAAAAAGAAAGCCGCACGTGTTTACCAAGCTGACATGAGTGGCATATAGTGGGGACTGGTCTAATACATTTAATAGACGTGCTTTGACAGAGGGTGTCGACGATGGCATGACTGAGGTGGCCAAGACGAAGATGCTAAAAGTTGATGGAGATGGCAAGACTAATGTGAGGAGTGGATGGCGCAATAAAAATGCGTGCTTCCGATGCATTGCTGGGATTCGGTGCCGGAACTCCTGTCCCCAGAATTGAGGTTCATCATCCTTGCAGTCACCTTGATCTTCTTTAAATGGACGTGACATTCTTTCTTCCAAGTGCACACAGAAATAAGACACATGACTGAAAACACAAAAACAAGAACATTACATGATTAGCCTTATTGATCTAAATTTTGATTCAGCATGCAGCAAACAAATGAATGCTAAGTAGCAAGATATTGCCATTAAGCCTAAAGAGGTCTTACTCAAAAGCAAAGAAGGAATTATATTCCAGTTCCAGTTACTCAAAAGCAATTTTTTTTCCTTAAGAGTCAACACTGCAAAGTCAGCTACACCATCAAACAAGAGTAATGGAAAACAAAAATGAGGTATAAAACGAAGATGTTCAGAAGCAAAACACATACTTGGCACATTTGAGTTCATGTCCACATCAGCAGCAACATCAAGAAACTCAAACCTCAGTTCAGAGACTCCCCAAAATTCCTCATGAAAATGTTCCATCACAATGACTTCATCAATATAATTTATACTTGCCCAAAGAAACCTATCTCTTTCCAAATCTAGGGAACCCTTGATACTGGTAAATCCACTTCTACTGTTTTCAAATGCAGAAGAAATACTTTTCCCACTATTCTTGAACCCATAGGAAACTAGAATCATCTTATTTAATTGCTTAGCAGTTAAATTTGACTCAATGAGGTTTCCAACGAATTTCAATCCTGGAACTAAGAAAATTGTAGGCTTGTCAACACTTCTTTGGCATTGCTCATTAACCAAGAGCACTCGCAGACCCAATTCAAAGCATACTTTGACATCAGCAGGAGAGAGTGCTGGATCATATATTTCAATGTCACCAATAGGAAATATATTATCTGCCTTCAGAAGAATAGCAAAAGCAAGCTGATACTGAGACTTCACATCAAATTCAAAGCTCCCAAGGCCATAAATAACCAATTGGATGCATTCATGAGCTTCCAACATGCTTGAAATGTGTTAGATAGAGCACTGGCTTGGACTGTATATATATATAGACCCGACCCCCCTTTATACGCTTGGGGGTCATAGTCACTGTACACATTCTACATGGTATCAGATCGAGTCTAGACATCCCAGCGCGCTAACTTCTCCCTCCGGTGAGCCGACCATTTCCTCCTCCTCGTCGACGTCTTCTTCCCATCGCCGACCCTCTTCCCGGTACTCTCCTCGCTCTCTCGCCTCCATTTCTTTTTTTCCCCGTCTCTCCCGCAGTCACCTTCTTTTCTCCGTCCCACCTCCGCGCGACCAGGCGACGGTCTTGATCCGCCTCCTCGTCTCGCCTCGCACCCGTCTCCGCTCTTATTCTTGCTTCGTGCATCTCTCCTTCTCTGACGCCGACGCACCTCCGCGCTCGTCATCTCCATCGGCTGGACTTGTCTAGCCCTCCATTAGCTACAAACCTCCCTCGGTTCTTGCCTTTTCCGACACGCTCAACAGCTCTCGGACGTGAACCTTCTCCCCTCACGTCCGAGCCAGTCCAACGTGTCCACAGACACGAATCCTTGCCTCCCGGACGCGAACATATTCTCTTCGCGTCCGGCCACTCCCTGCCTTTTTCGCGTCCGCCCCTCTCCTTGGCCTCCATGAGTCCACGGACATGAATCTTCGCACGTTCGTGACCCAACTACTCTCTGACCCACCCACTCTGTCACCACCTTTTTTCCTCACCTACTCCGCTGCCTACTCCCCATCGGCCAACCACTCCTCATCGGCTGGTCAGCCCACTTCCCATCGGCTTCTCATATCCTTGATCGGTCGATCCGTCCTCTCATCGGCTTCCCCCTCCCATCGGTTTCTTTCTCCCATCGGCTCTTTGCTCCCGTTCTCCCGTCATGGCCACCGAGTCCGCTCTCAGCTCTGGCACTCTCCCAGTCGCCGAGTCTGCTTCGGCCCTCGATGCCTCAGACCACACCTCAGGCACCACCTCGCCGATCTTCTCCCCTCCTTACGCTGCTGTGAATGTGAAATCTCACGTTCCTATTTCCCTTGATCTTAACGCCAATTATTCTAAGTGGGTTTTCTTCTTCAAATCTCTCTGTGGAAAATTCGGCCTCGTCGCTGTCCTCAACCAAATGACGCTCCAACCACAGCACCCTTAGGTGCTGGACTCTGGGGCGTCTTCACACATGGCGTCATCGGCCGGTATACTTCGCTCCTGTCACCCCTCTTCCTCCCCTTTTGTCACCATCAGCAAAGGTCACTCTCTTCCTGTGCAATGCCGGGGTGACTCCTCTCTGTTTACATCCACCACTAACCTCCCCGTATGTAATGTTCTTATCGTCCCTTCTCTTATTCACAATCTTATATCTGTTCGCCAATTCACACGAGACAACAACTGCTCCATTGAATTTGACGCGTCTAGTTTCTCTGTGAAGGATATCCCAACCCGACGACATATCCTTCACTGCAATAATGGCGGAGACCTCTACACCATTCCCGCTACGCCGTCCACTTCACACGCTAGCATCGCCCTCTCCACCAACCTTTGGCACCTTCGCCTCGGCCACGCTGGCCCTAACGCTGTCGCCACCCTCCGTCGCAGCGCCTCCATCCGATATAATCACAGCAGCTCCACAGTTTGTCACTCATGTCAACTTGGCAAACATGTGCGTCTGCCCTTTTCTAGTTCTCTCTCCTGTACCTTGCGTTCTTTTGAACTTATACATTGTGATGCATGGACGTCCCCAGTTAAAAGTGTCTTCGGTAATCAGTATTATCTCGCTATACTTGACGATTACACACACTATTGCTGGACCTTCCCACTCATCCACAAATCCGAGGTCGCCTCTCACCTCACTCACTTCGTCACGTACGTATCCACTCAGTTCAACCTCCCTATCAAGGCTTTACAAGCCGATAACAGAACGGAATTCGTCAACCATACCGTTACAAACCTCCTCACCTCGCAGGACATCCATCTCCGACTCTCCTGCCCCTACACCTCTCCTCAGAACGGTAAAGCCGAGCGTCTCCTTCGCACCCTCAACAACATCAGTCGCACCATGCTATTTCACGCCCACTTACCCACCACTTATTGGGCCGAAGCTCTGGCTACTGCGACGTACCTTCTCAATCGGCGCCCATGTTCCTCCGTTCAAAACAACGTTCCCTATGCCCTTCTCTACCGCACGGCGCCCGACTACTCCCACCTTCGCGTTTTCGGGTGCCTCTGCTACCCAAATCTCACCGCCACAGCTTCCCACAAACTCGCTCCCCGCTCCACCGCCTGTATTCTCCTCGGCTATTCCACCTCTCACAAGGGATACAGATGCCTCGACCTTTCCACCCGACGGGTCCTCGTCTCTCGTCACGTCATTTTTGACGAGACATGTTTTCCCTTCGATCTCCTTCATCCGAGATCCTTCTCTAGTGATTTCGACTTCCCCCTCACCAACACAATGCCGACCAGGTCTCCTCCACTGTCCTCTTCATCGGCCCCCTTATCGGCCGCCGCTGAGGATTTACCCATCACATATCCCACCACTACTCGGTCCGATGTCCCCATCATCGGACCCCCATCGGACCCACCTTTATCGGCCGATACCGATCCTATTTATCCTTCAGCCGATACCGTTCCCTCTCAATCGGACACCCCACTTCCATCGGCTCCTCAGTTTCCATCGGCTCCCCCTACCCTATCGGCTGATCCATCTCTATCGGACCGATCGGAATACTCGGCCCACCCGACCTCATCAGCTCAGGCCGATCTAATTCCTACTTTTCCTAACATCAGAAATAGTTTCATGCATTTGTTTAACTATGCTTTCAGCTTCCTGTAAGTGCTTGTCCTCAATGTATGCATCACTAGGATTAATTAAATGCCACCTGGTGGATTAATTCATTTAGAAAAGGAGTTAGTTTGTGAAGTTATCAATAGTGAACAACAAAATATATACCACAAAATTATTTGCGCATATGATTCACATGTACATATCATAACAGCGACAGCCTAAAAGCATAGTTGATGACTGAAGTAAAACAACAAACATGTTCTGCAGCAATCTGTCAAGTCATTTTTATTTCTCTGTTCAGGACAAATTTGAGTTAATCACCGAAGCAAAAGAAGAACATGCGTTGTAGCAAAGTAGTACTTAAGGCAAATCTCACTCAAACAGTAAAATAGCTCCTTTTACGTAATCCTTTTTTAGCGAACATATAAGAGAGCTGCCTAAAATGTTATCATAATCTTGTTTGTCTTATCCTTGTTTTAACATCTTTTAAACCAAAGTATCACTTTATTTACTTAAAATTCACAGAATTCGGCGAGCAAATAAGCATGGAAAACTGATCCAAATGAATTGTTTTGTCCGTATGCAGTCTTGCCCTTCTAACTGAGCATCATAGTTCATCTGGACATTGACATTACTCCAGACCCTTGTAGAACAATTATCTGCACCAAAGAAAGTAGCAACAAGTCATCATACCTTAATATGCTTTTACGAAGTAAAAGGGAAATGGTCTGCCAAAGAACCTGGTATCAAATGTTCCATATCAATTTCAGGATCAAACTGAAAGAAATGAACCGAAAAGATGTTGGGAAGAGCACAGATCATGGCAGCCCTCTCAATATGCGCAGTGCAGTGCATGCATTTACACTCCTCTGGTGAATGATTGTGGTCATACCGGTTCAATTCATCAGGATACTCATATTCCAAGAGAGGGTTATCAAACAAACCAGATATCTCTGCACAAAGCTCTAGTTCCTGCACATAGCTCTGAATTGCCAGTGCCCTCCTCACCTTTTCCCCCAGCTCAGTGACACCACACTACTCTTGCTTTGAAATCCTGAGCTCAAGCATCTTCACCATGGCACTGAAACTGTGCCTGAACACGATGATCTTACCAAGCCGATCCAGGCTCCAGTTAAAGATGAGCAAATTCTCAAAGAAGACGCGGTCCGCGTAGGGCATAAAGATCAGAGTCGTCTCGTCGACCACCAGGCACAGCGCGGCCGACGCGGTGACAATGCAGCCCAGCTCCTCCATAGCCCGGCGCTCCACTGGCGCCACGGTGGGATCCACCACCTCGACGGCGCCGACCAGCTCGGGGAACTTGTCCCGCAGGAGGAGCAGGACGGCGAGGCGGAACCGCGGCGCCCAGCTGTACTGCATGCCTATACGCCACGACGCGGAGCTGCTCGCTGCCGCGGCCACGGACGCGCGCCAGGCTCTCGAGGGACGCGGCGTCGGAGAAGAGAGCGGAAAGCTTCCCAAAGAGCGGGGACGATACGGCGAGCTCCATGGCGAACCGCAGGAAAGACAGGAGCCATGCGTGGTCGCCCATCACGAACTCCTCCATGATCAGGTGCGAAGAAGAGCACTGGCCACCTGGGCACAAGGGAAACGATGATCACGACACCGCGTGGAGAGAAGAAACCGTAGAATCAAAAGATGGAGAGGAGAAGCAGCATCGATTTCGCGAGGAGGATGGACTAGACGAGGAGAAGGTAAAAACCTCACCATGTGGAGCAGCCGGCGAGGGCTGGGGATCTTGGCGGCGGCGCTCATCCTCCTGATCCACCGCTTCCATCGGTCTGGTCGCTGCTGCAGGGAGAGCAGAGGGCACACACAGTCACAACACGCCCTAATCGGCAAGAGCGGTGGAAAACACGCCATCACCATGGATGCAAGGAAACCTTAGTGAGTGAGCCAGTTTGTTTACCAGGAGCAGGACGGGGTACTCGGCGATCTTGGCTAGGTTCTGTCTCCGTCATCTCCGTGAAGCTGCCAAGATCTGGAGCGCGCGTCGAGAGGGCGAAGAGCGAATCAGCCCAGAGGCGCAGAGGGGATGGATGCAGCATGCAACGAGGAGGAGGAGGTGAGGCGATTACCGGGAGGAGGCGGTGAAGCTGAAGCAGTCGCCATGGAGATGGAGTTGCCCATCCGCCGCGCCGAGCCGAACCGAACCGAATCCCCTCGCGCCCGCGGCGGGGTGGAGTGGGGTGGCCAAAGTGGGCTCCGTGGGCATCTCTCCTGGGCTTCCTTCCGTGTGCCGTGCGTGTCTTCTATACAGTGGGAGAATTGGTGTCTGGAGAGAAAACTCACGCAGTGGGAAGAATGGTCTTTGCGTTGGGGTTTACCGTTCCATCGCCGATTCGTTTGTCACAGTTTCAGAGCGTGTCAGAGATATGTCGTTGCTTCCTTGCGGCAAAAGGAAAAAGATTTTGTAAGCCTTTTGTTTTCACGAACACCAAAACACACTTGCATTCCAGTCTATTACTGTCCTGGGTCCGTACGAAGGCAAGGCCAATTTCTTTTAGCAAGGAGTAAAACACAATGTTCATTAAAAGGAAGCAATTATTATATGTTGCAAAAGATATAATAATTATTAAAAGGCAACAACTGATGAAAGTTACAGCTTTACAATACTGGAAATGCTATAGTACGGTATCCCGTCGCTATCGTCCCCCGCGGTATGCGCTACGCCTTTGTAGTCTCGCCCACGAGCGCCTCCCCGTCGTATATTCGTATCTCGCCGTGGCTCGCTCGCTCGCCTATCTTTCTTCTCACGCAGGCAAGGTAGGGGACACGCCGGTGGGTGTTCTCAGGTCAGATGAGGAACAGGCGGCTTAGGGAGGTGGCGTACTGAGCCTGACCGCGTGGGCCCACGCCAGAAAGGCGTCGGTTGGTGCATGTCTCGTAGTGGTGGTGGCTTTATGCAGGTAAGCTAGCACTAGAAGAAATTAGATGGAGGAAAACTAAAGCAACCAAATCGCTAAGCCATTTGGCTATATATATATATATATATATGCCATTTTACATTTGAGCCCTTTACCTTTATAAATATTATAAAGTCAATACTTAGAATAATGTCAGTACATGGCTATCGGCTTTAAAACCAACTGGTCTGGTGATATCGAATCAATATCGATGATGTAATATTAACCTGATATCATTCCGTCCGAATATATAATAGCAGTCTCCCGTTTTATAATGGTGTTGTGGAGATATCATTGAGCTTTAATTGTGATAACACTGAAGTTTCACGCTGTTATTATGAGGTATACTCGGAATCTTGTAGGGGTTTTGTCTTAAAATAAAGAAAGAATCTGTAAAGGTTTCAATTTGGATCTCTTCAATTGGTCTAGCCCAACTACAATGTAGTCCAATTAGAAGCCTACAACACATGGCCGAGCACGGAACCCAAGTGGGGTTTGTGGTTACGTTTGGCCCAAAGAGGAGTCATGGCCATCTAGAGCTATCAGCTATATGGGCCACGTGCGTGAAAAGCCCAACCAGCTCATGCGCGAGAGGAACAACACGAAGGAATATGTGCGGGTATACTGTTCCAGAACGTATACCGTACAATAGCAGCCCCCTTACAACACACGGACATACTCTTATAGAGGTGACAAAAGCAAATGACCATCCCTTTATTCTATCTCTGATGCTATATTTTGTGATCATCCTACAGATGATCCGAAGTGTTCCGGTGTATCAACCAAATATGTTTGTCAATTCTCAAAGCACTCGTCGCAGGATCATTTAATCATTGCAGCCTCTGAGCCCCGTAGAAATAGGCAAGCTCCATAGCCCAAATAAAGCAACTACTAGTATTATTTTGTGCGGGCTATGGCCCATTAAGTTAATGGACTTCAAAGTGAGCAAACAACCAAGGCCTAGAACAGAAGCGACCTGACAGAAAGGTCCCATACGTGGCCCCACCTGCCAGTGAACAAACTCGTAACTTTAGCTCGCGGCCCCCTGATGAATATCTCAAGAACATGTTTTATTGAACTTATAGCACGTCCTAATCCTCCTCCGCCTTCATCAAGCCAAGGCCATAGAGGATCTGCAGAAGCTTCGTCTGCGGATAATTGCCAACGATCACAGGCAGAAGCGTCGACGATGAATGGAGGAGGCGCCTCCTCCCCCTTCTAAAAATGAAACGATCGATATACTTCCTAGAACAACTATTAGTAATCCAACATTGCACAAGCGATGGCCCCTGAATCATGCATATATCATGGATTCACAGCTCAAGGTATCGTTGAACCAATGTCTCTTTTAAGTAGTTTTCCCTCTGTCCTGTAGCCGCATTCAATCAGATGCCACGACTGATCGCCTTGGATGTAGTCCTTAAGAGAGATGAAGACATGGCGCACCACATTGCCGCGCTCCGTGGAGTAGTAGTAGCAGTAATCCGTCCCTGATACACAAGGGCGGCCAAGAAACAAGGCGCCATCTTGGATTTGCATGGTCATGTCAGTAAAGCTAGCCGGGAGGTCATGGTCCGGGTATAGCAGCCGGGAGTGCTCGAGGCAGCGGCGGCCGCAGCTCTCGCCAAACACTCTCCGGCAGCAACTCCGGTAGACGGCGCCGACGTTCCGACATGCGCTGTCCTCGCCCTCGTGCAGCACCGACCTACTACTACCTGGTCCTCCCTGTCCACGGCCGCCGTCAGGCGTTGCGTCGGCGGCGGCATGCTCGAGATGACCGCAGCGTCCGGTGGATTCTTCACCCAGGCTGAACGGGGGTACGACGCGGCTGTGCAGTTGGTCGTCTTGGATGCGGGCGATGCTCTCCTGGCACAAGACAGGGGAGGCCAAACTGCTGTGCGGAAGCTTCAGTTGGTTCAGCGAGTACAGGGTATCGATCGCTCCTGTCTCGTTATCGTAGTAGCCTAATGCTCGACCTGTGTTGAGCAGGATGCTGCCGTGTGCCGTCTTTACTACTATTTATGTCCACCGGCACAACTACCTGACTTGTCTTGACCGAGTAGTCAGGATTCTCGTTGAGGCGTACCATTTAAGCGCCAACTCGCGATCCGTGCCCGTGCATCGCCCAGATTTCCATTTCGTCTGCCTCTGCGTTCGTGACGACGAGACAGAGCGTCCCGTCCAGCTACACGAGGAAGGCATCGTGATCGTTGTTCAGACATGGTTCGCACGGGGGGATGTTGAACGACCAGCTGGAAATGTCGAACGCCACGACGACCCGCTCCTACGGCGGTGGCGGTGGAGCTACCTGCTGCTGCTGCATATGCTCTCTCATCCAGTAGAGCGTGCCATCGACATGCGCAGGCGGCATGTCGCTCACCGGCGCCGGCGATTTGCCGACACAGCTCAAGGCCTCCGCGCTGCTCGTCTTGACCATGCACTCCAAGACGCCGCCGATCCGGCCTATCTCCACCGCGACATGATCTCCCGTGGACAGGTCGAGACCGAACACAATGTTTCTGCCAACCGAGAACGCGTGACGATGACTTGGGCTTTGCTGATCAGTGCAGCTTGGGTTAAAACGAGGAGATTTGCCACTTATTCCAAGACATCGGATGAGGCCGGTGCATGGGTTGCTTAGGCAGTCGTCGTTGCGGATGCTTACCAGGTTGAGCCCATTGCAAGGCTTGGAACAGATGATCCTGCGGCTGACATGAGCTGAGCCCGCCTGAAGCCAGCTCCCCACAGAGGCGAAGTCGAAGAAAGAGCGCCCATCAAGCCCATTGGTGGCCATCAAGATCTTCTTCGGACTCTTCAACGATGATGACGTGTGTTTTGTTACGAAGCTCTCACTCTCGACCAGTGAGCACCACTGCCTGCAAACCAGCATGAACTTAGCGATCCACTTGATCGGAAGCCGCAACAGGATTTCGGCCAGCCTGGACAGCACCTGTTTCTGTCTAAAACTTTGGCCTCCGATCCGAACCAAACTGTCCTCGTAGAGACCAAACCGAACCGCGGCTGCGGCCTCTTCCTTGAAACCGATTCAGTAACAGAGAGAACCAGATCGACGTCCCCATTTGCTGTGCCGTAGCAACCAGTATCTTCATCCTGTCCTCGCCGCCGCCGCAACAGCCTAGGACGGTGATAAACCGCGGGCTATGCACACCTCGTGCAAGAGTCACTACCGAAAAACTATTATTTTCAGACGGAAGGATTTATTTTTACAGACTTTTAGTTACATACGGGACTGCTGGCCGTATGGGAAAACTTATTTTGGTCACCTGTGATATCTATTTTTATAGTAGTGAGTCGGCGTGACTAAGATTCGATAGTCCAATGAACACTCGCCGGCATCGTGATCCCTTGGCATCCTGGGGTCTATCGACGAACTTGTCTCATTTCACCGTTGACGAAGGTCGTGCACCATGCAATGCGATCCTTGGAGCTCCGCGAGATGAATCGGGACGGCCGAAAAGCTCTAATCCAACCGTCTGTGGTGCACTGCGTGCAGTACGCTTGCCGGTGCATTCAGTAGTCTCTAGTTCTCCGTGGTGACTGAGAAGCAAAGGATGGCGGTTAGGGTAGACAAGCCAGTGCAAGCATCCAGCTGCAAACACCGGAGGTACCTTCGTCACCAGGTCCTCGCTCTCCAGGGCTTTCACGAGTCGACCTGTGTTCATCCTCAGCGACTCTACGTCTCCGTTGGCCGGCCTTCGCTGCCGGCTGGGGTCCTGGATTGTGTAAACCTTGCACTGAATGGACCGATCCCTTTCCATCCATTCTTTGAAGAGATGAACCACCTTGGACTCCTTGGTCCGGTGGTCGTAGACGAGGCCGGCGCTTGATTCCGTCAAGCCACGGTGTTGCTGCGGCAGCAGCCTGCACTCCCCGGTGCTCGGGTTACACACCCAGTAGCGCTTGGAACGTGCGTCCGAGAAGAGCGGGAGACCGTGGCACGCCTTGCTGGACAAGCAGAGGAAGTCGGTGCGCAGGCGGTCGACGGCGAAGAGCCGGTCCACGGCGGCGGTGCCTCGGGTGCACGAGTACGCGGCCGTGGAAAGGTTGGGCGGCGACGGCGCGAAGAATACGAACTTGGTCGTCCGGCGGGCGACGGTGTAGACCTCCGTGAAGCTCGGGGAGGAGAGCCGGGCGTCCCATGAGCGGCAGACGGCGCGGAAGAGGATGACGGACCTCGTCGGGAGCAGCAGCAGTATCTCGTTTATGATATCGTCCGGCAGATTGGCCGCGGAGGCGCGTGCTGCGTGCTTCCCGTTTCGACGCCCTTGGCTTGGGATGTCAACTGCATTATCGGGAAACGATTTTAAACAGGAAATATTTTAAATAATTATTAAAAAAATAAAAAAATAATAATATATAATATATCACTCCATAAATATACAAATCTAAATTTAATTTTTATAAGTTGTAAAAAACAAATATAAGTGTAAGTATTAATTTGTTATTTTGTTATAATTTATAGAAATTAAATTTAAACTTATATGCTTATTGGAGTGATATATAATACATTAATACACCTTGTTAATTTTTTAAATTTTTTATACTATTTAAATTACATGCAAATAAAAAAACACATTTCGTCTGAGTTTAAAATCCATTCTAATGGGTGTTCCTAGCTTATTAGATGCCTTTGGGCTTGCGACGTCGTGCGTCATGACTAATTCTCCACGGCCGATGTGGATTTGTCTAGAAACAGAAATGTCAGAATTGTTTCCCTGGAAACGGGGCTAGTCCAAGGTTGAGATAGGCTTAAGTTTATATGTGTACAGCAGTACAAGCAGGCGTTGCTCTATTCGGATTTGAAGGGTCAAAGTTCACTGCGGGCTTTTTTTTCCTGAAAGATCGGGGAAAACTATTTTGATCCGGGATGCTCCATTAAAAATTCTTTAAAATTTTAATAACACTAATACAATATACATATACACGAGAGGACAACTCTTGAGGGATGAGAATCCATTCACGTCGGCCCCTCAATCCGATTCCGAGCAGGAATCGGTTCCCATGCATGCAGGGCCCTTGCATAAACCTGCTGAGCCCTAAGCCGTAACGAAGCAAGGCCGATTTCTTTTAGCATGCAAAAGTAAAATGTAGTCATGTAAGCTGCAACATACAAAGAGATATTCACACAGGTGACAAAAACAGATGTCGGAGTCCTTCCCTTGCAGCCCAGCAACTCAGAAGGCAACAAACATAGAATTAACCCCCACTGCCGCATTCATCATTGGCGCTCAAACGATCTGTTGCATCGCTGGTCCTTTTTTTTTCTTTATCGTTATGCATCAATGGCATGTAATATAGACACATGATAATCTGTATTACATTTCAAAAGGACTGCACAGCTTCTTGCCATTAAAATGAGTTGATAACCGTCATTGCGAGCTGTCCAGTTTCCATAACATTAGCATTCCCATAAACCAGAATGGAGTTTTCACGAATCAGCTAGTAACATGGATCCAAGTTGAAGGAACTGCAACACTGTATATTATAAAGCAATTAGGATTTCTTTACACACATCTATTGGAATCTGTTAACCATGCAACACTGCCAGGGTGAAGCTCATTTCCTATGGATAGTAGCGAAGTGAAAGCCCATGGGTTCTCGAAATTCACCGGTTCCATGGCAACGGTGGCAGTAATCTAATCCGCTACCACAACATATATGGCACCTGGGAAATGGAAATCATAAGAGGCATTTTTCTCAGTACCAGCATCATAAGTATGGCAGACAGCTTTTGAGTATGAGCTCCTCACCATTGTGGCCATTCGCCCTTAGGGAGCATGACAAGATCAGCATGATTAGTTCTTCCTGTAAATCCCAGATCCCATGGTCATAAGTTATAGGGTCACGATACTAGCAAGAGAAGAGAACATGGAGTACAAGAGATACCTCAACCGAAACAGTTACGGCAATCTATTTTGCCAGTGCCTTTGCAGATGGTGCATTGAGGGTCAGGTCTGTTTGGTCTCTCCCTTTTAATATTTGACTGCATCATACTTGCAGTTGAGAAATCAGAATTGGTGTATAAACATGTCAAAAGTTGACAACTCTTAATGTACAATATGGTCTGGGATGGTCTTGTTCCATCTATCTGGCAAGTTGAAGGCCTCCTAACTTGGTGACAAACAGAGGGGGTATCGGTTGGCACAGAAAGGGCAAATAGCATGCCCTTCTCAACCCCATTCCCCTTTGCCCCTGTCATGTTTCCCTCGCAATGAATCAATGATTAATCTGATGTACTATCACATTTTTTTAGATAATGGATAACCCAGCCTGTGCGTCAAAGAAGCACAAAGCCCAACTTTTAATTCAGTGTAGTGCAAGGCCAACCGTGGTATGTTCTGAAAAATAAATCACTACAGGCTGCAAACACACAGTACCTTTACTGGCTGTAAAAACATTTGAACAACAAGATCTAGGTTGTGAACGACAAGTCAAATTTGCTCATAAACTGTTCAGTGGATTGAATGATGCTAGCTTCAGGTATTCAATAACAAAAATGTGGAATCAATTGCTACAAGGTTCTTAGAGACATGACAACCTTAATATTCTGTAAATGTAATGCCGAAACAATTCTACCTCTTATGGTCTAATTTCCTCTTTTTCTGTACTCAATTGCCGATTCCTGATGTTTCTTCCCGTCCCGCTAGCTTCTGCTGCAGACAGCAGACTGTTACCCGCTACCCTAACCCATCCCCCACACCTCCTCTCCATGTCCTGCTGACTGCTGCCGAGGAAAAGCCTACCGGTTCAACTACGCGTCCTGTCTACGACGTGTTCGACGAATCGCAGGCACGAGAACAAAAGGGGGAGAGGCGAAGGGAACGATTGAGCTCACCTCGGTGCGGACGATCCATGAGGGTCTCGATATGCGCAGACTACGAGGGGCCTCGTGAAATCCGGGGAATGAGCTCGACGGAGCCTCAGCCGGCGTCGAAGGGCAGATACAGGTTGCGGTAGGGGCGGATACTGGAAAAGCACAAGGCAGCCTGTCTTCAGTCTTCAGGGTGCGTTATCCACCAAAAATTTCTTCTTTGGGCTCTCCTTAACCGGGCTGGGCTCTACATCTGAGGCCTGTGCACTATGGACGACTGTTCTATCTGTGAACCTTTTTGAATTACTAGTGTAATACTCTTGCTAGTACTTTGCAAGTTTGTAACTAACATTTACCGGTAATCGTGCACGTGTAATACATATTTTTAATGTACGTTTGGTAAAAATCACAAAATCACAAGTTACGTCCAAATAAGGCTTAAGAACCGCATGATAAAAGCAATGTTAGTCATTTTTATTACCATTTACTTACTTTGTATTATAGGATACTATTTTTTCTTTAACAACTTTTTATTCAAATTTATTCCTAAATATAAGATATTATAGTATACTATTTTTTAACTACTTATTCAAATTTCCTCCTATCCTACCCTCAAGTATTCTTCTACTTCTCACATACATCTTATTTTATCAATGTAACAAATATGGTATATCCATAGACGTATACTTATTTTAGTACGAGTACCATGTATCAATTTATATAAGGAAAGAAAAAATACATATGGATAAATTTTCAAGCAGATAAGGAATGAGACATATAAAAAAATAAATATAAAGTTATACTTGGCTCTTATCAAAACGGTTTAGATAGCATAAGTATTTATCTATTTAGTTCTAATTAAATAATAAGACATTAAAGAGTATAAATAAAAAGACTCATAGAAGAGAAAAAACAACCAATATAGTCAAAATAATATAAGCCACCTCCAATCCTATTGAGTTAACATTAGAGAGGCCCAATAATACCTAGTCACTGACAACCATGTCTAACCTCTGCACTAATATAATTGTAGATTAGATTATAATTTTTTTCCCTATATATTGATTGATATAATACCAGTATCGGTATCTCATCAAATATAAATAAGGCAATTACCCTTCTCGGGTCTAAATCTATATAAAAATATATATGTTTTCTTTTCGCTATAAATTTATTTACATCATTATATCAACATATATCTACATACTTTAAATATACCAATGGTATGATTATTCGTCATATTTAATAAAGGCATCATAATTTTTTTAATCTATCATTAATTTCTCTAAAACAACATAAAATCCCTTAAGAACGGAGGGAGTAAAAAATAGCTTTTGGTTATTGTGCCTACTAGTCGATACATACCTCTCTCTGGCATCACTTGCATTTTCTAGGTGCCATATATGCGGTGGCAGCGGGTTATATTACTGCCACCATTGCCATGGAACAGATGAATATCGAGAACCTATCGGCTTTCACTTGGCCGCTATCCATAGGAAAGGAACTCCATCCTCTTGGCAGTGTTGCTTGGTTAACATAGTTCAACAGTTCCGTGTAAAGAAATCATAATTGATTTGTTAATATACAGTTAAAAATAGATATACAACGAAAACATAAATTTTTATATGAAAAGTTTTTGCGGAAAAAACTACGAACACTGACCAACAATATCCACTGAGATGATTACAACCAACTTACCTCTTTGGCGTCACTTGCATTTTCTAGGTGTCGTATATGCAGTGGCAGCGGGTTATATTACTGCCACCGTTGCCATGGAACCGGGTGAATATTGAGAACCTATGGTCTTTCACTTCGCCACTATCCATAGGAAATGAACTCCGCCCCTGTTCGCAGTGTTGCTTGGTTAACATAGTCCAACAGTGCCGTGTAAAGAAATCATAATTGTTTTGTTGATATACAGTTATATTAGAAAACTAGATATACAATAAAAACATAAATTTTTATGTTAAAAGCTCTTGAAAAACAACCATGGGCATCAACTGCCAATAACAAATATGATGAGATAATTACAACGCATGGATATAACAATAGGCCATCGAATCATCCCGTCTGGCTTATAAGAGATATATAAATGGAAAATGGCAAAAAATCCTAATAGCTAAAGACTAAAAGTTCTAATAGAAAAATAAATATTGAAATTTGAATCATATATATATCTAATAATCTTCACCTTAAAAATCATCGAAATCTCATGTGAATAAAATCACCATGCAACACCAATAAAGCTTGAGTACATCAAGAATCTCGCATCACAGTCCAAGAATAGAAAATGATACTTTATAGTTGCAATTGAGAATAAAACCCTGAATATACCAAAACGTAATCCTAGCAAAAACATGATCTACACTTTTATATGTACAAAAGGAAGTCTTAGGTATTCTAGTAAACTTGGATATTATACCAAAATTTAGTAAGCCTTGTGGATATATTAGTGAGCCGATCAGACTGGTGAGAAGAGTCCAATCGATATAAGCAAAGAGTCGATCGGACGACTTAAGAAAGAATTCGGTTCAGTTAAAAATAAAAAATTATCAAGATAGAACCGAATATGTGGATGAGCTGTGGAAGCCACGGATACTTTATCTATATAAAAGATATCTTATAAAGATATATATGTTTAGTTAGTTTATTACTTAGAGATATTTTTCTTTTATATTTTTAAGAAATAATGTCCCAAGGTATAAATAAAGACTCTCTAGAAGCTTGTAAACCATTTCTCAGATCAATACATCTTTGGCACATTGCCACCTTAGCTTATCTATATTTTTTATCAGTGGGTTCTAGCTCTCGACGAGGGGCTGCATCGGTTAGGTTCAAACTTTGGCGAAGGGGTAAGTTTCGCCATTATTCTAGTGTATTCGTTCTGTCTAAAACTGCATCGGTTAGGTTCGACCTCTTAGCCTGATCGAATATACAACATCACTTTCACGTGAGATCTATCGACTTATCAATCTCCTTTTACCGTCATCAGCCTCATGCTATATCAGTTAGATTCGACCTTCTAGACTACTGATAATAGATTAAATCATAAGACAATGGGTCTTTACTCAGCGTTTCATTAGAGTAGCTAGCCAATGAGTTATCCACATATTGAGCATCAAGCCCAGTGTATCGGCTCCTCAGCTGATACACATACGTCTTTAGTGACTTGGCATCTCAGACAATACATACATATCATCAGAAATCTTCTATCATCGGCTCAGTTAGCGGATGGGTTTGTCATTTCCTTTTGCCCTCACGTCCGATCTAGCGTCCGTCGTCTCGTTGCTATTAGCCTTAGTCTCATAGTGCCTCGGTTCAGTCCGATCTATCAAGGCTGATTCTAATATTATCATCACAGTGATCGATGGATCTCGTACTTTCGGAGGATTTGGTCTTGCTCCTTATTATTCATCGCGCATTATATTCGGAGCATCATCAACTTTGCAGCTGATGGATTTTTTATATTATTCCCTGCCAATCTATATATGCCTCTATAGCCTTCATAAGCAACCAGTCGATAGAAGGATCTTGCATGCTATTTTTTAAATATTCTATTTCAGAGTACCATGAGCTTTGTAGCCGATAGAATCGTTATCATATTATTTGAATATCCTTTTATGCCTTCATCGGTTTTATTGTATCTAGAGTACCATTGGCTCTATAGCCAATGTATCTTTTTATTCACTTTATTACCATCTGCTTAAGTCTTTATGGGCTTCTTGGCCGATGGAAGAGTACTTCAGTTCTTATCGATAACCTGCCGATAGCAGGCGCGCATCGGATGTAGCCGATGACTATCTCAACTCTATCGATAGCCAGTCGATACTAAGAGTTCGTATCAATCCATCATCCAACTGACCCATCTATTCATCTCCTTATCAATTGTAAGGTTAAATTGACTGGTACGCCCGTATCTCCATCGTCCCGATGAAGGAACAACGAAACCGAAGGACAACATCTTTGTGCTCTAAAAATAATTAATGAGGCCGAAGGACAACCGGAAACATACACCATCCAATAAAGCTGATGTACATGTACGGGAGCGAAGCAGATGTTTCAGGCCTCGGTGTATTAGTGCGTTCGCATCGAATCAGACCTCCGTCTACGAGTTTCGACGTGAACAACTATATGCGCATAGAAATTCTATTGGAATCACGTGATCATAATAGGCGCGATGATCATACTTTAAACTTATCGTATAATTAAATCATGAATCTGTTGGTTTTAAATAGTAAAACCCTACGTGAAACTGAGTAACTTGATTTCTTAATAATCCACATGGTACATTTGTCGTGTATACGTAGCAATTTAGCCTCGAAAAAAACTGACCACCGTAAATAAGCCTGTCGACTTTTTTTTTTCTTGCCCGGGAACCGTGCGCTACTGGTTGCTTTCCTTCTGCTAGCGTGACGGTAGATTTGTAGTGATGTAATCCCATTAACTTCTATGTTACTAGCAAGTTCGTGAAAACTCCATTCTAGTTTACGTTGGGAATGCTCAAGTTATGGAACCTGGATGGGTCCGGATCGCCGTGAGTTGGGGCCAACTCAGCAGGTGGATTTTGGGCTAAAAATAAGCCAAGATCATCTCTCCCAATAAACCGGTCGTCATAAAGGTTAATATAGGAAAACAATTTTAAACTATTAAAAGTATGTCCCTCATTACTATTATTTACTTATCATTTAAATAGTTATTAAAAAATTTTAAAAAATTAATAAGATAAATTGATAGGTAATATATATACAAATTTAAATTTAACTTAAAAAACAAATATAGTACGTATATTTGTTGTTTTTTTAATTTATAGAAGTTAAATTTAAAACATATGTTTGTGAAATGATATATAATACATTAATTTATCCATGTTATTAATTTTTTTAATATTTTTTTTATAAATGATGTATAAGTAACGAGTAGGGACATCCAGTTTAAAATACATTCCCGTCGATATCCTGTGCGGTGCATTGATCTGAACGATTTCTGCATTGATCTCAACGTTCAATGTGCATACGGTTGTCACTTTAGTTGTGCATCTAAAATGCTTCAATATCACCGCGGTATTTGCGTACCCACGTGTCCCTAACGACCTTTCCGTCCATCCTGTACCCGCACTCGATAAGACGGCGCGGCTGCCTGTTGCGAGTGAGGTCCTCGAGCGACACGAACACGTGCCGCCCCACACCTTCGTCCTCCTCGTTCCGCTCCGAGTAGTAGTAGCAGTACTCGTGCCCCGGCACGCACGGGTGCTCGAGAGCCAAATCCAGCAGCTCCTCGGGCGCCATCTCGCTCTCCGAGCGCGGCGGCACGAAGGGTAGTATGTCGGTGTGGAAGCCGCCGTCGGTGTGCTCGACGCACGGGAGGCTGCAGTCCCAGCAGAGCACCCTCCTGCAGCAGCTACCCTCGTACACGTAGCCGATGTCCTTGCAGCCGTTGGTCTCGCATGGCCGGAATACGTAGGCAGGCCGCCGCTCTCCACGTCGCGGGGACGCGCTTCGACGTGTTGCGGCGGGTCGCAGTAGCACCCTTCGTCGTCGTGAAGTGTCGGCGCGACGTAGTCGGGCGGCTCGTCGTCCTGGATGGGAACCAAACTATCCCCGTATAACATGGGGAATGCCGGCATCTCGCATCGAGAAAGCGGGTACAAGGTGTCGATGGTTTTCGTCTTGAGATCGTAGTAGCCCAACGCTCGCCCTGTGTCGAGCAAGATCCTGCCGCATTTGCTATCGGCGTCCACTGGCACTACTACTACGCCCGTCTTTAGAGAGAAGTCAGGCTGCCTCTCGTCCAGAAAGATGCTGCAAGTTTTGAGCCATGTGCCACGCTCCTGCATCGTCCATATCTACAGCTTGTTCTCCTTCACGTTGACGACAACGATCCTTCCAACTCGACGAGAAATGGATCGCCGCGGCCGCCGCCTTCCGTGTCGTTGCACGGCTAGCATGGCAAGACGGAGAACGCCCGGGCGGAGATGTCAAACGCCACGACGACACGGTCTCGGGCGGTTGGTTTGTGGCTCGCTCATCCAGTAGAGCGTCCCGTCGACATTTGCCGGTGGCATGTCGGTCACCGGCCTCGGTGGTTCGCCGACGCAGCTCCAGTAATCCACGCAGCTCGTCTTGATCATGCACAATGGCGCGCCTTTAAAATGGCTTATCTCAACTACGACATGCTCCCGCGACAACCGGTCGAACCCAAGCCCGACGTTCCTGCCAACTCCCAGGGCATGGCGCCGTCGCCGGCTGCTCGGTTGGCGGTCGTCGATACTACTGTCAAGTGGAATCTCACGAAACTTTCCACGGATTCCGAGACACCGGATAGAACCAATGCAAAGGGTCGTCGCTGCTGGTGCTTATCAGGTTAAGTCCATGGCATGGCTTAGAGCAGAGGATCTTGCGGTTCAGAAGAACGTCCGGACGACCTTTGGCAGGCCCAATCCAGGTGTCCACCGGCATGAAACCAAAGAAATTCTTCCGTGGACGGCCATTCGTGACTATCATGACCTTCCGTTGCTGCCTGTTGGCAAGCATGTGTGACGTAAGAAAGCTCTCGCTCTCGATCAGTGTGCGCCACTGTCTGCAAACGAGCATGCACTGGCCGATTGATCTGGCTTCCTTCTGTCGACAAGTTTCGCCGCCTACACGGACAAGACAGTCCTCGTATAGACCAGTCCGAATACCGGCCACCGCCTCCTCCAGGCCGCCGGCGAAATTATCTGGGACGGTGACCACCGTTTCGATGCTCCCCGTAGCTGGGTCGTAGGCGTGCACCTTGTGCTGGGAGGTAGCGATCAGAACTCCCCACTCGCGACGTCTCCGGCGCCGCCGAGACATCCAAGGACGGCGAATTTGGATAAAATTTAAGTATAAGAATATTGAGTTAAAAATATGTATATAGTTTATATTTATATGAGAGAATTTACTATTCCTTATTCAGAAAGGTATTAGGTATTGATTTTTAGAGTTGCTTTATAGAGAGAGAAAAGTTAGGATTTAAAATTGAGGTTCAATAGGAGTATTGTGTTGCGCTTTATAAATATATTTTAATATGATAAAATTGATATGTTTTTAATAAGTTTTGTTGAGATTGGTGGTTATACTGGCGCGATCAAAGGCTGTCTAACCAAAGGCATACACACTGTTAAATCAGTGACATATAGACCGTCAAATTGAAGGTATTTAAGGAGAGCTAGCTGCAACTTTATTGTTGTATCTTTTATTCCGTAAAAAATATTGTTTTTTTTCGTAATTTTACTATTCATCCCTTGATTCTTATATTCGGTCTTACAGTAAACCAGGGATCGTGCATGTCGCGTGCCACCTGCGGCGTCATGGCAACGCGGAAGTCGAGTGACCATATACTGGCGCTGTAATCTCTCAGCGCCCATATCTCCAGGAAGCTTTCACCGTGTGGGAGATGGCGGAGATCGCGGACCATGCACAAGGAGCCATGGAGCTCCACCAGGTGCAATGGGACAGCCGGAGAGTGGCCATCCAAAGTGCAATATTCCGCCATGCCGTCGACCGCCGGCGCGGCGACCAGGCTGAAGGTCTCGTCGGCAACAGAGAAGCATAGCACCGCGACGCAGTCGTTTCGGTTCTGAAATATCGTTGAGTCAGGAAACAGGTCGCGACCCAGGTATTTGTCAGGGTAGAGCTGCCAGTACAAGCGCCCATTGGCATATACCGGGGGCACCTTGGTCATTGCGCCCTCTTAGACGAGGGCGCAGATCACCACGCCACTAGGACGCATCGGTAGGCTGGTCTCCAAGGGCGACTTGGGGTGCAGAGCGTGTAGACCTCGCATCCCACGGTCATGGTCTCGCCGCCACGGTTCACATGGCAGAAGAGATGCACCACCTTGTGCTCCTTGGTCCGATCGTCGAAGGCTAGGCCGGCGCTGGAGAGATCGTGGCAACGCCGGCGCGGCGCCGGAACTCGCCGGTGCTGGAATTGCACACCCAGTAGGCGAAGGATCGAGTGTCATCCAGTAGCGTCAACCCGTGGCTTGAGACGACGAGGAAGCCGGGCGCAGGCGGTCGATGTTGAAGAGCAGGCCGGTTGTCGCCGTCGTCGTGCTCTGGGCTCGGCCGGCATCGAAGGGGTAGACAACCGTGGCGCCTCTGGGCGATGCCGGCGACGCCGCGAACAAGACGAACTTGCTCATGCGACGGGCGTCTGCCTTGGCGGCGTACTCGTCCTCGAATCCGAAAGAAGAGAGCAGAGCGGCCCATGAGCGGCAGACGGCGCGGAAGCGGACGATGGAATAGGCCGGCAGGCGCAGAAGGATTTCTGTCATGATTTCGTCCGGCAGGCTGGCCGGCGGCCGCCGTTCTCTCTTGCTGTTCGACAACATGCTGCATGCATGCCTCGAGTGCCATGAACAGCTGATGCTGTCTGAAGTTAGTGCGCGAGATGAGCTAGCTTATATAGCAGAAGTCGGGGCTCCGTTGAAGGATCCGATTCGAGTGCTACGCATTTCAATTCATGCTCGCTGTGCTTTCATTATCGGATAAGGAGAGGTTCTTCGAGTGATCAAAGAAAAGGAAACGCACTCCATAGGTGGGCGGCATCGATCAGGGTTTTTTTTCTTGGTTCGGTGTAAGTGACAATACAAAGGTTTGATAGATACTGCATGTTATGAAAACCCTTTATTCCATTATTCCCCTAAACTACTACTCATGTAGTCATATTCATGCGACCGGAAGCAGTTTTCATGGAATAGTGGAACCTGAAAAGGAAGTTAGAATCATATAAATGAACTACTCAGATGTGTGTAAAAAAATGTTTCTGCACTTACTAATCCAATATACTACTTACTGCCGCGTTTGGTTCCTCTAGGCTCGAGCAAACTTCTCCGCACTTAATGATATCACATTAATAACATCCTAATAGACTAATTATTAATTAAATTCTTATAATATACTACAACATTTATTTATGTATATATAGAGTTGTGTGTAGTGGTATGATTATGTGTACTTGTCGACATGAAACATTTTTTATACACATGTTGAATTCACCGATATGGTTAATTGTGATGTCTCTCTCCTATTAGCCAATATATTAGTCAATATGAGTGAAACGTTTTTAGCTGTATACTAGTACCAATCTCAGGAGTCTAGTTGGTACTAATAGGATATAGGTGGATCATTATCAAATATGCGTTTATTTACTTGATAAAGTCTATTACATATATTACAGCCACGAATTAACCTCGGACATGCAATGCTACGTAAAACAACTTACAACAGAAGAAGCAAAGTTAGATATAAACCCATAAGCACGTATTAGGTCCTAAACCGAAACCCTAAAAGTCTTTATACATTATTTGCTCCTGGATAATAATAACAGGGTGAGTACACGAGATACTCAGCAAGTTACGGGAATTAATATAGCATGCAAGGTTTATCAAGAGGTGTTTGATTTTGTTTTGCAATCAAGTGTGTTTTAAATCATCTTTATAAATTCTAAGAGTGCTTTTTAAGTTATTAGAAAGAGACTTACACGTCAATCCATTCTATAACAACTCAGACTTGCGTCTCAACTCACTCCATAAGTCATTTTGTAATGATTTATCTTGATTCTAATACGGAGCGTATAGTATCACTTAGGTCTTCTACCGACCATAATATTGGTTCTGATAATGACTCCTATACCAGAATAAATTTTTTTACACAACTTTCTCAAATACAAGAATATGCTAGAGGAGTCACTTCTTATCCTACAAGAATATACTAGAGGAGTCACTTCTTATCCACCCATGACCTTGGTCACGGCTATTCGAATAGATTATAATATTTACAAAGGATGCATATTTTATTTACACGATACGAGCTTAGTTTAAACACCCAATACGTATTGATCATATACGCATGGTGAAGAGAGGTTCGCAACAAGTCCCTTTCGAAACATTCTCAGAATAATCGATTCTCAACCAAGTACCGAGCAAGCGCTAGACTTCCATACTCAGGCACATCCTAGATGTCATCTCATTGACTTCATATCCATTGCCTTTTACACATATCAAAGGTCTACTAATTACTTTTCACATATATCCAAGATCTGCTAATTACTTAGTTAGGAGCGTCCTATTTCACCTATATGGTTGTATTTTAATATAATTAGTAAAACTTCTCAAGCGATTGGTCCTTATATGATATAAGAAAGTTAGTCCTCATAGGCGGTAACTGCCTATGACCAAGTTTTTCTATAAAAATATTTTATTTCGTAAAGCTTCGGACCACAAGTGTCAGTATTTCAAATTATTTTTTAAAACTTATTTTATCCCATCGATAATTTTTAAGTGATAGGTGTGTCGTCGGTACTCATGCTTGATGAGCACAAGTAACAAGACGACAATAAGGTAACAAGTGTATAGTGTCATTAACAAAGAATGAGGGTAAGTACAACAAGTGGATTTGTGGCCTATCGGATTGACTGGTGAACTGTAACCGGTGTCATGTACCTAAACACACATAATTCACAAATAAAATATTTTTTAATTTAAAATATGATATCAACATAATTAAGGGGCGACTTATCTTGGTCTTAGTCTTGCCCTTCTTCAACCAACTCTTCAATTAGTTACTCCTCATTGTCAACTGATTCACACTAACAAACAACAATATGTGAAAAGAAATAAAATTAGATTCTAATATATAGATGTATCTCATTTTTAGAAAATTTTTTAGAGTTGAACGACTTAGAGCTTTAGTTAAAAAGATTTAAATTTTATAAAATTAAATTATTTTCTAGATTATAGAAAAAATTAAACATTTTTTTAAAAAGATTTGAAACAGAGGTTGATAGGTAGGGACAGAGTGAGCGAGGCAAAGAAGGGGAGAAAACCTATATATGCTACCTCGAAGAACATGAAAAGGCGATGACAATGGTGCCTAGCATAGAGAGGGAAAGAGAAAAGAGAGGTGGTGGCGGTGGGGGAGCTCGGAGAGAGTCCGAATAGCGTGAGGCGAGGCGGAGGGCTCTATGGCCTTTTATAGAGTAGGGCTAAGTAAGGTGACAATGAAGACAAGTGGTGCTGCACAATGCTGTGCACAGGCGATGGATGATTGTGTGGCGCAGCGTGAGGCTGCAAAGCATGACGCGGCACCATGCTAGCCAAAACGAGGCCAAAGAGATAACGCGGATGACATGGCGGCTAGGGCTCGACGGGATGAAATGAAAGGAGTATGCACGCTCGTCAAGGCTCAGACCGAATATGGTGGTGTCACGCTAGGGTTTCGCCACGAGAGACGTGGCCTGTCGATTCTCAGGGCGACAACAAGGCATTATCCACGTGCACGGCGTGAACAAGGATGGTGTGTTGGCGGGCGTTGCCAATGCAGGAGGCCTAGTCGCATGCTGTAGAGGCCAACACATTTGACCGAATGCTTAGGACGCTTGGGGCGGCACTGGAGGTAGGGGATGGCCGCAACACAGCATGTCGACAGTTGTGCGTGACACGGTCGGTAGGTGTGTCCGACCTGTCGGCCAGCGTGTTAAGTCGCGGGTACACGTAACAAGAGTGAGCGAGCGGGCAGCCTATGTGTGCGGCAAAGTGGACGAGGGTCACGTTGGTTTAGGCCATGGCAGAGGGAAAATCAGGCCGTGTAGGTGTAGGTCAGAAGAAGGAAACAATGTGACAAATAAAAATTAGTCTTTTCAAAATTGCAGTAATATTGTAGGAAAAGGAAATTTTTAAAAGTTTGAATTTGAACTTAAATTTGATTTTTAAATTTAGGGAATTTTGGAAAATCTTTTGAAATGATTAAGGGTAGATTTGAAGAGAATTTTACATCCATACGTTAGCATACTCTTCAATAAATCAAAAAAGATTTAAAATTTATAAATAATTTTTTATTCAAATAGTTTTTTCTCATGCGAAAAATAGGGACGTTACAGTAATGACCTATGACATGTTTGAACGGAGACAGGCGTTTATATATGTGACAGAGTACAAGGTAAAATATACATGAAGGAAAAGTAATGGCTAAATCTAACCGACTATCTCGTCGGATCCTCATACTCAAAAACTTGGTACCAGCCGTGCGACAGCTTGGCTTCTCCGCTCGAGGGGTCTTACCTTGGTTGCGTAATAGAAGGTGTTATATTTATACCCATAAGTAACCTATACAACGTAAGAGACTAATTAGGATATAATTTTGAGCTGGTATGATCGTCTTCGGGTAGAACTCTTGTCTTTCTGACTTTATCTCTAAGGGTTATCTTCCAACAGAATTAGTATGTGGTGCTCACCTATATAAAATATATCATATTTACTGATAATTAATTATTATTCAAATTCATATTATAATAAAATAAAATATATCTTATATTTTAAAATAAGAGAGCGGTAATAAATATGGAATGTCTTGGCACAATACGTATGACAATAATGAAAAAAATGACAATACTTGTTTATTCGGTATAACTTGACAATTCAGAAGGTAATAAAAACCAAACTTTTATTCCATTATTAATTTCCCCTAGACTACTACTACTCATGTTCATGCGACCCCCGGCCTGAAGCAGCTTTCATGGGCATTGGCCAATAACATCATGTTAGAATCATCTGTGTAAATAATAATAATTTTTGCACTTCCTAGTCCAATTGACATCCGCATCCCGCATGGCAACAGTACACCCTACGTCTAGGCTATGGTAGGGGCCTTCTTTTTCTGAGGCTGACCATGCATCCGTGCAGCACCCGGTCTTTATCGTCGCAACAATCCTTTTCTCCCCGGGCTTGATGCGCCGTAAACATGACGAAAATCGATGCAAGTACCAGGCATTGAAGGGCTACTTTACTACTGGCCATCGTCTTATGCAAGTATGATGTTGATGCTACTAGCACTAGAACCAAGTGTGATTTCTATATGCTCTTGGTTTTTTGTTGCGCCATTGCGTACCTTTGTTTATAGTAAAGAAGAAACCAAGCTTGTTGGCAAAACAATTAATGTACAAGAGGAGATATAGACCAATCAATTTCCTGCTATGGCATTAAATGTACATTAATAGGAGTAGATCAATCCAAGACAAAAATCTTCACAATGGTATGACATTAAATGCCAAAAGAAAAAGAAAATCCAAGCTCAACAAGGAGAATCCAAGCCATGGCATTAAACGTGAAAAATCCTATATAATCTTGCCGTGGATTATTGCCGTGGATTATGTAAATAAATAAATATATATATATTAAATATTTTGAGAGACAAAACTTAATAAATTAATTAAAACAAATAGTCTCACTGCAGTACTACAGTAAAAGAATGATCTCATGTTTTTTTAAATAGTGTGGAGCGATGAATTAACTGAAAAGGGCTATATTCTAGAAATTTTATGGCTAATGGTATGAAAATATGAACAATTATGCACACACTGCAGATGCAAAATGCTGTGTGAATTTGAAGTTGGATTTTTTAATGCAAGTGGAGTAATTTCAGAATTGCATTCTACTATTTTTTTTGCAGATTTGGTTCACTGATTTAAATTCTACTTTGCATTAATGGGCTTATGTGCTACTCCCTCCGTTTTAAAATATAGGTCACATTTTATTTTATTAAGATAAAGTTTTAATCAACAATTGATTTACCAATATATTATTTATGTGATACAAAAGTATAATCATAAAAGTCTACTTTGAATATGAATCTAATGACATCAATTTTGCATCTCTGTCGGGATATGGATACCGGTAGAACTATCCGACTGAGCTGCCAAGGAGTGGGCTCAACCGTGGGTATTATCATTCCTTTTAATTCAAGAAATAGGGAATTCAATATAAGTCTTGAGGATTTTGAATATCTTTTATAAATAAAATAAAAAGATTTAGTTATAACCGCTTTGATAATTTTGCATGTAACACCACCCTTCATCCTATATATAGGGTCTCAAGTACTCAACAACCGATAGAAGGCATTGTAATGGCAACATGTTCATCATGCATAAACCATATACATATGATAATTTCATTCATAAACAGAAATATGATATTATCTCATATCCTCATATCGATAACATGTATCTATATAAATTCTTTGGGTCATCATCTAGCTTTTGATTCTATGTATAACCTCATAAGTATTATTGCCGATCTTTCAAATTGACACTCACAAAAGATACATTCTAATAGAGTAGTTGTTGGTTAAAGTTTTATACTAACAATACAAAACATGTTTATATTTTAAAATTGAGGAAGTATATTCGATTCACCGATTTATATCCATGTTTGTAAGCGTGCGTCATCCTTATCCAGTAGTGGTTAAATCTCTTAATTTTTTATTATTTAAACATTTTTATTTTTTAAAATTTTAAAACTAATTCTCTCCTAAATTTATTTTCAAATCTATACCTTTTTAGCCATGCCATTCCGTCTGACGTGACTAAACAACATAGGCACGTTATTAGGAATAGGATTTTTCGTATTGCACACCCTGTCACTTAGGTTAGAATGGCATGGTGGCAGCGTTGTTTGGCCATATTAGGTGGGGTAGCGTGGTCAAAATGTGTAATTTTAGAAATAAGTTTTGAAGTGGTTTAGTTTTAAAATTAAAAAAATAGAAATGTTCAAATAATATAAAAAATCAAATCTCTTTGGGCTCTTGTTAACTGGACTGGCTATATTTGGGCTTTCAGCTCATATGCTTTGCATTTAAAGTCCAAAATTTATTATTTACATTTCCATATTGATAACGCTAGTTTTTCTTCCGCTCTTAATTCTGTCTATTTAACCAATAACCACTGACAAAGAAGTCACATTAATTCTATCTATTCATGAATATTGCTGTTCAAATAGCTACGTATTAATGAGAATCCACGCGGTAGCTAGAAAAAAACCGCCAAAACATATTTGAGAAACCATCAATGAACATGCAACAAATGCCCTGTTACACTTACACAATTAACACGATACCATTAATCTACCGTGCAACTCCTAACATGCAAAACGATCGGGACAAGTAACAGCTTAGCAGTGGAGAAGCACTCTATACAAACAGTTCCCGCCACTACGGCCATGTTGCTCCAAGCTGAAGCACAAAACCGGCGCAGCCAAAGAGAGCTGCGATTTTGCGAAGCCAGCCATGAGTACGGCACTGCTGCTCGCGGCGCTCGTCGCCGCGTGCATCGCGCACGCCGCCGAGTCGACCCCTGCGCGGCGGTCGCTCACGTTCGACAGCGTCTTCACGGGCGGCCCGCACACCGACTCGGGCATGTGCTGGGAGTCGCTGCTGGCGCTGGGCGTGTGCAAGCGCGACCTGCTCGCCGCCTTCTTCACTGGATGCCCCATCCCGCGCGAGTGCCGCCTCGCAGCATGCGAGGCCGACGAGCACTGCGGCCCCTTCACCCGCGCCTTCGTCGCCTCGCTCCTCCCGCACGGCCTGCTGCGGCAGTGCGCCGCGGCGGCGACCACTGATGGCCGCCGACCCATCGCCAGGCCGGTGCTACCGCGATCGTCGTCAGTCCCCGCCGTTGCTCAAGCCAGCCCGAGGTTTCCCACCACCAGTGGCGCGCGCGCGCCGCCGGCACAAGGCGGGTACACGAGCTTGCGCTCCTCCCCTCCACCACTGCGCGTTCCCATATCTTACAACGGACCACCGAAGTTCTTTCACCGTGAACCGCCCCCGCCGCCAGCGTCAAAAGCTGAAACGAGCGTGCGCTCCCCTCCACTGCCCGCCCCAAGATCTTACAGCGGCCAACCGAAGTTCTTTCACCGTGGACCGCCCCCGCCGTCGGTGCCAAAGGCTGAAACGAGCGAGCGCTCTCCTCCACCGCCCGCCCCAAGATCTTACAGTGGTCCACCGAAAATCTTTCAACGACCCCCGCCGCCGTCGCCGATGGCTGAAACGAGCGTGCGATTCCCACCACCGGAGCACCCGAGAGTTTCCGGTGGCATGCACACGCCCCCGGATGCATACACGAGTGTAAGATCGCCACCACCATACACACCTAAGATTTCCAGCGCCACGCACACGCCCCCGGACGCATACACGAGTGCACGTTTGCCACCACCTAACACACCGCCGAGGGTTTCCGGTGGCACGCACAAGAGCCCGGATGAGCACTCGAGTGCGCGGTTGCCACCGCCGCCGTCACCGAGAGTTTCCGGTAACATGACTCGTCTTCCCCCACCTCCGTGTGCTCCGACGGCAGTGGTCAGCGGAACGTACGAGGTGCGTGGCTCCCCGCCGGCGGTGCTTGCGTATGACGGTGCAGCCGGAGGCGGTGCAGGTGGTTCGACAGCACACAAACCGAAGGTTATTCGAGGTGGAGATGCACCGCCCGTGGCAGCTGCGGTGGCGCCACCGAGCAGAGAGCGGACAGCGAACCCGAGCCCGAGTTTCCCGTATGATTCCGGTTCTAACTAGTTTCTTTCTCGGCGGTAGTTCGCGATGCTGGCTCTAGACTCGATCGTGTTTTTCTGTTTGCTCTTCAAGTGTAACCCATGCTTAATAAACGAGGGAAACGTTGTGGTTCCGTTGATACGTGCTGCATTTGGATGTGATGTGTATGTTTTTCACTTTGTCTTCAAGTATAACGCATTTCTAATGAGAAGTGAAGTTCACGACTACTTACTGTGGCGCTCTTCCCCTGTTATTTCCAGAGTTTTTACATCCATACTGTTCGAGCGTTTGATGGTAAATTGCTGTGCGGCTAGCAAAGCAACTATAGATAGCTATTCCAACCCAATTGATATTAACCGAAACTCTAAAAGTCAAACTAGTTCAGAGTTTGGTGGATAATGGAGCTCAAGAATATAATGTTGCCATGAGGTTTTGTAACCCAATTTCATCCGACACGGAGCACTTACAAGATACTGGAGTAGTTCTTCACGAACGTGAGGGATGTAATTAGTTGGGCCGTAACGGGATTCCGACGTACGGAGACCCGTAACTACTCGACCCACCACAGCCCAACTCCACCTCGTCCACACGTATCTGTGGGCGGGGCCCGCATTTCCGCGGCCGACTTCTCCAGAATCGCCCGGCATCGCGATTCGTGCAGAGTCGCGTGCATCTCTCGTGGGAGGCCTGTCCGTTTCATCACCACACCCAAGAACCTGGTCCATTGATCCTGCCCAATCTCTCACCGTCCATTGAGCAACGGACGGTAGATGAGACGGTGGTCCACGGGGCTCACCGTGCACAGCCATAAATAAATCCCCGGAAAGAAACTGACGACCCTGCGCACCCCTCACCTGTCGCCTCCTCCGTCTCCCCCTGCCTGCCTCCTGCTGTCCTGCCCGTGCCCGATATACAGTGAGCGCTCTGAATCTCATGTGCTTATATGCGAGTTCTTGCACCGCAGATTTGCTGGTCAAGCTTTCCTTGGGTTGTCTTGTGTAAGTATGCCTCGTGGGCTTGTGGCTTATCCGGTTTGTGCTGTACTCGTTGCCTTGGTTCCATCATTCATGGATCTGTGGGTATCGAACTGTGCAAGTAATTCTTGCTTACCATCTGGGGAGATTTTATGATTTGCTGGGATAAGAGGATCGGGTTTTTTTTATGGCTGTGAATTAGGAAAGCTGATATCTTTGGTGGAGTACTTGATCTTCCTCCAGATTTCAGTAACTGTTCTTTGCTTGGTTGGTACAGTACTTCTTTTCAGAAAGTTTCTGTTACTGTATTTAGGGGATCAAGTTCATGGTCATGGAATAGATACATCTCTTTTCCTGTTTCATTGATTCTGCACTATTCGTAGCCTTAATTTGTTAGTCCACAAAGCTGTTACTGACTCTGAAAATTAAGCTCGTTCTTCCCTAGTGAAATGCTCGAGTTCTTTGGTACCTTTGGATGTGGGAGTGGTTGCTTTGGTAGGTGCTCCTCACGCTGGGGAAAAGGTTACCTAACTATAGTTGTGACGCCCTGAAAGTACTAAACTGCAATTTGAGATCGTCTTGTTTTATAGAATAATTCTTGTCGATTAGACTGTTTTAGCTGGGCCGGCCGAAACGGCCGGCTGGACCGCTGGAGTAGTCTATAAGTGTCACTATTTTAGTGATGGAATCACTAATTTTTGCCGTCTACTTTTTCGCTGTTTACCCTTGGTTGTGCAAACGTGGTAGCGTTCATTTTTTACCGGTTTTTATGGAACACGTTTCAAGCAGCATGAAAACCTCACTCGAGATTATGTACTCAGTCTATTCTTCCAGTCTAAATTCAGTAGACTCGTAGGCCAAATTTCGTTCATTCAAATTGCAAGTCAAACTCCCCGCAAAAAAAAAGCGAGTCAAATTACTATAAGAATTCAGTGTGATAGTTTGGTACCTGATATCCTAGTTATTAATTTTGTTTTTCACTCTCACAAAAGATCTATGAGTGCATTATTTGCCACAAAATTAGCTTCTTTCTGCTAAAACAGTGTGCTAACGGGTGCATCTCTCAGCAATTAATTGTGCAAGTACATTGAAAGTGAAATATTTGTATGCCAAATGTCCACTTTCTCATATGCTCAATCAGAGCAGTACTCTTCTGGCTTAATCAAAAGGCTGGAGGATGGAATTCCCCTTTATGTACAACATTTTTTTGGGGAATAATGTACAGCATTTTTCATATCTTTCTTAGATACCAGTTGCTGATGCTGAAGAATATTCGTGGAGCATTCATGTGGAACATTACTTTATCCATTTTTACTATTGAGATGGGAGCTGTGTTTTGACCATTATATTTTAGTACTTTATATTAAGAGTGTTGGTAGTAGAGTTATAAACTGCCTAATTTAGCTCACCATTGATTGGCTGCTCTTGGACTAGCATCCATGTCTGGTCACTTATGTATTTCTATGCCAATTGCCAGGTCTCTCTGAGCTGTTTGATATACTGACACCTTCCTCTTGTGCTTGAATTGCAGCCTCTGTTTGATGGCCTCACCTGCATCACCAACAGAGTTAACTCCGGAAGCGGCTCGTCAATCCCTGATTGCAATCTCCCGGTCTGTTTCAGCGGTCGGAGAAGCCCTGAACATCAAGTCACCGGATGGCGCCATGGCGAACAGGCACGACGATGGTGACAGACCACTAACCTAGGCTGTATATATATATAGACTCGATCCTCTTATATACGTTTAGGAGGTCAAAGTCACTGTACACATTCTATATGGTATCAGAGCGAGTCTAGATATCTCCGACGCGCTAGCTTCTCCCTTCGGCGAGCCGACCCTTTCCTCCTCGTTTTCTTCCCGTCGCCGACTCTCTTCATGGTACTTTCCTCGCTCTCTCGCCTCTATTTCTTTTTCTCCCCATCTCTCCCGCAGTCACCTTCTTTTCTCCATTCTACCTCCGCACGACCAGGCGACGGTCTCGATCCGCCTCCTCTTCTCGCCTCACACCCGTCTCCGCTCTTCTTCTTGTTTCGTGCATCTCTCCTTCTCTAACGCCGGCACACCTCCGCGCTCGTCGTCTTCATCGGCGGAACTCGTCCACCCTCCCATCGGCTGGACTTGTTCAGCCCTCCATCGATTGGAACCCTTCCTCGGTTTTCGCCTTTTCTGACACGCTCAACGGCTCTTGGACGCGAACCTTCTCCCCTTACGTCCGAGCCAGTCCAACATGTCCACGTGTCCACGGACACGAATCCCTACCTCCCGGACGCGAACATATTCTCTTCGCGTCCGGCCACTCCCTGTCTTTTTCGTGTCCGCCCCACTCCTTGGCGTCCACGAGTCCACGGACGTGAATCTTCTTTTTACGGACATGAATCTTCGCACGTCCGTGACCCAACTACTCTTTGACCCACCCACTCTCCACCATTTCCTTAGCATCTCCACCATTTCCTTGGCATCTCCGTAACCCGTTTCACCCACAGGCTCTTTCTTTCCCAACTCCAGTATGCCATCGACCTCCTCCAGCGTACAGGCATGGCCGACTATCACCCCACGACCACCCCGGTCGACACTCGAGCCAAACTCTCCGCTGTCGATGGCGTCCTCGTTGCCGATCCCTCTCATTATCGGAGTCTTGCCGGGGCTCTTCAATACCTCACACTCACCCGACCCGACCTCATGTACGCTGTCCAGCAAGTGTGCCTCTTCATTCACGCTCCGCGCGAACCTCATCTCGCGCTACTCAAGCGCATTCTACGCTACGTGAAGGGCACCCTCTCCAGCGGGCTGCATCGTAGCTCCAGCCCATCGACTCCCTCACCGCGTACTCCGACGCAGACTGGGCAGGCTGCCTCAACTCTCGACGCTCAACGTCCAACTACTACGTTTACCTCGGTGACACTTTTGTATCCTAGTCCTCAAAACGCCAGATTACAGTGTCCTGGTCCAGCGCCGAAGCCGAGTACCGCGCCGTTGCTCACGCCGTCGCCGAGTGCTACTGGATTCGCCAGCTTCTCCAGGAGCTCCGTGCACCTCTCTCCACCGCGACCGTCGTCTACTGCGACAATGTCAGTGTCGTCTACATGATCGTCAACTCGGTCTATCACCGATGCACCAAGCACATCGAGATCGATATCCATTTTGTCCGTGACAAAGTCGCATTAAGACAGGTTCAGGTGCTTCATGTACCATCGGCACATTAGTTTACCGATATAATGACCAAAGGCATGTCCATGTCTTTATTCACCAGTTTTTGGTCTAGTCTCTGCGTCCGTCCCCTCCCGCTGCGATTACGGGGGTGTTAGACAGACCACTGGTCTGGGCTGTATATATATATATATCCGACCCCCTTATATACGCTTGACGTTACTATACATATTCTACAATCTCCATCTCCAACCTGTCGCCTGATGCTCAACCTACGCCGTGCCCTCCCAAGGACACCGCTGCTGCTTAGGCTTATGCCTGGAATGATGCTACTGCCTACTGTTCCAAGTGTGGATACCACCGTGTCCCAGCGTGTGTTGCTGAATGCCAAGACAGTGGTCATGGCCGGACCCTTGGCCTTAATAACAGTCATAACAACTGTACGTATGGTCTTGTGATGAAACTGCCAAGTGAGTTATTGCTTATATGTGGAATTGCATCTTGGCCTGAAATCTTCTCGTGTGCAAAACTGCAAAACCAAAAGAACAGTGGTGCCCGGGAGTTTTGCAAATGCAGACATGCAGTGGATCGGTATCTAGTTCTTGAGGCCATGGTGTAGCGGTAGTACACGACTGCACGATGAGCGTCTTGGATCCAAACATAAATGTACTGTGGCTGGCATGGAAAGCAAAATTTCTGCCCTGCGTACGGTGGAAATCTGCACGAACTCTACGCCACAAGTCTTACTCACTTCGCACGCACATACGCGTATGCGTTCAACACGTATGCTTTCAACTATTGACTTGAGGGTCAAACTTTCGATATACGGAAAATATACGGTCTCACCGAACGCAGACGAACGTGCCTTTTACTAGCTGGGGATCCCAGGGATGAACTCGGGGCGAGCTACAGGCTCGTTCGCCTCTACGCCACGAGTTGATCAGGGCGGATGGGCCGTAGACGTTTCGTACGCGGGATCAGCTACCGACTGGGCTTTTCAAGGCCCAGTCTACCCGCACATCGGCTCGGCTGGAATCGTCACGAATAGCGCGACCAGACATCCATCCTCGGCCCTCACAAGCAGCGGCGGCTGAAGCCCATCTAAGCACGCGACGGAGATGGCGGCGGCGGCGGCAGCGGCGGCGGGAGGAGTCGCGGGTGAACCGTCGGGGACGGGGACGAGTACGAGGCGTCTTAAGGTCGCCGTGATCCACCCCGATCTCGGGATAGGTACGCCGTACGCCTCTACTCTTTCTCCCCTGATCTCGCGTAGGCAGGATTTTGTAGATCTGGTTGAATCCCCTCAACGATTGTTTACGTGGCACTCTGTAAATCTGTGGATATTTAGCAATTTGGGTCCATGCGCCGAAGTGTCGATAGATTTGAGGAGGAACCGCTGTTGCCTGAGCTTGCTTGATCCGATAGCTTGGATATTTGTTGGGTTCCTCAGTTTTGCGCAAGGTTCGACGTATGCTTAGTTGCTTACTGCAATTACGGTTTAGTCTTAGTATTGGGGGATTTTTTTTCCTTCTTCTTCACTTCCATACTGAATTGATACCTCTAGAATTGGCTTTTTTTTTTGGGAAGCAATTGTACGGTTTCATTTGAATGTAGGAGGCTCTTTGTTATATGCAGATGAGATTCTTATAGAACATTTTCGAGAAAAATCTCGAAAAATGCTGTAGCAGCATTGCGGCAGGTGTGGATAGGATTTGTACCAATGGACAAGTATGACGGCGTTTCTGGCATTGTAGATCCCAATTATTCAAAGAGAACATATGCTTCTATGTAGGTGGTGCTGAGAGATTGATAGTTGATGCGGCTTGTCAGCTTGCCTCTCATGGTCATGATGTTCATGTTTTCACATCGCATCATGACAAAAATCAATGCTTTGAGGAGACTGTTTCTGGTAAGGATCTAAACTCTACTGAGGTGAATGTTGTTGATAAGTGATAACTCTCTACTTTTGGTAGTTGCAGCAGCTTTTTGTGTATCTTTGCTGTTCTAAACACTGTGGGCTGTGACTGGCTTGATGTGGCTCATATGCAGTTATTCCTATGTATATTATTAATTGATTATGCACAAAATTTCACACAGTTTCCTTGGACACCCTACTTATGAATGATTCAATAGTGTTTAGGTCTTTAGGAAAAAAAACCTTATGCAAATAAGAGCTCTACTCAACTTTTTACTTGTTCTGCAGGTCCATTTGAAGTTAAAGTATATGGAGATTTCTTGCCTCACCATATTTTTTACCACTTCCATGCTGTTTGTGCATACCTTCGCTGCATTTTTGTTGCAATGTGTGTGCTACTTTGGTGGCCCTCATTTGACATCATATTAGTAGACCAGGTTTCAGTTGTGATTCCACTGCTTAAATTGAAGGCAGCATCCAAGGTATCAATCCCTTTCTTTTATGTGATCAGTGTGTTTTAACTACAGCCATGTGTTAATAACTCTTTTTTTTCATGTATTCAGATAGTATTTTATTGTCATTTTCCTGACCTATTGCTTGCTCAACATACTACCATGCTTCGGAGGTTGTACCGCAAGCCAATTGACATGATTGAAGAAACAACTACTGGTATGGTCTTGTTCATCTAGAACTGTATACCTGCTATGGTTTTTAATGTTCCCTAGTGGTGCTCTAATGTAGTTTGTTCTTTTTATATATATATAAATTAGGTATGGCAGATTTGATTCTTGTAAACAGCAAGTTCACTGCAGCAACATTTGCCAGGACCTTTTGTGGCCTTCATGCTAGAGGAATTGAGCCTGCTGTGCTATATCCAGCTGTCGCTGTTGAGCAGTTTCAGGAACCTCATGCTTATAAGTAACTGCATGCTTGTATATCTCTTTGTAACTTGCTTAGGTTTTGTTTTTCAAATTTAGCATAATATATAAGGTGTAAGATTTTTTTCTCATCTTCTGCACATTAATGTCGAGCTAAAATGAACTACCATCTTTCTGCTTAGGTTGAGTTTCCTCTCAATTAACCGGTTTGAGAGAAAAAAGAAACTTGATTTAGCCATTTCAGCATTTGCTTTGCTTCGCTCTGTTGCTTCTATGCAGCCTGGTGATGCTCAACAGGAAGTAACCTTAACAGTGGCAGGTGCTTTTTTTTGGTTATTTATTAATTTCCTTTCCACTACAGGTTGAATATTTCATTGTCACTACATTATGAATTATCAACTGGCAACTGCTGTTTACGTACAATGCTCATACTTTAGGTGGATATGATAAGCGTCTCAGAGAAAATGTTGAATATCTTGAGGAGCTCAAAAGATTAGCTGCGACTGAAGGGGTTTCTAATCATGTCAAATTTGTGACATCTTGTTCAACATCTGAAAGGAACAAACTTCTCTCCAACTGCCTTTGTGTGTTATACACTCCAAAGGTAAATGTCTAGCTTGTGCTATGACTCAACAATATGAGCATTTTTACAATAACAAACCAATGTCTGACACTTTGCTTTACACAGGACGAACATTTTGGTATTGTTCCTCTGGAAGCCATGGCGGCATATAAGCCTGTAATTGCATGCAACAGCGGTGGTCCAGTGGAAACAGTCATAAATGACGAAACAGGGTTTCTCTGTGACCCCTCCGCTGCTGAATTTTCAAAAGCCATGCTGAAGCTCGTGAACGATCACGATCTAGCAGTTAAGATGGGTAAACAAGCAAGGGATCATGTGGTGCAGAAGTTCTCAACCAAGACATTTGGTGACCTTCTGAACAGCTATGTTCTTAATGTGTACCATCAGAGGATTGAGTGATCTCTAATTTGGTGTTGGGAATGCCGTGGAACACTTGGAATAGACCATCATCATTTTCGTATTTTTGCCTTTTTGTGACTTCTGACATGGATGTACACGCATGCAATAGAGTATTGTATACTGAATACTGATAATGACTTCGTAATATTACTGTTTGTGGTAATGACAGGGGAAAAATTATTTGGGCCTTTTGAAACAGAGGTGAAACTTGTAATCTGCTTGTCTTTCCCCCAAAAGAGATATCGGATATAAAATTTGCTGGAACAACAATTGATTTGATGGTCAAAGCTAAACTGTCAGGATCAATTCCCACTAGCAAGATGCAATGTGGGAATAAACAACAGTGTTTGAAAGGAATCAAGCAGGTGTAGGTAGTTGCTCCGGTGTGGAAGCATGATTGTCGTCCGACCATCATTTTTCTATAATCTGCAGTCATACGTTTGGAAAACGTTAGCCTGCAAAATATTCTGAAATGGATGCAAAAACAAGCAACTGATTAATGTCAAACGCTGTGTGCTTAACCGAAATTAAGAAACCTGAAGTCTTCTCAAGAAGAAACTCGAAGTTCCAACAGGTAAGATATTAGGCTGCGTTGGGCAGCACAGTTTGGTAGCCTTTTATCATATTTCGTGTGCATATTTTCTAAACCATTAACCGATATGCTTTTTTATAAAAATTTTTATAGAAAAGTTATTTAAAAAGTTATATTAATTAATTTTTAAACTTTTTAAGTTATTACTTAATCAATTATATGTTAAACGGATTTCTTGTTTTACGTGTCAAGAGGAGATTCATAACCCCTCCTTAAGTATCCATTGTCAATGTAGTTTCATCAGCGCAGTGGAATTGTTGCTTCTGTTCATAGGAACAGAATTTAAAGTTGACAACTCTTGGACGACAAAGAAATGATAAGAATCTAAGGATAACATCTTAGTAATTACCAACTGTAACTCAACTCTGAACAAGTCCAAATCCTGAAAAAATATTATAACCCCACCAGCCGGTGACAGTTCTGATCAGGATGCTCCTTTGTTTTCAGATCGATTAGTCAACGAATTTAGCAATTTTATTGATGAACATGAGCAGCTGCATCGATTGCAACGTTTGTTCAAAAAGAAATTTTCGCCACAGTCAAATCGATCAAGGAGCGTTTGTTCGACGATATGCCTAATTTTGTCAAAGTACAAGACTTGTAAAAAAAGCTCTTAAAGTCGTAGGGCGATGGCAAGAGCAAACGATAGGATATTGGGACGTCTGGCACGTCCCTGCTGCGAATGGATAATTAACTAGTGGTGCTTATATATGCAAGTATTCGTAAACATAAATTTCGTGCAAGTTTTATATTTCTGGTTTGAAAATTGCAGCTTCTGCTAACTGGCGGTGCACTACTGGACAGCCAGCTTAAGGCCAACCATTTTTTTTGGCTTGCGTTAGCAAAATACTCTAAAAAAAACTAAGCAACAAAATGATCCATGTTCCCACTATAATACGCGTGGTATCGCCATTTTAATCATATAAAAAATGTTTTGCTGGCAGATTAAGGCAAGACAACCACAAGATACTTATTTAAGTATTTTTTGTTAAAACTACTTGCTAATTAATTGGAGGAGAAACAGATTCTCAGTGATGGAATAGATCTTCATAGCTCACATACGATGAACTGAGGACAGTAATCGTCAGTTAGCCCAGTGTTTTAGTTGGAACTGCACTTGTACTCGTTTCTGTTCCATTTTAGTTTCAGGAGTGGGCAGACGGTGCATGACAAGGAAATATGTCGTAATGACACCAAACCCTGTTACCTAAACCACATTAAGAAGAAACCATAATATCGACTCCCAAGCAGTCCGGTATACATAATCTTCGTTTCTGAAAATACATTATACATGGGAGGGAAGTCAGCATTAACAAGATTAAAGCCCTTGTATAGGTAAAATATAATTGGATACAGAAGATGATGTGTAGATACAATACAAGACTACAAGAGGCAATCCACCTAGTTTTTTTACCATTAAATCACACGCCGTTAGTAATAAGGATGTTGAGAGGTGTGAAATTTCTAGCTAAATGACATTGGAGATTAATTTGTTACTCCTACAATAGAATTTCATCCAGACAAAATACGAGAACGCGGCGGGATGGATATGACCCAATCACGGTCAAATGAAACACTCAACCGCTCGCAACTAATACAGAGAGGAGGGGAAAAAAATCATACAAGTGAACAAACAGAAGAAATAGAATCGGCCAGATTAACGATTCCAGATCCACCGTCATCCTCTGCCAGCTCCCCTCCCCAACTCCATTTAACAATTCCCAAGGTGCACCTGCCGTCTCGAAAAATTTTAAAAAGAAAAATTTAAAAAGAAAAAATTTAAAAAGAAAATTCCCAAGGTGCATTTGCCGTTTTGAACTCAGGAGGGTCCGGGTCTAGTAGTACAGTAGCCTGCGTTTATGCCGATGCTTTCCACCGCGCCGCGGCTTTCCCGATTCCGCTTTCGCGACTCCGCCCGCAATTAGAGAATTAGGGATAGTAGGCCGATCGAATCTGCGGCTGCTCCCCTCAAAAAAAAAAAAAAAAGAAAAGGAATCTGCTGCTGCTGCGCCGCCACCGGCCGCCGCTTGAGTGCGCCGAGACGACGCCACGAGTGACGCCGATGCCTGCGGCCCGCGCCAGAATGAGTCGGTGACCAGCCTGCCGATTTCCATGCTGCATCGATTGACCAAGGTGCCTGAGGTAATCGGTAAGTAGCTTGCCACCGCCCACCGGCCGGTAGGTGGTAGCTGTTGCTCATTGTCATACAGCGAGGCCAGAGACTGTTGCAGTGTTGCTCACTGTCATATAGCGAGATCAGATACTAACATATATTGTCTGTTTATTACAGAATTACGTCAAGGGATCAATCAATAAATTAAGGATACAATCATACAAACTACGGTAATTTGCTAGTTCAGCATGAACTAGTAAGATTTGTTTGAATTAATCCAGTACTTTTGTAGGTGTGTAATTCATGAGTTCTACTATTAATATGTTGTTTTTCAATTATTAGCCCGTTGTTTATATCATGTCGTCGATAAAGTATGCATCAGACAACGAAAAAAAGAAAAAAAAAAGTTGATAGAATAAAAGGAGCAATAGACTAATTTTCGAGTAATACAAGCACTTCAATATTTAATGACTTTGCAGCTAGAAATGCTCGAAGAAATTTTAAGGTAAATATTTATGAAAATTTTCTTATGAATATAGCTTTTGGACACACTAAGCGTTTATTGGTAACATTCCATATACAATGATTATTATTTAGATGTTTTTATTAAGGGTCCCTATTTTAGTTTAGTCCTGGGCCACTGAAACCGGACCGGCCCTGGGTTAATGCTTGCGAAACAGTCACCTCATCAGCCTTCACCGTTGCCCATCAGATTGCTCGAGTCGACGCCCATCGAATCGCTTCCTGCACACAGCAAAAAGTCTCGAATCCTTCGTCAAAATCTCAAATAATAGCTCCATAAAACGTAAACACAGCTCTAGGTAAGGGACGAAGTCTCGAATAATACAGGTCTCGGCCAATCCATGGACTAATATATTATTTTGCATATCAATTGCAGAGTTGCAGTTAATGTGTAGGCATCGATCGCTTACTATTCTGCCCATCTGACTCTTGACTAGAGTATTTCACATTTATACAGATCGATACAAATCAAAACAGATAAGGTACTAATGCTGCAAGCTGTACTTCTTAAGTATTTCCTCTATGGGCATTTAATTTGGAACAATTGTTGACTTAGTTTGAGAATTTTTTTTCATATATCTCATATCATTATTAAAAAAAGAGTTTTTTTTCATATATTCAATTTGCTATTGAGATGAGAAAAGGAGCCAGATGGCATCTTCATTTTTCTCGTGCATATGTTTTATCATTTTTCATTTTGCTGAGATTTTCTAGCATCAGCCATTACAATTTTCTAGCCCTAAATTGTTTTATTTTATTAGTTATTTACACTCCCTTTTGAATTAGAGCTATTGTAAAATTGTAGTATGGGTTAGCCTGACTTTTTAATTGCATATGCTGACATTACAGGTATAAAACCAACATCCCAGCTTGGTCTCCTGACCCCTCAACCTTCTCTCTCAAGCCAAGAAATTGAGCTGATCGCGATGGCAATGGAGCCTCCTCCTCTGTTCCTGTGCCCAATCTCGATGGAGCTAATGGTAGACCCCGTCACGGTGGCCACCGGCGTCACGTACGACCGCTGCAGCATCGAGCGGTGGTTCTTCAAGTATGGCAAAACGACGTGCCCGGCCACCATGCAGCGGCTTTCTTCCTTCGACCTCACTCCCAACCACACCCTCAAGCGCGTCATCGCGTCCTGGCTCGACCGCGCCTCGTCGTCGAGCACTGCCGACGCTCCGGCGCCGGCGCCGTCGTCGTCACACGTGCTGGCAAGGGAGAGGCTGCCGTCGGTTCTCGCTGGCATTGAAGAGACGCCGTTCAAGGCGACCGCGCTCAAGAACCTCAAGTCCTGCATGGCCGGCGACGAGGCGGCGCGGGAAGATTTCGTCGCGTGCGGTGGTATTCAGGTGCTCGGCCGGGTGATGACGCAGGCGCTGGCGGAGAGCTGCGCCGGCGGGGACTTCTCGGCGTTCCAGACGTGCGAGGAGGCCGCCGCCGTCCTCGCCACGCTCCCGCTCTCCGACGACGCGTCGGTGGAGCTCCTGCTCAAGCCGGAGTGCATGAGGCCCGTGTCCGTGCTGGTCCAGCGCGGCAGCGCCGAGGCGAGGCTGCACGCAATGTCCATGATCTCCAAGATCTCCAGGTCCAGCGCCCGCGACTGGACCCTCGAGGTCGACGTCGACGACATGGTCAATGCGCTCCTCGAGCTTCTCTCCGACGCCGCCTCAACGAAGCTCACCTCGCGCGCGCTCGACGTGCTCCTCGACGTCACGGCGCGGTCGCGGGGCGCGCGGCGCGCCAAGGCTGTGGAGCTGGGCGCCGTGCACGTCCTCGTCGAGCTCCTCCACGACGCCGACTGCCACGTCACCGAGCGATCACTCCTCCTCCTGAAGCGCATGTGCAAGTGCCCCGAGGGCCGGGTGGCCTTCGCCGAGCACGGGCTGGCGGTGCCGGTCGTGGCGCGCGCCGTGCTGCGCGTGTCAGGGCTCGCCACCAGGCTGTCCGTCAACGTGCTGTGGCTGGTGACGTGCGCGGCCGCCCCCGCCGAGAGGGTGCTCGAGGACATGGTGGTGGGCGGCGCCGTGGCGAAGCTGCTGGTGCTGATGCAGGTGGAGAGCTCGCCGTCGACTAAGGACAAGGCGGTGAAGATGCTGCGAGCGCACGGCGCGTTCTGGAGGCAGTACCCTTGCTTCCCCACGGATCTCAAGGACTACCTCAAAATTCTCAACTGATCACCTTCGCAGTGATCAGTAAAGTTATCTGTAAAGTGTAAAGAGAATTCGGATGTGCATTATTTTGTAGGAATACAGGAGATTCAACAGGACATTGGCCATGGTGTATGCGTTGTGCTTGCGAGTGTAATTTTGGGCTGTCTAAAACGCATGAATTATGCAAGATTTCCCTAGAAATTTTATAATAATTATATCGTAGAAAATTGACAGGAATTTAAAAATCTCGCATCTTTTTTCATGACATTAACTATCCAATTTGAGCCCTTTTTTTATCTACTAGCCACATGTTGCAGCTCAACATGTCATGTGTGTTTCGTTCACGTCCTTGAGCAAAAGCAGTACTGTTAACTTGGAATCAGTACGAAAATCCTCCGTTAAAAAAAAACATGTATCAAGACCTTCAGAGAGGATCTAAATGTTGACTTTCGAAACAGTTGAAGTTCTCTCAAGAACAAAAGAGACAGTTGACCTTAAAAATGGAGTACTGTCCCTGAGACGACAAAAGTACAGTCTGGACACATCGTTAACCACGTCAATGTTCCAGGATCCAGCTGAGATTGGGCCCATGTAGGCATGGAGTACAAATTTTCTATATGTCCATCTTTCTAATCCACCTCGGCCCATCAATGGAAGAGAAAACGAGGAACAGATCAGTCAGATAGACGCGAACGTGGCTATGTGATGCTGATCCAGTGGCGTGCACACGCCCCGGCGCGATGCCCGTCACGAGCACGGGCGTACGGCACCGGCGGTGCATTTGCTGCATGGGCACACGGCTGCTCAGCAGCGCGACCACCGAGTACCAAAGCTCCGTGCCACCTCACGCCGTGACGTGCAGATTCCATCTTGCCCGGCGGTGCCCGCGCGCCTCCGCATGCGCTCCACCTAGCACCTAGCTGCCGGCGCCGACACGATCGAGCACCAACGCCGCCGTTCTCATCCATCCCATCGTCGATCGCCTGTATATACAGCAGCCCAATCCCAACGTGTCGCAGGTCAAAACACAACCAAAGCATCGAATCAATCTAGCGCTAACACACACACGAGTTCAGTTTGGCAAGAACAGCGTGAGCTGCTGTACGAGCAAAGCTTGTGCAAGGTGCAGACGGCGAAGGTGAAGGTGCAGGACACGGTGAGCTCTGCCAAGGAGAAGATGAAGGAGGGGTCGGCCAAGGCGCACGGCAAGGCGGGCCAGGCGACTGCCGCCACGCACGGCCAGAAGGAGATGGCCAAGCACGAGGAGAAGGCCGGCAAGGCCCAGGCCAAGGCCGACGAGCACCAGGAGAGGGCGGAGCACCGCGCCAACGCCACCACGGGGAGCCACGGCACGCGCGTGCCCCTCACCGGGCCGCACGGCCACGGCCATGCTCCGGTCGGCGGCGCAGCGGACGCATGCTCTGGTCCAGCCCGGGCGCTGATCGTGTTAGCTGTGTACGTACGCATGCGTGTACTGGAATAAAAAGGGTGTCAGTTGTAAAACGTAGTAGGAGTACGTGGTTAGTGTAGTTCTTCTCTTCATGAAAGGGTTATGTTCTCAGGTTCTCTCAGTTATTTTGGCAATTTTGTAAGGACCTTTATCTACCTTTATTGATGACGAACCTACTCTAGTACAGTAGTACTCTGCTTGCTGTGTGTCGGTGTGAGTCTGTGAGCTCCTATAAGACATTACAATATAGTTTTGCAAATTAAATTAAGGAAAGGAGATATGTTATCAAACTTGCCTCTCTGGATCAAGGTGGTCCAGGTCCAACACACCTCTCGTGTTTCGTATTTTTAGAACGTAGTAATTGCCTTGTTTCACATTTTTGGAACGTAGTAATTGCCTTGTTTCACATTTTTAGAACGTAGTAATAATAATAATAATGATATTATTTTCAGTCAGTTTAAAAAAATTGTTCGCCAAATACCAAAGCCTTTAAACACAATTATCCAAATAAGATTATGATAATTCACCTAGAACCTCAACCTCATCAGACCATTGAACGGTGCTTTGATGCCTTCATTCTTCTCTAGTATTCCTATCTCACAAGAATTATTTTCGTATTTCTGCCCTTGCGATTTCTCAATAGATCCACGACTTTTATCAAATTATAGTACGTTGTAGTTTGCACACCAATACTGGTGCTATAAATAAATGCGACCAGCATCGGTGACCAGGTCTATGTTCGTGATTGACCCAGGACTTTACACCAAAACACGTCAGTAGTAGGAGAAGCTTAGCTTTGCAGGGAGAAACACAGCGAAGAAAAAACGACAATATGCAATAAGGACATGCCATTCCAAGATTAATTAATACTTGTCCACGCCGATACTAAGGGAAAATGAATACAAACATTCGTAAGGAAACCGTACAACTAGATTGACATAAGTGACAAAGCATGCTAGATAAGCTACCGATAGAGAAAATACAAATTAGCAACCTGACAGACCGAGCCATTCGCTGGGGAACTTATTGTTCCTGATCACTTTGTTCAGGCTTTGTGATTACTACTAGCGCACCGGATTATTGGCCAACGCTGCCGGTGGTGCCGGTGCAGGAAACCCTGAATCCCTACACTCTACTGGGTCAACGGCTAACAAAGCTTAAAAAAACACAGGATTATCTAGTCGGTCATCATCTTCAGGTCGGAATCGTAACGGCCTTGATTCCCAGATAGCGACCAGCTGACAGGAGCATACGAAGAATGCATCGGATGACCCGAGTTGTTGAATGTGCTGCCATTAGGTCCCGTGGGGCTCCCTGGGTCATCAGAGTGGTCGCTTGATGATCCATCAGAGGGAGGGCTGGCAGCAGTGGCTGCACCGAAGCCAGCTGCGTGGGTCGGGGTTGGGGCAGATGTTGGGTCACGTTTCAGTTGTTCTTCCTTGGTTTTTTTACCTTCAGCAATGAAACTCCCCACCACAACCTGGAAACACAGAACGGGAGCTTGTGACAGAAGGCCAAATACAATGCTCATCTGGGGCACAAAACAGTTGAAAACAAATTGCTAACATCAAATAGATGAATGGGGAACCTGCACGGGCGTTTTTGCCATCAGCATTCCAGCAACACAACCTCCAACTACACGTCCATCGCTTCCAGCAAGTGCCACACTCAAACCACCTGTTCTGCTACGAGTGTCACCATCCTCGGCGAGCAGAAATGAGCCCGACAGAGAGAGAATATCAAAGTGGCCCTGTGACACATCACAGTATAAGAATTCTTATAGTTCATACATTGATTTTTACAATCAAAATACACCACTATTCTAAAGAAAACAACAAAATATTGTTTGAATTTGTCTGTCCACATAGAAATGGAGGTACCCATTAACAACCACATGCTCTAAATAAAAATGACCTGAAGCCTTTATCATCAGATTTAGACATTGCGTTACTTGCACTTAGTGTGACTATAGAGAATAAAGCAGAATAAATTTTTCATTCAATCACCCCAATCCCCAATATGTGATGACATTCTAAACAAATTAGCCATTTCTCCTCTTATCATCAGAATATATCAGAAAATAAGCTATCATGAACACATAAGAAAGCTAGGCCAACTAAGTGCATGTTACCAAAGAATGGTACAAAAAGGGTTGCTGGCAATTGTGATGTAAATGATTGGTTTGTTTGTGCAAATTTATACAGCAACAGTGGCAGACTCTGGAGTTTCTTGAAGCTCAGACATTACGCAGCAACTGGTCATTGGTGTTTCCGAATGCAGGTAGTGCAGAGCACTGCTCTACTGTGGTTCGGCGGCAAGCCTGGGCAGCTCACCAGTGTCGACAGGCATTGAGTCCACCACTCTACAGTAGCACATAGATACTAGTAATGAAAATCTAGCCACCTATTGTGAACTGTAGTGTGATGAAACAAAGACATCAAGAAAACTTTAACTAAGCATCTAAGACGTGTGCATTACTATTTCACCGAAGGAATCACCACTGGAGCTCAAGCATTGCTCTGAGCACACAAATAGTTTGGCTTGAACATACCTCATATGTTACTACACCACCAGAAGTTGCTGGTTGGCGTAGTGTTGCTGTGCAAAGAGTGCCATTTGCTGAGATTATGCATGTAGTGCGAGGCCCTTGTTGTGAAAAGGACATTATTTTTGAAGCGACATCCTGCAAAAAAAGAATTGATGATACATGTTCATCAGCTTGGGACTTCAGGTTTGAAATGTAGATGAGAGGAATAGACTAAAAAGTGTCTACTCTGTAGTAGATTGGCACTAAAAAACAAACAGTTGGCAAGTGTACGATGATCAAAACAAGGATGCTCATTGGCTAAGACAGAATCAACAAACCATGACATAAACATACGCAATCTCCTGAATTGTAAAATTATTAATTCAGAAACAAACGAATAGGTTTATAACGAATATTCTGTAAATGGCATTGAGAACTCAAAGAAACTCTAAAGGAGAACAAGTTCAAAGATGCTGAAGAATTCATTATATGTCAGTTTGGTATTTGTTCTAGAAAGCATATGCTATATATCTCTGTTCTTAGCTCCAACTTGTGTAATTGGTTGACATTACTTCGAATCCTGCCAGCAGACAGATGTAAGGCACATAGATTGATTACAGTTTAGAAACCACAAGCAGCTACCGCTTAAGAACTCCAAAAGTAACTTGGCCACAACAAGACAACCTAAACAGACAAATAATGCATTTTAGCTTGTAGATAGCAGAGGGGAGCATTTTCAGACACCTCATTCGGCTTCACTGTTATTATGTGGGGAGTAAAAGATGTCCCAGAAGAACCTAAAAATCAGCACATAAAAGAATATATAAATCAGATCTGTCATATAATTATTGATCCACACAAAGTAGTCAAGTTCCACTTGAGGAGAAAAGAGACAAAAAAAATCTACAAAATCTGACTAATGATATTATCATTATCATTCTGATTATGCCACATGGGTAAGGACTAAGGAACACAACAAACTAATATGTAAATCGAGTTGACACCGCCCTGTTCTGCAGGGGCAAGTGTAGAAGTTATTGAAAGTAAAAACATGCAGAAAGGATATCAGCACAATATTATCCATTTGTCAGTATATGCACATAGATTGGTTCTTCATAAAAAGTAACACAAAAAAGTAACCATAGCCAATGAACGTTCAATATTCAAAGACTAAGCTCATGTTTGAATAACTCCTACTTTTCCTATCCTGTGATGCCCAGTGCAACACTAGGATAGAGAATGCTCGTACTTTTCCTTATTATTCAAATCTTAGCCTGGACTATTCTGTCATATTTTTATTCCTTTAGAATGAGGAGGGATCCTTAAAAAAAATTATTCCACACATGCCCTTTAAATGCACACAAGCAAACACACGAATTAATTCCAAAAATCATTCCATACACGTCCACAAACTTGCACCATATTTTTTTTTCAATGCTACTCCTACAAGCCAAGCATAAATTCTGTCATAATAAGGGATATCATTTGGGAGTTCAGATATAAAGCCAAAGCAGAGAAATGGTGCAGGCTTACCCAGAGCATCAAGCTGTTTTTTTTTCCCGGAGACCGGGGGTCGCCCTCTGCGCTTGCCGTCAGAGTTCGATCCTGCACCGGCGGATGGCCCGCCCGTCTCCGTCCCTGCTGCGGCCGCGGGCTTCAGTCCCAGCCCGATGCTCCCGTCCGGACCATACTTCCTCGGCCTCCCCCTCTTCTTCTTCACAAGCTCCCCGCCGCCGCTGCCGCCGACCGCCGCGGCGCCACCGCCGGAACCGGGCTGCTGCTGCTGCATGCCCGGCAAGACGGGATCGGCGCGGTACATGGCCTCCGGGGGCTTCATGGGCGACGAGGCGGTGGGCGACGCCATGGGGTTGAAGGAAAGCGGCACCCCGTGCATAACATTCGCCGAGCCTGGCGGCATCGCCGGCGCGGCGGCACCGTAGGTGTGCTGCGGCATCATCACGCCGCCGGCCGGTGGTGGCGAGCTCACGCGCGGCTGCGGCTGCTGCTGCTGCTCCCGGCCATCCATCCCGGCAGCGAAACCCTAGCCCCCCTGAATCGGAGCCGCTGCCGCTCCTCGCCTCTCCGCTCACCCAACTGCGCGTTTCGCATGCACCGTTCGCGGCGGTTGTACGTGAGCTCTATGCACCGGAAAACAAATCTCGAAATCGAATAAAATACATCGGAAATGGAGGAGGAGACAGAATTTGCGGTCTCGGAGAGAGAAAAAAAATGGGAGGGGAAATATAAGAGAATAGGAAGGTGACGAGGTGGGAGGAGTTACCTCACTGTGAGGGGTCAGATCAGATCTGAGTGACGAGAAAACGCGAGATATCGAGTAATAACTCCCTGCCTCCTGGCTTGCCGCGCCGTCATGATGAGAATAGGAAACATTTTTTTACTACCGTATTAAAACATTTTTCTTATTAATAAATAGTACTTTCTGTTTTTTAAATACCGTCTGTTTTCATAGGTCGTTTCTACATTTGGACGTAGAAATTTTTAAGCAACTGTTACAATAATCTTATTAAACGTATGGATGGGCAAGCATATAAAAGAAATGATGGGCAATGATTGAAAAAGATTTACATTTACAACATGGTGGAAAATTATAAACGAAGAGGAAATAAAAGGTTCTACCAAAATTTTGTTATTTTGGCGTTAGCGTTACTAAATTTTGGCAAAGTTTCCAGAGAAGGTTCGAAATGGCAATAAACCAAATACTAGGCTGAAATTTAATTATTCGAAAATGCCAAAAATTGGCAATACCATCACATATTTGGCAAATCAATCGGCGGCCGGCAAACCAACCGGGATGGGCAAATCAATCGGCGGCCGGCAAACCACGCGGAGGCAGCGACGAGACGGGACGGGGAGTACGGGACGAAGCAACCAACCGCCCACGGGCCACGGTTGCTACCGTACGTGGGGACGGCCCGGGCGACGCGTCGTGTGACCTGAGAGATGACCCGCGCCCGCAGCGCGTACGCCGCCGAGCGCGAAGCGTCCCGTTGTTTCTTCGTCAAACGCATGACACCGCAGCGCGGGCGGGGGCGATGCCGCGATCTCCGCCTGTTGCCGACAGGGACGACGCCCATGAGCCCCCGTGACTCGTGAGCCGGAAAGGGAGCAAGGGACGCACGTGAGGGTGGTGATCCATGCTCTCTCTTCAGGTTCGCAGGGCTCCGAGAATGGATGGGCTCCGATCGGCGATGTGCGTGCAAGGCCGAGGCTTGGGGATTCTCAGGCCCATCTGCTATCACTTAGCATCTGCCGATTGACTGGGCTGTACGGCAATGTCCGCCAGCCGATTGATTGGGCTCTCCGTTTTCACGCTGGTTCAACATTTCGCTGTTCGGAAGCAGCGAAAGAAAATCAATAAGAGTGTGGACCGGGAAATCGTCAGGTCTTTGGATCGGCAGCAAAGACGACGAGAATTGCGACAACACAGTAGTAGTATATAATGGTTAATAAGACAATAAGAGCAACTCAACCACTTCGGGTGACATCGGTTTGGGTTTGACAGGTTAAGCCACGTCAGTTTGGATTGACAAAGTCACAGAACTACAGCACCAGTGAACTCCCAGGCCAAACTGAAAACTCTCTCACTGTAGTCTCATCCAAGCTAGTGAACAACCTTCAACAAATCTCCAACCAACTCCTCCATAGCCTGAAGCGTCCCGCTCAAGCTGCCCCCAAATCCAGAAGCGTATCATCACAAGCCCTAGCATGCACCCAACTCCACAGCTGCTGTGCTGCAATATGCACCGGCGAGCAGCAGCGCAGCAAGCAAACACCCAAACGAGGGTACTGAAACTGAGTGTATCGACGTAGCAACGTACAAATTAAGCCGGCCGGCGGCATGGGAGAAACCAAAGCCGAGCTAGTGACGGCCATGTACAAGGTGCACGTCCACTGCAAGCAATGCGAGCACACCATCGTGACGCAGTTCACGCAGTTCCCAGGTGCGTGCATGCACGCTTCTGTACCTCGCCGCTGCATGTTTCTTTCTGCTGGCTTTGGCGCATGCACACTTGCACACGATTTACATGCTGAATTGCTGATGCATAGTAACATTAACAGGGGTAAGAGAGGTGAAATTGAACGGAGGAAAGGTGACCGTGAAGGGAATCGGTTTCGACGCCGAGAAGCTCAGGAAGAAGGTTGAGAAGGGATGCCGGAGGAGAGTTGAGCTGGTACCTCCCCCAAAGGACATTGTCACTGAGGTCAAGACCAAGAAAGAGGTAATATAATCCCAGTAAGTCCTTGATTAACTTCCGTGGGCGTTTCACTTGTCTGTAGAATTTAATTCTGGTTTTGTGGATAATACAGGAACTGAAGATCATAACTGTAAGGGTCCCATTGCATTGCACAGAGTGCGCAGTCAGGGTCAGAGAGGTTCTACTTGACCACAAGAGTATTTCTCTCTCGCTGGGCAGTTTTTGCTCTTAAACAATAGATCGATCAACTAGTACATGCATACTAATACATCATGCACGCAAATAATTGAATAATGCAGGCATTTACGCGGCTAAGACTGACCTTGGGAAGAACTTATGTGTCGTCGAGGGGGTGATTGAGGAGAAGAAACTCCTTGAATACATCTACCATAGAACGCGCAAGCACGGCTTCATCGAAAAGGTTGAGAAAAAGGAGATCATCGTGGAAGAGAAGGTTGAGGTGAAGGACAGTGAGAAGAAGAAGAAGGAAGGTGAGAAGAAGAAGGTGGAGGTCAAGATGGCCAAGGTCAAGGAGGTCGTCGCCCCCTACTTCATCCCCTGCACGCACCCTCATTTCATCGACTACTCACACCCTGAACTCCATGGATACAAGGACACAGTTTTCTTGCATTGCTCACACTCTAATCAGTTCCTCAGTAACGAAAACCCGGAAGTGTGCTCTGTGATGTAGAGTAATTTCAGATAGAAGATTTATGGAAAATGTGTTGAAGTAGTATTTAATAAGAACAAAACTTGGCACACAACCAGAATAAATTTGCTTCAGTTCAGAAAGTGTTGCTCTGCATGTCCTATAGATAATATGTATACAGGCAAAGAATCTGAACTGAGTTTCAGAGAATATATGAACCTAGCTACAGCAACTAGCTTGTCATTCTCGGGTTGCATCATTCAAGCTCAAAGTTTTTTCATGTGCCGTGATGTTGAGACTTGAGACTACGAGAAATGCTTTCAGGCAATCAATGTTCACTGAATATAAGCGACAGTTATCATTTTATCACCATAAAATCAAAGTGTCATTCATGAAGAACAAAGGATGTTTAATTGGAAGCACTTATTAGGTCAGCAATGCGCAATCACACACGAAATTGAAGGTCGATCGAGGTGATATTAGTATTTATAATCTGACAATTAATCAATATAGACACTGAGTTCATTCTGACTCCTCATGTTATTTCTTCAAGTTAAGACCTTCAAATCATGAAAAGCTAGTTATTTAAACTATTACTACTATACATGAGCGCAGCACTGCAAACCAACTTGCACAGTGATCTCACAGGATCTCAATATACTAGTAAAATTGAAGAGAACATTTGTTTTCCCTCTGCAATTCAGGCACATGTGCTAATGCTAAATGATTCACCCAGTTCAACATTTCGTGTAGTTTTAATATAACGAGGAAGAAATTCGACATCAACGCATGATGTGTCAAGGAATATATTTGAGATATCATAAAAAAGAAAGATAAACACAATATTAATAAATATATGAACATGAGACCACTAGACTTGTATATATATAAACCCGACTTCCTTATAGAGAATGGGGTTTTAGTCTCACTGTATACTATATTTCTATATGGTATCCGAGTAGGTTTAAACATCCCTGGCGCGCTAGCAACCTTCTCGCCGGCGAGCCGACACCTCATTCTCATCGTAGACCTTCTCCTCTGGTATTCTTCCTTTGCTTTTTTGTCTCGTTTCTTTTACCATTGTCTCCTCCGTAGACGGTCTTCTCCTCCTCCACCACTTACTTGCCACTTCCACCACATGACAAGGAGACGGTCTCCATCCGCCTCCTCGTCTTGTTCAGATCCACCTTCAGTTTCCTCTTGCTTTAGCACACCTTCCCTTCTTCCTACGTCGGTGCACCTCTGCGCTCGCGTCCTCCATCCGGTGCAACAACAACAGTCCCACTGTCTGCCACTCTTGTCAACTTGACAAACATGTGCGGCTGCCTTTCTTTCCCTCTATGTCTTGTATCTCTAGACCTTTTGAACTGATTCATTGTGATGTGTAGATTTCTCCAGTTAAAAGTGTTTTGGGTTATCAGTACTATCTTGCACTACTTGATGATTATACATATTACTGCTGAACTTTCCCCCTCACAAGCAAGTCCGAGGTTACCTCTCATCTCAGCAATTTCACCAATTATGTTTTAATTCAATTCAACCTCTCCATCTAAGCCATACAGGTTGACAATGGCACGGAGTTTGTAAACCATACCATCCAAGCCTTTCCCACCTCCCATGATATCCACCTTCGCCTCTCCTGCCCCTACACCTCTTCCCAAAATGGCAAGGTCGAACGTCTCCTTCGAATCTTAAACAACATCAGTCGCACTATGCTTCTTTATGCCCATTTACCTGCATCCTACTGGGCCGAAGCACTCACAACTGCGACCTACCTGTGAATCGGCGCCCTTGCTCTTCCATTCGTCACAAATTCCCTACACTCTTCTATATCACAAGACGCCCGACTACTCTCACTTATGTGTCTTTAGGTGTCTCTGCTATCCCAATCTAACAGCCACCGCCCCCTATAAACTCGCACCACGCTCCACCGCATGCATCTTTCTTGGCTATCTCTCTTCCCATAAGGGATACTGCTGTCTTGATCTCTCCACCCGTTGGATCATTATTTCCTGACATATCGTTTTTGAAGAGTCCTACTTCCCCTTCGGTTTACTTCACCATGGACCTTCGCCTAGCGACCTCGATTTCCTTCTCACCCACACTGTACCATCCAGACATTCTTCACGAACCACACCTTCGCAGCCCACACCGATCGTTCCTAAGGACCTTCTGAATGACTACCCCACTCTTCTCTGCTCTGCTGTCATTCCGATCGGACCTCCATCAGCTCCACAACCTTCATCGTCTCGCCACCCCCCATCGGTTCCACCAACTCCATCGGCTCACCAACCTCCATCGGCCCCTCACCCTCCATCGGCTCAGGCTGACCTCGTTTAGCCCTTTCTCCAAACCTACAGTCACCGATCCCGCCCTATTGCCACCCTTTCTCCTTCTGATTCTGCCCCACAACTGATGTTACCATCGGACCATGTGGCCTCTACTGCCTCCACCTCCTCTCATATGATCACACGATCTCAAACTAGGTCTCTCTGCCCCCTTCAGCGGTATGGGTTCTCTGCAGTCCACTGTGCTGTCTCGCCCATCCCGATGACTCACCGTTCTGCCTTGGCCGATCCTCAGCGGCGCGCAGCTATGGCCAATGAGTACAAGGCCCTCATGGACAACGAGACCTGTCACCTCATCCCTCATCCTCTCGGTGACAACGTTGTGACCGGCAAGTAGATCTTTAAACACAAGTTCCACTCTGATGGCTCGCTTTCTCGTCAGAAGGCGCACTGGATAGTCCACGGTTTCTCTCAATGTCCTGGCATCGACTACGACGAGACCTTCAGTCCCATCGTCAAGCCCGCCACCAGCTTATGTGCTTACCCTCGTTGCCTCGCGTTCTTGGTCGATTAATCAGCTTGACGTGAAGAATGCTTTTCTTCATGGTCATCTGACGGAGACGATCTACTGCCAGCAGCCTCTAGGCTTCGTTGACCCATCCCGTCCCAACGACATCTGTCTCCTTCAGCGCTCTCTCTATGGCCTCAAACAGGCTCCTCGAGCTTGGTACCAGCGCTTTGTTGCCTATCTTTGATAACTTTGTTTTGTGGCATCCGTCTTCGATACATCCTTTTTTATATTTCACACCGAAGATACCACTGCCTACCTCCTTCTCTATGTAGACAACATCATCCTTACGGCGTCCTTGACAGCCACCCTACAACACATCATGGCCTGACTCTACTTGGAGTTTGCCATGACTGATCTAGGTCCCATACACCACTTCGTTGGCATCTCTGTTGCACGCTCTTCCCATGGATTATTCATCTCCCAGCGCCAGTATGCCATAGATATTCTCCAGCATGTAGGCATGGCCGAATGTCACTCCACCGCCACTCCAGTCGACACTCGCGCCAAGCTCTCCGCCACCGACGGCTCTCTCATCGCTAATTCTCCCAGTATTAGAGTCTTGGTGGAGCTCTACAGTACCTAACACTCACATAGCCTGATCTCACTTATGCCGTTCAGCAAGTGTGTCTCTTCATGCATGCTCCACGCGAACATCTCCTCGCGCTGCTCGAGCGTATCCTTCGCTATGTGAAGGGCACACTATCCACCGGCCTACATCTCAGCTCTAGCCCCATTGACTCTCTCACCGCGTACTCTAATGCGGATTGAGCGGGTTGCCCCGACTCCCGACGCTCTATATCCGGCTACTGTATTTTTCTCGGCGACACTCTAGTCTTTTGGTCCTCCAAGTGTCAGACTACAGTGTCTCGGTCAAGCGTCGAAGTCGAGTATCGCGTCGTTGTTCTTGCTGTCATCGAGTGCTGCTGGATTCGTCAGCTTCTACAGGAGCTCTGTACACCCATCGCTTCCGCGATAGATGCCTACTGCGACAACTTTATTGTCGTCTACATGACTGCCAACCAAGTTCACTATCGTCGCATGAAGTACATTGAGATTGACATTCACTTCATCCGTGATAAGGCCGCTCTAGGACTTGTTCAGGTGCTCTATGTACCGTCGACGCATCAGTTCGTTGACATTATGATTAAAGGCCTACCGCACCTTTGTTCACCAGTTTTCGCTCCAGTCTCTGTGTTCGTACCTCTCATATTATGACTGTGAAAGTTGTTAGACCATTAGACTTATATATATATATATATAGACCCAACCCGCTGTATAGAGAACGGGGTCTTAGTCTCACTGTATACTACATTTCTTAAAAAAAATACTTGAGTGGTTAGTTCTTTATAATTTTCATCTTGTTAAAAAAAAGCATGGTATATGCATGTAATACAGAGTATGCACCAAACACATTTTTTTAGATAACGGAAGTACAATACAAACAAACAACATGCCCTTTGGATCTTTTTTTTTACTGAAATGGATATTATAGGCAATCAAATACTTATATGCGCATGCGTGCGACACATACTGAATTGAATTCATTGGCAACTAGTCAGTGAAGCTCAAAACCATGCTAATCTCTACGACCTAGGACACAAACTTCATTTTCGGTTTCATGGAACTTGTTCATCGTTGCTAAACAGGGTAACTGAAATGTTAGCAGACTGCAACTTTTGTTAGTCTATTGAGCTTTCTTATTTTTCAGGGGTTTTTGCAAGTTGAAACAAGAAAGATATTATTTCATCCTTTAAAGCCCCTGAAAATACATAATATATAACAGCAAATGTATTTTTTAGGTGATGCATTTTCCTCATGGGTTTTACAGCAGGTTGAGACAAGAAAGCTCAATTGCTATAGATGAAAAAAAATTATGATCTGCAATATCTGAACATGTTGCAAGAAATACCAATATGTTCCAAACCTGAGTACATTGAATTAGTTGTGGGACCATATCAAGCGGCGAGTTAAGCCATGAACACAGTACTAATAAATCATGAAAGCACTGATGCATGACAGAGCCCATAGAAATAGAACACATGTCATCAATAGAAACTTTAGGAATCTTAAATCTTTGAAGGTTCAAGTCCCAATAACTTAGGAACTGGTTCTCTGTTCTTCCATTTACTCTTATGAGTATCTTGCAATCTATGCATATAGGACAAGAAAGAACGTGAGGGGACACACACTGTAAGTAGTGGTAAGATAGGCAGACAGTTGGTGAGGATTCCCCATGAGCTAGTTAGCTTGTGTTTGAGAGGATGCAATTGCTAATGGCTGTGATCTTTAAACAAAGGCAAGTATGCACACGTGGGAGCAAGGAGTTGTAACTCGTGTTGCATTCCACTAGCTTCCACATAAACTTTGAACCAGAAGAACTGACGATATAATTATGTTTGCCCAGATGAACTATCTACAAATACTATAATATACACACATCACTGATTGTTATATAATCACACATAGACATCTAAACACGTTCGTATCACACAAAAACAGTTAGCTAAAACTCCAAAAGCACTCACCAAAACAACTATATGTAGTTATGTACTGCATGATAAAGTAAGAATTGACAGCTTACGCCACAACAACACAAACTTTTTCATATCAGTTTGAAGCGAATCTCTCATCCACATACTAGCAACAAATTAAACACATCAACAGCAGCAGAACAACTGAACAAGTAGTAGAACACCCATGCATCCTCGAACAAATTAAAGGCTACTTATTAAAGCCAGATTGAAAATTAAGAACGGTTACACCACGAATTAAGGTTCAAAAGAAACAAGAAAAGAAAAGGGAAAAAGAAAAACGAAAACACATAATCAGAGATCGAGCAAACACTAGGAAATTGTACATAGAGATAGCAATAGAGCAGTAGATAGATCGGTGGTAATCCTGAATACGTGTTCGTGCGTGCGTCGCTAACCTTTTGCAAGCTGCGGCAATGAACCCTTGTGATGTGTCCATTTCCTTCCTTGTGATGTCTTCTCTTCACCTCTCCTTTCGCCGGAGCTACACCCATGCACTTGTCAGAACGGTGGCCTTGTGCCGGCCCAGCCATGGCCGTCGGCACCGGGAGGGAGCTGTGAGCCGCCACCGGGCATATTGTTGAGAGGCAGGTTGAAGAACGGAAGGCCGGCGGCAGAGGGGTCGGGCGGGAACGGTCCACCCATGCCACCAGCATCGGCACCACCAGGCTGCTGCATCTGCAGGCAGGGTTGCGCCGGCGGTGCCTCCTCCTCCTCCAGTGGGAGGCGCTCGTAGGCGACGTTGGCGAAGGACCCCGCGATGACGATGACCGGGCCTGCGGCGTAGAGCGCGCCCACGACGTTGCCGCCGACAACCTGGCCCTGACCCCCGGCGAGGAAGATGGTGAGGCTGGTGGCACCGGGGGGTGCCGGCGGCGGGAGGAAGGAGCCCGAGATCGACAGGATCTCGAACCTTCCGTGCAGCGTCACGACGGCACCCGCGGGCGCCGACGGCTGCCGCAGCGTCACGTTGGTCACCACGCCGCTGCCGCTCAGCACGCAGACGCCGCGTTGCCGCCGGCGCGCGTACGTGGAGACGCAGTCGAACACATCGCAGCCGCTCCCCACTTCCAGGATGTGCGCGCGCAGCGTGTTCGCGCTCTCCCGCGTGATGATCACCGGCGGCTTCGGCTTGTTCTTCGAGCCAGGCGGGCGCCCCCGCGGCCGGCGCGCCACCACGTCGTCAGGCCCACCACCCGCGCCGCCGTCGGCGGCGGGGCCAGACGACGAAGAGCCGCCGTCATGGTCCCCGTACGGCCCTCCGTTGCTGTTGCCGCCGCCGCTGCCGTTGGGGTCGTCGTCGGACGGCTCGTGCTGCTTGGCGTAGCTGTGCTGTAGCTGGAGGTCGGGGTGGAGGTGGTGGAGCTGGTGCACGTAGCGCGTCGCTGCGGTGCCGAGGTCGAGGCCTGCCATGCTTCTCCGCTAGCTCATGTACTGATGTAGCGAGCTCTAGCTAGCAATTTTTTTAAAAAAAATCTAAAAAAGCGAAGAAAAAAGAGAGAAAAAAAACCGAATTGGAACAGAGTGGTGTTTTGTTTTTAGGGTTAAAAGGCAGTGTTGGAAAAGGAAGCAATGATTTTTAAAGTGGGGAATTGTTTATACTCCTTGTTTTTAAAATTTTTTGATGCACAGAGAAGCAAACATAGAAGAGATTAAAAAAAGAACCAGAAGAGAGCTTGCATGGAGGAGAGAACACCAAGAGAGCTATAGCTGTTGATCTGAATTGGAGAAGGCCAAGGGAGAGGAGAGGAGAGGGGAGAAAGGCAAGCTACGAAGACGAAGAGGCATGCACAGGGGAAAGAGGAGAAAAGGAAGAAGGGCTTGAGATGTTGTTCTTCCAACAAGAGGTAGGAGGTGCAACACATAAAATAAGGGGACGGAGAACAAATTCTAGTGCATGCACCACTGGTAAGCAGAGGAGCCCTAGACCATTCCACTGACATGTGGGTCCAGGACAACATGCATTCAGGTGGGGCCTACGCGTCAGTGTCTGAGGGTTCTGTGCGATGGTGACAGTGGGGACTTCGGAGAGGAGACGAGGAGCTGGATGTACTATGATGCAAAAATGTGATGCATGTCGATAGTGATGGCTAGCGTGTCATCGTAACCTTTTGCTAATTAACCATGGTTAAGGGGCTAAACCTATGGTTTAAGGCCACTAATCCAGGGTAGAGGACGTCCATAATGCGCCCCCTTGTGGGCCCCACACCAGCGCATGCCACGATAGGGATCGTCTGCGCCATGCATGGTTAGGTCTGGCTCTTGATGCACAGAGAGGGGTGGATTAATTTTGCACTACAATAATTGGTTCTCGTAGTCTTTGTTAAAAGTTCAAAACTTTGCTCCAAACACTGCTGTCACAAGAGTTGCATATGCTCAATCCTACCTTAGGTATCGTGTTAGTCCAATACATGCTCTCCGATATTGGCTTTTATATATGGTGTGTATTGTTTAGAAACAAAAAAGGCAAAATCTGTAGGTTTTAACAAAGAACTTGTCAAATTACAAACACATTTAGAATTTAAACTAATCAGTTCATATTTTAAAGTATTTTCACTATATCAATATTGTATACTACATCTATCCCAAAATAACTGAATTTCTTCCATCCTGAGAAAAAGTCAGTAGCCAGGAAAAAAGAGCAAAGTGTCTTTCATAATGGAAAATAGTATTTGTGGTTAGGTAGCTTAGAGGTATTGAAGAGATAAAATTTCTTGATTTGTAAACTGAGGGTAGATGAGAGGATAAAAATCAACGAAAGTTGGATTTAAAAGAAATTCATATATTGAAAGTTTTTTTGCGCACCGTTTAGAAATTTGGATGTTAATCCATGTATCCATTACTTGAAAAAGAGCATGGTTGGAGCTTGATGTAAAATTTACATGAGATGTTGCAGTTTGAGTTGACACTTTATCACGACTATAAATATATTGCAATGTTAATTTAGATTGTATATAGCTAACAAGGTAGCTACACCCATATGCTCATGGAGACAATACACGATTCATTTATTCATCAGTGTTTGACATGTACAGGTATATAAATGATATGAAACCCTCTAATAACATAAAATTTTATGCTCACGACTTGATTGATACATTTCTTTAGTTAGACATTGTCCTTTACTGTAACTTGGTATTAGATTAGACGCAGTTTAATCCTTTATATGTTTTTAAATATAATTACTTATAAGATTTAAATTTATTTTAAAATACAACTACTTCACACACACATATATATATCCAGCCATCTTAACTAATCACAACATTTTTCATTTAATTTCTTTAACTATTTTTTTTCTCTAAACTAATTACAAGGAATCCTCGTCCCATTTCTTAATTTCCTCAAGATGGTATATAGAGAAAATTATCTTATTATCTAATATAGTACCAGTTCTTATATTTTAGATAGAAAAAAATATGTTTAGACAACAAAATTTATAATTAATTGTGTGTATGTAGTTTACTCACAATATATTTTAAATGTTAAGTCAAATGAATGACCCACATCATGCGACCTCTAACTGATTTTTATATGCTATATCTTACCAGTTCTTTGGAACCGTGACCTGCATGCCGTACTTTCACTACGTGTGATGACCACAAAACTTTGGACACAAGACTACTTTTTACCATCTTTTTATAAGACCATTTAACATGAGTAACCTCGCGTGCAACGGTTTCCCAATATTAATTTACAGCTTTTTTTAAAAAAAATGTGTGTTTCGCCTGGTAGAAACTTGACCACGAACACGGTAGTTTTCAACTACACAGAGACATGCATGAAATGCATAACTTAATTTTTAGGAAACGAAGTAAGATATCTATATTCAGAGAACATAAACAGAAATAAGATATCCAAAGGGAAAAACAACATATAGCATGTATACGTTTACTCTGAAGGTGTATTAGGTTCGTTGTTTATGTAAATCATAAAACATAACCGTCTGCCAATCATGTCATTAACTTTATGAGAATAAGGACAGAGGTCGTGGATCCATGTCTGGTATTATTATATAATGTTGACAACACAAATCTATGAGCAAATATAATCTGTTCTTAAGAACGCGTTGGTGCAGAATATATATGTGTACACAATATTATATATATAAGCTAATATAATGAAACGTAATTATATCTTGATATATAGTAAAAGATTAACTATACGACGAAAAGTAGGTCTCAACATAACAAAACGTTACATTAGTGTAATGACAATACATACAATTAAACAAGAGTCTTAGTTAAATTAACTGAAAGTATAGCTACTTACTACTTTTATATGTATCAAATCCAGCTATCCTCGAACAGTCACGCATGCCCTCTCATCAGTGGTGCGTCCTCAATTTTTGTGTCAATAAACTTCGAATGCAAAACCAAATTTTTATTGTGTTTCAATAAGAATATTCCATCACATATATTAGCTTCTCAACAAATGAATGTTCTTATATGAGTTTTCTTAATATCTTTCTTCCGTGAAAACATCCTAACTTAGATCTACACATCTTTTAAGACTATTAGCTAGTGAACCCATTAAACCGAGAAAGACTCAATAAGCTGCTTTGGAACTTTCAAATTAGTTAGGTGCTGATCACAATCTTGAACATTTCTAGCGCACATAGAAACTGTTGGAAACAACGTGCTACATTTCATTTGGGTCAAAGAGTTTAATTTTTAGTCTGACAGGTATGTACAAATTTGCCCCCTTTTTGAACAATTTACACATGCATTTGCTAGAACACTTGGACAAATTGTTCTTCGTTCCATTACTAAAGGATGCAAAATAGAATGTAATTGTTAGTTTCAAGCTTTGCTTTGTAAGTCACTTAATTAATTATTATTTGTGTAGTAAGTTTGAACGATCAATTTAAGTGGTAGGAACTAAAACGCAACTAAACTATCCAGTTTGGCACCAGTTTCCTTGAAATATTTAAAAATAGAGATTTCAAAGGAAAATGGTGTCACTCTTATGTGTATACTAGCACCTCGGGTAAAAGATAATTACCTTTTTAAGCCAAAGGCGTTCAAACTTTATAAACTTGGGATGTAAAATAACATGTGTTTTTATTGAAGGATACTTGGATGTGATACATGTAGCACAAATCTATATCAAAGGAATATATAAAATTTACAATGTTTTCTAAATATTTATTAAAGATTTAGCAACCAAACTGCATTTAGTAAAAAAGGCAATTCCTTAACAAAAGTCTCATATCATCCTATCACATCTGTCTCATATTAAGTGCCATTCTAGGATTCAAATGCGAAATTAGATACTCTCTCCATCCTTGAGCACATGACTATTTTGGATTTGAAATTTGTCTCAAAACAAGTAATCACTTTAGAGTACTTCTTGTTACATCAATCACAACCCATTCAAATTGTTTCCTATCTTACCTCTAACCACTTTCTCACTCATAACCATCATATCAGTGTACTAAATATGGGACACCACACTTATGTGCACATACTTTAGCGGAGTACCACAAACCAATATATATATATATATATATATATATATATATATATATATGAAAATAAACCCCATACATATGGATAGCATTTGGAGCAAATAAGAAATGTGTTCATGATAAGAAAAGAAACTGTTCAGAGGATACTTGAGGGTATAAATGCAAGGTCTCCTAAGAGGAGTAGGGCAATTGATTTTAACTCGAGACAAGGCAACACAAGCCGCACGCCTAATCTTATCTAGCTGATATTAGAGGAGCTTGAAGTCAGCTAGTTGCCGACCACTATGTCCGATCTTTATGTCAATATTATAGCAAACTAGATTATGGTTTCCTTCCAATACTTTATAATCATGAGATTCATATAGTAAAAAGTAACAACCAACTAGCTAAACAAGAGTATGGCTATTACCTCTATAAAAATTAATGTCTTCTTACATATTTAAATCAGTCTTATCATGTACCATAGATATACAAATACTACAAACATGTACCAATTCATCGACACATCCCTTATTTAATAAGAGACATCTAGTTTATTTTTCTTCCCATATAATTTGGCTTATAAGTGATAAAATGGTGAGGAAGAATGTCATATATACCCCTTGTTAAATGAGAAGGATTGAGAGTAAAAGTGTAATTGGAGGATAAGATAGAAAAAAAATTAAATAAGGTGGTCAGAGGAAAAAGTAATACTCTACAAGTTTGTTGGAATAAAATTTAAATACTAAAATAGTATTTACTATGATACGGAGACTAGACCCACCTGGGACTGGTACTGATAATAGCTAAATAAGAGTTTTTGGTAAATGTATGCATGGAATATTTCTGTGAGGTTCTGGGAGGTATAGTACTATTCCGATACTTGCATGTGGTACAAGCATTATGTACCTCCCAAACATAAAAAAACGTGAAGTGTGGCCGGCTAATCAGCTCTCGACAAGTATCCATCCATGGGCCGATCGATCGAGCGAGCCGATGCTTCGGCTCGTGTCCCACGTGCCCGGTCACGTGCGGTCAAGTGCGCGGGCGCCCCTAGGCATAACTCGGCGTGGCTGTCGCTCATGGCCGAGCAACGCAGGAGAGTTCTCGCTTTCCTTTCCTCGGGAACCACACGGCCGACGCTCTGCCGCGCTCGCTCCAAGCCTCCAACCCCATGCGTCCCACTGCGCGTGGGCCCCACCACGCTGCCCCAAGCATGGCAAGAACCCTAACCCTAAGGATTCCCCAAAAGTTGTTGCAGTAGTTAGAGAGAGAGAGACGCATGACGACCTCTCCATAATACAGGCAGGCAGCTGTGTTCTCCGACTAAGCATCTGCATTATTTTGCTTATCGTTTTAATTAATTTCTCATATGTTTAAAACCTTCTGCGCCAGAAAGTTTCAGTAATATATAAGACAAAGTTAAACTGCTTTCCGGAAAATAGTTGATTACTTGCACATGAGTAAGTAAGCATATACTATACTAGCTAGCACACGTCGATGAAGTCTGAAGATAGTTAATTAAGGCAGTTAAATATGCTGCTATGGATCATATGTTAAGCTGTCCATGCTTGTACGTCGATCCGTAGTTTATATTATGAAAAGAACATATATATGGCATGATCGACTCCTGCTCCTAGCTAAGCTACTTGCATTATGGTATCTCAGATTTATTTTTGTCTGGGACGTGGTTAGTGGATAAGCTATGATTTCTCGATCGGAAAGTAGCTAGCAATGTATATTTGGAGGTGGAGAGATCTGTAAACAGTGCCTCGTACTTCTGCTAACTCTGGTGATAATAAAAATATGATGGTCGATTTGGTGTTTTTATTATTGACAAGCAAGACGTTCGAGGCCGATCGATCGGAAAGACGTATAGATTCATCGAAAGGGATTTGGATAAGTTTACTTTGTAAGTACAATTCACGGTACGTGCCTTAATTCTGCCTTCCCTCTCTTCTGATCACTACTTTTGGGTATCTTATTACTTAGGTTTGCCGCTACCACTTTTTTAAGCCTGTAATAAAATAATGGAAGGGTGTTGATCATAGCTAGGTCCTGTAGTGAAGGATAAAAAAGATATAGGTTTTATGCTGTCCTGCAGGTCTTTACTTGAAGGTGCGTGCGCTTGTAAATAAAAATTTTAATATTTAATTAATCATTTCATTAATTAACCATGTTCATGTCCCGCCAAAATACACCAACCTCGCTCAACTTTGGATACCTTATACTATTAGTTAGGATTAACTAGAGGGTAGTTAGTAACAATGATGCAGTCTAGTAGTTGCTCTCCATGACTGCAGAAGGTTTATTAATTTAATGTAGCTCTGCGTGTACTTCGCATATACATTGCCAACCATTGGTTTGTCCGGCCAAGTGGTGTGCTTCATGCCATCATATGATACCGTACCCTATTTAGTTGTTGTCTAAAGTTCGCATAATGGATATATATGCTGCAGGTCTCTGATTTAACATTGTCCTGTGTTGACATGTACATTGATGTAAGTCTCGCGATATGATAGTTTCGTCAACGAATTTGCGACCATCTCGATCGATCTGTCTCAAAAGTACTTTGATATATTTTATGTCTGTTATTTAGATTCTGAGTTCTTTTTTTTGGACAATTTTTTTTATTCCAACTGCATGATGCATACTGGACTACAGTACTTGATCTCTGAACTGTGAAGTGATGATGTCTATCATCTTTGGTGTTCTCCCTCCTCTCCTTGGCTCTTTGTCAGATCAAATAAAAATAGGATCTTTCAGTCTATATTTATTTTCTCCTTGCATCACTTTTTCAGTTTATCTAATCTAAGTTATATATCCACATTGAAATTGGCAAACCTACTCGCGCAAATTAATATATGTATTTGATCTGATCTATCAATTAACAGATGGGTGCGGCTGATCTAATTATCGTTCTGTTCCCGATACGCGCATCTAGTAGCTACCTAGATAGCCAGCCAAGCCAAGTAGTAGTAGCAATGCATCCATCCTTTGACCGGTCGGTTCGTCGGCGCCGTCGACGATCGAGGTCGAGGCCCTAGATCTTGGGCAGCTGCGTGCTCGCGCCCGGTGGTAGTTCCAAGGACGGTGACCCGTACCAGCCGCAATATTCTAACCCCCGGGTGCCAACTTTAGCTTTAAGAAAGCCAAGGCTATGCAGGATTAAGTTAATCGCTAATCGAATACATTATTGTGCGTGTCATGGTCCCCAATGCGGAAAAGCACGTTCACTTTGGGCCAATGGCTGGATAAGCTTGAGGCGGGCGCTAATGGCTAATGGAGTAATTAAACCTAGCCTAATCCCCTCGTTGAGTCTGAAAGAGAGCTAGCTAAGCTAAGCTACTCGCTATCAAAGTGAAGGCGAGGAGGTAGCTAGGAGAGGAGGAAGAAGAGGCTGTGTCCCCACCACGAGAGGCAAACTTCGTCCGTAACAGCAGCTGCTAGCTAGGCCATATTATTCGATCGATCGGTTTCGTTGCCAATATTATGTGCGCCTTGGGTGCCATTGGTGGCCGTCGATCAGCTGGTTGGTTGGCCTGTCGCTGTTCTTGGCCACACACACAAAAAAACTGAAAGCAACTGCGGGAAAGTCCAACTTCCGGGATGGCGTGTAGCCCATGGTCGTTCGTGACTTGGGATATGTCACCGAGGAATGCTGTCGGCTAGCAGAATCATAGTAACCCCGTTATTTGTTTTGTTGCAACCCTTTGTCTGTTTGGTCCTCTCAGTTCTGGCTAGGGTTGTATAGTATTATTCGCGACTAATGGCCATCATATGCACTTTTGTTTTACTGTGTACACAGTTAAGTGTTTACATGCATTGAGTCAGCTTCAATTTGTTCAGATTTCGGAGAGATGAATTGGTGCTTTCCACCTGATATTTTCCTTGATTCCAGCTAGGGGATAAGATACAAGCTAGATAAAGGGATGAGCCATAAAGAGGTTAAAAAAACAATGACTAACAGTGAATTTGATTTCTATGCTACTAACTATAGTCCTAATATTTTAGAATGAAGGTAGCATATAATAATAGCGATTGATCAAGCTTGCATGAGCGCACCCAGGTATACTAGTATAGTTCATGTTTCTGTCTATTTATGTTCCATTCATTGTTTCTATCTATTATTAATTGTAGGTCTTGATCAAAGTGCACCCGAGTATATATGTCTATACATTAATTAATTATTGATTGTCTAGGAAAAAATGGTGTCTGCTGATGGATCGAAAATATTTGAGTCAACCTAGTCTAATATATATTGATGGGGTAAGTATCAGGGAGCATGCACATTTATATACATAGATTTGACTGAAATATATGCGTCTGTTGTCTTGGGCTCTCGGCCTTCTTAATTTTATGACGATGCTCGTCCTTTGCCTGGTGATTATATATTACTCGGTCAGTATATATATATAAGAATGTAAATCCCGGAAGGATTGGAAGATTCTGCTGTTCAATCACTCAATGATGAGACACTAGCTACTACTCAATGTAATGTCGCCATGAAAGTTATAAGTTAATTAACGCATGCGATAGATAAATGTACACTAACTCACATGTTGTTACTAAAAGTAATTTCTAATTATAGTTTATTCTCCTGCAGGTTCTTTCTACTTGCTTTAGTTGCTTTTACAGGTAATTAGTTGCCTAGGAAAGAAGATAAAAAAAACAAACTAGCCCAAACAATTCAAGCACGACCTCATATATTTTATGCCCATTAACTAATTCCTCGAATTAGCAGCTAGAGCCATGTGCTGATTTATAAACATCACGCAATATATATAGCTCCAATTCAAGTCAAATATTAGATTACTTCTGCAAAGTTTACGATGGGATAATGTTAACATATGTGATGGTTATATATCTATCAGGAGTAAACTACCTACAATTACAGCCATATGTTTTGCTTTGAGGGCGCAGTATTATAAGTTATGAATACACGAGCACCTTGGGTTTCTTTATTGTGTATGTACAGAAGTCTAAATAAATCAACTATTTTTCTTCCTAGCTATGGAAACATGGAGTTCGTTATCTAGTCACTTTTGAGTGGATACTACTCTTGAGTAAGTAATTTAAATATCAACATAAAAAGTTCATTTTGTAGGTTACTACTAATATAACAACTCGGTAAGTACTTGATCGCAGGGACAACATCAACATCATTTGTTGCATCAAATCTTTTATAGTTACTGTACTGGCCATTTCTTTATTACGACACCATGGATAAACTGTGGGCGAGAGCAACTTGGATGCATGACTTCAACATATGAATGATTTTCTATCAGATGCATGGGTAAAAGATAGCATTTAATTAGTAGCTAAAAACATGGCATGGATAGCTTCTATTAGCGATAATAGCAGTAGTAGAATACTACCACGTGCCTGTGAGAGATTCACATCCATGACGATAACATACCGGCTTAATGCCGTGTGGCGTCGTAAGAAGATGAGGGGAAGCAAGGTAGATAACCACCGCTGGCTACAGGGGTGCAACCTAGTAGAGTAGCAACACCTAGCATGAGAGCTAGCAATGACCCAAATCCGTTCGCGGCCAACGGCCTAGTGATTAGAAGAGGAGGGGAAAGAGACTAATGGCCTCAAGCTCGCCACCACTTTCACCGTGGTCTCCACCATCTCCAATGGGCGCACAGGTTAGTGGTGGCGGGGACCTAGAAAGGGTCCTCGTTGTCGTCAAGCGGGCAGACCCCTCACCCTCCGCTGGCAAAGAAAGCAAAGTTAGCGCTGTGATGTCCCAAGAGGTTGGGGACTCAATGGTAGTTCAAGGGGTCGTCTCTCACATAAGCATCATCTTTGCCTTTTTCTTTCTCTCTTCTCTCCAAAATATATATTTTTTATATTTCTAGCTCGATCAAAGAGGCTAGGGCCACCGGATAGGATGTCGGGTCCACCGAGCCAGAGAGGGAGGTCACGAAAGAGGCCTCATGATTAGGGCATGGGCTTGAGCCCAAGTAGGAGAGACAGAGCATGGGCCGCTAGTCCCCAAAGTTGAGGCAGAGGTTGTGGTGGCTGAAGATGTCGTCGTTGTGGTGGTGGATAAAACAGGGATCACTAAGCCCAGGGGCCTGTTCTCGTGCCATTCTGAGCCCCACTTCACGGCAAGTCGGTCCGAGGATCTTACCCCAATGTGCTCGACACTGCGGAGGCTGTTATGGTGTAGCTAAAGGCGACAGCCCTATAAGATAGGGAAGACCTTGAGTGCTAGCGCCAGGCACTCGAGGTAGAACATGACCAGCTAGAAAAGGCCTCTTACTGTTTAAGGCTCAAATTGAGAGGTCTCGAGCCTCCAATGAGGAGGAACGCGAATAGATCAAGATGGAATGAGAGGCCTTCCAGGAGGTGCACATTGAGGTTATCGCTGTGCAGGAGAAGTCTAAGGCCACAGTCAAATGATCATAGGAGATTGTGTGGCTGGCCATAGAGCGTAAGCTCTGGGTCACCACACATGAGGAGTGGGTCAAGGCAAAGGAGTACAAGCTAGTGCTCCAAGAGGTCGACATCATCGACTACGCTCAAGGCATCTAAGAGACAGAGGTCGAGATCAAGTGCCATGCCGCCAGCCTTAAGCATGAGCGAGGGCAGCTTGACCTTTGTGCCTATAAGGCAAATGCCCGCGAGGCCACGCTTGAAGCTCGAGAGCGCAGTGTGACTTGGGGCGACATTGTGCTCGACTGGCATACCACCATTCTTCACAACAATGAGGCCTAGGAGAAGAGACTCACCGCCATACTAGATGGGGCCATGTCGTCAATGGGGTAGGCACCGCCCACCGTCGGCACCCTCGAAGGAAGGGCCCTCACTGAGTTCATGAAGACCTCTTTCGAGGAGCTACAGGGTATGGTGAGGAGGGCCAGACTCAACCCTATCATCGTCAGCACGCAAGGTTCCGACTTCCTAGGGTACTTCGCTCTAGGGTTTTCTCAAATCACAAAGAGCCTCATGGGGATTAATTGGGTCATCCAGGTGAAAGTGGCTTAGGAGAGGTGCGAGCTAGCGTGGAACGTGGTGGAGTACATCCTTGCCACCCATCGCCACCATGACCCAAACTTCAACTTGAAGCCACTATACCAAGGCCTCCTAGACAGAGAAGGTGAAGAAGCACAGGCTGCCATCCGCGATGCCGCCACCGAGTCACTAGCAACTTCGAGCATGCACCCGAGGCCTTCGACGACGATAAAGATAGACGTAGGTTATCTTACCAAGATCTCATAAGAGAAAAAGCGATGAAAATTCATGAAATTGAATTGTATTTACATGATGGTGGTGCAACCACTGAGTGGTAGCCCCTGGTCATCCTAGGTATGGATGGACACCTGCCCTGGTTGGCCAGAGCTCAACCACTTACTTACATTGTTTAGGAATACAATTTGCGCAAGTGTTCAAAATTACAAGGATTGAGAAGCGGGGTCCCATCCTTTGTTGACAACTGTGCACAGCCTAGCTAGGGGAGACCAATCACAAGAAAATGGCCCTCCCACATAGGAGAGAGTTTGTTGTTTTCGGCCCTTGTGAGGACGCGACAGAGCACAAAATCTCTGACCTCTAGTGATCAGGGTCAGACATGGCACTGATGATAGTACCTTAAGCTTTGCTGGTATCTGGCAGCACAAAGTGAAGCACGTTAGTAGCCTCATTTGGTCTTGATCATCATCATTGTAGAGCTTAACACGTGGCAAGCCAATTGTTAGCTCGGACTAAAGTACAACTTCGGCACCATAGATAAGGAAGAAAGGGGTTTCCTAGCTATGCAGCTCGACGTTATTTTGTTCGCCCAAAGCATAGTGGGGAACTCATTGATCCAGCCTGCACCATGCTTCTTAAGCTCATTGTAGGTGCACAACTTGACCCCCTTTAGAATTTCTATATTGTGTGCTTAGCCTGGCCGATGCTTGTCGACTGTCTGACTGAGGCACAACATAGCTTGATCCTGAGGTCTTCGCAAAACTGCCCAAAGAGAGAGCTCATGAATTACACCTCGTTGTCAGTGATGATCCGATTAGGGATACTGAAACAACTCATAAGACCGCGTATGAACTTGAGTGTAGAGTGCTGGTCCACCTTGAAGACCAAGAACGCCTTAGGCCATTTGATGAATTTTTTGATGGCGATGTAGAGGTATTCATATCCCATAATAGATGGGGAACTATATAAGGACCAATTTCTTGGAAATTGTATTGAGCATAGTATAATGTGACCACATTGGTGGTATGGAATGCTCTTGGTTAAGTAACTAGTGAGACTAGGATTGCTTATTTTTGGGAGTTTTGTAATCGCTGGAGTAGCCATGAGAAGTGACGCTCGTGGGATCCTGAGTATGGAAAGTCTGGGACATGCTTGGGTAGCATATCTTCACTATCAACGGGAAAGTCTGGCATGTAGGTAAAGCGTGCACCTTCTACAGAAGTTTTTTTACCAAATTATTTAAACAATCATGCCTAAGGTTATGGACATATTTTCCTTTTCAGCTCTCCAAGACCAACTGTTGGTTTTTTCCAAAACAGATCCTAAACCCATTTTTTCACAAGTCGACATACAATTTTGTAGTGTGGGGGTTTGACTAGCACCCATGCTCAGAGGCACAGATACTGAGTTGCCTCTTTGATAGAGTGACAAGGATTGTGGTTTTATAATAACATATGAAAATTAATGCAACTGCTATGTAGTTTTGTCGGTCACGCAAACTGAGGCTGATCAAATTAACATATACATCAAACAAACAATTTTACAATAACACATTTTATAATCTAGAAGCAATATAATTGAAGAGTGGCTTGTCTTGCTATTGATCTTCATGTCTTTGAGAAATCCATGTCTGTTGAACCTCTAGAATGTTCGCTACATACTCAAAAAGAGAAAACCATCAAAAACCCTATAAAATAAATAGCAACTATTATAAACAAATAATGTAATTTGATAGAGCTCAATTTTAGAAAAATTATGATAGTTGAATGGGAAATGACTTATTAACAATGAAAAAGAATATTCTAAAGAAATATTTCTCCATGGGGCTCATTGTCATAGAGACAGAAGAGGATGACTCATGGTAGACCGAGTCTACCGAGTAGGCGATGGGATGATTGAGTGAGCTCGGCTCACAATCCATGGATTGATGCATGGGCCCAGTGGTCAGTGACATGACCTATATAGACCGAGTGCAAGCACGTGTCGCTAGAGTAGTTGGTGCAATGACATCATGAGTGTGGACCTTAGAGTGGATCGTTCAATAAGGCCCACTTTTCAATGTCTCATAGACAGTGGATGGGGTGCATGGTTGACAAGACTTGCGGGTCTCACTGGTGGATCCTACCTTCTTTCATTTTATTATTTTTATTTCTCCCGCTTCGTTCTTCTTTGCTTCTCTCTCTCACGCACACACGAGTAGCAACTAGGGCGAGTGCACACGACGACCAGTAGGGCTGAAGCCTAGGACAGCCAATGACGGTGGCCCATTGCTATCTCGGCAACCCATGGATGGTGGCAAAGTGGCTACGGTGGCTCGGGGTGGTCGCGTGGTTGTGTGTGGCAACTTGGTGGTTTGGGTGGAGAGAGGTGCTAATGAAGTAGCGGCCAAACTGTGGAGCAGAGGTCGACGGCAAGCTCTTGAGGTTCCTAGGTGCACGCGGAGGGTTGCAGAGTGGCTAGTGGTGAAAGTGGTGGACACTGAGGTAGGGCTCCACACAGACATGGTGGTGGTGAGTAGAGCTCCACTTTCCAACGAAATTCATTGTCACGATTGCGAAATTGGCTAGCATAAAGCTCGAAAGGGGTTCTCCGTTGTGAGGGAAAGGTTTCCCCTTGCTTGTGCCTTTTAGATCATGCCCAAGGCTATTCGGCCTTGGTGGTCCGTGACAAGGCGAGGCAGTGGGGCTGCTACATCACTGCTTTTTGATGGGTCATGGCAAAATTGGGCCAGGAGCTAGGTTCTAGGGGGAGAACAAGGCACAAGCATGGTGGCTTATCATAGGATGGCCTGGTCATGAAGAATGGTTGGTCAAGATCGTGATCGTGCATGGGTAGGGTGAGGCAAAGCAGCACGGAAATAGGTGACGACATGTTGATTATGGTGACTAGACGACTATCCTACGATCTTCCTAGCTATGATGCAATAACTAGATCTTGGAAAGGAGGGGGATGTTGAAGAAGCTCACCTTTGCGATAGCCGGGTAGCGATGCAACTAAGCGATATGGCAGCAAAATGATAGGCAACGAGGTTTAGGATAGGGACGGTCGAGCTTGCGGTTCATCCACGTGGGTTCACAGCAATGGCATCCTTGTGAATGAGCAGATTATTGTGGCTCACAGTAGCAACTGGACGACGAGATTTGTGCGATGTTCTTCCTAGGCTTGTGGTCTAGCTTATCTTGTGGTTCGTCCTCGGCTCTGAGCCAATGTGGAGCTAGGATAGCCATCTCCTCCTCACTCCGGTGTTCGCATGTTCAACCTTGGTCAGTGCTTGGCAATATGGCTCATGAGGGTGCTAGGTGGTGGGGGACCTGCTCGGTGATTTAGAGTGGAAGTAGGAGTGACGACGGGCCGAGGCAAGTATGAGCATGGTATGGAAAGGTGCGTGCTCGAAGCAACAAGCGGAAAAGTGGTCCTGATGGCTTAGGCATCGTGTTTTTTAGAGGGGTTGTAATGACTTTTTGTCATTAACCAATATATATGCCAACAGAAGTGGAAAGCCTTTATCTATATCATCTATATGAGTCATAAGAATCCAACTAGTATAGTCAGGATATCGGTGGATCATAAACAAACCCACTTCATTTATTAAACATAGTCTTCTTACATAAGTTGTAGTCACGAACAGAACCTGGACATACAATGAGACAACACAATAGACTACAATAGAAGCAAAAGCTAGATCTAACCCACAAGCATGGCTTGAGACCTAGATTGAAACCCTAAAAGTCTTGATAGGCGGCTTGCTTTTGAAGAAACTCGACAACAATATGATATTCGTCTTTATATATTTCTAAAGGTAAAAAGGAGCAAGGATGAGTACACAAGGTACTCAGCCTGTCGTGGAAACAATATGATATGCAAGGTTTGCCAAAAAAATTGGTTTTAGTTTATTTCGCAAATGGTTTTAGTCTTAAAAACGTTTTATAAAACTCAAAGTGTACTCTTTAAGTTGTCGGAAAGAAACTCACATATCAATCCATTCCGTGAGTTTCTTTGTAACAACCCACCGCAATTATCGGAAAGAGACTCAAGTCTCAACCCATTCCACAAGTCAACTTGCAATGACTTGTCACTAGTCTGATTTGAAAAGTACTGCCTCGGATAGTACCTCCATTTAGGTGCATTAAACTTTCTCTTTCAAACCAAACCATATCTTAACTCTTATCACAAACAACGTCAACCATGGTGCCGCATGTCACCCCTGGTCAAACATTCTCATTGCAGACCACACAAGTCTTCCATTGGTCACTTAGACCAATTATGGTAACGAATTCTCACTCACAACCAATTTTCACAAACATTTGGTAAACAAATCTATGCTAGAGGAATCAATTCATATCTGCCCATAACCGTGGGCATGGCTATTTAAATAGTTTTATCATTTGCAAAGATCACATGCTTTACCCACACGATGTGAGTTTACTTCAATCACCAAACACGTATTGATTAGATACAGTCAGTGAAGGAAGGTTCACGACAAAGATAGCATGTTGCCTTATAGATGGGTTCTCTGATTAAGTATTAGGAAAACACATTTCTTGTACCCGAGGTCATAGGTATATCACACACTTGGCACCCTGACTACTCTACATCTATTAGCACATGAAACTATCATGAATCAACTAATTACTCGGCTAGTGGCATCCAATACCACTCGTGTGGTTGTACTGTCTTATGATTAGTGCAATTCCTTAAGGAATCAGACCTTAATAGCTAGGTGAAATCGTAGCCACACAAGCGGCGATAGCCCGTGACCAAAGGATTTATAAAATCCATTTTGTTTCACAAATACATGATCACATAAGCTAGGTTTTTATATAATTTCGCAACCAAAGCTTTCCATCGATATATCGTATGGAAAGTGGGTGTCTTCAATACTTGTACTTGAAGGATGCAAGTACAAGGATGACAATAAGACTACAAAGGTATAGGGCAAACAATGATCAAGGAGGGTTAATGCAGCAAATAGGTTTAGGACTATCGGATCAGCTCGCGGCCACATATATACCTAGTCATGCATATTTCACAAACAACATAATTTTAAAAAATACTATGAGTGATATGGTCAAAAAGGTGACTTGCCTTACTGTGGTTCTTAGACTTCTCCTTTGTATACTCAATTGGTTGCTCCTAGGTGTTAACTACTATGCATAGCAAAAGCAAGACAAATAAAAGAGCACAAAATTAGAACCTATTTTGGTTAACTAATATCACCATTGTGTATATCTCATTTTTAGAAAAATTTTAAGAGTTGATTAAGCTCAAACAGAGTTACGGTTAAAAATTTATGATTTTTTGAAGATTAAAATATTTTTTGATAGTAGAAAGTATTAAAAGAATTTTAGAAAATAAAAAGAAATAAAAGAGAGGCTGATGGGTAGGGTCAGATAAGAGGGGTAAAATAGAATTCTTTTGAACGGGTCAAAATAGGCTATCGGGTGAGGTGATGGGCTAAAAGAAGAGAGAGGGAAGGGGGTCGTGGACTGTGACCTGTTGTCTCGGTGGGCTGTCTAGGTTGTCATAGTGGCCAACGGCCTAGCCCAGGATGATGGCACCTCGGTTGAGTGGGGATGGCCCACGCATTTGAGTTGGTAGCCACGTGGCTAGCCACATTGGCACAGACCAAGGTCAATTGACCCCAGCGTGGATTGATGGTCGATGGAGACTAGGGCTGATCCGACGAACAACGGAGGAAGGAAGCACGGAGCACATGGAAGAATGAGTGAAGGATGAAGAGATTGATAAACGACTCAAAATAAGTGAAGGTGTACCGGAGATGGAGGGAACCAGTGAGCGCCTCTCACCATTGAGAGCCGTGGATGTTAGGTCATCGCGGTGACCATTCTAGCAGTAGAGGGGTTTGGGTGGTGGGGCTTTGGATGCAGTGTGAGGAGAGGAACAGAGAAAAGGAGAAAAAGAGGGAGGGCCGGTCTATACCTTCGATGGTGGTAAGCTTGAGTGCGGCGGCATTGGCATACGGTGGTGGCCGAGTTTGGGGAAAACCGGCTCGACGATAATTCAACCTCAAGGATGGGTGGAACGGGGTCGCGAGGGTGTGAGTTGCTCAATGGTGGTGGTGGCTTGGTCGAGTGGAGATTGGAGGGAGGGAATGGCGTAGGTCAGAGGAGAGTAACCATGGTGGAAGGAAGAGATAGTGTGGATCGAGGTGGGGAGCTAGCCATGAGGCTCATCCCCTATTTATAGCGGCGAAGCAGTGCTAGATGTTGCCGCACTAAGGTAATTGTGCCATTGGTTGGCATGGCGCAGCTAGCTGACGCGACACCTCAATGTGCTTGGGTGTTGTGGCCGTCATCATTGTCATCCTCGTGTGGTAGCGAGACAGAGAAGGAGGCAAACAGGATAGTGATGGGATGAGACGGTGAAGGCTTGCATGCCTCCTCAACTCTAGCGATGGAATGGAGCGGGAGTTAATGGAGCTCGCTGGCTTTTGACTTCAAGGCATGCGCGGGAGTTAATAGAGCTCACCGGCTTTTGACTTCAAGGCATGTGTGGGGAGTGGTCGGGTGAGTTTCTTGCTAGGCTAACATGTATATGATGCGCATGGACTTGAGCTATCTAGGGCAACACGGAATGAGCACGTGTGTATGGCGTTAGACCGAGAAAAGGCGGGAGAAAGAGAGAGCGAGAGCGTTGGAGAGAGAAAGAGAGAGAGAGCGAGAGGATGAAGAAGAAGAGAGGAGGAGAGAGGGGCAAGCTGGGCCGGGGAGTTGGGCCATCAAGGCCATAGTCAAGGTGGAGGGAAAAGAGAAAAGAAATTGAGGGTAGCAAGGCCGTGTGGGAAAAGAAGAGGAGGGGCAACCCAATTGGCATAGTATATTTTTGTATTTTTTTCTTGGATTTTGGAATTTGAAAGATGGAAGGAATTTAAGGAGGAGTTTTGAATTTCAATGTGTATATTTGAATTTATAAAATTTCAGGGAGTTCAAGGAAATGTAATAAAATGAGTGTTTGATTGTTTTTTATTAGATTTGATATTTTAGAGGATTTAAGTGGGAAGAGATGGAAAAGAGGGTTTTGAATAAAATTTTGGAATGGTTTAATTTAGAAGGAGTCTGGAACCATCGAAATTCAAATCTTTCAAATTTAAATTAGAAGAAAAATAGTTGGGGCAAGATTTAGAGTTTATCAGTTTTGATTCAATCGAGATCTTGGTGCTAGATCCTTAGTACCCAGGTAAAAAACCAAGTTTTTGAAAATTAGTTTTAAACGGTTACACCGATGGAGTTGTTACAACATGTTTATACTTTTTGGCTCGCTAAGTACGTATATACTTAGAGTTTTTTTCTTTTGAGATTTGAGGAAAACGAAGATAAAGGATATAGTTTTATCCTAGATGCAAATCGTTTCTTGTAGTTTGGATGCTAGTTAGATTGTGTTTTTTTTCTACAGTCTGTACTGATTGTCTTCTCGGATTTTTCAAAAAATATTTATTAATCGTTATTATTATTATTATTATTATTATTATTATTATTATTATTATTATTATTATTATGTTACTATGGATATGGATATTAGTATTGTGTTTTAGGGCTTCTAGTTCATAGAGTTATCTTGTTATAATATCCTCTCATATATCACTTTTAGCAGCGTGACACAAATATAGCTATTTATCCTCACTATTGTTATGCATGGCCGCAAATGTGGTGTTTCATGCATAGTTTATTTATTGAAAAGTAAGGGTTGCTTGGTGTGCGGATGCATGGGTGCTTGATTCTGTCCATAGACAATACGGTCAATCAGTATATGTAAGCTATTCAATTCCAAGAATGAGAAGAAGTCGATGCTAGCAATCATGTTTATACAAACCAAATTAATTTCATTTGACAGTATATCTAGCTCCGTTGTCTCAGCACTCTCAAGTACACGCATATACTAAAAAAACGCATTGTTCACTCACTTGGTCATCCTGAAACACGCCATTAATTACCACTGATTTGACCGGATCTGAAGGTCACATGGGGGTATGCACGTTTTAGTTGGTTTGTTAATCTAATCGCCGCTGGATGATCTTTATGATCATAAACATCACATATAGAAATTTACGTATTTATAGAAGGTTACCAACGACAATCAGAAGACACCTCTAAATATAGATGATCTCTTATTAAATATAGATTATATATTTATGTTTAACACCCTCTCGATCTAGACGGAAGTAGACTAAGTTTAGATTGTGCCATAAATTACAGTAGAAAGTAACCGGGAGCGGCTTAGTCCTGATGTCGACCACCTGGTCCTTAGATAAGATGAAGCGAACGTCGAGTTGACGAGAGGCAACATGTTTACGAACAAAATGTTAATCAACATCGATATGCTTCGTGCGACGATGAAATATGGGATTGGCAGAGAGATAAGTGGCACCAATGTTATCACACCATAGGGACGGTGGCTGAAGCTGAGAAATCCTAAGTTCATTTAGCAACACTTGTATTCATATTACTTCAACGGTAGCATTGGCGATGGCCTTGTATTCAGTCTCTGCTCGAGCGAGAAACAGTTGGTTGTTTGCGAGAGCTCCAAGAAACAAGATTGCCACTAAAGAAAATGGCGTAGCCACCTGTACTGCGCTGATCATCTGGGTTCCCGGTCCAATCGACATCAGAGAATGCACTTAGTAATGAAGACTCAGATTTAGTGATGCATAGCCCCATATCTGACGTGGAATGAAGATAACGCAGTATGCGTTTTACTGCCGCCCAATGAGTCGTCGTTGGTGCTGACAGAAATTGGCATACCCGGTTGACAGAGAAGGAGATATCGGGGCGAGTGAAAGACAAATATTGGAGAGCCCCAACAATACTACAATAGCGTGTAGTATCTTCAGCTAAGAGAGGGTTGCCACTCTTTAAGAGTAACTTATTGTTAGAGAAGCATAGGTGTCGAAACACTATTAGAGTATGCCATATTTGTGCGTTGTAGCAGGTCTTGGATGTATTTGTGTTGTGTCAAGATGAGGCTAGTAGAAGTATGATGTATTTCAATGCTAAGAAAATATCCAAGATTGTCAAGATGTTTTACGGCAAACTTAGCTTCAAATTGAATGAGTAGACGATCCATAGCTGATAACGAAGAGCTCATAATAATAATATCATCCACATAGATGAGAATATACATCTGAATGTCATCTCTGTTGAACATGAAAAGAGAAACATTAGCCTTAGAAGCCTAAAACCCCAGTTGTAATAGTTTGTTACTAAGACGAGAAAACCAGGCACGTGGGGCCTATTTGAGGCCATATAATGACTTGTCCAACTTGCAAATATAAGTAGCATGAACCGAGTCAACAAAACTAGGTGGTTGTTTCATATAGACGTTCTCTTGAAGATGCCCATGTAAGAATGCATTTTGAATATCAATCTGTCGAAAAAACCAACCTCGAGAGACTGCAAGACACAATAAGACTCGAATAGTGGTAGGTTTCTCTACCAGGCTGAATGTATCATCATAATCAACTCCATACTGTTGCTTAAAGCCCTTGGCGACCAATCGTGCATTATAGCGATCAACAGAGCCATTAGCTTTGTGCTTCAGTTTAAAAATCCACTTGCAATCAATGATATTAAGACCAGCACGTGGAGGAACCAGATGCCAAGTCTTATTCTTGACAAAGGCTTGAAATTCATTATTCATTGTTGACCTCCAAAGGGAGTGTGCCATAGCAGTAACATGCGATATAGGCTCTGTATCTAAAGTCTGTATGGCAGAATAAGTAACCGTGCCATTAGTACGAACCTTGGGCTTCTTGATGTTGTGGCTTAACCGTGTCCCGTACTTGTAGGCAGGAGGATCCGGTGCACCCTCTGAGTGGTGCACGACCTCAGGCCGGACGCTTGGTGATGAAGTTTGTAGCGATGCTGGTGATGATGGGCCGGTAGATAACAGCCTAGCCGCAGCCTCTGTGCTTGCCATAGGGGACACGGGAGAGGCAGGCGGAGACTCCGATGCAGGCAAGTCAGCGTCAGGCGTTGCATGCGGAGCGCCTGCCTCGGGTGAAGAAGCGGGCGCAGGGAATGTCGGCGCCAATCCTGATAAGGTTTTAGGCATCCCGGGATCTAGTACATGCTAAGGGGCTATATTCACAGGGTTAGCAGGAAATATATGCATATCGTAATTGTTCAAATTAAAACTGCCACTGTCCTGATTAGGTGCAACGTTGGATGAAGGATAAGTGGAGAAAGGAAAATTTGTTTCTTCAAATATAACGTCACGAGACATATACACGCGTCCGGAATCCATATCGAGACATTTGTATCCCTTGTGAATATCACCATATCCCAAAAACACGCAGACTTTGGATCGAAAGAAAAGTTTGTGCTGGTTATAGGGTCGTAAATTGAGCCAATATGCGCAACCAAATATATGGAGCATGGAATAATTTGGTGGAGTTTTGAGGAGGCGTTCTAGAGGGTACAGATTATCAAGGACTCGAGTGGACAATCTATTGATGAGATAAGTGGCTGTGAGGAAGGCCTCATCTTAAAATTTAATTGGTATGGAGGCATGAGCTAGTAGAGCAAGACTAGTTTCAACTATATGACGATGCTTACGTTTAGCCGATCCATTTTGTTGGTGAGTATGCAGGCAGGAAACACAATGGGCTATGCCAAGGGATCGGAAGAATTGAGTATAAAGTTTTTGGTACTCCCCGCCCCAATCGGATTGGACGCATTTAATTTTAGTATCAAGGAGATGATCTATGTATGCTTGAAATTGCAAGAAAATGCGTTGAGCCTCAATGCAGTCATGCATCAAATATATCCATGTAAATTTACTAAAATCATCGATAAAACTTATGTAGTATTTGTTTCCACCAACAGACTTAGGGGCAGGGCCCCATACATCTGAAAAAATAATTTCAAGAGATGATGTAGAACGATGAATGTCATGAGTATAGGGGAGTTGATGACTCTTACCTAATTGACATGCATGACAAACTAAGAGACTCGACTCCTTGATATATAGGAGATTATTTAAACTTAAAATAGACCGCACAACTGGGGTAGAGGGCTGACCAAGACGAGCATGCCACTGATCTAGAGATGCCTTGACACTGACAAGTGCTTGTTTGAAGAATTCAATATCGTACGACTTTATGGGATAGAGGCTGGATTCATACTTTTCTTCTAGGAGCACTTGTTTCGTTGCTTGGTCCTTTACAAGAAAATGATAGGGATAAAATTCAAAATATACATTATTGTCATGTGATAGTTTATAAATTAAAAGAAGGTGTTTAGAGATATCAGGTATGTGGAGAACATTATGTAAGTCAAGAGGACATATAGCAGTATTAAGAGAACAAGAATCAATATGCATAATTTGTAAACATGTCTTATTGCCAAATTAAACTGTTTATCCACCATGGTATTGTACACGTAAGACTAGGCGATCCAGATCACTGGTTATGTGATCGGTAGCCCCCGTGTCGGTGTACTAGTTGGTATCGACCTTATAGGATGAAGTAGCAGCCACCGTAGTATAGAGTTGTTCCTCCTGGTAAGACTCATCCATACGATGCCAACATTTAATGGCAGTGTGACCTGTACGATCGCAGATCTGATAGGAAAGGGCGCCGTGTCCACGTCCCTGGGGCGGAGGACCGCCATGGCCACGGCCTCGGGCGCGACCAGAGGGACCTCCATGGCCACGGCCCCGCTGCCGCCTACCTCGGCCGCGAAAGTTAGCCGACGCGCCGATGTTGAGGCAATTCTCTACCTGGTACTGCAGTTGGCGCGCCTCAAATGCTAGCAGATGTAAGTAGACGTCGTTGAGCGTGAGGGGCTCACTCTTTGTTGTCATAGATGTGACGAACGGATCGTAATCTAGGAGAAACCCGCTAGAAGATAGGAAATGATCTCGTCATCATGAAGAGAAGCATTAGCCGTAGCCAGATCGGAGGCCATACTCTTGATCTTGCGGAAGTAATCGGTAGCAGAGAGGTCGCGCTTCTTGGTTGTAGCAAGGTCGATACGCACTTGGACAGCGCGTGTACGCGTGGCGGAGGAGAACATGCGCCGAATAGTGTCCTAGGCTTCTTTAAATGTGACGACAGACACCATGTTCTGAAGGATGTCTTCAGTCATCGATGAGAGAAGACCAATTAGTAGTAGTTGATCTTTATTATACCATAGTTAATATTCTGGGTTAGACACGAGCTTGACACCATTAGCAGTCGATAAAGAAATCTGCTGGAGAGGCACTGTTATGGATCCATCGATAAAACCCATAAGCTTTGCACTCCGCAGATACGAGAGAAGCTAAACGCGCCATAATATATAGTTTGTTTTGTTAAATCGGATGGTGATGACATGATAAATTGGTATAGGGGCAAAGATAGCAGCAGATGAGAGGCTAGAAGTGGAGGCGGAGATGGTGGAGGAGAAGATAGAAAATGTTGTCGATATTGATCTAGAGAAATATTGGCTTTGATTTTATATTAATGTAATTGATACAAGATTATCTTTATTTACTCATATATATATAAGATCATATATATGGATTATATATATAATATCATATATATATGGAAGTGTGGAAGTGTGACCAACGATATAATTTATATTTAAGTAAAAGATTGATGCGCGATGAACCTGCCGTTGAGCATGCATACAGTGATGGGGGTACGGTATGATGGGTGGTACACGTGATGCAAGCCGGGCATGGCGCTCGCATGCGTTCACGTGCGCGCGCGTCCCATCCGGCAGATCGGTCGAGCCGGAGCGCATGCGGATGCGGCAGAGAGCGCAAGCATGCGCGCGTCGTACGTCCATGGCTAGCTGCCGGCTGCCCGGCCGGCCGGCCGCTGCTCTCGAGATATTCGACAGCGCGCAGCAGCTAGCCTACGCACGCACGCACACACGCACGCAGATGCATCCACGGAAGCTAGCAACCAACCAAGCAAGCACATCGACGCGCGCGGGCGCAGCGCAGCTAGCGCCATGGAGAGAGAGCGAGGCCGCGCGCGCTGTCGCACGTGCGGCAGGCAGCCGGCGCGCCCGCCGAGGCGGCCGCATGTGCTCCCACTCCCCCACACGCACCCGCGCGCGCCCTCGCCCGCATTAATTGCTCCGCACACGCCTAGCTCCGGTCGATCGCTTACTGATAAGCTCTATCCGCGGGCATATGGACGGAAAATGCAGCTTGATTTCCTTTTTGGTGGTCACGACGTCGTGATAATCTGAGAGAGAATTCTTAGTCGCATGCGTTCTGACGATCGAGTGACGAGTATTGGTAGCGCCGACCGGAAATCGGTCAAGCGGCCGCCGCGCATGCACTAGGCCGGCGGCAGGCACAGCCTCTGCGGCGTTTGTGCTGGGTTGTGTGGTGACACGGGCGTGAAACGGCGGGGGCTAGGGCTTTGGCCCGTGTGCCGGTTACTCGGCTAGGCCGCCTTGCCTTGCCTGATCGGTGCACGGCTCGATGTCTTTCTCTAGCGTTTATGGATGGGCTGGAATTGATGGCCCATAAAAGGGCTGTGTTTAGGCCTGTCACAAATTCACAATTAGGCCTTAGGCTTGCTTGTGCAGTTGTGCTGTGCTCGTCCCATGCTTTTTTCTCTAGAGTTACATGGATGGCCTGTAACTAGGCCCATCGTATTAGACGGGGCCCTGGGCGAGAAAGAACCGGGTTTATATCTCCCCTGTTCTATAGCGAGCCCAGCAAGCTCTTCGTGAAATCTAGCAATTGTGTTTTTGACTTTCTTTTATTTCGTGTACGGTATTGTGACCTGATAAATACTATACAGCGTGTCAGACGCTACCTTAGAGCAGACAAAATGTTCTCTAAAAATATTTTTTAAGGCTGGCGAGTACAAATTGTAAGCGTGGTTGGCTGATCTGATCGCTAATTCGCTATGTGGTCAGCCGCCTGGTCTACTGATCCGATGCTGCGGCATCTCGCTTCGTTCACACTGCCGAAATGGAGCTCTGCATCTTCCTCCGATCGCATGTGCCACCAGTTTCCATGCGAGTGCATGCGGCCTTAATGTTCGCACTTCCCACGGAACATAAAGAATTGCATATTGTTTGCTACTACACAACTGCTACCATCTTCTGGGGATATATTTTTTAACATGTGTGCATAAAACTTTGTAACCTTCTTACAAGTCTTCTTTTGACACTTTTTTCAAAGATATGAAGGACATGTTCAGATTGTTGCCACTTTTAATCTATTAAAATTTAACAATGCCACAAATTATTGCCACTTTTAACCTACCAAAATTTGGCAATGCCATAATTTGATAGGATAATAAACTAACTATACTTTAGCCAATATATACTAAACTACTATGATTTGATAATTTCAGAAGCTTCCACTCTTAAAAAAAGTACCAAAATTTGGAAAATCTTCAAACCAAATGTATCCAACACTATCAAATTTGGAATGGTTCATTTAGGCAATAAAGTAAATACGCGGACTCATGAAAATTTTATGGAAAGGTCTATACATACATTTTTTTATAAAACTCTTACAAACACTGATGTAGCATGCTATAAGTCTAGATTCCATGTAACAACCATATAGTTAATTAGCTTTGTTTGTAAAAAAATTGTAACGTTTTTTAAGTACATATAGCAGTGCTCGAAATTATATATGCATGTAATGGATATTACTAGTTGCTTACACTATTGGCCTCTTTTCTTACCATGATTTATTAGTAATGTTAATTTAGACTAGTAGTAGTATGTTTTGGGGCTAATTGACTAAATGGATAATAAATGAACAAATCCCTTCATCCTTAAACATATAAGTTTTCTTTTGAAAAAAATACACATAGTTATATTTTTCATATAACTCTTATAAATATACGATTAAATATTTTATTAAAAAATAATAAAATATATTACTTAGAGGTTACGTCGATGTTCTTAGATGGCAAATATAAAGAATGAATGATAAGAGTATCAGCAAGGTCATGTTCATGTCACACCCATTACAAGTGCTGCATGTTTGTACTTCCTCCGGTTCAAAATACAAGGTGTATTTTAATTCTAGGATATTGGTGGATGGATGTTGATAGTGGAGATTCAACGGTGCCATTTTGTGAATTTAGTCGAGGGGGATTAGTGTCGCTCGAGCTTGTGGAAATCTTGAAATACAAACGAACACAGTGTGATTATATAGGTTTGGGTTGCGTGAATCCCCACTCATGTATTTTTGGTTATCTCTTTTATGGTTTAAGAAAGCTAGCTAACCAGGGTTTAATCTCCTCATGGTCTTAATCATTCCTTTATATATGACAGGAATCACAACATGGTTGAACATAAGGGATGAGCGACCTAGTAGACCCTTGTGGTTGGTATACGAAATCTAATTAGTTTGCTCTTCTTGATCTTCCCGTCATAGATATGAGGGAAAAAGCTTAAGATAGTCAGATCCGTCCTACGCGCACTGTCTCTGGGTCCATCTGTTGGTGAGATGGCAAAGTAGGCAAGGATCTATGGGCCTAGGTGAGTGCACGGTTGCCGGTCATGTTGCCTGTCACCCCCACATTGCCTAGCATGGGGCATAGGACGCACAATGTGACAATAAGACGAATGGTAGATAAGCTAGTCACCATCTTATCATTGATTTCTTTATATAAATATGTGTCACATCATCCTTACTAAAAAGAGCATGGAAGGGATAAGTTGTAAAAACATATCTCGTGTCATTGTATTAAAAACGGGGTAGGTGTATCAACCCTGCCCCAATGTCTCGAGCTTAGGTCTAACCCCTCAAGCTCAAGACCCCATCATGCCAAGGTCACATGGCAAGGACCCAAGCATGCATAAAAAGCATGACTGAAGTAGGACAGGGAAAGGAGCTTGGGACTCCCTGTGCTTCTACCCCTAAGGCCAAGCTTAGGTTTTTTTTTCTAGATTGCTTATTTGATATGTCATCGGGCCATAGGGTCACTTGCCTCACGCGAGGTCAACACATGGCATCCCTAACCCCAAAACATAGTGACTTGACATTATATTATCTCATACAGTCTATAGTTGGAACCTAGTTATGACTTGATCAAGAGTTTGACCAATAATTAGTTTATTAGAATTTTGTAACACAAAATTGATGATATTAAATTTGTATTCAAAAGTACTTTCTTATAATTATATTTTTATTATATATTAATATATTAATCATTGATTAAAGTCTTGTACTATTAAAATAAAATATTTTTTTATATTTTGAAATAGAGAGATTACTATAGTAAAATTAATTTTTCACCACGTTCTACTCCATTGGGTGGTTTTGGAAAATATTTTATGTAGCAGCGTGCATAAAAAGTGATGTTAGGGTAACGTAGCTTTAAGACAAAAAAACATTACCTAAAAGCACAGGTATCTGCCACAGAAAATCCTCCACCTTCGCTTAAAGCTTGACCTGAGATTCCCTGTGTAGTAGTGGTGCATCCCCCTTTCTTCCCACTTGACCTTCTCGTTTCATTAATCGCTTAAAGCTGCAGGTGTACTAAACAAAGTATAACAAACCAACCAATTGACCAAACTCTTCCTAGAATGGTTAACAGCAAAGACTTCACACAATAATCAATTCACCTCCAGCACCAAAGGCAACCCAAAGCTCTTGGGAGTTGAGACTCCCGGTGCCTCCCCTCTCCACCGCAACGACCACAAATCACCGTCTGCTTTCTAGTTTCTTCCTGAAGTTCTGCGTCACAAAGGCAAAAATCCTGGGTAGATTTTGGATGAAAAACACGGCACTACTTAGCAAGTGTTCTGCTCTTGGAGTCGCAAGCTGCGAGTAGCAAGCAAGCAGCTGTTCTTTAGTTCTTAGGGACGCAAGTCGCGGATCTTGATGAACCGCAGTTCTTCTATGGTTTTCACTTTGTGAGGTGAGATATGTTTCTTCTTGTTTTTTTACATTCTAGAATACGAGTATATATACTCCAACGAATAGGGTATCATGCCATGCATGTAAGATTTCTAGACCATAGCACCATCAGATTTTCATGGTATTTTTCTCTAAAAAACATATTTTATGGTATTTGTTCAGTTCTGTTTAGTGAGATGCTTGTGTTTGATTTACAGAGAAAGGGTACTGTTACTCAGGAAGCAAAAGGCTAGATCTTGTTCCAAGATTCAAGAAGCATGTTGGATTCTAGTTCTTATGATGATGTTGACTATGGGGATTTGTTCTCCATTCCCAATCCACAAGCGTCTCACCTGCATAATTTCCCCCTCCAATTATTCCCTTCCAACGGACTCCCCATCTCTGCTGATGATTCGCATCCATCACCGGTTGGTATGTTTGGCTCCACCCCAAGCCCCACATCAACTACAACCGAGTTGGAAAATTCAGAGGATTTTGAGTCCGCCGACGATGCAGTACTAGCATACATCAATCAGTTTCTTCTTGAAGATGAGGAAGACGAGTCTTGTCCTGGCGCCGTCACGTCGGTGGAGGACTCAGCCCTCCTCGCCGTCGAGAAGCCATTCGTTGACATCCTGACGGCTAGCCAAGAGGCGTGTCAAGAGAATTATTGGATAGATTCTTGCTGTGATTTCACTGGGAATGTTGGACTGCTTGATATGTTCACGAGCACACATACCACTTGCCAACCAGTGCCCTGTGAACTTGAGAAGGAGAAGGGAGAGTGTGCTGTTCATAAAGGCCGGAAGAAGCCGCATGATGATTGTCTATTGCTTGAGGAAGAGAGCAGGAGCAAGCAATTGGCCGTGTCTGAGGAGGAGACTATCAGAGAGATGTTTGACAAGGTACTTCTGTGTAATGGTGAATGCGAGCTCAGGGCACCACTACCAGCTGAAGCACGAAACTGTGGCGTGTACGTGAAAGGATCAGGAAATAAGAGAGGCCGAAAGAAAGGAAAATCTGGAGCATCCGCAGCGGATGATGCAGTCGATCTCACAACCCTGCTCATACATTGTGCCCAGGCCACTGCTATCAATGATCACCGGAACTCCAATGAGTTGCTGAAACAGATTCGGCAGCATTCTTCTGCATATGGAGATGCCGGGCAGAGGTTAGCGCATTGCTTTGCTAATGCGTTGGAGGCTCGCCTAGCTGGAACTGGCAGCAGCATTTACCGTTCACTTGCTGCGAAGCGAATTGCGGTTGCTGATATATTGAACGCGTTCAAGCTGTATGTTACATCATGCCCGTTCAAGAAAATATCAAACTTCTTCTCGAATGAAGTCATCTTGAACACATCCAAGGATGTGACAAGGTTGCACATTGTTGACTACGGTATACAGTATGGATTCCAGTGGCCGATCTTCTTCCAGCGGATCTCAAAGAGACTTGGTGGCCCTCCAAATGTTCGAATCACTGGTATCGACTTACCCCAGCCAGGATTCCGCCCTGCGCAACTCATAGAGGCGACAGGGCGCCGGTTGCATGACTATGCCCGTATGTTCAATGTTCCATTCGAATACCATGCGATTGCTGCCAAGTGGGACACTATCTGTGTCGAAGATCTTAAGATTGACAAGGACGAGCTTCTTGTTGTTAACTGCCTCTTCCGGATGAGGAACATGATGGACGAAATGGTGACAGATGACAGCCCAAGAATGCAGGTTCTGAAGACAATTAGAAAGATGAATCCAAATTTGTTCATCCATGGTGTTGCTAATGGCACCTACAATGCACCCTTCTTCGTGACACGCTTCAAGGAGGCTTTGTTCTACTACTCTTCACTCTTTGATATGCTCGAAACGACTGCCTCACGGGTTGATGAAAACAGGCTGCTGATCGAAAGAGATCTCTTCGGCCGGGAGGCTCTCAATGTGGTTGCTTGTGAGGGCACTGAGAGAGTTGAAAGGCCAGAGACTTACAAACAATGGCAGGTAAGGAACATCAGAGCAGGCTTCAAGCAGCTACCACTGAACCAAGATACGGTGAAGAAGGCGAGATACAAGGTGTGCAAGTCATACCATAGGGATTTCCTCGTTGATGAAGATAACAAGTGGATGCTGCAAGGTTGGAAGGGGCGTGTCGTCTTTGCCCTCTCAACATGGGAACCTAACTAGTAAACTGTAAATATTCACTAAGCTGATTTCTTCTAATGGAGATACCACTCCATTATTTGATTATGTCTGATGCTTATTTTTAATGAATTTTGACCGATTTCTTGGCAATAGAAGATATTGGATTTTGACTGAACTAGAGTATCTTAACAGAAGGATACACTTCTCTCTAAGGTGTGTGTGGGCTGTGGGGATCAGAACTATAGGATACACAGTTACACATCATGCACGTACTAGTTGCATGGTCCAGCCTGGGCAAAGGGTTAAAGCCTACATGGTGATATAAACAACCAAATAGTTGCAACTTGCTGTAATAGTAGTACTTAGTACAGCGTGTCCGGTGACCAACTTGCAGCTAGTTCAATCAACCGAAAGAACGGTACAATTATATCCACGAAAAAATAAAGCCGCAACTTGCTCACAAGTGCTAATGTATTATTCGGTACAATGCTTCTGATCTCAAAAGTAGTAGCAAGGAGCGGCGCCAGAATGGTTTTTCTTCTATGGACAATGTTTGCAATGACAAAACAGAAGTGTCTCACTGATCCCAAATTGCCAAATTGATGAGAGATCTAGAGAGAGAGAGAGAGAGAGAGGTATATTTCATTGCACGCTGCACTCGAGATATTCGTCAGCACGCACGCAGTCACGTAGACGGAGACGGAATTGAGAAATTTGATGACGTCGTGATAAATCTGGAGAGAACTCAGTAATAGATCACACAACGTCAACGGAGGAGGTTCGGCCGTCCGGTCCGGGCACCAATGTTACCGTTATGTCGCACGATTTTTTCTCTAAAATAAATGTAATTATAGTATAATTATAATATAACTATAACATGTAACTAAGCTATGAATTTTTTTATTTATATGAGAATTACATGTTGTTATTTATATAGTATTTATATTATAATTATATCATAATTATAATATAGTTATATTCGTGAGATTTTAATTAAAAAAATTCATCATATAGACAGTCCCCAATATTATGCTCTGATTTGCCGGAGAAATCAGGGAGCGGAATTGGGGGCTGGCGGCTTCGCAGGCCGCACATCCGGCTCATAGTAGTTTGTAAGCCCAATTTTGTTGATAGGCCTCGGCCCTACAGTTTCAGGCTTCTGCAAGAAACAACCGTTTGTTTATAGAGCCCAACTATATAATTGGACCTCCGCCTCAGTCTGCAAGGCCTTTCTGCATAAAAACGCCTTTGATTTGGAGTACATTCACTAAGCTTTGAATCAGCCGATTTCCAACTTCGTATCAAAAAAAAAAAACTGATTTCCAACTCAGACAGTAAAGTACTTACAATCGTATTTTTCAATATAACTATAATTTTTATGCTACTGATCTCTACCCGGTCAAATATCAGTATTATAAATGTTTTCTTTTCCCACTGAATAGTTAGCATGATAATTTTTTACTCTAGAGAGCAAATGTGAATGTTTCTTTGCTTTCCCTTCTGTTTTACATATACTACATTATCTGGATTTGATTAGTGTGGAACTGTGGACTGGGATGCTGACTGTATACTGCTTTGCCGTCCCAAACATTGGGATATCTGTGCCCAATAACCTTTAATGAGTGATATCTTCTCCTAGTTAGCAGACTAGCAGTTGTAACTCTCAATTCCATCGATCCTACTTTCATGCCTTGGATTATCACATAGGTATTTTAAGCTGCCATTTGTGACGTACATGCTTGCATTGATTATTTAATAAGCAACGACAAAATCTGCTCTGCTTTTACACCTATGTCAACAATATATTTCAGTGAAAACAACACTGTTACAACCATAACTGTCACATGACTATTTAGAATTTTATATGAAAAGCGCAAGCTCTTACATGTGTTTAGTGAAAAACGAAGCTCGCAGGACGTACGGACTCTCCCTAGTGATTACTGATTAGGACACAAGAAAATGGAGCAAGAAATGGCCTTAGTAGTGTACTCTCCCAGACGATCCGGCGGCATAGTTTCTCAGCATATGCCGGCTAAAACTACATAGAAAGCATGCCTTTGAACTTTAGAATAATACATGCACGAGAACGACACAAGAAAGTACCAGTGGTTGGACTTCGCATCCAGGGCTCGACACAGATGTTTTTGACTCATGACAACGTTAGTTATATGCAGGAACGACGTACTTGCATGTCGTATACACACGCCATAATTAAATTGCATATACTCTGTGTTGTCATGTGTGTGTTGGAAAAACTGGAAACAGATTCTGAAACATGGCTGCCTGTAACCTCATTGGAATGATCAATAGGCCAATCATACCTTCCGTTCTAGAAGCAGAAAAATGAAAGGGTTGCTAGCTTGGACACGCAGGCGAAGGAATCAAGGAAATGAGAACATAGGAGTCTCTAGGACAAGATGCAAACAGCTAGCTTGGATAATATATAGTGGTGAGGAGCTTAACGATTTTTACTTGTTTGGTTGTAAGTATTTTACTCGAGATTCACTCAGCTTGTCTCGCTGTCAAGTGTCCATGACAGCTCAAAGTCTTACTTTAATATTATCATAACAAATTTTACTAGCATATTTGTAGCTTACTTCGGTTTCTACTTTCTTGTCTGAAATTTAAGTACTACTACATGCTAGGCTATAGGTCGGCAGAGAAATGGTTAGATCACTGTCCTGGGTTGTATATATATAGATCTGACTTTCCCCTTATACATTTTGGATTTTAGTCACTATACGTATTTCTATATGGTATCAGAGCGAGTCTAGACATCTTCGACGTGCTAGCTTTCTCCCTTCGACGAGTTGATCTTTTTTCCTCGTTGTCATCGACGTCTTGTTTCCGTCGCCGACCCTCTTCCCGGTACTCTCCTCCTGGCATTCTCCTCGCTCTCTCGTCTCCGTTTCTTTCTTCTCCCCGACTTTTGACGCTCTACATCTGCCTACTGCATTTTCCTCTGTGACACTCTAGTATCTTGGTCCTCAAAACGCCAGACTACATTGTTTCGGTCTAGCGTTAAAGCCGAGTACCACGCCATCGTCCACGCCGTCACCGAGTGCTGCTGGCTTCACCAGCTTCTCTAAGAGCTTCGTGCACCTCTCTCCTCCGCGATCATCGTCTATTGCGACAATGTCAATGCCGTCTACATGATCGTCAACCCGTTTATCATCGACGCACTAAGCACATCAAAATCGATATCCATTTTATCCATGACAAGATCGTATTAGGACATGTTCGGATACTCTATGTACCATCGACGCACTAGTTTACCGATATAATGACCAAAGACCTACCCACGTCTTTGTTCACCAGTTTTCGGTCCAGTCTCTGCGTCCGTTTCCCTCCCGCTGCGACTACGGAGATATTAGACCACTAACCTGAGTTGTATATATATAGACCCGACCTTCCTTATATACACTCGGGGTCTTAATCACTGTACATAATTCTACAATATATAACCGAAGACTATCCAAATATAAAGAAAAATGGGAATTCAAGTACTTCATGCTTGTCGTTTCCTAAAGAATACCGACTGCTAGGATTATTTATGGATGGTATTAACCAAATTAATTAGCACAGGGTTCTTCAGATTGAATCTGGTCAGTGCATAAGAATTCTGACTTTTTGTTTAGTCTAAAGTTCAACCGAACATAAGGTTCATATGAACATTGGGATGGATGAACATACTACAAGTACATTCAATATGGCATATTTGTAGCCTCTCAGGTTTGTTACACTGTAATAGTTGGTTTTGACATTATTTGCGTCCATCCTGTGAAAACAGACTTGCATATATGCATTCAGAGAATCAGAGATGCCGCTGCGTCCTATCTATGGTGCCAGTGTTTTGCTGTTAGCTACTCCTTGGAAGTACTTCACCCAGATCCCAGATAGATCTCATTGATCCCAACCTTCAGGTTCAAGGATGCATCACTGAAACCAGTGCAAACACAACTGGGTTGTTGCCGATTCCATCAGCTAGCTCCTCTCCCAGCATTCACCAGGTGATACAATCCATGCCAGTTTGCAGTATATAGCTTTTCTATGTCTCAACACTTGCGAACATGAGTCGAAGCAAACACCTCGGTGACACTACCCGGCGCGACTGCTCTAAGGTTTGTATAAATACTCGGCGACGAAACCGCACGCAGTTCTCGTCAGTGTTCGCGCCAAAAACTTAGTTAAAAGCACACGGGAGCTGACTGACACCGGAAAATGGCGCCAACGGCCAACAGCACTGAGGAGGTGAAGCACCTGACGCTTCAGCACTTGTTGAAGCAGCACCACCGGCTCAAGCCCGCCGTAGTATGGAGATGGCCGACGGTGGTGCCGGGCTCCGGGCGGCCGGCGCCCAACGAGCAGCTGGCGGTGGACGACGTCGACGGGTTGGGCGGGACGTGGCCGCCGCGGTCCTACACGTGCGCGTTCTGCCGCCGCGAGTTCCTGTCCGCGCAGGCGCTGGGGGGGAGGCACATGAACGTGCACCGCCGCGACCGCGCCAAGATGCGCGGCCACGGCCTGCACGGCACCGGGCAGCAGCTGGACGCCACGGCGTCGGCCGGGGAGGCGCCCGCCGTTGCCGCCGCGGCAACGGAGTACGCGGTGCTGTACCCAATACTGAACTCCAGCGCGGGCGGCGCGGCGGTGCTCATACCCAGCGGCGACGTGCTGCTCTCCGCGCCCGTTGTGCTGGCGGCGGCTGCCCGCAGTGGCCGTGATCACCAGTGCAATGTAGGTGACGACGAGAACGACAAGAAGGTTGACCTGGAGCTTCGCCTTGGGTGGCCGTGATATCATGGAGAGATTTTTTTTTACAGTCTCCATGATGTGTGATTTTTTTTTCCTTTCCATTTTGACTATTTTTCGTCAAATAACTCGAGTGAGACTTATGATTTGCCAGTTCATGCCTTGGAAAAAACTGAGATAAATAAAAGTTACTTCCATTAGAAGCGAGATAAAAATGGTTACAGAAAGGACAAGCCTCTTGAGCGAGGCAACGGGAACGAAGGAAACGAGAGGATTGGAATTTAAAATACAGCGATGCGATGCATGATGTTTTCCCATGATTTCCGACAGTTTTGAGGCGGCGCCAAGGATCCCCGTCTGAGGATACGCTCAGAAAATGAGAGAGGGGAGGAAGAAAAAGGAGGAGAGAAAGAAGAAAATGAGGGACTAAAGGAGAAGAAAAGGATGAGTCTCCCTATGGTAAAACCTGGCTCCGCCACTGATCGTGAGCGCGTGCTAGCTAGGCCGGAGCCATATACACGGTGGCATCCATGCGCGCGCTGCCGCTAGCTGCTCGACCGGCACGCTGCAGCAAGCACGGCACGTACAGACACGCTCGCACAGTGTGGCGATGCCGTCCACGGGCGGGGGCCGATGGATGATCGATCGATCGATGCCGTACGCCCGTACGTGCGTCGACTGACACCGTCGCCGACCGCTTCAGGATTCGCTTCCAGTTGCCCTTGCCCCTGCATGCGCGCACTGCTCTTGCACGCGTCGGCGCACGTACACCCAGGGCGTCCCGGGCCCTTTTCATGAAAGAAGAATCAGCCGGACGCCCCGTCGTGACGTGCTATATACCTGGCATCACTGGCGATCAGACGATCAGCGCACGGCATGGGCCATGTGGGGGTGGGTGTGCACCTGCACGGTTAGCTAGCTTCACGTATGGTACTGGAGGTTCACACATACGTGATTTTTTTACTCATCACATGAAACAAGCAAACGCAAGCCAAGTACACTCGAGTGTGCACCTTTAATAGAGAGGGACTATAGACAGATTGGTCTTAAAAAAATATAGGCAAATTCATGAACTTCACACAGTTTCCTACCGATTACACAAACAAGGGACACACTCGTGCGCATAATTATAGGCATCCGGGTATTTAAACTTAAGTAGACTTATACTCCCTCTCTCTTTTCTTTTTTAATTATTGACTAACTACTATAACAGCTTTAACCACTAATACATTTTAAAATAATTAGATTATATTAAAGATAATTTTATCATACTTGGTACCGAGAGGTACCTTTATTTTTTATATAAAATTTAGTACCTTTGATCCTATATATCTAGAGAAATTAAAATTTTGAGTGTAAATTAAAGATGATAAAATTACCCTTATGTTAAAAAATTAATATTTATGTTAGTATCTAATACGTTTTAATAATATGATGTATTTAAAAAATTATGAAAAAGATAAATAATTAAAGTTTAAATATAAATAGTATTTGATGACAAATGCAAAGAAATGATACGAGTGCTTCTCCCACCAACGTACCTCTCCCAAACGATGTGCTGTTAATTGTTGAGGATTCGGAGATCAAATCTCGCCTCTCACCTCCAACTATAGCGCTGATTAGCAAGCTCCATTCCTCGATCACTGCAGGGCAGAATGACAGACCACACATCGGTGGTGTGCATGCATCCGACAGCGCAGTACTCTCGTGAACCTACTAATATTGTTTTGATCTGTCCAGAACATGTGCACAACATTAATTTCCTGGGTGATGTTACAGCTTTCAGGCACTAACTTGTACCAGAATGTCATAGAAATATTCTCTTCGTTTTTTAAATATAAGTATTTTTTAAACACCTACCCTCTCCGTCAACCCTTCAAAATCTGTTTCTAAATATAACAAAAAATTATGCTACTATTTTTTTTATCAATTACATATTATTTAAATTTCTCTCTATTTTACTTTTAACCACCCCACTCCAAGCATTAGTGAAAGGTATTATAGTCTTCTCGTTAGTGAGAGATATTATAGTATTTTTTTCTCTATCTTTAATTTCTTCAAAACAATCTAGTATCTATTATATAAAATGATAGAGGAAATAATTTATTTAAAATTCATGGATTCATGCCCATTAAAATCAGTGTTCCAAAAATGTATATATTGTGTACAAAATTTGAATTCTAAATATGATTATATTTGAGAACAGATAAAATATTAGACAAGAATATACCTATTGTAGAGGCTGAGAGAACATTTTGGAGACAACTCGGATGTCAATGGTTGGCGAAGTGTGTTTGAGGACACCTAGAGAGGATGGCAATATCCTCCTTGTTTGGAGAACTTTGCATGGGCATCAAATATTCCTAGAGGATACTGGAGGACCACTGTAAAGTAGAGTATTATGAATAGATGGGGCAGTTAAGCATAGTAGTCTTGAATAGAATGTGAAGTATGAGACTACTCTTAGGTTTCCTCTTTCATATGGAGACATGCGTACAAACTTCCTTATATATCTCATCAATGAGAAACATGACACATCTCTATTAGTGACGATATAACATCTGTAAGATCACTCCGCTCTCCTTTTAAGGATAGGTGGAGAAATTCATTATCTATCTCCATTTTCCTCGTGATTCATTGTTCCGACAATAGCATTGAGAAAATCACATGTACATATTGAAATAGTAAAAAAAGTATGGAGTGAACTATATTATCAATGTTAACAGGTTGAAATCCTTAACGTAGGTAACCAAATAATGACGCATACATGCACTGTCATCGTATATATACTGTACTAGCTTAGCTGGATAGGTAGGATTCGATTCTTGGCAGATGACAGTTGCTGTGCGCTGCCAGCTGCAGGGGCCGGCCTATCCGTGGTCATGGTGGACCAGCAGCTGTTTTGAACGGCGCCTAGCTAGCCGGTTACGTATATATCTACAGCAGTGACTATGTATGAGTATTGCTTGATCTTTCATACACACTCAACCCATCGAGTCATCCAAATAGTACCTTTGAGATAATGAGTGTACGTACAAATGTCTTGAGATATGTATGTGCACAGAACTCGAAATCACAGCATATACTCAGAAGTAGCGATCTATACTTCAATTTGCCTTTTGGGCCAACTGGGTGACACACCACACACGTACATGGTACATCTGGCGCAAATTGCCGTCGCTCTGCAGGGAAGGGGTTCGGGCAGTAAAGCTGTAAACCCGGTCAGGAAACCGGCCATTGACTACCGCTTTCTCCTTCGTACGACGCCCCACTGCGCCGGGAGGTTTGTGCAGCGATCCGATCGATCGACACAGCCCGTGCTCGGTGCTCCAACCTCCTCCTCCGCGCTCGCGCGTCGCAACAAAACACATTGATTTCGCTTTGGCACGTAACAGGCAGGCAGGCACGCACGCACGCACGCTGTGTATTTGGCTCCAAAACGGCTGTTTCGCCTGCTCTCTCTCTCTCTCTCTCTCTCTCTCTGTAAATCGTTAATTAATACCGCAAGCTAGGCGTCCGATTTGTCATCCGTGTCGCATGCATGCATTAGCCCATGCATGGCCTGCGTGAGCTCGATCGACAGAATGACAACTCCAGTGAGATAGTGCAATATATTAAATGCGACCTGATCTGCATTCATCCGTGGTCTCATTAGTGGTACACTGTATTTTCGATCACATGCTATAACGGCTTCTAGGGATAGTTAGTTACAGTAATTCAGCAACGGCTTCTAGAGATATATACCATCTAGAAGGCATGTTGAATGCAGCTAGCTAGGCCTGATCGATCGTACGTCTTGATATCAGCTACTACATGCCTAGCTACGGGGTTGACGAGTATAGCGTACACTAATACACACGAGGCATTACGATAAGGTGAGAACACTGTTAAGGAAGTACCAAAACACAATATAAAAGGAGATTGAACTTTGCCTTTAAAATATCTATAAAAATTTAAACTGGTTAAGCTATCAAAATATTAGCTATTAAAAAGTTAGATAAAAAAATAACCAATGATTGATATATCTTCAGTGGACTCCTGTGAATAATGAGTATTTCTCAATTGAGGATTTTTAAACCCTATCATGAGTAATAAATAACTATCATAAGATCTAAAGCCTCTGTCAAGATTTAAATAAATAACAGATGATGTAAAAGATTTTAAGTACTTCAACCTCTCGGATTTCTACTCATGTTGATTTTATTTTCATTATAAGACAAATTAAAACCTAAAAGAGATTGGGTAAGAAGAGAAACTCATATCACAAGTATATAGAAGTATGAGAACAATATCTAAAATTTAAATTACAAAATTTCAGTGCAGAATTTAAATTGTGGAATTTAAATTAAAATGAAAAAATTGATTAAAAATAAATAATATTTTATTGATTGAAATATGTTTATAAAGCTTTCACAAAACTTATAAAAATTCTCTCAAAAATTATAAAAGAATTATCTGAAACTCTCCTAGCTTCCTTTTATCTTCCTCACAAAACTTCCCTTAACTATCTCTTCAATTTTGTTTAAATGTGCAAAGCCTCTCCTTTTATAAGTTAAAGGTGACTAAAACATCACTAAGGCAAAGTTATAATTGTGCCTAGGGTGAAAACTTAGCTCAGATAAAATCGCTATTGAATCTCAAACCGAGGGTCCAGATCAAGCCATGTAGACTGCCACACAAATAGCCGCACAAACCAACCACCAACCGTAGAAAATCCGTTACCCCCAGCTAGCTACGCCACCTGCACTAATCATATGCCACAAATCATCTTGGGGAGGGATCCTGTGCAACGCAGCGTGCCTTCGGGCACGCACATATTATGGGCCCCTCACACCATTAGCCGTCACACCTTTGCACGCGCACTCGCGTGCATGCATGCCTGCATGGTTCGTGTCTGCCCCGCATGCCTGTGGCTAGGCTGTCACCGCCACCAGGGCATCATGCCGTTGGGATGCTACCGTCACTTGTGCGTGCACGTGTGGGCCATATCTGGGTCACTGACACATTTGCGTGCTCGCGTGCTTGCTAGGCTACCTCGCCATGGGCCGCCTTCACTCTTTCTTCTCCTTTTCTTTTTCTCCTAATTTTCTTTGCAAATTCTGGTGATTACATACTATCTCCCTACTCATTATTCGTCTATCCTGGACTATTTTGTATTCAATCTTATTACCTGTTTGATCGCTCTGGATCTCAATTCCTTCCCGAGTTTGCCTTAATCCGTCATTGATTAAAATTGACCTCCAAAGATCTTTGACTTTAGTCCCACCTTGTTAAACAGTATATTGACCATATCAAACATCTGTTTCTCCTTGAGCATAGTCTCGGTATTCAACATTAACCATGGTTAACCTTTATCACCTATACATATAGATCAAACAATAATTTCTAAACACAGATAAACTAACATATATTAATCGTACGCACTTATATTGTTAAACGCCAACTTTTCAATTTAAATTTTTAATAAAAATTAACACTTGATTATATTTTATTTGTTAATTTTCTATCATAACATAGAAACGATAGCATGGTTTAAAATCACGTGGTTTTATGGTTAAGCTGTAGTAGTAGTTTTGGGTGTAGCGTGCCATACCGCATAGTCCGTTACGATGCATACGAAACAGAGTTCGGGTACATGAACAGATGAGCCTCTTGTCTCTTGTAAAAATACGTACGTATAGGTTCTACTAGCTAGTCAAGAACAGTACTAGTATAATGGTTAGTCGACCAGCATCCAGCATGCATGGTCCAAACTGTCAGCGGATTCCATGTGATCAGAGAACCTTTGCCCCTTGGAAACCGCACCACCAACAGTGTGATGGCTGGAAATCTGTCTGCCAGACGCAGACGCGAACAAAACTCAGAGTGGAAACTGCGCCGTGCAGCAGTGACACCAAACCTTTCTAGGATTGCCTTTTTCTTTAGGCGCCTACATAGCGTTGAGAATCAGCCCATGCTTCCGCTTGTGTTAACAATGGAACACATGGGAATTTCCATGATTCTCCCAGGAATTAAGGTTGTTCTTGTAGAACTAGTTATGTTTTTCCCTTAAAAAATAATCATGCCTTGGGCTATATAATTCTTTAATATCATATTCAAGGGCAAATCCAGGAAATTAAAACGCCAAGGGTCACTAGTTCATCATATGATGGTGATGTAAGGGGCGGATAAAAAAAGTAGTTCACCAGTGTCAGGATACAGTAATCTCACTTGATATGTAGAGTTATCTTCATTGATTAAGCAACTTAGCAATGGATTTACGCTGGATGTCGTTGGGGTCATCTGACTCCAATGGATACATTGTAGCTCCCCCTGGTGATGTTTGAAGTCAATGTATATCCCCAAGCATTGGGTTAATACTTGAGTTGATCGGCTATTGTCCAAGCAAGTAACATGAGTAGTTTACTACAAATTCATCCGGCTCATATTGATAATTTAATTTAAGGTTATTATATAGTTTTATGCACATTGAATTGTCATTCGGTTCTAAAGTCACTTATCATTTTTCATATTGAAAAAAACTATAATACGACCTAAATCTAAGTATATAACCATAATATACAATTAATTTATAGCACATGCCTACTCTTAGTGCAAGCATCCCACACTAACTTGTTAAAATTTGCCTAGCCCGATAATATACTGGGCTAGGCTTAGACCCACATTCTACGGCTTAGGTTGAGGCTGGGCTCAGGCCTGACTTTTTAGGCTATGATGAGCCTTGCCCGATTTTTTGCCTTAGTCTTTTCCTAGCTACCAAAGCCTAACTGACCCAAGGTTTGGACATGCCTGCTCGACAAGAATTAAATTTGAATTACGTTGGCTACAGATTACTTCGAAGTGAATTTTGTAGAATCAACTTCCGTTAAATACATAATTATGGATTTGCTATATAATTGTTGATATATTTTTTCTCTCCCCAACTTTTGATGTGTGGACCGTCGGATTGTATTGAGATTCATGCAAAGAGGCATGGAAAACATTTAGTGCTACATGTGTGAGGCAGGGATCATACCTCAACCTCATGCGCAAGCAAACTCCTGGCTAGTTAACTCACCACATTTACGTTGGCTATAGATACAGTGTAATTATATTATATTTATATTTTAAAAAAATTAGCCAAAAAATAAATGTTGTATAGCTACTCTCTAATAATTAAGTATATTAGCCAAGATGCCAAAGAGAAAGAGATAGTACAACCTTTTTTATGGGGAACGGGCCACTGTTGTGCCATAGGCTACCTTGGGAGATGCCTAGCATACATCAATTGTTGTAAAACTGATCCGAGATGCTTCTGCCGGCTGAAATGGAGAACGAAACCACTGCAGAAGGACTGAAGGAGACCTGGTCTTGCACGGTTAATTTGAAGATCTGCGTGCTGTGATCGATATATATGCATACCATATGCCCTAAAAGCTGGCTAGATTCTTTCGAAGTTGTATCCTAATCTGATTACGTTTCTTAGTGTTCTGAACTGTTACTGTCATCTAGCAGCTGCCTCCTGGATCTGTTTATCATCTGATTGCATCCCAAAAAGACATTCTTAAGGGGTGTCTTGGTACAAGTTACTTGTTAGTTGGTACCATAGGCGCAAAAAATTATATCAGCAGCAAAACATGGCTGCTGCCAGCTTACAATTGCTTTAGTTCGATAGAAAAGGCGTCTAGCAGAGAGCATTCACATGGTGAGTAGTAAAAAAACGAAGGGAGTTACGACGACGACTGTAGCTGCGTGTCTAGACCACAAGAATATTCAAGGCTACACGACGCAGAGGTGTCCTTGGAGTTAACACCCCCACGTTTCGATTCGTGCGTGAACATGCTGCAGCTTGGATTCTTGCAAACCGTGCTTGTTTTTTGTGCACACACTTGGTATGGTAAGTGGCCACTGTTCAAATATATGTGCTACAATAAGAGTATTCTGGCGTTTGTAACTGCTGCTACCCAGCGTTTTGTTTATTTACTATCCATAGTTAAAATTGAAAAGGTTTTCACCAAAAAAAAATCCAGGCCATATGTCCACTTGGAATTTTGTTACTTCAGTCTCTCGGAGGTATTTTTGTTTGGGTTCTAAGAGAAGGCCGATCCTGATCATCTAGGGCTGAGAAAGATGTGATATCGTATTCAGTACCGGCAAACTGCTAGAGACGGGGAAGATGCAGATTGATGGACGAGAGGTGACAAAGAATGGAAGGTGGTAGCGTCACATTTGCGATGTTGCAGATGGCCAACTACGTTGAATTTGGATGGATGACTAAGCTTGGTTGCCCCCGAAAGCAGCTCTAGCTGTTGATGTCAAGGGAATGGTAGCATTATGGTGGAGGGAAGGTGAAAACTTTTCTCATCGTCTAGCTTGTCAGGGTAACATATATAGATATATAGATAGCTCATAAATGAATATTTATTTTGACAGGAATAGCACATACTAAGTTTGTACAGAGAAAATCTATGCATATGGATAAAATTTGAGCGGATAAAGAAAGAGTTCTAAATAAATACATGGTTTTATTGTTTTTTAAGTTCTACTTAGACAAATGGTTATTTAAAAAATATAAATATAAAATCTCTTAGGAGGGAAAGGATAGGACAATATAGCTAAGATGATATATGCCATCTCTAATCCCATCAAGTTAATATTAGATAAATCTGATAACACTTAGCTATTAACAACTATGTCCGAATTCTATACCGATGTAGTTATAGAATAGATTATGATTCTCCTTTCTATATGTTATACTTATGAGAGCTTGATATGGTGGACCGCTGGTTTTCGGTCAAACAAAATGTAGGACTATTATCCACCTTGAGGGTTTGAAGCTTTATAAAAAAAACCTTATCTCTCTCACTCTCTTAACATATTCGTTTGCATTTTTATATCAACTAATCTCTATATCCTTTAAATACACCATATATACATAGATATTATGGTTGAATTATTATTCATCGACATAGCTATACCAGTATTTGTGTGAACTTATCGTTTGGTAAGCCATATAAAGGAAAAACCATTGATGTAATGATGGAGTCGTAGGTGTAAAGTGAAATAAATGGAACATGGTATCTCTTAGCTCCATAGCTTCATGTTAATATAGGCAGGAAAAACCCCTGTGTGGCACTTACGAGAACAATCTACAAGTTGAGATACAAGATACAAAGCTTATGTTATCTAACTAATTCTCTCTCTATCTTCTTATCTAATCTATTAGCCGGTACACAAGTACACGTGAAGCTATCACATTAACACCCCCGACAATCACAACGTTGCCAAAAAGTTGAGATTGGATCTATATGCATCTATTTACTTGGCTATGAGAGCTTTTGTAAATCCATCAACAAGCTAATCATTTGTAGACACAAAATGAATGTCTAGCAGCTTTAGCACAACTCTCTACTGCACAAAATAAAAGTCAATCTCTATGTGTTTTGTCTGAGCATAAAACACTAGATTTATTAATAAATACTTTGCCCCAATGTTGTCATACCAAAGACATGCAGCTGGTGAATGCTTAATACCAATCTCATACAACAACTCACGAGATTTTCTCGAAGGAATATTGCAAATCCACCAATTGGCTTGTGATCATCAGGACACCTACCCAATTTGCGTCCTAAAAACCACTTATAAACATGGATAGAGATTTCCTCAGTTGTGGCCCAACTCCGACCGTTACATGAACATACTACAATATTCTCTTCACAGTTGTCCAATGTATTGTTGTTTGTGAGTGTAGAAAGTGACACTTTGTTAATAGAGTATGCTATGCCAGGTCATGTTAACATAAGATATTGAAGTGCCCCCACGATTCTCCTATATCTAGTGGAATCCAATGGTCCAAGCTTCTCTCCTTGAGATACTGACAACTTCTCAAACGCTAAAAAGAGGCATAATCACTGACTTACAATTCATCATCCCAACTTGTTGAAGGATATCAGTGGCATACCTTTCTTGGCAAAGCAACAAACTATCCCTTGACCTCTATCCCAAGAAAATAGTGAAGGTCACCAAGGTCTTTGAGTGCAAAGTTTGTCCTGAGATCCCTGAGAAGGGCATTTCTAGCATCCTGGGAGGAACTAGCTATAATAATATCAACATATAATTAGCATAAAATTACTATACTGACCTTTATTGTAGAAGAAGAGAGAAGCGTTAGCCTTGGAGGGGACAAAACCAAGTTCTTGTAACTTTCGACTCAAACGTGAATACCAAGCACGTAGAGCTTGTTCTCTCAAATTTGCCTTGATGTAGAATTCTCTTTGTGTCTTGATCCTTGATAGAAAAATGAAAAGGACAAAGTTCCAAGAAGGCATGATTGTCACAAGCTAGCCGATGTGCTGAAACTAGATTCTTACTGGCTTGAGGAACTATTAACATCAAAATTTGGTAAGCCCCATAGATAGATTCGATTTAGAATCGAAGAGTTGATCGGTGTATGAAAAGAGATCGATTGATATATAGAAAAAACCGATTGAACAAATAAAGATAGATTTAGTTCAGTCAAAGATGGATAATTATCCATATAAGACCGAATCTAAAGAGAAATCGTGGAAACCACAGTAAAGTGGTTTTTTTATCTTTGTAAAATATGTCTTATAGATAGACAAATTAATTAGTTTTTTTTATCTCTAAGATAGATTATGTTTTATCGTTATAAAAATTTGTCACGTATTCGTGTGAGATTTGTGTAACCCTATAGTATAAATATAGACACATTAGAGCCTTATAAATCATCTTCACATATCAATATAATCTCAGCGTATCATCACCCTAGTTTATCTAGGTTTTTCTAACGGATTCTGGCTCTCGACACATGACTGCATTAGTTAGGTCCAAACTCTGGCGAAAGAGGTATGTCTCACCATTATCCTGGTGTATCCGCTTTGTCTAAGCCTGTAGCAGTTAGGTCCAATCTCTTAGTATGATTGGATATATCACATCATATTCATGTGGGATCTATCGACTTATCGAGCTTCTTTTACCGTCATCAGTCTCAAGCTGTATTAGTTAGGTCCGACCTTCTAGACTACTGATAATAGATGAAGCATTAAGTTAGTGGATCTTTACATGACATTTTATCGGAGCAACCAGCCGATGAGTTATCTTTACACTGAGTTTCACGCCTAACGTATCATCTTTTTAGCCGATATACATATATCTTCAATGATTAATCCTCCAGCGATCGATCTGGTTCTTTTAGATCCGGCCTTATATTATCTAGGTTAGGTCCGATCTATCAAGGCTGTGTCTAATAGGGCTGGCATCGAGATCTAGTGGGTTTCTTTCCTCCCATCGGCTTAGCTAGTCGATAAGTTTATTTATATGTCTGCATCGGACTTATAGCCGATAACAATCGATGGATTTACTCATTCTGTCTGTCGGCACGACCGATCTAGCTTTCACCGTTTCACTGTCGTTAGCCTTAGCCTTATACTGTATCGGTTTGGTCCGATCTATCAAGACTAGCTCTAACAATACGGTTATTGGTAGTCGATAGGTCTCATTTCTTTGGAAGACCGGACTTCGCTCTTTGCTGCTTACCGTATATTTTATTCAGAGCGCCATCGGCTCTACAACCAATGCATTTTTTATTTTATTTCTCACTATTTGTTTATACCATACACTTGGCGTGTATGGTGCAAGTGGCTTAGGAGAGAGGGACGAAGCTGACACAGGGGCACATGTGTCAGTGAGAGAAAGGAGGCAGTGGCGGTTAGCAAGTAGGGCCAGGCACCTAGGCAGCCTAACAAGCGTGCCCGGTTACGATCGAGCATGGGAAAAGAAGGAGAGGCCGGCTAGAGGGTGGGCTGGGAAAGGAAAGGAGGAGAGATGGCCCAAATACATTGTGACATTTTGGTTTTTTCTTAGAGATTATTTGAAAATGATTTTAAGATTTAGAGTTTAGATTTGAATTCAAATTGAAGATTTGAACTAATGAAAGTTTAAGGAAATTTTGAAGAGGATATGTTAGGGTATTTCTAGGAGAAATTTCTCAAAGGGATTTAAGTTGAGATAATTGGCACCTAGATCCTTAATCACACGATGTTCGCGTCGGATCTCGCGCGCGCGGCGCAAACACGCCGACGCCTGGGAAATCTGCTTAGCTCTAGTGCAGGCCGGTCGGCTTCTCTCCGTGGCTCGAGGTACGAGCGCCAGGGCCCATGAGGTCCGCTCAGCTTCGGCACGACGGTGCGGGTATGGGCATGTCAGTCAATTTGACCCTGCAATTGATAAAGAGGTGAAGCGAACGGGTCAGTCGGACGATGGGCCGATACGAGCTCTCACTATCGGCTGGCCACCGATAGAATCGAGGTGGTCATCGGCCAAGTCCGGGTGGCTTCTGCTATTGGCTGGTCACTGATAGGGATCGGGGCGCTATTCCATCGACTGGGGAGCCGATAAAGGCGTGGACAGATATCGATAAAGAATATGATGTCTCTAGGTGTAGCGAAAGTGAGATCCTGACCAATCGGCCGAAGAGCCGATGGGAGCACCGAAGGGTATTAAAAGCAAAGCGCGCAGGATCCCTCCTGATAGTTGACGGAAGTTATAGCAGTCGTTCATCGGCTGTAAAGCCGATGAAGGCATATGTGAAGTGACAAGGAATCGTATAAAAGACACACTCTAGATATAGCAAGGGCGAAGCGAACACATCGGCTAGCTGAGCCGATGGGAGGACGTCTCTCTAAAGAGACACGCGCATCGACTGGAAGGCCGATGCGCTTGGTGTGGCGCACGAGGAGAGTCTCTGAAGACTGGTGCGTATCGGGCGAGAAATCGATACGCTGGGCGTGGTGACTAGGATATGGATAACTCATCGGCTAACACTCCAATGAAATATCGTATAGAGACCTATAGGTCTAAAGCTCAATCTACCGTCGACAACCTTGTAGGTCGAACCTAACCGATGCAGCATGAGATCGATGACGGCGGAGAGAGCTTGATAGACCAATAGACTCTGCACGGACGTGATGCGATACATCCGATCGGCCTAAGAGGTCATACCTAAACGATGCAGTTTTAGACAGAGCAAGACATATCGGGATAGTGACGGAACTTACCTCTTTGCCGAAGATCGAAGTTAACCGATGCAGCTTCGCGTCGAGAACCAGACCCAGTTGGTAAAAAACTAGATGAACTAGGGTGGCGATATACCGAAATTGTATTGATTGAAGGATATGTTGATTGATACAGGTTTTTAAGGGTCTATATTTATACCCTGGCATTACAGAGTCCGACGTGGTTATAATAACCATCGGACGTTTTCTCCTAAAAATATAAAAGCAAAATATCTCTAGTAAATTTAACTAAACTAACTAAACATTCCAGATAGGATTTACATAGATAAAATATCTTATCGTGGATACCATGGCTATTCCTCAAACTTGGTCTCACTGAATAATTTTTTATTATTAGACCGAATCTTTTTTTTTCATCCGATTGTCTTTCTCTCTATAGCAAACGGATTCTTCTTTTATTTTAACTGATCTTTTTTCCAATATTTCTCTAGAATTTTCAAATTTTAACGTTAACGAAGTATAATTTTTGAAAATAGGTTTTTATTAAAAATAGTTTTTATCGGCTCAAAAATTGAGGCGTTATATCCTCTCATGTAAATAATGAATCAAAGCGTTTATAGCATTTTACCACAGTGTGACCGAGTTTGCCAAAAAGATGGCACTTCAGTCGATCTCCCTTGTCTTCTTGAGGACGACTATTGTTGTTGTTGAAGCCTCTGAGACCGCATCCCTGGCCACGGCCACAACCTCCTCCTTGATGTCTGCCTTCACTATGTCCACGGGAGCAGAGTTGGCCAATGATTGTATTGACCCTTGATGAAGTTCCATGCGCGGTTCGAAGCTTGTGAATTGGGTGAACTTTCCCCAATGTTGACTGACTCGATGCGCGCAGCGATGTCTGAAAACACCGTGTCAAATTCAGCATCAAGACCTGCTAGGATGTAGGACACAAGGTCCTTGTCATCGAGTTTCTTGCCGGCGGACGCCATGTGGTCGACAAGACTCTGCATCTTGGCCACGTACTCAGCCACCGTCTTGTTTCAGTGTGGTGGCGAGAGCCATGCGCAAGTTGATGACACAAGCACAGCACCGCGACGCAAACATAGCATCGATGGCCGCCCAGACGCCGGTCGCGGTCGGGATTGCGACAACCTGCACGAGGACGTCTCGGGAGAGTGAGAGTAGGAGATAACTCAAGACTTGCTCCTGAGCAATCCATTCCACATGAGCAGGGTTGGGAACTTGCTCCTCCTTGTCGCCTTTCTTCATGATGGTGACGGTGAGTGGCGGCTCTTTATTAGAGCCGTCGACGAAGCCTGCCATCCTTGCTCCCCTAAGCACCGCAAGTACTTGTGCCCTCAACGGAAGGTAGTTGAAGCAGGAGTGTTTCTCTATGATAGGTTGAGCCAAGGCCGGAGTTGCTGCTCTAGTGGATGAAGATGCCGTGGATGAATGTAGAGGAAGAAGGCTGTGATACATGTAAAGTGAAATAGATAGAAAATGGAATCTCTCTGCTCTAGGCTTCATGTTAATATATGCAGGAAAAAGCCCCCTGCGTGGCACTCACAAGATCAATCTACAACTTAAAGATACAAGATATAAAGCTTATCTTAACTAATTCACTTTTTATCTGCTTATCCTATCAGCCAATACACAAAACACATGTGAAATTATCATATTAAAAGCGGGTGCATGACTGTATCATCAGTATTTAAATTTTGGTATTTATTAATATGGTTGTGTGTGTTTTTAGTTAGTGCAGAGGTTAAAAAAATTTTTTTTTCTAGATTGTGGTTAACCATAGGAAGCATGGGTTTTATCATCCAAGGGGATGGTTAGATTAGGATCTGCCTCAACAAAAATAACTGTAATAAATAAAAAATCAAATAATTTTTATGCATTCAATCCTGTACTTCTGCTACAGATAAAAATATCAAATCGATATTTATATTTTAAAAGCATAATACTCCAATCACGTACAAATTTTTGAAGCTTTTTTTTTTAAAACTGCATGCTGGATTTTGGATGGCCTGGCTAACCAAAGTAATCTTTAAGGTCTTTCTATTCCTGGATTTTGGTTCTCATTTGTACAGTTTGTAAACTTATAAACGATGTGTTCTCTAAAAAAATTCTTATAATACTTTTTTTAAAATAACTTTTAAGTTTTGTATGAGTTAATTTATTCGTTTATACCTTTAAATAATAATCACAAAAATCAGATAATAATCCATAAATTCATTAATTTCATCATAACTCAGGTTCACATGTTCCAATGACCATATTATCGTTGTCCTCCTAACGTTACATTATAGACAAACGTAAGCAGCTTGCCAGAGTAATTTCTCCAGAGCTTATGCGCGGGTGCCGCAGGACATCGTCCCTCACCCCCCGAAAGTGCACTGGTGCGCATCGCTGGTCTGTGACCCTTGTCTCCTACTCTCCTTACCATTCTCATTCTGTGCCCACTGTTAATCCATGTGGCTAGGTACGTCCACCCTACATCAATTCCTCTTCACGTACCCATGTGATTGTGTCGCACCTTCACATAAGCAACTGCCACGGAGTTTAGTGCTACCTCGTTTTTAAAAGCTTTTTAAATAATTATATCATATCTCCGATATCTGAAGCATATTCAAAAGTATCGTATACCTACATATATACAAATATATATAAGATATATTTACGACTTTGAAGGAGCGAAAAATTCCTACTTAGATAAACTTAAATTTTACAGTAATAAAAATTATCGTTATTTGACGGGCGGCCTTGGCTACGCCGTCAGATGACACAAGTACTCTTCTCTATCGGCAGTGGCATTTAGGACTGACTTTGCTTGTTTAACTGCCTGGTCCATTTCCTGCTCCACTGCCTCCTTATCCTCGACAGAGAGCTGGTAGCCTACTAGAAGGCCAACAGCATCAATCAATTAGAGATCCTAGTAGTATTAATATATAAGTTATATGCTATCGATAATAATAGAAAATGAAGAACTTAGGTATTGAAAAAAAAACAAGGACTTACGTTGATAATTTTATCTTGATCCTCTTCTAGTAAATCGCATAGAGCAGTCAGGACATTCTCGCCCAAGCTTGTCGGGTCCATCACCACATCCTTGATGTGTTTTTTGATTGTCGTGTCGTCATGATCTGCACAAAACATACTAGGAAATTAGAATTATATCCTGATATGGATAAGTGCAGAAGGTAGAAAGATATGTGCATGCTACATACCTTAGCGCAACATCTAGTATCCGTCCTTGTCCCCTAAGTATATATATGTAGGATGAGGATGGAGTTGTAAAGGGTAAATCTAACGACGCACAAAGTCTTCAATAATCTCATACACCATCAGACCCGATAAAGGTTTGGAGAGATAGGGATGTGGTTACGGTTTCATTCTACTCATCTACCTTTACTTGTACTTTGTTAAGGATATCAATGTTGTCGGATACAGATATATGCTCTAGATATAACCAACTTTGGCACCAATCCATTTTGATGTATAGATGGTGATGGGGATATATGACTTCTTGAGTCAATCGTAGAGTCGAAAACCGCAATAGCCTGTAATTCTCGATCTTTGCATAACTTAGAGCTCATAAAAATATCTTCATAAATCCATGAAGGGGGTGCACCTATGAAAGCTTCGCGTTGGTGGGCAAAGACACTTAAAAAAGCTATGGAGTTGAGGTTCAGATGCAAGAGGTTGATTCTGTAGAAATCCAAGATATTCAATGAAAACTCAAAAGGATGAGGGATGAATCCGCATCCCTTATCTGCACTAGCAAAAAGTAGCGAGAGTCAAAATAAAGCCATTATCAGGTTTTGGGTGTGTAACTTCTTCTATCTAGGCCATAGTGCCCTAGCCGGGAATCGCACCCTCTACCTGTAGTTTCTTTATTGTCGCCTCATCCATGTTTGATCGTGAGAGATCCATAAAGACGATGATGATAAAGTTATGAGAAAATTAGGGTTGATGGTTGTGAGCCTTGAGCGCTAGGAAGATGAAATGTTGGAGTTTAGGATGTCAAACAGAACCCAAATAAGTTTCACTATTGGATTATATAAATACATAATGGTAGTTTGGATTCCAAGGAAAGTGGCGATATTTCTGGCAGGATTGTATAAAGCATTTGGATTTTTTTACCTCCATCCAAATTCAAATTTCAGCAAGGGCATCTTCATACCCGTATGGTAGAACAATGTTCTCCGACCTTAACTTAGTTGGTACTATTCTTTCGAGTACATTTGTATATTCTTTCGACTACGTTCATATTTTCGCTAACATAGCTTCTGAGGTATGCAGGACAAAAATGTTGGAAGTGAATTCGCATAGAGGTTAGGGGCTACTATCAGTGTTCTAGATATGGCATGCATATCTCCTGTACCTGGGCTAAAACATCTCTGAGAATACCGTATAACAATATACATACGAATATGTGTATTTAAAGAAAAAAGTGTATATGCCTAAGGAAACCGTGCTCAATTAAGGTAAGACAATGAAGTATGATCTGGGTACGAATCACCCTACTCGATTGTATTATATAAAAAAGTTATCCAAGTTCTAATTACAGAAAGAGTCATTTACCGTAAATACAATTGTCCCCCAAAAGGGGAGAGCATCGTATCAAATCTCAAGCTATACATAAGCCACATGAGCCAAGGTCTAAGAAGCTAACTCGTTGCTAGCTATCGATTATATCTCGTCACATAGGTTGTCCAATAATAGTTGGTAGTAGATTATTCTTGTCTTATATTCTGTATGGGTCCAATCGAATAAACAGGAATATGGCTATTAATTGCATTGAGTCTCCGAACCTGTATAAAAATATCTATATATCTTCTTCTTATTATTGTCTTATGGATATCTTGACATCAAGCGAATCCTATAATAGTCAGTATCACCCGTCAACACTTTGAGTAATAATATTTACTTATTTATTTAGTTAAGTTAATTAAAAAAGAATACCACTAGATATCGCATTAAAATTATTTTATACATGTTTTATGTTTTATATGTCTGTCTATTTACATAAATATTTTTAGAAAAAACAAATAGACAAACAAATAATTATATATTTTTAAAAAGGAGGTAGTACCATATTGGCACTGGACGGCCACTAAAATATATCACTTTGAGCAAACTGCACAAGTAGGCTAGGTAGCATTCTAGATAAATTATTTGTGGAAGAAAGCTGATACATTTTCTATTTTATTGTAGGAAGAAATTAATTATTATATGTTATAATACTCTCTCTTCTAAAATATAACTAAGCTAGACACGGAAATTAAAATAGTTGGTAGAAATAATTAAAAAATATTATGATTGTTTAAGAAGTGAAAGTAGATGAAAAAATTAAAAGGATAATGATGGTAATTGGTTGAGATTAGGGATATGTGAGAGAATAGCTTTATTTTAAACAAAAGTTAAACGATAGAAATAAATTTATTTTAAAACGAAAGAAGTAATAGCTCAAAAGAAAGTGATTTTATTTTTTAGAAATACTAGTTTTTAGAAGATAGCATGAAGCAAATAATTTACGATAATTATCCGTCGGATAAGCTAAAAGGCACGTAGCCTAATATTAAGAGATGGACCATGCAGAAGCCAGGTGAATCATTCGGGGAGGAGCGAGGAGCCGAGGAGTGTGCCCATGGCCATGGCTGTGAAAGAAACTCGGCGACCTGGCCGCCATGTTCGGTCATTCCCAATCAGAGACGACCCCTCATCACAAGATGCTGCCGTGTGGGCCCCTCTCCTGCCTCAACTCGGCAGCAGCATCCCCGTGGCGCGGTGACTTTCACTTGGCATACCATTGATACCAAGAACGAACGGGACACCACCACACTCCCTCCCTCATATCGAACCAAGCAAGAAAAAAAAATCACAGCAGATGCCAAGGAGAGAGAGATGTGGCCTAGCTATGGAGTGAGTGAGTGAGACCACTCCTCTTTCGTCTCCTCCACTCTCCTTTCCGGCTTTCCCCCTAATCTCTCACTCACTTTTCAGCTGAAGCAGCAGAGGCATACAGAGCGAGGAGAAGGCATCGCTCGATCCATCCAACCATCTCTCCTCACGTGGAGAGATCGCGCTAGCTCCCCGCGAAGATTTCACCGCGACGCCCAAAGAAAGCGAGCTTTTGGTGCCAATCTCTTGGAGCATTGCGTGGTGGTGTGCGGCAGAAGGGCAGGAGATCGATCCACGATCTATCTGCTACTGCTGCGTCCCCGCCCCATCCTGCGACGCTGCCTGCCGCTGCCTGCCTGCGAACGCATTGCCCAAACCACAGAGAGGCACAGGGCTAGCTAAAGCTTCTGCGACGTCCACTGCTGCGTGCGCCTCTCTCTTCTCTCTCTCTCGTCGTCGCATGGATATTATTGCCCAATCTTAGCTAGCTTCCTCCCATGTTGCGCTAGAGACGCACGCATAGCACCAACGCGAGCGCCAACTGCTTGTGGTCTCGCGCTCACTAGCTAGCTAGCTAGCTAGCTGCCCTCTTGTATCAATCTATCATTTCGAGGAAGAGGAAGGCAACAAGCTAGTTACGAACGCAGCAAGAAGCGGGGGAGGACACGTCGTGACACGGACAAGTAGACGTTCGATCGGACATGGCACTGGATGCCCTGTGCAGCGCCGGCGACGTCCTCGTCTACGACACGTTCAACGACTCGGCCGCCGCCTCCGCGGCGGATGGACTGCCGGCCAGCTTCCTCTTAGGCAATGCCGGCGGCGTGGCGGGGCCGGAGACGACGGTGCAGGTGGCGGCCGGGGCGATGGAGGTGGACCAGAAGCAACCGCAGGCGGGGAGGAGGAAGCGGCGGCGGCGGGCGAGGAGCTGCAAGAGCCGCGAGGACGCCGAGAGCCAGCGGATGACACACATTGCCGTCGAGCGCAACCGCCGCCGCCGGATGAACGAGTACCTCGCCGTGCTCCGGTCGCTCATGCCGGAGTCCTACATCCACCGGGTACGTACACGTGCTACCACCTCACATTCTTACATTTCTCATACGTTGAACTGTTGAAGTTGATCCCTTGAGGTGAAAAGCTTAGAGTTCATCTCTCCCTAGCTTGATTCTCATTTGCACATTGGAGTATGGGTGGCGCTCAAATGGCAACAGATTTTTGTTTTTGTTTTTTTGTTTTTTTTGAGAGTGGCAAGAGTATGTATGGAGGACAAGCACTGTGGTTTTTCTTCTAATAAAAATCGTACCTTTGTGTACCAATCCAACATTTTTTTTATAGAACGATTCGTTCAGCTGAATCTTGAGGAATTTCAGGGTCTCTTTCATAACTACGAGGCCGTGCATCCTATCCCAATAATGAATGGGATCGTTGGGACATACATTCCTCGGCCACTTTGTGCCATTAATTTGCATGCCTACTCAGTCATTATCATCGCTTGAAATCACACTCGTGGCATTACTGTTCTTGTTTACTCTTGCTGACACAACTGCATCACTGCTAGCTCTAGAATCGCAATGCTAGGTTGATCTGCCTCTGCACTTGACTATCGCTCACTTGCTACTGCTAGACTCTTAAGGTTTTAATTGGTCGGAGTGTAGGGCGACCAGGCGTCCATTGTCGGAGGCGCCATTGATTTCGTCAAGGAGCTCGAGCAGCTGCTGCAATCCCTCGAGGGGCAGAAGCGCACGCTGCTGATGCAGCAGCAACCACCGCCGCCGCCGCCACAGCAGCAACAACGGGAGGCAAAGCCTGACGCGACGCCGACGTCGGCCGCCACGGGAGCTGCCGATCAGGAGGCGGCGGCGGCTGGACCACCGTTCGCGCGGTTCTTCATGTACCCGCAGTACGTGTGGTGCCACCAGCAGCCGCGGGACGGAGGCGGCGGCGGCGCGGAGAACCGCGCCGGCGTGGCGGACATCGAGGTGAGCCTGGTGGAGACGCACTCCAGCCTCCGGGTGATGGCGCCGCGGCGGCCGGGGCAGCTGCTCAAGATGGTGGCCGGCCTGCAGGCGCTCCGGCTCACCGTCCTCCACCTCAACGTCACCGCGCTCGGCTCGCTGGCCCTCTACTCCATCAGCGTCAAGGTACGTACTAGCTAGGACTCATGCTGCTAAAAATTCCTTCTTTTTCTTAGCTGAAATACGGTCGCTGCTTTTACATTTCCTTTTCAAGCCCAGACCGTCAGAAAAAGCGTGAGAACTTTCGTTAGCCTAATTGGGGCATTGTCTAGATAGCTACTGCTACTAAATTCTCCACTCAGATATACTACTACCATACACCCCATATTTAGCCTCAAAACAACCCATTCATACGAGATGCCTGTGAGTTAAGCATTTCTAATTCTAATATTTAAAATTTATTTCATAACATAAGTATTTCTAACACTATTTATAATATTACATGCCTTATTAACCACCTCTCATTTAAATTTATTTTCATCCTACCCTAAGCATTCTCATCCTATTTATCCTTTATTTAAACTACCTATTTTTTCTCTTTAAACTTAATCTCTACTAAATAAATTAAAAATATTTATATTTTATAAGAAGTGAGGAGATTAACACCACCCAATCCACTATGCAGCATCTGATGTGACCGACCGACCAAGCAAGTTTGTACAAGACAGCCAGTCTTCTGAAGCTCTCTGATACTACCCCCAAACACAAACTACCAAACTTATTGTCCTAGCATGGCCAACACGACTCCCATGTGTGTACAGACGATGCGTGCGTCCATGAGCCCCCATACGTTTGCGTGTACGCGGCTCTGCTGCTGCACACGTCTTGACAATCATGAGTCTATATACTCGTCGCCTCAGGGTGGCAAAATCATCTCCCATCTGTTGCTGTCTAGTACTATACACGAGAACAAAAATGTGTCAGATATTCTCCTCTGTTGCCTGACGTACGTAGACCAAGATCCCCTGGTATCACACTGCATCGGTAGTACACGAGAGGAGCTGTGGCTGGCCGGGGCCATGCATGGGTTCAGAATTGCGTCGCTGCTGCTGCTCCATATCTGCCATGGCCAATTGCTTTTGACCAGAGATTCCATGGCGGAAAGGCCCTTTCTCCCTCCCCTTGGTGTTCCTCTGTGCTCTGTATCCGTGGTACAGTACTACAGTGCAAGTAGTTCTTGAAAGTGTATAATGATACACCCAATTCTCAGTCAATTGGCAAATATATATTATAGAAGTGCAATCGAAGGAAAGTTACGCATCGGACGATTAGATATGATCATAATAATTTTCTAAATTATTTAACTAGTCATACGTGGAGATCTGGTTCTATAAATCTAGATTACATGTCTAACATTTCTGAACTTGATGTACTACGGGTGCTGCACTATATCAAGCCATGGCACTTCATTTTCATAGGGAGGAACAGATTTTTTTTGATAAGTTGAAGAGAGAGAGAGATGGACAACACTGGCATGGAGAATCTTTCTGCTGGGGAGTAGGGTAGATTTCCTCGGCGAAATCTCACCTCGGCAGAAACAGAAAAGGGGCTACAGAGCTTGTGCGCTGCTGCTGCCGCCTTTTCTTGTGTTGTTACAGCAGCGTCTCTCGTCGTCCTTCTCTGTGTCATCGTGTGACGGAGACCGGACCCAACGGAGAATCGGCCTTTACGAAACGATCGCCTTATCGATGAAAAAGCGTCGGCTGCTTCGCCTTTTTTCCTCGGCTTTGTTTGGTGGAGCCGGTGTTGTGTGTTGTGTGTGACTAGGTGATCGATTCTCCCCCCATCCTGGCCCCTCTGTCGACTCGTGTACTTTGTTGCTATCAAATCACCTGTTGTTTTTCCTCGAATCGCCGCTTTGCCTCGAGCGTGTTGCGTTGCGTTGGCTGGATGCGATTTTGTGGCATCACGCGATCCTTAATGATTTGCAGGTAGAGGAAGGGTGCGGCATGGCGACGGTGGACGACATCGCGGCGGCGGTGCACCACGTGCTCTGCATCATCGACGCCGAGGCGGCGGCGGAGGCGCAGCTGCTGCTCGGCGGGGAGGCAGGGGGGCGTTTGGTTAGCTTCGCCACCTAGCTATGTGGTTTCCCGGTGGAACGCAGGTGTGAGCACGGCGGCGGCGAGCCCTCGCCGTACGGTGTAACATCTGTGAAGTGTAGCGCATCTCGATCTCCCCGTGTAGCGAGACGAGACGGTTGATTCGTGGCCGATGGCGTAGGGCAAAAGGCCGTGTAACTGCAATAACATGCGGCCCATGTAACTGTAATCTTAGCCCTTTTTTGCCATCATGCAGAGAGTGCGTGCGTTTTGCGGTTTTCACGACGGGAGTTGTCATGGAATCCGGTGGAAGTTTGTGGCGGTGGGAGTGTGACACGGCGAATCTTTGGGCGAAGAGGGAATCCAAATTTGCATCGCTACCTGGCAGCGATCCAAATTTGCCTCAGTATAGGCCTACATGGGTCCAACTTAGCCCAGTTAGAGCTAACATGATTACTAATGGATCAAATCAAAATACTCAATCTGTCTCCAAATACTTGTCATAATATTAATTATCTTCACACTTGCTCATCTTTTTTTAAAACAAAATCTATGAACACTGAAAAGTACTCCATTCTAAATATAGTCATCAAACTTTCATACATCACAATCTAATTATTCAAACTTTATTAATGATCAAAGTTAAAAATTTTATCGGTCAACAGTGAGCCGGAGGCAAATAATCATCGCCCTCTCCTTCGCCGCGCGGCCGACGGTGGAAGGTGTAACATCCCTCCTTGCACGGCGCGCCGATGACCCTCGTGCCGCGCCTGCAGGGCTGGGCGACAACTTGTCAAAATCTGGTCTCTAGCGTGACGAATTGCCCTGGCCTGATCTAACGTATATACTACTAGTAGTTTGCTAATACAATGATAGTGAAGAAGATGATATCTTGTCTGACTATTCTTCGCTTCAGATTTGCATACTACGACCCCCTTTGAGGTCAAGCTCGTGCGCCCATATTGAACATGGCCATCGTCGCCGGTTCCGGCAAGGATGGACTCACCACCTGCGAGGAGAGAGGGAGAGAGCGCGGCGTGGACCGAGGAAGAACACGATCTCATCGAGCGTGCGAGGAACGGACGACGGTGTGGAAGTAGTACAGCGGCGAGGTCACATGATGGCGACGTCGGTGCCGGAGCTCTCGTCGGCGGATGGCAAACGCGGAGCATGGGATGCTCAAGTTGCGGCGGCGCTCCGATGAGGCAAGGCAGGGTCGAGGCGGTAGCCGGTGGTGGTATCTGGAGGTTCGGAACTTTAAACTCCGAACCCCCCCCCCCCCACCCCCCCTTTTGGGATCTCTTCTGGCCGTCTGATCAGACCTGTACGGCCCCAGATCAGAAAGCTAGGCGGCCATTCTGTGAGTGATCGATCAATCGATTCTTTCAGCATCCAGATCACGCCCCCTGTGCCCCAAACAGTGACCGGCCAGCAGATGATCGTCGACGCTGCCGGCCCCGCGGACGACGACAATAAGAAGCTGTACGCGCGCATTGGTTGGCGGCGGCACCGGCAAGGCCGCCGCGGCGATCTTACTCGTCCTCTTCAGGTCACCGGTCGGCGTATTCGTCCACTGCAAGGTGCTCTTCTACGCACGCCTATTTTGGGATTCTGCTCTTCGTTGCCGTGTTCGGCGCGGCGGAGGTGGCTGCTAGCTACTGGGTCTCCTCTACCCCGAGCAGCCAATGGCGACGCATCGGGAAGCCGTCGTGCCAGTTGTCGTCGTCGCCGGGATCAGAGGTTTCGACGTCCTCAAGTAATTAACCGTGCAGCTGGGTGCGTGCTTGTTCTTACTACCAGTTTAAGCTGCAGTCGTTTGCTTAGTGTCACCGTATCGGAACTGGGATGTATGAATACGACTCAGTAATTGAGTGGTTTGATCCTGGGCCCCTCCATGTTGGGCCGACAAAGTACAGCCTATGGGCTTGAGATCAGCACATGTCAGGCCCAACTGCACACAGCACATGGGCTTAATAAAAGTCACCTGTGCCGTGATTGGGTGATTTAGCCGCGCCTAATGAACATCACCCAATCTGGGGATCAGAGATTCTGACCAACAAAATCTGGTGAAAAATCCACCGCCTGCATTGTGTCCAGAACTCGCCGTAAAACGGCCTCTTGACGCATCTTTAATAGTGCTTTCGCCGACTAGAAACTATTTCATTACAGGGCAAATCACGACACCGACAAAATCAAGCTCTCGCCTTAAAGTACAAAGGCACCAGGAAGGCAGGAATAGGATGCCTGATTGCCTATGCTTTCTCCATTGCCTTAGTTGCTGATACATTAGGAACCTTTTTCTAGTGTTTACATCGACAAAGATGATGCGTCTTAGTGGAAAAAATTACAGCCACAAATCAACCTCCATAATGCAGATCACATGCGAGTGTGACAAAGACGTATACCTGGAGGGACTCCAAGTGCATTTCGTGAAAGACTAATGGGCAGGTCAAAGCTACAGCCGTTGCAAACAAACAGTTTCATTTGGGAAGACATCACTCCAAAGAAACCTACTAGTATACTGTGTGATTAGTGAGTTGTAACGTTTGCAGAGATAGTTCACTTGTATTTCATCAACCTAATCCCAACCACAGATTTGGAATATCGGAAACGCATGTTATGCAGGCTACTACCTAATCAGAAGATGCCAGCTTCATTGTTGTCACAGAAACTTCAGCCCGACTACTTTTTCTATACATATGCAACTAGGCAGCCGCTGGTAAAACGAACAGATTTGAACAAAGCAGACGAGAGAGAGAGAGAGAAAGATTCCCATTGATCTAGACTGAAACCTCACGTAGTAACTCATGGCTAATTTGGTGTCAGTTTGCAACTTTGTCAGGACTAAGCTAATTCGTGGTCACAGCAAACTTCAACCTGTTCCTGCAAATTCGAGGCCCATAGGTAATAGGTCCATCAGTACTTATGACGATGTTCCAAACAGTAATTCTCCTGGGTTTTACCTGACAAATGATTCTTGTAGGCAAGAAAACAAATCCTTTTTATGTCAAACTCCTAGGCCTAATTCACGCCACCATTTCCATTTGATCCTTCAGTTTTCCGCACTACGTGCTCTGCAACTAAATGCCAATGCATACAAGCCAAAGAACACGCAAGGTGGAGAAAACTTTTAGCCTTGATACTGAACTCACAGAAGAACAAAGTCCACAGAAAAATTGAACGGTGGAAAGTCAATGTAATGTATAAAAATGGCAGAGCAAAAAAGATCAGCTCCCAAGTCCTTTTCAGCTACGAACAGGAGAGACATTACCAACCAAGCACTGCAGAGGATCGATTTGGCAGTGATATGTCGTCTTGTGGTATCACATGGAGTGAGACAGATCAACATTATCATAAGACAACATATCCAGATTATGATGATTGTCCTTGCAAATTTTCCAATTCGCATATCATCGTGCAATCGAACAGGAAGGTTGCTTGTCCAGTAGCCTAAAGAAAATGAGAACTGACCGCCTCACATTGGATGATCTGAATCTTTTCCCCTGCCGCTCTTGCTGCTGAAGCAGGATCGCCCACCGGAGGGCAATCTCTTCCCCGGCAGAGCATCCATGGCGTCCTGCAGCTGCAATGCACGTCGGCTGCGGCCCCTTTCCTTGCTGTTCTCGCCGTGGCACCGCCTTGACGTGCCAGCGCCGCCTGCAAGGAGGCCACTCTCCCTGGCTGCCGTCAGCTCGTCTTCCATGGATTCCTGCAGCACGTCGGCAATGCACATGCGGTTGTCCTGGTGCCAGTCCGACGACGACGACGAGCCTCTCTTCGGTGGCGAGCCTTCTTCTCTGATCTCGGCTGCGCCATTGGCCTCCTCCATCCCCTCTGCGACGTCCTTCGCATCATGATCATCACCAGCGGTGCTGGCCCTGCTCATCGCGTCCTGCTGCTCTTCACACAGGTTTTCCAAGCCATCCATCACCACAACAACCTCGTGTGTATTACCTCCACTCTCGCCTGCAGGAGCACAGCCCTCCGGCTCCGGTGACGCCACCCCGACGGTGACGAAGGTGATGTTGGCGCGGCAGAGGGGGCAATTGGAGTGTGACTTGAGCCAAGTGTCGATGCATTGCTGATGGAAGGCATGGCTGCACCTGGGTAGCACCCGGAGGCTCTCCCCATCAAGAAACTCGCCGAGGCAGACGGAGCAGTCGGTGGTGTGGACGAACCCATCGCCGCGACGGTACATGCAAACCGTGATCTTGTTGATCAAGGTCTCGTCCAGCCCGCTTGGCGGTGAGACGTTCCATGATTCGTGGCTCCTCGACTGCCCGTGGCCGTGACGACCACCGCCACCGCCACTGCCACCGTGGGCAGCGCCACCGGAGCTCGAGCCGAAAACTCTCCCCCTGAGGGTACTGATGGTGCCGCAGTACTTGGAGATGAAGGTGTAATAGCTGACAAGGAAGAAGGCGCTGGCCAGCACACCGATGATTGCGATGACGAGCGGGGAGAAGACAGGGCCGGAGGAGTCGTCGGCGCCGGTGGCAGCGACATCGAAGGGCGGCGGCGGAGGGAAGATGAAGTAGCACCACTGGGGGCAATACATGCTGCACAGCCCTTGAGAGCAATCTCTCGTTGGCTCGTAGGGCACCCAAGTAGGAGCAGAGGAGGCCATTGCCTCGTAGCACGAAATTCTGGCAACAGCAACGGCAGAGAGAGAGGGAAGAAGAACCAGAAAGAACAGAGGCAGATGTTAGCTACTACCTCATCAGTGCTCAGTCTGAGGCCGTGTGCAAGTACTAGCGGAGGATCTCTGCAGGTTTCTGGGCCAAATCATTGTGAGGAGACGAGGGAAGGAGACAGATGTGTGACTGCCATGTATATGTTTAAACTTTTTTTTAGTCAAACATACTTATGTTTAATTAAATTTATATAAAAATAGTAATATTTGCAATATTAAATTAGTTTTAAATTTAATATTGAATATATATTAATACTATATTTATTTTGTATTAAAAATATTACTATATTAACATAAAAAAATTAAAATTTTAAAACGTCTAATTTTTTTTCAGGGAACTGTAAGACGGATGGGGAGAGATATCAGATGATGCCACTGCCTGAGAGGAGAGTTTGCTTGTTGCAAAGCAGAGATTTTTTTTTTTGTGGGGAAGGATTGAGTGGTTGTTGCGGACCTTTGCTTTTGTTTTTGGGGCCACAAGTCTTCTTTCTTTTCTTTTCCTTTGCCCTGCTGCTGTTACTTTCCTCTTTAACTCCACCGTTTCTTTTGCAACACACAGATGAGAAGATGTCCGGTTGGTATGATCAAAACATACAAACAGAGAACATGGGCAGCATAGTTCGCGAGTCACGAGGGAGTTGGCATACTGACATTGCTGCTTCAGTGCAGCCTAGCAATGCAAGGTTCCACTGTACGGGATGAAATCACAACTATCAGCATCAGATTCTCCCAGGCCCAGCGAGATAAGGTCATGTGCATTCTCATTTTTAACTAGCGTGACAGAATTTCATCAGTTCGGTGACTGAAAGCTAAAGATTATCTGATTCCTAATTTAAAGATTAAGTACGCTTTTGTGAAAGAGATATTTGAAAGCTTTTCTTACTGTCAAGTGTCAAAGAAGTAACTTTCATCAAAGGCCAGCAGCTAAAACATCATTATCCTGTACTCCTTAAGAATGACAGCGTCGGCACTAATTAGAACAGTGGAACTTAAACAATATGATTTCTTCAAGTAAATGGAGACAATGATTACTAGCACTATTGGTCAGCTTTCGTCATACTTCTCCATTTCCAGCACTAATACTATGGTTGTGCCCACTAAAGCATTTAATAGCTTGCACTGGTAACTTGTAAAATTAAAAGAGACCAGATACTTCTATTTCAAGTCAGAGGGAAGAGTTAGTCAAATGCAAACTGAAATTTGGATCGACAAGCGGAATAAATGAGTAGAAATACAGTTTAGCCTCACCTAGTATGCATATTACACTAAAAAAATGGAACAAATCAAGACTAAACGCATGAACCACATGAAATGTGATTATCTTCCGATATTAAACCAGAACAAGAAACCTGGTTTTACATAAGCAAATTGGACAAAGGGAAATGGATATGCAGAAGTAGTTTAGAACCAAAGCAACTTTTAATATGATAGTCCCCATTGTGAAGAACAGTCAGGTTTGGTATGTCTAATCATCACTGTCGTATGACATCATAGCAGGAATAACACTGCGCGATAGACATAGGAAAAATAAGTGGCAAACTTCGGGACATATGTAAATAAAGGAAACTGTGCGGTTTCATTAACAATAAGGTTTATATTCCTGGGTTGTTTACGGACTATCAAATCAAGTTCATTTTCCCCTCCTTATACGAGGGATGCCCTTGGGAAAGAAAATTATGTTTACATTTTCCTAAGATCATTACTACTTCAAATCAAACATTTTAAACTGACTATTAATAACAAAAAATTAAAAAGATCGATCACGTAAGAATGTAAGAATGATGTTACAAGATTTATCACTAAACAAACTATTATAATATAAAACTATTTTTATTTAAAATAATTTGTGTTTATAAATATTATTAATCAAAGTAGCATCTTGTCAAGATTCAAAAGTAGTTATAGAGAAAGTAACTATTTATCAAAAAGAAAATTTAATCCACACTACAAATACTATATTTGTAAATTCTACATCTCCCTTGAACATGTTTACTGGTCAATGAGAATAGGTCAATTGAAGTTTTGCTGCAGTCAGATAATGTGGTGGACCACATCCACCACACTACCACAGGTAATAGAGGAATAGGAGCATCCTTTTCTTTTTCAAAGGCATAGTCTCACTAATAGGGATGCTTTTATGACCATCGGTTCAAGACCCCTATGAAGAAACTTTAAAAAATCTCCTGGACACATTTGGGAAAATCAGATCTCAGTTTGCATCAATCGGGCCCACATTAGTTCCTTCAAATTTGCAGGAACGACTGCTTTAAAGTTTAAACTGAGTAAAGTAAAATATGCTCCTATTTGCCAATCAATTCCTCCTTGGACAGGTACCACATAAAGCTGGCGTATGGGTTGCTTTTGTAGTCATCAGACCATCTTCATAATACAACTTCTTATCCAGGGACTAAACTGAATCCTAACCCTTCTAAACAGTATCACGAAACAGTCTACCGTTGACTCTTATGGATTAAGAATGTTGTCTAGACAAATCTATTTGGGGCCAGTTCATCAGAGAAATACTTCAGTTGCACTATGTTGTGCACAGTGCACCATAGGCTTTCGAGGGATGACACTTAAAAGACCTCAACATAAATCAACACATATGCATGCAACAATTGAGTACATGCTCTATTAGTACATCAAAGCCTAATATGTTATGCCCACAAGTTGCAAATCCTCAAGTATTTTAAGTTTTGAACATTATCCATAGTGTTTGACTAGTGAAAGGTCTAAAGTTAAGCTGAAAAAAAAAAGTTTCAGCCAAGTTTTTCTTAGTCCAGGCAGCTTGCAATTGGAAACCTTTCTTGGGCTTACCATGAAGTGTTGAAGTTTTGAAGTATTTCAATAGGCAACCGGATCATTAGCAAGAAATGAGAGTGCCTGGGTACTAGATGCTTCTATTCTTGAATGCAATGGTAACCTGATTCTCATCAACAACTACTATGACTAGCACATGTTATCTGTTGGCAAAAACATATATGATTCAGGTACTGCATACCGTGCATGATGCCATGATCAAAAGGCTAGTAAAGCTAAGCATTATTCTACGACATACTCCCTCCATTGATATTTTATAAGACGTATTTTAATTTTAAATAGTCAAACTTTGTAGGTATTGACCAAGAATTGGTTAAATTACAGATGTATTGAGTGCGTAAAAGTTATACCAAAGTATTGCTTTCATGGCTAAATATTCTATTTGGAAATAAAACTCAAAGGGGTAGTAAATGGCATAATGATTTCTTTTTATCCTTTCCACAGGTGATGTACATCAGAAAAGAGTAACTTGTTGCCTAAAGTTGGCAGGCAAATTAAGGAATACTATAATGAATGCCTAAAGATGCTGAGACTACAATTGTCTCAGCAGGAGAAAGTTGATGATCACAATATAGTATAGACAATTACAGATCATTAGAGTAAATACATTACTGAAGATGAACATTGAAGTATTATGCCATTGACAATGTTTCACCTTAGGTCCAAGGTGATGCCCTTTTGTTCCTCGTCTCTTTATTAGCATCAACCACAAACAGATATTGAAGTATTTGGTTACAATATCTCCTCTGATTATAATCTACAAATAAAGGAGCCACATCTGAAGTTCTGTTCAATGCCAAAGGTATGGTAGATGGTGCGTGTAAAGTAACTTGACTTCATAATATTATGGTGTTCCTACATGACACGGTTTATCTCAAATAACAAATTATTCACCTGAGCACCATAGTTTTTTGCAATCTCACATTATTATGGAATCATGATAAGGAACAAGAGATATTTAGGTAAATGATGATATACTGCCAAGTTTGGCAGCTAAAAATATACAGATGTTGAACCAAATTGCTAGATGTCCATGTGGCAGTGCATTAAAGAGTAATTGGTACAAATGATCGAAACATGATTTTTTAGGTTTTTTCTAGAATATATGCAGGAAATATATGCCATTGAGCTAGAAAGCCAGTGAAACAAGATTACTGAATTTTTTTTGGCAGTGTTAAGAAATGGAACTCTCCACCATAAAAAAATTTAATCAAGCATAAACCATGAGGTACTGTACTAAGTTAAATGATATTAGTCACACATCAGGAAGTGTACAAAACTTGTAGCTGTACAATGAGGTTCCACATCTGTACTATTAATGAGGCCGCTTGTAACTTTCTCCTGAGTCCAAACACAGCATTGTCAAACTATTTCTGTTTATCCACACCATCATTATCAATGACACCTTCAGCCTCACCATCAACATTTACATCATCAATTTTACTATCTGCCTTTACACTGTCAACCGTATCATCTACACTTTGTCGCCATCTCAAATGAACAAGTCTTCCCATAAGCTCCTGCATGACAAAGAAATGTAAACTTCAATACCACGGTGCCCAATGTACTTGCGATCTTACATATATAGCATCTTATTTTATAGAAAGTTAAATAATTGGAAAATAGTGGCAGAAAAAAAATCATCTAGTGGTGTGGCAACCATTTTATCGCTCTAAGTAAGGACCTTATAATGTTGTCCAAAACAAGACTTGCCAGGGCATTTAATGCTGCCCCAGTACTGTTTATTTTCCAGTTTATACCTTGTATAAATATATCATGAAAAGAGAAGAGCGTTTTGAATACAGTTAATAAATTATTTTTGTTTTACATGAATGCTGTTTATGCCAAAGGAGGTAAAATAGCACTCATCAAAAAATAAGGATAAGAAACTTGTAAAGGTCAGTAGGTTACTTAATATGCATAATGGAAAATCTTTAACAATCGGTAAGTTAAACATCATTGCAGAAGTTAATTTATAAATGATCAGCCATCATTCTTGGTATAAAATGTAAAACTGAAAGGTAAAGTCCATGTAGTTCTCACCTTTCCATTGAGTTCACTGAGAGCGGCTTCGGCTTCCTCTTTTGTCCCAAAAGAAACAAAACCATAACCAGCTGATTTTCCTGATGAGCTATCAAAGACTACCTTAGCAGAAAGTGGATTAAATTTTGAGAAAAACTCCTTCATATTGGGAGCCCTTGCTTTCCATGGGAGATTGGATACATAAAGTTTGTGCCTCTCCACAATTGTGCCCGGAGGAGGAGGCGGAGCAGGTTTTCTGAAGCTCTTTGAAAATTCCACCCTGATGGTCCTTCCCATGACATCCTGCAAAAGATCAGGGATGCACAAACTAGTAATAAGATCTCCGTCGTTGAGTATTGCCAAAAGCTTATATACATACAAGTCTAACATTCTTGTCAGGACTGCCAGTATCTGACTTCAAGATGCCAGCATGTTGATGATAAGATCATTGGCAATACTTCAACTGTACCTGACCGATAATATTGTAACAAAATTTGTATCTAAAAGAAGACAAGCTTATAATATTCACAAAGTTATTCTCAACTCAACTCAACACAAGCTCTTAACTGACTAAAGTTGAAACTCAATAAAAAACTCTAAATCACGGTTCAGTCACATCAATAACTACTTTATAAGTATTTCTATTCAAATACATATATTAAAATATATCCTACTCTTTTATATTTCTTCTTATTATCTCTTTCTCTATTAATTTTAATATTTCTCTATTTTTTTATATTATTATCTTGATTTAAAATTCTACAATGTACTAACGTCTCTGTAGAAGTGTAGTATACAGTGAGACTGAGACACTAACTTTATAAGGAGGGTCGGATCTATATATATACAAGTCCAATGGTCTAACACCCCTACAGTCATAGCGGGAGGGGAACGGACGCAGAGACTGGAGCGAAAAATGATGAACAAAGGCGCGGGTAGGCTTTTGATCATAATGTCGGCGAACTGGTGCGTCGACGGTACATGGAGCACCCGAATTTGTCTTAGCGTGACTTTGTCACGTACGAAGTGAATATCAATCTCTATATGCTTCGTGCATCGATGGTGAACTGGGTTGGCGGTCATGTAGATGGCGCTGACGTTGTCGCAGTAGACGACGGTCGCAGAAGTGATAGATGTACGGAGCTCCTGGAGAAGCTGGTGAAGCCATCAATAGTCGACGACGACGTGGGCAACGACGCGATACTCGGTTTCGGCGCTGGACCGAGACACTGTAGTCTGACGCTTGAAGGACCAAGAGACTAGAGTGCCGCCGAGGAAGACGCAGTAGCCAGAGATGGAGCGTCGGGAGTCGAGGCAACCCGCCCAGTCCGCGTCAGAATACGCGGTGAGAGAGTCGAAGGATACGCTTGAACAGCGTGAAGTGAGGTTCGCGTGGAGCATGCATAAAGAGGCATGCTTGCTGGACGGCATAGGTGAGATCGGGCCATGTGAGTGTGAGGTACTGGAGGGCATCAGCAAGACTCTAGTACTGGGAGGGGTTGGTGATGAGAGAGCCATCGGTGACGGAGAGCTTAGCGTAAGTGTCAACGGGGGTGGCGGTGGAGTGACATTCGGCCATGCCCTCACGCTGCAGAAGATCGATGGCATACTGGCGCTGAGAGAGAAATAGCCTGTAAGGAGAGCATGTGACAGAGATGCCAAGAAAGTAATGGAGAGGATCTAGATCGGTCATGGCAAACTCTGAGTGGAGTCGGGCTATTATGTGCTGTAGGGTGGTCGTTAAGGACGCCATAAGAATGATGTCGTTGACGTAGAGGAGAAGGTAGGTGGTGGTGTTTTTGGTATGAAGGACGAAGAGGGACGTATCGAAGACGGAGGCCACAAAGCCGATGTACCGAAGATAGGCAGCAAAGTGTTGGTACCAAGCCCGAGGGGTTTGTTTGAGGCCATAGAGAGAGCACTGAAGGAGGTAGACGTCGTCGGGATGAGATGGGTCGACGAAGCCTAGAGGCTGCTGGCAGTAGACCGTTTTCGTCAAATAGCTATGAAGCAATACATTCTTCACGTCGAGCTGATGGATCGGCCAAGAACTCGAGGCAACGAGAGTGAGAATAACCCGAATGGTAGCGGGCTTGATGACGGGACTGAAGGTCTCGTCGTAGTCAACGTCGGGACATTAGGAGAAACCACGAACTACCCAGCGTGCCTTATGACGAGCAAGCGATCCATCAGAGTGGAACTTGTGTTTAAAGATCCACTTACCGATCACAACGTTGGCACCAGGAGGACGAGGGACGAGGGGCCAGGTCTCGTTATCTATAAGTGCCTTGTACTCATTGGCCATAGACGCCCGCTACATAGGATCGGCCAAGGCTGAACGATGAGTAACTGGGATGGGTGAGATGGTACAATGGACTGCAAAGAGCCCATAGCGCTTGGTAGAGCGGAGTGACCCGATTTGTGATCAGGTGATCATATGAGAGAGGAAGAGGCAGTAGAGTTCGCATGAGCCGATGGTAGCGTCAGTGGTGAGGTAGGGACGGAAGGGGGGAGGGTGGCATTGGCTCGGGATCGGCGACTGTATGTTCGGGGAAAGGGCTGAACGAGGTCAGCCTGAACCGATGGAGGGTAAGGAGCCGATAGGGGTTGGTGAGCCAATGGAGGTTGATGAGCCGATAGGAGTTAGCGAACCGATGGAGGCTGAGTAGCCGATGGAGTTGGTGTGGTCGATGGGGTTGAGACAGTATCATCCTGAGCCGATGTAGGTTGGGGAGCCGATGAGGGTGGTGGGGCCGATGGAGGTTCGATGTGAGTGGCATCAGAGCAGAGAGGAGTAGGATAGTCGTGCAAGAAGTTCTCAAGAGCGGCCGATGGGGAGTACGGAGGTGAGATTGGTGGAGGGTGCTGGGATGGTATGGTGTTGGTTAGAAGGAAGTCGAGATCGCCAGACGAGGGTTCGAGATGAAGTAAACCAAAGAGGAAGCAGGACTCATCAAAGACGACATGGCAGGAGACGATGATCCGGCGAGTAGAGAGATCGAGACATCGGTATCCCTTGTGGGATGAGGGATAGCCATAGAAAATACAGGCGATAGAACGGAGTGTATGTTTGTGAGGGGCGGTGGCGATGAGGTTGGGATAGCAGAGACACCCAAAGACGTATAGGTGAGAGTAGTCGGGTGTCTTATGGTACAAAAGAGTGTAGGGGACGTTGTGACGAACGGAAGAGCAAGGGCGTCGATTGAGGAGATAGGTCCCGGTGGTTAGTGCTTCACCCTAGTAGGGTACGGGTAGATGGGCATGAAGAAGCATAGTGCGACTGATGTTATTGAGTGTTCGAAGAAAGCGTTCGGCCTTGTCGTTTTGAGGAGAGGTATAGGGACAGGAGAGGCAGAGATGGGTGCCACGGGAGGTGAGAAAAGCTTGGATGGTACGGTTGACAAACTCCGTACCATTATCAGCCTGCATGGCTTGAATGGAGAGGTTGAATTGGGTGGAGACGTAATTGGTGAAGTTGATGAGGTGAGAGGCAACCTCGAACCTGCTTGTTAGGGGAAAAGTTTAGCAATAGTGTGTATAATCATTGAGTATTACAAGATAGTATTGATAACCGAAAACACTCTTAACTAGAGAAGTCCACACATCATAGTGAATTAATTCAAAAAGTCAAGAGGTACAAGACATAGAGGGGAAGAAAGACAGCCGCACGTGTTTGTCAACTTGACAAGAGTGACAGACAGTGGAGCTGTTGTGGTTGCATGTTATGGAGGCGCTGCGACGGAGGTTGGCGACAGCGTCAGGGTTGGGGTGACCAAGGCGAAGATGCCACAAGTTGGTGGAGATGGTGAGACTAGTGTGGGGAGTGGATGGCGCAGTGGAGATGGTGTGGAGGTCATCGCCACTATTGCATCGAAGCATCTCGTGCCGGGTCGGGATATCCTTCACAGAGAAACCAGAAACGTCAAATTCAATTGAGCAATTGTTTTCTCTGGTAAATTGGCGGACAGAAAGTAGGTTGTGGATGAGGGAGGGGACGATGAGGACATTGCGAAGTAGAAAATTGGTTATGGGTGTAGACAGGAGGGAGTCACCGCGGCATTTGATAGGAAGAGAGTGTCCATTGCCGATGGTGATGAAAGGGGAGGAGGAGGGATGGCGAGAGAGTAGTATACCGTCCGATGACGCCATATGGAATGACGCACCAAAGTCCAGCACCCAAGGGTGCTGGGGTTGGAGCGTCATTTGATTGAGGGCAGCGGCGATGAGGCCAGCCTGGTTCCACGAGGGAACCGACTGGGTGGTTGGTGACGATAGGATCGGTTGAGGCGGTTGGATGGGAGCCGATGCCAGGTGAGCCTGAGGATGGACACCGAAGACCCCTAGCTGCCAGCCGATGGGACTGCGTAGCTAGGGTTGGGGTGCCCAGGGGTTGTAGCAAAGCCATGGACCCATAGGACTAGCAGACGGGGTAAGGACAGGAGTAGGGCGTGGTTGCATCGAACCGCTCCAGCTATTGCCCTTGTCTTTGCCCTTGCCTTTGCCATTGCCATCGGCGCGAGCTTTATTGCCATGGCTACTAGAGCCGCAAGAGGTGGTAGTAGCGTACGGTGGTCGGCAGCCGATAGAATTGGAGCAGCCATGATCGGCTACGGTGAGGAGAGCGGTGTGGGCTACAGTCTTCTCGTCGTTGGTCAGACGAAGTTCTTTGAGAACTAGCATGTCGTGGGTCCAGGCGAACGTGGAAAGAGGTGTGGAGTTGGCGATGTTATCGGCGGTATTTGAGAAGCTGTAAGTCCTCGCAGGAGGGCAAGAACGAGTTGTGCGTCGGCCACAAGTTGACCGACATCATGGAAGGCAGCGGCCTTAACCATTAGGCGTTGGCAGTACAAGAAGACAGATGAGTCTCCTTATACCATGGAGTGAAATTTATTAAGGAGAAAGATGGTGCGCAGCTGTTTGTTTGTATGGAAGATTCGCTCGATGGCCACCCAGAGATCCCGGACGGTGGGGTCGGTGTCGTCCATTGCAAGGTCGAGGACGGAGTCATCGACCGAGCCAAGCAGCCAGCTGCGCACGCAACACTCGGCGATATCCCACTGAGGATCATCGGGTCGAGATGGAGCGGAGCCATCGATGTGGAAGCGAAGGCCAAACTTTCCACACAAGGATTTAAAGAAGAATACTTACTTAGAATAGTTGGCATTGAGGTCAAGTGAGATGGAAACATGAGATTTCACGTTGACGGCGGCGTAAGGTGGTGAGAACATGGCAAAGTGGTGCTTGAGTTATGGTCAGGAGTACCGATGCCCGGAAGGGATCCGGCGACTAGAAGAGTGCCGAAACTAAGAGCCGATTCGGTGGTCATGATGAGAGAGTAGCGGGGCGTGATAAGCCGATGAGGGTAGTGAGCTGATGAGAAGAGTCAGGTGTCCGATGAAAGTGGGTAGCCGATGAAAGTAGATGGCGGAGTAGTTGAGCGAGGAGTGGGTAGCAGAGTAGGTAGGTCACGAGTGTGAGAGAGTAGGTGGGTCACGGGCGTGAGAGAGTTCGTGTCCGTGAAGGGAGGTTTCACGTCCGTGGACCCATGGATGCAACAGAGTAGGACGGACGTGAAAAATTGGAGAAGTCGCGGACGCGAAGAAAGAAGGTTCTCATCCAGGAAACAGAAATTCGTGTCCGTGGACACGTCGGAGTGGCTTGGATGCGAGTGAAGAAATTTCGTGTTCGGAAGCAGGTGAGCGTGTCAAAAAAGCGGGAACCGAGAGAGAATTCCAGCCGATGGAGGGCGGACGGGTCCAGCCAATGGAGACGGCGAGCGCAGAGGTGCGCCGGTGTCGAAAGAAGGAAAGGTGCGCCAAAGCAAGGGAAAAGCTAAGGCGGGTCTAAATGAGACGAGGAAGCGGATGGAGGCCATCTTATTATCACGTGGTGGAAAGGGGCGAGAAAGCGGTGGAGGAGGAGAAGGCCGTCTGCGAAGGAGACGGGGAGGATGAGAGCCGAGACGAGAAGGCAGAGGAGGAATACCGGGGGAGAAGGTCTGCGACGAGAAGGAAGCATCGGCTCTCCAGCGAGAGGATGCTAGCGCGCCGAGGATATCATACAGAAGTGTAGTATACAGTGAGACTGAGACCCTAATTCTATAAGGGGGTCGGGTATATATATATATAAGTCCAGTGGTCTAACAGTCTCTGTGAATCTCCTTTGGATATAGCCAAACCATCTCAACCGATGTTGAACAATTTTTTCTTCAATTGGTGCTACCCCTAGTCGATCACGTATATCTTCGTTCCATTCTTGATAACCACAAATCCAACGTATCATACGTATTTCTGTAACACTTAACTATTGAAAATGACGTCTATTTTAAACTAATATTCTATCTCATATAATATTGCAGTTCTAATCGTTATTCTATAAATAACTTTTAGTTTCTATAGTACTCTCTTATCATGCTTATCATAGAGGATGCTAAATATTTGATACCATTTCAATTAACCCATTTTGATTTTATGACTAACGTCCATATCAATATCCATTCATAAAGTTATTCAAATGATTGAATTTCCTCCAAATATTTATAGGCATCCATCCCTCCACTAATACAAACACAGGAGCAGATATGATTTTTGCATATGTAAAAGGGTTTTTTCAATTTTGCTTCCTTCATCTGTGTCTGTGGGGATTGAAGTATAACCCTAGACCTCATGCTTATGCACCCCTGCACTCTGACATTAAAGTTCATCCAGATTTATTCATGAAATACGAACGCATCTATGTTTAGTCCTCATCCTATTGAAAACAAGTAGGATGAACAGGCACATCGAAACACACGTCGCAATTTACAACCATCTTCCATTTGCATGCGAAAATAGCATTTAGCTGCATTTTTACTCTACCAATCTGCTATCCGGTATATGATCGAATAAATCGATAGAACGGCAAGAAAACACACTCACGAGGGAGTTGAGCTTCTCCACGGCGGCGGCGGCCTCCTCCGCGGTGGCCATCGTGACGAATGCAAACCCCTTCTTCCTCCCATCCTTCCCCTTGACCACCTTCACCGAAAAAAACACAAACACAACCACGAGTGTCTCAGAACTCAGAATCCATACACAGCACAGAACTCAAAGCTACGACTCGGTAAGCATGGCAACTGGGCCGTAGTGGTTATGCCCCCCGTCTCTCACCTCGACGTCCTTGACGGCGCCGAACTGCGCGAAGAGCTTCTCGATCTCCGGCGCGGGGAAGGACCAGGGGATGTTGGCCACGTACAGTTTCCGCCGCTTCTCTCCCTCCTCCCACTCCTCATCCGCGGCCGCCTGCACCTCGGGAGGCGACGCGGCAGCGAATGCGGCGGCGGCTGGGAGGCGGAGGCGGAGGCCGATGAGCAGGTAAGGGGGGAGGCGAGGGGGGGAGCGGAGGAGGGGTGCAAGCCGCGAAATGCTCGGGGCCGGGTGCGCCGCGGCGGGGTGGCGGTGGGGGTTGCGCGCGAGGGAGAGCGCCATTGGTTCGCTCGCGGATAACGGGAGAGGCGGCGATCGCCTGTGGCTGCGGCGACGCTTATACTGTACCCACTTTCGATTCTTCGGCCCATTATAATTCGGCCGTTACTGCGGCCGAGTATAATTGCCCCAGGTTTGGGCCCAATCCAAGTGAGATATACAAGTGGCCATGGAGATGCTGATGCGTTTTCTTCCTGACCTTGCGTTGCAGAAGATTCACAGAGCTGAGCAGCTCGCATCACTCGTCGCCGGACAGTGTCTGGCTTGTAGGTGAAATTTTGGTTGTTGCTTGTTGCTTTAGTAATGGTTACCTCTCTGATCGCCGTAGACCATGTAGGCATGTATAAGGAATTGAATTATATCATGATTTCATGAATCGGTGAAGCCATAGACCAGGGACCAAATTTAGTCGTCTGTCTTTTCTGAATCCTGTCAAGATCATCAATTGTTCACGGACTCGACTATTTAAGGGAGGTTATTCTTTCTTCAGTATGGTAGTGGTATGAGACAGTGAGAGGCTAACCTGCAGTCTTGCAAGGCTGCAAATGCAAACATCACATGTTACAAAATGTCTTGAGATGTGATCACTTATGTCATAACCATCCACTAATAACACAGAGACATGCTAGAATATAAAAGCACCAGATCATCCAGATTCAGCGCATCTATAAAGTATACCTTTTAGGAATAGTAAACAGTTATACTGAAGGAATAACAAGATTGCTCCAGTTACCTGACGAATAACAGGGAACCATATTTCTGGGTGCCATAAATTGATTTGGTTGTCAATAGGTGCATATTCAGTTAGCCACTCTAGAACCTTGCTAAGCATAGGGAAAATGTTTTAATTTGTTTGTGCTACCCGCTTACTACATTTGTTTTACTGGTGTAGATCGAGGGCACTTGCTGCATTCCATGGAAATGCAGGAAAGCTCTTATTGCATCATTATCCTCTATCTATCAGCGTCTCATTCTGCCACGATTGGGGCAGACCGGCAGAGCAGAGGTCAAGATCCACGGTCCACCTCCACAATACGACCAAAATAACTTCAGAAACCGGAAGCAAACCGGTTTCCACTCGTTAGTCTAAGGTGGACTTGCCGCTGGTGGCATAGACAGTTATATGTGTCAAATGTGTTTAATTGGAGAAGAAGGAGAAAGATATAAATCATTAGCATATAATTAATTAAATATTAATTATTTAAAATTTAAAATTTTGATAAATCTGATTTTTAAAAGAAACTTTTCTATATATTTTTTAAAATTTTAAAAAGCATACGTAGAAAACGAGAGAAATATTTTCTTTTGTCCATGGCTGAAAGGCATCCTAGGTGCTTTCAAGAGGAGGGTTTGGAAACTATCTCCAGACATGTGAAACGGAGCGATGGATTAATACATAATTAATTAAGTATTAGGTAAAAACTTTAAAATAAGTTAATATGATTTTTTAAAATGATTTTTATTGATTTTTTTAAAAAATGAGAAGAGAAATTTCCACCCTCAGCTAAGCTACTAAATACAGCCTGAGCTTAGAAACATAGTGTAGCTCTATTCTGAAAATACCTGCAAGGAGCTTATCATGGCTGTAATTTGATTCAGACCTAATGTCAGCAGGACCCAGGCATTATTTTTCGCTTTGCTGGTTTTTAACTTCTTGACAACGCCCGATTCCTGAGACCTAGGCTGCATTAGAGAACGTTTTTTTATATATATATTTTTTTCTCGGTTGTATATGCGTACTTTTAAATTAACGGTATATTTTTTAAATAATTTTTATAGAGAAGTTTATCCTAACTGTAAAATAATTAGACAGTATTATGTCTTCTAGCAATTTCAAACACAAGCTAGTTTTGATTGATGCAGAACCTTTCAACGTCTCCTTTTTGAACGAGTTTTGCGTGTTGGGAGGAAAAAACTGACCCCACTTGGCCTCACCAAAGTCACACATCTCTGAATTTTTCTTCGTTGGACTTCAAAGCGAGGGAGGAAAAACAATGACTGCCCGTGTCTTGAGAATTCTGCAGCAAGGAAAGCGATCTGATGAGCTAAATCCAAAGAATTACAAGGCGCAGTAAGAGTTTTAGCGGCCTCATCAGATATTAAAGGCCACTGATTTTTGTACGTACACACTCTTTTCCTCAAGCTAATATCCTATGCCTCTCTCCCTGTCACAAAGATTGCTCAGGATCTATTGCCCCAATACTTTTCATTTGTTTTCTCTTATTTACGAATCTTCTTTGTTCTTCCTCTGAACTTATCTGATCAAAAGAGGTGCTCCCACGAAGGGAGTGGGACACTACTGACTGTCACCACACCACTACAGCACTCAATTGTCTATCACATTTGCATGAGGAATTCCTTTTGTGGGGAGATATGATGCAACGGTGGCCATAAACTCCAACAGTCCATCCACCCGCTGACCACGCACAAATACGTAGTACTCCTACCTCCTAAGCAGAAAAGCAAGGAGAGATAAGCCCTCAAATCTCAGCAGCGTTGTTAGCTGAACCACCATTAAGCGACCAGAGTTCACAGATGCTAATCAGCTGAGCTCTGATAGGCGCGTGAATGAATGGTCACCATTTCTCTCACTGTGCCTAACATCATGGATGGGCCCACCTGTCAGCCACGGTTTAGAAAAGATTCCGCCCGTGCCGCCTAACACTTGCCATAGAAGAGAACGAACAAGTACGGTGGCCCGTGGCCCCCCGTTGCTTTCATTGTGGAAAGGCAGCAGAAACTCGGAAAATATCCAGAGCTCAATGCGCGATCCGAAATCCGATCCACGTCCGCGTCCAAATCCTCGCCACGCCAGTGAGTCCACCGGCAGCGCGCGCGTGGCCCATCACGCATCAGCGAAAAACCTAACCCCACGGTCTCGCGGTGATATATCCACACGGCCGCGCGCGTCACGGACGGCGCGTTCCGGTGCGGTGCGGCCCCCAACGACGCGATCTGCCGCGACACGGCGAGACGCGAGAGGGACGGAAAGAGGGAGGCCCAGGAGGAGGAAAGCGGGTGACATCACGCGGCGGCGGAAAGAAAGTCGCGTGTGCGTGCGATACGGGGGGCGTTGAGTGAATCGGCGGTTCGGTCAGTGGATGGCGGTGGCAACGTCACGCGCGGGGTGAGGCGGGGCGCCGTGCCGTGCCGTGTGTGATGGGCGCGACACGGCACGGCGAGGAGCCTGAGGCGGCTGATCACGCCCGCGCCGCGGTGAGAGGCGGTGAATTCGCGGTTTCGCTGGAGCTGGATCGATCCATCCGGGCGGGGAGCTAGGTGCCACGGGAGCATGGGGGAACTGAGAGATCCAGAGCCCCCCACGCCCACTTGTCACCATGCGCCGCGTTGCCGAAAGAACGACGCCGACGCCGACGCGATGCGTTGCGTGCGTGTGCGCCGCACACTGCCCATGATCAAGCAAACGGGTGCACGCTTTTGCCCCGGCATCCTCCTACTAGGCCGGCAGGGGCCCGTCCGGGCGTGCATCTCACCTTTCCCTCGATGGGAATCCGAGCTTACATACTACTACTCTATAAACGCACGTGGCATGCCAGTTCACGTATCATTGGGCATTGTACGACGGATCTCGCCTCTAGATCGATCCCTCTTTATTGAGAGAATCAGAGAGAGAGGGAGAGCGCGCCTACGGCCGTGTTAAATGCCGGACGGCGGTTGGACGGATGGCTGGCTCCCTCTCTCGTAGGGGAAGAAGCAACCAACAGGGACACAGTGCGATGATGATGACAACGTCGGCATCACTGGGCGGCCGCTTTCCAGGGCAAATGGCGGGGTCAAGGGAGTTAGGCGGGCGGCACGGCGCGCAGCTTCATCGACCGTGCTACAGCCGCAGCTGAGAGATGACCCACAGACCCATCAGCGACAGCAACCATTCCATCACCTTCCTGCACAAAGTACAGAGTTCTCAACAAGTCTCCGTGCATTGCAGAATCTGGTTCACTGGAGCCACTTCTACCAGAGACAAATGCTGTAGTACAAGGGGAGACCGGTGAAGAAGCACTAACCAATCAATGCAAAACAGCAATCACACGACTGACGTTGAAGGCCATCAGGAGCAGCATTCTCAACTTTATTACAGGCAAGCACGAATATGAACACCGGAGCACCATCTCCTACTACCATCCCACCATCTGTGATATACATATATGTGCATCTACCGTATCAAACGAGTAACTGGAAGAGTAAAGACCTATATAAGTCGCAAAACCTGGTCGTTATGACATGGAGTAACTACTACCTCCTCTCCTCTTCCTCCAAGAGAGAGAAAACCCAAACCCAAACCGCTGTTACAAGCACGGTAAACTGTAACTATGAAGTAGCCGTCCCGCATTGCATTGCACCGGCCTCCTCATCCAGAAGCACAGGGGTGTAATGGGGCCTTGTTATTACTAAGCTCCTTTGGCTGGCTTTGTATAATAGTATAACTATAGAGATAGATATGGATGGATGTGTATGCTACAGTTGTACCACTGTTTCGGCGAAGGCCAGTATTGCTCTCCTCTGCTCTAGAACTCCACCATGAGGCTGCCGAACGGCGACCGGTGCGGGACGCCCTTGCGCCGCTTGCCGGTGCGGTAGCTGTTGGCGGTCGCCCGAGGGGTGGACGGGGTGAAGCTCTGCACCACGCTGCTCTTGTCGCTCTCTCCGCTGGTGGTCGTGGAGGAGTCCTCCGAGTCCGATGGCACCGCCGCCGCGCCCTTCTGCAGCTTCTTCTTATTCTTGTTGCCGCTGGCGTGCCTCTTCCGGCCGCGGTAGTCGCCGGAGGTGCCGAGGATCTGCGCGTCCAAAGAAGGCGTTAGCACAATGCAATGTTGTTGAAGAATGCAGAGCGTGGGCCGGCGAGAGCTGGAGCAATCTTGCGACAGGTGTTGGTGCGGCGGCGGCGGCGAAACTGTGGACGTACCTTGCAGCCGAGGGAGCAGAAGCGGAAGGTGTCGAGGAGGCTGCGCTCGCAGACCTCGCAGGTGTTGGTGACGCCCTTGCCGGGCCTCGGCTGCGGGCGCTCGTTGAGGAACACGACGCGCGCACTGTTGATGATGTACGTCTGCACGCCGGTGATGTCCAGCACCTTCTGTATCTCCGACACCCGGATCACGTCGTGGTACGACGACCTCCTTATCTGTGCACACAACCAAAACAGAAATATCATCGTCGTCGTCGTCAGAAACAAGCTGGAGATGGAACAGAGGCATTCGCTGCCAATCCAAGAAAGTTGGTTATCCCGATCCTAGGACTGTTCCTTATGCGTGTGGGGAAAGAGAGGCCGTTGGTTTAACTGAACACAACACAACCGCAATCTCGAGACTTTTTTCGTTCGAGTTAAGCTTCGCTTAGCTCTCTTTGAGTGTTCCAACGGGAAACAAGGGAGCAGCAGCTGCCGTTTCTTCCAAAGAAAGGGGAGCACCAGCTGCTCCGGCCAATCCAATGCCATCGAGGAAGAAATGCCGAGTTTTGCTCACCTGGATGGCGTGGTGGTCGCGGTGGTAGGCGAGGCACTGGGAGCAGAGCGCGCCGTTCATGCAGTCGAGGCAGTACATGTTGCACTCGCTCTTGTGCGAGTCCTCGTGCAGCTTGCATTGACCGAAGAAGCTCGTCGCCAACAGCGGCTTCAGCCACGGCGGCCACCGCTGGTTCTCCGCCCCGTCGCACTCCCCTCCTCCCTATCGCATTCGATCCAACACAGCCATTGGTCCAAGGACGACAAACCGATCGAGCCATAAACAGAAACAACATCAGCAGCAGCAGCAAAGAAAAGAGAAGCACGTTACCATGGCGCCGCCTCTGGTATTGACTCTGAACGGCGATTCATCGTCTATTGCCATTTCCAAACCCTGAACCAAATCCACGCAGCAAAGGTGCGGAGCAAAAAGAAGAATGCGAAGGAGGACTCGAGTGGGGGGGGGGGGGGGGGGTGGGGGGGGGGGGGAGAAAGGAGGGAAAACGAACGAGAGGAAAAGGAGGAGGCTTTGTGGAAGAAAGAAGTGGAGGCAGGAAAGCTGAGATATTTGTAGACCGGAGAAAGGTTTGCAAGTATCACGGCACCGCACCGGCGGCGGCGGCGGCGGTGGTAAACCGACAGGGGCAGGATGCTTTGCGCAGATTATATTGATCCTCTCGTCTCGTAGCAACCCCTACCTCCTGCCTCGTTCTTATCCGCTCCTCCGGGTCGCCGCCACACGGTGGCACCCGCCCCGCCTTTCAACGCTCGCACGGCAGCGGTTAGATTATTGTTCGCTCCATCGCGACGCATCCGGTGGTGAGTGGTGACTGCTGCTGCAGGCAGCAGGCTGCAGATACCGAGCATTTGAACGCACCGGTAACATGAACAGGGAGAAGTGGTCGCGGCCCGCGGAGTCTGTGCGTGTTTGACGCTGCTCATATCGTCTCTCACCTTGTCCTTTCCAGGGGAATTTACACCGGCGCGTAGGTTGCAGTCTCACAGGCTCGCAGTCAATTTTGTGCAGGCGTTGTTTCTCCTCTCATGGGCAGTGACGTCGTTGTAGCCGTAACCGGGTCCGGGGTTTGCGATAGCGGATCTCTCGATCCGGCCCGACTACGCGTCCTCGTTTTCCACTCTGTTGGTGTGTTAGTTTATGCCTGGTGCTTTGCGCGCGCGGTTTCTTCGTCACTTGCTCCACCAATGCTGCTGTAGCCTCTGTAGGGGAGTGATTGTTTAGGCAGAATCTCCAAAGCAAAGCACTCATCAGCCACGTTTTTCCCGCAGAAAAAAGTTACCACTAACCGCACCACTAATCAACACTCAAAGATAGCAAATCACCACTCCAAGCATCGAAGGGAGTAAAGGAAAATTACTAGCAACGAGCCATGCATCCAGCCCGGTTTAACCCAGTGGGGGCAGGGCAGTGGCCTGGGAGAGTGGGAGGGATTGGATGCTTCCTTCCACATTCTTTAGGTAGTAGTGTATGTTTGTCTAGGATGTAGTAGCTCACTATTCAGAATTTAAGATGCTTCGTATTGTGGAAGCAAGATCCTATTTCTTAGTGTCTCCTGACCTGTTTCTGGTTCATGATTAGGACGCGTTATTAACCTCTTTTGTAGAGGTGTTTAGTACTGGATTATTTGTCTATTTCTAACTAACCAAATAATTTTGCGAGTCGTTGTATCATTTGAGAAGTAATGCAGTAGGTTTAAGAATAGAAAATAAAATTCGTCCTCTGTAGTTCTTTTTCCTGTCCATCGTACGACATTTGGTAATTTGGTCAACTACTCTTGTAACGCCCTCATACAATTTCTGTCGTCTTAGATGCCCTTTTTAAGCTTAAGACTTCTTTAGCTCAGGCATGCATCATGCACGGAATTTCTTTGGTTTTTTTCCTTCGGTTTATCTCAAATTCACCTCAAGGCGGGTCACTGATGAATATACAAACTTTGCGTTCAATTATGTACTAGTATACCTGGTTATCAAGGGCCAGTTATAACAAAGCCTTTGTCGCTTAAATTAATCATGCTGCGGTTACACATCACATCATCACTTGGAACCAGTCCTAATCCCTCAGTTGATAACGATGCACTAACCAATCAACAATTGGCTAGAATGATGAAACTAATCGGGCCTAGCTAGTTTGCAAAAGCAGCAGAGGGAAATTCTGCTTAATTACCGCGAAAGAAAAGTATATTGATTTTGACATTAAGTTGTTTTTTAATCATTCATTTTCCCTAGAGTAATTCGAAGTCTCCATAATAATGCTGAATTCTGCACGCATTATTGTTCTTCTGATGTAAGCGTGATCGATGCGCTTGAATCATTCCCGGATCACGGCTTCAAGCAATGTATGGGCATGAAGGAAACCATATTTCCGGGACACCAATTATAGCATATCAATGATCTGTTTAGTTTCCATTAAAAAATTCTGCTTAGTTCATAATTTATATTTTTTGTTTTGATATACATTCTAGCTACATCTGTGCTCACAGACAAGCTAACAGGAATGTGAAAAAAAAATCAGTGCTACTATTCATTCATAGTTTTCGTTTATAACATAATCTATCTATTCTAAAATATAAAACTAGTACTGAATTAAATATATTTTAATATTACGAATTTAAACATAATATTACTATGATGTATTTTAAGAAAAAAAAGTATGCATGCGCCCAGTACATGATTATACCATCTCCCCATATTGCTATCTAATGTGGTTAGACAGCATCTCGGTTCAGAGGAAAGACACATCAACAGGCTACCGCTATAAAGTTGTGTTTGGCTCTCCTCTTTCTAACCTTAACTTCCTTATTTTTCACACATATACATCTTGGATATGATTTTATAAAAAATTTTTATATAAAAGCTATTTTAAAAATCATATTAATTTATTATTCAAAAATTTTAAATTAATACTTAATTAATTATATACTAATGTTCTGTTTTTTAACCCCACCGACGAACGCAGCCAACCCCAAAGCAATCTACTATGCCGCGTATAGATGGCTAGTTCGGCTCATCAATCATGCAGTGCATTATTCAGTTCCTCTTCTTTTAAGGCTCTGGCTCTCGATGCCCTTCATAAATCATCTGGAAAGAGATATATGCTCCTTCTTTGTTGCGTGTTTCGTTTCTTTGGGGCCCCGGAAAGAGGCCTAGCCCGGAAAAGCGGAGCTGTGTATACCTAAAAGGAAGTGGATGAAACATGCATGGGCGCATCAGATCATGCTATCATTGCACTCGGTTCGGAGCATCATCACTGCTGCAAGCTAGACCCAGCCAGCCGTTCGTTCGTTCATATGTGCTCTACCAACTGTCTGATTGATCAAAAGTTTCCTTTCTCCGTAGCTAGCGCTGCGTTGCACTACGGCATTGCTGGATGATAAATTTCTCTCGTTTTTTTCAGCAGTGGTGCTGTGGTGGCCTAGAGCTTGTGTGAGAAAGGCTGGCTATAATTCGTTCAGTTTGGTAAAGAGAAGCCAAAGTCTTCTTCGACGCATTTCACTTTACTTCAGTAAAAGAGATGACAAAGCAATGCCCTATGCATAATATTTGTCCGTCCTAAGTTTATGACCTTTTCAATGGGGTGGAGAATGCGGACAAAGAACATGTCGTAGTACTGATTTCATGGCGGCTGCCGGATTATGCTGCACCGTCCGGATGCGACAAGCGAATACAGCACTATTTTAATGGAGTAGCTGAATGCTTCATGCTTGGGTTTCTGAAGCCCTATGGTACTGTAGTGTTTGCTGCGCGATTGCGCATCGCGTCGATACTTCGGACCGTTATTTTTTTTTCAGCTTGGATTAGGGTTCTTGTTTTATATAATCACATCTTTTAAACTGTTAACACTATATTTTATATAAAAACATTCTATATAAAAATTATTTTAAAAATCGGACAATCCATTTTTAAGTTTTTAATAATTAATATTAGGGTAGCCCATACACGAGCATGCATATTAGTTTTTTCTGAAAACAGGTTTAATAAAATAAGTTCAAATTAAAATCATGTATTTCCTGTTTGTAATTGAACGTTCATTGTCTCTTTTTTTCTAAGAAAATATCGAGAAACTTTTATTGCTAATAAATATATTTTATTTATACCATCCTGCTAGCCCTCTCTTTAATTGATTCATATACATGCAATTTGTTATGGATGTGAATTTATAAAGACATAAGAAATGTACCAACTTTTTCTATATGATACATGAGACCCTATGACATTTTAAAGGAAAAACTAAGTTAACATGAGTCTTAAAATATAAATTTAATAGGAAGAAATATAACTTTAAATCATATCATTATAAGAAAGGCCACCAGTTTTTATATTGCCAAGAGGCTTATACATGATGTGGAGAAACACATGAAGCTACCGCAAATTATATAAAGTTAGTTAGTCCATTGATTTATCATTGGTCGTCATCTCTCGACGTTGTCAAAGCAAAATATAACTTGTATAAAGAGAAATACAAATATTTTAAAAGAAGAAAATATTATTAGGACGTAAAATGAGTTTTTCTATAGCTAAGAGAGTAAATTGCTTCCAGATAAAGTGCTCTATGAATAAAAGCATTGCAAAAGCAATTTTTGAAGACCGCACGAGTCTAAAGTGGACGGCTTCGCCACATAGGAGGCCGCACATTTGAGCCAGATGTGAAAAAAATGCCTAGAGCCTGCAAAAACTATTTATGTAGTAGTGCAATGAACATAATTGTTCAAACAATTAAAAAGGTTTGATCAGTGGCTTAAAATTATTATTTTATATTGATTATTGATAGTCCTATGTGAAATAATGTTACATGCAAATCTTTGTTCCTATATCATTGTTTACCAATAATCAATAGAACTTCATAGTTACTTGTGGTATGTAGCAAAATTGGCTAGATATTTTACAACTTATTATATCCCTTTGCTGGGATGCACCTGCTTTTTTTCTTCTATGTACTGGATTTTCTCATTGTTTATTAATAGATGGCTTGGGTGTATATGACACTATATATACTCAAAATGAAAATCCTTGTGGGTCCAAATTGATTGCACAGACAGCTCATTTGCAACGTTTCGTGCAGAGTGCGTGAGGCTCCATGTAGCCTAGCAGGAATATGATTTCATAGCTAAACATAACTGCACGAGCATCATTTTTATTGTATTGTGGGTTTTTTATGATCACCGTCATGATTTAAATATTTTTTCTGTAAAATTTATAATTAAACATTAGGACTTATATATTTCAAACCATTCACTCTTTGTAATGTTCTTTTAGCTAATGTGCATTGGTCATGAATCATGAAGTATATTTAGATTACATAATCTTCAATGTGAAGCCTACAATGCCTACCATATTTTATCTTTTTTGCTTGAAAGAATTAGGCATTTTTACAACCATGGTAATTTATTATGTCCATTGATATAGTTATGTTATATTTCATGTAATTTGATGTTTTAAACACTAAATAATTGTTAACTTTTATGTTTAAAAAATAAAAATTATTTGGTGGCTATGGTTCTCTTGCAACTCCTAGACACTCTCCTCCCATGGCTACAAAAGTAAGCCTATCTAAGTCCATTACACCTTCTCCCCATCACTTTTAGATGCATTATTTGTCGCTTATCAAACCTGGTATGTTCGATCACTCCCCTCTCATGTGCACGTAGGTGTGCTTGAATAGGGAGAATCTTTATCTTCAAAAGTCAAAAAGAGTTAGTCATTGTATGTGTCTATGACTGCCATTTTGCCAAAGTTGCCACATGATGTAGCATAACGCGTGGCGTTTATGTTTTTGAAGTAGTTAATCTACAATTTATTTATAATTTGGTATATCATAAAATCTAAATGAATTTTAAAGTTGATTCTTCATATATAAAGAACGAATATGTTCGTAGCCTATTCATGTTCATATATAGGACTTTTATATTTTTTTAATGATCCATGCATATAAAATAAACAAATTTATCTTCGGTATGGAAGTTCATAGCAACATATATGCGTATCAATCTGTGATGTATTAAAAGTTTCTTAAACACCCTCTAAAGTCCATTAAATAGCAATGTATAATATATTTTAGAGCTCCTACACGGAAGGTTATCTGATTTAATTAGTCTTAACAGATAAGCACATTCAAAAGACATAAACATCTGGATTGTTGCGTTCAACCGAAGGTACAATATTTTCTCTTACAATTGTGATTTTACTCATAGTTAAATTTGTTTAGTTTCACTTACATATTATATATTTAATTTATTCATGCATGTTTGCAAAATAATATATAATGCAACATATATTGTTAAATTATTTTACAATTTTGTATGGCAATTTGAATGACATGCAAAGTGTTGGAGTGTGGTCCCAAGATAAATTATTCTTTCACGTGGAAATTTATTTTCATGGTTGAATTTATAATTTTTTTCAATTCCGTCGATCTAATTTAGGTATGTATTTTCGTAGAATGATTTAAGGTAACATAATAAATGTGCAGTTTTTTATAATGTTTCATTGTAGTCCCTAGATAAATTATTTTCGGTGGATGGAAATTGATTCATGGTTTAATTTATAATTTTGGTTTCAATACTGATGATCTAATTTAGCTATGCATGTGCATTGAATGATTTAGGATGATATAATATATGTTCAATTATGTTTATAATGATTCATTGATATTTGGTTTCTATGTTAAGTGTCAATGTCCAAGTGACGTATTATAGTAAAATGAATTATTTATTTAATTGTAAATGAAGCAACAGTTTAAACTAATTGAGAAAATGATATGTAATTATTGTTTTTATATGTTAAGTGTTAGCTAGAAAATAGAAGAAGTTAGCTAGAAAATAGGAGTGGAGGGGATAGTCGGAGGGTGGAGAAACTTGTAGAGTCTACTTACATGCTGTGAGAGTGCAACGCATGCACGGATTGGCTTCTCCCAACGCTGGCCTCCCATGTTTTTGTGGTTAGTCTTGACAATTCCGCTGCCTCAAGATCGATCTGATTGCTTTACTACTCACATCCATGATGAAATTGATTTCTCTTTGTAAACTCGATACCGTCGATCCAAATTAACCAAACTGCTCAACTTCTTTTCCTGCTTGTTGGCTGCTGCACATGCATATGTGATACGCAGCTGCTTATCTTCCGCTAGATATATTTGTCCAGAGTCACTGATGCGCACCATCTACTCTTCATCGATCTCCCGTCACACATCATCAACAAACTCTCCAGACTGAGCGTGGCCTTTGACCCGCTGCCGCGCTCCTGGGCCAGACGTGAAGTCCCATGGGGCAGCGTTTAATCTCCAGATCGCGTGCGTGCGCCGCCGATCAGCCACCTCCACCCCTCCAGGTCGTAGACCAAATAGCCGCCAATCTCCCGTGTGCTCGAACTCACGATCTCCAATTTGCTCTCTCGTTATGGATCAAGATTTTTACAGAGATAAATCAGTAGCAAAGAATGAGGTACGGTTGACATTGGGTTAGATGGGCATGCTTTAAAAGTTGGATTTGATTTTAATTGGCGACGATGATTATATAACACGTCTAACCAACTTTTATATTTTTCTGGTTAACGTGTGTAATTTCTAGATTTTTTTAATTTATTAGAATGTCATATAACGAGCATGTCACATGTTTAATATATTTTAGTATATAAGTAATAGATTAATCATATACTAACCACGCTTTTTTATTTTATATAGGACTAATCAGCTAATTTCACTCGTTGAAAAGAATGCAGTCGTGGATAGGAAATAGCCGTCAGGATGGAGGAAAGGGAGAGAAATACCCAGAACGCCTGAAGTCACCACCTGTCCGCCATCTGGATGGCTGAAACTGAAACCGAATGCAGCGCAGAGCAGCAATAATACAGTAAAACGAAATTCGAAAGCGAGGCGAGGGGCGACGCCATGATTGTCGATCGATGGATGGCTCTCCCAACGTCGCGTGATGTGCTGCAACCGAAGCCTTGCGTGACGCGTACATTTGTCAACCCGATCCGTGGACAGCCACGCCCTCATTTTCGTGCACCCAGCTTCCTGGGACATTTCCCTCCGGCTTCCTCTGCCATTTTTTGTTTTCGTTATCTCGGGCACGGCGATGGAGTAGTAGATGGCAAGTTCCAGTTCCGTCCGGGGTTGGCTCGCGGAGCAGCAGGCACGCAGCGGCCTGACACGGCGCCGCAGGAATGGGTTGCTTCGTGCGGGTGGTCTAAAAAACGGGTACTTTCCTTGAAAGAGAGGGCTTGACAAATGTGCATGCTTCCAGAATCTAGACTCCCAGTTCAGTGTCTTCTCGCTGTAGTGCATTTCCCTGTAGGGTTTCCGGCGTCCTTGGTCCGCTACATGTGCGGGGTGGACTAACCATTGAAACCGTTGCTGCTGACCTCCACCACCATAAACAAAACAACAATGCCTACTTTGGTCAGGTCTCGTGGCGATGCAAAGTCCAAACCTTTTACTACTTTCGCACCGTGACACGGACAATTATTGACTCCAAGCAAACAATATCGTCCCTAGCTAAAAGTCAACCGTTCAAACCGATCCAGCTAGCTTCAGATAATGCCCATCCTGATCTCAAATCCTCAACTGATCTGTGTCATGCGGGAGGCGAAGATCAATTACGGAAGATTAGGGCGTGGGAGTTTGACCCGGGCGCCCGGCCTCACGCCCAGGACCCCCCAAGATCGAAGCGAAAAAACAAAGCAAGCGATCGGTCCTGACTGTTGCTGCGTGAGGTGACGGACGGCGAGCCAGCCGCCACGCGATAAGCCTGGGAGGGGGAGCCCTCGGGGAGCGAGAGGGGGATCGGTCGCCCGCGCGCATGGGGGTCGTGCGCGCTCCTGCCATGCGTTTTGGTGGGGAGGGAAAAAAAAGTAAAGAGAGATACGAAAAATTGATGATGTGAGCGATTAATTAAGTATTAATTATTATAAATTAAAAATAGATTAATATAATTTTAAAGCAATTTTTCTATATAAAATTTTTATAAAAATATATTTTTAGTAGTTTAAAAAAATATACGCATACAAAAACGATACTTTTGTTTTTTATTCCTCTTGCGGTCAAACGCAGCCTTATTGGCTGAACCTTCTGGCTGCCGCGCGTCGCGTCCGCACTCCGGGGAAAGCGCGCATATCACCTCGGGGCGCCCGCCCACCCGACGTGGCCGCTGATGGCCTGATCCAACAGCGACCTTGTCCTAACTCTCCCGATTAGAAAAGATTCATCGATCGTGTGAAGAATTTTCTACGGTCAAGTTGTCCAATAGACTGCGTGTCACTCAAGCCTGACTGCCAGTATGTATACGACGACCCCATCACGGTGTAATTAGCTATCACAATATTGTGATAACATATTAGCTATAATTTCTACGTCTTTCCTATTATAATGAAACTACTACTATTTTTAATATAAATACCATTAATTTATATTTATATTTAATGCTATTATTCTCTTATTATATCTTAAATATTGTGTATAAAATATGTCTCAAACAGGCTTCTCTTCTCTTCTTTATTTAATTATTTATTACATTATATTTTATCTTATATGATAACTTATTTAACCCTATAGACCCATCTGCTCGTTACATCTGAATGCCCTTACTGACCATTAGCGTTGACTCGGGTTAATGCAAACAGTACTCCTAGCAGCAGCACTGATTTCAACAATTCCCCCTACCTCCCGGCTTCCTGCCGAGGAATTAAAGTAGTCGGAGACTAATCAAACTCGCGTACGTGTGCGATCGACATGACGAGACGCGAAAGAGATTGCGGTGGTTGGAGGGGACCGGATTGGCCGCAGGATTGGCGGTAGATGCGGACGGAGCGCCGTTCAGGTGCAACGGCGTCGCGCGCCGCCGCTGCGCATGCGTCCGCGGCGATGCACGAAGCCACGACGAACACATGCGGGCCTCCCTCTGCGACGTACGTATCCCGAGCCATTTCGAGAGGGTCGGCGACGAAGGCGAGCGCGGTGCGGCACGAGCTTGTGGCTAGTCCCGGGGACACCTGCCCTCGATCATGGTGACATGGCCAGTGGCAGGCCGGCCGGTGTCCTTGCAGTCAAGTTTCCGTGGCCGATTGTGGCGTGAGAATGAACTGCGTGATCGTGAGGTTTTCATCATGGAGCATTGAATGGACAAAATGACTTCTCTGTCGGAGAAAAACGATAAAAAGGAGTAGTGTGCAACACGAGCACTTGTTATAACCTCGTTAGCTTCTGGTGGGCCGGTAATCTGGCCCAGGACACATAGTTGTCCCGTTCGTCCACACGGGTTGCTATTGATTTTCTGGAGCAGGCCGGGCCTGTCAAGAGAGTTCTAATATAAAATCCGTGTACGTGGGTGATAGGGTGCTCCATGAGCTAATTTCTTCCGGCACGAACTCTATGCTGGTTTTAAAATAGATGATTTCGAGTTGAAAGCAAGAAATCCCAAGTTTTCTACAAGGAGGTCATGAAAAGTGCAGGAGAGCGCCGGTGGTCTCCGAGGAAGATCAACGGGAGATCATGCAATGTGCAGCTTACGTTAAACGCGTAGCAGAAGCGCCGTCGTTTCTCTTTCATGTGTCCCTTCTTTTTGGAGCATTCTCATGTCTAAACACATGCAGTTAAGTGGTGAGCGTTACATTTTGCTCTTAAAAAATGTCGAGTGAGAGATAAATCGATTGCTCCTCATGGTTGTTGTCTAGCGCGCGCATCCAAATGTCACTCCAAGATCGCCCTGTTAGTTAAGCATCAGCTAACCACCTAACATGCGTCAAGATCTCTTTATAAATCGCGACGAGACGGCCCTGTCTCCAATGAAAGAGCCATGCATGCACAGCAATCGACTACAGCAACAGGATCATGCGCTAATATAGATCTTCACATCTAAAAAGAGATGGTCGTAACTATAATAGATGGATTTGACGGCCGTTTGAGATAGCAACAAGAAAAAGAACAGCCACAAATATGTACGTATTTATAACGGCCCTAAGAAGCCAGTGATTTTATCTATAAGGACTCTAATAAGAAACTATTATAAATGTGCGACTATGTATAAAGGTTCCCATTAGGAGCCGTGTTTCAAATATCCGTACTAAAGGATAGAGATAGAGGAAGCTTTTCTCTCTATCTTTTCTCTCTTCGAGCTCTTTCTCTTGTTTTCTCTCTCTCGATGAAATTAATTGAGCTCTCCATTTCTACTACTCTTTCTTTCTCTCTTGAGTGTCTCTGCCTGACTTCCTATCGTCATTGTTGCTTCCCCCTCAATACTTAGCATTGTCGCATCCTCCTTACTCCTAGGGTCACCTTCGCTTCCCCCTTACTCCTAGCACTGCTACCACCACTCTACAATGGCGAGCCAGTGGATTTGGCCTCGACGGCGGTAGATACGGCCTCAGAAGTGGTGGGAAGTGGCTCCTATTCCTTCGTCGTGTGCCCATAGCCTCAATGGCGATGACTTGGTAGATGATTGCAAAAATCCACCTATGCCTCCTTCATTCAAGCGCCAGCCACCACCGCTACCTCCACCTGATTCGGATGCCTCTGGTTTAGGGACGCTAGATCTAACCTTCCTTAGGGCAGGGGCCACCTGATCTAGCGCCGCAAGAAAGGATGGCGACGAGGAGGAGGGACATGGCCGCCATCGCCACCAAGGAGTAGGTATGTCGTCATAACCACCATCACCTAGCTTCTTCCTCCTCCATGGTGAAAGGATCTTTATGTCACCAAAAAGGGATGAATAGTCATTTCTAAAAAACACCTGCGGTAGAATAAAATTCTCCTCCGGAGTATCTGGACCAAAGGACTGAAATATTCGAATAAAGTCCTCTAAAGTATCCAATCAAAATGACCGGAGTATCCAGTCAAAACGATTGAAGTATCTAGACGAGTCTCTTTGTTAGACAAAGAGTCTCGGTTGAAGTCTTCAGATAGTGAGTTCAGATATTTCGATTATCTTTCACTGCGTTCAAAAGGATACTTGAAAGATACATTCTTGAAGGTAATGAAAGAAAGAGATGGTCCAAATTAATAGTAAATGATGTAAGAAAGTAAAGTATACAAGTGAGAGATGTAGATAAAATATTTATTTTTTGAAGTTTGGATTCTGAAGATCCTATGTCTTCGTTGAGAGACTAGACTCTAAGAAGTTAGATCTCTTTTGATCCTAAGCCTCACCAAACAAGCACCAAGAATTAAGTTTTGGCCTTCAAGCAACCACCGAGGCAAAACTCTATTTTCAAGTGACCACTGAGGTCTACATACTTAGACAACGAGCTACTATTTCTAGTAAAGCTTACTTCATCAAGTAACCTCCAAGCACAAGCTTGGTTCTCACTCAGTTATTTCTTTGCTTGCGAAAGTGAGGACGAATCTTCACAAACTTCTGATGACTCATCGTAACTTTGGTAGCTCATCGGCGACTACTAGCCGTCTAGGAGAAATTAATCTCCAAGAGTAACAAACATAATTAAATATTTACCTGCTATGAACTCAAGTGCTCAAAGAATGGAGTGAAACTTACTTGCTCTCAGCTTCTTAATATCTTAACTCAACTCTTTCTTTCTTCAAAACACTCTCACAAAGAGCTATCACTAAAATAGGAGATTTTAGAGGGACTATTTGGCTTTGGGTGTGTCTAGTCTTGCCAAAACTTACCCTCAAAACAATAGCAATGGAAGGAGGGGTGGCGGGGATTAAATACTTGGGCGCCTAAAACTAGCCGTTACTCACAGTTTTAAAGTTCGAAGTATCCAACCAAAACCACTAGAGACTCAAAAGAGGTTTCTCTATCTCACCAACAACGTAGGTTCAGAGTATCTGGCTAAAATATTCGGAGACTTCGGAGAAGCTTCTTTATCTGACTAGTAAGGTCGGTCTGGAGTATCAGGCCAAAAAATTCGGAGTATCCACTACTTCCTAATAGTACCCAAAAAATGATAATAACTCTTTGCTTTGGAGTTCGTTTCAATGTTTTTGGATTATATGAAAAGCTTATTGAGAGGGCTACCCAACATAACCAGAAACATATTTTAAAACATCTCAGAGAGTAGGTTAATGATTAGATTTCTCTCAAGGCATTTAGAAGGTTCACTTTAAGTACTAAGATATAAATAAAGATATCAACGTTACATCCCTCTTAATAATATGGCATTCCTATACTTAAAAAGCAAATAGAAAAGTTGTACTTCTAGAAACACCTTTATACTATCTTCTTACTTTACCTTAAGAGTTGCCAACGTCAACTTTATTTTTACTGTCGGAACTATTTACCTATATCTCATTAAACATATAAGTCTTGAATTAATTATACATTTCCTTTGATCAATGCCTCGTATTGTCTTGATCTTTGGCAATCCATTATGCACTCTTTAAATCATTGATATGGATCTTTTGCAACTTTACATAGTGTTATACAATCCATCGACGTGAAGCCTTCACTCGTCCATCCCCACCGTATTTGTCCATTGGCGTCAAATCCTTCGTTTACCCTTTACTACCACTTGGTCTATCATAGTTAAGTATTACTTGTATTTCACTGTCTTATCATATAAAATTATTTTGTTCTTCATATTTTTAATATCTTTTTTTCATAATATATTCATCAATATTCTTGATGCTGAAACTCAACATAATAACACAAACTCATGAAAATAATTAGTCATAATATATGTTATCATTAATTATCAAAACTTTATATAACATAAGATTAGAAGACTTGAGCTTCCTCTTTTCTACCGCCTTGGCGAGAAGGAGCTAACTGCGACATTGTTGTGACAACTTGAGGAAGGTGAACAGTTGTTCCTTTGTTTTTTTAGGTTCGTTTTGTTCTTTAGATTTTTAGGTGGTTATTAATTCCTTGGATGGAAGTGGTTAGGATTTGTGTCGTTCACATCAGTGACAAAAATTTGTTAAGGCTGATCGGACCGTTATAGATGGAAGTTTTTAAGCTTTTAAAGCTTTGGGGGCCTGTGCTAGTGGCGATCTTTAAAAAGTAGCCAGTATTCAGCACGACGTATTACTGGGTCGGAATACATTAATGTCGTTGGATATCCATCCTTGTGTCCTCCTTGCCGCCGGCTGCGGGAGTGGAGTGTGTGTGACGGCGACGATCGACCACGGCTTGGATACATGTCCGCCGCTTGCAATTGAATATAGGGCCGTCGTCATGTGCCGGCACCAACCTGGGGCCCGTGATTGCTCCGCCGCCCACCAACTGACGAAGAAGGCCGTGGATTAATCCAATAAATTCCGTCCTCAGATCTCTCTAGATCACATGATCACATCATACCTATCTGGTCCAATCATCCTGGGAAGATGAAGCTAACACAGCGATTAGAAAGTCCCTAGCTAGCTTGGATACGTGCACACGCAGAGCGGAAAATCTGTAACTTTAGCCGTGCTGCCAGACGCCAGATCTTCATCGTGTAGAGACACTGAAATAAATGCGCATGTTGCTAAGAATTCAGAAATGAGCATGGATTGGAGGTGCGTTTTGCATTTGTGTTTTACCACAGCCGGTTGATCAGGATTAGATGGAGTGGATCTACTCGTCATCATTACAAGGGACGGTCCAATCATCCAACATGATTGCATGCCTATTTATTCAGACAACTAAAAAGAACTATCACGTTCAGAGAATTAGAAAAAAATTTAAACATTTAATTATAGTGGGTCCAATGATAGAGTTATATATAAAATACAATAATACATATCAAAAAGCTAAGAATTATATATCAAATCTAATTATACTTTTAACTGGTATATACAAATTACAACAACAGTACATATGGAAATAAGAGTTGTATATGAAATCTAATGTTATTTTTCGTTTTATATAGAAATTATAATAGTATTTATAGAAATAGAAGATAAAAGTTGTATATCAATTAATTCTATTTTCTAGCTCCACGTAAATCAGTATGAGGAATATGCTAGTTAAATATTAATGGTTTGTTCAGTTTGAAGGAATTTCATCCCATAAGAATGCATGCACATATTAAACAATACAATTTTTTCTAACATGTTTGAGTGAATGTAAAATTTACTATACTTTCTTTTTATAACATTTTTTTAATAATGGATAGAAATCTAACATATGTCCTTGAATAGATATACGCAACCAAAGGGTTACATGAATACATACACTCTAAATCTCATACACAATATGCCTAAAAGCAAACAATAGAAAAGAAAAAAACAGATTAGAAGACTAAGCATCAAGCTTTTACTTCTCACTTCAAACTTTAGGGAGACGTGGAGCTAGCTTGCCCTTATGCCATCATCACACCCTCTTATTGTCATTGTAGCCACCATAAAAGCACCTCCATTCTACCATGAGCAAAGGAAGGGGACAAAACTAGTACATCCAACCGCCTTGTCATCGCCAATCATTGGTCTCACATTGCCTAGACAACCTACGCCCTAGCAGCATGAATGATTCTGTTAACGCGATGTCATCATCGTTGCAGAGCACCACCTCTATCAAGTTGTTGTAACATATCTCGCCAAAACTCGGTGTCATTGCGCCATCACTACCACATATCACAAACACTCTTTGCCCTCGCAACACCAACAACCCAGTTATTGCCCCATTGTTGAAGCTGTAGAAACTCACCTCTGTCGAGCCACCAAAACTTATCTCATCAGAGAACCGCCGCCGCCACGCTGTTGTCACCGCAAACCACAATCTTCGTCAAGCTACCATAGCTTAGCTCACTGGAGAGCCACCGCTGCCACGTCGTCATCGCCGCAAACCACGACCTCTACCAAGCTGACGCCATAGCCTAACTTGCCACGGAGCCACCACCGCCATGTAGTCTTTGCCGTTGATCTCAACCACCTTTGCCACCTCCCCGCTGCTCCAACAGCAATCCAAAGCGAGGAGGTGAATCAGCCAACCTCTTCTCGAGGCTGCCCTGCTCCATGCTGGCCAACCTCCTCTTAGGTAGCCACCTTTCCAACCATCGCTCGGTGCCCACATGGAGAAGAGCATTGTTGGTCGGCCTCCACAAGACACGCACGTGTTGCTGGTCATCCTCCGCGTGGCTCACTCATGCTGCCAAAGCTTATGGATCTGAGAAACTTTTTTTGGATCTAAAGAAGGGAAAGAGGAATATGGCAAAAGGAAGAAGAGAGAAGAGGGAGGGAAAGCCGAGGAAAGGGTAGGTGGTGCTGCCATCGGCGCGCCACTGGTGGCAACGTCGGTAGCGGTGATAAGGTGGTCAACAGGGAAGGCGGTTTAGGGCTTGTGGTATCATTAGGGATGGGTAGAAATATCCTAAAGACTAATCACCGAATAAAATCGAGGCGAGCCAAACCAAAATACTAGGTTTTTTTTGTCAGGTTAGCCCTCAGTTTTAGTTTTTCTGTAAGTCGATGTTTAGATTCCTTTTTGGTTTTTAGTGATGAAAACCCGAGCATACTACAGAAACCGATCTTTAAACCCCTTCTTTTTTTGTTACATAGAAGCCCTAGATAGAATGAACTAGACCCGAAGGCCTAGCCCACACCAATCAGCCAAAAAGACAACGACAACCATCACTACCTCTCTCGTCTCTCGATTCTTCGCCAAGAGTAAGAGCCATCGCTACCTTGGAGCTCATCAGAGCATTGGCTCCACGGTAGCACCAGAGCTCGTCGACGTTAAGGGATCAACTGTGGACCAAAATCTCATTGAAGTGAGGACTTGGTGGTGGCATCAGAGCTTATCAGAAGGGGACTTGGAGGCAACACTAGAACTTGTCAAAGTAGGACCTAGCGGTGTTCTAGAGATCGTTAATGTGGTAGCTCGCCAATATTATGGGCATTAGATTTTGTCGCATCAAGGAGTTTTTGGGTAAAATCAAACCTTGGGAAACCAAACTAATTTTTCTTCTACTCAGTTTCTATTTTTTAAAAATCTTTTTTTGGTAATTGTTTTGGAGAAACCGATTCCTAAAAAAATTAGAAACCGATTGGACTAAAAAAACCAAGTGCTCACCACTAGATATCACCTCTCTGGTCACCTATGCAAAGCGACATAGGAGTGGCCTTTCTCTTTACAACTTGTAATAAAGCCATGCCCTTTAGTTTTCTTATACTCAGATTTATACAAATAATTATTTAAAAAATCTAAATCCTTTATTTTTACTCTAAACCGAACTAACCTTAAGGTAGCTCTTGCTTCCGATTGAGCGTGGGACTGATGCCACGACAAGTTGTACATTTAGTAGTTGGTACTACTACCGGAATATGGCAGAAGGGCTAATGATCGTTCGTCAGTGCATTCACAGTTCTGAATACATCAAAGCACTCCGACGACGTACCACGTGTTGTCCTCCCCCTGGCAAATGGCACTCTCGTAGATTTCACCCAAAACTATGCCCCTTCATGAACTGTCCCAATGCTCCATGGCCCCGCCGATATATATATATAGAGAGAGAATCACAGAGAGAGAGAGAGAGAGACTCCACGATCTGCTTCCCCGCGTCCCTCTCCGGTCGATCGAGCGAACACCGCGACTCCGCAACTCCCTCCGCTCTAAAAACCGCTTGGCGCGAGAGGAGCGCAACCGTACGGACGGAGGGTGGAGAGAGAGAGATGGCCGGCGACGAGTGGCGGTGTAGGAAGCACCCGGCCCTGTCCTGCAGCGGCGTGTGCCCGTACTGCCTCCACGACCGCCTCCTCCGGCTCTGCCCCGACTGCGCCCACACGCGACCCTGCCCCTGCGCGTCCTCCTCGCCTTCTTCCTTGTCCTCCGCCGCATCCGGCAGCGCGGTCGGGAGGGTGTACAGCCTCATCGAGCGGGAGCGCCGGATGGGGCGGTCCCGATCTGTCGCCGCAAGCGGCGGCGGCGGCGGCGTCAGGGACGAGAGGCCCAAGTCGAAGGTTTTCCGGTGGGCGTCGTTCCGGAAGGGAGCGTCGGATAAGGTCGTGGAGGTGGACGACGGGATGGCATTGGCGCGGTCGAGCTCGGTGTCGGCGACGGCCGTGGAGACGAGGGCGGCGCCGAAGGCGAGAGGGTGGGGGCGGTTCATCCCGGGCTCGATCAAGGCGCTGCGCCACCGCAAGTCTCGCGCCGGCGATTGCCGCGAGGGTGTGCGGTGAGAGATTGCCCGCCGCGCCGGAGCGTGATCAGCCCGGGTGATTTTTGCAGTAGCGTGGAGGATCTAATCATCATTCGGTTGTTGCTTTCTATGTGCTTACGCTGCGTTGATTCGTAGTAATTTTCTGATTAAACATGTTGGTTCTTTTCTCCCTGTAATCTGAGCTGATTTTGGTGTCGTCACAAAAAAAAAGGGGTGCAAATATTCGATGTAGTTCGTTGGTAGTCGCAATGTGGTGTTCTAATAAACAGGGTGTTTTTTTTTATCTCTGTAATCCGATGATGTGTTGCCGTTTTCTTGGCAATGCTCTGTCTCATCTCTGCAAATTGCAATGCTAGACACGTACATAAAACGCCCAGCATTTCCTCGTGGGCGCGCGCGTGTTCTGTAGCTCGCGTCACCGTCTTCCTGGACGGTGTCGCGGCCGTTCCAATGGGGATGGTCCATTGGATTGGAACCCGCGCCGACCAAGGCGTCGCGTACAAGTACAAACGCCATGGCTCGCTCTATCCCTCGCCATGTTGCTTTCTGGATCGATGCCATGATCAACCGCAGGAGCGTGAGACGGGAACGGTAGGAAGACATGGCCGGCCGGCCGGTGCACGCATCATTGCTAGCTGCGCCGCTGTCTGCGTAGTGCGCACGTACGCGCGCAGTCGCGCACCACCGAGCGAACGTGACACAGTGACACACGTGCACGTGCTCGTGCTCGCGCAAGGCCAGGACGTCCACACGGTAGGAGGCACTGTGCGTCAGCACAGTGTGACGCAAACCCAATTGGTTTGGTTGGGTTCACCGGAGAGAATCTAGTAATGGGCAATGGCAGCCTTTCCAGGACGTGTCCAATTGTGTGAGTGTGAGGCTGTGGTGCGCATTCTCTCTTGGCATGGCGATTCATGCCAAGAAAAGTGAGACGGAGAAAAGATAGGGTTACTCCAGTCTGACACCAGACACGCTCTTTCCGTGTTGGTGAAGCGCCAGCTTGAAAGGAAACAACTTCAGGATGAGATATGATTTGGGCGGAGTTGGCGTAGCGTGCTGCGTTGCAATCCCCGATCAGATTTCGTGCCTCCAGTTTTTGACAAATCTGAGGCCCTACAAGGTTTGGAAACACCAGAATTTGGTGCGTCAGTTGCGTAGCACAAAGCCAACAATTAAACAGAACATTGCCCAGCACTGAAGCTGCGAAACAGAGAGGACAAAATCACCTGCAAGGAAGTGTAAGCGTCCCTACCACTTTAATTCCGAGTCTGATGATGGCCAGCGCTTGAACGTGTGCATCATTTTTAATTGTCGATCAAGAAAAAGCGTGAGAGAATGTGGCACACATTACTGTGCTTCTAGAAGGAACAAGCTGGTGTGCGATCAGCATCAATGATACCAGCAAGGTCAGGGACTATAACAAGCTTGTCTGTACATAGTAGGATCGATCAATGGAGCGATCGCCCCAAACCAGGTGTCGGGCCCCGGTAATCGTACCTTGCTTTGCGCCCAACGAAGCTATGCATGCAGTGATGCAAACGACAGAACGCGACAGCATCAAGCTTCAGAGCTCAGAACAGCAGTGACAGTTCATGGGCGTTTCCTATTCTGGACCGTTCATATTAGATCTAACGGTTCGAAAGTATTATATCATCATGACTTAAAGTTTGCTGGGCCTCATATTTTGTGCTCGTATCCGTATGACTCGGCTGAAATTTAGTTGGCCAAAATCCATATGTCCGGTCCAAACGGATGGGCCGAATTAGGATGGCTCGAAATACGAAAAAGTCGATATTGCCTCCCTTAACTATTGGTCGATTTCTCTTTATGACGCATCTCTGCTATCAAAATCAAATCAATTTGATTTGCACCTTTTTGTTTGATCGTGGCACCTACGTGGCATTAGGTGGTTGTGCAGTCAGTAAAAATAATTAAAAAAATTGGTTGGACCTACATGTCGGTGTACAAGTCACCTTTCTATCTCTTACATCTATTATCTTGCTAACTCGATTCACCACCAGCCGCTGCCACTCTCTTTTCAAGCTCATTGGCACTGTCGCTCTCTATCTCGTGGATGGTGGTGGCTACAGCTCGCATGTGCCATGCGGAGATTCGAAAATCGTCGTGCCGAGGTCAACATTGTTGTTTGTGCTCCGAGCAATATCTCTACCTCCCCTGTGCTCCACGGTGATGTCAATAGATCTTGGAGAAGCTCCACTGAGCTCGTGGAGTAGGAAACGACAGAGGACTAGGGAGGGGAGGAACGATGAATGTAAGTTGGCGACGTGGGTGGCAGGGGTGGAGCTCGAGCTCTTCCTTATCGAACCCTACCCCTCCTTCCGTTAAAACTCAAAACCCCTTCTTTAGTTCTTCCTCACCTTCCTATCAACCTCAGCTTTGCCTTTGACCTCTCTACAACACCTCTACCGCCATCGAGCTTGATTGAGGAAAAGGTCGGCCCTATGAGGGAGGACATAGCCACTAATCCGCTACATGAATGCATCGGGGCACTCCGCTGCTAGCTCGAGGAGACAGCTCTGACTACCCTACAATTTTGTCACAAAGTGCCGCCTTTGTGCTCACCATCTGTTCTGCCCTGGCCACCGCAAAAGTAGTGAGGGAAGAAGAGGTCACCGTTGCTTCGCCCGTTTGTGAGAAGAGATGCGGTGGTGGTGAGGGAGGGGTCGCTAGAGTTGGCGGGCTTTTTTCCTCCAAATATAGATGGTCCAATTGGGCCTAACCCTTCTTCCTCCAGCATAGATATATCAGGCCGTACTAGGACGTCGCCTTTTACGTATAGGAAAAGGTCCATGTCTCCCTCAACTATAGCCTGAGTTAGATTCATCCCACAACCACAAAACCGGATATAACACCTCCCTCAAGTATCAATACCAATACATTCTTCCTCCCTGAATGATTTAAACGGTGGTTTTGTGTGATGTGGTGCCATGTGGCATTAGGTGGCTATCCAATCAGCAATAATAACAATAATAAACATTGAGACCCACCTATCCGTAACTAGGTCACCTTTTCCTCCACACACCCTATCCCTCTTCTCTCTTCCTTCCTAGGGAGGATGAGCTTAAGCACCAAAGCACCAGGCAATAGGGCAGCAATGGGTGAAGCCAAGCTTGATGGGGATTTAGGAGGCATGACCGTGGCCGCATAGGGCTTTTTCCCCTCACCTTCGTCGAGCTCAGCCATGAGTGGTTGTGTCCATAATGGTGAGGATTTAGAGTGTGACAAGGCTGCTAGTAGCGAAGGAGAGGGCTCATCGGTGCGGCACTCCTAGGCAGGTCCTCCACGGTAGCAATGGTTGTTGATGCGTCCTAGGTGGAGTAGGGCCCAACAGCACCACCAGTGTCAGGAGTGAGAGAAAAAGGGGAGGAGAGAGAGGATAACCCCTATTTCCTTCGCCATGCTGGCTAGCTCTGCCCAGGTCACCATTGTCAAAGCTCTCCTTTTCCCATGCCATGCGCCCTCTACCTAGGTCCCTTAGCTCACTGGCTTTGGCCATAGATAGCTCCATGCTCGAGCTTGATGATGGAGCATTGACGATGGCTTTGGCTCCTTTGCACCGCATTGGGACCTGATCCCCGAGGCTTCCTCCATGTAGCAGGCCATTGGCATCCTTTAACAGGGCTTGGGCGGTCTCCTGCCTAGGCAATTGGCCACCTCCACCTCTACCTTGACCTCTACTTTGTTGCCATAGATTTGGTTCCATCATACAAACCACGACGACTAGATGAGACAGAGATAAAAGGGTGGAAGCATTACTCTCTTCGATATATGGGGCCTAGATTTTTTATAATGTTTATGATAGAATTACATGCAAAATACCATAACAGCACCGATTGACCAATTCAGTGTGACACGTCAGACAAAACCACCATGTAAACCATCAAAGAAGGCAAATTAATCTAGTTTTAATAGTTGAGGGAGATGTTATATCCAATTTTATAGTTGAGAGATGACATTTGGACTCACGCTATACTTGAGAGAGGTAAAAAATGGACTTTTTTCCTTACGTACACAACCCAACAATATTAAGCTAAACTTTCTTGGCCTAAAAACCAGTTATCCCTATAAATCTAAATAGTATGGGCCATGTAAATTTGGGTAGGCTAGACAAGCCCTCCGCCTTACGCCCTTATGTCAGCAACCAAAGGGCATTTGGGTTTGGCCTATCTGTCCATGTTTACGTGGGCCAACCAATGCGGACTATAATTACCTTGTTCTCTCACTGCCTTAATCTGAACCGTGTCAATATAATCTGACGATTGCTAGCATCCCAACTGAACTGATCGCTTCAGGATTTAGATACAGTGAGAGAACGAACAGCCTCTTCAATAGCCCTTCGCACTTTCGCAGGTCGCAACATTTGTCCCCTTCCCCGTCGCTCGCCAGAGCTACGATGGATTCTGTCTACGCTGAACCAATTTTATGTCTGTCTAATGCGATGTTGAAGGTGTGGGAAAATTCAGTAACAAGTTGACAGGGAACTCATTTCTCATTTCTGAATTTTTGTGAACAAAATTAATGTAAAAAACCTATTTCCAAGAACTGCTTCCATACCCAGCTATGTTCAACTCTAAAGCATTGACGTTTTGATAAAAGAAACTTTACTCCGAGTCTCTAAAATTGTTGCTCCATTGTTCAGCATCTTCACACATGGAACAACTTCAAACAGGCTTTTGGTGCATATAATGCATACAGCTCCAATTTCTAATTGGACTGGCTCGATGGCTTTATATGAATTAGCGGTATTTGATCATGTGATCCTGTTCTAGATTCAATGTGGAGATAAAGGTATGTTCGTTATTTCCTTCATGCTCGTTTAGAATAACCAATTGGTGGGGTTGTTAGAGTATTTTAGAAGGAACTATAACGAATCTAGATATTTAGAGTTACGAAGGAGTGGCAAGGCTACATGTGTTTCTTAGTAGCTATCTGGTATTGGGTATATTGGGACCTCAAAATATTATGTGATGAGTGGACAGAAAACCTTTGGATTTACCCAAGATCTTTGAAATTCATTTCTTTCTTGTAGGGATGTCATGCTTTCGCTTTGGGGCATTTCATGTAATGGGTTTGTATGGTCTTGGGATTTGGTTTCCGATCCATATGGATTAACTGGAAAAGTTCAAGCTATAAATCTAGCTTGGGGCGTAGAAAGTTGTGGATTGACCCACACTAGCACTTTCATGTAATAACTCCACTAAAGGTGATCCTATTATCGGAATCACGTCAAGTACATTGCCACAATTTTGATCCCCAATAACCAATTTGATTCCAAGGTAAAAGAATAACCAGTCACACCAAACGATGCAGTCAATATAACTAAAACCACACGAGTTCAAGTTAATTTGCAGGATTTTTTAAATCCACCTGTGAGATACACACAAAATATGTGCAGGATCTTCATTAGACCATCATACTTGCTGATCATCCATGAATTGATCGGATTAACCAACCAAAGTTGGCTTTGGTCATTATGTATTGAATTGAGGAAAACTTCAATGTGAACAACAGAAACATCGATATTTTCATTTGTCTGTTAAACATGATTACTTTACTAATGTATTATTTACGTGAAAAAACATATTTATTTACAGTTTTGTTAAATATTTATTTATATTGTATTGAAAACTTCAATGTGAACAACAGAAACATCGATATTTTCATTTGTCTGTTAAACATGATTACTTTACTAATGTATTATTTACATGAAAAAACATATTTATTTACAGTTTTGTTAAATATCTCCTGCGTTAAGATTTGTGTTAGCCGTTGGATGCACCTTGTAAGCTCTAAGCAATCGACGTTTTCATAATTCATAAAAGAAAAGCTTTTGTCTGAGCCCTACATCCATTACCTGTAAAGGGAATGAACTTCAGATACTCCCAGTGCAGTTTACGGCCCCGATTGGCAGGCCCGATGTTCTATCGTTTCTGAGATTTAACATGTCAAGTTTCGGTTAACAAATGCTATGATCACGACGTTTCGTCAGCAGAACACGCCAATTAAGAAACCACATCGACATGGAACAACTTAACGGTTCATCAGATTGCCCTGGCAAAAGAAAATGCTTGATCCATGCATCTCTTGATCTCTGTACTGATACAACTATACACCAAAATAATCACATGACGATACACGCGAGACGCTTTGTTCAGTATACACACAACCACGTACACAAATCTTAAACGAAAAACACACAAATCTGCGAGCAGGAACCAAACAAATCAAACTATCCAATGCATGGATCAAGCATCCAAACTTATTTACTTGTCACTTCAGTATTGCAGGGCCTCCTACGCCCGCGAGAATGAGCATCGGGAGGACGGACAGGCAGAGCATCGTCATCCCAGCAGCTCGCCGGCCACGCGGCTGGTGCGAGACCCAGAGGCCCACCCACGCCTCGGCCACACCGAAGAGGACGACTGCGACGAGCACGACGTAGTACGAGTGGAACAGGAGACCGTTCCGGAGGAACAGGCCGGCCGGCGACCTGAACAGCGCCAGGTACAGCGCTGCAGCGGCTTTCCCGACGCCGCCGGCGAACAGCGCCCTCCGTAGCTTCGTCACGTCGTGTCCCGCCTCCACCATTTCGGCAACCGCGTTCGCGTTCGCGTTGCCGTCGCCGCTGCCGAGGCCGAGCTCGGCGGCGCCGTGGAGTGCGAACAGGGCGGCGTTACCCATTGGGCGCGATCGTGACTTCAGAAATGGCTTTGTGAGCTGGGGTTTTTGAGCGGAAGCTAGCTCTGGTTGCTTGGCTGATGGTGGAGACGATGACGACGAAAGGAGAAGACGATGGGTTATATATAAGGCCGACCACTCAGCCCTCGTGGATGAAGAAGTGGACAGCCCGAAAAGCCCGAGCCCGCGAGGGATGGGAAAGTAGGGAAGGGAAGGGAAGGGAAGGGAAGGGAAGGGAAGGGAAGGCAAGGCAAGGCAAGGCCGGAGCCCGAGGGGTAAAGGGAGACGCCGGATTCTGTACGGATCGGTGATTTGTATAAGCACACAACAGAGTGGTTAAATATTTGAACAATCTTGTGTTGGGGTTCGTGGAGATTGACTTGTTGCAGAGATATGCACAGTCAGCAAGAACACGTTGGAAAAAAAGGTCAACAACAACAATCATTTTCGCCGGGGCAACAAATTTGTAGCAGTGCACACTACTACTTGGGCCCCGAAAACGAGTGTAGAAAACGCCGGGGCAACATGAAATGATTCTAGAGGTATGGTTAGGCCCGTCCCCGCCATTGATGTTGACGCCGGAGGAAAACGAGTGTCAGAAAACGCGGGGGCCTAAGTAAGTAAGTAGACCCCACTTGTCATCGGGCTCCAGCTTTATTTATGCAGCTGACCGGCTGAAAAGGGAATTCTGTTCAGCATGCTGCTGCTGGGCCCGTAAGGAGATTTGGGCTAAGTTTGCTTTTCGTGGCCTCGTGGAGGGAATATGACAGGCCAGCAGCGTGGTTTCACCCGCGCCGTCCGTTGTTCTTATAGCCCAGTAGCACACCGTGCTTCTTCGTCGCAAGACGTGAATTTGACGAATTTTTTATATATATTTTTTATTAATATATATATATATATACATATTTTGAGAAATTTACAGATGGAGGTTTTTTTTAAAAAAAAGGTCCCCCAGAGTATGTTACATCCAACGTGGCAAAAGCTCTCTTATCGCGCTAGTCAAGCTTGTTTTATTCTGCACTATATGTAGGACACACGAGAGAGTAAGAGCCTGCTATTTTTATAAGCGTTTCCATGTCACCCTCTACTAGTACATTTTTTTTGGACCACGTGTGAAATTGTTAGCACCATCCATGAGAGTGGAGCGACTTTAGCGATTTTGTAGGCGGCCTCCTTTCCACCCCTGTTATGGTGTTTTTTGATGGTAAATTATAAAAACCCTCTTGGTTGTCCAAAAATCTAATTTAATATAAAAAATAGAAAAAAAGAGAAAAAAGGGTTGAGGGGAAATGAAGAGAAGCAGTGGGTTTGTATGGGGGTAAAAATTTATATCATCTGTAATATTTATTTTTAATGATGAAATATAGTAGTATGTGTAGTATTATTTTATATTTGTTAATAGTTTTATTTTTAGATAAGTGGTTTTTTTAGTTTTGGTTTATAAATCATAAATAGTTTTATTCGTAATGTTTAAAAACATATCGGTATTAAAATATCGAATGTATGGGAATAGATTTTATGATTAATTTCTTATTTAGTTAAAATTTATTTTTCCATTAACATATATATTAAATCAAGTGGTATTTCGATTATATAATGATCGAGAGAGAGTGTTATGTATGATTCATATAGTATATAACTGTTAGAACTTGGTCTAATAGTGCATTTTGATTACATCACGGTTGAGAGAAAGTTGTCGTATTTCAGAAAGACGTGAATATTTTTTTATGTTGTATGAATTGTATGTATCGTAATGTTGTATACTTTTGACCTTGTAGTAATAATAATTGTTAGTGTTGTTCATTTTCTCTAACAAAAATTTATTGCCAATTTTATAAACTGCATATTATTTTTTTTTATTTTTGATAATTCTGTAACTTTATTTTTCAATGCAGGTATGTCATACCATGGAGCTACTAGATCATGGTCTTGATCAATCACACCTCTCTTACCTCTTAGTGGTCAAGAACGTTTTGCTTATTACCCGCAGTTGATGCCCTTTGCAACACCTACTGCCTATGGACCATCACTTTCGTGCCTAGTAAAATATATCCTTTTTGCTTGAAGCACCTTTAAATATGATTCCTGGTCGATAATCTTTTTTGCAGGTTGCATGAAGTTGGCCATCTTTTGTTATGCAGGCTAGTCGAGGCCATAGCAAGACCCGATGAAGCGATGGTTCATCGATCGGTCTCTTATCATAACACTTCTAGACCTCTATAACCTAGAGATGCATACATTCCACCTATCGTGTGGAAAGATGGTCCTTATGTTTCAGGGCGTCTCATACCTTCTGGGTCTTCTCCTCGTGGGGGACGCAATAGATCTGGCTAATGGACTTAAAGGTTGGCGTGACGATATCCAAGAGCGTTTCGCTCACGTTTAGTGTGTGCCTAGTCTTGCTACTTCGGTCGCACTCCATTACTACAAGACTGGCGGTCCTACCTAGGCGTGGCTACTTAAATTCATTGTAAGCAAAACAATTAGTATGATGTTATGTGTATACTTAAGCCTAATTAATTACTTATGAAAATAATTTTATCCATTTGAAGTCTAATAGGCTCCATTCTAAAACCGACGACTACCCCTGTCTTCCCCTTGTGTGGGACGTGCTTGGCTTATCCAACCTTGCTAGAGCTCTACCACTACACACACAGGAGTTGCATACTTCGACTCATATGCAATAGGTTTGTGCTAGTTGTGACATCCCAAATGACCGTCTCATATACTCCTAGGGTCATGTGTGATCGCAGGGGAGGAGGACGAAGAGGGGTAAAGGGCAAGCCCTAGGCCAGTATTATGTTGTGTCATTTATACTTACTATTTATACTACTTTATATTCACTATTTTGACTCTACATTTCTATCTCATTTACTATGCGTTAATGCCATGTCGTTTTTTTCTTTCTTGTGCACATATGACTATCTGTTGTATACGACAACCAACTTTCGATACCTTTATTTCTTATTGTGCGTATGACTGCTAAGTCATAATCAACACTGAATAATACTAGCCAACTTTTGGCGCGTAACCGTCTGCTCACCACCGAAAATCCCGCGACCGGGGAGGGATGGCGGCTCGGTCACACGAAGGCCTGGAGGTCTGCTTAGCTCCAGTGCAGGTCCTTAAGTCTCGAGGTTCGTGAATGTGCTAGTCAATTTGATCATACAATTGATAAGAAAAAAGGGATAAAACATGTTCGTCGGTCGGCCGAAAGATCTGCCCGACTCTCCCTATTAGTTGATTGCCGATAGAGACGAGAACGCTAGTGCATCGACTGAAAAGCCGATGGAGGTATGGGAGATAGATACGTGTAACATGCTAAAAGGTCTATCAACCAAAGAGCCGATAGTACTACCCGCGTCCGATACGCAGAGTGGGAGCCGATCCCTCACGAGGCCATACGGGCGAGCAACAGCAGTAATGGCGCCGTTAAGGCCAGCCTCGATAGATCGGATCTAACCGAGACAGTATGAGGTCGGAGACTAACGACACCGAGAAGGCGGGAGCTCGGACCGAACATGACGACGAGGAAGGAGGGATGCCATCGGCTTCCTACAGGCCTAATGCCTGAACCCATCGGCCACACGATGATGAGGACCTACGTTTAGGATAACTCATCGGCTACTCACTCCAATGAGACGCCGTAGAGAGACGTATAGACCTAAAACTCAACCCTTTGTCGACAGACCCGTAGGTCGGACCTAATCGATGCATCACAAGACCGACGACGGCGGAAGGAGTTTGATAGGCCGATAGATACTGCACGGACATGATGCGGAACACCTGATCTGACTAAGAGTTCGAACCTAAACGATGCAGCCTTAGACAGTACTAAGCATACCAGGATAGTGACGGGACTTACCCCTTCACCGGAGATCAAACTTAACCGATGCAACCCCGCCTCGAGAGCCAGAACCCGCTGGTAAACACCTAGATGAACTAGGGTGGCAATGCGCCGAGATTGTATATGATCGAGAGATATCTTACATGTTTCTAGGAGGTCTATATTTATACCCTGGATTTACAGACAGAGTCCGACGCGTTTATGACCATCAGACGTTATTTCTTAATAAGAACAAAGGAAAATACCTCTAAAGAAGTCAACTAACTAACTAAACATTCCTAATAAAGTAAGTTTACAATTTACAAACAAAAACATCCTGCTATAGAGTCCATGGCTTTTCCGTAAACCCGGTTTCATCTGAATAATCTTCCAATCTGGAACCGAGTCTTCCTTCACTGCAACCCGATCGGCTTCTCCACTGTAGCAATCGGACCTTCTTTTACTCAAGCCGATCCTTTTCCTTCCTTTACTCGAGCTTTTCGGACCGGACCCCGACTGGATAATTCCCTGTCTTCAAGCCAATCCAATCTTCTACTAATCTGATTGGCTTTTCTACAGTTTCGATCGGCTTTATCTCACGAGCTGACCAGTATCTCCATCGGCCGATGATTGAATTAAACTCTCCATCGGATCTCTCAGCCGATCGGCTTTAGCACCATCGGATCGTCCAGATTTTAGCGCCGATGCGCTGGGCGTGAGGCTCAGAGCATGGATAACTCATCGGCTAGCACTCCGATGATACACCGTGCAGAAGATTATAGGACTGAAGCTCGATCTACCGTCGACAGCCCCGTAGGTCGAACCTAACCGATGCAGCACGAAATTGATGACGACAGAGGGAGCTTAACAGGCCGATAGGTCCCACACGGACATGATGCGATACGTCTGACCAGTCTAAGTGGTTGAACCTAACCGATGTAGCCTCAGATAGAGCAGAACATATCGAGATGGTGGCGGGACTTACCCCTTCACCGGAGATTGGACTTACCGATGCAGCCCCGTGTCGAGAGCCAGAACCCGCCGGTAAGACCTAGATGAACTAGGGTGGTGATGCGCCGAGATTGTATATTGATCGAGAGATCTCTTACATGTTTTCAGGGAGTCTATATTTATACCCTGGATTTACAGACAGAGTTCGACGCGTTTACGACCATCAGACGTTATTTCCTAATAAGAACAAAGAAAAATACCTCTAAAGAAGTTAACTAACTAACTAAACCTTCCTAATAAAGTAAGGTTACAATTTACAAAGACAAACATCCTGCCGTGGTGTCCACGACTTTTCCGCAAATTCGATTTTATCTGAATAATGTTCCAATTTAGAACCGAGTCTTCCTTCGCTACAACCCGATAGGCTTCTCCACTGTAGCAATCAGACCTTCTTTTACTCAAGCCGATCCTTTTTCTTTCTTTCCTCGGGCTTCTCGAACCGGACCCCGATTGGATAATTCCCTGTCTTCAAGCCAATCCAATCTTCTACTAATCTGATCGGCTTTTCTACAGTTCGGATCGGCTTTATCTCACAAGCTGACCAGTATCTCCATCGGCCGATGACTGAATTAAACTCTCCATCGGACCTCTCAGCCGATCGGCTTTAGCACCATCGGATCGTCTAGATTTTAGCATTAACACCGTCACGTTGCTTTCAACACAACCTGACATCCTACTTTCGGTGCATTAATGTCACATCGCGTTCAAAAAAAATTTACAAGTAGGGCACTTTTCATGTGCTAATGTCACGTCATTTTTAACGCTTTTAGTCATGTCTTCCACTTTTAACATAATCTATACTATATAAGACCTCCATATGAATGATGAACCTTAAGGTTTTTACTCGCTGATACTCTTGCAAATCTCACACCACCTGTTTGCTCTCACCTGTTTGCTCTATCTCCTATAGCATCAAATAACTATGGTTGCTAAATGTGCTTTCAGTGATGATCCAGATTAGAGAAAGGATCATTTGGCTTGGATAATTTTATCTTGATGTGACTGTTCATTCTACATATGTGGTAATCGATACCGGCTTATGACATCTCGACACCCTAATACTCGTAGGAGAAGATTCTTTAGTGTCCAAATTATTCTCATGAAATATGAATTATAGGTCTATGTTTTTTCAATCATCCCTTATCACGATATTTTCTTCAAAGTTATATATATTTTATTTCATGAAAGGATGTGTAGCTTGGGTTGATATAGAAAATTCAGTATTTGACCATAACCATTGATTCTTCAAGAGCCATTGGTTTTTCTCCTCAGAATCAAATAAATAGTACATGACAAAAAAGGAGAAGTACAAATGATATCGATGAGTCGAATGGTTAAACTAGAGGCTACAAACTCTTATACTACCTCTATAACGAAAGCATACTAAGTGCGTCGATAGTGATCATTGATAAGTAATGAGGTTAATAAGTAACGATATTTTTGATTGAAGGTATTTTATTTGTCCAAATATTTTTAATAATGATTTTGTTATAAGTTCACTATATATATCTCTAATTTATTTTAATTTTATTGTCACAATGACTAAAATAGCTTATATGTGCACTTTTTCCTATAAAAATCACTAAGAAAGTATGAATTTAAACAATAAATAGATATAAAGATCACTATCCAATTCTAATCATACATACTAAAATAATTGAACAATATGTATAAACTAAAGTGGATCCTCTAGCAATAGAACACTATATATACATGATAGATGATGATCTTCATTTTCTAGCTCCTCACTCTTTGTTGTTAATAGGAGCCAATATACGTTTATTATGTTGAATTTAATACTTTTTAAGAGGATTTTTTTATTAAAAAAGGCCTTTGGTATGAATCTATAACTTTTTGAACAAAAATATATTTTTAAAATATTTTAATAAAAAATATAAAAATAAAAAAAATCTGAATTTGACGTGGGTTTCCCGTGAGGCCGGCGAGCAGTTTGTACACACAGACTAACAATTGCCAAGGGAGTATATATATCCATAGATTCTAGCAGAAGAAAATTTACACATCATCGTATTGCTTGGCACTGTTATTATTCGGTGGAACACTACGTTGCACTGTTATTCCAACAAAACAACACGAGTAGTCCTCATCAAAAAACCGATACGGAACGTCAAGGACGCGTTGAGCAACGTCATATCGATCACGTCCTGCAGGCCATCAGGTAGCTTCCGCATGATGCGAACCAACATCTCCATGAAACACGTCATGTCCAGCGTCGCCTTCCTCCCTTTCCGGACGTCGTGCTCGTGAACGGGCTTCAGGGCGGCAAGTATGCCCGCCGTTCGATCTCCACGACGATGCTCGTCTTGGTCGACGCCAACGATGCTCCCCGGTGACACGAGCGTTGGCTTGTAGCCCCAGCACAGCACGTGGGCTGACCTCTCCGGCGTCAAGTGGGTCGGCATCTTCGTCTTCATCATCCTATCGGTTGAGGTCATACAGATATAGTGTGCTACCGTCCGCAAGAAAGAGTAGCACATCATCGTAGTCCCAAGCACCGCTGATCGACGTCCGGTAATCAATGTTGCTCTCCCCGATGGCGCATCTCCGCTCCCAATGGTGATCCACCGCCGTGAGCAACCACACGGCAACTGTATGCGACCCATCGTTCGTCACGGCACACACACGGCCGGACATCTCCATGAGCTTCGAACAGGCGTGCTTGGAGTTGCCGGAGCTATCTCCTGGTAAGTCGATGGAGGTGACCGTCTCGTCATCGACGTCGAAAGCGAAGACGACGGAGTCCTCTTCGAGAAGGTAAATGATGCCGTCCAAGTAGAGTGACTGCTGCTTGATCTTGTTGTCCAGGCCGGATAGCACTGTCCGTGGTTGCTCGCCGACGCCGGCGTCGGTGCCAAGCGTGTAGACCACCAACTCTGTACCATGGTAGATGACTTTCTCGTAGCCTTTGGTGCTCAACCTCCTGAGGCGCCACAAGAGTAGCCTGTAGGTTTTGCTCCTACGGCCATAACCAAGGCCAGCTACACAATTCTCCCACTTCGGCAAAAATTCATGGATGGTCACTTTCTTCTCATCGTGGGCGACGGCAGGGTTCCAGAGGATGAACGATCCAGAGGGGGTCTTCTTCTTGGCGAGGAGTATGACGCCGTTGCATGTATTGACGTAGCTCTTCATCTGGTATTTCGCTCTGGTGAGCGCGCCCATCGGGGCGTGGCCGATCCCCATCCCGGCGCCGGCGACGTGGAAGCCGTGGAACTTGCTGACCGTCCTGTCGTCCCCTCTCCTCGTTATCGGCGCCGTCGCGAGGTACGCGACGTGCGGGAGCGGGAGGGGCGCACCGACGAGGCAGTGGAGGCGCCGGAACTCCGCGCTGGTCACCAGGCGGCGGCGGTGCTTCGAGAGCGCCGTGCACGCGACGGCGGCGCGCGCCGGCAGGCCGGAGAAGATGTTGCGGAGGATGTCGTCGCACATGCCGCCCGCGTCAGCAGCAGCAGGTTCGCCATCGGTGGCTCCCGGCCTCTTCCGCTTCCTCGTGGCTGCAGCAGCGCTCGACGCTGGTGCCGTCTCGTGCTCCTCGGTATCCACAGCTGCCATCTTCTCTATCGTGGTTTCACCCTCGGTATCGATCTGCTCGGCTGTTTCCTTGGTGATGCGCTATTTGTAGGCTTGGTTTCCTAACGATTTTACTGCAGATCCGAAGTTTCCGGATATCCTACGACTATACGAAGGTAACATGCGTTTTTTTCCCCGAAAGTTGACGGATAACTACTCAACTCTATTTAACCACCTGGATGGCTGGCTTTATTTGACACGAGAAAGGCCTAAATGCCAATATGCATGAAACATCCAATCTGAATTTGCAAAAAAAAAAAAAAAACCAAAACGACGCTATGGATATGTGAATATCTAAAGGTATATTAAAGTTCGAGTCTTGCTAAGATCATCAGGCGCAGTTGGCTAGCGCGTAGGTCTCGTAGCTAAAGCGAGTGATCCTGAGGTCGAGAGTTCGAGCCTCTCTCACCTCATTCTTTTTTGCAGTTCATCAGCCGATGGGTCGCTATACTTCATTCGGCCCATGAACTTCCTACCTTGATGGGTAGGGCCCAGGCCCAGTTGCAGACACCCCAACACCGCACATGGCGCCAGAAGGTTTCCAAATGCTGACCCGCACGAAATTTAAAATTTTATTTATATATATATTTTTTATTAAAATATTTATTTGAAAAATTTACAGCTCTATACTCCTAAAGCCCTCTGAGTTTTTATTTTAAAAAGTACTATTAGAGAACGAGAAATCTAACGTATCAAACGTCTGTTAACACATGTTAACGGTAAGACAGCGGGGCTAATAAATTTATATGTAGCCTCCTTGCCGCCCTAGTCAAGAATATTTTTTTCTCACGAGAGAGGCTCTCCTACAAAATAGGCGTGTGATAAAGTAGTGGCCTGTTGTTTTTACAGACGCCTCCTTACGGCCATTTAAAAATTGTTAGGTTTACCCGTAGGAGAGAAGGATGGTCTGATAATTTTACAGGTGGCCCGCTTAATGCCTTCTGTTAGTTGTTTTTTGTTAGCTACTTCTAGCTGTCCAAAAGTTTATTTTATTTTTTTTAAAAAAGAGAAAAGATAGTTGAGGGTTGAGGAAAGGTAAAGGAAAGCAGCGAAGTCTTGCTAGTTTGTGGATTTATATGGAGTTAAAAAATTTATATACTTTGTTATATTTATTATTAATGATAAAATACAAATCAAGAAACAAAGCTATTTACGAATCTTAAATAATACTACATATACTATTTTATTTCATCACTAACAATAAATATTACAAAGTATATAAATCTTTTACCTCCATATAAATCTAAAAGACAATAGGACTTCATAGCTTCTCTTCGCCTTCTCTCAACCCTCTTTTCTCTTTTTTTCTTTTTTTTCAAATAAAATAAATTTTTAGACGACTAGAGGAGGCTTTATAAGCAACTGTAAAAAAAACACCCTAGCAGAGGGCATCAAATAGGTTGTATACAAAATTACTAGGTCCCCCTCCTCTCTCACGGGTGGGCCTGTGAATTTTGCAGGCGGCTATTTAGGAGGGAAAAATGCCCTACTAGAAGGCTATAAGGGGGCCGCTTGCAAAAACGTAGACCACTCCTTTCTCACATATCCATTTTGCAGGCAACCTCATACCGTGAGAAAAAAGGTCCTCGGCTAGGACAGCAAAAGAGGTCGCCTGTAAATTTCTTAGCCCCTCACACCCTGCCGTTAATGTGTATTAATTGATATTTGCAACGTCGAATTTCTCGCACTCTAATGGAGTATAGATCTATAAAATTTTTAACCTATTTGCACCAAAATTTGGTAAGCTCTACAGACATGATAGGAGAGCTGATTGACTTTATGAAAAGAATATGATTGATATAGGGAAAGAGCCGATCGAACGGATTGAGGATGGATTTGGTTCACTCAAAAGACGAAAAATTATTCATATGAGGCTGAGTCTGAGGAGGAGCCGTGGAAACTACGGTAGGTACTTTATCTCTATAGAATATATCTTTCAAGATATATAAGTTTAATTACTTTTGTTAACTTAGAGATAATTTTCTTTTATGTGTAAGAAATAACGTCTTAAGGTTATTTGTAATCATGTCGAATTCTTGTAACTCTAGGGTATAAATATAAACTCCCTGAGACCTTGTAAATTATCTCTCGATCAATACAATTTCAGTGCATTGTTATCCTAGTTTATTTAGATATTTACTAGCGGGTTTTGTCTCTTGATACGGGGTTGCATCGGTTAAGTTTGATCTTCGGCGAAGGGGTAAATCCCGCTACTATCTTGGTATATCCATTCTGTCTAAAGCTGTATCGGTTAGGCCCGATCTTTATTCTAATCAGGTACATCACATCACGTTCGCATGGTTCTATCAGACTATTGAGCTTTCTCTACTGTCATCGGTCTCGTGCTGTATCGGTTAGGTTCGAACTACTAGACTGTTGATAGTAGATTGAGTCATAGATCGATAGGTATTTATGCGAATGTTTCATCGGAGCGGCCAGCCGATGAGTGATTCACACATTGAGCCTCACACCTAATGTATTAGCTTATCAGCTGATATACATATATCTTTAAAGAATTCTTCTCATCGGCTTAGCGAGTGGATGGGTTCACCCATTCCTTCCGTCCACGCATCCAATTCAGCGTCTGTCGTCTCGTTGCCATTAACCTCATTCTCATACTATTTCGGTTTGGTCTGATCTATTGAGACTGGCTCTAACGGTACTGTCACGGTGGTCACTGGGTCTCGTACTTTTGGGATATCGGGTCTCACTCCTTGCTATTCATTGTACATTCTATTCAAAACGCCATCGGCTTTGCAACCGATTGATTCTTTATCTTATTTGGAGTGCTATCACATATTTTATTTAGAGCGTCATTGGATTTGCAGCCGATGGATCATTTATCTTATTCGGAGTGTCATTGGCTCTATAGTTGATATGTTCTTTATCCTATTTCTTGTTATCTATCTATGTTTTTATTAGATTTTTAGCCGATGAACGAGTGTTACACCATTTATCGATAACCAGCTGATAGGAGTAGTCCACATACATGCTTATTGACTACTCTATTTTAGAATATCGTTGACTCTACAGCCAATATGTCTTTTATTTTCTTTGTCGCCATCTGACTACGCCTTTCATTGGCTTTCTAGCCTATAAACATATGCTTCAGCTCTTATTGGTAGCCAGCCGATAGTAGAAGTACATTAGACACAACTGATGACTATCGGTACCCTATCGATGACTAGCCGATATCAGGAGTTTGTATTAGCCGATTAACTCATGGACACATCGGATTATCTTCTTATCAATTGCAGAATCAAATTGACTGATATGTCCACAACTATAGCAACCCCGACGAAAGTATTTTGAAGTCGAATAATCTGCATAGCCAAACAGATCTCCCAAGTCTCAGCGTATTCGCACAATCGTATCAGATCTTCATCGGTAAATAGGACCGATCCAACGTGAAAAAAATATTTTTATAAATATTTTAATAAAAAATATAAATAAAAAAATTCAGGAAATTTCTATCCAACCTCCAAGCATTCTCGTGCAATCATGCGTACATGTGTATAGGAATCAAAGAATTTCGTTTTAGTGGTGTCCTGCTGTACAGTGCGGATGGCAAGTGCCAAGCCAAGTGACGCTGCATCTTCTCCAGGTCATTTCGCCGCCGACTCAGGTACGTTCGTTCCGCCGAGCCGAGCGTGTGTGGTCACATGGGCGAGCGAGCCAGCTAGCCCAGCCATCACGACGTAGAGAGTATCCAAGTACCCAGCCGAGCGAGCACGACACGCTGGCCGTTCGGTAGGCGCGCATTGGTTGGACGGCCACGGCGAGCGGGCGGGCGGTTCCCTTTGGTGAAGCCTCGGCGTCAGACAAAGGAGAATTCGCCGGGCTGCTGGTCTGCTACTGCTGCTGCTATCTATCCGTGGACCCTCCTGCCGTATCGTGCCTATGCTAGTTGCTTGTCCGGCCACTAGTCGTTGATTGGTTGGTGCTTCCGTTCCGCTAATTAGGTGGCCGCACGGCTAATCTTGGGCATCTACGTCTGTCTGGGCGCCGTGCGGCCGTGCCCCTGAGCTAGGTGGAGATCGAAGAATGCGAGCATCGCGTTGGATGATTGATTTCTCGTTGGGCAAAATGTTCTCCAAACAAACGCCAAGTTGGGTGAAAGTCAGAATGCGGGGATGCATGGCTCGGTCTCGGACTCTCGGTTGGTGGTGGCTCGCGGATCTTTAGATCCCAAACGGGCGGCGTGTAGGGTTGGTACTATGCACGAACGCATGGCACTATACCGGATTGATTAGAGCAAAAATATTGTTTTAGAGGATGTATAAATTTTCGCGGTAGAAAATCCCCTCTTCACTCTTCTTCCTTTCTCTGTGTATCACTGTATCCCCCGCCTGCACGAGCAGGATCCCTTTTAGTGGTAACGGCCACAAGACAAGGACTGCACTTTCTCAGTCCTGAACTCCACGCTCCAAGGGCTCGCAGTGGCTCGCACCAGCTTCTATAGTAGCAGTTCTTGTTGTAGATTCTTGTCAACAGTACTTTTCCAACGTGTTTGAACAGCACCCGGGGGTGACACTTGGCCCAATGATCTCATCATACTGGTAGTACAAGTGGTATAACTACTATAACACCTTTGCAATTCATCAAACGACTAAATATTAGTCACTTAGCTCCCAGGGCATTGTATTCAACCTCCAGACCAAGAGAGGCTGAAGAGAGGAGAGAGAGATAACGGAATCACTAGCGATGATGACTTCTTTGGACTGCCTTGATGCTAGGACACCTGAACTCCACCAGGTTTTCTTTAGATTAGGCTTTTGGTGTTGGAAGTGATGGAATGAGGTAGAGAACGGTTTTCAAGGATGACTGAAATGGCAGAAGACTAATAATGAGCGACAACGATAGAGCTACAGTGACGAAGTAGGATGATCAGAGTGGACAAGAGAGACCATGTGGTTAAAAGATGAAGAGCAACAATAGTAGATCTGGTAGTACGAGTTACATGAGACTAAGAAGGTGAGACGAGGAAATCACGTTGAGATTGATGAAGAGGCACACCGCCATCATGGGGATACAAGTTTATGACTTGAGGAGGTGGCGTGACCAATCTAGATCACAAGGAGTATTAGGTTATAAGTACAGCATGAATCTTGAAACAATCCTAGCACATAAAGAAATGATTGATATTTAGGAAATTTCAGTTGCTTGATGAACAGCAATCCCTTAATAAAGCTATATTATATTTCAATTGTGTCTGTACATCTTTTTTTTTCATTTCCACATGCTGTTGTTTTATATTTAAAAAGATCAACCAGGAAATATTAAATTGAAGAAACTACATGTCATTGTCAGAATTTTCATTGGGAATTTTGCGAGGGGATAGATTTATCACTAAACTCTATGTTTAAACATGTGCTAAGAGCACACACCCATAAGTGTGTGTGAATGTCTATACGTTTTTTTCTAGAGTAAGTACAATAGGCAACAGCTATACCTATTGCCACGTTGGATGAGAATGTTAGGAGAAAGAAAAGCTGCCTACTAATCTAGGCTGCACACTCCTTCCAAAACAGAGAAAAGTGACACCAACTAAATTCTAACCAATAACTTTGTATCATACTTATCTACTTCTATTGTATGAAATTGTGTGATATAACATGTCTATTGAACAGTATAGTTATTAACATTTATAGACGATGCAATATTTTTATAGCTAGTTATTGGCTATAATATTAATGTTGCTCCTATGTAGTCCCTCCATCCTAAAAGACTGAAGTTTAGCTAGTCAAGGAAAGATTAAGTAATAGTTTAAAAGACTGGTTTGATGGCTACACTGAGAAGAAAACATAAAGTAGTATTAGACTAAAACAGTTCAGTTCAGGGCCTTTGAAATAAATGATTAAAAATTAAGAAAATAGAAAAAACATATGATTTTAATAGGAATGTAAATATAAAACAGAAAATTATAAAACACGGGAAAAAATAAAAAATAATTATTTAATTAGATCATAGGAAAAACTCAGAAATTGAATGAGAGAGATAGAATTAAAGAAAATTTTCTAAAAGATTAGATCTCTTGCTAACTTGTGTCATTCTTTAAAAATTTTATAGAAATTCAAAAACTCTAATCCAGGGGCTATATGGAAAAAATACTATAGAATTCCTATGCAAATCTCTTTATCCTCACTAGTTTTTACCCCACGTCTTCCATTTTTCAACACTAGATGGTGTTTTTCTAAGGTTGCCTAACATGCCTCCTCTTTTTGATCACTACGCCAGCATCTTCCAAGTCTTCGAGCCACGCTTCGAGGCAATGTGGCCAGACTCCAAAGCGAATTTGCCGCGACTACAGTGCTCCATCCTGTTGTCCTTGCCATCCCAGGAATCGCCATTGTGCCAAGGGCGATTAGATTAATAGTAGTACATGATTAAACAAATGGAAGCTATTAATCATACATGTCTGATGTGCGCCACGAGCCCGCGAGTTTCCATGAAGCCTGACGAAGAAGACGACACGCTGACATGTCTGCAACTCTTCGAGCGAATCATAAATACGGTCATCGAACGGTTCTACTAGTAACAGGCACGTCAGCTGTTCAAGTTTTATATCAAGCGTTTCCCAAATTCTACCGATGAGAGATGATGAGCTGCGGTTGAAGCGTCACGTCTGGCAAAATGGGTACTGAAAATGATAAGTCTCCAAGCAATCGAGACCGGGGAGAGGAGAGGAGCGAAACAAAAGAATAAAAGCTACAGCAAATTGTGCTGCTTTATCTCATCCAAGAAAAAAAATATTTTTGATGCTTTGCTAGGATATAACAAACGAGGTGGTTAGCGAAAGGGATACCACAGCCGCAAACTCTCCGGTAGAGCAGCCGCTATGATGATGACAGAATGACAACTTATTAAGCTCTTAATCTGAAGATTAACGCATCCCAGCTCATCCGTCTCCTGGCCTTTGCTTGTCTGTCCGTTCGCTTCCACTTCACTTTCTCTCTCACTCTCTCGCACCGAATAAAAACAGCAGAGCAAAACGTGAGCAGAAACCGCAGAGATATTGATCAAAAGCTGCGTTTTTTTCTCTCCTTTTTTGGCAGCAAGTAAATTCCACCCCCACTCCTCCATGTTCTTCTACTAGTGGCAGAGCAGCCACTCACCTCACCACTCCTTCCTCCAATTTCGCATTCAAGGCGCTTAGAGTAGAGGTGCACACGCCAAGGAACCAGAAGCAGAGGCAGAGGCAGAGGCAACGAGTGCTCAGCAATGCAGGGCTCCAAAACCAAGTAAGCATTGGCTAATCTTCCTATGCATTCTGCTGCGAGTTCTTGATCGTTGCAAGCTCTCCGGCTTGCTGGATCTTGCTGGTTGGGCAGATAGATCTGGCCTTTATGGTTCTTGATCTGATGGCGGGTCGGTTTCATGGAGCTGCAGATCTGGCGGCCAGGCCGATGCGAAAAGCAACGGCAAGGCGGAGGCGAAGGGCACGCCGCCGACGCCCAAGAGCACCAAGACGCCGAGGAAGCCGGCCGTGCCCAAGGCGCCGCCGCGCCCCGCCGCGGACAAGTCCCCCGGGTCGGCCGACCGCAAGACGCCCAAGAGCGCCTCCCGGATCACCACCCCTCCAGAGGTATGGCAATTCGGGCTCCTCCTCTCGCCGTGACGCTGAAAGTTGCTTGCTTTTCGCGGAATCTGATCGGTTTTTTTTTTGGCTTTCAGAAGCAAGGGAAGGTTGCGAAGCCGTCTCAGGAGTCGATGGTCGTGAAGCCGTCGTCCCAGGAGCCGGTGGCTGCGAAGCCATCGTCCCAGGAGCAGCAGGCGCAGCTCTCCGCGGTTCAGGAGGAGCTCGTGAAGGCTAAAGAGCAGTTGGTGGAGAAGGAGAAGGAGAAAGGGAAAGTTCTCGATGAACTGGAATGTGCCAAGAGGGCGGCTGATGAGGCCAATGCGAAGCTGCAGGAGGCGCTCGCTGCCCAGAGCAAGGAGGTGGAGGACTCGGCGGCTGAGAAGTCCAGCGCCGCTGAATCGGAGCAGGCAACCGTTGGGTCAGTGCAGAGCATGGAGGATGAGCTGCGGACGAAGCTGGCGAGCATTCAGAGCCAGCAGGAGGCCGACATGGCCGCGCTGCGTTCGACGGTGGAGCAGCTTGAGAAGGCAAGGTATGAGCTGGCAGATGCAATTGATGCCAAGAACGCGGCGTTTACCCAGGCAGATGATGCCATGAAGGCTTCCGATGAGAATGCTAAGAAGATCAAGCTCCTCGATGCAGAGGTGGCACATCTGAAAGGTCTGCTTGATTCTGAGGTAGGGAGCTCGTCAAAAGGTGCTCTGGATCGCATTAGGAAGCTGGAGGAAGAGAATTATGGATTGAAACTTGAGCTTGAGAAAGCAAATGTTGCTGAGCAGAGGGCAGTTCAATTGGAAGGTGTGGTTGAACAGCTTAAAGTTGAAGTTGCTGATGTTAAGAAGGCACGCGCGAGGTCAGAAGAGTTACTTGGCAAATGGAAGACGAAAGCACTGGAATTGGAGGTCAGGTTGGAGGAAGCTGACCAGTCTAACATCCTCAAGGGTGAGTCTTTGGAATCAGCGATGAAAGAATTGGATGCAAAAATCGCTCTGCTCCAAGAAAAAGAATCTGAAATTGACGCACTTCAGGACAAGGTCAGGTCTTTGGAGGATGAGGTAACCAGGCAGAAGGGAGATATTGATACTGCTGAGAAGGAAGCTGTTGAATTAAGGTCAGAGATACAAGACCTTAGCTTGAAGCTCCAAGCAGCGGAAGAAGACCTAAACAATGGCAGCATTACAATTTCAGAAATGGAGACCCTGACTGAACAGAAGAACAAGCTAGCCAAGGAACTAGAAAACAGTAAAGCTGAAGTTGAGAAGGTTAAGAAGGCCATGGAGGGTCAAGCCTCTGCTTTGCACGAAATGTCAGCTCAACTGAGAGAGGCACAGGAGAAATACCTCGATAAACAAGAAGAGATTGAGCGGGCTCGTGCACAGGTAGAGGAGCTCAATGCGAGTCTGCAGAATACAAAGGAGAGCTATGAGGTAATGCTTGACGAAGCAAACTATGAAAAAGTTTGCCTAAAGAAGTCAGTTGAAAGAATGGAAGCAGAAGCCAAGAGTGCATCTGAGGAATGGCAGTCCAAAGAGCTAAGTTTTGTTAACTCAATTAAAAAATCAGAAGAAGAAATCATCAATGCCAGAGCTCAGATGGATAAGACCTTGGAGGCTGTAAAAGGCAAAGCAAGTGAAAATGCTGAGCTGCAGGAGAAGATGAAGCATCTTGAAGCTCAGATAATCGAAGCTAACAAAACAAGTGAGGAAGCGAAGGCTGAGACACTCCAATGGAAGGAAAAGCTACTAGACAAAGAAAATGAGTTGCAGAACATAAAACAAGAGAACGACGATTTGCAAACAAAGGAACTTGTTGCTTCTGAAAAGATAAAGGAGCTCTCTTCCCTGCTTGCAAATGCAGAAGATGGAGCTACAAATGGTAGTAACAAGGAACAAGGTAATGTCAAGGGAGACAGCGAGGATGATGAACCAGTAATGGTAGTTGCCAAGATGTGGGAGAACAGCAAGGTTACTGATGATGCCTCATCGAAGGAGAAGGGAAACGGTGGTGAATCAGAAGTTGATTTAGAGTCCAACACGGGAGATTCCATTGTTGACGGCAATGGTTTGCACTCCAGGACAACGAGCAATGGCAATGTATCACCGACCAAACAGCAGCAGCAGCAAAAGAAGAAGCCCTTGCTGAAGAAATTTGGTGGTTTGCTGAAAAAGAAAACCCAACCTTAGCATAAAATCCGATGACATTTCTTTGTTTTGTGCTATGTGGCATCTCTTTCTTTGACTGGTCATCTAGCTTCTGAGTTTTGCCTCATCATGGTAAAGAAAATGTCGGGTGTTTAAGAGAATTCAAATGGTCGATTGTATTTACAGCCCTTTTTTTTCATTTGACAATGTTTGATGGTCATTCATATTCTAGTTATTGTATTTATTGTTATTAATGTATAATATGACTTGATAATATTGCTGTAAAAGGAGTAGAAATTTTCAATTCGATTGGTACAGATTCATTTGAGAACCTCCATAGCACAAGTGCATTATTCATCCCAAGCATAAAGTTTCAAGGTGCTCCACGTTCTTGAGCTGGCATTACAGACTGATGATGTTAACAGCTTATACATTATTGGACAGAAAAAGCCTATCATACATGTGATAGCAATCAGGTTTTTTTGATGAGGCTGTTTGCTCATCAATAATGGATTTGCTTCAGCTATTCTATTCAGATTCAGCATTTCCCCTAACCACAAGAACTAAACAGTCAATATATATGTCTAAGGTTGCGTTTGGCTGCCCACTTCCAAACATTTTCTTTCTTATTTTTTATACGTATGTTTACCGAAATGTTAAACAGTGTATTTTTTTTTAAAGTTTTCTATAGAAAAGTTGTTTTAAAAAATTATATTAATTTATTTTTTAAAATTTTTAGCTAATACTTAATCACACGCTAATCACGTTCCTCTTTTTGTGTGCCGGTTAGGAGGGTTACCAATCCCTACTCCCGAACACAGCCTATTATTCATGTGAATCGTAAGGATGGATACGGTAAGGCAACAGCCAGTTATGCAGGTCAGGTACAAATCCTATGGTGAGAATGGTGATCTTTTCATAAGACCATAAATTCATCCTCATTTATTGGCTGCAGACCAATGGCAGCTAGCTTCTTTTTCTTTTTGGCGGGGAATGGCAGCTAGCTTTACTACTGCTAGCACTACTATGCTATCCCTGAAGGATGAGCGTTCAACAGAAAGCTTCCTACAGTGTCCCAAATCAATAGACCTATGAATTACTAGAACCACAGTACTACTATTACTTGGCAATGTGTTTTGCTTCATTTGATCTCGACCGTTGCAATAGGGGCCTTACTACCATGAAACGACAGTTAGACGTGACAGTAAATGTATCATATCTGCAGTTCCAAAAAATAGGTCCACATGAGCATCTTTTGTCTGCTCATCACTTCGATGGACGCTAGTTCCATGTCTACCGCCAAATCGGTTTGGTTTTTTCACCAATACACGCCAAATATGTGAGTTCAGATGATACTCTATGATGGGAAAGTGATGCAAGCTTGTACCTGGAGAGGCGTTCACTGCTTCTCTTGTTGATGGAAGTAGAGATAATGGAGAAGCATAGGCCATGGTCAAGGGGACCACCAGACCAGTTCGTCCTCGGTGAAACCATGTGAAGCTCTGACATCTCTGCATGAACGAAACGGCCGGGTTAAATATCCCTACATGGCATGCCCCAGATTGGCACGGCCTCTGTGTCCTCAGACATTGGCACGTTACGTTGCGTACCTTTGTGATCCCAGTACTCCACAAAGCTGTGCCAGAAGGAATCGTGTGTCCTGAGAACAGTAACAATGCAGCATGAAGAAAAAGAGCAGCTTGCAAACCTGCGATTGCTACTTTGTTAGCATATAGGATGTGGCAATGTTGTACAGCAAATATTTTACTGATGAGATAATGGATTAATGGTTGGGAAAAAGCTCTCCACAGAAAGGTGAACAGAGAGGGACGATTTGGAGCTCAGAAATATACAGAAAGCTTCTGCAGTTCTGCTGCTACTAAATTTGTAGCTGGCATGATTGTGCACAACATTTCAATTCGTTTACAACAGGCATGGTTAATTAACCACGCCAGAACCAAGTGAAAGAAAGATACCATCATGCAATAGTAATGCATTTTGTGGTTGAGCGTTGAGGGAGAAAAGGGAGCCTATCCCAGTTCAAGTTAAAAATGTGAACGGCAAACCTATCCAGTGTGGTAAATGAACATTGAAGCATTGCTGTAATTCTCAGAAAGAGATCTTGTAAAAAAAATCTCAGAAAGAGAACTCCTTAGGTAAATATTTGCCAAATTTGATAGATAAAAAGCTCTTGTACTTCCCCTTCAATTCCCTCACTGCAGTCAAAAGGCATGTATTTTCAGTCAAAAAAGGATCACACTATTGGTTGATGTTGACTGCGTGCTAGTTCCTGAACTATTTACCTCTAATATCTTCAGATTTGCACTCTGGCAGATTGTTCAATAATGTTAATTCTATTAGCCTCATGAGCTCCTTGCCTGTATTTGACAATGTTTGACAGCTAATTGTCTTTAATTCTAGTAAAGCAAACAGAATTATACATGAAAAGACATGGAATTTATTATTACCATCCCGGTACTTTCCAGAGTTCTTGGCATTTATCAGATATGTTGGTGTATTCTCTTCTTTCAACTGGAAAGGTAGAACATTTGTTTATTGGCATATATACCAGAACGGCAATAGTGGATGGAATCACGAAGGGAACTTACATGAGAAAATAAGGAATTTGCTAGGGCAAGTGGATCAACAGGGGAGGGGCCCTTGGTGTATGCTGGGACAAATTTACCATCATGATATCCTGCTAAGAAGTGGTAAGCAGCCTGGCCTGGAGAGAGCTTTGATACTTCTGGTAGGGCATTGGTGCTGAAAGTAAAGGACATTAACACATTGTTGGCAAACTCAGTTTTAGAACCGCAGATAGCACAACAACCAGCAGTACATATATGTACTCCCATTCCCTCTAGCTGCAATTTTTGTGCATTTTAAACATCCAGAAAAATGAAGTGCTTTCTGTTCCCTAGGTGAACAACTTTGTCACACTATTCTGTAAATGAGAGACGAAACAGAAAATGATGGTGCGCACCATTTGAAGCACAGGTTCCTCATTACCTATCCGATGATATGATAACAACTGTAGTTGGTTTGGCAAACAAACTTGGTTCCCTTGCCTTTGCAGGGAATAGCACATTAGACCCTTTAGAAGAGACAACCACACCACTGTCAGTGGATACAAGAACGTCCTGAAGTTTTAAGGACTTGATAACCTCCATTGGAGCAAACAACATTACAGCAGAACCACCAAAATACAGGAGCCTGATAAACAAAGTATGGAATACAAATGTGATACCTATGAAAGAGAAAAAAAGATACTTATGGAAAGAGAAAAAAAAAGGCATATCATACCATCCAGGAAATGGCAAGCCTCCCCTTGCAGATAATATAGGGGCAGTCAAAGCGCTAAGAGAACCTTTGAGCATAGTGGAATCAGCAAATGCCTTACCACATAGGATAAGAGACAAGCGTTCTATGTCTGCTGCTGCAAATCCATTAGTATATTGTGTTCCAGAGCCAAGAGCATTCCTGAAATTAGTACTGTCCAAAAACACAGCGAGAAAACATTAGTTTTTGTGTTATGGCCAACTAAAGGTTTTATGGCTTTTGCTGATACAAAAATAAGATTACCTTATGGAACTAGCAACATATATAGTCAGTGGGCATGTATCATGGGAAATAGCACGATCAGGTGTTTTCCAAAGGACATTGGAAAGTAACATAACAGCAGAGGGGTTATCACTGATAACACGGACTTTTGCATCACATTCCACAGATGAACCAACAGCACCATCTTGGACATACAAACTTGAGATGGATGACAGATGAAAGGTCACCTAAAAAAGATAATAACCCATCAGACCATAAGGAAGCCAACTCAATTAAGACACTGGAACTCAATTGATAAGAGGAACCTTAAATTCTGTTTGTAATAGGTAGCAAAATTTAATCCACATCAATTCATGATAAACATTCTGAGATAACATGCCATGGAGAATTGAATCAAAAATATAAATGTACCAATTTTAGAAGTTTTGCAAATTGAGCTCTTGAAACATCAGGAATACCGCTGATGACATTGCCTCTAACATGAAGTGGAATGCCAGACAGATGTTCTACATGCCCCAGAAGCAGGTAACAAGTTCTACATCAGCACCAGTAATATCAATTGTATATATGCATCATATATTTACACACATACCTGTGTAAACAGCACCACCTTTCTGAAGTTCTGATGTATCCAAGTTATAGAACACCTTGTCTTTTACAACAACACCTCTTCCAGCAATAGCCCAATTAAGACCATATGAAACTTCCTGGTCTTCTCTGTGCAACAAAGAGTATATTAAAGACGTTCAAATGTCAATTGTTTGTAATGACCTGTCCAATTTGAATGAACGGAATAATAGAACTTAATAAAGATGAAATGCCGAACAACGTAACCAAGTTGCCAAGTCATGGTGTAATCTCACAGTATAACTTTGTGTTTTGGGTTAAAAATGAGACTTCATAAGCATAACAAGCATAGATAGGATGAAAAGTGAATGGTTTAGCTACACTTACCTCGACAGGGCAATAGTCGCTCATTGCTTCGATGGTAAGCGCACCAGAACTGCACAATTCAGAAGCCAAAATTTACCATCAGACTTCCCAAAGAACACTTGCATCTCCCAATCACAGGTAGAAAACAAAAGCAATATTTCGCACCACAGAACTAAAAAATGCGTTTCGCACAGAATCCCCATGAATATTCAACAGACATCGACACTTTGAACCAGCTCTTCAATCACCCAACGCCGCATCACACGAGCACAAACCACAGAGCTAACTCTACCAAATCAGCTATGGAGCTAGAGCTCCTTCTCTAACTCTCGGTTCAGAATCGAAGTCACAGCGTCCCGGATCCTTAGGCTTCGACCCAGCCAAGCCAAACCACCCACGGTTCCGAGACCCATCAGATTAGTAGCACCCGTGCCGAACAAACCGCGGGATTCGTGAACCGCAGCACACACACGCACACGCCGTAGTACGGAAGCTACGCTCACCTGCCGGAGGCTCGCCGCCTGTGCGGACGCTGCGGCCGCGATCACAGGGGCGCGGCGGAGAGGGCCTAGCATGTGCTTCGCGTTCCGGTCCGGCGGCTTCGTTGTCGCCAAGGCGCCTGCTCCTCCCACGAGCTCACGGCGGAGACGGTGGTGGTGGTGGCGGCTGCGTTGGCGTTGGCTCGGTATCGGCCCGGTAAAATCTAGCCCATTCACTAGATGGGCATAGATATTTGTAAGCTGGTAACCTAATGGGCCGTAAGCCCGTAATTCCATTAAATATTGGGCCGTACTATTTGTTTCCACAACTTTGGCCCATTATGTTAAGTCATTTAGTATGAGTTGATGACTAATGGCCTAATGGACCCTATTTAACGGATCTCCAAGAACATACTGCTGGTTGCGTTTTCCATACAAGTTTGAAATTTGAATACACGACAAATTTTGAGTTCTGCATCCAGCAAAATGATGTCTTGTCCAAACACAAGAGTATCATTCTCACATAGTAAGAAAATTAAAAAGTGTGCCACGAAAATAACATGATCAGAAAGACGTGAAACGGCACGACACAGAGACAGGTCGTCATCGAACCACTGAATATGGATTGAATGAATCTGATCAATATATACAGGGATCAGATCAGTTGCTTGTCTCATCTAAACAACACTACTTGCTTAATGCTTACACATCAAAGCAGCTTTGCCTGATGGGCATTGAGCCTCCCAGATTCATAATGTGGGTGGCTAACCACTTCATAATTTGTATTGGTGGCAACCCAGGTAGGCTTCCGGTAATGGAGGGGCCATGGAAGCACTTGGGGTTGGAGGTCCTGTGACATGCTGTGTAATCTTGCAAACCATGTGTTGTCAGGCCTTTGTTGCTCTTACTACTTCTGAAGCAACCTTGCATGCTGGATCTTCATATGTACAGGGGAGGCGATGCGGATTGGCGCTTCGGTGATCACGAGGCGTGTACTGCAATTTTCTGTGTTTTTTCTTGTGCCTCGTCCTTGCTCAGCAATGCTGGTGTGACTGAAACAACCCCGATCAAGAAAAGCAACGTAATGGACTGGGTGTCATACAAGTCACTCAGTGATGTCAACTCTCCTAGAGCAATCCCAGCCTGGATGTAAGAAAAAGCAACGAACAGGGTTACACATGGTGTTACACAAACTAGAACGGAAAAGATGTTAAGAACTTACCCTGACAGTTACATAGGCGGCTGGAATGAGACCAATTAGAGTTGCCCGTAAGAATATATGGTAGGGCACATCTACTATGGGTGAAGCTAAGTTGATGAAGGTGTTTGGCAATGTTGGGGTGACCCTGAGAAAAAGCATGTAATTCAACAGCTTTTCTCTTCTTTTGGCAACCTGGAAAGAAAGAAAAGTTGTGCCTTTTTCAGTAATGAACTGATGTCTTGAATCAGATAGCCAAAACAAAGAGTAGAGCAATTAGAGTATTTGTGTTTGATGCTAACCTGCTTCTGGAAGAACATGAGCTTATCTGGCCACAGTGAAAACACCAATGGCTTTCCAATCAGCTTCGACAGGAAAAAGCACGAAGAAGCACCAGCAGAGGCTGCAAAGACTACGAGGGCCACGCCCCGGAGTTGCCCAAACAGCGCACCAGCAAGCAATGACATGAATATTGTTCCTGGGATCATGAAGGTCTGCATGAAGATGTACACAGAACAGTAACCCACCAACACCTGTATGGTGTAGTCACTGGTATAGTTCTCAAGATGACCACTGCAAAGAAAACACTTTGTAGTTAGAAACCAAGGACCAAATATGTTGTTAGCAGTAGCAATTGGACTATCCTATGCACATAACTGAACTTCATTTATAGATTAACAAAATAACTAATAATAGCAACTGGTCCACAACGCAATGCACATGACATAACAGTAGCGAACCGATAGTTCGCATCACACGTATAGCAGATCAAAATGTATTATTGTCCAATTTAGGAGCTGGAACGTGCAGGGGCTCAGTCCAAAGCATACATCAATGATAGCTGGCAAGAAAGTGACAAGGTGATTAGAGAAAGATTGAGGGATTTCTTACTCCAACAATAATCAAATGTGTTAAATTACATCCATTGAGTTAATCATGGAGCTACAACGTTTGGTATTAATATTATAAAACCAGGTCTAAAACTTTCAATACAAGATCTATTTTGTTAGTCTAGCAAAACAAGCATTAATCACGCAAACATTCAAGGTCTGAACACGTTACTTTTGCAGCGTTATTCACAAATTTGAAGGGCAGTTTGAAATGGTCAACACAAAAGGACAGGTTAGGCTCCACGGATTTATGAAAGCCGCAGCTTGCAAATTACTTTCACCCAGATCCATGATCTACCTCTTGCACTAAAACAAATAATTCGGCAGGCAATCAGACGAACGCTAATTCCCTCTAAATTTTCACCAATCAACTATTCCATTCCCATAAACTCTGATCCACAAAAGGCGGGTGATTTTAGCCTTGAAATCGCACCAGAAAACAAAAAATATATTGAAAAGCTTAAATGGCATAAGAACTGCATATGTGCATTACTGTTCGGTTGATCCATCACAATACATGCACATTAAGACAAAAAAATGTGTCTTGGTAGCACGAGGAAGGGAAAAATCTAAGCATGGATTAATTGATCGATAAACATAAAAAATCACAACGAAGGAAGAATCTTTGACACACGATAGCCCCAAAAAAGTGGAGCTTTCGTGAACGAAACTGACCGTACACCAACTGAAACAAGAAACGAGGGAGGCACGAGTGATTACGTGAGGATTTGGAGCTCCTCGAGGTTGCGTGGCAACTTGAGGAAGCTGTAGTCGGAGTCCGGCATGGAGAGGTAGACCCCGACGAGCCCGGTGGCGAAGGCGGCGGCGACCCCGGCGCCTAGCGCTGCCTCCCACACCGGGAACCTCTCCTCCCTCCCCATCTCCTCCCGCCTCCTTCCCCCCTTGCAAAAATTCAGGGTCCGGGCGAGGAGGAGAGGAAGAAGAAGAGAGAGAGAGAGAGAGATGGAGTTTGAGAAGAGGAAGATGAGAGCTTTATTTGGCTCGCTCTCTTGTTCTCTCCTCTTCCCTCTTTCCCTTTCTTGCCCGGTTGCTTTTCTTGGTGAGTTTATACGGGAGGAGAGAGAGATGTTCGAATATTCTCTCTCCTGTTTTTGTTTATTTTGCTTTTTTCTTCTTTATTGTGCAAATGTTGTTGTTTTGCTGTTTTCTTGGCGTTGATGCAAAGATAAACATGCTTTTGGTCAGGTTTTGTTTGGTCTGTAGGATTTTGGGAAATTTCAAATTAAGAGAAATTCTATGTGCTTAGCTTCAGCTTACTTGCTAAATCAGTCTTCCTTAACTGTTTAGGGCCTCTTCCATTTGAAGAATTTTTAAACTAAAATTAGAGAAATTAAATTGTTTCATATGATAATCATGTAAAATTAGAGAAATTCTTCAGATGAACAATTTTTGGAGTTTTTAATAGTTTCCGTGACATACACAATACTGTGCAGTAGTAATTGAAAGTTAAACTAGATCAAATAGTTGATGTGACGCTTAATCTAAAAATTGAAAACAGCAAACACGTTGGATCGGTTTGCTTTCTTTGTCAGCCAGGGGATATAGAGAGTTGTGCTTTTATTTTAATTGTGTTCATTTGTTTTTCCGTCTCTAGCGTCTGGCCTGGCTGACGCATACTGTGGGAGCAATGAGCGCGTCTTAACAACTTTTGTGATTAGTGCGTCGATTGGGCAAGTGGTCGGCCACATCGCCATTGTTAGCCCTGCACGGCAATGTGGCTGGCTATGGTCGCTGTTTTGCTGGCCACCGGCAGCAGCAGCAGCGGCAGCAGCAGCTTTCAGCAAGACAGCGAAAGTTTTCTACGTTCCCATCTAAAAATGATCGATTTTTGGATGAAATTAACAGAAAAATCACATCTTTTGTTCAGTACATCATGGCTCATGTAAGAGACCACGTGATATTGCGAATATTTTGAGGTTTGAAAATTGCTTAAGCAATTAAACGGTTAGTTGATCTTAATCCTCTACCCCAAAGACCACATCACATGGATCTAAATGGTGGATCGGTCGGTCTTAAACCCCTGCTGATTTTTGTTTATTTCGTCAGATCGGTCAGGCTTAACTACTGCCCATCTTGTTTATTTCGTTGAATTCGCATAGCCATGTGTTAGTTTACAGGTACCCACAACTCTCCACGCACTTCGCTAACCGCTAACTGCCACTGGCACCTTCTGCCGAACGGCAAGACGAGAGGAAATTCCACTCTGCATGTGCTGCACGATCACAGTGGATCAGAGGTTCAGAAAAAGATAATGCTAATGCCGGTGTTGAGCACTTGCAGATTTAACGGAGAGGAGCAGTTGTGTACTTTGTCATTCTGAACAGCATCAAACTGGGAAAAGGTTGTCCATTTTGATGACAGGAAACAAGATTTACTGTTTAGCTCTGATTAGCCACAGCAAGCAAATGTGAGTATGTGACTCAAGAGAAGCCATCAGACAGCCATCAATCTGAAAAAGGCTCTTTGCTGCAAACCCTTGAAATGCAGAGGGTATGTCACAATGTCTGGCCTGAATTGTATATATATAGATCTGATCTCTCTTTATATATTTTAGGGCCTTAGTCACTGTATACATTCTATATGGTATCAGAGCGAGTCTAGATATTCTCGGCGCGCTAGCTTCTCCCTCCGACGAGCCGACTCTTTCCTCCTTATCGTCGACATCTTCTTCCTGTTGCCGACCCTTTTCCCGGTACTCAGCTTGCTCTCTCGCCCCCATTTTTCTCTTTCGCAGTCACCTTCTCTTCTCCGTTCCACCTCCGCATGACCAGACGACGGTCTTGATCCGCTTCCTCGTCTCGCCTCGCACCCGTCTCCGTTCTTCTTCTTGCTTCATGCATCTCTCCTTCTCTAACGCGGCGCACCTCCACGCTCGTCGTCTCCATCGGCTGAACTCGTCCGCTCTCCTATCGGCTGGACCTGTCCAGCCCTCCATCGGCTGGAACCCTCCCTCGGTTCTTGCCTTTTTCGACACGCTCAACGGCTCTCGGACGCGAACCTTCTCCCCTCACGTCCAAGCCAGTCAAACGTGTCCGCGTGTCCACGGACACGAATCCCTGCCTCCCGGACACGAACATATTCTCTTCGCATCCGGTCACTCCCCGCCTTTTTCGCGTCCGCCCCACTCTTTGGCCTCCACGAGTCCACGGACGTGAATCTTCTCTTCACAAATGTAAATCTTCGCACGTCCGTGACCCACCTACTCTATCACCACCTTTTTTCCTCACCTACTCCGCTGCCTACTCCCCATCGGCCAACCACTCCTCATCGGCTGACCCGCCCACTTTCCATCGGCTTGTCATATCTTTGATCGGCCAATCCGTCCTCTCATCGGCTTCTCCCTCCCATCGGCTTCTTTCTCTCATCGGCTATTTGCATCCGTTCTCCCATCATGGCCACCGAGTTCGTTCTCAGCTCTGGCACTCTCCTAGTCGCCGAGTCTGCTCCGGCCCTTGGTGCCTCAAACCACATCTCTGGCACCACCTTGTCGATCTTCTGCCCTCCTTACGCTGCTGTGAACGTGAAATCTCATGTTCCTATCTCTCTTGACCTCAATGCCAATTATTTCAAATGGGTTTTCTTCTTCAAATCCCTTTATGGAAAATTCGGCCTCCGGTCCTATATTGATAGCTCCGCTCCACCTCGCCCTGATGATCCTCAGTGGGACATCACCGAGTGCTACGTGCGCAACTGGCTGCTCGGCTCGGTCAACAACTCTGTTCTCGACCTCGCCATGGACGATACCGATCCCACTGCCCGGGATCTCTGGGTGGCCATTGAGCGGATCTTCCTGGCCAACAAGTAGCCTCGCGTCATCTTCCTCCTCAACGAGTTCCACTCCATGATACAAAGCGACTCCTCTGTCTCCTCGTACGGTCAACGCCTCAAAGTCAAGGCTGCTGATCTTCGGGACGTCGGCCACCCTATGGTCGATTCTCAACTTGTCCTCGCCCTTCTGCAAGGCCTCAATCCTCGCTTCTCCAACACCGCCGATGACATCACCAACGCCACACCTCTTCCATCGTTCGCCTAGGCTCATAACATGCTAGTTCTTAAAGAACTTCGTCTGGCCAACGATGAGAAGACAATGGACTACACCGCTCTTCTTGCTGCAGCCGATAATGACTGTCGAGTTTCTTGCGCTGCCCCTTCCTCCCGCGGTTCTGGTGGCCTTGGCTCCGGCCACAGCACCATAGCCCGCACCGGAAAAGGCAAGGGCAAAGGCAAAGGCAGGACCTAGCAGGGTCCGACGCCCTCACGACCTACCTCGGTCCTTGCCCACCCTGCCTGTCCCACGGGTCCGTGGTTCTGCTACAACCCCTAGGCGCCCCAGCCCTAGCCACACAGCCCCATCGGCTGGCAACCCGGGGTACTCGACGCCCATCCCTAGGCTCACCTGGTATCGACTCCCGTTCTACCGCCTCAGCCGATGCTACCGACCCCACCCACCCAGTCAGTTTCCTCCTGGAACCAGGCTAGCATCGTCGCTGCCCTTAACCAGATGACGCTCCAACCACAGCACCCTTGGGTGCTGGACTCTGGGGCGTCTTCACACATGGCGTCATCGGCCGGTATAGTTCGCTCCTGTCACCCCTCTTCCTCCCCTTTTGTCACCATCGGCAATGGTCACTCTCTTCCTGTCCAATGCTGAGGTGACTCCTCTCTGTCTACATTCAACACTAACATTTCCTTACGCAATGTTCTTATCGTCCCTTCCCTTATTCACAATCTTATATCTGTTTGCCAATTCACAAGAGACAACAATTACTCCATTGAATTTGACACGTCTGGTTTCTCTGTGAAGGATATCCCAACCCGGCGATAGATCCTTCGCTGCAATAGTAGCAGAGATCTCTACACCATTCCCGCTGCGCCGTCCACTCCACACGTCAGCATCACACTCTCCACCAACCTTTGGCACCTTCGCCTCGGCTACCCCGGCCCCGACGCTGTCGCCACCCTTCGCCGCAGCGCCTCCATCCGATGCACTCACAGCAGCTCCACAGTTTGCCACTCATGTCAACTTGGCAAACATGTGTGTCTGCCCTTTTCTAGCTCTCTCTCCTGTACCTTGCGTCCATTTGAACTTATACATTGTGATGTATGGACGTCTCCAGTTAAAAGTGTCTCCGGTAATCAGTATTATCTCGCTATACTTGACGATTACACACACTATTGCTGGACCTTCCCGCTCATCCACAAATCCGAGATTGCCTCTCATCTCACTCATTTCATCACGTACGTGTCCACTCAGTTCAACCTCCCCATCAAGGCTTTACAAGCCGATAACGGTACGAAATTCGTCAACCATACCGTTACAAATCTCCTCACCTCGCAGGACATCCATCTCTGGCTCTCCTGCCCCTACACCTCTCCTCAGAACGGCAAAGCCGAGCGCCTCCTTCGCACCCTCAACAACATCGGTCGCACCATGCTACTTCATGCCCACTTACCCGTCACTTATTGGGCCAAAGCTCTGGCTACTGCGACGTATCTTCTCAATCGGCACCTATGCTCTTTCATTCAAAACAACGTTCCCTACGTCCTTCTCTACCGCACGGCACCCGACTACTCCCACCTTCGCGTTTTTAGATGCCTCTGCTACCCAAATCTCATCGCCATAGCTTCCCACAAACTCGCTCCCCGCTCCACCGCCTGTATTCTCCTCGGCTATCCCACCTCTTACAAGGGATACCGATGTCTCGACCTTTCAACCCGATGGGTCATCGTCTCTCGTTACGTCATTTTTGACGAGACATATTTTCCCTTCGATCTACTTCATCCGAGATTCTACTCTAGTGATCTCGACTTTCTCCTCACCAACACCGTGCCGACCAGGTCTCCTCCACTGTCCTCTCCATCGGCTCCTTCATCAGCCGCTGCTGAGGATTTACCCTTCACATATCCCACCACTACTTGGTTCGATGTTCCCACCATCGAACCCCCATTAGACCCACCTCCATTGGCCGATACTGATCCTATTTATTCTTCAGCCGATACTGTTCCCTCTCTATCGGACACCCCACTTCCATCGGCTCCTCATTTTCCATCGACTCCCCCTACCCTATCGGCTGATCCATCTCTATCGGACCGATCGGAATACTTGACCCACCCGACCTCATCGGCTCGAGCCGATCTAATTCCTCCTTTTCCTCTCGTCTACAGTCGCCGACTCGGAGCCGATGACGCCCCCACCCGACCAGTTCTTCCCATTACTCCCGCACCCCCATCGGCTCCAGTTCCCTCCACCTCTCACATGGTCACCCGCTCCTAGACCGGATCTCTCCGCCCCACTCAGCGCTATGGTCTCTCCGTCGTCCACAGCTCTATCTCGTCCATTCCGGCGACTTCTCGCTCAGCTCTAGCCGACCCTCAGTGACGTGCGGCCATGGCCGACGAGTACAAGGCCCTAATGGACAACGAGACCTGGTGCCTCGTTCCCCGACCTCCCGGCGCCAACATTGTGACCGGTAAGTGGATTTTCAAACACAAATTCCACGCCGATGGCTCTCTTGCCCGTCACAAGGCTCGTTGGGTAGTCCGGGATTTCTTTCAACGACCCGGTGTTGACTACGACGAGACCTTCAGTCCCGTTGTCAAACCCGCCACCATCCGAGTCGTCCTCATCTTGGTTGCCTCTCGCTCCTAGCCGATCCATCAACTAGACATGAAGAACGCCTTTCTTCACAGCCACCTGACGGTAACAGTCTACTACCAGCAGCCCCTAGGCTTCGTCGACCCTTCTCGTCCCGACGACATTTGTCTCCTTCAACGCTCTCTCTACGGCCTCAAACAAGCCCCTCGTGCCTGGTACCGACGCTTTGCTGCCTATCTTCGGCACATCGGCTTTGTCCTTACAGTGTCTTCGACATCTCTCTTCGACCAGATCATGGCCCGACTCCACTCTGAGTTCGCCATGATCGATCATGGTCCTCTCCACCATTTCCTTGGCATCTCCGTAACCCGCTTCACCCACGGGCTCTTTCTTTCCCAACGCCAGTACGCCATCGACCTCCTCCAGCGTGCGGGCATGGCCGATTGTCACCCTACGGCCACCCCGGTCGACACTCGAGCGAAACTCTCCGCTGCCGATGGCGCCCTCGTTGTCGATCTCTCTCACTATCGGAGTCTTGCCGAGGCTCTCCAATACCTCACACTCACCCAACCCGACCTCACGTACGCTGTCCAGCAAGTGTGCCTCTTCATGCACGCTTCGCGCGAACCTCACCTTGCGTTGCTCAAGCGCATCCTACGCTACGTGAAGGGCACCCTCTCCAGCGGGCTGCATCTCAGCTCCAGCCCCATCGACTCCCTCACCGCGTACTCCGACGCGAACTGAGTAGGCTGCCCCGACTCTCGTCGCTCTACGTCTGGCTACTGCATTTACCTTGATGACACTCTCGTATCCTAGTCCTCAAAACGCCAGACTACAGTATCTCGGTCTAGCGTCGAAGCCGAGTACCACGCCATCGCCCACGCCGTCGCCGAGTGCTGCTGGCTTCGCCAGCTTCTCCCAGAGCTCCGTGCACCACTCTCCACCGCGACCGTCGTCTACTGCGACAATGTCAGTACCGTCTACATGACCGCCAACCCGGTCCATTACCGACGCACCAAGCACATCGAGATCGATATCCATTTTATCCGTGACAAGGTCGCATTAGGATAGGTTTGAGTGCTCCATGTACCATCGGCACATTAGTTTACCGATATAATGATCAAAGGCATGCCCACGCCTTTATTCACCAGTTTTCGGTCCAGTTTCTGCGTCCGTTCCCCTCCCGCTACGACTGCGGGGTGTTAAACAGATCACTATCCTAGGTTGTATATATATAGACCTGATCTATCTTTATACGTTTTGGGGTCTTAGTCACTGTACACATTTTACAGTCAGCAAATAACTCTGGTCTCTGCTGATCCACTTGCAGCGGTTAAGATCCAGAATTCGAACTCAAGGTGATGTTTCAGTAGCATTATCCTACTATTATGTGGTAAGTAGGCGACTCATCAGTTTTAATTCTGCATCAAAAGCTGAGTCAGGGTCAGTCCAACTCATGTGTGCCTTGCTGTTTAATTACTGAACACTGAACGCCCCCCTCCCCCCCCCCCCCCCCACTGTGAGCCCATGCACAGTCTCTGGTCAAAATCACCGTTGGTCAGACTAAAAACAAGATTAGTTTACAGGTCAGCTTGATTGATTGGTTCTGGAGATAAGAAAACGTCAGTTTCATCTAGAATGAAAACGAAAACTGGTCCTACGGTTTTAAATGAACATTGAGAATTGCCATGTGAAACTGCAAATCGATAACACTTAGGCTGGTGGACTTCAGCACTGTTATTGTATGAATTTATGAAGCGAGAATTGGCTGAATTGCTATTGCTTCTGGAGTGAAGTAACTTGATGGCCCTGGCAACTCAAGAATCTTACGAAATTTGCACTCAAGTATCATTAGTAGATCGATATCAATGTGTCCATTTCATTAGAGAAGAGTAATTATTACTCATCCTATGCAGTTTCTTTGGTAAGATGGTCCATGCTTGCTCACATGTACTGCTGCTGCTGAGATTATACAATGTGACACGTTGTTATACCAGCCGTTGGACATAGACAAAATTCTGTAGTACACGTCAGAGCCGATTCCCCTCCTCTGTGTGTGACTGTGTGTGGACCAGCCCTAGATCTCAACAGTAAGCATATAATCTTTTTTTACATGCCCTGATGTGGTTCTCACATGGTGTTTATGGACAAAACTTTGTAGTTCGCACCCTCTGTGATTACCAGCTGCCGAATTGAAGTTCCAAGTATGCAATTTGCGTTATACAAAGTGACAAGGTGCAGCTTTCAAAGCTCAGACTTGAGAGAGAATCCAGTGGGCACATGATCTTTCTTGCTTCATATAGCAGGGGATTTTTGTATGGCATACAAATTTATTTCTCTTGTTTTCGCAGTTTTGTGTTCAGTTTACCGGAAGAATAGAGGCAGAAACATTTGTTTGAGATAATTGCAGGATAGGTCATGTTCTCCTGGCTGTGTTCCGAGAAGAGATTTGGTGTAGGTATCACGAATTCATGAGTGGAATATCTTGAGGGGATTGTTTGTGATCCTGAGTTGGATGCCACTACCAGATTCCAGGGACCCGAGATTGCTGGCTGGTACTGGTATCTAAACATCATATCCCTTCCGACGTTGATAGGCTTAAAAGGCAAAGGCATAAGCCCTGCATATTGGCACAATATTTTTCACAACAAAACAACAGCAGTAACTTCTGCAGGCAAGCAACTAAATATCTGTAAGTGTAACAACACCCAAAAACAAACAAAAGTATACTATGCAAACCGAATGAGTAATAATAGCGTGACAAATACATTGAGTTCCATAAATTACTGAACTATTGTCAGTGAACTTCTGCTGGAAAACACTACTATTGTAAGTCATGATATGAGAAACACAAGAGTTACCTTAAAAGCTGCAACATTCCACCAAACCATAAAAAACTTCTTCCAGATGACAAGGGACGGGAATTATGAAGCGAGCCGACATCCAGATCGCAGATCCAACAATTACAAGTGGAGCAAACAACTTTATTTGCAGGGTACCGCTTCCGTGCCACTGCCATACAGGCACTTGGAAAATAATAACGGCCAACTAACCCAACGTTGAAGATAGCAAAAACTATCAAGGACCGTAATTTCCTGCAGTTCAACTGTAGGCACCATTACAAAGTTGAGAAATTTGGTACAGATAACTTTGCATGCCCTGAAAGAAGTCAGATGTTTTCTAGCTCGAGCAAAGAATGCATTCTGTACAGTGTCAAAAAGGTAATTAATGTGATTTATGCTGCTGAATGGGGGTAGAACAGCTGCTACAAAATTGGTTGTGTGAATAACACAGAACAGCTGTTCGTTAACTGTTTAAGCCTCAACAGAAACATCATTACTGTCCCCCGTGGATGCAATCCTCACCTTCTTGCCACCTTTTTTGCTTGATTTGCTTGATTTTCTTTTCTTTACCGACTTTTGCAAGTTCTCTGTTACCAACATGTCAGGCTCCGCCTGTGCTATTTCACCAATCTCCAATGATGAGTCATTTGTGTTGTCTCTGGTGGTGCCCTCATCTATGTCTGGATCTACAACAGACATCCGGGTCAAGGTGTAGTCCAATAAAAATGTGCTTCGTACTAGTCTATCAACTCTGCTGAAATGCCTCTGTGAATATGGAATAAGTCCCTCAAGGAGCTCACTGATACCCTTTATCTGCACAAACAAATGAAATGACTCATAAAAAGAGTAAAAGAGTAAAAGTTTGTTTATAGATTATTATAGGTGAATACCCAAATTGATCCTCCAAGTTTCACCTAAGGCTCAATTTGGTCCTTGATGTTTCAATCCGTACATCTTAGTCCTTTAAGTTTTTATTAAGTTTCACCTAAGGCTCAATTTGGTCCATGACGTTTCAATCCATCCATCTTAGTCCTTCAAGTTTTTATTCTAGTTCAAACTCATCCTTGGACCACTTAGCAAGCCAGATGGCCAAATCTAATCAACATCTCCGTTGATAAATGACCCTTATTCCCCTCATTCATATATATAAAAAATAATGAAAAAAATATGCAGTACTGTTAAGATGCGACGGTGAAACTGTATGACGTGATCCCTAGAGACCTTAACCAAAAGTACATCCAATAATTATATGATGCTTTTTTTAATTGAAATTTGCGTGCAGTGAATTTTCGTATAGGTAATGCATACTAATTTACATACAATGAAAATAATTTTGTAGGCAATAGTCATTAGAGCTCAACCCTCATATGTGTATAAGTTGAAATTGTGTGAAGCACATGTACAATGCTATTTATTTATTTATTTCTCTTTTCTAGTATATGCAAATTAAGGGCAAAAGAGACATTTGCTAATACAAATGTTGACTAGATTAGCCATGTGGCACATTATGTGGGTCCAAGGATGATTATTAGCCAAAACAAATAGTTAGAGGACCTATATGGACAAAATGAAACCTCAAGGACTAAATTGAGCCTTCAGTGAAACTTAAAGGACTAAATAGCCTATTCACCCGATTATTATTCATGGGCTATTGGACACAACTCAGAAAGGGGGAAAGGAGGTACCTCCAGGATATCTGTGGGAGGCAAGCTCCTCAAAACCTGAAAAAGTACAAACTGCGCAACATGACAAAGCTTGGGCTTTGTATTCCATTCCCGGATATACTCAAGAAGTACACGAAGCCCTTCCTTTGGAAGACCAAGAAGGGCTTTTTCTATTGGGTCCTCCGGATCAGATTTCCTGCACATTCAAGTGATATATCATTTTGTTATCAAAGAAAAACGAGTTTCAATAAAGGATGATAAGTACCTGCAAAGCTGCGAGAATAACTCAAGAAGCCTGTGGGGTCTTCTAAGCTCAAATGCAAGTTGGATTGCTCTTGCATAGTCAGCATCTGATACTGCATTTTCTAATTCCTGGCCTCTCAAAACTTCCTCCTCCTGTAACAATGGCGAACACCCATTAGTGTTGCAAGTATATAACTGTAGATATATTTCCGTATACTGTAGATATATTTCTGTATAGATCCCAAAGCGGCCTTGTAAAAACAAACAAGTGAGCAGATTTGGAAGTGAAGGAAAAAGTACAACAAAGCCAAAAAATATGGTGGGCAGATAAAAAAGAAAGTTACACGGTAACAGACACAATATCTTAATTAGTTACTAAATTCACCATCAGACCATGTGTTCAACACGGTAACAGACACAAGTCATCTCTTCTGTCCTTACAAGAGTCAAGAAGCACTGCACTGAAAGTATAATAGGACACATCACTTGCCATTTTGCGAAAATCTTCCTGCTTATCTTCCATGGTGCAATCATGCCAAAGGTTAAGAACAGCATCAGTTCCACCAGTAGCAAGCATTTCAGTTTTTCTGCCAACAGCCAGTGCCCAAACCTGTCAAATAACTCATAATCAGTTGCCAAATACATCTTAAACATTCAGCCAGAAAAAAAAGAAAGTGTTTTGATTCTCAATTCGACATAGAGATTGCACTGTCATACTGGAATGTAATAATAAGAGGTTCATCTACTGCTAGGATTTTCAATGAAAATAAGAGCAGAGCAGTCCATCATACCTTCCCATCATGCTTATCATAAGTAGCAATGCATTCATTTGTTTTGACGGTCCATAGTTTCACAAGACCATCACTTCCTACAATAAAAAATATCGCAAGAACAATGTCAATAAAGTTTCTCCCTCTAGAAGAACCTTAAGAATGTGCCCTATTTCTTACCACAAGAAACAAATTGGGTCCCACGTGAAAGGAATGTTGCTCGTAAAACACTTGATGTATGGCCCTCAAATGTCTTCAAGCATGAACCATCAGCAACAGCCCATATTTTGACTGTTCTGTCACCAGATGATGTAATGACACACTGCTCAACAGGAGAAAACTCAACTGACCAAATGCCCCTTTTATGCCCTTTAAGGACAACAGAGGACACTAAGTTTGGAAGTTTCCATATGCATGCAGTACGGTCCTACAGAAACAAGGCAATGAAATCTAATGACAAGTTCAATGATTTAATCCAAATAAAAAGTTGTACAACCATGAAGTACAACATACTACAATCTAACCTCAGAACCACTGCAAACAAGGCCGTCATTAGGTGAGACAGAGAGAGAATTAATATCTTTGTCGTGTGCAGCTACAACAGCCTTTGCTTTGAGTGGAACTTCACTGTCAACATCATCAAGTGTATCATCCCAGCTCCATATCTTGATGGTCCGATCACTAATAACAAGAGCCTCATTTTAGAGCACTATCAGCAGTAAAACGCTGGAAAGAATTACACAAGAAATGGAACTATTATTCTCAAAAGTAATGCTCAGGACTCCAATGAATAGTTCTGCTGCAAAGGCGAAGTTGGATATCCTCAGAACACTCTGCACTCATGCACATAGAGGATAAAACCAAAATATGGCATCTCAAGTAATCTCACAAGAGTGGCAAGTATGTTTTCACGATGCATCAGAGAAACATGAATAATCAGAGGAAATGAATATAATGATTGACCGATAGCTCAGCATCATTGCATAGCTACTGGCATACAAAAAAAATATAGGAACTGAATACCACTATAGCTAAAATGGAACAGAAATAATTCACAAACTAACCTGCTTCCACTAACAAAAAAATTTTTAGATTTCTTAGAGAAGGCAACAGAACCAATAGCACCCAGATGACCTTTACCAATACCAATGCAGCTTCTCCTTTCCATATCCCACAACCTCACCTGTGAAATACAAAATTCAAATGCAAATGCAACACAAGAAAACACTCTGCAGAAATGAAAAGAATACAGGAAAAATGTATGCTACTTCAGCCAGAACAGGGCATTACAACTTACAGTGTTATCTTTGCTCCCAGTTACAACAAGTGTCTTCCCAGAAGCAGAAACACAAGTGTCAATGCAAACAACAATTTCAGTGTGGCCAGACAGCACATAAGAACATGACATTGATGCAATGTCATAAACACGGACCTGCATATGGAGGAAATAGGGTGAGAAGGTTACATAAGTCCACAAGAACTGTACTAGGATTATTTAGGAGTAGCTCACCTGCTCCAAGTTAGTGGCTACAGCAATATATTGTTCATCCTCCCCAACAAACTTCAAATCAAGAATCTCATCATTATAACCTATTAGGCGTTTGTATAGGTTCAACTGGAAGTCCCCTCCGTCAGCTCTTGTAGGACAGTAGAACAGAAACTGCTGATCAGCAGTGACACATAGCAATCCTTGGTCATTTGACAACATAATAGCAGATGTAAAGCCCCTTCTAGACTCCTCATTCTCTGTGTTAATGGTTACGTCGGATGATTGCTGCTCAAATATGCAATGAGCGCTGTGGAATGACCATAGAAGCCATCAATTTCATGCAGTGCAGAACTACGCAAAACATCACTGAACTATAAATGCAGGTGTACCTTTCCAAGCACCAGATGCGCACAACCCCACGTTCACCAACCGTAAGAAAATAACCATCTGTTTTTCCCTTTACATTTACCAGTTCACCCAAACAAGACAATAAACTACTTCCTGGTACAATGAAGGACACATCTTCTATCATTTCATATGTTGGTATTGTCTTCTTTGAGTTGTACTTACGAACATCCCACACATTCACAACCTGAAGATGTTCCATATATACTCAAAATTGTTGGCAGCTCCAGAGAGGGAAAAAAGGATAGTATATAAAGAACTCTGAAAGTTTAGCCAACCAGAATTATGTAGAAAAACAAAAAGCACGATGATAGCTAACCTATGTGCTCCCTTTATTAGAACTTGTGAATAAGAACAGCTAAAACCTACCATGGTGTTATAACACTTAGGAATTTATTATAGAGTAACTTGCATTCTTTCAGTGGGTAATTTTAAGTGTTTAGATGCATTCAAAGAGCAAAAGAGCTTAGAAGTTATGATAGTTCCAATCAACACCAACTGATTTTGGAACCCACCCCCCATATTTCTCCCTCTCTAGTTCTGAGAAAACAAAAGGAGCTCATGATAGCTTAGATAGAGAAAAAAAGCATCATAATCACATCATAAAAGTATCTGCTAGCGCAAATAGAAATATGAACATACAATTTTAAAACAGAGGCATCGTAGGCAACATATATAGCTGGTACATAACAGGCATTGGCACATAACACTATTTTTTTATTTATTAGAACAGAATCAGTATGTCAAACATACCTTATCCCTCCCAGCACTAAGCAATGTTTGTCCATCTTCGGATAAGGCTAATGATGTCACTGCTGAAAAATGCTCTTTCAGCACAGCGACACACTTTTTGCTTTCAAGGTTCCAAACTCTCACAGTGCCATCTTCACTTCCGGAAAATAACTAGAGATCAAACAAATAAGGGTGATTTAAGAGTAGAAGATACAATGAAGATGTGGATAGACAACATGAAGCAAATATATATTTAAAACCAAGTACATATAATTCCAGAAACCAAATGGCTTAATCTAACAATCTCAAAGACCATTTTCAATTGATGGATATTCACACATCAGTACTTCTACTTACCAGAAGGCGCTTCGGATCTTTGTGGAACATAACTGTCGTCACAACACCTGTGTGGCCACTAAAGAAATGTGTGCAGAACCCACCATCAACATCCCAAACGCACACCTTTTTGTCTGCTCCAGCAGTTGCAAGCAACCCACCAGAAGCATGGCAGGCCATGGCCCTAATAGGACCATCATGCCCCTGTACATCACAAGAAAAATACACAAGCTTATCTCACATGCTATACCAGGGAAAAACATACACATGTGCCATAATAATATACTTATGTGAACTACTTTCAATTGCAAATGAAGTTAACAGTTATTAGTGAAGCCCCAATTCTGGTGAACTTCTGATTATAAAAAAATCTACTTTCAGTAGCCATAGTAACATTACACTCGCTAATGGAAATGATAAATTGACACATCCACAGTGGCTTACTAAGAGGAGAAGGTGGGGATAAGGTAATGCATTATAGTCCCACCACCACATCAATGCACAATATAATTCAAATATTAGATAAAATAATAAAGTAATGCACAATATAATTGAAATATTAGAGGCTTGTGAAATTTTTCTAGTGTACACAGTTTGCATTGTATCGTAAGAGCACACAGTATGAACAAAGCGTTAGGCGAATAAAGACCAAAAATACTTCCACAGACGCAAGTTTGACTCACATGAAATTGCTAAAGTAACGCAGATTCACCATATCCCTTGCAAATCATTCAAATAAGAGACCGTAAATTAAATCACCACACCACATAACACACCGAATTTTCGTAGAAACAAAATACCTTCCAGCTGCGTCGGCAAGTGCGGGACGCGAGGTCCCAGACCCTAATAAGCCTACTGTGCCCTGCGGCGAAGAGGAGGCGGGAGTCGGGGGACAGCGCGAGCGCCGTGACGGCTTCGTTCTCGCCTTCTATCGGGTCCCTTATGGCGGACGCGTCGGCGGCGGATACCACGCGCACTTCCCCGCCGCAGGCGCAGGCGAGAAACGCCTCGGCGTCGCCCTCGCCCTCGCCTCCGCCTCCGCCGGGAGAGCTCCCGACGGCGAACGGCCCGCCTGTGTAGAACTGCTGCAGCGAGCGGTCGCGGCGGTAGTTCTTCTTGACCCCCTGCAACGAAGCCATCGCGAGGCGGCGGGAGAGAACGGCGACGGCGGCGACTAGGGTTTTGCTGCGGCGGCGCGAGACGCGGGGGGGGGGAGGTTTAAGAAGTGGCGGGTGTAAATGGAAAAGGGTGTCCCCGACATGTGGGCCCTATCTTCAATGACGGTGGCGTGGAGACGAGACCATCAGACTGACATGTGAGTCCACAAATTGGGCCAAAAAGCCCTAAACGGGATTGAGACTTACATGCGTGTGGATTTCGACTTACGTGAGGCCCATATTTCTTAGGTCGTAATGGGAGTACGGTCCATATATTATTAGGCCAGAACAAGATTTCGGTTACATGCAGCTCAATACCGGGAATGCGAGTTACGTGCGGCCCATAATAATTGGGCCGGTACAAGATTCTGACTTGTGGACCATAGGGATTGGGACTTACGGGCGTTTGCGTTTGGACTTACGTGAAGGCTTTGTTTATATGGCCCTTCAGCTTACAGCCCTAAACCCACAATGCCTTTTTCATTGGCCCACTGCGAGACTTTGGTGGGACGTACGGGCCTCGCCTTCTGTGGGTGGTTTTCTGCCGGCCCATCCACCCGGCCGGCCGTACCAGCGCCGGCGCTGGCGGCGGACTGTGCGCTGACGTTGAATCGCGAGAGCGCTTTCCTCTTTCTTCTTCTTCTTTTTTTTGCGTCGGCCGAAATCCTGAAGACGAAGACGCTTCACGTTTCGTTTCTGTACTGTTTCAGCTGGATTGTCACGGCGTTTTCTCCTTGGATGGTGACTCCAACTTTGTAGTGGTTTTACTTGAAAGTTTTGGAAGGCCCTAATCTTTGGTGAGCGTTGTTGAGGCTGAAAGTGTGTAATTTCAGGTGTGACGTGCGACAAGGCGTGACCGATCGAGGGGTACCGGCGACCCGCCGCTATCGTACGCAAACCTAACGAAGCAAAATTCTCTGTAGGAATCGATCGAACGCATGTCGCCGACGATCAGCATCGCCTGCCTTATCGCAAACAGTCAGATAGTGTACACTCCAGCCTCTCTGTTTTCGCTGGTAAGTACTCCGTAGCAGCTGTAGTCAGATCTCTGCAGGTTAAAAATCAACGGCGAAATCCCAAAAAAGTCGCAGCACGAGACCTGACCTCACCTGACGGCCGGAAAACTCTGCCCATTTCTTAACACATTCTTTTCTCTGAACAAACCTCCAGCTAAGAATAGGATATATAGCATCTTTCGACTCCGACATCCGTTATGTGTGTGTGGCCTAGCTTAGCTGGTGATTTGGTTTGCACGTCGGCGTCGCTTCGGTTAACGCGGCTTGATATCTCGCCGGCGAGAGGCCGTCGTCGTCGTCCTTGCAGGCGTCACGCACCGAGCTGCATGCAGTGAGCAGCGACGCCTTTGCGTTAACGACCGGAAAACGACACCCGGATGCGACTCCCTTTACGCACGAACTTAACTGATCGGTCAGCCACTGTGAAAATGTTCAGTACTTAATTAAGTATAGTTAATAATTGTACTCGACGGTGAAAAAATTGGCTGGAGATGATGATTGGCACAGCTAATCAGCTATATCGTGGCAGACTGATAGAGGTTAGTTTATGGTAGAATCTTCTCCGTTTGATCGTGTTCATAAGCATATTGCCTTTAGCATTTTCAATGGTCTTCTTGGACGAGTAAGTACCGCGTATAAAAGACATGGCAAAGAGGAAACAAAGGCTAAACTAAGCGCTTTGGTTTGAGCAAAACCGATTCTTGTTTCACCGAGGAAAAGAGAGAAATTCTGTATAAATTGACAATGTATCAGCAGACAGCAACGATCTTGCACAAGTGGACTCGGTCTAGTTATAGAGGTGTCACCGTCATGCCATCATTTGTACATGAGTGCGTACAGAAACCATTCATGGATGATTTACGTACGTATTATTGTACTATATATGTATACTACAGAAATGGAAATAGCGAGATAGCACTCAGATAGATGTACAGTAATGTGAAACTTCATATCCAGAGATATGGCCATTTCCATGCATGATCAAGGTGTGTTCGGCACTCCTATTTTCTATCTTTCGTTTTCTCATTTTTTAAGCATGATTTTCTAACTGTTAAATAATATATTTTTAAAATATATATATATATATAAAGTTGTTTTAAGAAATTATATTAATCTATATCCTTCCAAACGGCATCAGGAGGGACTTCCCAAAGCTCTAAAAGTCCACAATCAGAATGACTCAATGATCACTCGGATTATATTCACTCACATCTTTCTTGTTTTTTTTTTCTTTTGGAACGTACAGTCAATGACTTCAAACCTCGGGCAAACCTTTTACTCACCTAACTGCTAACCAATCCTGCAGTGCCTTTTGTTGCTAATTGTGGGGATCGATCGGGACACCGTGTCATTGTTGAGGTCGTCACTGGGTTAGAAATAGTTGCACAAGCACTCCTATCTAACTCCTAAGAGATCTAAGCGACGCCGTTATATGATCCGAGATCGTAAGCTGTTTTTCTTAAGAGAAGTGTGTCAACTTCACCTCCATCTTCTTCACTACCCCCACGAAGCAACTTCCTACTCCAACTAATCGAGATGTTTGAGGGAAATTAAGAAGGTATACTATTGCATAGTTGACGGACCCGTTTTGACACTGTCATGAACAATAACATTACTAGCATTTTCAACAATATATAAGCCTTTTTTCAGCATAACTAGCATAGCCCGCACATTCGTACAGCTAAATGTAATGTGATCAACTTATATGTTTCATAATATTCTTCAATATTTAAAATATACATAAATATGTTTAAACAATCATTTAAAATTTACTGTATATACTTAGGTGTACTAGATAATATTACTGTCCGTTGATAGGCACCAAAAGTGAGGACCTACGTAGGTCCTTTTTTAAGTTCGGACTAGAAGATAAGGCTTAATCATGTGGATAAATCATAGAGTCAATATACCTTTAATCGTTAGAAGTAAGATAAACACAAATCCATTTAAACATATTCAAGCCACTCAGTTACACTAGATATGGATTACAGTGGTTAAGCATTTCAAAATGTATTTCTTTCCCCTCTGAAAAAGGATCCCTTCGAAAAAGCCCCTTCCTATATATATATATATATATAGGGGTATCACATTGACCAAAATAGGAGAAAAATACAGAGAGAGTCCCTATAGGTCATAACATGTAGGAATTAGGTATGGTTAGTCTAATTATTGTCAGCTTCCTAGCGTGTCGCGCGCACTACAGCCCCTAGCTCCTACCATTGTCTGCAGCACGAGGTCCACTAATTAACACCATGGTGGAGTGGATGAAAAGTATGGGCTACGAAATAGATTGACTATAGTCTTATCATCTAACAGTAATAGCGAGCAGAGTACATCTTGTCTCACATTGTCTATCCATCGGGGTAGATATCCATCTTGTCGCTCTGATTGAAGTAGGCACGTGAGCGCTGAATCAGGCGATGTGTTCTGCCTTCTGGTGCTAAACTGTGTCAGTCTATAGGTGGTGTATTCTGCCTCACTATATTAAATGCAGTAGTTGAGGTAGTTAGGTCTACCGTGACCTTGAGCAGCCCTAGATCTAGTTATCAAAGGGAAGAAAAATCAGGGTCGTCCGTCCAAGGTCGCCTACCCAAGGTGGACAGCTTAGGGTAGCCATCCTAAAATGATTAGCTTGGGCTAGCCAGCCCGGGGCTAAGGGTACGGAGGCACCAGTTCAAGATGGCTAGCATCGACCTATGTCCATCCATAGGTGGTGCATTATGTTCCACTACATTATATGGTGATCAGGGTAGTTAGGTATACCGTGATACCAAGCATCCTTGTATCTAGTCATCAAGGGGCAAGAGAGCTTAGGGTCACCCATCAGAGTTCGTTTATTCGAGACAGACAGCTTGGGATAGCTGTTCTGAAGTAACTAGCTCAGGGCTAGCCAGCTAGGGCTAGCCACGCCTAGAGCTAAGGGCATAGAGTCACTAACTCAGAATAGCTAGCGCCAAACCGTGTTCGCATGTACCTAGGATGTTTCTAAAGATTAGGGTGCCCAGTCGTCTATTTAATGCCTCTAATTGTTGGAGTGGTATCCATGTTCCCACTTCACCGATAATTGCATATTTAATAAATTTATTTAATTTGAGAATAATATGATAGGTTATAACATTAGTTTTTGAGACATATTTTTTGGAAAAAAAACCTCAATTAAGGTCAGCATTCTTCTCACACCGAGCAAACAATTGATGATTTGCTTTGTGTATTTTTGTGCCAAATCAACCTACAAATCCATCTTGCCTTGCTTAATATCTCCTGCCCATTGCCACATCTAGTGCAACATTAATTTAAAAGTCTCTTCAATAACATATTAATATCATTATGAATTTGCGATATAGAGTACACTAACGGTGCTACCGTCACTGTCCTCTGCTTGGGATGATTGTTGCAAGTCCAAGATTAATATACACCTAAAATCATTAATGGTATTATATATAGGTGTCCTCTTCTCAAATACTGGACGCTCCCTTTCTTCATAACAGCTTACTATCGATCACTCATTTGCATTAGTATCTATATGTCTCATTTTTATTATTATTTCTTGATATATGTATAGAGAGAGAATTATCCCTCCTGGTTGATGTCCACAGCAGCTTGTAGCATTAACTTCTCTATAATCATGATGTAAATATTTTTCCTGACATTAAAAATGACACATATAACTTGCTAATGTCGGTCCGGGGCACTCCGTGCGTTTTTTTTAACGCGAGACTCCTCTGCTATATTTATTCACTCTTTCGAGCTCTTCGTATAATTGCTATTTATATTAAAATTGTAGTTACCCTTTGATGGTTTTTGACGCATTGTCTTATATTGATATTTTTACAATTCATGTATTATAAAATTTATTTTTATATATTTAATGATTGAGAGAGTTTAATATGTATGTATCTCACCACGTTAACTCAGGTATAATTAACTTCATTTTGTCTAGCAGTCCCACACAAACTCTATATATGGATCAGATCGGCCATGATTTTTTTTCAACCGTCCAATATTACAACTCCTAGGCCATGATTTTTTTCTTAATCGGTCAAGACTACAACTCATTAGTCGATCTAAAAAAAGGACCCTTTGTCATGACTGACTTGGATTCATATTTGGCTTGTGGGTTCAATACATGGTATATATATTTTGTGCTGTAGCATCCATCATAACCGTATAAATTTTAATTGTATTTCTATATGAACTTTTTTCCTTGTATTTCTACATGGATTTTCTTTCATAATTATTTTTTTAATCCAAATTTTAGATATTTTTAAATTGTATTTCTACTTAAACTCTTCTTTTGATTTTATCTATTTTTAATCTGAATTTTGCATATTTCTAAACTGTATTTTCACATGGAGTCTTCTTTTAATATTGTTTATGTTTAATCCAAATTCTAGATTTTTGAATTATATTTTTCTGTTTTTCTAATTAATGTGGGAATTTCTAGACCGTAAGAACAAATGTAGTAGTTTCTTTTTCTATTACTTTATTAAAATAATAGATTGAATATTTTTTAGAGTTTGCAACAAATATATGAGCCTTTTTTAGATCTTTTAGTTAAGACAAGATATATTCCAAAATAATTAATATACATATGCTCAATTTCCAAAATGAAAACCAATGATTCAACTATTCTTTTTCCTGATTCTGGATTTTAGATTTTTATTTTCATGTTTTCTAAATTTCTACACATTATTGGAATACTTTTCTTGAATAATTTTTTAACTTTGTAGGAGTTAATTCATCCATTTATACCCTTAAATAGATATCACAAAAATTAAATAATCCTATCTCAGGCAGAGCCTATTTCTTCTTAATGTTTGTTTAATCCTTGGACTCCTAGTTGTGTTAATTGGATATTGTACGCTATTTATGCAAAGATTTGATTTATATCGACTCTAGAAGACAGTCACCTTCACCTCCATCTTCTTCACCCCCACAAAGCAACTTCCTACTCCAACTAATCAAATTGTTTTGAGGTAATTATGATTTTTGCACAGTTGATAGAGCCATTATGGCATTGTCATGAATAGTATAACCATCATTTTCAACAATAGATATATAAACCTTTTTTCAACCTGAGTGGTTTTACTTGGATGTTGAATCAGTTAAAACTGGATATATATACATTGCAATAATTATATACATATGCTCATTTTTCTAAAACGAAAGCCGATATATCTGCAATTGGCTTTTTGCAGCAAGGAGGAGTAAGGAATTGGATCATCTAGAGCCGTAAGTTCAGTACAGCAGATTTTTTAAAAGATTTTTTTAATCATTGGAATCCTAGTTGTGTTGATAGATCATGACAAATCACTTGATTTGGGGTTTTATATTGAAAGAATACTATAGTACTACTTTATTTGTACAAATTTATATTTCAAAATTTCCGAATAACCAAATCAAAACAGTTCAAACATATTAGTTATACAATTTGCATACAACAAATCAAAATTGTACTAGCCTGATAATACGTGGTCAAACACTCAAACTTTCAGTAGGTCGACGCCACTGAAAGAGAAGGAACTATTGCACTAAAGATGGACTACGACAGAATCTCACCCAATGATTGAAGTTCATTAATCAAATCGACATATGTATGTTACAAAAATCAAAATTTCAACACAGAGATCAATGATGTCTGAAGTCTGAAGTCTGAACCCTGACAACAGTCAATGATCTGCTGATAAAAAGAAGCTAAGCTGTGTGTAGATTTAATTTGTACATCACTACCAAACATTTCCTTATCGTGCATGAGAAGTTTATGAACGGAAGCTGCTCTCTAGTATTTCCTTCCAGAGAGGATCAAGATCACTCTCCACAGAGCATAGATTAGGTAGCTCCAGGCCCTCCAAGTTAGAAAAATCCTGTACCGGCCAATCAACAGATGCTGCCACTTCCTGTGGATAAGTTTCAGGCACCAATGCTGCATCATTACAGCACTGATCAATCGTTTCAGCACTGGACATGATCACTGGAGATGGAGCTGAATTACAGTTCTGTTCTCGCGCCATGTCTTGCCCTGCAAAACTGGGGACATCGCGGAGATAATTTGGCTGGTAGTTCGCATGTGCCAATGCGTTCATCTGCTCCTGGAAGTTTGCGACGGTGCTGGTTGGGTTCACCATGGCGTTTGTTGCGGCTAGGTTGGCCATGAGGCCAGCAGCAACGTCGTTGTTAGTGTTGATGGAATTTAGCAGGTGCTGCAGCAGCTGGAACTGCCTCAGCGTGTTGTCCAGGCTCCCGAGGCTCGCCACCGCCGATAGGAGCGGCTGGAGCGCCCCCGGCGGCGAGAGGAGAGGGGAGGCGAGGCCGCCGTCGACGAGGAGTTCGGGGGGCAGGCGCTGGTGGGTGACAGGGTCGATGCCCATGCGCAGCAGCTTCTTCTTGATGTGCGTGTTCCAGTAGTTCTTGATCTCGTTGTCCGTCCTTCCGTCCAGGTGCGTCGCGATCGTCGACCACCTGACGAACACAGGAGAGATCAGAAAACGTTTACTTCGAGAATTAATCATCGGAAGGAAGAGAAGCAGTGGCGCTCGGTGGTCGGAACGAGATGACGAGACGTACTTGTTGCCGAGGGCGGCGTGGAGGCGGATGATGAGGCGCTCCTCGTCGTCGGTGAAGTTGCCGCGCTTGATGTCGGGGCGGAGGTAGTTGGTCCACCGGAGTCGGCAGCTCTTGCCGCAGCGGTTGAGCCCGGCGGACCTGGGCAGGCTGCGCCAGCTGCCGACGTGCCCGCCCTGCTTCTTGATGTGCTCCACCAGCGCCCTGTCCTCCTCCTCCGTCCACGGCCCCTTCTTCACGCCGGCGTCGTGGCAGCAGCACGGCGACCTCCCCATGCCTAACTACTTAATTAGCTAGCCCTCGCAGCAACCTAGCTGAAGATGGAGATCGCTGACAAGTGACAAGACGAGGAATAGCAGAAGGCAGGCAGCACAAGGGAACAAGACGCTGTTTGCTATTTATAATGGATCGATGGAAGAAGGTGTACTAGGTTGCAATTAAGCTTGCGATGAAGCCATGGCCATGCCATATACGTCGTGCATGACAAGCACGCGCGATGGAGGAGAGCTAGGGCGAGTCCTTTTCTAAACCAACTTGAATAAAATAAGTTATTAATATATAATTAATTATATTTTTTTATAAAAAATTCTATAGGGAAAATGTATAAAGTAATTAATATATAATTAATCATATGATAATATTTTATCTTATTCTACATAAGTAAATTTATTTTTGCCTAAAATATCATTACCGAACTCGCCCTCAACATGCAGTGGAACTTGCGTTTATTTTTATTTTATTTTTCTCGTTTTCGTTGTCGCTGTCGTCACTAACTTACTGCTACTACTGATTTGATCTCTGAATGTTGTTGCAAGTCAAGGAGAGCAGTTGTTCGAGAGATTTCTGTACGTAAGACTCGATATATCTTGAATGCTACGGTTCGCGCGCCCGGACCGTAACACATCAGTTACATTGTCGTAGGGCAAGTTTAATAACAAGTGGCTACACTACATAAAAAAAGGAGATGTATGTGCCTCTGTATATTACCCGTAAAACGTGCGTGCTCTGAATTTTCAGAAGAGAAGAATCCAGAGCCATATCCTGACCTGACGTCGGAGATTAATCAAAAGGCTGTCTCCTCGCAAAAATTAATTAATTAATTAATTAAAAGGTTAGCTGTTGATCAAAACAATCACCTAAATCTCTGACAGAGCAACACTTTTCCATATTTTCGACGAAACCTACTTATTTGAATATTGACTAATGTACTTCTCCATAAGATAGATAACAATTAATTTCATGTTGCCTAGCTATTAGCCTATTACCATCATCTGCCAGTGTGTCACAAAGCAGGCAAGCAGCCCCCAAATATTAGGACCCATGAACCTTCCGAGCGTCGTCTATTTTTGTGATGTCACTGCGAAGACTGTTTACATATGGACGGCTGCCAATATGCTTATTCAAATGCCGTCTATTGTTTGGTCTCCCAAGACAAGTAACTAACTACACATACATATGCCATCAGAAGACTATTATGCTACGTACATAATACTATTTTATTTAATTTAGTGATCAGTATTCTGCTGGGCGGCTTGAGGCTTGAGAAAATGATTCGGTCGCGAATTTGATGAAGAATCCACTTAATACGCAATTATGCCTGCTTAGAAAAACATACTGAAAACAACTGTTTCAGGTTTTTGCCTTTGAAAAAAGAGGGCAGTTGCTGGCTTGACTGATGTTTCAGGGCACGGATGATTTCCATGCGCACGGCCTGCCTCTCTGTCTCTCTGATTTCCATGCGCACGGCAGTACGGCACTGGTCAAGCTCAGAAGCCTCTCTGTATCTCTCTGATTTCTCATGGGCTACGGACCGTTAGTGCATCAGCGATTAGGCCCAGTATCTCAGGTGGGCCCATGGCTTTCAGCCCAGTACACGGCCTACCGGGGTGCCTTGTGCCGTCGTGCGGGCTGGGCCATGTGGACAGTTCGGCCGTCACGATCCCACAGGGCTCCCCCTCATGGGCTGTGGGCCCATGACCTTCCTCCTCGTGTCGGATGGTACCGCGTCATCGTCAATTCGTCACCGCAACGAAAGATCGCCGAGCCTAGCTTCTATTCCATTTACCTGCGGTGACTGTTCTATTCATTTTAGACTCTGTTTGACACAACTTCAGCTTTAAGATTATTTGAAGTTAGATATGTTTAATTCCATAAATCTATAGATCTAAATCAGTGATTATGTTGACAACATTTGAATGAGTTATTTTGTTTATATTTTAGATAAAATATGAAATTCTATTACACTATAATTTAACTTACAAACTTAAAATCACGTACACCATTGATAACTTTGTCATGGGTTTAAAGTACACGACAAAAGAAAAATGGCAATGGAGTTTGTGGTAGTACGCCTCATCGTGTAGTACAGGTTTTCATAAAGGAAACGAGACAAAGCGAGAAAGGGAGGAATTTGGTCCCTAGCATTTAGGATTTACCATGCCTCCAATTAGAGGAGCCCTTGAAAACACTTTGAATTCCGACCGCTAGGCTAGACCAAATCTTCGAAAAGAGACACAAATCCCCCCGCAGCGAATAAATGAAACGTTTTTAACTCCATCTTAAGGCATATCCAGATTACACGGCATCGACACATGGTATATCTGCATATGATAGTAGACATAGTACGAAGCAAGCATTACATTTCGGATTAAGTGGGGAGGAGGACAGATCAGTCACTTGAATAAACACAAAACAAATTAATCATGGATTATTCATCGCTCTCGTCACTACCCAACATCAACATAGGTTCTTGCAAATTGCAACAAACTTCACCAAGTGTTGGCATTTCGGGCCTGCAAAGAACTTTTCTTCAGACAAAGCGATTGTGGGGGTAGATTCCAAAGCTGCAGACAAGAGCAACAACACGTCTCATTATTGCCATACGTAGCATCTCAATCCTGGAGATTCCAACTAAACAATGCTTAGCTCGTACCTCACCCGATCGCATCGCCTAATATTAACACTCGCTCGATATCTAGCTGGTTGTCAGTTGTCACAGCTCACAGACTTCTGAAGAGCAAGTGAGAGGCAGAGCGATGAAAGGAAGCCAGAGCCACGAGCTGGATACCGACGTCCCGGCGTCCGCGCTGTGGGAAATCTACGGCATGCTCCGCACCACCGAGCTGCTCCCCCACATCCTCTCCAAGGTTGAGCTCGTCAGCGGCGACGGCGGCGTCGTCACCGTCGTGCAGCTGACATTCCCTCCAGGTGAGAGCGTGAGACTGAAAAAAATAACATTCTTGAATCTTGATGGCTGATGAAGTGACGAGTGTCCTTGCTTTTTCTGTCACTTGGTAGGAATTCCTGGCCTGCAGAGCTACAAGGAGAGATTCATCGAGTGGGCAACGATAATTACGTCAAGGAGGCAGAGGCGATCGAGGGCGACATCCTGAAGCTGGGCTTCCTCTCGTACATGATCCGGTTCGAGATCATTCGTAAAGGCCCAATTCGTCAGCGATAAGATCGGCTGTTGAGTACTATGAAATTATGACGACGATTTAGACTGTATAATAAATAATGATATGATATATTTTATTAAGAATAAAGTAAAAAGATTGTGTTTAGATTAAATTTGTAAAATCAATGACACTTCACTATGAACAGTAACAATCAAATCAATAAACAGTACTGATCAAACTTGTAAACAAATGATGAGCAAACCGGCGAACAGTTATGGTCCGATTGTAGGTATGATAGCGATCAAACAGGAAAGCCTAACAGTCGGACTAGCGAAATCCCGAAAAGAGTCGGTTTCTTGTTGATTTCTAGAGTTTTCTATGTGATTAAAATCTTTTATTCTAGTTGAATTCATAGCTATAGATATCTACATTCAAGGGTATAAATAGGGAGGGAGGTTAGGCTCTGAGGGTAAGACGAAAAGCCAAAAAAGTTGCGATTGAAATATTTGAGAGTTGAGAGCTCTTTGTATTAGGGTTTTATGAGAAAATTTTGAAGGATGTTGTGGCTGCATCTTATGAATAATATTTGAGAAATAAAGATCATATTCAATCATATTGACAATCTCTTCTGGTTTTATAAGTTTTACATTTTTGTTCGGTTTTGACATTAACTTGTGATTCTTCATTTGGTTGTGATTTTTTTAAGTTAATCCATCTAAAACCTTTGCAATAATTCATAGATCAGATTTGGAAAGTTTTATTGATTGGTTTTTGCTAGATTTGAAATTGACCAAGTTTTAGATTTTGTTCAGATTTGTTAATATTTCTAAGACAACTAAATTTCAAGGATGTTTTATCTTAAACTGGTGATTAGTTTGAAAATCCCTCTCGTGAATTTGTTTATTAGTTTATATACTTTATTCTGATCAAGTTAGAGTTTGATACAATGGTTGGTTTTAGAGAAATCATGTTTTTACAAAAGTGCTATTAGGCTATTTTCAGGCTCACTGTGAGACAAAAATTGTAATGCGGTTGGACCTGCCCTAGGCCAGTCAGACCATCAGTAGAGATCCGGTTAAACCATTAGAAGTGTGTTCTTTTGGCTTTTGAGGTTGTGGTGAGTTTTAATCTATTAAAGATCAATTATTTAATTTTTTTTGATGTTATCTACCATTCATCCTCCTTCGATAAATTTGGTTCTTGCGTTTCAATCCTATAAGAAGTATCAGAGCCTTATTTCTTTATTTGATCCTTACCGATCTTAAAATTTAACCATGGCTGATCAATTTTCAACCATGCTACATATTTTTATGGAGTTAATTTTCAGTACTGGTGTAAAAGGATAAAAGCTTATATTATATCTAAGGGTTATGATATTTAGCAAAAAGTTTCAAACCCTTATACTATTCCTAATGCTATTGTTGATGCAAACAAAGTTGAATTTAAAAATAATTGCAAAGCTTGCAATATAATTTTAAGTGGTGTTTCTCGCTCAAATTTCGATTGGATTTCTCATCTTTAAACTACACATGAAATGTGAAAGTCATTACGTGAGTTTCACAAAAGATCTTCTACTATTAAGGAAAATCGTAGAGATGTTTGTAAAAAGATGTAAAAACGATTATATAAAATTTGAGATAAAACTTGAAGAACCTCTTGATGATTACTTTGGTCGTTTTAAAAATGTTTTAAGCAACCTTAGACATGTTGATGATTCTTTTGATGCTAACTATCCTCAATCTCAAATTGCAAGACATTTGTTGATTGGTTTAGATATGAAGGTTTAGGAGACAAAAATTACTTCAATACATGAATTTGTTAACCTAACAACTTTAACCTTGGAATTTTTATATACAGAGTTGAAAAGTCATGAGTTGAATGTTTTCTCTCGTAAGTTTGATTTGAAAAATCAATGCTTTAATTTCTTCATCTGATTCTTATTTAGATAGCTCTTCATCAAGTTCTTTTGTTGCTTTAATGTCATCTTCAATGACCAACTTGAGGAAATCTCCGAAGAGAATTTGGCATTATTAATTAATAAGTTTTCTCGAGCTTAAAATAATATCAAGAGTGAGAAAAGAAAAGTTATAATCCGGTGTTTCAGATGTGGTGAGTTGACTCACGTTTGCTTTTCATATCCTAAGCTTGGAAGATCTATGAAGGAAGAAAAAGAGGAGAAGCCCCAGGGCATCAAAAAGAAGTAAGTGTTCAGAGGTAGGAGAAACAGAGAAGATGTTAAGAGTATATTCAATCAAGTATATGATACTTTTGAACAAGATTACAAGTGATGTCGATTATAAGAGTGATGATGGAGGCAAGATGCTCGCCGCCAAACCTCACGGGGAAGGTTCAATCGGGGAGAGACGGCGGCTCGGTTATACAAAGGCTTAGGAGATCTGGTTAGCTTTAGTGTAGGCCTTTAAGCTTCGAGGTCCGAGGGCTTGTCAGTCAATTTAACCCTGCAATTGACAAGGAGATGAGGCGAATGGGTTCGTTGGACGATGGGCCGATATGAGCTCTCGCTATCGGTTGGCCGCTGATAGTATCGAGCTGGTCATCGGCCGCGTCCTGATGACTCTTGCTATCGGCTGGTTACCGATAGTGATTGGGATGCTCTTCCATCAGCTGGAGAGCCAATGAAGGTGTAGGCAGATGTCGATGAAAGATGTGATGACTCTGGGTGTAGCGAAAGCGAGATCTTAATCCATCGGCCACAGAGCCGATGGGGGCACCAAAAGGTATTCAAAGAAAAATAAAGCACGCGAGATCTCTCCTGGTTGCTGATGGAAGTTGTAACGCTCGAGCATTGGCTGAACAGTCGATGGAGACGTGACAGATAGACGCGTAGAACAGATTAGAGGACCTATTGGCCAAAGAGCCAATGACACTCTACGGCATCCGACTCGCGGAATGGGGCTCGATCCCCTATGAAGCCACGAGGGCCAGCGACCACAGTAACAACGCCGTTAGGACCAGCATCGATAGATCTGACCGAACCGATACAGTGTAAGGCCAGGGACTAACGACATGGAGACAACGAAGGCTTAGACTGAACGTGATGACGAGGGACGAAAGAGACAAGTTCATCGGCTACCTACTGGCTAAACGTTCGACGTAGGCTTACACCTAAACCCATCGACTGCTCGAGCCGATAGGGAACGAGACCCACTAGGTCTCGACGCCGGCCACGTCTGACGTGAGCCCTAGAAGATCTGACCGAACCGATACAGTGTAAGGCCAGGGACTAACGACATGGAGACAACGAAGGCTTAGACTGAACGTGATGACGAGGGACGAAAGAGACAAGTTCATCGGCTACCTACTGGCTAAACGTTCGACGTAGGCTTACACCTAAACCCATCGACTGCTCGAGCCGATAGGGAACGAGACCCACTAGGTCTCGACGCCGGCCACGTCTGACGTGAGCCCTAGAAGATCTGACCGAACCGATACAGTGTAAGGCCAGGGACTAACGACATGGAGACAACGAAGGCTTAGACTGAATGTGATGACGAGGGACGAAAGAGACAAGTTCATCGGCTACCTACTGGCTAAACGTTCGACGTAGGTTTACACCTAAACCCATCGACTGCTCGAGCCGATAGGGAACGAGACCCACTAGGTCTCGACGCCGGCCACGTCTGACGTGAGCCCTAGAAGATCAAACCGAACCGAGATAGTATCAGAAAGCATCCGACGTGTTCGGATCGACCTCTAGAGGATTAATTGTTAGACGATATGTGAACAGATGTGGGGCCTATGTTGAGGATAACTCATTGGCTACTTACTCCGACAAGACGCCACGCGAAGACCCACCGGGGTGCCTGCTCGAACCAATGCCGCCAATCTCATAGGTTGAACTTAACCAATGCACCACGAGACCATGGACGGAGGAGGGAGAATGACACGTCGACGTGCCTCGCACAGACGTGATGAGGTACGCTCGATCCAACTAAGAGGTCAAACCTAACCGATACAGCCTTAGATGGAGCAGAGCGTACGATAAGAAGACATCTCTAAAGGTATGCGTGCATTGACCGGAAGGCCGATGCACTTGGCGTGATGATCGATGAAAGTCTTCTGAAGACGGGTGCGTATTGGCTGAGGAGCCGATAAGCTAGACATGTTGCTTAATGTAAAGATAACTTATCGGTTAACCACTCTGATGAAACACCGGGCAGAGATCTACAGGTCTACGGCTCAATCTACTGTCAGCAGCCTCATAGGTCGAACTTAACCAATATAGCATGAGACTGATAATGACATAGAAAGCTTGGTAAACAGATAGATCTCGTACGGATGTGATGCGGTACACTCAATCTAACTAAGAGGTCAAACCTAACCGATGCAGTCTTAGACAGAGCAAGATATACTGGGATAGTGGTGGGACTTACCCCTTCTCCGGAGATCGAACTTAATCGATGCAGCCCCGCGTCAAGAGCTAGAACTCGTCGGTAAGAAGCTAGACGAGTTAGGGTGGTGATGCGCCGAAGTTGTATTGATCAAAGGATAATTTACAAGTTTTTAGAGGGTCTATATTTATATCCTGGCATGACAGAGTCTGACGCGGTTACAACAACTACCAGACGTTATTTTCTAAAAATATAAAAGAAAAATATCTCTAAGAAAGTAAACTGTACTAACTAAACCTTTATATCAATATAAGATACGATTTACATAGATAAATTACATGCCGTGATTTTCATGACTCCTTCTTAGACTCGGCTTTATTTGGATAGTCTTATATAATTGGATCGAATCCTTCCTCGCTTCATTTGATCGGCTTCATTCCTGTAGCAATCGGACTCTTTTTTGCTAAACCGATCATCTTTCTAATCCATCTATAGGCTTATCAAATTTTAGTGTTAACGTATACCCCTAATTTTAAAGTATGAAGACTCATGCTTTGAAATTTTCTTCCTCAGGCTTCCATGGCTCTGAAATCTCCTTTTCTGCTAATCGGCTTTCATAAGCCGATTAGCATGTATCAGATGTGCTAAACTGCTGAACTCTTAGGAGAAAAACTTTCGCCTGATGCGACTCGACAACCCTTGAAAGACCAAATCAGCTAATTGTTCATCACTTAGTATAATACTATAACATTATCCCAAAAACGTTGGATGCACTTCAAAACTAATGGCCTCTGTCTAACCGATGTTAAATCTGACAGTTCATCTCCTGAATCCTAGCAAAGAAATATTTATGAAATTAATTTTCCAGATCGGCCCATCCTCTAATTGAGTTGGGTGGCAACGAAGAGAACCAGGTGAAAGCCAATCCAAAGAGAGACAATAAAAAGAAACGAACTGTCAGGGCTTCCTCAGCCGATGCTTTCCCATATTGGGCCATGAATAAGCTGATATGTTCCACTGTAGATACGCTATCTTTCGAGAACTTGGAGAAATTTGGTATTCTGTATCGGTGAGACAATGGAACTCTGTCAAACCATTCTGGATACGGATGTCGATACATAAATATTTGATCTTTGGGCTTGATACCAAATTGCTCTTTCACCACCTCTACAATTTTGGCTAGCCAATCCTTTTTCCTTAGGATGTCTCACTGATACTATGGAGGTAGATATGGTACCCGATTCGGTTTGAGATACTCTCCATGATAAGCGTATAAGTCGAGATTACCACCTGGATAGTCACGTTGATATCTTCCATAATAATTATCTTGATAGTATTACGGAAGTACCTCATGTCGTTGCTCCTGAAATTGGTTTTGTGTTGGTGGATATTCATTTGCCGATAGGTTCCTCTTAGTTTTACAAGTTTTCTGAGATATGTTTGTCTCTAGCGATAAAAATGCATGATCTTGATCGGGCTTTTGAGTTGATAATTCTTTTATCGTCTTCTTAATCAGATTTTATATCCATCCACACTCCCGATGGATTGATGAATGCTTAATATAATTAATCCTTTTGTTGAAATTTGTCAGGTTGTTGTTCTAAATATTAAACTTCAAAATTGTGAAAAGAAATTTAAGAAACAAGAATTTGTTATTGAGTCACTAAATTCTATCTCTAATTCTTGATGATGATTGTAAGTCTTGCGAGGTTTTGAATTCTGAAATTTCTCCTTTTAGAAATATAAATACTGTTACTGATTTAAGACTCAATGATGTTATAAATTAAAATCCTGTTTTGCTCTTGGAACAGTGATACATTAACTTATGATTCTTTGGTTGTGATTTTGTTACTATCCAAAATCTTTCTAATATTTCATAGATCAAATCTAAAAAGCTTTATTAATTGGGTTTTGCTAGATTTAAAATTATCTAATTTTTAGTTTTTTTTATTTGCTGAAATTTCTGAGACAACTGACTTTAAAGTTGTTTTCTTTTAAACTATTGGTTAGTTTTTAAATTCTCTAGTGAAGTTTTCTTGCTTTATATAATTTATTATGAGCTCTTGATCCAACACCTGGTTATGAAGAAATCGTGTTTTTATAAAAATATTATTACATTATTTTTAAACTGGTTAGACCGAAAATTATATTGTGATTGCACCTCAGGCCCAATAGGTAGAGAGGTATGGTTAGACGGTCACATGTATGTTTTTTTTTCTTTTGAGGTTACGGTGAGTTTTAACGTTTGATTATTTGACTTTAGTTGATGCTATCAACCATTCACCCTTAATTTTTTGTTTCGATACTAAATTACTACATCTTTGGCTGCGACAGCTGAAAATTTTTCAGTGTGTCAAGATGTAGAAATTAGCTCAGGCCAGCACTTGAATTATCTAACAGCAAATGTATCGAGAGAAATAAATTAAATGAACTAGTCATTTCATCGCTGCGTTTGTTTGCCAGACATCGTGCGCAGTGAGTGAATCATTAGCGTATTATCCTCTTTTTTTGGATGAGTAGCCAAGTTACAATCCTTTCTCGGATATTCAGTCTGATCAGCAAACGAATCACGAGCATCACACATTCTGAGCCTTAGTTTTCACGGCGTCCCTATCATCGATCTATCGTGTTTGGCCAAAATCCTCATACGAACCAATAATTCATACCAGGACAAAGTTACAACGACAAAATGAAAGCGAAATTGCGTCGTACAATTGAATATATATATATATAGATAGATAGATAGATAGATAGATAGATAGATAGAGAGAGAGAGAGAGAGTAGGAATACTGGTCTGTTAGTCTGTATACTTAAGATCTGCAACTTCCACAGCAAATGTATCGAGAGAAATAAATTAAATGGACTCGTCATTTCATCGCTGCGTTTGTTTGCCAGACATCGTGCGCAGTGAGTGAATCATTAGCGTATTATCCTCTTTTTTTTTGGATGAGTAGCCAAGTTACAATCCTTTCTCGCACCTTGGACATACATGATAGGATATTTCAGTCTGATCAGCAAACGAATCACGAGCATCACACATTCTGAGCCTTAGTTTTCACGGCGTCCCTATCATCGATCTATCGTGTTTGGCTAAAATCCTCATACGAACCAATAATTCATACCAGGACAAAGTTACAACGACAAAATGAAAGCGAAATTGCGTCGTACAATTGAATATATATATATATATATATAGAGAGAGAGAGAGAGAGAGAGTAGGAATACTGGTCTGTTAGTCTGTATACTTAAGATCTGCAACTTCCACAAAAATTCCTTTTTCACCGGGCCGGCAATCATTGCTGGCCAGTTCTATTAAGATCGAGAAAAAATCATTAGCAAACAAGGAAACATGGTTGTTGCATTATAACTAGCCCCAGGATAACAGTAGACAACTAGTAGTAGCTAACTAGAAGTCGTCCTCTGCTTCAAGGAGAATAAGAGAGGAAAGCTAGGACTGTATCATTCAGATTTCAGTTTCCGATTTGCCACGGTTACAAAGAGTTAATGAAAGGGAGCCTTTGCCACGAGCTGGAGACTGGACTCCCGCCTGCTGAGGTGTGGGATGTCTATGGAGGCCTCCTCGTTGGTCAGCTGGTCCCTCAGCTGGTTCCTGAAGTATTCTCCAAGGTTGAGCTCGTCGAGGGAGACGGTGGCGATGGAACAGTTCTCCGTGTCATCTTCACTCCTGGTTAGAACCTGAACACATATACACTTCAGTTTAGCTAAGTTTGTTTTTGGGAGAGCCCTTTTTTGGCTTGATGTTCTTGTAATTTTCGATTTGGCTGTTCGTATTGCTAGGGACACCTGGGGGAGATTTTATGAAAGAAAAGTTCATCAAAATTGATAACGAAAACTACATCAAGGAAGTAGAAGTAATAGAAGGTGGTTTTCTAGATCATGGATTTCAGAAATATGCCGTGCGGATAGAGATCGTCGGAAAGACAGACAAATCATCTGTAATACGATCGACCATTGAATTCGAAGTTGAAGACGCAAGCAAGGCATCCTCTGTTAGTATCAGTGGTTTAGCTGCTGTTGCTGAGGCCGTCACAAAGTATATGAAGGAACAGAGAAGTGCTGAAGTACAAGCTCCAAAGCCAACTTCAGATGAAGAAACTATCCAGCCAAAGTGAAACAACTATAGCAAATTCCAGCACCACTATATATTGGGCATTTGGGCTGTATTGAATTCTATGATAAAAATAATAAGGCTAGCAATAAATTCGTGAATTTCATTTAAGTTTTTACTGAAAGCACACCCACTGTATCGTTTATATTGTGTACCTGCAAAAAAAAATCTTCATATTAGTCTTGTAATCTATAAGTGCCCATTCTGCAATAGTGAAAAGTAGAAGAGGAGTTTGACAAGCACCCTCACTACAATTTTCTTTTCGAAACTGAGGAATTCAACTTGATTTTGATATGATACAGTCACCAATGCTTGGTTCCACTCGTAGTAATTCTGCAAATCTCTTCTGCCAGATAACAGCAGATGCCATCCTGCTCTCCAAGTGAACATTTGTATTTGCAAGTTACAGGACAGTATTTGTGTTTCCAAACGCAGATTTCTATGCAAGACTGCAATATGCTTCAAACGTTACTGACCAAGAAATGATCAGTTGATCATGACACAACTGGACAGAGATAAATAATGCTCAGCGTTCAGGTTCTGTCACCGCCAACAGTGAGAGAACATTATAAAGTTTCAGTTCTTCACTGGAGGTTTTAACTATGTTTTTCTAATTTCAACTTCGATTACGTGTTCATCTGCAAGCTCTCATTTTAGTGAATCAATTTGAGAAGTTTTTCTATCCGAGAGACAGTCCAAGGACGGCTGACCGTTGACATAGTGTACCCTTGAAGTAAGACTGGTATGTATAAATGATTTTCTTTTGCAGGAAGCGAATCTTAAAAATGATTAACCAGCTAGCTACATAAAAAAATACACCTTATAGTACGAAAAGGTTGATGTAGAAATTTTGACTTTAAAATTGAAATCTTTAAGTTGGGAGTGACAATATCTAAGTAGAAAGTTCAAAATTTGAGATGCAAGTTTCATCAGTGAGGATTGTTCGCCAGTTTGAAAGTTAGAAACCATTTGTTCAACTACTTTTCCGATTTTTAGTATTTCTTCTATATTTAAATATAACTATTTATAATATTTAAATTTGTTTCAAAATACAATTACTTCTCCACCTATATAAACATTTCAACTACTCATAATATGTTTCTATTTATTTTCTTCATCTGCTTATCTATCTCAAATAAACATAACTCTTGTTAATTTTAATTTTAATCTCTTTAAAAATAGCAGTTTATATTTTAAAACGAAAAAAATAAAAAGAAATTCCACCGGTACAAACACACCGGTGGTTTCCCGACGGCCCAAAACCCGAACCGAGGGTAGCTTCTGTGGTCACGCGGGCCGAGACTCGTGCCCCTCGTGCCGGCGTCGACTGGACGTGGCCTCAAGCCTCTCGCCGCTGAGTCACGCCGCGTCACCTCGCCGCCGCAGAGACACCCCCACAGAGCTACTATTCCACGGCCACGCATTCCGGTCAGACCCGCGGCCGACGCATCCCTGCCAGGCCATCCTCCTCCCGTTCGTCCGCCCGCCGCGAAGCTATCCTGTTCCACGGCGATGCCTCGGAAGTCGTCGAGGGGGAGGGGCGGGGCTGGCAGAGGTCCAAGGCCCAGCTCGAAGTCCGCCTCCCAAAGCCCTAACCCCATCTCGGACTCCAAGATCCCCCACGAGGGCGGCGAGATCCCGGCTGTCAACGAGGGCGGCGCGGCCGTCGACGCCGCAGCCGTGGCCCTAGAGCGCCTCGACGTATCCGCCGCCGCCGCCGAGGGTACTCCGGTGGAGCTGCCGCAGTATCAACCGCCGCTGGAAGCCTCCTCGTCTGGGAGGGATGAGGTGGGCGGGAGCCTTGAGGAGGAGGCTGTAAGGAAGCTGCAGGAGTTGGTGGGGTTTGGTGGGGAGGAGGTGAAGCTGACCGAGGAGGAGGCGAGCGCAAACGATCAGAGGCAGGAGGATGAGGTGATGCGTTGATATCTCTCTCTGTGAGTGTGTATTGTTCATAGTTGGTCTGCTTACTGGATTGCGAAGCATAATTTGAGTTGCTTCTGTCATAGATATCAAGACAGTAGGTGAAATTCCATGTTGTTGCCTGGTGTTTTACTGCTTATTGATGGCCAACTGAGAATCTGTTTATCTTGAGTTGCTTCTTAGGTACATAGCAAAATTTTGGTATGATGGAGTTATAAGTATTTGGACTTCAGGCGAAGAGATGTCATGTAGTTAAGTCATGCCTGCATTTTGGCTATCTTAGTAAAATTTTATGGTCCGGATAAGTCTTACAATTTGCTAATCACAAGGAAAGAATGGGAGAAAATACTATGCACGTTGAATGGCCTAGGTATAGCCTAGGTATAATATGGAGTCAAGCAGTTGAAAGGGGGTGTTTGTATGTAGTAATTTCTTGGTTTGCTATCATCTATTTTTCTAGTTGAATGCATGATCATTCACTTATTTTAGCTTGATACAATCTAAATCCTATGCTCAGATCTTTGCATTGGAGGCCATTTTTGGAGACAATGTAGTCATTTTCAATAAGAAGGGAGGACAGCGGTCTTTCCAGGTATATTCCTTGTATTCTATTTTGAGATCATATTGTTACATTTTTGGAGAGGGCTACATCTGCTAATGTGATTGCAGGTTCATGTACATATTGAGATCCCAGATGGTATTGATGTATCGACAAGGCTCAATTATGGTTCTGGATCATTAAAATATGGAGCAGGTCAAGATGCAGATGCCTCTGATGATCTTGTTTACAAGTTTAGAGTTGAGCATTTGCCACCAACCCTGCTAACATGCTTTCTGCCTTCATCATACCCTAGTCATCAACCTCCTCTTTTCATTATCTCTGCGGAGTGGATGAACAAAATGATGATTTCATCACTATGCCAAATGCTGGACACAGTTTGGGAGGAGCAAAAGGGCATGGAAGTAACATATCAGTGGGCGCAATGGCTCCAAAGCTCTTCCCTTTCTCACTTAGGGTTTGCTAATGAGATAGTTTTAATCTGTGATTCAGCGTGTGATCATTATCATGGAGATAAGCGTGCTCTTTCACATAATGCTGCACCCGATGTTATAATTCCTAGGATGATGAGATGCAATGATGATAAGTGTCATGAAGCCTTCTTACATGCTATCCATGACTGCATGATTTGTTTCAGCGAGTTTCCTGGTAATATTTCCATCTTTCCATTTCTGCTGAATTATCGTAGTGTTATAGTCTCACATGTTGAAGTGTTGTGTTTGCAATAGCAAATTACCATAAATCTATAGTAAGGTTTGTGTTGGCCCGTGATCCTTGTACAACTTGGAACAGTTCTAACTTTTCCACCTTTCAGTTCCTGCAGAATTATTTAGTTTTATGCTCTTAAATGTTGTAGTTTTGAAGTCTTGGCCTTGAAATAACAAATTACCATAATAGATTTGTTTTGGCCTGTGGTTGTCCTGGTACAACTTGAAACAGTTTTGGAGTTAGATCTTACCACATTATGTGCTATTTAGCCCCCAAAACGTTCCTATCACTGGTACTGTAACTAGGACATTGTTATATGGATGCCATGTTAGAGGTATTCATTTCACATGGCAATTTTTCTGCACTTTTTTGTGAAGTGTCTTAAAATATATTCTTTAAAGGGCAGTGCTTGCAGATAAAATTTTACAATCATATGCTGTGTCTTTATGATGTGCATTCAACTCAGATATACAATCCATTTTCATTTTGGTTAATCCTTACTACATTGCTATTTTTAAGTCTAATTGTTACCTCATCAGGAACTGACTTCATCAAACTTCCATGTCATCATTTCTTCTGCTCGAAATGCATGCAAACATATTGTAAAATGCATGTCAAGGAAGGAACTGTAGTGAAGTTGCTATGTCCTCATACAAAATGTGGAGGTGTTGTTCCTCCTAATATATTGAAAAGGCTGCTTGGGGAAGATGAATTTGAACGTTGGGAAGGATTGCTACTTCAGAGAACTCTGGACTCTATGAGTGATGTAGTCTACTGTCCGAGATGCCAAACTGCTTGCTTGGAGGATTCAGATAATGAAGCTGTGTGTTCAAGTTGTTTATTCAGCTTTTGCACGCTTTGTAGAGATCGCCGTCATGTTGGGGATAAATGTATGTCACCTGAAGAGAAACTACTTATTTTGGAGGTGGGAGGCGGAAGACTGTGTTCCACATAAATTTAGCTTATATTCCATTTATTTTAATTGTGGTACTTCTATTATCATGTTTTAGCAGATTTTCTATACTATTCTATTAGAAAATATATTTATGAGAAATAATGGAAAATGGGATGTCATGCTTTAGGATTCAGGGTGATTATGTTAGACAATTGCATTTTGCGTTCATTCTGGTAGCAATTGAGGTTTTAATTTATCCTTACTAGACAAGATGTTGACAAGCTTCCTGATCAGTCCCAATTGACCTCCCATTTTTTTTCAATGGGTATTACTAAAGGAATTTAAGAGTTCTCTGGGAAATCAGAATCTTGACAGTTTGAAAAGATTGAAAAAAGATGTTGACAATGGAAGTGAGAGTGATGTTTGGTGCTGGCAGCAATGGGTACAGAACCATATGGGTGGCAGGATGGGAGCGGATCAGGGGTAGAAACTACAAGTATAAACCTCCATTGAGAGATGATTTTTAGAGAAAAGGCGCAAGGTCCTGCTTTTAAGAAAGCATAGAATTGAGAGATGATTTGCCATCCATTAGGAACCATAACTAAATTATAATGTGGTTTGATATGCTATATAGATCCGATTTATCATTTATCAATCCTTTCTAAATTAAGATCTGAGCTTGATGTCTGGCTTAATTTGATATATGTTTTTTTTTGTAATCTAAGTTGCATAAATAGTTCTTTTCATGATTATGAAAACCCTTTCGGTTCTATAAATTACCTTTTGTAGGTGATAGTAAACTTACCTTTTGTAAGTTGTGAACTATCTTTGTGATCTAATTTGGTATTCAGTTCTCTGCGCCTTATGGATTGGTATGTTGCAACTTCATAGGTGTCCACTTGTTGTTTTCCTACCATCCTCAGGGTGATTATGCTGGACAGTTGCATTTAGATTGATTCTGGTAACGAGTCTGTAATTTATTTTTATTGGAACCTAGGTTCCTCTTTGCTTATGTTGTTTGCTTCGTATTTTTCTCTTCAAAGTATATTGGTGGAAAGCCTGACTTTCTTTATTTGACAGAAACGGAAAGAGGCTGGAGAATTACAGGGAGATCAACATAAGATTGTGGAGGAACTACGCAGCATCAAGGCAATTATGAAGGACTCAAAACTATGCCCTCGATGCAAGATGGCTATATCTAAGATAGAAGGATGCAATAAGATGTCTTGCGGGAACTGTGGGCAGTACTTCTGCTACCAATGCAACAGTGCAATTGATGGTTATGAACATTTCAGGTTAGTTTTGTAGTAATATATAATTTCTGTTCATTACTATAGACAGACTTGACAAAGATCAATCATGTTGTTGTGCACAGGGGTTCATGTAAGCTTTTCCCTCAGGAAGACCTTGATAGATGGGAAATGCAAATGAATCCATGGGGCCAGCGCCAAGATGTTGCACAAGTGCAAGCTGAAATGTTTCGGCAATATGCTCATCCATGCCCTACTTGCCGGCAACCATGTCCAAAGGTAATACCAACCACCTTTTTGTTAAGGTATACTTCATGATGAGAAATATTCCATTGTACCTTTTGCATTAATGAAACAAAAAGAAGAAGAGAGGGAGTGGGGGGTTGTGAAACAGCCTTTGCCCTCTGTTCCCTTGGACCTTGGACATATATGCAATATATTCATTCATTCTTCAAAAGCAGTGCTGTAAATGATTCAAACTACATATGTTCTTGTTTGTAGTTTAAACTTCAGGCATGATCGCTTGACTTAATGTTTAGCATTTGGTCTTGTAATGCCTAATAACTTTGATAACATTATGTCATGACTATGGTAAAGACTTTTAACATAAGTAAATCGACTAATGATCAGGCATCTTGGTTATTGCTTTGAACTATATGGTATGGCTGACCCCCAACCCAGCATGCTTCTAGAGAATGTCCTATCATCTTTAAACCGTATTTCTTATTTTCTTTTCTAGTACATTTCACTATACCTTTGGCCTAGCTCCTAATTTTGCATTTGCTTTGGTAACTGTTCAGCTGGGAAACAACAATCACGTCTTCTGTTGGGCATGCCAGAAACACTTCTGTGCACTGTGCCGGAAAACTGTCCACAAGACCTCACATCATTTTGGTCCAAAAGGATGCAAACAGCATACTGCAGATCCCTGATGAGAGGTTTTCTCGTATATGCATCACCAAAACTACCTCGACAACAGTGCATAATTGCATATACCCCTTGCACCGAGGCATTTTTCTTCGGGATTCCAAGATTTGGCCTTGAGCCTTCTACCTACATGTACCAGTAAAAGTTCAAGCTCGACGATTTATATTGGTGGAGAGATTTTTGCGCCGCTCATTCATCCAGCTCCGAACTTATCTTACAGCACAGTAGTAACAAAGACTTATAAACCTCAAACGTCATGTTTTCTCTGTAATTACGTTTCTTATCGAGAGAATTTTGTTTAGTTAGATACGCGCGACTGTAGTACTGTACCATGGCTTTAGCAGCAGATTAAAAAAGAGAAAATAAGTTTACTTGACGTGCGGTGGTCAGTGGGGACGACGGCCGACGGGAGAGGCAACGGTAATGACAACGATGTCATCGGGCTTGAGCAACCGTCTTGCCTCCTCTCTCCCTAGCAGTGTGGGCAGCACTATGGAGCAACCGCTAGATTGCGATAGCATGCGAGCATGCAAGGATATGCGATGGTGACGGCATGGATGGCGATGCCATGGATAATAGGCAGAAGTGAGGAGCTTGTGATGATCAGAGGCGGCAGCCTGGCTTGGTAGTGACCTTGGGTGGTGAGGCGGGCAATATGGGTTGGCGGTGTCTATAGAGAAGTCGAGGTGACTCAGTTGGATTAGAAGGGAGGGAGGAATAGGTAGCGGCTGGCGGCGGGACAGGCTCATCAAGGAACTCATCATTTGGCATGGAGGATGTTGTCCACACGTGTTGTACCCTAAGTAGAAGAGTATGCCAACCACCAATCTCGCCATTGCCATGGATCTGGCTGCCTCTAATACCGCGTCGATCTATCCTGTCCGCCGACGCTGCAGGGCATGGCAGACACCGTTGATCTAGGGACTTGCCACACTGCTAACAACTAGTGGGTGACGACGGGGAGGATGGCGCAGCCTTGTGGGCTGGCAGGTTGGTGGGTGATAGCCGAGAGGACGATAGTGTCGACAGTGTCCCCACCTCCACCAACAAATGCCTTTTGTCGTTGACATGTGCACACCGCCGAAGGTGCCATTGTCGGCGTATGCTACCTATCTGCGTGCTTGATGTGTCAATCTCCAAAGAAGAGAGAGGCTCTCTTCACGGGGAGAGATGGAGAGAGAAGAGAAGAGAGAGGAGGGAGAGAGGGAGGATGACATATGTTCTTTGTTTTTACCATGTGAGCGCTCAGTCAGCACAAACGGATTCGACTTTAGCAAAACCAACTAGTATGTCATGGAACCTAATTTAATTCGATTTTGAAAGTTGAGTCAAGATTTCTGGTATTGCAGTTTAGGGATGCTATTTAAACACGGAAAGATGAGGGACGTCTGGTGAACTTGTTCCTTAAAAAGCCCTGAACATATCTATCCCTATAAGGCCCACAAATGCTCTATCACTATAAGGCCCATGATGTTTTGCTTGGAGCCCATTACTAATGCAGACGAGAAGGCCCGCTTCGAACCTTCGTTCTCGTGCAAAGCAGAGAGCGCACTGCCCGCATCGTTACCAACCACCGCACGGTTTCCCTCCCCGAATCGAACGGGGTGAGGAGAGCGAGCGCGTTGCTCGCCACGTCTTCTCGTCCGGAAATGGCGGTGGGCTTCCTTGGCGGGCGCGCACCGAATCGGGCACGTCTCCTACTCCGTTCCTGGCGCGGTGGCGGAGCTCACATGGATTCGGCTTCCTCCGCTGTTGCAAAGCGCGGCGCAAGCCGAGGCACCCTCACCCGGTTGGAACGATGGAGAGCCCGCGGCGCGACGACGAGTCCCACGGAGAGGCGGCGCTGCTGCACGAGAAGATGCTCCGGGCTCGCCGGGACGGGGAGGAGCCCGAGCTATCGGACGAGCAGCTGCGCTCCAACGACCAGCTCCAGCAAGACGAGGTACCGCTCCGCTTTCCCACCCTACTCCTTGGTCGAATCGATGCCTCGTCCGGTCGTCCCGTTGCGAGCTAGATTACTTCTAGGAACCGCGTCGCGAGCACCTCGGGGGATTCACTGCACGCGTTTTTCCACGGGAGAATTTCTCATCCCGTTTGTGCGATACTCTTTATGTAGTGCACAATCGAGACATCGAGTTGATACATATGTAACGTTGGTGTAGAAAAAGTTCAAGTACACTATTGGGTCGTGGCGGACAGATTAGAACATGCCCAATTTCGCTTCAACTCAGTTAAGTTACAGATTGCAGATCATGATTAATGAACCCCATCTGTGTTCCTCTCATCGAGGTTGCCATCTGAAAGAAATGCAGTGATGGTAGGGTAAAAATATTTGCTACTCTGCCCGTGGTCCAAACCAGCTTTGGAACTGGAAGTCTGTCTACAGCTCTATATTAATGGTCTAAATCATAACTAGAATAACACTTCGGAAGTAAATATTTGTTCAGACAACTCCAAATTGTAACAATCATCAGTAATTAGAACCATCAATTTGCTCTTAAAAAAGGACTGTCAATCTCTTTTTCGGAACATGCTTCAAACAGCTATTTGTTACGTGGCTTTTTGCTTAGATGCTGGCACTGGAGGCAATCTTTGGAGACAATATAGGCATTTTCAGTGCAAAGGCTGGACTACGGTGTTTCCAGGTACATCCGCTTATTAGTCACATGATTCAGTATTTGTCAAAGACACCACATAACTTACCGATACCTTTTCTACTGTCACCTGTTTGAAGGTTCATGTGCACTGCAAAATTCCCGATGATATCGGTGTTTCTGCAGAACTATCCCAGGGTGATAATCATGACCGGAACAGTCGGTTCTTTGACACATTCAATGTCCAGCACTTGGCTCCAATTTCGTTGACATGCCTTATGCCTCCATCATACCCAAGTCATCACGCTCCATACTTCGTTCTCAGTTCACAGTGGTTGGATACTGTGAAACTTTCCTCCCTTTGTCTCATGCTGGACACAATCTGGACGCAGCAACTTGGTATGGAAGTAGTTTATGGGTGGGTGCAATGGCTGCAGAGCTCTGCACTTTTTCATCTTGGTTTTGATGATGAGATAGTCATACAAGTACAACAGCCTGATAGTATGATGGGTCCTGTGGATGTTCGTGCTGTTGCAGAGGTTGTGTCCGTAGAGTCTGCCGCTAAATGGTTAATCAGCTACAATGAGGAGCAATGCCATGAAACTTTTCTAAGCGGCCTTCATGACTGCATGATTTGTTTCATGGAGTACACAGGTGATTTGAGAGCTTCAGTTGATACTCCAGTAGTTTTCTTCATGCTGTGCTCTGCAATAGATACCTATATCTTATTAATTTGAATTCCGTGTTCTGAAGGTAATACTGTTTTCAGTGTTTACCTCCTATTGTTTCATAATTTCATCACAGTAAGAGCTACATTTTTCAAAATATTATTCCATTATAAGCTTCTTTACCAAGTTTCTAATCACAAAAAAGATTATTTGTAGTCAATACTATGACAGGTAGTCATGTTCTTGCCCCATTCTTCTAAGGTAAAGTTCCATCATATCTACTCTGGACACTATTAATTAAATCCATGTCTATTGATTCCCCTCAGGTATTGACTTTATTACACTTCCATGCCACATTACTTTTGTTGGAGGTGTATGGAAACGTACTCAAGGATGCATGTTGCAGAAGCAACAATGCTGAAATTGTTGTGTTTTAATGACAAGTGCGGGGGCATTATTCCTCCAAGTCTATTAAAGAGTTTGCTAAGAGATACAGATTTTGAACGCTGGGAAAGATTGATACTTAAGAAGACTCTAGATTCAATGTCAGACGTGGCTTACTGTCCAAGATGTACAACAGCTTGCCTGGAAGACAAGGAGAACAATGCCCAGTGCTCCATGTGCTTCTTCAGCTTCTGTGCCCGCTGCAGAGATCACGTCACATAGGGGAGAAATGCATGACTCCAGAAGAAAAACTGAATTCCTTACAGGTAGCAAATGTATGACAGCCCATGTTCTATTAAAAAATCCTGCTAATGCCACCAGTTAGTATTATCTGTGGATGTTCACTATCGGAGTCTAATTCAACACAACATTCCAAGAAAAAGATTATTTGTGAATGCTAAAGTTATCCTAGATATTTCGTAAAGAGGTATTTGATTATTCTGAATTTTAACAATAAAATTCTTTATTTTTAAACTTTTGTTTTAAAAGTTTATTGTGAGTCATGAAAGCAGTGAGGTGCTGTTCATGGAAATTTAGAGCATGAATTAAATTATTAATAAAAAAATCCAAGGCACATGTGCCTTTCTGACATGGCTCTGGTTATAAATAATTTGTTCTAGCATTAATAAGTTGAAGTTTCAGATATTTTGCTAGCTCAATGTCCTGTTATTGGTGATAACCGGATGATTTTTTTTCTATGTTGGGATTGGTGTCCAGGATACTATGTGTGGCTGAGTTCATTTCCTCACTGAATCTGTAATTCCAGATTTTTTTTTGTTTCCGGAGAATAGGATCACAGGATAACTTTCTTTAACTTGTAGTCTGCACACAGTAAGTCAGTAACTGCACATATCCTCCGTATTACTTTCATTTGAAGTGGGCACAATGACACATTCTTCTCATGGTCATTGTAAAATACGATGTCATGTCTGATAATATATGTTTTATTGATTATTTGTCATAGTCGAGTTTTAAACAATGATAATTGTATTTGGATCACAATACAGGATCACACTGTGGTGCCTTTTTTAAGCAAAGACAGCTTTGCTAGTAGAATTAACTTGTCAAATGAAATATCCAGCATGAAGGAAGTGCTTCATTCTTCTGTTCGATGTCCACATTGTGGTACTGCCATCTCACGAGTATCAGGCTGCAACCACATGTTATGCAGTAATTGTAGGCAACCGTTCTGCTATGGCTGTGGCATGGCACTGCATCCTGGCCTTTCAAGGTACATTCCTCTGATGGCTCGGTCTAGAATGATTCACTAAATATTCTGTCACGTACCTATTTTCTTGATACCAATTCTGAAACAGTGCCCTTCTTTCAAAATATTTTTAGATAATGGAAACGAATTTTTTACATTTCATATGTATTTGTCATCCACTTGCCATGATCTGGCAAGACAGGATTGTATTCAATAGCTGTAGTTTCTTTTCTGGTGATGTTGGTAAATGAAATCATGTTGTCTCTGTTCTCGGCAGATGGGAAACAACAGCCATACGTTCTGCTGGGCATGCCAGGTTCATTACTGTGCACATGCCGCATGGTGGTGCGGAAGAGCTCGGAGCATTATGGTCCCCGTGGATGCAAGCAGCAGTGTCGACCCCCTGATCCCTCAGATTCAAGACAAACAAAAATGACGACTCTGGTTCGGAACACTTTTGAGATAATCCATTGACGGAGCATCAGTTTCGAACTTCCGACTGTGATGTACTCGGTACTTCTTTCCAGAGCCGTTGCATCATTGCAGTACGTGTCATTACATGCAGTTTATTCTATACAGTGTTAAAGGGCATTACTCAAAAACCTCCTTTTGTTATGGAAGATTAGTAAATTGACGAAGAGAAGACATCAGTTCCTGCAAAGCTTGCTGGATTCAATAAATTTATCTTTCCATACTCTCTTCCTTTTCACTCTTACATAAATCTCCCAAGTTATTGTGATTTGAACCGCTGGATGGAACAAATCCTCTTGCAAACTCGTATCACTGGCCGTTCGTCGTCACAGGATCATCCCTTTGCCTAACTTCCAGCACCCCTGGAACTTCTGTCCAATGAAAACATGAAAAACAAATGTGTACACATTAGTAATATGATAAGTCATCTAGAAAGGTCTGTGCATATCTTATCCACCATCTTAAACATATTATGCTATTCTGTTCGAAAATTTGGAGTTGTAGCAGTATGAATTTCACTCACTGGACAATCTACGGGCCTGGTTGTTGGTGAGGAACACACTGAATGTCCCAGGGTAAGTCTCATACGTAACGCTCCGAGCTGCCTGGACGCTTCATGCCAAAAAAAATGGAGATCACCAGAAGCGTCAGAAAATAAGTGAAAACGACGTGAGCAAATGGAGATCGGAACGGCGATCACCAAGGATCAGTGCAGCAGGCAGGGTATACCTGCCAAGCACGGTGGCGAGCAACCGGTAGTTGTACTCGTCGGGGTCGTTCACGCTGCCGTCGGGGATGCGCACCGTGGCCTCGAACAGGTGGACCTTCTGCCCTCTCGGCGTCGGCGGTGCAGCGGCGACGGAGAGAACTAGAATGGCGAGGGATGGCACCATCTGTCATGTGGATATCTTCATGGTTGCAGGAGCTTGCAACAGTTGAGTATGGAACGTGCATTTTTTGGGCCATTTTTATAGGGTTCTAATGGTGTAACATACATATTCTCTCCTCCAAGAGTTTCAGATGTTACACGACGCTTATTAATATCATTCACGGCAACTGACGTTTTCAGGAGCGGCAGATTAAAGAGAGAGCCTGCAAGTAGCAAATCTCTAGCTATTGACAGGCAAGAAAGTTTAAGTTGGTTCGAGTGCTGAGCACGCAGAGCAGGTGCTTTGTTGCGCTTGACAATGAGAACAATGTCAGCAAAATATATACTGGTTTGTCACATACGAATGAATCAGCAAGATGGTCATGCATTTCCAATGTACACCCCCCCCCCCCCCCCCCCCCGCCCCCGCCCCCGCCCAAAAGAAAACTCTTGTTACAGCTTGTAGTATATTATATGGTTCTCATTAATCGATTACACAACGTCAGATTGAGCATTTGACATAACGGATAACTTAATAAGCTGTAAAAATGCGACGATAAGAGTACAGATCCGATGCTAGAAATCTTCAAGCCCCATGCATTCCAGCGACCCAAAGTGCCCCCTCTTATCCTGGACTTAGAGTCTGCACATTGTGCAGCAGTTGGCTCGGCATGCCCAGCAGAAAATGTATTTCTCATCACCCTGGATGCATATTGTCAATGGTTAGATGTAAGTACTCAGGGAAATTTACCAAATGCTGCACCATTCATGCCTCATGAAGAGATGGAAAAGATAGGTGTTGTTACATTGAAATTTCTTTCACGGCATTTTGGACACCTGATTGTACCACCTACAGGGCGCAGCAAAACTCATACATGATTTCCATACTGTTCTTCCATTTGTCTCTCCCACGGCGATATGTCTCTAGGCGCAAATAGCTTACATTCGCTGCAATAGGCAGAGAGCTTGGCAAACCATACGTGCACAAATATAAGCCAGTCAAAGATCCTGGATGTGGGATGCTTTCCGTTCTTTCCAGAAAAAAAAAGGGTACTCAACCTTTAGAAGTTACAGTTGATGGCTTACCTGAAATGATCATAACCCCTTATGGCCTTGCCACAGCGGAAGCAGAAGAACTGACCACAGTTGCCGCACACCATTTTGTTGCACCCTTCAGTTTTGCTGATGGCCATTCGGCACTTTGGACATAATCGAATGTCGCTGTACAATGCTTTGATGTTCAGTATTTCCTGTGCCATCTCTCTCTCAGACATCCTTCCTGACGCCTGCAAACATGAAAAAAGAGTTAAGTCAATAAAACGAAAATGTCCCTAGAGTATAATGCCAACATTTTGCACTGATTGAATAACTCTGCAGCACAGAGGTGCCAAAAGCGTATGCTGTATATAGAAAAGACTGAGTACTCATTATATAGAGGATTTACTGATGAATCACCAGATATGTTTATTGGAGATTAACAGATCACTACTACTAGAATGAGAATCAACTGCTAATATAGAAAAGACTTCACTGCATATATTGCATTTTTTACCTGCCGGCGTTGGAGCTTTTCCTCTGGAGTCAAGCACTGCCTCCTAGGATGGCATGGCTCCTTACAAAACGAGCAGAAGAAAAAGGAACATTTTGGACATTGTGCATTGTTATCCTCTAATTCCAAGCAACCGATTACACATCTTGGACAGTAAACCACGTCTGACATTGAGTCCAATGCTTTCTCAAGAGTAAACCTATCCCAGCGTTCAAATTCATCATCCGTAAGAAGCCTCTTCAACACATAGGGTGGAATCGAAGCATTGCACTTGTTATCATGGCATACCAACTGAAACACGCCACCTTCCTTGACATGCATCCTGTATAAGGTCCCCAAGCACTTCACACAAAAGAGGTGTTGGCATGGAAGCCTGATGAAGTTTGAACCTGATTGTTTCAAAATTTAAGTTAGTTTACAGGGAAAATACTTCAGATTGAGCATGTTCAGTTTCCTAAGAAAAGTCTTAGAAAGAAACAAGTGAAAATAACAGGTTCATTGGGCCTTTGTACACGGTACACATAATTACAATGAATGTTTTAAACATGAAAGTTTCAGCCGGTTAATTTGTAACAACTATGGCACAGACTCAACAAGAGAGAGGCATGGCATGGACCTTATGGAATAGGCCATATTTTCCAAATTACAAGCAAGGCACAAAGTAAACCGTAAAACAGTAATGGAATTGCGGTTCATATGATTGCAACGTGAAAAAGATGGAGCTTTTTCACCTTTGCTCTGGTTAAGGCATATCATGTACATGTAGAGATCCTCAAGAAAAGCTTGATAGCGCTTCTTACTGCTGTAGCTGAGCATGGAAGGAATTACAGACTCCAAGGAGAAACTTCTTGAGATTGCACGATTATCTTCTTTGTACATTGGAATATCTGGACCTAAAGTTATTTTGCGATCAAACCAGAGATATGACCGAGAAGAATTTCTTAGCCACTCAACCCACTGGTATACCACTTCCTGCCCTGGCAACTCTGCCCAAAGGGTATCAAGCATCTCACAGAGTTGCGAAACATTAGGCCCATCATCCACTTAACAGTGACTGTAAAATATGGCGGGTATTAGCTAGGATAGGACAGTGGAAGCAGGCATGTCAAAACCAAAGGAGGCAAGTACTCAAAAATTGCAAGTGTAAAAATCCATCTGGCTCATCACCATGCCTTGATTGATTCACACTAAAATAATCAATCAGAAGAAGGTGAATGAATATGGAAGTTAAAAATAAAATTGAACACTTCTCACTAATCATAAAACTTAAAAAATCATATTTTCATAATCTAGATAAAATCCTATTTTATTACTAAACAAATTATAAACGTAGGTCCGTAACTTCAATCGACCTGAAACTTTAACAGAATAAACTAGATAATTTTTAAACAAACTCAACTAAAATCACCTTAATCGGACTTCTAGATCTCGAGATATTAATAAAACAAAATTATTGAATATAAGGTTGAACAAAATTAATTAAACCATAATTAATTAATAATGCAATATCTAAAAATAATCAATCAATCAAACTTTTCAAAACACTAAAAAACACTCATAACTGATCAAAGAAATAATCTAATTAATCTAAAATCAATTGCGCTAGACATACACAAAGATAAATAAGAAAAAAGATTAATTATCGTAATAATGTTTCATAAATTTTATTTTTATTATCAAAATTATGCTTACAGAAATTCTTCAAAAATCTCTCTCAACTCCTTGTGCTAAAGTCCCTAACAACTTACCATCTTTTTATAACTAAAAGTAACTAGAAAATCCCAAAGAAAAAACCTAAATACTCTTAAAATTTTATAACCACTACTATACTTATTCTCAACTGTCGAATTTAAAATTAATGCTCCATATTACGCCACGTCATAGACACACAGAAGACCATAGAGTCTGACGCATTTCTACAGAGAATCCCGCTTTACATTGTATCCACGTCGTCATGCCAATCTCATGACAACACGTGTCCTTGAGATATCCTACGCCTTATGCGCGCTCGCGTGTGCCATGTCTCCGCTACATCCGGGCCCACCTATCAAACACCGCACGCCCACGCTCGCTGTCACGCTAGGTCCACCAATAAGCCACTATGTCACTGCGCACTTGCGCTTGCTGCCACTCTGGGTCCACCTGTCAGCTACACATCTTCCGTGCATGCCTATACCTCTACCGCTAGGCTAATTCTGTGTCATCAGCCCGTTACGCCGGCCTGCTAACCCTTGGCTTGTCTGCCAAGACGAACCACCCGTCAGCCTGCTATCTTTTGGCCTCTACTAACCGACGCTAGCCCACTCACGCACTGTTGTCAGCCCACTTACAGCTAGCACACGCTCGTGCTGTACATCTTGCCTAGTTCCACATCGTTATTGTAGCAAATTATAAATATTAATTTATTAGTGATTTTTCATCTATTTCAACAATTAATGCCTGCACACATATAAAAAAATATTTTTTAGACATAGATTTTTATAAATAAATTATGTCATTACACACGCTCATCACATTTTACCATAAATAATTTTAATATAATTTAATTATACAATAATAATTTTAATATAAATATTTTTTATCAATTTTAATATAGATCAATTTACCAATTTTAATGTAAATCAATCTTCATCGCTTTAATTTAACACCATCAAAACAAAATTCCATCCCCAATAACAGTAGAAAACGGCAGTGATGACAAGAAACCTCGAAATAGTGGCCCCCCTTTCTTTCCAAATACAGCCAGATCATCACCATGTATCGCCTCCAGAGCCATCAGCTGCAACAAATGATCACATCAAGTGAACAAGCAACCCTTACGATGAAATGCAACTACAGAATCTCACAATTCCTTCTTTGGTTTCTGACTAAATGCTTTCTTTTCTTTTCTGAAGAACTGAATGATTTCAAAATCGCACGTAAAGCATATAACCAGCTCCCTTTCCTAAATGCAGTTTATGTGCTAATGATCTTTGAATTGTTTCTTCAAATTGAAAGGAAAAACCTGCATTTTTTCTTTTGAAAGGGAAAAAAGAACGGAACTTTGCTAGTTTGCGCAAAACCCTCGCCCAAAACCCTACAATTCCAAACGCTCCCAGCTCAATATCACACGAGACTTGTAATACAGCAATCCATTGCAAAAAAACATCAAAGCAAATACTAAAATCACTAAATTTTTGAAATTTTCTAATCTGATCAGTAGATCAGTGTACCAGATCTCGTCCTCTTGTCGCGGCCGGTTGTCTCGTATCTCATCTTCCTCCTCCACCCCCTTCTCCTCGGTGCAGCAGAGACTAGCCGCGCCGCGGCCACCGCCATCATGGCCTTCTCCAGCCTTGATTCCGCCTCGGCTGCCGCCACCCACGGGGCTTCCAGGTCGAACACGTCACCCTCGCGCCGCCCCCCTCACACGACACCGGCCTCGCTCCCGCGGCGCGCGACGAGGACGAGGAGGAAGCCTCAGACAACGACGATCCCGGAGAAAGGTTGAGGTGGGGCTCCAGCACCGGCGACGACAGCGTGGCGCCGTCGGCGGACGCTGCTGCCATGGCGCCGTCGGCGGACGCTGCTGCCATGGCGCGAGCTCTCGGGCTTGTCGTCGGAGCAGGAATCGGGATTCCGGCTTCCGGGAGTAGGAGTCGTACGTGCCGTGCACTTGCTCTTTACTGTGCCTACTATTAGGGCAATTATAAATTTAAATTGTTGTTGTAATACTATTACTAGAAAATTATAAAATCTAATTCTCAATGCAAACACATGGATGTATAATATTTGATCTATTCATACTATGAAGTTTGGATGGTCAAGATTTAATTTATCTTTTTTAATTAATGTAAGAATTTATATTTTTTTCATTTAAGTGGGAACTACTAGTTTTTTTATCTCTTAGTATTAATGTGATGGCTTCTAAGATAAACTCTAATTAGTATATATAACGATTTAAGTTCTTCAAATTTTATTATGGTGCTAATTCAAGTTAAAATTCTTGTTTGGATTCAAATTCAAATAGAAAAAAATATCTTTTTAAGTTCTTCAAATTTGATAATGACGTGTCTGTTATATTATAGTTGCAGGAAAGGCTCCAATTTTGTATGAACTTTGCCATTTTTAGAAGATACTAATAGTATTTTATTAGCGCAGCAGAATTGCGTGAGTGGGCTTAGGCCCATCCATATTGGGCAAGTGTTTTTTTCTCTTGCCACTAGTTTTTCCTATTTTATAAGTCCAACAGCTTCTACAGCCGTATGGCACGTAGCATCATGGAATACAACAAATATTAATTGAACGGTACAAGTTCAGTCCGAAAGAGCAAAAGCATAAGTAAACCAATTAGGACATTAGCACGTACTTTAACAAAAAAAATTATAATTACGTCAACAACAACCCAAAATACGTGAATATTTATGCAATGCATATAAGTAATTATAAAAAATGAACATACGAATTGAAAAAAAAATTATGTAACTACATTTTCCCTTAACATCCGATGTCGCTTTTGTTCAATTATTAGAGAATAAAAAACATAAAAACATAAATGCATGTTACGTTGGACATTTAAAGGCACAGCAATTCTTTTCACAAAACAATTATATTATATTATATTATATATCTAATAAGAATGATTAAGAAACCGAAACCAAGTATTTATCAAAATAGAACAAAAATGTTCCACATCTAAACCTATAGATAAATATAAATTATGTGTGTGCTATAAAATTCATAAAGTAGTGTAGAATCTACTAAAAACATAAAAGAAAAAAACTTAAAGTAGTTGTTAGACTGAATAACCTAATTAAATAAAACCTACACACAGAATATACTTGGGGAAATTAAAATTAAAGTCCGAGCAGATGCATAGGTTGATGACTAATTATATTATAAAGATAATAAAGATAGTTAAAAAACCACATATTTACTCTGAAGAATAAAAATTATCATATTAATCAGAGAAAAAGAAAAATATTAATCTTTTTAATTGTAGTGTTTCTATATTCTAGCGGTGCAGAAAACATAATCATATCAATCTAATTACAGAGAGTACGTTTCGGTAAAAAAAATATAGAGTACGTTCCATACCTTGTCCTCCTCTATTAGTTTGACAGTGTACACAAGTAATCTAATTTAATTGCAATTTGCAAACCTACACGGACAAAATTTGTGCTTCCAAACAAACAAAGCCTGCACTGCCGCACGCACATATATGTAGCACTGATTTCAAGCCAGCATGCAGCGGCAGCAACCAAATGACGGCGGAAGCCGATGGTAGTTAATACATTACGTTAAAAAAATTACAGCAATTAATTAAAGCTTGCAGCCAGCAAGGCATCCATACGCAGAAGTTTTTGGCGGCAATAGCGACCGGCAAGGTGTTGAGATTGATGTTTAGGATGATATCAGTTGATATCAGCGGGTAATTAGTGTTTGTTTTCATGTGGATAAAAAAAACATAAGCCAAAAATTTGATAGGTAGAGACAAAATCTCTATCAACAACTTTAATAAGAATATGACTTAGTAATTTTAGCCTATGCTTGATATACAAATAGAGGACATCCAGCGAGGAGTTAATGCAGTTATTAGTCGGCAACAAATAACGTTAAATATACTATCATGCAGTGAGTAGTAAAAGGTAGTCATGAAAATTACTCTTAAGCAGCCGAACAGTTCGGGATAGAATGGAAAAGGTGAACAATATAAATTAAAGAGAAAAAACTTCGACGAAAATTAAAAAATCAGGAAAAAAAATCATTTTTGTCAGGGAGAAAAAAATCTATGGAAAAGAAATACCCGAGAAAAAAGAAGGAAAGAAAAATACTCATACCAAAAAAGGTTTTAAAAACAAGAAAAGTGATGTATGTGAAAATTGATGACCGCTGGAAAAATGAAAAAGAGAAAATAGGGCGACAAATCTAGACCGAACTGTAAGCTGCAATTCTGATGTATGTGCACCTCACCTAACCAAAATAGATTGTTGCCATGATACCGCCTTACCACCACTTGAGCTATGTATGGCGTCATATCATCTCCTTCCCAATTGCTAGAGCAAGGGAAAGCATACACTGGGGCAACAAAGGAATTGAGCATTGTTTTGCTCAATATAACACGCACAAATCACTTGAGAAGAAGGGGTTAATGTCTTAGCAAGAAAGAAGAATAGGGGACAAGAGATAACACGCACAAATCACTTGAGGAGTTAGTGCCTTAGGGAGAAAGAAGAATAGGGGACAAGAGAGAGGTAGAGAAATTTGAGTTTTTTTCTATATATGAGAAGTATGTGTGCCTAAGACATGTTAAGTCTACAATTAGTAAATTTATCTTATATCCTAATACTAGGGTACTTAAAGAAAATAATCAATGAGATGTTATATCAATAAATAATCTATCTGATATTCTCCAATATTCTTTTTTTAAGCATGCAAAAGGTTGGCTCCCAATAACCTCTTAAACAGAGACCAAATTATTAAAAGTGTGCATCAAATAAGTAAAATTGAGGATATTATAACTTAAAACAGAGACCAAATTATTAAAAGTGTGCATGGAATAAGTAAAATTAAGTAAGATACACAAATACGTAGGCAACTCCGCTAGTTTGAATAAAAACTGCCTGCTAGTTTGAATCAAAACAAGAATTTTAATCTGAATTAGTAGGGCCGCGCGAACGCGTACCCCACTAGCACAAATTATGATGTCCATTCTCCCACTCGAGGAGATGGTAAGCTGGCGCCAATGGAGGTCAATAGCTTAGGTTTTGAGCCTTCTTGATCGCCCATAGACCCCAAACAGGTAAGTATGTTTCATTGGCACCCATGGCTCATCTTTTATACCCTTTCCTCCTCTCCTCTCACGTTCAGCAAGCAGTATGGTACTAAAACTAATAAAATTTTCACAAGTCCATACCTGATAGGCCGTAAATCTGGCTTCAGGCCCAATTGGTCCTGCAGGTGAACACGCCCCATCAAGTCCTCAAGGATCGTTGTAAATGATGATGAGATGTGCTTTGTGATTCTCCCTTTGTTAGGTAACCTACCTCCTTATTATCATCCTCTGTGATGACGTCCCTAATCATGCAATTTGTCTATCCAAAAAGACACTACAAGAAGCATAAACTAGTGCAAGGGGGCAGAGGAGAAGAATAGAAAAGATGGGCAGATGTGTGAAAGGAGACAGCAAATGTGGCATCACGATTGTCAAAAGCACAAAGGATAGGGTAGTGTTGAATCTTGCATGCATATGGTCTAAAGCCCAAAGCGTAGCGATTGGTCTAGATATAAATGGTGGTAGGAATTCGATGGTAAGGCGTTTGCATCACTGTGACGACACGCGTGATGATATATATGCACACATGCATATGTTTAACTGTTGCAGGAACCTACTCCTACTACTCCTTTTGTTTCCTTGACGTACGGGATATGGACACTGTCGTGCATATGTTTGATCATTATTTATTTAACTGTTTTATAAAACTGTTAAAAATAAATCTATACAAAGTAATTTTTTATGATAAATCCACTGTAATTTTCATATATCAACTATTACCATTTTTACATATATTAATAATTTAATATGTCAAGTCTGACTGTACTTAAAACGTCATCAGAATGGAGGGACCGACTCAATGTTGTGTTTCTCATAGGCAACGCCATTTTTAAATGGTGAATACATCGGTAGTATAAGTAAACATCACACTCCTCCAGTATTTGGTCGTTGTTCTGTACCAACATCTGGCAACTGATGTTAAAGAGCAAAAGACTTAAAAGTACGTAAGTTACATCTCTGGTTAACTCATACCGGCAATCTTGACTCTTTAAGGAGGAAGAGATAAAAAGAATAAAAACTTCTTTTCGTTTTTTTATGTGTGTATTTTTTAAGCTGTTATACGATATGTACTTTATAAAAAACTATATTAATCTTTAAAATAATTAATAATTAATTAATTATACGCTAATAGTTCATCTCAGCTTCACTCTCAAACTCACCCTTAATCTGCCCAACGCAGGCATCCCGAAAATATTTTTAACACCTTTTTTGTTCTGTATGTATGTGCATCCTAGACTAACTGTCACCCTCCTTTTACTGCCCAAATTTGTTCCCATCGATGTCTTTGTATTGCACATTTGCACTTGTATACTCCTCTTGTAGTCGTATACGACCGTACAATTATACGTGTATACTGTATTGTACTGGTAGTTGGGTATCTCCCAATCTAGAGATAAAACGGGTAAATTAATGACAACCTCACAAGTAATCCATGGGGTTATTTGTGATGACAACCGAGGAGGGTTCGGGTCCCTGCCACGTGGCGGCGGTGGGGCCGGCTTGGAAGTAGCACGACACTGGGTCCTCCACGACGGCGGAGGGTGGGTCCACACGACCAGGCTGACCTTGTGGACCCACATGGCAGTGGTAGTCATCCGTGGGCCCCCACAGCCCGAGCTCTTTCTCCAAGTCTTCCAACCACCACTCTTTGGCCTCGTCTTGGCTGGTCGTGGCCACTGTTGCATTGCCCTGGCACGCCGCCGCCGCCGCCGTCGCATTGCTCCACGCCGGCGGCGGAGCTTCGGTGCACCCGCCTGCGCCGTCTCCGTCGATGATGCTCCGTAGCTCCGGCCCGAGGTCGATCTCGGGCAGGTCGAGGAGCGTGTCCACGCCACGGGCGCACGCCGGCGACGTGGACGAGCACGGCGACGTCGGCTCCGACGCCCACAACGCCGGGCAGAATGTCTCCAGGAAGGGGTCCACCAGCATGTCGAAGTCGAAGCTGCAGGGGTCGAGCATGGGGATCTTGATCTTGTCCGTCTCCTCCTCGCTCGTGTTGCTCTGTTCGCCGGCCGAGTCGCCGCCGGAGCAGTTGGTCGTCGTGGTGGATGACGACGGAGAGGGAGACGGGACCAGCACGTCGGTGCAGGTCGTTTTCTTCTTGATCTTTCCTCCTCCCTTCTTCTGTTCCGGCGACACCCGCTTCTTCAGGTGCGTGTTCCAGACGTTCTTGATCTCGTTGTCAGTCCTCCCCGGCAGGCACGACGCAATCTTCGACCACCTGAGCATTTCGATCACAACTCGACAATCAGCGCACTGAATCCAACTTATTCGAACCAAGAATCACACACTCGAATTCCATGGCTGCAACGCCGGTACGTACTTGTTGCCGAGCAAGCCGTGCAGCTTGATGATTGTCTCCTCCTCCTCGGCGGTGAAGTTGCCGCGCTTGAGGTCCGGCCGGAGGTAGTTGATCCATCGCAGCCGGCAGCTCTTCCCGCACCGGAGCAAACCTGCACACACGCCATAAAAAACATCCACCGATTCATCAAAACCAGCCGATTCTTCCACCCATGCAAGTTGCAACAAGCTGCTCGCTCTGCGGCGGCGATGCATACCTGCTTGCTTAGGCAGGGCGCGCCAGTTGGCGTGGCCGTACTTCTGAATGTAGGTGATCAGCCTCATGTCCTCCTCCGGCGTCCACGACCCCTTGTTCAGCCCCACCTTCGCGCAGCACGGTGCCCGGCCCTTCCCCATCGTTGTTGTCCCCGGCCGCCGCCTCCCCCCAACACCTCGTCTCTGCCTCCGTGCTCTTCTGTTGCCAGAGTACTGCGTCTCTTGTGTGTCAGGTATGCACGACCAAGCTGCAAACGGGACACTAGCAGCTCAGGAGTATTTATACTGCTCTGGCGAATCGAAACGAGGCTTGATAGGCTTTGGTGGGGACGGCGACGCGCGCTGACGGGTGACGGCGACCGCGCGCGCGACAGATGACACCGAGAGCGGGGCCGCGTCGCGCTCCCTCCTCCCGCGCGCACGCTCGCCGCGACGCCCACGTAAGTACACCCGTGTGACCGTGTCACTCCTCTTGCTGCTCCCATGGCGTTCGACTCCGTCTCCTCGGTACTCGGCGAAAAACCGAGGAGCCAAAAAAGGTTCCTTTTTTTTTTGGCCCGCGGCGATTCGCATTGCCTAGTTTATTCTCGCCGTTGATTTCCTTGGCACCGGCGGGTCCCGGTGGCCGGGACGTCGTGCCGACGTTGCACCGGCGGCCGCGATCACGTGGGGCCTCGCGGCGATCTCTCTCGCCATCTTTTCTTCGCCCATTTGCCCAGTTGAGTATCTGCGTAGGCATCGCAGCAGCTCGCATTTGATCGCGTGACATCGCGCACGATTAGACGTGTGTCATTTGCTTGCCAATCTGAACAATGGCGACAGTGTTGCATCATCAGACGGACCGAGGGTTACGGAGGAACAGGAAAAGCATGTTTTTGATAGCGGAAAAAAAGGAGACATTAAATTGGATAGGGATGGGTAAATATAATTAAGATCAATTATCTTCCCTTTTTCCCACTGTTTCGTCCAAATCAACATGAATGGTAGGGTATAGAGATCAAAATTAAAGCACTTTGCTTGGAACCAAATCTATCGCACGCTTGGAACAGTTCGTACTGTTTTCTGAAACTCTGACGGGTAGAAAGAATACAGCTTGCTTTGCACAGTTGCACTGCACCGATGACAGATTAGGCTTGTAGTCTAATTCATCCAGATCAATGGGAACTAAATTAGAGTGGATTGCAACTTGACGATAGACGTTTATAACTTGTTTCTTCTTTATAGTACATTAGTACTTTTAATTGAGGAAAACAAGTTCCTTCGTATTGGTATATGAATGTGATCGAAATGTACTTGGTTGCTTAAATTTTCAGTATCTGCAGATGTGGATGTGATCAAAACATTTTTTTAAGGGGCGCTAGAATTCCACTGCTGTGATGTTCTCTTTGAACTGTCGTGTCTACAAATTCCATTGGCAGCGGGCACATTAAAAGGGGGAGAAGAATATCTACTAATTTGCTGTTGAAATGTTCTGTCAGGAACAATAGTTTTATTTGTACTCAAGAATGCAAAAAATTGCTGGCATTTGGTACGCACGGACCACTATTGTTTTCTCTCAGAGATGTTGATATCAACATTATTATATAAACTCTAAAAAAAACAATTTTTACCCTAACAGTAGTAGCGACACTTCCACAAACTCATGTTTAGCAATATATTTACTTTCAATTTTTTTCCTCGTATCAACTTGCCTTGCTTTCAATACGCATCCACTACCTACTCGCACACTGTTTAAACGCAGTTGGAAAAAGAAGAGCAAAAATAGACTACCTACTCGTTTGAGTCGTTTTCTTTCTTCTACGAGACGCATCTCGTCATTTGTCAAACAGCATTCCGATTAGCCAATAATAATTTACTGCTCAAAGCTGATCAGTGGAAGCACGCAAATGTGAAATATTTCTGTTCTTTGTTGTAATCCACAAGCATGATATTCCTGCACCGTTTAGTCCTAATGATGTTACCCAAGGCTAGATTACAAATCAAATTCACTTCTTTATGCAATCAAATTTGAGAAAAGCCGTATCAAAGTGTCGAATCAATCAATGCTTGCTGGAATGCAAGGACAGAGGAGCTTTCCAGAGTTCAGAGTCTTACCTCAAAAATTCAATCCTTGTTGTGTAAGCTAATCCGTGTCATTAGCTGATTGGCTGCCAAATTTAGAAAGAAAACTCTTTGACCAGTCAACAGCACACGGCCGGTGTCAGGTCGACTTTCTTATTTAATTGAGCGAAAAAGGTGATAACACTATCTTATTCATTATGAAAATGCAACATACATAATATTAATCCACAAGTGTCACATTGCCATTTTGAAATAATCTTCCTGTCTCTTTCATTACAGAAAGAAACAGAACATGCCCTTCACACTACACATGCTCGTTTGTAAAATAATGTTTCCAATGACAGTAAAAATCACATTTCTGTTGAAACCATGATTTCTGTAGCGAGTCCGACAATATGCTAAATGACTCATCCAGCAGAGAAAACAATACGTACAGCCCAGAATCTTGGTTTTTTTAAGCTGCAAATGGTTCAGAATCTCTAATTCATTAAAACATTCTACAGTTGTTGTGAGAGTTGCAATACATCTTCTCCGACAGCAAACCGCGTACTGGTACTACTACTAGCTTTAAAGATAGTATAGTTCCATATTGACGTGTCTACGATGATTGCAGGACTTAAGAAACACAAAAACAAAATGTTTTTGGTGATGACTTATCTGTTGCATGCCTGCCCTTCAATAACCTATCCCTTTCCAAGGGGAAGACGGCAGAATGCAGTTTCTTAGGCTTGATGAGTCTTTGAGTTAGGATAACTACATTTATTGCCGTTTTACCTTCCCTGCACCTAACATTGACATGCTTTTCTCTGATTATTGTGGAAAACCCTCAAATGTCGCAGTTTTGGACTTGTTAAGTGTCACCGTGTTGCAGTTCGATGGATCATCAGTCTCTGTAGACCTGGAGGTGATAGAAATAAAAAAGAATGAAACACTTTGTGGCTTTAGTTAAAGTTTCTTGACCTGCCTGCTGATGCCCCTACCTGCGTCTGGATGACATTTTAGCTAACCTCATCGGTAGCACGTTTACACCGGATGGATAGTGCAATCGCATGAGAAAGATCAGAAAGGCATTTCTTTTCCTTATCAGTTTCATGCAGATCGTACCTGCATAATTATCTTGATTATTTTAACATGTTTATTCGCCTTTTAACTCAGATTTACTCCACGGTTCAAAGTTTGAAACAACAGTAGGAAATCTCATCCCTAGTTGTTGATGTGCCATGAATTCTAGCATCTTTTATCCCATCTCTCTAATTTACATATGCAAGTTGTATACAACTGAATTATAGCAATTTGCTTTGCTTTTATTTTATTTTTATTCTGAATATTATCTATAGCTATATTGCATTTGACATGGACTATATAATTTTATTGTTTTCTCCCAAACATAATTGTTTTAAAATTTTATCTGGTGCGGACTCATGGGACTTACTCCATTATAATCTAGACCCACACCACAGTCAATGTAAAGATCTTTTGTTTTTTTCTTTGATTCATATGGCAGGAGTAATTTCTAGTGGTTGAGAATGATTGTAGGGGCTTCTTTAGCTATTTATTCCCCCCCCCCCCCCAATTTTAGATATTTATGTATTGCATTTGAGATGTGTTTTCTAAATATTTAGTAATTTTGTAGGTCTTATTTCAGATATTTAGATATTTGTTTTTTACCCAAATTTCTTATATTTTTAATATACGATGTTATTGATTTTTTGATATGACATTTGACAATTTTTCTCGTTAAAATATAAATATCATTTATTTTATTGTGACTTATCATTACTTTAAGCATTAGCTATGGATAAAATATATATATTATAATGTTGCCTAAAATAAATAAAAATATATTTTTTATAAAACATGTTAAAGGCCTTTTTTCTATATGTAATATTCACCCTAATTTAATTTTATATACGTGGCTATCCTTTTAAATTTATTTAAGATCCAGAGATAATTTATAAAATTTACGATGTGAGCTGATCAAGTGGCATATTTATTGTCATCATCATTACTTTTTTTATAAAATAAGTATAGATTTATACTAATTTTTTAAATAAAATAAATGGTTAAATGTCGTGTCTAAAAGTCAACAATGTTATCAAAGCAAAATTTTAAAATGATATTTTGTTCTAACATGTATATTTCATTGTACTTTTCCGTATTAACATATGGTAATTTTGAGCTGAAACGCCGAAACAGGGTCGTGCCTTTCAGCTTGTATTAATAATATAACCCTATAATATAAGGTATGACAGACATTGCATAACGTGAGGCTGGTGTTAGGTACTGCTTTGCGATTGATTAGAGCATAATTAAGTATTAGTTAAAAAATTTTAAAATTAATTAATATAATTTTTCAAATCAACTTTTCTATAATTTTTTTAAAAAATATACCGTTACGCATGCATGTAAAAATAAAGAAGGTTGGTTGGGAACCATAGCAACAAACACACCCTTATGCATTGACCAAATAAAGACTCCAAAAATGGGAGTAGATACATGAAGCATGCACGGTTTGTTTTTAGGAAGTGTGACTAACTTACTGATTTTTTAAAAGATAATTAATGAACTAACTTACCGCTGACTGACGAGCACTCCTCATTACAGAGTAAAAAACTACTGCAACGAGTACTAGTCCAAACATTCTTAATATATATTTCATATTTAATTTGATCCAATGCAACAATATTGGTGGCGGTACACCACTGCAAGCAGTAAACAAAATTGTAAAAGACTCAAGTTTAAAGTTTGTACGCTACAACTGACCCTTGCCTCACAGATGAAAACTAAATAAAGACACGTAGAGTGAATACATGAAGCATGTGCGCTTTCCTGTCGTGCAAAATACTACTGACCGGTACGGTGTAAGACTTTTTTTTTTCTTTTGAAAGATCGGGCGTACGTAAGACTGTGGAAATGGCTCCCCTCAGAAAGAAAAAGAGAGATCGAGTTGAAAAGGACGCGAGCATCAGCAGAATCATGGCACCTTAGTGCAGGTAGGTGGTGACTGGTTAACTGACCTGCTCTGATTCTCTGACTGACAACAAGGCGTCGTACTCATACTTACCCACAAAACCGATAGTTAATGGCCATGCACGCACGCCCTGCATGCTGCGCGCATGGCACCAAAAGAGCATTAAAAAAAACGCTTTGCGAATCGCGAATCAACAACAATGAGGTCACCCGCAGCTGCAGTGGTAGGATACCGGTCGATCGAATTGATGAAACGTGCAGTGCCGCAGGCCGCGCGCTTTTGCACCAACCACGCGTTCGGAAAGGCCACCGAGAACGAGAGAAATCCACCGTATGAACCGCGCGCGGCCGGGGTGATGCGGCGAGTGCAGAAGTTGGCGCCGCCGCTCGCGCGAGCTCGTTTGACCGGCGAAACCGACGTACGGCGGCGGTGGTCGTATGTGCCGGAAGAGGGACACGCGCGTGCTGGCTTGCTACCTGCTACAACATTCTGATGGCTACCGCTGCTGACACAGGCGAGACCTGCGGTTTGGAGGCGTGCATGCGCGCGCTGTGCCGCCGTGCGACTGTGCGGTTGTGTCTGTGTCTGCCGACCTGGCAGCCTGCGGCCAGGTTCAAGGTGGTCTCGCGCGGGCGCGCGGCCGGGGCTTTATTGCGACGCCAGCCACACGGATGACGGATGTTGTGTGCGCGGGGCTTAAGGTCTCGCAGCGGAGACCGCCATGGCGACGCCCGTGCGTTCCGGGACGCACATCAGTCGATCTGCCTGTCTCTGCTGCCTGTGCCATAGAGATGGATCGTCGATCAGCCGGATGCCGATGCGTGTGTCCAAAACCCCAACTGGCGAGAGATGCACGACACGCGGCTAGCCCGGTGTCACGTCGCTGCTGGCTCTATCTGAGCCTAAGTTTTCTGACCGAAAAACAGAAATCGCAGGCGGAGATGTGTCTCTATTTTACCTTGCGGCCATGAAGGATTGAGGGAAAAACAAAACTTGTGGATTATCCATCTCCTTTTGGACGCATATTCGCATCAATCGGTTTACGTTCCTGTGCGCAAGTGTTTGTACTGCTACTGTGAGGTGAAATGCGAACCCGTCGCCGTCAGAGTCGAAATGTCAGGTCGTGAGTTTGACACGTGTGTCCAGCGTCCTCCTCTTTTTACATGAAAATGAACTTTTGATATATGTCAGTCATATAAAGTACGCTATCTTTGATCGATAGTCCGGCAAATCCGCCACCGTGTGTAATCAAGCAGTTAGATCTAAGTCTTATCTCATTGTTAGTTAACCCTAAAAGCTATAAGCCTACATTAGCTATGCATCGACACGGATTATCAATGCCTATTCACTGGGCCATGTCTCAAATTATAATAACCAAAGTTTGCAAATTTTCCCTTCCTTTTTTTTATGCGATTTAAAATTAAAAACTCGTGATAAGAGCAGTTTGTTGACGAGGTTATTGTAAAAAAGTATATTTTTCATCCTTGAGTTAGTCCATCTAATTGTCATCCCTCAACTTTAAACTAGTTAGAATCAGCCCCTAGACTTTCAAAACCAGACAAATTGTATCTCAGACTGGTTTTGTGTGTGATTTTGAGTATGCCGCAGCCACAACCATACCTTTAAATGACCCGAATGCCGGCCTTCTCTCTTCTTCTTTTTTTAAGACGTAAGTAATGACAATAAAATTGGCATGTGGCTGCCACGTCGCTCAAAGCCACACATAAAAGCAGCCTAGTAGTACTATGTCTGGTTTTCAAAGTTTAGAACTAACTCTATTTTGTTTTGAAGTTAAAGAGGTAAATTTTACACTAACTAAAAAGTTCAGAGATGAAAAATAGACTTTTTCCTAAAAAAAGCGTGGTCTGTTTTATCCGCTGTCACGTGCAGTCTATTTATTATTCCCCCTTCTTCAAATTATTAGTTCGTGAATAATATACTAGAACTCCACTTAGTCTTCGTACACCTCTGAAATATTGAATGTTAATGTGTTATTGAAATTGTCTTGGTAAATAAATAAAACATAAAAGCTTCAGTATATAAACTTTGTTTTTTTCAAAAGAAATGGAAAAAAAGTCACTGGACACCCTACTTTTCTAAAACGAAATGCAAAGATCTTGCCTAGTGCTTTCCAGCAAGTGGCTTGAATTAGAGAGACCGTTTCCATGAGGACAAGAAATATGCACGTTTTAGTATTGAAGCAGCGAAAAATCATAATCTAGTTGTTGAACTATCATATTGCTTAATTAATTTTCTGGACCACCACCATAAGTTTTTACATCTATGTCCTGTTTAACAAGTTGACCCAATAATAATGATAAGTTTCACTCTACTTTGTTCAAGCCAAGATGTACATTTTTAGACTTTTCAATAATGTCCGGAATAGCATTTTGTATGTATAAACATTGTCAGCATTAAGAAAAAATGGGGAGATAAAAAAGACATACAGCTTAACTGCCTAAAGATAAAATACTTCTTAACTTCACTATAAACATCCAATACAAGACAACTAGAGCGGGAGAAAGAGTACGAGGTCTCAATGCTTCCTGGCTAGTAAGATACAGAAGAAAAAAGGTTAACCATTAAATAAAATAACCTTCAAGCTATTATATATCAAGTTGATTCTAAATGTTGCAAGTAGTATTTATTCCATTTCAAAAAACATAATATCATATAAATAAATATGACTATATAATACTATTTTTAAGCTGATACAGGTAGGGGTTAAATGATCGGAAGGAGGGGAGTAGTGGTGTGCAGGTTTCACAAAAAGTACCACTCAACCAATTTTTTTTTATTTTCACAAAAAAACATTGACTATCGATGAAATCTGATCAAATTTTGTTAAATTTTTTAAATCCAATTTGAATTTTTAACTTGATTGGAAAAACTTGCTGTCTGTGTTTTTGAAACAACTTTTCGTCCATTTTCTAAAACCTGATGGTGTGCATGGTTGGATTGGACCAAATTGCGCATGAGGTGAAGGTGGAGGGGTACTAGGGGCTTTGGAGATGGAGAGGGTGGCCGTCATTCCCGATAAATAACCCTTGACATTCAGTTTACATGCTACGTCAGCAACTTGAAGCAATCTAGGGTGCTTCGGATATTCGTTGACAAATTTGGAGGCATAGCAAAATTTCCCATTGTTCATATGCCTTAATTGGACATGTTTAACTTGCTTATAAGAAATAAAAATATGTACAAATTTTGGAGAAGTTGAGTGCACAAACCAGCTTACTACTTGAATACTTAAATATAAGACATTAATCAACTCCACTAAAAATTCACTACTATACAATTAAATTAACATTTTATGCTGGACAGAGAGAATATGATATATAAAAGAATTAACAATCAGATAAATTGTTTTTCAAGTCATTATCCTATCAAGTTGATTATAGATTTTGCCGTACTGTTTATTCAATTACAAGAAACTAATATATCTAACTTGAATAAGTAATATTATACTAATAGATATAACTATTACGGATTGCCAATATTTTAAAAGTAGAATCGCAGAGTGTCATGAGATAATCAAGTGGAGGGAGACATGATGGATCGATTGAACAGTAAAGGCAGAAGAGACGACCCTGGTGGGTTTAGCCTGCCTTCTAGCCATCTACAAACAGAAAATACCTTTTTTTCACGTTTTAAACGTTTTCTATAAAAAACTGTTTAAAAATTATATTTATCTAATATTTAAATTTAAAATAATTAAAACTTAATTAATTATGTGCTAATAAGTTATCTCATATTACGTATTTTCTCATTTTTCTTTTTTTTTTGTCTTCTACTCAAACATGCATTGGGACGGAAGGAGGTGCACGCCTACGTGGAGCCCTTCTAGTACAAAGAACCTTTGATCATCCAATAAATTACCAATTTATAAGTTTAGACTTTAGAGGCATAACTATTTTCATTATAACAAAAATAAGTTTGGAGACAAAAACACATTTTCATTGTGTCCTACGCCTAGTGACATAATGAGGCAAGTTGAGGACCCGATGACAAGAAACAAAAAAAAACGCCAATCAATTATTTAGAGGATTTTAATATATCGGATTAATTTCTGTCATCCACTAGCTATTCTTAACCGACGGCTCCAAACATGCCAGAGTAGATAGCTTAGCTATATCACGTAACCATCGATCACAACAGAACATAGACACACTGTCTCTCGCACCCCCATTGGCTAAAGATTGAGGATGCAACTGATGCATCAGTACTTGCGACGCATTCAAAAAAATTCAGAAGGAACCAAAACGATTTGTTAATTCGAACAGAATCGAGGCCACGATCGGCCCCGGATGGAGTGTGAAAGATCGCCGGGCGATTTGCAGCGGACGCTGACCGCTGTCGGAAAGATTTCCGGTCGCCGCTGATAGTTGGCTCGCCGTGACACGCCGCCGTGTCTCCATCGCCGCGCACGTACGTCATCGCGCGATCGACACGTCAAACGATCCAGCAACTTTGCGACCTGTGTTAGACATGTCGCGATCGCTACCTTCGCTAGCTCGGCGACTGTCACAAGCAGCCATCGACTTTCTCCCTGGCTTTAGATTAGCTCTACACTGCACACGTTTTTTCTTCAGGTTGTTGAGGTTTTATCTCTGCCGGCGTGTCGTCTACTTCCGTAAGTGAAACGAAACGAGCATTCTCGTGCAAGATTTCAGCTAGCCTACTGAATGCGAATGGTTGTGATTGGTGTGAGGTTTGAACGTTGTGATGGTTTGGTTTACACTGGTGATGATTAGTCGGGTATTTAGCCGTACGATATTGTCCCAAATGACAGGTGAAAACATCGTCAGATCGCATTCCTTTCAAGAGGATAATGAAAAGGTAGTATCTTTGATCACTCGCAAAGTCGCAAGGCCCGGCTGGTTTGTGCCGACAGTACAAGCAGCTTCCAAATGAAATCTTCAGAGTTCAGACGCGACTAATTCAGCCAGCAAACCAGAAATGACAAATTTTAACTACTACTGCTGCTGATGCAAGATTTATAGGTAAAAATGACGGCATCACGACGTTGTTGCAGTACGAGAGAGGCAAAGAGGTTGTACTACTACATATGATTAGAGTTACATACGGGTGTTGAATTATTGATTGGCCACTACCTGATCAATATTAATTTCAACCTCGTCATGATCGACGACGATGTTGAGGTAACGCGAAAATTTAATTCCTACAGTACTACGACTGTACCTGATGATTGGTAAATGGTGAATCGTTGTTTTTGAGTTTTGACAAACTGGACTGCCAGCTGCTTAGATTTTCAACTGGGCAGTAGTACAAGTTAGTAGTACTAACAGTAGCTGTAGTTTTCAATAGGAGATTAAGTAGGCAGCTCTGGTCTCGGTTCTCTCAAATTGATTAAACAAGTTGAGCAAAATAAGCTACCAAAAGATAAATTATTAGTATATAATTAATTAATTAATTAATTAAAACTTAAAAAATATTTATTCAATTTTTAAAATAACTTTACTATAGAAAACTAAAAAAACAAACCGTTTAACGATTTGAGAAATATGGTTAAAAAAACAAAAAAGTTATTCAGTTTTTTTTTCTCAAACAAACTCGCCTTAAGTCTAAAGATTGCTTTCTTGTTAGCGAATTTGGTGAGATTTACTGTGCCCTGCTCGATCGAGTTTGTTGGATTGGATGCGTGACTGATGAAATGACACCCCTGCTGCTGTAATCCCAGCGTAATTGGGCGTCACAACTGAGTTGATTCTTTCAGTTCAGGGTGCCCATCGGTGATCACCTGGCTACAGTGCACTGAAGCTGAAAGCTACTCCACATTGGGTATTGCCTTTAGATATATGAAACTTTGAGGGCGAATGGGAGGATCGTTTTTGAACTTTTTTTCGTCCTTTCAGTTGAGAAGATTACGACTTGCATATGAGTGACATAATGGATAATAAATTCATAATTCAGGAGCCTAATAAAAAGTGTGCGTCTTGGTTGTCTTTTTCGAAGTGGAAGGTAGGACAATGTACGTCATGGTCGTCTCGTCACTTTTTTGGGCCTGTTTGAAAATATGGGCCTAAAGAGTCTCTTCACGTATTGCCTTATCCGTATTTATGGCCCATATTACAGTTTGCACATGAAATGAATTTTCCTTTTATTCTGCTTAGAATTTTTAATTTGAGTTTCCCTATACAGTGAGTGAATTAAAACACAACAGCTTAAGGAAAGGATTCAGCGATAAAATGCAATTACATCACTGTTTTTAGATGGAATAATGAATTACATCAGCTTTATGAACTTACAACTTTTGATCCCGATTGATAGCATCCATCCATACTCACACAACATACTAAGAGTGAGTTTGGTTCAAGGAACGGGATGGGTTAGGATGGGGTGAACCTATTTTTTAGGGTGTTTGGTTTGGTTATGAGTGACGGATGATCGTTAAAGAGAAATATTGCACTTAGATTGGGTCTAAGTGATCTCTTCAAATCTGACGGTTAAGCTTGTCCCATCTAGGTTGGGCGCACGACGTTACCGTGTGAGGCTGGCTCCGTGGTTGCGCCTCTCGATCGCCTGCCCATCGGCGCCGCCGCTCCTCCGCCTGCTCCATGACCGCGATGCTCGTCCACCTGCCCATCGGTGCCGCCGCTCCTTTGCCTGCCCACCGGTGCCGCCTCCTCCTCCGCCCCGCTTCTCCTCATCCTTCTCGCCGTCGTAGCCGCATCGGGCCTCCTTCTCCTTGGCTCCGCGTCCCTCGTCGCCGGCAGTCCACTCGACCTTCGCCACTGGCGAGGAGGATGAGAGCCGCGTGCCTCCTACTTCTCAGCTTCATGTCCCTCATCGTCACCAGCAGTCCACTCCACCATTGTCGTTGATGATGGGACGAGATGGGGCCCTCCTACTCCTCAGCTCCGTGAGCCGCGGCCCTCCTCCTCCTCGGCTTTGTGTCCCTCGCCGTCGACCGGAAGCTGCTGGAGTGCTGGAGTTTACGGCATGGTTGCCTTCTCCTGCCCGCCGACCGACCTCGAGTGACTCCGACAAGACGATGCTGACGGTGGATACAAATGCATCCCATCACATCCCAATTTCTTCTATCAAACAAAAAACAAGGTGTATCCTATCCCTCCAACCAAATAGACAACTGAAACCATCCTGGGATGAGCCTAACCCATCCCATCTCTTACTTAAACCAAACACACGCTAACGCTGTATCAACATATAGCCCACAGCCAGCCACGAAATCGTAAGTCTAGTTTGATTTCTCCCGGCATTGACAGGGAAATTCTAGCTACAGGTGATTCAGCATGATGAGCGATGCGGCGATGAAGTGGCCAGCCGGGCACATTTTCTCGCCTCGCCATGTTGACCTGCGATGCTCCGGTGACTGACACTGCACGCCGGCGGCCACAGAATGCTCAGCAGCCATCACCAACACTCGTCTGCTTCCTGGTCTCATGGTCCCATGGACGTGCCCGATGGAATCGCACCAATGTGGCGTTTCACCGAACCCCGTCGACGAATCGTAGGTGCGGATCCTGGACTCGACGGCGACGGACGAGGGATTCTGGAGAGTGGAGATCGCCGGCGTTTGCGGTGGCGCGGCGAGGATCGCCAACCTGGGTTTGGGTTCGGGTTCCGGTATGTCTTCGACGAGCTGGGGGTTACAAAACCGTCGTGTCAGAACGAGCGGCGAGTATGTGGTTTGGTCGGAGCTCCGGCGCCGTGCGGAAACGGGAGGAAGGCGAACAGTGCATCCAAATAGAAAGAGCAATGCAAATAAGAGATAAGGGCTGCTGATGTTCTATTGTATGGGATCTCGTTCGAACATGATAATACCTTATCAAGTACTAGATCGATTTTCATTATTATCGATGATTGATGATAGCCGTTGGTAGCAGCCAGTACCAGCAGATATCCCGAAAGAGATATCCATCTCCTGCCTGGTAACGGCCGCACGGGTGGCTGGATCCAACAGCCACCGATCGATAGACAGGGCAAAAAAGTTTACCATGTCGGCACTGTAGGATCGCTACCGTTGGTAGCGAACGCAATCGGCTACGTCCGAGAGATTCAAGAACGCAGACTCCTTTCACCTCCACGCGTGTAGCCGACTCCGATTACCCGCGTCGCAAGGATCATCGAATCTCGAATGCTTGTTTCAGGTTCAAGGTCGCTGCTTTGCACGTTTTGTAGCCACTGATTCGTGTCCATTGATCCTTCAATCTGTACTAGTAGTATTATATTTTGCAGTATGTACAAGCTAGTACATTTCTTCTGCTTTTGCTTCGGATAATGAAAGGCCGAAAGGGGATTCAGGTAACAGCCCTGTGATGTACTAAAAGCACCAGACTCTTGTTAAGCAACGCAAAAAATCAAGCGAGGTGTCAGAAAAGCAACGCCAAGACATGTGAGCCAATGTGAGCCAAGACACTATTTGTTGAGCATATATACAGAGTTCGATGCGTATTAATGTACACACACTTGTACATCACAAGGGCATATACCTTACCTGGCGTGTAGCCAAGCTGAGGAGGCTGTGCTGTGTGCTCTCTGAGCCTTCGACGCCACACCTCGCCGTGCCGGAGTATGCAGAGGCAGCTGAGCAACTCGTTGATGCCGAGGCTATCTCCGGAGGACGGCGACGACTTGGAGGCGAAGACGGAGAAGGCGCCGGCCGCCCGGCAGTCGGCGAAGGAGCGGTCCGTTCACCTCATTCCGCTGCTCACCATCTTCTGCTTCGTCCTCCTCTTCCTCGTTTCCCACGCCCCCTGTGCTTCCGGTACGTGCCTGTGTTTAATTGTGTGCATCCATCTGGTGACATTTCATCTTGATTCATTCGTACTTAGGCATATTAACTTGGGAATTTTTAGTATGGAAATTTTGTTTTGGATACGCCTGTCTGAATGATAATATGAGCTCCTTTTGTATTTGTTGTTGAGCACTGCATTTTGTTGTGTTTTGTTCTGCAGATATGTCCAGTTTTGGAGGCAAGGATGGGAATCGGAAGCACAGGTTGTTCTAATGTGAATTATGTGGTTGCAAGAACTGAACTACTGAAGTGATATACCATAAGCGAAAATTGACTGTTTTTTTGTACGTTTTTCTTCTCTTAATTCCAAATGTGTATTTTGATCTCGAATTTGAAGTACAAACATAATGTTATATGTACCTTTTGCAGTCATAAGTAACTTGCAAAGTATATTGCTAATAGATAGTCAAAAGTCAGGACATCCTACCATTTGACCTTTATTATCCAATGATATTTTTGATGTCAAGGACTAGAAAGAAAAGGGTAAAATGAAGACATTTGAGGAACGATAACCACATCCATATGTGAACGATGAGCACGAGCGATTGAGCGTACATATCAGTGATCAGTGGAATAATAATGGGGTCATCTAATCATCCTTTTGCTGGCATTGGCCGTTGTCTGATGCAGCAGGGAGATGGTCCATGGCCCAACTTCCCTTTCCCTGCATTTTTCAGGCACTGCTCTATCTCCATTTGTAAACTGCACACCACACACTGCACACTGCAGCTGAATGCTATCTTGTTGCCAGCAGAAATTTCAGAGAAAGCACGGATGAATTTCATTCGCCAAAACAAAGGAAATTTAGTATGCTAAGAAGGAAGGAAGCAAAATATAATTTCAGCAGCACATTGTCAGACTAGTTTTACAAAATACTAAAATATATTACATGCTTAACCTTGGAATCCAACAATATCATGCCTTACCAGACCATCAGGATATGGGTGCACACTATTAGTCCAACATTATACATGTTTAATATGACAAAAGTGGTACTATTGATTCATATTTTGAAGTATTTACATATTATCATGATTATATCATAAAATAAACCAGCAAACAAAGTTAATTTTGGACGTAATAGCCAATTCAAAATAAACCTAGGAAGGCGTATTTTCATCAGTGCCAGCGCGTAAACAAGCGTATTAAACTTTCTTGTCAGGCCACAGGAAAGAAATGGAATACTCTACAGTATAACATAACAGAAATGTCGGATTACAGTGAAATGCTTAAACATAATTTCCCATATATTCCACCAAATCCACATCAATAACCCAAGCCAAAATGGTATATCATGTTTGGTGCCTTAGAAGGTCGCTAATGCATGACAATAATGTTCAACTGATAAAAATAGTTGCTAGAAATTGCAACCTATTCCAGGTCCCAATTGTTTCCAAACTTCAAAGAAGTTCAATTTAAAGGATCACAACAACACTACAGCCTGAATTCAGCGACCATGCCATGCCTATTTACACTCATCTATCAATGGAATCATAGTATCAACCCCTGTGCAGGTTCTGGCTTTTTAGGAGCAGCAGCAGGTGGAGACGCCTGACTAGAATCATCATCAGTAATGGGGACGGTTGAAGTCGTAGAGATGGGAATATCTTCAGGGGATTCAGAGATCTGTATCTTTGTGAATTCAACATCTACATCCTTTTGTGTCACAGGGCCTTCTGAGATGTTAGGTTGTGCAGACTCGCCCTCAGTCTTGCGCTCCTGCTCAGATGCTATTTTTTCCTTTCCTTTTGTGCCAACATCATTTGCAGCATTGGCAACCTTATTGAAAGCACCAGTTACCCATGCAGCTCCAGTAAGGACATACCTGTTCTTCATTATGGCAGATCCAGCAGTAGAGACACTCTGTTCGGCTGCTGCCAGTGCTGACCTTGTCTTCTCAGAGACTTGGTATTTCTGATCCATTTCCTTCACTTTATCATTTACAGCTGAAGTACCAACGCTGATCTTCTCACTTAAACCGATTTTCTTGTCAAAGGAAGACACTCTAGCAGTTGCAGTTGATGTGAGTTGATGCTTCTCATCCAAGGCTTTTGCTCTGTCCAGTGCATCCCTACCTAGAATGAATCCCTTGGCCAGCATGGTCCCAACAATGTCCTCTGCTTTTTGAAGGGCAGAAGGCTTTGCATCCTTGGGCTGCAAAGCATGTTATTGAGTTATATTACCACCAGAAGAGCATCATGTTTCAGACATATAAATATTCTGTTGTTCTAATTGTACCTCTAGACCAGCTAAAACATAAGCTGGTAGTTCATAATCAGCGGCTGGTGTGACAATGACAGCCATATCAACTATTGTGGCACCCTGGGAACCAGCAAAATATATGTTACAGAATTTCACTTACATTCCAGCAAGTATATATGATTGGGCAACAGATAAGGACATAATAATGTGATCAACTACATTTTTGCAAACAAATTTTCCTTCACATCAAAAGCTCAGGATTTTACTGGCAGCACTAACCTAAAGTAAATGCTGAAATAATTTTTGCATTCTGGATTGCGCAAATGGCAGCATTCAAATAAGCAAGTCTGGGAATTTGGTCTATAATTAAGGTATCATTAATGAAACTTAGGGTATTCCTTTTTGGCAAGCCTTAAAAATTATTTCTCTTAAAAACAATCAAACAATATTTTTCAGACCATTTTTTGTAAGGATATGAGACTGCCATCACAATGGTCTGTAGTGCATTGTGTGTGATACCAAAAAAGGTTTAGATTAGTAAAGTTAGTCAACCACTTTCTTTTAAGGATGGCTTCAGCCAGAAATCATGCATACAACGATATAAGGGCACCAACAAATCAACAATGGCTGGAAAACTTATATTTCCATTGATGTGAGAAAGAATAGGTACCGTAAGAAGCATAGCCGTCTCAGATCCTTGATTGTCTTTAAAAGTAATGTAGGCAACTTGAGACAGCTCATCACCACTGCAAAGCATTAAAAGGTTGTTGCAATATATGGTACAAAGTGGAAAACAAGAAAGATAAAATTGGTACTGACCTTTGCATTTCAACATGCACAATGTCACCAGAAAAGGAAAAGAATTCCTTTACATCTCGCAGTGATGCTTTCAGTGACACATTGCTCACCTTGACTGTGCTAAATGTGCTTGCCTTAAAACAATACATGGTTAAAAAAATATAATCAGTGATATGATGGATGATATGTTTCCTAGACAATAAGTGAACAATCTACACAAATAACACAATAGACTTTATAAGATCTTAAAAAGGGTAATGCAAATGTGAACTTTGCTTCATTCCTCAAACTCTGCATACCCAATTTCTTTCACGGTTTGAATCATACTAAATCATTCACATATCCAATGGCTACAATTGCTACATAGACCTACCTAATAAATATCATGAAGTCCCAGTCTACACAGAGGTGATGCCCTCATCCTGTGACATAAACAAGGCCTTTGTTTCCCAATTATTTTCATCCGATTTTAGATAGGGTAATTCCAAATAACCTTTTGGGGACTATTGGCCACCAACTATCTGAATGTGAATTTCCAATTTTCATATGCAGAATTTATATGTATGTACACTAAATCTTACTTTTAGTTGCAACTTGCTTACTAGATGGTATAGCATAAAGTTGAATATCATCATATATTATGAACCAGCATACTCGCTGGTCATTTGCCAACTTCCATTGCAAGATTATGTCCATCCTATGAAAGATAGCAGAGAAACAAGACCCACCAGATATCATAATGTTTGCTTCTTTACATACTTGAGGCGCTACACGACTGCTTAGGGTGCAAGGAGGACGGGCAAAGAACAAAAGTTCATCTCAGTCCTTGAGAGTAAGCAAATGGGCATGAAGACAAAATAAGGCCAGGATATCAACTGAGCATGCAAGATGGATTAATCATGCTCATAACTCATCAGCAGTGCCATATATAGGAATCAGCTAGGATATTGCGTGTTTTCTTTTTCTTTTTTTTTGTGAGAAGGATATTGCATTTTTTCTTTTTCTTTTTTTGTGAGAAGGATATTGCATATTTTCTTTTTCTTTTTTTTGTGAGAAGGATATTGCGTATTTTCAGCACTCTTAGCACTCAGACAACAATCTAAAATGACAATAGGAGATTTGCTGCGGTGGTAATTTCATATTAAGCTCACTCAGTGCTACAATGCCGGCCAAAATAGTACGAGATTTGGCCGGAAGCACTTGGCAAGTGGCAACTAATGGCTGACGCATGCCAATCTGCCAAACCGATGCGATGCGACTCCACATTTCATTTCTACCAAACACCATTAGCAGAGCCACAAATCTCTACTTTTCCTCTGTCTTTGTCAGTACGGTCAACCAGATGTGACCGATACTAAGCTTATACCCAAATCAAAGAACCCATAGCATAAACCCCAAATCTGTTCAAGCTCCGATACCAACAAAATGCTCGGATCGGAAATGGCACACCCACTATACGGTACGGCCCCAAATGAGATTCATGAACAAAATACAAGCAAGAAGAAGAAGAAGAAGAAGAAGAAGCGAAGAGCAGGGTGCTCACCGACATGGCCGCCGTGCGACGCGGAGATCTAGGTACCCTAACCACTGACTTGACTCGGCAAACGGGAGAAAGAAGAAGAGAAGGAATTTTTTTTTTCAGAAATGGGATCCGGCCGAGGCGTCCACTGGGCGGGGGATTTATAGTAAAAGCGGAGCGGAGCACGCGGCGGCGGTGGCGTCCAAGTCCGAGACAAGAGCGCGTAGACGTGGGGCGGCCGTGGCGACGTGTGGGGGCACGCCGGCCATGTGGGTCCCACCGCCTTTCGGCTTTTAACTGTGGGCCCAACTGTCCGCCGAATCCGAGGCAGCCTATCGACATGGGCTGAAATCTGTATAGGCCCATTTGATTCATACTGCAGCTTCTGTGTTAGGACTTGTTTGGACACGTAATAAATGCTAAATGGGCCGACAAAGTTGGAATAGAACATTAAAAACGTAGGAGTGTTATTTACTTTCTGACGACGAAAATAATAATACCGCATGGAAAGTTGAGTGAGGAGGACACGAAGAAGAGGAAATAAATTGGGGACTTAGGCTTGCCTTTAGGTTATTTTTTAAAAAAAGCTGTGCGGCCTGCACAGGCAGCATATCAAAATCATATTTATCGGACGGTGGTTAATGGCCCATCAAGAAGGCTAATTGGCCTCCCATCTCTTCCCGTGGGAGATGGCCGTCACAATTTTTGTCAGCCGGGGTGCGCGTTCGCGCGGCTCTACCAAATCTTGGGCTAAAATGTTTTAGTTTTTGGGTGCACAATTGCCTTTAAAAAAACTCACTTTGTGCTCTTTTTGTTAATCTGTGATTTTTATGGATTTTTATTGAAAACTCAATATACTACATATTAATAACAATGTTTAGGGAAATATAAATTCCCCAGTACATCGCTATGAGTACAAATTAAATTAGAGCACATAGAACCATCTTTTGGAGATAAAGGTACAACGTGCAGCAGTAACAGACGAAATTGGTGAAAGCTGCACATCGCTTAATAAACTAGTAATCCCTTTAATTGTTTCTACATAATAACCGGCACAATTCAAGATTCATTATTACGTCATAGATTTTGTATAAGGTTTACCGAATTGCTATAGATTTCTCCATTAAATATAAGGAGCGCTAGCTTCATTCTTGCGGACCGGAGCTGCACAAGCGGCTGGTGCTCTACCTGAATGACAAGATCAACATGGTTACTGTTACAGTTGATTGAACCAGAAGAAACCTCTAAAAAGCAGCAACTCTTATCGTTCTTGCACTAGGATGGAAGTGATTTTGTCTAGCTGATATTAACTGGATCATTCTGGGGCATTTCAGAATGAGCGGACCTGCATGTGCTTCAGTACTCCAGGGAGATGGGCACTTTGGTATTGGATCAGAAGTCTTGCGTGGAGAGATCCACCCCAACGAAGCCACCAGCCGCTACCACTGTGCCCACCACCAGACGGCTGAATCAGGCATCGGGCAAGCAGAGTCACCGCAAAGTTTCTGCTTGGCCACATCCACCACTCCCGATGACTGCCATCTCCCCGCCGGCAAAGGCGACGAGCGGTCGAATCGCCAACGCAGGAGACACCAAAAGGAAGCTTCGGCGACCACTGAACTCGTTGATCCGCCATGGCCGTAGCTCGGAAGTCGAACGATGGTGCCGAGAGGCAGAGTGAGAAAGCTGAAGAGAACGTCGACGAACTCCTTGTCAGACTCCGCGAACAGCACCTTCCTTTTCTCCTTGTCTATGAACAGCTTGACAGCAACCGTCGGCCCGCCATTGTTCGACTTCGACATGGAATATACATTGTACGTATGTGCTATGACTTTGGAGGATACTCATGGCGATGCTTCTGCAGCCGTCAAATACCCTACGAAGGCGAATAGTGCGATTCTAAAAGCCAGGCATTTATAGTGAGATTAAATTTCTACGAATCTGAAGAGTTTGCACGAGGTCAAAATTCAGACGTTAGAGTCCATCGAAATGAATGGCTTCTGCGTGCCAAGTCTTTACATTCTTTCCAACACGAAGTTGTCGAGCCCCCTTTTAATTATTTTCCTCGTTGGGAATTGCATGCGACGAGCCGACGATTGGAAGGCGTTTGCGCTACGCGCCTATGCGTCGTTTCGGCCCAGCTGCCGGCCTTTTTGACTGAAAACTGCGCGACCAGGTTGGACCACCTCCTAAGCAGACCATCATAAGTAAATGTCCCAAGCAAGCCCACAAAACAGCCTGAGGTGCATGGTCTGGCCGTCCGCGTGGTCCTTGACTCCTGTTCTCCTGGCTCCTGGAGAAGATCCGCCCTGAAAGTTGAAACGGCCCAGTACCGGCCGCGGATGTGCAAGGCATCCCTGTGCAGCACCGCCTGGCCGCGCGGAGCAATAGCCACTTCGTTCGTGACCGTGGAGACTGGAGAGAGCTGCGTGCAGAACGCCCTCGGGAGAGAACGGCCAGGCAAAGATACGGCAAGCAGGCGAGGCGTTAGCTTGCACAATCCGCGAGTGTTTGCGCGCAATGAATTCGGGCGAACTCTTCTGTACGTCGAAAGTTTATACATAAAAAGTTTTTATATGTCTGATTCAGATTCAAATATTTTTATGTACTACAATATCTCTTTATCAAAAGTTTGTGTGTGTGTGTGTGTGTATATATATGAACTTTACATTTGCCAGTTCCTTTGCGGCGGGCCAGATGCACGTGAACCGGACCGAACGAGTTAGTACGTCTGGCCACGTGCGACATATTAGACATACCTGTCTTATGGCAACCAGACCATACGCTAGCTAGCTACTCATGATATACCTTTGTTAAATAGCAGAAAATTGAAAACATTTACTATGGTGGGTGCAAATTATAAATAATACAAAGCATGTAAGCTTAGTGTAAAAGCAAAAAATAAATTTGGTCAGACAGATTATAAATGGTACTAGTACAAAACATGTAAGCTCAGTATTTCAAAGGGGCTCAACAATAAACAATAAATGTTTTCGAAATCAAACACGCTTATTGATTCACCTACCAATATTAAGTCATCCTCTGTTCATCTCAAAAAAAAAAAAGAGAAAAAAGTCATCCACTCTAATCTGCATATGGACGCCTAACTGAAACAATCCGTTTGGGAAAGTAGTAGTGCATGCATAGTGAAAATGCAGCTTATGGTAACTGACCAGCTGTGGTTGAGGACATATATATCCATTGATTATTCCCCCTCTGCAAATTATCTCACTTGATGGAGATATTTTTTTGAACGAGAATCGCTCGATGGTGTTGAACATAAAGATGTGATAGGGATCAGCAGTAAATAAAGATTCCATTACGTACTGGGAATGCTTTTGATCGGCTGTGCAAGCGCCTGTCTGGCTAAAGATTCCCTCCTTGACCCCAAGATTCTCTCATCTCTGTAACAAAACAACCTCCCTTCCCTTGAGGATCTTGACTATCTCCACGGGATATTTATACTGCGTCGCACCGTGCAACGCGACGCTCCCGCCCAGCATTTCCGCGACTTTGGCAGATCAATCTGAAGCGCGAGGTTTAGAGGCGCCTCGCGCGGGCTAGCAATGGAGGTAGAGCATCCCAGCGGCGAGGACGAGGAGTCGCCGGTGGAGCAGGTCCGGCTGACCGTGCCGACGACCGACGACCCGTCGCTGCCGGTATACGTTCCAGATGTGGACCATCGGGGTTCTCTCGTGCGCGATGCTCTCCTTCATCAACCAGTTCTTCTCCTACCGCTCGGAGCCCATCGTCATCACCCAGATCACCGTCCAGGTCAGTCTGTCGCTGCCGAAACCAAAGCACAAAACTACGAGGAGTCCATGGAAGTAATGTCGTTATATGTGCATGAATGGATGGATGGATGGATGCAGGTGGCGGCGCTGCCGATAGGGTACTTCATGGCGCGGGTGCTGCCGGAGAGGAAGTTCACGGTGTTCGCCCGGGAGTGCTCGCTGAACCCTGGGCCCTTCAACGTGAAGGAGCACGTCCTGATATCCATCTTCGCCAACGCCGGCGCCGCGTTCGGCAACGGAGGCGCCTACGCCATCGACATCATCAACATCATCAAGGCGTTCTACCGGCGCAACATCTCCTTCCCCACCGGCCTGCTCCTCGTCATCACGACTCAGGTATTACACGTATACATGCATGGCTAATCAATTCAATTCAGAGTCCATTCTTATTCTTGTATGGTGTTTCGATCACTGGACGCTCGTACGCATACGCAGGTGTTGGGCTACGGATGGGCAGGGTTGATGAGGAAGTACGTGGTGGAGCCGGCGCACATGTGGTGGCCGCAGAGCCTCGTGCAGGTTTCTCTCCTGAGGTGAGCACCTGATGACCTGATCGATGGATGGATCTGAACGTTCCAAGCTGAGAAATTAACGTGCGTGCAGGGCGCTGCACGAGAAGGAGAACCTGCGGATGACGAGGGCCAAGTTCTTCCTGATCGCGCTGATCTGCAGCGCGGCGTGGTACGTGGTGCCGGGGTACCTGTTCCCGACGGTGGGCGCGGTGTCGTGGGTGTGCTGGGTGTTCCCGAAGTCGGTGACAATGCAGCAGATCGGGTCGGGGATGAGCGGACTCGGCGTCGGCGCCTTCACGCTCGATTGGGCCACCGTCGTTTCCTTCCTCGGGAGCCCGCTGGTGTACCCGTTCTTCGCCATCGTCAACGTCTGGATCGGCTTCGTGCTCCTCGTCTACGTCATCCTGCCCGTTGCCTACTGGGCGCTCAACCTCTACCAGGCCAGCACGTTCCCGCTCTTCTCCGCCCATCTGTTCGACCACGCCGGTCAGGAGTACAAGATCTCCTCCATCGTCAACAACAGGTTCGAGATCGACCCGGACGCCTACGCGCGCCAGGGGAAGATCCATCTCAGCCTCTTCTTCGCCTTCTCCTACGGCCTCGGCTTCGCCACCATCGCCTCCACCATCTCCCACGTCGCGCTCTTCTATGGAAAGTACGTCGACATGCACATTGCTTGCTTCAATTTTCATCTGGATTATAAGTTGTATCGACGGTTTAATTTGATCGATTTGTTGCTGTGTGCGTGCAGGGAGATGTACCAGAAGTTCAGGCAGGCGGCCAAGGAGAAGCCGGACGTGCACACGAGGCTGATGAGGAGGTACGAGGACATCCTCAACTGGTGGTTCTACGGCATGCTCGCGCTGGCCATGGCGGCGGCGTTGGTGCTCTGCACCGTGTTCAAGGATGAGGTGCAGCTGCCGTGGTGGGCGCTCCTCTGCGCCATGGCCGTGGCCTTATTCTTCACGCTCCCCATCAGCGTCATCACCGCCACCACAAACACGGTGCGTGCATACACAAAGGCCTGCCTGCTCAATAGCGCGATGAGATCGTACTTATGATCAGTTCTTACATCCTACATGTAAATTTGGAGATTGGAGTATTGTAAGTCGTTTGTTTGCAGACCCCAGGGCTGAACATAATCACGGAGTATGTGATGGGACTGATCATGCCGGGGAAGCCGATAGCCAACGTGTGCTTCAAGGTCTATGGTTACATCAGCATGAACCAGGCCGTCTCCTTCCTCACGGACTTCAAACTCGGCCACTACATGAACATTCCCCCAAGATCCATGTTTCTAGTACAGGTAAGCATATTCATATCATTAAAGTTCCAACATTTGTTTGGATTAATATCGATCGTTGGATATATCAGTTCATCGGGACGATCGTGGCGGGGACGGTGAACATGTCGGTGGCGTGGTGGTTGCTGTCGACAGTGCCGCACATCTGCGACAAGAAGCACCTCCCGGACGGGAGCCCGTGGACGTGCCCGGGCTCCCGCGTGTTCTTCGACGCGTCCGTGATCTGGGGCCTGGTCGGGCCGCGCCGCATCTTCGGCCCGCTCGGCTACTACGGCGCGCTCAACTGGTTCTTCCTCGGCGGGCTGGCGGGGCCGGCGGTGGTGTGGCTGCTGGCCAGGGCGCTGCCCCGGCACGCCGGCTGGATCAGGCTCATCCACTTGCCCGTGCTCCTCGGCGCCACGGCCAACATGCCGCCGGCGTCCACGCTCAACTACACAGCGTGGTGCTCTGTCGGCACCGTGTTCAACTACCTCGTGTTCCGGCGCCGCAAGGCGTGGTGGCAGCGGTACAACTACGTGCTGTCGGCGGCGATGGACGCCGGCGTGGCCATCATGGGCGTGCTCATCTTCTTCTGCCTGTCCAGCTGGGACATCACTATCGACTGGTGGGGCACCAGGGCCAGCAACATCGATCACTGCGACCTCTCCATCTGCCCTACCGCGAAGGGCGTCGTTGTGGACGGCTGCCCCGTCGTCTGACCGATCATCCAACATACTGCTCTCAGTAGACGTGGTACTTCGTGCAAAACTAGAGCACTGAAGGTGTTTAGTAAAACAATCTTCAGTGTTTAGTAAAACAATCAGAAGTTTGCTCGTTTAATATGGCAGGATTGATGCTGTTCTTTATTTAGAGTTTGTACATAGTAGTCTGAAACATCGTTGGGTTTTAGGTATCCAAATGCTCTGTTTTTGTGTTTTAGTTAAGTTCGATGAGATGCTTCTTTGAGTTCTATTAGGATACTATTACTAGCATTGGTTTGCACAGACTGCCCTCAACAATCAACAATATCAATACCTGAACTGAAATCTGCACTTTTCCTGGCAACAATTGATTATCAGTTCACCAGAGCATTAGCATTTCGAAAAAGATCAGTTCCTGTTACACAATCCTGGATATGAACATCCAAAATTTTGTTTTGATTTACAAAAAGATCCAAAATCTTGATTTGATTTGGTAGGGGCTGCGCGAACGCGTGCCCCATCTGCCACAGATTATGATGTGCACTCTCCCGCTTGGAGAGATGGTAAGCTAATGCTCCTCCCAAGTACAATAGGGGCCAACAGCCTAGGCCATGGACTTTCTTGATCGTCCATAAGTATGTTTGCAAGGTGCCCGTGTCTTTCTACTTATACCCCTTCGCTGTTTCCCCTCTCACGTCGCCAACTCGCCAAGCGAGATGGTGCTAATCCTCAATCATCTGTCGCTACTTGTCGTAGCCGATCCTTCTTTTTCAATAGCGCTAATCCAGCCCGGTGTGCATCATGGGCTTCATAGCCCACTGCTCAGGTTGGTAGCCCTGCAATGAGTTGTGGGCTTGCTAATCCGGTCCATGATTTTTGCCCAGATTCAGCCTGAGATCGTCCTGACCATCCAACAGACTGCTCCGTAGTCGTAGACATGTTTCTTGACAAGCATCATTTGGTTTTGGGAATATACTCTATTCTGTTTTTTCTACTTTATTAAGTTCGATGAGATGAATCTTTGGGTTCTTAGGATATTACTAGTATTGATTAGTTCCGAAGGAGTTCTACATGCTCACATACTGCCGGCTGGGTCAGAAACTTCACGAGAAACCAGTGCAATACTGCAACAAAACGATCAACACCTGAACTACTGCAACAACATGATCAATATCTGAACTGTCTTTGGCTGGCTTTACGCCCATTCAACAATATGTATGATCTATCATCAGTTCACCAGAACATTCGCCTGTTACATAAATTATAATCACGGCTATAATAAACACCCAAACTTTTGATTTGATTTTTGGTAAAGCGACTGGAATGTTGTTTCAAATTTGGTAGAACGACCAAAATATTTATTCAATTTAGTATGAGCTACGAAAACGCATACCTCTCAGCCACAAATTATGACGCCCACCTTCCCGCTTGTGGAGATGGTAAGCCAATGCTCCTCCCAAGTGCAATGGAGGCCACTAGCCTAAGCCATGAATCTTCACGATCGTCTATAGACCCCGTCCAGGTAAGTATGTTTGTAAGGCGCCCTTGCCTCTCAATTTACACCCCTACCCTGCAACCCTTCCCACGTCACCAAGCGATATGGTACTAATCTTCCGCTATCTATCGTTAATTGTGTAGTCCATTCGTTTTCAGAGAGTGCGCTTGTAACTTTTGGGCCACGTTGTTTCTCTCGGCTTCTCCAACACCGTTGCTAATATACAGGCCGGCAGGCCGCTATGCATCATGGGCTGCAAGAAGCCCACTTCTCAGGTGGTAGTCCCTGGAATGTGTTCATGGGCTTGCAGACCCAGCCCATTAAGTGCTTTTGGCCCAGGCGTAGCCGAAAGCTTGGCAGCGGTGGCACCTCTTGCAGTTTTGCAGCTTGGACTCCAATTTTCCACTGCCGGTGCTCGCGTTGCCCTCCATCGCCGCGTGAACTAAAAGAACAGGAAGTGTTCGGTGTTCCTCATGACTGATGCATGTTGCTAACTTGCGCCAAGGAGAAAATTTTGACATGTACCTTTCAGCAACTCTTGCAGTCAACCATCAATCTGCTCAGATTTTCATACCATATTTCCTCATCAACTCTTGCGACCTCGCATATGTGTTTCTCCCAGAAAAACTAGAGCGTTTAACATACTCAAAATAAATCAGAACTCTGCCTGTTTAATATGGGGACGTCTTGGAGGATTGCTCTATTCTTTTTTACGGTTGTATATAGTGTGAAACATCGTTGTGTTCTCCAGATGCTCTTGTTTTTTGTGTTCTAATTAAGCTTGATGAGACGTACCTTTGAGTTCTATTAGGATATTAGCATTGCGTTGGATAGTTCCAATGCAGTTCTACACGCACACAGACTGTCAGGTTTTGTGGAACACCAATGGAGTTCTACACGCAGCCAGGTTACCACAATATAAATTTATCGAAAGTTCTAATGCTAATCCAAAATTTTAATTTGATTTGAAAGAAAATTTTGATTTTATTTGGTAGGGCTTCGTCCTTAATTTTAATTTGATTTGGAAGGAAAATTTGATTTGATTTGGGAGGGGCCGCGCGAACGCATATCCCTTCTGCCATAAATTTTGACGTCCACTCTCCCGCATAGGGAAATAGTAAGCAAGTGGTACTCCAAAGTGCAATGAAGGCCACTAGCCTAGGCATGGATTGTAACGTTCCCTTTTTTAAAACAAATAATTTATCTCAAAATTTTTGTTAGCCGTGTTATTAAATCCTAATCCTTGACTCTTCAAAAATTTTGATTTCAAAAATTTCGACACTACCAACAAATAATTCCTTCTCGTCCGATTTTTTTAAAAAAATTTTATATTCAATCGACCATCTAATGAATATTTCATTTTCTATTTAGTATATTCTCAGACTATAATTTAGTTCTCTTACTCACCTAATACACGTGCGGGTCATACTGATTATTATTTTCCTTCATGCGCAGATGAATCTGACAAAACTAGGATTCGCTCATTTTTCCCCTCCTTTCCCATCCATTTAACTAAAGTGCCTCACCTATTGTTCCTATTCTCTCTTTACTCACTAATTGACATCGGAAGCTCAACCTTTGTCTAGCCAACCCCTACACTCGTATATCCCATTCATGAATGCATACACAGGTGGTTAGGACAAGCTGAGGCTAAAGCAAAGGTTTAAACTTACCGGCTTTTCTTTTTCTCTCGTGGATTGAAGTAGAGCAAACAACCGGAGACCAACTGAACAAGCAGACGAACTTCTATCCTAGACTGACTTGACGATTAGGGTTTTGTTTCATTGTGATGAAAGCATAACAATATCAATGAAGACTTCGCACAATTTGTGGCACTGAGCGAAAGTTTGTCGTCTCTCGATTTGCCACCAAATGTCGGAATGATTACAAAACTCAGCAACCAACCCTATCCCATTGCCATCATCACTCAGTTTCCCCTCACCTTTCCTTGGCAATCCGAGGAAGAAACCCTAGCCACCATTGTTGCACCCCCGAGCTCCCTCTATTACCTCTCCTTTTCCCTCTTGTGCCACACCAGAGACCTGACAAAGCCACGATCGACACCGCCATGATTCCCCGAGCTTGTTTCCCACCTCCCTAAGCCATGTCGTCGCCACCCCTTTGTACCACGTCGCCCCATTCTGCCCCACCACCGATGCACCACTTCCTTACCACGCCAAGCTGCTCTCTCTACCGCTGCAGCCCGCAACCAATTCGTGCTTTACCACACACTTCATCCCAAAGGGGATCGTCACCGCACCAAGTCAAGCTACCCCCGTGCGCCTATCCTCTCTACCACAGGTCCTCAGCCATGTGGCAACCATCTTCCCTAGTCGCCACTATGCCGCTGGCCTCCTCAGCCTTCGACCTTCCCTTCTTCTCTATCGCCGCCACTGCGCTAGACCAAATTGGCCACTATGCGAGCATGACCTCTGTGGCCACCTGTCCATAGGGCATCTTGGACCCCAGGTGCACCCTTTGAGTTGTTGCCACCATTAGGACAACCTCCCTAGGGTGAGGCCGACTTCTTATTGCCTTCACCACTCTGGCCACCCTCGAAGCGCCACCGCCGTCCTCACCTAGTCGCACTGAGGAAGAAGAAGCGAAGAAGAGGAAAGAACGAGGAGAAAGAAGAAAATAGAAAGAGAGTGAAAAAAAGGAAAAGAAAAGACGGTAGGAACCATGTGGGCCTACTCTTTTAGCCGATCCCATGCACTTGGTCTATATAGGTCATATCACTGACCGTCAAGCTCCACACGTTAATCCGTGGACCATGAGCTGAGTCCACTCAATCATCCAATCGCTAGATTGGTAGACATGGTGTACCATGAGCTAGCCTCTAATGTGTCTATGGAGGGCCCACGAAGGGATATTCATATAATATTTCATTTTAATAGAAATTCATTTAAAATTATAAAATTAATATATCTTAGACCATAAGTCTAACTCCGTTCAACTTTTAGAAATTTTCTAAAATTGATATCTCTCTAATAGCACTACTATTTATTAATAATAGCATTTTCTTTTTATGATTCTACTTCAATTTCTCTTATTTCATGTATAGTTCAACGACGCAAATTTCTTGGACACGGAATTTTAAGAGTGTTGTGTTGATCAAGACTAAGGCAAGTCACTCCTTCAATCATGTCAATCACAGTTTATAAAATTGAATTATTTACAAAGTTGTATCACTGGGCGCATGTAAAGGCCATTGATCGCATACCAATATGTCTAGCCAACCTAATTGCTACATTAAGTCATTTCTTTTGAAAATCAATTCTTTGTGAGCCGTGTTTTATTAACTAAGTTTTGTATCACTAATGTTGAGACCTCTGGTATTTTTACTATTGATAATTAATAATATGTTTGTCATGAATAATGTGATGTTGGAATGGGATAAATTGAGCATGTTGGGAAAATTGGTTGTGAACTATTTAAAAAACTTGTCATTTTATGTCGATGGTTTGTGAAACAAAAGTGGTTGCTTTTAAAAAAAAACTATGGTGCGAAGTGGTCACCTGTGTAGCGAAGCTTTGTATTTACACATAAGAACCCATTCCTTAGAAACTGTATCAAGCATAGTACATTGTGACCATATGGGTGGTATGGGATGTCCCCGCTAAGTAAATAGTAGGGCTAAAATTGCTTATTTGCTAGGAGTTATGGGGTCGTCGGAGTAGCCATAAGAAGTTGCGCTCGTGGCATCATAAGTATAGAAAGTTTAGGACTTGCTCTAGGACCCTTCTGACTGGCAACTAGTTATCCTAGTTTTACTTTGAAAATATCTTATAGCAAGTCTTGACTATCGATGGGTAGCTGCAGGGCCTTACGGTATGTAAGTAAAGCGTGCACCTTCTGCAATTTTTTTTGGCCAAACTGTTCAATTAGTCATGCCCATGGTTATAGGTGGATGTAAAGTGGTTCCTTTCATGTAGATTTATTTGTAAATGGTTGTGAAATAAAGTTATGGGATGGAAATTATTTTTAGAGTTAGTATAGGATCAAGATATCGACTAAAGGGGGTGAATAGGCGATTTTAAAAATAAATAGCACCTAATCAAAACCAACCTAAGTTGCTAGGCTTAGTGAGGGAAAAATCTAACTAAGCAACTAGGTTATGTTTTGCAAAAACTAGGTTGTTATGAGCTGAAATAATCTCTATGAAAGTAAATTGCATAGAAGTAAATACAATAAGTAAATAAGACAAGAGACAAAAAATTTTCACTCGAGGTTAGGAAACCAATGGTGAACCTAACTTCACCGCTCAAACTATTGAGCCTCCGAATCCTCTCATCAAAAGATGTGCAAGATAGGAGCCAATCTCGAGGTGGTTGACCTAAGCCTCAATCATTAAGTTAGTTATTCTTTCACTTCGAAGGTGGTAAACTCCGAACCACTCACAAACACCACCAGGTCTCCTCCACAACCTCTTTGGAGAGATTATCGGGAATCAACTCCTCCAATCCATTTAGGTGGTGGCAACCTTCAAGAGTAACAAGTAGCAATCAAGACTTGAAGAAGATCAAATGCCACCATAGCTCAATAATGATGAAATTTCACTTGGCTTGGCTAAAATAACCCTCAAACACCGATAAAAGAAGAGTGAAAATACAAGAGGAGTGAGAGTGAATGCAATGGCTAAAATAAAGTGAATATAGTGCCAAAGAGATCCTCCTTGCAGCTAGTGGGAGGTATTTAAACCTTCACCCACCTAAAACTAGCCATTGGGGGCGAAATCCCTTAACTCTGGGTACTTCCGATCCGACTGCCATGTAGAGGCTAGTCTGACCGGTGGCCCTACCAATAGTTATAAAAAGAGCCATTGTTGCACATTAAATACACCTTCCAGTCTGACTAAAGGCAAGCTCTCGATTCGACCGGCGTGTTGTACCGTAGCAAAAACGGTTCTATAAACATCCGGTTTGACTGGCACTAGGGCCCGGTCCGACCAGAGTGCCTGCTAGGTGGCCATGAGCAGTTTTGTAAGAACTCAATCCAACCAACTCTTGATCCTAGTCTGATCGGCACATCTGGCCCTACAACTAAATGTCTGTCCAACTGGTCAGGGGTCCAATCCGACCGAAGTGCTTGCCAGGCAGCCGGAATAGTTCTATAAGAACCTGAACTGATCAACCTATGATTTCGGTCTTACCGGCATACCTAGCTTCACAGCCAAACTGACTCTATAAGGTCCCAGTCCGATCAGGCTAGTGTCTTCTATCTTTGTTTGTTTGAACTATGTTATCATGTCGGCGTCGTTGAGCTATGTGTCCTCCTATTTGTTGTTGAACTATGTTCTAGAATTTGTTCTGTGTAGAGCTCAGTACCCTAGTTTCGCCCCGGTGTGGCTTCTGTTCTATGATTAATCGCTCTTATTCTATTCTTCCTGGAATGTCCGTGGCCTCGTGGATAAAGACAAGTGCGATCTTGTCCGTGAGTTTCTCGATGGAAACAAAACAACCTTTCTCCTGCTTCAGGAAACTAAGCTTTCGGACATACAACCACAGAAAGCCCGTACATTTCTACCATTTTCTTGTGACCAGTTCGAGTTCATTGGGGCCTATGGCTCCCGAGGGGGCATTCTCACTGCTTGGGACTCAACCGCATTTACAAAAGTTTCATTTGTTGCTATGGCTCACTCTCTTTCCATCACTTTCGCCTCTACTATTACAAATATTGAGTTCTCTCATCTATGCCCCGTCTGATCACAGTCACAAACATCTCTTCCTTCAAGAGCTAGTTGGCATTGCTAACACCATTTCTGGCCTCTGGCTTCTAATGTTAGATTTCAACCTCACCATGCACTCTACAGGCAAAAACAAGGAAAACTTCAATGCCTCCCTAGCAGATAGATTCAATGAGACCCTCAATTCTCTAGCTCTTTGAACTCCCCCTACCCGACCGCCTCTACACTTGTACAAACAAAAGAGAGAACCCAACTCTAGTAAAATTAGATCGAGCTTTCTTCAACCTTGCCTGGGACAACCTTTTCCCAAATACAACCCTGCACTCACTCACCCGAGTGACCTCTGATCACGTCCCTATCCTAGCCTCTGTCTCAACCACCATTCCGAGAGCTCAAGTTTTCCGTTTTGAAAACTCTCTCCTCCTAAACAACGCCTTCCTCCCTGGCAGCAAAGCTAAAGAAAACAAGAACAAAGATCAAGACGTGGGAAAAAGAAAGAAAGGAGAGTTACATTACTAGGCTAGACTGTCAGTTCGTCATCAACTGGATTGATATTTTGGAAGAATGGCGGCCAATCTCAGCAGCAGAAAGGTGCCTAAGAATCTTGGTTCAGAACAAAATCGCGGTAGATTCCCAGAAGACAAGAATTTATTGGAGACAAAGGAGTAAAGTAAAGAAAATCAGATTGAGAATTGACAACACAAGGTTCTTCAAGGCAGACGCCTCTCAGAATTTCAGGAAAACAAGAATCAGGTCCATCAAAACAACAGGTGTTGAGGTTACTGATCATAATTCCAAGTTTGCTCTTCTCCATGACTATTACAAGGATATCCTTGGGAAAACGGAACAACCAGTCTGGATGTTTGACCTACAAGACCTGTATACCCATGACGACCCAGTGGAGGAAAGATCCCTGACAGCGGAATTCATCCAAGAGGAAGCCTTGATAGCCATCAAACATATGAACAGAAATAGTGCCCCGGGTCCAAAGTTGGTCGGTAAAAATCATCTCAAAAATCATGGCGAACAGGCTGCAAAGTCAGCTACCAAACCTGATCCTCCAGGACCAAACGGTAAAAATCATCTCAAAAATCATGGCGAACAGGTTGCAAAGCCAGCTACCAAACCTGATCCACCAGGACCAAACAGGTGTCCTCAAAGGGAGTATAACTGAGAACTTCATATATGCCACAGAGCTGGTAAAAACTTGTTACAAACGCAATTGTCCCAGGCTGGTCTTAAAGCTTGACTTCACTAAAGCTTTTGATTCGATTAATTGGAAAAGTCTATACAACATCATGCAAGCACGAGGACTCCCACAAATGTGGATAGACTGGGTCAGGCAATTCCTCACAACGTTCAAGTCAGCCATTTTACTCAACGGGGTACCGGGGCGATGGATAAATTGCAAGACAGGATTGCAACAGGGGGACCCAATATCGCCTTACCTCTTCATTATTGTCGCTGATGTGTTACAGTGGCTCCCCCTTCCAGGAAAACCAAATCAGGCATCCCCTATACCCAGAACAACCATGGGCCACTATTCAGTATGCGGATGATACCCTAATAATCTGCCAACGAAGTGTGCAGGATGCTGCGCAACTCAGAGAATGCCTACACAATTTCTCTCAAGCCACTGGACTACATGTCAACTTTAGCATAAGTACGATGATCACAATGTCAGTGGCGGAAGACGACGAGCAGGACATCGCTTCAATACTCCACTGTAAGAAAGAGACGTTCCCCATGTCCTACCTGGGGTTACCACTTTCCTGCAACAAGCTTCGCATCACCGACCTACGACCTTCAATAGCAAAAGTTGACAAATATCAGTCGGGTTGGGAAGCCATTCTACTATCCTAAGCCGAGAGAATTATACTGGTCAATGCAGTTCTCAACAGCTTGCCAGTATATGCTATGTCTGCTATCAAACTACCTGACGAACAATCGAGACTATCGACAGGAAAAGACAGGCATTCCTCTGGACAGGAGAAGAAACTTGCTCCGGTGCAAGATGCCTAGTCGCTTGGGAACGGGCATGCCTACCCAAAGAACAAGGAGGATTGGGAATCAAAAATCTAAAATGGCAGAACCAGGCCCTTGTAATCAAAAGTCTATACCAACTGCACCAAGCTGACTTGTCCTGGGTAAGATGGATATAGCAAGAATACGGCGACGAAGCAATCACCAACGGTATCAGGTTAAGGGCACACTGGAGATCAATGCAGTCCCTGTTGCTCGACCTGCAGTGTCTTACAACTGTACATGTCGGGGACGGAAGACGAATTGTCTTCTGGACAGATTCATGGCTATCCAGGACGTCGCTGCAACGCAAGTATTAAGCTCTCTACTCCCACTCAACAAACCCAACAATAACAGCCCGTCAGATGTTGCAAGGAGACATCAAAAGTAACCTGACCCCGCGCCTTTCAACAATGGCACAGTCCCAGCATATCAAGGTGAAGGAAGATCTTCAGAATATACAGCTGACATAGACAGCTGACGACAGGAGAAGTAATGTCTCGACAAAGCTTCGCGATTTGACAACAAAACAAATCTACTACTCCAGAGGTCCAGCGCAACCGCTGTGCCCCAATCGGAGGTTTATATGGCGCAACAAAGCGCCTCTGAAAGCACAATTCTTCATGTGGCAAAATCTGATACAAAAAAAAGGCATCGTCACCAACTCACGCTGCGACATTTGCAATTCAGCAGAGGAAACAGCGACGCACCTAACCGTGCAGTGCACCTTTGCTCGCAACTTCAGGTTAGCAATTGGATTCCAGCCAAGAATTCAAGATGTTAAAAATCTGGCAGCACTACAACCGTCGGCCGGGCTGCCTGCTCTGCACTTTCAAGTGTTCTTCCTGCTCTGCTTCTGGATGCTATGGAACCATCGACATGTTGTCGTCTTCAGAAACATGCCACCATCCTTACCCCGTGCGCTACAGCAAACTGCTGAAGAATCGACGCTGTGGGCCGAAAGATTACAGAGGAATGACAGAAATGTAATCTCGTTCTGGAAAGGATTTTTCTCCTCTCATCTCCAATCTCTAAATAATGATTGACTTCTGTACACAACGCGTTCTGTACCCCGTATCCTGTAAGACTGGTTCAGTTAATGAAATTCAGGTGGGGAAACTCTCCCATCCAGTGACCTATCTAAAATTATTTTTTTGTGACACAGCTTGGTGTGGATAGATTCTCATACTGCATCCCAGCAACAGAGATAACCGACGACGACGAAGAGAGATCACCGAGCTACCTCCGATTTGGTTCTCATGCAAGAATGTCAGGGAAGAGAGCCCCGTTCAGGCAGGACGGCAGCGGCTACGCCGTTCGCCTGAAGAGCGTGGTGTACCAGCACGGGAGTCGCATGAATCGGCAGCAACCTGTCCCCATTTTTGTTGGAAAAGCAAAAGCCGCCGCCATGCCGATGCTGGTGGACTCCGGAACCACGCTGCTGTGGCTACCGGGAGGCGTCTTCTACCCTCTGCATAGGAAGATCGAGGAGGGTATTTCTCTGACGAGGCGGTATGACCTCGAGCGTCCCAGCATCTACCGCTACGTTGGGAATATGTCAGATGTCGAGGCAGTGTCAGTGACGCTCCGCTTCGATGGAGGTGTGGACTTGGAGCTGTTTGGCCCTGCATTGTTCTTCACTGATGAGGTTTGCCTGGCTGCAGCTGCAGGAAACAGGGCGATATCGGGCGTGTATCCTCAGCGTAACATTAATGTCGGTTATGATCTATCCAGTATGGAGATAGCATTTGATCGTGATCACTGTGATCAAGTGTAGTGGTAGCTGGTGTGTCGTAGTAACTTGATTGGGATGAACATAAGTTCTATTGTAATGTTTTTTCTCTCTTCGTGCAGCGGAATACTGGAATTCTAGATTCAGATTTTTTTTCCTGTTCTGCATCCCCCTCTTGTCTTATGTTCGCCTGTACATGCAAGTTTATCAGAATTTGCAAGATAAGGAATTGATGAAAGCTTGCTATCAGCGAGAATTTACTTTTCATATGCAAGGATGACCAGAAACAAGACATATGAGTGCCATTTTCTTTCAATTGGAAAATTGCATTCTTGACCATTGACCTCGTTTTGATCAACACCACAAAACTCTTGCATATGAGGGCCTTAGGTACATAGAGAAATGGGCAAAGAATCGATTTATGCTCCATGGCTGTTGCTGATAGCGAGCAAGGCCTCGCCTATACTGAAAGCATAATAAGGCCTCACCTATGCTGAAACCATATCAGAGGTTGATCCTACCCTATCCCGTGCACATAAATCATTTCCAGATTAACAAATACACAATTAACTGTTAACAGAGTGGTATTTTGATTCTATATGACTCTCAGCTTCCCACAAAAAAGATCCAAAAGCAGCTGCCTCCAAGACAAGATGGGTGAGCTCTGTAAACGTAATTGTTATCATTTGACCATCCTTTGCATTGACAGACCCATCATCTAAAACTTTAATATCTGGCCGTCCAAACAACACCTGTGTTTGCTTCTCTATCAGTGAGACGGCCTCTTTTGATCTGATAGTAGCCTACCTTTGCAATGTATAAGCATCCAAGCATGAAACATAAGACCTCAACTTGTTTGGACTCGATCCTTCATCATCCAAATCGATCTCCTCCCCATCAGGTGTAATTTGCACCAATGATTCCATATCCCAGAATGGATTAGGCTTTAAGTTTTCAAATACTATCTGTTGCTTGGGGTTTGGTGGTAGAGTCTTCATGTTCTTCTCGAGCTGGAATCGCTCATCTACCCTCTTTAGGAAGTAGCCGTACATGATGGATGCTGCATAAAGCTTTCCAAGATTTAAGTTGCTGATTTCAACAACTGTATCTAGTGGTGCTGCTACCTTTTCACCCACTATAAGATTGAGATGGTTTTGTATCATCTCAAAAGCATCCGGGGAATGTATGCTTTGTAGCTTATCCTCTTGGTTAGGCAATGAGGAGATATCATGTACAGGGCCAGCTGACGGTGATAATGTAGGTGTCATCGATATGTCATTCTCCATGAACTTATACATGATCCAACAGTAGATGATCTCTTCCAAGGTGTTCTGCCTTTCCTTCTCTTTGACTTCTGCTATTCTCCTGTAATTCAATTACCTTAGCTTGTCAGTTAGTTCTTTAAATGCATTCTCCACTGGAAGATCTAATGTTCTGCCCTTAATACTATTTATTTACATGGATACATCATTTTTTTATCATCTATGCTATGCATATTGAGATTTTTTTTCTCCATGTCTTCTTTTTCATATGCATAATGCATCTGAATTGCAACCTTTGGCGGTAAAGCATATCAACTTTTTAATATTGTGAAAATAATTGTGCTACCAGGTAGTGGGGTTACTTATATCTGGGTGTAAGACATAATGAACAACAGAATAACAGATATTATAATAAGGGGAACAACATCCTATTCTGGGGTACTTACCTGTAAAGGAGGTCTTGAGGAGCTTTTGAGGCTTTTTTCTCTTGAGAATCTTTCTCTGATTGAAGGTTTTCAAGTTGATGGTCAACTGTTGCAGGAAGCAGGTGAGGGTGTGATTGGAGTATTTGGACAAGAAGTTGACCACTTGGAGATTCAAATATAAGCGGAGCAAGTCGTGTCTTGCCATCACCAGAATCCATTTTTGCTTTAATCTTCAAGCTCTTTGATCTATAACTATTTACATGTGATCCAGCTTTGGAGCGACTGGTATAAAGAAAGCTCTGCAGAACAACAAGCCGTCATCCACTTGATCCAATATAACTTAGGTTGGGGTATGAAGTTGTGTACATATTACTCCGAATACTCCTATATAATATATCAGTATTTACCATTCCGTTAAGAATCATGGTACAGGCATTGAGTTGTACCACTAGTAAATAACGAAGACTAATGAAAAACCTTAGGGTCAGAAATGTCAAATGTGATGACTATCATCCAATGCCAAGCCTTACATCATCTAAAATATCAACTAAGACTGGACAGCCAACCCCCTTGGAAAATTGAATGAGCGTAACAAGGGTGAAATATGGATGATGTAAAATCTGAAAAAAAAAAGAGTAGGCATTGCAATGACAGGCATCACGAACCAAGTTCTATAGCACTTTAACAGTATAACTCGAATCACAGACAAGACAAGAGCTAAATGTGAACAATTTATCATGCTGAAAAGTATACCCAGCACCCAAAAGGCCTAAATACCACAGCTGGTACGCTAAAGGAAGCACCATATCAAAGTTGTTATAGCAGGAGATGCATTTCACACGAACAGCGCACAGAACCTTGTGTAAGCAGAATGCATACCAAAACTGGAAAAGGCTAACCAAGTATTCACAAATTGTTCTCCAGACCACCTTTTCTTTTGCAATTCCACGTACATCAAGTAATTGCAAAAAAAAAAAGGGCTAAAAATTGTTCGTAGTAAGAAGACGCCTCCAATTCTCAAGGAATCATACATGGATGGATGAACAGAACACCTGCCTAACCTAGATTGCCTACACTTTCGAGAATCCGTAAGGCAGCAACCAACAGTTCCGCACAACAGCCGGAGCGCGGCCGAGCGAATCCCACGGATAATTGACGGGGAGGGAGCACGTACGCACCTTGCAGTGGAGCCTGGACTCCAGGGAGGCGCGCGGACTGGCGGCGCAGCAGGACGAGGAGGAGGAGGCGGCGGGGGAGGGGGAGGCGAGGAGCAGAGCGGCGTCGGCCCGCGCCGCCATCGGGGGAGCGGAAGAGAGAGGAGGTGGGTGGGTGGGATTCCGTCGGCCACTTGGACTCCGCTACCGTTGTACTAGCGCTGCGGAATAGTACTGGAATGCTAAGAGTAGCGTGACGTCAGACTGGCCGGCCTACGGGAGAGGAGAGATATTACTAGCCACGCCGATCTTTTTATCGGGATCGCGTGAGATATCCGCGTGCGACTGCGAGCGTTTCTCGCGGCCGTCTCGTCAAAGATTAAGTCCATAATTTTTTGAACCATGGTCTAGACAGACCTCACGCGTATCGTCTCCAATCTGTTCTTTTCTGGCCCATTTCTGCATAGAAAAATCATCTTGAGGATCGAGAGACCATAAAGTCCAAGTCTACAAAATGTTCTCTTGTGGCCCATTTTTTACATACTGAATTCATCTTTAGGCTCAACAGAATTTGACATACCACATACCACCGAAAGACAGTACAGACTGACTGCACAGTTGAAGAGCAACCTTAATATGATTCAGAGATGGCATAAAGCCATGGAACATCCTTTCGTTTCATTTTCATGGAGATTGACCAGACAATACTTCATATATGATAGAAGGTAAGAACCTACAACGCAATATTTTACATCGTTTGAATTATGCTCTGGAAGGTCACAGGCCACAAAAAAAAAGTATGAAACGGTAGAGCAGTAGTTTCTTTATAGAAAGGCACAAACCATCAAAATTCATGCACAAGTCCTATGCCACATAAGGTATCTCAAATGACAACGTTATGCTACATATCGTAGGGTAATTCAGTGTAGCTTTGGAATATATCAACACGTTGGTTCCCAGTTGTATTCAAGTCTCAAGCAAACGTTGGTGACAAGAAATCCTCAACAATGTCCAAAAGGTTTGGATTTTCCAGTGCAGCTGCAACACGTTCTTTGTCGTTCAGTTGCTTGTTCACTACAAGAAAGGGACAACAACACTGAGACACTCAGCCAAGCAAGAGAATGTGGTAAATGCAAGGAATAAACTGTAGCCCTTAAAACATACATACCAGCAGTTTCTGTTGCATGTGATCCAGGCGCCACTCTTATGTCCACCTGCAGAAGTTATAGATGTAGGCTGCCCAAAATTTCCCAAGTATGAATAGAAAACAGCTTGAAGAAACAATTTCCTCGTCATGTTAATGAACAAAATTTAAAGAGAATCTAGGTAACTAGTCTTCAGTTTGCTTATGGAATGTGCAAGACTGCACAATCACTATGTTGTGTATCAGTTTCCAGTTCGATCATGGAATGCCTTGGATGTATATTGACAAGCTATCTGTGTTTCTAACAAATTAATGATTAAGTTTCACATACAAGTATACAACACAGGTTTCTGCACGATTAGACCTATCCTGCAGATATATTGAGGTATATACCTTTAGGCATATGTACCACCTATTGAATTCTAAAAAGTACCTTGGAGCAACATAGGTGTAGAGCCCATGCAATATTTGAAAGTAAAGGGAAAATAGTTGTTGTATAAATTGTGTCAGTAAAGTCACAGTTTTATAGACTTCCTAAACTGTAATATGACCTAACATATTAAAATTTAGAATCTGATGGCCCCGGCAGTATATTAAGGCACCATGATTGCCAGCTACCATAGAGATGCTCCACCTTGTGCTCTACACCAACAGCATACCTTGTAACGAGGGGGAAGACTTCACATAAGTTTCACCCGCAGGCAAAGTCCAATGACGGTCGCCATACTGCAATGCTCCACTGTTGGGGTAAAAGTAACCCTGAACAGAATAATGGTGAATTATGATAACTTAATTTCATAATGACCCATTGCAGCATCCAATGATAAAGAGACAAAAACTTACCTGACATGACTAAGTTCATCATTAATTTCAATTGAATCTTCAGTTACAACATTAAGCCCTTCCAGTGAGTATGGGTGCTCTGGATCCCTTATATCTCTAATACGATGTAAGAAGGTTAAGGAGAGCAAATAAAATGTTGAGGGCAGTAGAACTCCAGATAGGAGTAAGTATAACAGGAAAGGAAGCTATACAACATGTAGATAATGAAAACAAGAAAAGGATATCAAATATTTCTAGCTGATCAATAGGCTCTGCTGCATTTTCATCTGTGGTCTCTGGTGCCTGCCGGACACGCCTCTCTTTTTCTCATATACTGTTGGGTTTGCATTTATTAACCCCACAACCATTTTTCCGATGCAATGCACTAAATATCAGGCTGGCAAAATTTCTGCAAGTTGAAAACATGGAAATTATACCAATATCAGTCTGGAATAATTTTCTTAATCACGATGAACATTCAATGGAGATATCTTCCGTCCAATATACCACTAGTAGTCTAGTAATATTATTGTGGGTTGTTGACAATCAAGACTAAATTATGCTCTTTAAACTGTGCAATCTAATTTAATCCCTCAACAGCCTGATAATAGCACAGATTGCTAAATAGAAATACAAAATAGGTGCGATAACAAACAAATATGCTGATGAATGTTACGCAGGCTGAACTCTGAAGCAGTCGCCATATGGTTATTTACTAAAGATTGCAGGGCTCAGATGAAACCTTTTTTTTTAGAACAAACTGCTAATAGCAATAAGGTTAAGGTAAGGAGAAAAACTTCCAGATTACGAGAGAAGCTATAAGTGTTGTCCGAAATCGACCGAGCGAGGAGAAAGAAAGGAGATTGGTTCGATTTGTACACTGGCGAGCCCGCACCAACGTAATAAAACAATCGAGGGACGATGGGAAGTGGCGCGTGAGATGGAGGCCGCCGAGGGAGTAGCCGTTGGTGTGCGAGGAAGGAACCGTCGAGGAGGAGGCGGCGCGATGCGGAGGCCACCTGAAAGGCGTCGTGAGAGGCGGAGACCGAAGCGAAGGCCACCAGGGAGCAGACAGTAGCCCCAGGCCGCCGGGAGGAGGCGCTGGAGCCGCTGCCTCGCGCTGCCAGCGGAAGAGGAGGTTCGGGATTTGGGGACCGAACCGAACGAACAGGCGCAGAAGACGGGCCACTGGAGGAGATTAAATCGAAACAAACCATGCACCGGAGAAGACGTGCGTACGGCTTGCTCACCAGCGAAGATGCGATGGATTCAGCAGGACGCCCGCGCCGCTGCTCGCGGGATGGAGATCGGCCCTGGCGGCCGGCGAGCTTGCGAGGAGACGGGAGTCGAAGCCGAGGGGACAGAGAAATCGGCTAGGGTAGGGAGCAAGCATAGGAGATGAAAAACGCCTCTCCAAATCCAATCACAGCAAAGGGCAAGAAGGGGAACGTTTGAAGGAGAGGAAAAGCTCACCAGCGAAATCCGGCGGCGGCAGGCGGCGTAGGCGGCCGTGGGCGTCTCGAGGTTCGTCTTCGCCTGCTTGCGTAGAGGAGGAAGACTATTGCGTCATCGCGTGTGGCCGTCTAATGCTGGTGGTGCTCCATTCTGGCTTCGCTTTTGGTATCAGCTGGGCCGGGCCGTAAATCCTCCATGATGGGCCGCCATGCCGAGTTAAACAACCAACCACTGCGTTAGCAATTAGCAACGTTGTTTTCATTAGATATGGCCATGCTCTGACTGATTCTTAGCCGAATTTTTCTTGTTGTAAAATTGTGAAACATAGAAAGTTCTAAAATATGTTCTTATTTTATTCGGATGTCGGAGTAGCATCATCACCAGTTCACCACAGGATAAATTGTTCGGTATATAACGATCAAAGATTTTTTTTATTAGGCACAACAAAATTGCAAATAGCACCATACAAATAACCACCATATTGATAGAAAGTGAAGGTCTATGCATTGAAAGGAAATTCTGTGATTCGCAAAACTTGGGGGGTTAGAACTCGTGAATGTGACTATTTTTACAAGCCATATCTCAACGCAAATTCGATATGCACGATGGAAATGGCGACGAGCAAAAAGTGAAAAATATCATCACCAAATTTCTGATCGGCAATACAGTGTCGTTTTGAGCCAACTACAATATGTGCCCCAAAGAACAGCAGCAGGAGTATGTTCAAATATTCAAATGTTGGATGGAGGAGGTCTTTCAGTTCTTATCTTGCCCGAGTACCCGCATCACGACTCCAACAGCGATTGTGCTTCCAGACGACCTTAAGAATGCCCTGCCAAGAGCTCGGCATTTGGAGAATTCTTGAACACAGACCGGATCATCTAGGGTAACCTGACAAATATCAGGAAAATCAAATCATTGCAAGTGATGGCTTCATAAGAAATGGCTCCTCACAAGGATCTGTGATCACTTGTTACCTGCACAACTGCATTCTGCTTTGACTTAAGAAATCGAGGTGCAGCTTTGCTTGGTTTGCCAGTCTTGTCAAGCAATGCCACGATTTTTGTAACCCTTGCAGCCTCCTTCACATGATGTATGTGAAATTCCACCTAGGTTCATATCATTATTAGATTGCATAAAGAAAGAAAACAATCAAACAGAGCTTTTGGTTATATCATTACCTGGTAGCCAACAAGGATAGGAATGGTGACGTCCAACACTAGAATCCTTAGCTCCAAGAAGTTAGACACAGGCACTGGGAAACCAGGGTTGCAAAGAACCCCACCTGGTATTAGCTTACTCCCATCAATACCCAGTAAATTAACAGCTACATTATCACCAGCTTTTGCTATGTCACATGAATTTGAATCCCGTTCGATGGTTTTCACAGTCACCACTTCCCCACAAGGTGAAACTAAAACCTGCAACAGGAAGTTCCAAGCCATCAGAACAGAGAGAAATGTCAAGACATTTCCTTACACAAGCAAGTATAAATGAAATTAAAAAAAAGGAATGAATTCCCACATCATGCTGTTACTGTAAGATTGGCATGCAACTAGCAAATGTCACACTGTAAATTCACACTGTAAATGCTCTTGATCAATCTAACCTCTACCCTCATGTCTGGAGCTGATCTCAGTGCAACAAACGATTATCAACAGTCCCTGCTGATTTATGAGGAATGTACCTTTGAACCATTTCGAATAGCTCCAGTCTCTAATTTTCCAAATGCTGCCAACTGCCCTGTTGACTGCGACTTGATAACATCACAGATAGGAAGAATAAGGGGTTTTGAAACATCCCGAGATGGAAGCTGCAAGGAATCTATAGCTTCCAAGAGAGAAAATCCTTGATACCTGAAAGGACATCAGTTAAAGATTTACATTGTTCAGAAAAATAAATGATTTTTTTACTAAGAAAATGGTCAGCTCCCAAATATTTCAAAACAACAGTAATGTTATTTTCATATATGTTAAAATCATTCAAACTCTAAGATTTGGCTTAAATGGGTGGTTACTATGATATTACTGTATGAAAAGGCTCACAGAAGTAGTTTATCAAAAACATAACTTACCAGGAGGTTAAACGGACATCGGAAGGAATTTTGATCAAATTCTGATTTTCAAAAGCACTAAGAGGAATCCAGATAACAGATGAATCTTTGAAGTTGCATGACCGCAGAAAACTACCAAGTTGGACCTTGATGAACTCAAATCTTTCTTTGGAGTACCCAATGGCATCCATCTTGTTGACTGCAACAATAAGCTGTTCAACGCCAAAGCTTCTAATAAGTTGAGCATGTTCCTTTGTCTGGCCAACACTTTTCCCTCCTTCACCATCCATACCAGCTTCAAACGAACCAGTGCAAGCATCAACAACAAGAATAGCTGCATCAGCTTGCGTTGCACCAGATATCATATTTGGTACAAAATCTTTATGGCCTGGGGAGTCAAGCAAAACTACACGGTACTTCTTGGTCTCCAAATAAGCCACAGCCACAGTCATTGTCACACCTCTTTCTCTTTCTTCATTGCTCTCATCCATAGCCCATGCATAAGCAAATGATCCTTTTCCCTGGAAAAAAAATCCACAATACAAACAATATGAATGGAAACATACTCTTTAGCAACAACAATAAAAAAAACTTACTTTTTCTTTAGCCTCCTTCTCATTCTTGTGCATATCTTTTTTTGATATCCTTCCTAATAGATGTAGCAGTCTCCCAGAGAGTGTTGACTTGCCAGAATCAACATGACCCACCTAAATAAATTGTGCAGAAACAATCACCCATTTAGACAATGAACCTTTAGAATAACAAAATGTTAAGGCACATATGCCATATTGAGAATAGAAGATGAGTATAGCATACTATTGCAAGGTTTAGTTGGCTCAGCACTCCTGATTCCTCATCTGCGACCATCCACTTCTCAGGCTTATATTCTTCAGGTAAACAAGGTTTTGCAATATCTACTTCATTATTTTCTAAACCTAGCTTGTGTATGTCAGAAGAAAGTTTCTGGCCCACATCCTCATTCTCTGTAGAACGGCTAGCCCTACTACTCTGGTCCTCCTTCAGCTGAAAATGATCAGAAATCAATTGAGCTGTCCTCTCGACAGGCACATCTTCAGGAAGTGCAATGTGTTTCACCTTTTTCCCAGCGCCTGATGAGCAACCAACAGATGCAGACTGTGTGGAACTAACTGTTGAATAATAAAATAATTTAAATTAAGGCAACAATAAAAAAACAATGCTAACAACCTTCTTTTTCAACAGGAAGGGTTATCGACCAACAGATGATACAACTGGCTGTGATGTGGAAAGACCTGCAAATCTAGTACAATAATTCACCCTTACAAGAATGGTGTGGTTCAGACTTCAGAAGGCATGACACGTGAGCTATGGACTGTAGCTATCCAACAAGTGAAACATTTTTAAGTGGTGTGCAAGGGAATAGTCGAAACATTTTTATACGGTCAATTATGAAATATCATTTTGTCCCCCCCCCCTATTTTCCTATTCAATACGGTGATATGAAAGGAGAAGCTAGTTTAAAGGTAGAACAGAGTTGCATACAGAAAATTATACAGCATCTGCCAATTTGCACCAGCAGTACCTTTTTCATGAGATATGCTAGCATTCTTTATATCGGGGTCACCACCAGAGTCTGTAGTACAAGTCTTCACTGGCACCTTGGTAGAATCTGATTTGAGCATCAAAGATGTCCCAAAATCACTTGGTATTCCATTGACTGAATTTAATAGTTACACTATGATTACGTTAGAATTCCTTTTGGGAATACAAATTGTGATTCAAAGAGAATCGATCAGAATGGTTGAAGCATGTTAGAGTACCTTTTATTGAACCATCCTTGGCAGATTTCATAAAGGATTCTCGAAAAACCCCACACATCTCACAATACACCATGATTTTGTGATTATCAAACATGCACATAGAGCATCTCCAAAGCTCAGGCACAGTACTTGAGGACTTCTTCAATGACTCTACACAAGAGAGTGGTGACATAACATTAGAGATCAAGGAGCTTTACTGATGTACTACACGCAGTTAGATTGATATGCTGAGTAAAAAAAACTTCACTGTACAACAACGAAGCCAAGCATTCAATGTATGGAGCTTATGCGGACAGCAATGGTTAAATGTATAAGCATATGAATTATTTCAAAAGTTGTCAAATATATAAAACCATAATATGAATATGCAGCAGGATTCAGCAAGCAACTAGTAGTTCCAACTTGTAGCAAGCTATGTTTCAATTCTCAACATTTGGGCAAATTTAATTTGTAATAATCTTTTTTTTGGGTAAATTTTGATATCCTGATTGGATGGATGATATTTGACTCAGTCCAAAAATCCATGATAAACAACAACGCCTTGAAGAAAACAAATATCTGAAGTGCATATAATGGGATAGACACGCAAGTAAATTATCAAAGGATCAGGTAATTGACAAAGATAAGCTGAATGATCACTGCATTTGTTTGAAAGAGCAATTCTATTGGAAGGTTTAGGGTTGTTAAGTACACCGTATTTTAACATGAGCAGATATGGTAGGTGTACATCATGAAGCAACTCCAACAACAGTTTCACCATTCTTATAGCTGAGGTGTACACTATCTAGTAGCTTCAAATCGTGACATAATACCTTTCTCCTTCACAGGGTGCTGAATGTCACCGTCTCCGGTCTCACCATAATCATCATAGTCATCATACTCATCATAGTCATCGTCGTACTCGTCATCGTAATCAGGTCCAGAGACAACCTTGCGCGGCATCCCCCTGACATAGAGGAGATTCCAGCAAGGGTGATAGCGTGAGCCATACATAACTAGCAAAGCTAAGCCTCCAGAAGTAGCAGAATCAACCAACGAACCCTAAATCACCAAATCCGCATCAAAACGCTCGGCAAACAGCCCACCGCAAGCCAGCCGAGGACACAGCCACCCAACAACCATCCGCGTAGCGCTGGGAACAGCGCAGGAATCCCAGATTAACATAGAAACGCCGACGACTTGGGTACAGTTCGACCGTCTGCAGGGAGCGAGCTCTCGTGCGGAAACCCCAACCGAGAAATGCAGCGGAAAATCGGAGAAAACATGGAAGGTGGAATGGGGAACGGATGGAGCGTACCTCGATGTGAGCTAGACGCTGCCGGAGCTCCAAGCTCTCGATCCCCCCTCTCTCCGGAGACCAGAGTCGCCTCTCTCTCTCTCTCTCTCTCTCTCTCTCAGTCAGTCTCTCGTCTGGGGTTCGGCGGAGCGAGACGGCGAGACGCTTCCTTCCCTTTTCTGATGGGGATCATGTCGGGGGGCGGGGGCCAGGTGCTTGGTGAGGCACAGCACATCGCCGGCCCAGACTAATCTGGCCCATTAAACAAGCTGCTCCCCAAGTTGGGCGAACAAATTTGGATCGCCAACATTTGCAGGGAGTGCAATGACCTTTTGGACGAGTATCTTGGGCGGCGTGATGAGCTCCGGCGGGTCGAGGAGGCCGGTGGCGTGGTTGTAGAGGGCTTCTCGACGGCGCGTCCATCCTTGAGGTCCTTCACCTGCCGGTACATGAGGTCTAAGTCGTTGGCGCGCGGGTGCAGCGCCGTGAAGCCCCTCTCCTTCCGCCTCGCGCGGTCCAGCGAGTGGTAGTCGTCGAGGCAGATCACCGTGGCGCCGTCGCCGACGAGAGTGTTGGAGTCCGGGTTCCCGCCCCTCGGAGGCGCCGCCGCATGAACGTGCTCTTCCCGCACCCGGAGTCGGCCGCCAGCCCGATCACCACCATCCCACCCGCCACCGCCGCCGAGCACGACACGCCGAACGGGAACGCCACCCTCCTCGTCCTCCTCCCGCCGCCCAGCAGGATGGCGGCCGTCGTGCTCGGCGAGCTGAGTGAGGTGGCCGCCATTGATCAAGGAGTTGCAAGCTAGCTAGGTCCGAGTGAGATCAAGGATAGGGAAGGTTGATGGCGATGTGCGGTGTGGTGTCCGTTAGTTCTTGCTTCCTCTCTAGCTGCGTGGTGGCGGTGTGGTGAGAGGAGGCAGCTCAGCTAGTTGTCAGATCAGCTCGGCGACGAGATCTCGATCAGTTGAGCTAAGATATGCAGAAAGCTTAGCTAGCTCGCGGTGATCGAGACTGGATTTTCATGGGCTTTCTTTGTCCTTCATGCCTCCATGCTAGCCAGAGACGCGCGCAGCAGGGACCGGAAGAGGAGAGAAAGCTTTGGTTCGGTGGTGGTTTCGCGCGCGGGTTTGCAGCAGATTACAGATCGATATGGTGGTCCTACGTGGTGGTGGCACGAGGGTGGCCGTCTGGAAACGGAGGGCACCAACGTATGAATGTGTCTGTTTGGTATATTTGGCGATTTGCATGATGATTCCATGGTGAATTTGTGATGCTCTTGCAGCAACGATCATTTGACCATACAAAGATACGGCTTCTGCTGGTCTTCTTAACGGGCCTAGTTTTCATTTTGACCATACGGTGAACCAGTCCTTTGAGCTTTTAACATTTACCACGAGCGCATTGCTTAGTTTTCCATTGCTTCGAGGGAAAAAGGAAGAAGGGCATGCTTAGCTGCCTAAATTAACTGATAGCCGCAATTACGCACGATGTTACTCGTCACTGACGGGCAAGGCTTGCAATCGTAGAACACTGTCAAAGGGACAAATATGGCTTTCCACCGAGTAGCTGGCTGTAATTGACTACAGAAGTGGACGTGTCGTGTATTGGAGCAACAAGAAGATGGCCCATGGTTTGTCCAGTAGTTGTGAACGACAAAACGACCGCCCAAACAGACCCACACGGACACGATGCTCGGTTTCCGTTCAAGCTCAGCGCGCTGGTTCTACAGAAGAGAGATCCCTGCCACGCGGCATGCACCGCCGTTGCTCTATGGATGTTCAAGAGTAACAGCAATCGTACCATGCGATCAGCAAGTGTACGGAACTGCAGCAGCATCCAAAGATTCTAACTGTAGAAAAAAACCAGGTAGAGCAAAGAAATTCTAGATAAACCGCACATCCAACTCAGAAGATAAAACTTTAGATCTGCAAAGAACTGTGCCAGATGAAACTGCTGTAAGAATAGATGGATGGTACAAATCGGAAAGCACAACAGCAAGTCAACAATCCGCAAGTTATGCATATATATTATCCAGGTCTCGTTGCTCTTTTGCGTTTCGAGAATAGCCCTGGCTCATTTAACGGTAACCACTCAATCACAAACGGACCACAGTTTGCCAAGAATCAAAACACCGTTCCAGGCACAAACCTATGATAGATGCTAACTAGTAACTACTACCCCATACCAGCTTGAAAAGGTTTCACAATAAAAATGACATGAAGAGACATTCTCAAGGTGTACTTATATGTATGCACAGAACCGCTGCATGACGAGGTATGATACTGGTGGACACCAGAAACTTTCCATCATGACAAGTTGACGACTAGCTTCACTTGTTCCCTCTGAAGTACATGTACACTCTCTTCATCCACCAATAGAGAAATAACAACAAATATTAAGTGTTAGCGTTTTGTGCTCTTCAAAAATAAATGCATCAAGAAAGGTCTGCTTCAACATGAAGCGACGATGGCAACCATGACAAACCTAAGTATACCACAACTTGCAGGAACAAAGAAAAAGGCAATCATCAACACACATTGAGTAGAACTTTGGACACTAACTAATAGGTAATATCATCATATGTTTCCTAGGAAGCATATGAAAATCGGACACTAACAATGAAATCGTAGTAGGAAATTAGGAAATTAACTTCCCCTTGACATTTATTCAGTAAACTATGCATAGATTTGTATTCACAAGGTTTACCAATCTTGAAACTAAACTAAGAAAGGGTGCACAGCAATGTGAAAGCTGAAGTACTTAACTTCGAGTTACACAGGGAATAACCGCAATAGTTTCCCATTCTGTGAATCTGTGGCTTTAATCTCAATGCATAATAATCTACAGAAGTGGTATATAATTATACATGGAATACCCACTACTTCCTCATGCATTTAATATCCTGATAATAAATTACTACTATATTAGTTACTAGTATGCAGATATATATAATAACACAGAAAGAAAAAATATGTTTAAGGCTTTAAGCGGCCTGACAGTCCATTAAACAGACCATAGGACAAGATTTAAAATTTTTCTATCCCCATAAATACGCAGTGCATGTGATACATGCGAAGAACATCCATAAGTTAATATCTGCCCTACATTCATTTCATGTGCTCGCCCTGATTTACCCTTAAATAATGTGGGCTTCTCATGTAAGCTAACTAGTGCTAACATATATATAAGGTCAGGCAGAAAGAAGGGAACAGAGGGGATATTAGTTGATGAGAACAAGACTTTGTTCCAGACCTGAAGAACTCCAATGCTCAACAGTGTCTCCAAGCAAAACAGTGCAAACCCCACAAAGTAAAAGATCTGCAAGAAAAGAAAAAGATCAGTACTTAATTTCCTACGAGTTGGTACCTTAAGGTTAATTCAAAGTGCTGGACACATTAAAAATATTGCAGGAAAAAGTTATCCAACTTGCTCATTTATCAGGAGGATTTGAAATGGAACAAGGCAATTCAACTCACCCCAATTATCACATGCTCAGAGAAGGTGTCGATGGCAGCCAGTATGCCCCTGATGAGTAAAAGATTAAAAAACATATAATATTGATATCTCAGAAGCAAGAAAATGTGAAAATAATACCAAGAATGAGCTCAAAAGTTTCAGTCATCAGTCAATATTAAATACTAAACAACTGCATATTAATAAGTAATCACTTCATATAAATTATGGCACTTACGTCAATGATTTTCCATGAAACACAATTGGCGGGGCAATGGCAGCAATAATGCAAAAACCAATGTGGATCTGTACCAAATGTCAACGGAAAGAAGATGATATGATCCATATGATAAGTGATCTTCGACTGCAGCAGCAGTTGTGATGTCAAAAATCAGTTTTCAGCTATATCTTACAAGGTAACAGAGGAAGAACCATCCAAAACTGAATGCACTGTTAATCCTGTAAAAAAGTAAAAGAAAGTGTCAGATACAATAAAGCCTTGGTTCCAGAACTATATAGCACAATCCATGGTTCCATAACTGCAGCAATACTGCAATAGTTGTGCAAAACAGATACACTCTTTGTAAAATGCAGTGGTGCGAATAAGCGAGAGCCCTGTAGCAAAACGCACTAACAAAAACATAATACTGTAGCAATATGAGCTAACATAAACATTACTCTGAAAAATACATTAATGGGAAGAGCGGTAAAGCAGAAAAAGTATACCTCATAGCACGATAGAGAGGCCTATACCATATCAAGTACGACAGGGGAATTCCAAGCAAGGCATAGATAGTGGCAAGAAAAAACAGCTTTGAATCTATAAGCATAAGACACCAACCATTAAGCATGAGCCAATGTACAAAAAGACTATGGCATTTATAGAAACCCATGCAACCAACCTCCCTCCTTGATCCAGCAGACTATGACAGCAATGAAATTCCATGAGAGGCATAGCACAATTCCTGCAGATTAAAATAACACAGATGGGATATCCTGAGATAAATCAAAGCTGCCTTTGAAGCGCATTGCACCAACCACCACAACTGATTCATTTAGAGACCCAGCTAGATAAGCAAACAGTGCGGTACTACTATCCTACTAAACAATTGAAGTAGCAAATTGCATTATCAATGTCCAATCAACACGTACCAAGCCAGCTTGCAAATGCAAGATACTGCAATTTCTGCAAATTGGCCGGTATCTCATTGGCAATGTCATGGTGAATGATCGGGAAGAATGGTGGCCAGTTCTTCTCCTCCATTGGCACTCCAGCTGCATCGAAGAAAGAAAAAAAAAGCAGATGAGCACACTCCACTTAACACAACTGGCAATCGAAATATCACCGCCTCCAGCATCAGTCAAACAGCAGGATACCATTCTTCAGCGCTTCCTCCCTGCTTTTAATATCCTGCAGCCACAACACAACCACGATGAGACACTACCGGAAAAAAACCCAGCATTTCAAAAGTTCGGAAGTTGAATGGAGAGAAAAACCCACCGCCTCGCGCCGCTTCAGATCTGATTCCCACGATGAAAGTTCCCTGGCCTTGCTCTTGGAGTCCTGTGCAGCGTACACGCCCCCCAAACCCTCAGATTTGTATACGAGAACGACAGGAAAAAGGAGTACTAGCACGTAAAGCATCTTACGCCCATGGTGTCGAGCGGGACGTCTATGGTGGCGTCCCCCCTGACGGCGCCGAACCCGGCGGGCTCCGTTGGGCGGAACCCGTACTGCTGCCTGCCACCGCCGCCTCCTCCCCCATTCTGCAGCGCCACAGCAACACCTCATCAGATAAACAGCACGCGGAAATTCCAGATCTACCACCACTCCACACTCCACAAGCAGCCAGTAACCAGACAAACATCCACCGGAAAACAAAAATTGAAGGAGCGTGCGAGAGAGAAGGAAGGGTCGGCTCACGGAGAAGGGGTTGTCGTCAGCGTTGCCCTCGTCGAAGGGGTTGGGGTCGTGATGCATGACGCCGCCGCCGCCGGCCGTAACGCGCCCGCTCCTTCCTAGGGCTTAGCTCCGCGCTCGCCGCGGAAGAACGGCGGGGAAAGCGGCGAGTGGTGGTGTACTGGTGTGGACTCGAGTCGCTTCAGGATGCAGCGGTTCACTCGCATTCCGCTGCTTTTCTCACGTGACGGTGGGGATGGCGACGTGACTGAAGTAGATTCGGTCCCGCTCCAACACGCGTCGTCGCGGCGCCCCTCCGAGAGAAGCCCACAGTCCATTTATCAGCCCATTAAACGGCCCATTTCATTTGGATTTAGCCCGAATTTCGGCCGAATTGAGGTCTACAAGCACATTTGTTTTAATTATAATTTGGGCCTTCTCCTTATACTCAGAAAGCTAGCTACTCAATCGCACACTGAACTAAGAGGTGTAACATATTATATTGTTATCCTCATTAAATACATTCTAATCAATATTTTCAAAGTAATTATTAAAATTCCTTGTGAGGGGTGAAGAGTAGGAATTAAAAGACACCTAAAATGGCTTGGAATATGAAAACGACAAGTAATTTGGTAAAAAAATGAAATGCTACAACGATAAATATTTTAAAATGGATGGAACATCAGAGCTCACTTCGAGAAGATGACATGTGATTTGGAGAGTTTTTTTTAAAAAAAAAGACCTGAAATTAGGGGGGGGGAGAGATGGATCTATCCATCCATCCATGAGACAAACCAAATGCCTCTCAATGGAAGCAAAGGCCCCTTTCTACTATCTTGTTTTCTAAACCCGGTCATATTTAATTTAGCCCATGTGCGAGCTTCCATCACATGCGCCTCTCTCGCACGTCTCCCTAAGCTTATCACAAGGCGCCCAAAACTTGAATGAACTCTTCACTAGGAGCTGTGTGTTTTGTGTTGTTTGCGTTAATCACACACACACACGTAATTAAACACGCTTGTTGCTAAGATGGGCAATGAAAGGTTTGAGCTGGCTTAATAGCTAAGCTTAGGGCTTCCACACTGCTCAAGTGGTGATCTTGTTTAGCTTGTGCCATTATTAGATTAATTATGGTCCACGCCTATGCATGCTAGCTAGCTAGCTGATCTTGAGGATGGTTTATGCATGGTCAATTAATTTTTGGAGACACATGCTTTCCTGCCTCTTAGTGGGGAGCCCTAGCTAGCAAAGGTAGCTGCTAATCGAGATCCAAAGTTACTTCTAGAACAGTGGCAAGTCGCAAAGGTACTATGCTTCTATAGGACGCTTTTGGGCATGGATCAAATTAGAATTGTCTTGACTGTAACCACCCACACATGACAAGTACATGCATGGTGACAGCACTAACATGGGATCCAATGTACTTTGAAATTACTGGTACAAATTCAACTATGATGCACAAATGTGAATATATATTGGCTAACTATATACAGCTTATAGTAGCATTGCATCAAGCTAGATATATACTACTCCTATGTAGATTTATTAATTAAGTTTAATATGCCTATAGGCAATAACAGAATTCTAGCTAGATATCAGTAGCCAGCTAGGTAGCTCAACTTAATTTGATATGCTTTGAGTACAAGTACGAGCTATAAGTTGATGATCAATTATCTCGATAGTAATTTAAAGAGTATTCCAATTTGTGATACCTCGAGCTTAACTATCTCCATTAGTGTGGAGCGGTGAAATAATTAAGGTGATAGTTTTACCACACTTGATTCTTCTCTTAAACTAAATGAAACGAAATTATCTGCAGCCCAGTTAATTTAATCAGTGGATCCCTGTCGACTACACACAAATTGATTTCATGGGCAGAAACAACGCCACCAACTCTTCTCAAACTCAGCGATCAAAAAATTAACAGATTGCCCGTAAGTTCTCTATCGATGCGTGCGGACGTGCATCTATGCTGCACACAGCTAGCTGCAGGCAAGCTGCAAGCTGCAAGCCGGCACAGAAGGCGCTGCAACGCAAGTCGAATCGATCGACACGATCCTCTCACCACTGCTACTACACATATTGCACGAGTCCCCATGCGTGTATATGTGTAGGATGCATTAGCACACAGGCATGTGGTACCCGCTTTGCAGCATATCCATCACACGATCGATCAGGCTGATATATGCATGCATGGCGAAGACGCAAATAAATGCCAGTTGAGATGCATATGGTTGTGAACAATTTTGGTTACCACTTGCTTAGGTTTGAATTCCCCCTAACAGCCTAGCTAGCTAGTACTCCTTGTTTAGCTATAAGCTAGCTCCTTAAGGCAAAAAGGTGTTCGCAACCAAGCTGAGCAAGGAAGCTCGAATCGAGCTTCACACCACAACCTAGTCCGTGGCATGCCGAGCACTGCATCCGCGGGTGTAAGGCGCTGCACCTAGTTCGCTGGTGTCACCGCCTCGGTCCGTCTCACTAGCTCATTTGCGCTGTTCTCACCTGAGAGCCGGCTCTCCCCCTTCACTTCACCTCCTCTCCTCCTCCTCCTTCGCCGCGCCACAGCACCATTCCCTGCCGACAGTCGGAGACAAGAGGCAAGTAGAGAAGAGGGTAGAGACGAGGGGCTAGAGGTGATGGCCGCGTGGTCACATCAGTTGGATCTGGTGGAGAAGAGGGGCTACAGGCAACGGCTGCGGGGTCGCAGCGACTGGATTCGGTCGAGAAGACGATGGAGACAAGCAGCTCGACGGAGCTCGGGCGCCCATGGCAGAGAAGCCGCAGCCACTACTACCTTCTTCGCCATCTTCGTCACATGGATCTGGCGGCCTAGGCTCGTCGTCTTCTTTGAGTAACCCGGGCTTAGCTTCTCTTCCCCACCCAGATCCCGACGGCCACAAGGCGTAGCCACCACATCCAGCAAGCGAGACGACGAATGTCTTGGCGACGACGAGCTTGACGGAGGGCACGGTGATGAGCATGACGGAGCTGCCGCATCCCTCCTCCTTTTCCTGCTGCCCCTCTAGGCCCTCATCTTCAATTGTGGCCGTCATTGTCTCACACTTTCTTCAGTCACTAGCCGGGCACCATGAGCTAGGCGCCAGGTGGCCTTGAGCTAGTATTAGTAGAAGGGTGATTTCAAGATTTGAATATATATATATATCCAATAGTCTGTATTTTCGGGTTCGCCACTTATGCCTGTATGACATGGGATCTGGGCTGGCGTGTCAGTGAGACATGGGGTGGCAAACCATGCCACCTCGAGGAGTGGCAAAATCCTAAATCTTGCCTTGTTTGTAGAATGATACAGATAATGCATGGTATGCTACCGTTACATATACTCTACATGGCGAATCCAAAGTTAAAATGGCCAGTTGTCTCAACCACGTATTCGAGAGTATATTGGAGCACTGGACATAGGTCGTACGTGGGGCAATTTAGTGAGCACTTCCACACTTCAGCATATATCGGCGATGAAAAAGGGCATGCCATCTTTTTTTCTAAAACAAAATGATAAATGTCATGACTTGCCAGTGCATTATGCAACCGATTATGTTCCATCTCATATCTCACCAGAACAGTGAAGGGTGAATGACAGCAACGGTGCATGATGGTTGCAATAATCAAATGCCCGATGGTAACAAATGGTCCCTCCACATAGAACATATGACAAAGAAATGCACAAATTAATTCACCTCTCATAGGTGAAATGGCAGGAAAAACTAACACGTATTTAAGAAAAAAAACATGATAAAGTCTAGCAGTCTGTATTAGAAACCCAGGGGAGAGCGAGTACATAGGTTAGAGTCTACTGGGTGTCTAGATGAGCAGCACGGCGATTTTTCCACCGTACGCCATGCATGAAATATATGCATCCTGGTACTGGTGGTCCATGTGATGCCTTGCGAACCGAGTATTAACACAGCTAATTCTCATAGAACAATCTCTTCCTTTTTTTGTCAAAAATAGTGGCATTTGCAGAATTATACATAAATATTTATGTACGAACTCATCATCTAGGAGTACCAACAAAGAGTAGCTAGTGTGAGAGCCTCTCTGTTACATGTTGCACTAGAATATATATATATATACTGTGTCACATGGTAGGATGCTTCTCATTCCTTCTTTGACACATCTCTCCTATACATGCGCAGGCATGATGCATGCATACGGTCACAAAAACATATCAGAGAATCCCAGCAGTACATGCATAGCTGCGACGTCATTTGATATATATACTCCACTTGGTGCCAGCTAGGTTGAGAGATCGATCAGACGAAAGGGATAAACTGATAGAGCTAGCTAGGGCCTGCATGCAGCCAGTCATGGCCTTTTTGTTTTGTTCTCAAGTGAGATACTACTTCCTCCCTAGGGCTACGTTACCATTGATCAGAGTTCAGATCGATGTGATGGCGCTGGAATTTTTTAAGGTGATCGACCCAGGCGTGAACGTGGGAGTTGGGCATGGAATCAGGGCCTGTTCATGTTTGATTTTGTTTTAGTTAAGACATTGTTTACACTACTTATTTCGTATAAAAATTATATATAAAAGTTACTTTAAAGTATTAAATAAATATATTTTAAAAATTCATAATAATTAAAATTTAATTAATTATATACTAATAGCTTTTCGCTTTACATCTAAGCACTTAATCTTCGCCCGCCTCATCTTGGAAAGCAGCATCTTGGAAATCATATGGCCTAGCTCTCCCTACCTTTTGTAACGAACTTTGAAAGAGGGCATCGGCTACTGGGAATACTAGAATATGGGATTGGGGGATTGAGTGAATGCTGAGTGCATTCATTGGCCCCCGGCAGGCCGGATCCATATGGTAGCAATACCTCTATTTTAATTTTACAGTTTGTGTGACGTAGATAATATTTATTAGGTGACAAAAGTTCAGAGATTGATCGTGTACTTTTATTTTTTTAATTATTATATTATTATTAGAAAAATGTTATGTAAACTAATCACTCCATATTTTTTAATTATTATATTATTATTAGAAAAATGTTATGTAAACTAATCACTCCAGCAAAATATGTATAGTGAAAAGTATAAGATATGTGTGCACCGAATTAAGTGTTTCTAATTATATATTTTTAATGAAAAACAGCAAGAATTTGCTACTGTGGTTTCTAAATATACTCGCAACCATTGTTTTCTTATGGATGATGGACTATCATAGCTTTTTTTTTTTTTGCAACGTTGCGTTTTTTGCAAAACTTTTTTATAAAGTTTCTTAGAGTACTTTTTTAAAAACAACTTTTTAACTTAGTTAATTCATTCATTTATACCCATAAATATTATCATAAAATTAGATAATTCATCATCCACTTAGCTGAAAATTAAAGAAATGGACTAATTAAGGGTTACTTGTCTGAATTATCATGAATAGTTCATACGGCTTTTTTTCTCCTAAGGTGCACCATCCATTACACTCCCATAATGCTTTTTTACACTTCTGTGCAGAAATATACATTCTATATATCTCAAAATCTTGTATTTGGGACAAAAAAATGCTGAACAATATAATATCACGGTTGTTTTTCCTGGCATATTCATGCAGAAACCTGATTTACAGAATAATGGAAACAAAAAAGGGAATGATAAAATTATATATGTAGAGAAAATGATCCAAGTTGCGTGATCAAAAATAAATCCAAAAACAAATATTTTGGAATCTCAGCACCAAAAACAACGAATCTCAGTTTATGCATCAGGACGAAGCCTTACCTTTGCCATAGTTTGAAGGGACCAAGACCGACTAATTAATCCCAACGTCACGAAGATCGATCTAAAGTATTAGTCTAAGGCTTGTTAATACAGTTGCATGACTATTCTTAATTTCAGGAATTTAAACAAAGACAGGAGCATGCATGAGCTTGTAGCTAGCTAGCATTCTGTCCGGCTGGAACAAGTGAAAGGTAGGTGTTATCTTGTCTATATTTTAAGTATAACTAATCTCTGTTTATCATCTATTCATATGTTTTTCAATTCCCAACTCCATCTATGGTCTTGTTTGGGAAGCTTCTGGCAGATGTAGCTTCTCCCAAAATCTCTAGCTGTCAGAAGCTTCTCTAAATAATCTATATTATCACTCAAATTCTAAAAATCTATAGTTGTAAAATCCAAAAAATAAACTAAAAGATAGAAGTTGGGAAACCCAATTTTTTCAGATTCTCACCTGTTTATACACACACACCTATGTTTCATTCACTACTGTAGTTAGGAATAGGATCGGAGGTATAGGAATTACTCCCTCGTCAAAGAAAGACTTCATCTTTACTTTTTTTTCCCACAAAAACTTTATTTTTTTAAAATTAATAATTGCATTAGAGTTTAGATAGCAGGGGGTAAATATATCGGAATTTTCTTAAGAAAGTGGGGGGGCGGGGCGCAAATGCATTAGGTTTGAGAAAGTAAAATGCATTTTAGTCTTTTATTGTATATTGTTACGTGTGAGATAGAGAAAAAATAAAGTTTTTTAGATGGAGAGAGTAATTAAGTAATTGAATATAAAGCTTGCAAACTTGCATTAATGAGCATATATATGTTAATTCATCATTGCGGGAAGATATCAGGAGCATAGATAGGGATACAGTAAGCTTTCGGTAAAATAAAGCCAAACTTAACCAGCTTAGAGGTTGTCAAAAAAAACCCAGCTTAGCAACACTATGAAGAAGTAAAATAAAAATACATAAATAAATTAAATAAGCAGATGAGTATCACATATTTGACTGCGCTTAAACTATCTCCACAAAAAAGTGGAGAGATACTGAACTCGCAATCATATGGCCTAGTATCCGATGCTTGTTTTGTGTGGAATGTTGTCACCATGTGTGTTTGCGAGTTACCCAAAATAGTAAAGCAAATGCACGATTGCAAAGCGCCCACACACACACACACACACACACAAATGCATGCATGCATACATACATACATACATACATACATATATACCATTTAAAAAAATAAAGTTACATATATTCATATCAAATATTTTAGCCACTGATCTTAAGATTAGTGTGTTTATTAATCTAACAGCGAGTGCTAAGTCATAAATGGGCTGTCGTTCATTTCTTCAACTGATCAGATCCTGACTAAAATATAGCCACACTCTTTGATGCGGATTCTCCAGCCATTAATTAAAACAGATACATTAATCGCAGCATGACACAAGAGCAAATGTGTATTACATCTATACTACCCTATCCCCATTTGTTTAAGTTACCCATTTAAAAATTGTGAAGCGACCAGTATTTCTAATGTGCCATGGCCTGACAGGCTACCCTGATCAATTCCAAAATTCAGAGACAGTTCTCCGTGACTAACTCCAAAACAATTCTTCCTGGTGCTTTGTGAAAACAAAGGATAGACAAGTGATTAGCATTTGCTTTAATTTGGACAGTACTACTCTACAGCAGGTCAAGAAGTCAATCCAAGTTGATATGTAGGAGTACTAAAAAGTATAGTGATTAGTGAGGCCATTGGCAATTTGGCACATGACACAATTTGGAATCTTTTGGGACATCAACTACTAGAGAGATATAGGAATGGGAAAAGAAACCCTAAACTGACACAATATGTGTAGTTGTCAGTGGAAAAGAAGCATTAGTGCACATACCTTAAAAAATACTCTGTGCTTGTAATTGTGTGTGGTTAAATGACAAAACTCTTTGGCACTTGACACAACTCCAGTATTGCACGAAGTCAAACATGATCAAATCATAAGCTCCTTGTTTCTTAATTATTTTACCAAGATATGCCTAGATAACCAATACTAGCACATTGCGCAGGCAAAGGTAAAAAGAGAACGACGTGGGTTGAATTTGGTTTGACTATCATATTTGGACGGACATGCATGCGTGAAAACTTTTCTCCCTTTGTTAATTGTTTTTTATAACTGCTGTCTATTCGTGCACACGTTACTCATTAATTTGATATATTGACCTATCTCTGTTCTTTCCCTATTCACTCGATTTAAAAAACTACTGTTTAACTACATCAAGTTCTCACAATTCCATGGCTTAATAAGGATCTATGGACACTGTGCAACACTCTGGTTTAGTTGGGATTAGATCACTAATCGATGCTACTGGTGTACTAGTAGAGAGAGAATAATACAATAAAAGTCTGAATATATGCTTCTCGCATGAGTCATCAAATATATATTTTAGCTTGTCGCACCCGTTCAAAGGTACAGGACTGTTGTGACGAACAAAGCTCATAACATATAATTAGAGCAGACTCGATCGATCAGCTTCAGCAAAATTTAATTAATATCCATAGCAGGAAGAGATAATATCGAACTCTAATATCATATCATCTCCCCATCAATTAAGCATGCCCTTTGCGCCAAGAGTGCCTTCAAATATGGGCACTGGATCTTCTGCGCGCGTAGCGCTGTATATCTGAGCTGAAGAAATTATTGATCCAACTGGTCATAATATGAGTACATTTCCTGTGCATCATTCCAGTCTGATTAAAAATGAAGGTACAGATAATATGTCCGGCCGCATGCGATCCCATGTCCAGGATGTCATTATATTCAAAGAAACTTCCTACAGAAAGCAACTCTCCTTTGTTTAATCTTGCTTCAGCATCACCTTCAAGAACCCACTTGCTGTTGATCCTTAAACAATGCAGAATCATCACATTAATTAAGTAGCAAGAGCTAGCTAAGTAAATTGATATATTCCAAATGACCATAATCTATGTGCTTAATCGATCGCAGTGGGATATTGTCTGAATAGTTGCTTAGCAAAAGGAATTCACATATATGCGTGCATCATTGGTTTTGCATTCGCAGTTCGTGCTATCGTCATAATTGAATAATGAGAATAATCCAAGCGTAGTATAATTTATGCCTATAGGATATGTGCATATCTTATCATGCTGTTTATTAATTATGAGAGCTATATATATTTACAGTTACTAATTTACAACTATAATTAATTAGTTAAGTAATGCTCTGCTAAAATATGTAATCTGACATGAAGTAGATAGTTGGGGATGAAAACAATATATATAACTATTCTAGCATAGCTATATATATACTATATATACTCTGGTGCCTGCAGGCCGGCCGATCGATCTTAATTAATTTCCTCCAGCAATCAACAAATATCGCTAGCTGTGTGTGTGTGATGTGCTTCATTTCAATACCACGGGCATGTTCATTCAGAAGGAAATATATTAAAACAAATCGATAAGGAAACAACTGAAAGATATTATAAAGATAATATAAAAAAATGGCATTGCAGTATGTGTGTTCCCAATAAAATTATGATCCATGTCACTTTCGAATCAGCTAAGATCCAATTAACAATTCAAACAGCTTACGATACGCTACGTTTACATAGGTGCTCAAAGTATTATACTCTGGTACAGAAACAGGTCAAGTGAAATGGTGAGGCCTCTGTGTCTGTGTCGTTGGTGTAATGGTGTTGCTACCTATAGTCAGCTGGGTCAATGGCTGTGGTACAACCAACCTACCTATTCATCACTTGTGCCCGGTTAATAAAGAGTCATGAGTGCGTACGTAGGCTAAAGGCGAACTATATTGCACGCACATTTCAGAGATCGAATTACACACACATCCATGATGCCTGCATGTTTGCCACAGTGCCCTGCGGTAACATGACCAAAAGTAAAAAGGACTATGAGCCACTGTGTGCAAAGTGTACAACACCGCATGCATGTTCATATATATTGTCATCGAGCTTCACAGGTTCAGTCAGTATTAACGGGGAAGCTGCGTGCCAACTACTCCCTCGGATCTATACTAAGTTAAATATTTTTAAGTTTAATTAAGTTTATAAAAAATATAGTAATATCTACCGTAGTTTCATTAAACCAACCATCGAATAATCTTTATAATATGTTTGTTTTGTACTGTAAAATTTTATTATGTTTCCTATAAATTTAACCAAGTTTTAAAAAATACAAACTTGAACGTATTATAATATATAATAGAGACAGTATTATATCATGTTTCCTACACAAAGGGTGGCTATCACATTATCCAGATCTATATAAACCATGTGCTAATTAATTACAGGGTTAATATCCTACGATCACTTACAGGTTTTTTTTACGATCACTAGTAGACGGAGAGAGCTAGGGGCAAGAAACCAGCATGTACTGGTGCCGTTCATCAGGGAAGTCACGGAGTCTTTCGATCGGCCGTTGGACGGACGGGCGCCGGCCGGTCAAGACGACAAGGGTACGACGGCGAGGGCCGCGCGCGCGTTCTCTTGCCCCGTTTTTTTTTTTGTTTTTGTCTTTTTTTGTGTTCTTACCTCGCATGCGAATGCGATGCGTCGCGCGGCTAAGCTTTTTTACCGCGCGCGCGCGCGACAAGCGCCCGCCGCGGCCATGCCGCCTTGCGTGTGGGGATCGCATACCTCGATCGGCCGGCCGCGCGGCCTGGGCCGCGCTTGGGCGAGGTCAGCGTCCGTCCGTCCGGCCCCGCGCTTTGCCATTACGTGGATGCATACATACACATCTGCCACAAAAAATATTACTAAAACCTTGATCTCTCTATCTCTCTCTCCTCCTTCCGTCTTGTCTCTCCTCTCTCTCTCATCTGCTGCTACATGCTTCTTTATTGCCATCTTGGAAGCCAACTCAAGTTACCCATCTCTCTCCTTCTCTTTCTTTCTGGTTGCTTGCTTGGTGTAAAGAAAATACAGCTCCCTTTCCACTGCCCATCTCTCACATCCCTGCTTCCCTTCCACCCTACCTCCTTTTCTGCCCCGGCCACAACACCCCAACAAGTTTGCTTGCTTGCTTGCTGCTAAGTTAGCTCGCTAGCTCAATCGGATCAGCTCGACCTAGTGTGCAAGGACGAAACCTTCCTCCTTAGGTAGCCTTTGGTGCGGAATTGTGCAGATGCGAAGGAGAAGTATCAAGCGCTTGGTGGCTGCTGCTTGCGCGAGCAGCTGAGCAATAGCATCCACTATAGAGAGATCGGCGGGGAGAAGCCCTAGCTGAGAGAACAAGCCATGTGCGACTACTTCCAGCAGAGGATGGAGGGCGACCAGGCCGGTGGCGGCGACCTCACCGACATCGTCCGGGCCGGGGGAGGGGCTATGCCGGGGAGCGTCGTCGTCGACCTCTCGTCGACGGCCGCCGAGTGGCAGCTCCCGGCAGAGCCGATGCTCTTCCAGCCGCCGCCGTCTTTGTCGTCCGATGGATGTGGCGGGGGAGCCGGCGCCGACATCTTCGGCAGCGGAGACCCTTTCTCCGGGCTCGTGGATCCGTTCAGCAGCGACTACTCGTCCGGCGCCGACTTCTTGGACGCCATGCCGGACGCGATGGCCAAGGTTGGCTTCGACACGGTTGTCGGCGCCGGCGCCGGCGGTGGAGGAGGAGGAGGTGGAAGCGGTGGACAGCTGTTAGACATGAGCAGGAAGCCTCTCTTGCCCAGAGGAATGCCGATGCCGGCCGTCGGAGCGCTGGCGCCGCCGAGGGTGATGCCATCGCCGTTGTCTCCGCGAGCCATACGGCCCTACCCAGAGATCTCCGCAGGCGACATGATGAAACTTGGCATCACGGCTGGACAGGCGGCCGGGTGCGCTATCGACGCCGCTGTCGCCGGCATGCAGATGTCGTCGCCGCGCTTCGGCGGGATCAAGCGCAGGTTGGACCGGCAACAACCATCCTATAGCTAGATCTAAATTGATCCAAGAATTCTTCGTTTGGGTTGCATGCACAATAATCTTGGCTATTTTGTGAGTCATAACTGGATTTAAATTAGGGAAAAAATTATACAACTTATCCCTTTTTCTCTCTCTTTCGCTCTCCAACTTGTTGTTCTTTTTTTGAAATAAGCAAAATTTGCTCTTCTTTTTTCCGTGTTCTTCACGACACCTCCGAAGAAAGTAAGAAGAGAGGAGGACTTCCGAGGATTCTTCGGGCTGTGGCAAGATCACAGATGTTACCTACACCTCAAATTTTTAGGCACAAGAGCTATCATGAACACATGGTGAACGGTGGGAATATTTCTGGATTGGCAAAGGCATTGCATGCCGCCCGGCCGGGCCTCTATCGGGGCATGTGCATATCTGCATCTAGACCTAGTCATCCAGCTTTCTTTCCGGCCAGCAAGGTCGGCTTTTGAAACCCTAAGCTAGCACACACACGTCTCCATTCGATGCAAAATTTGCACCAAGTTAATTAGCTTGGTTGTGACAGCATTGCGTGTACACCTGAGGATATGTAAAAAACTGCGAGATTAGTGATACTTATCCAGGTGCTAACTTGCAGGAAGAACCAGGCGAGGAAGGTGGTGTGCATCCCGGCGCCGACGGCGGAGGGGGGAAGACCCAGTGGGGAGGTGGTGCCTTCTGATCTCTGGTCTTGGAGGAAGTATGGCCAGAAGCCTATAAAGGGCTCACCCTACCCAAGGTACATGTGTGTATCAGTCTAACAAGATTGATGGCATGCATCATCGGTTGGAAACATAAACTAATTAATTTGATTGAATTGAGAGTGTGTATGCATTAAGCATCGCTTGAACTATCTATTTTTAATCATCTTACATTCATATATAATCCATCATCATTATATAAGTTTATCCAGTACTCCACATTGTGTCTGCACGATCGATGATAGTCAAGAGATTAACTGGAAGATACTAAACAAATGGTTAGCTAGCTAGGTAGGTAGCATGAAAGATGCATGCATGCTTCTAGCGAATTCTCATATCCGATTAGTTCTAGCTTCCTTCTGTAATTTTGTGGCATTTTTGGGGTTGCACACATCATCACATACAGAGATGCTCCATAAATGTGTAACGAATTAATTAGCTAGATAAAATGCACTTAAATATGTCTGATAAAATTAGTTTATCCTTATTCCAAGGGAGTATATATTTAGTTTATCCATATATAATTTGTACAAGTTTTAAATCTCTTAGTCTCAACTCTCGGTGCACAGGTAACTATAGTTCACCGTTAGATATCTTGCTAGCTAGCCAGATGGAGTTAAGGCCACCTGGAAATATTTTATACACACATCAGATACATTAGTGTTTCTCTTTCTCCTAATAAAAACGGAAGTGTAATTACAGTGATCAAAATTAAATCAAGTACTATAACCAGTTCGAAACCGCTGTGATTTCAATGTGTGGTCCAAACAATTTTTTATTGGAACAGATATATTCCACAACTTAGAGGAAGCACATAGTATCTTACCTACAGCACTGGTTCTAGTATCAGAACAAGTGATGATGAAGTGCATGCAAGCTTAGTCGTAACAACATATTTTGTTGAAATGAACAATATGCAGAGGCTATTACAGATGCAGCAGCTCAAAAGGATGCTCTGCGAGGAAGCAAGTAGAGCGCAGTCGGACTGACCCCAACATGCTCGTCATCACCTACACCTCGGAGCACAACCACCCGTGGCCGACCCAGCGCAACGCCCTCGCCGGCTCAACCCGGTCTCACCACAGCAAGAACAGCGGCGACGGCGGCTCGGGTTCCAAGAGCTCTCAGAACGAGAAGTCACAGCAAGCAAAAGTTAAAGAAGAGCAGAAGGATCGGGCGACGATGTCGACGATGACGACCAGCACAACCACTACCACGAATAGTACTTCTCCTGTGGTTGTGAAGGAAGAAGAGACACTGGCAGGATCGTCATCGGAAGCATTGGAGTTGGAGAGAGTCATGGACACTGCAGCTGGAGTAGTAGACCACAGTGAACTCATGGATCATGTTTTCAGTGAGAGCTACAAGCCGATGATACCGGAGACTGGGCAGCCAGATGACTTCTTCGCGGACCTCGCCGAGCTGGAGTCAGATCCCATGAGCCTAATCTTCTCGAAGGAGTACATGGAAACCAAACCAAGTGGTGGTGATCATGCTGGCCAGGAGAAGGCAATGGCCAAGGACTTGGATCCATTCGACACGCTAGACTGGTCTACTACTACTAATTCTTCGGCAGGGAGCTCATTTTAGCAAGGGAAGAGAGGATAAACCCATGGGCAAAAAAGCATGAAGGGTTTATGCATGCATACGGTTACATAAACTTGATCCCAGTTAATAACCATAAAGATTGTGACAATGTCAACAAAGGAAAGATGAGATTTTTTTTACCTTTCTTTTCTTCATTTGGTTCTCTGCTGTTTCTTCATATCATTTCGTGTGTGAGAATTAAATTTTGTTCAAGGTCTAGATATATGAACCTAATTTTTTAGGTTGTGTCAACTTGATGCACTTCTGCATGAGATGATGACCACCCTATCTCTCTCGGTCGCTCGATGTGCGTGCGCAGTGTTTATGGTTAACAGAAGATTATATTCTATTTGGATTGACTGCTGGGGTAGAGGATGCTTGGAACGAGTGGATTAAAATGGGGTTGTGAAGGTGATAGGTTGAAGAAGAAGAAGAGTGTGACACCTGCATTCCTGAAGGGATAGATTATGTGACAGAGAGATCTGGGGCATGCATGCATGCTATCTAGCTTAACGGAAGTGCATGATATGGCCCTTTGATGTGACCTCGAGTGAAACACTGTGTGTGAAATAGCTAGAGTATAAATCACAAACACGCACACACTGTGTCTCCAAGTTGGCAGAATAGTGCATGCGTGTCTGCCAGTGAGAATCTGAAACAATAGGGGATCGATGCCAGGAACACTAGCTGGCCTCCTCTTGCTTGCATAAGGAGTGCGTATGTTGGATTCGCTGGATGGTACATATTTTTGTCTCTGCGGCAAGGAAATGCATTTACTTCTCCAGTTCATCTAATGGTCAAAACATTTTAAAGATATATACATTACTCTCGATCCCTTCACGGGCTTACTCATGAATACGTATATGTACATCAGTACTACACACATGTGATATTGTGTACTGGTATACATGTATATATGTGCAGTATTTATATATGGAACCAGATAGCTGCATCCTCTAGCTACCTGCAGTATCACGCAGGAACTCAGGAAGTAAATACATGCACTGCTAGCATATATATGTGGCGTCTGGCTTTTGATTTTGGCCCACTGGATTAACACCATTTCCCATCCATCAATAGTACTTCTAGCTTCACTACAAGTGCGTAGGGACAATACGACTTTGAGAGGATATGATATGTGTCTGTTGTAGCTGGATGTGACCATGTGGATGTGTCTTGTGGTTAAATGTATCTAAAGACTGAAGTCATCGTAACGGTGTCTGTGGATACACGCAGCATGATAGGTACGTGCATCCACTCGCCCATTTGTACGAGGTATTCTCGTCCCCAGAATTAGTGTTTTCTTTAATTTGGAAAAATAATTAACTATTCTCTGTACCACACCCCAATTAAGTCTCATCCCCTGTAGTAAATAGCAATGTTAACAGTGATGTTTAACAAATTAAATTAAAAATGCAAGAAGAAACTATGCTCATATGGATGGCCGCAGGAGCTCGACACCTGGGCGAGTTTTGTAGCTTGCCGCAAGGATCGCGCGCGGGCGCTGTAGCTCTTCTTCATTTTCTTTCTCTGGGTGCTTACCCTGCAATAGTTCTTCAACGGCGGCCGCTCTTCTTCATTATATTTCTGCTATATAAATCCTGACCTTTCGTTGTAGCTGGATGCATGTATTTGTCGGGTACTGTTTACTCTAAAATATTCGAGATACGAAGCCTTTGCGTGTTCGTCACAATGTTTACCTAAGGAGTATTCAGTATGTTCCGTTTTCCTGTACTACCCCCATTTCAGTATACTTGTTATCATACATTATTTATATTCAAGCTTGAATAGCTCTTTTTAGCAATGAATTTATGAACACTTAACAATATAATATAATATTGTAGTACACAATTTTTATACACTATAAATAGCTAAATACTAGTGCTTTGCTACGGATAAAAGAAAAAAAATCATGATATTACTTAAAATAAACAAAAGTATATTTTTTATGAAATATGCTACCCACCTTTTTGCCATAGGAAATACTCACCTAATTTAATTTTATATGTAGCTATCAATTTAGATTTACTAAGAAGTTCCAGGGGTGACAGATTCACTGCCACCACCATCACTCCATTCATTTAAAAGATTTTAAAGTTGTTGGTAGTAAAAGCTAAAATATAACTGATGATTCTAACAAGTATTCAGGAGTAACATAATTGTAGAAGGTCGGCCTTTCTGTTTTGCAGAACCAAATATTGCTTTCTGTAACGCACCGTTTTTCCCGAGCCATAAAAACTATTTTAATAAAAACCTATTCTCAAAAAATCTAGCATTTTTTAGTGTGGTTAGGGACTAAGTGCCAAAATATCTCAAGAAACCTCCTTGAAAAGCCCAAGGAACTCATTCCAAAATTTCTATTCAAATTTAAATCCCAGAATTTGAATTTTATAATTTAAAATTCCTCTAAAATTCTTCCTTAATTCCAATCCTAAAAATTCTTCAATTCCTCCCCACCGAAAGATTCTTGTAATTTGTTGAGTTTAAATATTAAGTTTGAATTAAAATCCAAATTTAGACCCTCTAAATTCTATTTTCAAAACATTCCATGGAATTTGGAAGAGTCACTCTTCATTTGAGCCACCTTCTCCGCCTTTTTCCCTGTCCCAGCCCGCACGGCCTCCTTCCTCTCTCCTTCCTTCTCCGTGAGGTTCGTCTTCCCCTTTGCGCATGGTCTAATCTAACGCGGCCCATAGCCATCTCCGTCTCCTCCCGCATGTTGCCCACTCGCTTGAAGTTGCCGCGCACACACGTGGTTCAGCACACTAGCCGATAGGGTGAGCCCACCTACTGCCCGAGCAATGGATAGCCGCCTGACACGCAGAGGTACGATTGTCCCCTATCTGCAGCGCTACCCCACACTTACCACACGTCTGATCAAGCACACCTAAGGAACACGCTGGCTGCCACCTCACGCGACCATGCCTCCATGGCACACTGGTAACGCCTGCCATCACGATGCACTTGCCCACGCCACGCAAGCCATAATTGTGCTGCTACCTCTCCTAGAAATAGCACGCCACCCTCTTTGCCACCAAATCCCAAAGCTTTGCTACTCTGTTTCGTTCGAACCTCGACGTGCTCATGAGCTATCTCTATCACATCCCATCAATGCCACCGTATCACCCTCATCCTCTTCCCCTGCTCTAGCCGACACCACCATTACACCGCCATCGCGCCACACATCCCTTCACCACGGACAGTGAGGCATCACCTCGTCGAGCCTCACGCCACTACCATTGTCTTCTATCGCCTTGTGCTAGGATCCTCCTATAAATAGGCCCGTGAGCTCCACGAATTGACCACACCTCTCCTAAGCTCCCTCCAAGCTCCCAACCTCCATGTAACGTCCTGGTTTTTGGTCGTTAAAAACTATATTAATAAAACCCTATTTTCAAAATTTTGGTTCTTTGAGTGTGCATTAAGGACCTAAGTGATAAGATCTCAATTATCCCTTGAACCCAAAATGTCATCCCAAAAAAATCCATTCGAATTCTGAGAATTCAAAATTTGATATTCGAATGCCTTTAAAATCCTATCTAAAATCCCATGAAATGTCCAAACCCTAGTTTCCTTCCCATGATTTTAAATCAATCAAAAATTCCTATCAAAATTTAAATCCCGTATTCGAATTTTGCAACTTGAATTTCCTTTCGGGGTTCATTTTGCAAATCCTCATAATTCCAATTCCTTCAATACCTATCTTTCCAAAATTCCTCTAAAAAACTTTCCCTTCAAATTCCATACTTTTCCCTCCCTTGAATTCTTCCAAAATTAAGACCTACCACAAGTACGTCCAAATCCTAGTCAAAATCTTCTCGATTGAAATGCACAATTTTTTGTGAGCTTAAGAATCAATTTTGAGTTCAATAATCCAATCAAAATTCTCCAAATATTCAATCAAACCATCCTTAGAAATTCATAAATCTTAATGTTTATATGGAACACCCTTTCAACACACTCATCCTTCTTCCTTTTCTCCTCTCCTACTTTTCCCGACCTGCTTGGTCTCTCTCTTCTCTCCTCTTCTTTTCCTACAACGAGAGCCAACCCAAGTGGCCCAATTGCACTGGCCTCCTCCTCCTCTCTTTCGTAGGCCACTAGCCCATGGCCCGTTCATGTGCGCCCTACGCTGCGCCAGCCCAAACGCCATTCTCATGAGCGGTTGCCCATTTTGTTCCTTACGTGGGTCCTACTCGTTAGCCGTTGCCAAACCCACGCGCTCGCATGGTAGCCTCTTCATGGTCGTCTCCCTTCTCGCTTCTTCTCGCCTCTCTCTCCCATGCTCTGTTGTAACACCCCGGTTTTCAAGACGTTAAAAACTATTTTAGTGAAAGCCCTATTTTCAAAAATCCAGTTATTTGAGTGTGAATTATAGACCTAAGTGCCAAGGATATGAATCTAAACCCTTCATTGTGACATCATAAATCTCGTCTCAAAATTCCACCCAATTCCATGGCTCAAATTTTGAAATTCGAATGTCTCTCTCAACCTATCCAAAGTAATTCAACTCCTAAAACCTCCCTGACCCAATATCTTCTCTTTTCTAAGTTTTAACTCAAAGAATCAAAATTTTGAATCCAAGATTCTATCAAGGTTACTTTCAATCCTACCCTTAAAATTCCCTTCAAATCCTATAAGTTCAAAATTTTAAATTTTAAATTCAAATCCCCCTTTGAATCCACTTCTTTTCCTTCCTAAACTTCCCCAAAATTCCTTCAAATTCGAACCTTTTTCCAAAACATTCAAAATCCTAGCCAAAAGCCTCTTGTTCAAAGTCCATCGATTTTTGGTAAGCCTAAATGTTAAATTTAAGTTCAAAACCAATTTCAAATTAACCAATTTCTATTCTCTAGAAATTATCAAAACCAACCGTTCAATCGAGCTACCCCCTTTCTCCCATCATTCTCTCGCCCACTCGGCCTCTTCTCTTCTTCTTTCTTCTTCCCATGTGGCCTGGTCACTTCCTTCCTGCCTTCACAGCCTATCACTGCACGACCCATTCCTCTTCTTCGCACATGCTGTCCACGTGACTGCCTCCGTATGCCCGCCCGCTGCTTAATCCCCTTGACCGAGCCCATGCTAGTGCCCGTCCTCCCACACGCACGCTTGCTTCCGAGCGTGCGCCCCCACGCAAGTGCCGATGTAGTCATCATGATCCTTCCGCCCTTGCCCGCACGCGCCCACGTGCTCGAGGGAATGCTACCAAAGAAAAATCTTTCCCACACTAAAAATATCTCTCCTCCTTCGTGTTTAGTCACCCTCGCTTCTTTACCCTTGGATCTGCTGCTTGTCCATTACCATCATCCCTTTATCTGTGTCACGAACACCTCCAGACAACATTTGTCGCATCGGCTCCGTGTCTATGAGAAAAATCTCACCACCGCCTTACTATTTCGTCTCCTTGTTGACACCCTCACCTATAAATAGTCCCCATATCTTTGCTTTTCTCATATGCGCCTCACTCTTCGCTCGTTATTGCAGCACCCCTCCACCTTTGTGTGCTTGTCTGAACAGAGCACATGCTCCCCATTGCTAACCAAGTTCTCCTTCACTCTCTCATAGCCACTCGTAGCTAGCTCTTGGATATGGTCATGCCCACGTGTTCACGCCGAGGTCCCTCGCGCGCCCTAGCGCGAACACGCCGGATCGCCTGGGAGGTCTGCTTAGCTCTAGTAAAGGCCGATCGGCTTTTTTGCGTGGCTTGAGGTACGCGCGTCAGGGGCCGTGGAGTTCGATCGGCTCCGGCGCGTCCGTACGGGTGCGGGTGTGCTAGTCAATTTGACCCTGTAATTGATAAGGAAGTGAGACGAGCAGATCCGTCGGACGGTGGGCCGATATAGGCGCTCGCTATCGGCTGGCTGCCGATAGGATCGGGAAGCTCTTCAATCGGCTGAGAAGCCGATATGGACAGATGTCGATAGGGAATCCGCCGTAGAGCCGATGGAGAAAATAGGGTGTACTCATAAGAGAGCAAGGCGCATAGGATCCCTCTGGATAACCGAACAGTAGTTTATTAGCTGGAAAAACTAATGAAGGCACATGCGGACTAGGCAAGGAATAGTATAAAAAAGGCACGGGTTGTAAAGCCGATGCTGCTCCGGATATGATAGCATGAGACCCGTCGCTCACTGTGATAGCGCCATTAACACCGAACCGCGAAGATCGGACCTAACTGAGACAGTACGAGGCCGAGGCCAACGGCGATGATACGGAGGACGTCGGATCGGCTATGCTGAAGCAGAGATAGGAACGAACCCATTGGCTAGCTGAGCCGATGAGGGGACGCCTCTCTGAAGGCGGGGTCGTATCGGCTGGAAGACCGATACGCTCGACGTTACGCGTTAAGGTACACCTCTAAAGGCTGATTGTGCTAGGCGTGAAGCTCAGAGTATGGATAACTCATCGGCTAGCACTCCGATGATACGCCATGCAGAAGACTATAAGTCTGAAGCTCGATCTACCGTCAGCAGCCCCGTAGGTCGAACCTAACTGATGCAGCACAAAATTGACGATGGCAGAGAGAGCTTAACACGCCGATAGGCCCCGCACGAACATGATGCGATACGTCTGATCAGCCTAAGAGATCAAACCTAACCGATGTAGGCTTAGACAGAGCAGAACATATCGAGATGGTAGCGAGACTTACCCCTTCGCCGGAGATCGGACTTAACCGACACAGCCCCGCGTCGAGAGCCAGAACTCGCCGGTAAAACCTAGATGAACTAGGATGGCAATGCATCGAGATTATATATTGATCTAGAGATATCGAGAGATACCCTGGATTTACAAACAGAGTCCGACGTGTTTAGGACCATCGGACGTTATTTCCTAATAAGAATAAAGGAAAATACCTCTAAAGAAGTTAACTGACTACCTAAACCTTTCTAATAAGGTTACAATTTACAAAGATAGAACATCTTGCCGTAGAGTTTACAGCTCTTCCGCAAACTCGGTTTTATCTGAGTAATCTTTCAATTTGTAACCGAGTCTTCCTCCGCTATAAACCGATCGGCTTCTTCACTGTAGCAATCGGACCTCTTTTTATTCAAGCTGATCCTTTTCCTACTTTTCCTCAGGCTTCTCGGACTTGACCTCGATCGGATAATTCCCTGTCTTCAAGCCGATTCAATCTTCTACTAATTAGATCGGCTTCTCTACAGTTTCCATTGACTTTGTCTCCCGAGCTGACCAGTATCTTCATTGGACACCTCTCAAACGATCAGTTTTAGCACCATTGGATCGTCTAGATTTTGGCGTTAACACCACGGCAATTTCCTTTCCGACGACCTCATTCCATCGGCTCCACGCGACGCAGTCCCTTGCCATCGCTCTTGGCCTCGCACCACCGGTCGTTGTCGAGCCACCATTCCCTAATCCGAACCGCTCAATCATTTCCCCTCCTTCCACTTGTTGGCCCAAGCTTGCCATCAACTACGAGCCACCGTCATTTGCCAGATTAATGCGAGCGCTGTCGACCGTCAATTTCTTGGTCGGTCTTCCCTCTCACCAGTCAAGCTGATGTGGCCACCACGTGGCAACCATGTCGGGCACCGTGGGCCCACCCTAGCCTAATGTGGCATAGCCTCTGTAGGCTAGACCGACGACCCATAGTCCGGTCTCATTCCGTTGCCCTTTAACTCGTAAAGAGAAAGTCTAGTTTCTCTCCCTCGGCCTCTGTCATTCTTGGGGTCAAAGTCTATCAATCGGCCCACATTACTGTTCTACCCATGAATGAAGTCTAGTGTACCTCCCTCTCTATATCTCAACTAAAAAAATATACATTGGGAATATTCCTATCCGATTTAAATAAATTATTTTCTAAATTTAAAAAAATCTTAAATCTTTAAAAAATCATATAATCTCTAGTTTTTTTTTCTAAAATTGAGATATACCTAATGGCACTATTATTTATTAATAATACTTTTTAGGATTTTATGTGTTTTCTTCTCTTTTCGTGCAAAATTGAAGTTCAGAAAAATTGTGGGATGTTGGATTTTGCGAAGATTTGAAGACAGAGACCTAAGGCAAGTCACTCTTTGATCTTATTGGTTATAGCTTACAAAAAATATATATTTTAATAATCATATTGTTAGTGTGCATAATAAATTTGATCAAACTCGGTTTGCATGTCAAATTAACGGACCTGGCCAGTAGTTATATTTTAGCTGTAGGATATTGATAACCCCAACCCTTTATCACTCCACCTCATGGCATCTTGGCAACCATACTATTTAAGCATGGTACCAATTGTCCCACCTATTTACTCTTGTTTGTCAACATGGGAAAAACTTAGGTTACGAAAGCTTTGAAAACCGGACACATGGTGTCAGTGTGTTTACAAACTAAAAATGATTTGAAAAAACTCATGACGCAAAGTGAGGAGCTTTATATTCACATATAAGGAGCGATTTCTTAAGAAAATACATTGATTATAATATAGCGTGATGACACGGGTGGTATGGGATGCCCTTGGCCAAGTAATTAGCCAAAATAGGTAACCCTCACATGCCACTAGATGTGGAACGCTAGGGTAATGTGTTTGGGGAATCTCCAAGTTCCTAAGTAAGAATAGGGGCAGCGTAGCTTGCCAATTACTTGGTCAAGGTGTTTGGGGTTATTGATAATCAAAGCTAAATGCTTGATTAAGTTTGGTTGGCCCATCTATCGGGCATGAGGTATCCTGGGGTGACTTTGGAAAGACCTTGTCATGAAAGTGAGGGAGTAAGCTCACGTCGTGTGAGTGAAACATGCACCTTTGTAGAGATTACAAAGATATATCATCCTTTGATAATATTGCTCATAGTTTACAAATTTTTTTATTTACAAAATTGCACTGTTAGTGTGCTTGATAAATTTGACCGACCTTGGTTCACGCAACGAATTGATAGACCAACCTAGTAGCTACATTATACCTATAGGATGTTGATATTTCTATACCTTGTTGCTCCACCTCCATGGTACCTCAGTACCCATGCTCTCAAGCATAGGTATCGATGGTTCCACTCAAATCACACTTGTTTGTCATTATAGGAAAATGGGTTTATGAAACTTTTGAAAACCCGACACATGGTGTCGGCATATTTGAAAAATAAAAATGGTTTGTGAAAACTTGGGATGCAAAGTGGTTGCCTTGGTGGTGATGCATTGTATTCGCATATAAGGATCATTTCTTTGGGAATTTCATTTGAGCATCTCACAGTGCGGTCACATGGGTGGAATGGGACATCCCTGACTAATTAATTGGTTGACTCTGGATGTGCGTGGAAGTCAATATTGGACGTGGAGTCGTCGAGGTTCATCTAGAATACACCTATGAGATCCTGAGTACAGAAAGTCTGAGACTTATCCGGTACTTTGTCTAGGACCTATTTAGTTGACAACTGGCTATTATGGGAAAACTTTGAAAAGACTTTGTTATGAACCTCCCCTCTTAGCCAGTAAGGGAGTAAACTCAGGTCGTATGGGTAAAGCATGCACCATCTATAAAGTTTACCAAACTGTTCAAACAAACATATCCATGGTTATGGTTGAATATGAGGTGATTCCTCTAGTGTATGCTTGCTTGCCAATGCTTGGTGAAAATGGTTGCCAGATTGGGAATAGTTACTAGAATCGGTCTAATAGGCTGATGGATGACCATTACGTAGTCTGAAATAGTCATGTGGTGGACTTGATGCTAGTTGGTATCATAGATTAGACTTCCTGAGGAGAAGCAATGTTTGATGGAGATTATGGATGGATTTAAGAGCCAAAGAGATGAAATGTGAGATGGGTTGATGCCAGATGGTTTGAAAGTGAAAAGAAACTAATAGATGAGAAATGAGTTGGAAACTGCCTGAGGGTAGAATTTATGCGCCGATGACATGGTATGACAACTAACAAAATAGTTTTAATAAACTAAAATTTGTTTTGTTCTCAAATAGGATCAAGGCGAAAACCTCTTTCCAATCACGTGATAAACAACCCCACACTTAGTGTTTTAAAAATGTTTTCAAAAGATGTGAAACAAATCCAACCCTTATTTGCAACTTCTATACTCGTATTTTCCATGGCTTGCTAAGTACGTATATACTCAATTGTTGTGTTTTACCCACTCCCTAGGAATATGAAAGTGAAGTTGAAGGTTAGGGTTTACTTCTTAATCTTAAGCTGTTGCTTGTGGATTGGGTATAACTGTGTTCCATTGCTACTTCTGTACTTGTCGGTTACAATTTTGGTGTTGTTCCAAAGATATAACCTCCTAAAGGTACGATATATCTATATTATCTTTAATTGTAATGATTAACCTCAGTTGACTGTAGGTACTAGATTTGTGTCCTAGGGACTAGTACAACATCACAGTTCTATAGAATTCAGTTCACACTGATTTACTACGACGCACCCTCTCTATTATTACTGTAGGTGATGAGTGGACGGGGTGTGACACTTTGATATTCATGTTGTATATTTAAAATTAAATTTGGACCAATAATTTTTATTTTACTCTCTCCATTTTTAAATAACCGTATGTAGTCAAACACAATTCATCTTCAAACTTTGATCACTTGTTTTTTTTTCAAAACAAATCATAAATATTTAAAAAGCATAAAACTTTTTATTCATAGTACTCTGACCATTTACTTAAGAGTTTTACGGCTTGAAGTTGAAACAATAATAATCAACGGTAATACATTATTTGAAAATAGAGACAATATTCATAAAACCTACAAATTTATGATATAATAAATGCATGTTGAACGACAAAACATATATTATGTACCCATCACAAAATATCACAAAATATTAGGATTTTTAAAGTTGGATACGTGCATTAAAAGAAATGTAAAATAAAATGAGGGACGTCATGACTGGTTGAAATGAAGGAGTAGAAAAATATAGACTTATTTTACGATAAATTATGAATACTAAAGTCAATATTTTTGAACGAATGTATATATACATTTGTAAGCTAGGAACTTGTTAGAAATGTTTTTTTTATTTTGTCCCATGAATTGAAAAGGCGTGATCGTGAAGAACGCGAGTATATACTAATTTGAAAGACGGACCAATGGAGTAGAAAGAATTAGCCAGGGGCTGTACGTAATATAATGTTAAGTGGCATGCTTGTTGGTTGGACTAGCTTAATCAGTCGTCGCCCTCGTTCAACACGCCGCTCGCCGCGTTCAACAGCCACTCGTACCGCCGTCGTACGTGTACGACGCAAGCAGCCGCGGCCGTCGCTGTTCATGGAGTTCGTGCGCACGTGCAAAAAAAAAAAACGATCGGCTAAACCACGCAAACCGAGCACTTTCCGCCATCCTCCCGTGCGTACATGGTGTGGAGAGGACGACGACGCCGCCTCTGTAGAACAACAATGGTCGGGACTGTACGTGATTGGGCTGTGATGGATCCAATAATTAGGCAATTAATCGCCGGAGCGTAGCTGTCCGTCCGATGCATTGCTATAGTCTACTATAGTTTTGGATTGGAATGGATCATCATCGATGGTACGTGCACGCAGGCACGAGTGCTTGCACTGCTCCACGCACCACGCACGCATGCAGTGCAGTGCAGCATGCACATTGCTCGCATTGTTGGAGAGGGCATGCAAACCTTAATGCATGCCAAGAACTGGAACTGGGCTGAACTTTAAGGGAACCCCTGTGCCGGCACGTACGAATGTTTCAGACTCTCAGAGGAGACGCATGCATGCATATATGTCTCATGCCTGCATGATGATGGCATTTGCAGGGCTTGCAGTTGTCCTTTGGCAACAACAAAATTTAAGAGATGTGAAAACGCTAACGCTTGCAGGTGGTGCTTGCCTGGGAACCTACACGGCAAAGTGGCTTTTTTTTTTTGCGTTGGAATATTTTCTTTTAATGCTCCTGGAACACTATTGCTGCCTTTTTCAAATTGAGCGTAGTTAATCGCTGGGACCAAAGTTGTTCTTCCCCCTTTTTTTAGGTTTGGGAATAAGAAATTCAGACACAAATGTGCCTTGCTTGCAGCCTGCAGATCGAGTAAAGGCAAAATCAACCAGACGTCCAGACTGATTCGTTTTCAGAGATCAAAAGAGTCTATCATTGTTAGTGTGGGCCAAGAAGCAAGAAGCCCAATTCATATGTTCAGCGAAACCAAGCCTGCGTTTTAACGATTTTTTATTTATATTTTTTTATTAAAATATTAACACAATATATTTTTTGAAAAATTTATATATCTATACCCAATGCCCTCTTAAAGCATTTTTTTAAAAAAAACATCATCCCATAAAACATAAAATCCAACGTGTCAAATACCCGTTGCTCTAATAGTGGGTCGGCGAGGGGCTAAAAAATTTGTAAATGTTTCTCTTATCACTCTAGCTGATAGTGTTTTTTCCTACATCAAAGGCTACCTGCAAAATTTTATGAACTGTTATGGTGACCCTCTTACCGCACTCTACTTAGGCATTTTTCACTTCTAAGGAGGCGCTTGTGAAATTACTAACCCCGTCCATAGGAGGGGAGAGGGCATGGCAATTTTACAGGTAAACCTCTTGTCACCTCCTGTTAAGGTGTTTTTGTCTATCGTATAGAAGTCCAAAAGAAAAAAAAAGATTTTAAATAAATTTATTTTTATTTAGTTGAAAATAAAATTTGAGAGTAATTACAAAAGATAATTGAGATGCATGAATTATACAAGAACTTAGCGTTAATACTAAAAAATTATTGCACTATTAATTAAAGGATTAGACAATTAATAGATTTACATGTAGATATTATTTAGATAACAGTGAAAAAATATTACATAGTTATTAAGAGGTTTACACATTACAGAATATAGACGTAATATAAATAATGTAGCGGTACGAATGCCTATTTAAAACATGTGTTAATTATCATCTATTGTCCACTTGTAGTCACACATTGCTAGAGAAACCGACTCTTCGCTCCTACTCTAATTTAGTTTATATATATTGTTCAATTGTTTCATATTATATGATCTTTATAGAGTTATACCGTGATTTCTTCATGTCTATCCATTGTTTGAATTTGTACCTTCTTGACGGTTCATATGGAAAAAAGTGCATGCATAGCTATTATAGTCAAGGTGATAACTAAATTGAAGCAAATTAGAGATATGTATAGCGAATTTATAACGAAATCGTCATCAAGAATGTTTGGACAAACAAAATACCTTCTACTAAAAGTATTATCACTTATTGATCTCATCCCCTGGCAACAATCATGGTAAGCACACTTAATACACTCCTCTATGGAGGTAATACAAGAGGTTGCAATCTACAGTCTGATCATTCTACTCGCCGATGTCATTTATACTTCTTCCTTCTCGTCATATATCTGGATTTTCAGTATCAACCATTAGATGAAGCTACACATTCTTCTATGGATATGGCAAAGAAAAATATTTTGATAAAAAATAATTGAAAAAATAGTGGCATACAATCCATACCTTATAAAAATAGTTTGGGTATTGAAAGAACTCTTATCTTGAGTGTTGGGGTCTCAAGATATCATAAGCTGGTATTGATCACCATATATATAGAACTGACGGTCACACCAAGATAAAATTAACTAAGCCAAAAGATTAATTCTCTAGTCTAAATCCTCAGTGAAAACACGTATAATAGTCATTGTTCTTTGATGCTATAGAAGATAGAGCAAACGAGTGGTGTGAGATTTTCAAGGGTATCAGCGGGTAGAAATCTTGATGTGCATCATGCATAAGAAGGTCTTATATTGCGTGGGTTGTGTTACAGGATTGGAAGTGATGTGACGATCATGCTTCGAAAGTTGGTTAACCTTACTAAGCGTTGACTGTGACTCGGCGGTCATACGTGCATAGTAATTTGTGAAGGTGACAAAAGTTGGTTGTGATATGCTACCGGCAATCATGAGTGCACAATAGAGTAAAAACAACATGGTATGAATGCATAGTAAATAATATAGTTACATAGAGTCAAAACAGTGAAAACAAAATAGTATAAATAATAAGTACAATATGCACAACATACTACTAGCTCGAGGCCTAGCCTCTACCTTTCTTTGTCCTCAGCCTCTGCACTCACACATGACCTAGGAATAGGTGAGACAGTTGATTGAGATACCACGGCTAGCGCACGCCTACTGCATAGGAGTCAAAGCAAGCAGCTCCTATGTGAGCGGTGGCGGAGCTACTGCAAGTTAGTAGGAGTCGAGCTCATCTTGATCTGTCATGAGGTCATCGTGATCGAATGAGTAATACGCCCATCTAGAGGTAACCTACCCAGATCTGTCCGCAACTGTGGAAATCTATGGTGGTGTGACTACTTGAAACCCTGTGAGAAAAATGGTTGAGCAATGCAAACTGGAATTTTGTGGACCAAATGGAAATTTATACCGTGCGACAAACTTGGAAACCCTTGTGTCAATGTCCCCGCTCCCTCTCTCGACGTCCCCGCTCTCTCCATTGATGTCTCTGCCAAGGAGAAAGCAATGTACGATATAACGATAGCTGTAAAGAGTATACTTTATTAACAATAGCATTACACGGCAAGAAGTAAATAATATATTTAAGCGATGGATAGCCAAAGTCGGCTATGTGCTGCATTCATACAGGATAGCCCTCTTACACCACACATCATCTAGTTGTAAACCTCAAACAAACTGGTGGTCATTATGCCAAATATAGCGCCACCATCATCATTCAATAAGGCACATATCTCTTTCGGCTCATTCTAAATCTAGTGCGAAATTTTTCTAACCTAGAATGCCGACCTATTTCTCACAGTATGATCATCACTGAAGAACGGTCCAAGTGCTTTAGGAGGCTCGTCACTTATAGGTATTGGTCTTCTGAACTGCTCATCTATTTGTTTCATTATCATCATGTCCAACCTCCTCTAAAACTCCTTAAATTTTTTTTGTTGATTTTAGGCACAAAGCCTCTTAAACTACTTGTATAAATTAGCATTCATATGATGTGTGCACCATCTGATGTGAACATTTCGCCACTATTGTGCTTACTCATTCTCCACGTTAACATCCCTCAAATACTTAATAGCCCGCAGAGAAGGCCATCATGACGGTCATATATAAGACAAACACCTGGCCTCATATGCATAATTGTATCCTTCACCGTTTAAGAAACTAGTATCAACTTTCAATGTTCTCGCTCTCAATGAAGGCCAAAGCCACTGGTAACACTTGACCATTCCCATTAACTTCAATTACTGTCAATATCTACCATCTGCACTTTCCAGTCACAAATGCTCCATCGATTCTGAGTATGAGACGACAATACACAAATACGTGAATACATGAACCTAATGCAAAGAAAGCCCGTTGAAGCACACTCTACTGAGGATGGTCAAGTGATAGGAGAGATTTGAGGTTGTACTAACTATCCGGATTCCTTTTAAAATGTAAGCTAGAAGACAAAGTAAATTATCATATGAAGCTTTGAATATGCCAAAACTCATCTCTACAATCTTTTGTTTCGCCCAACAAACCTTCGAATAGATAATTGTGTACTTAAATTTATACTCAATATACCTGATAATTGACATTTGTTCGTACCCTAGATTTTGCATAACATCGGAGTACATCTCTATTGCAACAAATACAGATGTCATATTTTTGTGTTATTTTTTGATCTCTTGTTGGTGCCAATTATGCTCGGTAACGATTGACACCTTTTATTAATCCTTCCATTACCCCTAAATGCATGCATCCTTCATGGACACGCATAACTTAAGTTTACATACTTTACTTTGTACACCGACTTACTTGACTTCGCAACCTAGAACTACCACCAAAGTGATACCATCTAGCATTTAGTTGTCTTTATTAATTTCTCTTTATATGCATACTTAGCCCCCGAATGACCTCGTTCTCCTTATACTCCCATGATACATGATACCCTTAAAGATAACAAGTCTAAAGAAGTTCTTAGTTAGACCATTGTAAGAGATTTACATTACCACCCTTTTTATCTGACAATTCATCATCCTTTGCATACTCATTATCGGAATCATCTCTATCTATTATGGTGTTGTTTTTCTCTCTCTCATCTGCCAATCCTCTAGGTTCACATGGTTATTATATGGCCTTGGGGATTGGTTTGAAATCCTCACATTAACTAATTATATATTGCTAGAATACTTTTCTCAGCTAGCCTTTCAATGCACTTAAGAGTTAAACTGAGCTCTAACATATCTACATAATATGGATTATAACTAACATTCACTCGATCATAATATTACCAAAATACCAATTTATTTGATATATTTATTTATGGAAAAATAGATTTAAACTAAGTAAAAAATTAATCGTACCGTGTATTCGATATTTTAATACCGATATGTCTTCAAACACTACGAACACAACAATATGTATGCATCAAGGGATGAAACTATTTAGGACATAGAACAATTTTACATATACTACTATGTTTTATTATTAAAAATAAATATTATAAAAAATATAAATATTTTATCTCCGTATAAATAGTTGACTGTTTAAAAAACATCCGAAAAGAGAATAACATTACTACTAGGCCCATTCGCGAGAGAGGAGGCCTCGCAATTTTACAAACAACTTACTAGGGGTAAAAAAATACCTAAGCAAAGGACGATAATGAGGTTGTTTGTAAAAACGGTAGGCTCCCTACTCCCTCGCGTGCTATATCGCAATATTTTACACACGGCTCACTGCTATGGAAAAAAACATTCTTGGATGGTAATAGGGGCACATACAAATTTTCTACTTCCCCACCAACTCATTGTTTGTCAAGTTTGATTTCACGCACTCTAGTAAACGTTTTTTTTTAAAAAAAAACCTCCCAATGTTGTTGGAGATATAGATGCGTATATTTTTAAATAAAAAAATATGCTGTATTATATATATATATATATATATAAACAAAAAAATAGCGTTTTAACTGGCTACGATGCGTACCCGCGTGTGTGCTGTCCTCCTGTGAGCAGCAGTGGTGAATTAATCCGTAGTACTGTGAACTGTAAAAGTGTAGTCGTAAACGTGAAGTTTGATCTTTTGCTTCTTGCGAATCAGTTTGTTTTTTTTTACTGCATGCATCTTAGTTACGAGAACCACTATTTGTACTCAGTTGCTCCTGCAGTCATGTGCTGGTTCAGGCTTTCAGCTGTTTCCTGAAATCCTGCCCAGGGAAACACTAGCAGCAAGATTAACCACTGCACACCTGGCGCCAATCCATCTCGATTAGCTGTCAACGCTGTTTGGGCCGGCTCCATTCACCTATACGTTTCTGCGTTTCATTTACAGATCTCTACCTGTTACCCTGTAGACGCCGTACTCGCCTACAGGAACCACCTCGGTCTTCATGGTCCGGTTGAATGAGTCTTGACTAGTCTTAAAGATAATGTTTGGTGAGTTTCTAACCGTGACAGTTATTTTTAGAATATCTAGCTTTCTCCTTCTCCTAGACAGTTTAAATTCTTATCTATATTTTTTTATAAACATATAGTGTTAACGCCAAAATCTGGCGGATCCGATGGCGCTAAAGCTCATCGGCTGGGAGATTCGATGGGGCTAAAACCGATCGGCTAAAAGGTCTGTTGGAGGGTTTGATGCAGCCATCGGCCGATGGAGATACTGAGACAAAGCCGATGGAGAACTATAGAAAAGCCGATCAGATTAGTAGAAGATTGAATTGGTTTGAAGACAGGAGATTGTCCAATCGGGATCAGGTCTGAGAAGCCCGAGGGAAGGAAGGAGAAGGATCGGCTTGACTTAAAGAAGGTCCGATAGATACAGTGGAGAAGCCGATCATGTTGCAGTAAAGGAAGGCTCGGTTATAAATTGAAAGTTTATTCAGATGAAACCGGATTTGTGGAAGAGCCGTGGACTCCATGGCAGGGTGTTTATTTTTGTAAATTGTAACATTACTCAATTAGAGAGGTTTAGCTGGTTAGTTAACTGCTTTAGAAATATTTTCCTTTGTTCTTACTAGGAAATAATGTCCGATGGTTGTAGACGCGTCAGACTCTGTCTGTAAATCCAGGGTATAAATATAGACCTCCTGGAAACATGTAACATATCTCTCGATTATATTTAAATTCGGCGCATCGCCACCCTAGTTCATTTAGGTTCTACCGGCGGGTTCTGGCTCTCGACGCGGGGCTGCATCGGTTAAGTTCGATCACCGGCGAAGGGGTAAGTCCCGCCACCATCCCGTTATGTCTTGCTCTGTCTAAAGCTGCATCGGTTAGGTCCGACCTCTTAGGCCGATCAGATGTATTGCATCACGTCCGTGCTGGACCTATCGGCCCGTTAAGCTCTCTCTACCGTCGTCAGTCTCGTGCTGCATCGGTTAGGTCCAACCTACGGGGCTGCCGACGGTAGATCGAGCTTTAGGCCTATAGGCTTCTGCACGGCGTATCATCGGAGTGCTAGCCGATGAGTTATCCATGCTCTGTGCTTCACGCCCAGCACATCGATCCCTTGGTCGATACGCATCAGCCTTTAGAGGCGTCCCACGACGCGTAACGCCAAACGTATCAGACCTCCAGCCGATACGCACCCGCCTTCAGAGAGACGTCCCCTCATCGGCTCAGCTAGCCGATGGGTTCGTTCCTATCCTTGTTACGGCATAGCCGATCCGGCGTCCTCCGTATCATCGCCGCTGGCCCCGGCCTCGTACTGTCTCGATTAGGTCCGATCTTCGAGGTTCGGTGTTGATGGCGCTGCCACGGCGGACGACGGGTCTCTTGCTGTCATATCCGGAGCAGCATCGGCTTTGCAGCCCGTGCCTTCTTGCGCTAATCGTCGCCTAGGCCGCATCCGCTTTTATCGGTTTTTTCAGCCGATGGATCACTGTTCGGCTGTCCGGAGGGATTCCGTGCGTCTCGATATCCTCTGAGCACACCCTGTTTCCTCCATCGGTTATACGGTCGACCACTCATTGACACCTGTCCACATCGGCTCCCCAGCCGATCAAACAACATCCCGAACCTATCGGCAGCCAAGCGATAGCGAGCGTCTGTATCGGACCAGCTCATCTTACCTCCTTGTCAATTGCAGGGTCAAATTGACTGGTACGCCGACGAACCTCGAGACCTAAGGACCTGCACTAGAGACAAGCAGACCTCCCAGGCCTTCGCGTGACCGAGTCACCGTCCCTCCCCGGTCGCGGAATTTTTTGGCGGCGAGCATATAGTTATTTAATAAAAAAGAACTAGTATAAGATAGAACCTGAGAAATTTGGCTTTTTAATTCTTACACGGTGTTTTTCAAATTTCAAGCTTCATAAACAGAGGCTTAATTAGAAGAGTGATCCCCAGATGACACTGGAGCTTTCAGGCACAGGGAATATTACGAGTTGGAGGCTTGGAGCGTGTAATAAACCAAAAACGAAATGCCCGATGGCATGTCACGTCCGCGAGCCAAAATATCTTGGGAATCAAGTGTTTCTGCTGCGAAAACGATGGTTTCCCCCGGTCCCTTTCACCAGTGAATTCAGGGGCGAGCGGATAGATAGCTAGCACCGCCGCGGCACCGGCATGGACGCCGAGCACGAGCGGCGGCGGCGTACCGAGCGGGGCGTCCTGAGGGGGCCGCTTTTGGCGAACGAGGTACGTGTGATCATGCTTCCGCACGCCGTAGTAGTACGTGTTACCACCGACGGCTTCGCTGCCGGCGCTGCGCGCGCGCGATTGCTAGCCGCGTTGAGTCGCGGAGGCTCGCGTTCGCGTCACCCGCGCTAGCTGCTGCGCCCTGCGCGAGTGCCGCCCGAATCGGGCCGTGCCCCCGCGGGATTTCGACGGAATCAAGCGGCGCCCCTCCCGCCTAGCGTGAGCCGAGATATGTGTGCCGTCCGATCGTTGGCGAACGGTTCGGATCGACGACAGAAGGAAGCTAGCTACGGCGGCGGTTATTTTTGGCGCTTTAATCCAAGCCGTCCAATGCATGATGATGGATGGTCCATGGGCACGGCACAAGCAGCGCCTCCACTGTGCCTGTATAGTCGTAGCGGCCGCTGCAGGAGTGCAGAGGATTCTTTTCTGTTTGGAAGTGGGTATCTCCTGAATTTCTACTCTGCACAAGATTCTTAGGTGGGCTGGTAATCCACATTCCTGATGGGGCTTCGATAACTACAGGAACTTGTTTACTTATGTGACAACTGATTTAGTATGCACTAACTTTTGGTTAAAAAGAAAGAAATTGACGCCAGTATGCTGCAACTCTAGTTTTGAGCTTTGGCTTGCTGTAATGCTGTGCCAGGAATCTTGTTCAAATCGGAATCTGCTACCTCCTGAAGCTCGGGAACACGTGGTGCACAAGGCTGGTAGCTGCTCCAACAAGGCGCTGATATTCATCTTGTGTGAGTGCCTAACCTTCATACCAATCCAAGTATCCAACCTGTTTAAATCAACAGAGTACAATATCGTCACATGGAAAGCATACAGGATACTCAATTTGGTCGAAATAAAGAAAGGTTATTGTAGTGCTGATTTATCTCAAAAATCAATCATTAGGTCTGCAAATATGTGTGCAAGAAGCGGAATATCAACTGTCAACTTTTCCAGGTTGATGTTTTGATCAAACAATACTGATTTACTGTGTCCATATAGCTAGAGATTTATCTGTTTTTGTCTATCTCTGTTCATGGATTCTTAGACTCTTGCACTTCCAGTTTGAACTGAATCAGCTAAGAGTCTCATCAGTCAACTCATCCTACTAACAGGCCTGCAATTCTTGGAAATCGCTGCTTTCTACGGGGTCTACCTGAACCTAATAGTTTATCTTCAGGACGTTCTTCATGGTGACAGTGCTTCCAACGTGGCGACTGTCAGTTCTTGGGTCGGAGCTAGCTACCTCATGCCCGTCCTCGGCGCCGCCGTCGCCGACTCTTGCTGGGGAAAATACACGACGGTGTTGGCCGGCTTCTCCATAGCTCTCGTCGTAAGCCATCTTCCTCTGCTATGCACACAATACGCAGCAGTGGCCATTGCATTGCATGCTCTCTGCTTCTCTGACGGACAATCCGAACACAGGGGATGGCCATCATCACCGCGTCGGCCACGCTGCCGTCTCTGAGGCCACCGCCGTGCGGGCGGAGCACCTACTGCGTCCCGGCGACGCTCAGCCAGGAGCTGGTCTTCTTCACGGGCATATACCTCTGCCATTGTCACCGACGAGGATCTGGAAGACGGCGATCCGTGGAGGCTGTGCACGGTGACCCAGGTGGAGAAGGTCAAGATTCTACTGCGGCTGCTCCCGATATGGCTCACGTCGGCGGAGTACTTCGTCGCCAACACGCAGGCGCAGACCTCATTCGTGCAGCAGGGCACAAGACTGACGGCAGGATCGCGCGCGGCGCCGTCTCCGTCCCTGCCGCGTCGCTGTCGTCCATCGAGACGGCGTTCGTCGCCGTCTTCGTCACGCTCTACAGCAGGGCCGTCGTGCCCGCAGAGAGCCGCTGCCTCGGCCGCGCGGAGGCATGGACGCCGCTGAAGCTCATGGGGTTCGGGCACGCCACGGCCGCCGTCGCGATGGGCGTGGCCGCGTGCACCGAGGCTCGCCGGCTGCACACGGCCACTAAAGGGAAGCCCGCCATGGGCATCGCGTGGCTGCTGCCGCAGTACCTTGTGATGGCCGTCTCCGACGCGTCGCTCACCGTCGGGCAGCTGGAGTTCTTCTACGACCAGTCACCGGAGACGATGCGGGGAGCGTCGACGGCGTTCTACTTCCTCTCCGTCTCGATCGGAAACCTTCTCAACTCGCAGCTGGTGACTCTGGTGGCGAAGGTGACCGCGGCAGGGGGCAGCGTGGGGTGGTTTCCACCGGACCTGGATGACGGTCACTTGGATTACTTCTTCTCGCTCGTCGTGGCCGTCGCTGCGGTTAACTTCGCAGTTTACGTCGCCCTCGCCAACAACCACACGACCAAGAAGGTTAGGTAGGAATTCGATTTGACATTCTATTAACACTGCAAACATAATCTGCCCATCAGAGAAGCCAATTGATACAGCGAGACAGTAATGAAAAGTTTATATAGGACCAATTCTAAGAAAAATCTATAGAAATCACGGTAGATTATTTTATTTATGTAGAATATACTTTATAAGTAGTTAAGTCTGATTCTTAGATAGTATTTTTATGTGTTTGGAAAATAATATCCGGAGTTGTCTATAACCACGTCAGACTATTGTAACTACGGATATAAATATAAAGAATCAACATATCATAAATCAACATAATTTTTGACGTATTGTCACCCTAACTTGTCTAGATTTACTCCGATGAGTTCGGACTCTCGACACGGGACTAGAGCAGTTAAATCCGATCTCCGACGAAGGGGTAAGTCTCGCCACTAACCTGATCCATTCATTCTAACTAAGCTATGTATCGATTAGGTATAATCTCTTAATCCGATCAGACGTACCGCATTATGTTCGCGTGAAGTCTATCGGTTCATCAGCTTTCCTCCGTTATCGTTGGCCTCGTGCTACGTCAGTTACGTCTAACCTATGAGACTGGTGGCAGTAGATTGAGCCATTGGCCCGATAGGTTCTCGCGCGACATTTCATTGGAGTGAGTAACCGATGATTTATCCTTATTTCGCGCTTCATGCCTAACGTATCGGCTGTTTAGTCGATACACACATATATATCTATCTTATATCATCGACGATTAATCCACTAATAATCGATCTGGTTCCGTCAGATCTGGCCTGATATTGTCTCTGTTAGGTCTAATATATCAAGTTCGTGTTCGATAGGGGTGGTGTTAGGATCTAGCGGGTTTCGTTCCCCATCAGCTAGCCAATAAGGTTAAATATACGCCTGCATCGGACCTTCGGTCGATAAACAGTCGATGGCATCACCCCGTCCTTTTCGTCGTTACGTATGATCTACCCTTTGCCATCTTTGTGTCGTTAGCCTCGGCCTCATAAAGTCTCAGTTTGGTCCGATTTATTGAGGTTGGGTCTAACAGTGCCATCACGGTGGACGTTGGTTCTCGTGTCTTCGGAGGGATTTGGGTCCCGCTCCTTGCTTTTATCGCTTACCCTGTTCGAAGCATCATCGGCTCTTTGATCGATAAGTCCTTTAATTTATTCCAAGTCTTATTACCTTTGCCTTCATCGGCTTTTCAGCCGATGCACGAGTGCTACCATCCTATCAACAACCAGTCAATAGCGTGAGCCGTATCGGCCCATCGTCCGATTGGCTCGCAAATCTCATTCTCTTTATCTCTTTGTCAATTATAAGATTAAATTGACTGGCACGTTCTTGAATCTCAAAGATTAAGGACCTATACTGGAGTGAATCAGAACTCTCAGGCCTTCGTGTAACCAAGGTGCCATCCGCTCCAATCGAACCTCCGCTGGCTTGCTCACATCTCTGCCCGGCCTGATCAGCCCCGCGAAATTTGACGCATGACATGCTCTTTGGAAAACCCGATGGGACACTCAATTTTAGTGCGATGACCAAAAAAGAAGTTCATGGAGACAACATAATTCTAGTGACAATGGAAGATCTAAACGAGAAGTAGAGGCAACAAATAGAGCAAAATATGACTAACTTTCAGAAACTCTATTTGGAGTCCTTTGGTATGATTAGAAAAGGGTTGATTTAGAAGTAACAGTTGCCAAAGCCTATTTTCATGGGAGAATCGAGCCAGTCGCCACTTGTGAGTCCTCTCAAGCCATTGCAAGAAATGGTCAACAAAACAGTTCAGTGTTCACTCATCAATTAGTCGGTAGTGTTGGTGAATACTTTATACAATTTAATAAAGAAGACGGTGGATGGATCCACTATTCGAGAACCTGATCAAGATCCTGTGTATTTGCCAATGAAGATAGAGCTATCTTAGGTGACTTATGGAATCAGAAGAGATGTATCGGTAAATCTGTTTCCACCAACACGAGGTCGAATTGGGGGGCAACGGGATGATGTTCTTCTAAGATATCATTAGGTTGTTTACTATGGAGGATATCAACAAGACTATCAAGGTGGTAATCCCGATTCAAGCAATTACCATGGAGAATATCCTAGACAGAATCAGGTACCAACTCCGTCTCCGCAATACCAGAGAGATTCCAAGGAAGGAGGATTGGTCAACCAGGGTTGCAGAAGTAGTTAGGGAGCAATTTGGTATCAAGCCTAAGTTACAAACTTTAATGTATCAGCACCTATATCCAGAATGGTTCGACAGAGTTCTGCTGCAGTACTGATACAGGATACCAAATTTCTCCAAGTTCTCAGGGCAGGACATTGTATCTACGGTGGAGCACATCAGCCGAATCATAGCCTAGTGTGGGAAGGCATCGACTGAGGAAGCCTTAAGAGTTCATTTCTTTCTGCCGTCCTTATCTAGATTGGCTTTTAGATGGTTTTCCTCGTTACCGCCAAACTCAATTTGAGAATAGGCCAATCTGGAGAAGCAATTTCATAAATACTTTTTGCTAGAATTCAAGGGATGGGACTAATAGATCTAACATTGGTTAGACAAAGACTTAATGAGTCAGTCCTAGAATACATCCAACGGTTTTGGAACATCAGAAGTCGATGTTACAGTCTGATCTTGAGTGATGAATAGCTGGTTGAGTTAGCCTTCCAAGATTTGCTTGCTCTAATTAGAGAACGATTTATATCGCAAGAGTTTGAGAGCCTAACACATCTACTACAGAAGATAACAGCTCATGAAAGCCGATTCATGAAGCCAATAAAGAGAGATTCCATCGGAAGACTACTCAACTGCAAGTTTACGCATCGGACTCAGACAATGAGAAATCCGATGTTGAATTTAGTTTGGTAGAGTGGACCAGAAATAGGAAGTCCATATCATGTCCATGGGTGAAGAGTATCGGCAAAAAAGAGCTGCATGACTTTGACATCAACAAAGCCGATAAGATCTTCGATCTGCTACTTTAAGAGAAGCAGATTTAACTTCCGTCAAACCATGTAATTTCATTAGCCAAAGAACTAAAAAAGAAAAAATATTACAAGTGGTACAATTCAATTTCACATCATACCAATGAGTACGAGGTTTTTTGGTAAAGTTACAATCGGTTGTCGAACAAGGGAGAATGAAGTTTAAGGACAATAAGCCGATCAAGATTGATGGTCATCCTTCTCATGTGAACATGGTATTCATTGGATCCTCAAGAGATTGGGCAGATGAAGAGAGACGTCGAGGCAAATCAAAAGTTATTTCATTGGACCTGGTTGAGAAGTATTCCAGGTGTCAAGACAAAGAATGGCAAGCCATGGCGCATAAAGAGAAGTACAATATACATTGGGGCTATCCGTTCTTTCAATATTGCTAGGATCAGGATATGAAGTTGCCATCGATCGAAGATTGTCCTCAGTGTAACAAGTCAAGGTTGTAGCATGCTGAACAAGAGAAGTCTTCACATAATCGGCCACTTGTAAAGCAAGTATGGGTACATAGCTGATTGGGGCTGATTAATGAAGACCATAATGAAGAAGTGGCCGATGACAAGGAATTGCATGAAGAACAACACAATCCCAAACCACAGTGCTTTCGATCTGGAATCAGAAGAGGAGAGCACAACAGTTACGGCACAAGAAGCAATGGTTGTTTGTAATCATCTTGGACTCATGTAATCCTGGAGTATAAATACAAACCCATAGGGACCTTGTAAATCATCTCCATAGATCAATATAACTTTGGCACATCGTCACCCTAGTTCTTTTAGATTTTTACAGGCGGGTTTTGGCTTTTGATGCGGGACTACATCGGTTATGTCCGATCTCCGGCAAAGGGGTAAGTCCCACTATTATCTTGGTATATCGATTATGTCTAAGTCTGCATCGGTTGAGTCCGACCTATTAGTCCAATCTGTTATGTCACATCTTCTCGACAGGTCCTAGTTCTCAACGCGGGGCTGTATCGATTAAGTTCGATTTTCAACAAAGGGATAAGTCCTGTCATTATCTTGTTATATTGGTTCTGTCTAAGGCTGTATCGGTTGAGTTCAACCTCTTAGTCTGATCTGTTATATCACATCACGTTTGTATAAGATCTATTGGTTTATCGAGTTTCTTTTATAATCATCAGTCTCATGCTGCATCGGTTAGGTCCGACCTTCTAGAGTGCTGATAATAGATTGAGCCTAAGTCGGTGGGTTTTTGTACAACGTTTCATAATGAGTTATCTTTATATTGAGCTTCAATCTTAATGTATCGGCTTATCAGCCGATAGACATAGATTGTCTACAATCAGTCTGCTAGTGATCGATATGGTTTTATTAGATCTAATCTTATATTATCTTAGTTTGATCCAATCTATTAAGATTGTTTTTAATAGGGCTAGCATCGTGATCTAGTTGTTTTGTTTCTTCCATCGGCTCAGCTAGCTGATGATTTTACTTGTTTATGTCATGTTTATATGCCTGTATTGGACTCATAGACAATGACTATCTCAATGCTATTGAAAAATCTAACCGATAGCAGGAGACTATATTGGGCTATCGGTCGATTGGCTTGATGATCTAATTTTATATGTCTTTCTTGTCAATTAGAGGTTAAATTGATTGATACGTCCTGAACCCCAACAACCCAAAGACGCTAAAGAGTTAAGCAGATCTCCTAGGCATTCTCGTGTTTAAGCATATCGGACAGAACTTATATTGGCAAACACTTTTTTGGCACGCCCGGTGGGACTGATTCAACCCGACAGCCAACTTTTAACGCGTTAATGTCAAGCCAAGTTCAATGGATTTTTGCAGGCCAAACCACTTTTCACGTGTGAATGTCACATTGTTTTTAACATTCTTGGTTTTGTCTTCCACACCTAACACAACCCATGCTATATAAGACCTTCATATGCATAATGAATCTTATGTTTTTCGCTTGCTGATACTCTTGCAAATCCCACACCATCCATTTACACTATATTACATAGCATCAAAGAACAATGGCTACTAAACGTACTTTCACTGAGGATCCAGATTGGAGAAGATATCATTTGACTTAGCTAATTCCACTTTGGTGTGATCGTCTGTTCTGCATATGCAATGATCGATACCAGCTTATGACATCTCAGGATCCCAACACTTACGGGAGAAGATTCTTTCAATGCCTATACTATTTTTATGAACTATGGATTGTATGTCCTATTTTTCATTGTTCCTGATCACAATATATTTTTTAAACTAATACTTTCTTTGTCATATCCACGAAAGGATGTGTAGGTTCATTAAGTGGGTTAATATAGAAAATCTAGTATTTTATCCCAAACATTAGTTCTCTGAGAGTTGTTGGTTTTCCTCCTTAGAATCAAATGAATAGTACATAAAGAAGGAGGAGTGCATACACACTCTACCTCGACAACACCGTAGGAACAACGCCAAGGAGGGTGTGTCGTAGGGATGGTGAACCATCTCCTACATAACCGTATTTGCTTATATTAGTCCTAGGATACATATATCGGTTCCCGTGGTAACAAAAATAAATCATTGCAACAATAATAATAAATTATTCCTTTGTGTTATATCATAGGTAATATCTGAAATATGACATTCAATCAAAAGCAGTGGCAGCAAAACTTTAGCGTAGGTAGACACTAAACAACGAGCAATAGTTTGGGTCTAGGGAAGAAATCTAACCTTCTCCATCTTCAACTTGAACTCACAAAAGATAACAATAATAGGGGATGAGTACTTTCGTACTCTGTAAGCCACTAGGAAAATTATAAAATCTCAGCTTTAAAAGAAATCTAGGTTTATTTTGCATAACATTTATTTTAAAACACTTTTTAAAGTTGTAAGTGTGGGTTTTCTTATAATACATTTAAAAGGAGGCTTATGTCTCGATCCTCATGTGAGTTGCTTTACAATAGCACATGCCTTCAAATTTTTGTTTTTATTTATTTTTGTCTCTTTTCTTCAATTAATTTCTTTTCACTTTCTCAAGTATCTCTCTTAATTATCTGCACGTCATATCAGGACTTCTTGTCCAATAATGTACCTTGGCTCCTCTAAGCCATCCATATCCTATAGCACTCTATTTCTATTCAAGAAGCATACTCTATGATGTCATTCTGACATCGCAGGTCACACATGCCCATTTAAAATAACTCCGTTCATCTATCAATCACAGAGACCGACTCTAGCAATAATTTTTATCTCAAAAATCAAGTTCACAAAGCACATGCAAACAAATCTACACTAAGAATATTACCTCACATCCTCCCTTGACTGTGGACACGGTTGTTCAAACAGTTCAGCTAAACTGTGCAGATGGTGTACACTTTAACCTCACAACTTACACTAAATACTAGCTAGTACTGGAAGTTCCTAATAAGTCCTTTCTAAAGCTAGTTCACAAAAATCGCATGCCACATAGTTGGCCAAGTCTCACGACAAGCATTAGACAACTCTAGCCATCGTCTACTCAGGATATACTAGAGATGCTCCCACACCTATCGGTACCGTAAGTGCCACAATAGAGGTGAGACCACGAAGGGGTAATATCAAAACACACACACCTTCGTCTCCTCATCCCCATTGTCCCTCAACCACTAACACACAAGATTTGCAAATATGAAACTAAGACACATAAGCGAGTTCTGCATAGCAAACTTTCTCAAAACATCATTTCCTTTTCAATTCTCTGACACCGAGTGTTGGGTTTTCAAAACAATTCCTAAACCCATTTTTCCACGAGTCGACATATAGTTGTGAGGTGTGGGTTTTGACTAGTACCCACGCCTATAGAGCATAGATACCGAGCTACCTTTAATGTAACTACTAAGAAGGTCTATCAATCATGTATATCAAGGCAAATCAAATTAGCGTGTCCACCAAACATGCAATTTTTGCATTCAGCATATTTTATAATCTAGGAGCAATATGATTGAAGAGTGGATTGCCTTGCTTTAGGTCTTTTAAGTCTTCAAGAAATCCGCATCTATTGAATCTCCAGAACGTCCATTATGCAATCAGCAAGAGAAAACCATCCAAAACCATATAAAATAAATATTAACTATCATAAGCTAATAGTGTCATTGGATAGAGCTCAATTTTAGAAAAAAAATAGTGAATGTTTCACTGAATTTAGATTTAAAATGAGTGAAATATAAGCTCTCAAAGTTTCAAATTTGAATCAAATAAAATTTATTGGAAAAACCTACTACGGGGTAAGCCGAGGAATGGCCCGAGCACATGAGTACACGGGGCCTTTAGAGATTGAGCATTGTGCTACAGAACAAGGAGCGGGATGGCTTCTAGACAATATGGTAGCACAACAGTGAGACAAGATAGAGGGGATGTGGGTGGCAAGTTCAATGGCAAGATGGAGGAAAGCGCACATGGGCAAAGAAGACGAGCTAGCTAGAGTGACGCATTTTATAGGTGTACCTTCAACTCGTTGGCTTGGTTGAGCAGCAAGGGCACAGCAGTGAGAAAGCAAGGGGACAGCTAGGTCACGAAAGTCACCGTCTTCTGAAAAAGGTGACATGGCTTCATACTTGCCTCTTGTGGCTAGCGTGTACGTCCACGGCGGTTAGAAAGCAAGGGGACAGCTAGGTCGCGAAAGTCACTGCCTTCTGAAAAAGGTGGCATGGCTTCATACTTGCCTCTTGTGGCTAGCGTGTACGTCCATAGCATGTGGAGGCAAGCAGCTGGCTGGGCATGGTTGTGCATGAAATTCGCGGGTACGTGAGGGGTGGACGGTGAGCAAGAGGGAGTCATCACTAGGTTAAAGGCATCATGGGCATAGTCTTTCCTTTTCCTTTCTGAGTCGGATGGGTTGCTCGTTGGGCTAGTCTGGGCTAAGGCAGTCGTTTACAAGCTGGGCTAACCTACCCTGTTGGGTTGGCTAACTAGCTAGGCCAAGGGGCTAAAGTAAGGGAGAAAGAGAGATGGGTTGGCCTAGGCTAGGCTATTAAAGAAGTTAGACATTGAAAATAAATATTCTTTTATTTGTAAAATATCTCTTGAAAGGATATTAATTCGATTATTAAACCACTTTTTAATTTTGAACTTAGAATTTGGATGAATTTTTTTATAGCAGAATGATTAAAAGAAGCTAACTATAAATAATACATATATTTGAATGTTAAAGTTGTATTTACTAAAATTATCCAAAGTTAAGGTGTTTCATTTAGCTTTATTTTATTTGGAAATAATTTTGAGTAATGTATGTATTTGGATAAGTTTGTAATTAACTCTACATGTATTATAAGACATGAAACAACTGAATAATACATATAGACTAAAGTGGAGTAGCAGCAATAGTCAAATCCTCTAACAACGGGTGATGATTTACATGAGTTTAAATATATATTCGTACCGTGTTAACCATTGTATTGTTTGTATTACATCTATATTTTATTCGTAACGTGTAAATCTCTGAGTTATCATGTAATATTTTTATCAATATTATCTAAATAATATTCTCATATAAACCTACAGACCTCTATAATAATTTTATAGGATTAACATTGAGTTCTCGTATAATTACTTTCTAAATATATCTCTACACGATAATTCAGCCCATTTCAATTTTTTTATATACTCTCAAATTTTCTTTACAATTAAATCTCTAAATAAAAATATATTTATTTAAAATCTTTATATGGTAGAGAAAAAACCTAAACATAGAAAGGCAAGGATGCTCCTTTTAAAATTACTAGCTCCCTTCCACTTATGGACAGGTCAAGCAATTTTAGAGCCAGCCTCTATGAAAAAAACGTCTTGGTAGAAAGTGTCAATAGGATCAATTGGTAGGCTCTCCTTATCCGTCACGTGTCTTGCCATAGTTTTTGCAGATGACCTCTGTCACCGAAAAAAACGCTTTTAATTAGAGCAGTATGGAGCCATCTGTAAAGTTTCTATCCCCGCTAGCCCTTCGTTAACGGGATCAGCTGAAGTTTACTATGTCGGCTTTAGAGTCATGTAGAAAAACATTTTTTTATAGAAAATCCTCTTAGAGAGCATTGGTGCATACATCTGTAAATTTTTCAAACAAAAAAATATTTTTATAAATATTTTAATGAAAAATATAAATAAAAAATTCCTGAATTGTTGAGCTAGAATGGCCCGTTGTACTTTAGTAACGCGTCATACCTTAATCTGGACCGTATAAATTTGATCCGACGATCACTGGCAATCCTCCCCAGCAGAAGGGAACAGGGACGGCTCCTCTTTCCGCTCAGCCCTCGCGCCCGCTGTCGCAGAACGCCGCCGCTCGCCGGAGCTCCCGCCGTGTTCCGTCCATCTACCATTTGCTGGATATTAGGTTTTTCGTCACCCTCAGATGGACGGGTTTTTCAACAAGCTTGACGAGCTGATCTACGTGGAGAGCCAGCAATCCTGTCCATCAAGTTCCGACGGGGAGGTGATGCTGCAGATCTTCTCAAGAACGCCGACCTCCAATGAGCACAACGGCAAGGAGCTCTTCGAGACCATCGTCGAGCTATTTACCTGTTCCTGTTCAATCCTTTCTCTCTCTCTCTCTCTCTCTCTCTCTCTCTTTTGGGAACAGGTTTACCCCATCTCCACGAACGAAGAAATCAAGCAACGAAATAGTCTTTGCAACAATTGTTCCGGAGTTGAGTACATCTATAGATGTGACAAGTTTTTAAAAAGAAAAAAAAAGAAAATGCAACGGTCGGTTGCAACTAACCAGCATGGGCGAAGAAAAATTCAGGCTTGCCGGAATTGCGGCATTATCTGGTAGGTGAGGCCATGGGCCGTGGGGCGCTTTTACGAGTTTCGTCAAGCTACTGTTGTTGAGCTCGCTGGTCAATCTCGACCGGCTTTCACGTACGTATGGCCGAAAGCGAAACTCTATAAGACGATAAATCACATTGAAATGCCAAGAATAAGCTGGACATCTCAATCCTACTGCTAGATTCCTCTCAATCTCTGCTTCTCCACTTCTGGTACGTGCTACGTCTTCGAATGCTTCCGACTCGTCAATAATCTATATCCACCAACCATTTCAGACATGAGATCTTGGGTCAGTGTCAGTATGGTCTTTTGGGTGTAGTTGAATCTGAATGCGTGAGGCCATTTTCTGTAGGGCCTGGATTCAGGTATTGGTTGATGTTTTGGGGCGAGGCTGTTTGGTAGAACAAGATTAGTCAGTCATAGCACGGATAAATTATAGAAGGATGTTGATAAGCGCATTTGTTTTTGTAGATTACTCGATGTCTCAAATCAGATAACAGAAGCCGTACAAGAGGACTTCGCCACGAGTTTGGCTTCAAGGCACGGTCCCATACAATTTTTTTCCATCGGTGACAGCTGGGTAAGTTGGCGGGGAGAGCAGGGTGTAGATAATGGCAGCCTTTTCTCTCAGTCAAAGCATCACGTGTTCATCTTACAAGTCTTTTTGTCGATTTTACTGGAACTTCTCCATGACCTATGAATCTCTCAGCAACCACATAATAACGGTGCCTTGCACCAACTAAACTGAAAGATCTCTTGCATAGTTGCATTTCCCTGTGACGTCAATGTGCTGAGTTTTCATAGCCCTTGGAGATACTTGTTGATAGCATTTGATCTCTCACCAATGACAGTAAAAAAAATCTAATGTGTTTGTAATGCACGCATATGTGATGTTTTCAAGAAGGACAATCTATTTTTTGTGGGTGGATAATGTGTTTCTTTCATTTCTTTTCGGGAGAAGAAACGAACGGTTGCGGAGACACCAAACACATTCTTCCATTTCGGCTCATTACGTGCACTGTGTGTTCATGCAGAGTAGGACCGTAGGAATACTGGAAGAGCTAGAAAAATGGATAAAGATTCAGCCTGAATTTAAGCATTTTATCCCCTTTCGTGCCTTTTCCATCTTAGTTCTACAATGAGCAGTTGCAGGCCGCAAAACATGTCTAGTTTGTTTGCACGCTAACCGCTAAGACATGCCTGCATATGATCGATTGTTGACTGAGCTAAAGTCTTTCTCTTGTCCTATATTACTCCGCTTTCATTATCAACAATAAATCTGTAACTTTGCATTGTCCACAAGCAAAAAAGCACCAGGAACAAAGCAATACATGAGATAATTGAGGGAATTTAGAAGTGTGTGTTGTTAAGGTAAACTCTTTATTGCTTGTGTATCGGATAATCGTATCAGATGTGCTTAGAATGGTGTAATAAAATTCAGAAAGTACCAAATGTGATTAGAACGGTGTAATAAAATTCAGAAAGACCTCTTCACGTTTATAACGCGTACCTGAACTACCCAACCAGACATTGTTTATTATCACAGGAAATGGAGGAATGGATAGCGTCAGTTATGACTAAGAAGCAACTGTGTCTATCACCTTAGTACCGTGTTTGAAGAACTAGCAATCGTCTAGTGCAAGGATATGGTAAAAGTTTGATGCATTCCCTCATTTCCCCCTGCATGCAGGAGCATGCCACTACTATGGAAAAAACAAATTGAAATAGTAGTAAACAGAGACAGCGACTTAGGATTGCTCGTGCAATTGCTTGGTTTTTCCTTGCTGATAGTGAATGTTGGTGGAGAACAAAACTCTTTTCGAACAGGTATCGCTGTCTCACCAGTTTTCTTGGAGTTTGACTGTTATTCTTAGCAGCTGATGATGTAATTTCAAGTAGCGGGTAGGTGCGTGCACGTTTTTATCCGGCGTTGGACAGTAATTGTTAAATTCCTTCATTTTTAACAATAGGAGATATGTATATCATTGTACTGAAATTCCCGACCTCGCAGGTACCTTAAACATTGAGCACCTTTTCTGACCAAAATACGGTGTTTATTTCTTTTAAAGAGATTTCTTACGGTACTTAAAATAATATAACGTGAGAACATATTTTCCAATGTAAATATTGATGTCTCAGTATCTATCCTTTTTGAATAAATAGATTAATGTACATGATTTCCAAACTACTAAACGGAGTGATTTTTATAAAGACTTTATATATATGATAAAAACTGTTTTAAATTTAATTTTTAACTTTATAATAGTTAATTTATTTATTTTTATCATCAAATAGTTATTACAAAATCATTTAGCTATTCGGCATAAAAGAACAACATCTACTAAGAGGTATCATAAATTTTGAAAAAATATAATTGGCACGTCAGTGTATCTCCTCAGACTGACAGACTGTATATTCATGATCATTCATTCTTAAAAGTTAGCATGCCAAGAGCTGTAAGCCAAAATCCCACTTGTCTGAAACAAAGGTAAATCAAATGTCATTTTTCTGAAGCTCAGTGGTGGTACCTAAACGTTATCATCACAAAGAACAAGAACCCTGAAACATACCTGAAAAATTTTCCACCACATGCACGTGATCTTTGACGGATCTTCCCTAGATATAACACTGATACAGTTTCATCAGTTTTCTCCAGCACTTATCAAACTTACACTGAACTGAATCTTCTTCTGACAGTGAACGCCAAATCAAGCCGAGACGTCTCCTCCCTTAGATAGCCGCCGAGATGAATTCGGCACGTTTCGTAATTCAGCTCGAAGATCGGGGCAACGAATTCTCGACTGTGAGTTGCCACGGCGGCACGCCGTCCTGACAAAAGTGCAGATCTCACGCAGGACAAAAGTGCACTCGTCTCCTTCAGGAGTCAACAAGACTAATCAGAGTAGCTATCTTCGCGTTCGCAGCCCACGACTACCACAGCACGGAAATTTCCCGCACGTTACGACAAGCTAATCGTGGATCTTTAATTAATTCTGCGCTGCTTCCCTGCAGTGGACTAGAATTTCAAGCATCTGTGCGCTAAATTCGAGCAATGAAACCGTGCAGAGAGAAAGCATTATTATAGGATTATGAATAGTAGTATAATACAACACGCGTGCTTTTCTCAATTTGCGTTCACCTAAAAACGCAGAGATTTGAATTGATCTCGCGCTAATAATTTTTATTTTCCATTGGGTAGATGGTGACAGCGGCCGTGGCGCTTACCTGTTCTCCTCTCTATCTCTCTCGCGGGCAGCACTGCGAGCGTATAAAAGCTGCCTTGCTGGGCGCTCATTTCCATCGTACGGGATTCCCAGCCAAAAACCAAAGGCGCTTTCAGGACGACAGGAGGAAAAGGCAGGTTGCTAGGGACGTCGAGTTCTGAACAGCTTGCAGCAGTAGTGAGGCAATGGACGCCGGCGACGCCATGGAGAGAGGCCAGCAGCGGTCGCCGCGGCTGCCAGAGGTAAGAATGAACGCACAACTTGACGAGTAACTCCCCTCCTCTCCCCCCGTTTTGCTCTTCATTGATATTTGGTAATTAACTTCCAATTTGGAAGCATAGCATAGTCATTTTGAGGCAGAACTTCTTGGTTATCGTTCTTTCAATTCAGACTAAAGGATGCATGCCCTGTTCTCAGGTTCTAATTGCATGGCAGATATGAAAGACGAGAGGTGAGCGAATTGAAGTACATGAATTAGATCATATCCGTATGTCCTGGAGGTAGAAGAGACGTGACCTGAACCAGTATTTGACCGTACGGCAAAGACGAGTCGTACCCAGACATATTATTACTCGTACGTATTTGAAGGGTGCCACGAGGGTGGGTTGGTGCCTTGGTGGCAACAAACTGATTGGCCAGGTCTCCATCGTTAAGACGAGCGTGAACAACTCAGAAGTCAGAAAAGTTCAATTGTGTGTTTGAGCTAAGAAAATTTGCCGGACTATTCACACAGAATTTAAAAAGAGATGGTCAGAAAATCAGCATAACACACGTACACACAAACCCACAACAACTACTATATCACCTTTCGTGTTCATTTTGTACAAACCTGCTTTTTTATTCATTTCTTATTTACAAATACAACAATCGCTAACCCCTGCAAGAACAAAGCAATACTCTATATAGTAGCTTGTACGAAACATAATTCAGATACAAGAAAAAAAAAGTAAACTGACATGTTTTGCGCAAACTTTGAACTTGATTTGCAGAGCCGGAGCCCGAAGCTGCAGGACGACGACAGCCTGACGGTGCCACTCATACAGGACAATAAAAGCGGGAGCAAAGCACCAGCGGTGATCCTAGGATTCGAGTGCTTGGAGAGCACAGCGTTCAACGGCATTGGCACGAACCTGGTGGTGTACCTGGAGACCGTCCTGCACGGCAGCAACCTCGCGAGCGCGTCCAATGTCACGACGTGGTTCGGGACGAGCTACCTCACCCCGGTGTTCGGCGCCATCATCGCCGACACGTCCTGGGGCAACTACAACACCATTCTTGTCTCCCTCGTCTTCTACCTCCTGGGCATGGTTCTTGTCACCTTCTCGGCGTTCCTGCCGACCACCGCGCTGTGCGGCGTGGTGAGCTCGTCGTGCCAGCAACCCGTCTTTGGCGCGCAGACCATCGCCTTCGTTGGGCTCTACCTCGTGGCGTTCGGCAGCGGCGGCGTCCGAGCGGCGCTGCTGCCGTTCGGCGCGGAGCAGTTCGACGACGACAGCGCGGTGGACCGGGAGAGTAAGATGTCGTTCTTTAGCTGGTTCTACATCTGCGTGGACTTCGGCATGATCGTGTCGGGGCTCTTCATTGTGTGGATCCAGCAGAACGTGAGCTGGGGCCTCGGCTTCGGCATCGCCACGGTCTGCATCGCGATCGCGTTCGGCGGGTTCGTGCTCGCCGCGCCCATGTACAAGCGGAGCATGCCCACCGGAACGCCGCTCAAGAGCATCGCGCAGGTGGTGGTCGCCGCGTGCCGGAAGATCAGTCTCCGTGTCCCCGCCGACGCGGCCCTCCTCTGCGAGGTCCATGACAAGATCGATCAGCCCAAGATCACGCACACCGACGAGTTCAGCTTTCTTGACAAGGCAGCGGTGATCGTCGAGTCCGACTTGGAAGAGGACTCGAACGACGCGTCGGCGGCCGCCGCGGGCTCGTGGAGGCTCTGCACGGTGACGCAGGTGGAGGAGCTCAAGATCCTGCTTCGACTGCTGCCGATATGGGCGACGAGCATCGTGCTGTCGGCGGCGTACGCACAGATGAACACAACGTTCGTGCAGCAGGGCGCCGCTATGAACATGTGGGTCATGTCGTTCAGCATCCCAGCAGCGTCGATGGTGTCCTTCGAAGTGTTCTGCGTCCTGGCATGGGTGCTCATCTACAGTGCAGTGATCGTGCCGCTCCTCAGGAGCTTCTCCCCCGCCAACGGCGAGCCGTCTCAGCTGCGGCGCATGGGCGCCGGCCGTCTGCTCATGGCGCTCTCGATGGCCGTCGCTGCGCTGGTCGAGATGAAGAGGCTGGACGCGGCGGGGAACGGCGAGTCCGTGAGCATCGCGTGGCAGATGCCGCAGTACTTCATGCTGGCCGGTGGGGAGGTGCTCTGCTACATCGCACAGCTGGAGTTCTTCTACAGCGAGGCGCCGGAGTCCATGAAGAGCATCTGCACGTCCCTGGCGCTGCTCACCGTGGCGCTGGGCAGCTACATGAGCTCCTTCATCTACGCCGTCGTGAACGCGTTCACCGCCGTCGACGGCCGGCCCGGGTGGATATCGGACAACCTCAACGAAGGCCACCTCGACTACTTCTTCTGGGTCATGGCGGCGCTGTGCACGCTCAACTTCGTCGTGTACAGCGCGTTCGCACGGACCTACAAGGTGAAGACGGTCCTGTCACGATCGCTCGCCACTCGTCCGCGTACATAAACAGAAAGGTTGCGTTAGGAACGGGTGCTTCCAGGAATATATACGGAACACGTCCAGTGCACCTAGGAACACAGTTTTGTTTGGCAGCCGCCGATCTTCTGGCTGCTGCTGGTCTACGTCATCGTGTTCCTTTTGTGTTTATTCTTTCTTTTTTTATATCAGTTTTTTTTACTGAAAAGTACGGATGGGCAACAGGACATCCATGAACTTTAATGTGGATACATACATGGTGTGAATCATACCGCACCTTTCATGGTACTCTGAAGTCTGAAAGGCTGAAACAGATTGAGTTTTGACCAAGTTCAAACCTCGGGTGGGGACAATTCTTGGCCCGTTTGTAAATTTGCAATGCTATTAGTTCGAACTCCACAGCCCAGCCTTGGGGCAGCGTTGAATAAATGGGCTATATCTGGAACGGAATCGAATTGTATTTAGTAACATAGGCTAGATACGGCCCAATATCCACATAGACGACGTGTTGCGAGTTGTTACGTTCAAGAAAAAGCGAGATTGGATGGGCCGAACCTCCGATCGATCGAGTAAGTCGAAAATCAGAAAATGCTAGCTTGCTGCTCCCAGGCCACATGAGTCTCACGGTCCACATGGACGTTGGTGTCTTTTTTCAACTTTTATTTTTTTTATTTTTATATAAAATTCATCTATAGGAACTTTCTATACCGAATATTTCTAGGTAGAATGTTATCTGCATAAAGTTTCTATGTATAAACCTTTTGAGCTAACATATTGCTCGCCTGGCTCGAAAACTAGTAGGTTTGGCTTCAAACAGGCGTGTCTGAAACGAGAAAGGAAGGCTCAAAAAGGCAACTTTGCGTTCACGAACCGTGCTTTTCCCACGTAGACCTGCATTCACGTGGGTCGGAGACGCATGTCCGGCCTCGCATTTGACGCACTCACAGGTTGGAGTGTTTGTTACCTTGACACAGGTTGCACTCAGTTTCTGTTTGAGAGTGCTTCTATGTCTTCCAGTTTCTCCGGGCCAGAGAAATCTGGCTCTAAAAATAAACTATAGGCTAGAAACTAGCCCCAAAAAGAACTATGAAATTCTACGGGAGTAGCCCATCAAAATTGCAAAAAAATTCATCCACCATACCACCAGGATACTACTCCCTGTAATATGTCATGAACCGTTAAATTATTGTTGGAGTAAAATGTTAACTGCTGGAAAAATCTTCTGCGCAAAAATATTTGGAGACGTGGTGCAGGGTTAAGCTAAATATTATTGTAGATACATGTCGCTCTAGTGATTTGTGTCGTCAGGACATTTTTTTATGAAGCTTTTATGATTTTTCCAGTTCGCGTCCTTACGAGGACCATGAAGTATCTTTTGATTGTGTCAATGGTGAATTTGTTTTACAGGGCTCACAGCCATGCATCAACACGTAATTATCTGACAGTGACAGAAAAGATGGTTAATTGTTTCCGGCATACTGTAGAACTGTCAACTATGCTGACCACCCACCCTCGTTATTAAGCTAATGGTAATATCCATTATCCAATTATCGTTTCCAATGTCATTAAACAAACCAGACAAAGCCTTGGCAGCCTCTTCACTCTGCAGGTCGCGAGCGGCCGCACGGAATTTTCCCATCTCTCGCGACCTAAGCTCGCTCGCTAGCTCTCGGACGATGCATCATCCTCGTGCGAAGAATCGCGTCAGGTGATGATTCCGCGCAGTGGACTGGTGTCGCGCATGTGCGCGTTTAAACCACTTGCCTGCGTTATCGCGCAAATTAACGAAACTGCTGCGTTTGAACCGATCTCGCCTCGCTTTTAAGTCTTAACCATACTCCCTGCGTAACCACTTTTTTTTCTTGTTCCCTAAAATACAGGACGTGCGTATATGTATGTATTACCCAGCACAGTTTCTTTCTCTAAATTCGGTTTATTTTAAATCCTCTACTGTCAAGCGTTCGCATGTACTAAGTTAATTTAACGAAAAGGTGGTTATAATTTTTTTTCTTGATTTTTATGTTATTAGTATGTGCGTTTTTTTTTAATGGAGGGAGTACTTCATCTCCGACTGCCTGGGGTTGGTGAGTTGGTGGGGCGCGCTTACCTGTTCTCCCTCGCGTGGAGCGCTTTGACTGCGCCCGTCGGCTGCGTGTGTATAAGCTACTCCGCCTTGCTCGCTTGCCTCTCTCATCAGCTCGTTCCTATCCCAGACTCTAGCTCGGAAGTCATCAGGAGCTACCAGGAAAGCGGGACTCTCCAGCTCTCCAAGGTTCGCGCTCGGCGGGTGAATCTCGCAGTGATATTCCGGCGGCAATGGACGCCGGCGAGATCATCGTAGCCCAGCCATCGCCGCGGCTGTATAAGGTATGCAAAACTCTGTGAGCAAAGCTCGCCATCCCAGGCTTAGGAAAACAGGGATTGATCGTTTTAGCAGTGCGTGATTAGTCGTTTAGTTTAGCTTACTTCTTAGTAATTTCGAAGGCTTTCGTTTGGGGTTTATGATCTGCTTGTTTGAATTGGTTTTGTGTAGAGTTTAACGTTCCGGAGGATTGCGACGAAGGAAAGGAGCACACCCCTGGATGAAGAGATGAAGGCAAGCCCACGTTGAACTAGTACTTCGTTGTTAGTATCAACTAACGTAGAGTGTCTGACACATCTTTTTAACTAATATGCACGTATTAGCTAAGTTGTTGTACTGTTATTCAAGCTCTTGTATTAGATCGATCGTATTCACTAGGTTTTTTACTGTAGACACAATTTACTTTATTAACTTATTATCATGTCTCCTTGCAACTTTACCTTGCAAATGGGTATATTTTTAATTAAAAGATTCTTTTGCTAGAGAAAAGCTCAGGCCATAATTGAGAGAAGTAATATAGACTTTTCTTAAAAAGAAACTCCTAGCTCAGGCCCAGCCCAAAACATCTAATAATTTGTTTTTACATGTAAAATCATTGGGTGAGCCAGTCTAAGGGTGTGTTCAGTTTCTTGCCAAAATTAACCCTGCTAAATATTTGTAACACTAAATTTGGGAATGCCAAAATTTAATAGTACATAGGTGTGTTAGTGTTGTTTAGTTTGATACATGCCAAATATAAGGAGCTATGTGAAAAAAGTTTTTATAAAATCATTAAATCCTGACTTGGTGAGCTATGTCAGAGTATTCGGGATAGTTTGGATCGCTATTTTGTCAAAATTTGACAATGCCAAAGTTTGGTATGATTGAAAATGGTAGTAACTGAACAAGTCCTAAGCTTGAGCCTGAGAGATAATTACTTTCGGCTCGAAACAAACTAAGCTTTTATTCGTCCCGCCTCATGGTTGGGTCTAGAAATCACCAGCATGTTATATTGATTTGCTAGCTTGGAATTTATTTCCAAAATTTTTTTCTTGTTTTATGAAAGAAACCCACTCGTATTTTATTCTTCTAAACATTAAACTCTTGGACACGCTGTGTATAAAGCGTTCAAGCAAAGAAGAACGTGTAAACATACATACATTTGCCACATGGTGGGAAGAGATCTTCAAGCGGGCTGATAAGACAATTAGGAAAAGCCTCAACGGTATTTTCATCTAACACCTTCTGGAACATCTGGAAGGAGCGTAACAGAAAAATCTTCCAAAATGAGGCTAGCACAGCAGACAATGTCTTCCTACGGGTTCAAGAAGAAGTGGCGCAAAGAGAGTTAATGCCTCCATTCCAAAATATACCGTCTAGGTACACAGCCAGTTCCCTCCTGATAGTCCTCCAGTTGGTGAAATTGAGGTCTAGTTCAAGCCCTGGCTCGGCTGTGTTGTTTTCACCAAATCCTTTTCATCCTATGAAATAGCAGAGCTCTTGGTTCCTTTCAAAAAGAAAAGATAAATAAATCTACATACAAGCTGATGAATGAATGTTTAATTCCCTATGCGTCTTGTGGATGATTCAGAAACAAAGGTCTCAAATTGGTGCAATCTTTTCTCAATTGATTTGCAGATTCGAAGCCCGAAGTTCCAGGGCGACGGTCTGACGGTGCCATTTATACCTGGAGAGAAGAAAACAAGGAGCAAAGCTCCAGCAGTGATCCTAGGATTCGAGGGCTTGGAGAGCACAGCGTTCAACGGCATTGGCACGAACCTGGTGGTGTACCTGGAGACCGTCCTGCACGGCAGCAACCTCGCGAGCGCGTCCAATGTCACGACGTGGTTCGGGACGAGCTACCTCACGCCGGTGTTCGGCGCCATCATCGCCGACTCGTTCTGGGGCAACTACAACACCATTCTTGTCTCCCTCGTCTTCTACCTCCTTGTAAGCATCAATGCATTGCAAGAATTTATGTTGAAAGGACAACAGCGTCTTCAATGTGCTTAATTAATTTTGCAATCCATCTCTGTGTCCAGGGAATGATGTTCGTCACCTTCTCGGCGTTCCTGCCGACCACAGCTCTGTGCGAAGTTGAGGGCTCGCCATGTCAGCAGCCAATTCTTGGTGCCCAAACCATCGCCTTCCTCGGGCTCTACCTCGTGGCATTCGGAAGCGGCGGCGTGCGCGCGGCGCTGCTCCCGTTCGGGGCCGATCAGTTCGACGATGAGAACACGGCGGACCGCGAGCGCAAGATGTCATTCTTCAGTTGGTTCTACCTCTGCGTCGACTTTGGCATGATCGTGTCGGGCCTCTTCATTGTGTGGATCCAGCAGAACGTGAGCTGGGGCCTCGGTTTCGGCATCGCCACGGCCTGCATCGCGCTCGCCTTCGCCGGCTTCGTGTTCGCCACGCCCATGTACAAGCTCCGCATGCCCACCGGCACGCCGCTCAAGAGCCTCGCCCAGGTCGTGGTCGCCGCGTGCCGGAAGGCCAGGCTCCGTGTCCCCGCCGACACCACCCTTCTCTACGAAGTCCATGACAAGATCAACCAGTCGAAGATAGCGCATACTGACGAGTTCAGCTTTCTTGACAAGGCAGCGGTGGTCATGGAATCCGACTTGGAAGAGGAATCAAACGACGTCGCGGCCGATGCCGCGTGGAGGGTCTGCACGGTGACGCAGGTCGAGGAGCTCAAGATCCTGTTACGCCTGCTGCCGATATGGGCGACGAGCATCGTGCTGTCGGCGGCGTACGCGCAGCTGAACACAACGTTCGTGCAGCAGGGCGCCGCGATGAACATGCAGATCATGTCGTTCCGCATCCCGCCCGCGTCTATGGTGTCCTTCGAGGTGCTCTGCGTTCTGGTATGGGTTCTCATCTACAGCTCGGTGATCGTGCCTGTCCTCCAGAGCTTGTCGGTAGCCAATGGCGAGCCGTCGCAGCTGCAGCGGATGGGCGCCGGCCGGCTGCTCATGGCGTTCGCGATGGCCGTCGCGGCGCTGGTGGAGATGATGCGCCTCGACGCCTCTGGGCGCGGCCAGTCCGTGAGCATCGCGTGGCAGATGCCGCAGTACTTCGCGCTGGCCGGCGCGGAGGTGTTCTGCTACATCGCGCAGCTGGAGTTCTTCTACAGCGAGGCGCCGGAATCCATGAAGAGCATGTGCACCTCCCTGGCGCTTCTCACCGTGGCGTTGGGCAGCTACATGAGCTCCTTCATCTACGCCGTCGTGAACGCGTTCACCGCCGTCGACGGCCGGCCCGGGTGGATATCGGACAACCTCAACGAAGGCCACCTCGACTACTTCTTCTGGGTCATGGCGGCGCTGTGCACGCTCAACTTCGTCGTGTACAGCGCGTTCGCACGGACCTACAAGGTGAAGACGGTCGTGTCGTGAACTCGTGATCGCCCGTTGCCCCCCTCATCGTGCAAAGGGTGCACGCCATCTCAGTCGAAGTGTGGTACAAAAGATTTGTGCGTTAGCGACAGGTCAAATGTATGGGACCGTTAACATGATAAAACGTCGATTTGTGCGTGAACATGGCAATGATTTGATGGGCTGACGGCCCAGCAGTTGAACTTGTACAGTAAATGGCCGGATTTGTGAGCTGTACGTTTTTTTCTTGTATTGGTTATAAATGACCGGATTTGTGAGCTGTACGCTTTTTTCTTGTATTGGTTGATCTAAAAGACTAGTGCTCAATAAAGTAAGATGTCTTGAGGTCGAGGCCCATTGCCCTATGGAACACATGACCCCGCAACGTTCAAATGGAGAAGAGCTCCAATCCTCTACTCCCATTCTCCCAACGGTCAAGTGATTCCTCGAATTCAAAACCAACCCCGCTCCGCCTTTATATCCGGCTCCCACGCTCCCTTTCCCCGTTTTCCCGATCGCACTAGCTCCTTCCATCCACCGCAACGAACAACCAGCTCGAATCGAAGCTCGAAACAGGACCGAGACAATTGGGAGAGCAGAGAAGCGTCGCGACGACGGCGAGCAAGAAGGCATGGACTTCCACGCGCTCCCCCGCCGCGACCTGCAGGCGCTGTGCAAGCGCAACGGCGTCCGCGCCAACATGACCAACGCCGCCATGGTCGAAGCCCTCGCGGCGCTCCCCACGGTAAGTCCCGGCAACTGTTCGAACGGCCGTCGCTTCGATCGCCCTTTGCCAGCTTGGATTTCGTTTGGTGCGGTATGCTTAAGCGCTGGTTTGTCCGTCGCCTTCCAGGTTGATGGGATCGAGGAGTTCGTCAAGCATCCGGTCGCCCCGCCGGCGCCGGCGGCCAAGTCGGCTGTGAAGGCGGTGGCTGAGGAGGATACGCGGGAGAAGAAAGGGAGCCCGCTCCCGCGCGGCCGCCGCATCACGGTCAACTCACCCGAGGTGATCAAGCTGGACGAAGGCGACGAGGAAGCGCCGGGACAGAATAATGGGTCCCCGCTCCCCCGTGGCCGCCGTGGCACCGTCAGGTCGTCGAAGCTCATCAGGCCGGAGGACGGCGGGGAGGAGGGAAAGGGTGATGAAAATCGGGACGAGAACCCGTCTGCTCATGGCGAGGGGCGGCGCAGTGCCAGCAGGCGCGCCCGGGCTGAGCCTGTGGTTGCTCCAACTACAAGGAGAAGGGCCGCTCCCGCTAGTAAGATAGAGACAGGCGTTGTGCCTGCGGAGGCACCACCGGCTCCGACCACTCGCCGGAGGGCCCAGAGCGCTTTGGCAGAACCGGCAGAGGAAAAGGTTACAAGGGGAAGACGGACGACGAGGAGAGCTGCGGCGAGGAAGCCCGACATCCAGCAGGAGGAGGAAGAAGAGTGGATTCAAGGTAAAACAATGGTTTGTTTCTGTCGATTTTTGCAAACACGGCTGCCTCTAGGCTTCACTGATGCCAATTTTGTTTGCTTCACGAACCAGGTGTCGTTCCCGTCGTGGAAAGTACAGAGCCTGCATCTGTTTCTGACGAGGGATGTGATGATACTGATAAGGTAGAAGAAACCGGAGAACTTCTTGCGACAGAGCAAAATAGCGCACCCGTGGAGCCGGTGCAGGAAGAGGAAGGTGAGGTCTCAATTCTACTAACTATTTCCCAAGAAATTTGTAATAGATCCATTTCATTCTTCTGTAGTTGGGAGGTCTGAATTTGAGTGTTCTTGTTCAATTGGTAAATTCAGGAGAGGTGGAAGTGCCTGAAGAAACTGTCGAGCCAGTAGATCAAGAATGCTCGCCTGACGCAGTATTAGAAGAGAAGCTGGTGCATGGAGAGGAAGGTGAGATCTCACTTCAATTAACCATTTCACTAAAACTTCCAAGAGAAACAGTTAGCTATCGAACAGCCGATCAGTTCGGATGATTCACCAATTCTTGGCCTCGTGTCTGGGACAGCTGTTGGAGAGAGTGAGGAAGCCCCTGTCTGCGACAGTGAGTGTCCCATGGACATGATGGCTGAAGAGAGTTCCGACACAGTTAGTGAAGAGAAAGAAGCCATGCCTGCTGATGAGGTGCCGCAGGTCACTGTGACATGCAGCGATGTTACTGGTGATGCTGAATTCCCCACCAATGTTGGCCTTGCTGAAGAAGAGGGGGATGAAATGGAGGCTGTAGATGAGACTATTAATGAGCTGAATGGTACACTGACAGAGTATGCTGACAATGCCATTCAGCTTAATTTCTCAGCAGAGGTCAGATGTGCTGATGAAGAGGCGGGAGTAGTGGCCACCGATGATCTGCTGCGGAGCTCAGAGACAGTGATGACCATGGCGTCAGGAAGCGAGTCCACTGAGGAATCTGAATCCACCGTCAATGTTGGCCATGGTAGCAAGGATGATGATGCACTGGAAGCAGTAAATGAGGCCAGTTTTGCGGTTGAGGAGAAGGGAGTTGAGACTGTTGATGACCCGCATGATAAACTGTCAAATGATGCTGGCAGTGCGATTCAGCTTGAGGAGGATACACTGGAAGCAGTAAATGAGGCCGGTTTTGCGGTTGAGGAGAAGGGAGTTGAGACAGTTGATGAGCCGCATGATACACTGCCAAATGCTGCTGACAGTGCCACTCAACTTGATTTCTCTGCAGAGATCACTTGTGCTGTTGAAGGGGAGGGAATTGTGGCCACTGAGGCTATCCAGCAGAGCTCAGAAACTATTCAAGATGTCTTCAACTCCGAGGTTTGTCATGCCGTTGAACAGAATGAAATGGCTACTGTCGAAACAGTTTCATCAGAGAAGGAGAATGTGTTCACCGGTGACCTCACACTGAAGTCGGACGGTCTCGGAGACTTGGGTTATCACATTACCTCTGTTGTTCAAGAGGGAGCTCAGACCTTGCCAGAGTCTATGGAAATGCTTGACAATGTCATCGATCCATTATCAACGATGGTCACAGATGCCGAGGCAACGGCGTCTGAAGCCGTGGGTGTGCCATCACACTGCGTGCACAGTAGCAGCAACGAGAACAGGAACACTGAACTGAGTGAAATGGGCAAAGAAGTGAAGGTCGAGAACAAGCAGAAGAACGACGAACTGGCTAAACTTAGCCTAAGGGCCCTTAGAGCCAAGATCAAGGAGAAGCTGATTGCTAATCACAAGGTAATGACAGCTGACCTTCATTTATGTACTGTTCATTATTTATCATAGTTGAGTACTAAAACGCCTCTAAAATGCAAGCTGAAGGAAGAAAAAAGGGTGGCGTTGGGCAGGTTGGACGAGAATGTTTGTTGATACAACACGACTGGGCAGCATCCAGCAACAGCAACCCTGAAAGATAAGTGTGTTCAACGTCTTTGTCGCGACAACATATCATGCGGGTTGCGTTGGATGCATGCTGGTTGCTTTGAGAGGTTGGTGATAGTTTGGTGTGGGTTTTTTTTGTCACGCAATGGCCACGTAAAGCAATGAAATGCGTGTGTTATTAGCATCAGGTTGTGAAATCATGGTTTCTGCAACCTCCGCTCTAATTTCTCTGTTTCTTCTTCTATTTATGTACGATTCGACTGTATTTTAGTCAGGTCTAATCGTAGTAAGCTCACCAGCTGTCGTGTGGCTATGGAACAATAATGATTTGTTAGTCCTATGTTTTTATGTCAATCTGATTGTTTGTATGCGAGTATTCTTAAGTGACTTGCAGTTGCTCAATCTGTTTGCAAACCATATGTGAGTATTCTTGAGAGGTTTTTTACATGCTTCAGTACTTTCAGAATCCGGACAGATGGATCACTAAGTACATACAGCCTCCTACGTGAAAGGTTTTTAATGACAAACAAGTTAAGACTCCTCTGAAACATCATATAGAAACATAGCAACTAGAAACATACTCACAATCCAAGAGGAAACCAGCACTCTGAAATGAAACATCACGCTCAGAACAGATTCGCCAGGATCCAAATATGATGAAAATCCCGCTACCATGTCTATGTGGCATGTGACTTCTCTATCAAAATGTCCGGGTCATTGCTACTGTCCTTGGCTCCTAACCAGAAAACCTGGTTCTGTAAGATGGTGGTATTCAGCCCTTATCAATACCGCGTGCCCTCACATGACACCGATTGCAAACCAAATCAACCACCCATGGACACACAGGTAGAGTATTCTGCAACATCACGCTCAGAACAGATTCACCAGGATCCAAATATTTATAGTACGTATTAGGACATACAATATAGCCACAAGCAACATGAGCACACGTCTTTTGCTTGTTCTTATTTTGGGCATCAGCATCGCACTACTATTACTACCGATGCATGCCATGCCTGCTGATGCTATATTAGCAGAACCACACTACTAGCAATAATAATCAGGCTCGTACTAGGCCTTGGTTGCCGAGCCCGATCAGGCGACGGGGGGCTTCTCGACGTCCTCGAGCGGGCGGAACCACACCTTCTGGTCCAGCGCCGAGGCACCACCATTCGCGCCGCCCTTCGCCGAGCCGGGCGCCGCCTTGGCGTCCACCACCGCCGGGCCGAACACGCCGGTGGTTGGGTGAGGTCCCCAGTACTTGTCAGGGCTCCCGGCGCTGCCGATCACATCGTCCGGCACCACGGCCGGGCGCACCTGGTCTTCCACGTTCTTGTCGTACGCTGAAGTGCTCAAGGCCCTCCTGCATACAAACACCACACAACAAAACACCAGTCGGTTAAAAGACAATCTTACTGCAAAACTGTGTTTAAGGTGTGCTTTTGAGGCCGTCGGTGTTTCAGGCTAAAGCCCAGGCGCTCGTTGGAGTAGTGCACAGCGAGTGGGCACGCGCACGCACATGGGACGGCAATGAAGATCCAGAGCTCCCCTGTGGTAGTGGCTGCTGGGGTCAGCAGCAGCGGAAGAGGACAAGCGAGAACGTTGAGGCACACCAGCCAACGACGCAGAAGAGGGTCGGTTGGCTTTGGCTGCGGATAAGAGCGAAGCCCCCCGACCAGCTCCGGCGCGTACGGTCACCGACCCGGGGCAGTACAGTGCATGTACGCACCGTCCGGTTGGAAAGGCAGTTTCGATCGGACGGCCCAGATCAGTCTCCGGGCCGGAAGGAACAGGCGAGATCGAGAGCGTGACACGAGACTGGAAAAAAGGAATCGTACGGGCCAGATGCGAAAGGACGGCCGGTGGGCCCGGGAAGGGTCGATTCCCCTCCCCTGGGCCCACCGACGGCGACTCATGGGACCCACCCCACCAGACCCACTTCTGCACCGATTCCATCTCTCTGAGTAAAAACCAAGAAAAATAAGTGGTGATGGACACAGGAGGAGGAGGAGCGACAACCACCGCGCGCCAAACCAACCCGTCGATCGATCCATCCATCTACCGATTCGTCGAGGAACTTTTGGGAAGCGACGAGTGGGGGGTCGCTCGCCCACATTGGTGTACACGTCGCATGCTTCCACTGCTCTCTACTCTATTCATCTTCTTTGTGTGGGCGGCCGGCCATCGGTGTAGACGCAGGCCTCTCTGCCCCTAGTTAGACTTCTCTCATTCCCTCCGATAAGGAGGCAGGCAGCAAAAAAAAATCTCCCCGGATCTGGCCAAGCCGGTTTTAGCCATCTATGTTGAGTAGAGTTCTCATAAATCCTACTCCACTCCGTAAAGACTTTCTGCTGGTATTGCAGATGTTGTTGTGAATAGAGACAGGATATGAAAGTACTATACAAGTCTGGTGGTTGTTCTTCAAAAGAAAAAAAAACTGATCTTTACGAAGTGGTTAGGACGCCATACCAGTTGTAAATCATGTGTAAAAATAAGGCATCTTTCTAGTTTTAGCATGCTGCCATCAAACCCCATAGTCCATGCAGCAAGCACAGTACAACTCCATAAAACAAGGGTCGATTACCGTTTGAATCTGGGGTTAATCACGTAGCAGCAAGATACTCCTATCCTGGGGGAACGGTGGATAGGGGAAGCGGCAACGATGAAAATCAAGACTACAAGTTTCTCAACGGAAGATAAGATCTTGGGCATGTTCAGACTGGGCAAGAAAGCAGTAATACCTCGGGGAGGCGGCCTTGCCGGCCAGGATGCGGGCGACGAAGCTTCCAGCGATCACCCGCCCCTTGGAGCTAGCTACTGCTGCCATGCAAAGGTTGATCGAACGAGAGGGGCAAATCGAAGAAGAGCTCGGTACTCGCGAGGTTGCGGGAGAAGGGGAAGAGTGGGTTTCCGATACTGTGGACTGCTTAGCTGCCACTTTGCCGGCTACTTATAGCGCGGTGCCCTGAGGAGGAGGATGCCGGTACACCAGCGTACAGCGGCCACCGTGACCCGGGAGGAAAACTGGTAGGTATATTACGGCTATCGGGAGGCAGCAGTGGTGACGGAAAATTTGGCTAATTGCAATGGCCGTAGGATAATTAAAAAGAGGTGAATGATTGTGGAGGTTAAAAAAATAAAATTTAACACTTCTCACTAATCAAAAAATCTAAAAAATAGAATTTTTACAATCTAAATAGTGATAGATCCTAACTCCAATCAATCTAAACTTTATTAGAATAAGGTTGACAAAATTTTCAAACAAAACTAAAATTATATCAATCGGTCTATACATAAATTCTCACAAACTAAATTATGTGAGTGTACACATATACTACCCATACGATAATTTTAATATAACTCAATTATACAATGTTAATTTTAATATAAACTATTTTTTATCACTTTTAATTTCATAATCTCCACATTAATGAAAATATTGGCAATAATATATGAATATTTAACATTGACATTTTAACTTCCAAAAAAAATTGTGTGGGCTAAGCTCTCTCCCTCCTTTTCACTATGGATTCATCAATAATATATAAATGAAGAAAGTTTTTTAATTTTATGCCAATTTTTTATGAGCACCATAAATTATCAATGTGAATAAGCTCGTACATATCACCTAAAAGTAATTTGCAATCCATAAACATGTAATGTAAATGCAACATAAGTAAAAATAAAGTATAATTAATAATTTATTATAATACATGATATTTATTTCTTAACTATTTTAAAACTTGTAATCATTAAGATGATGCACTTCGCTGTTGGTTTAAAAGATTGAGAATTTCTACATAATATAAATTACAAGAATGATATGCACCATGAGTCTTACTTTTAACCTAGTCCATCCTATGTCTTTACACAATTACAAGCTTAAGAAGTTCCTTCAAGTTCATATGTAATCTCGTTAAGAAAAAATGTGACAATATATATTTTCTTCTTTCTCATATTTTTTATAGCATATAGTTATGATCTATTTTATATCATATTAGCACATTTAAAACAAGATCAAATATGCTTTGTCAACATGCTTTGTCCTAGAAAGTGTAACATTTCTTTTTTTCAATATGAAATGTAATATCAATATGTTTTGTCCTAGACGGTTATATTAGGTTATTAGCAATACAAATAGCACTTATGTTATCATAAAAAAGCAGAATATTTTTTAAAGCAACACCATAATTATTAAGTGTAACTACTATCCACAGTATTTGAGAACAACAACTAACAGTAGTTATATAATCAAATTCAATAGTTAATTGTGCTATACTACATAACCAAGCAATAGATGAATTACCCAAGAAGAAACAAGCACCATAAGTAATATTTCTATCAAGCCTACACCCTCCAAAATTAGCATTAGAAAAAGTTTTTAAGCTAACACATGAGAATGTAAATAGCTATATGCCATAATCGTTAGGGCCATAAACATACCTAAGAATGCATTTAATTGCTTGAAGATGTGAAGCACGTGGGAAATCTTGAAATCACACACATAAACATATCTCAAATTGTATATTTGGTCTTAAAGCATCAAGATATAAAATAAAACAATCATACTCCTATACTCATTTTGGTCAACCAACTCACCATCTTTGTCACGATCAAGTGTACATATTGTTTCCATTGGTGTCATAATGGGTTTGTAATTTTTCATTCCAAAGCAATGTAGAGATTCCTTCGTATACTTACTTTGCTACACAAATATACATTATTTTATTTATTTGATTTGCAATCCCAAAAGGTAATTCAATTTGTTCGTCATACTCATAACAAATTATCTGCGCATAGTTTATAAAAAATGAGACACTAAATCATAAAAAAATAACCAAAGATAATATCATTCACATAAATATGAACGAATAATTAATCATTATCTTGCTTAACAATATAAAGAATTTTATCTACCTTTCCCATAGTAAAGATATTTTTAGAAAGTTTTTCAACCTATTATAGTATAGATAGTTTAAAAACTTGATTTGAAATTAGTATTTTCAAAACCATATAGTTGTTTAACATAAACTTTCTTATTGATAAAACCATTTAGAAAAGCACTTTTAAAAGTTTAAAACCTTTAGATGCAACAAAAGCTAATAAAATTTTAATGGCTTCAAATCTAACTATTGGAGCAAAGATTTCATCAAAATCTAGACATTCTATTTGTATAAAAACTTAATCAATAATCTAGCTTTGTTTTTAACAACTAAAACATCCTCGGTTAATTTATTGGTGACGCTTTTGCTACTTGTCACTATACATAGATAAGTCAAGTTTTTCATGCCTTTGTGAAGTAGTATCATCATCACTCTCAATATTTACATCGTTTAAATTTAACTGTTCAAGAGAAAAAGAACACTATGCACTACATTCTTATTCAAATACACATTTTGAATGTGAGCTTCTTATCACTCTATCTTTTCTTACTTCACATCTTCAATCTTATAAATTTTTGCTATAAATTTTGGATATTTTAAGACGAAAATGATTAAGCAAGCCCCACTTAAAACATCTTCGAGGTTCCCCACCATTTGCTCTTTTTTTAATCGAACATTTGTAAAGCTCTTATAAAACGTGTGGAGATGAGTGTCAAATCATATTTAGGAAGTTGTTCTATCTGTTAATTAGTTAATAAAAACAAAAATATCTAAAGCCATTGATTTATTAGCCATATTTTTTTAGCAAAAATATCTAGTTCATGAGTTTTTAATCTAGAATAAAGCACATCTAGTATAAGTGTACTCATAGTAGTATATTCTCTAATTGATGTTACCTTTATCTCTCATATAAACATATCTAAACCTACTAGCAATTAGCGAGAATTTTCGGTCTCAACATATATAACATTTACATATCGTAACTTACTTAGAATCTTATTAAAACGAGCAAAGAAATTATCAAGAGATTCATTGGATTTTATCTCAAAACGCATGTATTACGTCCTGACGTATCTCTAATACTGTATTTGATCATTCATGATAATCACAAAATGCTCTTCATATCTTACTAACTTCAGATACACTATACGGTCAAAATCGCTTCTTTATAACATTTAAATAATCAAATTCATCACCTTGCTATTAGCCTCCACCTATGATATGTTTGTCGTTGTCACAACATTATTTTCGAGAAATTAATATAGCCTATAGATCTTCTCTTGTATTACTCTTGAGCTTAAATGTATGCCTCCATTTTAGTCTTTTAATATTAAAAATCTACACCATTAAAAATATAAGATTTTATAAAATATATGTCTGTTAACATATTTTTTAATTGCTGTTTAAGATCAATTAGAAAAGATAAGATAGATAACCCTTCTCCAATACCACTTGTAAGATCGTAAATGAACTTTCTCTCAAAAGCTAACCAAGGAGGTGAGTAGATACTCTACTTATATACTAAATCGCTTACTATTTTACAATTAATGTGAGAATATTTAACAAGTGCTAACCAACGGCTAAGGCATCACTGTCCCTCAAGTGACTACATCTTTGGCCTTGTCAGGCATCGCATCCACACTAGACTGTTCGATTGTGTAATAACCAAACGGTAACAGCTCATAAGTGGTATGTTTGGATACGAAAACCGTTGATAAACCGATAAAAACCAATAAATTTTAGATAAATTTTGTAAAATTTAAATTTTAGTTTATTTTTTTACCTTGACAAAAAACCAAACTGTTTGTATTATTAATTAGATCCAGAAAGTACAGGTTTTGCCCGGTTTGTAAACACTGCAAACGCCACACCCCTCTTTCCTCTCTTCTTTCTTTTTTTTTTTTAGAGGAGATTTTATCTTTTGCAACATAATTAGATAATATTTACTTTTTCGTGAAGATGTAGGACATCTTGCACTTTAATTTAAAAAGTACAGAAGCTTTTTTTGGTCATATATATGTATGGCGTGTGATCCTTAGGTCCGGTTATCATTCACCGAAGGTTTTCTGTAGTAAACGAGCAAACACAACTCGACTTTGTAACAACAAGCAATTTTACTTTCTTTTAAGAGAGCCCTGCCTTTCAAACATGTGAGGTGTAATTTATGTTGTACTGTACTCGCATTAGCATGTAGTTACAAAAGAAATTAATAGGTGAATTCCAATAGGAAATTCAGCAGCTTGTACCAAGATTGTATAGTACTTCAGAGAGAACTGGTCCAAGAATTAATTGTTTGTTTGATATTTCTTTGTCTTGGAACATCTAATGATTTTTATTTTCACAAACGACAAAGATTTTTAAAATCTTGACCTGGAGTTTCTAATGTTTGACCGTCTAATATGCTAAAACATCAAAAGGAAAAGGGGGAAATGAATGTGTAACATACTCGTTTTTCATTTCACCACGTATGCCAGCCCTGTTTGTGCAAAAAATTTCTCATACAAAATGGAATGTTTTTCCTCCAAATAAAAATGGCGAACGGTCAAATCTGTTTTTTTTGCATTAAATCTTTTTTCAATCACTAGTAGTAGTACATTGGAACTTGGAATTAAAAAGAGGAAATGCTTTTGAGTAGAGTGGATCGAATGTGCTGCGGAAAATTCTTTGTCGAAGCCTCCAGATATTGTCAACATTCAACTAATATTGGTAGAATTCGACACCAAAGTGTTACATGTAGTGATTATAGTGAAGCCTATAGTAACATTCCTAAGCAACTAGGCGAGTCTCCGTCTGCTGATTGTTAATATAAGCTCGGAAAACTTCGATTCCTTCCGCGTGCAAATAATAATCATAAAAAATGCCAAACAACTTTCGATCAGCCAAACCTCACGTAAACCAAAAGTTTCAAAATTGAGGAGCATACATATGCACATATGATACATAATACTATGTGCTAGACTGCTAGTGGAGTTGGAGTAGCAACGTCGATGATAGAAACTTGATAATAGACCAACAGTGCATTCACTGGAGATTAGGGCTGCTTAATTAAAAAAGAAGCAGAACTTGCTTGTCCAGAGCAGGTTAAGTACATGGAGCCTGCCTAGGTCTCTTCTTCCACCGGCCTCCGCTAGTTAGCTCGTACCTGGGCCAGATCGTAATGTCAAGTGTACTGTGACCCACATTGGTATGCCGTGCGAGATCCGGATTACATTTAGCACCGACCAAGCACTGCAACTCCGAGGGCGTTTGCAGTCAATGAATACGGCACACGTGCCTACCGTCGTGTGCCCACCATCTGTGCTGGTAAAATGCCATAGTTTTGACTAAAAGATCGTTCAACAGAGTGGCCAATTCTTACTGCTACAGATATCTGGAACTCCAGAATTACCAAACACCGCTCGAATTTGTCGCCTTCCATGTCCACGACTACGAAGAAAGACGCCAAAAAGAGCAGGGCGTTTGCCTTTTGGGGCTTTGCTTGAAGTTTCTCCGGCATCAGGCTATCTGCAGCGACCGGGTCGTCCTTGGAAATTCACGAAGAGTGCGTCTGGCACGTGATGCGATGCCACCCAAGATTAGGATAAACACAGGACGGTGTCGGACATCGCCACGCCCAGTAGCTCGCTTGCGTGCGTCGCGCTTGCACGGTTGAAGCCTCGAAGGACTGGATGCCGTGTTATGCAGATAGGCACAGTACCAGACGACGATGCGCCTCGACGCCAGGAGCTAACCTAATGATAGGCCCGGTTTGGTTGCTACTTATTGCTACTACTACTACGTGTGCCATAGGTGACGCATTCTCCATGCCAAAACCTTTTTAAGGTTTGTCCACGGGAAGCGGTAATAAAAGCGATCGATATGGGCGGTTGGGTTACCCCGTCGCGAAAGCATGCGACGTGTCCTATCTCCTGTGCAATGGCACCGTGCTCGGTTGCCGCCGCCGCGTGCGACGCGGTGGGAGCGGAACCAGGTGCGGCGTGAACGGGTTATGGCCCGGCCGGTCACACGGGCCACACGTCGCGCTCCTGCGTCATTTATCGGTGACTACTCGGAGCTACTATACAGTACTAGTGCTCGCTGCATCACGAAACGGAATCTCGCAACCACTGGAGTAGAGTAATTTATCCGCCACGGCTGTTGATCGCGACGATACAGTCGTTTCAGTACCACGATGGTGGAAACACCACTAAGCAGGCAGACCATGTGATTGAAGGCCAGCTTACGACAATACGGGTATCTCGCCAAAGCGAAAACCGTAGGGCCAACATGGAATAAAAAAATGTTCTCGTTTTAAGTTCATGCATGTGCCCATGGCCCCGCCACGGTTTCCCCTTCTCTGCCAACGTACTACGTGCGTTGGTGCCTGCCTCTGTCGTTAGCTAGAATCAGATCCACCTACTGGAAATAACCGCGCGTTTAGCCAACCGCTGCAAAAGTGGAAACGCGATGGCGGCAACAACGATGGCGCACTCCGTCCGTCCGTTAGTACAAGACACGGAGCGTGCCGTACCACGCACAGCTGGGGGAGTCGGGACGCGTCTCTTTCGTCGTGGATGATGCCGTCGTTCGGCTTCACCTGTTACCAAACTCTCTTCCATTAAAATTTATATATACAAAATTACTTAAAAATTATATTAATTTTTTAATTAATAATTAATTCATCGTATACTAATTAAACGTGTCCTTTTGTATGCGTGGAGGTCTGAACCTCCAACGCCCAACGCGCACCCTGAGATAAGATCCTGACTTGTCACGTCGTGATCGATAGAGAGACCTTTTATCCGCGGCTTGAATTCGCACGAAGAAAAAGGCCACCGGCCTGAGCTTTTGGACGGTCATCCTCGGTTGCCACCGCGGTTGAACTGCAGCGCAGACATCGTTTGGCCGTGACTCACCCCTGCACAAACATTATCTCCATTAAAAAAAAGAGAACAGTGTTCTAAAAAAAAGAGAAAATTGTCGGATCGCTCCACGTTTTATTTTATGAAACGGACGTGCCGGATATTTATGTTTCCGTGACATGACGGTCCTCAAAACCTTCAGCCAACGTTCCTAGTCTAAAAATCCACTGGTTTGGTTTTGTGGATTAAATATAAGGAAGAAGTCCAATTTATATCTCTATAGAATTTGAATGATAATGACGTAAGATTAACATGATCTCCTTACGTGGCCTTACAAACAGAAAGAAACAAAAAAAAATAAAATGAGGCATACGTACGAGTGACACCACCTCCTTCCTCCACCCTCTCCTCTCCTCTCTCTCCCGCAACTGTCTCCACCTCTCTCCTCTCTCCTCTCTCCCGGTAGTCACAAAGGGCGGCGGACGGCGGAAGATGAGTCGGAAGTGAAGGCCGAGGTGGTAGCCATCTCATCAACGGGAGAGGCCGCGGATCGGCGCGGTGGAAAGAAGCCAAGCAAGATTGAGTGGCGGACGGGGCGTCGTGTGCAGGGCGAGGAAGAAGGTGGTGCTGGTGGAGGAGATAGAGCCGGTGGCATCCTCGCCCTCAAGTGCTGATGGGGCCTCCTGACCGGTGGCCGGCTGCAAGGAGGAGCTCAACTCCTAAATCCTCCTCTCGCCGGGCTCGATCCCCAACGGGCCACTGCCTACGCGGGCGACGGCGGTGCGATCGGACCTAGCGCCCTTCCCCCCACCGTTGCCTTCTCCCCCGAAGCCCTTCTCAATGATTACCACTGACACCGCTGCGCCACCCTCCTCCCACCCCGTCGTCGCGTCTAGTCTCGTGCTCGTCAGTCGTAGGCGTAGCGGGATGGCCACGTCGGGGAACAAATCGACCGGAGGTCAGCGAACCCGTCCCTGCCTCGAGTTCCTCCCCCCGGCCGCCGCCAGCCTCCTCGCCTCCTTCCTATCCCCTGGTCGGTGCCGCTACCGGCATCACAAGCAGTTGCTTCCACACTACTCGACCTCACGCTGGAGCTTCGCACCAGCCTCTTCGACGGTGCTCGAGCTCGAGCTCGCCACCGGAGTAGGAAGAGAGATGGGTAAAGGAGAAAGATGAGACGAGCTGCCCGTGTTAGAAAGGGGAAAGAGGAGGAATGGAAAGAGTGAGACCCACACTATATTTTTATATTTTTGCGTAGAGCTCTATATATTTCAATTTTATTTTTTTTATTTTTCTTTTAATGCCATGTAACCTTCACCTTAATGCCATATAAGATACGGATAAAGTCAAATAAGCCATATATACATCACATTAGCTAAAATCACTTTTAATATTGTTGAGAGACTCGGTTTATATTGGTTTTAAAAATTAGAAGACAGTTTTATAACTTTGAGTGACTTTGATGAAATTAGAGGATGTCATGTGGACGTCCCTTTTGCTAAACACAAAGAGCTTTGTTTTAGTTGTCAAGTCGATTTGGGCTTCATAGAATCACACTATCGTCCCATTAAAATTCTATTTGGAGGGAACTTGTTTTACAACTCAAAATAGGCTTTTTAATGGGCCTAACATCTGGCTCCACGGAGGCCCAGCCTAATCAAAGATTGAGAAAAAGCAGGCCGCTATATAAATGCGAGTAACCCTTTCGAGCAAACCCTACTGCGCCTCCACCACCACACGAAGGGCCTCCTCGCAAACCCACCCCCCCGCCCGCCCCCCCCCCCCTTCCCCCGGCGCCGCCGCCGCCACCTGCAACCGAGGGTTCTCCATGCCGCCGAAGCTCGACCCGACGCAGGTGGTGGATGTGTACGTCCGGGTGACAGGAGGCGAGGTGGGCGCGGCGTCATCCCTCGCCCCCAAGATCGGCCCGCTCGGTCTTTCCCCCAAGAAGATCGGTGAGGATATCGCCAAGGAGACAGCGAAGGACTGGAAGGGCCTCCGCGTCACCGTCAAGCTCACCGTGCAGAACCGTCAGGCGAAGGTGTCCGTCGTCCCTTCCGCCGCGGCGCTCGTCATCAAGGCCCTCAAGGAGCCTGAGAGGGACAGGAAGAAGGTGAAGAACATCAAGCACAATGGCAACATCAGCCTCGACGACGTCATCGAGATCGCCAGGACCATGAGGCCCAGGTCCATGGCCAAGGAAATGTCTGGAACTGTCAAGGAGATTCTCGGGACCTGCGTCAGCGTCGGGTGCACCGTCGACGGGAAGGACCCCAAGGATCTGCAGCAGGAGATCACCGACGGCGAGGTTGAGATCCCCTCTGCTTAAAGGTATATGCAGTTACGATTTCTTGTTACCATTTTATGTAACTACTAACTTGTAATGCAATGATTGTTTTCTTTCTACCATTCTATGTTACTACTAACTTGCAATGCTATGATTGTTTATGTAACCAGTCTGTTAGTGCCGTACTCATAGTTATTTCGTATGAAGGTGGTATTGGTGGAAAAAAACTATTGCATAATGGTTCAATTCATGAATGCCTTATTGCCGTTATAATGGTTCAATCCATCTTAGTATGAAAGTAGGAATTTTAGTTAACCAGACACCACGGCATACTGTTTGCTTGTAGCGCCGAGTAAAATTGAATGAAACTACTCGTTTTGTAATGTTGACAAGTGTTTTTTGACATGCATGATATTTGTGATATAATATGACCTGTTCTGTTTATTGGTGCCGTCTTGTGGTTCATTTGTTCCTTTGAAGCCAGATGATAAATCAATCTTGTTTTGGTTGCCTATATTGTTGTCCGTGTACTAGCTGAATTGTTTCTCTATGCAGCAATGCGTATTTCTGTCAGCCCAGATTGAATTAGCCTGCCAGTCTGTGGTCAACGTACATTGCTTGATATTTATGTGGTTTTTGATTCCTGTGTAGTGTTGGAAAGCTTAGACTGTAGGGTGAGATTAGTGTTGTTATAACTGTCATTTGATTGAGTTGGATTATGATTATATAGTAAGCTCAGAGAGAATCTTAATGTTTTGTAATTTAATTTATCTCCAAATAGATGTTGTAGTGGATGTCTATATGTTTTTTTTATGAAAACAACTGTTAACTGTAGCTTGTTATGAAATACTGTATGCCTATCTTTCTGTTTTGTTAACTTACAGGCATGATATTCGAGGACTTCGCCATCTGATGCTGCTGAAGCGATCCTTGTCCCAAATGCTGCTTGTACGTTACAAAACGAAGTGATTCGACCTATTTTTGTCATGTTTTAGTAGTAATCTTGTGAGACCTCAATGTTACTATTGCAACGAGGTACCATTTGGTCCTTTGGAATGAGTTTGAAGTACTTGCATAATTTAATCTATAGTCTTTTGTCTGCTGATAGTGAAACGTCTGGTTCAGTTTTATTATCTGTGCTTAAGTTGGTCAAAGTGCCTACCGTTACTTTGTAGTAATCTGCCGTGTATTATTGCTCACCGCCCCTTGCCGAAATCTGACGATTTTAATCTGTATGATTCGGCTCAGTTTACCCTGCAAAACCACACCTGGTCTATTCTGATGAACCTGCTGTTTAGTAAATGTTGTCAGAATTGTTGATGTTGGTTAGCATGGATTCCAGGAGATAGGTGGTGGTTTTATTTGGCTATTTGTTGAATGAAATTATCCTACTGCTCTGCAAAACTATCTAACCACTGTTCCTCAAATTTCTGCAGAACTATCTAACCTTGTACTGCTGCTCGTCAGTTTTTTTTCTCGTCAAATTTCTGATTAACTGCCTAACCTGTACTGCTGCTCGTCAAATTTTTTCTTTGTAGGCAAGGGCGTTACGATTTTCATACATTTCGTGTATCTCGAATAACTTTTCGTCAGACTCGAAGAATAAACATTTTGTCAGACGATACAAAATTCACTGCATTTAGGATTTAGCATTTCATAAAAGAAATATTTAACAGGGTAGTAACAACTAACAAATGGGCCATCCAGATTCCAAACATGGGTAGACGACGACACCCTGCTCGGTTGAACCATCGAATAAAACTAGACACAGAAAACCACCACCTCCCAGTCGTCGAATTGTCTTACAACGAAACACAGCCCAACACACACGAAAGACGAAACGCCGACGCCGCGAGGGAACAGCAGACTCTACGGTTGAGCTGAGCTACAACAAGGGCGGCGGGAGCGCGGCGGCGGCGGCGGCGTGGCTGCTCCGCGCCTGGTGGCAGAGCTGGCGGAGCCTGGTGGGCACGTACCAGATGGCGAGGCGCGGGTGCGCGGCGAAGACGGCGTCGATGTCGAAGCCGTGGCGCGCGGAGATGTCGACGAGCGGCGCGTAGCACGCCTGCCTCCAAGCGCCCACGTTCTCGCCGCGCGCCTTGTACGCCCGCCGCAGCGCGTCCGACGCCTCCTCGTCCAGGCAGTGCAGCGCGTAGCAGTGCACGTAATGCCGCATCTTGGGCTTGTTGATGTAGCTCGCCCCGACCTTCTTCGCGTACCGGAACACCTGGTTCGTCACCTGCATCCGTCACGCGCGCGCACACACATGAGATCTCCACCGCCGTCTCCACGCCATCTCGCTGCGTTTCATTTCACCGAGAGCCGTTCGCGCGTGCGGCTTGTGTCATGCGTCGCACAGTGCGGTCGCTTGCGCGCGAGGGAGCTCACGGATCTGGTTAGCATGGGCCAGGAGCGCATCGATGCGGCAGCCGCTCCGGCCGGACTGATGACTGGACTCGATGCAAATCTATCCAATCACCGTGGAAACCCGACCAGGCCGTGCATTGCACCGTCTCCGAGCTGAGCGCCCTCGGCCAGGCAGAGGCAGCCACTACTGATCCACACACACAGCGGCAGGTGAGCTCACATGGCCGTACATGCGAGCGCGTGGCAGGGATTGCCACCATGGAATCCGAGGGGGTGGCCGTCCTCCACGGCTCTCCCTCCATGGCTCTCCATGGCATGCATGCCTACGCTGATGCTAGGGCCCGACAAGACAACACATGGAACACAGGCTTTGCCAGCCTATCTGCAACTGACACGTCGGCACGCTTTTTCAGGTTGGTACTGCACATCGGCGCACGCGCGTGTTCAGCTCTTCCTGAATTCTTTTACTACTGTTTGAAGCATCCACATAACGCTACGTTGTGGTGGAATCACTGTTTGCGTGTAACAAGCTAACGTACGAGTGGAATTGAACTACTAGTAGGAGTACTATATCCGTACTATATCATGCATGGGACTAATGAAATAGAGACAGCATGGCAAAACTAGCGTTGTGCAACATTTATGCTAGTGGTACTCGTCATCAGTAAGCATGAATTGGCAGAAGAGGTTAGCAGTCTTACAGAATGAAGGTGAGACTTCCTTCTGTTCATGAATGTTTGCCAAAAGATCTTGCCATTTGTACAGTTGATTCCCAGAAATTTTAAACACTATTGCCGTTTTATCGTGACATCGGCGTAATAGAAAATACTAAGTTTATTCCTCCTACTAGTAGATGTTTTAGCAATCAATTATATAACCACCGTAATGCATCTTTTGCACCTTTTGAATCAGACTCTCCAATAGAATATATCTGAGTATCTGACGGCAGCACGTTGTATATAATCCAGTGGAGCACTAACTGTGAACGAATGATAAACAATAGTTTCTCAGAGCTCAGATCGAGCCTTTGAGATGACAGTAATCTTATTAAGATTGTCATACGTCTGTATGCTTATGCAAGAACGTGTGTAGCTGTGCATGTAAAGTACGCAAGAGATACGTAATGGTGGTAAATCACGCGTACCTTGGTTGGGGACTTGTGTCCATGCAGCTTAGCCATGGACTGCACCTGGAGCAGGAAGAGGCGGCACTGCTCGTACAGATGGAACAGGTAGTCCAGTCCGTTCTTCTTGGCCCTCGCCACCTCGCCGGGCTCCGTTACCACGAACGGGTGCTCCCTCTGTCGCTCGCCGCCGCCACCGCCGGCTGACGACTCTGTCGACTCCGACCCGCCGCCGCCATCCTCGTCGCTGTCGTTCTCGTCCTCCTGCATGTCGAGACTTAGCTCGTCCACCTTCCTCCTCGCCTTCTTGCCCTTCCTCGACACTGATCCTTTCTTTGCCTGCTTCTTGCCGGTCATCATCCTCCTCACGTTATCTTCGTCGCCCATGCCGCCGCTCCCCGTCATGTCATGCTCGTCGGACAACACTGCTTGCGTGCATGCAGTACAGTACCATTTACAGAAACGAGCACACAGGAATATGGTTAAGAATAGAACTGATCACCGTTTGCATGCATGCATGATCACGTCATAATTCACACGCAGGAACACGCAGCACGCGCGTGCTCGGTGCTCACATGAACATGGAGAAAGATAGTGACATGATCGATGCGTAGATATATATACCTTCCTGGGAGGAGCCGTCCACGGTGCTCCCGGACTGGTGCCCACGGTGGCGGCCTCCGAGAGACATCAGGCGGCCGCGCTCAGCTCGCAGCGCGGCGCGGAGGCCGAACCGCTCGCCAAGGAGCAGGTCCCAGCGGAACAGCCCGGCGAGCGCGGCCATCATGTCGTCGAGCTCGCGCTCCGTCATGGCCAGGAGCGTGCTCGACGTGAACCCGAGCTCTGAGATCCGCGCCACCGTGGACAGGCGCACGCCGTACCCTGCCACCAGCTCCTCCAGCTCCCTGGGCACGTTTACCGGCGGCGCAGGAGGCGGTGGCGGCGGCGGAGGCGGGGCCACGAGCTCCGGCACCGGCGGCCCGAGGTCCCACCGGAACGGGTGCGCGGCCGAGAAGGCGTCGTTGGGATCCATGCGGCGCGCGCGGGCGCACGAGGCAAGATAGCTAGCTTCCTGTCCTTGCGGTCGGCCGGGCGCGGTTTCTCCGGTTGTTTCTTGTGTTTTGCCCACGCCTATGTGCATCGCGTTGGGCTCGTTATATAGCGGCCACTGTAGTGTTGGGCTAAGCTAGCTGCATGCTGCACGCGGTTGACTTGACAAATCTTACTAGTAGCTCGTGGTTGGTTCGGATGCATCTGCGTTCACGCTAGCTAGCTTTTGTTTTTTGTAGAATACTTGAAGGAAGGGAGCGAGCTAGTATACTGTACTACTACGTGAAAATGACTTGACCTGTAGAAAGCTGCGTCGCTAGCTCACACGATTTGATAGTCTAGATTCTAAGCCCTATTACGTGCCGGTACATAAAAAGTAGACACAGTAAGCCTTATAGGAGTAATACACCCACGCATTGTGTAGTCCTGTCACAGCGTACGTGCATTCGTCCATGGCGCACGTCTCAAATCCTTCGATCTTTTCGTCGAGAATGCTCTGCCTCCGTCCCACTCCGTCTCCTCTCTTCACTCCGCCTCCTCTGCTCCGACTCTCCCCCTCTCCCCACACACCGCCGCTGCCTTGGCTCTTCTGCTCCTCCACTCTCACAACTCGTGTGCGCTTGATCAGTCAGGCATGATGAGAGGGAGGTGTTTGACTCGTGCTTGCCAGCACCTCGTCAATGTCCTCGGCCTCTCGCCCTGGTTCCTCGTCGGTGGTAGGCATGGCCGGCGATAGAGCGATGAGGCACAGCCGAGCGGTGGCACGAGAGTGTAGATCCTTCTCCTCACCTCTGCGTTGCTACTGCCCCCAACATTGTTGCCTGCCCTGGGCCTCCTTTAGCGGTGTCCTCTGACTCTGGCATCAAGGCCTCGCTCCACCAGTAACGATGACAGATTTCTCCATAGCTCGTCTTGCCAGACAAGATAGCTGCCCTCAATGCTAGGCCCAAATAGTGTCATCGACGAGAAAGTAGTAGCTAGATTTTGACCGATATTTTTTGATTTTTTTTTATTTTCTATGTTGATATATTTAGTGTGGGATCGAAATGTTTAGTTGGATTGTAATGTTTCATTAGGAATGTGACGGTGTTTACTATATTTTATTTTCGATAGTTATGGATCTGTTGATGTTTTAACAATTGAAGCTTGATATGTGGGAGTAAAATATTTTAATTATGATTTGATTCGTGTATTTTGCTATTTTGATAGTTTAAAATATTTTTGATGTGGTGACAAAATAATTTTTTAAGTGCTGTGAAATAGCTGCCGATTGTGAAATAAAAAATCGGCCGCATGATCCGTAGTGGCGTCCTCTTCTCGTCCGTCTCAGGGAGCAACGGCGTCACTGTTCCTCTTCCGAAGAAAAAAAATAAACTACTGCGTACTGTTCTTGTACACGGCACGGTGAGGCCGTAGCCTTTATCGTGCGTGGGAGTTGTCCATCCATGGCAGCATGGGTGATGGTTTCGGCCGTGAACAAATGCAGGCGTGCGAGCGGTGGGGCAGAAGGCGCTTATATATCCCATCCCCAACCACACGCACTCACAACTCAAAGATGTTTGGGGATGTAACAATCAACTAAAAATTTTCTAAAAATCATTTTTGAACGGCCAGGATCAATGGAAGATTTGACATTCTATGGTTATCATTAAACGTCAGGTTGTATGCAAATTTCATTATCCCCTTCCCTCTTTTCTTTTCTTGCTCTTAGTCCGATCGAGTCCCAACCAGTACCATACTTTCCTTCTAACGTTTCACACCACCACCAATAAGATTGGCCGTGTCCTCTCCTTCTCTTTCTTTAGATCTACATTGTTATTTCTCAATCCCCTCACTATTATTATCGGTGCCATCTCTCTACTCGCTAGCGCCAGAAGCCACTAATAGTGCCAATAAAACCTGTCATGTCAACCTCTTCCTTCTCTTTTTTTCCCTTCTCCTCTCAAATTTGAGTAGTGTCATCGCTTTTCCATCAGCGTTTAAGGGTTGATGTCGTCATTGTCAATTAGACCATTAGATCTAAAATGTCGTTCCCAATGAGATTGAAATTTAGGAAAATTTTAGATGACTAGTGAATAACAAAGGTAAAAATATTTTTTTACTGGAGTTATACTCTTCTATTATTTTTAGAAAAACTCACATTGATTTTTTATGGTTGGCATGCGTTTTGCAAATGGGCACAATTTTGCAATACCCAAATGTAACAACGATGTTCGTACAAATGGTATATTTTTTAGATAATGGTAGAAGCAATGTATAATAGTCAATTTCGCTACCTGTACTTCAATTGAGTTTTTCTAAATTGTAGACACTTATCTTCAACCTCCAGCTCCCAAACGATGGTAAATGATAGCTACAATTACAGTGTTAACTCGGATGAAGAGATTCTATGACAACAACGCCGACAAGCATGTGAATTATGCTAAGGTGGAGTGAGGTCGGGAAAGACAATTGATCAACATTATGGCTATGGTGGAAAAAGCCTAGTGGTCTGCCTCAACGAAAAGGCCATGGCGTCGCCGTATAGATGACAGAAAATGAATATGGTGGTGGGCAAGGACAGCATCAACTGCGAGGGTGCAAATGCGTTGGTTTGGAGTGGTTCGCCAAAACAAATGAAGATGGGGCACACACGATGACTACAACTGTGACTACCCCACACATATTACCCCATAGCGCGCCATTCCATCGTTGGGGTTTGGTTTCATTGGGCTAGTGGGGCTCACATGGGCTTTTATGTGCATGTTCTGTTACTATTTATTAAGTAACCAGGACAAGTATCCAACTCAGTAAGTCATAGCACATCATGGTGGTTGGAAATAATGCAATATAGAATGCAACACATTAATGATGACCAGAGAAAATGTATACAAATCATTTATTTTAGTCGAAAATTTTCTGTCAGTTTTGTTTTATTTGCAACAGCTCTAAATTTTGGTCATGTGTTTGCAACTGACACTTCAGATGTGCAGAGAAGAGAGGTATAGGGTTACCAGGTTGAACATGTGGAAATATTGAATATATGCTAATAATATGTCGTATATTGCATTAACATTTATGTGGTATATTATATATAGAGTACATATAAGATGAGATTTAGAGCATAAGATAAGTTAGAATATATTTAAATCTATTATATCTCTAATACACCTATAGTATTTATGCTTCTATTAAACTCTATTGTTTCTAACCATACTTATCTATATTTCTAAGTGGTAAGGGAAAAAAGCGGACCATTATGACTCATCTTATTCACCTAGCATCTCTTGGCTCTCTAGCATATAACAAATCTTAAATTAATTGAAAACTAAGGCATCTTCAACAGATACAAAAGTAATTGCCTTAGAAAAATATATCGTGACAAATAGTCAATATATTTTGTTCTATACCTTTAATTTGTTCGAGCAATTAAAACCTAACAGGATTATCTATTCATTTGGTTTGTCACAAAAATGTTGTAAGTGAACCCAAAGTAATGTGCAGGCAATTTTAATTTTTTGCAACAAATCAAACATCTATGCTTTATCAAAATTTAATAAAGTTTATATTGGTTATAATCCAAACAAGCCCCTGAGGCCGTCTTTGGTACCCAGATCACAAGAAAAATAGAGTGAAATTCCCTGCTCATCATCTCACAGAAAACCATAGGAAAAACACATCTACTCACACCTGTTTCTTCTTTTCCTCTCTCGTCGGACCGAGGCAAATCTTACAAAAACACAGGATATGTCATTGTTGGCTAGAGCATTCTTCGCTAATGCAGTATTGTTCCTATGGGACCCATTGTCCATTCTGAAATTCTTATATTCTTTATATTCCAATGTTCTAAACACCCCGTTCTATAAAATTTCTTGGTTTTCTAATCCTCGTTTTTGCACATATAATTCTAACACACACACACACACATATATATATACATACATATATACACACACACATATATATACATATATACATATATATATATCTACATTAATTTTCTTATCAAGTGTTCAAAGGGAGGCTAATTCAATGACATGAGTGGGCTAAAAATGGGATTCAACTCTATGTACTTCACTATGCGGTTGATCATTGGTGCTAGAGAAAAATATGTGAACGGCATCCAGCGTCCAGACCAGTTGCGCAAGTGCAACCACACTAAAACTGACCCAGTCTTTTCTGCCTCCCCTGGCTCCCCCTGCTGCCCCTGCCTCCCTGCACGCGAACATGCAAGCGTAATGTTTTGCAACTGATGATCCCCGGATAGCCAGAGCAGTGCCACTTATGATGCCGAGACGACAGTGCAATTTGACTGACACCTTAGCTAGCTGCTCTAACTTCGTTCAACTGCTGTGCACGGTGCATGCTCTCTTAATTCACCGAATGGGATCTCGCATTGGCAGGCACATGTACAGTCGATGTGCGTGAGACATGTTTGTCCGGTTGCATGCATTGCTCGCCACTTCGCGGCCGTCTCGTGCATATCATATCTAATCTGTAAACTGCTGCTCCACCACCATCAGCATATCGTTGTTGGAAATCAAAGCAATTCAGTCAGCTGCTTATGGACACTAACTATTGTAAGTAAGAGACGATGAACATATAAAAACACTGGCCACAACCAATCTTTTCTCTCTCTTTATTTGCTCGACTCATCTCAACCATAATAACTTTGACCGCTTCTAACTCCCTGTATGGCACACATACAATTATTTTTATGTAAATAACTCACTACAAATTAGTACGTGAATGCCTACACTAAGAGCTAGTTCTTGCATGCATAGCTCAAGGTCACTAACATATGCACTGAATAATTAATACAAATACTTAACTTCACTAACACTATCTATGATTAATTAAATTTATGTATTGTTACCAACAGCCGTCGTCTGTGGCTGCGCGTGCATGAAAGCACTCCTCTCTAGGCGCGCGCGCGCACACGCACCGGCATCGCGGCCGCGTACGTACTCACTGGGGCACGTGGTGAGCTGACGAGCACTGGCCTAGTATTATTCCCCCAATTGAATCGTGCAGAGCTCTCAGCCTCTCGCCGCTGCAGCTTGCTCCCATCCCATGTGCCTTGCAACTAGGCGGACGATGTAGAATTGCAGATGAATTCATGAATTCGTATGTGCAATTGTGCAAATGAACGATTCAATATAGCTAGTTGAATGCAGAAAACATGGTGGCATATCATGTGTGTGAGCTTCAGTAGAAAAGCGCAAAAGCCTCAACATTTTGTTCTTTTGGAACGGCGATCAGTGCGTATGGCAAGTACTAGTACTCCAGTGTATATCTTGAGAGTTCTGGGACGATATGTGCGAACCTGGCGAGATGCCACGTGATATCATCGCTTCCGCCATCTTTCAGTATACGGCTATGTCGTTGTCTCATGAAAGCTAAAGCTGGTGGTGGCCTCATTGCGAATCTTTGACCACGTGCAATTCGCACAGACTCAGTAATATTCTCAGCAATACGCTCAGAGCCAGGAAAGCCAGAAACCGCAGAAGCATGCATCGTCCCAATAGTTCCCGCAACAGGGCTCCTCCACGAGTGAAACTTGAAGCCGCAAGTTGTGCTTGATGAAATCCATCGCTTCCTCCGCCGGAGATTACGTGCGTGTTATGCTACGGCGGCAGCGGCGGCGGTGGCGCACTGGAAGAGGGAGCAGAGCACGGCCGGAACTCACGTTTTCGCGAGGAAGCGAGGTCGGTCAGGCGCCACGCGAGCACGCGATTTCCAGCCGTTCGATGGGTTGACGGCGCGATCGACTTTTCCTGGTCCGGAACGGGAGCGCGAGGTACGTGAACAGAATTGCAAAGTACGTGCAGCCCATGTAAGTTAGGGCCTATTGCTCGGTGTTTCCTAGGCCGGCGTCCTATCTCGCGCGTTTATGCCAAGAGGATGCAACTGCTCAAGCCGAGCAACGGTCAACGTAACAGGGGCGCTACCAAGTGCCTATCAAAGTATCAAATCGATCGATCCAAAGAAGCACTCGATCGGAGGGCCAGGAACTCGAAACCAGCAAGCAAGCAAGCCAAGCCGGCAAAGCTCCCAAAACTGCAAGAGGACACATGCACTGTGGAAATCTGCCAAACAGCAGCAGCAAATGGCCATCTATGCAGATGCAGGTATGCATCTAGTAGTGGTGCACGGTTGCTTCATCAGTTCATCACGTTCACATCACGGTCTGCTTCTGATCAATAAACAAGATCCCCCGGGGATAAAAGAGCGCACTCTTACCAGACAAACAACCACAAATCGGAACTGGCGCACCATGGCCTTCGAAAGGATCGTACAATATATGCCAACAAATGCATAGTGTCGTCGGCTGGTCACATGTTGGAGTCCAGTAAAGCTATAGTTAGCCCTTCTCCAGAAGGGCAGTGGTCGTATCGAGCTCATAGTGGCAAACGGCCAATATACTGAAGAGAGCGACCTCAAATTGTTTTCAATTGCAAGTGCCGCAATAGTTTATCAGTTTTTGCCTGTTAGTCCAGCTAGGGAGTAGTATTCTCGTGCATTCCTCCATGTTAAGTTATTATTGATTTCAACCTTGCGTATTGAGCAATTGATCCACGCCAACAAAGTCTTCATCTTACCCTTTTTTTCCCCAAGACAATGGAGGTCTTTATCTTAACGGACTGTGGAACAGTATGGTATTTTCATATGTTCCTTCTGAGGGCTAAACTGCCAATGATGCTACTATGCCTTATAGGTGCAAAATCACAGAGTCACAAGAGTATTTGTAGTTTTAAATGACTGGAATATATAGAACTCCTTTCTTTAGAAAAATATATCATAAATATTTTTTTTAAAAACACACTATAAATGCAAAACGCTCATAACGTGTGTACATCCAACTCAATGAAAACACATACGTACACCTATCGATATAAACATTTTCAAAGATTGAATCGATATGTGTTGATATTAATAAAGTTACCGTGACTTAGGGCGTCAGTGAGCTTGATAGGATGGCACACAACCTAGTAGCAGAATCCTTTGGCCTCGTCAACAATTTTACATCTGTTTGGTATGGTTTAACTCTATTTGTTATTAGAATAAAGTGATATAATAATACAATTTTAGTCGAAAGTGTGAACAAGATGTCTTACGCTAACAATTTTAATCTAGCACCAACTTTAACTCTAATAATTTATAAAAATACCTAGTGAAAAATAACTTAGAGTTAGAGCTGTATTAAGCGGAACCTTAATGCTATTCTTGGTGCCCTACTTCAACTAGAGTCCATAGTATTAAATTGGGTACCACGTAGGATAAAATATAAGAGCATGTATAATAGGCCAACCTGGACTGGTGATAACGTCTCCACGTCGGCTTTAGTGTTGTGCTGGAGGAGAGAAGGGAGGGGAGAGAAGCCGAGCCGATGATAGGATTACCGCTCGGCTGCAGCACGCGCTGCAATGAAGAGAGAGATATAGCGTGACGGAGATTGGTTCTATGGCTGGAGGATGCAGTAATTGGCAGGACCCATGTCAAATAAAAAAAATTAATGAATTGTGCATGCTAACAATAGTTAGCAGCGACCATTGTTGTATACGGTAACTTTACTATCCGACTGCAGATGACTTGGATGTTTTATAGCCAGCATAGCATGTCGGGACTACGTTATTAAACTTGACTTAAGGTAGCACGAGTTAATAACAGAGGAGCAAGACTCAAGCCTTGCATGTGATCTAGACTTGGCTCAAAATCGAACGCAGGAAGACCCAAGCAAATAAGCACAGGGGCATCAAGCAGTGTCTAAGTATTAATTAAAAGAAAAAAAGGAAGAGAGAAAAATGATTTCATGGGATAAAAAATAACTAAAACTTGTCAGTTGGGCCCATTATTAAACTTTATGCACAGTGAAGAGTTTTTACTGACGCAGAAGATACAGGCATCACAAGTGCTCTCTCTATTTTTAAAATATAAGATGTATTTTGCTTTATTTTGATAAATATTTTAACTATCAATTATCTTAGATACTCTATTAGATATAGTTTTTTAACACAAAACTGATGTTATTTGATTTATATTAAAAGTATTCTGATTGTATTTTTATATCACATAAATAATATATTAATAAAATAATTATTAATTAAAAATCTTAATAAAATAAAATAAAATACTTTATATATTTTAAAACGGAGTGGATAATGTATGATCTAAGTAGCACGCCTCCCGCGACAACGGCTCCCCGCCTAGCTTCTCTCGGCGCCCGTGCATGCACCACCGAGAGCAACAAGGAGAGGCGACATGTCGTGCAGAAGAACAGGCATACCGGCAGCGGCAGCAGCAGCCGTGGCTGCATGGCCTCTCGGCCCGCTGGTGCTGGCGCTCGCCGTCTTATCGGCGATGCCTCATGTCGCGTTCTCCCGGGGACCGACGCTGGTGCTGCCGCCGCTACAGGCAAAACTCGCAGCTGCAGATGAACCTGAAGTGCCACAGCATCCCTTATCCCTTCGGCCTAAGAGGCAAGTCTGCCCCCGGCTTCCGGGTAACATGCGGGCCAAACAACCATGCCATGCTGCCGATAGGCGAGCACAGATTTCGAATCGATCAAGTGTCGTTGCAAGGAAGTCTTCGTCGTCATATCTGCAGGACCCATCCGCCAGGTGTGCTACGGCGGCCGCAACGACCGGCGGCGGGCGCGGATGACCGGAATCGGGCCGATGAAGCTAAAAGGCACGCCCTTCTTCTTTTCCAAGCGCAACAGGCAGCTGTGGAACCCACGGGCTGCAACGACATCTTCCTTGCTAACTTCACCAGCTCGCGGGGAAAGCCCGTAACTCTCAGGAGCTGTGGAACCTTGTGCAGCGGAAACGACGCAATCATCAACGGCTCGTGCCTTGGGACGGCCTGCTGCCAGGTCAGCATGCCGATGGACGAGTACGACGCGCAGGAGTTCTCCTTCAAGTTCGTCAAGACATCGGCGAACGTGAACGTCACCGGAGAGGACGTCGGCACCTGCAGCGCTGCCTTCTTCCTCGACCAAAAAGAGCAAATCTTCAACGTCCGCGGCCATGGCGGGCGGATGCCTCTGAAACGCGCGCTTGTGCCGTTCGGTGAGCGAAGGATGGTCTTGGACTGGGTGATTGAGCGCGTCACCTGCAAGCATGCCAGAAGAAAAAACTTGGCGCCACACTACCGCTGAAACGACGTGAGCTCATGCATCAACGCGCCCAGTGGAGCGGGCTATTTCTGCAGATGCAACGCCGGGTACAGCCAATACGACGGCAATCCATACAAGGCAGGCGGGTGCAACGGTAAATACTTCATAAAACCATTGTTAATTTTGACGTCAAGAACATTTTTGCGAGGAATTTTTACATTACATTAAGAACTTGTGGTTTAGTCTGCAAAAATCAGCAAATTAAACAAGTTAGAGTAAGAAGAAAGAAAATAAAGGAAAGTAGTCAGGGTGTGCACATTGATCGCCAAAACATACATTAACTACTCACTTATCTGCTGTTACTGTTTTACCTGAGTTCAAGTGAAGACAGTTTGTCACATTCTTTTCAGTTTTCAGATTTGTTTCATGGCAGAATTCAATCACCAGATTATTCATAGAAAATCTCTGCTATGAATAGAATTACGTTTTTCTGCTTTCTGAATGAAGCTTCGCACTATGTAGGATGATGTCAACGAATGCTGCGATATCAAAAGCAACAACTGCAGCATACTGGAGTTCTGTCATAACACTGACGGAGGTTATACTTGCTCTCGCCCCAAGAACATGACTGGCGATGGTTACAGAACAGTGAGCGGCTGCACTGTCTCTCTTCCGCCATCTGGTAACATTTCCATATCCTAGTTATCCTGGAATTGCTGTTGAAAACAGTATTAATTAATCTCTATCCGTGCTAACGCACAATGCAGTTCTTATTCAAATGAATTTGTCTCAAATAATGTTTTATAGATTGAGCATTTATACTTGATTCAGGTCCCTCATGTCGCAATTTACTTTTCGATCCGTAGCATATAAGATCAGTTTTTAGAGCAGTTGAAGGTGAATGGTATTATATAATTATTTTTGAAAGCAATTCTTTTCAACGTGGCTATGCACATAGGGACCGCCTGACTGATACTGAAGGACATCTAAAGTTACACGACAAAAGCTAAATATCACATAGTACATAGTGTTCTAATTTACACAGGACATCTTATATCCTTGATCCCCGTAATACTTATGCTACAAATTTGCTCCCACCACTTAAAAATACGTATATATTTCTTCCGGTTGATTATGCTATAAAGACATTACACATGTCCTATAGCAAGAGTACAAGTTCTTAGCAATAGTATTTACTTCTCTAAAACAACGGCTGTAATATTTACTCCTAACAGTTCCAATGATCTCACCAAGAGCATTCTCTTTTTCATACAGGTCCCCCTACCCAAAACCACACGCAAGGTACCATACAACAGAGCACAGTTTGCTCGCTGCTCAGGAGAGCATCCTAGGTGCAATTCTTCTAGTTAGGGAAAACGAATTCTTCAGTATAAAATTTCTACTGCCACAGCTAAAAAGATATTAAATTTCTATATAGTTCAATGAACAGAAATTCTTTATTCATCGAAAGAAACATGCACCGGAAGGATCAAGAAATCTTAATTACAGCAAAATTGAATGCCATTTACTGTTAATATTTACTACTATTATTAAGTCAAGATATAGGCACTCACCCGGAAAAGAACCCTTGCATGTCCACAGAGTACTGCAATGATGAACAAGGAGCCCCTTCATGTGCTTGCCTAGAAGGCATGAATGGTGATGGCTGGAAGAAAGGCAGTGGCTGCAAAAAGCACTTTCCTTGATATTGCTTTAGGTAACATACTCAGCACATGGCATTTCACATCAGATATTCATTTCTCATTCTTATACTGTTAAAGCAGTTGATAAAAAAGTTCATCATTTTAGAACTGCTGATCTATTAAATTGTATAACTGCTATGAACTTGTGAAGATTTTGTAACTAATGATTACTTCACTACTTACATATGCTGATGTTGTAATCATCTTCCTTATTTCAAAACCTCACCATTTAAATGAAACATCATATAGATATGACCAGTTTATTTAGCTAATGATTCAAACGAGCTGGCAAAACTAGATTAGACAAATGTTATCTAATGATGATAATTAAAGAACAACACCATGGCTGTAAAAAAATTACCTCAATATTGTTTTACATGAAAGATTTAGAGCTCCTGATAAACTTGTACCATGCACCACGCCACCATCTGCAGAGAAGTAGTCAAATGGTCATAGACTCTTAATATTGATGGCAATTTTACATTTTTTTTACTTCCACAAGAAATCATTTAGAAAGAAGACTAACACAACTTGTGTATATTCTCATCCAGTGTCTGCAGGTGTTGGTCTTGCACTTAAGGTCATGCTAGCTACAAATTGTTGTGCTACTACTGGACAATGAAGAAAAGAAAGGTGGCAAAAAAGAGAGCCGAGTTATTCAGGAAGAATGGAGGATTGCTACTGCAGCAAAGAGTTTCAATGATCACCTCACAAGGTGAGGAGTCATCAGCAAAGATATTTAGTGCAGAAGAACTCAATAATGCCACTGACAACTATAGCGAGAGTCGGATCCTTCGTCGGGGCAGCAGTGGCATGGTTTACAAGGGTGTCCTTCCGAATAGTACCATGGCTGTCATAAAGAAGTCCATCTTGTTTGATGAAAGCCAAGTGGAGCAATTTGTCAATGAGATTACCATCCTATCACAGATTGATCACCCAAATGTTGTCAAGCTTTTGGGATGCTGTCTAGAGACGAAAGTTCCCTTGTTGGTTTATGAGTTCATACCTAATGGAACACTCTTCCAGCACATCCACAACAGGAGCTCTTTAACATGGGAAGATTGCTTAAGGATAGCTGAAGAAACAGCAGAAGCACTTGCCTATCTGCACTCTACATCTTCTACACCAATCATTCACAGAGACATCAAATCAAGCAACATACTGTTGGATGAGAACTTCATGGCTAAAGTATCAGACTTCGGTGCATCAAGATCAGTCCCATTTGATCAAACTCATGTAACAACTCTAATTCTAGGAACCATTGGCTATCTCGATCCTGAATATTTCCAAAGCAGCCAGCTCACAGAGAAGAGTGATGTTTATAGCTTCGGAGTAGTTCTCGCAGAGCTATTGACTAGACAAAAGCCTATTTCTGTAGGTAGTTCGGAGGAATCTTGTAACTTAGCTATGTATATTGTGATTTTATTTAACGAAAGGCGTCTAATACAGGAGATAGAGCCACACGTTTTGGCAGAAGCAGGTGAAGAGCAGATATATGCTGTTGCACAACTCTCAGTCAGATGCTTAAATTCGAAGGGAGAAGAACGACCAGTTATGAGGGGAGTCGCTTCAGTTTTACATAGGCTAAGAGAGTCATTTGCCAAGGAGCAAACTATCAGAAGAAATTATGAGTCAGTACAGATAATTAATGAACAAGAAAGTGTACATAGTGAGGCAAGACCAATTTCCAGCCTGCAGTCTTCAGAAGAAACTACTACGCAGTACAGCTTGCCAGCTGAAATACTAGCTTCTTCTCATTTGGTGATATGATGTTCTTATTATGATATTAAACCAGATGGTTCAATTGACAACCTACAACATTCTGCAATTTGAAGGAATTTTGTAAATGTTCAGTTGCTTGATTGTCTAGTTCAATAATATCAGCTTTGTGGTGGCGGTGGTTTTGGGTGGGGGTAGATCCAAACTGCAGTGTTAAACCTGTGAATGGTGTTTAGTCTCTGACCTAACCCTCATTTATGTGGAAATAGGTGAGTGTCCATGAGGCCATGAGCCAATAGCAGGTTCTAACTGCTTGTCAACCGGTAGCACTACAGGTTTAGGTACTGCTACTATCTGCTTTTCCTATGGAATCCAAATGAGAGCCGAAGTGTTCTATACCTCATGCTTTGACTTACCTCGATGGCCCGATGAGCGCCGGCTCGCTTGGACTGCTTGGTCGATCCGCTCTGATAATTAGCGGTAATCCCCTCCGCCCTCGTAATGATCAAATCCATCTCTTCCGCTCGCGCGGCGGCGGCGGCGTGTGATGCCAGTGTCCTTTTTTAGATTAGGCCACGACCGGGCCGTGACGCAGTGGCCCAACCGCCCAACTAATCTTGGAAGGCTAATCAACGCATGTACATGATACATCTTGCACTAGAAGTAATACGTCCGTCCTAACGCTAGGGTGACAACTGAAATTGTGGACCTATAGATGTTTCCCTTAAGATTCTCTCAGTATTCCCGACATCTAGGAACATTCTTGACTAAAAAGTACAGGTACTGCTGCTCTCAAATACACAAGTTTCGACTGATGATGTATGGACCTTGGTAACAAAATCAAGCCGGTAAGCAGATTTCAGAGATTCACCAAAATGCAGAACCTACCTTCGCTTATCAGGGGCATGAAACATGATTCATTGATTAGGATTCAGGTAACTAAAACCAAGAGCTGCATCGCTACCCTGATCACGACAGAAAGATCACGCTCATGCCACTCAGATCATTATGCATTTTGCCACTCGCGCTCGCATGTAGGCTCTATTATCTACATATTTATGAGTCTACCTTAAACAGTCTTAATGGAGTAATTTCCATTAACGCCACCTAGAACAAAAAACAAGTGCCACACAGATAAATGCTTTTTTTCTCTATAAACATCACTGGGCACTGACAAGAAGTGCACATGGCCTAAGGGCATATCAGTAACTTTTGAATTACTTGAGGGAACACAAACCGGAATTTAGAAGGCTAGTGTAGAAAGTGTAAAGTGACTATGAATCCCTCGAGTGTATACGAGGGGGTCGGGTCTATATATATACAGCCCAGGCCAGTGATCTGTCTAACAGCCCCCGTAGTCGTAGCGGGAGGGGAACGGACGCAGAGACTAGACCGAAAACTAGTGAACAAATGCGTGGACAGGCCTTTGGTCATTATATCGGCAAACTGATATGCCGATGGTATATGGAGCACCCGAACCTGTCCTAATGCAACCTTATCACGGACAAAATGAATATCGATCTCGATGTGCTTAGTGCGTCGGTAATGGAACGGGTTGGCGGTCATGTAGACGACACTAATATTATCACAGTAGACGACGGTCGCGGTGAAGAGGGGTGCACGGAGCTCCTGGAGAAGCTGGCGAAGTCAGCAACACTCAGTGACGACGTGGGCAACGGCGCGGTACTCGGCTTTAGCGCTGGAGCGGGACACTGTAGTCTGGCGTTTTGAGGACCAGGATACGAGAGTGTCACCGAGGTAGACGCAGTAGCCGGACGTAGAGCGTCGAGAGTCAGGGCAGCCTGCCCAGTCCACGTCGGAGTATGCGGTGAGGGAGTCGATGGGGCTGGAGCTGAGATGCAGCCCGCTGGAGAGGGTGCCCTTCACGTAGCGTAGGATGCGCTTGAGCAGCGCGAGGTGAGTTTCGCGCGGAGCGTGCATGAAGAGGCACACTTGTTGGACAGCGTATGCGAGGTCGGGTCGGGTGAGTGTGAGGTATTGGAGAGCCTCGGCAAGACTCCGATAGTGAGAGGGATCGGCAACGAGGGCGCCATCGGCGGCGGAGAGTTTGGCTCGAGTGTCGACTGGGGTGGCCGTGGGGTGACAGTCGGCCATGCCCGCACACTGGAGGAGGTCGATGGCGTACTGGCGTTGGGAAAGGAAGAGCCCGTGGATGGAACGGGTTACGAAGATGCCAAGAAAATGGTGGAGAGGACCAAAATCGGTCATGGCGAACTCAGAGTGGAGTCGGGCCATGATCTGGTCGAGAAGAAATGTCGAAGACGCTGTGAGGACAATGTCATCGATATAGAGAAGTAGATAGGCAGTGGCGGAGCCGATATGGAAAGTAAACAGGGAACTATCGGACGCAGAGGCCATGAAACCGATGTACCAAAGATAGGCAGCAAAGCGCTGGTACCAGGCACGAGGGGCTTGTTTGAGGCTGTAGAGAGAGCGTTGAAGGAGAAAGACGTCGTCGGGCCGAGAAGGGTCGACGAAGCCTGGGGGCTGCTGGCAGTAGACTGTTTCCGTCAGGTGGCCGTGAAGAAAGGCGTTCTTCACGTCTAGTCGATGGATCAGCCAGGAGCGAGAGGCAACCAAGGTGAGGACGACTCGGATGGTGGCGGGTTTGACAACGGGATTGAAGGTCTCGTCGTAGTCGACACTGGGTCGTTGGGAGAAACCCCGGACTACCCAGCGAGCCTTGTGACGGGCAAGGGAGCTATCGGCGTGGAATTTGTGTTTGAAAATCCACTTACCGGTCACAATGTTGGCGCCGGGAGGTCGGGGAATGAGGCGCCAGGTCTCGTTGTCCATTAGGACCTTATACTCGTTGGCCATGGCCGCCCGCCACTGAGGGTCAGGCAAGGCTGAGCGAGAAGTCACCGGGATGGGCGAGATAGAGCTGTGGACGGCAGAGAGACCGTAGCGCGGATTGGGTCAGAGAGACCCGGTCTGGGAGCGGGTGACCATGTGAGAGGTGGAGGGAACTGGAGCCGATGGGGGTGCGGGAGTAATGGGAAGAACTGGTCTGGTGGGGGCGTCATTGGCTCCGAGTCGACGACTGTAGACAAGAGGAAAAGGAGGAATTAGATTGGCCTGAGCCGATGAGGTCGGGTGGGCCGAGTATTCCGATCGGTCCGATACAGATGAATCAGCCAATAGGGTGGGGGAAGCCGATGGAAAGTGAGGAGCCGATGGAAGTGGGGTGTTCGATGGAGAGGGAACGATATCGGCTGAAGAATAAATAGGATCGGTATCGGCCGATAAAGATGGGTCTGATGGGGGTCCGATGGTGGGGACATCGGACCGAGTAGTGGTGGGATATGTGACGAGTAAATCTTCAGTAGCGGCCGATGAGGGGGCCGATGGAGAGGGCAGTGGGGGAGACCTGGTCGGCACGGTGTTGATGAGGTGGAAGTCGAGATCACTAGAGGAGGATCTCGGATGAAGGAGATCGAAGGGAAAACATGTCTCGTCAAAAATGACGTGACGAGAGACGAGGACCCGTCGGGTGGAAAGGTTGAGGCATCGGTATCCCTTGTGAGAGGTGGAATAGCCGAGGAGAATACAGGCGGTGGACCGGGGAGCGAGTTTGTGGGAAGCTGTTACGGTGAGATTTGGGTAGCAGAGGCACCCAGAAACGCGAAGGTGGGAGTAGTCGGGCGCCGTGCGGTAGAGAAGGGCATAGAGAACGTTGTTATGAACGGAGGAGCATGGGCGCCGATTAAGAAGGTACGTCGCAGTAGCCAGAGATTTGGCCCAATAAGTGGAGGGTAGGTGGGCGTGAAGTAGCATGGTGCGACTGATGTTGTTGAGGGTGCGAAGGAGGCGCTCGGCTTTGCCGTTCTGAGGAGAGGTGTAGGGGCAGGAGAGCCGGAGATGGATGCCCTGCGAGGTGAGGAGGTTTGTAACGGTATGGTTGAGGAATTCCGTACCGTTATCGGCTTGTAAAGCCTTGATGGGGAGGTTGAACTGAGTGGATACGTACGTGACGAAGTGAGTGAGGTGAGAGGTGACCTCGGATTTGTGGATGAGCGGGAAGGTTCAGCAATAGTGTGTGTAATCGTCAAGTATAGCGAGATAATACTGATTACCGAAAACACTTTTAACTGGGGACGTTCATACATCACAATGTATAAGTTCAAATGGACGCGAGGTACAGGAGAGAGAACTAGAAAAGGGCAGACGCACATGTTTGCCAAGTTGACATGAGTGGCAAACTGTGGAGCTGCTGTGAATACATCAGATGGAGGCGCTACGACGAAGGGTGGCGATAGCGTCAGGGCCAGGGTGGCCGAGGCGAAGGTGCCAAAGGTTGGTGGAGAGGGCGACGCTGGCGTGTGGGGTGGACAGCGCAGCGGGAATGGTGTAGAGGTCGCCGCCACTATTGCAGCGAAGGATCTGTCGCCGGGTTGGGATATCCTTCACAGAGAAACCAGACGCGTCAAATTCAATAGAGCAGTGGTTGTCTCGTGTGAATTGACGAACAGATATAAGATTGTGAATGAGAGAAGGGACAATAAGAACATTGCGTAGGGGGAGGTTAGTGGTGGATATAGACAGAGAGGAGTCACCACGGCATTGGACAGGAAGAGAGTGACCATTGCCGATGGTGACAAAAGGGGAGGAAGAGGGGTGACAGGAGCGAAGTATACCGGCCGATGACGCCATGTGTGAAGACGCCCTAGAGTCCAGCACCCAAGAGTGCTGTGGTTGAAGCGTCGTCTGGTTGAGGGCAGCGACGAGGCCAGCCTGGTTCCAGGAGGGAACCGATTGAGTGGTTGGGGTCGGTAGCATCGGCTGAGGCGGCAGAACGGGAGCCGATGCCAGGTGAGCCTGGGGATGGGCGTCGAGAACTCCGGGTTGCCAGCCGATGGGGCTGCGTGGCTGGGGCTGGGGCGCCCAGGGGTTGTAGCAGAGCCACGGACCCATGGGACCGACAGGGTGGGTAAGGACCGAGGTAGGTCGTGGTGGCGTCGGACCCTGCTAGGTCCTGTCTTTGCCTTTGCCCTTGCCTTTCCCGGTGCGGGCTGTGTTGCTATGGCCAGAGCCATAGCCACCAGGACCGCGAGAGGAAGGGGCAGCGCAAGAAGCTCGACAGCCATTATCGGCTGCGGCAAGAAGAGCGGTGTGGGCCACTGTCTTCTCATCATTGGCAAGACGGAGTTCTTTAAGAACTAGCATGTCATGAGCTCGGGCGAACGATGAAAGAGGTGTAGTGTTGGCGATGTCATCGGCGGTGTTGGAGAAGCGGGGATTGAGGCCTCGCAGGAGGGCGAGGACGAGTTGAGAGTCGGCCACAGGGTGGCCGACGTCCCAGAGAGCAGCAGCCTTGACTTTGAGGCGCTGACAGTACGAGGAGACTGAGGAGTCGCCTTGTATCATGGAGTGGAACTCGTTGAGGAGGAAGATGGCGCGAGGCTGCTTGTTGGCCAGGAAGATGTGTTCGATGGCCACCCAGAGGTCCCGGGCGGTGGGGTCGGTATCGTCCATGGCGAGGTCGAGGACAGAGTCGTCGACCAAGCCGAGCAGCCAGCTGCGCATGCAGCACTCGGCGATGTCCCACTGAGGATCATCGGGGCGAGGTGGAGCGGAGCCATCAATATGGGACCGGAGGCCGAATTTTCCACAGAGGGATTTGAAGAAGAAAACCTACTTGGAATAATTGGCATTAAGGTCAAGGGAGATAGGAACGTGAGATTTCACATTCACAGCAGCGTAGGGAGGGGAGAAGATTGACGAGGTGGTGCCCGAGGTGTGGTCTGTGGCACCGAGGGCTGGAGCAGATTCGGCGACTGGGAGAGTGCCGGAGCTGAGGACGGACTCGGTGGCCATGACGGGAGAATGGGAGCAAATAGCCGATGGGAGAGAGAAGCCGATGAGAGGACGGATCGGCCGATCAAGGACGTGAGAAGCCGATGGGAAGTGGGCAGCGGAGTAGGTGAGGAGTGGCCAACCGATGAGGAGTGGTTAGCCGATGGGGAGTAGGCAGTGGAGTAGGTGAGGAGTGGCCAGCCGATGAGGAGTGGTTGGCCGATGGGGAGTAGGCAGCGGAGTAGGTGAGGACAGAGTGGGTGGGTCAGAGAGTGGTTGGGTCACGGACGTGCGAGGATTCACGTCCGTAAAGAGAAGATTCACGTCCGTGGACTCGTGGAGGCCAAGGAGTGGGGCGGACGCGAAAAAGGCAGGAAGTGGCAGGACGCGAAGAGAATATGTTTGCGTCCGGGAGGCAGGGATTCGTGTCCGTGGACACGTGGACACGTTGGACTGGCTCGGACGTGAGGGGAGAAGGTTCGCGTCCGAGAGCCGTTGAGCGTGTCGGAAAGGGCAAGAACCGAGGGAAGTTTCCAGCCGATGGAGACGACGAGCACGGAGGTGCGCCGGCGTCAGAGAAGGAGAGATGCACAAAACAAGAGGAAGAGCGGAGACGGATGCGAGGAGGGACGAGGAGGCAGATCGAGACCGTCGCCTGGTCGCGCGGAGGTGGGGCGGAGAAAAGGTGACTGAGGGAGAGATGGGGAGAAGAAGAAATGGAGACGAGAGAGCGAGGGGAGTACCAAGAAGAGAGTCGGCGATGGGAAGAAGACGTCGATGACGAGGAGGAAAGGGTCGGCTCGCCGGAGGGAGAAGCTAGCGCGTCGGGATGTCTAGACTCGCTCTGATACCATGTAGAAAGTGTACAGTGACTATAAATTCCCCGAACGTATACGAGAGGGTCGGATCTATATATATACAACCCAGACTAGTTAGAAATGTAACTCATAACTGTCACCAGACTTTTTAGCCCTAATTGCTCGCATTCTCTTCTTGTCTCTCTAACCATGATATTGTCTGTGCCAAATCATCCACTACCGATTGTTTTATCTTTGTTGGAGAAAATTGCTTGCTAGCAGCATCTGAATATCTTGCCTGTAAATAAAAGAAACTATAATTAGGCGTTGGAGAAAGAATACATGCAAAAAAAAAACTGAAGCTATTCATTGTTGCAAAAGAAGAACATGTTGATATGCTCCCAGGGACACATGCTGCGCTCATCTTGTTATATCTAGAATAACTTCTCTGATTTTGGGCACCTGAACAAGATAACAAGAAACAGAACAAAAGCAAGGATGTTTGGCGAGAGAAGAGTCTGTAAGCAAAAATAGGATGAGCCTTCCACAATAAAAAGATTTAGTCTAGGGTGCGATCATAGTACTAAATAAAGTGGTAGCATTGCAATAGGGTCAAGCAAATCACTGAGGACACCACCCTGAAGGGTTCAGTCCAAACTTGTCTAGACTGCAGCTCTAGCAACATCTAGTAGTCCAAATTGAATAAACAAACCAATAATAATAATATTTGCAACAACATATTTAACCTCTTGCATGGACTCCTTAACTTCAGAAGCCCCCCAAAACGTTTTTCAACTTTTATGGAATCATTTAATCTTGCAACCTACATAACAGCGCCCACTGGCGCAGGGACAAATAAAACTCTAAGCTATGTAGTAAAGTTACCTTAGCAAGTCAGCTGGGACTTTCATCAGCAAATTGCACATTCCAACAACAATAAGGAAACCAGGTACACATGCAGTATAAACCATTGTTCACCACCTATGGATAGAGATAAAATCTCAAGCAGCACATTAATAATTCATTAAATATACAATGCATCAGCCATCTAGCAAACAGTCAAGTCAGAAAGGTTACAGGAATGCTATAAATTCTGACATAAAAGCTTTTTTATGAATATGCAATGAATACAAAGATTAGTGATTAGAACTGTTAAATTACATTCCTGTGCCCTTGCAATGGTTTTGATATGTCCACGTTTTTTTTTCAAAATTTTGTTATCACGTCTTAGTTCTATTCTTTAAATGACCCAAGAAAAACATTATGCATATGCTTAATCAATGTGTGGTTTTAACCTGCTCCATTGATCAAGGAACTGCAATAAATTTAAATTAATGATGACTTGCATCATTGATGGTTGGATCGACCAAAAATGTAGTGTCTGAAAAAAAATCAAGATGGAAGAATTGATTGCAAGCCCAAATTCAAACACTAATTGCATAAACATTGCAACACCCAGCACATAAACATCCAAAGGGGAAGTACAGACGTCACATGGCCAAGCTCATAAAGAAGAAAGTTGCAAAAATCAGAAACACTGAATATCTGATGATCATGACAAAGATGAAGAATGACCAATTTCCATTAATTGAATTTGATTCCAAATCCCTTTCAATTAATTATTTGAATTTGATTCAGGTCAATTTTAGTTCAAAATTCCATGTTTTACTGACCTTAGCAATATTATTTGTAAATTTTGTCTAATTTAATCTGCAAAATTTTAGAATGATCAGAGTTACACATCTACGGTTTAACAAAGCGCAAGAGGAAACATGAGCACTTTTATCAGCACAACTACACAAGGATCAAAGTCATGCAACTGAGCGTGTTGAACAATTATATAAGTGCGCGAAGGGCTACATGCCTGTTTCATTTGTCACTATCTAAGGGGCATGCGTTTTCTTCCTCCAGTAATCCTGTCACGATACTCACAACCATTCTGGCGTATGTCTCATACGGAATGGCTGGGGAAAATTGCGTTTCCAATCGGAAGGCGTGATATGACGTTTTGACTAAATCGATACGAAAGCAATTATTTTATGATTTTTTTTGTCGGTAACATACCCAGGTATCCAAAGGCTCACGCTGTCCTGATATTCACTAACTAGCGCAAGACACACGTTGTGTACTTGTGCTACAGATATAACCAGACATAGCGTATAGGCCCACCAGACCCAGACACTGCCGGCAGCTGCGGGGTAGATGGCTGGTCGCTCGCCATCATGTATAGATGGTGATTCATGTCATGGAACTTGAAAAGCACCGTCTCCGTGGAGTGAAAACTCTCGCAGGCCACAAGCCACACTTGACTCGAGTGCTTGACCTACCCGCAGGAACGCCCGCTTCCCTTCCTAGCCAACCAGCAATCCCGTGCATCTCACTCTCACGGTTTCTATGGAAAACAGGGTCACAGACGCACCGTCCACGGCGTGCTCTCGTGACAACGACTATAGCCAGCCGCTGCACCCAACCTATTCGTGCCCGCGCAATACGAGCCCGTCAGTCACTGAGCCACGGCCCCCCTATAAGGTTGTGAGTGGCCGAGTGCCATACTTTCGCAGTTTCCTCGCCTGTCAGTGCCATACAAATATTATTATTTCAACCTTTTGGCCTCTTGGTGCATGGTGGCAATCGCACTTACAAAGCCGTCCACCTTATCATTTCTAAAAGATAAATAGATGTTGTGGTACTGTCAGAGTTTCAGTATCCCGTCTTTTAGCCAACCACCTATGATCCATCACACGTTGAACCTAGGCAGTCCGCCTAGGCTTTTTTTTTTGGTTGGAAATGGAGATAGTTTTTCATAGCAAATTTTAAGTATTAGCCATCAATCGGTACGTTGTTTGCATTATTATTATTTTTTCTGATTACGTGGAAGACTCATACGCGTATATAAAATTTTCTTTTATCCAAACTATATTATTTTCTGTTATTTTTTAATATTATTTTGTAGAAATCTTATATTGATAATGACCTCAGTATTTAACTTTATAAAGTGGAATTGTGTCCTTAGTCAGATTCAATGTTATTATTATATTGTAGAAGTGATAGATCTTTTAATCGGATGGGCATATCATTTTTCTTCGCCCTAACTAACATGATATTTTTAGAGAGGTTAATTAGTATAGCTCCAGAAATGGACTTAATTACAATGACGAGAAATCTCATGCCAATATGCCATGTGAGCATAGTTCACAGTGAACTGTTACATCAGTTATATTATCCCGTATGTGCTATATATCTTCTGCCACCAAACGTCAAGCAGGTCTGCGGTTAGCTATCGCTGCCTTATAATATGGCAACCTTAATTACTGAAAAATGCATTGAATTGATAGCCACATTGCAAGTCACAGAAACCGTGGACAACCAAAACAAATGCGAACTGCCAGCAGGTACAAACAAGGAATGGGAATGTGTCTTGGAAATATTAGGCAGAATTAGGACTACACGAAAATAATGGTCATATTCAAAAGCACACCTTCTAGTTCTTTCCATTTCTTTCTAAAGCTATAATACACTTCAAATGGGTTACTTCAACCACTTTGTTATAAGACTCAAGACCAACTGACGTCCTTCTTTTTTTTATTTAAAGATAGTAATAAGGACAATTAATTTCAACTTCCGAGTGGATAAGAATTTCTTTATAAAAAACGGAGTCAGATGGATATAGACTTAAGAAGATCAGAACATGTTATAAAGAAAAACCAACATATAGCGATTCGTAAAAATTTAACTTATCAAAATATTAGCTATTAAAAAACTATGTCAAAGATAATAATTAATGGTCGATATAAGATATAACTTCAGATGGACTTTTAGGTTGTTGGCCTCCATGCCTTGCTAGCCCACGCATGCGCTTATTTGTGCCCTCGCGTGCTTGGCCATTGCCGTTGCTGCATGTGCGTGGGTTTCCTCGCGCTCGCTGGTTGGGCCAATGTTGCTGCTGTTATGGGCCATTGCGGCCATGGGCCGCCAACAAGGAGGGAGAGGAAAAGGCCGATAAGAGCAATATCATTGTGGGCCATCTCTTTTATCTCTCCTTTTCTTTTTCTCTCCTGTTTTCTTTATGAATTTTTGGCGCTTGCACACCGATCTTGTAAGGCCTGTTGTAAAGACCTTCTCATATAGTATCTATCCATTGTATGCCATCTTGTATCTAATCTTATCATCCAACATCCTTAATTGTTTCGGACCTTAACTCCTCCCTAGATCTAAGTACCAATTCATCATTGACCTCCAATGATTCTGCACATATATAGACCAAATAAACTGTAATGAATAGATGTCGCAACTTGATCCATATTAGTCCATGACCGTACTTTCAGTACTTCTAACACTTGCTAATTTTTTATCACAAATATATAAAACAACATATAATTTTCCAATCTTCCTCTTGATGAAAATATTAGCAACCCAAATCGAAGTATTGAAATTTGTTTTTTGGAAATTAAAAATAAAAAAACTTTACAAGAGTAAACTTAGTCAAACTTAAAGGGCAAATCAAGACCAAATGAATAGAGATAATACAAGGGATACAAGTACAATAAATAGAAGATATTCCCCCTATATACCTAACTACCCCTTTCACTAAGATATAAATCAAGTTTAGATTTTTCATGAATGTAACTTTGTTTTAATTTTCATTTCTCTTCCCCTTCGACAATAGAGACATTAAGAGCAAAAAGAAGCAAAAATACATGAAATAAGATGTAACTTGCATATTTTTAGTTCATTAGAGCTTTGTGAGTTATCTAAATACATTGATGTGTAAATATATATTACTTATATAAAAGCAGGTGCTAGAATCTAGCTAAAACATGCTCAAAAGAAATATGAATCATGACATATAGAGCAAGTTTGTTTCAAAAGCAAGCAAAAAACTTTTAACTTTATTAGCAAGCTAAAAGTAGCTTAGAAAGAAACAATCAAGCTCATAAATATGCTTTGACTATTCAATCAAAACAATCTAACTCATGCAATTCATGCTAATGTCAAGTTCAAGGAGCATTAATTTATAGCACATGATAGAACATATAGTAAATCCACGTCTTTGTGAGTGATCTTTTAGAGTTAGGGATTGGATTGAGCACTTGTGGATCGATACTCGGTAAGGATTTGTACTTGTTACTCTTAGAGATTCTCCTACTAGATGGCTAGATATCACCCGCGAGGATTTAAGATTGTGAATTGTCCGAGAAAGTTTGTGAAGGTCTTTCTCACATTTATAAGAAAAGATGTAATTATAGTAGATATCGAGTTCGTTCTTAGAAATTAGTTTTGGTAGAGCAAACTTCACCAGAGATTAGAACATTATATCCTAGTGGATATCTTGATGGTTGTATTGGACTTTATATTAACCTTGATGAGAGTTTGGAGACTGGACCTTTCCTAGGTTTGACCTTGGTAAGACTTAGGATCAAGAGCGATCCGACTCCTTAGAGTCCCACAACAGAGGTGTAGTATCTTTTGATCCGAATTTTGATGAAAAATCTTATTTCTTCTTATGTGTTGCTTCATGTATTTATTTACTATCTTTAGATCACCTATCATTCCTTTTTTTCTTTAGAGATTGCTTCTTCCATGCTCTCTTTTATGAGGCAGTGAAAGGGACCAAAATATCCGGACCTTAGGACCAAAGTGTTCGACTAAGCTTCAATGCCCAGTAGTGAACCTTAACCAAAATCTTCAGATATTAGGACCGGATACTCTACAGAAAGTTTTAATTTTCGTTGCGAATTTTTCTTAGGTTACAGGTGTGCACATTTATTCTCCTCTGTGTGACTCAAGGTTGTTTCAAACCATATATAAATTGAGATACTTAACTTAACCCTAATTCCCAACCCTCACTCCCTCTCTCTCATTCAGTTATGCCCAAGTTCTCCTGCTGCCATTATATGCTTGCTTACTTGATTGGCTCGATGGACACTTAGATAATAGTTGTGAACTTGTGACTTATTTTATATTGAGATTGTAAGTTGGTTAAAAGACTAAATTTATTATCTATGCATCTGTGTTACTTTGTTAACTTTGTTTATTATTTAGTGTTATTGACAATATACTTATATCATTGTGTGATGAGTATATATGGCTATTCAAATTTTAGCATATTATTATTATGTGTGTTTGTGATATTTCTATGGAGTACTTACTACTTGTGGGTAATACGGGGTCCCGCTCATCCGTTGGGTCCCTATGGAGCGGGGATGAGGGATTCCTGTCCAACATGACCCTACCCTGCCTCGTTGCCACCTCTACTTGAGAGGAATGGAGCTCCACACTACTAACTGGTGAGCTAGTGGGCATGGTGGAGCCGTCGATAAGGAAGGAGACCGTCAATGTAGACGGCTTAGGGGCAAAGGCAAAGGCAGCAGTGAAGGCTCTCCCATGCTATGGTCGAATACATGATGGAGCAGCGGTGCATCGGGAAAGCGATGCAAGCGTTTGGTGTTGACCAGCAGGCAAGTCCTATTTGTGGCAATGTCTAGATCCAGCAAGCTACCGACTCTGCAGTACCCATAGCTCATGCCAGAGAATATCGCCTAGGGTAGCGAGAAAAGATAGGGATAGAGCTTGAGACCGCCCCCTCCCTTCCTCACTCTCCCTACCCCAACAACCCCCCTTCAATGGTGCCGCTCATTGCCACCAAAGTGACGAGCCGAGAGGATTGATGAATCGATCTCCTTCCAATCTTCAACGCCATCCCACCATTAGGCTCCTCCCTAAGCCTCATCGTGGCTAGCAGTTCCTCCCCAACCTCATTGCTATCTCACCACTACATGCCTCCCCTTTGACCACCGAGAGCTCCTCTCGAAGGTTGAGGGGCAACGGAGTTGGCCATCTCCGAGCTTGGATGGTCTCTAGTAGTGAACTCTCTCTTGGGGTTGGGACATCGGCAGGTGTTGAAGGAGCATGTCGACGACGGTGGCAAGTAGAAGCTAGCATCGTGCATCAATAGCTGTGCCAGCCAACTGCCTCACTAGGAATGAGAGAGAAGATTAGGGAGAGAGAGGAATGAGAGAAGATTGAGGAGAGGGAGGGAGAAGAGGGGATGAGAGAGAGGATAATATATGGGTGATACCTATTTAAATTTTGTTTATTTTTTTTGTTGACTGAAATGTCACGTAAGAATCACGTAGACACTATACTGAAGACCAAGATATATTAAGTAGATGGCTCGTATGGCAAAGGAAGATAAAATAGACTTTTTCTGTCCCGTAGTAGTCCGAACTCTCACAACCTGCAGGCCTCCACGGCCCACACCGATTCCCGCATCCACCACGAATCCGCAAGCCAATGGACGAATCCATCCCATGTTTGCATGGTTTTCCAGCTTTCCGCGAACCCCGCGATGAGCCGGTGACACCGCGCCCGCCCGCTCGGGTAGTCGCGTGCCCGCGCCGCACGATCGATCCACCCGAGTCTGACTCGCGACGTGCGCGCGAGCCGCGACGTACTACGTACGTATACGTATGTCCAGTTCTCAACCCGCGCTCGGGACCCCGTCGCAACCCTCGTTGTTGTCGTCCCGGCCCGACTGTCGCATGCTCCACCCGACCCAGCCACGCCGCTGCGCTGCCCGCTGCTGCGCGTGCGTGCACTCGTGGCCGCGTTCGCCGGTCGACCTAGGGACTCAAGGAGTCTAGATGGAGACGATGAAATCAAAGCCTTTCTTCCGAGCATAACACGCGTGCATCTAAGCATAGCCTGGTTTATTCAAGGCCCGCGTATCGTGTAAGGCAGCTGACAATGCTACTGCTCGCCGCCAGCTCGTCGCGCACGCGCACGTAAAAGAGCGGTAATGCGGTGCCGATCGATCAAATGACGAGAAAGCGAAAGGAGTGCAGAAAGAAGTCCAGGGGCCGGGAACTCCAGGAACAAGTAATCCGACCACCACCGCAGCATGAAGGGCAGGCAGCCTCGGTAGTCACACCCAGCAAATGCCAAATGGGCCAACTGGGACGTCTAGGAATCTAGCGGTGGTTGCTTCATCAAAATCATGAACTGCTTTCGTTCACTAAATGCAATTGCCTGGACTGGACATCACTCTTACGACAGACGACGACGACGACAAAAGACTGAAAAAGAAACGTGGCGCAAACATGGCCTTTGGAAGGACGTTGCAACATGCGTCAACCATGTGATACACAGAGTCGCACGTCGGATCAAGTACCGCTAAAACATTCGCACAAGGGTCGAACGACCCGTGAGCTGAGAGAGCGACATCAAACGACTTGCAACTAGTCAGTCATGGCGGACCTAATTAAATAACATATCCAATATAGTAGTGAGTAGCATATTTTATATGCTTGTGTATTATATACACTAAGCTTAAAAACACGTGATTTACTACGGATTAAAATAAATTATATATGTGCTAATATTGCTTAGAACAAATTAATTAATTGTGAGGTTTTTAGAACAATTTCGTCCTTATATATGCCTTTGCATAATAATTTTGTATTTTAGAGATGAAATAATATTAAATCATATGTTGGAGAACTATTTTATAATATTGTAGCATGTAAAGGAGTAGTTGGAAAAAAACAAGTAGATAGTAAAAAAATACTCTGTACTATAGAGTTGATAGGGAGGGTAGCAGTTTCACTATTTACTTTTTTTAAGAAGTATAGATATTTTACTAAAATTAGTTAATGCTATTTCTTCCTTCTCTAATAGTCATATCATCTAAATTCTTTATTCTTTTTAACCCTTTGGATGATTGAGTATAAAGTCACAACATCTCAATTATTTTAAAGCCACACCACTTTTTAGTTATTTCATCTTTTTTGGGATGTTTGATCAAATACGGAAATTATACAAAATATATGAAATTCAGCCTACTATAACTACGAAATAAATCAACTTTGCATTTTGTTTACCATTGTGATGCAACTTCCTCATGGAGACGTGCAGGGTTTTTATTTATCTAGTTTTGGTAGTATTCTTCCTATTCTTCCTCCGTTTATCTTCGTGTGCATTCGTCCATGGAATGATGATGTTAATTTTGAACCTTGTGCATTGTACCAGTCGTACCATCTATCCTATCATTTCTATGGGATGATGGATGGAACTAATCTTGTCCGGTTGTGATAAACAGAGTATTTCGTCTTTTAGTGCCAAGCTGCAAATCATGCTACATTTTACTACGTTTTTTAAAGGTACACAATTGCGTCATGGTACTTGTAGTGCAAAGTTAACCAAAAGAACTTCAAAAAATTATCACAAAGAATTAGGTCATTCACAGTGGAAACCACTTCTAATAGTGGCATCAGAGTAGAGAGAGTTTGCCATGTAGAATGAGATCACATGTCTCTTTCATGATGCACAGTAGCTTTAAGGGGTAGCTTAAACTTTTTAAGTCATTTTTATCTATAAACATGTCCAAAATTTTAAATAAAGACCTAAAAACCATTGACTAATATAAAATCATTACTCCCTCTCTATCTCTACTGGTCATTTCTCATTCTTCACCTTCTATCCCTTTCTTTTATCATCACCACCGATCTCTCTCGTCTTTAGTTATTATGTTACAGTCGTTGCCTCTTTCCTCTTTGGCTAATGCTGGTAAGGCTCGTGCCAACAAGAATCTTTAGCATAGATCAAATGGCTTTGGTGCAGATCAAAGTCATCTCTCCCCTCTTCAGCTAACGAGCTCTCTAGCTGCTCAAATCGAGGCAATGTGGACAGGCAAGCTCTATGATGCTCCCATCTCCTCTTCATCACTGAACACTGCATCGTTGATGACTACATCAGCTCATACGTGTCAAACTAGGGCCAAAGAGATTGCCAGCAGGTCGATTCACCACCGCTGACTACTGATCAGGCCAAGATCTCACCAACTCTATTCATCTTTCTAGTCATTGTTGTAGTTGTCATTGTATTTTCAATTGTCAGTGTTGCCAGCATCATCCTTTGCGCCATTTCCTACTCTATCAAACTCACCCTCATGGATTGGTGCTTGGCCTCTAGCCACCATTTCTCCTTTCCCTCCATTCTCTCTCTCCTACTTTGTGGGCCACACATGAGGCGAATACCTCGTACACCGCTGACTTGCGAGCTATGTTTCCATGTGTGAGTGGCCTTGCAATAGCGAGGCAACTTCTCTCACAATAGCGAGGCAACTTCCCTCTACAAAACACGAGCCTCACGAGGGCATGTGCTTGGCTAAGTTGCTGTAATTCCCATGGTAAACCGAAGCCACTCACCATGAACCCACATTGAATGGACTTATATGTACTCTTGAAGGCTCGGCTAGATAAAGCACAAATATTATGTGTATGTCTTTTTAATGTAATAGCTTGGTGCTACCCATTGAATGTGCACGTATGTATCCTACCTTTTCAGGACTATTGGGGATCAAATCCTAGCAGTGGTGAGATGCTTGAGCGTTGATCCTAAATCAATCCCGGACGAATTGGCTAAAAGCACCCTTGAGCACCATTGGCATACACCACAAACCGCCTAGGCTCGTTGATGAATGGTAATTAAATGGAAGCTCTGTTTTGAGCCAGTCAATAATTACACTAACGCGGCTCCTCATGTAACTACTAGCATGTTTATTAGTGCTACAGCTTTTTAGATCTAGGTTTTTGAAGCTAAAACTTAACCAAATGGTTTAGCTCCACTCAAAAAAGAAGCAAAGTGAGCTAATGTTTTTTAAAAAATAAAATAAAAGGGTAGAGCAGATTCAGACCGCTATATAGCTTCACTCCAGACTTCATGATAGGAATTAGATCTAGGAGTTAAAGGTTTTACCAAACAAGCTCGTAAGTCCAAATTTAAATTTGAAGTAGAGCTCAATCACTAGGCTCGTGAGACCGAGGCTAGATGAGAGTTTGTTAATTAGAGTATCAGATACAAACATAAATTAAGGTTTAGGATAACCTAAATATCTCTGCTGCGGAGTCGTCTTTCATCCTTTCCCTACTCCCGCTGCCCACGCAGAGCGCAACAGGAAAAACTTGAAAGACCAAACCGATTAAAAAAACTCTGCATCCCATCCTCAATTACAAAGGCCATGTAGCCTATTTTTAGTAGTATTAGTCTGTTGCAATGTACAAACATGTTACATCTAATCAAATATAGCCTTAGGCTCTCTAACATAGGTATCTCGTCACACCTTGATTTTTTTTCAAGGAATAAATAAATTATTTTAAAAATTTATATTAAGGTGTAAGCAATTTAACGAGCAAAATTAATGTGAAAAAATTCCTTAATAAATCAAGCCCTAAAGTATTTTTCTTAAATTCTTTGGGATTAATTACACTGTCCAAAATTTTCTCAATTAATTTTAATAGTACAAAGATTTTTTTTAGTAATTATAAAAATCAAATTAAAAACACTCCTCTCTCTTCAGGCCATTTCTGACCTATTTTTTCTTTTCCTCCCTACCCGGCCTCTTTCTACGTGGGCCATTCTCTCTAGCCTACCTTCCTCCTTCCATCACCAGGCCATGGCCTAGCCTTGCCGTTTTTCCACTTTGGCCTATAAGCGCGCCAACCCGCCAGCCCAAGCCACCTCCTTCCTCCTTCCCATTGACAAGTGGACCCAGGCTCCACCTGTTAGCTTCATCTTCAAGCTCTAAATGGGATTTTGATTGCCATACATCGTTGTTTTCTCCATCGAATCCAGTTGCTTTCGTTGCTCCTTTTCCAAATTAGTTAAGGGTTTTTTATCCCCATGACCTTATCTCTCTTTCCTCTTAGAAATCGTGGCAAATCCTAAAGAAAATCCCAACTAATCGGCATTGCCTTGACCCAAGAAGCTCAGGATAACCCTAGCTGATTTCGGCTGTGTCCACAACAAATTCTTCCTCCTAGCCCTATAAATAGAATCCCTGGCCTTCTCTTTTGTCCATTGCTTTTTCCTATGCTCCTAACTAGCCCTAGTTGCCTCCTCATGCTTGCTCTCTCTTTTCATCACCGTCGACACCTTCAGTTGTCTCTTGCCGTTGTCTTAGCCACTGTAGGACCGTATTGTATTCACCATTGGTACCACATCAGCAAGGAGAAGCTTAGCCAACACCTCTTCATCGTCGCAAGTTGTCAGAACGCTGTCCTCCAAGTTGACTCGAAGCCGCTGACATTTTATCCTCATCGTTGACTGTTGTTTGTCACTGTTCGTTGTCGTGTCACCCCTAGGTAAGTTCGCCTCATTGTGATCGTGCTCGTCCTCCTGGTACTCTTTCTTTGCGTCGTCATGCCGTGGAACGCTGGCGACCATATGTCCCCATTTCGCTCGCCGCCGACTAGTCCACGTTAGTGCCACATCACCCTTCTCATCCTACATGGCAACAAGCTAGATGCCTACATGGCCTATATCTTGAATCCTATATCAGAATCGATCTTGACCATCAATGTCAGTCAACTCTAGGTCAACTAGATCTTGGCCGTTGATTCTCATAGACTGCCTCTGTCAACCTAATCTATCGTAGATCAATGCTCTTCTCTCTTTGGTATGCGGGTTCTGCTTGTCAGTGACCTCAGTATCCCCTCTCTCTTCGCTGATGCCATAATTCCCCTTTTCCAATGCAAAAATAATTATAAACTATGTAATAAATCTATTTAATTATTTTAAATAGGCTTTAATTGGATTAAATGTTGTAAAATTCAAAACTAATTCATACGAACTCGAAATGAGGTCGTTCAAGTTGCTAAGTTCATTTTAAATCAAAGTCTACATGTGTGTTTTCTTTTATATATTGTTCTTTTGGTTTTTATTAGTCTTTTTCCTTATTTTACATGCTAGCTTGTAGTTTTTGTTGTTTCAAAGGTTCACGAGTTCGTTGGAAGAGTTTTAAATACCAAGTAAAGATCGTTGATAAGAAGATAAGTTATGCAGATCCAAAATCTCTTTAAGTATATCAATCCTATATTTAAATTCTCGTTTTATTTAAATATGCATTTATTTTTTAATGTCATTGGGTGGTGTAAACCTATGCTCCTTTGTTATGACCAATTTGGTTTGATTAACTTATACCTTGTCACCTTGGGTTATAATTTGAGTAACTACAACTTAATATAATGGTGTGGCTAGATATTAGTATAATTGCTTAAATATGTGTAGAAACATTAGTATTATTTTATGTGGGATAGTTAACGCTTCATTCATGATTGTTGATAATTAATTAATAGTAGTTTATGACGATTGGCCATGTTTGATTAATTAATAATATTTCAACTAAAACTTGACTAATGGAGGATTATGAGCACATGGTTAGGTTGGTCGTGATGATGACAATTAAGAGCCGATTCGCGAGTTACTGTTGTGAAGCATTTATTGTACTAATCACAAACCAGCAAGAGCAATGGCTGGATTTGTAGTGTAGTATGTCTTAGCAGGTGGCTCCATGGTGTGTTTTGTTGGTAGTGATATCAATGAATCCACGGTGGCAAGTATAAATCCTATATAATGGTATTAAGTCCATATTTAGGAGTCAAGAATTTCTTCAGCCTAAAGGTTAGACCATCTCTACTGGGAACTTGGTCAGTGTCCATTTTATTGAGTGTGTTATGCGAAGAGTTCTATGATGATTTTCTCTTTGCAGTATCATCGTGGTATTTTAGGGCATGGCAACATATGTGGAACCATGTCTTATGGGTAAATTTTTATATATCTGGCCAGAGTAAAACTATTCGAATAGATATGCCCACAGTTATAAACAAGCCTAACAATATTTGTAGTGATTAGTCTTATACTACTCATTAATGATAATAGTGTAGTGATGATAATTTGTTAGCTCCTGGAGTGAAGATAGATATGTGCAGCTAGGTTTGTTTGTTCGAAGATGGTTTAGGCATGCGCAGCATTGGTGTGTTGTTTAGTTTTAATTTAATATTATTATTTAATTAACTCTACTATTTTGCTATTATCAAATATTTAAATAAGCTCCACTATGTCTTCCTTTGTCATCTCTCTCACACACACATATACATGTATATTTGATATGTGACTTACTTGATATGTGACTTACTGAGTATTCTATATATTTACTGCTATGTTGCTTTTGAAGAAGATAGAATTAAAGTAACTTAGCTAGCTTATACCCAGTTAAGCAGTATTTTCTTTTTTTACTAAGAATAAGTGTTATTTAATGTTTATGTTTATATTAGATATATATATTGAATTATCAATTTTTTTACCTCAACTGATTTCTAAACGAAAATTAAATGCATAAATTAGTAAATTTTCGGGTGTGGCATATCTGCACGAATACTGAATTCCTAGTAAGGAACAAAACTAGTTGATCTCTCCGGGGAAATCTTTTTATCCTCAAGGAACATATACTTGTTATATCCAAAAGGTTATCAAAAGATTTTTAAAAACTAAATTCTTTAAAAAAATTAAAAATAGTAATTTCGATATATATAAGTAAAAACAATAAATATTTATAAATCGAATTTAGGATATATTGATATATCTTATCTATTTAAAAAAAGAAATTTTTTAGTTGACATGCGTAGAACAAATTTAGCCCGTGGGGAAAAAAGAAACTTCCGATCTCTCGCGACTCTACTGACCCCCTCCCCTACTCTCCTAAAGCTTCTGATGCGGCACGCGCCTGTGAATGCAGCCACCGAGAACAGCAGCATAGGCCGCAGGCAACACAAGACATGCTGTGCAGCAGAGCAAGCATATCAGTCGCTCGAGTGGAGGCTGCTGGGGCTGCACGGCCTCTCGGCCCACTGGCGCTCGCGCTGGGGCTCGCCATCTTGTCGGCGATGCCTCACGGCGTTCTCTCCCGGGGACTGGCGCTGCCGCCGCTACCAAACTCGCCGCCGCCGATGAACTGCGACGGGATCGGCTATCCCTTCGGTTTACGAGGCAAGTCTGCCCCCGGCTTCGAAGTAACATGCGGGCCAAACAACGAGGCCATGTTGCTGATTGGCGAGCATAGCTTTAGAATCGATCGAGTGTCGTTGCAGGAAGGCTTCGTCGTCATATTTGCAGGACCCATCTACCAGTTGTGCTACGGCAGGAACGGCCGGCCGGCTGCGCGAAACACCGGAATCGGGCCGATGAAACTGAAAGGCACGCCGTTCTTCTTTTCCAAGCAAAACGAGCTCGTCGCCACCGGCTGCAACTACAGCTTCAGTGCTGACTTCACCAGCTCGCTAGGTAAGCAAAACAGGTCTCCTATCATCAGCTGTGCCACTCAGTGCAACGGGATCCACAACGCCATCTTCAACGGTTCGTGCCTCGGCACGGCCTGCTGCAAGACCGAAATGCCGATAGACGACGCGCAGGAGTTCACCTACAAGTTCGACAGGACAACCGCAACCGTCACCGGAGAGGAGGACGGCACCTGCAGCGCTGCCTTCCTCCTCGACCAAGACGAACCAGTCTTCACCGACGGCGGTGACGTCTGGTGGATGCCGCTGAAAAAAGCCCTTGTGCCGGTCGCTGAGCGAAAGATGGTCTTGGAATGGGTGATTGGGCGCGTCACCTGTGAGCAAGCCCGGAGCAACAACTTCAAGCCACAGTACAGCTGCAACGACGTGAGCTCATGCATAGACGCGCCGAGTGGAGCGGGCTACTTCTGCAGATGCAAGGCAGGGTACGACCAATACGACGGGAATCCATACCTGGCAGACGGGTGCAGAGGTAAATACTTCATCAAACCATGGAGGCAGGGAGTTAGGTTATGTTTAAAAGTGACGGTTGATGGAAGATAAAATATTATTTATTTTTTTTATAAATATTTGATAGTATAAATGATAAAATTAACTGATACAAGATTAAAATCTACTTTAAAATAGTTGAGATGATAAAATTCTATATAGAAACTCTTTTTAACAAAAATACATCGTTAGTCAGCTAAAAAAACGTGTGCATAAAAGCTGATAAATAATCTTTTATCTAAAAGCATTCTCGAACTTAACCTTACTGCGCTAGATCACCATGGTACACCAAGAAACGGGAGTACAATTAGGGAACCCACTGTTATATTTCACATTAATAACTTTTTTTGGAGGAAGTTTCACATTACATTAAGAATTTGTGGTTTAGTCTGCAAAAACCAATAGATTAAACAAGTGGGTTAGAGTAAGATGAAAAAAAGAAAAGCAAGTAGTCAGGGTATGCACATTGATCCCAAAAACATGCACTGGTATTCACTATTGTTAGTGTAACAGTGTTTTTATCCCAGTTCAAGGGAAAACAGTTTGTTACATCCTTTTCAGTTTTTAGATTGGCTCATGGCAGAATTCATAGAAAATGTGTTGCCATGCCTATGAACAGATTTGTGTTTTTCTGCTTTCTGAATGAAGCTTCGCGCTATTTATGAAGATGTCAACGAATGCCGGGATATCAATAGCAACAACTGCAGCATAGGGGCCTGTCAAAACATTCCTGGAGGCTTCGCTTGCTCTTGCCCCAAGAATATGACTGGCGATGGTTACAGGACAGGGACAGGCTGCAGTGACTCCCTTCTGTCATCCGGTAACATGCCATATATTCTCAGACAATAAAATCCTACTTGTTCTAGAATTTCTGTTCAAAGCTATATTAATCGCCATCTATTATACTTTTAGACAAATTTTGAGAGCAGTTGAAAATCATTAATAGATTAGCTTTTAAACGGTTCTTTTTCATGTCACCATGCATGGACATAGGGATTGCTTGACTGCTAGGGCAACAAAAGCTAACATTATATGGTACTCTTCTTTGCATGGGCAGTCCGTTCCCCCCTAACCCACCCACCAGTCTTCCTTGTGTAAAAAATATGCTCTTTTTTTTCCTTAAAGATGTCTATATAAATAGATATATTTCTTCCTGTAATCTATTACACTACAAAGATAGTATGCATCTCCTATGATAGGAGCATAAGTTCTTATCCGATTAATAGAACATCTAAAGTTATACGATGAGAATTAACTCATTATTATCGTCCAATCCTAAATAAATTAAGGTATGTAACTAAGTTATAGACGTATTATTATTTGTGTGACTACTTTAGAAAAAAATATACATGGAAGGGCAGTTTCACTATTCTTGACCAATTTGCTCCTTTTTTGCTTAAACAAATGTCAATATAAATTGATAAATTTCTTCCAGTTGAAACGCTACAATGACATTGTATGCATCTCCTATGGCTGGAGTACGCTGTAATATTTACTTCTCTAAGAAAAGGTTGCAATAGTTACTCCTAATAATGCCAATGATCTGACCAAGATCATATATTTTCTTTCTCATGCAGGCCCCCCTACCCAAAACCAACCGCAAGGTACCATAAAACAGAGTGCAGTTCGTTCACCACACAGGAGCATTTTAAGTGCAGTCTTTCTAACCAGGAAAGAACCATTTTCCATTTTTCAAATGTATATGTAGTTTAATGAATGGAAACTATTATTTATTGCATGTACCGGAAGGACCTCAACATCTTGTGTACAACATCCAATATTGAACCACTAGCAGTCTACAGCCCTAAATCATTTTTCATTTGGAAAACATCTCTTAATTGCATGCAATTTAACATTATTAGGTCTAGATGTGTGCGTTCACCTGGACAAGAACCCTTGCACGTACCCAAAGTATTGCACGGATGAAGAAGGAGAAACTTATTGTGCTTGCCCGGGAGGCATGAATGGCGATGGCCGGAAGAAAGGAAGTGGCTGCAAAAGGAACTTTCCTTTAGTTACTGCTTTGGGTAACGTACTCAACACCTGGCATTCCACATCAGATCATTCATTCTCTCTTTTATTTCCATTTTTCATTCCTCTACTATTAATGCAGCTGATAAAAAATCTTGATTGCAAAACTGCTGATCTGTAATATATAGGTCACTAATAATTACATCATTGCTAACATGAAACATCATATAGATATGACCTGTGTATTGACTGCATTCATGATTGATGATTCTACTGAGCTAGAAAAACTAGATTAGGAATAAATAATGATGATAAATATGAAACAACGTGTTGAGGCTGTAATAAAAAAGTACCTCTGTTGTTTCGGCAAGAAAAAAAGTCAGAACTCGGAAGTAAAGTGGCAGCACTCACGATGTCACAATCTGCAGAAAAATAGTCAATCAATCATAAAATCCTAATATTGCTTGCAATTTTACATTTTCTTTACTTCCACAAGAGATCTATTAAGGAAGAAAACTAACACCAAGCTGTGGATATTCTCATCCAATGTCTGCAGGTGTAGGTCTTGCATTTATGGTCGCACTAGCTACAACATTAATGTGCTACTACTGGACAATGAAGAAAAGAAAGGTGGCAACAAAGAGAGCTGAGTTATTCAGGAAGAATGGAGGCTTGCTACTGCAGCAAAGATTTTCGACGATCACATCTCAAGGTGAGGACTCGTCAGTGAAGATATTTAGTGCTGAAGAACTCAAGAATGCCACTAACAACTATAACGAGAGTCGGATCCTTGGCCGAGGAGGAAGTGGCATCGTTTACAAGGGTGCCCTTCCGAATAATACCATGGTTGCCATAAAGAAGTCCATCTTGTTTGATGAAAGCCAGGTGGAGCAATTTGTCAATGAGATTACCATCTTATCACAGATTGATCACCCAAATGTTGTCAAGCTTTTGGGGTGCTGTCTAGAGACAAAAGTTCCATTGTTGGTTTATGAGTTCATACCTAATGGAACACTCTTCCAGCACATCCACAACAGGAGCTCTTTAACATGGGAAGATTGCTTAAGGATAGCTGAAGAAACAGCAGAAGCACTTGCCTATCTACACTCTACATCTTCTACACCAATCATTCACAGAGACATCAAATCAAGCAACATACTGCTGGATGAGAACTTCGTGGCTAAAGTATCAGACTTCGGTGTATCAAGATCAGTCACATTTGATCAAACTCATGTAACAACTCTAATTCAAGGAACCATTGGCTACCTTGATCCTGAATATTTCCAAAGCAACCGGCTCACAGAGAAGAGTGATGTTTACAGCTTCGGAGTAGTTCTTGCAGAGCTATTGACAAGGCAGAAGCCTATTTCTGTAGGCAGGCCAGAGGAATCCTGTAACTTAGCCATGTATCTTGTGATTTTGTTTAATGAAGGGCGTCTACTACAGGAGATAGAGCCACGTATTTTGGCAGAAGCAGGTGAAGAGCAGATATACACTGTTGCACAGCTGTCAGTCAGATGCTTAAATCTGAAGGGAGAAGAGCGGCCAGTTATGAGGGAGGTGGCTTCAGTTTTACATAGGCTAAGAGAGTCATTTACGGAGGAGCAAACGATCAGAAGAAAAGATGAGTCCATACAGATAATTAATGAGCAAGAGAGTGTACAAAGTGAGGCAAGGCCAACTTCCAGCCTGCAGTCTTCAGAAGAAAGTGCGCAGTACAGAATGCAGGCTGAAATGCTATCTTCTTCTCATATGGCAAGATAATGTTCTTATTGTAATATTATAATCAGATGTGTCGGTTGACAATTTACAACATCCTTCAATACAAAGGATTTTTTTAAAAAAATGTAATTCAATAATTAATTAGGCGAAAAGTTTGTCCCTTAATCTTGGCTTAAACTAAGCCTTCCAAACCTAGCCAATTGTAAGTATGTAGAATTGTATGTGGAGATAGGTAAGTGACCATTAGCCAATTGCAAGTGCCAGCTTGTCAACGGGTAGCCCTATTGGGTTAGGTTGTCATTATCTGGTTTGCCCATCAGCTAATGAAATCTAAAAGAAAGTAAAAGTGATCTATAAAGAGTACCTCATGCGTTTTGACTCACCCAGCCCGTTCCAAATTTAAGTACTACTACGATTATAATGCTCGTTCCAGTAACAGATTTACGATGACAGAGACGCTAATGTCATACAAGCATCGCAAACATTAAGGTGTCATGGATGCTCATTCATGGATACAGTAAGTCCGTATGGGTCCAACGATTGGGATAGAGGTGAGATCTCTGTCGTTGGTGCCAAGCTCGATCAGTTTGTGAGCCTCGAGCTTTTTTCAACAGACACAATCAGTAGGTACAGCTAATGGAGCGCACATTGGGAAATTGGCAAAATGTAGTAGTATATGGTAAGAATGGTCAATGATCAGATTCAGAAACACATCTTAGTCCTTTTCATTTCTTTATAAAGTTTGGTACGTTCCAAATTGCATAATCTAACGAGTGGCGCGTGCACCATCTGGTCATATCGCACGACGGTAGCGTGGGCTGTCCGATCGGCAAGAGAGGGAGATGCGAACACGCAGAGCGAACAGGTGTCCGAGAGATCGAGAAGAGTCCATTCGTAAGGGGTCCCACAAGTCAACTAAATTTGGGTATGGAACGGCACCAGAGGCGGAGAGAGAGAGAGAGAGAGCGCGAGGTTGCCGGTTTCTCCCCCAAATCTGCGGTTTCTCCACTTTCCCCAAATCAGGCGAGGCGAACGACGAATGCATCCTTCCGCGGCGGCGACGGCGTGCTTTCGCAGCGGTGATGGAGACAACTACGATGGCCTTGCGTCCTATCCCCGTTGTCAACTTGCTGCATGGTCTTCTCGCCTGGGAGGATAACGGCCCTCGCAGCATGGATCAACCCCAGCAAGGAGCTAGGGATGAGCGGTGAACAGAGTGGCGTTCAGAAGTAACGCGGCGCTGCAGTTTGTCCTCCAGCGGCAACAGCGACCTACAGGTGGAGAGGTGCGGCGAACCACATGGCATGAGGGGAATCAAGGGGCAAATCCAACTGAAAGGTGTGTCTTCACTATCTCATTACTAATTACAAAGAATAGCATAGATCTATGTTTTGTGCTACACATTTTTTATGGATATGATTCATGTGTGTGATGCCAACGGCGATGGAATTTGTTTGCCGTTACTAGTTAGAGGGAGTTGTCACTATATATGTCGTGCAATTGGCAATATGGAGATCGATTCAGAAGACCATGTTTGATTTCATCTATTTGTGATGCTGCTGCAATGTCATTTGTTGCCTCATTTGTTTGCTGTCGGTTTTGGAACTTGGATGGACGTGTTGCATTGTGGATCCAAAAATGAATAGTTATTTTGGGGCATCAGGAAATTATGAGAAAGTAAGCGTGTGTCATATACAAAACATCTTACAAATTGTTAGGCATACCATCTTATGGATGTAAATATAACTCACTTTGGAAGTAACTTTTACATGTTTTAGATGTAATTTGTGCTGATATAACTACAAGTTGTTAGGTTGCATCTCTATTTGTCAATCCAAGCTTTATTTTTTTGATGTTGGGCACTTCATATATGAAAAGCAACATTTTATATCTTAGAAGTAAGTTTAACAATTTTCGGAAGTAACTTACATATTTCTGAAAAGTAACTTTATGCATGTTTTCAGATATGTGTTTGACAGTATATACAAGTATTCATGTAAGAGAAAATGCAAAATAGGCAACATATTTTTTCTCAAAGCAGAAAATGTAAAGTTTTCAGGACTTTGGAAGTAAGTTTAACAAAATTTAAAAGTAACTTAATGTTTCCGAGAAGTAACTTTTTCATTTATGAGAAGTAACTTTGTATAGATATGTGATTGCCAGTGTAACCGAGTACTCATGTAAAAGAAATACAAAATGAGCAACATTTTTTTTCTCAGGGATTTGGAAGTAAGTTTAACAAATTTCGAATGTAAGTTACATCTTTCCAGGAAGTAACTTTTACATAATTCAAAAGTAACTTTATACCTATTTTAGATGTAATTTATATGTACTGATGTTTTTTTCCTTTCACTTTTTTGATGCAGTATCAAAAAGGAGATGAAGCTGTGATGGAATGTACATAACCTTGAAACTAAAAGGATTTTGGGATCTCAAGAAGCAACTAGTTGTTTTAGTGGTTTGATGCTTGTTTTGTGCTTTTTTTTTGCATGAATCGGACACAAATATGTGAATTGTGGGTATAAAAACTTTTGATCAACTCTTGATGGAATTGCAATTTGATATGACCAGATTTTTTTTCTCATGCTTGGATTGCTGACGAATGGTCATGGAACTAGTGTTCTCCTAGCATTCTTTTCTCTTGATTGATTCTTTTGAGAATGGTGGCACATGTTCTGGTGGAAGAAGATACATGCTGTTGTGGGCTGCTGGTCGGCCCATTTGGAAAAAAAAAACACGCACTGGCACACGGGGAAGGTGCTCACAGCGATATTTTTGGTAAGCAGCCTGGTCGCCGGTTAAGACTACTACGTGCATACGCAATGTATAGTCGTGTCCTTTCCAAATGGTTGCTTTAACCACCATGTTAAGACCATTTGACTTTTGAATGTAACAGATATTTCTTTCTGAGAAATAGAGTTGAACAGACATTGGAGTTGGACAACACTCACCAATTATTCCTAATATAGACGTCACTAGGTTTCTACATGATTGGCAGCTCAGCGCAACACAGAAAATCATATTATGAAACTAAGGACTGGGGAGTTACAATAACTAAGGGGAAACCATTTGTGCTGGCAGCTCTAACATGAGAGGTCCCTGAATGGGAGTAGAACGGTGTCCATGCTTTCCTCCTCCTTGGTAATGTTATTGAGGCTCAAACTTGACAATGCTTTTTTTTTAACGAAGTACTGCAGGGGAACTTGACAATGCTTCAGTATTTCAATATTTATATCTACATGGCGACATGATGCGCTGAGCAGGGGGTCTTCTTCAGTCTGCAGGACTGAGTGTTGTTTCATGAGCCTTCTCAGATCTTCAAGTTCAATTGCCTCAGCTACTCGAGACCTTCTCCTCAAAGATAATTGTGCAATGGTTTTAGCATGTTTCGTGTCAGCTTCCTCAGCTACTTGAGAATCTGCAAATTCCAACAACTGGTTTTGATGGAATAACATACTAAAATGACATGCTTACCGTTGGATATAGGTTTCTGTCTTGTCAATGGCTCGATAAGAACCACACTAAAACTGTATACATCACTCTTCTAAGTTAGCTGGCGCTGGCTTGTTTGGAAATATTCAGGGTCCATGTAACCCGGTGTCCCCTGCACTAAAGTTGCCACATGGGTTGGATTGTGTGGTATTGGCCTCGATGCACCAAAATCAGATACCTTTGCAGTGAAGTTCTCGTCAAGGAGTATGTTCAATGACTTGACATCTCTAAATAATTGGTTCCTTTGTAGCTAAGTGTAAGTATGCAAGTGTTGATGCAGTTTCAACTGCAATCCTTAGGCGGTCCTCCCATGTAATCGGGACAGAGGTGTTGTAAAGATGATGGAAAAGGGCCCCGTTGGTGATGAATTCATAAACCAACAAGGGAAGTTCTGTTTCAAGACAACGACCTAATAGCTGGACCACATTCTTGTGGTTCACTAGTGAAAGAATAACCAGCTCGTTTATGAATTTTTCCATTTGGTTCTGATCAACTCACTGCGCCTTCTTGAATGCCGCAACCATTTGATTGGACAATATACCTTTGTACATGATTCCAAATCCACCTTGACCAATGATATTGTCAGCACTGAAGCTGTTGGTTGCTTTGTCAAGTTCACTAGAAGTGAATATCCGCAGCGGTGCACCCTGAGAAAACATCTTCTGCTTTAGCAGCATGCCACCGTTCTGCATAAAGTATCTTAGTCTTATATTCACAAGTTCTCTTCTTAACAAGCCAATCAGTCCAGAATATGAAAAGGAGCAGTAGCAGAGCTAGCCCAGTAACTGCACAGGCATGGATGTAGCATCAATCAACTCAAGCCTTTGAATTGAAGGATTCATCTTTCACATGGCAAGACAATGGGACAGGGCTTCAGAAACTTGCCAATTGCAATTAACAGTGTGCCAGTTCCATTGCAGCCAGTGCCCTCCTTCAAGCCATCGCCTCTCATCCCTGCTGGGCACATGCAGCGGAAACACCCTTTCGTGTTGATGCATAGCATGGCCTCTTAACAGTGCATTCATCAATATCTTATCAAAAATCACATAAAACCTAACAGAAATCAGGCATGATTCTTGCCGACTATTAATTTATGGAACATAAGTTGAGGTGACTAGCATGAATTATTTGTTACTTTGGCATCCATCAGGCCCTTGCAAGTATGGGTTCCCCTGAAACCCAAGGGTGCAATTGCAGTGGTATCCGATTCCATTTGACGAGTTATAGCAGTAGGAATTCTCCTTGCAGGCATATGACATGGAGCGGTTCTCCTCCTCACAGTAGCCACCATCAATGGACCACTCAAAAACAACAGGGCGGTATTGAGGATTGTTCCTGTTTGTGTTGCTCAGGTCAACACTAGAGAAAACATAGGAGTTCTGCTCCACAATGAAAGCCTCACCACAGGTTGGAGTATTATTGACCTCATTGGGCCTGCTGAGCTGCCCAGTTATGTTAGTGAACTCCAACTCGAGCTTCTTTAACCCCTTCGGCACCAGTGCTTGGCAGCAAGCCACACCAGAGCACACACCATCGATGATATTGATTTTGGTGGAGCAAAAAGAAGCACAGCCACCGCTATACCCACCGCTACCGTTCAATAGCATGGCTGCCATTTACAACCCACGGCCATGAATCTGTTTCTTGTATCTGAGAACATAAAATTGGTCCCCTCAAGGCTGAAACTAGAGCTCCTTTTGCACTGCTGAGAAGTGGCACTGGCCAAGATGCTTACAAAATCATCCAGCAATCAGATGTTAAGAATCCCAAACATGACATTGTTAATGCGTACCAACAGGCCAGATGAGGCACGTGTGATCTCAAAACCTTAGGCGGGGGTGGGGTTCCCACCAACACTACCAAAAGGATAAGGGATGGGAATATCGGAGCACTTGGAGGTGCTTGATTCCATCGAATGAACATAGGATGCAGAGATACATGTGAGGAGGAGAGATGGCTGGAGAAGAAAGTAAAGCATCATCTTTGCCATTAGTCTTTAACAAGAAAAGATAGACTGTGGCAGTATTGCTATCAACTAGGATGGAAATTTTGGATCATGGAGGAGGTGAATACTAAAGACTTGGATATTAAATAGGTCACAGGCTCACACAGCCTGCAGTGCCACTTGGACACATTACTCAAGATATCCAAGGGAAAGGAACAAGAATGGCAGGAGAGGAAGGCAACAAGCAGTTTTCACTGTGTTTTAACAAAAGAAGGTAGGCTACACCAAAAAATTGAACTGGCTTGTTTGTTGGTCTCGGCCGGATTGGTGCATGGACAATTTATCAGAATCCAGAGAGAAGAGTAAGAAATCGACCATATCAAGTTTCATCTATTCTAATGGGCAGTGTCCCCCACTGCACACAGGACCAAACTATTAGCGAGCGTTCCAGCAAGAATTGAGAGCGACCCTTTTACAACAACTACAAGTGGATTCCATGCTGAAATAATTGGTAGTTCTCATTAAAAAAAACTAATTGCATGCCCTTTCCTAGTATTTACCCTGCATGAATTACTGATATTGTGAAACAACACACAAGCAGGGTAACACTTTTTTCCCCTGGTTCGCTTTGACAGTAAGGATGCCCATGGAAAACTTCGTGGAGGTTCAATTCAGTTCCTCTTTTTGCATTGGAAAAACACGGGTCTATCTTGCCACGTTTATTGACGACTGTTGTTGTCTTGTTGCCCTTGACTCGATGATAGACTTGCAGCAAACACCTTTCAGCTAAGATGAGGTGTATAATCGTGGGCACTCCCTTCCCCAGTGATCAGGTGCATGGGCTCGCAATGAATATGAATATATCATATTTTTTGACGGCGCGAAAACAGCCCGTCTTACGTTGAACACGGTTTCAGACTGATGAAAACATGCATACACCTAAGTGCTTAGCTAAATATTATACAGCCACCATCGAGAGATATTTTAACCATATTAGGAATTGTATTTTTCAGACTGAACAGCAGATTAACCTCAAAGTTTAGATACTTACCTCACCGTCAGACGAGTCAGTGTCACTTCATCGGCATCAACTTGCGGGCGGCGGGGCGCGCCGACCTCCTGGGTTTAAGGATTGAGAGCGAGGGCCGTAGGGAGATCACCCGCTCCATCGCCGCCTCCAACCCCATCCGCCTGGTCGGCGCTCCTATCCAGCATCGAATAAGCCCCCTTCGGCGATGGCGAGGAGGTAGAGAGAGCGGGAGCGGCTGCCGGGAGAGTGGTGCGGCTGGGACCGGCGGCGCTTTCACCTGCAGCTGAGGCGGCTGAGACATGGTGAGATTGGTGGTGGATATGAAGCGGCAATGGTGTGTGGGCCGGAGGGAAGAGGAGAGGGTTTCTGCCTTTCAGGCATAAGGGGATTTGGGAAGGGAGAGGGGAGGAGGCACGCGATTGTGGCGGCGGCAGCGGCAAATCGCCAATGCCGCAATGTATGGCTGGACGGATCGACGTTGGACTCTCCGATATGACTTGCGAGGGTATAGCTGTGAAAGAACATCATTTCCGTAGGTTATTATTTGTCGTTTTTGTATATCTCACCAATAAAATCAAGTATGATCCTAAAATTTATCTATATTGCACCACCTGCATATGAGATTATCTCACAGTTTCCATCTAATAGCTGAATAACTGAAGAGCCAATGTGCTCCTTTACATGTGATCAACTGATCAATGCTTACAGACAATTGATCAATACTTACAGACAGGGCATGTTCATGTGTGCTCGTGTTAGGCTGGGTTCAAATATTCTTTTTCTAATCTTCTACTATTTCGTTTCGTTTTTAGTAAGCACATTTTATAAACTGTTAAACAGTGTTTTTTTAAAATACTTTAAAAATTATATTAATCCATTTTTAAAGTTTTTTATTAATAATATTTAATGAATTATGCGTTAATTCACAATTCTGTTATGCGTGCCGTATGGGATCAATGCTAGCTAACACAGTACATGGAAGCAGAACAAAGATGATTCAGTCAGTAGCAAAATTATGACTCAGTTTTCTTGTATATGTGATCAAAGCTAACATACAGAACATATAAATTAACTTTCCCCGAAAGTATAAAGGAAATAGAGAGCTTGTTCTGCAGTGGCAACAGCTAGATTGCATGCAACAGCAGCTGCTCGGGTCGCGGGATCAATTTAATCCATGCATGCTAAACCAACAAGAAAACGAAATACACTCGAGACTTTTGATGGACCGAGTACTCACTGGGATAAATGTCCATGTATGAAGATGTGTGCGACGTATATCACAATCTGTCCAGCTGTCCTTCACACACGAATGCCATAACAAAGCACAGTAGAAGTTTTGTGTATCACAATCTGTCCAGCTGTCCTTGACACATGAATGCCATAACAAAGCACTGTATAAGTTTTCAGAACTACCAAATCTGGTTATTGGCATATGCTGTGATACGACGGTTAACAGCGAAGATAGATTGTTTACATCATTTGGTGTACCTGTTCTAATATATTACATCAACTACCTACATATGTGCTTCTGAACATACAGGTGAAGCAGGTTGTCTAAACAGTACATAACTAGTACATCTGAATATGGGTGAAGCAATATACATGGCAAACTATTGATTGTGGCTATGTTTGTAAAAATTCAACTAAACAGACATATGATAAAATGCTGCAGTTAGTACTTTACAGTACAGGAGACAGCCAATCCAAGTAGTGGTCACCATTCTTGTTGCTCTGTGAATAAGCTACTTTAGGGAGGTGGTTGGCTATTCCCCGGAGGAAGTATCCATCAGATTGCCTAACCAAGATTTGGCATCTGGGATGAAATACAATTAACAGTTCTCAATCTTTACATCAGCCACCGCAGTCAGAGATCAGCATGTTTGATGTATGAACAGAATGACAGAGAATGAACATATAAAAGTTGCAAGTCTGAGCCAGATCAAACTGTACCAACCATAGCAGGCTAACACTACAGCGGATCCCGTATGGCAGGACTAGCCATTCTGACACGGTGAGCGATAGAAAGGGATGGCCTCCCAACTGCTTCCATTATCCTACTGAAGACGACCTTTGCAGGAACACACGTGACAAGTGGAATTGCTCCCTCTGGTTTAATCAAATCACCCAAAATGTTGTGCAGCTTTGCTTGACTGCCTTCTCTCTGATGCCTTTTTCCAATTGAAATGGAAGAAAGAGCTCTGACTTTCTGGCTTGATGAGCTTCCTTTTTTGGAATTGGACGGCTTCCTTTGAGATCTATGTGACAATGGACTCCGAAAACTGGTGCTGCTTTGCTTTAAAGACCTAAACTGCTGACTGAAAGGGGTGGAAGACCAACTAAAGGGCCGTTTCATATCCCACAGGCCCTCATCATCACCACCATTCATGGTCACTCGTGTTGAATTAGAACGTGGAACTCTTGGCATGGCAGTCCTTCTGCCTGTACGCCAAGCAGGTGATGCTGACGCGCTATGTTCCAGAAATTCATCACTGACCAAAAAAAGGTGGTCAGTTGAACCATCTTCAAGTATTTCAATCTGGATAGGATGCCCAACAATAGCTTTGCCATTCAGTCTGCTCATCAAAGAAACCAATGGAACATGCTCCCCTTGGTAGCCAGACTGTACACTCAGGTCAACATTAAATAACATTGGTCCCAAGTAACCAAGTTGAGAGGAATAATTCTGTCGATATAATGAAGCTCTTTCCAAGTAAGTTTTCCTACCAAGAAAAGATATCTGATCGCCATTCCTATTTGGCGGAGAGGTCTTGCAATAAGTTTCAGAGTTGTTGAAAGAAGTGTAACCCTGTTCAAGATCCATTTTAGGTGTCAAGGATGAGGGGTAGTCTTTACCATAGTATCTAACTTCTGCATGGCCCCTAACTTTATTAGTTAAATCTGTGTCATAATAATCATAAACCAACTCTTCTTGGGTCTGACAAAAACTTTGACCGAGATACTGACGGCTGGATGCGCCAGTACTATCCATATTCGGATTACTTCCGTTCACCCTGTACAGTGACCCTTTCAGTGAACTGTTAGATCTGTCTATCGATAGATTTTCATCTGTCTTACCCATAGGCCTCTTCAATGCATTACGTTGGTTGCGTTTACCTTTCATATTCCACTGGGATACACCTAGCTCAGATGAGCCATCATCATCCTTTAAGACATTTTGTTGAGGAATACCAATAGAAAAGGTCACCATATCATCATCACCATCACCATCCACATGCTTTGATTTTTTAGAAACCTGAATGGAATAAGGATCGCATGCATCTGACTCTGGGGACTGCCTCTTAGCATACCCTGCCGATAATATTAGCACAAGAAAGGTATCAATAAAAGCAAATTATCCAGAGAAGTAAAACTAAATTGAGAAAAAGCATCGGAATCAAATATAATGTTTCCAGTTAACAAAGAGTCATGATTGGGGATACATGCAGCCAAACTTTGAAAACTTTGGCTTTTGATACCACTGTGTATATGTAGAACGGGCATATTAAAAACAGTACATGTAGATTTGTCCAGCTAATTATTTTTGCAATATGACAATTTACTAGGATTCATAAATATTCTACAAATGGAAATTGCAGGCCAAAGTTGTATTTTCAGAACTGTGTCACTCAAATTATCATTCTTTGTGATTGATGGGAGTAAAACAGGCAAAAGAAGTATATGACACTGTGCAGCAAGATAGAAAGCATTATTGCACAAAATTCTTTCAATAATGAAGTCCTACCTCATGCATAAATACATGATCCACAAAGTAACTGATTCTATATGGAATATAGAAAATATATGGTATGGTTAGGAATCAATATTCTACACATGATTACTATTGTTTATTTGTCTGCCAAATAAAATGTCCAAAGGAATGGCAGGGAGAATTGGAAGCACTTACTTTGCAAAAGTTCAGCATCATCTTCTGTCTCAGTTTCTGAGCATTCCCTTTCACAAGAATCAGATCCTTGTTTCTCAACAAACTCCGAAATTGTTTGCTCTGCAGAAAATGAATCAGGCTCAAAATGTGCTCCTGTTGAAGTCATTTGTGTAGGAGGTATATCTCCATGGTTATTAGTTTCTCCAGAATCATTAGACATATATGTCGACCAGTTCTGTTTAGCCTCGAATATAGCATTCAGAGGGTCATTCCCTTCTTCAATTAAGACAGTGCCAGAATCATCATCACACTGAAACGAATGAGGCAATTTCACACTACTCTGTATAACTTGGGCAAGTGGCCGACATCTGTCATGTTTTTTGACAAGGGATTCTTCAAAAACACTTTCCTCTGATAATTTCTTTTTGGCAGATGTATTTTTTCCACCACTTTCTACATTTGATCCTGCTTGCATATGTCCTAAATGAGAAAATTCATTGTTCTGATTACTAACAGTAGTTTCTGCAGCCTCCAAAGCAAGAGATTCTGAAAAGTCTATTTTTGAACCAGTATGCAGAAAGTTCTGTTCAGGCCCTTTTGTCTTCCCAGGGAGATTTGAGCTATCTCCTTTTCTTTTTTTACTCTTTTTGCTTTTGTAACGAGTACTGCTCAGATCTTTGCACTGTTGACTTGCTGAGTTTCCTAAAGGAAACTGAGGTTTTTGTGTATTGTTCCTTGAGTAATATTCTGAAGAAGAGTTATCGAAATCTCTCCTCATATCAGCAAAGGGAACACTAGAGATGTCATCACTCCTGAAATCTTGATTCTGGTATTTTGGTGCGAGCTGCTTTCTCTCCAATTCAAGAGCATGAAGAATAGCATCTTCTCTGCGGGCATATTTTTCTCTTCTCTTCACAGGAGTTCCTTGAGAACACAATGCCTTCTCGATACAAGCATCAAACTCCCCACACCTGAATGCCTTGACACGCTTTGATTTCTCAAGGTTATACCAATCACTGCACAAAAAAAGGGAAACAAAAGGAGAAATGGATCAGTAAAAAAGACAGTTAAATCCAAAGAATCAAAGTTCAAACTGTAAGTGTTGTAGAAAGCCAAATTAATGCCAGACAAGTCACCATATAATCAGAGTAGACAAGTCACCAGATGCTTTCAATGTTCAAACTGATTAGATATTTGGAGCAGTAAATATAGTATAGTTAAACAAGACTCCCTTCCATTTCAACAGTGGTGGGCAAGCTCTTAGAAAAATAAATCCCTTAAGGAAAATATTGGATAATGGAACTTGCATGGAAAGTGAGTCAACACAAAGGTTTGCAAATCTAATCAGAACACAGCACCCAATATGCCATATAAAAAATCGAACTTGGAATGGTTAAATAATGCCAATTTTATTTTATGCACATTAGCATTCCAAAGACTGGTATTGAAAAATCCAATCAGGGCATGCACTTCTTTTTTTTCTTTAGACATAAATTGAACACATTGAATATCTCCGAGATTCTCTTTCAGCAACATTTCATTCCATTGTGGCACCTAAAAGACAAAACACTAGCTCAGTGATAAGCTTAAGGAAACATGGCCATTTAGAATTAGGTTTTTCAAAGGAAGATAAAATTCTGGTTAGTACATCACAGAGAAAGTACATATTAGTATGTCATAAGCTATTCATCTCTTTCAGTTCTATCTTTCACAATACAAAACACACGCCTAAAAATTGACTTTCTCAGTACATTTAATAAAAATGAAAAGGCAAAAACATCATAACAAATCTGAAACATGCTTACAACTTATTTAAGCTGTATAAACTGTGAGAACACAGTTAGTGGTCCTTCTTCAGCTCTGTTGAACACATGACATGATAACAACACAACATTGTATTCATATGTCTCCACAGAAGACAATAAAAGACATCAAGGTAGCACCTAATCTATTTGAGTTGGGAAAATAATCCACAGAACCAAAAACCAGGTCTGCAGCTAAATTGCCAGCATCACTTGTTTCAATCCCACGTGACAGAATGAGCAGAACTACTCCCACCGTTCCAAAATATAGGCATCTCTGGCTAGCTAATTATGTATCTGGACATCCCTCTGTCCAAGTACATAGACAAAAATGCTTATATTTTGGAACGGAAGGAAGGCAACATGTTACATCCTGTTTATCAAAGCCCAAGACATCATAAACTACGCTCATTCTTCAGGAAAACCATCAACTAGCAATTAAATATGCATCCCACAAAGGAATTTAACCTTCTCATATCACAAGAACATACATAGAATTTCATATAAAATTATAAAATATTATATCCCTGTGAATTACATTCATTTGCCCAGTATAACAAACAAGAAGGGTACCCCAGAACAATTAACAATGAGTGTAGCATGTCAATACCAGCAGCCTAACAATAGCGCCATATTGGGTTCAGGAATTATCCTCTATATGGTATATTATCTGACCTTGTTTAGTTATTTCTAAGTAATAGGCACTTCACGGGTGACTTATTTAGCGAGAACAGAGGGAAGTCATCAGAAACAAAAAAAATCCATTATCTGGCTGCTGTCATGTTTAAATACTCTATTGTTGTTCTGGTGGTATTTGGAGCCGCAACCAACCAAATATTCCATTGTTGGTCCTTAATTGTTGTTCTGATGGTATTTGGAGCCGCAACCAACCAAATATTATGGTCCTTAACCAAACAACTCCGAATCTAATCAACACCGCAGAACATTCAATCCTAACCTAGCGTGCTATTGTAAAAGGGACACTAACAGAGCAGTGGAATTATAGAACTAAGCAACAGGATAATTATATTTGGGGAAGAGAGAAACTCACACGCTTGCGTCCTCACGGCCAAGGAGCTTGACCGGAGTTCCAGTCTTCGGCGACATTACCTGCGAGGCCGGAAGCTCGTCCGGCCCGAGTATCCTCCCTGGCCACCATGACCCGTTCCGTCGCCGCACCCACACGATGATCCCCGGCGAGCAATCCGTGATACCGCCGGTTTCCGCCTCCCCACACCCCTCCCCTCCTCCTCCCGAGCTCCGCCCCATCCCGGTTACCAAGCACGAAGCTCCAAGCCCACCAAACCTAACCCTAGGCCTCAGCTCAGCCCGCTTCTAGAAGCCTCATTCGCCCCGGAGATATGCCCCCCATTCAAATCCCGGAGGGCTGCATCTGGGGGGCACCCCTCTCCGGCGAACCGCAGGAGCTTCGGTCTTCTTCTTCCTCGGTGAGCTTTCTCCTCCTCCGCCTTGCCGCCGGTATGTCCCGGGGTGGTCGCCGCCGACGAAGTGGACGTATTCCGGTGCCTCCCGAATTGTAATTTTTCTCACCTCTCTCTCTCTCTCTCTCTCTCTCCCTAGCAATGTGCAGAAAGAAAATGCTAATACTATGGAGAAAAAGGTATAAGACTGAAGGGAAATAGGGACACGGGGGCATTTTCTTTTTCCGGGTTGGTTTGTGCGGGTGGTTTTGGTGGTCCAACGCGTGGGGCAAGCGAAATAACTGCAGGCTTGGGTGGTCGGGCGGGCCCAACAAATGCATGGGCCGGTGGCGGATACACGGATTCCGTAACCGGGGCACCTCGTCTCTCTCGAAAGAAAAAAAAAAAGAAAGGCAGCTGTGTTGTACTTGTATTCTACGTGTAAGAAAAGGTGATTGTGTTCATTAAAGTTTAGCAGTTCATAATCATAAAAAACAATAACTTGACACTACTATTTTAAATATATAATATATCTCGTTGAGCATATAGAAATCTACTATTAAAATAATATATTAGGATGACAAGTAAGATATATAGGGTTGTGTTTTAGAAGTAAAAAAATAGTGTAAAAGAGATTGTATATCATCGATGTAGTATATGAATAATATCTGGATTGTACTTTAGGAGAGAAAAATTAGTGTAATAGAATATCTGTTATGGTTGTTTATTATCGATAGGCTAAACTTGTAGTATACTAGTATTGTATTTGCCTACAAGCGGATATGTGATAAGCTTGATTTATTTTGCTTTTTAGCTAAATTTTTGCTTAACTTGTCTATCGGACCAGCAGCCGCAACAAGTAATTAAGCACCGTTCCATCGTAGCATGCAGCGGAACTCGCACGCTCTGTAGGATTGCCAGGCCTTGGCTTCCACCGCTGGTCATGTCTGGTTTTGTTTTTTTTTTCTCGTGTGATGACATAAGTTCAAGTCGGTTTATGGAATATATATATATATATATATAGCAACTTGTTTATAAGTTTTTGAAAAAGAGTTGTTTATAGCTTCTTGTGTTTTTACGAGCCTAAATAATAATAAAACGGATCAAACATGGATTTGTACAAAATATAACTATATAAGCATATTCCACATGTCAGATGTTGTATCCGAAAGTATCAACATAATCATTATATTTTCTAAGCCTTAAGACGCAAAACATGACATATTGGATATTTAGTCATTAATCTTGTTAGTGATGTATTATTCTATGAGTACAGTCTTATATTCGTATCAATAGTTTTCACGAAACATGAATGTATATGCTATATGTCGGTATACACTAATTATATATTTTTTCTAATTGTATATTTTTATGAGAAATATTTTAGTGCTAACAAATTATCAGAGCTAAAATAATATTAATCTAAGAATTAAAAAACTAGACTACCAAAAAACTTTAAGGTTGTTTTAGTTTGTTAGTATGTTAGAATTTGAGTTAGTTTTATCGCTACTAATATTTTTGATAACCGTATTGTTATTATAGATGAACAAATACCGAGAACGGAGGGCATGAGCTAGTACTTTTGTGTTTGGTTTAAGGAGCGATCTAGTGTGTAATTAATGTAGTGGACTTGGAAGGTTTTAGACAAGTTTGATCCGCTTGGATACATAATACTTTACACCGATACTCCACTACTCTTGATTACTTTTGATGTGCTACCTTGGTTCTTTTTCCAATTATTTTTTCTTCTTATTATTCATGATCATCCTATATATATTTTTTGGCACCACATCAACCATGAAGACAAAGCAATACACAAAGTGAGGATCCATAGGCCTTAGAGAATAGATGTTATGTATAACTAGTCTAATTACTGCTATGACGTGCTCATCATCCAAGAAACACCTCCTTTCAACCATGCTGACTGAAACAAACCCACTGACTAACCACTCAAAGCAAAATAAGTGAAAGCTAGGTTATAGAAAATAGGTTGGTTGTAGCATGATCACATAAACAATCATAAAAAAGCGGTATATATCTCATTCCATGTCGTTTATCGCTAAATTAGATAATTATCTTATTGCTTTGATCAGCACAGATGCACCAGCGTCATACAGGGCAAAGCGCTTCAATCTATCACATTGAATACGTTAGTTGAGGTAGTTAAATACATACGGGCCATAAGCTCTAGTACCTTATGTGTTTAGGAAATACAGAAGCCCTAATTCACTATATTGTGATCATCTTTCTAGTTAATTGTCCATTAATCTAGGCTAGATAACCTTAGGATCGCCAGCCAGCTCGGGTTATTTGATATGTGTCAACTAGCTTGCGGTGAGCAGTTTGTTGACTTGGGACGGCAACATAAGAAAAGATAATATTATTCTACAGCCCGTATGTTTATGATTTTTTAAAATGTTATTATATCTTAGGTAATATTTATTTATCTTATAATCGTTTAGAATCGTTTAGATGGGATACTTGATTTCTACTTTACCGACAGTTATCAAACTAAATCTTGCAAACATAAAAATGTAAGTTTTTAGGAGAAATTTTGGCTTCAAAACGTTTATTTGTTTTCAGCCTATTCTTCGTTACCTCACGGTTAGTCCTTTGCTCGTCTGTAGGCCTGTAGACCACCGCGGCCAAACTACTTCGATGGCTCCTTCCAAGGCATTGGCTACCCACACCGCGCTCTTCCCTAATTCCATCATTCCATGGCTGATCTCGTCCTAGTGAGCGCCTCTCCAATCGAGCAGCAGCTTCTCGACCATTCTGGGTGATGCCGGAGGAGCTACCAGAGCGACGGCAGCAGCATCCCCTACTGCTGCAGATCACACCGGTAAAATTTCTGTGGTTTCTGAGCAGGTGGTTGGGAATTTATAGCCCAGAGACTTCGTGCAGGTCACAAATGAGATCGCATCTCGTGCTGATTCGATTATTCGTGTCCACGATCTGCTTGTAGGCTGTTACGGGAGCTCGCTGTGCCGGAGTAGTGGTGCCTGCGAGGTGTTCGTGGAATTGCGCGACTCGAGGAGAACATAGAGCGGTCTACCATTAGCAGTTTAGCAATGATGAAGGAGATGTGCATTCTTTGAGCTATGAAGGTAAGGATATGCTAAACCTAAACACTTCCCCTTTTGCTCACTGCATAAACCTGCACTGTAATCATACGCCATTTGCATTTAAGAATTCAGATTGTTCTTTCTGGTTATCATCTTCCCAAGATGCTAGCGCAGTGAGCTGATAGACTATTCACTATTCAACTGTTTGACAAAAGCTGCACCTCATATTTCTGGATTTACCCATTTTATGCTTATTCATGTAGTACCTTTTGAGTGTTTATCTAAGCTGCCCCCCCCCCCCTAAAAAAAAAAGAAGAAGAAGAAGAAGCATAAATCAAGTTGCGCAGCTACCCTTTTTTTTTAAAAAAAAATCGCCTACAGTTACCATATGAAACAAATCCAAATGCAATGACCAGATTGAAACAACACAATCAAATACACAAGATGAAAACATCAAAGCATTTCTAGTCAGGCTAGTTAAGGGGTGCATCCGGATAGTTTAAAGAAAATAGAGACATAGCCAAATTGCTAAGAAGCTTTGCTAGGTAGCTAATGCTAAAGATAAAATTCTCTCCAATCTTTGTCAAATAAATTTTCTCAGCGATATAACTGAAAAGAAAAACATTCTAGGACATTGTTCGAATAATCAATACTGTTGCTAAAGCTTAGTTGAATATGCCAAGGGCCTGGTGTTGCATGTCCACTGCTTGAAGGATCCTCTTAGCCACTGCACATGCATAAACAGCAGAACTTTCTGATACCTGAGTTACCATGGATGATGAATCATTACTATTGATGCTAACAGGTACAATGGAAAAAAAAATTCTTGATTCTACTTTAAATAAATGAAACTGTTATTTACCTTAGTGTTGAACATGAATATATGGTGATCACCTATAATCCCACCGACTACATGGATAAGCTCAAGTTGGAACTCGTCTAGAACCTTTGCTGCATGAAGCAGAGAGTTGGCTTTCTTCTTTTCAGTGAGCTTGATGTTTACTTCATCATCCACTATGCGGACATCAACATGGCATTCTTTTGACCTCCTCTGAACCCATGAGCTCCTTATGGCTCCATGGAGCTGATTGTCTTGATCATCCCTCACTGGCCTCATCGATGAGCTCTCACCATCAGCAGCCGCCTCTTGATCCAACTTTACCATCTTTCTCCTGTTATTTCCATGCCTCTTCTGTTCCACCAGGATCTTCAGCTCCTTCACTGTCCGATTGAGCTCATCTATGTACTCAATGGCATCGCCTACTATTGAGGCCCTGTCATTCTGGAGACAGGTTGCAACACATTAGTGCCACCACCAAGATAATTAAGTGCTACAATCTATAACATCATGAGGATGATAACATTGTGGGATGTGCTGACACACAAAAAAGTCAAAAACCATAGGAAATATTGAACTGAAAGTTTCTATTGTTTTATCCTAGCTAACTTGAAGGATCGCCTCACTTGGTTAGGATGAACACAGTTAATAACATTGTACTGTCATCAGCAAAGAGCATCATAGTGATAAACTGTTTTTTTTTAAATCATGCTGAATGATATATCAGACAGCATATTCCATACACATATTCTGCAAAACGTGACAATGGAACTTGAAGAAATTTTGGACAGATAAGTTCAAAATTTAAACCAGATTTATTAATGGGTTTTTGTTGATATATCAAAAACAGAGATTTGCTAAACTGGAGCTATATTGGTGTTGGAAATTTTTGAATCATTAGTTATCTGAGAAGAAATGGGTGAGGATATTTATTTATGTTTACTGAGAGCAACAACTGGAAATATTATTGAAAGATCAGAATGGTTGTTTGTTCATGTGAGAATCACCAAGTTATTTGAAGCCTAAACAACTAAATTGCAAGATGATAAATAAGACTCACCTTGGTAGGATTTGGGAAGAGCATTCTTAAGGTCCTGAACTTCACATTTAGCTGCTCCCGCCTCTCTCTCTCAGTTGCAAAATTAGCTTTTCCCTTGCCCTTTCCGAACTCACCCTTCCCTCTCCTGCATTCCAGTACACTATCAAACTGCCTGTCATCTATCTCCTGAAAAAGATCTCCTCCTACACTTCCAACACCAATAATCACATCTCTTTCGTCCTCACTGGGAAACAGCCCATAATTTTGAGGCAGCGAATGGCATATATCCTTTATTAGATGAGATTGAGTACCGTGATACCCTAAAAGGAGAGTTGAATCACTAGCAAACATCAACCCACTCCCACTGTCTGGAACCGCTGCTACTCCTATAAGTTCACCGTTAAGATCCAAATAATTAGTACTGTTCAGTGTTGTATCACCGAATACGGGTGTCGTTGCATGGAATGCTGGAGCCATTGTGCACTGCATAAGATTAAGGAGATCTGGTGCAGGTGTGTAAACACCATTTGGATAGAGTGTGGAATCATACTGCTGGATCTGTTGCTCCACCAATATGTTTTGTGGATCTTCACTAAACTGATGGTTGATGACATGATCTGGGATAGTGCTGATAGCTGGATCCCAGTTTGCAGTTTCTACTGGGGGAACCTCTTGCTCCAAATCAATTTCCAGTTGATGCTGAAGGTGGTTAATTGCTCTTGCAGCCTCAGACAGATTAGTTGTATTGGAGAGTGCTTCTGTGGAGTATGAGTGCACTTTGAATTTCTGCAGATCAATGCTTGTGTTTTCACTGCTTGCAGGAGCTTGATTTGAACCATGGATCAAAGATCCTGCCATGATACTTTGATCATGAGAATCTTCAATATAGCCAGCCCCAGTTATCATTTTGGCAAAACAGTGCCGGGCACCTTCACTCCAAATCTAAAACCAACACAAGTCAAAATCATATGAACAGAAGAATCAAGGACAAAAAAAATGAAGGGCAAATAGCATCTTTTACGGGAGCTAATCCAGGGCTAAAATAGAAAAAACTTGCAATGCGCATATTAAGGGAAACAGGGCCACTCAACATGAATGAAGCAGTGGATAGAATTCAATCAGACATGAAAATTTTCAGTTGGCTTAGCTGTTTTGGTTGTTTCAAAGGCAGATGGAGCCGTGGAGTTTAAGGTACGCAATCTATCTGTCTGTTTATTCCGTGTAGAGAAGTTACATATAGCATGATTAATGAGACATGAAGCAACTTTGCTTGTTGTAGACCTAACAAACTCCTTACCATCTTTCTTTGCCTCTAGTCATATTCATATTGATGTTTGAAAAAATGTGCTTCAACCACCCCAAGTTTACTAATTATTTAGTGAAATGCTGAGTAGTATGAAATCATTGACAATGACAAATATACCTCATTGATTGTGTGCTGATTAGTAAAAGTAAGAACTGTAAATTCGGGATGATGGAAAGTTCTGTTGAACTTAAGGACTAATTTACAGAAACATAAACCACACTACTAACTAGGATTTGCATCCTGCAAACAGTAGAAACAAGCACTAGAAAAGAACATACCTATATGTTTGCCCCAGCCGACGGTTGAATGAAAAGAACTTATATTCATGAAGTTGCGGCTCAAAGACTCCTGAGTTCCAGTGCTATGCCAAGACTATTATAGTGGCAAGACATGAAACAATACTTTGGTGTCACACAAAATTGATCCCAAAAGAAAATAACAGAATATGCTCATAGCAGTAACAATCATTTTGCAGGTCTTTATCAATGATAATAAAGGTCAAAGTGAAGTTCTATCATATGATTGTTATTGTTGTTATTATTATTGTTAAGAGACACAGCCGAGAAAGACGGAAAGCTCACACCCTTTGAATTTGGCATCTTTGATGTTATTCACCCATAAGAAATTGAGAAATGCAAGTCATGCTTTTTGCCTCCTTACCATAATTTATGATTTGTACTGCTGCAGTTATGCTTGGAGAAACTAAACGTACAGCTACCTGCAAGGCTTCAAATATTCAAAGAGCACATAATCTTGCATTATGTAGTTGATATCAGTATCTGTAATTTGAACTTGGTTGTATTTTTTGTACATAGCAATGTGCTCTTCTTGGTCTGCTTAATTTCAGAGGTTCCAGTCCTTTCCAGTTTTACCCATCAGGGTACTGATCCTTTAGTTTCAGAACCTTCCCTCAGACTTAAATTGTGAATCATCAAACACTGTATAAGCTAATCCAGCTTCAAGCGCATGTAAAAATAGACAGATGACTATGATATGCATGCAGGCTGCATGTCAATAATGCTGCCTCATACCTTCAGATTTTGCTGTTGCTGTCCAAACGTTATATGTCTCTACTTTGCCTTTTTTTTCATTAGAATTAACAATATGCATATACTCCGTACGTAAAGAGTTTTCTGAAGTTTAAACTGAAGCTTGCCTAAATATTTATTACTGATCAGTGATGGACTCATGTCTAGCTCTGGATTAAGGGAATTGAACCATATAGTAACAAGTATTGTGTAACATTCTTTCACAACAGACATTCTTTTTGTGCTTAAGTTGCATTGCCTGCAATATGAGACCTGCTGTAAGAGAAAATCTGCACTGTGTTTATCCATCTATATTAAGTTTACTTTTTTCGTACTGGAGTCCTATCCGGTTATGGAACCATTCCTTAGGATGATGCAGCTATGTGAACAACATCATTATAAGTGCTGCCACTAATGGTGTAACCTCCTTTTCTGTTTTCTTTGATGGATTCCTGGTGGTGTGCTTGCCATCATCATTGGATGCATATGAATTTAATCTTGCATGAATTATGGATTGCTAGTAGTCTGTTTTGATTCTTGAAAATGGCCCATATTAATCTGTTTTAGGTACAGAACAGTGACCCCTGAATACCAAATTGTAGGTGAAGTCCCCAAACTGAAGTTTTGTCTGGTCCTTGGGAGGTAGAGTAATTTTTAGTGTTAATCGGGAAGTATGATATTCCCACTAAGGAGTATATACATCCTGATTAACATTATGCGGTTTATATACCCCTCAATACCTCCCAAGGATCGAAGAAAAACTCAATCCAACTATAGGATTGAAGTTTCCTGAGGATACTTTATGCTTATCAAGAGTAGTCTTCATGACTTCAGCAAATCCTGTTGCATTCAGATCTTCAGCTTTCTTTGGATAAAAGGAAAGTGCTCCTTGCCCAAAAGAAGTTTGACTGGTTGATATCGCTTATATACTATGATCCTAGTGGCACAAAATCATGAATACTCCATTTGTGTTTTCTTACTCTTTATTGTAGCTTATGCGGTATATGCCAGTAATCTTATCCCACCTTCATAAATCAAATTGCCTTCTTAACATGATTAACCAATACCTGCCATATTCTGTTGATCAGGTGGGAGTTTATACATTTTGCACTTCTGGCAGTTATCATGAGGTAGTTTGGAATCCATTAGATATCTCTCCATAACTTCTGCGAGCTTGCATGCACAATGGCGCTGCCAAGAAATCCACTCCTGAAATTTTTTTCTTGTTTTGTAGGCCAACAATTGAAATGGAGGACCATGACGGCATGACAAGAAAAAGGACCCGATGAAAAAAGCTACGAGTACAAATGTTTTCTCCGAGGTTTGAACAAAGTGCATTTGAACTTGAAAGTTGAAACCTTTCCTGGATTTTTCCCCCTGGAACGTGCAAAAGCATTTCACGTGGCAAGCTGATGCTAAATGTGTCGATTCTGAGCTCCTCCCTTCCTCGAGTGCAAGGTGCTTATACTGTTAACCTCCACGGCTCTCTCGCCTTGTGACATTATGCAGGTAACCTCCTGCTTGGACCCTTGGAGGGAAAGGGAGACGTCTCATGCTCTCCTTGCTTCAGCTGGATTCGCGGCGGGTTGAGGCACGCAGAACGCATTTGCACGGTCCAATAACCGCATTCTTTTGTTCAACAAAGTACGAAATCCTCCGAATCACTGACTTATCCTTCTTCCTTTCTTGACCTCTCTTTCTCTTTGACGGTCACAATTTTTTTAAAAAAATATTTAATGTATTTATACGTATGAAATACGCTACTTTTGTTTTGCTCCAATGAAGTCAGTTCTCTAGGCATCTGGTATGGATGAACTATGAAGCAATTCGAAACATTAATATGGCACCTCAGGTAGCATAAAAGCGGCTCCGGCCCACGAAGGTGACTTACCTGTCTCCACTTCATCGTTTGTTTGGTTGATCTGTGGTTAATTCTTACCCATGGATGGAACGCAGATTGGTAACCGAGTAATGAGTTTTGATTTGCGTTGCCCGCCTCGGTGCTCGATCACAAGAACGGCTCACCCCGCTCGAGCGCGTCATCGCGCGGACATCGGCAACTCTCTAGCCGCGTATGTTCCACCGTCACAAAATGTTCCAGAATGGGGCATAGATGACGGCTATAAATTTTAAAAGTCCTTTTTGAAAAAAAGGAAAAAAAAGCCTAGGAGGCATTTCGGTACACGGGCCACAGCCCATCTGTCCTAACATAGCCCAGTAGGAAAGCCCACCTGAACCCTCTAGAGCCGTGATTGCAAGCAAAAGCCCATTCTTAACAACAACTAGAGCTCTATCGTGGAGCGTGGAGACCCCATTTCCGCAACCGAAGCCTTCTTCTAGAACCTCTTGACCGCCCCCCGCCTCTGCCCTTCCCTCCGATGAGGTGGCTGCCCCGGCTGCTCTCCCACGCCACCGCGGCTGGAAGGGCCACGGCGAGGGCCACCGGCAGCCATGTCGGGGGATCCAATGGGTTCGCGAGCGGCAGCGGGGGCGGGGATGGCACGGTGGTGCCTCGGGAGTGGCTGCGGAAGCTGTGGACCGAGGAGCTGAGGAAGCAGAGGGATGCCGCGAGGAGGTGGGGGAGAGGCGCGGTCGCGACCAACGAAGGCGGTGGTGCGGATTCGTTCGGCGATTTCGCCAAGGCCGCGCGCCCGTTCGTGCACTCCGAGACTGCCGCGCCGGGGTTTGCCGGGGAAGGGGCGAGCCACGAGGAGGCGCTATCGAGGAGCTACCAGCACGATGATGGGGACTTCACGCCCGTAGAGGCAAGCGGATTTAGATGTTTACTGTTCTGTTCCATAGTTATTTTTTTTGCTATCATTAAACGTGGTCTGATTGCTGATGCTGTCGTAGAATCTATATATTTTTGCAACTATTGCATGTCAGATTGAAAGAGTGCATGATGAATTACTATACCCCATTTTTAAAATTGAAATGTTATTTGGAATTGGTGGTAAACTTGTCTCGTAGAATAGTTGGATAGGTTTGAAGGCTATAGGATACAGGATGAAGATGAACAATTTTGTGGGCAGGTGGGATGGGAAGATACTGACCAATCAGTTAATTGTCTATATTTGTTTATTTATCTCTTTACAGTTGTATTTAATGGTTGATGTCTATCCTATGTGGGCTGTTTCGTCATGTTGAAATTATGTGTAATCATTATCTAGATCTACTTGATTAACTTGGAGTATTTGCCTGTGTGTTTGTAGGCCAAACTGAAGCCTCTCCTCTCAAGGGCCAACCTCCTTATTGCTAGGGACATAGAATGGGCAAATATCATGTTTGCTTTTGAGCAGGTAATGTGTATGTGAGTCATTACATGCGCTGAAGTTGCGACTCTAGGAGTTTAGGATGCTTCTCTTGCTGTGTTTCGAAATGAAATGGTAACTTGTGTTGAATTGGCTTTACTATATTGTTTTTGTTACTGTATAAAGTAACCGGCAGTTTTCATGTGATTCAAGGAGGATAGCACATATTTCAATAAGTGCTTAGTTTCTTGGCTAAAAAACTTAAAGAAATTACATAATTCATTTTAGCAGCGAAAAAGTTACATAATTCATTCTGCGCTCCCTGAATATATGCACATGTATTTGGGAGGGATATTTTCTCCCAGTTTTCGAATTCTGTCCTTTGATTGTTTCAGACTTTCAGTCTGTTATCACTTACTGGTATTACTCATACTGCAGGAGAGTAGATATATCATAATGGATCCACTCTTTCCTCAATCAGTATGTGCACTCAGATTTTCATTGGTTCATTGCTGTATTGCTCTATTGTTATATTATTTTATTGCCTTAGCTTCATTATTAACTTGTATTTTTCGTCAAATGTCCAGCATGTTGGTTTTATTCGAGAGAAAAGCAATGTCATATTTAGGCAGGTATGTCTTGTGATTAATTTATCCTAAATAATTTAGTAGTAGCTCGTGACCTTGTTTTATTACTTCAGAGTAACTTAGTGGAATAGAGACGGGATTTTGATACTTTGAAGTTTGAATACTCTGAATGGCAATACTTAAGCTAAACATCTATGATTTCCTGTTCCAAATATTAAACTAGTTGTGTTTGAGTACTGAATAGCTGTTGGTTTGAGTAGGTTAGACAGAGAACCCTCTTTTTTTTTTTACTTTTTTTAAGCTATAGCACCAGGAACTGCTCCTTTTCTTTCATGATGAACGATTTTTTGATTGCTCTTTTTGCTGGGCAAGGAATCTCTTGCCACCTTTCCTTGTAGTAATAGATGCTACAAACTTTCAGTTACAGTTGGCTGTGATGTGATATGTAAAATTTCACAATGTGTAGAATGTAGTGGGACTCGTGCAATATTCCTTTTGTGCCACTTAAAATGCACTAGTATCTAGCTGTAGAGAGTGGGAAAATAGAGATATGGAAGGGAATGCGGGTTGTGCTTTGGAGAGGGGCATAAAGCTTTGTGGGTGTTTGAATTTTGTGGAAAAATATTTACCCTCCCATTTTTACTCATGTAACATGTCAATATTTTACCATGTTAAGTGGTTACTGGGATGCCGGGGCGATGGGTTATATTACTGTGCTTTTGTGCTGCTTCAACTTAATGGAAACATGCTGTATATCTTCTTTCAGATAAATATCAAATAGTTATCATGCATATCTAGTTGTTAATAGGGGTAGGTTTGAAAAGAAGTGTTCTCTATTGTGCATGTTCATTTGTCTCTTAAGGTATGCTGTGTGTTGGCTTGTTTATTTAATCTGGCCTTGTTTATTTACATCGTTTCAAAATTTGTTGCCTTATTATCTTGATTGCCGTATAACTTTTAATTGTGATGATAAAAACTAAATGCGTATCAAGTTTGTATAACTGTTGTACAAAAAGGTCTTGTGTTTATTTACTCATTCCATATCTTGATGTACAAGAGCCATTTTGCTAATGTTTCAGCTACTTCACTCAAGAAGGCCATTTGTTGCAGAAATTACTGATGCTATGGGCAATGAGATCTTTATGGTACTATTTCATAAAGCTATTATTGCATTCCTTTGTAAATATATTTTTACACCATTGAGTTCAGGTTCGACGGCCATTTTGGCTTATCAACAGTTCCATTTATGCAGAAGTGAATGGCAAGGTATGCAAAAATTCTTTACTTGCCTGTGCAAATTTATTTAGGCGAGGATGTTGCCCTCAGATAAATGTGCAGGAAAGTATTGACATAGTTTCACCATTTCAATTTGGTTAGGAGGTAGGTGTAGTCCACAGGCGTTGGCATCTCTGGCGTAGAATTTATGACCTGTACTTAGGGTAACTTGTTCTTCTGATCTCTGCATTCCCTTATCTCTTTGACTAAACTCAAATTACTCGATTCTTCGTGTACCTTTCAGTATTGCTTTACTGCCTGACAGCTTGATTTGCCACCTTTTGGGTTCTTTAGGAATAGGCAATTTGCTGTGGTCGAGAATCCTGGATTTTGGAACTGGACCTTTACTCTCATTGATGAGGATGACAATGTATTAGCCCAGATTGATCGTAATTGGAGGGGAATCGGTTTTGAGGTAAATGTCCTTTCTAGTAGAGAATTGCCAAATAATATGCATTTTCTTTCATGTTAGTGGGCATTCCTTGCTTATCTGACAAGAAAAACCCGACACATATAAGTTCATTATTTCAGACTGATCGTAAGATGAACTACCCTTCCAAATTTATATGATGGTGTTGCTTTACATTGCTTAAAGTTTTTTTACAGAACTCATCGATTATAGAGGACATACTCATTGCACAGTAATATGAATTTGCTTTACGGTGACTCCATTTTGGGTGCAGTTTGATACTGCTGATGGCAGATGCCACAACCTGGATCTTTTCAGCGTGCATTTCTTTCATCTGTGGCACTACAACTACTTCTAGCCTGCATAAAGAATGGGACTGCAACTTTTAAGGACTGAATGTATCTTTGGTTCACTGCAGCTCTTCACAGATGCTGGCCAGTATGCAATTCGATTTGGTGATGCAGGACTAAACCGTAAACTCGGTCTCGCTTCAGATGTAAGTGCTGTTCTCATTTTAGTACCTCACAGTTCACACACATTGAGTGAATATTTTTTGTGGCCTACATTGAATAAATTTTTGTGTCCTACCTTGCCTACTTAACTGCTGTTTACCCTGATCGAGATCCTTGTCACAATGATGGTCACAGATCGACGAGCTACATGTTGTTCGCCAGCTGACTTTACCTGAAAGGGCAGTTGCACTCGCTCTTGCGGTGTCTCTGGATTGTGATTATTTTTCTAGGAGAGGTGGCTGGTAAGTGCCGTGTGCTTCAAACTTAACCTGTCTAGACGGATCCTCTGTAATTTTTGGTTTACCTACTGTTGTTGTGAAACCGATTGAAATGCCTTATTTTCTTTCAGGGGACTTCCTTTTCTTATTGCTACAGAGTAGACAAATGACCTACCATTTTCAGCACAAAAGGAAAATCAGTTACCAATTGTCACATTGTTGATTAGGGAAGAAACTTACAGGTTGACTATTTGACGCAATTGAGACCGTCACCGAAGCACGAAATGGTTTTCGTGTAACTGCATGTGCTCTGCTCGCTTCACCTGTCTGCTACGTATGAATTTCGAAAGCAGATGTCACTGAAAGAATTTTGAGCTCAACATGCAACTCGGTTCCATTTTGCTACAGTACAACTTGCAGTCGCTCCTCATTAGACCGATCTGACAGCTTTCAGTCTGCAACCTGTTTCATCCTTATGTCCTGTGGATACAAGGGAAATACCATGTATGATGGAGGCGTGCATTGAGGCTTCGATTTTACTGCTGGACTCGTGGTGCCATACCTATACAGCTATACCGCTATGAGTGATAAATTACTAATGCCGTGCAACTCTACGTTGTACCGTTGCCAGAACTCAACCTATCTGGAAGTCTAGCTACCGACTGTCATAGTGCAAGTATACAGTACTTGTTTCTACAGGAAAATCAAGATCTGTCGTATCTTTTGCTTAAGGGGAGATGAAATCGAACTCTTAACACGCGAGGTAATTGGAGTGCGCTTTCTTCGTGCGTGGAAGACGTGGATGAAGCGAAGGAAAGCGTCCGGTCGGGGAGGGCTTTAAGTAAAGCTGACACGGATCGTGTGGGCTTTTCTTACCATCCGACGTTCTCTACCGTTAAGGCAAAGTCTTGCAGGCCGAAAGGTGGGCTTTACATGGTGGTAGGGTCTCGTTCTCCTTTCCCATCTCTTTCGCATTCACCGACCCGCTTCCCTCTGCTCTCGTCTTCCCTTCCCTCTCATTTTCTACACACGAAAAAAAATGCTCTTACAGGAGCGTTAGCTGTTACAGCTACTTTTACCAAATTGTTCTCTTCGGGAACCGTGGGGGGCACCGGCGTACCATGAGTTGTTATTTCCGGGAGAACAGCGGTTGGTGCAGCCTTATTACTCCGGACGGTGTAGAGACCGTCCCACCGAGTGATGTTACAGCGTTCTTGTTGGTTTGTTTTTCATTTCAAGACTATGGAATTTGAAGGGTATCCAACCAAAATTTGTATTAAACTTTCATCCATGAATGTTGGCGATGAAGTCATGCAAATGTGCAATTGCTTGATAGTAGATACGTCATAGGTGCCAAGCGCCAACGTTGTACTTCCAACTTTCGAATTAAGCACTACCATTACGGAACGCACTTATACCAAAACTCCATCATATTTGTGGAGTCTCACATCATCGTTTTCTTCACCCTATTTTTCTTCCTTTTGCTAACAAGACATTTAGCGACGATAGAGAGATGAGGCGACACTTATTATCGTACTTATATATCTTAATTATTTGATATTTTATTATGTGTAGAGACTCATTAAGAGTCACAAGAAAAAACTACAACACAAGAATAACACTAGTATTAATATTATGTCATAGTTGTCTAGCCCTACTTTTATTGGGTTTTTTTTGAGTTTTATAGTTTATGGGCACCTTTCTTACTTGATTTGAATAATATTTTAAAGATATATCTTATTTCTAGACTCTTGTTACTAAAATGATGTGCCATTTAAAATGATGATATTATTTTTAGGCTAACAATATAGCAAAATCATTTCTAAGTTTGCACTATCAATAAAACTAAAACCATTTCTATTTTGGGAAATGAGGTATACCTCGTCGATCCATTTAAAACGATCGAATCCTTTTTACACCAGCAACGAGTGAAATCATTTTTATGCTGGCATTGCCTTATGTGTTTATGTGTATGCCATTCAAAATGGTAGTAAAACCATTTTAACACGCCCAATACACACGAGCCGGTTGCACACACGGTCACACACCACCGCGGCGGCCTCTTTGCCTTCCCGTAAAAAAGGTTCCAGTCCCCGATGGTCCAAAAGGCACAAGAACCACAGTGGAAGATGCAGTAGAACCACCGCGTCTCTCTCTTCCTTCTCGTAGAAAGCTAAAAAGACTCCCTCCGCCATTAAACCCCTCCTCCCACTGATCACTCACCGGTTTTTCCATCCCGAGCAGCGAAGCGACCGCGCCTTGACTTGAAGTGGCCATCTCCTCCCCTCGACTGCCTCGTCCTCGCGAATGCCGGTTGCGGCTTGCGGCTGCTGCTAGTCCAGTTGGCTCCGATGAGAGAGAAGGACGACCCGTGCCGCGGCGACATGGGGGAAGAGAGGGATTTGGGCGACATAGTGCTCTCCTGGTCTGTCAATGAGGTCATGGACGACGACCTTTACAGAGGACAGGTTATTGATCGATCCTCCTTATTGTTGCTAATGATTTCACACGAGCGGTTGCTAAATGCTAACTTGAGCAATTTGTTACGAGTACTTTTTTTTTGAAAAAAAACGGGGTGCATGTGAAATGCTAGATGGATGCATGCGTCATGTATTTTCGGTGTACAATTTGTTCTTCTATGTTTACCAGCAGCAAGCTGTTCTAGGTTGTTTTGTGAGTCCCTTGTAGTGTACTGTTGCGTAATGCTTGTTCTGTGATAGAAGTTGGATGCGTTGTGAATGGAATGGTACTCCGTACTCCGTACGTTCTGTAACTTCTGTAGATGGGAGGGTTGGAAGATGTAATTGATCTGTTCTGGTTGCCGTGTATGTGTAATGCGATCGGTAAATAGTTGCTCCTTTGATTATGCATGGGGATCAGGAAACCACACGTTGCTAGCTGAAAGTGCTACAATGCGAATGATCTGGACCAGCCAAGCCAATTGTATGGTTTCGATTTTACTGGAGAAGCGTGATATGCTAATTTTATATGAGCATGATGCATGATCCTTTCTATGTTTTAAGTGTTCTTCTGTTGCGTGATCTAGCATAAGGTTCATGCACGTGGGGAACTTCATAATGATGTTGGGGGGGGGGGGGGGAGGGGGATGTTTGGTGTGTAATTCATATTCATGTTTCGTATGACAGAGGTATATTTTGCAATGTCATTGATGATGAACTACAGCTTATCACTTGATGCGAGTAACTTACATCTTATATTGATTCTTGCTGGTTGTTCAGTCTACGAAATGGTCTGAATGGTAGTTCTGTTAGCCTTAGTTTCAGCCATTATATATGTGTTCCAACTTGTCGCTCCATTTTTCTTTTGCGAAGCTTTTATTACATCTCCAGTTGTATATTTTTTGTAGGTTGAGAAAATTCCTAGCAGCTTTATGTCTATAGATCACTACTTCAAATCATATGCAACACCTCTAATTGAAGAAACAAGGTCGGATCTATGCTCATGTTTTGAGCTCATATCGGAAGCACCTACTTCTAAGATACTGTCTATGGAAGCAGCGGGAAGATCAGGATCATATTTTATGGATGTGGACTTCTGGGATAATGGAACTGGTTTTTCTTCCGAGGCTTATACAGCTCGGAATGGTGATATATTTGTTTTATCTAGCATGAAACCAGAAGCTGCAGGGGACTTTAACCGCTATGGTGTGACATATTTCCTGGCTATGGTTACTGAGGTTTCTATGGATGATGAATACCAGAAGGGTTTCCGAGTGAAAGTTGCTAAGGATATTGCTTTGGAACAAGGTATAGGCAAACTTAGACATGCAATATTTCTTAGTAATATTATGACAAACGTACGGATATGGAAGGCAATTTGCTTTGATACGGGCATGAACAACAATTTCACAGTAATCAAGTCACTCTTGGACCCCACATATATGGTAATTCATCGACTAATTGTCCTTTAACTTGACTTAATAGTCTGGTGGATATTGCATCTTGTAGCTAAACCCCTCTTTGATGGCTAACTGTTGTAGGGTGATGATGTCTGTGTCAAACAGGATGGACACTGTTTAGCTTTATTTTCAGAGCAATTACTGTCAATTAATCTTAATCAATCGCAAGTGGATGCTATTGAATCTGTCATCTCAGCTGTGCAGTGTAGGCATTTGAATCTCATTAAACTTATATGGGGTCCACCAGGTACTGGAAAGACCATGACTGTTAGTGCTATGCTTTGGGCTTTGGTGTGTTTGAAATGCAGGACTCTTACATGTGCACCCACAAATGTTGCCATTGTTGGAGTTTGTACACAATTCCTTCATATTCTTAGGGATTTTAACAAGAACGGCATTGAAAACTGCCTACCTTTTTCTCTTGGAGATGTCTTATTATTTGGAAACAAGTATAGAATGGACATCACTGAGGAGCTTCAAGATGTTTTCTTGGATTGTCGGACTGATGAACTTGTTGAATGCTTTTCATCATTGACTGGGTGGAGGTACAAAATAGCTTCAATGATATCCTTTTTTGAGGATTGTGGTTCTCAGTATGATATGCTTCTTGAGGATGATGGAAGTGAACCTATGCGCTTTTTGGACTTTATAAAGAAGCAATTTGATACAACAGCCACAGCTTTGAAGAAATGCATAATGAATTTATTGATTCACCTTCCCAGAAGGTGCTTTTCACTTGATAGTGTCAGTAATATCTCTATGCTCTTGGATTTATTGGAAAAAGTTGAGGCCCTTTTATGTCATGATGAAGCTTTAACTGATGATGGTGTGAAAAGGGGCTTTGGTTTTCTGTCTATTCAGATCTCTGCTTGGTCAGAGTCTGCGTTCATTATTGAGAAGGAACTGAATAAAGCAAAGTCCACATGCCTTCAATTGCTGAAAGATCTTCAGAGATCACTTGATTTGCCCACTGGGGTAGGCAAAAATTGGATTCAGAACTACTGCATGCGTAATGCAACTCTAATTTTCTGTACCTCCTCTAGTTCTTATCAGTTGCATCACATGGAAATTGAACCTCTTGATGTGTTAATTGTGGATGAGGCTGCACAAGTGAGGGAATGTGAATTGGTTATTCCACTACGTCTGCATTGGCTGAAACATGTTGTTTTAGTAGGAGATGACTGCCAGCTGAGTCCAATGGTTAAAAGCAAAGTGATTTTCTTTGCCACTATGTCTTAGTCTAGACATCTTCGTTCTATTATTGTTTTTCTGTTTGAGGTGATAAACTCATAATAATTTTCTTTCATTGTTCATCTTAGGTATGCAAAGAAGCTGGTTTTGGTATCAGTCTTTTTGAAAGATTGGTTGTACTAGATTTTGAAAAGCATTTGCTGAATATACAATATCGCATGGATCCTTGTATCAGCTTGTTTCCAAATGCTCAATTCTATGGGAGGAAGATTTTAGATGGTCCAAATGTCATGTGTTCTGTCTATAACAAAGATTACACAAGCCTCCCTTTTGCTAGCTATGCTTTTATAGACATCACTGATGGAAGGGAAGAAAAAGAAGGCACCGGAAACAGTTGGCGAAACCTGGTGGAAGTTGCTGTTGTTTTGCATTTGATCCAAACAATTTTTAGAAGTATGTATAAGCTGAATCATTTCCTTCTTTTTTTTACCATCAAGATACCATTTGATCTAAATGTCTTTATAAAATTACTTGGGTGATATAGCATGTATTCTTTTGTAGTAGTCGATAATTTCTTCCTTTCTTACTCTACTTATTATATATTGCCCTACAAATTAGTGCTCTGCCTAGGTTTTGTACAGTCAGCTCAGAATTTATTCAGCGAACAGTCCTTTTGTGTTTGTGTTTATTACTGACATGCCTTGTGATGTTGGGAAGTCCGACATCTTTTGTGTGTAGTACCCAAAAAAAACTTTAATGGCAGATTAGTAAAGTTTACTGGTCATGTTTTCAGCTGCAACAGTTGAAGATTTTGATATCTAATTTGTTTCATGTGCATTTTGCAGGTATTAACTGCCGTAATCTTTTTTTAGATAATCTGGGTTTATAAAAAAATACCTCTGTGTTTATTTAGTACTTGTTCATGTATTTTTCACTTTACAGAAGCAGCACTAACATTTTCTATTTCAACAAAGGAATCTCTCCTCAAAGAATGAGCTGTTCTTTTCATGGCACTTTCTATCAATGGCCATTGCTTGGATCCACTTACTATGTCTGTACATTTCATGTACTTAAAAAAATATCCTTGCGAATGGAAGTAACATTCTAACATTAAGTCAATAACTATTTCTGTTGCTATGAATTTTCTCTCTTTAGTCACGTGCAAACAATTAACTCCTGAGGAGATTATAATAATCAGTTTGTTTTCTCCTGCAGCTTGGAAGAGTGCTCAGCATTGGTGTGATCTCTCCATATAGCTCTCAAGTTGATGCAATAGAAGGCAGACTTGGCAAAAAGTATGATATGTGTGATGGCTTTCATGTGCGGGTGAAGTCTGTTGATGGTTTCCAAGGAGAAGAAGATGATATAATCATACTATCAACAGTCAGGTCCAATGCGAAAGGCACTGTTGGATTTCTTGCCAATGAACAAAGAACAAATGTTGCTCTTACTAGAGCAAGGTGTGCACTGATACTTTGTTTCTCTATTTTTGAATTACTGATTGATTGTGATAAAACTGAATCATCTGCTGGTTTATTTGATGTAGGCACTGCCTTTGGATTCTTGGCAATTCTAATACACTGTATAGAAGTGGTACAGTATGGAGAGATCTTATTGCTGACGCGCAAAGACGCAAATGTATTATCAATGCTACTAATGATGAAGCCATATGTAAGTTGATTTTGAAAGTCAAGACTGAACTTGATGAACTTGATGATCTACTTAATGCTAATTCAGCAGTTTTCAGCAATACTAGATGGAAAGTAAGTGCAGTGTACTGTTTTTTTAGCTTGGTTTTAAATTCACATCTGTGAATTATTGAAGATTACGTCTTAAATTGCTCCTTTCTGATATTTTGAGGTTTAAACTTTGTAGTATTTTTTAACCGATGACCAGTAATAATATGGGAATAATAATATACCCTAATGGTATTTGCTAGATCTCACGCGCCTAAAAAATTGTAAATTTTCAGTAACCTAAAACTGTGCATTGCTAAGTCTAGTGCTATGCAATGTGCAATTTTAGTTTATTCTAACTATAATTTTGTTGTTATATATGGTTTTACTTTATTTTAATCCAAGTTTGAATATTTTTGCAAGTATTTTTTTAAAATTTTATGGGCTATGGGTTTGTTTCTTGTAATTTTAATTTGTTTGTAGGAACCTTTATCTAAAGAAGGGATTTATTTAAATAAGTAATAGGGGAGTGATGAGAATCATTATGTTATCATCCAAGGGATGAGAAAAGTGACGCCTGAAATCTAGACACTCCCTACTCTAATACATGGTATCTGTGGTGCCATTATATTCTCAAGTTAACCCATACTTACTGGTATCCGTGGTGACAATATGTGCACTTATTGCGGTTACCGTGATAACCATGTGGTTATCACAAAAAACCATGAGGTTACCGTGAAAATAGTGAGGTTTCAAAAAATGATAAGGTTACTTCATGAGTTTACCGTGATAACTGTGAGGTAACCGTGCGATATGGTAAACCCTAGCACTGCCCACACCATAGTGTGGACTATTTTATGTGAGGGAAGTAGGAGGGGTGATCAACAAATATACACAAGACAAGGAGAATTCCCTAATTTTTTATTTCAAGAACGTGAAGTTGCTAAAATTTTCTTGACTATATTTTTTACTCAATATATTTTGTATGTTTGTTGATTAGGTTATTTTCAGTGACGAATTTAAAAAGTCCTTTGCGAAACTAAAATCACCACAGCTTAGGAGGGAAGTTCTCCAAAAGCTTGCCAAACTTGGTGTTGGCTGGAGAACAACAGTGGGGAATTTGGATGTAATTGATGCATCCCAGCTTGCAAAAGTATACAAAGTCAGGGAACTTTATCTTGTTTGGAGTACTGATATAGAGAAAAGGGAAAGGTATGTTCAGATTATAAGAATTTGGGACCTGCTACCTCACCAGAATGTTGCAAGAACTGTTAAACGTCTTGAAAATCTGTTTTCCGTGTACACAAATGAGTACATCGATTGCTGCAGAAGAGTAAGGACAGAGGGGTATGTGCTGTTTTTTCGCCACTGTTTATACTTTGGTTCTGTAGATATCTACTCCTTTTTATGCTTTATAAACAATTAAATCTGTTTTCCTCAGAAATATAATGCTAATATGATGGTTTTCAAATGTTTAAAGTATGAAATATGCTTGACTGTTGATGTTTGCAAATGAACTGCTTGATCATGTATCTTATTTTCTGCTTCACTTTTATTGTGGATAATAGGAAACTGGTAGTACCTGTGATTTGGGATGCCGAGCAGGATATTATTCGCTATAAAAAGGATCAGGAAGTTGATACTCGAGAAGACCATGACCATGTGGATCTATCATATGCTATGGAAAATTCAAAAGTCAGCGAAAGCTTCTTGCTTATGAAGTTCTACTCTTTATCATCTGGTGTAGCAAAACATTTGCTAACAGCTACAGATGGATCTGAAATTGATATCCCCTTTGAACTGACTGATGAAGAGCAGGCAATTATTCGATTCCCACTCACTAGCTTTATACTTGGCAGGTCAGGCACTGGTAAAACAACTGTGCTGACAATGAAGCTGATGCAGATAGAGCAACAGTCTTTGATTGCATCACAGGGGCTAAATTTGGACGAAGCTGATATCTGTGATGCTGAGAACAAAGGTAGTACACCACCGAAGGATTTGAGTAACATAGAAACATCTGTAAAGCAAGTGTTTATCACTGTAAGCCCAAAGTTATGCTCAGCTATAAGGAATCAGATTTGTAAGCTTAAAAGGTAAATATCTTCAAACTGGAGTCTCAAGAGATAACTTTTTTTTTATATTTTGATATACAGAAGTTCCCGGCCTCTTCATCTAGGATGCACACAGCCAACATGGAATAATTTCTTTTCTTATGTTCCAAAGTTTGTTAATCTCGTTTCACAACCCTATAAAGAACACCTACTGTTCATTACCAGTGCATGCTTTATAAGGCTATACTCTAATGGACACTCAAAATTTTATAAGTCAAATCAAACTATTTTAATATCTCACAAGTAAATTCATTGTGTTTATAACCATGGACTCTAATCTTTTTTTGGCGTTATGCAAAAGATTTGTGTACCTTGGCATTAAGAGAAAAAGGAGAAGTGTAAACAAACAATGGTCCTGCACAAATGCAAACAATCATCCAGAAGAACCGTTAGATTAATTCTGATACCCTTTGTTTGCTTTAGACAAAAGAGAATGTGAACCCATTTCACATAGTCTTTGTTTTAGAACCTGTAAAATTTTATTTTGAAGGATACCAAAGCAAACTCTTACATTTGTTCAGTTTACTTTGAGTGCCTTTTATTTTACAAATATTTTTCTGGAGTTACATACACTGCAAATTGGTTCAGTTTTGTCCACTCATAGAAAAGAAATCTGCTTTAGCTTGTTAATTATATAAACTGTGATCCTTTGCTAAGCATAGTTTATTTAAACCATCTATAGATATGGCTTTGGTGATGTTTCTGATAATGCTAGCATTCTTCATATGCCTGACATGGTTGATGACCCTGAAGACTTTACAGATATACCTGATAGTTTCTGTGGTCTTCCTTGTGAACACTATCCTCTTACTATTACATTTCGGAAATTTTTGATGATGCTCGATGGAACATGCCAAACTTCATTCTTTGATACCTTCTATGGTGAGTTAAAGTCTTACACAGAGAGAGGGTATTCAAAATCTCGTGCGCTGCAAGCTTTTATTGAGATGAAGGAAGTTACTTACGAGAAATTTGCTGCTTCCTATTGGCCGCATTTTAGTGCTGAACTGACCAAGAAACTTGATGCATCCACCGTCTTCACTGAAATAATCTCTCATATCAAGGGTGGGTATCAACCAACCAAACCTTTTGGTGGCAAACTTGAAAGGCTTGACTATTTGAAGATCTCTGATAAAAGATTTTCATCTCTGAATATTGAGATGAGAGAGAAGATTTATGATATTTTTCTTGATTATGAGAGAGTGAAATGCTCTGCCAGAGAATTTGATTTGTCTGATTTTGTCAATAGTCTTCATGGCAATCTTCTTTCTGAGGGCTACAATGGTGATATGGTAGATTTTATATACATAGATGAGGTGCAAGATCTTACAATGACACAGATAGCCCTTCTTAAGCATGTCTGCAGAAACTTTAAGGAGGGGTTTATTTTTGCTGGTGACACAGCTCAGACAATAGCAAGGGGTATTGATTTCAGGTTTGAAGATATTCGCTCGCTCTTCTATACCTATTTCCTCTCAGAAATTGAACCATGTGGTCAAGGAATTAATCATGGAAAACAAGTTTGCATAACAGATATGTTCCAGCTTACCCAAAATTTTCGCACGCACTGTGGCATCCTTCATCTGGCTCAAAGTATCATGAGCCTTCTGTACTATTTTTTCCCATCATGTGTTGACAAGCTTAATCCAGAGATTGGGCTTGTATATGGAGAAGCTCCTGTGCTACTTGAGTCTGGAAATGATGAAAATGCAATTATGACTATCTTTGGAGAAAGCAAAAGTAATCATGGTAACTTGCATGGGTTTGGTGCTGAACAAGTTATACTAGTTCGTGATGATGCTACCAAGCATCAAATAGTTGACCTTGTTGGTAAACAAGCTCTCGTTTTGACAATTGTTGAATGTAAGGGCCTTGAGTTCCAGGTATGAGCCTATCACTTAAATTTCATTTGTGCTCATGTTGATAAGCACTTTCCTGTTTACTGTAAGTTGCTTTTTAGGACTACATTTTGTTGTATTAAATAAATTAATTGGATACTTATTTCTTTGTTTAAAAAACATTTTGTGTAGGACGTGCTGCTGTACAACTTTTTCAGTTCATCACCTTTAAGAAATAAATGGAGAGTTGTGTATGACTACATGAAAGGAAAAAACATCATAGCATCGTCTGAAGAAATACCACATTGTTTTTTCGACAAAAACAAGCATTTTCTTCTCTGTTCAGAGTTGAAGCAGCTCTATGTTGCAATTACACGAACTAGGCAAAGGTTGTGGATATGTGAGAATACAGATGATAACTGCCGACCAATGTTTGACTACTGGAAGAAGTTGTGCCTTGTTGAAGTTAGACTACTTGATTCTTCACTCATTGAAGCAATGCAGGCAGGAAGCAGCACGGAAGAAGATTGGAGGCTACGTGGTTCAAAGGTTAGTGTTGTGTACATGTGTATTTATTGATGGGAAAAGATAGTTCCCTTAGGCCTATTATACTATTTGTTCCATCATGTTTTGAAAATGCCTTATAACGATTTAGGCCTTTTGGACTCACATTATTTTTTTCAGTGTTAATGGTGCAATGCACTTCTTTTTTTACAACAATTGTTAAGCCACGTATGTAACACTTGCACGTCCTTTCCTTGTAGCTATTCACTGAAGAGCAATATGAGATGGCTACGATGTGCTTTGAAAAGGCTGGTGATGCATATAGAGAGAAGCTGGCAAGAGCTGCTGGACTTGTAGCAACTGCTGACCGTGTCATCTCTACAAATTCTGAAATGGGTCGGTCTTCATTGCAAAAAGCTTTAGAAATCTTTGAGTCTATTGGCAAACATGAGAAAGCTGCGACTTGCTATATGAAATTAGGCGACTACAAAAGAGCAGGTATTGGCTGTCTCGCATGGTTATTTGGTTGTGTATCAGTATCATATTATTGATGTCTTCACCTTACCATTTTGTTTTAACAAACAACAAGTTGCTCTTAAATATTTTCTCAAAAGTAGAGGATTTTGTCTGTGAATTTTCTTATTTACTTAGCCTACCTTTAACTTGTTTGGAACTAAAAGCTTTTGTTGCTGTTGTTGTTATAATTCTTTACTTTTAGTAGGATCATATTTGCTTATACTGGGTATTCACATGAATAGTTCCACACAGCTTTCAAAGTTAACCTATTAAAAACGTCTAATGTGGCTTTTATTTGCATTAGGAATGGTTTATATGGAAAAATGTGGTAATTCTAGGCTCAATGATGCTGGGGACTGCTTCGAATTGAGTGCTTGCTGGTCACAGGCAGCTGAGGCATACTTTAGAGCTAAATGTTACACCAAGTGTTTGTCCATGTGTTCTAAAGGAAAACTGTTCAAACAGGGCCTACTGTTCTTGCAACAGTTAGAGGAGGAACATTTGCCTGAAAATTCCAACTTCACGGAGGTGGCTGCCATTAGAAACACATATCTAGAAGATTGTGCGCTACATTATTTTGATTATGGAGACATAAAGCACATGATGCCATTTGTTAAGGCTTTCAGCTCTATGGATCATGTTCGTGCATTCTTGTATTCTAAGAACCTTGTTGATGAACTGCTAAGTGTAGAGATGGATATGGGTAATTTCATTGAAGCTGCAGGAATAGCAAAGCATAAAGGAGATGTCCTATTGGAGGCAGACATGCTCGAAAAGGCAGGTTTTCTTGAAAACGCTACACAACTTATCCTCCTCCATCTATTTGTGAATTCTCTATGGGCTTCCCATAATACAGGGTGGCCTCCAAAAAGGTTTGCGGAGAAGGAGCAATTGCTTGCAAAAGCCAAAGAAATGTCGAGGAAAGTATCGGAGTCATTCTACTGCCTTGTTTGCTTGGAAGCAGATGCCCTTTCAGATGAACATAAGTCTCTTGCCAGCATAACTTACGACTTGCTTGAGGGTAGTAAATGTGGAAACTTGTTAGTTGAACTTATACAATCTCGCTTGATTCTTGATGTTCATCTTCAGTTTGATGCTTCTGGATACAATTTAGAATCAGAGCCAGGATCTGAAGATGGAAAGCATTGGAATGATATGCTAGTTCATAATCAGATATCACCTGAAACTCTAGTATATGATTGGAATTACTGGAGTTCAATTATAGTTAAAGTGCTAACTCATCTTCGTCACTCTGAGGATGCAGAATCAAATTATTCCGCAGCAATTTGTGAAGATCTTTGTGCTAAATACTTTGGTTGGAGAAAAGATGGTGGCAACGACCGGTATGTGGTACTTAACACGGACTCAAGCTGGCTCTCTAACACAGGAAGAAATAATTTGCAGCAAGATGGCAGGAGATGTTGGCTGGATGCTCTTCATTGTCATTCTTGTGCTAAGGATTTCTGGATCAATGAGCTTTACTCTGTTGGTTTGAGTGTACTCAAGAAATTGGAATCTATTGTCCAGATTTTGCCAACATCATCATGCTCCCTGGGAAGAACTATACTGGTTATATACGAAATCACAAAGCTTCTAAAGGAATTAGAGTTTGCTATGCCAAAAAATATCATGAAGTACTACTCAAAAAATATCATAAAGTACTACACCATTCTTTGTGAGCGTCTCTTCTTCGAGTTGGTTTTCCTTGTCTGGAGGGATGAGACACCAAAGAGCCTCCTGCGTATACTTGAGTCTGCAACTACATTTAGCCTGCTCTCTGATTCCATCGGTTCATATCTTGGTTCAAGAAACAAGAAACTGACTCATAGTCATGTTGGTAGAATTACTATGCTTCTGCTCCATGCAGCAAGGTTGGATGTTTCGCTGCTTTCACAGCTTGTGCAGTATCTTGACAGAGATTCTGATTGGGCTAGTTTTTTCCAATCCTTGAAGATATTTCTTGACAGTGGTGTTGGCAGACATCTCTTAGTCTTGAACTTTAAATCTGCCCTTGATTTTACTTACAAGGCAAACTGGAGGGCTGACCACTACATATCCCCGATATGCTATGTAGATCTCATGGAGTGCCTTGGCTTTTTGGCTACATCATATCTTGTACTGAATGAGTATATAATTTGCACAAAATCTCTGTTGGTCAAAATGCTAAAATGTCGCACTACCAAGGGTTACCTTGATAAATGTCTGGTTCCTAGCAGAGATATCGATCTGGACTATGCAGGTTATTCAGCACGGTGTTTCATATACCTGTCAGTTAAGGATCTTTTGGGAAGCAAGCATACGATTGAACAGTGGGTTCAGAACACTTCGACTCCAACTAGTTCTTACGTTCCAATCCTGCTGAGATTAGTTATCACACTTTATCTTGTGACTCTAAAACACGACCTTGGAGATTGCTATGAGGTTACAGCTTTCCTTGAGGCACAACATGTTTTTGAGCATTTACCTTCTGATTTCTCAGAAAAGATGATAAATGCTTTGAGGATGAAATCTCGCACAGAGAAGAACTTCATAAGGGTATTTGCTGATGCCCTTGCAGTAATTGGTACTCGCATGGTAGTTATGGGTGATATTGGGAAGGCAATGGCACTTAAAAGCCAGCCATTCCCTCGAGACTTAAATGCTTATATGATTAGCAATGCGGATTTGAGTGATGTTGAGAAGGTAATGGCACTTCTTTCAACAGAGGAGTCAAGTATTTTAAAGCAGGAATCTCAGCTGCCAGAGATCAAATCAGTTCATAACAAAATTCGCAACACTACTTCTGGTCACTTTCCTTTGACAAGTGTAGGAGGTAGTCAGGAGAGTACAAGTAATTTTAATTTGAGTGATGTAGATCATCTTTTCTTGGAGAAGCTTGAGGCGTTTCAAGGCAATATGCCTGAACAGGTGAGTTGATAGTTTGGAATATTTGTTCGTCCATCTTCCCTTTTGTTCCAATGTTTCACTACTTCCAGCATATATTCACATATTAGAAACTAATTTCTGCAGAAAGATGGAAGGTCTGTTTCTCAAATCCTTAGAAGTCCCCTTTACTGGATAGAGCAAAGGGCTCCTCCTGTGCAAATGTTAGAGTTGGGACACATCTGCAAGCAAGTCGAAGAACAGTATGATAGGTGAGCTATATTGATTGTCTATCCATATTCTCAGGTGAAACGATCACGTGATCAGATCATGTTCTTGCAGCAACACACTATGTTAATCTCATATGTTCTGTAAAATTTATTTCCATTTGTCTGCCATCACAGGGAGAAGAGAGATTCTTTACCCATGGAGGACTTCCATTCAAACTGGGAAGATGGTGAAAATGTTGGGGAGATCATCGACGTGCAAGGAAGCCAAGACACGGCCGACGAATGGAGTGGATGCTCTGACGACGAGCCAGAGACAGGAGAAAGTAATGCGGTGGAGTCGACCAAAGAAGCAGCAGCTGCGGCCAGCTCCAGCTCGAAAAACAAGCCACAAAAGCAGCAGAAAAGGAAGAAATCTAAGAAGTCCAAGCGTGGTGGCAGGAAGTAACCTCTGTTCTTTTGCCCGGCAAAACGTCGGATGAATTTTTGCCTACAGCGTTGTAATTCAAGCAGAAAGGCTATAGCTTGCTTGCCAGGATGTACTTGAGAAGAATTGTGTGTTTGCTTACAGTTACTATCCGTGCATTAGCTAGTTAATATGCTGAGTAGCGCACCCTTCTCGCTTGTAGTCTGGTACAAGGATCGGACCACACAGAAAAGTAGTAACATGTTTTGTATTTCTGTGCTGGGGTTGACTTTTTCTTAGTTATATATATGTTTTTATTTTAGAATTAATTTTAGGGGCATCTTGCCTCTCTCGTTGCTCAGGTTGCTAAGAACATTTTTTTTATAAAAAATCTAAAAAAAATCTTAAAGATTAAATTGTAAAATTCAAAACTAGTTTTAAAGCTGAACTTAAGCAGCCTTGCTTCGCCTGGCGTGTGAGGTTTGTGCTAGTAAACCCCACGAAAACCCTGAACACCCTGCTCCGCCGCTCGCCTTCACGAAGCCGGCCCGACATGGCGGCTGCGGCGGCGCGGTTGCTGCTCTCCAGGGCGAGCAGAACCGCCGCATCCTGCTCCTCCTCCAGTCCTCTGTATTCATTCTCCAGGCGCCTTCGAAGCTTTCGGTCGCCACTCCTGCGGCCGGCGACGGCGTCGTCGGCCCACTTCCCGCGGAGTCTCTCCAACACGGCCTTCGACCCGCAGGCGCTGGACACCCGTCTACCCGCCACCGTCATCACCGGCTTCCTCGGCTCCGGCAAAGTTCGCCCACTCTCCTGCCCCCTTGCCTTCCCTTGTGCAGTTTTTAGAAGTGTATTTGAGACGCGCTTGCTGCGATTCTCACTCAGTAATGGTACTGAAGGGTAATTGGAACTAGAATCTAAGAACTTGATGCTATATCTGTACAAATCAAAGTAAAATCAGTCTGTATTTTTGAACTGTCTTGTGCTTCCATGGTTCCTGAGTGCTTACATGATGATACAGTTTATAGGAAGCTTATGCTCGTGTAGTAGAGTTGGCTAATTGTTTTGAGTTTACCTTTTACAGACAACCCTCCTGAATCACATTTTAACTTCACAGCATGGGAAGAGAATTGCTGTAATTGAGAATGAGGTAATTCTTAGCAACTATATCTTGTGGACTTTTCAAAATTTCATTCTTCAGTTATGCATGACAGAATCTTCAGATCAAATTTACCATTGTTTACCTCATATTTGGTATTCTGTTTTGCAATATATCGATATTTGCATTCAAGTAGCTTGGTGACCAGTGGCCACATGTTCACTCAGTTTTTTTTCGGGGTGTGTGTGTATTTAGTTTGGTGAGGTGGACATTGATAGCTCACTCGTTGCAAGCCATTCATCGGTTGCTGAGGACATTGTAATTGTGAACAATGGTTGCTTGTGTTGCACTGTTCGAGGGGATCTTGTAAAGATGCTTCTGAAGCTGGTTAAGCAAAAGGGAGACAAGTTTGATCACATTGTTATTGAAACAACAGGTGGACTTCACTGGATAATATGCCTACTGTATGGAATTGGCAATACCTCATATTCTTGAAGATTCATGATTTTTCAATGCCTAACAGAGTCAATGCCATTACCCAGGTCTTACAAAACACGGCCCTGTCATTGAGACATTCTGTTCTGATGAATTGGTCTCTAGATATGTGAAGCTTGATGGTGTGGTTACTATGGTTGATTGTAAGCACGCCATGAAACATTTGAATGAAGTAAAAGCCAGGTGGGTTGTAAATGAGGCAGTAGAGCAAGTTGCTTATGCAGACCGGATTATATTGAACAAGGTATTTAATGCCTACGTAATACATGGCTCAGTATTCAGTACTACAAGTTAAAAATGGAATGAAACGTGGTCTTTTCTGCATTTTCTGGCTTAAAATACAACTTTCCAAAAAATTTCTTATTATTTTCCTGATGTTCCATAATATCCATGGTAGCAGACTGATTTGGTTGATGATGCAGAACTGGAGGTGTTGATTAACAAAATTAAGGTAAATTGATAGAGTGGATTTCTTCAGAAACAAAAATATAAGCTGATGGATTTTTGTAGAAGCTGATTCTTTTTTGTACAGCTCATAAATGGGATGGCACAGATGCGAAAAACAACGTTTGGTGATGTTGACATGGATTTTGTGCTAGGAATTGGCGGCTATGACCTTGACAGGTTGGTTATGCATGGAACCTTTTTTGGGGTGTGTTGAAGAACATTTGGCTTTGACCCTGAGTTAGAAATATATTTTCCTTCTCTAATTTAGATAGGTAATGTGCAGGATTGAGGCTGAAGTCCAATTGCATGAAAGAAAAGAGAAATGTCATTCCCATGCTGGAGATGAACTTGGTAAAGTTTGCTTTGATATCCATAATCACCGTGCCATGGTTCCCAATCGTACTAGAATCATGTGAATTATGACTAGGACTCTATGCAAAAGTTAATAGCGATAAAATGTTCTGATGAAGAAACAACAGTCTTGTGGAACCTCTCTCCTGCCAGTCCTGTAGCACAGGCTTACCAGAGAAGTGTGTTACATCAACATATCTGCACAAGCGGATACTCATAGGAGTTTAATAGATCGTTGTAATCCTTATTTATTATATAATAATAGTACTATATTACACAAGTGGTTGAACTGACATACCTGCCATACCACAACAACACTTACACAAGCAGTAGCGAAAGAAAACTAAGGTGACTTTAATCCACACGCTATGCTTAAGAACTGAATCAAACCCTATAACCCTTCATAGTCGGCTTAAACTTGTAAACACTCTTCGAATGTAGGATCCTCGGCAGCTCCTTTATCCTCAATAGTCTCACCCTGGTATATAATGAGATGGGGGAGCAAGCATGAGTATATTTACTCAGCATGCCATGAAAAAAGTGTAACATACATAGGCTTTAAAGAATTGCTAGATTTATTTCATAAACTTATTTAAAACCATTTTTTGAAAGTTAAGGGTGTGTATTTTCTCGGACTAAGGTTATGCCTTTAATCCTACCATGGAACTCCATTTAGTATAATTTATTATGAAAAGAAGTCCTTTGTCTCAAGTTTTTGTTTTTACAACAATTCCAACACTTTTTGGGCTCCCATAGCCATTTACAACATTTTTCCCACTTAGGTCATTTTACTTATTCACCACATGAGCCTCATCTCCTCAAGAAAATAACCATCACATAGGGCCTCGTCCTACTTTTAACCTTATGGCTCTCAAAGCCTTCTGCTCGTGACAATTTAATCACTACGACCATCAAAATTACTTTATTTTTTTTACATTTTTCAAATATTGTTTTTCTCTCTAAAGCCATTTGACTTTCTAGACCACACAGGTCATCTGTCTACCGCAAAGACTGACACTAAAAATGATTCACATCCCATAAATTTATTTCACAACCATTTGAAAATAAATCTATGTAAGAGGAATCACTTTACATCTACCCATGACTGTAGTTAGGCTGTTTAGACAGTTTAGACAAGACTTCTGCAGAAGGTGTATGCTTTACCACAAGATATTTATCTGCGTTCAATCACTTAGTATGAATTGATCAGATACAACCAGTGAAAGAGGACTAATCACAAGGCTTTTCAAAGCAAAACTAGTATAACCAATTGCTAGCCAGAAGAATCCCAGATTAAGTTCTAGGCAAGTCCTAGACTTTTTTGTACTCAGAATCCCGTGAGCACTACTTCTCATGGCTACTCCGATGACTCCACAACTCTTGGCAACAAGCATTTCTATCCCCACTAGTTATTTAGCCAGAAATGTCCCATACCACCTATATGGTCGCACTGTATTATACTGAGTGCAGTTTCCCAATAAATCGATCCTTGTGTGTGAATACAATGTTTTGCCACACAGGTGACAACTTTGCACCACAAGTTTTCTCTAAAAACAACCACTTTTTATTTCGAAAACCACCGACATCAACATGTCGGGTTTTTATCACATTTCATATCCCATTTTTCCCATTTCGATCAATTTAACACATCACACACAGTTATCAATTACTTGTAAAACTTAATCATTAAATGTATATAAGGAAGTAAATACTGGCAATATTCGTACCAGTGGTACGGACCTCAGGATATAACATGGCTAATAATGATAGGATATAGCAATTCCAAAGATAGATATAATGCAGCAATTAAGTCAGGCCTGTCCGATCATCTCGCAATTACGGCCTTAATATTTCATGTACACATAATTATGCAACTTTACAAACAAATATTTTGTAAATACTAAGATCAACATGGTTAAAGGGTGACTTGCCTTAGTATGATATGGATCCTGGTGCAACGAAATCTTGTGAGAAAACACCTTTGGTCATGACTTCTACACGCGAGAAACACAAATGTTTCATGAAATACTATTAAAACTAATAAAATACAGAAAATAACAGTGCCATTGTGTAGAGAAGAATTTTTGAAATTTTTTAGGACATGAAAGAGGTTAATCGGAGGTACGGATAAAAAGATATGGATTTTTGAAGTTTAAATTAATTTTCTAAAATTAAAAAAGATTATTGGAAATTATCAAAAATATTATCAGGAATATTCTCTTATAGGGGCTGACGGATAGGGCCATGCATCAGTAACCGATCGTACATGGACTAGGTGCATGTTGATCGGACATGCGGGTCCAATTGGTGGGTCCTACCACCATATTTTCTTTTCTTTTCTTTCTTTTGTCGTTCACTCCTCTTCTTCGCTTCTTCCTCGGCGAGGACAGTGGTGACACTCCAAGGGTGGCTAGAGTGGCGAAGGCGGCAGGAAGCCAGCCTCACCCCAGGGAGGTCGTCCTCACAGTGGCAGTAGCTTGGAGGAGAAGAGAAGAGTGAGGTGGTGATGATCGATGGCAGAGAGAAAACAGTGTGCACAGGCTCAAGCCGCTTGGCATGACGACGACGACGTTCAGGATGTTGGTGGTGGCGGAGTTTTGGCATTGTCCCAGAGCGACTGAGGGCGGCGTGAGTTAGGTGGAGTAGGGGCGGTATGGGAAGGTGGTCGCTGCGAGGCTAGCAGCCAATGGCTGAGAGGAGGTACGAGCGCGGGCGTGGCTCAGCCGGCTGCAATCGATGGTCGGGAGCTCCAATGGAGGCATCGGCTAACTTCTTAGAACTGTCTTGAGTGCATAGGGAGGAAGCAAGAGGATCGTGGCCTCACCGTTTGCAAAAACGGTTGGCAGCAAAACTTCTTTGTTTTGCGATGGCGGCGGTGGTTCTGGTGGCTGGCCGAGCTCGGCGTGGAGAGAAATGGAACTAGGAGGACACGGTGGTGACAGCTATAGGCTCTAGACCGTGATGGTTGTGGGCTCTAGCTGGCCCTTGGTGCAGTAGATGGTAGGGAACAGAGGGAGACAGAGAGAGCTCAGGGAGGACAACAATGGCCGTTAGGGTTTTGACTTTGGTCGCCAAAGAGAAGAGAGGGGGTATGGATAGGATGGTGATGCTGTGGGCAATGGTCGAGGTCTTTGTAGCCGCCTTCGACGTTTCGTAATATCGTAATAGACCAAGTGATGACGAAATTTCACGTGGTGCCGCGAATCGCATGAAGCTTTTATCGATGTATTTCCGCGTTCGTCGTGACGGGACAGGACGTTGTTCTGCTTTCATTATTGTCTTAGCCTGACTTATTTCTTGTCGTTTTATGGGTTTGGGCAGAGGAGTTTCACGTATGAGTTTTTATTTGAGAAGATAGATGAGGCATGTAAAGGCTGTCCTACCTTGTACCTGTAACTGAGATGAACTGAAAGGATAGAGAAGGGAGAGTTGCACGGATGTATGCATGCGTGCATGAGGCAGTTTGCTCTCTGCTCTTTTCTTTACTTGTCACTTAATTGCTCATGTAAAAAGGTGTGAGAGGAAAGCTGGCAAAGCTGGTTCCTGCCTCACTTTAGTGTGATAAGATGGAAGAGGGTAGGAGGTAGCATAGTTGAAAGGATGGATGAGAAAGGACCGCAAGAATTCTGGCCATGCAGGTCTACATCCACACACGATTTAATTTGATGAGAAAACGACAGGCGGCCTGGCCCGCACATATATAGGTAAGGGAGATAACTAAACTATGGTATGAGAAGATATTAAATAGAAAAGTAAATATTTACCTGTTGGTCGAGGTTCGAATACGAAATTTAAATTTTTTGGGTGAGAAGGAATTATTTGTCGGTACGGATGGAATTTATAAAATCGAAAATTTGACCTCAGAAATTTTTGGAGAGTCAAGGTTTCGAAAATGAAATCAGGATTTAATGATACTACTAACAAAAAATTTTAAAATTAGAATTTTTAAAAAGAGAGCGGGTGTTATAGGTAATCGGTAGGTAATATGTGAACAAAATGAGATAGCAGGCAGATCTTACCACAGGTAGTCTGTGTCCATGTTTTACCTGTTTCTATTCTCAATTCAGTCAGATTACCATGTAGTTTGTACTTTATTGGTGTGTAGGGCATCAGCACCATCATGGACATGTCCATGATTCAGCTGTTTCAAGTATTAGCATTGTTTCGGAGGGAGTACTTGATCTTGACGAGGTAAAAGTCTACATGTAGGATAAACTGATGTATTGAGAAGGTTTTTAGCCTTTTCCTACGTATACTCAGCAGATTTATCACTACTGTCTTTGTCAGGTGAATGACTGGCTTGAGAGACTGGTTGAAGAGAAAGGGGATGATCTTTATAGATTGAAGGGTGTGATCTCTGTAAATGAGTTAACTGGACGTTTTGTATTCCAGGTTAGCTGACATAGTGATAACTTTCATCATCATCATAATCATCAAATATAGTGATAACTTTGTATTCCATTTTTGGTCCAGAAAGATCTTGTTCTAGTGCTTTTGCTATTCAATCTGTTCAAATTTTGTCTTCATCCATTACTAACCCTTAAAATCTAAAAATTACAGGGTGTGCACTCTATGTTGGAGGGATGCCCAGCTAAACCATGGGAGCCTGATGAGAAAAGAATCAACAAACTAGTATTTATTGGAAGGAATTTGGATGAAGCTGCACTGCGAAAAGCCTTCAAAGGCTGCTTACTGTGAACACACTTATCACGTATTGATTCCTGTGAAGCCAAACATGATAGTTACACCACAAGTAAATCAAGCGCACGATCAAACTATACAAGACAACGTTGTTTTGCTGCCGATGTTTTGCTCCCGTTCACTGATAAACTGCTTACTGTTTATCACCAACGTATTGGATCAATGTAAACGTGTTGCAGATACAGAAAGGCATTGTTTACTACGTTTATATGTGGGATCTTCATGTGTGTCAGGAACTCAGGATGATACTACGTATTTTGGACAATCAGACAACAGAGTAAATCTCCATGTGCTTCCATGACTCCATGGTCTGAACTTCTGAATGTATGATTCTGCCTCTGGCAGTCTGGCTATTAGTTGATTGAACCTTGAGCATAAGTTTATCTTAATTAATCTGGCCAGAAGTTTGATTTGCTTCGATGAACATCGGCCCAGATGCAAACAGTGAGCTGACTGTAAACAGTAAAAGAACACCACCTTGCCCAATGAGATAACCCTATCACACTTCTGATCTGATAGATGATGATGATGGTCTCAGCTAATTGCAACTGCCAATACTAGTGTGAACTGTGAACTAACCCTAAGTTGCACCAGTCGCCACCCAACGGCCATTTTTCTCGTACACACTGCTAACCGTTGCGGCCGCCGAGACCCTCTCCCCCCTTCCGTTCCGTATAAATATTTTCACGGATCTGTCAATAAATCCCACGAGGATACTACTCCGCGAGGCATTTCACTTCGCTCCCTTCCTCTCTGAGTTCCCTGCGATCTCGCGAGCGATTCCGGCGCCCGCCTCGCGACCCAGGCTCTCCAGGATCCCCCGCGCTCCTCTTCGGTTAACTGATCTGAAATCTCTGCTTTGAATCACCTGTTCGCGTTGTTGATTTCGCTGCGGTTTCTTGGTCTTTGGTGGAATTTCTTTACGTTTGGATTATCTTCCCCTGTTGGTTTTCTTATCGATTGGTCCGATTCCCGATTTGAGTTGTTTCGTTGGTGTGATTTGTTTTTCTTTTTCTGAGGTATCTTGATCTTTGGTGAAATTTCTTTGCGTTGGATTATCTTCGACTTTTGGTTTCTGAAAATTTTCCTTTTTCTGATTCATCATTGCGTGTTGATTTGGGATTGTTTTTGGATCGATTTGTTCGTCCGCGCTAATGTTGTTCGTGTTGGCCTTATCTCTTCTTCTTGCTGCGCTGTGCCCTGTTTATTTGTTTCTGACCGATGGATGCAGGCTCGCACTCGATCTCATCGGAGAAGAGCAGCCGGTATGTGGCGCCGCGACTACCGCTCCAGGAGGCCGGATCCAGACCGTACATGCCGTCGCTGAGCACGGCGTTCCGCAACCCATCAGCCAAGTGTTACGTGAGTTCTCTGTTCTAAGCTCTCCAAGGCGCGCGCACAAGCTGTTTGACGAAACAACCGAGCGGGTTATTCTCCTTGTTTGGCAGGGTGACAGGTTTATTCCGGACAGGTCGGCGATGGACATGGACATGGACATGGCGCACTACCTGCTGACGGAGCCGAGGAAGGACAAGGAGAATGCAGTGGCGTCCCCGGCGAAGGAGGCGTACCGGAAGCTGCTGGCCGAGAAGATCCTCAACAACCGCACCAGGATTCTCTCCTTCCGCAACAAGCCGCCAGAGCCCCAGAGCATCCTCACTGTGCTCCGTGCTGATGCGGCCTCCCTCCAAGCCAAGCCGGCGCGCCCCTGGTTCTGGTGTTGCTGTTGTTTTAGCTCTAGATGTCTAGTGGCTTTGAATTATTGTTAGGTAGAAATAGGCAAGAGAAGACAAATTTTAATATTAAAAAGCTCTCTAATATGAAAGTAAAAAAATAAAAAACCATAAAGATAAAATCAACTAATAACTATATTCATATTCATATATATATATTAGAATAATACCAGTTTTAAGCTTAGAACTAGTCATAATCCAACAAAATTTTCTTAACTTAAAACACCTATAAATATATATATGATAGAATAAAATATCTTTGAAACCATAAAGGCTAAATACTAAATCCAAACAATATTTGAGAGTGAAATGATAATCATATCTATAGGATTGTCGTATCTTCGACATAATAATTTATCATTTAGTAACAGTATTATGAATAATATGATGCTGTTTGATCTTGATATAAAATATATTATTTTTATCAAATAAATAGCATTTTGTCTATCACAATAAATAATATTAATATCTTACTAAATATCAAGTTTAGAATTATAACCAAATAGTTTCTTTGATACCTTCAGTGCTAAAAATAAATTCTACTTTGGTAGTGGAAAAGAACACAATAAACCACAAAGAGAAGATATATTCAAAAATAAACATTTTTTATTCAATAAACCCAATAGTATTATTTGTTTTTACTTTATTCTTATCAAACAATCTTTGAAATACGAAGAATATAGGCATTTCCATGTTCTTTACCATCAAGTAATTTCTTAATGTAACTTTAATGTGATAGACATAGTTTACTTTGTTTTGCAATCAGGCTGAATTTCTATGTCAAAAATTTTCTTTATATAATTAAGATATTTTATCTCAAATTTATAACTAAATTAATCCTTCAACTCATTAATTATTTGACTTATCATGAGAAGCAATAAGCATATCAGTAACAAATAAATAAAAGATCCAATGAAAAATTATTTAAAATAAATACAATTGTCATAATTGCTATGTGAATATTATTGTGCAATCATAAAAGAATTAAAACTTTTATACCACTACCTAGGAGTTTGGTTCAGATCATAAAGATATTTTTTAATGATAAATTAAATGTTTTTTTCTAGGAGCAACAAAACCTTTATATTGTGTCATAAAAATCTCTTCTTCTAAATCTACATGTAATAAAGCATCTTTAATATTAAGTTATCCAAGTCAAATAAAACACATAAAAGCAAGCATCACTCGAATAGAAGAATGACGTACAATAAGAGGAGAGAAAACTTCATAGAAGTCAATACCTTCTCTTTGGCCAAAACGTTCACCACTAAACAGGTTTTCTAGTTTCAACTCCACAAATACCTTTAATGGCTTTTTATAAATCCCATGTATGATTTTTATTAATACTCTTAATTTTTTTATTCATAACTATCTACTATTTAAAAGAATTTTCATATGAAATATCTTCAGAATAAGAAGAAAGTTCAATAGTATCATTAATATCTTGTGCAATAAAAAGAGCATAATAAGGCATATCATCAGTGTCACGATATCTAATAGGCAACCGAATATTTCTTCTAGTTCTATCTCGAGCAATGCATTAATCTTATTATCATAAGATAATGAACTTTGTGTACCAATAGTAACTTGATGTGTAGCAGGAGTAATTAAAGAATCCAAATCAACGGTAGACAAAACCATCTCAATCTCTGCATCCCTTGCAACAACTTTATTAGTTTCAACTTTAATTATAGGTAAATTAGCAATACTCGAGGAGAGAAAAATATTTTCATAAAAAGTGACATCATGACTAATGATTAATTCATGAGCATCAAAACACCATAAATGTTATCCTTTGATTTTCTTGCTCTAAGTTATAATTTTTTAGTGCTAACATGAGCATAAGCAGGATATTAAAAAAATCTCAAATTAGAATAATTAAATGGTTAATCTGACCAAATTTTTTATGGAATCTAAAAATCAATGGCAGAATTTGGAGAGCAATTGTTTAAATAACAATCTGTAGAAACAGTTTCGACCTATAAAACATGGTTATTCCATAGGCATGCATTTGAAAGCATGCAACGGACTCTTTCTAGAAGAGTGTGATTCATAAGCTTTGCTACACTGCACTGTTTTGCTAAGAAGTTTCTAAGACAGTCAAATATCTTGCAATACCATGATTAGCATGGAAATTATCAAACTCATCACTGCTTCAATTTACTATCAGTTCTAAGCTTTTTTATTTTTCTACCAGTTTGGTTTTTCACTAAAATTTTTCATTTCTAAAACACTAAAAGTGCTTTGTCTTTATGTTTCAAGAAATAAACACAAATTTTGTGAGAAAAATAATCTATAAAAGTTATGAAATATTCACATCTACCAATAGAATGAAGCTTATATTTGCCCCAAATATCAGAATGAAAATAATCAAAAATTCTTTCAATACGATGAGTAGTAGTAGTAAAATTGACCCTCTTTTATTTGTCAAAAAATTAATGTTTATAGTAATTAAGTTTACCAATATTATTTAAATGACCTTTCTTGTAAAGAAGATGTATAAATTTCTCACTCATATAACCCAAGCAAATATATCAAAGCTTGGTGATGTGAGAATCTAATGCAATAGTAAAAATAGCTGTAACATCTATAACTATAGATCCTTACAAGAAGTAAAGACTGTTAATTCTATTGTCCTTTAAAATAACAAGGATACGTTTCGAAATTTTAGGAACACTATTGCCACCAACATATTTATATCCCAAGGATTCAAGAGTGCCCAAAGAAATACGATTTATTTTCATTCTAAGAACATGGTGAACATTTGAAAGAATCATAATAATGCCATCATGTCTTGATTTGAATAGAACCAATAATAATTTCAAGTGAAGACCATCACTAATAATAACTTCACCAGTATCAACAGAATCATAAGTAGAAAACCACTCTTTATATTGATATATATTTGAAAGGTGTAAGTCGAGTCAATAATCCAAGCAGTTTAATCATGTATATTAGTAGTACTAATTAGAATATCTCTATCAGAATCACTCACAATAAAGCTAGCCTTAGCGGATTTTTTTTCTTTTGAGTTTTACTTCTTTCTTCATTTCTTTTCAACTTGAAACAATTAGAAATATTATGATTTGTTTTCTTACAATAATAATAAAATAATCTGGATTTACTATCTCTTAATTTAGATCTGGATTTTCATCTAGAAGAATCACCTCTTTGGGTTAATCTACCTCTAACTATTAAACCCTCAGCCTTAACTTCAAAACGAGAATTAATGTCAAGTTACTCTGTGGACTATAAATTTAATTTAATATCCTTAAAACTAAGAGAATCCTTATTACTATAAAGTATAATTTTTTTAAAGTGTTTAAAAATAGCAGAGAAAGAGACAATTAGTAAAATAGTCTTATCCTCATCTTTAATTTTCACATCTAACTTCTCAAAATCAATAACTAGCGAATTAAACTCATTAAGATGAGACTAGATAGTGGTACATATTGAAAGTGCATCTAGGTCTACTAGTAGATTTTGAGTGATAGATGACAAGAACTTTGGAAGTTAATATGTTATGATTGAGAATCTCATAGTAATTCATCTAGTGAGTGATTGTTTTGGTTAAAACAAAAACCCTATGAAGGTTAGAAAATAAGAAATGATTTGAAGCGATGAAAATCTAATTTTATTATTTCTTGAGTCCTTAGGATAAGTCCTATTATTAAGAGAGGCTCAAGTTTGATCGGTTTGAAAAATAAGTGCTCAATCAAACTTCTAAGTCTAGATAAGTGAACACTGGCACAACATATATCTTGGTGTTTTAGTTTTTCTTTACTAGTGTTTTGGATATTTGTGTCTAGACTTTATAAAAACTTATGGACAAGTTTCTCTATTAAACAGATAAAAAAATTAGAGTATCCGGACCCTTTGGACAGAGTCTTCGAATTGAGCTCTCTATCTAGTAGAAAGGCCTATCTGAAATCTTCGAAAGTTTAGACCAAATATTCCGAACCTCCTCCCTCTCTCGAAGCTAAGTGATGTCTAGAGTCTTTGGACCCTTTTGTCAGAGTCTTGATACTAAGCTCTCTATCTAGGCCGAAAGGCATATCCGAAGTCTCTGTACTTTTGGAGCGGATACTCCAAAATTTGAAATTCTGTGAGTAACGACTAACTTCAAGAGGAGTGCATATTTAACCCTACCAACCTCTCTTTTGAGGAGATAACCACTCATTCATTTCTACACCCCTCCCAAGAGCTTTTTAGATGTTTCCCACTCTGCTCTCTTAGATTTTGAGTTTAATCCACCCTCTAAGTGTGGTTTTTGGGTGATTTGTAAGAGGGTGAATCTTAGGGATTTGGGTGAGCATTTGTGGATCAACGTTGATGAAGATTCAAACTTGTTACTCTTGGAGGACCACCTCTTAGACGAATAAGCATTGCCCATAAGGATTCAACGTGTGAATCACCCAGAACATTTGTGAAGGTCTTTCTCACCTTCGCAAGGAAAGAGGTATATTAATGAATTTTTGAGTTCTTCTTTAGATGTTGGTTTGGTAGAGCAAACTCCATTGAAAGCGGGAGCACGGTGTCCTAGTGAAAACCTTGATGATCGTCTTGAACTAAGTGCTACACTTTGGTGAGAACTTGAAGACCAAACTAGTCTCTAGGCTTGAACTTGGTGAGGCAAGGGATCAAGCACGATCTAGCTCTTTGGAGCTCCTCAACGGAGATTGTCTTGAACTAAGTGCAACACTTTAGTGAGAACTTAGAGGTCAAACTAGTCTCTAGGCTTAAACTTGGTGAGGCAAGGGATCAAGCACGATCTAGCTCTTTGAAGCTCCTCAACGAAGACGTAGAATTGATTGATCCGAACTTTGATGTAAAATTACTTGTCTTCTAGCATCCTGTTATCTATTTTATTCTTGGTGATTTTATTTTCTTGCATCCTCTCTAATCCTCAGTGTTCATCTCCTTTGAGTGTCCTTTAGATATTTTGAAGGAGGTCTGGAATCTCTGGACCATATATCTAAAGACTTCGGACTAGTCTCTCTGTTTGATAGAAAGACCGGTCCAAATACTTCAAACATTAGGATCAGAGACTTCAGAGGGAAGTCTAAGTTCTACTGCTAGTTTATTTTAGGATTAAAAATGTGCACATTCACCTCTCCCTGAGCGACTCAAGGTGCTTTCAATTAGTATCAGAGCCTCAACTTCGGATAAGGCTTAACCACTCGAAGAAATATCGCAATTAGAAGATGATCTAATTAATCTAAGCAAGGAGAATAAGAATGACTCCATCGACAAAAATTTCTCTAAGAAGAGAATGCCTATTTCTTTAGACTATGACAAGCTCCATTCAACTTCTTCCACCCATTTTGTCTCTATGCCCTCTAGACGTGCTCCTTATTTCGATGGGATACACTATATCGTTGGAAGTATAAGATAAAATTGCATCTAATGTCTTTATATTCTAGTGTGTGAAAGATTATGCTTACAGGTCTTGATATTCTAAAGGAGGGCACCGAGCTCACACCCGCTCAGGAGGCGCTTGTCCATCGTAATGTACAAGCCACAAGCATGATCCTCGGGTCTCTAAGTTCTAAAGAGTTTAACAAGATGGACCAACTTAAAAAGGCCAAGTAAATCTAGAAAACTCTTCAATTAGCACATGTAGAGTCTTTTGGGGTACGAGAGTCACGAATCGAGTTGTTGGAAAGACAAATTGATCGATTTATGATGGAGGATGACGAGACACTACAAGAGATGTATGATCGTATGATGGTCATCTTCAACAAGATCCGTGGCCTCGGGAGTAAAGGCATGGATAACCACATCGTTGTCAAGAAGCTTCTCTAAGATTTCGTGCCAAGAAACTTAACATTGGTGATGCTCATCCAGGAGAACAAGAACTTCATGAGGCTCACTCAAAGCGATGTCCTCCTAAGAATCATCTCCCACTAGCTCTTAGAAGAAGACGCTAAGCATGTCAAGGCTCTTGCCAAGAACGCCACCATTGCTAAAAATAAGGAGGTAGCTTTGAAGACAAAAGCAAGAAAGAAGATGGACTTAATGGATGAGGAGAGTGAAGATGGGGACTTTGCTCTCGTTGTCAAAAAGCTCAAAAAGTTCTTAAGAAGTGGTGGCTATAGTAAGGAAGGCGACGACAAGTCCAAGACTCGTCAATCCAAGAGAACTTGTTATGAATGTAGCAAGTATGGATGCTTCATCGCTGATTGTCCCAAGAAGAAGAAAGTTCAAGGCGACAAGCCCAAGTATCACAAGAAGAAGATCTCGGGGCATGCTCACATTAAAGAGGAGTGGAACTCCCAAAGTGAGTTTAGCTCTGAGAATAAGAAGGGGGTGGTGACAGTCACTATTAAGTCATTGTCACTAAAGGAGTCACTCTTTAACAACTTGAGCGATGACAACAACTATTATGCTCGCACATGTCTAATAGCATCGGGTCACAAGGTGCTATCTTCTTCTAAGCCCTTGGATAGTGATAACGATAGCAGTCATGATGATGGACTTAATTACAAGGCATCAACAAAAGCACATTGTCTCAACTAGCTAAGCTTGTGAAGACATTAAAGAGAAAGAAGTAAACTCTCAAGAGGCAAGCAGACTTACTCATCCTTAAGAAAGAGAGAAATCTTGCCTTTGAGAAGTCTTTAGTTGAGGAGAAGGAGAAGGTTGAGAAATTGATCAACACTCAAAGTATGGTCAATCAATGGCTACTCTAAAAAGTTATAATGCAACACTTAATTAGAAGTTTGGAATTTGGAAAAACTTACAAATCTCTCGAAGTGCAATTTGAAGCTCTTTCGTGCAGTACCCCTCCTCAACTCAAGCCACCAATATCTCTAATGTCTCCACAAGTAATGGATGTGTTAGATATTCTAATGTTAATATGAATTCTTATTCCACTAACATGGAAGCACTAGATGAGCTTAAGAAGGAGAATATGAGGCTCGACACCTTAGTCAAATACAAGTGCATGAAGGCGTATCAATTTAAGAATGCGCTCTACAAGACTGTCTCTACCCACAACAACAAGCATTGCTTTAGACTTGGCTTCCACCCACATGACAACAAGCCATCAAAGCAAAAGGATATGAAGTATAATAAGCCAATTAAATTTGTGAGGAGTGGAAAGGGAGCACAAGCACAAGAGAAGAAACATATGTCTTAGAACTTATTCTATGCTTTCTACATGCTTAAGATGGACCACCGTGGTAAAGTAGTGACTCGCTTTATTGGATTTCTTGGTGAAAAACACGAGAAATGATTATGAATACCCAAATCACTTGTTGCTAACGTTCTAAGACCTACACTTTGACAAGTTTTGGTATCTAAATCTCAAGTATAAATGATTTTACATGCATACTCCTTTGGTGGTTTAAGTTGGGTCGTGAATAGTGGATGCATAAATCATATGACTGAAGAGAGTAGAATATTCACCTCCATTGTAGACGATGGAGGGCAACATGATAATATTGTGTTTGGTGATAACGGTAAAGACAAAGTGATGGGACTTGGTAAAATCACCATCTCTAATTATCTCTCAATCACAAACATGCTTTATATTAAATTATTGAGTTATAACTTGCTTTGTTTCTCAATTATGCAAAATTGGGTACAATTGTCTCTTTACCGACAAGGATATGACTGTTTTTAGGCGTGATGATGAGTTTGTGGCTTTCGTTGGCAAGTTGAAAAGCAATATCTATCTCGTTGAATTCTCATAGAATATAGTAAGTCTTAAACCTTACTTGATTGCTAAATCTAGCAAGAGTTGGCTTTGGCATCGTCGTTAACCCAAATTGGAATATGAAATCTGTCATGATCTTTAAGAAGGATTCTATGTATAGGGCTTGCCAAGTGGGAAAATAAGCCAGAGCTTACCATCCGGCTAAAAATATTATGACAACATCTCGTCTCTTGGAGCTTCTTCACATGGACCTCTTCGGACCTATGGCCTATCTAAGTATTGGAGGTAACAAGTATGAATTTGTCATTGTTGATGATTATTCATACTACTCTTGGGTTTTTTTCTCCACGATAAAAGCGAAGGACAAGCTACCTTTAAAAGGTTTACACGCTAAGCCCAAAATGAGTTCGATCTAAAAATCAAGATAGTGAGAAGTAATAATGGTGATGAGTTCAAAAACATTCAAGTGGAGGAGTTCATCGATGAAAAAGGGATCAATCATGAATTCTCTACTCCATACGATCTTTTCCAAAATAGGATTGTAGAGAGAAGGAACTACACACTCATCGAGGTGGCAAGGACTATGCTTGATGAATGCAAGACTTTCAATATCTTTTAGGCGAAGGCCATCAATATCGTGTGCCATATCATCAATTGTCTCTATCTCTACAAGCTCTTGAACAAGCTCTTAAACAAGACCGCATATAAGCTTCTCACCAATAAAAAACCAAATGATTTATATTTTTGAGTTTTTAGGAGCAAGTGCTATATCTTGAACAAAAGATCTTGTTCATTAAAATTCTCCCTAAAAGTTAATGAAGGTTTTTTTCTTAGCTATGAGTCAAATACTCATACCTATTGAGTTTTCAACAATATTTTTGGTATTGTTAAGGTCATGAGAGATATAACGTTTGACAAATCTAATGGCTTTTAAGAGGAGCAAGTTGGTGATTATGTTATAGACAAAAAAAATTTAAGTCTAACAATTATGAACAAGTTAATTGGTGATGTGAGACCTTGTGACGTGTCAAGAGAACAAGATGGAGTACTTAATCAACTCTTATCTATAAGTGTGTGAGTTATGGAGACATTCTATGGTGATATTGTGCGCGAGGGTCAAGTACATGTGGATGAGATCGATGTTGAGGGCACTGTAAAGCAAAGGGACACTAACCAAGCTCAAGTTCCCTGATGTCATGGGTACGTAAAAACATATAACAAAATCATCTAGTTGATAATATTTTTGGTGACATAAGAAAGGAGTAACAACTTATTCTTGTGTCGTTAATTTTTGTTAATGTTAGTTATTTATCTTTTCTTTGAAACTTTTAAAGGTTGAGGAGGTATTTGTAGACGTGAATTAGGTGATGGCTATACAAGAAGCATATGGAGTTGTCATTCAAAACAAAGCACTTGTAAATTAACGCCGATAAAGACTCAAGTAAGAACATCTACTCTTTTAGATCCTAAGTTTAATCCACTCTTTAAGTATGATTTATAGGTGATTTATGAGAGTGTGAATCTTAGGAATTTAAGTGAGCACTTGTGGATCAACTCTAGTAAAGACGACTAGACATTACGCGGTTTTGTCTTTTCATGTAATGGAGAACACGGACATGATTGTGTCCACAGACTTGCTCCCCTGTACAGAGTCTAAATCAACTAACAACTAGATGATATGCTAGTGCCAAAATTGTTCTACTGGAATAGATTGATGGACGAGATGATAAATGATTCTAGATCCATCTCTAAAACTCTGATACCACTTAGATAAAAATAGAGGAGACGAATTTTAACGTGAAAAATCTCTCTAATATGAAAAAGAAAAAAATAAGAGACAAAATTAATTAATAACAGTACTAGATTAGGTGACATATATTTATAAACACATATTAAATTACTAATATTAAAGTACTAGATTAGTCATAGTCTAATAATTATGGTTGCTTATCATTGCCTGATTGGATGTACATTGGTTGAAATCTTGTGCAGTCCACCGAGAGGACTCTGGATGCTCCAGAGTTCGTTGATGATCTACCTCGACCTGCTGGACTGGGGAAACAACAATGTGCTGTCCATTGCGCTGGCAACTCGGTGTACCTGTGGCATGCCTCGAATAGTTTGACGTCTGAGCTCGTCACCGTTGATGAGAACAATGGCCCTGTCACCAGCGTAAGCTGGGCTCCTGATGGCCGGCACATCGCCATCGGTCTCAACTTCTCTGATGCCCAGCTCTGGGACACCAGCTCAAATCGACTGGTTAGTACTTCTTGGTCTCTGCTCATCATGTGTTTGACTGTATATATTAAGAATGCCTGTGCAGTTGTGCTTAGTTCCTGATTGTGAATTTGTGATTGATTCTGCAGCTGAGGACAATGCGAGGCGTGCACGATTCGAGGGTTGGTTCGCTGGCATGGAACAACAACATCCTGTCAACTGGTGGAACGGACGGCAAGATTGTGAACAATGATGTGAGGATCAGGAACCATGTTGTGCAGACATACCAGGGGCACAATCAGGAGGTGTGTGACCTGAAGTGGTCAGGATCAGGGCAGCAGCTTGCCAGTGGTGGTAATGACAACCTCCTGCACATATGGGATGTGTCCATGGCATCCTCTATGCCGTCTGCCGGCCGCACCCGGTGGTTACACAGGCTTGAGGACCACTTGGCTGCTGTGAAGGCTCTCGCGTGGTGCCCGTTCCAGAGCAACCTGCTGGCATCCGGTGGTGGTGGGAGCGACCGGTGCATCAAGTTGTGGAACACACATACTGGTGCATGCCTCAACTCGATCGACACTGGGTCACAAGTGTGTTCTCTGGTCTGGAACAAGAATGAAAGAGAGCTGCTAAGTTCAAGTGGACTCACTCAGAATCAGCTCACTTTGTGGAAGTACCCATCGATGGTTAAGATGGCTGAACTCACTGGCCATACCTCTCGTGTCCTTTTCATGGCTCAGGTAATTTTTGTTCCTTTTGCCGTTTAAATTGACACATGTTGATGTGAACAGACTGCTGATTACTTGTCTTGTCTTGTGGTAATCTTGCAGAGCCCTGATGGTCTCACAGTAGCATCTGCTGCAGCAGATGAGACCCTGAGATTCTGGAACGTATTTGGAACACCTGAAGCACCCAAGACAGCAACCAAGGCTTCCCACACTGGGATGTTCAACAGTTCCAATCATATTCATGTTCGTTGAGGAACACGTATTGCTCTAGTGCTTCTACACGTTAATTCAGGAATTTGTATCAGTGCGATGTCCAAAAGCTTCATGTGTACACAAACTAGTGCAAGTAGCTCATTGTGCTGTTTTGTTCTGTCTTTGCAGATTACCCATGGTTCTGTGATCCAGTCATAACTCATAAAGAAGCAGGCTTGGTGTGAAGGGTCATTGCATCACAAGAGGTCAAGAGCTGATGCTACGCAGAAGAGATCATCATACATTATTAGCAGAAGAGTTTAATTTTTATGTGTTTGTGTATATGGTTTTCTAGTATGTTGATAACTTTTTTATGTACATCAAGAACTGTTTGATGTATTATTTTTGTGAAAAAATGTAAAAATATAGCTTTTCTATCAGTAATATACATTTTTCTTGTGGTCAACTAAGGATGTTTTTAGGAGAGAGGTTTGGGAACCTTCTTCTTATGTAAGACGGAGTAGGTATAATTAATTAACTATTAGCTATAAAAAATTTAAACATATATTAATATAATTTTTTAAAGAATTTTTTAAAAAACAGAACGTTTAGCCATTTGAGAAATGTGCTTGAGAAGAGAGTAGAAGTTGAAAACCTATGCCGAACGCACCCTAAGCCCATTTCATTGTGTAACTTGTAATTGATAATTTTATAGAGATGAGGCTATTTGGACCAACGAGAAAATTGTTGAGATGAGTCTTTTCCCCCATTGGATTGCCAGCCATGATATTTTACTACTTAATAATATTAAGTGGCAGTTCATACTGTCGTTGTTAGCTTTAGAAGCTTCCTAAGAATTTGCATTACCTGTGTCAAACCATCCTTAGCATGACTTTTGTGCTTCAGGTGGCAAGGAACAGCAAATTTGTGCTGTTTGTTAGGCTGCTGACCTCTCATTTAGTATCTTTTACTGCTATGAACAGAACTTGACAGCCAATTACAGCATATATTACTCACTTTATTTTAAAATATAAAACATATTTTATTTTATTATGATAAAATTTTGATCAACGATTATTCTATTAATATATTACATATATGATAAAAATTATAAATATAAGAAAATACTTTTAAATATGAATCTAATAATATTAATTTTATATCATAAAAATTATATTCTAATAAAATAATTATTTATCAAACTAAACAAAATACATCATATATTTTGAAACAGATTAAATAAATTTTACACAAACTACTTACAATATTCACCTCAGCAAACCAGATTTACACAAGTATTTTATATGATAATTTCTCCAATCCCTATTACACTATGTTTTAACTTTTTTTAAGTTAAAATTTTAATATTTGATTTAATAAAATTAATTTTTTATATGAATATTGTTATATTTTTTAATAAATTTAGTTAAATATAAGAAAATTTGTATTAAAAATAAAATATTTTATAATATAAAATGGTTTAGCTTTCGGTGCATTTTTACTCTTGTTTTTAAGGACGGATCATGGCCATCTGATAGGGCTTCCCTCTTTGGCGGCATGCTGTCCGTCGGATCCTGCCAATTTGATCCTGACCATCCATCGATAGCATACTAGTGCATGGTACTTAGCCTCCAACCACCGGCCCACGAGCACCATCTCCTCTGCTCCGCGAGTGGCCTTTTGCCTACCTACCCGCTTCCCCCTCTGCTTCCTCCGGCGCGCGCCATCCGCCGGGCCGACGATCTCTCCATCGAGCTGGTGGCCGTCAACCGCTAGCGCTCTCGCAGGGATCTGGGAAGCCTCGGCCGCGTCCCCGCCCCATTGGCCTCTGGTACTTTCACCGAACACAGTGTGAGGTGAGCCACTCTGGTCAGCTGCCACCGCTACTCGGCGCTTTCGGAGCCCAGATCTCTCGCTTTAGAAACCTGAGGGGGATCTGCGGTTGGTTCCGGTGGGCTCCTCTCCGGCGATGGATTTCGTGAAGGTTTTCGATCAGGCCGTACGGGAGATGTAAGTTGTGAACCGAGCCGAGATCTCGCCGTTGGTGTTTCGATTTTTCGGGGATATGGCGTGTGTCGAGTTGGATCCGCGAGATCCTGATCCGTTTTCTGTGTGTGTGGCCTTGCAGAAAGAGGGAGGTCAATCTGAAGGTGCTCAAGGTCCCAGAGCTCGAACAGAAGGTGCGATCTTACTTTTATCTTAGCTCTATTTGTAATTTTGTAGTGGAACAGTAACAGTTGGATTGGTTCGTATGATGGATGTGGGTGCTTGGGTTTGGCATAATCTTGTGCCTTTGATATGTTTGTTGTCTGACTCCCATCACGGCGCCGTTAGAATTCATATAATAATGTTGCAGTAGTACTTCAAGGAAATGGATTTGAGGAGTACCAAATTTAAGTCTGCAGTGTGTTTACTTTTGAGGACTTAGAGGTAAACCAGAGATCTCAAGTGCTTTCAATTGAAGTATCTGTATTGCCAAATTTACGCTGTTGAAGGCTACTCTCTCTCCAGAGATGTGTGTGGATGTTGTTAAGTTCATTGTACATTTTGTAGCATAATTTGATAGTTGATAGTTATGTTACTTTAACGATCATGTATCCTATCCATGGTGTAGATCATGGTTGTAAGGGTTTTCATCATTCACCCCTTTTTTGTGCATGTTTGATTATTCTACTGTGGGAATAGAATACAGATATATATTTTATTAACTTCAACAGCGAAAATTATAGATATATATTTTGTTAGCTTTGAATTTTACCTTTGATGCTTTTTCTTATGTAGTAAACATCATTTCTTTCTTTTAAAAATTGCAGGTACTTGATGCAACAAGCGATGAACCTTGGGGCCCTCACGGAACTACTCTTTCAGAGCTATCGCATGCCACCAAGAAGTTGTAAGTTACAATCTCTTATTTAATATGTATTTTTCCCTTGTATTTAATGCTGACATGGCGCTTTCAAATTCTGTAGCGCTGAATGTCAGATGGTAATGAGTGTCCTCTGGACTAGGCTGTCTGAGCAAGGCCCAAAATGGCGTCATGTGTATAAGGTTTAATTCTTGGCCATTTTATATTTTCTTTGTCATGTACTGGGGCTTTGTACTATCAGTTCTACATTGGTCACTGTGCCAATACCAATGGCCAAAGGGAACAGCAAACCCTGGTATGTGCATAGTTTTGCATCAGAAATGTTACTCAAATAATTATTAATGTCCAGGCTTTGACAATTATTGAGTACTTAATAGCCAATGGTTCTGAGCGGGCAGTTGATGACATTCTTGATCACTATTCAAAGATCTCAGTACGTCTTGTTTGTGCTTTTGTGTCTGATATCTTTCTTTTCTCTTTTGGACTTTATGCCATTAAACATTTTTGTTCTCTGTGCTGTATTTGTTAAGGTTCTTTCAAGTTTTGAGTATGTGGAACCTAATGGAAAAGATGCTGGAATAAATGTGAGAAAGAAAGTTGAAACTATATTGGGAATCCTAAATGACAAGGAGAAAATAAAGTCTGTGAGAGAGAAAGCAGCCAGTAATCGTGACAAGTGAGTTCTTTGGGAAAAGGATAAGTTGTGTTCTATTTTGACTGTTTATCATCCGGTACAACTCTAATTGTTGCATATATTTGTTGTGGATGAAGGTATGTTGGACTGTCATCAACAGGGATAACATATAAGTCAAGCTCTGCTTCGTTTGGTGGCAGCTATAGTTCTGGTGAACGTTATGGGAGTTTTAGTGGCACAAGGGAAACGGATTCATACAGAGACAGTTACAGGGATAAAGAACCTGTTAAATCCTCTCCAAGTTACACCGGTGGCCAGAAATCTGGCGTCAGGATAAGAAGGGACGTGAATAGAAGGTGCTTCACGATTTCTTAGCATTTTCCATACATATCATAGCAGCCGCTGATTTTTATAGTTTAGCCTTGTTTTTTTTTATATTTTAGCCTCTCATTATAAAATTAAATTGGCTAACCGGTAAGATAGGGTTGTAAGCTTTAGCTGGTAAATATGTTGGGTTGTGGTATAAATAGCTGGTAAATTTGTTGGGTGAGTTGCATCATTTTTATCCAAATGTTAAATAAAATAAGGTGCTGTGAAAATACATTTATGTAGTAGGGCTGAACACGTGAGCCCTTGTTGTGGAGCATGATAAATGAACAGTAACATTCCTAGACTCTTAGCATCAGGCTTACTTTGTATTACTCTTCTTATGCTCCATCCCCCTGAGGTTGTATCTGTTTGAATTACCAGGAATGAGGATTCCCATTCACCCAGCTCCTTGAAGTCCTCGTCTAAGGCAAACAGCAATGAGGATGACTTTGATCCTCGTGGATATTCTTCAAATGGTAAAGTATTTTATTATGCCTTTTCTTTTCCAGGAAATTTGTTTTTGCCTGTACTACTGAATTCATGTTCCAGTCTTGACATGAAAATATTTCAAAACTGTCACTTTTTCAAGCATCTCACCTCTCAATTCTACATTTACATCTTGCAAATGGTGCACTTATATTATTGTCTTCTGCGCAACTATAATTAGAAGGTCGTCAGGTGAATGACTTCTTACTGGAAACATCAAACAAATAGATCCTGATCATTATATCTATTTGGCTAAAGTGAACAAGTGTGCGGGCTTTTTCCTTTTATCATGAAAAGTAGCAGTGTTATATGATACATCTTCCAAACTTGATTATATATGTAGTTGTGATTCTTAATTCTTTCTATCTCTATCTACAGGTGCAGCTAATACAAATACTAGCGGCATGAATCTTTTTGCCCCAAACTTATTGGACGATTTCATCAATGTGCCTGCAGAAGCAACTCCCAAAACAAACAACTCTGCAGACCCTCAGGTTGATCTGTTTGCTGATGCAGATTTCCAGTCAGCAACCCCAAGTACAGAAACAGCTGAACGTTCAGATGTCCAGGTTTGGTTATCCATAAGACTACTTAATATATTTTATTTTCAGGGCTGATGAATAAAAAGAAAAATGTTCCTTCATTCTAGTCCTCCAATCTGAAATATGAAATGTTTTGAAAATAAAATTCAGGGCGTTTCTCCTTTTTGTTTCCGTTAAATATTTGGTTGTGCTTCATTAATCTTAGAAATCATATATTTCTTCAATCCATTGATCATGACGCAGGGTGTTAACCAAAATGATACTGCAGGACAATGTAGGCCTTTTTGTGGAACAGGCAGCCTTCACAGCAGCCTTTCCACAACAGACAAGGTTTATTCCACCACCAAGTTCTGGGACATCTGAAGCAAATACTTCCACGTCTAAGAACACAGTCCCTGAACCTTTTGATCCGTTTGGTGCTATTCCTATAAACAGCTTTGATGGATCTGATCCATTTGGCGACTTCAACTCCAATGTTGGATCAACTAGTATACCACCACCCAAGCAGAGTTCTGTTGGAAATATCAGCACACCAAGTCAGAACCCTCAAGCAGCATCTGACTTTGGTGGCTTTGTGTCTAGCATTGTAGAAACAACAGCTAAGGACCCCTTTGATTTTTCAAGTAGCAATCTTGGGAAAACACCTTTGGCAGATCCGAGGACTGATGCATCTGATTTTGGTGCCTTTGTATCTCACAGCGAGGAAGCAGCTAAGGATCCTTTTGATCTTTCTTCGAGTACCAATTCTGGAAGGACAAACCAAGCACCTCTGGCAGCTCCCAAGTCAGATACCAAAAAAGAAAATTTTCAGGTCAAGTCTGGCATATGGGCCGACTCTCTGAGCCGTGGATTGATTGACCTGAACATAACTGGACGTAAGTTCTTCCTTTTCCCCTTGCCCTTTTGACAAGGATATCAGCTTGCCATATCTTGATGGCAGAATTATTAATGGTTTCTCATTGTTCATCGCAAATTGCAGCAAAGAAGGTGAACCTAGCCGAGGTTGGCATTGTCGGTGGCCTCGATAACGAGTCTGACGAGAAAGCTCTGCCCTCATGGACCATGGGTGCAGCAGGTTCCAGCCTAGGAATGTCGGGAATTCCTTCGTCTACACAAAGTGGTGGCATCGAGAGCTTAGCTAACTACAAGAAGTACCAGTTTGGCTTTAAATGAGCTTTCATGTGAGGCTTTCTGGTAGTATATGCCGGTTATTGTCGGAATGTCGGCTTGTGCCTTATTTATTTTTGTTTGATTCTATTTTCCCCCTCTTTTGGTGCTTTCATTCCTTTACAGTCGCCTCCAAGGATCGTGATCTTGGTTCGTCTTGTCGCGCTTGTATTGTATTTATTGGTTTTGCGGATAAGTGACTCCTATGTCACACCCTGATTCAATTCAACGGGTAATGTTATTGCGCAATTGTGTAAATCTTGTATGGCTTACTTATACATTGCGATTTATGATTCGGTACATCAACATGGAATCGTTCCTTGTTTGCATTGAAAAGCCACGTTTTAGAATCCTGCGTGAATTATACTGTTTATGTGACAACGCAAAATCAGGTGCGGAATCAGAGTTGGACTCGTTGAGGTGAATTGATGCTAGTGCATGTTTGAGTCTTGAGTGCCAACCTGACCGTTTATTTTAAAAAATTAATAATAATCAAGAGGTCCAACCTGACCTGTAACTTCAGGTTTCAGTACTACAGTACAACTGTATGGGCACTCAGGTATGCACCCAGAACTGGTGGTTCGCTGGAGCCTTTCTTGGGGGCGACACAGAGTAAATTGAATTTGTACAGAATAATTTGAATTCAATTATACTTTTATCTAACTCCGTGTAATTTTATCTAACTCTGTGTAATCAACTAGTTTTGGCTTAACACGATGGCTACTTTCGGATAGCGTTGCATTGGAAGACTGCTGCAGATGTTTTGAGCTAAGATTGGTTAATTGGTACTGAGTTTGGTATTGTATGACTACTTATGCTGAACAGATCCAGTTCTTACTATGGAAAATGAGCAGATAAAGATTAGTGGAACTATAAAGTGCGCGAAGTCGGCCAGCTGCCAGCCACAGCGCGACAAGTCAAGAGGAAAAAGCTGGCGCGAATATTCCAGCGACGTCAACGCCATCATCTTCCCCGTCTCCCTCGCTACACACGGGCCCCGCCGCTACCCTCTCCACCCTGCCACCTGGCGCCCGAATATTCCTTACTCCCGAACTGGTCGCGTTTACGTTAGATTTTACACTCGTCTAGGACTCTAGCTTCTTCCACAAAGATTCGATTTTTCTTTTCGATTTGGATTATGCGACCTTTTCACTTTGAGCTACTGTACTTCTTTTTGTCGGCATTGTTGGACTAGTGGTGTTTGTGCCAATTGCGACGCAGCGCTTGTGTTACGCATTCCACGCACCGTAAGTATCCAGTCTAGTCGTCTAAACAAAGTTGTACTAAGTACGTAAAAATCTACCGGTTTGCAGTGCTCGTGCCAATTGGGACTTTGGGAGCATTGTCTATCATATCTCGTACGTGCCCGCAGCGCCGTGCTGGTGGCGAGCGGCGCGGCGCGACTAGGTACGTGGCTCCTCGCGGTGGGCGCGGGCGTTAGCCGAGATGCTCTCGTTGGTTTGTTGGGCTTTCTGTTGCTTGTGCCGTTGCATTGCACCCCAGCACAAGCATCCCTAGATTCCGCGCGCACACACATAGATGCACTCTCCTTCCTCCGCACCACCGTCTCCTATTCCCTCTCGTCCTCTTGTCCTCACGCAGAGTAGACTTGTGCGCAGTTACCTTGCACTGCTCTCTCTCTCTCTCTCTCTCTCTCTCTAACGCGCCAGCAAGCTGGTTGTATATTAGTAATCCATGAGCTAGAGCTGCTTCGTCTTGCTCGATCTTTGACCAGCTAGTGTGGAGGGAGGAACCGAGGAAGCGTGTTTGGGGTTGCCGGCGATCGACGGAGATGTTTGAGGGGATGGAGGGGTGCTACGGCGGAGTCGGGGCGGCGGCGGCGGCATCGGCGCGGGACCCGAAGCCGCGGCTACGGTGGACGCCGGACCTCCACGAGCGCTTCGTCGACGCCGTCACCAAGCTCGGCGGCCCGGACAGTGAGTCCTTAAGCTTATATTCCTCTTCGCGGCACAGTGCAATGATCGGCAAAAGGCTATTGCCTGCTGATTTTTTTTTTCCAAACTAATCTGCAGTGCTGTTGCATTGTTCAGTTCAAATCTTTTGATCTGCCTGACTCTGCAGTTGACACAAGGTTCAGACTTCAGAGCCATGTCAAGGCAGCGGGCACTGTTAGTGTTTAAACAGCCAAAACTACGCATATATAGCTGCATGGTTAATTTTGGGCATGCAGATTGGTTTTCAATTTCAGTGCCAAGAATTTCATTTCGAGAGAATAGTATGCTCAAATCATCTGTCATACTAAATAAAAAGATCATGCATAATCTAGCTTGATTTTGCCTCCTTCAGCATAGAAATTAGCTGTCTCGATTCTGATCGTGCTTCCTGGAACAGAAGCAACGCCCAAGTCGGTGCTCAGATTAATGGGAATGAAAGGCCTCACTCTGTACCATCTGAAAAGCCACCTTCAGGTTTGAACTCAGTTCCATTCCTGCGATAAAACATTGCATATATTTGGTCTTTTCTTTTCTTGTCTTCTTTTTTTTTGGATAGATTATATTAACACGGTGCCACTTGTGTTATGTGATCAGAAATATAGACTGAGAAGGCAAAACAAGAAATCAGCAGGCCTGGAACTAGCAGTGGTGGTATGTACCTTCAAATATTACTGCCATGACTTATGAGCAGTGAAAAGGATTAGGCATTAAAGCTAAGATTTCTCCACACTACCTTTTATTTTACCAGGATATACAGCGGAAGGCATCAGCTTTTCTCTCGGAGCGCCTCCAAGGAATCCTGCCGGAGGAAACAACACGGGGTAACTAGCAACTGCCTTCTGCTTGTCCTCCTAGAACTAGCTGAAACTCCAAGTGACACAGCACCTGATTTTTTTTTTTTGGGAGGGGGGCGGGCGGGGGGGGGGTGGGGGGGGGGGGGGGGAGGGCGTAATGCACTATAATAGATTCATCGGTCTATTACAGCTACAATTGTATTTGTAATGGGATGTAAATCCTACTGAATGTTTTCTGTTATGTGGTCTTCTGGGCTTTTTTCCCCGCAGTAGAGGTTTTATGAGTATGTGATTTAAGTAACCATCTCTAAAACATATCTCATGTGAAACAGGGAAATACCGATTGCTGATGCGCTAAGGTATCAGGTTGAAGTCCAAAGGAAACGGCAAGAACAACTTGATGTTAGACAGCTTTGGCATCAATACATGAGCTTCTACTCGCCAATGCTTTCTTCCATGATTGCTAAAAGTGCTTATGTCTAGGATCAGGTTCAAAAGAAGCTGCAGATGCGAATAGAGGCTCAAGGGAGGTACTTAAAGGAAATATTAGAGAAAGCTCGAAAAAAGATTTCCCCGGATACAAATGGGTCTGCTGACTTCACAGCAACCAGATCACAGATTACAGACATCAACCTAGCTCTTTCAGGTTTCATGGACAATGCAACACAAGTTCATGAGGAAAACAATGAACTAGCAAAAGCCATATCTGACGACAACCTAAAAGTTAATGATTTAGGCTTTCAGCTCTACCATGTAAGAAGTCAGGATAGTAAGGATATCAAATGCACTCCAAAAACTGAAAAATTGCTTCTGCTAGACTTGAATATTAAAGGAGGATATGAACTCTCTTCCATAGGAATGCAAGGGTGTGAATTAGATCTGAAGATCAACCAGCAGAGAAGATAGAGAGTTGTTTCACAAACCTAACAGTTTTGGAAAATTGACTGTTTGCTATTAGTTTTTTTTTTCCATGTGCCAGCGTTGAGCACGTTCACAAGTTTGTTTTCCTGTCTGCTAATGTTAAATTTGCTGAAAGGAAATTCTGAACCAATAAGGCATTATTTAGTTATTTGAAGCCTCAATTGTATATATGAGTGCAGTGTGGAAAATGAGGGAATATCCAACACTCAAAATTTGATACTCCGTATGTGTATATTCTATCCTAATTATCCTATGAATTCATGTTTTGTTTTTTTTTCTTATTATCCTATAAATTGATGTTTTGTTTTTGTTCTTATCAAAGCAAGCATAACAAACCTGGTTAAACAATAAACATGCCATCCATAGGTATATTGCATTATTGGTCTTTGTCCATTGTTTTTGGTTTGTGATAAAACATTTTGCCATACCTTAAAGTATTCAACTATGAATTATTTGCAATATGTGCAGTACTGGGTTACCATAGTAACGACACATTTTTTAGTTCAGAACATAAATCAGACCCTTAGCATATCCCTCATGTAGCTTGACCAGAACTTTATATTCAGCCCTTGCAACACCACAAAAAAAAGGCAGCATGCCATGAGAGTTGAAATTCCACCAAATTCCTGATAAGCTTTTTTCACAAAGCTAAGTGAAAAACCAAAACCAAACTATTGTTACCCAACTGCATAAATTGGACAAAATAACTTGTATATCTTGTCAATTAACGAACTAAATAATGTTTAGAAAAGTAACATCCTCGGAAAGAGCATGGAAAACAGAAGGTTCTAGAATAGCTAGACTAACCTAGTTGGATCCAATGTCACACACAAATCATGCTTGATAAACAAATATACAGAAGGATGCATTATTTGCTTGCCCATCTTGTTGAGGACCAGGATTCCAACAACTGTGGAAATGGGAGGATTGACTTCACTTTCCCCATTTTGAGATGATCAAGCAACCCAAAATTGTGAAGCATACGGCAGCCACAGAGCCAACCACAAGGACAAAAGCATACATCTGCTTAAGTTTCTCCTGAATCCCCTTCAACCCTTTGTCAATCACCGGTGCCAAAGCAGCTGCACCAGCAACTCGGAATGGCCTAGTAACATTGTTACCGGTCCACATTAGGAAAACTATCTGCCACATCAGAAAACAGATGAAGGTCAGTCTAGGAGTCTGGCAGTTTTGCTTGCACACAAAGCAGACAAAGTTAAATACTCACAAATGTTGCACTATTAAGAACTATGATCACCATTTGATATTCCTCAAATTATTCCGTACATAAATTGGAATCAATGTGCATCTGAGCAATGAAAAGGTGCTAAATTTAAAGCAAAAGTCATGGAGCCCATACCCCCAGCAAGGCTTTGAGATTGGCCACAGGGTTCTTGCCGGTGCTCTTCTCGTAACCGAGGAAGGCGAGCACGAAGAACGTCGTGTAGGTGACGGCGTCGAACAGCCAGTAGGCCAGCACGGCGGCCAGGCCGAGCTTGGCCGCCTTCGCCCTCATCTCCGCGCTCTCCGCCTACAGGCATCCAAATCATCAAAATCAATCTAAGAAGTGGAACCCTTCACACCCGCTTCCTCCCAATGATTCGACGGCTACAAACTCACCATCCACTTGGCTCAGAACCCGCCCTTCGGCTGCGGCTCATCCTGCAAATCGGCCAGAAATTTCGCGAGAGCTTAGGTTAGGATGGGATTCAGAAGCTCACAGAGTTCAGAATAGAGGTGTGATTAGGTCAAGCTAGAAGGCGAGACACCTGAGGGTCCGGATGAGGGTTTGCCGCGGCGGCAGCGCGGGGGAGATAAGCGAGCCTGCTCCCTGCGGTGGCCGCGGCCACAGGGAGCGAGGACAGTAGTGAGCAGCGGCGTCGCTGGGACGGCTGGGTTTGGCGGCGCGAGACGGGCGTGGAGACCGAGTGGGTAGAAAAAGACCGCAGGGCTCTGCAGGTGTACGGTGTACATGTCAGCGAAGGAGACGGCGGTGGATTATGAGTAAGGAGGGTGCGGCATGGGTGACCGACTGACCGGTGAGCAGGCGGATCGCTCGCTCCATTTCTGCACGGGTGTCCTCTCTCAAGCGTCCAACTGACAACAGAGCAATGGAAGAAGACAAGCAAGATAAGAGTACTGTAGGAGTGCATCAAGCAAGTACACGAACTGAAATCGAACACCAAGAAAACTATGCTCTGACCTGCTTCAACAAAAGAATCCGATGGTATAATTCAGCTGCTAATAGAATAAGCAAAGAAATTCAGGTGCCATTACATTCAAGAATTTAGAAAGACAACTGCCACACATAAGACAGGGGCGGAATATGTACATGAAGACGGTGCGGCGTACGAAAAAAACAGACCCAATTCAGAGCGAAATGGTTCAGAAAACTCCTAGATTTGTACTTCAAACAAGGAGACTCCTTATTTTTCAGTACTCAGTAGTTACTACTACTAGCAATTGCCAACTCCGATACAGCTAAAGAGCTCTCATTTGCTTTCCCTGGAAAACGAAATACTGATTTTGATTATTAGCGATGCAAATCCTCAGCATTAGACAAAGATCCTCAGTGATATCCGATCGGCGCAGGGGTCTGCTTCAGCTCCATGCCCTGGTAATGGATGTCCTGCAAACCACAATCCAGGCCAGAATCGCCAGATCACACGTCAGAACCAATTCAACATGCATCGCCAAAAGATGAGATCAAAGAGAGCACGATCGCTGATCATGCGTACCGATGCGAAGTGATTGACGTCGCGATGGTGAGCCTCGTCGGCGCGCACGACGGTGACGACGTCCTTGAGAGTGGCGTTGGCGGGGAGGCGCCAGTAGTCGATGGCGATGGCCGGGGCAGGGACGTTGTCGATCTTGCTGGCCTCGAGGTCCTTGAGGAACTCGGTGTAGGAGTGGATGGCCTCCTCCTCGAGATAGCCGACGACGCGGTGAGCGAACTTGGGGGAGAGGAGGTAGCCCAGGAAGTAGGCGTTGAAGAAGACGCCCTGGACGGTGATGACGAGGGCGCGCTCGTACCACCTCGGCTGCGCCACCTCCATGAAGGTCATGAGGTGCATGCGCTCGTTCTCGGCCTCCTCCAGCAGCGCACGGATCCACCCGCCGCTCTGCTCGAACCGCCGGAGGGAGCGCAGGTGCAGCAGCATGCCGCCGACCATCCCCGGCACTGCCGCCACCGTCTCCAGCATCATCGCGCGGCAGCCATACCTCCTCTGTACAAAGCACAAAGTTTACAGCGTTAAAAATCAACAGTTACAACCAATAAGAGATCGACTAGAGATCATTTGCACATACTACTAGAAATGGACCCTCTCTGGTTTTCAAAAAAAAAAAACTACTAGAAATGGATCATGTAAAAGCTAAATGGAAGACATTAGAATCATGAACCATGACAGTCACAAACTGAATTACACGACGAAACAATTGGATCCTCACGCATTGCAGTAAGACTGATTTAATGGGCAAGATATTAACCAATTAAAATGGAATTCTGGTCAAAGTGCGTGTCCCTTTCTTATCATTTGCTATCAGATACAGAAAACAAAATCAACCCACACAGATGGATCAGGTAGAACCCACGCGTCACATATACAAATGGCATCTTCCCGGAAACAAGGAAACCGAAATTCTCAAAGGGCAAAGTGCCTTGTTGCCTCCTATGCACGCCAAAAGGCACGCAGCCGCTCTGTTTTTTCCATTCGACAAAATGTTTTTAACTAAAAACACAACGCTCATCACCAGGAGAATCAAACGGTGTGCCGTAATCGAGTAAGCACAAACCTGGAAGAAGATGTCAGTGGGGAAGCGAAGCGACTTGACTGTCCAGTAGGCGATCTTGTCGAGCAGCGTCTTGGGCACGTGGTGCTTCGTCAGATCGATCGAAGTATCAGCGGTGTAGGTCTCCCATGGCTGCAGAAAATCAAACCAAAATTACACACGGCGACGCGACAAGTTAAGGACGGAGCCTATCTCGGTGTATGCATGCATCGATCTGGCGATCAATCTATGGGACGAATAGAATTGAAACAGGAAACCGATCGGGAGCAAAGCGAAGCTCGCGGGCGCGCGCGTACCCTAAAGCAAGACCACTTCCACTCCGTGCCGTCCTCCCGCACCAACTTCTTCGACTGCTCGATCCCCCAGTAGCTGTTGACCACCACCTCCTTCTTCTCCGTTCCCGCCATCTTGGCCTCCGCCTTCGCCGCCTCCTCCGTCGCCGCCACGGACGACGTGGACATCAGCCGCACCCCCCACACCCCAGGGACGGCTTCTCCACCGGCAAGGAACGGCCTCGCCGCTGACGCCGCCGCCGCGGGAGAGGTCGCTGACGCGTTGAAGAGGCGGACGCCGCCGACGTGGCGGAGCATCGCCGATCCAGCCATCCGGGAGCTCATCGCCGCCGTTGAGGGTCGCCGATCGAAACGCACGGTATTGACAACACCAAAAGTTTGGGAGGAATTCTGGGAGACGCCTTTTGTTGACGAAATTATTGCGATTTGCTAATGGAGTGGATTTTTCTGGAAGGATTTTATATAGGGGGAGAGAGCGATAGGAGAGGGGTCGGTGGTGGCGCCACACCGTCAGTGACGGGGGAGCTGGGGTTTCCTCGGGCTTTCCCGAATCTGAGGAAGTCTCTTCTTCTTCTCCAAGTTGATCGGTTTAAGTACTAACCGCTGTGATTTTTTCAAACAGCCTGTGATGACTAATAAAAAGTTCACATGTTTGCATTGCAAGAGTATGTGATGTGTGGTTGGTACACGCATCTTACGTCTCAACCCCAGTGTATACATTATCTTTTTTTAAAAAAAAAAGATAGTGCCACTGCATAAAAGAGAGGTTAATACTCCGTATAATAATACAAAATGCACAAAGTCAATTTTTAAAATACATCACTTGTGCAGGTGGAGTACAAGTGTAGTACTACAAATAGAATATTCCGCTTAGAACCATTTCACACATAGAAAATTAATTAATGCGGCAATACGAAAATGCCCGGTAGTACAAGGAAGACGTACAAAGCCAGAGCCAAACGGGAAACGAATCCTGATTCTGTTGCTTGTATTGTGGACCAAGAAAGACGCCAACCATCCAGGATGGCAGTCAAATTAGGCAACTGCTATTGTTAGATCCTTAATCTAACCAGTAACCACTGACAATCCCAGAACGTGACTAACAGCTATGCCCGTACGGTAGAAATATATATATATATAGACTAAGACGCCGAGTGTATACAAGAGGGATTGGGTCTATATATATATAACGGATTGGGTCTATATATATAACCATGTCAGTGTTCTGTCTAATACCCCCGCAGTCGTAGCGGGAGGGAAACGGACATAGAGACTGAACAAAAACTGGTGAACAAAGGCGTGGACAGTCCTTTGGTCATTATATCGGCAAACTGATGTGCCGATGGTACATGGAGCATCCGAACCTGTCCTAATGCGACCTTGTCACGGACAAAATGGATATCGATCTCGATGTGCTTGATGCGTTGATGATGGACCGAGTTGGCGGTCATATAGACGGCATTGATATTGTCGCAGTAGACAACGGTCGTGGTGGAGAGGGTGCCCGGAGCTCCTGGAGAAGCTGGCGAAGCTAGTAGCACTCGGCGACAGCGTGGGCGATGGCACAGTACTCGGCTTCGGCGCTAGACCGGGACACTGTAGGCTGGCGTTTTGAGGACCAGTATACGAGAGTGTCACCGAGGTAAACGCAGTAGCCAGACGTAGAGCGTCGAGAGTTGAGGCAGCCTGCCCAGTCCGCGTCAGAGTACGCGGTGAAGGAGTCGATGGGGCTGGAGCTGAGATGCAGCCCGCTGGAGAGGGTGCCCTTCACGTAGCGTAGGATTCGCTTGAGCAGCGCAAGGTGAGGTTCGCGCGGAGCGTGCATGAAGAGACACACTTGCTGGACAGCGTACGTAAGGTCGGACCGGGTGAGGGTGAGGTATTGGAGAGCCCCGGCAATACTCCGATAGTGAGAGGGATCGGCAACGAGTATGCCATCGGCAGCGGAGAGTTTGGCTCGAGTGTCGACCGGAGTGGCCGTGGGGTGACAATCGGCCATGCCTGCACGCTGGAGGAGGTCAATGGCGTACTGGCGTTGGGAAAGAAAGAGCCCGTGAGAGGAACGGGTGACGGAGATGCCAAGGAAATGGTGAAGAGGACCAAGATCGAACATGGCGAACTCAGAGTGGAGTCGGGCCATGATCTGGTCAAGGAGAGATGTCGAAGACACTGTAAGGACAATGTCGTCGACATATAGAAGTAGATAGGCAGTAGCGGAGCCGATATAGAAAGTGAACAGGGAACTATCGGACGCAGATGCCATAAAGCCGATGTGCTAAAAATAGGTAGCAAAGCGCTAGTACCAAGCACGAGGGGCTTGTTTAAGGCCGTAGAGAGAATGTTGAAGAAGACAGACGTCATCAGGACGAGAAGGGTCGACGAAGCCTGGAGGCTGCTGGCAGTAGACCGTTTCCGTCAGATGGTCGTGAAGAAAAGCATTCTTCATGTCTAGCTGATGGATCGGCCAGGAACGCGAGGCAACCGAAGTGAGGACGACCCGGATGGTGGTGGGTTTGACAACGAGACTGAAGGTCTCGTCGTAATCGACACCAAGTCGTTGGGAGAAACCCCGGACTACCCAGCGAGCCTTGTGATGGGCAAGGGAGCCATCGGCATGGAATTTGTGTTTGAAAATCCACTTGCCAATCATAATGTTGGCGCCGGGAGGACGGGAAACGAGGCACCAGGTCTCGTTGTCCATTAGGGCCTTGTACTCGTCGACCATGGCCACGTGCTACTGAGGGTCGGCCAGGGCGGAGCAAGATGTCGCCGGGATGGGCGATATAGAACTATGGTCGGCGGAGAGCCCGTAGCGCTTAGTGGGGCGGAGAGACCCGGTCTGGGAGCGGGTGACCATATGAGAGATAGAGGGAACTGGAGCCGATGGGGTGTGGGAGTAATGGGAAGAACTGGTCGAGTGGGGGCGTCATGGGCTCCGGGTCGGCCACTGTAGATGAGAGGAAAAGAGAGAACTAGATCGACCTGAGCCGATGGAGTCGGATGGGCCGAGTGGTCCAATCGGTCCAATAGAGATGTATTAGCCGATGGGGCAGGGGGAGCCGATGGAAGCTGAGGAGCCGATGGAAGTGGGGTGTCCAATGGAAAGGGGACGTTATCGGCTGAAGGATAAACGGTATCAGTATCGGGCGATGGAGGTGGGGCCGATAGGGGTCCGATGGTTGGGACATCGGACCGAATAGTGGTGGGATATGTGAAGGATAAGTCCTCAGCAGCGACCGATAAGGGGTCCGATGGAGGGGACAATGGAGGAGACCTGGTCGGCACGGTGTTGGTGAGGAGGAAGTCGAGATCACTAGAGGAGAATCTCGGATGAAGTAGACCGAAGGGAAAAGATGTCTCGTCAAAAATGACGTGACGAGAGACGATAACCCGTCGGGTGGAAAGGTCGAGACATCGGTATCCCTTGTAAAAGGAGAGATAGCCGAGGAGAATACAGGCAGTAGAGCGGGGAGCGAGTTTATGGGAAGCTATGGCGGTGAGGTTTGGGTAGCAGAGGCACCCAAAAACGCAAAGTTGGGAGTAGTCGGCGTCGTGCAGTAGAGAAGGGCATAGGAAACGTAGTTTTGAACGGAGGAGCATGGGCGCCGATTAAGAAGATACGTCGCAGTAGCCAGAGCTTCTGCCTAATAAGTGGCAGGTAAGTGGGCGTGAAGTAGCATAGTGCGACTGATGTTGTTGAAGGTGCGAAGGAGGAGCTCGGCTTTGCCGTTCTGAGGAGAGGTGTAGGGGCAGGAGAGCCGGAGATGGATGCCCTGCGAGGTGAGGAAGGTTGTAACGGTACGGTTAACGAATTCCGTACCGTTATCGGCTTGTAGAACCTTGATAGGGAAGTTGAACTGAGTGGACACGTATATGACGAAGTGAGTGAGGTGAGAGGTGACCTCGGATTTGTTGATGAGCAGAAAGGTCCAGTAATAGTGTGTGTAATCGTCAAGTATAGCGAGATAATACTGATTACCGGAGACACTTTTAACTGGAGACGTCCATACATCATAATGTATAAGTTCAAATGGACGCGAGGTACAGGAGAGAGAACTAGAAAAGGACAGACACACATGTTTGCCAAGTTGACACGAGTGACAAACTGTGGAGTTGCTATGGGTACATCGGATGGAGCGCTGCGACGGAGGGTGGTGATAGCATCGGGGCCGGGGTGGCCGAGGCGAATATGCCAAAGGTTGGTGGAGAGGGCGACGCTGGCGTGTGGAGTGGACGGCACAGCGGGAATAGTGTAGAGGTCTCCGCCACTATTGCAGCGAAGGATCTGTCGCCGGGTTGGGATATCCTTCACAGAGAAATCAGACGCGTCAAATTCGATGGAGCAGTTGCTGTCTCTTGTGAATTGGCAAACAGATATAAGATTGTGAATAAGAGAAGGTACGATAAGAACATTGCGTAGGAGGAGGTTAGTGGTGGATGTAGATAGAGAGGAGTCACCTCGGCATTAGACAGGAAGAGAGTGACCATTGCCGATGGTGACAAAGAGGGAGGAAGAGGGGTGACAGGAGCGAAGTATACCGGCCAATTACGCCATGTGTGAGGATGCCCTAGAGTCCAGCACCCAAGGGTGCTATGGTTGGAGCGTCATCTGGTTGAGGGCAATGACAAGGCCAACCTGATTCCAGGAGGGAACCGACTGGGTGGGTGGGGTCGGTAGCATCGGCTGAGGCGGCAGAACAGAAGCTGATGCCAGGTAAGCCTGGGGATGAGAGCCGAGAACCCCGGGTTGCCAGCCGATGAAGCTGCGTGGCTGGGGCTAGGGTGCCCAGGGATTGTAGCAGAGCCACGAACCCGTGGGACCGGCAGGTTGGGCAGGGACCGAGGCAGGTCGTGATTGCATCGGACCTTGCCAGTTCCTGCCTTTGCCTTTGCCCTTGCCCTTCCTAGTGCGGGCTGTGTTGCCATGGTTGGAACCATGGCCACCAGAGCCGCTGGAGGAAGGGGCAGCGCAGAATGCTCGGCAGAAATTATCGGCTGCGGCAAGGAGAGCGGTGTGGGCCACTGTCTTCTCATCGTTGGTCAGACGGAGTTTTTTAAGAACTAACATGTCATGGGCCCGGGCGAACGATAGAAGAGATGTAGCGTTGGCGATGTCATCGGCGGTGTTTGAGAAGCGGGGGTTAAGACCTCGCAGAAGGGCGAGGACGAGTTAAGAGTCGGCCACAGGGTAGCCGACGTCCCGAAGAGCAGCAGTCTTGACCTTGAGGCACTGACAGTACGAGGAGACAGAGGAGTCTCCTTGTACCATGGAGTGGAACTCGTTGAGAAGGAAGATGGCGCGAGACTACTTGTTGGCTAGGAAGATCCGCTCGATGGCCACCCAGACATCCGGGAGGTGGGGTTGGTATCGTCCATGGCGAGGTCGAGGACAGAGTCATCGACCGAGCCGAGCAGCCAGCTGCGCACGCAGCACTCGGCGATATCCTACTGAGGATCATCGGGGCGAGGTGGAGCGGAGCCATCAATATGGGACCGGAGGCCGAATTTTTCACAGAAGGATTTGAAGAAGAAAACCCACTTGAAATAATTGGCGTTAAGGGCAAGGGAGATAGGAACGTGAGATTTCACGTTCACAACAGCGTAAGGAGGGGAGAAGATCGGTGAGGTGGTGCCCGAGGTGTGATCTGAGGCATCGAGGGCCAGAGCAGACTCGGCGACTGGGAGAGTGCCGGAGCTGAGGGCGGACTCGGTGGCCATGATGGGAGAATGGGAGCAAATAGCCGATGGGAGAAAGAATCCGATGGGAGGAAGAAGCCGATGAGAGGACGGATCGACCGATTAAAGATATGAGAAGCCGATGGAGAGTGGGCCAGCCAGCCGATGAGAAGTGGTTGGCCGATGGGGAGTAGGCAGCGGAGTAGGTGAGGAAAAACAGTGGTGGCAGAGTGGGTGGGCCAGAGAGTAGTTGGGTCACGGACGTGCGAAGATTCACGTTCGTAAAGAGAAGATTCACGTCCGTGGACTCATGGAGGCCAAGGAGTAGGGCAGAAGCGAAAAAGGCGGGGAGTGGCCGGACGCGAAGAGAATTTGTTCGCGTCCGGGAGGCAAGGATTCGTGTCCATGGACACGTGGACACGTTTGACTGGCTCAGACATGAGAGAAAAAAGTTTGCGTCCGAGAGCCGTTGAGCGTGTCGGAAAGGGCGAGAATCGAGGGAGGGTTCCAGCCGATGGAGGGCTGGACAAGTCCAGCCAATGGGAGGGCGGACGAGTTCAGCCGATGGAGACAACGAGCGCGAAGGTGCGCCGGCGTCAGAGAAGGAGAGATGCACGAAGCAAGAGGAAGAACGGAGACGGGTGCGAGGCGAGATGAGGAGGCGGATCAAGACCGTCGCCTGGTCACACGGAGGTGGGACGGAGAAAATAAGGTGACTGCGGAAGAGACGGGGAGAAGAAGAAACGGAGACGAGAGAGCGAGGAGAGTGCTAGGAGGAGAGTACTGGGAAGAGAGTCAGCGACGGGAAGAAGATGTTGACGAGGAGGAGGAAAGGGTTGGCTCGCCGGAGGGAGAAGCTAGCGCGTCGGGATGTCTAGACTCGCTCTGATACCATGTAAAAATATGTACAGTGATTAAAACCCTAAATATATATACAAGAAAGGTCACGTCTATATATATACAACCCAGACCAGTGGTCTGTCTAACACGTACTCGCACATCTACCCTAGAGTGAATTAACTTATGTGACTCATGACTCCATGGAACGGTCCAGATCATCTATGTTTTATCCAACGTCCAAGATCGCTCCCACTCCCCACCCTTTCCCCTCGCTCCCCCACGTCCCGACGCCCCCGCCCCTCCCTCCCAGATCGCCGCCGTAATCACCGCAGCAAGCGCCGCCACCGGCTCCGATCCTCCGTCGTTAATCCTCCTCTCCTGCAGATCCTCCCGAGCGTTCCCTCCCACTACTTACTCTTCCCTACAGCCACAAGAGCCGCCGCCTCGCCCTCTCTTTCGTAGCAGTAGCCGATCCGTCGCCACCGGTTCCCCACCGCGTCGCCTCGCCGCCGTCTCAACCTCTTTCGCCCATCCATCGCCGTCGAAACTCCGCCGCCAGATCTTCGTCTCAGCCTCTTCCCCTTGTGCGGAGCGGATCCGGCGGCAACGAAGCAGCTCGCCTCCATATCTGTCCGACTGTGCCCGTGTGGTGGTGCCCGATGCCGCTGGCGTCTCCGGTCCGTAAAGCTGGCTCATCCTCGCCCAGTTCATCGCCGCATCATCTTCCCCCGGTTAGCGTTGCCTCCTCGTCCAGGTAAATGGTGTTTCAAGCCCCCAACCTCGCTTAGACGGGCGCCGTTTCGTCCTACCATAGGCTGGCGTCGCAATGTCGTCGCCGTTCACCCGTGCATGCCTTGCGCCCGTGAGGACATGTCTGATAATCAATCCCTTCTCTCTGCTTGATCCATAAACACTCGAGGTGACGCGTCATGAGTGCTAACAAGTACTGTTTGAAGTTTCCAATATGCTGGTTAAGCGGATTCATCTACACAATACAATCCATCTACATGGCTACTTGATACTTCAATCCTTGCTATTATTTGCCCTGGCCCATGTTCATGATTGAAATTGAAGTTGTTTACTTTAGCATATATGTTCTTTGTTTTCAACAGAGAATATTAGTTATTCCTGTCTATCATACTCGTACCGATTTCAATGCCACTTCAGTTTACTTGATTAGATCTTTTTTGTGTTTGCAAAATTACCACATGATTAGAGCTTTCTAGAAAAAGACCAGATACAAGATTGCATCTAATTATATAAAGAAGATGAATTGGATGGATCAATGTCTAAAATACAAGTATATATATAGTTAGGACTCATGGATTATGATGTAGGAGTATTGATGTAAATCAGTCAGTTTTTATAGTTTGTACTGTATTTAGCTTCTGATAAATGTACTGTTGGTCTAACCGAATTGTAATTGATACTATGAAATATTTATTGTTTGTTGGGTAAAAAGAATGTGTCTAATTAAATTCATGTGCCAGAAATAATTGTCAGTATTAAGCTTGGATAGATGAGAGTTGGTGTACTCATACAGTTTCCAATAAGCTACCAATAAAACTAAATTGCTGTTGTGTTGCATTGTACCTTGCCTCCAAGAGCGGAGGCAATGGCCCACAGGGGACACGTGATGTCACAGCCATGCAACTCCCCTGCTGCCAGCGTGTCCATCTAGCTAACCGATGGTTGATATGTTCTGATCTACATAGATGCTACTCCCTTGGTGCCTGGATAGAAGAGGGAGAGGAGGGGAGCCATGGAGATAGGGCAATATTTGGTGAGCAGCTACTCCAAGGAGAACCATAAGACCTACCGTTTCCCTTCGCGGACTTAGGTCTGATCCCAATCCCCTGCCTGCCCCACTCCTTTGATCCCTGTTCCCTTTTGCTATTTGCTATTTGTTTGATGGCTTGATCGTAATTCGCCTGGTTAATCACACACTTAGGCAGTATCAACTAGCTGGAATTGGATATTCAGATATTGTAATATAGTGTTAAACTTTGAAAGTTTCTGCTTACTAAAAAATGGTATGTCATAAGCTGACTGAAGTCTTCATTTCTATGAACAACGCAGAACTGACTACACATGTTCCTTTTTCTTCCTATGCTAAATGTGAAGTTCAGCATATGTGATTCACTTCTACGTTAGTCTTGAGATGCAGCGGTTAGTAGCTTCCTTTGGAAAACTCATTTGTTTTTTCCATCATTATTTGTCACTTGAATTGTATGTTTGTACCTCACACTCGAAAGTTGAAAAGCCTCAGTTGCCTCTAGAGAACCCTAAAACATCAGTTGCTATTTTCTGAACTCTAAGCAGTTTGTTTTTTTAAAAAAAACATTAATCCCATATACTGAAACTGTAAAAGCCTTTCCTACAGTATTTTAACTAAAAAAATATACTGAAACTTGCTACTGAATACAATTGCAAGTTGCTCTCCTGGTTTGGAGGTTCCTAGCACACTAATTATATTTTGGAATGTTCGTAGCACACTAATTATTTTGTGGAATGCTTCCATTGGTTGATTGGACATGAAGAGCCTGAGTTCCAGATTTGTGATTAATACGAACCTGACAGGTTGAAATCTGGTTTGTTCATACAAATGGTTTGGGCACGATTATTATCTGATTATTTTTGCTGTACTGAAATTTGCTTTAATTTGGGATTTAACTTGTGCACAAATATCTTTGCCTACCGAAGTCGCCACCATTGTCTCTCCAATGCCGCCGTTGAGTTCACCCTTGGCAGCAGGGAAAAAAAAAGAAAAAGAGAAGAGAAGGAAAATAAAAATGAGAAAATAAAAGGAAGAAAAAGGGAGAAAAAAAGGAAGAGAAAAATGAAAAAAGAGATTTTTTTAGGTGGACTGCCATGTCAGCACCATGTGATATCCCTGGGGGTCGTGATAGTTTAGAAACCAAATAACACATTTAAATAAGTTTTATAAACTGCATTTTGAGAGCACGTGGATCTAGATAATATAGGTATTGTATATTTTACTCTTTTTAAAATTTCTATAATTTCTATAGATATAATTTTATATCCTATTTGTATAGGAACTATACATGTTTTTATAAAGGAATCTAAACACTATGTGTTTTTTCGTTAAAACATGTAATTTAGAGTGGTATGTTAATTCTGAGAAGGTAATAATGTCAATTCTTAGAAGGTAATCTTTAAGGAAAAAGAGAAAATGTCATTAATGTCTTGTTCAGATTTGGCCCTCATGGCAAATCACGTAACAGTGGATCTGCTAAGTCTAATTGATTACTCTTGACATACTAATTAAATGGAGCTTAAAAATAACTTTGTTGACATCTATATCCTTTTTAGGCTAAAAGATTATTTACACGCTGTTTGGTTTCGTTGTAAGTTAATACGGGTGTTATTATCGATGGTCTTCAATTAATTCTTTTCAAATAATATGATGTTTTTCACTTTGCCTCAGATATATTTAATAGATGACTTGAATTGAATTAAAGGTTAGTTAGACTTATTCTAATTTGATTGACATAAAATATATTATATCATATAGTTAAGTCATTAAGTATTAGACGAGTCTCTTAAATTAAGTATTAAGTATTGACATAAAATATATTATATCATATATTAAGATGTCTCATACACCTAACCAATAACATTAGAAGAGATATAGAGCAGCACCCATCTCAAATAGTAAATAGTAATGATCAACAATTTTATCTTTTCATAAGATTTTTATGTGATAGCTTATTAATTAGTTAGAAATATCACATAACACCCATCTGGTCGTTGGATGATTTTTTCAAATGAATCAGTACTTTATGATAATATGTAGCCAAGCCACAAAGTCATTAACTCCGTATCATCTAGGTAATACAAACTAGTTTTTTTATAAACATGCCGACATCCTATCGGATTTTTCAGTAAAATTTGAAAGTCCCAATTTTTCCACATGACATCACAATTATAAGCAGGCTAAGCAAATATCTCGGTAATCACATCAAGAGATGACGATACATATGCATATTTGGAAGAGTTCACAAGGATAGGGGTCATCAATTTTCTATATAATATAAGTATAATTATTGGATAAGTTTATTGGTTTGATGCAAATCAAGGTAAAACATGATTGATATGTAATCTAACCATACATCTTTATAAACAAATAAATAAAGTAACTCGTAAATATAGATTTAAAATATTCAATAATGGCTTGCCTTGGTGCGTGGTGGTTCTTGGTGCGATGAAATCCAGTACGAACACTCATTCAGTCATAACCTCTACACATGAGAAATACAATTATTACATGTAGTATAGAAAATAGTAGTAACATTACATAAAGTAGGATTTTTAAAAAAATTTAGGGCTAAAATGAGGTCAAACAGAGTTACGGGATAAAAATATAAGAATTTTTAAAGTTTAAAGTATTTTCTAAAAAAATAAAATAAATTCTAAAAAGAATATTCCAAAAATATTTCTTATGCTTACATGTGAGTCTCAGACATTAGTTAGTGAGATAGAAAGGATGGTTTACGATAGACTGAAGCAGCTGAAAGTTCGCTTTCTCTCTTGTTTCTTTGCCTTGCACGTGAGCTCACTCGAGGAACAGCGGCGCATCGGAGGCGATTGGCACAACAAGCGACGGTTGTCCCAAGGGCAAGTAGGGAAGGCGCCAGGAGGTAGACGTGTGCAACTGGTGCCAGGAGGTATAGCGATTGTGAACGGGGCACGACCGACATGGCAATTAGCGATGAGGGCAACACGGTGACTACGCAACTGCTGTGGCTCGGTGGGTGTTATCCGATGAATTGCAGCAGAGAGGGAAAGAGAGGGAGTGCGGTTGCTACCTTTAGTCGTGGTGAGGACCAAGGGCGACAATGGCGACGGCGGTGCTGCTCTGTTCTTGTGGCAACAACAACGGTTCCAACAGCCGACCGGGCTCACAGGAGGAATACAGTGGATCGGAGACAGAGTGAAACTTAGGGAGGACAATAATGGTAGTTGCTCAGTTTTGTAGTTACTTCCGTTGCTTCGTGACGAACGTCATGACGATGAGCCTCTGCACCGCGCCAAGAATCACGTAAATTACTCAATGCCCTTTCACATGCATCGCGATGGGACATGGCGCTAACCTATATTGTCCTGGCTTGGCCAATTCCTTACTATCTTAGGTGCTATAGTAGGAGGCTTCACGTGGACAGGACATAATTGTGAGCTAGTGATGGTTAATGATGGTTGGGCATGTATGCATGCAGTGGAGTTGCTACATGCACATGGCTGCTTTGTCTCATTCACTAATAGAGGATTCATATTCATGTGTGTCCTCTTAGGTGAAAACATAAATGAACTTAGTGATGCATTAGAAAGAAAACGAAATGATGGAGGAAGGTACATAGTCAGTTCAATTTGATTAGTTTGATTAGAAAAGACAAACTTAGGTTGCCTTAAAAAAGATGAGGAGCCAAGCATGCTATTATTGTTTGAAGAGATGGAAGAGGGAAGGCTAGGAGAGAATCTCAACTTTTGTCATTTTCGTTCGCATGTGGTTAAATTCAACGTAAAACGATAGGCACTGTAATCTGCAAGTATATAGGCGAGATGAAAAAATTGAATTCTAAGGGATTATTAAAATAGGAAAGTAAATATTCACCAGACGGTAGAGTTAGTAAAATAAAATTAAAATTTCTTAGACAAAAGTCGAAATTTTCCAAAATCGAAAATTTTACTTTAAGGTTTTAAAGTAGAAACGAGATTTAATGTCACCGATAAACAAAATTTGATATTAATTTTTTTAAAAAAATAACGACGTTATATTGTTTAAGTCTTTAGACGTAATTTGTTTTGTCACCAAGTATAATTATACTTGTTTTCGTTTACTGCCCTTAAGTTATCTTCAAAATATTTCCAGTGACGCCAAATAATTTTGTTTATCGTGTTTTCAGGTTTTTACTACCTTTATGTGTTTCTGTATATGATTTCCATATTTATTAAGTGATTTTAATATTTATTTCAATAATTTGAGTGGTTTTTGATACATGCCAATGATCAGAGTGCTTATAAAATTCACTGAAATCACTTAGGTAATGAGATCGGCACGAATTCTTCCGGTCATTGAAAAACTTACCAAGAACTGTGGTTTATGCAGGTTTCATATATTTTTTCCCTGTACTCTTTGGTGAAGTTTTTCTAAGGACACAGTGAAAAGCAAGAGTCCACTTAGTTTAAGTATTGGAACCTGTCTGAAAGAAATTCGAGTGTACAGCATTGTTTAAAGGGTATTCCTCTACGAAATTCCATATACTGATATACACTGGACCGAGTCTTGATCTTAGTTGAGTGCACGGACCTCATGTGGTTACGCCAAAACGTAGAAAGCATGGTATACTTGACGAAGCATAGTCATGGCTGTACCAACCAACAGCCGTGCTTCCGTTGTGAGCAGTACTTGAACCTTTTAACAAGTTGTTTGGTCGAGTCTCCAAGGGGGTGGACTAGTTTTGCCCGCTGCAATTCTGAACATGTACATCTATTCCAAAAATCTTATATTCTTATTGTTATTGCTTATGTGCAGGCATTGAACAGAGTGACAGCAGCATCAAACATCAGTTCTTTACATACGAGTAGAAAGAACAATTTATCCCAAACATGGTGTATAATATGCATGTATTCCAGTAGTAGTAATGGTGATGAATCGAGCAGGCATCGTCCATTGATGATCAGTGATACCCGATAGGCGCAGGCGTCTCCTTCAGTTTCATCCCCTGGTAATGGATGTCCTGCACAAGTGATGAACCGTACCAGAGAAACCCGATTAGCTTAGCTCAAACTGCTCGAGCCTGTTCAGAAATTAAGCGTGCGATTGTTGTTTTCAGGCATGCGTACGTACCGATGCGAAATGGTTGAGGTCGCGGTGGTGCGCCTCGTCAGCGCGAATGACGGTGACGACGTCCTTGAGCGTCGCGTCGGCGGGGAGGCGCCAGTAGTCTATGGCGATGGCCGGCGCCGGCGTGTTCTCGACCTTGCCGGCCTCGAGGTCCTTGAGGTACTCAGTGTACGAGTTCACGGCCTCCTCCTCAAGGTAGCCGACGAAGCGGTGCGCGAACTTGGGAGAGAGGAGGTAGCCGACGAAGTAGGCGTTGAAGAAGACGCCCTGCGCGGCGAGCACGAGGGCGCGCTCCCACCACCGGGGCTGCATCACTTCGAGGAAGGTCATGAGGTGCATCCGCTCGTTCTCGGCCTCCTCCAGCAGCGCGCGGATCCAGCCGCCGCTGTGCTCGAAGCGGCGGAGGGAGCGCAGGTGGAGCAGCATGCCGCCCACCATGCCGGGCACCCCGGCCACCGTCTCCAGCAGAAGCGCGTGGCTCGCGTGACGCCGCTGGAAGAAGAGGTCCCTGGGCACGCACAGCGACTTCACCGTCCAGTACGCTAGCTTGTCGGGGAGCCCCTTCGGCTCGTGGTGCTTCGTCACGTCGATCGATGTGTCCGACGTGTACGTGTCCCATGGCTGCCACAATGCACCAATAAACACATTACGAACAAGAACAAATCGAGAATTCACCGTGTAAAAACGCACACCATGAATGCAACAATGGAGCTAGATTAGATATCCAGTACTCACCCTGAAGCAGAGCCACTTCCATTCCGTGCCGTCCTCCTTCACGAGCTTCGGTGGCTGGATGCCCCAGTAGCTCACGATGGCATTCTTGTTCTGCAGATCAGTCGCCGCCGCCGCCGCCGCTGCCGGCTCCGGTAGCTTGTCGGCGGCGTCTTCTTTGGCGTCAGCGCCGGCGCTGGTGCTGGCCATCCGCGCAGGGAAAATCCTCGCGGCGGCGGGCATGACGCCCCTCGCGCTCGCGGCGAGCCCGGAGTACACCGGCTCGGCAGCGAACAGGCGTGGGCCCAGGTGGCGCAGCAGCGCCGCTCCGGCCATTCGGGAGCTCATGTTAATCACGACGACGACGACTTCGCTGTGATCTTTCGCAGAGCGCGAAAAGGCTGGAGAAAAATTTATCGGTAATGGGAATTGTTGGTGATTGCTTGTGTTGCTGTTACCTGTTAGTTGGCTACTTGCCGCTGATGTGGCGAGGCGATGTGATTAGTGGTTGCGTTTTATCGTGGAGCGTCTCGCGCCGGCGCGTTGCTTCCTGGACAGTGCAGCGGGAGGCAGCACGAGCGCGCGGCGGCTAAAATCTGATTCTGTCAATTGTTTGCTAGCTCATTGCCTTGCCGTGCCGGCGTACGATTTGACCGGATAAACAAACGGACCAGACCAATCCGCGCTACTTGTCTCCGTCGTCGTCTTCCCCGGGAGTACGTGAGAGATCGGGGCCGGTCGCATATGATGCACTCATGTGGATTGTGGTTGACCTGACCTTTCAACGGGATGTCGTTTTCTTGGTTTGCCACTCTACTATGGCGTTAGATTCTGCTGCGCCGATGACAGGAACGGGTGACAACGTGGCATGGAAGGCGAATCCTGCCCGTCGGTTTCATTGCAGTTTGGCGACCGGTGCTAGTCTACAGCAATTGAGGTCAACCGGCGAAGATGGCTTGGCATTTCGCCTTGGATGGAAAGGTGAAAGTGTGAAACCAAAAGATTGGAGGCGAAATATCTTGTATCACGTCACGTACTCACGTGCACGCGCAACGGGTCGGGAACGTTCGACCCAATGACAAGGACCGCATATCAAAGGGGAAGAGGATCCCAATGAGAAGCTGCAGCCCGCAGGCGTTGAGGAGTCAGAAATCAAGTAGAGTTTCTGTTAAGAGTTTCTGCTGAGACTAGTTTCTCCTCCAAAATTACTTTTCTATAACGGGTTCTATATACGCATTAAGCCCGTTCTGAAAATAGTACTAGTAAGCGCTGTTTTCCTAAGGAAAAAACATGATAAACACATACTACTTACTTTATAGGACTTTTAGAAATTTACTATTACTTCCATAAAAAAACTACACTTTTCCATACGATTCTAAATATCATGTAGAAAAATAAACTTTGTTTTAGACAGATAATACTAGAACATAAATTTGGCATGCTACACTATGGTAGATTTTGGTTTAAAAGGTGATCCCTCTGTTTCTTTTACTTGACATTGTTGACCAAAGTAGGGGATTTACCACATTTTTTGGGTCTATGTTGGGCAATTCTCAAAAATATATGTCCATGTAATGGCAATTCCCAAAAAGGATACAGAGTGCTATGACAACTAAGCCTCTTTAAAACATAAGAATAGCATGTTTTCTAATCCTACAGAAATTAAAAACATGAGAAACAGGAAGAGTAGCATTTTGATTGCACAAAAAAAATGAAGCAAAGGAAGGTTTTCAAGAGGTCTGGCCTCTTGCATATTTTCCTATGAAATTGATTATAAGAATACAATCCTATGAAACTCAGGATTGGAAAAACACGACAATAGAAAAAATCTAAAATTCATAAGAATACGATCGTATCAAACACGGATTGGAAAAGGACAGAAATAAGAAAAACATAAAATTTGAATACAAGTATAAAACATATGATTAAAAAACACAAAAAAATATATTAATACTACCGTTTAGATGGATCATAGAAAAACACAAGAATTAAAGGAGAGAAATAAACTCAAAGAAAAAGTTTACAACGCTAACTTTTCTTTAAAAACTTTTGTTTTGAGCCATTCCATAAAAATTTTATAAGATTATTAGTCTCGATCATTTGTTTCAAAAGATCAAATAAAAAATATTCCTATAAGATTCAAATCCTATAAATTTTCTATTGTTTTCCTACAAATCAAAAGAGCCTGAAAAATATCTTATCTTCGAATCAAAAGTTCTATAGGAAATAATCGTAAGGAAATTGAATCCTAAAAAATCCGATTAGAGGCCCTAAAATGTGTTAGTACACCCTTCTTGTAATTGGAGATAGTTATCACGAATAGATCAATACAATTCCCTTAGAGCAAGGTAGAACAAGGTATTATAGGTGCAATCAGTTCAACAATTACTTGTGCATGGATAACTAATGTCAATGCAGAGTAGTTCTACTTAAACTCAGGATTGCATGATGATTGATGACTAACCCAGTAAAATATCTAGCCTTTTGTATTCAGCATTAGAATGATAGCTGAAAACTTTCTAAATTGAACAATCAATCCCGCTTAAACTACCAGTATTATTAACTGGATAGGGGTTACAACAGATGAGTGTATCATGTGAATATTGGCGTTTTCTAACAATGATGATACGCACCATGGTTAAGGCAGCAGCATATTCCTGGCAGCACTCATCTAAGAAAAAAAATAGTTCCCTCAAGGACAATAATTGGCTGCTATCATATACAGTGCCACAAGAGTCTACAGTTTACAAGAATCTCTCCATGACTTCATAATCTAACAGAAGCTCTTTCAATCCAATCATTTTGCTGTACTGCAAAGTAATCCAACCAACAATAGATACATATGCTACAAGGAGGCATGCACGCTTAAACCGATAGGCAAACACTCTGATGCTATGCTTGCTTACAATGGACCCAGCAGCTGCAAGGAATAGCCCTCGGAGACTTCTCACTAAGATAGTGATGAATAAGGCACTCAAAATACCAGCCACAACCCCTGCCATTACATATCCAAGCATTCCAACTGAATTGAAATCTTCCGACATATAGGACTTCGAAAACCTTCATAATCCGACATATTGGAGATACAGTGAGCATCAGAAGGAAAAAAAAACATAGAGGTAAATTGTGTCTGGAAAGGAAAATATCCAGTTCCTACTTCCTAGTGTGTACCACTTAGAACATGCAATAAGGCACAACAAGTATCTAAACATCACCCAGTTGATAGGTAGTAAGCTAGTTAGAATGCAAGAGTTAATAAGAGCAATCAACTTACTGCTCTGGATTATCAACTTATCATCATTTGATGGAGTTAATGTGGACATGTGAATTAAAACATTATGCAGGTAATGCAATGTTGTGCAGTTGATATGTGGGAATTTTTTTAGAAGCGCATATACGTACAATACAAATATCCTCTTGAGCATTTCACTTGTCGATGGTTCCTCGGCGGTGCAATTGAACAGCCTATCTGAATAAATATCAGCCTTGTTACTCCCCAGTGTGTATCTGCAACTGTATGATTCATTGACCTACATGAAAACATGGTGATGAAAAGGAAATGTCAAAAAGGAACTAGTGCCTCAAACTAAACAGGAAATGAGTAAAAGGCATGCACATTCCTGAAGATCCACAAAATCACAAGAGGACACTTTTAACTAATTTTTAACTACAGAAGCATCAGTAAATATCACATATAGCAGAGAACAAGATGCTAAGTAGTAGATTACCTTGAACTTCAATGTTGTTGACCATGCAACACCAAAGTCAGGCCGGCAATTCTGTGGAAGAGCCTCCTTTGGAGCCTCTGCCACCGCATAAGATGTCTGACCAGAAAAATATTCTGTGTATTCAACCTACAGCAACATAAATGAGAACAAATTGAATAAATAAACACCAATTAAAATATGTAATAAATTACTAACAAAAGCTGATAAATAAAAGATTAATACTAAGCTAAACGATGGAAAAACGGGTACTAAGCAGGCTGTGCAATACTGCAAGTTGATGCAAAATGTAAGGAAGTTGAGTTTGTTTGCAAATCAATTAATGCACAAAGCTAAATCTACAGGCATTGAACATGTTATCGGCCTCATAACAGTTAACATTAGACTCCAAAGCATTGTTGTGCTGCCAGAGTGGCAGAAGAAGAGCAAGCAAATGAAACATTTCACCAATCAGGAGCTTTGACAGCATTTTTAAGAAGTGCTCATAGATATATGCCGATAATTAGGTCTAATTATAATTTTTAAGAAAATACAATTATACCACAAATTCTCACCTGGAAAACTGAAGCCCAGTAGTAGTCATCATGGCATCGAAATTTTCTATTACTCGAGGGGTAAAATACATGCTTAGCTCTATAATTCAACAGTCCAAGCTCACAAACTTTTGATGACCGAAGATCAACGCCTGAAACGTGCCAACAATCACATCAAACCTAGATTAGTCCACACATAATCAGCTCAAGTTGATATGGACAGAAAGAAAAATAGCGCATAAAACATTAGCATTCAAGCAGAATGAGTCCGGTATGCTAGAATCAATAGCCAATGAACACCCCACTAAAGTACAATTAATTTTCTAGCATAGCAAGTCAGCAACATGTCACCAACTCTTACATTTGTAGAACGCATGGTAAAATGTACATCACAAAATAGAATGAAGCTTAAATTTGCAGTAAATTCTTCCGGCCTGCAGCCTAGATAGCTTATCCACATCATAATTCCAGCACCGTGCACAAATCAGTAAGCTCTAGAACTGCAGTGACACGATTAAATCCAGAACAGACTGAAGGGGGCGGAAAGGCGACTGACCGGTGGAGAGGATGCGGCAGGTGGAGAGCATGGAGACGGACGCGGTGGAGGAGAGACCACTGAGGACGAGACCCGCGAGGCCGACGAGGAAGGAGAAGACGAATGACGCCGCGAAGGGGGCGGCCACCCCGAGGGCGCCGCGGACCGCGGCCCCGGGACGCCGCCGGCTCGGCTCCGCCCCTTCGCCCGCGGCGGCCCGTGGAGCGGGCTCTTCCGCAGAGGGATCCATCACGTGGATGGCCGATCCATCTGTCGAGGGGCCGACAAACGGCGGGGTCGCCGGACGCCGGCGATGGGGAACGTTGTGCACGTCGGGTCGTGTCGGAGGTGGGTTGGTGGGTGGAACTGGGCGCAAAGCGGCTATGGTTTTTCTTGGGTTAGACTATTTGGGCCGCACGTGTGCCACGTCCGCGTGTGGTAGAGATTTGATCGCTACATTTCATCATCCCACTGCTACGAGTTCCAAACTTCCAATTTCCAAAACAGGAGCTGTAAATTCATACTATATAATATAAATATTTCTAAGAACTAGTTTCCATGCACGATAATTCATACATTTTTGTCCAATAAGTTACTTGTTAGGGAATTTAAACAAGTCAAAATTCAACCACTAAGGTCTGAAGTGACTGAAACAGAGTTTTTTTTCTTAGCCTTATCTTATTTTAGTATTTTAAATAACGTAAAAATGTTTATATTTTGAAATGGAGAGAGGGTAAAGTACTACAAATTTAACCGGCGTGACGTTTAGTTTAGCGTGGCCCAAACAGATTTTGGCCCATATATGGTTCACAACAAAAATAAAGAATTTCAGTAATCCTGAGGTCAGAGTACGGAGAAACGAAAGGAGAATTTTGAAAGGTAGCTTACGAATAAATTGAACCAACGAATATTACAAGGAAAAATTAAACAGCAGCCAAGTGAGCACGCATCACCACGTTTATATATGTCTACACAGAGGGGTACAACATCAAGATCCATCTCTCTCCTATCCCTCCCAACTTTCACACTCCTTTTTTTTTACCTTGCATTGTAACAAGGACAATGATCAACAACTAACAGCAGTATCACCTCTCCCTAATCTATCACCCTTTTGTCTTGATCTGCTCGATGCATTGCCTTGTTACAGATACTGTGCTTGTATTCTGTCTCTGTTCTGCTCCCACCACACCTTCGCCCTGTCCTCCCCAAACCTCTCCCGGCTGAAGAAGCAGAGAATCAGTTAAGTATCATTAAGTATGGATTAATCAGAATGTATATACATGGGCGAGTATATACAGGAAAATCTGATTAGATAGACTCTGTTGGTGACGTGGTGAATTTGTCGAGATGTTTTTGAAATCCACACATGCGTGATCCCTGATCAGTGGCGCGTATATACCTGAAACGGATGCGGCGGAGCTCGCGGGTGCCGTCGCCGAGCTCGCGGATGGTGAGGCAGACGCCCGGCTCGTCCTGCTCGATCCACTCGGTCGCCTCCATGTCGCTCGCGTTGCTGATGGACACGGAGGCCTCGTCGCGGGACGAGGTGGTTCCCCGCGACGGGTCGTAGCACGACGGGACGCCGCCGACGCCCGCCGCGGAGTTGAGCATGTTGAAGTGGTGCGCCCACACGTGATCGGACGGGTCGGGCACGGCCGCCGATGGGTAGCACGCCGCTCTGGCGGAAGCCGCGGCCGCGTAATTGGACGCCGAAGCCGACCCCGCCATCGCCTTGCATGACATGCTCCTGGCGATCGGCTCTTTGGCCAACGACGACGATGTCGCCGGCGTCACGACTGGGCTCTCCCGGGTCGATCCGCCCCTGGAGCAGAACGACGACTCTCTCTGCATGCCAGCCCCACAAAAATTCCCAGTAAATTGATGGTACAGATCAAAACAGCAATACCTATGATGACTTCGAAATCGTGATCAAGAATGCATGAAGTCTGCGCAAGTACATAGTACCGACCAGAACAGAGTCGTCGACGGAGGACGTCGGAGTGGAGACGCCCTGCTGCCGGCCGCTGAACTTCTGCACGTTGTACAGCTCGACGATGCGGTCGTAGTTCTCGCCCCACCAACGCTGTGCCTCCCACTTGTTAAAAATTTCTCGGCTGAATTACACCAACACGTACGTACGTGACAATTAGCTCACCATGCAAGAAAAGAGGGGATCGCTCAAACCACTACGCAGAATACATCAACCGTGCAATATACGATCAGTGTCAAACCTGAACCGGATGCGCTTGAGGTCGTTGCCACCGCCGGGGAGGGTGACGAAGGTGATCTGGACGCCAGGCTCCACCTGCGCCGTCCACTCCCTAGGCACAGCATCCTCCACGACGGTGACCTCGTCGCCGGCCTCCTCCTCGATGCTCGGGATCCAGGTGGTGCCGCCGGGGCTCCTGCCAGCATCCTGCTGCCACCCGCGGTTGCTCTTGCTCCTGGTCATGTCCCATGTCGCCATCGACGTCGAGGAGGCTCGCGCAGGCGGCGCCGCCGCAGCAGGGGTCGCTCTAGTGTACATGTAGGCCTCGCCTCCAGGCTTTGTCGTCGTCATGAAGGCAGAGTCATCGATGAAGCCCGGGTACGGACGGCGGTAGCTTCTGCTCCTGAACGACGGGCTACCGGCGGCCGCCTTGTAGTGCTGCTTGTTGGAGCCGGAGAACTTGAGCACCATGTCCTTGAGCTGGAGACAGCACATTGCATCGTAGGAAGCCTAGTTAACCGCCACGATTGGTCACTCACGGTCTCGTCACACAAGTGTTATGTGCATCAGCTCTCACTCGAATTACTGACATAAGTAGCTATCACATCGTATAATATCTGGGATACGCATTTACACGTGTCAGTGCTTAGCTTGCTTGGATCAAAAGCAAATAGTTCAGTTTTAATCGTGAACATCCATGAACATGTATATCCATGTGTGTGCCCTTTAAATTAGGAAGGCCGAGAATGATCCCTGCTGCCCAATGACTTCATATGATGACTATCTATCGCACAGTATGTTTAGTAATAACTAGTACGTGACTAATAGTAAAGCATAACAAACACGTTTAAATCAAAGAGGCTAGCTAGGTCGCCAAAAAAAAACTAGTAACACGCAAATGCAAATTAAGGACCACTCTAACTGGCTAGTGACGCTGCACGACACAGGAGGGAAATCTTTTACCCTTTTGTCTGAATCAAGGAACCGGGGCAGCATGCATGCCTGCCTGCATCTATCTAACGCAGCCTATCGCAAAGCAACATAGTAACCGGTGCGGGCGATAATGACAGCTCCTCTGCCGGCCTCCACCACCGCATGCATGGCACGCATATGCATGATGCGTTGCGTGCGCCGTGCGCGCTCGCTTAAAAAGACACGACGCGCGAGCGCGGCGCGTCCATGATACGGGCGCGCGCGTTTGCGTGGCCTGGCCAGCAGGCGCAGGGGGGCCAGGTTGGGCCCTAATAAATCCGTGTAGCTCGCGTGCCAGGCTGAGGAGGGAGGACATGCGCCGTGGCCCGCTTCGTATCCGGCTTTATTCCATCTCTACGGCAGCAAGCAAGGCAGGCAGATCCTAGTTTTAGACTTTTGTTTTACTCACGGCAAACTTTGCCGTTCCTAACCTTACAAAATACTGATCACACCACAGATCAAGCTAGACAATGGAATCAAATCTTTAATGTTGGACTATGTGGCTGGAAATATGACATGACACAATTGCGGCATTGAACCAAACGATCGACCACCTAAGAAACAATGGCACCAAAGCATGCCTTTCCACCACGGAAAAAACACCGCCCATCGAGCAGGCATGCAGCCACAGCCCACAGGAGCACACCCTGTGCCTACGTAATGGGCATCTCTTTAGGGCAAAGGGAATGAACGAGTGGGAAAAGATGGGGGAATGTCTGTGCGCGCGCGCGCATGGGAACAAAATCAAGCCACAATATGGTGGGCAAAGTGGCAAACTGTCCAAAGTTTAGGGGTGGTGTGCCCGGGCGGCCGGCTGGGGATGGGGATGGCCAGATGGAGGAGGAACCAAGCAAAGACATTAAAGTGGCCTTAATTCTTTCTCCCACCACATCTACTCATCCTCCCTTGAACAGCTTTGTCGAGGAATGTCGCGAGAATTTATCGATGTTGAGTGCTAAAGGGGGGCAATTGAACCACTGTCATTCACATCGTAATTTTGGGCATATGATTCAACATCAACATTTCCTAGCTTCTGTAGCCCAACAGTCGTATTACTGTTGACTGTTACAAAGTTGGGACGACGTGGGTAGGTTTTTCAGAGAAAACACACAGCATTATAGCTAGGGACATGATCCTGATCTCTGCTAATTGTTGTGCCTCTGACAGTATACCACCATCGTTTATGCCTATGCTTAAAAATAAAAAGATGGCATAGAGGCAGTTCTACATCTACATGCAGAAATGAACAAGAACTTACTGTGAGCATGGACAGGTAGAAATTAAAAACACTGGAGTAAATTTGAATAGGACACGATAGCTGAGCTGAGTATAGATACTCAATTGATTGCTTATGCGTCTGCATTGCGTGCGGCGGCGGAACTAGTAACCCTATGATTCCGGAAAGGAGCTAAGGGCCAAAATAATGGCAGCAATTACTGCGGAAACTTGCTCGTTTACGACCTAGTGTACGTAGACAGCCACGGCGGACGCCGGGGAATTTAACTATTTGCCACTGGCCATTCTTCAAATGTCATTATTCCAATTTTAATTACCATTATTCCAATTCTACTTATAATTTTGCCACTGACGAGATAGCTCTTGCGTGTCACTTGCCATGACCTTGTCGATGCCGGCAACTCACCATTTAGGTGGTGCAAGGCGGCGACCACCACTCCTATTCTCTCACTCTGTCATCAAAGAGGAGGCATGCACTGGCGCTAGACTACTGGCATGATGCTACCGCTAGCCTTCCCTCGTTGCTCCGTCAAAGGAGATTGCCGTTGTCATGAATCCTGTCGTGAGCAACTTCAGCAGTCGACGGTGAGAGGCCCTTCCATGGGCAGAAAAAGAAGAGCTGCAGGACAACAAATTGACAATGACGGTTAATGCCTACTCCTGCAAGGGCTCATACGCTCGCAATGATCTCGAGGCGATGAGTCCCTCATATCGATGCGAATAGGGCAGCAAGCTTCCTAGGTCAATGCGGGGGCCGCGTCTCTCCTTGCACGGTCGACATGGACGGGGCGACGAGTTCCTCATATCAACACAGATGAGGGAGCGATGGAGGTTGCTCGATAAAAAAATAAGGAAGGATATGAACCATACCCTCTTTTCCGTCTCTCCCTCTTCTTCAGCTCGACATGGTTGCATCGCGTGAGAAAGATAAACACGTAGGGAAAAAGATGACCAAGGGCAAATTGAAAATTTTTACGTCCATAGCCATGCTAGGTAGTGCTTGTTGGCATGCCATTAAATTATTAAAAATTTCTCTATAATAATAAAATTATAAAAACAATCAAAATAATATATTTAAAGAGTGGTAAATAGTTAAATATCCCAACAACGCTTTGCTAACTTGTCTCTATCCCACGCTCATCGCTTCATCAGTGTTCTCAACCACCGCGGCTTTGGCTCCTTGCCAACTACGTACAGCGGCTGATCTGCGCGTGGCCTAACCAATCGGACAAGGGGATTCAATTCAGTTGCTACACAGCGCATACGTCCCAGATGTGGCCTTGCTTGGGCAATTCCTGAGCATTGCTGGTAAGTACTAGAGTACTGTTTTTTTTTTTTGAGATAGCAGATACAGAGTACTGTGCATTTGTCAGAGTCGTCCATCTCCGCTGCCACCCTGGTCTCCCCCTCGTCTATTAACTGCCTCTTTCTCATAGACTCATACAGACAGAGCTAGCATGTACTACTACTAGTATACTCGTATAATGCAGTAGTGATAGCAAAGTAGCAAGTGTAAATTCGATCCAGGAGTAGCATTTACGAGAAGGAGGAAGAGGAGAGGAAACAGACGGGTACCTGCGAGGTGAGGGACTTGACGGCATCTCTGCTGTGAGGCGTGGCCGCGCCACCACGGGACCCGTCCTCCCCGCCTTCCTTGGAGGAGCAAGCGATGCATGCCAGCATCTTCGCTGACACCCCTCCCTATCTGCCTCGATCGACGACGACGCCGGCGACGCGGATCAATCAGTAGTCAATCGATCGCTCCACAAAATTTCACCCTGTGTATCGCATGCAAAGCGTGCATTAACGTTAAATACTCCTATATAGTACCACCACAGTACTGTTATCTATCAGAAGCCGCCGTAACGGAAGATCGCTCCACAAAAGTTCACCCTGTGTATCGCATTGCAAAGCGTGCATTAACGTTAAATACTCCTATATAGTACCACCACAGTACTGCTATCTATCAGAAGCCGCCGTAACGGAAGATCTCGCGTTGGATCAGCGATCATGCCGTCATGCAGACACTACAGCCCATGGCTACAGTGGATGCACGCATGTGTGACAGAATGTCTATCCTTGAGATAGATGGTCAAACTTTTTCGTCGTTCCATCTCATGCATGTCAAGAGAGCATAGTACATGCACAGTACAGTACATGTTTCCATGATAAATGAATGCATGCAAGATTTCGTGTATCCGCGCACACGTATGTACGACCAAATAAATACACGCCCAAAGTACCATCAACAGTGACACTACCACTCTATCCTCTAGCTAGTTATAGCCACAATCTATAACGTACTGTGTAACGTAAAGCGGTTTCCAAGCTCGGTGCATGACGCGATTCTAATACCACGCCATTTCGACCAGACGTGCATGTTCTCCTCTCGTTGCATCACATGTAAACACGCGAACACAACATCGTTCTGGCCCACGCTATGCAAGCACAGCACAGCACCGGTCCGTGACCACGCACACGTGCGCATGCGTGTGCGTCGGAGCCTCGAGCAAAGCCGGCCGGGCCGGACAGCTTCGATCTGTCCGGCTCGTTGAGCAACAGAGCAAGCTAGCTAGCTAGGGACTGCAGCTTCGCCACCGGCGTCTAAACGGGGTCAGCTGGCTAGCTGGTGCAGTGGATGCCTGCAGCGACAAAACAGTATAGCACCAGCATAACCAAGCAAGCAAGACCCATGCCAATGGCAGCAACACAGTTCACAGCTAGCTGAGATGCACGCATGCGTGCGCAGGCTGCTCTAACACAGTGGAAGAAACGCTACGCGGACAAAGCAGATCGACGGGCAGGCACAGCGATTCTTCAATCCCACGCCACATGACACACACATACTAGTGCTCCTGTATGGTTGGAAATCAAACGTAAAAGTAAAATACAGGCAGCTACATTGCGGTAGGGAAGCTTCCGATGTTTATGCATATGAAAAATTTATTAACCACCAGTGTGCTAGCTCCGCCCGTTTGTGTGTGTGCACAGTGTTCATGCAGATGAGGCATGGGTACCCACTCGAGGCAGGCAGAGGCGTATGGGGAAGACTCCAAACGACACCAACAGCAGCAGCTCGGTGAACGAGACAGGGAGCCTCCCGCTCAGATGTACTTTATCAACTATAGTCTATGCAGCTGGGGCCCACGCCCTCCCCGAGATCAACGTACTGCTTGGACTTTTTTTTTCTGCTGTCCATTTCTACCAAAAAAAACCTGGACCCCGGCCAAAACGACCAGCTATCGAATGACTGCATTGTGGAGCCCGCTAGGGTTTTTGCTGCTTATCTTTAGCGCTTTTTTATTAAAAAAACACGACGTGATAACCTTAAACACGGTATCAGTTTTTTTCTTTTGGCTGGTGGTAATTTCTTTTCTACGGTATCAGCTAATTAATTAATTAATGATGCTGTAGAGGGAAAGAGAAATGAGCCACAGTGAGTAGTGATGAGATGATGCATACAGTTAACTGACGGCCACCAGATAGCTACGCTAGTAGCTATCTTTCTCCTCCGAGTTTGCCCGTCGTGTAAACAGTGTGCGTACACAAACCACCAGCAATAGGCGCTGACCGGTTGCTCCTCCTCAATCCTCTCCCTCTCTCCGGCGCCTGAAATGATCCGGACAAAAATATGACAAAAATTAAATGTGTATATATACTTGTGAGACATGAACCGAGGAGACAGAGTGGGATGCAAGGAGAAATGGACTTTGACTTTGTGATGAACAGCGCAGCGAAAGAAACGCATGCAAGAAGAGAAAACAAAACAGAGAAAAAGTGTAACAGAAAAAAAAAGAAAAGGAATGACAAAGAATCAAGCAAGCTAGCGACAACGTTGCGTGCGTCGGCATCACCACTGCCGTTACCTTCTCCACGTCGCCGGTGAACGAGCGAGCGCAAGTTCTCGTTGCCGGTTGCTCGCAGCCGCCGCGCGCTCGCCGGCCGGCTACGCCCCTTCGCCTTAGCCCTCCGTGGGTTCGATTCGAGCTCTGAATCGACACGGAATAAGTCTTCAGATATCCAAGAAAAAGGCTTCCCTTGTCCGGATACGGATCGGCCGGTCGAGGAGCTGGATGCGCGGCCGGATACGGATCGGCCGGTCTTCAGTGGCGCCGAACAGCGGCGCGGCAAATCTAGCGGAGAAGCTACGCAGCGATGCAGATAGATTCCTCTCGCGCGCAGAGGAGGCAGGAAGCGAGAGAGAAGGGGAGAGATCAGCACGCGGCCGGGTGTCGCGGGCGTCGCGCTGGGCCGTCGGATCCTTCCCCGATGCACGACGAGATCAAGACCGATCGAGAGGGCGGGAGCCGAGCGAGTGCTGGCAGCTAGCGCAGCCGTCTCGGTTCCGCCCTTATATAGTACCCCCTGGACGGACACGGGGCGGTCCCCGCGAGATCGCGGCCGTCCGATCCACGGCGGCGTGTGGTCATCTCCCTGGACCCGTGGGTCCCACGCCGGTGATACGCTGCGGGGCCCGCACAGGCCCGGGCCCCGGCACTGCCTGCCTGTCCCTGCGGGGTACTTACCAGAACAGAACGCTCGATCGACACCGGCCGTACGTTGCGGGGACGTACGTGCGAGCGTGGCGCGATCAGGACCGTGCGACGTGATACGTGTGCTGACGGGGCTTCGTCATGAGCACCGTCTGATCTTGGTGATGCTCACCTCAGCTCCGGTGGTGCAAAGTACGTCAAGAGTACGCGTAAGCCATAGCGACGATGAGCGAGAGACAATTAGGCGACAAGTAGACAATGCCAAAGGCTCACATCAATAAGACCGTACAAATCACTATAGGGAATAAGATCAACAAGAGCGTCTACAAAATGACTCTCTAATGGACAGATTCTACGATTAATTGCGGTGGTGGGAAGCCAACAACGGGTTGGGCAGAAGTAGAGCAAAAACATCGCCGTCGGAGAGAATGAAGGGGTAAAAAGTAGCAATAGAAATATTACAAATCCACATCGCAAATTAATTATAGGAGGTAGGTGGGAGGGTGGAGCAATCAATTTTTTGCTAGAGAGGTTGTGTGGATAAATTTAGGGTTTGTTCACTTCAATTCTATATTTTAGTATTATCAAAATTTGATAAAGTAACAAACTAAATATATTGCTACCAACCCATCACTACCAAATTTTTTTACTTTTAAAACTTTCTATATTTATCAAAATTTAGAAATACATTTAAGTAAACACTGCTCAATCTTATCTTATCTTATCAATATTTGATAATGTCTTGTCATTATTGGTAAGTTTTTTTTCAATAAAGTGGACGAGTCCTTAGATTTTTCATATTTGTACATTTCACGCAGGTTTCATTTGAATTTGTTTATCCCTTGTAAATTTCATTTGCTAACATTCATTATGTAAATTCTCTATAGTTGTGCACAAGAGAGAGAAGTGTGAATAAAAGATGAGAATTTCTCTCTCTATATATATAGGTTTTACTATAATCTTTTAGGCTCGTAGCACTGGCACGAATCCAGGCGTGGCGCTGCGCAGCCGACTAGTCCAATCTCCGTTTCGAAACCATGGCGCATCTGATGAAAACAGTTAGATTCCCGCTTAAATGCATGAGCCTATTCCATCTATCGACCGTCTTGTGCCTACACATGCGCTTCTTCTGAACATTTTTTAAACCAGCTTCCGCTGTTCACTGGCTTCACGAGGCAAGTATTTGGATGCTTCTTTTCTCAGCTACTGTACGGCGGCACAGACCACACTGCAATCGTACATGGCTGTGCACAGCAGCCAAGCACACCGGCCGGTATGCTTGACCGAACCAAAAGAGAGATATCAAAGCATATTGAAATTAAATCATAAAACTCCAAAAAATGGTGTTTCTGCATTTTTCCGGCTCAAAGTTCAAACAGGAGACGGGAGAAAACGGTGGCACCCGCGATGCATCTGTCCGATTGATTTGGCGGCTCACTCTGATTCTAATCTATCTCGATCTGACGATATGCATAGTTTCTTGAGAAAGCATGAATACGGAAAGCGATAGCGTACTTGCTAACGTTATGACAGAGCGAAAGCGAAAGAGGAAAAGCGGCAACGTGATCGAGTGATAGTAGTAATATCTTGATGAAATCGATGGCAAACGAACTAAATGAAGGAGTTTACATTAGTGTGGATTGATTTTTGGGACATGTGGCTTCATCGCTATAGTAGTAGTTGGCCTCGCCAAGCGTCGCAACGGAAAGCGTGTGGAGTGCAAGATCGATGGCGAGCCCCCCACAACCCACAAGCACGCACATCTGGCAATGTTTTGTGATCCCAATGAGCATCACATCGCGCAGTGGCGCAGCAGGCGAAAGCAGATTCCCCGCCAGAACGTCGTCGCCGAGGCCGAGAGTAACTCGTTCTCGGTTCGTTCTCCCCATCCGCGAGACGGAACGGAGGCAACGAGCGGGGACGCAGCGCGAGCGCGCATTCGCCCGTCCCGCATTTTGATGCCGCATCGCTGCCTGCCTCGCCTGGCCACCCAGCGCGGGTGCACGCGCCACGGCCCGCTCGGCTTGGCGTAGCGCGCGTCCCGGCGTCCCGCGCGGTGGCGTCGCGGTCAAAGTGGCAAATCAGGCACGTCAGTGCCGGTACGGGGCGCGCAGCCTTAGACTGATTAGCCCGGCCAGCCTCGGGAGGATCGGGGAGGCCTCCTTTTTCTCCCGTCGAGTTCTTTGATTCTTCGCGTTTCCTCGATCGATCTCTCGCAGGCGACGACGACGACGACGAAGACGTTGTGTTACGTTCTTCCAAGGCGACTTGGCATGGATTATGCCGGGCTAGCGAAGCCAGCCCGCCAGGTTCGCAGCACGCACACGTAGTACGACGACGATCCAGCCGGAGGGAGCCAGTGAGGCAGCGATCTACCTGCGCCGCTGCATGCGTGCATGCGCAAGATCGCAACTTTTCATGGCTTAGGGGGCTACCCGGCCGGCCACGCTAGGTCGCTAGCCAACTGTGCTCGCAACTGTGGCTTGTCTGTCCCCCTCAGCCCGTCGGCCCCGCGTACGAGGAGCGAACGTTACTTCACCATTGAAAAATTTCACTTACTGGTTGTTAAACAGTTTTGAGAGAGCGCCATAGATCATTACTGTGGAAGCCGCGCGTTCGAGTTCGAGACAAAAGCCTAAACCCGGATAGTTATTCGGTGTCCACACGTGTAGTTTGCCGTTGTACTAGACAGGTAGGCACTGTAGTGTAGTACTAGGCCAGTGGTTTTGTTCTCTGTTTTCGCGCTGGGATGCTTGGCCAAAGAGAGGGGGAGGGTGGAAAATGACTAGACGACCGATAGAGATGCGTGTTTGTGGAGCGGACAAATCGAGGTTTTTTTTTCGGGTGGGCAAAGCTGGCTGGCTGGCTGGCTAGGCAAGCGAGCAAATCTTTGATCAGGAAAGGAGGTAAAGGCGAGAGGAGCCAGCCAGCAGCAACGCACCGAGCCCAGTGGAGCTTGGACGGGTCATGTGGTTTCGCGTTGCCGAGCGAGGCAGCCTTTCGGAAAAGGCCACTCGAGTCCACCCACCCAAAAACCCCATGCGACGAGCTAGCGACTGATTCGAGTCCACCGAGCGACGGGCGACCTGGTACTCCGCGTGGCACGGCCCGCCCCTGCGCCGCAGCCACGAACACCTCGACGCACGACACGCGGGCGCGTGAAATGGATCTCGATTCGCCGACGTCTCGTCGCCGTCGCGCCCTTCTCGACCCGAACGTTTCGTGCCTCCTTTTTCTCTAGCTCGCTCGCGCGCGGAGCAAATGCGCCACGCTGGCGCGGGCGTCACATCGGTGTCACGCCATTTGCACAGCATTTGACCGTGTCAGGCAGCTATGAGGCGCACGGCCCCAGCAGCAAACCATGCAAAGGTGTTTGCGCACCTGCGCCTCTCCTCACTCGATCGCCTGCGTGCTTTTGCCACCGCTGGCAAAGCGAAGTACGCGCGTACCTGCGTACACACGCATGCGTCAAAGCCAGCTCCTCGTCGTCCCTCCTATCGCTCCAGGAGACAAAGGTCTCGCACGCATGCACGTACCAAGGGCAAGTACACGTACGGGTGGCATGCATGCATGCGACCATCCATGCAGCCGGCTGTGCTCACTGGCGGTGTACGGACGTGCTCGCGATCGATGGGATCAACGTGCAGGTTTGTGTCTGCGGCTCGCGATGCCGGCCGGGGCGTGTCTCATGTAGCAAAGTTGGCGCATCGGCCGGTCGGCGCGGCAACGCCACAGGCAGCGCGGGGAGACAGGTGTTAGTGCGGTCCAGTACGTGTCGATCTCGAGCCACCTGTGCTATGCACTGCTCGATCGATGGGATCAACGTGCAGGTTTGTCTCTGCGGCTCGCGATGCCGGGCGGGGCGTGTCTCATGTAGCAAAGCTGCCGCATCGGCCGGTCGGCGCGGCAACGCCACAGGCAGCGCGGGGAGACAGGTGTTAGTGCGGTCCAGTACGTGTCGATCTCGAGCCACCTGTGCTATGCACTGCTCGATCGGGCACGGGCTTTGGGGGCGTGTGTGTACGTACGTACGCTGCCAAGCATGCAGTTGGTACGCAGCGATGGAATGCTTCGGTTGTCATGCGCCTGTGGAACACCGTACGCTGGTATTTGCTTGATCGTCTCGACGCGGTTTGACGGTCTATAAGTGGAAACTCGATGTGCTCCATGTTTGAACTTTGGCAGAGAATCCATTACGAACAAAAGATGACCGTATGAAGAAAAATTCAGTGCTCCCATCTTTTTGGTGGGTTTTTCCACAATAAAAACGAACCAACCGATAGCATTGTAGTTGTATACATTGGGAGGCCGGTCTTTGTTCTCATGACTTTTACAGTGTTTTTAGTTCATTGGATGGGTTAAGAAAGGACGAACCCATGTTTAGTTTAAGGATGTGTGGGATAAGATAGTCCTAAAGAGAAATATTCTATTTAGTTTTATCCCTTAAAAATTGGTGTACCAATCTAACTCATATTTCTCTCTTATTGACATGTGTATCATTGGACCATCCCATCCTCCATGCCAAACAAATAGTAAAAACCATCCCATCCTAAAAATAAGACAAGTCTAACCTATTCTACCTCGCACCCAAACTAAACACATCGTTAAAGTAGGACTCCAGTAGCAAGCAAGGACACACTATGCTGCATCACAAGAAATGAAACTGTGCGACAGTTCCCACAAACAAAACTGGACTGCTCGAACAATGCTCATACTTGCCACAAACGACAGTTCATCTGCATTTCAGTCTAGAAGTATGATTATTGAGGCACGAGATTATGATGAACAAGACATCATCAGTATAACAAAGTTATCTAAGAAATCACTTCAAAGTACTGCAGAAGAAACATACCCCCGAAGAGATTGCGGTCACATGAATAATATCTACCTTTTGAAGTCGGGGGCAAATGTTACACATGTAGAAACAGCCAAAAAGAACTGTGTAAGATACACCGACTTCACATACCATGCTAGCATGTTATACTCAAACTATTTTACATCTTCAATACTTCATTCCTAAGGACATCCTTTCTTGTCTTCAAAAAACAATTATCATGTGGACACACCATTACAACCGGTCCCATTTACATCATCACGATGCAAAGCATTCCTAATGACTTGCATATAGAGGAGCTGTTTTTACCATGATTCAACGCCAACTGGAAACATACTCCAAAGCAAGGACACCTTCAAGTTAAGTGATGTATTATGTTTTGTAACTGTATATGGGGTCCATGGAGAAACGACAGCCTTTGGAAACTGGTATAATGAATGGGTCAACCTGACCAAACAAACACAAATATATTACCAAAAGCCAGAACATTCAATTAATGCAGGAAAAAGGACAGGCATGTACCTTGGACAAAGTGGTTAAAAGAACACTATGCACAAATGGTACAAAAACATCAATCAATTGGGTGCTTGTCTGTTTGCCGGGAGGTGTATTGGGCAGAAATCAGAAGCAAGGACAGAAATGCACTAGCCACAAATATAGCATCAAACCAGCGGTGGTAAAAGTCAAATTGGATATCACCACCCAACACATCTGTAATGATCACCCTGTGCAAACAGGCATTAACAAACATCAATTTTAACAGTGGAATATTACTGTGATGTAAATTACAAATCCTGCCAAACACAGTATAGGAGTTTCAGAGAAGCATCGCTCCATTTTCAATCAACATTCATTATTCATTGTTATCAACAAAATATCCACATAAATAATTGTGTTTTCCAATTTCTATGGAGGCAGATTGTAAAAAAGGAGTTATGTTCCATAACTATGTATATGCCTCTGCAACTGTAGTCCTAGATGCAAAAATGGAGAACAAAAAACAGTTCAATGAACCAACATCGATCTAGGATACAGGTAGTCAGGAAAGGACACTCTCAAGCAATAGAGATATACCTATACTCATTTGCCAGGCTTTTCCTTATGAGAAGAATAGATGATATGAAGTACATTCCCATGATCTCAGATAGGAAAAGGACAACATTGGTTGTTGAGCCACTCCCAACTCTAGAAACAGCAAAGAAGAACTGCATAGAAAAGGAGACACCATAGCATCATGTTCTAATGCTTTATTAACAAGGATAAAGTAACAACTTTAAGTGCAGATAACTGAATGAAAAATGAAGACATGCAAAAATGTTTGCGTTAGAAGCAACAGATGTACCAATGCCTATTTTACAATATTTTACGACCAGTAATTGGTATTATTGGATCAAAGATTACAATATAAAGAGGATACAATAAAAAAGTCCAACAATTTACATGCACAAAATAAAAGTTAGCAAGCAAAAAGAACACTCACCTTCATAACATTTGCCAAGAATCCTCGAACAGATATGACAACCAACATCCCAATAAACAAGAGAGAGATATACTGCAACCCCAAGGGAAAACATGGGACATATGTAAGTTACACAATGAACAATGAAGAAATAAGAAAAGGAGGTAACAAGGTTGCACAAAAAATCAAGCAAAGCCAATTTAAAGCACCTCAAAATAAATATTTGATCCATTAATGAATGAGTTAAAACGCAAAAGACATGCCAACATATAGGTACCTATTTTATGGGAATTTTGAAAATACGCGTACTACTTTACAAAGTGATCCAATTAACATCATATCTATAGAGAACTGCAGTTCAGAGTAATAACAAATTTGTTCTAGATTCTAGAACTGTTCACCTTTTAGTTTTAGCATGCATACCTGTGATAAAAGAGTGACGTCAATACCAATGTCAAAATGCCTCAAGAAGATGGTGATTGTCATGGTTACTGGATCAACAGAACCTGCCTGGGAGGGGGGAAACAATATGTATGTCAATGATGGAAAATTCCATGAATTAGAAAAGTAAGCAATCAGTTTGAGAATGCAAAGAAGTGATTGTACCTCTTTAAAGACAACACTCTGCAAGGACTGCAACAAAATCAAGAAAATATATGTAAGACAACCTCCACAAGGTTGATTACAAGACAATAGAATAGAACACAATCTCACGAAACAAAATTGTAGCAGTTGACAAGAAGCAAATTGGAAGCTAGAATTTTGTTAATAACACGGATAATTGGATTGGCCAATCAAATATTTTTGTAGCTCTAGCTTTGTTATCTTGTCATGGTTACATATAGGTACATGGAATTGGTGATGCGTGGACCAAAACCATAGACCAAATTGAGTAGTACCTTGAGCATCTTATAAACACAATACACAGACAAGGCATATCCTAGTAGATTCTGAACATGGCCCCTCCAAGTCCGAGAAAATGCAGCGGCTATCTGGAAAGAAATTGAAGAACAGTTTAGAAAAGTTTTACTCATCTATAATAACAAATGATCTACTACAGTAAAATGATGTGCAGATATAAGAATTCGCATTGTAAAAGGCAAAACAACATATGCAACCAAACAGCAACGCAATCCTATTTGAATGATTATCCCAGAAATTAATATGATAAGTTCTGTACTATGTGCCGGTCCTTTAATGTGAAAATAAAATGAAAAGAAAACAAGGCGTCAACAAGAATACAAGAAATCACCATGTATGGAAGAAAAATACACTAATCTATGGGGGACACATGAATAATATTTAACTGTAACACAAAATAGCCAATTAATTTGAGCAAGTGTTGTAACATTTATGTGTCTGCTCCAATTTGTTGGGACAGAGTAACAGTTCCCTCACTTATCTAACCAAATCAGTGTCCAACTAGTCGGTCCACTAGGCTGACTAGTCGGTAGTTGACGGCAAGTCGCCTCGATCAGGAGGTAAACATTGAATTAGTCGGTCAAAGTCGGTCTAGTCAGTTGGTATTAGTCAGTGACTAGTCAACTAAACGGGTTGACTAGGAAATAGAAAAGTGACATGAGCTGAAAATTTTGGGCTAAGAGGGTGGGAAGGTATATGCTAGGGTTAGAACCTCTCTATTCTTCCCACCCATCACGCTCGCTCTCACCTCCCGCACGCCCTCTTGCAATGATTTTAACAATGATGGAAAATTGGATGTGATACCTTCAAAATAAGCTATGCTTACCAAATCTCAGTTTTATACTTCTTTGGGTTTTTTCAATAATCAATATTTGGTACTCACTAGTCTGAAAATATGCTACAAAACATGTCAAAAATAGGTAGGTACTTGTGTGCAAAACAGTATCATCCGATCGTTCGATTAATTATGATTAATCGTCATGATCAGTCCCCTGACTTTGATTAGGTGCATCAACTTGATCAGTCGATTAATCATCGATTAATCACAATTAATTGCCCAATTAGGGAGGGGAGATGACTAATTATGACTTGAGTTTTGAGAAGTTGGGACGGACCATTCCCCATAGGGTTTAGTCCCTCCCATTGCCCTCTCCCCTAGCTGCCATCGCGTCACCAGTGTCGCTGCTCACTCTCGCCACCGCCTTCTCTGCTCTCCCCTCCTCTAGATGCTCAGCTGCTGGATGGCTCCTGTGCTTGACTGAGTGCTTGTAGCCTGCCTTTGCTAGGATCCTGTCTCCCAAGCACCCTCGGCGCCCGGTACAATTCAATGATCGATTAGCCTCAATTAATCGGCTTGATCGGTGTCTTGGTGATTGGAGTAGATCAAACGATTTAAAAACGTTGGTGCAAAATTGTATTGTTTGACATATTGGAGCCACCAATTAGTAACTATAGTCCCCCTAGTCTCTAGTCAGTGGATCACTCCTCGACTACCAACTAGCATTTAGGTGAACACCGAACCAAATCATTGTTAAACTGCCACTACCACAATAAAACAATGATGGCAACCCCATGGCATTCATAGTAGTAAACAACACAAGGATTAGAAAGTAGAGGGGTATGTTCTGCCAATCGGTTTGGTTTTCAATCTTAACACTGCGATGAAAGGCGCAAAAGGCATACCTTAGCTTGACGGAGTTCGTATATCTCAAGGAATAGTTGTTTGGAAAGTTCTTCTAGTGCCTGGACCTCCGCTTCCAAGCTTTTGATATCTTCCAAGAAACAAATAGGATTTCATGCGTATGACTAACAAAGGGAAATGAGGAACAAAAAAAAATACAACATACCTTGCTCAGTTTGATCTTCCTGCACAGATCGAACAACTGTCCCAACTATACGCTTAAGAAATGATCTAGCTTTTAGCTTCTGCAAGTATTAAATTTTGTATTCAGTCAAACCGTACAGGGTAAACATCAACATAATAACAAACCATGTTACTTGCAAGTTGACATTTTATTGAGTTGATGCGATAAGATATTTCATATTACTTAATGATAAAACATGATAAAACAGACCCCTATCCCTTACAACAACAACACACAGCCTTTTAGTCACAAGCAAGTTAGGATAGACTAAAATTAAAACCTAACAAGAGCCTTCAATCACGGTTCAGTCACGTCAATAACTGTTTTACAAGCATTCCTATCAAAATACAGATCTTTAGATATATCCCACTCTTTTAAGTCTCTTATTATTTCCTCTCTTATGTCAATTTTGGCTTTTCTCTATCACTCTTCACATTATTATCTTGACTTTCGATTCCACAATGTACTGACGCCTATTAGGGTCTCCTTTGGACATGGCCAAACCATCTTAACTGATGTTAGACAAGTTTTTCTTCAATTAGTGCTATGCCTAGTCGATCACGTATATCCTCGTTCCGGACTCGATCTATTCTTGTATGACCACAAATCTAGCGTAACATCTCTCCTCTTTCAACTTTCATTACTTGGTTCTTATAATTTTGGCTTATTTATTCCTACAAGCATGCACCAAAAAACAAAAATCGATCATCACCAGCTTATGTTGAAAAACCACACATTCTCCAGGTATCAACTTACAATCTACACATGCTCGTTTATCCCCTCTTCCCATAAGGACAAAATCAATCTAGCTAGAGTGTTGGCCGCTACTAAAAATCACTAAATAAGATTATCTTTTCCTAAAAAAAGTGTTGGCTATCATCAGATCAAAAGCTATAGCAAAGTCCAAGACGTCCTCTCCCTCCAAACTCCTACCACCATACCCAAAATCTACATGTGCTGCCTCAAAACCTATACATATTGCACCTACATAACCATTAAGATCCCCTCCTATAAAAAATTTCTCGCTACTAGATACAGCTCTAACCAAGTCTTCTAAGTCTTTCCAAAAATATCTCTTAGCACTCTTATTCTAGTCTACTTAAGAGACATACGCACTAATTACGTTTAAGACTATATCACTAATAACAAGTTTAACTAAGATGATCATATCTTCTTATCTTCTCACCTCCTCATACTATCCTTGAGGCCTTTATCACTCAGAATTACTACTCCATTTCTATTTGAAGTTATTCATGTGTAATAGAGCTTGAAGCCGGTACTGTTTACTTCCTTCACCTTCTAACCCTTCCATTTAGTCTCTTGAACGTATCAGATATTTACACATGTCAACTAGCTCTCTTAACTTATTCATAAGAGATCTTACATTCTATCTATTTAAATAGATCCTAATTGGTTCGACTTGCTTCCTTATCATTCGTACTTATTGAATCAGATGTAAAGACTCTTGTTCATTTTTCATTATATCCGAACGCCAATGTGGCGCATCACTGAGAACATGACGACCCGATCCTTGATCATTTAACACTATGCCTACATCACGACAAACCCTCATCCCTTAAATGGAACGATTTCTTATCTGTTCAATCATAAGCATTTAGTTAAATCATAAGCATTTAGTACTTCCTAGTTCCTATAAATGGAACAATTTCTTATCTGTTCAATCCCACTAGATGCAAGTACAGGCAACGAAATACTATGGCAATTCTGCATAGCTAAATCTCTGTATATATTTTGCACCGAGAGCAAATTTCCATGTTTGCTATCCAATAATTATTTTTTTCCAGATCCAGTCGAATAGTGAACACACCTCTTCTGACTCTTGAATCCTCTCCATCTCCATTTTGGACAGAACAATTTTCTTTTTCTTAGCAATGCATGTCTCCATTGATTGCATGAGCTGCCTTTCCAAAGTTTTGATGTCCATTTCGTCAATTTCCCTGCAAGCCAAGATTGGCAAGCATAGCATAGAATTAAACTGAAATCAAAGTACACTGTCTGGAAGTACAACTTTCACGAGAGATTAGCGTATAGGTATATCAAAGTTCAAACCTGATAAACAGTGACAGATAGCTATACGGCAGATTGACGGCACCAAAACCAGAAAGAACAGCCATGACACTCACTCCAATCACGCCAATCCTACTAACCAACTGGGGCGTCGTGAAAAACCCTACAAAGTGCACAGCAGATCAAACCCAATCACAAAGGTGGTCATGAAACGATCAGCATCAATGAGACATGCAGTTTTCCTAACAGTGCCTCTGAGGCCAATATCATAAGTTAGTGCGGCTAGCTCTATCTGCTATGAGAGTAGCGACCGTGCTTTATCTGCTACGAGAGTAGCGACCGTCACCATGACTATAACACCAAACCTTTTTCCGGAGAAGGCATGGGGAAATGAATCCCCATACGCCAGAAGCCATAGAGGAAGACCAGCAGGAACAGCGCCGCGGCGAGCAGGGCCCGCTCCCTCCGCACCCCTGCAGAGCCCCAAACGATCAGCCGATCAGAGCAGCCCCACGGAACGCAAAACGATCAGCCAATCGAGGCGATACGGGGGATTCGAGATGGGCACCTGAGTTGCGCAGCAGCAGGTAGCAGTGGTAGTAGGGGAGGACGAAGACGAGGAGGAGGATGAGGCAGAAGAGGTCGAGGTGCCAGTTGAGGAAGCGCGCGTCCTTGGAGAGGACCGGGAGGATCTCGAAGAGGACGAGCTGGAAGAGGTTGCAGGAGAAGGCGAAGACGAGGCCGAAGAGGATCTGCACCAGCGCCCGCCGCTCCTCGTACTCCTTGTACAGTCGCCGGTTGAGGAACCACAGCCCAGCCCAGCCGAGCCCCGCCAGCGACGCCCCCACCACGCTGCCCTCGTACACCACAGCGCCCCACCCCATTCCCACCTCCACACCTCGCGCGCGAAGGCGCCGGAGTCGGATCTCGTAAGGGGAAAAGCCGTACGCGAGGAGGCCTCCCTTCGCGTGAATCCGCCGTGCCGCCCCTCCGCACCGCCGTCTCCTGCCGCGGCTATGCGCTGCTCGTAGGCCGGGCTGTCTAGCCCCGTCCTGCAGCCCATGACAGCTGGATTGGAACTGCGTTGCGGCGGACGTGCCTCCCGTTTCATATGGGCCAGAACGGTATCGCAGTTTACGTGTGGCCCGTTTAATTTGGGCCGCAATGCGATTGCGTTTTAAGTATGGGCCACTTTAGTTGGGCTAGAACTGGATGAGGCGAACGTCCAGCCAGTTTTTGTTGGGCCAGAACAGTATTCTAGTTGTCCCGAACCACTCTCCGTCACGTCCTGGTCCGGGGCCAGCGCGTTTCACGTGCACGACCCGTCGTGGCCAGTCTCCTGGTTCATCGGGACCAGCCATCTGATGACGGATGACACACAACGGACGGGGAGTCACAGTCTGTGCCGTTGCGATGAAACGCAACGAGATGTCTTTCTCCTGTAGCTTCCGGATACACCATCATTTCACGCCACTTCTTCCAACCACGCGCCATTGTCCGGCGGTCGGCAGGAACGCGCCAGCTAGAAGCATTCTAGATATATATCCGAAGTAGTGAAAACATTAATCTTTCTCATCACCAGTCATCACCAGAATGAGCCACGCCATTCAAATTTTACAGCCATCGGATCAAAGTGATATGTAAAAATGACCTTCCGATCTGTGAGCAGCGTTTATCAGTTAAAGAGTTCCTTACCATTCAGGAGGCTTCTAACCGAATGCTACGGAAACGATGCTACGTCACAGAGTGTACAGTAACGACGGCCCAGCCCAACCAAGCATGCGAGAAGCTGACAATCTGAGAGATAGAAAAAAACTGTGGGCAAATGCGGATGGCGATGCTAACATGGAGGAAAGAGTTGAAGACATGACATGGAAAGCAATTTAGTTGAGGTCAATCAGGTCATGCAGCGAATAAGATCTCCCATTTTCTAGGCTAGCCAGTTTCATTATTAGAGACCTGGATTTTTTTTCCGGTATCAAGGTAAAGTTGATATGTACATACTACCAAAATCAAATTTTATGATGCAGTGTGCTTCATAAGTTAGTAATTACCAATATCTTGATGGAGAGCTCATATCAGTATTTCTCTTTGCTTTTTATTTAATTTCATTGCTCCTCAGCAAATCATGAAGTTACAAGCTTATGGTTTTTTATCAATAAATAAATCATTTTGTGAATATGTCCATGTATATCACTGATCATTATTTGACTTTTTGTGGACTTTTATTTTGTGAATATATCAATGGTAAAATTGTATTGGCACTATATAATCTCTCTAATTTGAGTTTCTGTGTAAGGCAGGCCTCCCCCATCCTAGGCATGTCAGCAGGACCTGCTGACGATAGCTCTTCAACAAGGCATGCTGCTCACTAAGCCCAATACAATATTATGTTACAAATATGGTAATACATATAAAGCCAGGACTTAAACTATACCTCTACTAAGCGGTTGTCCTCTCGCTATACTTTTTGTGTACAATAACGCTGAACAAATTGTCACTGTGAGCCTTAGGCATCAGATTCCTGAGTTGAGTAAATGTTCTCATCTCTTGAGCAGATACAGTACAACGAGTAATGCCATGAAGACCTAGAAGTTGGTTGCTATTTCATTTTTGACTTGGTTGAAGGAGAAAAAAAAATCCTGCTGCTTGGGTAACAGTTGGAGAAAAACTGACGGCACTACGGAGAACTCAGACAAATTCTACTCATCTTCTCTTTAATCCTGCTTACATATTTCTTCAGTTTTCCAGTGCTGATTGTAATTGATCTAGAACATGAGCATTAGGTTAGATTTTGAACATAGTATCAATATCATGAATATAATATGTGAACCTTAGTTCCAACTATTTGTCTATCAAGTTCTATGATTTTGCAAAAACCAAATTTAAAAATACAACCTCAATATCATATATTACAACCTATATGCACATGTCTTTTATACGGGCCTCCAAAGTCATGCGACGCACGACTAAGTAGCTAGTGTGTGTGTGTGTAGCTAACACGCTTCAGTCGAGGACCGGCCGAGGCGCACTCTGTTCGCCACCACACCAACGCACCCCGTACGTCGGGCGACCTAACTGGTCCATGAAGCGTCACGAGACGACGTTCCCCAAACTTGCAACCGCTGCGCAGGCCAGACGGCCGCACATGCCCCGCTTGCTTCTGCCGGAGATGCGGGACCACGCGGCCATTTACGGAAGCCTAACGAAACAGCACGGCATAGCCCACACAAAGATGAGATGCCTATCTCCTGCTGCTGCTGCTGCCGCTGCCGTGTGTGCTTCCGTGCAAGTGTGCCCCCCACGCCTGCTTCCGACATAAGTTGGCAACAAAGCCAGCGAGTGCGAGCACTTTGCACGGCCCCACCTACAGAGTTACGGCCCGTTGCTCCATCAACTCCGGAGGCTTTGCGGCAGATCCATCACACAGCATTCTTGCGCGCTTTCCTCCTCCCTCTCCCTCCAAAAGCCTAAACAAACTTATCAGTGCTTGCCCATGAGGGCCTCCTATCGTGTCCCCTTCCGTCTCAACACGCCAAAGCAATCATAAAGAGGCATGGAGACGGAGGGGCGCCCAGACATGAAGAGATGGAGAGCGCGCGCGCGCTGCAAGGGCAAAAGATGCCAACTCGCCATGCCGCGTTTGTGAGCTCGAGGGTTGAACGGGAAGCTAGCGAGCGAGCGAGCTCGGATCGGGGGGATTGCCGCCGCGACAAATCAAGAGGTCCCTACTGTTCCAGGTTTCCAGTCATGTGAAGAACATCGCATTCGCGTCTCGTTGTTAGTCAAGCAAATAGTACGGGAGGAACCGGTAGATTGATATGGAAAATGGAGAAGTCTCAATATCAAGTACGAGGGGATCATTGTCAACTATGGTTAACATTGAAAACGAGGGAGAAATCTTGATTGGATACTCAGAATGCGGTTTCGATATCAAGTACAGGGAGATTTCGATATCAAGTACATGGGATTTTGATCGACTTGACTCCATACAATCCCCGTAGGATAAAACATAACAAAAACATAGAAGAGCATTGCTCGAAAATTACATAAACATATTAATGCAGTATTGCTCATGCTTTGGTGGAACGAGGCGCGGTCCAGGACTCCATACAATTCAGCAAACGGTGCCCAGCGATTCATACAAATTGGGGTCCAGATGGTATTCACTCATCTGCAACGATTTCAGTATGTTCAGAATCAGTTTTTTTTTCAATTTTGATGATTCAAAATGGGAATTTTGATGCGCATTTACCGGGAGTATATACCGCTGGGTGACCGGGAGCTGGTAGTTGAGAAGTCAGAGGTTGCCATTGGAATGGAGATCGAGAGCTGGGTGGCCGAGAAGGTGGCGAGGCTGTTGTCATCAGCTAGGTCAGGCCAGGAGTCCCTTGCCTTTGGCCACTCGTCGAAGAAGGGGCGCAGTGTCTGGTTCTCCTGCTTCCTGGAGTCGACGGTCACATAGTCGCTCCCAAAGAATGAAAATGGCTCCCTCTCCAACTTCGGCAGTGAGCAGATGGTGTTCTGGTCCAGGTCACTCAGATTTCCAAGCATAGGGTAGCTCGAAACTGAAAATGTGGAGGTCTGAGAAGGCAGCAACCGCCATGAGTTGTCGATAGAGGTATCCATAGCTCCAGTGATGAGCGGGCTGTGCTTGCCCGCCAATGGTCTCACTCCATAGGCAGAATACCTGAATATTGGAAGGTAGAAATCAGTATATCAGTAATCCATAGACCAACATGTTCCATCAACAAACTCAACATTTACAACCAGCATTGAAGACACTGAAACAACAGTGTAAAACAGTTTGTGCAAAATCTGAGGTGCAATGATGTATAAGCAAACAAGCAAGTACTTAAAACAAGTGCTGAGTGCAATCAATATAGACATATGAGCAGTCCGGGAACATAGATCACAATTTTAAAGGACAAAACAAATCAACTGTAAGTGTTAATTTTTGTCAAACAAAGAGAAGCACAAGATCGGCTACTTATCCATACATGATAATATAACTGTAATACTCCTACAAAATTATTGTGAATAATAATATAGGAGATGCACTAGGCCTCAAGGTTTTACTTTGACTGAGAATAACAAGTCAAGCGAGAGGGCAATTGTCGCAGCACATTTTTAAGCAGCAGTTCGTGACAAAAGTGAAAACAAAACAAAATAGGAAACTAACCATCTAAGCAAACATGATTGGGAGCAACACCAATCATGTGCCAACTGCCCCGCAGGTAACCCTACAGTGACAGAGCTTCACTAAAGTGGAATTGTAAACTCACAAAGTGGAGTACTGAGGAAAAAGAATTCAGATTAGGTGGGCAAAAGGAGATGGGCTTCCAGTATCATGTTAGCCTTTTTCAGATTGGTTTCAGGCATAGAGGCGAGGCGTTTTTGGTCAGAAAATCAGGAACAGGTAAGCTTTACAGGTGAAGGCAGAAACTGCCCGTATTTCTAGTTCAGCAGTTCAGCATGAAACGAGAGGCACAACTAGACCAACAGCAGTCAGCAGAAGAATAAAGAAGCAGAATAAATGACAGGTCTGAGATCGAGCAGGTGCAGAGAGCACCAGGCACTAGAAGCTCTGAGCATAGAACCCAGACAAGTTGCAACTTTTAGTTGTACAATGGTTGCAATCACCCAAGAACACACGCTGCTCTGCCCTTCCATGATTCGACCTGAGCACCAACGCCATTTCCAGGATCTAAGAACGCTACGTTCAGATTTTTATCAGGCAATAAATCTGGTCCCAGAAAGCATGGCCAGAGCAAAGGAGGAGCGTAAACACAGATAACGGCAGTTCTTGTGCCAGAGCTGACAAACATTTCTAACTAAGCAGCGCCTCATGCACAATGTCAGATGAGCACTAGAACTAGTAGTGATGCTGCACTAGTATTCAGATTTACCATTACTGTCTGCAGATGCAATCAAGCACAATAATGAGAAAACATCAAACACTACTAGGAGGCATCCAGCTCTGCATCCATCCGAGCATCTGACATTCATCATGCAGTAAACAATAAACAGCAGAGAGACTTTGCAGAAAATTTAATTGCGGCTTGTACCTGAAATCTTTGTTTCCGGCACCAGCAGCAGTCGAATAAGATGCAGCATTGTTCACGTGAAACTGAGAAGTATTAGACCCCAAGGCGAACGAGCCAGGCGCGCCGCCGCCGCCATCACCGCCATTAGCGATTGCCGGGTACAGCGAGTGGTTCTGGAAGGCGGTGGTTGTAACGGCGGCCGGCGCGGTGGTGGGGGGCTGCGAGTGGGGGGCGGCGAGCTGCGCTTCCACAGGCTTTCTTGAACGGTTGCGGCCACGGTGCATGTGTCGCTCACAGTACTTGGAGTCTGGCGCGGTCTCCTTGGAGCACCGCCACTTCTTTCCGTCCGTACGCCGGCACCGCCCGGGCTCCGGGTCCAGCTTCTTGCCGAAGTAGGACCCGTATCCAACTGCAACCCAACCAAGCACGCAAAAGAAAAAAAAAACCAAGTCAATGATGTGACGTGCGCATCTCGGAGGCATCCAATCCACCTACGTACGCATGTGTCGGTGCGCATTTGGATTGGAGGGAGCAATCCTAGAATGCTATGCGTCTATTCTTTGCAATCAATCAGGCGGCGGATGGCCGGAACGGAGGGCGGGCGCCGCCGCCGCGATGGCGCCATGTGTAGATCTACTCAATCATTCACGCGCCAACAATGCATACTGTGATTAAAAAAACTGGAAAAGATAGGGACTTGACTGTACTACTACTACTACCAATACCCGTTTCTTTTGGTTGTTTAATCTTTTGGGGACCATTTGATGCAGTACAGCTTGCTTAATCGCAGCAGTAATGAATGCGTGGGTAAGGCTCCCAACAACCAGACAGGAATAAATGAATTACCCCTACGAAAAGGACCAATAAACTAACCACCTCTTTTGCCTTGGGTCAAGTCCTGTGTGCATCCGATCAACCAAACTCGAATAAAAAAATAAAAAAACTGCACTAACACAGGAGGCCAAGGTACCTTGCTATCGGAGCAAATCTTGAACTTGAGCACAAGCTAGCTAATCCGGAATATAAAAACGCAAGCTTTTAGGGACTAAATCCAGCAGGGGATTAACAAATGACCAGACCAAATTAACAAACCGGGACTAAGTACACCTGAATCCCTCGATCCAAGTAAACAAGCGAGACAAGCATGTGGATGCATGAGTAGATAGATAGGGAAAAAGACGGAGGAGAAGGGCGGCGGGGCACGTACGGACAGGGTGGTGGTAGAAGCGGGAGGCGAGCGAGTCGAGGCCGCGGCGGATGGGGAGGAGGAGATCCGCCGGGACGGGCACGCCGGCGACGAGGTATTTGTATATGAGCGCTTGCTGCTCCAGCTCCTCGTACTGCGCCGCCGTGAAGGGCGGCGGCATGGCCACCGCCCACCTCGAGCCCATCATGTGCTGCTGCGCCTCCTCCACGACCCTGCAACGCGGACGACGCCACCACCCACATTAGACCACCACAGCAAGAACGATGAGAGAGCAAAGGCGAGAGCTTTGACACGGCTTACGCGGAGAGAGGGGAGGAGCGGCAGAAGGGGAAGATGGAGGAGAGGCGGTGGTCGGCTGCTGGTGACAGGGAGGCAAAGGGCATCGCCATATATGCTGCCGCTATCTCTCTCACACACACTCTCTCTGTGCGCCTCTCTCTCTCCTCTGCCGCTGCTTGCGCCCTCTCTCTTTTAATGTGCCGTGCTTTTGCCTTTTACTTGGCTATGCTCTGTCTCTTTCCCTCTGTCTCGCTCGCTGGTGGTGGCGCTGTGGATTGTGTGCTGCGCGCGGGGGTCTAAGCTAAGCTGAGCTGCAGGGCGGCTCTGCCTGACGACGGGGGGAGGAGGGGGAAGACGGGGGCGATGGGGCTTTATAGCCGGGTAGCCTGGTAGCTGGGCGCGGTGCGCGGGGGCGAGGACGCCGACACGGGAGGGTTCCAGCTAAGGGACAAGCACCTGCACCCCTCCGTCTCTCTCTCCCTGATTGGTTTCTTCCTTAGGGCTTGCGTGCTGCTCGCTTTTATTGGGTTTTGCAATGTGCTTGCGGATATAGTGGCCACTTCCGATCGGTCGAGGTGACTCAGGTGAGCCGCAATGCGAGATAAGATGAGGATGAAATGGAGGGGATTGCATGTTTCGGTCGGGGTTGTAAAGGCCGTACGCGGTGCAGGACGAGGTGGACCATTTATGCGTTTTCGCGTTTGTTGGTGAATAAAAATAATTACAAACACACGGTATAATATTTTCAGGGGAACCATTAGATTTTTGAAAAAAAACATTGGCGATGTTATAATCTCTAGAGTAATGGTAATACATCAACAACTACTCTTTCTATCCCAAAATATAAAACACCCACAGCGGTACAAAAGTCGATATTTATAATATTTAAGTAATACTGACAATCTTTACACATACTAAATTAGCACTAACCATTGATGAGATGTATTGTATTATATTGACAATAGATTTGTATTTAACATCGTGGATCACGTTAAAATCCCATCTATTGTGCATGCACATTGTGGGTACTGAGACTCTAAATTCTAAATTTTGGACTTATCAAACACATGTAAAAAATACAACTAAGTTTTCAAACTGAGCACGACTCATATCTATTAATTAAGAATCTCAAAATTATTAAATCATGGAAAAATCTCTTTAATTATTTTAAGTCAACAAACCGTGCAATACACAAGTTGACAACCAGTTAAACTAATAATATATATATTTAGTGACATACATGTGATACCATAAAATTCATATTTGAATGTCTCATTGCAACGACTAGGTGGGTGACGGAATCATACAACAATAATATAAGTGTGGTTTCAAAGTGGGCATGGACACTATGTAGAGGATTCCAAATGGTTTATATACACAATCACCACAACCAATCCATATGGCAACAATAAAATCACGGTCTCTACTCCTCTTAAATCCAAGGGTCCAAGTTTTCTTAGGTAATACAGTTTTGTGTCGGGTGGTGGCTTAAATGGCCTACGTTCCACACACTTAGCTAATCGACGTCCACGAAAAACCCTAATCACCAACAAACATGTTCAAATTAGAAAGGATATGTTGTGTGAGTATGACCAGTGGGGCCAAGGGCCAGCCGTACGTTTCGATGTTAATTTTCTGCATTCTATTATCAGTGAACAGTCCTGGAGTTATGTTCAAGTACATCAGAGTCAAATATAACGTGGGTTAAGGAGGGGTAAACTGTATTGTGCTCGTGAATGTTTGACGTAACATGAACAGGCATGTCACACCTATTCTTCGACTGTAAAAGAACGTTTTCGATAATCGGCGTGGTGATTTCATACGTGGTTGGACCGATTCAATGATCTCGTCGGATATTTATCTATTCACCGCTCGGTCTTTATTTTACAGACCGGTCCAGAAAGCCAAATCGGCGTGTATGGGCTTCACGTGCAGCGCCAGCCACCAGTGATCACAAGCGCATGACTCCTACCGTTGTTTCTTTCACACACAAGCTGCTGCTGCTCCGCTTGTGCGCAGGCAGCTGCACGCAACGCAGGCGGGACGCCCATCCCAGCGACAAAATACTCGCAGCTCAGGCGAAGGGAATGCGAGATCGATCATCAGGCAGAGGCAAGCATGTTAACTTTCCGTTGCCTTACGGCTTATGCAATGGCTAGAGCTAGCTAAGCCTTGCCTTTTGGTGATTCCATGCTTTGCATGCCGGGAATGAACATGTGAAAGAACAGGATGCTCACCGCCGGATTCGCCAACTCCTGTCCTGCCCTGTTTGATCACATTAGTGCGTACGGCGCCGTTGTGTTGAAATACACATAGGAATATGTTTTCCCGTTGTTTGATGTACAATTGTGCTGGGTGAGTAGTTGGATCTACTCCAGTATGCAAAGCACTGTTCGTCGCAGAATCAACCAGACGTCCAGACCTGAAGTACACCCGACCAGATTGACCAGAGTCGATTCGCAGAGAGAGTGCAGGCGAAGGGGACGTGAAAAAAAAGGAATAAAGCCGGAAACGAACTGCCTGTCCTGCACGCATGGCAGCGATGAGCTCTTCTCTTTTTTTCCCAAAAATTGCTGGGAAAATATCTGCATTTGCATGAAAGTGGATAAGAGAATACTCCTTGCAGCGCTGGACGCCGGCAAGGGGCTAGGTGCCAGCTTTGGGTTGGGATGAGGAGACCTTATTAAAGAGGATGGAGGATGGTCCCAGTGGTCCACGGCCACCTCGCCGCGGGCAGGAGGGAGGGATAATACTACTGCATCATGCCATCCACGGGAGCAGGGCACCTGTACGCGACGGGTCCGTGCATGCGCCGAGACGCGCGTAACGGCCACCTCGCCGCGGGCGGGAGGGAGGGATTATACTACTGCATCATGCATCCGCAGGAGCAGGCCACCTGTACGCGACGGGTCCGTGCATGCGGTACGCGCGTCACGGCTGCCCGCGCGTAGGTTTCCGGCTACGGTTGGACTCTGCTGGACAGCTGGTGCACGTGATGGGCCGTGAGGAGGCATGCTTCCTCCCCACCAGTCCATCACCCATAGCTAGCTGTAGCCTGTAGACATTCCTTTTATCTCCCTCTCTCTCAAAAAAAAAAAAACAAAACAGAGAGAGAAAAGCGTTGCTCGTATCAACCATCATCTTTTTCTTCATTTTTTGGCGACATAAAGGATCGAGTTCGCCGTATAATTTCTTTGCCATGCCATACATGATGTCTCGGTGTGCAACTAGGTGTATATATGGACACGTCGCATCTTGACATGCGAGGGCTCGATGGCAGGTCCAAAGCCCGCCTTTGTTTCAGCCAGCTGATCAACTTCTTATTTTTTTAATACGTTATTTAAATAGTATATTTTTTTATAATTTTTTGAGAACGTTGTTTTAATAAATCAAATAAACATATTTTTAAGTTTTTTTAAAAAATAATATTTAATTAACTATACGTTAAAATCTTATTTCGTTTTACGTGGCTTTTGTCACAGCCGCCAGCTAAATCAAACTCGCCCTTGCTGTACAGAACCCAAACACCTCTCCATCTCTGGTACATCTACTGCTGCACCATTTTCCTTGATTCCGTCGACGCTGTGGTGTTGCTCTCTCACAACTACTGGCATCAACTACATGAGCCCCAAAAGCGACACTACATTGTTTGTGGCATTTGAGCTGCTCACCCTTTTGTGGACTTGTAGGGGACACGAAAAGTTATGCAGAGGCACAAGTTTCAACGGACAGCTGGCTCGTTAAATCCGACGCTGTTGGAGGTAGCCGCAATAATCTGGCCTTTAGCGATTGAGGGCGCTTGCTTGATGTCCAGCTGTTCTCGACGTCCACACCTTGCACACTGTAGCAGTCTCTAGTCCGTGGGACCCATTCTGTGGCATGCCTTCTCGACGCGTATTCGATCTCTTCTAGGCTAACCTACGTGTTTGTTCGAATTCGACCGATCGGTGTCTCTGTGTTCAGTACGCACCACCGGTGCATGGAACGGTTAGTGGCATATGCACGTCTTCGACCTTTTCCTCGGCATCTAGTAGTAGCCGTCAACGCCATGCGTCACGTGCCGCACACCGATAGATCGACCTCTCGCCCGTCGGGGCGTACGACGGCGTCCGCTCTCCTGTCGACGTCGGCAAACTGTGCCGGCACAACGATGTAGCACTGTACGTCTACACGGCCCACACGCACGCCAGCGGGCGGCGGCGGCGGCGGCGTTGTTGTTGCATATCAGTGGCTGTCACACGCGTCATCTGGGGTTTTCTCGGGAGTGCATGCGGTTGTTTGCGGCGAGGCAGGCGGACGAAAAAGAGGAGGGCGGTCGCTGCTGTGATCTCTGCATGCGAGTAGTGTAGCGTGGTGCCCAGCCAACCCCCCATCCAAACCGGCAATACTGCAGGGGCAAATCTTACCCAACCCGGGCGCGCGCGGTGCTGCATGCCGGTGGGTGCGAGCGAGCGAGCGAACGAACGGCCATCGCGTCACGTGACGTGGTAGCGATTCGAGTGTGTGTGTTTTTTTTTGGGTTGGTTGCGTTGGTTGGATGGGGCACCCCGGCCTCGGGGGTTGTGCTTGTCGGTGCGAGGTTTACCTCGTTTGGTAGGGGAGGGGACGAGGCTGGCGAGCGATCGTGTGGAGGCGGGTGGGCGTGTCCCCGCCGGCCGCGGCCCGCGTCGTACTAAACTGCCCATGCGCCGACCAGTTGTCTCCACGCCTCTACCACGGTCTCAGCGGGTCAGATGGTTTTCCAGCTGATGTTATGCGTGTCGTGTTAGGAGGGTTTTCACTTGGATCCCTGGGGCCCTATTAATTCTAACGTCCGAGTGAAGGTAACCAAAAAAAGTGTATACAGAAAAAGGGAAGGACGATTAGCTTCCAGGTTTAAGCGCGTACGTCTAGACCTAGGAGTAGATAAGAGCAGGTCCGTAGCGGGTGTCCAGGGGATCAATGCATGGGAGCTTTTTGATGGGTAAAGACTCAATTACCTTATGTGTTACCATGTCCTGGTGAGAAGGCTGCCCGTCCGTCTACTACGCTCCTGTGATTTTTCTGGTCTGCGCATGCAGCGCCGAAAACCCCAGAAAAATCCCACTACCCATCTGGCGCGGCGGTCTGCGGCATGCATATGCACCGCCCATGCAATCACCCACCGCGACACCCTGCATGCCTGCCTCCCTGCGGCCAACTGATGGCATCGATGAATGGATTGGTTTTATTTCCCGAGTCAACTACCGAAGCGGAGCCACCACTGTCAGAGAGGCGCACGTAGAAGGGCTGGCAATGACACCTGTATCTTTGTAGTCCCGCACATACGTGTTAAGTGATGTATCGTCCAAACAAGAGCTCCATTTGCGCGCTAGTACGCACACTCAAACGCCGGTCACATGCAGAGTTCGTAGCGGAGATCGATCAATCTGGGTTTCATCTCAGGACAAACAAGGAGCGTCCAAAGTTTTTTACAGTGGACACTGACACGTTTTGATGAAGGTGTGTCCAAAGATCTCGACTGGTCGTAGCCGCGACGTGTCCACGGGACCCCGGCGCTGCAAGCACGACAGTAATGAGAGGCAAAACGCCGAGGAGATAGCGGTGAGAGAAGCCCAGGCCCCAACGAGCTGACTGACCATCTTGGGGCCCAGGCCGTGAGGCCGACGCGCCCGGCCTTACCAGACGGCACATGCACGTGACGGCACGGAGGAGGCAAACGTTTCACGGCCGCTCTGGCCGAAGGACCAGCCTCTGATCGTCACCTCTTGCACTGACGCTGGGACCCACCTGTCAGTGGGGGCACGCCCATGAATAATCTAGCTGTATCAGCACAGCAGTTGGTGATTCTTGGTGGACTTTTCCTCATGAGTGTTTGAGATCCGGTTTCCTAGAGATGTACAGGTACGGTGGGCTCCTTTCGGGTAGGAATAGTAGGGACTAGGGCAAGCAGTTCAAGAGGACTCAGAGAAGGCGGCGATCTCATATGGCCAGCTGAACGGACCCAAATAAGCCAGAGAAATCTGCATCCCCATACAGGGAAAAAAAAGAGCGTTCATAGGTTTGTCCGTCTGCCGGGCACGGAGAGACTGCACCCACAATTCAGCACCGATCAATGCTGCGAGTACCGGTACTAGAGATATGTAAACATACGATGATTCTACAGTACAACGTGTTTAAAGTAACTCGGCCTATGACTAGCAGCGGTGCAGTACATCACTATTACTAACCTGCGTAGATTTTGATTACTCATCAGTGCCAGTACTCAAAGGCGTGTACAGTCCCTTGTCACATGGTGCATTATTCTCGTGATGCGACTCGGGAAACCATCAACAGCATCCCAGCACCACACGCAACATTAATCACTACCAATGTGACCATTAGATCTGGACTATATATATATATATAGACTCAGATCTTTCTATATAGAGTTAGAGTCTTAGTCTTACTATACACAACAATCTTATATATTATCGAAGCAGGTCTAAATCTTCTTGGCGCGCTAGCATCCTCCCGTCGATGAGCCGACGCTTTCTTCTATCGCGGACTTCCTTACCGGTATCTCCTTTCTGCTTCCTCGTCTCGGCTCTCTCTTCTCCTCATCTCCTCCGTAAATGGCTTTTTTCTTCTCCACCAAACTCTCCCCTTCCTTGTTCTCACCACGAGACGAGGCGACGTTGTTCGTCCGCCACCATTTTCTCGTCTCTCACCCGTCTTCGTTCCTTCCTTAGCTCGGTGCACCCTCTTCTCCTCCGACGCCGGCACATCTTTGAGTCCGTCGTTTCCATCGGCTGGACCCATCTGCCCTCCATTGATTGAAACCCTCTCTCGGTTCCCGCTTTTTCGACACGCTCACCTGCTCCCGGACGTGAACCTTCTTTACTCGTGTTCGAGCCACTCTGACGTGTCCACGTGTCCACGGACACGAATTTCTGCTTTCTGGACGTGAACCTCCTTTCTTCGCGTCCGCCACCTCGCCGAGTTTTTTGCGTCCGTTCCACTCCTCTGCCCTCACGGGTCCAAGGACATGAATCTTCTCTTCACGGACGCGAATCCCCCTACTCTCTGACCTACCTACTCTGCCACTCACTCCTCCCTCAACTACTCCACTGCCTACTTTTCATCGGCCAACCAGTCCCTATCGGCTGGTTGCCCCACCTTTCTCTTCCATCGGCCGATCACTTTTCTCATCGGCTTAACTCCATCGGCTTCTGACGCCCGTTCCATCTTGTCATGGACACCGAGTCAGCTCTCAGCTCCGGTACCCTCCCAGTCACCGAATCCACTCCAGCCCTCGGCGCTTCCAACCATGCCTCGGGCACTACCTTGTCGATCTTCTCCCCACCATACGCCACTATCAACGTGAAATCTCATGTTCTCATCTCCCTCGACCTCAACGCCAACTACTCCAAGTGGGTATTTTTCTTCAAATCACTCTGTGGAAAGTTCGGCCTCTGGTCACACATCGATGGCTTCGCTCCACCTCGATCCAATGATCTCCAGTGGGATATCGCTGAGTGCTGCGTGCGTAGCTAGCTACTCGGCTCAGTTGATGACTTTGTCCTCAACCTTGCCATGGAAGACACCGATCCCACCGCTCGAGAGCTCTGGATGGCTATCGAGCGGCTCTTCCTTGCCAACAAACAGCCACGTGCCATCTTCTTACTCAACGAATTTCACTTCATGATACAAGGAGACTCTTCTGTCTCCTCATACTACCAATGCCTCAAGGTTAAGGCTACCGCCCTCCGCGATGTTGGTCACCCTATGGCCGATTTTCAACTCGTCCTCGCCCTCCTGCGAGGACTTAACCCCCGTTTCTCTAACACCACCGACGATATCATCAACTCCACACCCCTTCCGTCGTTCGCCCGGGCTCATGACATGCTAGTTCTCAAAGAACTACGCCTGGCCAACGACGAGAAGACCATGGCCCACACCGCTCTTCTCGCCGCAGCCGATCATGGCAGTCGATAATTATATGCCGCTGCCACTTCTCGTGGCCCTGGCAGCTATGGTCCTAACCACGGCAACACAGCCCGCACCGGTGGCACCGGCAAAGGCAAGGGTAAGGGTAAGAACTAGCACGATCCGATGCAATCGTGACCTGCTCGAGTCCCTGCCCCGTCTGTTGGTCCCATGGGTTCATGGCTCTGCTACAACCCCTAGGCACCCTAGCCCCAGCCACGCAGTCTCATCGGCTGGCAACTTAGGGTTCTCGGCGCTCATCCACAGGCCCACCTAGCATCGGTTCCCACCCTACCGCCTCAGCCAATCCTCCCACAACCTACCCAGTCGGTTCCTTCTTGGAACCAGGCTAGCCTCGTCGCCGCTCTCAACCAGTTGACGCTCCAATCCTAGCAACCTTGGATGCTGGACTCTAGTGCGTCCTCTCACATGGCGTCATCGGCTGGTATACTTCGCTCTCTCCATCCCTCTTCTTTTCCCTTTGTCACCATCAGCAATGGCCACTCTCTCCCTGTTCAATACCGGAGTGACTCCTTCCTGTCTACACCCACCACCACCCTTCCACTTCGTAATGTCCTCATTGTTCCCTCCCTCATTCACAATCTAGTCTCTGTTAGCCAATTCACACGAGATAACAATTGCTCAATCAAATTTGACGCTTCTGGTTTCTCTATGAAGGATATCCCAACCTGGCGTCCGATCCTTCGCTGCAATAGTGATGGTGACCTCTATACCATCCCCGCTGCGCCATCCACTCCGCATGCCAACGTCGCCCTCTCCACCAACCTCTGGCATCTTCGCCTCGGTCATCCCGGCCCTGCCGCTATCGCCAACCTACGCCACAGCGCCTCCATGCAGTGTACCCACTGCCGATGCACTGTTTGCCACTCGTGTCAAATCGGCAAACACGTGTGACTCCCTTTTTCAAATTCTTTGTCCTGTACCTCGCGATATTTTGAACTAATACACTGTGATGAATGGACTTCTCTAGTTAAGATTGTTTCTGATAATGAGTATTATCTTACAATACTTAATGATTACACACACTACTACTGGACATTTCCACTCACTAGCAAGTTTGAGTTCGCCTCCCATCTCATCAATTTCACAAACTATATCTCCAACCAATTCAACCTCACCATCAAAGCTCTGCAGGCCGATAACGGTACAAAATTTGTTAACCGTACCGTTCAAAACTTCCTCCTCTCCCGGGGCATCCATCTCCGCCTCTCCTGCCCCTACACCTCTCCCCAGAACGGCAAGACCGAACGCTTACATCGCACACTTAACAACATAAGTCACTCAATGCTACTTCATGCCCACCTTCCTATAACCTATTGGGCTGAAGCACTCAACACTGCGACTTACCTTCTCAATCGGCGCCCTTGCTCCTCCGTTCGTCACAATGTCCCATACATCCTTCTGTATCACACGGCGCTCGACTACTCCCACCTGCGCGTTTTCGGGTGTCTCTGCTACCCAAATCCCATCGCCACCACTCCTCACAAACTTGCCCCCTGCTCCACCGCCTATATTTTTCTCGGATATCCATCATCCTACAAGGGATACCGATGTCTCGATCTCTCCACTCGCCGGGTCATCGTCTCTCGCCATGTCATTTTTGATGAGACCTGCTTTCCCTTCGGTTTCCTTAATCCCAGATCCTCACCTAACGATCTCGACTTCCTACTTATCAACACCGTGCCCTCCCGGTCTCCTCCATCAATCTCCCCTCCGACCTCCTCATCGGCCACCTTTGAGGACTTACCGCTCAGCTATCCAACTCCTCATCGGTCCGATGCCCCTCACATCGGACCTCCATCAGCCCCACCACTCTCATTGGCTCCGGCTGATCCTGTCTTCCTTCCATCGGACACTCCCATTCCATCGACTCCTTCGCCTTCATCGGCTCATATCCACCCATCGGCTCCTCTAACTCTATCGGCTGCTCCACCACCAACGGACCGGCCAAACATGTCGGCCCATACACCCCTATCGGCTCAGACCGACCTTGTTCAGCCCCTCCCTTCCCAATCTAGTAGCCGATCCTGAGCTGATGACGCCCCTCCCTAACCAGTTCCCACCCCACCTTTCCTGCTCCCATCGGCTCCTGTCCCCTTCACATATCATATGATCACTCGATCCTAAATCGGGTCCCTTCGCCCAACCAATCGTTACGGGCTCTCAGCAGTCCATTCTACCATCTCGCCCATCCCGACGACTTCTCGTTCTGCCCTGGCCGATCCTTAATGGCGCGCGGCCATGGCTGACGAGTACAAGGCCCTCATGGACAATGAGACCTGGTGCCTCGTCCTTCGCCTCTCCGGTGCAAATGTTGTGACCGGCAAGTGGATCTTCAAACAGAATTTTACGCCGATGGATCTCTCGCCCGTCACAAGGAACGATAGGTCGTTCGGGGTTTCTTTCAACGTCCCGGTGTCGACTATGACGAGACTTTCAGTCTCGTTGTTAAACCCGCTACCATCCGGGTCGTTCTCACCCTAGCTGCCTCGCACTCTTGGCCAATCCATCAGCTCGACGTGAAGAACGCCTTTCTTCACGGCCATCTGACGGAAACGGTCTACTGCCAGCAGCCTCCCGGCTTCGGTGATCCTACTCGTCCTGACGATGTCTGCCTCCTTCAGTGCTCACTCTATGGCCTCAAACAAGCTCCTCACGCCTGGTACCAATGTTTTGCTGCCTACCTTCCGCACATCGGCTTTGTGGCCTCCGTGTTCGATAGCTCTCTCTTTACTCTTCACATCGGCAACACCACCACCTATCTCCTCCTCTACGTCGATGATATTGTTCTCACAGCGTCCTCGTCGTCCCTCCTGTACCAAATCATGGCTCGACTCCACTCCGAGTTCGCCATGACCGATATCGGTCCTCTCCACCACTTCCTTGGCATCTCTGTCACCCGTTCTTCTCACGGGCTCTTTCTTTCTCAGCGTCAGTACGCTATTGATCTCCTTCAGCGTGCGGGCATGGCCGATTGTCACCCCACGGCCACTCCGGTTGACACTCGCGCCAAACTCTCCGTTACCGATGGCTCACTCGTCACCGATCCCTCCCAGTATCGGAGTCTTACTGGTGCTCTCTAATACCTCACCGTCACACGGCCCGACCTCACCTACGTTGTTCAACAAGTGTGCCTCTTCATGCATGCTCCGCACGAACCTCATCTCGCGTTGCTCAAGTGTATCCTTCGTTACATAAAGGGCACACTCTCCAGCGGCCTGCATCTTAGCTCCAGCCCCATCGACTCTCTTACCACGTATTCCGATGCGGATTGGACGGGCTGCCCTCACTCTCGATGCTCCACGTCCGGCTACTGCGTCTTCCTCGGCGACACTCTAGTCTCCTGGTACTCAAAATGCCAGACTACAGTGTCTCAGTCCAGCGTCGAAGCCGAGTACCGCACCGTCGCCTACGCTGTTGGCAAGTGTTGCTGGCTTCGTCAACTCCTCTAGGAGCTCCGTGCGCCTATCTCCTCTGCGACCATCGTCTACTGCGACAACGTCAGTGTCGTCTACATGACAACCAACCCGGTCCATCATCGACGCACGAAGCACATCGACATAGACATTCATTTTGTCCGTGATAAGGTCGTACTAGGACATGTTCGGGTGCTTCATATACCATCGGCGCACCAGTTCGTCGACATTATGACCAAAAGCCTACCCACGCCTTTATTCACTAGTTTTCGATATAGTCTTTGCGTCCGTTCTCCTCCCGTTGTTACTGCGAAAAGGTGTTAGACCACTAAACCTGAACTATGTATATATATAGACACGACCCCTCTATATAGAGTCGAGATCTTAGTCTTATTATACATAACAATTTTACAGCCATTGACTTGTTAACCCTTTCTTACGCCCAGCTATAGCTAGTTCCCTCCAGATCCCCCTCTCAGTGACAAGGCATCTATCGCCACCTATAAAACCCTATGCAGCTTGGCCATGCTTCCATTGCATCGGCTGCCACAGCACCTGAACTCGTTTATAAAGCTAGCACATCTACTAGAAGCACAGTAATGGCTAGTAGTAGCATTATCAACAACCTTTCTTTCCCTTTTTCCCGTAAGGAACTTGGCCAATAACTAAAGCAACATTACGCTTGCCCTACTTAATGAACGAAGTGGCACACCGCACACAATGACAGGTTGGAGACTAATGGCAAGTCAAATCCAATCATCAAGCTACGGGCAACATGGGCTGGGCCGTCGTGCAATGCGAGCGCGCGCGCAGCTGCTCCTCGGGGAGGCGTACGCCAGCGAACCGTGGTTAGTTGGGATCGCTCGCGGCTCCGCCTCCTGAGCTCGGAGCGGCAGGTACGCGTGCTGCCGATGCGCCGACAGGCTCGGCCTGATTCCACCTGGCTCCCAATCGGGTTGATGACCTCTGCACGTACCCCCCAGGCCCAGGGTCCAGGGGTTAGATAGGTCTACATGCTTAGGAATTAAGGTACTCCTGCTTGCACTGTTGATTGGTGTTAATGGTCCATGCACCGCCCATGTACATGCGCAGGGGTTCTGGATCGAGTAGTGTGTCGTGCGTCATGATCCGATGTAGCGTGCCTTTTACATTCTGTGTTTTTAAAAGAAGTACTTAATTTTTATTCATTGACCTAATGGAATAGTTCACTAAAATTATGGCACCATAGACAATACTTCAGAACGTGAAAACTTATAGCATACTACTGCTAGCTGATCTTGTTTAAAGGACCACTAATTCGTTGCTTCGTGCGGAGATTAGTCTTGTTGAAGATGTGCATGACACCATGATGTGGAGGAACAGTTTCGTAATTATGTCGCATTTTCGTGTACCCATACAAGTACGGTATGTCCATCGCGTGTTCGCTTTGGTTATGTTTTTTTCCTTCCTCCTCTGATCACTAAATTTGTCAAAGATCGAGGAATTTTTTAATTATATATTTTTAATAAAAATATTTAATATATATATATTAAAAAAATTTATAAACCTATACCCAATGTTTTCTATAATATTTTTTTAAAAGTCCTCTCGAACAGCATAAAATTTGCATGGCAAACGGCTTTTGACCTTGTAAACGATGGGTGACAGAGGGCTAGGAAATTAACACATGGACTTCGTTTTGTCCTAGCTAAGCTAAGGATGTTTTTTCTTATTGCAGGGAGCCTACTATTAAATGGTACGATAGAGCACGATAGAGCACGATAGAGCACGTAAGAGTGGAGGGTCTACTGTTTTTATAGGTGGTCCTCTTACCACCCTTTGCTTGAGCGTTTTTTTGCTCTTATAGGGTTATTTATAAAATTGACATGCTTACCCGTTGAAAGAGAGGAAGGTTAGAAATTTTACAGATGGTCCTTTGCCATTATCTGTTACGATCTTTTGTCCCTACCATACATATGTTCAAAAGAAGAAAAAAAAGAAATTTTAAATAAATCTATTTTTATTTAGATATTTAATTGTAAATAAAATTTGGTAGTACGTAAAAAAAATAATTGAGATGTCTGAATTATCATGTAGAGATTTATTTAGAAAGAAATTATAAGAGAACTTACAGAAAATTACTACAACGAGATCCAAACTATTAATAGCTTCACACGTAGATATTATTTAGATAATAGTGATAAAAAATATTACATGGTTACTGAGAGATTTATATAGTCACTCGTTGCTGGAGTAACCAACTTTTCACTCGTACAGTCTGTTTAATTTTTTAAAATAAATATATGTTTCTATAAATATTTTAATAAAAAAATATAAATAAGAAAAAAATACAAGATGAGCGTATATAAATGGGCTTCTCCCTGGGCCTCATTTTGGTCTCTCTTAACCAAGTTAGCAGGCCTTAGTTAGCTTGTAGGGACATAGGGATTGCGTCTCTGGAAGGCAGAACCTAGAAAAAGTTTGATTTTGCTCTCTTAACCGTAAAACCGGATATAGAACCTCTTTTAGCTATTGAAACTAGCTCATTTTTTCTCCCTCAATGGCTTGGATGGCAGTTCTGTCCCATGTGGCGTCTTATGTGGTATGTTGACTTGCTATTTACCTAACGTAACGTCTTATGTAGCATTACAATTGGAAAAAAAATAAGAATAAGATAGTGGGACCCACACATCATTGACTTGCCCCTTTAATTTTTCTAAACCACCCGCCCACACCACCACAGCAAGGGGCAAAGGCTGGTGGAGCTCCTAGGCAGAAGGGTTGTGGCATCAGGGAGGCATCAGGGAAAGGAGGAAGGGTTAAAGAGGAGGTGCCACCGAGCTCATGTGGTGCTCCCTCACCTCAAAGATCTACCCCCAAGCCAGCCTCACCGCCGCTTGAGTTGTAGCTTTGGTTGGCTACTCAACGCCACAATGATGATTGGCATGAAGTGGGGTGCAGGATGGAGGCGTAGATGAGTGAGTCGATGGTCTAGGGAAGCCAGGAGGTGGAGCTGAGATCGATGTGGGATGACAACCGAGCGGTGAGCTCCGGCAAAGCCAACGGAGGTGGTGCTCTGCCCGCTGTGGATGGAGAAGGCCCAATCTACTTCTTACCACCATCTTGACAACCATCATCGCCGCCACCTCAACCAGCCGTAGGGAGGTTGACAAAATTGTTGGCCCTGTTGTGATAGTGTAGAAGGAGAGCCCCCTGACTGCGTGGAAGGGGAGACCCTTAAAAGTGAATCTAGGTTTATATGTTGGTTTTAAATGATGAATAATAAAACAATTAAGGGACTAATACATTTATTGAGGTACACACATAGATTAGTCTATGTGAAATTAAGTGTGAACATGACGACCTATACAAATTCATAATTGAGCTATGGTAAGAAGAGATGGAGTTTATTTTTAAACTTCTTTTGAATTTTTTTAAGTGTAGGAAAGTCATACTATTAAGAGGTGTTACAAACAGTGCTCCAAGTTTACTCTTATGCTTAAAGATTCATTTCTTAGTTGAGAGACACATTTGCCCAATGCTTGTACTGTTGTGAGTTTGTTTCAACCTGTATATCAGAGGTTCCAATCTTGTGGGATTGGAGGTTCCGATCCACTACTGTTTGTCAGCAGCTAAGTGTTGGATAAGAGGTTCTAGGACAGGGGTTATAATTTATAGGTGTTTAAATTTGTGAGTAATGGCTAGGTGTCATAGGGGAGTGGGTACAAACATCCCCTTTCCCTCCCAGAGCCATTGAGGCTTTTTCACTTTTATTTTTCTTCCTATTTTCTCCTAGGACTCTACACACTTCTTTCATCAAGTTCTAGAGTTTTTATAGGGATTTGAGTGAAGTTTTGAGTGGTTAGAGCACCTTTTTTGTGAGAAAAGCTAAGAGGATTTTAATTACTTGAGTATCGGTGTGGGTTGCTGTTTGGAGCTTATTATTCTTAGAGGGTGACCTCCTAGATGGTTAGGCGTCACTTGTGAGCTTTCTCAAGCTGTGAATTGTTCCTAGTAAGTTTGTGAAGGTGGACCACGTCTCCACAAGAAAAATAGATAATCGATGAAGTGAGAACAGAGTTGGTCTTTGTGATTACTTAGTGAGTCAAGGGTTCATGAGAGACCTAGCTCTCAGGAGAACCTCAACAGATACGTATGATTTTTATGATTTGAACTTCGAAAAAAAATCTTGTGCCTTCATCTCCCTTATTTTGTGAATTTTGTGTCAAAGTTTGCTACTTTTTTGTGTTATTTACTATTTTCTGTATTACAGTATTTATGTACCTATTTACTGTTTCTATTACTACTACTTGTGTTCCTAACATTGTGGAGAAGTACTCGAAAGAGTTCATTTCCTGTTTGATCGAAAGGTCCTGCCTCAATAGATCAAAGGTTCCGACTAGATGTCTCGGTTTGTCCGAGAGAGCAGATCGAAAGTTTTGACCCATTGGTCTGAAAGTTTTAGTTAGGCTCAAATTTGATCATTGTTTTGAAGAATTTTCATAAATATCTATTCACCCCTCCTCTAGGCTATCTGCAGAGCTTTCAGCCCCTAGTGCTTAAGCTCAATCACCATCGTTGCATTGGATGAGGAGACCCCACAACAAAGAAGCTGGCCGCCTCGCCCAAGCCGGCGCCAAGCTCTATGGTAGTGGTAGTGGTTGCTAGAGGAGGAGCTTGTAGGACTTTGTTGGGCGCCACCACCTTCCTAGCCTCGTATCGCACTTGTTTTGCTCACAGACATTGTTGCCATGAAGGTAGTGCCCATCTTGCCGATGCCGATGCTATGCCAGAGTACAACATTGCCACTGCTGCCTCCTAGCTCACCACCGAAGGTAGTTGCCTCACCAGAGAAGAGGAGGAGAGAGGGAAGTAAGAAGAAGGGAGAGAGAGGAAACAAAGAGATAGAGGCTATGCTACTGATATATGGGTCTTATTGTATTTTTTTAATTTTTTTCTAATGACAATATAATTGTCATACAGTATGAATACTAAGTCATGAAGCCACCATCCAAACTGCCGAGGAAGGCAAATTGAGCTGGTTCTGACATTTGAGGTAGTCTCCATATTTGGTTTTTAGTCGAGTGAGCAAAATCAGACTTGGGTAATAGATGAGTGAGCAGAATCAGACTTTTTCCACGGTACAACTAATGAGCTAAAGATGGCCTCTACTAGGCTTTCTTACAGGTCAAAGCTTTTACCCTATCAGCCTATATGGGCCACCAAGAAAAAGAAAAGGTGTCAAAGGGAGCCCCGAGTTCTTTCGACCAGAAAGCGAAGTGATGATGAGAGAAGATTTGGTAATTCTTTTTTTTTTTCCTAAATACTTTGAAAGAAGGGCAAGAAGGCAAAGCATTACAAGGAGCGTGACAACTTTATTTGGTCCCTGATTTGCTGATTACGGCAATATGCCAATACGAATGCAAAGCATAGGCTAACAGCAGCAAGAACAACGAGCCATTACGGCCAAAAAAACCGAGTGATTACAAGCGAAAGTAAAAAAAGAAAACGTCCCATTACAGCATCGAACCCAATGACAAATAACAAAGCAGCAGCATCTAACCCTGCTGCCTAGTGCAGAATTTACAGATAAACGTCGGCGCGAGCGAGCTTGGGATATTGGGTTCGGATGCTTTGCCTACTCGACGCCCTCGGTGGATTTCTGGGCCATGACGACGCCGAGGGTGATGACGGAGGCGTAGATGGAGTTGGGCACCTTGCGCACCACCCTGCCGACGCCCGGGACGCCCTCCGTCGCCCTCTTGGTCGCCAGCGCCAGCGCCGGCGCGGCCACCAGCGTCACCAGCAGCTTGAAGCTGATCGCGCACAGCGAGTCCGCCGTCAGCTTCCGGATAAACTCCGCGAACTCCTCGCGGTCCAGGAGCCCGTCCAGGTTGATGTCGTACTCCTGCGCGTGTAGCATCACTGTATCAGTTGTGACAAAATGCAGGGGGTAAGCAGACAAAGGCTACCAGCCTAACACTGTCAGAGCCCTAAAGAAACGAGGAATGCAACGACCAACGAGGAAAAAAGTCTGATTTGATTGTACTCCACTTACATAGCTCACTGAGTCACTAGCAGTATGAATGCAGCTGATTCCACTGCAAAATGGAAAATAAAGGTTCGCTAATAATATTTCTAACATTATCTATAGACAAAGTGATTCCACTATAAATAAGGTGAAACGGAGCATCGTTCACAATTACCGAGAAACAAAGAGCAGAAACCGAGATTACTTCGCTTTCAGTACAAGGAAAAGCTGGACGAAGTCAAGAATACCATAGGCAACTGTCTAATTGACCAAACTGATATTTCCCTTAAAAATTAATGGAAGGGGATAGGAATCGGGAGTTAGTAATTTACATTCATCATGGCCTTGAGGTTCTCCTTGGAGGGCGGGTCATAGTGCGGCCCTGGCAAATACTTGTTGATGTCGCTGCTCACATCAGTCACAAGAACCAATCAGGGACGGCACGTAATAGAATAACCACATGATAGATGAATCGACGCAAGAACAAAAATCGATCAGATGTTCTACTTGTAGACGCAGAGGACGGCGATGTAGACCTCCTCGAAGGTGAGGGCCTCCTTCTCGCGCATCTTGGTGTCATCCGTGAGTCGGTCGAACACCTTGTCCGTGATCTTCCTCACCTGCTTCTCCTTCCATTGCCTCCCTGCACCAACCAATTCGATCCGTCTTTCACTCAGAATCTGGAACGGTGGTACCCCCACATTCCGGATCGAACGCTGAGAGGATGCTGCGAATCGACTAACGAAGGGAGACGAGTTACCTTGGAGTTTATCTTGGAGAGACGCCCAGGCCTGCCCCATGGCGACGGCGGGGGAAGGAGATGAACGGAGTGGGATTGGGGTTTGGAAGGGAGAAGGCCAGAAGGGGATAGGAAATGGAAGTATCTGCTCTGTGGCTTGTGATTCTGGTTTATTAGCCTAATCTAATCATGTGGTTTCTGAATCTTCTCTCTCCACTCTTTTTTGATTTTGGTGGTTTGTGGAGGCTTGTGCTATGGATACTCGTGAAGTGCACCCAGAGATACTTCTTTCCGTGAAGCATGGGTAGACAAAAGTGGTAAACTTGTAATTGGTTGCAAGCCGATTTTGAATTTTCGTTAGGCAGCTCTGTAACCATGATTGTTACAAGAAGATAAATAAAAGTCTACATAAAATTATTCTTATAAATTAAAATAGTAAAAAACTGCTTTGGATTTTAATCCAGAGAACCACCTCTCACATCCTTAAGCTAAAACTTAAACATCCCAAAAAATTAAAGTACTGTTAACGCCAAAATCTAAACGATTCGATGGTTCCAAAGCCGATTGGCTGAGAGGTCCGATGGAGGGTTTAATGCAGTCATCAGCTGATAGAGATACTGAGACAAAGCCGATGGAGAACTGTAGAAAAGCCGATCTAGTAGAAGATTGGATCGGCTTGAAGACAGGGGATTGTCCAATCGGGATCAGGTCCGAGAAGCCCGAGGAAAGAAAGGAAAATGATCGGCTTGACTAAAAGAAGGTCCGATAGCTACAGTAGAGAAGCCGATCAGGTTACAGCAAAGGAAGACTCGGTTACAAATTGAAAGATTATTTAGATGAAACCGGGTTTGCGGAAGAGCCGTGGACTCCACAGCAGGGTGCTTATTTTTATAAATTGTAACCTTACTCAATTAGGGTGGTTTAGCTGGTTAGTTGACTTCTTTAGGAATATTTTCCTTTGTTCTTACTAGATAATAATGTCCAATGGTCGTAGACGCGTCGGACTCTGTCTGTAAATCCAGGGTATAAATATAGACTCCCTAGAAACATGTAAGATATTTCTCGATCATATACAAATTCGGCACATCGCCACCCTAGTTCATCTAGGTTTTACCGGTGGGTTCTGGCTCTCGACGCGGGGCTGCATCGGTTAAGTTCGATCTCCGGCGAAGGGGTAAGTCCTGCTACCATCCCGATATATCCTGCTCTGTCTGAGGCTGCATCGGTTAGGTCTGACCTCTTAGGCTGATCGGATATATCGCATCACGTCCGTGCTGGACCTATTGGCCTGTTAAGCTCCCTCTGCCGTCGTCAATTTTGTGCTGCTGGGGCTACTGACGGTAGATCGAGCTTCAGGCCTACGGGGCTGTTGATGGTAGATCGAGCTTTAGGCCTATAGTCTTCCGCACGGCGTATTATCGGAGTGCTAGTCGATGAGTTATCCATGCTCTGAGTTTTACGCCCAGCACATCGGCTCCTCGGCCAATACGCATCAGCCTTTAGAGGCGTCCCACGACGCGTAACGCCAAATATATTGGTCCCTCAGCCGATATGCACCCACCTTCAAAGAGGCGTTCCCTCATCGGCTCAGCTAGCCAATGGGTTCATTCCTATCCTTGCTACGACATAGCCGATCCGGCGTCCTCCGTATCATCGCCGCTGGCCCCGGCCTCATACTGTCTTGGTTAGGTCCGATAGGTTTGGTGTTAATGGCGCTGTCATGACGGGCTACGGGTCTCTTGCTGTCATACCTGGAGTGGCATCGACTTTGCAGCCCGTGCTTTCTTGTGCTATTCCTTGCCTAGACCGCATGCGCCTTCATCGGCTTTTCCAGCTGATGAATCACTGTTCGGCTGTCCGAAGGGATCCCATGCGTTTTGCCATCTTCTGAGCACACCCTGGTTCCTCCATCGGCTCTGCGGTCGACTCCTCGTCGACACCTGTCCACATCGACTCCCTAGCCGATCAAAGAGCATCTCGATCCTATCGGCAGCCAGCCGATAGCGAGCGCCTGTATCGGATTCGCTTGTCTCACTTCCTTGTCAATTGCAGGGTCAAATTGACTGGCACGTTCGCGAACCTCGAGGCTTAAGGACCTGCACTGGAGGTAAGCAGACCTCCCAGGCCTTCGTGTGACCGAGCCGCCGTCCCTCCCCGGTCGTGGGATTTTTGGCGGCGACAACTACTAAGGCAAAACTTCAATTTTGATATTTCCATTAACATGTGCATGTGTTACAATGCGGCACGCTCATAAGATTGGTAACAGGCTAAAAGAGTAGATCAAGGATAAAACATTAGATCAAAAGAAGTGGATAGACTCGCTACGCCATATGGAAGAAGGGAAATATTGATGGGTGATATCCGACTACGGTATTTATAGCTATATGATTCAGCTAATGTTAAGTTATTTGTGAGACGGTAGTGAGAAGAAGACGCAAAGAGATTTTTATATATGTTTAGGCCCTCGACGTGAGTAATAGCCCTAATTTTGTTTATACGTATTCGACGATTTGACCAGATAGAGAACAAGACGAAAACAATCTATTCTATTTAGGCTATTCAACTAGAATGCAGTGGCCTATGTGGCAAGATATAATCAGCAGCTAGCAGTGAGACAGCTTTTTGGATCTTGGCTCAATGTGGCTTCCTTCTTTTCCAATAGATACCTTTCTTCGTGAGTGGTTATTGTATTTATACCAATAGATTCCTTCTTTTCCAAGTAGAACTTGTAGAACACTTTAAAAAATATGATCAAGTAGGTTGATTTGTCTTAGGAGTGGACTCCACAGTCTTACCTTAACTGGACATATTTTTCTTTCTTAGTCATATACGTTTATATCTATAGAGACACATGTAAGTATTTATGTAGGTATGTGGTATTCCTATAGATGCTTTAGTTCAGATATATGAGATATGCCATATTTAGGACATTGACAGTATCCTCTGACCTTTATGTAAATTCACTTTCAACACTTTTATCCTACATACCTTAGATACCATGTTATCAAAAATATGTACGTAGTCAGGAAATAATCCCGACTAAGTGAAGGTCCAAGAATATCGTTATAACATATGGGTATGAGGATGATATTGTCAAAGTTTGAATTTAGATAGAGGTAAAAAATCCGAACGTGCTCTACAATCCTACCGAGAATGTCACCACTTTCCTTGAAATACGAACCACCATAGTGTGTACCTATAAAATCTTGCAATGAGATTCATTTGGCTTCCATTTAGAATTGCAAACTTCAACCCCTTGTAGGTGGAGGGTTCGATTCTTGGCCAGGGTATCATGGCCTGGATAGAAGGAGGTACACGCTCCAAACCAGTTTCTAACTTTATTTTGACCCTCCTCCAATTTTTTGTTGAATATCATTGATTTCTATAGAATCATAACTCCATCTGACATCTAAACCATAACTCCATAGCCTTTCTGAGTGTTTTTTCCTACCTATGCGAAGCATTCATACGTGTCACTCCCTTTATGGATCTATGGAAGTATTTTTATGAGCTCCGAGTTTGCAGAGACCAAAAATTGTAGGCCACTATTGTTTTTGACTCCGCGATGGACTTAAGGACTCATATATCCCATTCACCATCCATACATCCAAAAAGAACTGGCAGCAGAGTTGGTTTTATTCAGAACATATAGCCGAGTCTGACAACCTTGATAACCCTACCGACGCACTAGCGAAGGTAGATGAGTGGAACGAACCTATAGCCACATCCTCATCTCTCCAAACCTTCATCGACAAGATTTTTGAGTTTAGAGTTTAGGGTCTGACAACTTACGAGGTCATTGAAGACCTTGTGTATCGTTGGATTTAGCCTTTACAACCTCATCCTCACCACACGTTTGCGCTCGAAGGCCGAGGATGAATTCCAAATGTTATGCCGGGGTATGTAGCATACATGTTTCTTTCTACTTTCCACACTTATCCGTATTGGGACAATTCTAATATCTTGATATCTTTTTTTAGTTTAACACTGAAACTAATTTAATGCTGTAAATATTATAATATTTTTTTATAAATTTGATTAAATTTAAAAGAGTGTAACTAAAAAAAAGTTAAAACTAACGGAGAGGGAGTAGTAGTTTTATTTGAGACAAAAGAGTCTATAGTAGAAAATGAGAGCGTGAGGGAGGGGGATCGAAAGCCAACAATAGGAAGTCAAAACAAAAAGGAAAGAGAACTCTAAGTGAGTGTGTGGCGAAGTGACAGTTGATAAGTGCGTCAAGGAGGTCGTGACGGACTTGACGAGTTTGGCTGAGAACGTTCGCACGCCTCTCTGTGATTTCCCGAAAGATGATTAGGACAAAATTGTCAATGTAGGTCCTCAATTTATTAATCCCTAAGTTCTTCCTTTTTCACCATTATTAGCAATATAGAATTTATGTACTAATATTATTAGGATATTCCATTGGTCGACTCCGTTGGCCCCTAAGTGGACCACCAGTGCTCTATTGAGGATAAGAGGGAAGCGGAGCAGGAAGCGGCCTAGGCGGCTAAATATGCGAAGTCAACCCCAAGTATCGCTGTCGGTAGTAGTGTTTCTTGGAAGAGAAGAGTTCTAGTGCCATCCAGGGGCGTAGCCAAGGCTTTTCGCCAGACAACAATAGATTTTATCTCTATTTTTTAAAGCTCATTTGAGTAGGAATTTTTTTGTTTTAGTAGAGTAGTAAATGTATCTTATCTTTGATCACCAATGTTGTCAAACCTTCATCCTAGCTTAGAGACCTTAAGCTGCTTTGCCCTCTAGGGCAAAGCCCATGCTAGGTAATCAAGCATCTGATCTTGTATATTTTGAACACCAGTTGCTTTTGAGTCTTTCATCATTGATTTTCATTTTCTCGTACCTCCACTCCTATCATCTCGGACCAACAATATGGGAAAAAGGAGAGGACATGCCCCAAGGTGAATGTGAGCAAGGTGATCGAGAAGGGCTTGCCCGAGGATAGGTTGGCGAAGCTCATGGAAAAGGTGTGTCATGCTCTAAAATCATTTAATCTAATGATATACTTGTTAATTCATTTGTAGAAATTATTTTTAAACCCTAAAAGAGGAGCCTTAATAAAATTATTAATAAATTTCAATAAAAAGTGGGCTAGATAAAATTTTATTAAATACTTTACCTTTTTCTTTAACTCCTAGTTTTTTCTAGGAATTATTTTAGCAAGGTAACTATTTTTAATAAATGCAATGGCATTTTGGGGAAACAATTTAAATCAAAACTCCTTTTTAAAAATTTCACCTAGGCCATTGGGCCCAATTCATCCCAGTGCCTCTCCCCTCTAGAGATCTTGCTTTGGGTTGGGCTACATCGATTTTGATCTCCAGTGAGAGGTGAGTCTCATGATATAGTAAACATATCGGTTCAGTTAATACTTTCTTGATTCGGTCTAATATATTAACTAAGTTTATATGTTTGCTGAGTATCTTATTATGTTCAGTTCTGTCTAAGTCTATATTGATTCGATCTTTTAGCCCAAGCTAGTGCTTCTATCACATTGGTACAAAGTTTATCGGTTCATTACATTTATCTTGTTATTGATAATCTTGTACTGTCTAGGTTAGTTCCAATCTATTAAATTGTTTTATGTAAGATAAAACTCTGTAATTTGATGAGTTTTGTTCAGCGTTTCATCGAAGTTCTTGCTGATGGATTATCTTTATATTGAGTTGTCACTCTCATTTGTATTGAATCAATATCTGGTATACTTCTAATATATTATGTTTAATCTGCTATCAATCGTACCTAACATTAGTAGCTATAATCTTATTCTATTTTGATTTAGTCCGATTTATTAAGATTGTCTATAATAAAGTTAGCTAGAAACCTAATAGCTCGGGTCCATATCAGCTAGTATTACTCTCTATTGGCTACACCTTCTTTTAAATCTCTATCGGTTAGATAGTCGATAGCTCAAGTCTGTATCAGCCTATTGGTCAATTGACTCATTGGTCTTATTTTTTCTATCTTTCTTGTCAATTACAGGTCAAACTGATTGTCACGTCTTGAACTTTAAGAATTTAAGGATCTACATTGAAACTTAGTAGACTTTCTAGGCCTTCGTGCATGTGTCTTATCGGCGTGGGCATCAATAGTTTCTGAAGCAAGTTGACATCGTCTGCATGTTATTTATCTTATTCCTTATTGGAGTAGTTTTCTACACGCGTGAAAACCTAGCGTAGCTCGGTTGAGAATATAGCATCAGATCCATATATGAGGAAAAATGGGGTCTCCTTTGTAATCATTGTCAGTGTCATCTGCGCTACACATAGTACAAACTGAAGTTCTTCGACCCTACGATGATCATAAGCCATGAGCTGATTGTACACCCGGGCCTTTATGACTTGTAGTACTATTCCATTTGCGCGTTCAACTCAACCATTGTCCATCGGTATACGATGAAGAAGATAGAATCTATAGAAGATTTCTTTCATGAATTTGATAGCGTTATCGGTCTTCGTTTCCTATACAGGTATCGCTTCTATCCACTTGATAAACTTGTCGATTGCCATGAATAAGAAATTTTGATTGCCATATGATGCTGGAGGGAATGGTTCTAGAATGTCTAGCCCCCAGCACAAGAAGGGCCATGACATGGGTATCATATGCAGGGCTTGTGCTTGTATCTTACTGAGCTTGTTGTGGAATTAACAAACTTCACAATGACGAACCAAGTCACAAGTGTCTTGCATGGCAATTGGCCAAAAGAAACTTTGTCAGAAGACTTTTTCGACTATTGTCCATCCTGTAGTGTGATTTTCATATATCCCTTCATAGATTTCGTAGAGTAGTGTTATGCCGTCTTTCTAAGAGACATAATTTTGCATTACTCTGTTAGGTGCTTGCTTGTATAACTCTTCTCTGATGATAGAGTAGAGCTTCAATTGGTGGGCCAACTTTTTGCTGTAATGATGTCATCGGGAGCCATGTTCAATAACATATATGACCTTAGAGGAGTTCTTCGATCGTTGTCTATCTCGATGTTGGCAAAAGTATCGTCAACCTTGTTGATGCTAGTGGGAGATGTAGCTTACATATCATTGTTAGCATATGGTTGTATATTGACGTCATCGATTTCACTAACGGAAGGTTTCGTCAAGACTTCTAAAAAGGTATCAGGCTCAGCCGGTTTGCATCTAGAAGTCTGTTTAGCCAGTTCATTAGCACCAAAGTTCTCATTGTGGTAGATATGACAAACCTTGATTTCGTCGAATCACCGTTCCACATTTCTCACCTCTACCAAAAACATCATTAACTCCTTGTTCGAATACCAATACTCTTTGTGCACTTGATTGGTGACTTGCCGTATGTCCCTTGTTACACTTAGTTATTTTATTCTAAGTGCAGTAGCTGCTTGGAGTCTTGCTAGGAGAGTTTTGTACTCGGCGGTGTTACTAGAAGCATTGAAGTGAAGTTGGATTGTATACTGATCTTTTCTCCAATTGGTGATGTCAGTATGACAGTAGCCCCATACCTAATCTGTTCATTGCTCTGTTGAATGTTATAGTCCAGGTCTCACTAAGCATACCATCAATCTTGGCTTCTGCCTCAATGGTCCAGTCAGCGATGAAATCAGTTAAAACCTAGGACTTTATAGCTGTTCAAGGAACGAAGTTGATATCGAATTGACTAAGCTTTATAAACTACTTAGCGATGCGTCCTGCCACTTCTTTACTTTGAACCACTTCTTCGAGTGGGAAGGAAGAAATGATTGTCACCCTTTGATCCTAGAAATAGTGATGTAGCTTTCTTGACACCACGAAGACCACATAGAGCAACTTTTGGATCTTGGGGTATTTTATCTTGGCATCACGAAGTACTTCACCAATGTAGTAGATTGGTCATTATATGCCATCTCATTCGACCATAAGGATGGTACTGACTAAATAGGGTGTTGCTGCAATATAAAGGAATGGCTTTCTCCTGAGGTCGGGGGCGATAAGTGAGGGTGGGTTTGACAGGTACCTTTTGAGTTTGAGAAAATTCTTCTCGGCATCTTGGGTCTACTAAAACTTACCGTGCTTCTCCCATCCATGACACAAATCTACTCAAAGTGGCCATGCAACCTCCTAGAGTCTTGTTGATGACTTCATTTCCTTATTCCCTTGATCTTATCGAGGTTTGCCTTGATTCTTTTGCTGAAGACAAGTAAGACGAATAGTTTCCTTGACAGTACTCTAAACGTGCATTTCCCTAGATTTAGCTTGAGCCTATGTTTCTAGAGATTCCTGAACTTCTCCACGAGGTCTTCAATCATGAGATATTAGGTTTTCGTTTTGACAACAACACTAACTACTTATGCTTCAACATTTCATTTGAGTTAGGATTGGAAAGCACTTTGAACTTCTCACTGATAAATAGCTCTAGCGTTTTTCAACCAAAAATGTATTTTTGACATAACAGAATACACTTTATAGGTCACGAAAGATGTTTTTTCCTCGTCTAGCCTGGCCATGCTATTATGATGATGGCCGGAGTAAGCATTGAAAAAGCTCAACAACTTACATCTGGATGTTGAATCAATTAGTTGGTCCTTCATATGGAGTGGAGAGTGATCTTTTGGACACTCCATATTGAGATTAGTGAAATCCACACACATTCACCCTTTTTCATTTGCCTTTTGCACCATGACTGGGTTTGCTGGCCACTCGGAACGTAGGACTTCTCTAATAACAGGTTCCTTCCGGAGCTTATCGATCTCCTCCTAAATAGCCTCCTTTCGATCCGGTGAGAATTTTCTTAGCTTTTGCTTGACTGGTTTCACCTCTAGTCATACCATTAATTTCTGCTCAATCAGCTCTCTAGGAATTCTAGGGATGTTGGATGGTTGCCAGGTGAAGACATCCGTATTCACCTAGAGGAAAGTGATGAGCTTAAGTTTCTATTTCTCTCTATATCTCACCTTGATCTTCGCTATCTTCTTGGGGTTGGAGTCAAAGAATGGTACCAACTTAATAGTGCCATCAGGCTTCACAGTGAATTTAGGTTTACTGTACTTCTGAGATGGCTCTTCTGGGGTAGGCAGGTGTGAAGTCTGATCCATCATGTCGAGCCTCTTTTTATTGCACTACACAACAATTTTGTTGTTCCCAAGAATAGTAATAACTCTCTTATGTCCAAAAAATCTTGATAAGCTGGTACGTGTAGTGAGACACTACCATGAACTTTGCTAATATTGTCCATCCGAGGATCACGTTGTATGCCGTGTTGAAGTCAGCGACATCAAATGTAATCTTCTCAACTAGAAGTTGTTGGGGGCACCAAACGTAACTGGCAACGTGATCTTCCCCAGAGGCTCTCAAGACAACTCTGCTGTGATCCCGTGGAATGATTGATATGAATGTTGATCTCACTTCAAGGGATCCTCATGGCTTCAAGCGCGTTGATAAAGAGTAAATAGATTGAATGCAAGCAACCCTAATATTCCTGATAATGGGCTTGACCACTATAGGATATTGGCCAGGGGTCGCATAAATCGTTGGGTGGTCGTTAGTCGAGAATCTTATGGGTTGATCCGACCATTACAACCTTATTGCCTATCCCTGGGACGTGGACCATATTTCACGTTCAACCTTCTTGTACTCCCTCTTTGTAGAATATAAGGTCGAACCATCGAATGTGTATGCTACTGTGAGGTTGGGAAGAGGGTAGTCATCATACTCATCGGATGAGTTGGCAACGGAATTTTCCTTCTCGACCACATGGATTTGTTGGTTAGGTTGCATAGCCATATGTCGGGCCATCTCCTTCTAAAAACTTAGCAACCAACCATAGAGTGAGAGCTTGTTTAATGGAATGGGCACCACTTTTACCCTGGTCATTTGCCCTTGGACTCATAGTGCCGTGCTTGTTGGTGTGTTCATTTTGCAATGAGTACCTCTTCTTTTGCTTTAAGCTTTCTATTACTCTTTATTTTCTTAAGCTAGTCTGGGTCTTTGATGGTACTTGTATCCTTTTTCTTTGCAGAGGTGTTGTCATCCACCACCTTCTCTTTTTCCTTGCTTCGCCGAATAGCTTCGTCGATGAGAGGACCATATTCGATGATCATAAATAACTTCATTGCTATACATAATTGTCTTGTTGTGAATTCTTGTATTGTCCATTGATCTTGAATGTTAGACTTTTACGCTCTGATGATCGATGCGTCGGTTGTGTGTGGTATTGTGTTACGGTACTCATTGATGCATCATATAAAGTCCCACAGAGTTTCTCCATCCTTCTGTCTCATAAGGTGTAAATCATTTTAGATAGCGTGCCTCTTGTATGTGTCTTAAAAGTTCGCTATAAATTGCTTGCAGAGATCATCCTAAGACTCAATAGAAGATTTAGATAGGTGGATGAGTCATAACATTGCAGAACCTTTAACCTAGGTGGGTAGATAGTTTGTCATTGCATTCTCATATGTTTTTATCGCGTTCAAGACTATAGGGTAGACCTGAAGAAATTTCACGGGATCCATGCTTCCATCGTAATTTTCTACTAGGCTAAGTCAGAATTTGTATGGCTACCTCACTTCTATAAGAGAATGGGTGAACGCAACACAAGCTTTGCCTTGTTGGAAAGAGAGACTAATGTTGTTGTACCGAAGATGCCTCGAAGGATCTGATGACGATGACAATGATGATGAGGATGATGATGAACCGATGGTTGAGTAATCTAGTTCTCAGGAGGACCGTCATTTGTCATCACGGTTTTGACGTTGGGGTGGCGATCGAGAACTTCGCCTACTATGCTCACCACTTTGTCAATCGTCCTCTCCTCGTCAGCTATATGGGGAGTGACTGTGGTCCTCGTGATGATCTCGGATATCGTCGTGGTCATCCATTTGCTCATGGTCATTTCTGTGTCTCTACAGGTCATCATGTAGATCTTGACCCTAGCGAGAGCAGCGCCATGGAGAAGAATCTCGTCGTTGAGGGGAACCCTATGCATTTTTTCAAGTACAATGATCATTTCTATCACCCTAAGGGTTAATGATTCTATCATTGCTCTCTGGATCACGTGAGGGTGGTGATTTGTCACCGGTTGATGAGGCTTTTCCTGCTCTTTTTCCACAATTTTCCACAACTTTAGCAAAAGTGACATCGATATCAGTGAACAAATACTTAATCGTTTCGAGCCACTCTATGAATTGTGGGTTAGCAAAGAGATCTGCTAGAGGTTGGTCCAGCAGAAAACGTGCTACCACTAGGTGTTGTGTAGGAGTGACGTTTTCATCCTCGAAAGGAGTAGATGTAGATGGTGACACCAATCTAAGTACCTCCTCCGTTAGGAGACCCTTTCACGTCCTCAGAGATCCTAGTGTAGTCTTCTTGAATCTGAGCAAGATTCCTCAGATCCATGCTCTCCAAGCCCATGAAGTATGGAGGGCTCATATGGATCTAATCCAACAAACCCTACTAGATAATCAAAGTTAAAATCATTAGATGCTTGACCTTGCTCAATATCATCAAATTGAATCTGACACGAGCAGAGCGGAGCAGTTACTGGTGTAGGCTTGTTGTCGGAAGCAGTTTGTCAGGTGACCTCTATTCGGACACCCTCTACCTGTGCAATAAGTGGGAACTCATCTTATAAATGGGACAAGATGGACACTTTATCGAAACCTTCTTGCTTGAATGAGTTTGAACTCTCCTTACAAGTGGCTTCTATATGCAGATCGGTAGCTCCAGTGACATAGTTATCATCGGGATGGTGATGGTTTCGATATGAAGGTAGGCGACTATTGGCCAGGTTGAATCTCCCTGGCCAAAGCTATTGCCAAGACCTTTATCGAAAGTGTTGCTTCTCGAAGTCATCTTCTACAGAAAACTTTGGAACACCAAGCCCCTTCCTAGCATGCTAACTATTGATGGGTGATACCCAAATATGGTATTTATACACGTAGGGTTTGGCTAATGCTAAGGTATCCACAAGATGGTAGTGAGAAGAAGACGTAGAGATTTTTATATAGGTTCAGGTCCTCGATGTGAGTAATAGCACTACTCATGTTTATATATATTCAGTGATTTGAACCGCATAGAGTATAAGACGGGAGCAATCTACTGTAACTAGCATATCCAGCTAGTATGCATTAGCCTATGTGGTGATATATAGTCGCTGGCTAGTAGCAAGATAACTCCTTAGATCTTGGCTATATGTGTCTTGTTTTAGGCTTGAGATTTGATGTCCCTTCCTAGGAGCCTATTGTATTTATATTGGTAGATGTTTTTTTTAAAGTAGAACATAGAGAACTCTTTAATCAATATGACCGTGTAGGATGGTTCATTCCTAGATCGGACTCCACAATCCTACCTTAATCGGGCATGATTTTCCTCCTAAGTCATATACGCTTCTAACTTTAGAGGCATATGTCCATATGTATATAGATATATGGTATTTTCATAGATGCTTTAGTCCAGATATAAAAGTTATGTCATATATAGAACATTGTTAGGAAGGGAAGGAGGATGGTTGCTTTTTAAGTATTTGAGATTTTAATGGGAAAGGCTCATGATATACAAACTTAGACACCTTCAGAGTGGTGTTTATTGTTATTCTTACAATGGTGTGACATGACATTTATCATTATAGAATTTCTTGTATCTCATGCAACAAAATATAATGAGAACCTAAAAGTTTTGAAGAGACTCTAAGCTTACCACTTATTCAATTATCACACAGTGATGATGGTTTTCAATAGCAGGCTTAGAGACCACAATCCAATAGTAGATCCCTTATATGATCTCCTATAGCTAGATTTAGGGAAGAGTAAAATATACGGACGATCCTTAAACTTGTAATAAAATTTTATCTGGGTCCATAAACTTATGAACTACATCTTTACACCTCTAAACTTGCTAATTGTGTCATCCTGGTCTAAAATCCAACATGGCATATCACATAGACACTAACGTGACATAAATATATGATATGGCATGCCAAGGATGCTATCAAATAGGGCCATCCACTTTTTTCTATTTCTTTTATTTCTCCTTTTATTTTTCCACTCTCTCTCCTCCCATCTCCATCCGTTGGATCGGAGGATGGGCATCAGTTTTAGCAGCAGTGGAAATGCCCCCTTCCTCCCATCACTGCTCCTCTCCTCACTGCCACCAGCCACCAACACCCCATGTACAAGGCGATGACCAATCATCATTGCCTCCATGACTGGTGGCAACTGGGAGCGACATTAGCGTCTTGGAGAGACCAAAGCGAAGCTCGAGCTTGCCCTCAGTTAGTTGTCAAGCTTAAAAAGAGAGGCCAAAATAGTGCTTGTTGGCACACACTTCTAGATCTAGGTGGCGCATAGAGAACCATAGGATGAAGACCAAATCGGGGGGCTGAAGGTGGATGAAGACTGAATCGAGGGCAGTAGTGGACAAGGATGACATCAAGTATTACTAGCGGCAGATCCGGGCATCCGGATCTAGGCGGTGATGAGGTCTTTTCGCCGCTCATTGAGCCCCCTTAGTTCTACGAGCTAGTGAGCTCTCCCTACACACCCTTCTCCCCTCGCCCTCATCCTCTAGCTCCCCTATGCCAACGAGCTCCCTCTGCTTTAGATGCCGATGAGGTTGTCCTTGCCATCGGAGCTCGAGCTGCTCGCCCCTCTTTTTGCTTAATTTTTCTTTTGATTTTCCTAGGTTGTTAAGAAAAGAAAAAGGAGACAAAGAAAACATGTGACTAGGCCCACTTGTCATCTAGTGTAGGACTAGTGAAGGTGCCATGTTAGCATCCACCTGGTTTGTTATATCAGATTTTTAACCAGAATGATACATTTGGTAAGTTTAGGCGGTGTCTGTATGCACTTTATAAGTTTGTGGATCTAAATAAAACTTTCTTACAAGTCGTATATGCGTTTTACTCTTTAGGGAATTTGACAAAAAAAGGTGCTCTAAGTAGATCCCCTATACCATTCTCTATTAGATATCCCTTGGACACCCCCTCCCATTACTTTAGATTTGGTGTATAAACTTCATCCTCTGCTTTTCGCACTCATGCTGTCCTTTTCGTGTGACACACCCTCCTCTTCCACGCAGCCTCCTCTCTAGCATATCTGTTACTGCATCTCTCATACCTTACCCGCTATGAGGAGCTCATGGGCAAGGCAACACAATGTCAACGGTAGACAAGAAAGCAACGGGTGTAGTTACCATGCACTTACAATCATGGGAGAGTAATCTATGGGGAATGAGATGTTGGATATTTGCTACAGAGTGAAAGACATATGGGAGAATAATCTTTTTGGGCATGTCTATTTGGAGAAACAGAAGATGGGTTTTAGGAAAGCTGTTGGAAATACTCTTACTATAGTTCCCTCGTCTTAAAAGAACCTGGTTTATTTTGCCACTCTAGGAGGACTAGGAGGTCGCTAAACCTTGGGCATGGAAGCTAGGGCGATGCTTCGTTCACATTTTTTTCAATCGGTCACATCATTTGATGGTTCGTTTTGTATGTTTGACTAGTGCCCTAGGGCCTAGACATTATTATGTGGTAGGGTGATCTTGTGTTTTCTGGCCCATGTGTCGCGAGCTGGAAATCCCAGCAAAAGTCTGATCGTAGCTTGTAATGTCAATTTGTTTTGTTTTCCCTTTTTCTTGTTGCTGTGCAAGACTCTGTGTATGCTTCATTTTGGGCTTCCTCACAAAGCCAGTAAACATTTTTGATTTGTTCTAAAAAGACGAAACACCTACTTAAGCTTTGTTTGCATTGGGGTATGGAGGTTTTATAGAAGATGCTTACTGGTTTAGCAACATTCTCACAATGAGCACTTAATATAAGCACCAAGGAACGGAAATGGCCAACTTTGAGCATTTTCTTGCCTGCAATTCAAAGACCTTGAACTGAACAGTACACGATAATACAGCAGAATGCAGTTAACGTGAGGCATTTACGACACTCAATGAGTTCCTGCGATTCCCAAGTGATTCAGATGGTGTTTCATTCATTGCTTGCCCGCCCGGATATCCTGCAGGAACATGAGCCCGACGGAGAAGACGGTGAAGAGCAGCGGCGTGGGCACCTTCTCCACCGCGGGCCCGATCCTCGGCACCTTCCTGCCGGCGTTCTTGGCCGTGACGGCCAGCAGCGGCGCCGCCATGATCGCCACGGCAGCCTTGTTCGCGAGGACGAGGCGCAGGTCCTTGTGGACCCACTCCATGATCAGTCTCTCGAACTCGCCCAGTGTTATCCCTTCAGCTTTGTCGTCCTCCTTGTACAACTGCGAGGTTCCAGTCAGAACGAAAAGAAATTTAAAAGAGGTCATCATGTACTTTGAAATTTGAATATTGACGTGCCTCCGTTTTTTCCAGAAAGGAGAAAGGTACTTAGCATCACTACGAGGCGTACCTCCACCTTCTTAGCGACATCATTCCCGCATGGAGGATCCTTATGTGGGCCGGCTAATTGCTTGTTAATCGAGCTGGACGAAATTTATGAAGAAAATGAAGAACAATTTGGAGCTATATACTTCAGAAAGGCCTGAATAATCGATACCGACAAGTGATCTAACGTGATTCATTTCTCACTTGTAAACCATGAGGGTGGCGACATGGAGGGAGTTGATGTCCAGGAGCCTGTTCTTGTCGGCCAGCTCGTCGAACACCTTCTCGCAAATCCTCTGCACGTACAGCTTGCCTGCAAGCAACACGGGGTAACACGAAACAAACATAGAGACACATTGGCTACAAGTCATCGCTGCATGAACAATAAAGGAAGAACAAGATCGATCGATTACCCTGCGCCCTGTCCCACATGCGGCCCAAGAACTGAGCCATCCTTTTCTCTCTCTCGTTGTCGCGGATCAACTCGGAAGAGGAGGCTGCATCGAGCACGGTATATTTATGCGAGAAGAGTTGTATTGGTTTTGGATGCCAAGTCGCTTGTAGGAAAGGCACTTCTTTCCTTGGCCCTCCAGCAACCTGAAAAAGAAAAGAAAAGAAAAGAAACGAAAAGAAACTCCTCCGTTGTGTGGCTGGGTGGGCCTCTGGGTTGGTGTCTGTACGTAATAGTGGGCGTGGTCCGGGCTGAACCACCGGACACTTAGGCCCGTCACACAAACTTGGCTCCAGTGGCCAAATGGGCTGAGAAGGCCCAACCCAACGGGTTTCTCATGGCTTCGCAGGGTTCCATCTTAGGAGTCAGGACTCAGGAGGCATGGTTCCATTTCATCCATCCGCACACGCGCCGACGACAGCGTACCCACTCCCAGTCGCGTCTCCAGCCCCTCCTACTTGTTCTAATCAACCAGTGATTCCAAAAGCAGCAGTTGCTCCTTCGAGGCGCGCGGACAGAGCACCGATTCGGCGGGCGGCGAACGGGGTTGCGCGGCGGCGAAGCCACCGGAGTAGTCGGATCGACTGGACGTCGGCCTCTCGTACTGTCACTCTTTCGGATTACTGTTTTTTTGTTGTTCTCATATATATATATATATGTATATGGACATTTGTAAATTTATTATTGTTTTTTATTTTATAAGGATGTCACTTGTTATAATAATATTTTTTATAATTTTTCATGAAAATCTTATAATAACAATTTAAATTAGTGATAAAATTATAATTAATCATAGATGGCACATGGTAAGAATTGGGTGCGTGCATGCAAGCACCCCTTTCACGAGTTGAACGGCTTGCCCGAATTTGTTCTTGCGAGTATAGGGCTGGACGTGCATAAACTGCCGATTTCGTACTGTTCTGATGATGATGATGGCGCAGAAGATGATGGATCCATCGGTTTCGTCTAACCATGGTCCGCTCCTTCCCTGGCATATTTTCTCCTTTTCTTTCTTTCTGTTGTCCAGAGACTGAAAAATCACTCACATTCAATTGAGGAATACACCAGCGTATCTTTATCTGTTTCTGAACCTCTGATCCATTGCAATCTGATGATGAGTGTTTTATCTCTTCTTCAGCATCTCCCTCTGAAGAAACGGGAACGCAAGAGCAAACGGAGAAGGAGCAAGTTTCGTCTGATCTATAGTCGTTGAAGACGCTCTATGGGCTGCTTCCCAAAGGTCCACCGGATGAAAATGTGAGTTTTTATAAGAACCCGTTTGCATATATATAAGATTAAGATCAAATTTTTATCACCTTCATGACTTATTATTTTGTACAGTTGCTACTATCAATTCATGCTTCTGCTGGTTTGACGTTTTAAAGTTAGATGTGTTGTATCGATTTTAAGAAAGCAATCAAATAAGATAAGGTGAATGATTGTGAAAGGACAAAATAAAAAATTAACAAATTTTCTTAAACACAAAATTTTAAAAAATTATGTTTTTCAAATCGGAAAAGAACATCATTTCGTTATTAAATAGATTATAGCCAAATATCTGTAACTCCAATTGACTTGAAATTTTTTTAAAAAAACTACATAATTTATAATCAAACCCAACTAGAATCACCTCAATTAAAATTATGAATATCAAGATATTAACGAAATAAAATTAAAAAGTTGATCAAAATTAATTAAGCATTAATTAAGTAAAAACACGATATCTAAAAATAATTAATCAAACAAAACTAGCAAAGCACTGTAGCTAAATTTTGGTCCAAGAAATCAAATCAAAACCTAGAGAAAATAATTTAATCTAAAATCAAATACTAGGTATGTAAAAAAGAGAATATATTCCGTACAAAATTCCAACAAACTTTACCTTTATTTCTAAAATTACGTATAAAAGTTACACATAAAACTCTCTATTTTCTATATCTTAATCCTCACATCTTACCCTCTATTTATATAAAAATATTCTACCGACACTAAGTAGTTAATTTCCAAACCTATTACACTACTATAAATTAATTTCTTTCGCCCAGATAGGATTGACAGCAAATCAGCTACAGTAACGTGAGCTATAGTCCGACACTCTACGGTAATTTAATGTACTGTAACAACCATCATTCTCCAATTTGCCTTCTATTTTTCTTCCTAAATTTCTTCAAGATTTTTTCGACACTCGCATGTATAACGTACGAAATCCTCCCTACACGATGTTTATCCATTATGTGTCAATTTATATTAATCTCATCACTCGACATTCTTAATCGTTCGTTCTAGGTCTTAGCTCTCCTTGAACCTAATCCTGATATCAACGTTGGCTCAAAGATTTACTGACTTTAGTCATATCTTATCACATAGCATTCTGATCATATTAGACTTTTGCTTATTCCTAGGCGTAGTCTCGATCCTCACCATTATATTGACATCAAGTCATCATAACCTAACTTAATTTTAATACAAAATATTTTTGTTAATTTTAACATAAATTATTCTACTGATTCTACTTAAAACCATTTTTTTATCTTTATTATCTAACTAAGATGAAACATCAAGAGCCTTTGTGATGAGGATGTTAGATGACGCTAGTCAGCAGACTCTCCTTAGGAAGGCAAAGGTGACACATTCTAGACCATTTGATCATTTGGACAGTGTTCGCGTCCCTTCAACTTCATCTCAGTTTGTTCCCGGCAAATGCTGATCCACAGAAACATCGCCTACTAATGTCTCCTTCGCTGGAGAGGAAGCTCTCCATCCAGCCTGATCGCCGGACGCGCGGCGACGCCGTGCTGTGCCTGAAGCCGACAGCCTCATTCAGCCCCAGCATCCATGGCAGCGAGAGATCAAGCCGGCTGAGAGTGCAAGGCACCATGAGAAGCCGATACAGCCGCCACGGCGAAGACGATCGTCTCCTTGCTCGCGTCGTCTCCAACCGCTCGTCGAGAACCGCGTTGCCGCACCGCCGTCAGAGTCCGGAGCAACGCTTCGCGGTCCGCCTCGCCTCGCACCGTTCGTCCAGAGCCGAGACGCCGCAGCACGGTACGGTGGCGGCCGGTGGGACGCCGCGCTCGGACAGGAGGGGTGATGAGCACAGACCTCGCCGCGGCTCGGGCGGTCGCGATCAGTCTTCCATGGAGCGCGACAGAAGCAGGGGCCGCTCCCTCTCCCGCAAGCCGTCGGCTCTGCAGAAGCGGGGACGGCCGCTGCATCGCGGCGCCTCGGCGGCAGCATGGCGCGTGGGAGCGGAGGGCTCCTCGACGCGCCGTCTCGGCATGCGCGGCAACGCCGAAGCTGTCCTCGTGGAGCGACGCCGTTGCCACGATACGCAGCCGCATCAAGCCGAACCGGGGCATCATGGAGCGCTCCCTACGCCGAGCTGGTGAAGCTGAAGAAGAGAGCCTGCGGCGGCGGTGGGGGAAGAACGTTGCTGATGCTTCCAGCGTCACCATAGGCTACTCAAGCCGGCCACCGCGGCGAACGCTGAACCAGATCAACTCCGGCAGCACGTACAGCAGCGGCAGCTCATCACATGCGGCTGCTTCGTTTGCCTCCTGGAGCCCCATAGAGCCGTGGTCATCGGGCGCTTCACCTTCCTCCTCGTCGTGGGTGTCATCGAGAGGCAATGCGCCGCCGGAGTACGCGTTGATGTACCGGGCCCGTCGACGAGCCGCCATCTTCGCACGTTGCCGTGGAAGTTTCTCGGGGACATCTTCCACCGCGCGAGGAAGATGACCAGGAGCGTGCAGGCAAAGCGGCGTGGCGGCACGCTGTTCGACGCACTGCCGCGGCACATATGGGACGCACGGAGGGCGCTGGCCAGCGGCGGGATGCGGCGTACGGGCAGCCGGCTGAAGGTGAAAAAGCTGAATTGGTCGCAGCGGATGAACCAGAGCGTGGCCGCCGTTCAAGACCTGGAAAAGCAGTGCGGTATACCGTGCAAGTGTGCATACACTGTTGTGTGTTTACTATTAGCTTACTGTTGTAATTTGTTTCACTGCATGTTCGTACGAACAAGTTTCTTAATACGTTGTATGTAATTTGTAATACATTGTTTTAAAAATGGTTAAATTCGATTTACCCATCGGCTACAAATGTTCAATTTACATCTTCAAACTATAGTATAAGATATTTGACACTCCTAATTTCGCACGAATTAACCTGTTATAAAAAATAAGGTGGTTTAGATACTACATGAATACATATTCATATATTCCATGTAAGACACACGTGACGCTAATTTGATTAATGGTAATGTACCGTAATGTTGTCAAATGGAACTAACAAATTTTGATTGGCCCTACATGTCAAAATCTATTCCCTTTCCCTTTCTCTCTTGAATCCAGACCGCGTCGCCATCCACAGCGGCATCGCCCTTCTCCTCGGTAGGCGAGCTCATCGGTTTCGCCTACACCGCGTCCGTCGGCGTCGGCCGTGTTCCCACTGGCGCTGATTGCTTTGCTCTGGCCCACCGAAGGGCCCTATTTCCACCGCCACGACTGCGTCCCATGGGAGGCTCCGAGGCTGGACGTCGGGAGCTTCAAATCCGGGCCAGGGACGAGCTGGTGAAGCAAGCGGCATCAAGAGCAACTCCGGCGAAATCCACGGCCGCCGCTGCCGCGATGAACGCATCGCAGTTCATAGACAAGCAGATCCTTGGCCTTGCGGCTTCGGGCCTGAGCGTGGGCACCGCCTCCGCAGCTCGTCCTCATCGTCCCCTCTCGCGGCGGGAGAAGGGGTCGAGGTTGGGCTATTCGATCTCCGCCGCTGAAGCGAAGAGGCAGAGGCAGAGCTCGAGCTAGATGAGGTGGCCAGCGTCGTGCGTCTCCTCTGAACTCCGACTTCGGTGCGAGCCTGAAGCAAGGGGAGGGGCGAAGGAGAGAGATGATGGGCCCCATAATTTTTTATTTATTTATGCTGACTAGATTGCTAGGCGTGCGCAGTACCAAAACCACTTTTGATGAGAAGGGGAATAATTCGTAAGTTTTGAGAGCACATGACCATCATGCTGTTAAGTTGAAAAACCACGGCTGCGCATTAGGCGGCACTATATCGTTTTTTTTACAATTTATCATCTTTGTGGATAGTACACTTTTAAATACCACTCTTTAAAAAATATTAATTTTTTTACCATTAAAGAAAAAAGATTTATTACTCGGTGTCATTTTTCGATTTAGAAAATGTCAATATCACTATTACAGCGTGACACCGAATAGAAGAAGACGACTTTACTTTTTTCTCTCCACTCAAACTCTATTCATAGTGGATGAGCTCCTCGCCTAGCTTTGGCCATTCTTTAACTCCGTCATTTCAAGTTAGATAGTGATTTTCATCGTCATTTCTTCCGCAGCCATAAATCTTGAGACCAGCAATTGATGACGACCACGATCGTGAGAGAGCACAAGGAGGATTGTAGCCATGCCCTGTGAAGACAATTTTGACAACCACAGCCCGCTCCTCCTCCTCCAGTGGCAGCCAGAGCCACACCTCACCAGGGACGGTGACAACAAGGCAAGTAGGGCCTCGTCAAGACGCTACATCCCCTCTCTCTTCTTTATTGATCGTATCTCTAGCCAGTCGCCACCACCATATAGCATGTTACATTATTGTCGATCCATATTTAGAGAGGTAAACACCATAGTAGATCCTCGTATCAACATCATGCCTTCCGCCACCTCCTCAAATCTTGTTGCCACCATTGTCATAGTGCCGATGAGGAAGAGGAGCCATCTCCATTGTCACAACTACCATTAGTGCGTTGATTGTAACGGCGAATAGTAAATACCTCGCGCTCGAGCAGCTCCACCGTAGAGAGCTTGCTTTAATCTCATGCGAGAGGAGGCAAAGAGATGAGTGGGCGAGCTTGGAGGGAAGGAGCCCCATAGCCCTCCATCATGAATTGAGCTCTCTCAAAGTAGTTTGGTGGAGAGCTCGCTAGGGCGAGTTTGGGTGGAGGTGCAAAATCGTTTCTTCTATCTGGTGTCATATTAGAATGGTAATGTGAGGTGTTATAGGCTGAAAAATGGTATATGAGCATGAAATCCTCTGCGGTAGCAAAATATCAACGTTTTCCAGAGAGTGACATTTAGGAGTAGGAGTGTGCCATCCGAGAAGATGGCAACGCACTAATCGAGCTCGAGCGTGGTTCGTCCAACGACCGCCTTGCTAATTTCGAGCTATATGAAAAATCATGCTCCGGCGGCATCGGGCTCAAGCCCTTGGAGCTAGCAGATACCTGCTATGATTGTTGTTGGTACCCCTCGGCTACCACACCAAACAGTGGAACCTTTCACAGAAAAAAAAGGTAGAGGAAATACTTCATTTTCGTACTATAGGAAGAGGTACAGTTTTTACTCTTCAAAGCTAACATTCTCCCATGAAAATTTCAGCCGTCACGTAATAAATGAGAGATAGATAAAAGAGAGGAGAGATTGAGAATAAACAAAACAAAAAAACAATTCTCACATTATTTCGTTCAAAAGATACATGAAAGACAATATTTACCAGCCAGGCAAGAAGGTTTTGGAAGTACCGGATAAGGCTGCTGAAGAACAGTAGCAGCTTATTCCTTTATTCAGAACAAGAAATTACAGCTAGAAGTGACCAAGTCATTCTTACCACCCTCTCAAAAAATAAATAGATAATACAACTTTGCCATCATATGTAGGGTAAATCGCATAGCAGCAACGCTCAGTTCTTCACAGTGGTGACATGCCTCAGAAGCATCTGGATCACTTCAGGGGAGACACTTGCAGCCTGCTGTTTGAGCAGTGCTATTTTTTCAGCTGTCTCTTGTTCAAGGCGCTTGACATTTGCACCAGAGTCGCTGCTACTCTGGAAATAATAAGAGCCATATAAAAGAAATGAGGCTCTGTAGTCTTATATCGAACAATGAAACAAATAGGATTGTCAGATGCACGTACCTCTGCAACCTTCCTCTGGAATTCGGCCTCCATCTGGGCACGGTATTCAGCTATTTCCCTCTCAGCCTCCTCTTTTGCTTGCCTAAGCCTTGCCGACTTAGCTGCCAAACACAAAATATATCACTTACATTGCAGGCTTTACTGAAAGGGATTTTGCGTTTTAACTTTGAGATAATAACAAAAACTATAGAAGCTCAAGGACATATTTCTATGGTTAATGATATGGGATAAAACATGCTTGTTAATTTGATGATGCAAGGTAAAAATGCACTTTCACCCTTTTCATTTCTAAGTGATTGATGTGGTCTAACATGTAATGAAGTCTATAGACTGCAAATAATTCAGAGTAAGCTTAAGACTCTTCCTATCAACATTCATGTGTATATAAAAAAATGATCTTTATATTCAACAGAGCAGAACATGTTCATCTAGGACAATCTACATATCGTACTTCTCTCTAATGTTATGCCTATTCATAATGTTTACTCAGAGGGAGAGAGTTACCAGCCCTAGCAGCATTTACAATTTGCTGAGCCTCTTGCTCTGCAGCCAACAATTGCTGAATTCCACTCTGGCGCCTGTTTGGGTCCATCTTTGTGCTGCTGGATGAAGGATCAGAATCAATAAAAAAGCCTCAGAAAAAAACCTTGATCAGAAGCCCAGGTAAAACCATCATAAGTCCAAAATTATTTGGTAAATCCCAACACGTTGTAAACAAATGGGAAGCATATAGATTACATTACATCCAATTAAGAAAGATCTGATGCAACCTTGTTCACAATACAAAAAAAAAAGTCTACACTTAAAGATGGAAATCTACCATGGACATAATCTTTATTCATATATTTTTTGGTTTCAACATGCTGAACTAAATATTAATGCATATTGCCTGTTCCTCGGTCCTAATTGGTCCTAATTATTTTGGAGTAACGCACCAACAATGGCCTTCAGTATAGTATGGGCATCGACCACGTACCCTATAACAAATACTAGTATTACACAATAAGTTTCCAGATGCTATAACAAACACTAGTGTTGCACAATAAGTTTCCAGATGAGATCAATTAAGATCCACCAACAGAGGTTATCAGGGCGATCCCAACATCGGGCATGGGGGTTCAACTGAACCACAATTTTTCTTGGAAACAAATTGCTATTAGCAATTAGGTTAAGGCAAAGGGAAAAGCTTTCAGATCTTGAAGAGATGCTGAAGGTTAAGGCAAAGAGAAAAGGGCGTGGGTGGAGAAAGATTAGAAAGAGGATGTGCGTACGGTGCACACCGGCGATTATACGGTGGAAGCAGCAGGACGCCAATTACGCCCGATTACGCTATTATGGCCAATTACGAGCGGACGGGGAGATCGACTAGTGAGCAAGGATCGAACAAGATCCAGCAACCGAGGCTAGCTGCTCAACAAATTACTCACTTTGCCTACTATCACCCAATCGGATCAAGCGAGCAGGATCGAGAATTAAACGAGCAGGATCGAAATCGAGAAAGCGTATTAGAATCAGCCACTGGAGCAGTCGATTCCTACCAGATCCGGTCAAATCGATGCAATAAGACAAGATATCGAGAGGAGAGGGATCGAGTGCAGCATACCTGCGAAAGAGAAGACTCGAATCGAACTCGGGGGAAGCGACGAGATTTCGATGGGGAAAAGTTATCCTGCGTTGTCGCGTCCTCCTCGACGAAGGATTTGAAGCTTACATTTATTGATAGACTAATTAATCGTTTAGTCGACGTGGCGGGCCGCAATGCGAAGCCCAAACCTAATCGGTTTCGAAGAGTCCATTAGAATCAAAGCCCAACCCAACACAGCAGCAAATATCTCGTCGTCCCCACCTCTCCAAACACGATCAAAACCCCATCCATTTCGCCGCCACCACCACCTGTCCACCTCCTCTCCTCTCCTTCGCCGGCTGCCTGTCTGCCCCGACGCCATGGCCGCAGCAGCAGCGCGGGCCGTCGCCGCCGCCGCCGCACGCCCTGCGCAGGCGAATTTACTGACGCGGCGCCTCACGGGGTCCTCGTCATCCTCCGCCCGCCCGCTGCGGCCACGCGGCGGCCGTGCTGCTGGGTCCGTCCGCTGCATGGCGCGGCGGCCGGACTCCTCGTACTCGCCGCTGCGGTCGGGGCAGGGAGGAGAACGCGCGCCCACGGAGATGGCACCGCTATTCCCAGGTTGCGACTACGAGCACTGGCTCATCGTCATGGACAAGCCCGGCGGCGAGGGCGCCACCAAGCAGCAGATGATCGACTGCTACATACAGACCCTCGCCAAGGTCGTGGGAAGGTAAATAATGCACCTTATAACTCAATTGAGCCGCCCAATGCATTTGTGCATCGAAGGACGAGGCTAATTTTGGATGTCTGGTGAATGTAGCGAGGAGGAGGCGAAGAGGAAGATATACAACGTGTCGTGTGAACGGTACTTTGGGTTCGGTTGCGAGATTGACGAGGAAACATCCAACAAGCTGGAAGGTACACCGTGACCAATTCGTATACATTTCATGGATATAAATGGATGCCAATTTTGGTTTCTAACTTTCCATTCATGTACACACTTTTTATTGATTGATGGCTGGTTTATTAACACTGTTTAAGCCATTAATTTGTTAGACTAGCCAAAAAGGTTCACGAAGCGCTGAGTATTTCGTACATTATCAGCTTGTTGGGAATCGGGAATAGTTGTTGAAGGCTTATGTAGTTAAGTTTGTCCTATGTTGTGTAGAGAGTCTGTACATAGCTTAAAATGTTGCCATTGGTGGTCCTTTGGTAATGATATCGTGCACCTTACAATATGACAAACTCTTTTGTACTGTGGTATATGTGAGTTTTATCTTTATTGCCATCAGGGAAATGATGTGTTGATGTCTAGGAACAGTATAGTGCTCTGTTTTAAGCATTTGCATAAATACATTTGTTGAATGCTCAAAAATCAATAGCTTGTCATAGATAATTTACCTCTTGCTGCTGAATATGTCCTTTGGTGTTTTGTAGTTATAGGCATTTGCATATGTGCATGAGTGCATCTGTGGAATGCTCATAACTGATGTAGATAGATCATTTTTTATTGGATGTTGCTGTGATGGCTTGTGACTGGAGTATATTTGCATTTGACAGGGCTCCCAGGTGTTCTATTTGTGCTTCCTGATTCCTATGTTGATGCTGAGAACAAGGACTATGGCGGTAAGCTTCTGATTACCTATTTCCCCTATATCCTTTTTCTTCTGTAAAGTGCCGTTAATTTTTAGCTGACATGTAGTATGTTCCTTGATGGAAAGCTGGTTGTTTTTATCTCGGTCTTGTGCGATTTCAATTCCTGGTTGATTGCACCCTGAATCCATTCATCTAATCATCTTTAACTCTGTGCCGTGTTCTTACTTGTACAACCACAGTTGATCTATCCGGACCTGAAATAAGTACTTATAATCTGCACAGTTGATTGTCTTTAATAATTATTCCTCCAATATGCACAATTTTGTCTGGGTTCTTATGGCACTGTCATTCTTTGCAGCTGAGTTGATTGTGAACGGAGAAATTGTCCAAAGATCACCAGAAAGGCAGAGAAGGGTGGAACCAGTTCCTCAGAGAGCACAAGATAGGCCCCGGTACAGTGACCGAACTCGTTATGTGAAGCGGAGGGAGAATAAAGCGTACCAGCGGTGAAGACTCACCGTACTTCAATTTCAACCGCCTAGATGCATTGACTACTGCTCCTGCGCTTAGAATAGCAGCTCCCACACGAGAAATGGCTTCTATTGTGTACGCTGTATCCTGTAATCTGGCCATGTTTTATGCATTTGGGCATGTATGTCTTGTCTACTTTAATCAACTATAGTCAATTGAACTGTGGCATATGCATTTGAAGTCCCCTTTTTATCCCATTTCCTGAAGTTATGCTTCAGTTTGTTCTTGCACAAGTCATGTTGCGAATGCCAACGACGACATTGAGAATCGCCAACGGTGCCATCAGCGACGTGGCATCTGGCGTTCTCTGGTCCGGTATCAACGTGGAAGCAATCGGCGGACGCCGCGGTGGCCATCGCTGCTGCTTGCTGATATGCTGCGAGCAAACGTGTGGTGGAGGCGGGAAACACCAACGCACGCGATTCGCTGCCTTATCCTGCTTTTGCCCTATGTTTTCGCCACGCCAGCCGCCGCGCGCGAGGAGGCCGCGCTCAAGGCAACCAGTCAGTTCAGCCTCAGTGCCGGTCGTGCGTTGCGCGAAGCGGCGGCGAGAAAATGGCCGGCGCCAACTTCCTCTCGACCGTGCGGCAGCCTCCCGCGCTGCTATTCGCCGCCCCACGCGGCTCCGCCTCCGCTTCCTCCGTCTCGTCTCCCGCGCGACGGCACGCGCACGTATGCGTCGCGAGAGTTTGTTCGGTTTGAGCTAAAATCGTTGTGTGATTTGTATAATCCTTTGGATTTTATTTTCATCGTGTAGATTCAGGTGTGCTGTTACGCTGCTGCGCAGGAAAACCCTCTGCAATTTCGCAGAAGGGATTTAATCGGCGGTTGCTTAACTAGTGCCATTGGCTTGGTGAGTATATTGGAACAAGAAAGCGAACGAAATGTAGTATGGTGGGAGAAGGATATTAGCCTGCAGTTAGTGCATTTTTTAGGAGACTGAAGTTAGTTTTGTTTCGGAGGCGATAGACTTAACTACTTCATGTCTTTTGGTTAGGAAATAGTCGAGGGCTCTACAGGATTCACAGGAGTGGCTACTGCCGCTGATCTGATTGAGCGTCGACAACGCTCTGAATTCCAATGTAGGTTAACCTCTGGTTGCCTTTTTTTCCCGCTTGAATGCTATGTGCTTCTTACCATGACTGTAACTGTTCCTTTTGATCCTTTCTTCAGCAAGCATCAAAAGCACCCTCTCCACAGCCATAACGGTGAGATTGTATATTATCTGCATATGACTTCATTTTACTGCTGTCTATAGTTTATCAAGTGATTTTTTCTTCAACCTCTCTCTCTCTCTCTCTTTTGCCGACTAAATTTTGATAACCTTTTGAAGGCTAAGAAAGAGCTCATTCCATCTTTGTTGACCTTGGCACTGAATGATGCTATGACATATGACAAGGTATGGTCTCTAAGAGGCTTCCTGAATTTACCAACTGAACCCTTCTCTCTATACATGTCACACTTGGGAACAGCCTGTGACACCCGTCTATTCAACACTCATTTTCAGGCCACAAAATCAGGAGGTCCAAACGGATCGATCAGGCTAAGGTAGTGGCTTCTGTTTGTACAAATTTGTGTTGACATTGCAAATATGCTCTGCAGATGAAAATCTAACAAGTTGCTCGGAATGGCGTTCCTTCATTTTCATCATTAAATAATAAAGTGCAGAAATAAGCAGACCTGAAAACCGTGGGCTTTCTGCTGCTTTGGATCTGATATTTGATGCAAAAAAGGAGATAGATTCCTACTCCAAGGGAGGACCCATTTTATTTGCAGATCTGATCCAATTTGCAGGTGTGAAACACTTTGAACATAATTTTACTAGCACCCATGTATAATTACCAATTGGCTCTATTGTATCTTTGTTATCGTTTAGAGTTCTTTCACAATACTTGGAAAGGTACCAAGAAGTAATGGACAGTAATAAACCATTCAAATTTGCTTTCATTTGCAACAGCACAATCAGCACTTAAGATAGCATTCCTCGATGCGGCCGTTGCCAAATGTGGCGGGAATGAAGAAAAAGGAAGAACACTATACTCAGCGTACGGTTCAAATGGCCAGGTAATATCACCCTACCACAGTACTCCATGAAGGAAAAAGGAAGAACACTGCATTTTGTAAAGTTTTTTGGGTCTATATGGTCTTAGCTTACTAATACAAATGTACAATGTGCTATATAATTTTGGTTGATATATTGTTTGCATCTACCGCTGCAGTGGGGTCTGTTTGACAAACTATTCGGGCGACAAGATACACAGGAACCTGATCCGGAAGGAAGGGTTCCTGACTGGAGCAAAGCTTCTGTGCAGGAAATGAAAGATAAGTTCATTGCTGTTGGCTTGGGTCCTCGTCAGGTCAGTTCCATCTTAGATTGCTTAGTTATCTGTGTTACTGATCAATTGCTTAATCCACCAGGCTAGAAAAAACTGTGATCCAGCCATACTCATCTTTAATACGAGAAGATTTTGCATTTCAGCTAGTTGTAATGTCAGCCTTCCTGGGGCCTGACCAAGCTGCCACGGAGGAACGGTTGATAGCTGACAACGATTGCCGTCCATGGGTCGAGAAGTATCAACGCAGCCGCGAGACGGTCTCTCGAACTGACTACGAGGTACGAATAAGATCTAGCGATTTGTGCACACTGGCAATGTTGCAGGGTAACTCTGAAATCTACAAGTGTTGATGCTAAGCATGTGCTTATGTATGCCAGGTTGACCTGATAACCACACTCACAAAGCTGAGCTCCCTTGGTCAGAAGATAAACTACGAGGCCTACACGTACCCTAAGCAAAAGATTGACTTGGGTACATTGAAACTGTGATGAATGGTTGCTGGTCATCAGTGTCAGTCATGCTAATCAGTAATGAAGAGCTTCATCTGGTTGTGTGGCCATTTGGTTGCCTTAGAAGAATGGTTTGATTTCCTGGTGACGTTCCTACATTTTTACACGGCAATAAAGTAGTTAATTACGGCATGTATAAATGGTTTAGATTCACCGTCCCCTTGTCTCTTTTCTGAACTTCAAGAACCAGACATGATGATTTCCATGAGTTACATTGTCCTAAATTCTCTTATATATATGTGAAGAGGCAATAACAGCCAAGTACTAAACAACTAGCGTCTCTTCTACTGCTCTCCAGTCTACCACCAAATCGCTAACGGAAATTCTTAAACTCTTGACTTGAAGTTCAGTACACTCGATATATTTTGCAAGAAACTTCCAAATAGACCACGATTTGGTCTCTGCATTCTCGATATCAGCCATTGATAATCGTCCAGAGCTCTTTCTGATAGAGGCTCTAGAAACTCACATTTTCCAGGATTTCAAGGGGAGGTGCTCCTCTGACAAGATTCGTGTCCAGCTTCAGCTTCCTCTTGTTTCGTTCTTGAGGAACTTTAGGCACCGGCTTCTTGAGGAACAATGGCGATGCTCCTGGGATGACATCTTGCCAAAAGGGCAAGCTCCTAGCACTCTGCAGGCAGAAGTCAAACCACTGATGGATAAGTGGAGATGGGCCCCTAGTTCTACCACCAATTCGATCAGTCTAAAATTTGGTCGCAGATGGTATCACCTAGAACGCATTAGGTCAGGTAAACCAATAAGAGACTGAGATCAACACATCAAAATAAAGCAACAATGGCCATAGGGAATTCACAATTTATGCATGGGAAATTGTAGCGTACCCATAGATCAGCTCATAGACTACTGCCTGACTTCGGAACCACCACTGCAACATTAGACATTTGGTTCGCAGCAGGAATGACATCACTGCTCCAACCCACTGCAACCCATACATCTCCTACTCCAAATGACATAAGATAGTTCATGCTGTCAAATAGTTAAACCTACAAAATGCAAGTGGCAATACATATTGAATCAGGCATCATAATTTCAAAAGTTATTCATTCATAATACTAAGAGTCTAAGACCTGTGCTGTTGGTTGTCAGAAGAGAACAGATGGAACGCAATATATAGGGCTGAAAGGGCAAGTTATTGGTGCAAACCTGCTTCTGTAGTTGTGTCAAACTTTCTAAGATTGTTTCCCTACCACCATTAACTTCTGATTCCATGTCATTAGTGTTATATGAGTTCCCAGATACTTCAAGACTGCACCAATGACTTCTCTAGGAGAATCCACCATTAAAATTTTTCCAGCAAGTTCAGGCCTCCGCAAATCTTCCCAGCCCTACATTTTACGCATCAATATTGGACATCTACCAGGTAATATGTATTTACAGAGAATGCCATAGAAAAAAGTCAATATTGCAAATTTTAACTTGCCTGTATTGGTTTCATGTTATGCCTTCTGAACTTGTTTTTCTTGTAAGCAATGACCAAGGTGCCCCCCCCCCCATCTGTATGGAACCCCCCGATATTGAGCCATTAGGATCTACCTCACCATTGTGGTTCCTGCACAGATGAATCCGGTAGACTATAACGAAAATAGAAATCATAGCTTAAGAGTTTAAGAGTCCTCTCCATAAGTTCTCAGAAAAGGAATGCTAAATGAAGCAAGAAATCAACGTAAATTAGATATACTCAGAAGTGAATGCAATTATCTTGTACCCTAAAATTAGAAAGTTTATAGGGAAGTAAAAAAACAAGCAATAGAATTAGCTGCTACTCTATAGAAGAACAAGAGTATGCAGTGGCTAGTATTTTTTGCAATTCTGACGTACTACTATACTAGAATGCTTTTTCTTGTAAGCCTTATAACCTAAACAAATTATAGCCCCACAAGCAAAATGTTCTCAACTAATAGACTTGTTAAGAGAAGACGGGCTTCCACTTTCAATTCTCACCTTCCATCTGTCACTTAGGATGCGAAACCAATCCTGTTCTTCAGCATTCTTGACAGGTTCTATCAATCCCTTACGAATGGCATAGCCGAGCCAAGAGTCCCCAATTGAAACAACATCAACTGCCATTGCGGATTTCGGCTGAAGTTGACACTTGTCCATACATTGTGACATCTCAGAAAAGAGAGCATCAAGGCTGGTCTGGATCTCCGGGCTAAATTTGAGCCTCTTCCCCTGACCTTCAACAAAATCCTAGAAATACCAACACACAATTACCCCCATTACATTAACTGATATAATCATGTTATCCAGTGGTTTGGGTTCTATCAGTAATAGCTTAGTATTCTATTCTAAGTGTAGTGGAAAGGGAGATGCTTTTGCGTGTTTGAGCAAGACCTTATCACGCAGGAGGGAAGGAGCCACGGAGCGCGACGACCAGCAGGGGAACAGAGAGGGAGTAGGTCTTGGACTTCCACTGCTGCAGGGCGACCTTCCACTCGTCGTCGTCCTCCTCCTCCGCCGCCTCAACGGCACCGGTAACAGGAGGGGGCTGGGTGGGAAAGAGCAAGAGGACGGAGCATACGGCCAGGTGGAGCACCAACCCCGCCGCCGCGGCGCTGGGCGCCCACCAATCCCAGCATCGGCGGCTTGGTGTGGTCTCGGCCTGGTGGCTTGGCCGACGCTGCAGGACAACACCCAGCTGCTTCGCCTTCGGCTTCGGCCCGCGGTCACTGAGGAGGAAGCGGGAAGCGGGAAGTCGGCGGCGGTTAGGGTGGTTGGGGAAGTGGCCTGCGACGGGGAGGCAAGAGTGGGAGAGGAGGGGATCCAGCGGCGGCGGCTTCCCCTCCATTGCCACCCCCACCCTTCCACTGGTCGATCGACTCATCCATCTTATCCCAATATTCCCAGAGCATTTCCTAGTAGAAGAGACGAAGGCTGGGCCGCAGCGCCGGCCTTGAAGTGGTTTAAAGAAACCGGCCCACTTTAGTTTTCGTGCAACTCCAGCGTTTGAAACAGATTATACACGTGGATATGGGTGACCATTTATACCCATACTCGTCGGGTATGAATACAAGTATGAAATTCTGTCAACCTATCGGACATGGATCGAGCGGGTGAAGTCGGACATGGATTTGCTCTATCCATGCCCGACCTGACCATTGCCATCCTTACATAGATTATCTATTTAATTATATAAATAAATTTGATAAATAGATTAGAACAAGTTATACATTTTTAAAAAATATATATTTTTTAGACGCATGGAGTACATAATCTACGGTGATAATCCGATGAAAATATCATATTAACATGTGCATATTATTCGTTCTGACTTCTTCATGTCAGCATTGCTTCAATAACTTGTTATAAACTGTTTGTTAGTTTATTTAATTCATCCCTATAATGGATTATCCCTACCCATCCAATCAACCATTTCAAACGAGCAGTGAATTTTGCCTCTAGTGCACAAAATCCAGAAGAAGTGGGAGAATTGTTTGTTCACAAGTCCACATGTCGCTTACATAAGTTTTGTACAAGGTCAAAAGCTGAAATGCTGTATCTATGAAACATAAATGGATCGCTAAATCAAGCTGATGGTCTGATACTTGCATCCACAATAAAAATATTGTAATAAAATTAGTACACTAAAGAACTGGTAAAGAATCCTAGAAACCTATTAGAAATGCTACGAGGAATATTCTCCAAGAACAGCATTTGCAGGGGCTACAAAGAATTGAATGGAACATGCCAGAAAACAATTCAGTTAAAGCATCTATCAATTGTAGGGGAAGCATCACTGTCTATAAATCTTCCTGTAAGAGTTTGTTCAAGAGTGTGGTCAGGAGGGCATCCCTTTTCTCAGCTCGTGCTTCTTCTCTCATCCGTCGTTGTTCTTCTCGCTCCATCCATGTGTGCTCCAGCATCAGTCTCTCCTGCTCTAGTTTCTGCATCGATTGCCTCCAGTTTTGTTCAAAAACAAGCCGTTCCTGAGAGTTCCTCTCCATCATTTCAAGCCACTGAATATCCATGCGCTGTTGCTGAACCAGGAAATCCTGCAACAATTCATGAATGCTTGAATTGCCAGTCCTTGCCTTTTCTGCCATTCGTTGCGATTGTTTCCTCTTATCAGAAGTTTTCCTCCTTTTGCTTCTTATGGGTTTCTCATCGCCACTTTCTTCACCGTCATCTTCCTCGTCATCAGAGTCCTCCAATGACAAGTCACCACTAGGTCGCTTTAGTTTATTTTTAACAGATGGTCCAGATTCATACTCAAGGAGTTGTTGTTGCATAGTTCTAGCTCGTTCAGTGAAGACTGCATGCAACTCGTCAAAGAAAGGACACTGTCTACCATTTTCTGGATCAGATGTTTCTTTTCCCTGATGAAAAGGATTAATTAGAAACGAATTATTAACCCAGCTAATTAATAGATAATGAAAATCAAGCTACCATTGTGGTAATCTCAAAGCGAATTAACACAGGTGCTCAAACAAGACAGTAGACTGCACTGATTTCCCAAAATGATAGATCAATTGCGTGTCTAAACATTATTAAAAAACCTTTTTAAGTACAGCTTCAAAAGATGTATTTGTGCAATAATAAAAGACCATTTCTACCTTAAAGATCAAAATTGGACCCACCACCCAAGTACCCAACAAACCCAACAGTAGAACTCTTGACCTGACAGCCTAGCATGAAATTTCCACCCTATAACTGGGAAATATAGTCAGTCTATCTTGCCATCATCTTTGCCTGTCAACAAAGACTTGTACTACATGTTTCCTATGTTTTTTTTCTGACAAAAAAAATCAATTAAACAATGCTTACTCTGAAATGCCCAACCTTTTAGCAACTAAGTTTCACCCCTTATTTTTGGACAACACTAATTTCAGTTTTATTAATGCTCAGGGTAAAGCAAAGAAAATGACACATTTTTAACAAGTATGGATGCAATTTCTCAGAGAGAATGCCAATGTGAAAAGAAATAAAATATTTTGTGTCCCTTTTTTGACAAAAACTGGTCAGTGACTACAAGACTAAAATCTTTAATTGGACTTCCAATTCTGCAATATATTTCTACTCGAATTTTCCCCCAAAGCAGACATATTATGCCTTAACTTTTAGTGTCCATTATCAATACAAATGTTACCATATTCACCTTAGCTGATCAAATGTACTAATGGAAGACCGCATTTGTTCCTCCTTTCTATCACAAGTGACTACCCATCCTTGTTGACACATTTCTAGTTATCTATTGTTGCCTCAAATGGATAGCTTTTACATCAGAACAGAGCAAAGCAGAAGGCATCTTCATGCTTGCCATTTAGAAGCAGCTAGCCTCACTACTAGACAATCATTGTGGGGGAGCAAGGAAAGTGTGGTTTAGCTGAGAAGGATTAAGAACAACTATGCCTAGTATGTTAGCATTAATGGAAATAGCATTACATCAGCATTGCTATTTGCGCTTCAATGTTTCATTAGATATCTAGCAGCACATAAAAAATGTTCAAGTGGACAAATCATTTTACACTTCATGCTAGCAATGCACAGTGCAAAACTAGCAAAATACCCTAGGGCCCTAGCAAGGCATGATATTCTATCAAAATGTGAAGGGAAGCCTAGTGTTAACATGTACTCTCAACTTCTCTATAAAATCAGAAGGGAATCCTCTCAAAAGATGTTGAACAGCTGTTCAAGAGGACTAAAGATACCTCAATATCTCAATCAGCTCCATGATTGGGATGCTACAGCCATTAAAACTGCAAACGGAACATATTCCTAGATCCTAACAACCCCAAAAGTAGCTCTCGAGATAGAAGAGACAATTTGGGGGGCCCAGAGCCTAAAGTCTAAAGATGCTTGTAACCATCAATGCATTTCTGGTCGGCATAATGTATGAATTCTACAAGAGAATTCGTCGCACGTAAGAGTTCAGAGCTGAATGCTTGCTGGTCGGTGGCGACTGCGTAGAAAGACGGGGACTTTGGCTAGATAGAGACCATTCGGGAAGCAAAGCAGAGGAGGAAAGGAGCAGAAGCAGGGGTGCACCTTGTATCGGTTGACGAGGTTCTTCCACTTGCACTTGCATTGGTCGGCGGTGCGGCGGTAGCCGCTCTCCCGGAGGCGACTCGACACCGCCTCCCACAGCATCCTGGCGCTGCGGCGCGCGGCGACGGCCTCCCGCTCCATCTCCCCGCGGGCCGCGATCAGCTCCCGCGTCTCCTGCGCGCCCCACTGCGGCACCCGCTCGTCCCTCCCACCTCCTCCTCCTCCTACCCCTTCCCCGCACCCGGCCTCCATCATCTTGCCGCCCCACTTCCAGCTCCCTCCGCCGCCGCGCCCGACGACGGGGAACGAATCCCTAGCAAGCACGGCGAGGCGCCGGCGCCGGCGCCTGCAGGGCTTGCTCGCCGCGGCCGCGCTTGCTTGCTAGCTCTGGTTTGTTTGCGTGCGCTGCGACGCGACCTCCTCCTCGTCTCGGCCTCGCTTTTCTTCTTCTCGCCGCTGGCTGGCTGCCATTACTTTTCCGCCCATCCACACCCCTCGGGGCGATCGATTCAGAGAGACGGGGGACCTCCTCCGTTCACACTAGCTGTCTTTACCTACGTCTCATTTCCACATTTACTTTTCCTATTTTATTTCAATTGGAAATTTGGTCGTACTCGTGGACTCTAAGCTGGATTGGACCGGGCCCTATCTCGTAGAGCAGAACATTCTTCGGTTTATCCAAAGAAAAATATTTTTCTCAAAGAAAATATTCTGAGTCAAAGCAATAATAATTCAATGATACAAAGACCAACAATTCAACATTGCATCATAAAAAAATAATTAAGAAATCATAAATCAGTAGGAATCGAATCGGCTGAAGGCTGAAGCTGTTGGACATCACTAATGACCAACTAAAGGACAGTGGTCAGTGGTTGCATATTTCCATACCAGCATGACCTGAAAATCTTATTCAAGATCAAAATCATAAAGTTCTTTCTTACAACAAAAAGATCTGCTACACACTGTACCCTTCGCTGCCAGATGCACAAACTGGCCACCTGGTAACTTCTGTAGGAGCACATGCCGCTTTCTGCAAGCTTGGGAGGTTCCAGTATCACCTCGACAATAGGTTGTTAACCGGAGTGCTTCACCACAATGCCATTCTTGCCAAGTCACCACAAATTATTTTAGTTGAGTCTCCTACCTGGCAGCAGTTTGCCGCTGAGAGTTATGGACATGCTGGAGCTCTATTCACTTCCCCAAAAAAAGCTCCTTCAAAGAGGTCATGGGTGAGCTGTTACCATAGGCAATGGCATCCCTCCAGAGAGTAAATCCTGGGAAAACAACATAAGCAGATGCGCATATGATTATAAATCCAACCCTGAAGACTAGTTGCTCATAAAAAAAATTCAGTTGTGCAATAACTATGGTTGCTCGTCAAAGAAATGCTGAAATGCTAGAGGTGACGATATTTGAATTTTGACTGAAGCTTTCCTTGTGAAAGGAACAAAATGGAGTTGAGAAGAAAGAAAACCTAGCCACAGAAGAAGTCCGAATGTTGTTGCCAAGAAATATTCTCTGCTGATGCTATTGAAGCTGAAAGTAGAATATGTAGTTCAGGGGTTAGCCATTCTTGTTGGAGTTACTGTCAAAAAAACTCTTACAGTAAGCTAGGTTGGTCATAGCTGTGAAGAGCATACCAGTACATGTAGGCCAAATTACCCCAACCCTGTAGGAAAGATGCCCAGGCAGAACCAGTGAACCTAAATTCATTGAAGGTATCATGATCAGGGGCCACATAGGAATGTAGTACAGCAGCAAAAAATAAAAATAAAGGTAATCTGCAGGAAAACATCAGAAAGAAATACATCATTTATCACAAAATTAAAATTGCACTTGAACTTCCATGAATGTGATGTTGATTCCAATCCCAATTTCAGGAAATGAACATCCAACTTATTGTGTGTGATACTCTGAAGATTTTAGTGAACAGGTCACTGTGGGAGGAATTTTCTTTTCAACGCTTCATACATGGAAAACACTAAATTGCCTGGTTATCCACTAGTGTTCTTGCCCTATGACTTCATCTCATGTACAGCAGACACTTTCTATAGAAGTTAGAAGGTCCTACAGACTTCATGTCAACAAGTAGAAAACTGTATATTTACTAGTGTTACATCCACTAAGAGCTCCTGGTTCAGATACTTTGTCATCAAGCAGGCACAACCATATCATATGTGATAAAACTATAAGCTGTAGAAGTCTCTTCACTTTGCAACAACTCTTGAACCGGAAAGGATGTGATTAGGAACACACTGGTTATATCTGTTGACAAAGTGGAAAGCAGGTTCCATGCGGTTGATTCTTTTACAAGAGATTGATTTGATTTCATTTTTTCCCAAACATCTGTGCTTGAATGTTTTAAATGAGTAACCAGGGTTGAAGATAAATAGAATACCACATGAGATCTCTGATAAATACAGCACGAGGAATCATAAGTCCATTTCCAATCATTGCAAGCAACATAGTGAAAGCTGACAACCCTTTTATGTTACTTGGGTTGAGGTAATTTGTCCACTGCACAAACCCACGAAATATATTTTAAGTTAATGTCTTGGTCTTAGGTGATTCTAAGTGCTAAAATGTGAAAGTTTGAATACCATCTGTGCAACTGGCATCCACATGAAGAGAAGTGTGGCCGTCCAGCCAGATAATGATCCAACCAATTTAACCCCTCCCGTAGAAAGCTTTCCCATTCTTGCCTGAATTTAATGTACCAAAAGAAATCAAGAGGTAACACAAGATTGTAGCAAATATGGTAAGATATACAGGAAAGCAACCTACTTCTAATCTTAAATTTCTTTAATCATTGGGAATGCCTTAAGACGAACATATACATGAAAGGTTAAGCAAAGTAAATACACTTTGTGTTGTTCTATGTAGAATGCCATGGAGCCCTACCATGAAGCAACTGGGACATCTTTAGATATGCACAAACTAAAGGCAGATTTGAACAATGCCAAATAAAACATGAAAGCAATATTAGTGCCCTGCTAAAAATAGTCATAAACATACCAGGTAGCATAATAAAGAAAATGTAAAACTTTTAGTAACACCCTAATATGGAACTGGACTTCATTATTGTTCATGCAAACACTGACTTCCTTAAATGCTCAAACCACTTTTATCCTAAAAGGTAGAGTAAATATCCAATCTACCTCGGTGTTTCGACATGCAAAATTTTCAACAATAACTCCAAAAAAAAAAGGAGATGAAGTGCAGGGGTTATTCTGTACCCATGTAAATTTCAAAATCATACTCGATTTGCATTTAAAAGCTATTTCCTCATAAAATTTACCTTGCTCAGATAATTACTTATGATATTTTTCTTTCTTTTGGCTCAAGGCATTGAGATGGTAGTAGAGCAAACACACATAAAGCTTTGAACAAGACAGTTCTTAAGGTAAAAGTATGTATTATACCATTACGACAGCTGTTGCAGCCAAAGAACCAGAGATTAAGCCAGGCAGTAAGCTATTGGGGATGAAGGGGACAAATGTTGACCACATGACCTGCATAGTCATTTCATACTTAGAGAGGGAGCCATAATCACACTTAAAATTAGAATATTTTTTCAGTCTGAAAAATCTCTTAAAAATCAACACTGTAAAGTATAGCAGCACCAGCTGAATCTGTAATGTGACACAGCAGCACGGTCATTCTCACCTGAGGGAGCACGGCTAGTCCACCTATTGTGATGAAATCCTCCCATAGCAGCCAGAGGGTCCCTGGGAGCCACCCAAAATAATTGAGGAAGTTCAGGAGAAGCCCAGCGGCTACAACGGCTGAAGTGGCCACGAATTGTGGCAATGGCATGGACTCTGCCATGGCGAGCTGGGCAATGACTACATAGGTGGAGATAACGCCCAATGTCTGCACGATGACAGCTCCCGTCTCCTTCTTCTTGGCGAAATAGGACAGCAGCGACAGGTTCCCGAGCAGCCCGGTGAGCATCCCCTGAGGCACAAAATCAACAACACAGATCAATAATGGGAACTGGGGAGAAATGTGGAGGGGATTGAAGATGAGGTGGGACGTACGAGCCATGGGACAGCGAAGAGGGCCGTCTTGTTGCCGGCGAGGAGGTTACGGGCGTTAAGGATGATCTGGGGGAGCTGCAGGAGGAGGAAGGGAATGTTGGCGGCGCCGGCGAACTTGGCCGTCATGGAGTCCCATTCCTGGTACTTCTTCGGGTCCTACGCGCGCCAATCCACTACTCACGATTTGCCGCCAATGTCGGGGAGCGAAGAGACGCCAGGAGCACTCGTACCTTGCGGGCAACGGGCTTGGAGGTGGCGGTGGCGGCAACCGGGGGAAGCGCATACCGGCGGCGGCGGTGGAGGAGCAGCGCGGAGTGGTAGGACGAGGGCGCCTTGCACGCGAGCGGTTTCACGACGACGAGCGCGGGAGACGGCGGCGCCCGGGGGCCATCGCTCCACCCGCGGCTGCGGCAGAGGGGAGGAGCCGCCCGGAGCGGGAGGCGCACGGAGGGCACCGATGGCGACGACGACGACATGGGCGGCGGCGCCCTGGGACCGGCACGGGTGGTGGATCGGTGGCGAGGGGCGAGAGCGAGAGGCCTCACGAGCGGAGCGAGAGCGAGGCGGACAGAGAAAGCGAAGGGGATGGGAGACGCAACGTGAGGTGAGGGGAGGGGAGGACGCGCGCCCCCCGTGGTCGCGTCGCGCCACAGGCGTGCCTCGCCGCGCGCACCCGATCCGATGGACCCGCGCCCCCGGCGCCGCGCTGCCGTTGCTGTACCTCTACCGCTCCAGTGCCTTCCTTCTTTTTTCGTCGATTTCTGGATCGGGCGTGCGCTGCCTCGTGGGGCGGGCCGGATTTCTCGTTAAGGGCGTGACGGTGTCGGGAAGGCCCACCTATGGGGCAGGCCAAATGGCTGATGGATTACTCATTTGACGCAGTGTCAGCCCATCGTGATGCGGCGGTGGTGCGGCGGCGCGGTGGATCCATGGGCGGTGGCGCGCGGCCGCACATGGTTGATGGGCCAACCTTGCCGCGATCCCTCGTGGTGTCAAGCTGCCACCATTCTTCACCGACGAGCCGCGAGCATATGCAGAGCATGTCTGACACTGGCACACTGCTCCTAGCTTTACTACCAGCAGCGGCTTCCTGTTTTGCAAGCAGCAGCGCGAAACCATTGTCTCCGGCACGTACAAGTATCCGAAAACGCGTGCTTCGCATCATCAGTACCGGGGGACGGGGGTCAGTTCATCGCCGGAGATCCAGAATGTCGGCGAGCAATTCCTTCAGGCAAAACAGGACGTACGTTGGCTGGTCGTGAACAGGACAAGGCGTTTTGGAGGTTCCTCGCCACACGACACGAGCGAGCAGCTGGATCTTCACGTGAGCACCACCTCCTCTCACTACGCGGGTTCACAGTTTTTTCTCCGGTCACTCCATGACTCACACACAGGTTTCAGAATTCAGACGCCAAGGCCAAACCGCCAAATATGGAACAATACGAGGCAACGTTGCAATACCTCTTTCATCTCTGACAGTAGATGTGCAAGGAACCGAGATTTACCCTTGGATCAGCTCCCCCTGCACTGCACGGGTACGCGGTGAATTGTTGCTGAGGACTGTGTTAGTGACCATGATCACCACGTTCCATGGCTCTCCTTGTTTGTAGCTAGCTAGACGGTTACTCAACCGTAATATCCATGTATATAGGCGTATGTAAGCCTCTGAGAAATATGATTGGAGTTATTTAAATTTTTTTGCCTATCGCTTATATGGTATCAGGCGATCTGTGATTCTAAAATTCTGCTGCTCAGCTTCCTTTCCCGGTGCCCATCCTCCTTCCTTCTCTGGTGTCGTTCCTCCTTCCTTCTCTGGTGTCGTTCCTCCTTCCTTCTCTGGTGTCGTTCCTCCTCCCACCCACAGTGCCTCCATGAGTTCCTCATCCTCCTCCTCTATGGCCTCCGACGACAACTCCAACGCCGAGTCTCAGCTCCCCCACATGCTCCGCGTCCAGACCGATCCGGCCGCTCCGTCGGTTGTCCATGGGATCAACATCCTCAACTACGTGCCGATTGTCCTCGACTTCAACGAGTCCAACTACGTCGCCTGGGCTCGATCCTTCTCCATGATCTTCGGCCAGTATGGCCTCCGCTATCACATCGATGGTTTCCCGGTGAAGGGCGACAACTATTGGGTCCAGAACGATTGCGCAATCGTTTCCTGGTTCTACAATCGGATCTCGCCCGAGCTCCTCTCCATGGTGTCCGAGGACAACGACACCACGTACTCTCTCTGGCGCGCCATCCGCAATCTCTTCCGTGACAACAAGGACGCACGCGTCGTCTACCTCGGCACAGAATTCCACAACTTCTACCAAGGTGACTTGTCCGTCCTCGACTATTGCTCTCGCATGAAGGTTATGGCGGATCGCCTTGCCGGTCTCGGCACTCTGGTCAACGACAAGGATCTCATCTATAACATCGTTCGCAGCCTCAACCCTCGTCTTTACCACGCCATCCCGCACATCACACTCCGTCGGCGCCTGCCATCGTTCCTCAAGACCTGATCCATGCCGCAACTTGAAGAACAGTGCATCCCTGAATCCGAGAAGATGCAAGCCACTGCAGCGTTGGTTGCCTAGTCAGCACAAGCCGGCGCATCTGCTGCCTCTACCATGGTGACCACGCCCGCTACTCTCTAGGTTATGGCAGCGTTCCTCGCTCACGCAACTCCGGACGCGCACACTCTTTCGGGTGCACCAAGATGCCCGCCGGCTCCATCGCCCGCACCGTCGACAACCAATACCGGCGGGCGACCCTCCACCAACGCTCACGGCGCAAAGAAGAAGAAGAAGAAGAAAGGCGCCCCTTCTGCACCAGCTCCATCGCCGAGCTTTTGGCCCTCCACCAATCCGTGGACAGGGATGGTTCACGCGTGGCCGTTCTAGGCACCACGCGCGCCTGCGCCCACAGCTGGCGTGCTCGGCGCTCGCCCTCCTACTCCAGCACCGCAAGCCCACGTCGCCGGTACCTCATCCACAATGGATCCTCAACTCCTCGCCACACTAAATAGCATGTCACTGAATCAGCCTCAGTCCGACGAGTGGTTCTTCGACACTGGCGCCTCCTCTCACATGTCCCAAGGCTTCGGTAACATCTCTTCTCTATCTCCCAACTCTTCTTCCACACAAATCATTGTTGACAATGGAACTTCACTTCCCATTACCCACATTGGTTTCTCCTCCATACCAACCACTTCACATCCTCTCTCCCTCAACAATGTTCTTGTTTCCCCTCTCTAATCAAGAATCTCATTTCCGTTCGTGCACTTACACGCAATAATCCTGTTACTGATGAATTTGATGCTTGTGGTTTCTCTATGAAGGACCGACATACCAGGGAGGTGATAATCCGCAGTGATAGCATGGGTGACCTCTATCCCCTGCAGTCGATGCCCTCTAGCTTCACTCACTGCCTCGCCGCCCAGTCTGCCGATCTATGGCACCAGCGACTCGGCCACCTCGAAACCAATTCCTTCCGTCGTCTTCTTCGGTCTTATGATTTTTCCTGTAATAAAGACCTTACTCATACTTGCCATGCTTGTCGCGTTGGCAAACACGTTCGGCTTCCATTCTTTGCTTCACAACAGAGAACAGTTGCACCCTTTGAATTGATTCATTGTAATGTTTGGACATCCCCGGTTGCAAGTTCCACTGGTCTTTAGTACTATCTTGTTCTTCTCGATGATCTCACTCATTTTGTCTAGACCATCCCCTTGCAGCACAAATCTGAGGTCGCCAAGCACATCATGACGTTTCATGCGTTTGCCCGCACGTAATTTGGGGGCACAATTCGTGCCTTCCAAATTGACAACAGGCGCGAGTTTGACAACTCTATGCTTCGTCAGTTCTACAACGAGCATGGCATTTTTACTTTGGCTTTCATGTCCCTACACATCCCAACAGAACGGGAAGGCGAAATGCGCTCTGCACACCCTAAACGACGGTGTTCGCGCACTGCTATTGCACACAGCGCTCCCTCTAGTATTCTGGGTTGAGGCCCTGCACACATCCACTTATCTGCACAATCGCAAACCGTGCAAGCCACGTTCTCTGTCCACCCCATACTCTCTCCTATACAAAATCGATCCTGACTACAACTTCCTAAAGGTGTTCAGATGTCTTTGTTACCCTAGCGTGGTAGCCACCTGCCCAAACAAACTCTCTCCACGATATGTGGCATGTGTGTTTATTGGTTACTCATAGAATCATCTAGGATACCGGTGCTACAACCTGGCAACAAGGAAGGTCATCACCTCACGTCATGTCTACTTCGATGAAGGCGTGTTCCCGTTCCGATAGGGGCCATCCGCTACCTCGACGAACGGCTGCGCGTACAATCCGTGGCGATCAGATGTTAGCACCGCGGATGAGGATGTGCCGCCTCCTCCAACGAACTCAGCATGCTCGGTCCCGCGCACGACCAACGACTCGCCCCGGACTCCATCTTCCCCCTCGGCGCCACGATCTCTAACACCGGCAGTAGCAATGGGCACCGCTTCACCGCGGATGCCGGCGTCACCATCCACGGCCCCGCGCCACGGGCCGACTGCATCCATCTCTGGATCGCGGTCACCATCGACGCTGTCCGCGACCGGTCCATCTTCAACGCCCTCGTCGTCAACATCTTCCGACGGCCCACGCCATATCCCATGGTAACCAGGGCTCACGTGGGGACCTTCAAGTCGAACCCATGCTATGCTGCCACGGGCGACAACGACGGCCGTCTCCCTGATCCCCCGATCAGTCAATCAGGCGCTCAAGGACCCCAACAGGACCCAGGCGATGCAGTCAGGGTTCGACGCTTTGATCGCCAACAACACCTAGGAACTCGTCCCCCACCCACCTGGAGCGCACGTTGTCAGCGGCAAGTGGGTTTTCCATCACAAATTCAAGAAAGATGGAAGCTTCGATCGGTACAAGGCCCGTTGTGTGGTCCACGGTTTCACACAACGCGTGGGCGTCGACTGCGGCGAGACATACTGTCCCATCGTCAAGTCGGCAACCATGTGCACGCTACACTATCTCACTGCCCAGCGTGACTGGCCGGTGCACCAGCTCGACGTCAACAATACCTTTCTACATGACGTTCTCGATGAGGAAGTCTATGCGCGACAGTCGGCCGGGTTCACCAAAAATCCCGATCTGGTGTGTCGTCTCTCCAAGAGCCTTTACGGTCTCAAACAGATACCTAGGGCATGGTATATACGCTTGGCTACCTTCCTCGGCACCATGGGCTTCAAGTCAACGCGCTCCGAGAGCTCACTCTTTGTCCTTCGCCAAGGCAACGAGTCCATCTACTTGCTCCTCTACATCGACGATATTGTACTCACAAGCTCTTCCACAGACATTCTCCACCGAGTCATCCGCACCATCAATGCCGAGTTTAAGCTCAAGGACATGGGGCCGGTGCACTTCTTCCTCGGCATTCAGGTGCAACGGCGCCCAGACGGCTTCCTACTCCAGCAGCAATAGTACGCCATCGACTTGCTCAAGCGTGCTGGGATGACCGACTGTCGGCCTAGCGACACGCCAATTGACACGTACGGCAAGCTCTCCACCACTGTTGGGACTCCACTGTCCACTGTAAATACTTCGGACTACCGAAGCCTCGTCGGCGCGCGCTAGTATTTGACCATGACAAGGCCGGATCTTCAGTACGCCGTTCAGCAAGCGTGTCTATACATGCATGCTCCCACAACAGTGCACCAAGGCCTCGTTAAGAGGATACTCAGGTACATCCGTAGTACCACGGAGCTCGGGCTTTATCTCTGACGATCTTCCCAGTTCGACCTTGTTGCATACTTGGACGCGGATTGGGCAGGGTGTCCCGATACTCGATGTTCCACCTCCGGCTACTGTGTGTTCATGGGAGACTCGCTGATTTCCTGGTCCTCCAAACGACAAATAATAGTCTCCCGCTCCAGTGCCGAAGCCGAATACCACGGTGTTGTAAATGCTATGGCCGAATGCACCTGGATCAGACAACTGCTCGGCAAGCTCGACTATTCCCTGAACAAGGCCACAGTTATGTTCTACGACAATGTTTCCGCTTGCTACATGAGCTCTAATACAGTGTATCACAAATGAACGAACCACGTAGAGCTTGATGTCCACTTCGTGCGGTAAAAAGTCACAGTTGGCCAATGCAAAGTTCTATATATACCCATGACACAACAGTTTGCCGATGTGATGATAAAAGGTCTACTGACGGCGAGCTTTAAGGAGTTTCGTAATGCGTCGCCGGCAACGACACTGGGGAGGGTGTTAGTGACCATGATCACAACGTTTCATGGCTCTCCTTGTTTATAGCTAGCTAGACGGTTACTCAACCGTAAAATCTATGTATATAGGGATATGTAAGCCTCTGAGAAATATGACTGAAGTTATTCAAATTTTCTTGCCTATCGCTTACAGAGTGCAGTGGCGATGCGATGCCCGTCGAGGCAGGGAGTGGGCAAAGAATCTGTCCCTGCCATGGAGGTGCTGAGATAAGATAGCTTGGAGGCATCAAGGACGCATTCTTTTTAGCTAACATTAGACCTGTCGTGAAGTACTACTTCCTATCCTCTTAAACTCCTAAACGATTTGTTAAAATATTTTCTCATCAATATTTCTTGAAAAACTTTTCAAAATTAACCTATCAACTTTCTAATATTTAATTAATTTGTTTGTGCCTTAAAAAGTATTATAAATTCAATTACATTTATCATCTATCAGCACAGCACTTTAGAATGTCCTCTAAGCAAATAATGGCAACTTATTTCAGATTTGCTAGTAGGGTGCTCGCTGCCTTGAGGGCCATCCATATATAATTTGCTTGACTCCCCGTTACTGTCGGCACCCTGCTCTCTCCTCCTCCCTTTATTGCTTTCTCCCTCTGCACAGCACACGCTGCCACCATTTATGCCGTTCCCTCCTCCCAGCTGTGGTGAGAGGACGAGCGTCTCAGCCTGAGGCTTTTGCCTTCTCTCTCTCCATTTTCTTCTCCAATACGAACGCGTATGTTCTCTCCCTTGCATCCTGCTGATCTATTCCGTTCTGTGTCTCTCTGCTTCTTGGGACATTTGAGAGGAAGGGAAGACGTTGCCTTTGCAGTTGCAGAATGGTTGCTGCTGCGTCCGGCGCATGGCTGACCCGGGCAGCGGTGGTGTTGGTGCTGGATCTTGCGGTGGCGTCTGCTAAGGCCGCCGATGTGGACATGGTGTTCATGAAGAGTGCAGTGAGCAAGGGAGCAGGTGTGTGCTCTGCAATGTAGCTTCTGTTCTTCCCAACGTTGTCTATGCAGAAAAACAGAATCACAATGCCATTCTTGACTTTTATGAGCCATGGTTAAATTTTTTTCCCCTGGTTTGTATGTGGTGCAGTTTGCCTGGATGGGAGCCCACCAGTTTACCACTTCTCACCCGGTTCTGGCTCTGGTGCCAACAACTGGTTGGTTCATATGGAGGTGATTAATTAATCTCTAAATACGTAGAAGACAATGAGATTTAGATTGTATATCTGGATGATTAATTGAGCTAACATTTTCTTCTACTCGCTTTGGAAGGGGGGAGGTTGGTGCAGGAATGCTCAAGAGTGTTCTGTCAGGAAGGGTAATTTCAGGGGCTCTTCCAAATTTATGAGGCCACTCTCATTTTCAGGGATATTAGGTGGCAGTCAGAAATACAATCCTGGTATGCCACATGTCATGTCTCAAGTGCTCTTTGCACCATTCTGCACTTCTATCTATATCCACAGTAACCATGCAATTAGCAACCTAGTTATGACAAATTGGCAATCTAAACAAGAAATGTGGTGAAGGCATCAAAACATAGTAGAAGGCCAGAAGCCCACTGCAGTGTAATCTATATTTCAATTCCATATGGCTTGCATCCCACAGAAGTTAACTTTCTTGTGTTGTTTCTTATCATGAAGATTTCTACAACTGGAACAGGGTGAAGATCAGATATTGTGATGGTTCGTCGTTTACTGGTGACGTTGAAACTGTGGAAACTGTAAATTTCTAGACATGTGGATTGTGCATTCAATTATGTCGTAGATTTGAGATTAACCCCATGTTTGCAATGCAGTCGACAAACCTCCATTATAGAGGGGCCAGAGTTTGGAATGCCATCATGGAAGAACTACTAGCGAGGGGGATGAGCAAAGCACAAAATGTATGTTCAATTCTTACTGCTGACAACAAGTAGTAGCATACTAATACTTAGTAACATCAACTAGGAATGTAACTAAAGTTAATGTAGAAATGCGTAGTCTACTGAACACAGTCGCATGCACAATTGTTGCTGCTCTAATTTGCGTTGTGCAGTTGTAAAAAACTTGACAAGATAGATCAATGCATGATATATAACTCCATAAATATATAAGCTTAAATTCAACCTTTACAGATTAAAAAACAAATATGATTATAAATAGTACACGTATGGGTTAGAGTTTAATTTATTATTTTTTTCAACTTATATAGATCGATCTTGTACATTTATAAAGTGATATCAAATATTTTTATAATTTTTCATAATAATATGGATGACATGCAATGGCATGTAAAAAAGGATAAGATATTCTCTTAACGGACAAAAAATCCTTCTCCGTCATAAGAGATGAACTGTTGCGTCCAATTGCAGGCTCTTCTTTCTGGCTGTTCGGCTGGAGGTCTAGCTGCCATTCTGCACTGTGACAAATTCCGAGATCTGCTTCCAGCAGCAAAGGTCAAGTGCTTTTCTGATGCTGGTTATTTTATTGATGGGTAAGTGTCATTTGGTGCTGAACTGATTCTTTCATTAATAAATTCTTCTCTTATTTATTTTTCTATATTTTTATTTAACAGATCAGTTTTGTTCTTGTCATTGCAGAAAGGATATCACCGGCAATAATTTTGTTAGAACATTCTACAAGGATGTCGTAAACCTACATGTATGTTCCTGAACTTGCAGTGTCTGTAATCCAGGTTACCTAATGCTTGGACCTGCAAACGCCTAAGATGTATAGTCTGGGGCACCCTTTTCATGAGGGATCAACAGAAATTTTCTAATAATATATTTGCATGCGGTTTTGCAGACTAATGATCTTTCTTTACTCTCTTGCAGGAATCGGCTAAAAATTTGCCAGCTTTATGCACATCAAAGATGTCCGCTGAAATGGTTAGTTTTGGCTTTTGGCACATAACTGGAACAAACACTCCTGATTCCTCATTGAATGTGTGCTAATTTTGAAAACAACTGCAGTGTTTCTTCCCGCAGAACGTGGTGCCAACATTGCGCACGCCGTTGTTCATACTTAATGCAGCATATGACGCATGGCAGGTAAATTTCACACCTTTCTCCCAGCATTGTAAAATTGTAGCGTTTCTCTGCAGTATGTACTCGTGTCAAGATGTTTAATCACTTCAGTTAAGATAGACTGCACCAGCTGATCCTGAATTTATGAAAATAAAACTAGTAACAAGCTAGAACCTTAATTGCAGATCAAGAACGTCCTAGCACCTAGTGCCGCTGACAAAAAGAAGGCTTGGGCCAAGTGCAAGCTTGATATAAGGAGCTGCTCCTCGAGCCAACTCACGACCCTGCAAAGTGAGTTTTTTTTTTTAAAAGTAACAACCATCATTCCATCACATGAGTTAATCTTTAGTGCAGGTTGCTAGATCTCTAAAATGAGCCAACTTTTTTGTTTATCTGAATCACTTCAATTGTTGTTTGGGACAGATTTCAGGACAGAATTTCTGGCATCGCTTCCTAGACCAGAGCAGTCGCCTCCCTCTTTGAGCATGTTCATAGACTCGTGCCATGCTCATTGCCAATCTGGGTCCCAAGATACATGGCTTGCTGAAGGTTCACCTACAGTTGAGAAGACGGTAAGTCCATATCAAATGCTGAACAGTTTGTTCAAAATTCAGAACATAACTAGGAGTAGCATAGAATAAATACAGAAAAAGTGTGCGAACCCAATCCAAAAGTTAGCTGCTTACTCTAAAATATGGACTGTTTCTATGTGACTGCAGCAAATTGGTAGAGCGGTAGGAGACTGGTTCCACGATAAGGGAATCTCCAGGAGGATTGATTGCCCTTATCCCTGCAACCCAACCTGCAAGAACCGTGATGATGAATAAGCAATTCTACCTGTACTTCTGTTAAATGCTGTTGTGTTATTAAATATCAAGTGAAGCAATAAGGCACTAGTCTCCGTCCGTAGTATAGATAGTCATAGAGAGGTGTTTACTCTAGACGATTTCTTCAATTCTTCTCTATTCTGGTTCTGCGCCTTTGTCGATGATGAATCATAAACATAGTTCAGCAAACTCAAAATTTGTCTGTTCACCTCTACTGAGAACCCATCAAAGGAAAAGATGTAGTAACCTTGATGTGCCAATGCGGCATTCTGTGGCTTTCTCGGTGATTCCTGTAAATATGCGAAGCAAAATGTCACCAAGAAATGGCTTCTTGGCTTCTCGCGATGCGATTCATTAACCGCAGGGACGACTGGAAGCACGGAGACGCAGCCGGTGGCTCCGCCGGCCATCACTCTACTTCACTGCACATGTGAGATCTTTCACGAATGTGTCAAGCGTAACGTCGAGGATGGAAGGCGCCGACGCGCCGGCGAGCGGCGGTGGATGAACGAAGGGCCGGGCTTGCGGACATCCATGGCCATCCAACCGTTGGGCAGTTGCCCCTGACCGTTCGATTAAATTTGCGCGGCGGATGATGCGTAGAAGCCGGCAAAAACATGTTTTCTTTGGCCCACCAACCAGACGTGGCTGGCCCATGACATTTGGCTCACCTGATTTGGATCGTTACTACTCTATCCGTTTACAATAGGCTTCGATTTTTTTTAGAAATTAAACTTACTTACATTTAATATATTTAATTAAATTTATAAAAAATATAACAATATGTATAATAATAAATTAGTTTCATTAAATCTAACGTTAAATATATTTTAATAATTTATTTATTTATATATTAAAAATATTATTATATTTTTTATAAATTTAATTAAAAATTTTAACTTTAAAAAAATTAAAAGTGGTAATTTAGAAGCTACTCTTTTCATCCACCCCACACACACGTGTGTGTGTGTATGTATAAATGGCGGACGGAGAGGGTATCCAAATTAGGCCATGATGAAACTTCATCATATATTCGTATATTGAACGTTAGATTCGAATCGAACGATCCATGATCCAAATTAGACAGAATATGGAAAGCGGATTCTGTAAAGACGCTTCTGCCATCGAAGCGACGAAGCGCCTGTGGCTCACCCAGCTCGGCGCCGCGCGAAGCAACGGAAGAGATGATGAGAGGAGTGGAAACTGCAGGGAGGAGTCGTCACCGCGAGGCGCCGCGCCACCCTCCCATGTACTCTCATCGCTGCACCGTCTCGCTCTCTACCGCCACCGCGACCACCACCAATGGCTCCGGTGGCGCAGGCGGCGGGAGGAGGAAGGCGCAGCCGCCGCCGGCGTCGCAGGTGAAGAGGCTGTGCAAGCAGGGGCGGCTGGAGCACGCGCGGCGGCTGCTCCTGGAGGTGCTGCCCCGGCCGCCCCCGACGCTGCTCTGCAACGCGCTCCTCATCGCCTACGTGGCCCACGCGCTCCCGGAGGAGGCGCTCCGCCTCTACGCGCTCCTCAACCACTCCGCCCGACCACCTGTCCGCTCTGACCACTATACTTACTCCTCCGCGCTCACCGCCTGCGCCCGCTCCCACCGCCTCCGCCTCGGGAGGTCCGTCCACGCACACCTGCTCCGGCGTGCCCGCTCCCTCCCCGACACCGCCGTCCTCCGCAACTCACTCCTCAACCTGTACGCCTCCTGCGTGCGGTACCGGGATGCGCGCGTCGACGTCGTCCGGAGGCTGTTCGACGCAATGCCTAAGATGAACGTCGTTTCTTGGAACACTCTGTTCGGTTGGTACGTCAAGACCGGGCGTCCCCAGGAAGCCCTGGAGCTGTTTGTGCGCATGCTTGAGGATGGCTTCAGACCCACGCCGGTCAGCTTCGTGAATACATTTCCGGCGACTGTGACCGCTGATCCAAGCTGGCCATTCCTGCTCTACGGATTACTTGTGAAGCATGGGGTAGAGTATATCAATGATCTCTTTGTTGTGAGCTCAGCAATCGGCATGTTCTCTGCATTCGGGGATGTGCAGTCAGCTCGGAGGGTATTTGATCATGCTGAAAAGAAGAACACTGAGGTTTGGAACACCATGATCACTGGGTATGTACAGAATGGCCAGTTTGCTGAGGCCATTGATCTCTTCAGTCAAATCTTGGGATCTCGAGAGGTTCCACTGGATGTTGTGACCTTCTTGTCGGCGCTCACAGCAGCCTCACAATCACAGGATGTTAGCTTGGGTCAGCAGCTGCATGTCTATTTGATTAAAGGAATGTACAGTGCTTTGCCTGTAATACTCGGTAATGCCCTTGTTGTAATGTACTCGAGATGTGGCAATGTCCAAACTGCCTTTGATCTCTTCGACCGGTTGCCAGAGAAGGACATTGTTACTTGGAATACCATGGTGACTGCTTTTGTGCAGAATGATTTTGACTTGGAAGGCTTGTTGCTGGTTTATGAGATGCAGAAATCAGGTTTTGCTGCTGATTCTGTGACGTTGACTGCAGTTTTATCTGCAGCATCAAATACCGGAGACCTTCAGATTGGTAAACAGGCTCATGGTTATCTTATCAGGCATGGCATTGAGGGTGAGGGCTTGGAGAGCTACCTAATAGACATGTACGCAAAATCTGGTCGTGTAGAAATTGCTCAGAGAGTGTTTGACAGCTTTAAAAATGCCAAGAGGGATGAAGTCACTTGGAATGCCATGATAGCGGGATATACACAGAGTGGGCAGCCTGAAAAGGCGGTCTTAGTATTCCAGGCAATGCTTGAGGCATGTCTTGAACCTACTTCAGTGACACTAGCTTCGGTGCTACCTGCATGTGATCCTGTTGGAGGGGGCGTATGTTCAGGGAAGCAGATCCACTGTTTTGCTGTGCGCCGTTGTTTGGATACCAATGTCTTCATAGGTACAGCCCTTATTGACATGTACTCTAAGTGTGGTGAGATCGCTACAGCAGAAAACGTCTTTGGTGGCATGACAGGAAAGAGCACTGTCACCTATACGACAATGATATCTGGTCTTGGTCAGCATGGTTTCGGCAAAAAAGCGCTTTCTCTTTTCAACTCCATGCAAGAAAAAGGGTTAAAACCTGACACAGTGACCTTCTTGTCTGTGATTTCAGCATGTAATTACTCTGGACTGGTCGACGAAGGACTAGCTTTGTACAGGTCAATGGACACATTTGGACTTTCAGCTACTCCTCAGCACCACTGCTGTGTTGCGGACTTGTTAGCTAAAGCTGGAAGGGTGGAGGAAGCATACGAGTTTATAGAGGGGCTGGGGGAGGAGGGCAACTTTGTTGCCATCTGGGGATCGCTGCTTGCATCCTGCAAAGCTCAGGGCAAGCAGGAGTTGGCGAAATCGGTGACTGAGAAGCTGCTTGACATCGAGATGCAGTATGGTCATGCAGGCTACAGCATTTTGTTGTCACAAGTCCTAGCTGCTGAAAGTAACTGGAGTAGTGCTGATAGTCTAAGAAAGGAGATCAGGGCAAGGGGGTTGAAGAAAGAAGCAGGTTCTAGTTGGATTAAAGTCCAGAACGCAGCATTGCAACAGAGGTTTATCGAAAAAGAACAAAATTACCTTGAAAATGAGCGCATCTTCTCTATTCTGGATGGTAATACCGACAGTTTGGATGAAATCATTTAACAAGCTGCAAGTACTTTTGGTACGTAAGGTTGCAGGTCTGAGATTTTTTTTGTGGTGATTAGCTCATACTGACAGATTAAGCTCCTGTTTTACCTGCAGTTTAACACGACTTGTCTTCACTCAGAAATCAGAATTGGTGCACCTCCTTGGAATATTTGACTGCATGGAAACTCTCAGCCCGCATGCGACGTCCACACGGTAAACTTGTTGCTGCCAGACATCAATCTATGCATGAAGTAGAGAGTTGAGGCTATGATGTGCTAGATGCAAAAAGGTTGTAATCTTGCAGGTGGCCAGTTTGTATCTTGTATACTTGACAAGCACAGCGCCGTCCTTAGATGGATTTTGGGTTAACTGTACAGCAACATTTGCTGATAATCGTTTCTAGAGATAAGGTGGGTACTGTCAAATGTTCTTTAGATCCAATGGGTGATGTAATATGTCAAGAACAAGCACACGACCATACGAGCAATGTGATTATGCAAACGAGATTTTTTTTTGTTGTAAACGTATATGCAACATCTCAAATGATGAAATGAATATTATTCCCACATGGTTACAGACAATGCATAGGTGGATTTTGCATTGAATTCTCTATAATTAATCATGTAAATGTTATAAAGTCGAGCGGAGCTCTTCCAAAGCTTCTTTAGCCACACTTATTTGGAATAGGCAACAGCAAAAGTATGTAAATGTGTAATAGTTGCTGCCTCCCCACAAAAAAAAGGGGGTTACTGCCTCAATTTACAGATCAAAAGTGGAGGATAGCACAATCACTGACAAAACCAGTGACAACACCGAATGCTGAGGTTCCAATTGAAATGAAAACATCCAACAAAGAAGCCTGATTATCATTAAATTCTAAAACATCAACAATGTGAGGGTCATACAAATGAAATAAAAAAATCAGTACAATAAATCAGGCAGCAGGATGACAAACTGCATGCTTCATTTGAGAATGTCAGTAAAAAAATAGTCTGCTGCAAGCTATAGAATTTGCAGAGTGATGATGCGCTACTGTGATACTTTACCCATTAGTTTTCTGAAAAATCTATTGCAGCTGACTTTCCTTAGTGGTTGCACGACCCTTTTGTTGTGGTGTAGCAGGTAAAGTTTTTGGTTCTAGCTTTTAAACCCAGCCTGGACTCTCTTACTTACTCTGAGAATCACAAAACTGCCCATATTCACAGTTGCAAAGACCCATCCTCACCTGTAATTGCAACCCAGAAATAAAGGAACGGGTAAAATTAGGAGGATGTTTCCAAACCCAATTAAGAAAATGTTAGCATGATCAATCAAAGACTGTCCAATTACATTGCCTTGAAAGTTGAATATGGACAAAAATAGGACAAACCTTTCGAAAAGTAAAGGACACCCGTCGTGTATTTCTTTTGATTACTTGACCACTCACATCATCAATCTAGAAGAAAGGGTAACATTGTAATTATGTTTGTTTGGTATAAAATTCAAGGAAAGCATTGCCAAAAATGCAATATCAAGATTACTATTTGCTAAGAAAACCTAAAAGCAGTAGTTACTTTATCTACTAGGAAGACTATTAATCCATGCAACTATTGCATGTGCCATTCTGTAATTATAGAAGAATGATATGCTGACTAAAACATCACATACTTTATGGTGTGGTATATAGTGATGCCAAGCATATCGGCCTTCTCCAGACATCAATAACATTGATCGAGGCAGTAGAAAAACAGCTTTTCTGATGCATTGTGGTTCTTGAATGCTATCTTTATCAGTTCCATTGGCCATACTTGGAGCACGCCAATTGCCTTTTGGGTATTTTCTGAACTCCATAATGCATGGTCCAGCCAAAGAAAGGCTAAAAATCATTTCTTCAAATGCTGAGTGTGTGTCTATATGTGGCGACAGACCTACCCCACAGGGATATTCATTCACCTGTAAAGTATACAAAGGTTAATTCTATTATTCGAACATTGAGTTTAAGAAATAATTCTGTTATCAATAAACAGCTAAGAACACGCATCCACCATTGACCTTGGACCAAACAGAGAAGATGAAACACATCCAATGGAAACCAAACGATAAACTAGTAAGGGTTTACAAGCTTACTGTCAATTGATCGACCAGTTTGCCAGTACGCTTATTTGCACCAGGAAATGACATGATCTTATCAAGTATCTTTGAAACAAAAGGTGGCAATTCACCCAAGAACTGCTTTGAGTCAACATTCCTTGTCTGCAGAAGTCATCAAATGCCCATTAGTTGTTACAATGCAAAGCAGGGGCAGCTTTCAGCTCATGATATGATGATAAAATAAAACTTGTTCTGAAGAAGCTACGGTACTAAAGTTTGTCTATATCACTATCACTCAAACTATTCCTATCTGCAGTCTTGGATACTTACAATATCAAACTTACTTCATACAGAAACTCGTAACCGTAATGCTGAACTCGTCTTTTCGCCAAACTTTTCCACGGTCTATTATCCACGGCAGCAAGAAGTTCCTGCGGAAGAAGCACAGAGGTACCACTTTCAAATCTCGATACGAATTTAGAAAGGTAATGCCATCATCTAGTAACTTGATCAAAGACAACCAGCTCGGGGGACTTCCAATCTGAAATCACCCACTTGTTCCTCAGCGGTCGTCACAAACTCCTCAACCAAGTAAATCCCCGGGACGCCCAACTCCGACGCCGAGGTGGCCACCGGAAGCGAGCCGCAGACCGGAGCCTTCGGCTTGGCGGGCACAGAGTAGCGTATGTGCAGCACGCGGCCCGCGAGGCCGGCACAAGGGCGCCCATGGAGCGCGGCCATCGCGGCCTCGGCGGAGTCGGGCTCGCGGAACCGGACGATGACGCGAGCGCCGCTCCCGTCGGCGTCGTGGACCCCCGCGACCTCCCCGAAGGCGCCGAAGGCCGCGCGGATGTCCTCGTGGGCCAGCCCCACCGCCGGGCCGCAGTTGGCCACGTACAGGACCGTGCTGGGAGCGGCGCCCTCGCCGAGCGGCGCCGGGCGCGTGTACCCGGAACCCGCCATCTATCTCTGCTCGCCGCGGTCGCGGCGGCCGGAGACTGAGTCAGGGAGGAGGAGAGGAACGGTGACGGGCGCGGGAATCACCGGAGGAGGAAAGCAACGATCAGTTTCAGATGGGACTGTGAGGAGACTTCTCGCGCGGCGGCGCGAGGCGAGAGGGTTAGCTCCGGCTCCGGCGCCGGCGCGGCGGCTGCAAGGTCGAGGGGATTTGGGCGTTCGGCAACAGCCAACTGGTGAACTGGGCACTAGGCAGGATGTAGTCTCATGGAAAGAGGCCCATTACTGCTCGGTCATGGGCTTGTTCAGCGTAGTTCCCCAAATTTGAGGGTTTTTTTTCCTGAAGCAGAAAAACTACACAACGGAATCCTGTTAGAAGGGAATATGTTATGTAATCCTGTTAGATGGGAATATGTTATGTTGATGATGTCAGCATAATGCTATGCATCTCCGGTACCAGGTTTAATGCCTATAACGAGAGGTGTGGCACCATAGATACCCGTACCAGATTTGGTAAGATATCGTACTGACGTTATGCTAACATTACCATAGATACCGATACCAGATTTGGTAAAATACCGTGCCAATGTTGTGCTGACATCAGCATAATAGCAGGCGTGGTACCATATACCAGAATCAGATTTTACAAGGTACCGTGCTAAGGTTGTGCTGACATCAGCACATAAGTGCCATGTTGGGTCACCCAACGGGATCGAATTCCCTAGTCCTCTTTCTGAAGAGCCAATACTCAGATGCACATGACTACATTGAGATCCTCAAAGGTCACTGAACTACTGAGTACACTTGCATAATTGTATCTCCCTAGAAATTGCTGATACTTGTGTCAAACAAAGCGTAAGAACGTATATATCTGGCTGTGTTGGCTGCTGGGTAGAAATTTCCAGAGCAATACGAGTAAAAGGCACAACAGATGCCATAATTATCTATCACATTATGCCTCCATATAAGTGTGCGTACGACAAAGGACCACCCCCAATGGAAGAATGCAAGAGCAGAAACACCGCAAAGGAATAATAAGACAGGCTGAGGCAACGAAACTCCCAGTTGCAAAATTGCAGGTACAAATACTTCATGTTGCCAGCAATGAATCGCGCTGCTCCGGGTCTGCACTAGAAGATGCTCCCGAAATCCTTTCTCGGACGAGATGAAGGTAGCCCAGTTGTGGTAAATGGATGCCCACTCGTTCTGCCTGCAGATTAGGGTGTCATGGTTAATATTCTCGGAGAAACTTGCTCCTCTAAAATTTACTCCATAAGTAGAAAACGAATGGATAGTTTACCCCAGGGCATTCCATCGGCCATGTTATAACTGGGCCATGCAGGTTGTCTGTTGTGGTGACTCCCCCTAGGATGATTATGAGTGGAAGTTGCCTGGTTGTATCGATACTGAAGAAATGGTTGTCCATGCTGAATTCGGGGATTTTGTTGGGGATGATTTGCAGGGTTATAGCCACCATAGTTAATAGGAACAGCGGAATTTGCACTCCCTCCAAGCGACCCACGAGAAGATGCGTGAAAATATTGGTCTACTCTGTAACTGAAAAGATAATTGACATCTATTAGTAATAGAAATACCTTTAGAAAGAATACAGTGGCTTGTTGTCTAATAGCTATAACTTAAAGACTAAACTTTTGAAGCAAAGCTAAAACTAATATGTCCGATGGGTAAAATAAGGACAAATTTGGATTTAATGATGTTTAGGCTCCAGTTTTTGTCATTTTGAGAAAAAAAAAGGCACAACAAACGTAGAACATAAATACCTTTCGCCTGCTGGTAAAGGGTTCGAGGCCACAAAAATGTGGCTTTGGACATTTGCTGCTCTGGCAGATCCACCTGTCTGATTAGCTGAATCCCCGAGGTGAAGACTGTTGTTTAAATCAGCTGACAATAAATTGTCTTCTTGCAATAGTGACTCATCACTGCAAGATAGAACAGCATAAACATTTGTCTTCATACTACCTTTACCAGAAGCAATCGAGTATGCATTTCCTCACCAAAAATAAGGGTCCCAATAAGCATTGTCAAGTGTCGATGGAGCTGATGTATCAGACAAATTGTCAAGCGTTTGCAGACAAGTAGCAAAGTGCGAATGAAATGCTTGAGAAGGACCATGACTAGAAGAGGCCTCCAAGGAAAAACTACTACCAGAAACAATTTGTGGTCTCCAGCTAGAATAACCAGAACTTGATATTGAATTCTGGGAGTAGCCAGGATGTACTCGAACACTGGCATCAGAATGACTGACACTGACACCATCTCCATGATGTCCTTGTCCATGCTGAGATGGATATTCATGAGGTGGCATTGGTAAATTCCTCCTCTTGCTGTAGCTAGATGGAGTTTTTCCCAATGGGGAGCCATGGATGCCTCCACTTGCAGGCGAACCAGAACCATGCATCCCAGTGGAATTAGCTGGGATTTGCATTTGGTAGTTAGGTGGGGTAAATTGTGATGGACTGGCACCAAGAGACATAGGCCCCATACTTCCAGGGCTCAAGCGAATCCCTCTATCATGTGAGAAACGGGGTCGTAGTCTAACATCTGGACTAGACTCAATTTGTTTAAATCCAGGACCTAATGGTGAATAATACATGTTGAGAGCATTGGCATCACCAAAGCTTCCATAGCTGCTAGCAAGACCAGCATTACCAACATAGCTACCATGGCTACCTAAGCTTCCATAACTACTCCCATAAGAATAAGGTATTTTTGGAGGATATGGATTATTGGGTGGTAGAGACCTATTAACACTCCCAACCTACAAAAGTTTGGAATATAGATATGTCTGTTAGAGGGATGGATAAAATAAATGCCATAAGAATAACTCAGTAGCAGCACAAAAGAGTAGTTATCACCTGAGGAGATAGGCCTGCAGCTAGCCAGTGTCCTCCTCCGGGATTGTGTTCAACTGCTGCAGCACAGGCAACGGGCTACACCAAAAATTTAGGACATGATAGGTTTAAGGAAAAGGAACCACATGAACACACATTATGCTCCAATAAATATAATGTTTTTTTCATCAGAGGCTAGAAAGTGTTCTTATACATTCCACCAAGTACTGCACAACATCAAATTCATGTGCAAAAACAACTGTCATTTTCTAAAATATTTATTGCAAAGATGAATAAGAAAGTGTAGCACCTGGGTAGGTTGACAGACAGCACTCTCTGATCAGCTTATAACAGTAATATTTGTGGTTCTTTATCCTATACTAGGAATATGCCACAGAGAGCAAGTAGTAGCAATACAGACTAATTTGATTAAGGTAATAAATATCCCAGTCATATATTATTCCTAAATTAGATATAATTTAACTCCCATATAGAAGAATATCATGGCTAATGATATCAATATTTTTGAACAAACATGAGACAAAAGCTTGAAATGAAATCATACTCACAATTTTGGGAGTCTCAGGTATGGGTTCATATGGACCAGTGAAAGGTTCGCCTGTTATAAATGGATGATGTGAAGCCTGAAATAGGATTTAATAACAATCAAGTCCTTCCACATGCATATGGATTCCTTGGGATGCCAAATTTGTGTGAATGCAGAATAAATTATGTTCATGGGTGCAAAACTATCTGTTTTTTTGTACTGTTAGATAAAGACTCACCAGCTTAAACTAAGCGTAAATCCTTAAATATGAAAATGAAAAATGTTCCTTATACTTTACAGAAATGTTTTAATGCAATGTAATCATACTACATTGCACATACCTGCAATGGTGACCATCGCTTATTGGGATCAAATCTCAGAAGCCCCTTCAGGAAATCAACTAGTATCACCCTCTCTGCCTTTTCTGTCTCAATCAAAATGCAAGACCTGAGAACATATATCAAACTTCCAAGCTTTATTCTAACAGCTCTAATTAGCAGATTCAAGAGAGCCATACAATAATAACTAATAAGCATTTTATAAAGCATTAAGCCCAAATTCAAATAAGTATTCTCATGATCTATATTATATATCCCATATCGGTGATCATTAAACCTGTGCAAAAAGGCATCCACTTTAGCTCTGTTTGGAGTGCATAATTTTTTCTCTGATTCCTGCAGGAACACATACTTCATTTTTCATATCTAGGAGAATACCCTAATGTAATGGTTATCCTTGATGACACAAGGCAAAGATAATGCTTCTGAAACAGAATGTGAGATTACAACTCAAGGCAACAACATATCATTTTCAGTTTAAAAAAAGTACATAAAGGAATATAAATATGGTAAAAATAGAAACACTGTAATTTAGGGGCAAGAATTAAAGTAACAGAGTGCACATGATAGTGGCACAAATCAGATTGTAAAGCAGTGGGGTAAGCAGACAATCCTACGTAGAAAATTAACAAAAAAACAAAGATAACAAACCTGCTAGTTCTGAATTTTTCCATGGGTAACTGCATATGAGTTGGTCAAGTCTGAGTTGTGGGAAGTACCATTTCACTACCTTTGGCCTTTCGGACTCCCTCTGTATTTGACGCAGATGGTAAGCTAGTGCTTATGATGGAATATAATGGAAATTATCATGGTTCTATAAATGAAATTACAAGAAGCCTACCACTTCAATCTCTTCTTCAGTAAACATTCTGTAACTGCCAAGACCATCATGTACTTCGTTACCATGGTAAATACTTCCAACATGTTTAAAAAACTTTGCAGAGTTTTTAGCTTCCCTTAGCAAGTAATCTGGTGGTTGGCCCCTATAGAAATTGAATTACAAGGAAAAGAAAATGAAATTAATACAAGCATTTTAATATGGTGAACTCCAATATAACAGTATTTCTGGAAAATGAGCAAAACGTATGGACCAACAACATTGCACTCAAAAAATATGTGCTTTAGTACTCTATGAAGCATAAATGGTTGCAAGACAAACAACAGAATTATAGGTAAAAGCCCTTACCCGAGAATTTTTACCATTCTCTGGAGCACATCATATTCTGATGCTCCAGGAAATAAAGGCAGTCCTAAAAATAGTTCAGCAACTATGCAGCCAAATGACCACATATCAATTGCAGTATTATAACTGTGAACTGTTAAGGTTCAAGCAAGTCACATGGAAAGGCCAGAGCAATGGCACTTCACTGAAGGAAAATTCGATACATATGAAACAGCATAACAGGAAATGCTGATCAAGATGCTAATGGGTAATAAAATGAAACAACATTGAATAGATATATAGGATACGGATAGCCAAGGATAACTTCTGGAGATCTGTAATAGCGACTCTAGCAAAAAGGAAGGAAAGAATTTAAGTCATACCCTCAATTGACTGGCATTATTTAAATACAAATTTTAGAAATGATGTGTGCTAAGTTTCAGAAAGAAAACCTGAATGTATGAGTATACTGTTTTACCCTCCAAGCATGCTGAACCAAAATCAATCACTTTCACTGATGCATTTTTTGTAACACTGTAAAATTCAACGTACAACAATCAAGCTACAGTTTGCTTATTCCAAAAAAATTAAACTAATGCAAAATCCAATATTCAAAAGGACAAGTGACCTCAGAGTTAAGAGGATATTTTCAGGCTTCAGGTCACAATGAATGATCCTAGCGTCTCCCATCACAATCATGGCATCCAATATCTAAAAACATAAAAGGGCAAGATCAGGTAACAAGTATTAATTATACTAGTAGATACCCCGCGCATTGTAGTGGGGAATTTAGAAATACTTCTAAGAAAGCTTGAAGAAAACAATTTGGAAATCATGTACTTGTAATGCCTATAGTAGTCGATGTAGAATTTCAACTGTACATGACACATGGATGGTTATGATCAAGGATTAGAGAAATCCAATGGGTACTATTTTTTTAATTGATGTGGCTCAATGGATGTTAAGCTTTATAGTAATAACTGCACTAAGTGGGTTGTAAATGCACATGATATATAGATGGTTGTGACCAAAGCATGAAAAGGATCTAAAGTCTATTATTTTCTAGATGATGTGGCTCAATAAATGTTGAGCTTTTGGTTCCAACTATATAGGACATATAGATATGTAAAGGGCAGTACAGATAGACACCTCACCTGTTTTGAGAAAGCGCGTACAAATTTCATTTTCAGGCCTCTGAAATTGTTCCTTTTCAACAACTCATACCTAAAATATTGGAATTCATAGTGTGGTTTGGAGAGAGAGAGAGAGAGAGAGAGAGAGAAGGGGGGGGGGGCAATAATGGATGACATAGTAGCAAAAAAAGGTTCTAGAGAAGTTAACTTACAGGTTTTGACCAAGCATTTCAAATGCTATACACAGGTGATTTTCAAATAAGAGATAGTCAAGCATACGGACAATGTTATACTCATCAGGATCAAATTTTTGATTCAGCTGCAAGACCACAAGTAATTGTAATGGTGAGTTATGGGCTTATCACATATAAGAAGCACAATGAGGTCCCCAATGTACTATCATACCGCTCTCAATAATGAAACCTCCATGAGTGCTTGATGGTAAAATGCAGGCTGGTTTTTTATAACCTTCACAGCAACATAGTCATTGGTTTCGGTGTCCAAGCATTTGACAACCTGACCAAACGTTCCTTGGCCAAGCATTTCCTTGACTATGAACCTGAGCAACATAATAACAAAGGAACATAGAATTCAATGGTGCTAAACAATGTCCAGCATTCCTGAGATTCAGAGCAAGGAATGTTGAAGGAAATACCAAGGGGACATGATTGTTTAACTAATTCAAAATTTTCAGTTTGCAGTGCTGATTTTTTTCATACAGCCCTGATCCTCCATCTGCCAGTACTATGAGTCTAGGCAATTTCCCCCCTTATGATATCAAACAAACAATCTGCCATGATGCTGAATGACTCCCATAGAAGGAGAAGAGAAGTGGAGACTAGAGAGTTATCAGAACTTTTAATTTTGTTTAAAGGGTTGCAATTGAAATCTGAAGACTTGGAGGAAGTGCAAATGACAAAAATTAGATTCCTCGTCCCTCAGTACTATGAAACAAGATGATTTCTTCCCTTATGGCCTCAAGTAAAAACTCTGGCATACCCTAGCTATCTGCACGCCACTCCTATATTGGCATGAGTGGCAATGGGGACAAAATATCCTGAAAGCTTGAAGAGCACCTGATTGGTATATTCAACTGCTGCCAGTACAAATCATTTGGAATTTTCTTCAGTATCGTTATTACAATTTTCAACTCATGTATTTGTGTATTGTTGATTCTTGAATAAGAATCTAGACCAAGCAACCTAAAACTTAATGATGCATAGTGCTCCCCAAAACTGGACATGAAAATAAAGCAAAGCCAACACAACAGAAATAGCATCAATTCTGAGAAAAGTTAAACCTCCGATTTGATGTGCTGTTGACCAATTCCAAGTTGACATATAATATGAGGTCCCAATTAGCATTATCAAGTCCATCATTATGAGCTGGGGTTGAAGGATTCGTCAGAAAGATCTTTGGGTTTAGTGACTCTGAGTACTTAAACTCAGGGTTGCATCGTACAAATGTTTGAATGATGTCTGCCGTTAATCTTGCGACAAACTGCATAGCAAAGAGTATCAGCTTGCCATGGTACGACAAAACGTGTAGGGTTTGAGGTGCATACCATAGTCATGCGAAAAAGGAATTGTAACAAATGAATGATAGAACATGTCTTAAAATGGAATACCAGATCAATAACTGAGCATATTAAGAAAAATTAATAAGAATGTATGTGTGTTGCTGTTATTCAATGCAGGAATGGTGGCCATGCTTACCTAAACACTTGTTAGGGGAAGAGCTAAATAGACTAAAGGTGAATACTGACTCACAGAACATTCTTCATATACACAATTACCGAAGATCAGTACCGCAGCGGCATTCTCTACCCAACACATGAGCAGGCAGAGCACATAAAAAAGTGCAGCGAGAGCAACAAATATGACAACACTAGAAGTCTAACGATAAAAAATCTAGAGCTTTCAGTTGGCCATCAGCGCAGAGAACCGAATTCAGCTACTTAAGTGCACTAATTCTTCCCTACATTTCTGAGCAACTCGATTATCCGAAAGGATCATTTTTTTGGGACAGAGGAAGGAGGAGAATGAGACGTACCGGTTTCCTCTTGACGCCATGAAGGTTGCTTATACGGGTCACAACACCATTGCCCGAGGACGAGGGGGAGGGGAGGGACGCCTCCGGCGATCGCCCCGAAGCCGCGATTCTAACGATACGTCGGAACACCGTGCCCACGCTCGGCTTCCACGGCGGCGCCGCCGCCTTCTCCTCCATGGCCGCCAGCTATTCGGCAGCTCTTACAGTTGCTCGGGGAGATATCCTAACAGCCGCCGACCACCACCCACCACTAGCTCCGAACTCAACCCCAGTGGCAACGATCACACCATCCGCAGGAGCAGCCGAGAAGCCGCCGGAGGAATCCAGCTCCATCCTAGACAGCGGCGATGGCGGCCATCCCGACGCTCCGATCCCCCTCCCTCCGCTTAGCGCGACGGCGATGGTCAATCCAAGAGAGTGAAGAGGCAGCTGAATCCGCACTGAGAGTACAGATTCCAACCGATGGATGGGTAAACCAGATAGGGTTTATTGCTTTGCGAACGAAGAAATTTTGGGGATAAACACTAAACAGAGCGGTTGGACTCCGGTGCTCGGATTCCGAATTCGGCGGTGGCGCTACCGAAATTAGGGATTTGGGATGAGATTCAGGGGAAGACAGGAGGCGACTCGAGGCGAGGCGAATCAATCCCAAGCTCAATCCCCTCCCCGATTTCCTCGATTTCTCGCCGCCGTTTCCTCCGTTTCTCTCCGCCTATATTTCCCACCCTCCTCTCTCTCTCTCCTTATTTAAAAAATGATATATTTCTATATTCAATTACTTGTTAATGGAATAATAAATGGTGTGATAATACGAACAAAATATTTTTCCCAGCTGATTACGCTGTTGCTCTGCCGCTTCCATGTGGGCCCATAGAATCTGTCGTCAGGGAGGGGATGGATCGGGCGGCTGGGAAGTGCGTGCGCGTTGGGGAGCGGACGGCTGGATGCGCGGGGGCGTGGGGGTCACGTGACCGAGGATGCGTGGCGCCCATGCCCCACGCGGTGTTACGTGGAATCCACGTGTCAATGTCTTGCGCCGTTGGGGGAACCCCACCCTCTCGCCTATTATCCCTCCCCCCTTTGCACTTCTTCCAGGAAACTGTCCTGGTGAGATGCATCCGCACGAAATGACGTGAAGATGTGTTAACCCAAAAAAAATGATGATTGCTAGGGGTACCCACTTTGCACTGTTCGTCTACCGTTCACGGATTGCTCATCTTCAATCGTCGTTATCCCAAATTGTTTTTTGTTTACTTAACCCAAACGAACGAAGAACTTTAACAGAAATTAGAGAAAACCTTATAAAAGAATCATGTAAAATTTGTTTGTTTCCCTAAACACGCAAAATTATGTTAGAGATAATTATGTTTTAGAATAAATTGAGCGTAGTTATTAGAACCGGTCTAATCAGAAATGTCAAAGCTAGAGAACCAAGTAATCTAAATAGTTTGCGTATATAACATTTCTCATTTATCAAGTTTAACAGCTGGCTATACGATGTTATTAGCCTATTTAGTGAGGTCAACGGAACGAATCGAAGGAACGTGCACGGTCGTGTCAACTGCCAAAGATGATTAACACAGTATTACGGTCGTGTCGACTGCCAGAAATTATTAGCACGGTATTTGCCCTGGGCTAAACTATGTGTAGGTACAGAACCGTCTCCTCCATTGGCTCTAATTGATTTTATTGATTGATCATTGTTAACAGCAAAAGCAAAAAAAATATATATTGCCGTAATTACACACTTTTAATAGAATTTTAGTAATTCTAACATGCGCATACTAAATATAGTGGCAAAATATTTTTGTCAATAAATTATTAAATTTCATGTTAGTTTTGTATATTTATGTACTTAAAGTTGTGGTGTGTGCTTATAAAAGAAGGATGACTCCACTCACTCAATTTAAATTTTAATAGAAATTTAATAATAAGAGGATACATTCATGGTATCTCTTTAAACGTATCTATATGGGTTAAGAGAGTATTCTTAGGTGTGTGTGGTGTTGAGTATACAGTGGAGTAGTGTGTCTGTCTTATAATAAAAGTCTTATAATAAAAAGGGGAAGAGAAGGAAGGATATCGCTCAAAAAGATTTTTTTATTTTTATATTTTTATTAAAATATTTAAATATATATTAAAAAATTTAAATCTATACTCTAATGAGAATTTTTTAAAAAAATGTCTCATCAAAAGATAAAAAATATGATATGGTAAAATTATGTTAACATACGTTAATGGTAGGGTAGTGGGGAGTAAAAAATTAACTAAGCCAAATGATCGTTCTTTAGGATCTTTAGTGAAATCATATTTAATGATCATTATTCTTTGATGCTATAAGAGATGATGCTATAAGAGATGGAGCAAACGGATGGTATAAAATTTACAAGGACACCGATAAATAGAAAACTTGAGCTATATTATGCATACAGAGGTCTTATATAGTGTGATTTGCATTAGGTATGAAAGACATAAATGAAAGCGCTGAAAACGATAAAAAGTATCATGCCTATAAAAATATTTTAAACACGACATGCATTAACATGCCGAACACATTTAGGATGCCACGGCTAGCACGAACCTATTGCATATAAGTCAAAGCATGCGACTCCTATGTGTGAGGTGGTGAAGCTCTTGCAAGTTGGGAAGAACCGAGCACATCCTGATCTACCTACTATGAAATCATCATGGTCAAAGGAGTCATACACCCATCCAAAGGTGCTCTTTCTAAATTCGCTCGTGAATACAGAGATCTGCAGAGCATAAAACCCTATGAGAAAAATAATTAAGCAATGTAAACTAGAATATCATTGACCGAATAAAAATATGTAATGTACGACAAACTTGAAAACCTTTGTGTGGATGTTCTTGCTCCCCTTGTTGACGTCTCGGCTCCTTGTGTTGACGTCTCCACTACGAAGGAAGCAAGGTACAGCATAGCAAAAGCTGTACAATGTATAATTTTGTAACAACATATTAATGTCAAAATCTGTTAAGCCCAAAAACAAATTCGATTATAGATAGAGAGCCAATCGTCTTATAGAAAGAGACCGACTGATGGATAGAAATAGGTGATTGGGCAGAAGATAGATTCGGTTCAATCAATAGGTAGAAAACTGTTCGGGTAAAACCGAATCAAGGAAGGAATCTTGGAAGCCATGGCGAGGTGGTTTTGTATCCATAAGTTATCTATTGTAATTAGGCTGGAATAGCTAGTTTTTTTTAACTTCTTAGAGAGAGTTTCTTTTCCTATTTAGGAAGTCACGCCCGGGGTTGTTTGTAACCACACCGGACTCATATAACCCTATGGTATAAATATAAACCCTATGGAAGCTTGTAAATTATCCACATAAATCAAAACAATCTTGGCGCATCGTCACCCTAGTTTATCTATGTTTTTTCTGGTGGGTTCTGACTCTCGACGTGGGGTTGCATCGGTCAAGTCCGATTTTCGGCGAAAGGGTAAGTCTCGCCACTATCCTAGTATATCCACTATGCCTAAGACTATATCGATTAGGTCCAATCTCTTAGTCCAATTGGACATACTACATCACGTTCACGTGGGGTCTATCGGCTTATCGAGCTGCTTCTACATCATCAGTCTCATGCCGCATTGGTTAGGCTTGACCTTCTAAACCGTTGATAGTAGATCGAGCCATAGCTCGGTAGGTCTTTATGCAACGTTTTATCAAAGTGGTCAGTCGATGAGTTATCCTTACGCTGTACTTCATGCCTAACATATCAGCTGTTCAGTCGATACACATATATCCTATCCAACGATTAATCCATTAGCGATCGATCTGATTCTATCATATCTGGCCTGATACTGTCTCAGTTAGGTCTGATTTATCAAGGCTGTGTTTGATAGGAGTGGCATCGAGATCTAGCAGGTTTTGTTCTCCCTATCGGCTTAGATAAGCGATAAGTTTAGTTATATGCGTGCATCAGACCATCGGCCGATAACAGCCGATGAGTTTGCTCATTTCTTTCGTCGGCACATCCGATCTAGCCTTTGTTGTCTCGATGCTATTAACCTTAGTCTTATACTGTCTCGGTTTGGTCCGATCTATCAAGGCTGGCTTTAATGGTATGATCACAGTGGTCATTGGGTCTCACTCTTTACTGCTTATCGCATATTCTATTCGGAGCATCATCGGCTCAACAGCCGATGAGTCCTTTATTATATTCCTCACTATTCGCTTATGCCATCATCGAATTTTTAGCCGATATATGAGCGTTACATCCCCTATCAACAACCAGCCGATAGCAGGAGTGCATCGGACTCACAACTGATGGCTATCTTAACTCAATCGACACATCCAGTTGATAGCAGGAGTTTATATCGGACTATCGGTTGATTGGCTCACCGATCTCATCATCTTTATCTCCTTATCAATTGCATGGTCAAATTGACTAGCACGTCCGCGAACCTCGAAGTTAAGAACCTGCACTAGAGCTAGGGCGCATCGCATTGGACCTTCATCGACTAATGCTCACTCACCCTCTCGGCGCACCTCTCCACCCCGTCCGATCCACTCACGTGCCAACACAACAACATCGCACGCTAAGAAGGAAGTAATATATTTGAGAAGTAGATAGTCAAAGTTACCTCTGGGCTACGCTCCTATAGGGCAAACTCCTTCTATTGCCGTCGCTATGGGAGGAACAACATCGGTAGCACAATAGGTTAAAGCACATAGGATAGTGTGTATCATGTTGCGTATCCTATCGAAGGTAATACTCTGCTTGTCCTTCATCAGCACAACCCTGACCTCCAACTATCGGCACATAGTCTCAAGCTTGTTGTCAACTTGCTATGTAGCGTTGACCTATTTAATATGACATATCATACATAAAAAGGCATAGCACAAGTCATGATATCTAGGGTACGTATCTCGCACACTGACTACGTTTGGCTGTGGAGCATCAGGAGTGAATGTCACATGAGTGCGCGTACGAGGTTGGCACTAATTGAGATACGCTACATATGACGCTTTTGTGTGCAGGCACTACTTCTAAGTGACTTCCTTGATTGCTAGCAACCAGTCATCAACGTATTGCTAGAGAGGTGAACCCACAAAGTACTAGCTACCTGTCCCCATCGATTATACCCAGTTACAACAATAGTGTTACAATATGTACAAAACATACAATTTTACGTTTAATTTTATATCAATACTTACCAGTGAACATTGGTCGGCACAGTCAGCACTAGTAGAGCATATAGTTGACGTTGACTGAACTATCACAACATGTGCTATGGATAGTACGGTTCGATAAAGATGTCAAACACCATCCGATGGGTCGTCAACCAGTAGGCATGGTCATATATGCACATAATCGAAAGTCCAAGTGGTGCACAAGCCTACAAGGCTGCAATGCTATACGGCTCCTAAACGATGTTATTCAATTGTAGTCGATTGATTTGCAGCACAAGGTCTAAGGAGGACCTCTTGACCTGTAAGTGGGCCCATCGTGGCTGTAGAGTACGATAAAAAGTGTCAAGTGGTCATTTTTTTTAAGGTACAAACACTGAACAAACACTTTGCGTATCTAACGATGACACTACACTGTCCCTATCATGGAGAAGTCCTCATGGGGCCTTTTGTTCATACATGTTATTGTCGTATGCGCTATGGTCCACCACTAGTTGGCTGATCACGAACCGCTTAACCGCTTGGAGCTGTAGAATTAGTGGACAACCGGTGATCAACGAACCTAGGTTGGTCTTTGTGCACGTGTCACAAAGACCTCGGTATGTCGCTGTGAGGATAGCGAATCACTAGGCCTACTAAGATACGCTCTCATCCTCATCATCGGCGATCGCCTGAGCATAGTGGATAAGCCTCTTATCCACAGCGTGGCCAGTCGTGCTAGTGAACACCTAGCTAAAGAGCCACAACAGGTATGTCTCAAAGCTCCATCGCACCGACTAGTCATTGGCCTTAGGATAGAGCTGATTAGGCTATATGATGATAAGGTTATTTCCATAAGCAATTAATTAGACCTAAGTATGTATATAACAACAAAGGAACTATTTTACTTACAGTGAACTTTAGTGGCCATGCTTGAGTAGAGCTGCCTGTGCTATAGTGAAGGAGTGTGCCCAGAGCTACAAGACCAGGCAAGTGCTAAACGTGAGTGAAACACTCCTGGATGTCATCGCACTATCCCTAAAGTATGTCAATCAGACCTACTACGTCCCCCGTGAGGGAAAGACCCAGAAGGTACGATACGTCATAAAGTGTAGGGGCCATCTCCTTCCACGATAGGTGGAAAGTGTGTGTCTCTAGCTTCTAGCGATCTAGAAGTGCTACGAGAAGAGGATAGTTTGTGAACCACCATATCATTGGATCCTTCTCGTGTGTTGAGACCTCGACTAGCCTGCACAATGAAAGAAGGCTAACCTCATGTAAACTACAAAAAAAGGCAACATCTGTATTATCGACTAGAATTCATATTTAAAGTTATAGCAAACAACAATGAAATCTATTACCTGGTACGAAAGTGATGGTCCATAGGTAGTCGGTGTCGCGATAGGCATAGACGAAGGGTGGATAGCATAACGATCACGACCACTGAGAGGTATGAGTGGTGTGATCGATCAAGGCTACGGTCTAGAAACTCTAGTGTCTGGTACACCATACCTACATTGAAAAAAGTTAGCACGATTGTTGCAAATAAAAACATAATTTATAGTTTATACAAGTGACAATAAATTTTTGCCAGACAAAATAAACAACAGTTATCATTACTAAAAGACTAAAAGTAAACAATATTACAATACATATATTTCATAGAACATATAAGAAAAGATTCATGACTATCTAAATTATGATAACTTAAATTATATATTAATTGTTAAAATAATACATAGACTTGCATTAAATGACTTAACCACCAGGTGCACGAGAATGCCTAGGTCAGGTTGGTCTTGAAGTAATGCCTTTCCTCGTGGGGTGTCTTTCATTGGACCCTGCTCTTGATGGAGGAGCTTCCACTTCACTCAGAACATCCACATCTTTTGGACTTTTCTTGTTAGTATGCCCCTCTTTATTGCTCTTACTACAACATTTCAACCTTTCACTTGTTTCGGATTCATTCATGTCATTACAAATTTGTCTAGTCTTGCGATAACATGTCATGTCCCTCATTTTTGTTAGGTTCGGAATGTAAAAGACATAAGGTTGTTGAGCTATAAAAGACCCCGCAATACTGAAACCATATACCTCGCTACTCGATATATGCAAGATAGCTTCCTTCCTAAAATAAGGAGACACAAAATGACGGTACAGTATTTCACACTTCAAGCTCGTGGCAATAACATGAGAACATGACTTGTGGTATAGTCTTGGCTTTTAGCACAAGCACGAGCAGGTCCCATCGTCTTTGAGGACACACTCCTGCACAATTCTCTTACGGTTGATTTCATGCTTGTCTTGTCAGCACCCAATATTTTGAATCTATGTTGTTATGTACCTTAAGGTGTAACTCAATGTTGCTAGGTCTTTTTACATTTTTTATCCAAGTACTTCATCATCATTATGCAAAAAAATAATATTGTCTGATATAGAGGGCCTAGCAAATTTGTATCAATCTCTAAGATACTTGTATGTACCATATATAATAAACTCAACAATGGTAACAAGCACTACCCCTCTTATACCACGCATCACCTAGTTGTAAACATCAACTAAATTAGTGGTCATTATGTCAAACCTAGCACCACTATCATTGTACAATAAAGCACATTTCTTCTTTGTCTCATTCTTAATCCAGTGAAAAAAAATTTTAACCTAGGATATCGACCTCCTTCTCACAGCATGATCATCATTGGGGAATGATTCTAGTGCTTCGGGGGCCTCGTTATTTATAAGTGTTGGCTTTCTTAACTGCTCATCTGTTTGTTTTGTTGTCAGCTCTTGAAAAGATTTATAACATATTTGTTCTTAAACTGCTTATAGAAATTAACACCTATATGATGCATGTACCATCTGTTGTGAACATTTAGCTACTCTTATGCATATCCATTCTTCATGTTACTATCACTCAAATACTCAATAGCTCGCAGAAGGGTGGTGTAACGATCATTTATAAGACATACACCTAGTCTCATACGCAAAACTATGCCTTGCACTCTCGAAACCAATATGTTCACACGCACGTGAACCAGGCACAAAGAGGGAGCATGGACGTTAGCCGATGGAGGTCCAATGGAGGCGTGCGCAGATAGGCCGAAGCCTGAGAGATCTGCTTAGCTTCAATGCAGGTCCTTCAGCTTCAAGATCTCTTCGTCGAGGTTGCTGGAGTTACGGACGTACCAGTCAATTTGACCCTGCAATTAACAAGGAGATAAACCGATGAGTTAGTCGACCAATGGGTCGATACAAACTCCTGCTATCGGATGGTTACCAATAGAGTTAAAATAGTCATCGGCTGTGTCTAACGCACTCCTACTATCGATTGGTTGCTAATAGGGGCTTAAGCACTCGTTCATCGGCTGAAAAGCCAATGAAGGCGTAGATAGATAGCGACGAAGGGAATGAAAAGAATACATCAACTGTAGAGCTAAAGCCGATGATACTCTAGAATAAAGTAGTTGATAGGTACTATGTGGACTCCTGCTATTAGCTAGTTGCCGATAAATGCTGTAGCACTCTTTCATCGGCTGGAAAGATAATAAAAGAATAAACAGATAATGAGGAATAAGATAAAATACCCATTGGCTATAGAGCCAATAGCGATCTGGAATACAGTGGTCAAAGAGCAGTATGTGTAATACTCCTATCGGCTGGTTACCAATAGAGGCTGTATCGCTTGTTCATCGGCTTGCCTATGCGGATAACAAGAAATAAGATAAATGACCAATCGACTGTAAAGCCAATAATGCTTCAAATAGAATATGCGATGAAAAGTAATGAGGGAGACCCGATATTCTAAAGATATGAGAAGCTAGATCAGATGCGCGGATAGAACGAATGGGCGAACCCATTGGTTAGCTGAGCCGATGAGATGAATTATTTGAAGATATATGTATATCGGCTAAGAATCCGATACACTAGACATGTAGCTCAATGTGTGGATAAATCATCGGCTGGCCACTCCGATGAAACGTTCGTATAAAGACCTATCGACCTATGACTCAATGTATTGTCAGCGATCTAGCAGGTCGAACCTAAACGATATAACACAAGACCAATGGCAGTAAAGAGAGCTCAATAACCTAATAGAACCACACGAATGTGATGTGATTCACTCGATCCGACTAAGAGATTAAATCTAACTGATGCATCCTTAGGTAGAACGGATACACAAAGATAGTGGTAAGACTTATCTCTTCATGACAGATCGGACTTAACTGATGTAGCCTTGCGTCAAGAGCTAAAATCCGCTGATAAAAATTTAGATGAACTAGTGTGGCGATGCACCGAAGTTATATTAATTGAGAGATAATTTACAAGGTCTCAGGAGATCTATATTTATACCTTAGAGTTACAAGAGTCCAACATAGTTACAAATAACCTCCGGACATTATTTCCTAAACATAAAATGAACTATCTCTAAAATTTAATAAAACTAATTAAACATTTCTATCTTATATAAGATATATTCTATAGAAATAAAAGTATCTTACCGTGACTTCCACTACTCCTTCTAAGACCTAGTCCCATATGGATAATCTTTTGTTTTTTGACTGAACCAAATACATCCTCATTCCGTCCGATCGACTCTTTTCCTGTATTAATCGAAATCTTTTCATAAGCCGATCGGCTCCAATCCTATTTGCGGGGCTTACCAAATTTTGTTGTTAACATAATATTAGCTTTTGGTGTTCTCGCTTTCAATGAAAGCAAAAACCACGGGTAACACCTGATTGTTTTCATCAACTCCATAATTTCCAATTAAGATTGTCACATCGATGCAGAGTATGAGACGACAATACACAAATGCCTTAATGCAAAAAAACCTATTAAAGCACAATCAATTGAGGATGGTCAAGTGAAGGGAGTGATTTGAGGTCATATTAGCTTCTTGAATTTCTCTGAAAAATGCAAGCTAGAAGATAAGGCAAATTATCGTATGAAGCCTTGAATGTGCCAAATCTCATATCTACAATCTTCTGTTTCACCATACATGACTTCACATAGGTGATTCTGTATTTGAATTTGTCGTCAATGTGCCTTATAAATGCCTTTGGTTCATACCCTAGGTTGTGCATAATATCGGAGTACGTCTCTGTTGCAACAAATGCAGATGTTATATTTTTGTGGTATTTCTCGACCCTACGTAAGTGACAGTTATGCTTGGTGACGATTAATACCTTCTAGTAATCATTTACCCTTGAATGCATGCAACCTCCATAGACACTCATAGATTGAGTTCACACGCTTCATTTGTACATCGACTTGCTTTACTTCATGACCCATTACTCTTGCCAAAGTGATACCGCCCGGTTCTTGATTGCCTCCGTTAATTCCTCTTTGTATACATATTTAGCCTTTTGAATGATCTAATTCTCCTTGTACTCCCATGACACGTGATATATCTCAGAGATAATAAATCTAGAGAAGTACTCATTGGAACATTATGACGAATTTACATTAACATCCTCCTCATCCGACGATTGATCATTCTCTGTATACTCATCATCAGAATCTTCTCTATCCATTACCCTAACGATGGTGCTATTTCTTTCTCACTCGTCTGCTAATCCTCTTGAATTCATATCTTCTCCTTCTTCTTCTTCTTTGTGCTCTGACTCATTTCTCTTTACTATTACTATTTCAGCATCACATCCCGTTTACTAGAACACTATTTGTTTTACATGACCATTAAAACAGTATTGTCTTTCTCATACATTGACATAAGAAATGCTAAGTGACCAATCTAATTCTAATGCATTTTTCATGTACCATTTTCAAGTGGTAGTAGAATCCATCGACATCAATTCTTAGAAAAAACATTCAGTCGCCCGGCTCACAATGACATACATAGTTAGTGCATTGACCTAGGGGTTGATTCAGAAGTCTTGTATTAACTAATTATACATTGCTATGAAAAACTTCTCTCAGTTAACCTTTAAAACCCTTAAGAGTTAAGCAGATCTACACCATATGAACCATATCTAATATTTTCTTGACCGTGATATAACTGAAAATACCATTTTATTTGACACATATGTTTATGAAAAAATAGAGTTGATTTAATTAATAAATTAATAGTCGCATCTAGCACCGTGCATTCGATATTTCAACAATGATATGTCTTCAAATATTACGAACGGAACTACGAAACTATAAATTCAGGCTTTGCCGCTTCTCTTCGTCTCTTCACAACCATATTTTCTCTTTTTTTCTATGTTTTATAATAAAATAGACTTTTAAACGGTTGGAAGTGGTTTTATAGAATGTCACTAAAAAATGTACATCAAGAGAGCGGCCTGTAAAACCTAATAATTTTACATGAGGTCCCCTAAGAGAAAAAAACTCGTAAAAATGGAAAGCCTCTCCTTTCTCATACATCCATTTTGCAGGCGACCTCATATCGTGAGAAAAAAACATTTTCGGCTAGAGCGGCATAAGGGACGCCTATAAAATCTAGCCCCTGTCACCCAGTCGTTAACGTGCGTCAACGGATGTTTATCACATTGGATTTTTCACTCTCACAAAGTGAGTGTAGATTTGTAAAATGTTCAAATAAAAACATATTTTATAAATATTTTAATAAAAAATATATAAATAAAAAACTCCTCCAAAAACCAACCAGCTTCCTGGCCGTCGAAGCACATACCATTTTATTGGGCCTATGATATCGGCCTTTATTGCCAGCCCTCTATGGGCTTAATATTAGGCCCAACTCGCCTATGTAAAGCCTTTCTTTCTCCCTCGGCATCAATGCCGCCTCACATCGCGTGGCCACTCGAAGCTTTCCCTAGCAGAAAAGCTTCTGCTCCAGCATGTGGCATCTGCCCCCAGCAGCAGCCGCGCCTCGCGAAGCATCTCCTCCTCCTCCCGCCGCGCGAGCGCTGAGCCCTATTACAGGCGCCAGTGCCCAGATCTCGTCGGTGGCCATGGTGGCGAGGGCGCAGGCGTGGCAGTTCGCGTCAGCGCTGTTCTTCTTCCACGGCTCCGAGTACGTCCTCGCCGCGGCCTTCCACGGCTGCCGCAACGTCACCGCCACGTGTGAGTGAGATGCTCCGCTCCCTGTATCCATGTTTTCCTCGCGTGATTTGAGTTTGGCTTGGACGGCGCTTGGGGATCGTCAGATATAGAAAAATGTGTACTGAACGATGGGTCATTTTAGTTATGGATTCCAGCGTTCTAGGAGTATTTGATAGTTGAAGCTCAGAACGGTAAGGAAATTCCTTGTGGTTCAATATAATTGTCTGGTTTGGTGTTGTTCGAGCTTCGAGGCATGCGATTAGGATTACATTGAGAATTATGCGACACACTATGATGTTTTTGTAGTTTTGACATTTGAAATCGCTTATGAGTTGTTGGTAGAGCTTGCTTTGGCATATTGCATGGTTGTTTCATTCACGTAGATTACTTAGTATTGTTCCACTTGGTGTTGAACTGGCAAGTAGCCAGAGAACAGAATACATTTTGCACTCTGAACTGCTTATGATGTCTGATGTGCTGCATCTATAGCAATCTTCTATTAATTTTAACAGAACAGGCAACCAAGTGCTATGCTAAATTTAGAAATAAAAATACATAGGTCGGAATGGATCGGTTTAAAGTTGAGACAGAGCACCGAAATCAGATGCTCTAAATGAATGAACTAATTAATCCATAAATTTGTTATAAATGTCTTCAATTTTAGAGTTTGTATTCAGGCCAAAATAGCTATTCTCACTTATCTGGGATGGCACTTTTGTTTCCTGCCAAAACAAGGATCATGTAGACAAAGTTGTGCTTTGTGAAACAAAATGTTTAATATACCAAATACCATAGAGTAAAATGAAGTGTTGATTGGATAGTCATAATGCGTCACAATCAAAAGATTCAGAACCATTGTTTGCAACTGGGCACATAATATCTCTTATTGTTTTCTTTCTTACCTTTTAAATTGGAGCTGCATGGTCCTAATTTTTCTGCATGTCTGTGTTGTGAGTTAATAAAAGTACTTCTCATGCAGCACTTCTTATCAGCAAGCAGTATGTTTTGGTGATGAGTTTTGCAATGCTAGAACACCTGACAGAAGCTCTTCTCTTCCCAGAACTTAAGGAGTGTCGGTTTGTCAGTCATGTTGGCCTTCTAATGGTGATTATCGGTGAAGTTATTCGTAAAGTTGCTGTGGTGACAGCTGGGTGTTCCTTTACACATGTTATAAGAATTCACTATGAAGACCAACATAAGCTGATTACTCATGGGGTGTATAGGTAGCATCCTATTTATTTATTTTGCATAATGACTGTTTATAATGGTGCTTAAGAAGAACAATTTTCGATATCTAGGATCAATACTATAGATGAATGGGGATATTGATGTGGACGTTTGATATAGAATCAAAATGGATTAGTTAAAGTGGCGCAAAATATCTAACATCCTTTATAATAAGAGAGTATTTTAGAAGCTAAAAGTTAAATTTTATAGAACGATGATTATACCTGTTATACTAAATGGATAGTATATTGGTCTATAAAAAGACATTATATTCAATACCTAAGTGTTGCAGAAATACGTATACTACATTGAATTTATGATCATATAAGAATGGATCGAATCTGAAACGAGAAAATACATGATCAAATAGAGGTATCATCAATTGAAGAAAAACTTGTTTATTATCGGTTGAGATAGTTTGGCTATGTCTAAAGAAAATCCTCAGAGATATCAGTATATTGTGAAATACTAAGTCAAGATAATAAGTTAAAGAGAGATAGAGAAAGACCAAAACTAACATGGAGTGAGACAATAATAAGAGATTTAAATAAATGAGATATAGCTGAAGATTTGTACTTATATAGAAATACTTAAAAAACAGTTATTGATGTGCCTGAACTGTGATTTAGAGATTCTGGTTGGGTTTCAACTTCAGTCTATCTCAATTTATTTAGGAGTGAGACTATGTTGAGTTGAGTAATGAGTTCCTGATACTCATGGGATGTACCTATTGCTTTTTTCTCTTCATGTGCATTAGCACGATATAATTCTTCAGGACTAACCACTAGTTTCTATTGCTAATGTTATACTTAAATGTACAGGTTTATGCGTCATCCTGGGTATTCTGGCTTTCTTATATGTGCAGTAGGAACCCAGGTTATGTTGTGCAATCCAGTATCCACGGTTGCATTCACATTGGTGTTGTGGCGATTCTTTTCAAAATAGATACCATATCCTTATAAAAGAATATTGTTTTAGGCCACTCATTCTGTATATTTACCCATGATAGCATACCTTTTCGTAAAAAGAGTGAGCTATTAGCTCTAATGATTTTTCTGTAGAGGAAGATTTCCTACAGAACAGCTCTACCGCTGTGGACAGTACATCAAAGAGGATGCAAATTGCGAGCACAAAGTCAGCTGATGCCTTTTTATCCAATGTTTCATCACCATTGAATATGAACATCTTAATACAAAAAGCTCATTATACTAGATTTTGTGCTTCTTCAATGTTTTTTTCTTGTGATTCCTTCATTCAAGACCAGGAATGAAGAATTTTTCTTAAGGCAGTTCTTTGGCCACGAATACGAAGAATACACACAGAAAGTGCACTCAGGATTACCATTTATAGAGTGAAAGTTTCAAGCTTACAAAGTATGTTTTCAGGCCCTTGCCTTCCAAGTTTCATTTTATATCACACTTCATATTATCAGGTTGAACAAACTTCTGTCACATTTTTTAACTAACCAACCATAAGGATTTGTCACTTGATATTGGTAGATACCTACTGCCATTAGTGTAAGAAAAGTAAAATTTTAAAGCCACTAGTTTTTCTCTAAAGAATACGAGTAGCTTTTAGTAGTTTGAAGGAAATCTTATTTTTGTACTTTGTACACAATAAATTTACAGTTCTACTTTTCACCTGTTTGATACATTGTTAAAATTATCTCACGTTTGTTGAGGAGTGACAATTAATATTGTACTACATCAACTAACTTTTGAACAGTGTGGCATGATCACCACTTCAATAAACATATACTATCGTTTGCCAGTGTTGTGGCCGCTAGCTAAACAGGCACTTTGGCTGTCGTTCGTTTCTGCTTTACCTTTTAGATTTTTTCTCATTTTTTTGTTAACATGCTTTGTTATATATATATAAGTTGTTAAAAAAACAAACAAATTTATTTTTTAAGTTTGTAATATCTAATACTCCGTTAATAGCTCGTTGTGCCGGAGATAATCTCCATCTACCAGCAGAAACGAAAGCAGGCTTTGTACCTTTTTCTCTGCTAGGAGACATTGGAAACTACTTATGCTGGTTTTTTGGTACAAGTGTGCTTACCTCCCCGCTGGCATCATCATTGATGTGCCAGAGTACAGGACTTAACAACATGCAATGAAAAGATAACAAACTAGCCATATGGGTTGCATAGAATATAAGACAGATCTTAATTTTGTAATCTGGATCCAAACTGGTGAAAGATTTTCTCAGTTCATCAATGTGCAAATGTGAGAATTGTTGTGCTGGTCATTCGGTGTGAAAGCTAAAGCCCCCTCATCATCATTAATAGTGATGTTTGTTACACACTCTTACAGATAGATTTGTTAAACAATGTCATTCATCCGATTTGAAGAGGAATAGTTCAGTGTGATATTGATTATCTCCAGCAGTTTTATTGTGTCAACGTTTTTCCATAGCAACTGTATCAAGAGTGTGTAACATTCCAGATGGAACTCCTTTATTTGTTCCATGAAATCTGAAAACATGCTGCAGTTTTTCCCTGGGGGCACAGTTAAGCTCATGATCTCTTGTCCGTTTATTCTCAGCCTGCCATCTTCGAATATCTGGAATATGAACAATCTGGGAAGATGCCATGCCCTGCCGATAGAAACTCCTTGAAGTTACTCGATGGTATGTCGAATCTTTAATGATTCGGAATAGTCGATGCGAGAAACTTATCGGTCTCATCTGTCAGCCTGGCTGGCTAGGACGCTAGGATTATTGGGTGCTCAAAAGTCAAGTATGCTTTGACGTTTCAATTTTCAATTATGCCGCCCATTTTTGTTGAGCAACTTGAGTTTCATCCGACCTTGATCAGGCAGCTTCTCATCCATCGCCATACGGCTCAGGATATGTCTGATAGGGATTAAGGAATGGTTTTGTTTATTTCGTACTGGAAAATGACCTGACATGACATTACCATTTTCCATACATAAAGGTTTTGTTTATTTCGTACTGGAAAATGACCTGATATGACATTGCCATTTTCCATACATAAAAAATATAACTGTTTTCTACAGAATTACGTGAAATTACTACGTTCCGGACCGGACAGGATTTATCGTATCGTATGGGCCCGCGATAAGCTCTGTTGCTATGATAAACAGAGAAAACCACACAAAATTTACCAAATTTTTAATTTTTTGTTTAAATTTTCTGAACTTAGTTGGGTTACCAAACCCTTACTGTTACTACACCTGATGGTAAATTTGGTTACCGCGCTAATTGGTGGTAAGGGAATCCTTTAGTTTCAGAACAAGCGTTATCATACCTATGAATCCATGGTCTACACAATCTTATTCCTGGACTATGCCCTCCAGCCAAGGTTATAAACAGTTTCATGCTTACTCCTTGCTAACCTATCAGGGATTTGGGATGATTAAAAAAATAGTAAGAATAAAAATGTTCATAATTTCAGATAGCTAACCCCCTTCAACTCCCTCCAATTTATGAAGTCCCAACATAATCAACAATTTAGCATCACCTTCTTCCTCCTCGCCTCACCTATAAATATGGCCTTCTCCTCTCCTACCCTTTCCTCTCCACTCCTGTCCCCTATCCTCCTCTTCTTTCTCACCCTCTCTCTTCTAGAAGAAGCTGGAGGGGTTAGTGCTGCTTTCTGTGTCCGCACGAGAGCTTACGGTTGCGTGTGCCAGTGGTGGCATGGCCGCCACCACCTTCTCGCCGACGACGCCGAACTCCCCGCGACCGCAGGCGCCGTCTGTGGAGCGCACGAAGGGCCCCTCCGGCCTCGAGAAGGTCGTGCTTCGCGAGGCGCGCGGCTTCTCCGCGGAGGTAACCAGCTCGCGCCCCGCTCCCTTATTACGGTACTTGCGAATCGATTCGAGGCGCATTTGCGTCGATCCATCAAGGTTTAGCTGACGCGTATGCGGGTTTTACTGAGGGGGATTGAAAATTTTGGTTGCAAAGGAGTGCTTTGTGTGCTTTGGCAGATGATTAACTGGCGCATTACGCGATCCACGCAGTTAGGAACTTAGGATTGGTCGTTTGGTTTAGTGGAAGCTTATTTACTACAGTATCATTTTAGCAGTTCAATTTTGTGGTAAAAAGGAAAATTCTCCCCTTTTTTGGGTGATGTGCGTTATGCCATCTGCATGTTTATGGATGTTCAATCGATTAAGAGTGCTGTAATTAAATTACCCGAGTTGGCATCAACTGGTAGAAGAGATGTGATTTTTGAAATTAAGAGATGCTTTCGATGAAGTGGTGTAGTTTTGATCACACGTCACCGTGTCATTCACAACTTGATAGCTGGATGGTAAAATATGATAGTGAAAGACTTAAAAGTCATATATTGACAATTCTCTTGTTGTGGAACTTAGTGGGAGACGCACCGACTATGCTACTTGAAAGTGAAAGGCCTAGGTTATCCTCTTTTATTTCTAAGATTGATAATCCTTAGATGTTGGGTTTGATTCTATATGCATTTAATTGCCTTTTTGCACAGGTGCTATCCTCCGTGTGGATGATTGTCAAAACGGGACCTCAGTGAGCTTGTGAATTTTTTAGTTTCAGATTGTAAGGGGGAGTGGACAGCATACCAAAGTTAACCTAGAGAGCTTGTGAATTTTTTAGTTTCAGATTGTAAGGTGGAGTGGACAGCATACCAAAGTTAACCTAGATTGATAGATTCTTTGTGTGCTTGTAAGGATAATTGGTGAAGTTTGTCATTTAACATCCTGGTCAATTGCATAGCATGAGAAACTGGCACTAGATATAGAATGATGGAGGTGTTGGATTTTGTGAACTTAATTGTGCTATAGGTAACTTCAAAGATTTCAACCTAAACCAGCCACGTTCTTGTTGCATTTTCCCCCTGGGGGGGGTGGTGCAGATAAAAGGCCAGTCTGAAATTCTCTGTTAATTCTTGAAAGCAATCACAATTACATTGATCGGTGTTACGAATACATATAGAAGTATACAGGCTGGAAAATCCACAAAACATGGTCACCACATGGCTGGAGATCCATGTTTTGTGGATTACTAACCAACTAGGCTAGAAGATCCACTAAATATGGTCACTGCATGTACGTTTTGTGGATCACTAACCAACTAAGACTAGCCTGGCCAGCTGAACCACCTGGCATAGGACTTAGTCACGCAGTCCAAATATGGTTGTCTAACACGCTCCCGCAGTCGAATCGTTGGTAGAATGAACGTTTAGACTAGACCAGAACTCTGTGAAGACTGATGAAGGCAATCCCTTGGTGAAGATGTTGGCGAACTGAGACGTCGTAGGGATGTGAATAACATGAACATCATCAAGGGCAACGCGCTCCTGAACAAAGTGTAGGTCGATCTTCATATATTTGGTGTGCTGGTATTGGATGGGGTTGGAGGACATGTAGACTGCGCTGATGTTGTCGTAGTACACCAGAGTTGTCTTGCGCAGAGGAGTGTGCAACTCAGACAAGAGCTGGCGTAACCAAGTGATTTTAGCAACGACATTGGTGACCACTCGATACTCAGCCTCCGCACTGGAGCGGGAAACTATATTCTGGCGCTTGGACGATCACGAGACTAGATTGTCACCGAAGAACACTGCATATCCGGAGGTTGATCGACGGGTGTCAGGACAGCCAACCCAATCAGCATTAGAGTAAACGACCAAGTTAGACTGAGAAGAGGGGTGCATGAACATGCCTATATGCAGGGTGCCGTGGATATAGTGCAGAATGCGCTTTAGGGCGGCAAGATAAGGCTCTCGTGGGTCATGCATATGAAGGCAGACTTGTTGAACTGCATAGAAGACATCCGGCCTAGTGAAGGTGAGATACTAAAGAGTGCTCGCTAGACTACGAAAGTTTGTAGGATCAGACACTAGGGTGCCATCTGTAGGGAGCTTCGGATTCACATCAACTGACATGGAGCAGGGCTTGCAGTCAGCCATGCTAGCACGGTCAAGGATCTCAGTCATATACTAACGCTGAGAGATAAAGAGGCTTGAGCCTGTGTGCTGGATGTGCATACCTAGAAAATGATGAAGAGTGCCCAAATCCTTCATGAAGAACTCCTACTGAAGGCCATTAATAATGCGCTGGAGTAAACCCGTAGATAAGGCTATCAACACAATGTCGTTGACATAAAGCAGGAGATAGGCAGTATTTGCTCTACAATGATAGACGAAGAGGGACGTGTCTGATTTGGCGTCAACAAAACCGAGCTGCAGGAGGTAGGAGGCAAACCTGATGTACCATGCACGGGGCGCCTATTTTAGTCCATAGAGGGAACGGTTGAGGCGACACACGTAATCAGGATGACTGGAGCCCTCAAATCTAGAAGGCTGAGCGCAATAAACTGTCTTAGACAAAGTACCGTAGAGGAATGCATTGTTGCTATCAAGCTGATGGATAGGCCAGGAGCGTGAGAGTGAGAGAGAGGACAGTCCGTACGGTTGCTGGTTTGACGACAGGATTGAATGTCTCTGAAAAATCAACACTGGGTCGCTGAGTGAAACCTCGAAGAACCCAATGAGCTTTGTAGCACTCAAGAGAACTATTGACTTTGAATTTGTGTTTGAACACCCATTTGCCTGTCACCACATTGGATTGAGGTAGTTGGGGAATGAGATCCCAGGTGTGGTTGGATAGGAGCGTTGAGTATTCTGTCTCCATAGTGGCTCGCCAATTCAGATTAGCGAGGGCAGCACGGTAGCTCCGGGGAATCGGTGACAATTGGGCAGCCTCGAACAGCGCAGGCTGATGAAAGCCGTGCTTGCCACGCGTGACCATGCTATGCTGATTGGTCACGGAAGCAACTAGGACTGCGCTAGGAGGAATGGGCACTGGAGCCGAAGGGCCAGCCGCTGCGGTAGGGATGGGTGGCGCGGCGACGGCCGGTGTTGGAGGGGCCGACACTGGGGCCGGGCACCGGGAGTAGATGATGTCACGGTACCAGCCTAGAGTTGGAGAAGTTGCCGGAGCTGAGGAAGCCTAGGCCGGCGCGCGACCCCCACTGGTGGGTGATAGAGGGCCGGTGGGGATCGTGGTAGGCGGAGAGAAGTCGCTGAGCATCATGGTCGCAGGGACCATGGGGGTGTGGTGTCGCGTGGGGTGATCGTGAGCCAGACGGTGCAGCAGGTGGCGGGAGCCACGACGAAGGGAGCGGGGCCAAGGCCGGCGTATTAGCTGCTGGGCCTTGAGCCATGACGCCAGGGGGTGTCGAGGGTGTAGCTCCAGGGGCACCAGCCGCATGTGGCGATGTGGTGATAGCGCCAGAACTTCCTACAGGGAAAAAAGATGGCGACAACGCGAGGGGAGTTGACACCGGGTTAGAAGTATCCTCCAAAAAATCAAATGCCGCTTGTGTGGGTGGAGAGGGGTCCTTAAAAAAAGGAAAAGATGACTCCTCAAAGACCACATGGCGCGAGATGACAACCTGATTTGTGTGATGATCAAGGGAAAGATAGTCTTTGTGGTGAGTGCAATAGCCGAGGAAGACACACAGGGAGGAGCAGAGGGTAAGTTTGTAGGGGGCTGTGACGGAAAGGTTAGGGTAACACTTGCAACCAAAAACCCGAAGATGCTCGTACGAGGGATGTGACCCGAAAAGAGCAAAGTGAGGTGTCGAGAAATTGAGTGTTTTGGTTGGAAGGATGTTAAGTAAATTGGTGGCGACGCCGAGGGCCACAACCCAAAAGGTGGGGGGTATGCTGGCTTGAAACAACAGAGAGCGAATGACATTGTTAGTGGTGCAAATAATGCGTTTAGCTCTACCATTTGCGACGAAAGTGTAGAGACATGACATTCGAAGGTGAACACCATGGGATGGGAAGAAAGTGCGGGCGCTGAAGTTGTCGAACTCGTGGCCGTTGTCACACTAGACTCTCTAAATGGTGACCCCAAACTGTGTGTGAACATAAGCAAAAAAGTTAGAAAGGGTGGTAAAAGTGTCAGACTTTAGGTGCAAAGGAAATGTCCAGAGGTAATGAGAGCAGTCGTCAATAATAACTAGATAATACTTGTGACCAGAAATGCTTGTAACAAGATATGTCCAAAGATCATAATAAATTAACTGAAAATTATGTGTAGCACGCGAAGACGACGCATGGAAGGGTAGGCGAGTATGGCGGCCTATTTGACAAGCATGACAGAGAGTATCGCTAGTACTTTTTATTACAAGAAATGGCTGAAGAATGTGCTAATCTAGATAAAACGTCATGTCTAGGGTGCCCAAGACGCTGATACCAAAGCGAACATGAGGTGGACGCATGGAGAGCAGCCGCCGGGAGACGCAAGGGGTAGAGGGGTCCGGAGTTGTCAGATCGGACGATTTCCCTCCGAGTAGGAAGATCCTTCACAGAACAACCAAAAGGGTCAAACTCCACAGAACAATTGTTATCAGAGGTGAACTGACAAACATAAATGAGATCTTTAATAAGGTTCGGAGACACAAGAACATTATTAAGACGAAGCTAGTGAGAAATGTGTGTAACGTCAGTGGAAGTAACTGAAATGAGATTTCGTTACCGACAACAATGTTAGAAGGAGAATGACAAGAATGGGTAGTAGTGTGCGAGAGGATACCAGTATCGGAGGTCATATGATTAGTGGCACCGAAATCGAAATACCACTCATGTTGCGGCGGCTGCTATAGAGTCATGGTCTGGAAATTGGCCGCTAGGGTCTATGTATCCCATCCTGGAGCTGCTGGTGGGCCAGATGGCACAGCGGGATGTGGGATGCTGCATTGACCGGCCCATTGCCCGTGCGAACCAGTGAGCAGGGCATGGGGTGGCTGGGCCGGCCCAATTGGAGGACGAGACGCCTATGGCCCGGGCCACATATGGATGGACCCGGACCACTGGTTGAAGACGGTGGGCCAGGCGCCATTGGGGGCCTGTTTGGTAGTGTCCCCGGGAACAGCAGAGTCAGCGCCGCTGCCGTTGCCATCGAAGCCCTGGGTGGCATGGCCGCTGTGCTTGCCGCGTTTGCCGCGTTGCTGGTAGGAGCCACCACCAAACCCGCCACCGTAGTTGCCCCAAAGGCCGCCGGTTGAGGGCGTTGAGGCAGCTAGGGCCGATGAGCGGCTGACGGAGTGGTCGATGGCGGGTGGGAGGCTGGCGGCTTAGGGCCGCCTGTCCTGGAGGCAGCAAGGGCCGTGGTGGGGGAGGCCTTGTCCATGCTGAGCTCTTCCAAGCGCAGGTCGTCGTGCACCTGCAGGAAGGAGGGGAATAGGTTGCTACGGCAGAGGTGGAGGCCGATGGCGGTGAAGCGCTCGTTGAGGCCTCGGATGATGTTGAGGATGATGGTACGGTTGGTGATGTGTTCGCCGAGATCACGAAGGTCCTCGGCCATCCGCTTGTAGCGGTGGCAATACTCGGTGACGGGGAGATCGCCCTGCTGGAAGAAGAGGAACTCCTGGTTGGCGTAGAGGGCGCAGGTGGTACGGTTCCTGAGGAACTAGGACTTGATGGCGAGCCAGGTCACACGGGCGGTGGCGCTGCGCTGGGAGACGGTGTCGGTGAGATCGTCGGAGAAGGTGCCAAGGAGCCAGGTGCGGATGACACAGTCCATGTGCACCCAGTCCAGGGAGTAGGGCGTGACGTCATCAGAGAGGACGTGGTGCTCCAAGGAGAACTTCTCGATGGTGAGGAGGAACGACTCACACCACCGGGCGTAGAAACTGGAGGTGACGTCGAGGAGTAGCGGCACAAGGGCGCGGATATTTTGCATGGCGATGGCTTGGGCATGCACGTTTAGAAAGGCTGTGGCTTCGTGTTGAAGGAGAGCGGCGTCGAGAGCAGGAGAATCACTGTCGGCAGCGGGGGCGTCATCAATGGCGGCTTCCTTGTCGTGGTGTGGCTCTGCGGCCGTGCGCTCACGGGCAACACGGTCGAGGGTGTTGCGAAGGCGGGCATCGGCCGCGTCGCGCTCGGTTTGGGCAAGGGCGGCCTCGCACTCTGCCTTCGTCGTGTGGGCAAGAGCAGCGTCGTGGGCACCCCTGGCAGCACACTCATGATCCTCCTAGGCAGTGCAAGCTTCCTCAGCACGTTGGAGGGCAGCAGGGTCGACAGCAAGGTTTTGAGGGGCAATGGGGTCAGCCATGGAGCAGTGCCAGAGAGGATGGCGCGCATGGGCAAGAGCAGTGTCATCGGCGGACTTGGCTGCGCACTCGCGATCCTCCTGGGCAGCGTGAGCTTCCTCAACACTTTGGAGGGCAGCAGCATTAGCGGCGAGGTCTTGAGGGGCGATGGGGTCGGCCATGGAGCAACACCGGAGAGGATGGCGCGTTGGGTGCGAAAAAAAGGAACAGGTGATTAGCCTATGCTCTGATACCATAAAAGCAATTACAATTACATAGATTGGTGTTATGAATACATATAGAAGTATACAGGTTGGGAGTTCTACGAAACGTGATCACCGTATGGCAGGAGATCTACGTTTTGTGGATCACTAACTAATTAGGCTAGGTAATCCACGTTTTGTGAAGCACCAACCAACTAAGACTGGGTCTGACCGGTTGAACACATCTGACATAGGACTTAGTCACGCAGGCCAAATATGGCTGTCTAACAATTCTCTCTTCTTCTTCTGGCCAAAGTACAAACTACTCCTGCATACATCTTAGAGCATAGCTCATTCAGAGTCACAAGGCAGAACAAAAAGGTGAAACTTCTCAGTAGAAGTTATTCACTTGTTATATGATGTCGTGAAGTGTATCAGGGACAAAAAATGGTAAGTAATTAGGGCCAACAAATGATGAGAAGACATGGTTGTGCGGTGTGGAGCTACACAAAGCTATTGTTATAGTAGGTGAATGAGTGAAATCGTGACAAGTAGGTGTCTAGGTGAGCTTTTAGTGTTATCTAGCTATTTCTAAGAATCCTTCTTGCCTCTTGACACAGTAATTAGCTATCTTTGTTCCTTCCAAGTTTTCTAAACTTCTCTTTCGGTGTCATGCTTGCATGTAACTAGGTTCCTGATCACTCATTTTAAAGTGTGTTGTGTTCTTGCTGATGTAGTTTAGTTTGTTTACTGAAACTCAAGATTTATCAATATGGAAGAAGACAACTCTTCATGGTCTGGGCATGGACCCTACATGAAATTTATTATTGTTATCACTTTTTTTACAACTCTTGTAGCTAATCAATTATCTTGTCTTTTGTAAGGTCCATCTATATGGAGGTCAAGTGACCTCTTGGAAGAATGACCGTGGGGATGAATTGCTTTTTGTCAGCAGCAAGGTACGAAAGCAATCGTGAGGTAATGGATGACCTCATTGGCTAGGCTATTAATTTGTCATATAGATAAACTTGCATGGGATGCAATGGTGCCACATCTCTGCCATCCTTGTCCCCAGACCCACTAATAAAATTGATCATTAATTAGAAAAAAACTATCCCATTTTATTTCATTAGAGTATTCTTAGGTCAAGACCCTTTGATATCTTGGCCCTTTTATTTTTCTAATTGCTTCTTCTGCAGTTCTGCTCCAATTGATGTGTAGTCCAATTAAGTGACAATGTAATGTAATATTTGTTTTGGTCTTTGCTACTGCTTTTAATCGTAGCATTTCCAAACCATGGTGTTGAAATAAAATTCTTCCTTTTCAGGCCACTTTCAAGCCTCCAAAAGCATTTCGTGGCGGCATACCCATTTGCTTTCCCCAAGTATGGCAATTTCATTTATAATGACTTCTTGTATGTTCATGCTAAAAAAACTTGCCTGTCCCAATTATCCAAAAGAACCATATAAATGCAGTTTGGAACTCATGGAATTCTCGAGAAACATGGATTTGCAAGGAATCGGTTCTGGGCTATTGATGATAACCCTCCACCTTTCCCAACAAGCACTGTTGTTAAAGCTTTTGTCGATCTCATTCTGAAGCCTTCTGAAGAAGATCTCAAGATATGGCCTCATAGGTTTGTGTTAGCCAGCTTATGCTTTGTTCCTTTCTTTGTGTGCATGTTAGTCTCACTCCCCTACCTTTCTTCGTTTTCTTTTGAACGGATAATGATGTGCAGCTTTGAATTTCGATTAAGAGTTGCTCTTGGGCCTGGGGGAGATTTGGTTCTCACTTCTCGAATAAGGAACACCAACACTGATGGAAGACCATTCTCATTTACATTTGCATACCGCACATTCTTCTCTGTATCTGACATAAGGTGTGTGTGCTGCATTTTGCTCCCTTTCTTCTGTTATCGGTTCATATATTTTAGATATGAAACTTATTTAAGGATGCATAACTGTAAGAGTGGAGTTCTGTTCTGCAAGACTTTTTGGTGGTATATTGTTAAAATTTACTTGCTGGTGCCTTCAATGGGGTCATAAGCATGGTCTATGTGCCTTTGTGCCATTCAAGTCTGGTAGATGCGATGTATTTTTTAGGGGCTAATGTACATATGTGGCCACTTTTTGTTGGGGATGTATCATCTGCAAATGCTGTAATTTCAAATTCTATTTCACTAGGTGTAGAAGTTAGACCATGGGACATGCTATTTTCTGTATTTTATGTTGTATAGACTGCAGATAAAGGGAGTTGAAAGCACATGGTAGAACAAATCAGTTCTGGGTCTCCCTCTCTTTTCTGGCTGATAAACATGTTCAATTAGTAAAGAAGATGTTGCAGAATAGTAATTGTGTCATTTGTTGTTAATACATTTTCTCAGTCTGAAGATTCAGTCAATAGAGAAGGCTCAACTACTGACTAACCCACCTCTTTTTAAGATACTGTGTGAACCTACTAGCACTATGGATGGGACACTTTTTTTTAGTTCTGCACAGAAGCATTGATAAATTTGTAATCTGAAGCACTTGCAAAAAAATAGCCTATCTGTGTAGCTGCTGTCATTGGTTAAAGCAAATGGTGAATTTTTTCGAAAGAAGGAATATATTCATGTCAGCATTTCAGCCTTTGATAGAGTGTTGTAAGAACCAATGATGATTTGTTTAATTTCATGGCATGTGCAACTGCTTGGTTTGTGAACAATGTTAAGCATGTTCAGTCATATTTTTATGTGTACCTTTTTTAATGGTTGAAACTCTGGAATTCAAATTTTCTTCTGTGCTTACCCAAGCTGCAAATTACCTTAGTGAAGTGCGCATTGAAGGCCTGGAGACACTGGACTACATTGACTGTCTGCAGGGAAAAGAGCGATTCACAGAACAAGGGGACGCTATTGTGTTTGAATCAGAGGTAAGTAAACCACTTAAATGCTATAAATGATACTGCAGAAGTACAGATACTGATCTGTAAACATTGTGATGAAGGTTGACAAAATATATCTAGATGCACCAGCAAAAATTGCAATCATTGATCATGAGAAGAAACGAACATTTGTCTTAAGGAAAGATGGGCTTCCAGATGCTGGTAAGCTTATTGCTACAGCAATTTTCTTTTGTGAAAGAATATGGTTGTAGATCTTTGTATTTGGCTGTATCAAATACCAATTTGCTTGTCAGCGTGCATACTTTTCCCTGTGTAGTATTATGGAACCCATGGGACAAGAAGACAAAAAACATGCAAGATTTTGGGGATGAAGAATACAAACATATGTTGTGTGTTGAACCTGCAGCCGTTGAGAAGCCCATTACCTTGAAGCCTGGTGAAGAGTGGAAAGGAAAAATGGAGCTCTCCGCAGTTCCTTCCAGTTACTGTAGTGGGCAGTTAGATCCAAATAAGGTTCTTCAAGGTTGAGAGGTTTCATTTGCTACACCATGTACAGGTAACGGTATACTGCTTCACTCTAGCTGTGCAATTTTGTGGTGGCTTGGTTGTGAACTTAGAAGTAAATATACTGTAGTTGCCACGGCAGGTACAGAGAAGCAAAGCAGATTACTCCATCATGCCATGCATTTCTCTAATGTAGAAAGACGGCAAGTCTTGTTGGTATTGCTTTGTTGAATCAATCTGGCACGTAGCTCATTGCATAAAATATTAGTACCTCATGCTCAAGAGTCATGCTAAGAACCTGCTCCATCATTTATGCCATATTTTCGTCAAATGTCCACCAGGTTTTGGGCAAATCAATACAAACAAAAAAATGTCTTGAATTATTAATCCCATAACTATATAGTATTTGCTTTCCTTCTTATAATACACTCTGTACTTGTTGATAGAATTTTCTGACGGCATGCATAGCTTCTGCTTTGTTTCTAATCTGTGACTTGTTCTCCAGGAACACTTTAAATGGCACTTGTATTATCTGGTGCTGATGCTGCATCTTAGCATCGACTTGCCGTCCACTTCATTTTCTTACCATTTCCACCTTTTTTATTGCTTATTTCTTTCTACATGAAGAAGCAGGTAGACACTGAAGTAAGTTGCTATCTAGGGAATCTGCCGTCAGTAACGGTAGTACTTAGTATTGTTCTGCAGCCATGTGGATAATTATGATGTATTGTTCTGCATCTCGGATGTATCTGACTAACTATATTTGCAAACTGTTGCCTGTGCCATTTATTACTATTATTGCGACTTTATCTGGCTAATTTTATGATTCCTCTGTTAATCAATATACTTGTCAGAATACCGGACTTTGATCGTGCAGAATCATTGTGTTTGACGGATATACTGGAGTGGAGTAAAAGTCATCTTGCAGAACTGTATGGTGTAAAGCAATTGTATCTCAATTCGATTAAATCCAAAATTTCATTCATCACGAGAAATACCAAAGAAAATACTACTCTGACTCAGTCACCTTCTTCGGTGTCTGCTTAATTTAACACTGCTTATCAGTGGAAACTACAATTGTAATGACCAGGTGGGAATGAACAGATAGTTGCAGTCTTGCAGACTTGCAGTAAGCTTCTGCGCTTGTGCAGCATCTGATATTTTGCCATTGCCCCACCGTCGGTTGGCGACCTAGAGGAGATCGCCGGTGGAAGGAGGGGAGAGCCGACGTGGATGATGTGCGTGGTGTGGAGGGCGGAGGCGAGTCGACCAGGCGGCGCCACCGGAGGAGGGAGCCGAGGCCGATGAGTAGAAGGATCTCACCAGTGACCACTCGGCCGTCCTGCTGCCCGGACGCCGCTGCCGCGCCGGCGAGGATTTGACTCTGCAGAGGCAAAGGGGAAGGCCCGTTTCGCAAGGGGATATTTTTGCAAAAATCCGATCCAAACCAACCAGGGGGCATTCTGCAAAAGTAGGAACGTTTTCGCAAAATCAGTCTCAAACCAAGGACATTTTGCAAAAACCAGGATCGCTATCGCTAGTTCGCTAGCAATGGCAGCGATCCAAACAAACAAGGGGGCATCTCGCAAAATCAGGATCTGGTCCGCCATTCCGCTAAATAACAATGGTAGCGATCCGAACGAGGGGGCATTTTGCAAAAATCAAAAGCGCCTCGCCGGCTCGCCGGCTCGCCGTTCCCTATACTCCCCGTCGCTCTCGGCGGCTCGTTGCCTCCCGTGGTCGCCGCCCCGCCGTTACTCATCGGAAGACGGGCTCTTGCGTCAGGTCCGTCCACCGCCGCATCCCGCCTTGTCCGCAAGATCCCGCGTTCTCCGCCGCCAAGCTCTACAAGCATCGCGACTCCTTCCGTCGTCTCGTCGGGGAAACGCAGGACGGCGAACCTTGCCTTCCCGTCTCTTAGAAACCGTGGCCCAAGCATCCTGTGGCGGCGCAGATCCACCGCACAAGGCATCCCCTTCCGCCATCGACGAGCCTCCGCCAAGTCACCGGCGCGCGCGGGGGATACTGACCTGCCACCGTGGTCTGCATCTGTGGCAGTCAGCTGGAGATCGAGCAAATTTGGTGGCTGTGCTCATCTTGCCTTAGCAAGCAATCATGTAAGTTGCCTCGCAAGAAGTGTTTGTCCCTTTGAACAATGTACACGGCTCAAATTCTATCTTGCTAACCACCTTTAAAAAGAGTGTTAATGATGAGAAAATTGTGTAATCCACACCACAGATCAAGAATATGCACTGAACACTAACTTAAACAGTAGGAGAAACAGAGAAAAATGAGGAACTTTTTCACTTTTTCAGGGGTGTTATTTCCTGTTCCCTATTCATGTTCTCACTGCACATTGTGAACTGAAGGAGACCAATAATGCAACAAGTCTGGATGATCCAAACGAATGATTCAATCTAAAAGAGTAGAAAAAATGAATACAAATTGTGTCTAGATAGAACATTCATGGAGAATCTGTACACTTGGTTTCTGAAGAAGCACCCTCCTAGTGGGTATTCAGAGCGACGGATTTACAGATGGGGCACCAGTTCTTCTGCCGGAGCCAGTTCTGTATGCAGGAAAAGTGGTAGTAGTGTTTGCATACCATTTTTCCCACCTCCTCACCAGCTGAATACTCCTCCTGAAGAATGAACACAGAAGGATTTACGGGGTGAGTACAATTTCCTCCCAACTCTGCAAACAGTATCATGCGCAATCTACTGATGCAAATGAACTTGCCTGGCATATGCTGCATTTTCTCTCACAATCTTCATGAGTTCCTGAAGTTGTGGGCAAGTGCATGCTTCTGTTTAGACACTTGGACAGTGCGTCTTCTGAAAGGCCAGTGCTTACGGTGCCAATCTGCTCACCCAACGCTAGCAATTCCTACAGTCAGCATCATAAATGGTCTGAGAATTGAAAACAAGTCATGCCAAATGAAAAGTGTTGCTGACTGAAATGTGTGAGAGAAAGTTGACAATGAAAACCAGGTAGTAACAGAATCCTCAGAGCAACATAACTGGCATACCTCATATGACATGCCATCAATGTCCATTCTCATCCCTCTGTGCCAATCATTGAAAATGAAGTAGTTCTCAAGCTGTGAGGCAGAATATAACTTTGTGAGCATCAAAATGGATAATTACAAGTAAACAAATCAATCTTTTGGTTTGCAACTCATGGATAATTTAAATTCTTGAGTTTTATCACTGCACCAAAGCGCTTGTCTGCACATAACTCTTCAAATCTCTTAGATGGACATTGTGATTGTGCAATGAGAGGATGAATTTTACCTCTTCAGTTCCTTCCATATCAAAAAGCCAATATCCATTTGCATCCTCTATGCTGTCCCCCAAAGATGAAAATCTTCCCTGATGAGAAGTTCTATATCTTGCCAAGAATTCAGATATAAACCCTTCAGTACTCTCTCTTGCTGCCTGCTCAACTAGCAAGAAATCATCGACTTCCCTATCTGAATTCCTCCTGGTATCTCCACTGTTATATCTGTGTGCATTTACAACTCCTGAATTTGCACCTTCATCTGCTTTCCTTATCCGGGAAGCTGCCCGGTGTGACAGTCTTGAGACTGTGCGGCTACTACTTGAGGAAGTAGCACTTAATCCATTTGGTGATGATGGACTGTTTTCTCTATTCAATGATCGTTTTCTTGATGCATTGACCCTCTCTTTGAGACAAGCAATTAAGTCACGCCCAGAAGTTTCTCTTGGCTTATTGTCAGTTTCGCTACAGGAGCTTGCTGCATTCATGCTGGTGCTGTCAGAGGAAGTGTTTCCCTGAGGAGTCCTCGTGTTGGGTTTACTGAAAAGTAGTGATCTCCGAGGGGTTTCTGTTGTTTCCTTGGCTGCTGCTTCTGCTGTCCTGTGTGTTTGTTTGTCTTTGCCAGCCATATGCTTACCGCTGCAACCGTGTCGTGTGCAACATTTGGTGGCCTTGTGACGCGCACTCTCTTCTCTGAAGAGAAGAATTGAGCCCCCCTTGGTGAAGAGAAGACCACCAACTGTCCGTCTTCCCATGTGGTCATTCATGTTAGATGTTCACTTGAAACTGTAAATAACATGGAGTCAGATACATTTATTAACAACAGCAGGTCATGATAAAACTGATGGCGTGTATCTATGTTCAGTTCAACACATAAGAATGATGAATTCTGATAGCAGGTTGTTCTTGCAGAAAAATTTTCGCTAGCAGGAAATGAAATATTTCCGAACTTCAAAACTGCCAACAAATTAATGATATGGACATTCTGATGTGTTGTGTGATCCCTCCTTGTTCAACAAATATACAACTCTGACCGAAGTTGCTAACGATAGCAGGTATGCATAGCAAGTAATCTCCATGCATCATGCCATTAGCTTGTTGCAAGTTGCAATACATTTCCAACTGAACCAAAATACCCAGGGATGCAACTCTTAACCTTCAAGTACGTAACCCTTCATTCATGTCCCTAGTTTTATCTATGATTATTTAGTCTACCCTTTTTGTCAGTTTTCCTGCTTGTAGAAGAACCAAAACATCTCCTATGTTGATCGTCAACCAAAGAAAGTTGCTACAACTCGTTTTTTCCCCTATAACCCTATTTAGTTGAAATAATTGCCTTTTAATTCTGAAAGGTTAATTCCTTCCCTTATACCCACCTAAGACTGCGATCGGTAAGACAGTTTGCCAACCTCTCTTCTCTCGTTTTCTACTAAACGATGTATTTTTTTAAAAAAAAAGTCTATAAAAAATTACTTTAAAAAACTATATTAATATATATATATATATATTTAAAATTTTTTACTATATTTAATTAATCATACGATCACGCTGTTTTACGTGACTAAAGGTGCAGACCAACCTCCAACGCGAAAGCAGCCTAGGAAGGCTAGTATAGCGTAGCTTGGTACTGTATGAAAACCCTCTTTTCAGGAATCAGTATGGAGAGGCAGTTGCCATGTACGGATTCCGCAGGAAACTTCATATATATCCCAGAGGAAATAGTATCTTTTTAACGAACATATCTGTCTTTAACTAAATAAAAACTGGAAAAGTGAAAATGGATTACTTGGAATCGAAAATTACTGGGTTTAAGGCCATACAAGCAACCAGAGCATGCAGGTTAATAAACATATTTCAGTTGAGTATTATACAAACTCCTCTTTTGCTTAGTTTGGCATGCAAAAACCTATAACAGAGCGATATTCGAGGATGATGAAGAAGAAAAACAAAAACGATTGGCTGCGAAAACAAGAAATTAGAACTTCCATGGATCCCCACGGCCTTGCAAATCCCAAGAAACTAATATAAAGATCGATCGACGATCGGCACCAACTTTATTCTAAACTTTTCTGTATGCCTGTACTCGCAGGGCAACAAAGAACCACCTCACAAGAATCGGCTAAAAGAAACAGGAAAACCAGAGGCAATCACCATCCTCTGACCATCCAGGAGACAAACAAACCACGAACACACACAGGCCGGTTAATCACACGACAGAGGCATGAACAATAGGCGACAACACTGATAACATCTGAACAAGATACATACATACGAGGGGAAAAAGAGAGCAGCCAACCTTCCTTCTCAGGCGACCTCCGTCCACCCGGCTGCTAATCAAATCGAACAACAGGCCAAGAACCCGAGGGAGAGACCATTCCAGAATCGGAGAGAGAGAGGGAAATAGAAGGATGCGAGAGAGGGATAAGAAGAATCAGTGGAGTTCTTATATATACATGCCGGAAAACACACGGAGGAATGAGAGACGGAGAAAAGGGGAGAACCGAGAGGAGAGAAGCATAAACAGAGAGGAAGAAGAAAGGAGTGGAAAGGCGTGGCGCGGGCAGGAGGGGGCGCGGGGCCCACCGGGATTGGATCGTGGCCGTCAGATGTGGCGCGAGAGTAGGTTCGGACGGCGGGAGATGCGATGCGGCCGGCGCGGGGCCCGCTCAAACGGAACCGTCCCCACCACCCAACTTCCAGCCCGAGAACTTGCTGCCCGTATCGACACAGGCGTGGACCCGGCACAGCCACACTGACAGGTGGGGCCAATTTTTTTTCCCTTTTCTTTTTCTCCGGTGCAGCAGCATCAGTGTTTCCTGCGTCGCATTATGAAACTTCAGCAATATTTTCTGCATGGTTTGATTGCTATAGTATAAATTTCTCCCAAAAAAGAAGTTCATGCTATAAAAAAACGTGTGAAATAAGAGAAATTTAGGCATTCTTTTATGGTACCGTGTTAAATTTTTGGGTGGCATGCCATGTTGTAAAGCGCAAAAAAATTGTTGAGTTAGTACTTACTTTTTGTGGTGTGATCAGAGGGATTAATTGGCTATTTTGGTTGGGACGGACCAAGCTTTTGGATTACCAACTTGGGGATGAGGCTGTCAAGTGTAAAGTATCTTTGAGTACTTACTTATTTTTAGTCTGTGTTTTCCGTAAAATATGAGTGGAAAGGTTGCATAATTGCTTTGATCTATTTAATTTGCTGTATTTCAGTCTTTGCTCATCATAATTCAGGTCGATTTCTTAATGATATAGCCGAGTTAATAGTATATGGGTAGTACTTGATAACAACAGAGCTTTCATTTGGATGCACACATCACAAATACTATTTAGTATTGACTCCAACCCAAGCTTGTGAAAACTTATCTGCAAAATATTCTAATTGCACAAGAGATGGAGATATAATCTTCAGAGAAACAACGGCAAGCCACAGGCCGATATCGTCATGCTGCCGACTTGGCAGTCTCTGGATTCTTCAAATTGAGGACAAGATAAAAAGGAGACAATTTTTTAATCTATAATTCCATGTAGCTTGTGGCTCACGCCTTGCTCTGACTTATACGGCACAAATTTGATTAAAAATCATTTTCATACGAGTGAGGTGGCTTGTGTAGACGGCTTCATAGGATGTTTTTTACTTCATTTTTCTTCTCTTATCTCCAGCTGTCTGGATACAAATATACTCAAAGTTGCGGGTATACTCTCATTATTATCTCACCAGAATTATCTTTAATCCAGAAATACTTCAAGCTTAGATCAAATACATGAAGTGGTCAACTATATTTCTTCAGCAAAATTAGGGTGTACATGCATTGGAATTTGGACATGATGGTTTTTTTCGCTTTATCTTTTGTTTGGTATAAGCTACTTAAAAAGTTTTGTTACTTGGTGGCTATGCGTGTGTGACCGGCTTGGAGTTGGAGTTGGACTGAACTGTGCCACTAGCATTGCGATGATGATGATGCAGGCCGGCACCGAAGAAAGCTAGGCGACCAAAAGGAATCGGCAGTTGACGTACTGGAGTTACTGCCCTGTACTCTGAATTTAACCTCACCTTTATGTTCCCCCTTAATTCAGTTATGCTTTTGAAAACAAAAGCAAAATCAAGTCGATTTCTGCTTGAACCGATGTTATACCGCATGTTCTGAATTCTGATGCTCCAAGAAAAGTGAAGCTGAAATCTTGGAGAATCATATACCAAGAATCCAGCAACTGCCAACCGTCAGAGACAAAACAAAAAAAAGAACATTCTGTCATCCTGTGGTCAAATTGGTTGCAAGACAGTTATGGACAGTACAGTAAACCGGTTGGATTAGCCTACCACAGCTGACTAATTTTAGTATACATGTCTTGATATGAAGCACTGAACCATGGGATTCTCTTTGGCAGCTTGTTTTTCAGTGGCAGTTGGCTTTGTACAATTCCAATAGGAGCACTGGATGAGCTCCGTCAAACGCCCTCTTGTCGTCTCCAGTTGTTTAGTTCGGCAACGGATGTTGACATCTGAATATGTAGATACATACATGAACATGATCCAAAGTTACAATCTTACCACAAAGATTTTCACCTGATTTTTTTCAGAAAAATCTATGTTCTTGTAGTACGTTTTCGCCTGTTGTACTGTCTTGTAAGGTCGACAGTATTTTAATTGCCTCAATCCCGAGACCTTTAGAATTTGAAGATTTCATCTGCACTCCTTGCGTATTTGCATCATGGCAGCCATGACTCTGAAGCCTTGTGGCTAACTTTTTCACCTCCTTTGTGTCAACATGATTACAGGAGGAATAAAACAAGCAAGTTAACACAAGTATGCAACTAGGAGCCTTTTTTTTTTGTTGTACTTTGTGTTAGCCAAAGTTACACACATAAGGAAACCCTTGTCTTTGCTTTCCTTTGCATTCTCATGGCGGCCCTCGGTCCTCTGACCATCTTGTACTTATTATATTCTCCTCGTGCCGTATCAACACCATACTATCATAATTCTATTCAATTCTTGTTATGATTCATGCATAGCTTATGCCGTCCAAAGGTGTTTTCTTTTTTGCATTTCTGACAGGGGTAGGTTCTTGGCAATTGGCACTTAGCTTGTTTTCAATACCTTTGGCCTACTAGCTAAGCTGCAGGTCTCTGAAATCACATAATGCAACAATCAGGAGACCAATGGTTAGGTTTCTGTGTGTTCGTTTTTGGATTGAGGTGCCTTTCAGTGTGTTGTTGGTGTCGTAATTCGACACGGCACGGCGAAGGCGCGATTTGGATGACAACCATCTTGTTCATCTATTTTGTTAGTTCTCTCAAACTTAGCTTCCTCAAACCAATCAATGTTCAGAGTGATTGATTGGGCGTCCTTTCAGTCGTCCCATTAATCTTCCTATTGGTCGCTTTCACTCTTAGGAAGGAAGTGTTCTACTAAGTGAGATGATAAGAGATTAAGTTATAAAACCATATGTTGGTTTTATATTTGTGATGGAAAATTGACAATTGAATCGTGATCTTAGTTAAAAATTAATTTGATTTCGAGTATTGACAGTTGTCGATGTGTACGACTAATGTGTATTAAGTTGCGATATTTGCTTGCTACAAATTATTTGATCTGATCATTGAAGGTTAATATTGATCAATAATGGAACTAGACTCAAATAGAAGTTGAGATTCAAAGTGATAAGAATATCTGGTGATAAGGTTGAATATAAGTTAATATATGGTGGATGAACACTATGTGAAGAGATTTTCACAATAGACTTCACAAGGCCAAGTGTATAAGCGTAATCGGAGAGAAATAAAAAAAGAAAAATCGTCGTTGACCCACAACAGTGAATCAGCCCAACGAGACAGCCCAACGTGCTCGATGGCCCAGAATGGCAGCAGGAGTATGCAAAGAGAAGGAAACAGCCTAGGCGATGGTGGCCCACATGCACATGGTGTGGCTCAAGCACGAGCATGGGAGCAAGCGATGGCCGTTGGCGACAACAGCCTACACGAGGGCACGTGCGCACGTCTCAGTGCGGCCACACATGACCTACTCATGGAACACGTGCCACTTCCTAATTGGCGTGGGCGATGTGGCGGCTGTGACAACCAGGATTTTATGCGGCTGTGCGTTGGACTGTGTGGTCAATGTGATAGGTGATGTGACATAATTAGAGCTGTATATTTTAAATTCGATGATTGAAATTTTTGGAGGGTTAGAGTTTCGTCCTAAGGATAATTAGAACATTGTCTTAGGTGGTAACCAATCACTCTTGGTCATAAAAGAAGAGGTATATTTGTACCTTTAAGAACATTTTGTGAGAGTTAAGAAAAAGTTGTAGAGAGAGTTCAAATGATAAAAAATGAGAGGGAATTATGATATTGGAGAGTTATTTTAGAATTTTGGAGAAAAATTTGTAAACTTTGTAAACATATTTTAATTAATGAAATAGTGTTTATTTTGAAAATAAATTTCTCATTCTAGTTTAAATTCTATAATTTAAATTTTGTAATTTAAATTCTAGATATTACTCATCTCGTGAGTTTTTTTTCTTTCTTTAATTCTTTTAGATATTATTTTTGTCTTGTGATAAAAATAAAGTCAAACTCTATACTCTTTTAGAGCAAAACCTGAGAAGTTTAAGTTTATAGAAGTGTAAGATCTTTCTGCACTATTTGCTTTAAAATTTTATGAGATTTTAGTTATTATGATACACATCCATAAAATATAAAAACCATCAATCAAATAATACACATTATTTACATAAAATCATAGCTACATATTTAAAGTTAACTTTATTTCAAGCTTTTTAAATATTTAAGATTTTAATATTAGAGACATGGTGAATTACCGTATATTAATCATCCTTTATAGCGCATCCTTCTTTGTTAGGATAATTATTCAAAAAGTTGTTTGAAAAGGGATGATTCCAAAAGTACTGTTGTTTCTTGATATTTATCTGCATCTGATATCTTTCCTTCAGACCGTTTGTAAATAGGGGTTTGAGGTAGCAAATTTGGAATTATCTTGCCTGAATTATGTCTTCCTGTCAACAAATAATTTCACTTTGAACAAACCTGCAAGATGATGCTATGTCAATATACACACAAAGCATATAATATAATCCTTTATAATATGCTTCTTATACGCTTCATTTTTTTGTCAACTTCCGGATGAAAAGAACCACAAGAAGTTGCCAAACACAAAGATTAGAGTATCACCAAGAACTCCAAAGCAGTTTCTCCATGTTGGATACACTCAGAACTTATCCTTCCGTTTGTATGGATACATTTCAGTTGCTGCGCCTAATTCAAATCTACCAATTCGGGAAGCCTGCCCTGGGGAAAGGATGATTGCAGGGGTTTTAACATAATTGCCTCAGCTGCAGACAAGAACAACTCTAGAATCAATCGTCGGTTGACTAATGCATTCTGCAGCAAGATAAATGAGCTTGAGCTGAAGGAGATGTACTCGTTTGAGAGGAGGTATACGTGGAGCAATGAACAACTGAGACCTACTCTAGTGAAGCTGGATAGACTTTTTGTTACAACACAATGGGAGGATATGATTCCTGAAGCACACATGCAGGCCCTGAGCTCCTCTGGGTCAAATCATTGCCCTCTCTTGTTGACTTGTGGCGACATGATGGTGAGGCACAGAAGGTTCAGGTATGAAACCTTTTGGACAAAGCTCGATGGCTTCATGGATGTAGTGCAGGAGGCATGGTAGGGAGAGGTGGACAGTGACGATCCTTCCTGTATTGTTTATGTCAAAATGGTGTGTTTGTGCAAGCTGATCAAGTCGGGACAGCAGCTCATTAGCAACTTCAGACTGCAATTGTAGATCGCAAATGAAATAATACTGAGCCTAGATGTGGCGCAATAGTCAAGACTACTGATAGAGCTTGAAAGTCGTCTAAGGGCAGCACTGAAGGGAAGATGTTTGGCTCTGGCCTATTTAGAAAGAATAAGAATTAGGCAGCAGGCTCGTGTCAGAAACCTAAGGGAGGGATATGCCGGCACTGCATACTTCTTCATGAAAATGAAGGCTCGATGAAGAAAGCTGACAATCCCAAGATTGGAGCATGAGGGCACGCTAGCAACGACACAGGAAGATATGCAGCAGATGGCTATAACTTATTTTGAAACAGTGATGGGGTTGGCGCAAAGCGATTCCAAGCAAATTTTTGAAACCAAAAACTAGCCTTGCTGGTGTTATATTACGTAGAAAAGGCAGTGTTTACAATTTCACCAAAGGTGAAAGGGAAAAGGCCAAAGGCCAAAACCGAAAACACAAGAAACTGAAAGTGCAGCAACTACAACACCCCACTAGGAGAAGTTCTAAGGGGATATTCTCACAATATCTTTGGCGCCACAGATGCTCCTCGTCCTGATTTCATCAATGATCTTGAAAACATGCTGTGAGGTAGTAGTCTCCTTGCTTCTGAAGACTTGTTGGTTCCATTCGGACCAGATCTCCCATGCCATTATTTCATGGCCTTACTCTTTCCTTTGTCTCCTTAGGATGTCCAATTGATCCACCAGTGCAGCAGGAGCTCATCGTCATGGTGTGGAGTTGTCGATTCACAGTCTAACCGCTGAAAGACCCTATCCCAAATTTGATGTACCACCATGCAATCCTTGAACAAGTGATGCGCTGAGCTAGCAGAAATAATTATTGGGCCATTGTCTAGTTTGAAGGTGATCAACTGTCCATATCTTTATTCTGAAGTAGGAGTCAAGAAAAGTTTTTACATTTAGCTAGTGCCCATGACTTCCATATTAGTTTGGCGGTAGTGGAACTGATTCTCCCATTGAATTGAGCCAAGTATGCAGATTTTGCACCGTATTTTTCATTGGCTGTCCATTTTCATCTTATGGTGTCTTCAACACTGTCTTGCAATACAAACTGACTATTCTAAATTTGGGAGAAAACCTCAAAGAAATCTCTGACGATGTTGAGAGTCATGTTGTGCCTGATGTCTTAGTGCTAGTGCTTCACACATCGTCTTGTTCTTCCTTCTTGAGTGCTGGTATAAGGCTAGCACTGAGTCCTTTAGGGGTTGGTCACAAATCCAATTAAATTCCTAGAAAAGTGATGTGCGGCCATCCCCAATTGTTACTTTGGTGGCTGATGTGAAAAGCTTTTTATCCAGATCATCGCATGGTGGGGGTACCTATCCTTGGCTTACTTAGGCTCTCCTACTAAAACCACAACCATCGTACTCTCAAAGCCATGGCATACTTTTCCAAGTCAAGGACTCCTAGCCTCCCAACCCTGATCGGTGAGCAAACCCGTTATCAGTTTACTTTGCATTTCCCTCCGCTAAGTTACTAGTCCCCTGCCCAAAGAAACTTCCTTCACAGCTTATCTATGTCCTCCAGGAATAGCTTTAATGGATTTATAGCTGTGAGGAAGTAGGTCAGTATGGAGCTCAGAACAGAAGTGACCAATGTTTTTCTTCCAGCTTATTGTATCAACTTTCCCTTCTAGCCTGCCATTCTAGAGTGGAGTTTGTCCATGATGGGCTAGAGGTGCACTCTTCTAATGTGGTGCACTGTCAGTGGTAATCCTAGATAAGTGATAGGGAAGTGATTTCTTTGGCTGCTGAAACTTGTTAGTACATTATGGAGGTCAATACCCTCACACCGTATGGGTACCACTGAGCTCTTTAGGTTGATCTGTAGACCCGTAGACTCCCCAAAACTGTGTAAAATATTGATTAGGTTGTCCACATCACTTCTTGTAGGATTCAGAAAAATTGCCACATTATTAGCATAAACAGAGATACTAAATTTTACTACTCTAGTCATTATTGGTGATAGTATTCCATTCTGAGTTATCTTATACAAGATTTTCTATAAAAGGTTGATTGCGAGTATAAAGAAGTGTAACACCCCTCTCCCATTAACTAATATATAGGTCAACAGGAGTGAAACGCTTTTACTTCCATACCTATACCAGTTTCAAGAATCCAGCTGGTACCAACAGGACATAGGTGGATCATCATTAAACCTGCTTTTATTTATTTGATAAAGTCTCTTACATAGGTTGTAGCCACAAACAGACCTTGGGCATGCAACGCTACACAAAGCAAAAGAGGGCAGCAAAAGCAAAGGTAGATCTAAATCCATAAGTAAGGCTTAGGTCTTAGAATAAAACCCTAAAAATCTTCATACGCATCTTGCTCCTGAAGAAACCCTCCACATTTGGATCTTCATCTTCATGTACTTCCGGGTAAGAAATAATAATAACAAGGGTGAGTACACGAGATATTCAGCAAGTTACAGGGATTATTGCAGCATGCAAGGGTTATTAAAAGGAGTTTGGTTTGTTTTGTAATCAAGTGTGTTTTAATTTGTCTATACAAATGCTAAGTGTGCTCCTTAAGTTATCAGAAAGAGGCTCACACCTCAATCCAATTCGTGAGACTCACCACAAATTATCAAGAAGATTATCGTGTCTCAACCCATTCTACAAGTTGCTTTGCAATGATTTATCACGATTCTGATTTGGAGTGTACAGTCTAAGATAGTACTTTTATTTCTATGCTTTCACTTTCTTTTTCTTTCTGCTCGCCGCTAAACCTCACGGGGGAACGTCCGATCGGACAGAGCGAAGGTTTGACCGGGGAGACATGGTGGCTCAGTCATGCGAAGGCCTAGGAGATCTGTTTAGCTCTAGTACAGGTCTTTAAGCTTCGAGATTCGAGAGCGTGCCAATCAATTTGACCTGCAATTGACAAGGAGGTAAGACAAACAGGTCAGTCGAACGATGGGCCGATATGAGCTCTCTCTATCGGCTGGCCGCCGATAGGATCGAGTTGGTCATCGGCCTTATCTAGATGGCTGCTGCTATTGACTGGTCATCAATAGGGATTAGGACGCTCTTCTATCGGCTAGAGAGCCAATGAAGACGTAGGCAGATGTCAACGAATGTGATAGCTCTGGGTGTAGCAAAAGCGAGATCCTAATCCATCGGCCGCAGAGCCGATGGGGACACAGAAGGGTATTCAAAGGATAGCAAAGCACGCAGGATCCCTCCTGGTTGCCGATGGAAGCTGTAGCACTCAAGCATCAGCTGAACAGCTGATGGAGGCATGGGAGATAGATGCATGGAACGGATTTTAGGACCTATTGGCCAAAGAGCCGATGACACTCCGCGGCATTCAACCCACGGAGCGGGGCTCGATCCCCTGCAAAGCCACGAGGGCTAGTGATCGTGGTAACGGCGCCGTTAAGACCAGCCTTAATAGATTAGATCGAATTGAGACAGTATGAGGCCGGGGACTAACGATACGAAGACGACGGAGGCTTAGACCGAACGTGACGACGAGGGAGGAAAGAGAAGAGGTCATCGGCTACTTACTGGCCGTATGTCCGACGCAGGCCTACACCTAAACCCATTAGCCACTCGAGTCGATGAGGAACAAGACTCACTAGATCTCGATGCCGGCCACGTTAGATGTAAGCCCTGGAAGATCGGACCAAACCGAGACATTACCAGGAAGCGCCAACGTGTCCGGATCGACCTCTAGAGGATCGATCGTTAGACGATATGCAAGACGGATGTAGAGACCTACATTGAGGATAACTCGTTGGCTACTCACTTTGACGAGACGCTACATGAAGACCCGCCAGGGTGCTGGCTCAAACCATCGCTATCAATCTTGTAGGTCGAACCTAACCGATGCAGCACGAGATCGTGGATGGAGGAGGGAGACCGACGTACCGGCGTGCCTCGCACGGACATGATGCAGTACGCTCGATCTGACTAAGATGTCGAACCTCACCGATGCAACCTTAGACGAAATAGAGCGTACGGTAAGAAGGCATCTCTAAAGGTATACGTGCATTGACCGAAAGGCCGATGCACTAGGCGTAACGGTCGATGAAAGTCTTCTGAAGACATGTACGTATCGGCTGAGAAGCCGATACATTGGACGTGTTGCTCAAGGTATGGATAACTCATCGGCTAAACACTTCAATAAAATGTCGGGTAGAGACCTACAAGCTTATGGCTCAATCTACTATCGGTAGTCTCATAGGTCGAACCTAACCGATACAGCACGGGATGGACAACGGTAGGGAGAGCTTGGTAAACCGATAGACCTAGCACAGGCATGATATGGTATACTCGATCTGACTAAGAGGTCGAACCTAACCGATGCAGTCTTAGACAGAGCAAAATATACCGGGATAGTGGTAGGACTTACCCCTTCGCCGGATATCGAACTTAACCGATGTAGCCTCGCGTCGAGAGCTAGACCCCACCGGTAAAAACCTAGACAAGCTAGGGTGGCGATGCGCCGAAATTGTATTGATCGAGAGATGATTTACACCCATCCAGGGGGTCTATATTTATACCCTAGCATTACAGAGTTTGACGTGGTTACAACAACCATCAGACGTTATTTCCTAAAAATATAAAAGGAAAATATCTCTAAGGAAGTAAATTGAACTAACCAAACCTTCATATCAATATAAGATATGGTTTATATGGATAAATTACCCTGTCGTTATTTCCACGGCTCTTCCTCAGACTCGGCCTCATTTGGATGGTCTTTTATAATTGGACCAAATCCTTCCTCGCTTTTTTCAATCGGCTTCTTTCCTGTAGCAATCGAACTCTTTTTTACTAAACTAATCGTTTTTCCAATCTTTCCCTAGGCTTACCAAATTTTAGCATTAACACTTTCTCAATCACATCTCAACTTAATCTTAACCAACTCCAATTCTAGTGTCATGTGACACCCCGAGGTCACACATCCCTGTTTCAAACCACTCAAGTCTTCCACCGGGCACATAGGCTGGTTTTGGTAATGGTTCCCAAACCCTAACCAATTTTTTCACAAGATTTTCAAATACAAATCTATGCTAGAGGAATCACTTCATATCCACCCATGACCGTGGGCATGGCTATTTGAATAGATTAAAATATTTGCAAATGGGTGCATGTTTTACCCATATAACACGAGCTTACTTCCGACACCTAACATGCATTGATTAGATACAGATGATGAAGGGAGGTTTGTGACAAGGCTTTACCAAAGTATTTATAGGATAGCCAGTTATCAATTGAATGGGTCCCAAACCAAGTACGAGGTAAGTCCCAAACTTCCTATACTTAGGATTACGTAGATGCATTCCAGATGTCACCTCGAAAACTCCACATCCATTGACTCCCGCACACATCCAGGATCCACTAATTACTTGGATAGAAGCGTCTCATTCCACCTATGTGGTCGCACTTTAGTATGATCAATGACACTCCTCAAAGGATTGGTCCTTATATGCTATATGGAAGTCAAGCCACACATACGGTGGCTACCCACAACTAAGTTTTATGAAATCATTTTATTTCGTAAAGCTTCCGACCAAAAGTGTCGGCATTTCAAACCACTTTCAAAACCCATTTTATCCCATCGTCAAATTTTAAGTGATAAAAAGGTCATCGATACTCATGCTTGATGATCACGAGTACCAAAAAGACAATGAGGCAACAAGGGTCTAAGGTCATCAACAAACAAGGAGGGTAAGTATAGCAAGTGGGCTCATGGACTATCAAATCGACTTGCGAACCTAGTCGATAACATGTACCTAAACATGCATGGTTCACAAATGAAATAGTTTTTAATTTAAAATATGGGATCGACATGATCAAGGTATGACTTGCCTTGGTCCTGGTTATGCACTTCTCTTATTAACTCCTCGATAAGTTGCTCCTCGGTGTCAACTACTATGCATTATAAAAAACAAATAAAAAAATAAAATCAGAACCTAATATATAACTAATAGTGACATTAGATGATCTCATTTTTTGAAAAAAAATTGAGAGTTGAACAGACTCAAATAGAGTTATGGTTAAAAAGATATGAATTTTTGAAGATTAAATAATTTTCTGGATTATAGATAAAGAAGTTAAATATTTTCTAGAAAAGAAAAGATTTAGAACAGAGGTTGACACGTGGGCCTAAGAGTGAGGGAGGTAAATTAGACTTCTATTTCTCTAGTGGGTAGATTAGCGAGCTTAGATGAGTGTTGTTGGGTTAAGCTAGGTGGGTGAGCCGGTTTTAGGCTTGGTGGAGCGAAGAGGCCGAAGGCTTAGGGCCAAATGGGCTAGCCCAAATATGCGGCCTATCATACAAGGCCATCATGGGGATCGGGGTGGCCCGCAATAGCAGACGTGGCCTGCCATGTCGGTGTAGACCGACAATTTGACTCATCGGGCAGGATTGATGATTGGCAGTGACTGATGGCATTCCGACGAACACCAGCAAATTGCAACGAGCGATGACCACCGTAGCATTGAGTGGAGGACGGGAAGTAGGATGGACAGCTCGGATTAAGGCTAAAGGAGCCGGAGGTGGCCGGTGACATGCGGTGGCAAACTCCGTCGACGAACAAATAGGCAGCGTAGGTGGCTGGTTTTGTTCTTAGTTGGAAGTGGTGTGAAGAGAGGAAGAGAGAGAGGAAACATGAGGTTCTACCTTCACCGATGGCACTAATTTTGCACGGTGGCAATGGCGGCTAGAGAGGAAAGAGAGAAAGAGAAAAGAGAGATGATGATGGTTGTGAGCTTAAAGGAAGCTTGGAGAGGTGTGGGTAGAGTGAAGGAGCTTCCTAGCCTATTTATAGGCAAGGGCCAGTGCTAGACAACAATCGAGAGAGGCAGTGGCGTGGAGACTAGCACTGAGCGGCTTCGCTGGTAAGGCCTCACGACGAAAGGGTAGCTCCAAAATGATGGTACCGACCTAAGCGGGAAAAGAGGATGCAGGTGACACGACAGTAGAGACGAGATGGGATGGAGAAAGCTCGCAAGCTCATTAGGGCCTAGATAGAATGGGGTGGTGAAGCTTTAGGATTTTGCAACGAGAAGAGTGATGTGCCATTTCTCACGGTGACAGCGGCGTAATGTTCCCTTGCAAGGCACGGGTGGGGCGGCGTGATGGTAAGCGTTGCCGACACGGCATGGTGGCCAGCGGGTTCCTTAGGCGCATTTGACCAAACACATGGCAAGCGTGGGGTGGTGCTATAGGAAGGGGACGACCACGCCACTGCATGTTGGGCAGTTGTTCGTGGTGTGGGCGATGGGTGGGCCTGACCTATCAGTCAGCGCATTAAATCGCGAGCTAGCACGGTGGCTGTAAGCAAGCGAATAGCACATGGGAGTAGATGAAGCGGGCCGTAGACCACAGAAGGGAAGATGGGCCACACAGAGAGGAAAGGGGAGAGAAAAGGAGGCTGCGCAGTCTAAGAATGGGAAAAAGGAAGGGAAGGTGTCCTATATGAATAGTAGTCTTTTCAAATTTTCTAGGAGTATTTTGGAAAGAAAAATTTGAAGGTTTGAATTTTGACTTAATTCAAATTTGATATTTAAACTCAGAAAATTTTGAGGAATTTTTGGAGGGGTGTCTAGGGTGGGTTTGGAGAGGAGTTGAAATCCATACTTTGACACACTCTTTAAGAAATTAAAAAGATCCAAATTTCACAAATAGGTTTTTATTCAAATAGTTTTTCTCTGACGCAAAAAGTATGGGCGTTACAAGAGACATGACGATAGTGGGTCCCTTTGACATAGTCCTTTTCTGCGCCTTATTGCCTCTCCTGTCATTCCATTTAAACTTATCTTGGATGAGGCCATCGACAATAAGACAGTGATCCAATCTCTCTATCGGGCACTAAAGCATCTCTTTTCTAGCATCTCTAACAAATACTCACAAGATATAGAATCAAAGGCCTTGACAATGTCGAGTTTGAAGAAAAAGCTTGGTCTCCTTTACATGTGCATTGCTTTCACCAGGTTGCGTACATATAAGAAGTTCTCCTGTATGCATCGTTGTTTGATGAAGGCACTCTAAGCATGTGAGATCAGCTCATCTAAGTATGTTGCAAGCCTTCTAGCGAGGACTTTTGAAATGATCTTCACCACCAATTGTATTAGGCTTATTGACCTAAAGTATTGGACTAATTGTGGTGAATCCTTTTTTGGTAGCAAGGTTAGTACATCTCTATTGATGCTTCCAAAGTTTCCTCTACTAGCCGATAAAAATAGTAAAAAAACCTAGAGTAATTCTTGTTTGACTGTATCCTTGCATTCCTTGTAAAAAGCCCATTGAAACCATTAGGTCCAAGTATCTTTTGTGCTAGCGAGCTTTTGATTGCAGCCTAGATTTCCTCCTTTGAAAATGGGTCATTTAATAAGCTCTGCTAGATCATTCCTAAGTTCAACTCTTCCTAGTTTAGCGTGTAGGTCCTAGTTCTTTTCTAACCCAGTATGGAGGTAAAGTGCTCATGCAACAGCTTAGCCTTGTCATCATGTGCATGTACAATGTTCCCTCTATGTTGAAGGCAATGTATGAAGTTCTTCCTCTTCCTGGCATTTACCTTGATATGAATTTTTTTTGTATTTGCATCACCCTTCTTTAGCCACATAACATGGGAGGCTTGCCTCTTCCTTGCTTTTGCCACAGCTGCTAGGCCCAAAATCCTTACTTTGAGATCCTTTCTGAGATTGTATTTCAAAGGTGTAAGTGTCATTTTTTTCTTGGGCCAAGTCTAATCTGTAAATGAGCTCTTGAACCATGAGAAATTGGAGTTTCATTTGCCCAAACTGCTTTTTACTCCATGACCTTAACACCTTTTCATTGTTACAAAGCTTTCTACTCAATATGTATACCATGTATTCTCCTTGTACCAGTTTATTCCAAGCATGTTTCACCACTTCTTTGAACCCCTCCACTCTTGTCCAGAATGTTTCAAACCTAAAGAGAGGTTTTCTTTTAGGTTCATAGAGTGGAGCAAGCAAAAGAGGGCAATGATCTAAGTGGGATGTTGCAAGGGCTAACAAGGAGTGGTTGAAGAAGAGGACATCTACATCTCCAATACACATCATTCTATCTAAATTAAAAAGGATGGCGTTTTGTTGTTCATTACTCCATGTGAACTTCCTTTCTCTAAAGACAAAGTGTGGGCAGCCATCAAGAACATGCCAAATGAAAAGTCATCAGGGTCATATGGATACACGTGCTTGTTTTAACAAAGGTGTTGGGATATAATCAAGTCGGAATTGATGGCAGCTTTGCTAAAGTTCTGCAATGGTAACAACCAGAACCTTGAGTTGTTGAACACAACAATTATCACACTACTGCCAAAGAAGAAGGCTCCAACTTTGTTAAAGGATTATAGACCTATCAGCTTAATTCATATTTTCTTCAAGCTGGCAACAAAGGTGATGGCGTTAAGGCTGACACTAAGAATAGGTGAATTGGTTGCGCACATGTAGTTGGCCTTTATCAGGGCCGCTCAATTCATGAGGATTTTATTTTCGTCAAGGGCCTCACCATGCAATTCCACCGGCAATGCAAGTCAATGATCCTCTTAATGCTAAACATATCCAAGACATTTGATTTGGTCTCATGGAGCTTCTTGTTGAACATGCTGTGGTACAGGGGCTTTAAGCAGAAATGAAGAAGTTGGGTGGCTGCTATTTTGCTGACAGCTGAGACAAGAGTGGCCATCAATGGTGTTAATGGTGACCCCTTCAAGCCTAGGAGGGTTTTGAGGGAGGGAGACCCCATGTCCCCACTCCTGTTTGTTCTAGTCATGGACACTTTGCACGCTATGCTGCACAAGGCCACTTTAGTAAGGCTAATTAACAAGGTGAATATGAGAAGTTGAGCACCTAATATTTCGATTTGTGCCAACGACACAGTCATCTTCTTCAAGACTGTACAAAGCGAAGTGGCCCTGATCAAAGCTATCCTAGACCAGTTTAGGGAAGCTATAGGGCTACAAACCAACTTGTCGAAAAGCACCATCACACCGATCCAATGCTCGGATGAACAGAAAGGCTTGGTTCAAAATGTGCTAACCTACAAGGTCAAAGATTTCCCGATTACATATTTGGGTTTGTCCTTATCAATACAAAAACCAACAAAAGTTGAATTACAACCTATCTTAAATCACTTAGCAATGAAAGTGGTAGGGTGGAAGCCAAAGTTGCTCTCTCCAGACGGTAGGTTGTGTCTGATCAAGTTAGTGTTGATCGCAATCCCAATGCATTTCTTGTCGGTAATGCAACTACCAAAGTGGGCTATGAAGGATATTGAGCAAAGATGCAGGGGCTTTCTCTAGAAGGGGCAAGAGGAAATCAATGGCATGCACTACTTGGCTGCTTGGAGAATGATCTATAGGCCAATCGAGAATAGAGGTCTAGGTATAAATGATCCATCTCTCTTTGGAAAAGCTCTCAGATTAAAATGGAAAGTCAAGCAAACAGAGCAAAAGGGGAGGCCGTGGACGATGGTAGGATGGCGGGCAAACAAAGATGTTCAGGAACTTTTAACTCAACAGTGATACACATGGTGGGTGATGGCCAAGATATAGACTTTTGGAGAGGGAATTGGTTGCTGAACTGGAGCAATATTGTTGGGAGAATGCCAATGCTCTTTAGCTTTGTCGGCAAGTCAAGGTTGACAGTGTGACAAGGTCTGATTAGCTATAGATGGGTGAGAGATCTTTAAGGATCACTCTCTAACAGGGCCTTGGCAGAATACTTGTCCCTTTGGGATGAACTACAAAACAAGTAATGGCCAATTCGCCGTCTCCTCTGCCTACAGCCTCTTCTTTATGGCAACAATGAAGTACCCATATGGAGAATTGATCCAAAAGACTAGAGCACCGTTGAGAATTAGATTCTTCATGTGGTTGGCTATAAAAGAATGATGCTTGACGGCTGACAACCTTCTGAAGAGAGGATGGCCTCACAAACCTGTCTGTCTACTATGTCAATTTGATTTGGAAGATTGTAACCACCTTTTCACCAAGTGCCCATATACCAATAGAGCATGGACAATGCTATGGGCCTAGATCAATGTGACCTTTGATCAACCTGGTCACCAGGGTGTTCAGTTAGCGGAATGGTGGCAGCAAGCACAATGCCGTTTTCGGAAGACCTACAGGAACGCGTTTGATACGCTTTTCATGATGGTGTGTTGGCTCATTTGGAAGGAACGAAATGCAAGAGTTTTCAAACAGAGGTTTAAGGTTGCAAAGCAACTTGTTGGTGATATCAAAGAAGAAATCTCAATTTGAAGAATTGCTGGCATCTTTCAATCTTATGATGAGTAGTTGTCTTTAGTTAGCTTGTTTGTTTTTTTCTTCTTTGGGGATCATCCCCAACTCGACAGTTTAATGTTGGGAACATTTGTTGTAACAATCTCCTTCCAATCTTAATGAAATTTGGTCGGCCAATCTTTCAGCTGACTTGGCAAAATTCAAATTGATACCAAACTAATCTGTATGTTTCAGTATTGGTCATATTTCAACAAAATTATAGAAGGAAATTTTGGTTTCCTACTATCAAAAAAAGCATGTACCTAATGCTGTATGCCAATAAATGTTCAGACTAAAAAATCGTGTCATTAAAAGGATTAGTGGACAAGGGAGCCTAGGATTGCCTCATGACAAGGGAATTCACAGCCCATAGGACCGACCATTAACGGGTTGATTGTTTTGGGTTGCTCAGTTCTGTTAAGTGTCAACTTCTGGCATGACAGGAACCCTACAAGTTGCATCAGCCAGAACTCACTTAATCCCACAAAACACAGAAAAGGAAGAAGCTTTGAGCATTTAATTTTCTGCTACTTGACAAAGTTGGAATACATTATTGTGTCATCCTCCATCAAATTCACAAAGCAAATGAGGCACATAATGAAAAATCTTTCATTTAGAGATTCTTCAACAGAACATAAACAGTACATGAATCATATGTTAACAGGACAGAAATACACTTGAAAAATAAACCCCTCTTACTCCATCTTTTCCTCCAGAGTTTGCGAAAAATTCAGCGCAACTGCCATGAAGTATGCACAGATTTTCAGAACTTTCAGATACTTATGACACAGTTCATGCCACTGATTTTTTTTTCGCTCTTTCGCCGGACAGATGGGCAGGGGGATGATGATGCCTGACAACTGTGATTAGACATTGAAGTACCAAACTAATAGCTATCAGATAGTACTAAGTTGGTGTTCTTAACTTCTTATTATTAGCCGGTGGTACGACCAAAGCTGCCATTCCGTGTCCGTGTCATGGCCGTCCCTATTGCGCGGCCGCGATCGACGACGACCGGCTGGACCACGCCGACGGCGGCCTCCATGCCGGCGGCTTTCGCTGCTTCGGGGTGCGTGATTCCTCCAGTTCAGATTTCAGAATCTCAAACATCACCTGTACGTCCTTGTATCCACAGGTTTGCACATCCTCATGAAGCTTCAGTATGCTGCCTCCACTACCTGCACTCACAGGGGTTGAGATAAGGGTTTCGTCGCTATCATGTATATGTATAGCCCCAAAGAAGAAAAAAATGTGAAAGAGAAGTGTCTTTTTGCTCCACTTTGTAAGTGGACAAAAAGCATCAAACATGCTAGCTACTTTTACACCTTACGATTTCTGGGCAAGATAAGTATGAATGCATGATATTTGTTAGCACCCAGCACAATGGTTGATGTCAAATTGTCAATGCACCCATGCTGATTGTATTTTTTAAAAAAAAAAAGCTGATGAGTTCAAACGTTCAGTGAAGATTGGCCATCTATGTCAGTCCTGAGACTCTGGCTGTCAAACTTTTTTTTTCATAATTTCAGTCTAGTTTGTTTTGCTAAGAATATCTCTATCTGCCTACTTCAGTACTACAGTTTTGGCAAGAGTCAAGAGTCATGGCCCATGGAAAAGGCATTAAGGCCCATATATTCAATTCTGAATCTGCTAGACCTTGGGCCTCCAAACATACTGCTGGGCTAACAGGAAATCTAACCCAATTGCTGAATCAACGGTAATCTCTTTATTCTTTGGACAAAGAGAATCTGTGCTTGCTAAAAACACAGGAGCATATCAGCATAACATTATTATCCATCTTTTTCTCTCAAAAGAGAAAGAAAAGGTAAAGGTAAAAAAAGGCATTATAAATCTTGGCAGACCACAGGAGTCAGGACCAGTAGCTAACATAGACAAAAGAAACACCTCTCTGAATGGGAAGAGATGAACTAGGGAGGCATCTGATCCAACAAAAAGAAAACACAAACAGTAAGGCAGACGCTACACTTCACTACATTCGATATTCTACCAAGATAGCTACCTCGGCCTGCACTGCATCCTTATCTAGAAAACAAACAGAGGAAAAAAAATAATCAAAGCAATTCAATATAATTTCTTCCTCTGACAAGAAAATTCATCTGCTCTTGCCAAGGAAAAGTCTCTTCAATTCCTGCAGCACTAATCAGTAACAACAACAAGGCCTTCAATTTACTCGACCATGACCCCAGCCCCAATCAAGAACGAGAGCCACAAGTTACCGACATCGTCACATCCAATGGACGGCTGGGACGAAAAAGAAAAGTGCAGTAGTAGCTTCAGAAAGATGCAAGAAATGAAGAGATAAGTCGTCATCAGTTGATCGCTCATCAGCAACAGCAATTCAGTACTCAGCGAGCCCACGGTCAATTCAATTCACTCAATCCAGTGGTTTGCAACGTCCATCCGATCATGAGAATTCAGCTGTTTTCCCGGGGCCGGTTTGATTTCTCTATGCGAGTATACAACTCATCAATCAGTAGAGACTAAACAGTAGTGGTACTAGACTACTGGTAGTACCAGTCAAGTAGATAGATCAGTGTCGGCGTCCTGCTCCTACCATAACCAAAAGATGATGAATGGCCCCTGTCTCGAGTTCTAGACAAGCAGGTGGTTAAAAGTTGATGAGCTTACGCGTGGACGGCATTATCTCCTATGAATTGTGTTGTCGCGTGCGACGTTGGTACAGGAAACCTTTATAACCGCGAAGAATATTTCGGTGCAGATCAGAGAGCAGCAGCAGCCGCAAATCGCAAATCTAAGTTCATACCGCAATGTCTGAATTATTGGAGGCTGATACTATTACACACTTGCAGGGACAGGATCAGATCAGGGAAGCTGCCAGCAGTAGAACAGAACAAGCAGAACAATCCACTTGACAGTATACCCCTGCTACTTTCTCACTTGAGATTAGATTGCAGAGTTGCAGTGTGTGTATTAAAGGAGAATCTAGTGCGGATCTGGGAAAATGCAGGGTAATTAATTGTACATCATGTTTGATTGGGTCATTACTGCTAGTTGACAAAGCAAGATGTTGAGAGAGATCGAGCTGGCACTAATTGGCAGTGGAACTGAATTTGGGACCCTAAAAAAATATCCTTGCACACCTACTGATCTTCACTGTACTGCACCATCGACCTCGTGACAGTGTGACATTTGTGTGCACCTATTGAATAAGGATGGCACTGGAGCAGCAATGTAGCACAGTAGTACTAGGTAGTAGTACTACCAGTGGCAGGACCTCACTGTGCAGTACTGATAATCCCTGGCAAGTCGCTGCCATTTCACTGTTGTGTTGTACCCACCCGGAGGTTGACTTTCAGAAGAGCAATTAGTTTGGTGCCTGTGCAAAGCTGGAATTTTGGCGTCGCCTATGGAACAAATTCCTGAAACTCTTTGAAATTACAAAGAATTTTTTTGGCATTGGTGATTACTGGATTGGCAACCAAAAAGATGAACCATATCACCATAGACTTCCATCTCGGACCCACATGTTAGGATTGAGTATTAGATGAGCTAGATTTTTGGAGGATGTTAGTGGGAGCTGAGATGGTGCAAAAAGGAAGATTGTTTCTAGACTTAACCTGCAAAGTCTCATCCACTCAGCAGCATTGTGTAGTGGAAAAGAATAACATTCCACCATACACACGTGCTTGGTTGATGTGAATGAAATTGAAGAATGATCAACACTGTAAGAGTAAATAGTTGGTGGGAGAAATTCTAGATTTTGCATGAAACAAAACGGTTTCCATCTTCCAGAAGGCATTAACTGTAGATTGAGAATGGCTCCTTCAGTTAGTCTCTTGGAGAGCATGTCCAGAAATACTGACAATACATGATCAGAAGAAAGAAACGGGAGCAGAGGGAATGATGAATACCTGGCAGTTTGGTTCTAAACACTATCTTCTTTTGGAGTGAAGATTCCATTTTCCAAATAGTATCATGTTGGTTTAAATTTAAATTCCCAGAAATTTTGAATTTAAAAGGGAAAAAAGACAATAATCATACTTACGTCCTGTTTCTGTATTCATCTAGGTAACTGAGGTTTAATATTTTGACATAAATAAGGTTCACAGCAATGCTATTTTGACCCATGACTTTATGAGTCATTCCGCTTATCTAACTGTTTAGCTCAACGAAGTGGTAAAATGATCTAGAACTGAATTCCAATATAATTAAGACCTACAACTCGCCCTCCACATGAGGTTGAATTAATCAAGAACATCTGAAAAAACATTGGGATCTCGCATGGCGTCAAGAAAAGAAATGAACTTTATGGACATAGCCAGACCAAGAAGATCAAACCAGCAGCAAACTTGGTCGGGCTCTAAGAAAGTAGTAGGATTTTTCACGGAAGAACTAGCTAGCACGCCATACTTGGGAACGTCATGTATGTGCACGTGGTCTCGTCATACTCAGGGTCATGGAGATGCGGGTCGCCTACCTGTCTTGCGGGCGCGGACGCGGGTGGAGACGGCGGCCCAAGCGCGGCGCGCCGAGAAGACGACCTTCTCCCGCCACCAGGCCATCACCGCGCGCACCGGCGCCGGTATCCTCGCGGCGGCGGCCAGCCTCAGCCCTCGGCATACGCCGGCCAGCCGGCGCTCGCTCCCCTGCCCTGGTCCGGGCAGGCCTTCGCCTCGGCTTCCGGCGGTCGATCTCACCTCACCGGCCGCGCGCGCGCGGGCGGGCGGCTGCGGGGCTCGCTCGCTCGCTGGCTGGCTGCTGATGGAGCAGTGTGTTCGGTCTGTCTCTGGCCGCGCGCATCGTCGTCTGTTTATAACGTACTCTCTTTCGGCTCAAAATATAGTAAAAATAACTTATTATTATTAATTTAAATACTAAATTAGATATAATTAATACTATAAATTTAAATTATTTAGATATATAATATTAATTGTTTTTTATATTTTAAGACGAATAGCCGCCGTCGGCTGCGCGTGTGCAACTGCTCTCTCTCTCTCTCCTCAGTACGTATTTGCGTTTTGGATTTGCGTGCTCCTGCCTTTTTATCCCGTATCTTTTGTTGGGAATTGGGAGTTTGGATACAGTTGATTTAAGGAATAAATATTATGTATTGTTACATGCAAAATACTGTTGGATTGGTGGAATTATCGTGACCTGTGACCATTTAATTTGCATGAGAACTCTTGTGAAATTCTATTTGGAGCGTAAGAAAATCACACGAGAGATTCAGTTCACATTCATTGCAAATTGGCAATGATGGATTACCATCTCATCAGGAAGTTCAGAACATGTGAGCACAACACAGGTCTCATTAGACCCCGCTTCTCGGCACACTCAGGCCGTAACCCATGAGGCTTCAAACTGGCAACGTGGTAGACTCTTATTCAGTTATTTGTCGTAGTCAACTATGACGTACTACTCCACTTCTCTTGCACAAATTTGAATTGAGTATTTGCTTTTGAGAGCGCATCCTGCACAAGTTGCATCACTGCTTGCTATGGCTGATTGGCTATACGTGTGGCTGTGGACTCCTCATTTCTCCGTTGAAAAGAGAACAAAATAGCTCTTTCGTACGTATGCTTCTCCTCTCCACGGTTAATGCACCGGCGGACAACGTGCTTCTCTGAAGCCAATCTACAAAATGGTAAAAAAAAAAAAACCTACGGCCGACGCTGAGGCAGTTCATCTCAACCAAAAAACAGTCGTCACGTACGCATGATCAGTATTACTCCACGAATCAGCCAGTAGCAGTAATCTTGCACCGCTCCCAAACACAACGGCCGCGTCGTGGCGTGCCGCTGCTCGCAGCTCACAAGTGAACGATCACGCTGCCGCCACGACGCGCCAGGGTATAAGCACACGTGCGGCCGCGAGCGCGACGCACACGAGGAGGGCTGGGCTGGGCGGCTGTGGGTAATTTGCTCCGCGACTGCGACGGCGACGTAGCCTTTGGCGGTATGCCAGCGTCGCAGTCGTCCGTCGTCGCGTCATGGTTTGGGGGAGGTTTGACACGCGCTCGCGCCACCGGTCTCAGGGCAACAACGAACCAACGCGTGGGAGTACAGACAGTTTCAGTCTCACATAAGCATTTCTGAGCACGTAGCAAGTAAGGGTTGGTGTTCCCAGATAAGAGGTTTGTTTTTAGTTGGTCGGTACTCAGTATCTTTTGGAAAAAGTCCATAAGACCTTCCGCGACTATAGCCCAAGTTTATTTTTTCCCCTTTAATCGTAAAATTAGATATAATACCTCCTTAATTTATCAAACTAGCTCTTTCGCTGGTTTGCACGGGCGATATTAACCTCTGTGCCACAACGGCTAATATTTAAAGGACTTTTTCCCTTATACATTGGTTGTTGTAGGATAGTTTAGGCCTTGGCCTTCGAGAGGTGCTGGTGAAAAACCGAGTAAAATGGGCTAGAGAAGCAGCTCTTTGTGAATGATGCAAAGGTCTCGGTGCATTGGGCCTTTTTCCTGATGGGTCGGTGGCTGTTTGTTTCATCCCAACTGACCCGTGCGCTGGTTATTGGTTGGGGACTTATTTGTAAAAGTTCTTTTTCACAAAACACCCTGCTTAGGATCGCTATCACTGGTAGCCGTCCAGAATCTAAGTACTATAGTTTTAGAAGTGAAAGGATAAATTAAGAGGTTGAAAAAATAATCTGAATGTCTTATTAAATGAATGATGGTTGAGAGTGAAAAGTCAGTTGGGAGTAATAACTCCATCTGTTCGCAAAATACGAAAAATACTAGAAAAAAATTAATTTATGGTTAGAACTTTATATTTATATTTATGTTATTAGTGATTTAAACATCAATACTAAAACTATCATAAAAAAACATAAAAAATAATTTTAAAATTTAAAATTTGACATCAATATATGTGTTTTAAACTAAAAGATGAGTCTCTAAGATTGGAAAAAATTTAAATGAGGGGTGATTATGATATTGTTTGGTACTAACCACACTTTTTGTCACTGCTTAGTTTGCCTGACTTGACAGCTATGACTTGATAGCTATTGGATTGCAATCACATTTACGACAAAAATTTCTTCCAACAAATTAATTCCTATAAAAGTAGTGATGGTATAATTAAGAATGTAATAATCCTGACTTAGATAAGTGTGACAATTTTTAATAACCTATGGTGATAAAAGTGTTGCCAGCAACCAAACATTTAAATATAGAGATATATGACGAAGTTAGTACTGAATTGGTCACAAGTAATACGAATCTGGATAACGTATAATACTAATTTGTATCTATTATTTTTCTTATATTTTGGAATATATAGACTACTTCCTCTGTCTTTTTAAATTATCTATCACCTATTGAGTTTGAGAGAAAAAAAAACTATAATACACCTTATTAAATATTTTATATTTGGGAGTGAGTGGGTGGTTAGAATATAATAGGAAGAAATTTGAATGGGATATGATTAATGTGGCAACTAGATAAATATTTTCGAATAAATTTTAAATTTAAAAAACATCTATTTTAGACGGAGGTAGTATTATTTTTGCAAAACACACCGTTTCGGGCCTACGTATTTCACGAAACACCCTGTCGCCCGAAATTTTTCGGCGGCGCGTACGCCGCGGCCGGCAGTGTACAGCGCCGACCGACGATGAGTCGAGGGCGGCGTTGGCGAGGGAGGCGTTACGGGCGGCTTGCACGCTGATGCTGCGGGGGAACGAGGGCGGCGAGCGGCTCATTGTACTAGATCTTCGCCGGGATCACCCTCTCTGCGACGACGAACTCCTCTCCGCCCTGGGCTTCTCCGCTTACTTCGTCGCCGTCGCCGTCGCTGGAGTCCGCCCTCTCACCGCCGAAGTCCTGCAACCAGTACTGCCTCGGCAGCCAACCCGTGAAGGTCAGTACTCGATCCCCACTATTCCTCCTCATTGCCGTTGTTTGCATGTGTGAAGTGGACTGCGTCATTATTGATTGTGGATCTGCGCATATGCATACTGTTTAGGAACGGAATTTTTTCCATATCGATGAACTTGTTGATTGAGGAATAGTGCTGCTGCCAGTAGAACTTGTGATGTTGTGGAATTAGAGAATAGTGATGCCCTTGCTCTCTCTCTTCGTTATTTGAGAGACGGTAAAGAGAGTTGAGAGACAGTAAAGAGAATTTTTCTTAGAAGAATGCATCGATACAAAAATGCGAGACCCACAACAGAACATTCATGAGCTCTCTAGATCAATAAAGGAAAAAAAACACTACGGAAGACCTACTTGCTGCTGCCGAAAGAACAGGACGATTCTAACACAATAGCAGGCTCAAAATAGGTGAAAAGAACTTGATAGTGGCAAGAAAACTTGTGTGTCCTCGAAAAATTTTGATGCCTCCAAGGCGAGGACAAGGGGCCATTCCACAGAGTCGAGCTAAAAGAGCTGGAGATCAGACTTTAGCTTGTTCTGCTTCCATTTTGGAAGGTTGTTGAATGATGCCCTTGTCATACCAAACTTCTCCTTGAACTCACCTGATGATAGGTAGATCTGCATTCAGTTGAAAACAGTACATGTTATTGTGGTCATCTTACAACATCAGGATAAAGTACTAAGTGGAAAAATTAGTTGCTCGCCTCTCGCTTGGTGACGTCAATATCAGGAGCAGGATCATCAGATGTTGTCATCAGACGTTCATATGGGTAAATTGTGCCCCCCTCATCATCTTCTGGTTCGTTTTCACTTGCACCGACCGTCGAGCCTTCCTCCTGTATTGCCTTCTCTGCCTTGGGGCTCGCTTAATTTTGCAGAAGTTCATGAAGGAGAACTGTAAAGACAACTGAACACTTGCCTTCCATGTTCTACGATAATATGTGATATGGGTATTGTGAGTACCTTTTACAGACTTAGGTATTGCACTTTTCATAGGACCCTCAAAAGCACTGGTGAGAGAACTGATAGCTGATTGTTTAGATGATGTCTTTGGCAAATCAGACCCTCCAGATTTTGGGAAAAGCTTCCTGACAGCAGGGGGAGGGGTGGAAAGATTCCGGGTAGTTGGGTGTTCGAAGGCAGAGGCTATTGCAGTGAAGGCTGGAGATCTTCCTCGAACACGGTGTCGTTCTGGGCTGTGGGACATACTTCTTGTGCGCTGAGAGTTATCTTGTCCTGTGTTCCTTCCTGAAAATGCTGGTGTTCGCCTTTTAGGTTTCTGGCAACACATAAATGCATGTAAGGTAATCTATATAGATTGAAAGAGAGACCACTAAGTGGTAGATCACAGTATTGCTAACTGCTAGAAAAATTTCCTAGTTGAAAGGCACTGATAGGACCGTACATCACCAAACATGTAACTGTATAAAAATGATGCAGCTACATGTACAACTGGACAAGAAAAATGAAATCTCATAAAGTGGTAGCCACTTGTAGCCCTTATTTCAAGCTTATGCTCAACATCGTATTTTGGTTTATTAATCAGATGAACAAGAGTTTAACAATGGCTCGTTGATACAAGTCTCGTGCGTATGTACACAGCTAAGCATAAATAACAACAAATAGCAAAAGTGGTGAAGAAAACAATTTTTTTACAAGCAACGAGGCATCACATTCAATCAATATCCTACTTTATGATTATGTTAAGACTTACATCAAGCGATGGAGTTGCTCCACCCTTTACAATGGCAAGCTTCCTCTGGTATGAACTGCCATGCATCTGCCACAAGAAAAAGAAGTAGATGATATGCATTTGATTTCGAAAACCAAAAGGGGGGTATGTTTTGATGCTCATCTAACCACCATAAAACAAAAACTGATCTTACCAGCGATTTCGCTGTGTCCCAAGTGAAGAACCTAGTAAAAAACTGTGGCTCACTTCCTTCTGTAACAACAAACATTGGTGTGTCTTGGGAGAGATTTTCCATTAGGAAATCATGTAGAAGAAATTTCTAGCACAGTTACAGTGATAAAATGAATTAAAATTCCAAATAGAAAACATTATTTCTATTTAGAATAGGCAGATCAAGTGACTTTAGTTATTACCTCACCGATATCCATCGCTTGTGATCGTAATTTGGCATCCACCTCCTGCCCAACCCAAACAAACAAGTCGGAGTGACAATCTAGAACGAAAATATCTTCTGCCATCAGATCGTCCTGAGTAAAGTGGTGTATTTCTTTGACCTGATCATGTAGATTTCAAAGGAAGGACTGTTATTACTTATTAGACATTCACATGAAGAGCACACTTAGGGAAAAATTGCTATGCATCGTTTTTTTTCTAACCTTCAGATTTCCTTCATGAAACCCCACAAGCAAACATTGGAATGCAGGAAAAAGCAAAAATGTCAATAGATGTTGAAATGTTAATCCCACTAAGTAGACCATATTAAAACATTCAATTATTTGCTTGTAATTACCTTTGGATAAGATACATGAGAAAAGATGAGGGTCACTTTCATGCTCTTTTCCTATTTTTTGGTTTGAATACTTGGATTTACCTCCTAACAATTCCCAGAATTGGTCGGTTTCTTTCCCCTCCTTTTGTGATCTGGATGGCAGATCTGGCTGTATCATGAAAGAGAGAAGCACAAAGAAGTCGTATCAATGTTCAATGGACATGTATATCAAAGCCAAGATTGTTTCAGAACATAGGGAAACGATATAAGTCAAATAAACCATGTTATAAAGGAGAATGATTATAACTTGTGAGGATGGCAAACATCCAATAACAACATATAACTATCAGAGTTATATATATCCACATGCACGGAAATTTATAACAATCTTGATGAATGTCTCACAAAATTCTTTCTTTTATTTCTAAAATTATAATTGTATCTCTCATGTAGTTAATATTATAATTACTGTCTTAAAATGAAGTTATTTATACTACTTAAGCTTTGCTCTAAAGTAAAGCTATTTCTCCACTTACCCTTTTGCTCAACTAATTATAATTATTCTTCATTTAATTTCTTCACCTATCTTTTTTTCTCAATCAATCGTAACATTTCTCTAATTATTTTTACCTATTTTTTTAATACCCGTGTTTTACTTTAGAAATGCTTATATTTTAGGACAAAGGAAGTATATATATAATAAATCTACATTGTTATAATCTGAACGCATCATGATCAATTATGTAGCATTTTGCCCTTTTCTCTTTTTCTCTGATATTCAAACTGCATTTTGCTCGTTAATATGATAACTCACTGTAAGGTTTCAACCTGCATACTAAGTGTCAGGAAAACTGCATGGGTATAAAGATTAATATTTGCCACAATAAGAAATCCATTCACACCTTAATTACATCTAGCTGTCTCTCAACCAAGTCATGATCCAGTGAGTTCGTAAGGTTCCCAGTCCATGTGAACACAGTGTTTCCATCGTGTAGAATGTAACAATAGGACGAATTTAATGACGAAGACACCTAGTAAAAAAGATCATAGAGATGAAACCATTGATAACAATATAAGAATTATGCTCTAGCATATATCTTTACCAAATAGATGCCTTTGAACTTACTGCATCAACTTGAATTGCTTGCATGTTTTCTGATCCTGAGCCTTGAATCCGAAAGAGAGCAAGCCCAGCTTCTACGTAAGTGTCGTCATCGATACCATTTACGGCAATAAAGTTCTTGTATCCAGAGCTAAGTCCACCCTGCATTGGAAAGTTGGCGTGAAGGGGAGAGGGATTAAGTATCAAATTGATGTTTATATCTAGCAGTCAGTCTGTCAGATCAACTCAAAGATATGGACTATCTATTAAGTAGAAAAACAAAAACCTTACAGACTTGAAGACTCTGAAATATGACAAAAAATTGAATTGGTTCTTTTCCTTCATAGAGGCGAGCCTGCGCACAAGCAGTAATGAATTAGAGTGATAATGTGATGTAATATATCTTATGTGGACAATAGACAGGTTACCTGAACGGCTTGGAATTTTGTAGCCAGAACCATCTTGCTAGCCAATGAAATTGCCGATGTCCTCTCATCCTGAAAGTAATTAAAGATCACCCACATGTAGAAACTTGCATTTATGACACACTAGTTAAACAACTACCAGATTTTGTAAATCTCTCTGTTGTCTTATCAATCTGGAAAAAAAATCAGCTAACATCAGACTGCTAATTTTATCGCTTAGTCCTTGCTAACTTCACAACAAATATTTAATTAGTTCCTATCACATATGTCCTATAGTTCTGTGTTTATGTTTATTTCAAATATTTCATAGCTAGAGTTGGTTCATAGATATTACCTCAATGCTCTTCTTCCCAAACCAAGTTCCAATAAGGCATTCCTCCTTATCATCTCCAGTGTACGTGTATTGAAAAATGTAGCAATCTCCGGTGTAAAGTTTTGATTGATCAGAAGGTGAAAGAAGAGTCTTGTCATTGTTATTTACTCGCCAAACCTGTACAATCACCATCAAACTTACACCAAAATAAACCGGTTGAATGCAGTGTAGACAAATGTTGTTTCTAAAAGTGCATCTAGGCTTTTTTTTAAGTATGTTTTAGATAATAGATGATAAGAAAATTAGGAGTAATAGATGACAAGAAAATTAGAGGATTAATGTGCTAAGAGAAGAAAAGTACAGAAAGCAGAAATTGAATTTGTGAAAAGAAATAAGACAGTGAAGAGTAGTGATTTAAATGTATTTATTTTTTTAAATCCTAATATTACTGTACTATTAAAAGGATATAAATATTAGCCCAAGTTGCGAAGCAAATATACTATTAGGTCCCTTTGTTTTTTTAGTAAACACTTGCACTACATGCATCTCTGAGTTTTATTTTTTTAAAAAAAGCCATCTAGATATTTTGTCTAAGTCACCGAACATTTTTTACAAGTTTTATTGTCTAACAGTAAAAATAGATCAGAGTCTCCGGTCCTAAGTGACAGTCTTCGAAGACTTTTCTCTGTTAGGCAGTAAATATTGTCCGAAGTCTCTAGAGATTTAGACCGGATACTCCGAACTGGCTGTGCTGCTTTGTATTTAAGTATGTCTGGACTCTCCGATCTCAAAGGATGTATACTTTGGAGTTTAAATATGTGAGTAACGACTAGTTTCGTAGAGAGTTTATTTTTAACTCCACCAACCCTCACTTTAAGGGAAGGTTGTTCATTCATTCTATTTCTACTCTCGTAATATTTCTAGGGTTTCACACATCTCTCTTACTTCTATATCAAATCAATCTTTTTATGAGTGATCTTTTGGAGCTAATGAGTGGGAGGGTTAGGGATTTGATTAAACACTTGTGGATCGATGTCCAACGAGGATTTACACTTATTACTCTTGGAGGTTCTCCTCCTAGATGATTAGGCATCACCCTCGAGAATTCAAAGTTATGAATCGCTTAGGAAAGTTTATAAAGATCTTCCTAACCTCCACAAGAAAAGTGCTAACTATAGTGAATACCGAGCTCCTTCTTAGGGATTGGTCCTGGTATAGCAAACTTCATCAGAGGTTGTAGCATCGTGTCCTAATAGAGATCTTGGTGGTTGCTTTGAACTTTATGCTAGCCTTGGTGAGAGCTTGGATACTAGACCTCCTTCTAGCATTGAGCTTGTCAAGCCTAGGAATCGAGCGCGATTCGACTCCTTGGAATTCCTCAACGGAGATGTAGGATCTTTTGATCTGAATTTCGTTGAAAAATCTTGTGTTTTCTTGTTGTTCGTGCACGAGGAGATCGGATTAGGCAGAGGCACACCGAGAGGGCGAGCGAGTGTTAGCCGATGGAGGTCCGATGTAATCGCGCCTGAACACGCGAAGGGCTGGGATATCTGCTTAGTTCCAGTGTAGATTCTCCAGCTCGTTGGAGTCTTTGGGTTGTAGGAGTTGCAAGCGTGCCAGTCAATTTGATCTCTAATTAACAAGAAATACATATAGAATTAGATCATCGAGTCAATCAACTGATAGGTCGATATGGACTCCTATTATCTGCTAGATGTGCCGATAGAGTTGAGATAGCCATTGGCTGTAAATCTGATGCACTCCTACTATTGGTTGGTTGCCAATAATGATTGTAGCGCTTATACATCAGTTAGAAAGCCAATGACAATATAGGCAAATAACAAGAAATAAAATAAAAGACATATCGGCTATAGAGCCAATGTCGCTCAATAAAATATACGATAAGCAGTAGAGAGCAAGGTCTAATCTCCCAAAAGGATGAGATCTAGCGACTAACAATGACGATACCGTTAGAGCCAATCTTGATAGATCGGATTGAATCGAGACAGTATAAGATTGAGACTAACGACATCGAAACAGCGGGAGCTAGATCGGACGTATCGATAGAAGAAACAGGTGAACCCATCGGCTGCTATCGACTGCGGGTACAATGAAGCACATAAATAAACTCATCTGTTAACTGAGCCGATGGGAGAAATGAAACACATTAGATCTCGATGCTAGCCCTATTAAACACGGCCTTAATAGATCGGATTTAACCTAGACGGTATAAAACCGGATCTAACAAAACCAGATCGATCGCTAGCGGATTAACCGTTGAAGATATATGTATATCGGCTAAAAAGCAATACACTAGGCGTGAAGCTCAATATAAAGATAACTCATCGATTAGCTACTCCGATAAAACGTTGAGTAAAGACACACCGACTTAAAGCTCAATCTACTATTAACAGTTTAGTAATATGGATCTAACCGATACAGTATGATATTGATGACGGTAAAAGGAGCTTGATAAGTCGATAGATCTCACACGAACGTAATGTGATATATCCAATCGGACAAAGCGGTCAGACCTAATCGATGTAGTCTTAGACAGAGTGAATACACTATGATAATGGCGGGACTTATCCTTTCGTCAGAGTTTAGACTTAACTGATGCAGCCCCCACATCAAGAGCTAGAACCCGTCGGTAAAAAACTAGATAAAATAGGGTGGTAATGCGCCAAAGTTTTATATTGATATAAGAAAATGATTTACAAGGTTTCAATATGTCTATATTTATACTCTGGGGTTACACAAATCCCACATGAATACAGGATAAACTTTACTAATGATAAAATAAAATTTATCTTAGAGATAAAAAAACTAACTAAACTTGTATATCTTATAAGATATATTTTATAAAGATATAACCATCCTACCGTGAATTCCACGACTTCTCCTCAGATCCAATCTCATCTAGATAATCTTTTATTTTTTACTGAGTTGAATCCATCTTCATCTATACGATCGGTTATTTCCCTATATTAATTGGCCACTTTCTATAAACCAATCGGTTCTCCGATCATGTTTACGGAGCTTACCAAATTTTGATGTTTATACTTTGTGAAGTGATGTAATTCTTACATTTATTTAGTGTCTTTGGATCACCTACTATACATATTTCTTTCTTGAAATTGCTCCCTACACATATTCTTTTTAAAACAGTGAAGAGAGACCGAAATATTCGGACCCTAGGACTGGAGTGTCCGATCGAGCATCGCTACCTAGCGGTGAATCTCGACTAGAATCCAATACTTAGGACCAGATACTTTGAAATAAGTTTTAATTTCCGCTACGAGTTTCTTACAAGTTTTTAGTTGTGCATATTCATCTTCACTTTGTGCAACTTAAGGTCCTTTCAGGTTCAAGAATGGACATCAAACTATCAAAGATAGAGGGGTGAGATGGATTGCATAATTTAGTTAGATGCCTTTGCATACATATAGATATAGTGGTTGTTGATTTCCTTTTATTAATTTATTTTTGCATGAGTACTGGCATTTGGGAAGCTTCAATCTCCAACTTCAAAAGCTAGCTAGCACCCTAATATGGTGTGTACACAAACAAATTTAAAAGGATTGTTACTCACAGCAATACAAATTCATAAAAGTTATCGAAAATAATACCTGTAAATGACCAGTACAATCAATATAAGGTTGGGGATCTTCTTTTTCAGGGGCATTTTTCATCAATCCTTTAACATCCAATCCTTGACTTCTGAGTAGAGCTGTAGTAAGAATATACATGATGAATGTGTGGACATTGGATAACCTTTCAGCAATATGTTGCGCTTGAACTAATGAGTCTGTAGACAATAACCTGCCACTTTGCCTCTGCCATCCTCAGATGACAGCTTCAAATCAGGTGTAGGTGGCCACTTGTTAAATTTTGACTTGAATATGATTGTTTCGAATCCCTCAATCACTTTGACAACATTTGATCGTTTTCGGTTTCCATCAATTAGCAATTTCTGTAAAGAAGTGAAACACACACAACAAAGTGAAATGCAAAATATGCCTGTGTTTTGATCATCTAAGAATATTTTTTAAAAAAAATAGTCAGCATGATATATCAGAAAGGTGGTACATTTGCTTAATACTTGAATATATGCCAAATGCTTTTGCTTATTTTTAAGATGGAAATGAATTGACTTTTAAAAAGGTTGTATTATTGTATCCAAGTTCCGCGTACATATTCTCATTTTTGTTTTCATAACACTATAATTGAATGGAGAGAAGAGAACAAATGAAAAAATTCAGCTTCCAATAACCAGAACCTTGTGGCCAACAAGAAATTACCTCAGCAGCTTCACTTGCACCCTTTCTTTGTTGCAAAGAAGTACCTCTGGCCATCCAAACATACATTTCAGCACCACAGTCCAACAAGTAGCATTTGTTTGTCTCAAGTAACTCATGCTCCAAAGATTCAAAACTAATATGCTCCAGTGTTCCTTGGTTAAAACTGAGAAGTAATACAAATCACTTATTCAATTTCATAAATTTGAAGAGAAAATTGATCTCATTCAAAACTAACACTTATTTTATATGGATATGGGAATAGTGCAAGTGATTTGGGGATTACCATAGCAATTTGATCACAGTTTCATTATCGTCCCCATTGTCCTCTGAAGATGTCTTCCTTGGGAGAGGAGCAAAACCTCCAAACAAACCCCAAAATTCACCAGCTTCAGCATCGGCCATCATCTTTCCATCCTCTATGAAAGGAATCCAGATTGTCAAATACTTTAGAAGTGACTTCAAATATTCAAAACAAAAGTGCATAGACAAAATTGCTTACCAACAACTGCAACTTCGCACTTGCCCTCATGAAAAGTATCTTTGATATATTGCACAACTTCAAGAGCTTTTGCTCTCTCTTGAATGCATGAGTTAGAGCCATTGAACTGGAAAATTTTGTTCTTGGTATCCAAAATGAATATGTCCTCGTGATTAAGGGATGAACGAGCAAAAGGAACCTGGTTTATATAACAAGAAGCATAAGAATAAACAACCAGCAAACCTTTTTCAAACAAACAGAGGCAGTGATCAACTTGAATAGATTACCTCTTTAACATGAACAACATGTTTTCCTTGGCACACATATAAGTGGGTAACATGATCTTGCTGATTGACCTCTACATGATTGAACCCAGAAGCTACCCCTCCTGGCTGCGGCATGATGCATGGTCTAAAATATGAGAGAAGCTTTTCAGTTTCACTGCCTTGTACTTCCCTGTACTGGACAGCACGCCCTCCAAGGGCAGCATCAAGCTCCACAGTTAGAATTGCAGCAGTTCCAGCTTCGTCCTTCAAATATTAGGCATTTGTGTATTAATAGTTAGCTTGGGAGAGCTAAGTGATGTGCTGCCAAATTATTTGAGACTCTACCTGGCTAGTATCCTTCCCAAGCCAATAGTGGAGGTCATGGCGAAATGAACCATTTTTCAAGGCTGTTGTCTATTGGAAGGAAAAAGAATGAGTCAAAAAAACCACATGGTGCAGTAAGCAAAATACAAGAACAAACTTGAAGCCATATACAACTTATGGCATCAAAAAGACAATGGCTTGGTTAGTGAAGCATGTGATTCACCAAAATGACTATGTATTGCATTATCTAATATGGTAAAAGATAAAGAAAGAAAATAGTTTATCATGTCATGTAATGTTTTGTTTCAAGATGAACTAGACTGTCTATCTTTGCGATTGTGCACCACTAATTTCAAGAAAGAAAAACAAAGAATGAATGCTCTCATACCTTCAAGATGATATATGAATCACCCATGTAAAATTTTCCGTATGAAGATGATGGCACGGGAACAGGCTTGAAATTTTCAATACGCCATACCTCCAAACCACTGCAAGTTAATTAAGGAGTACAATACATGAAGAGACTCCAATGAACGACATAGTGTATGGCTACAGTTCTCATGGGGGTTGATGGCCAAGTCTAACTTTGTGAGGATAAACCAGTAGCCCTTCTTAACCTTCATTTTAGTTGACTGATATTTACTATAGCTTTTTGTTTAGTTTGGTCACCCTGCGATGCAATTGAACTACTCTTTTTTCTTATGGATACAATAGGTGATAAATTCTTGATAGCTTTTTGTTCCAGCAAATCACCTATATTTTGACTAAGCAGCAAGAATTCTACTTTTATTATCGATAACAGTTAACAATCATTCTAGCCATGATTGTATATCTGTGTGACTTAGTGATCTCTATGATCACAAAATGCATTTTCTGTAAGATCAAGTGTTCAAGCCATGAATAAATCTTGGAAATAGAATGCAGTGAAGCAATCTGGAGGATACTCCTTTTGTCCAACTCCGCAAAAAGCTGGATCCACATCTTTCATAGAAACTGACATTCTTGATGTTGTGAAAGAGCCCTCTCCTGATTTTGCCTCAAAACAATGCTAACATCATGCTAAAACTGCAAACAAGAATTTTAAAAATATATATATGAACGATATGATCATAGTTCAAACATTATTACAATGGTCACCCCCATACCAATAGAAGTTCATTGTGATGTAGTTTGAAACAAATTAAAATCATAGGAACAACAAAAAAATCATTGAAAGAAAAATTAAAGAACACAAATGAAGGTAGCCCCTCTTACCTGAAACATGTGTGTTCTTGATGGCAATTGAATTGGAAAATCCTTCTAGGGAGAGAAGGAACGACCCAGAGTCCGGAGAGAGGACAAGAGGGGAAAAGTAAAGGGCCATCCGCGCAAAACGGGTTAAGGCAAAGGAAGGTAAATTTGTGAGTGCATGCACTCAGTGTTGTAAGTGGATGGGGAAGTGGATTGTTTGTAGATTTCTATATATAGCAGGGACATGCACCGCTCATACTATTACCTGTTCTTCGAAATGATGTTCGTTGGGAAAAATCAAGTACCTTATATGCATTGGAACTAATCACGATCCAAAACATAACGCTGGAATTTTGCTTGTCCTGAACATGCCACTTCTATCCAAAACTCATGCTCAGATATACCTTGGTTATTAGTATTATCTATTTTAGCCTTTGTAACATATAAGCTACATCTGTTTTGTTGGATTTCATATTTCAGCATCTAAGTAGTGTTGAATATAGCAAATTCTGCATGTCTAGAAAAAGCCTATAGAAGTGCCTTCATTTCTGGCCTCAAACTGTTGGTTTGAGAACTTTCAGAACATTAAAAAAAATCATTCTCAGACCTTACAAAATTATTTGAGCAAACATTTGATTTGAAAATTGTTATAAAGAGGCTAATCCTAAACCTAGCAAGACTAGGAAAATGGGTGCTAGTAAGATTCCTAAACTAATTATATTATGCCCTCATGAAAAACTGATAGTCAACTAATGGAATGGGTGCGAAAGGGATAGAAACCAAAACTCTTTTCATAAAATTTTGTCAACTTTTTTCCTCGTCGTGAATTGTTCATCGTCATTATTTTGGTTCACTACAGAATTTGTTTACTTCATTTTTGGCCCAACTGATCTGGGGCTTGTACGCATAAGGAGTATCTAGGTATAAAAAGAACTTTCCAAAGAATTGAAAGAAACTTTGAAATTGTTAAGTGACCTTCCAATTGGAAAATTTCCATATGCTTTCGAAAACTTTCGTTCAGATCGAAAAACTCAAATAAAAAACCATCAATTTCTTCTGAAACTTTTCTGCTCTTGTTTTTCTTCCTCTCGGGCCAAAGAATGAAACAATCTTTAACGTTCCAGTAAAATCTTCAAAAATGAAAATTAATCCAGTACACTTCACGCACTGCGCACATGCATGCCGAATCACCTGATATATCATCCTACTGTAACCCGCACTCCTTTGGGAAACCATCTGGAAACCTCTTGTAGTCGGTGCAGTAGTTGTAGATCATGTACTTGTCCTGCTCCTCCCTCAGCTGTTGCTGCTGCTTCACGTCGTCCAGTCCCCGGTCGAACCAGTCGCCGCCACCGCCGGCGGCCGGGCCCTGGCCGCACGCCCAAGCGTACGTGCTCGGCACGCAGCCGTCGGCGGTGTAGTTCCGGAAGTAAGCCACGAACGGCGCCTGCGACCAGTCGGTCTTGACGCGGCCGCCCTCCGTCGCCCAGTCGTCGGCGTCCCACAGGCAGCCGAACAGCCTCATCGGCTGGTAGATCGGGACGGCACGCCGGCGTCCTGGTGTTTCTTGAATTGCCGGATCGGCATGTTGTCAACCAGGATCCTGAAATTCATGACAGTACATTCAGTCATGCACGTACACATTTGGCTCGACGTTGACGTATGTTGTAATGCGGCTTACAGGATCTCGTCTGGGTTCCAGATGACGGAGTAGGCGTGGAAATCCCGCGTAGGATCAAACCAGAGCCGGTACTGCACCTCCCTGCCACCTTCTCCATTGGCGAAGATGTTGGTGTGCAGGGTGTACGGCTGACCGGTGACGTTGCCCAGGAACTCGAGATCGATCTCGTCGTGGGTGTTCCAATCCTTTTCGGATATCAAATGTACCACACATATCGCAAGCTAGTCAGGATTCAGGAATGCATGCGTATATAGCTGACTTGACTTGACATGACATGATGCACATGCATGTCAGTGCACCTGCTGTTTCATGGTCACTTACGTATATCGTGGTGACGGTGCCGGCGGAGTCGTCGGCGACGAGCTTGATGTCCACGTCGATCCTTGCAAAGAGGTACGAGGTCTTCGACCTGGTCGCCGTTGCTGTCGTTGAGCAGCTGCGTCTGGCCGAACAGTACCTCGAGCTGGTCCGTCAGGAGGCCGCCGGTCACCGGCGAGGCGGCGGCGAGCAGCGCAAAAGCCAACAGGCAGGCTAGGAGGTGGTGCGCCCTAGCCGGCGCCATGGCTTCCGGCCGCTGGTGTGGAATATGAAGTGAGTGAGTGATGTACTGCTGTGTGTGATGGGTGCAGTGAGGTCATGGTCAAGTGCAGGCTATATGCAGAACAGTTCCTCCAGGGTCAAGGACTTTCTGATCGATCTCATGGAAGTCGACGATGCATTAGATATCTGGATTCTTGGAAGGTGTAAACAAGTTTGGATTACGGGCTGGCTAGTAAAGACCTAGGCATAGAAAATTATGGAAGAGCTGGGAAAACAAGCAAGTTGACCTGATTAAGTGTTCATCACATGTCCATTACTGTAATGAGAGAACTGCGCAATGCAATTATCAGAATTCTGTGAGTGCAACTGTGCAAGTGGAGACATTGGGGCAAGGTGGTGAATGGGTTCTTGAAGTACCCTTGAACAATTAGTCACTAGATCTGACTCAAACATTACTGTAGCTAAGGTTCTGGGTTTTGACATGTGGGAGAGGTGGATGGCGAAATGCATGGTAGTGTTGATCAGTATGGACCTTGGAATTACTGTTTTCATAAAAGGAAAAAGGTGCACAAAATTGCAAGTTGCAACATAGGTATGTTTGCCCAATTTCTGATGACCTGACTGCTTTCAGAAAAATAAAAGATCTAATGACCGAAAAGCACCATGCTCCTATTATTTTTTCACATTTAATGACATGTTACGAACACAACTTACTGACTGCTTAGTTCATCTGCATTTCATTTCAGAGTGCAATATTATGTTATTCACGTTTCCGTTGGGCATCGCTAGCTCTGCGGCTCTCCTCTGTCAAGCCTGCAATTCTTCTGAACACATGGGTGTATACACAATCCCAGAGATTAGAGAAGTACGGCCCCAGCATTATTCATGCAGGACAGTGTATCAGTACGTAGATGCGTATAGCATTATCGTTGCTCATGTACATGCACTGTTCACCGTACAGTGTAGGCTTCTGCCTCCTAGCTTCAGTCGCTCTGTGCATACGTGCGCGCAATACTGACTTTGGGTTGACAGTTTGACTGATACCTGAATCGATGTATCGATCTCACAATCACACGCCTGCAATATGTCCACTGTTTTTACCACCGTGCTGCAGTAAAAAAAAAAAACAGCGCACGAGGCCGCGAGCCACTGCGCCATGAGCTGCGGCGAGCAAAAGCGTGTGGAACAGTGGAAGTGTACGCAGCCTTTCTGATCCGCGTGTGATTTTTTGCAATCCTGCCGGCCATTGCACGGTGTCCATCAGCTTCCATGCACGCAACCTGAAATTCTGTGGTGGTTGTTCCGCCGGCATCATGCGGCAACGGCGAGGCAGCCTCGATCGAGAGCCGGCATGATCAACCGTATCCGAGCCTTTTAGTTCGGCTTTTCCAAATGTCCAGGCACATGAGCGTTGTTGGGACCGATGGAATCTTCTCAGCCGGAGCATTGCACGGCATATGTACACGGCATATGTACCGACGGTCAAATAACGGCGACTGAACTAAGCAGAGAACACTGACCTACGTGTGTAGTTCACACCCATCTGACGTCGTATGAACTAAGCAGAGAACACTGGCAGAATTGCAAGTACGTTAAAGTCACTACCTCTTCCTGTCTTAGCAAGAAACGGCTTGGATGCTCGAGTCGATGTTTCCTGAAGAAACGGACGATTCCTTACATCGACAGAACCACTCTGCACTCCATGCTCTGCTTCCCGAAGACACAGACTCATGTAGGGACGAACTGCTGCAGAATTGCAATGGCCAGACAAACAAAATTCCTTTTTTTTTCCAACTACACTTTCACTTGTTTAAATATTTCGTGCATACACGTGTGTGTGTACATATGTCTAGGTTACATACATAGAAAGAATGAATCAATTTAGGCAAGAGAAAGAAAAATCGAAGTCAATGCTGCGTGCCCTGTGTGTGATCGAGTCTGCAATCAAAGTGCACCGAGGCAGGCTTGGCGCGTCTCTACGTCTACGGCATGTAGCACTCGGGCGGGAAGCCCTGAGGGAACCGCTTGCCGTCGGCGCAGTAGTCGTACACCATGTAGTTGTCGCGCGCCCACTTCATCGCCTGCTGCGCCGCGGCGTCCATCTCCTGGTTGTACCCGGCCGGCGCCGACGACGCGGCGTCCGCGGCGGTGAAGTTGCGGTACTGCGCCACGAACGGCGCATGCGACCAGTCCGTCTTGATGCGTCCGCCCTGCGTGGCCCAGTCGTCGGCGTTCCACAGGCTCCCGTACAGCCTCATCCGCTGCGACGACGGGTAGGCGATCCCCTTGTCCGCGTGGTTCTTCATCTCCCGGATCGGCGTCCCGTCCACCAGCACACTGCAATACATATTGTCAGCTCGATCGGCATCCATGGTAGTGAATGAGGGATAATGCACATTGATTGATCAGTGAGGAGGTGTGTGCTTACAGGATGTTCTGCGAGGTCCAGACGATGGAGTAGGTGTGGAAGTCGGTGATGGGGTCGAACCAGAGATGGAACTGCTGCTCTTTGCCGCCGGTGCCGTTGGCGAAGACGTTGGTGTGGAGCGTGTACGGCTGGCCGGTGACGTTGCCGAGGAACTCCAGGTCGACCTCGTCGTGGATATCCCACTCCCCTTCCGACATGAACTGCGTGATAAAAACCCAAAATCCACCGTGAGCTCACACAACCGAGCCAGAAAAAAAAAAGATTCGATCTCGTGGAATGCTGGGGTGTGAGTTCTGGCTTACGTAGCATGTGGTGACCGTGCCGGCGGAGTTGTTGGCGACGAGCTTGATCTGCAGGTCGACGCGAGCGAACAGGGACGTGTTCTTGGACCTCCACCCCGAGCCGGAGGTGTGGTCGAGCGACAGCGTCATCACCTGGCCGTCCGGCGACACGCTCCCCCGCCCGTCGCCCCACATCACCTCCAGGCCGTCGTCGATCCTCCCCGTCGCCCGCACGTCACCAAGGCAGAACCCGAAGGCGAGCACCGCGAGCGCCCAAGCCATCTTCCTCGAGCCGAACCCCATGATCCTTTGCTGTTTCACCTCGTGTAGTGAACCAGTAGTGATCTGTGAGACGAGAAGGGAAAGGAATGGTGTAGTGAGCTAGCTGGTGAATGGTGACCGATCGGTGTGTGCCTCCCAGGGTTTATATAGGAGTTAAGAGCGAGCGGGTAACAATTGATCGAGGAGGGGGTGTAGCACAGTGCAGGCTGCAGCGGCGAGGCGCATGTTCGTGTCAGGTTCGCGGGGCGGGCGTGGGCTGGCGATGCGGGGGGAGGTTGCCCTGTGCGACTGCGCGCACGAGAGCAACTCACGTAGGATTTGGCGAGAAAGTTGAATTCTTCGTACTCGACGCGACGAGAGGAGCGAAGCAGGGGGGGGGGAGACACGACAAAAAGGTGGGAACGGGACACGGTTTTCTGGGATTCTGGTCGTGTGCTTTTCCTTCCTCGCGCTGCGCGCAGCTAGCGGAACGCGCATTCCATTTCCAGTCACGCGCGGGGGCGGCGTGCTGCGGCATGACGGCATCCACCGGCCTAACCGGGGGGACGTCCAGCGGTAACCCGGGCACCTGGCCGGCCCCAACCACGACGGCGCCGGTTGGCCGGATGCCAACTGGACACCGTCATACCGCGGGCGGGCGAGCGAGCTAGGTGGAGGTGTGGTCCTTTCCCCTGCGCGGCGAGACGCGTAAGAAATTGTTCAGGCGCTCTAGATGGTAGGTAATACGGAGTAGTACTACTATGAGTTCATGTGTTTGTGTTTTTCTATTGGATTGTGGGTGATACGGTCATGTGGTCTGAGGTCCAGGTTTGAGGTGTAGTAGTACGATATATATCTATCGGATGCAATTGACAATTGGTGGCCTAGTTTTGTGCCGATTCTTGGCGGCACAAGTCACATTTGCGCTGTCATAGGATCAACAAACAGATTGTAAGTACAGAATATGTGTAATAAGAGCAAGTTTAATAGAATACAGACTGTTATTGTTGCGTCCTCTTAGGTTAATAGGACTAGGGTGTTTATACCTATGTACTATATGAGTCGCTTGAATTCAACTAATACCAAATATATAGGTTGCAGCCACAAATAGATCTTAGACTTATAACGCTACAACAAATAAAAGACGACAATAGAAGCAAGTGTAAACCTAAACCCATTAGCACGGTTTGGATTCTAGATCGAAACCCTAAAAGTCTTTATACGTTACTTGCTCATGAATGAATGATTAGAGCTTTTTCGCACTGCTTAAATAATAGTAATGATGAGTACACGAGATACTCGGCAAGTCATGGAAATAAAGTGGTGTGCAATGGATTAACAAGGGGTTTGGTTTTATTCTGTAATCAAATGTTTTTTTAAAATTATCTTTATAAATTCTAAATATACTCTTTAAGTTATCGAAAAGAGTCTCACACCTCAATTTAACAATTCACTACATTTATCAGGAAGTGACTCACGTCTCAATCCATTCCACAAATCACAAACGACTTGTCTCAATTTTAATTTAGAGCGTATGGACCTAAACGGTATCTCTATTTCTGTGCTTTTAATTTCCTTTTATTTCTCAATCACAACTCAACTTCATCTTATCTAACTCCATTTCTAGTGCCAAACGACACTTTGGGTCACACGGTCTAGTTTTAAACTACTCATGTCTTCTACCAGTCATATAGCCTAGTTTTGTTAACGATTCTCATAGTACATTAAATTTTTTTATAAAATTTTTCCAAACATAAAATTGTGTTAGATGGATCATTTCTCATCCACTCATGACCATGGGTACGGCTATTCGAATAGATTATAATATTTGTAAATGATGCGTGTTTTACCCATACGATGTGAGCTTACTCCAAACGCCCAGTACGTATTGATCAGATACGCATAGTAAGGGAGGTTTGCACAAGGCATTTCCAAAACATTCCTAGGATAGTCAATTGTCAACTAAATAGCTCCCAGACCAAGTATCGAGCAAGTCCCAGACTTCCCGTACTCAGGGTCCCGCAGACGTATCCCAAATGTTACCTCAGCGATTTCACGTCCATTGACTTTTGCACACATCTAAAATCCACTAATTACTTAGCCAAAAATGTTCCATTCCATCCATGTGGTCGTATTAGTGAAACTCTTTAAGAATAGAGAAGTCAGGCCACACATTAGGTGAACCAAGTTTTATAAAAATATTTTATTTCACAAAACTCCCGATCATGAGTGTCAGTATTTCAAATTATTTTTAAAACCTATTTTATTCTATCAACCAGTTTTAAGTGATAGGGATACCATTGATACTCGCACTTTGCTGAGCACAAGCACTAATATGACAAAAGAATGATAGGATATATGGTCATCAACAAATAAGAAGGGTATGTGCAACAATTAGATTTATGACCTATCGGGTTGACTTGTGAACCGCGGCCAATAACAGTGTCTAAACATGTATGGTTAACAAATAAAATAATTTTTAAATTTAGGTTCAATATGGTCAAACAGTGACTTGTTTTGGTCTTGGTCTTAGTCTTCTTCGACGAACTCCTTGACTGACAGCTCCTTGGCGTTAGCTACTACGCGGTACAAAATAACAACACGTGAAAAGAAATAAAAATAGAATTTAATATATAGAACTATAGTACCTTTAGATGGATCTCATGTTTAAAAAAATTGAGAGTGAAACATGCTCAAATGGAGCTTCGATTAAAAATATATGAATTTTGGATGGTTAAATCATTTTTAAATTATAGAAAAGGAATGAAATATTTTTTGAAAAAGAAATTATTTGAATCATAGGATGACAGATAAGCTAGTGGTGAGGAAGATAAAATAGATTTTTATTTCTTTGGTAGGTAGGTTAACGGGCTTAGGCAAGAGTTGTTAGGTTGAGAAAATGAGGCCGAGCCTTTCGGTTTTACAGGTCGGCCCAAAACCTAGCTGGGCTGAGGTGGGCGTGCTACGTTGGTATGATGGACCCGCAATCATTCAATGTGGCTGCCATCTGACGGCCACGTGGTCGCTAACTAAGAAGAGGAGATTGAAGGAGAAATCGATGGCCAGTGGAGTTCGACGGTGTCCAGCCAAATGGCAGTGATTCCCGATAAGTCGAGATCACCAGAGCATCGAGCGGAGGACGGGGAGGAACATAGATGGCTTGGATTTTGTCTAAGGGGACGGGAGGTAGTAGACTCCTATGGGAGTGCGTCATTTGATCGTCACTAGTGACCAAATAGGAGGCGGAGTGGTTGGGTTTTGAGCTCGGTTTCAGGCGGTGCAGAGATAGAAAGAGAGGGGGAGAGAACCCGAAGATGCTACCTTGGGAAATGTGGTAGGGCCACAACGATGATACCCCGCAAAAAAGGAAAAGAGGAAGGGAAGGTGATGACGATGTGGTAGCTCGAAGGAAGTCCAAATGGTGTGAGGAGTGACGGAGGGCTCCATAGCGGGTGTGCATGGAAACAACGGAGATAGTCAGTTCAGTGTTGCATGCGGGAGACCGATGATCTTGTGGTGCGATGTGAGGTGGCAAAGTGCGGCGCAACACCATGATGGTGCTAGCCAAAATAAGGGAGAATAGAGAACATGGGCGGCATGGTGACCGGGACGGAACAAAGAGAGTGGGCGTGCTTGCCGAGGCCTAGACTAAATGTGGTGGCATCGAGCCAGGGTTTGGCGCATTGTCTTCGTGCACAGTGTGGGCAAGGAAAGCATGTTGGCAAGCATTGCTGACGCACTGGGGAGGCCTAGTCACGCGCCGCGAAGGTCGGCGCATTTGACTAAGCGCTCATCATACGTAGGGTAGCAGTGGACATAGGAACGGCCGTGACACAGCGTGTCGAGTGGCTATCCACAACGTGGGTTGCGAGTGAGCCTAACTTATTGACTAGTGCGCTAAGGCACGGGCGCACGTGGCGGCAACGCGCGTGAGCGAGGAGACGGGTCATAGGCTATCTGGAACTAGGCCGTGTGAAGGAGAAAGCAGGTCACGCAGGTCAAGAGAGGAAGAACGGAGGAGAGAGCAGCCTAGGTAAACAATATTCATTCTAAATTTTTAGAAATATTTTGAAAATAAAATTTTGAATGTTTGAATTTGAATTCAAATTTAATATTTGGACTCAATAAATTTTGGGATTTTTTGGAATGGATTTTAAAGTAGGTTTGGAGAGAATTTAAGATCCACACGTTGGTACGCTCTTAAACAAAATCTAAAAAGTTCTAAATTTTGCAAATAGGTTTTTATTCAAATAGTTTTTCTCGAGTAAAAAAACACTCGCATTACAGTCATCTACAACCAAATAGTATATGCATATAATTACATATAAATATATTTTACACTATTAATACCTGCACTATCTCTTATATAATTAGAACATCTTAAAGCATGTGCTACAGTTAGCTATAAATCTGCAGCTTGCTTTTCTTCTCTCTTCTCTCTTCTCACATTCATCTAAATGCGGTAATTTTTAAAACACGTTTGTATCACTTCCTGTATTCGCTCTAAGGCCGACCAACAAGCTAAAGCTATATTGTAATGTACTGTTACTTTCGGGGTTTGGGAAGCTATATTGTTTGGCTAGGGGTTGGGAACTTTTCAAACAGTATGTTTATAATTAATTAAATATTAGCTAAAAAATTTTAAAAAAATATTAATATATATTTTTAAGAAACTTTTCTATAGAAATTTTTTATCTGAAAATGTATGTGCGGAAAACTAATAGGAGAGGTTGAGAACATGTACAAAGAACACATCCTAAGCTATTGAAGAAGTCTATATTACCTCTCTCAACTATTCCTTGAGTTCTATACCCTCTCTCAACCATGAAACCGAGTATAACAAAACTGAACTAATTTACCTCGTTCAGTGGTTGCATCTTGATTTTATCCTACATGACGTACCAGTCAACTCATGCGAATATGGTAGCCAGTAAACGCCTAGATATATTTAATAAAACAAAATTAATTGACCCACATATCATCCCTCTATCTCTCCCTCTTCCTTCCTTCCCCTCCCTATTCTCTCTAACTCTTGTTCTCTCTCGATGGCTGATGGGCACGCTAACAAGGGCGCAGCGGCGTCATGCTCCAACTCTCTCCAACTACACCATCCTCCTCCTCGACCTTTTCTTCGTTGTGCCACCCTCTTCGTAGATCTCACCACGCTGTCACTTGAGCTCAGCGACATGGGGCGTAGCTCGAGCTTGATGAAGAAGTGGTGCCACTTGAGCTCAAGGACGATGTGACAGCTAGGGATGGTGGCGTCTCTCGGGAGGATTCCAACGATGATGGACCTTAGGAAGGAGCCTGAGAGTATCATGGGAAGACAATGGCTAGGGTTGGCTCCTCCTATGCTTCTGCTATAGTTGTTGTGGTGTGGCTAAGGCATGGTGTCCAATAAGGCCCGTTGAACTCAAGCTTGAGCTCCACTCATCTGTAGAAAAGGAAGCGACGACGATGGTAGCCGACAAGCCCCGTCGAGCTTGACCTCCCCGATGAGCTTGTCATGACGATGATCTCCTTAAAATGCACCGGAGAAATTGTGGTGGCAATAGCGGGAATGGGCCATGGGAAGGGGGAGAGCTGAGGAAGCAGGCAACAAGGGGGGAGTATGGGAGGGCTGAGCCTATCAGCAACCGGCCTCCTATTGCCCTTCCCCATAGCCATTTCTCTGCATCATTGTCCATCATTGCAGGGTTCAATGACCTTAAGACTCTTCATTTCGACACCGTCCACAACCTCAACGCCCACCGACCATGGCTATAGGGATTGGCAACCTTGAGGCCCTTTGCACTAGGAACAAGAGTTTGCCCCTCCCCCTCCAAAGGCCTACCACATCCACACCAAATCTACTCCAACTTTGTTGTACGGGTCGGCTCGTCTCCATCGACCTCGGCATCCATGACTGCTCTTCTGCCATTGATGTTCTCCCCTGACGCCGCTGTCCACAGGGCTGTTAGTAGTGAGATGAAAAGAGTGGGGCATAGGGGAGGAAGACGGTGAGAGAGGTGAATAACATGTAGGCCCATTACTTTTGTTTTATTAAATACATCAAGTGCGTACGTGGCTGCCATATCAGCACGGATTAACCGGGTGTGAACCAATGAAGAGGTAAATTAGTATGGTTTTGATATTTGGAGAATGTGTTATACTCGATTTTATAATTGAGGGAGAGACTCCAAACTCAAGCTAAGGTAAGGGAGGTCAAATGGCTTCTTCCTAAGAAGTTCAAGTTCTGAAACGCAAGAAAGGTTGGACCGCTGCCACCGTCGCTTGCCTGGGCTGGACTAACTGATCTAGACGGCTCCTAAGTCCCGACACCCAACATGGACATCATCACATGATGTGCTAGTGTCAGACTAGCTAAACAGTGCGAAGAGGGCCCATATTGTTGGCCTAATAGCGTCGCTTTGCCTGTGGCCCAACCGGGCATGCAAGCAATGCTCCTGCGGCTGTACGAGAGTTCTGCGGAAAGCCTCAAACCGGCAAGTTTCTCTCTAAGTCTGAACTCTGAAACTACAGTACTTCAGTACATGTACAAAGAGCTCGAGATGGAACGTCGTATAGACATTTTTCTGTCAGGATTAAATAAATCTGGAGAGCTAACTGAACAGCTTAGTGTATACATGAGGACGCATTACTCGAGTGCAGAAGTACTAGTGAAGATTCAGTATTACAACACGTATGCCTCTAAGTTCTCTCCAATGCAAAGCCTCTTCTACTATAGTCCCACTTGTTTCTTGTTTTTTTGGTTTGTTAAGTCACCTTTAAACCATCTCCACAAGTTGCTTCATTTTACAGGTCTACGCCTACGTGTACGTATGTCTAGTTAGTACTGTAGAGTAATTGAAAGACCAGGCCACTGGATAGACGGGTCAACTTCAATAAGCACGTACAAAAAGTCAGGCACGTACGCCCAGCTTGAAAACACAAGCATGCAAATTCCCTTTTCTTTTCATTGAGTTTTTGGTTGCATCGTACTAGTATTCTCCCCCAGTAGCTTAATTATACATGTTTCCTTGAGGTTTTGTTAATGGTGCCGTAAAATGGAAGATTAAACACCGACCTCTCCATTGCTAATACCTGACCTAGTGACAGAACCGTACCAATGCACGCAGGTCGCTGGCTCGCTGCTAATTTATCAATCAGAAACCGACCAAAACGTGAAAGATTATGTATGCCCTGGCTAGTAATTAGCACACGCGCCTACTGGTACTGCGGACTTCCGACCCCATGTTACCTGGAACTGGACGATGCACGCAGCTGCCTGCCTCTTGATGCCAGTATGCATCTCACTTGCTTGGCTGCGACGGCGATGCAACGCTGCCGTGAGGCTGCTCGTTCGCACGTGCGAACCCCGATGCGCGCAGGACGCGCCGACGCGCGGCTCCTCCTCCTCCCTGCGTGAAAGGAACCGAGAAAGTCACCACCTCCTCCCTCCGACCGAGGCGGTAAATATCTCGCGCGCGCTCCGTTGATGAGTTGTGATTGGCCGATTGAAACCGTGTGGCGCTTGCCGAGAGATATCTTAGAGCCAACCAACTGAAGCCGAGGGATGCCTTGGTGTTCTTGCGAAAACGCATTCCTGATATAGAACTGCTCCAGTAGGTGTGTTTTTTTTAAGCCGTGATGATCTGCATTGCATTCCCCGATGTCCAGTAGGAAAGAAACTAACTCTTGGCATTGCGTGCGAGGAGCATTGAACGAATCTTTTGCGAGTCACTCTTCGTCCAACCTACTCGCCTTGTGCAGTGAGAGATCCTTCAGAGATGAAGTCAACAGTGAGATATACATGTGCGGTACTAGTATGGCATGCACGTATAGCGATCGAAGCCCTAAACTATATGACCTCAAATTTGTTTGACAGGAGGGAAATCTGAGTTAAGTTGTGTGATACATGTATAGTTTACCGAGATCTAAGGCTTCCCTAGCTTTGACATAAGAAAAAAATCTAATCTTAGTTCAGTTCTCCATCTACGAACCCCCTGATCCTCCTCAATATATCTATCGTGCATGCATGTGCACAGATCGATCAAACTCGTGCGATAAGACGACCTGCACGCACCTGTAAAACGCTTATATAGGACTGGACCCTGTGCAATTCTTGTGTAGCTAGGACGAGGGATTGGATTCCCATGTCGACTTGCTTTCAATCCTCTCTCGGCCAGCCTGACATTCGATTCCTCACTTGCCTTGCCGCCCTCATTTTCCTTGTCGCCTGTCTCCAATCCCTTTGCTGTATATACACAGAAACCACTGACCCCTCAACAGTGGAAACAACAAGCTAGCCAAGAAGCCAAGTTTCCCAGCTCGGCTAGCTGCAGGAGGTAGCTAGCTAGAACTGAAGTAGGCATCGACATGGCGCCATTGCTGCCTGCTTCTAGTTCAAAGCTATGCAGCTTGCTGCTCCTATGTGTAGTCTTCCTCGCCGCCGTCGACCAGAGCGCGGCGGGCATCTTCGATGAGATTGAGCTCATCTGGGGCGCGAGCCGCACCTACTTCTTCATGGACGGCGACTCCGAGGCGCTCGCGCTCTCTCTCGACCAGTCGCAGGGCTCCTGCTTCCGCTCCAGGGAGAAGTACCTCTACGTCCAGATCGACGTCGAGATCAAGCTCATCGAGGGCGACTCCGCCGGCACGGTCTGCACAGTCTACGTAAGAAATCTTTGAAATCTTTCGTTCGATCTCGCAGCCTCGTGTATCGATCAACAGTGTACGCTTGGTCAATGGTTGACTTTTGACACATGGAATACTTCGATGCGCGCCCGTACGTGCATGCAGACGATCTCCGAGGGGCCGTGGGAGATTCACGACGAGATCGACCTGGAGTTCCTCGGCAACGTCACCGGCCAGCCCTACACGCTCCACACCAACATCTTCGCCAACGGCGTCGGCGGCCGCGAGCAGCAGTTCCGCCTCTGGTTCGACCCCACCGCCGACTACCACACCTATTCCATCGTCTGGAACCCCAAGCACATCCTGTAAGCAACACATCAATCGATCCGCATATCATCTTAGTTTGATCTGCTGTATCCATAGTAATTGTATGTGTGATTGTGTGATTTGGGGGCAGGATTCTGGTGGACGGGAAGGCGATCAGGGACTTCAAGAACAACGAGGACCAGGGGGTGGGGTTCCCGACGTGGCAGTCGATGCGGACGTTCGGGAGCCTGTGGAGCGCGGAGGACTGGGCGACGCAGGGCGGGCGGATCAAGACCGACTGGACGCAGGCGCCGTTCGTCTCTTACTACCGCAACTACAACGTCACCTGGTGCCGGCCGTCCCCCGGCGTGGCGTGGTGCGGCGACGAGCCCAACGAATCGACGCACTTCGACCTCGACCGGAAGACGCTGTCCGACCTGCAGTGGGTGCGCGACAACTCCATGATCTACGACTACTGCGCCGACAAGGTCAGGTTCAACGCCTCCACCCTCCCCAAGGAGTGCACGCTGCAATGAGGAAGGATCGAATTGAGGGGATCGATTTGATGATCCTTTGATGAAATTCATCATTCGTTATTCTTGTACATCTGAAGAAACAGGTAAAATTTTGATTCTTTCGTCAGGCCTGCGATCGATTGATTTTGGCCGCTCCTTTTTCTTTCTGGAGCAGATGTACCGATGCAAGATTTATCTGAAATGCATACAGAGGAGTTTTGTTACGATTCGTTATGACAAATCAGATTTTATTCTATGATTACATACCGGGACTTAATTAATCCGCTTATTGTTCTTGGTGTCATGTATGCTACATGAATTGAGATTTATGTGTTGCCCGTGAAGAGATCATGAATTATATAGTAGAAATCACATTACAGTATCATGAATGCAAGCACAGAAATTATTGCCGGCTATGTGCGATGGCTGGGACGCCGCTGGTCGAGGTTGCACTCGGCCAGCCGCCCCTGCGGGAACCGCCACTGGTCGCCGCAGTAGTCGTAGATCATGTAGTTCGCTCGCGCCCACGCTACGTCGCTCTCGCCGTCGGGGCCGAGCTGCTTGCCCATCCACGCGCCGCCGCAGTCACACGTCAACGGCGACGACAACGTGGAATTCGACTGGCCGGATGAGCACGAACCGCCGCTACCACCTCCGGCCGCCGGCACAGCGCAGGCGCTGTACGCGTAGGTCCGGTACGACGCGACGAACGGCGCGGCGGTCCAGTTGATCTTGACCTGCCCGCCCCGCGTCGCCCAGAAGTCGCCGTTCCACAGGCTCGCGTGCACCCTCATCGCCTGGCCGCTTGGGTACGGAACGCCGGCGGACGCGTGGTTCTTGAACACCCTCACCGGCTTGCCGTCCACCGAGAAACTAAACATTACAGAATCACATATTCACAATATAGTTCATCGTCATTAGCATTTAGCAACGTCGTCGTCAAGCCGTCAACTAAATTGGTGAGACGCAGCTGTGCACAGGAGATCTAGTGCATTAATTCGATCTCACTCTGGCCAGTGGTCGATCAGATTCGTGCATGGATGGGCCAGCCAAGTGGCTTGATTTGGATATGATTATTAAAACTGTTAAGATTTGATTCGGATGTTTAAATCATTTCTGGCCAGAATCTAGTATTTGACTTGTCACATATAAATTTCTACCCTCTTGGACAATACTTTTTTTCTGGTGAGGCTAAGTTTGACATGTTACCTGCGCAGGCTTCTCATGTGCATCTTCACGGTTTTCTCCTCATTTTTATATAAACAAACTACACGCTTGTGGTCTACTTTGAAATGAGTGAGTTTAGCCGTTCAGGCATGCAACTATTGAACACAGCGTTAGAATGATTTGGACGTAATCTCGAGGAAATGTTGAATCTCTAGCTCTTTACGATCCAGTAAAACGGCAAGTTGATCCATTGCTTATGTAGAAGTCCTATAAATCTACGTTTTCGAGGCACTAAAGTACCAAACTGGCAGTAATAATTTATTTATGCAGCAAGGCAAATTTCTTACGTGAAATTTAGAACATTCCAAAGGAAATCCGCCTGTGCACCGGCCTCTTGCAAAATGGGCCAGGCCTGATAAATCTGTGTAGGACTCACGCGCCAGTCAATCAAATTAGATCGGTCACCCATGGGCTACGCTCCGCACTAAACTTAGGTCTTGTTTGGGGAAAATTAAGATTAAGAGAGATAACCAGTAAGAATCTGAAAAACAGCCGGTGAGAATGCGGTTGTTTCTCAGATTCTAGTTTCTAGTTTTTTTTTTAATTTTAGAACTACATATATTTTATACTTTGAGTGACAATCTAAATTATTTGAAGAGATGGTAACAATTACAACTCTGTAGTCAAAGTTAAAGTTCTAGAAGTATGCCACTATTCCACGACCGCACGTGAAAGTCGTGAGCTAGTCTTGTACGGTTGAACCAAAGTCGGCTCACGGGAAGAAAGGGAGGTCTTGTAAGGTATTTTTTCTATCAGTTGGTATGGACTTGGACTTGTTCACGTACGTTCTTATGTTATGTACAATCAATTCACGTGCATGTTCTACGCCTGGTTTCGCAGGGACACCGTACTAGCTAGGTAGCGCGCGGCACATGCAAGATCATAGGTAAAGTATGGGAAATTAAACGGAAATTAAACTGGAGGTTAATCACCACTTTGTCAGGTATGAGTGCGTTGCGTACGTACATGATGTTGAGCGGGTTCCAGAGGATGGCGTAGTTGTGGAAGTCGGCGGTGGGGTCGATCCAGAGGTAGAACTGCTGCTCACGGTTCCCTTTCCCCTGCGCGAACACGTTGGTGTGCATCACGTACGGCTCGCCGCTCACGTTCCCCAGGAATTCGAAGTCGATCTCGTCGTGCGCATCCCCCTCCGATGTCAGCTACACACGTCACACACACAAACATATGTATACGTACACGTGCTGCACGATGCACTATGAGCTTACGTACGTAGAAGGTGGCGACCGTGCCGGCCGACTCGCCGGGGACGAGCTTCATTTCCATGCTGAACTCGCCGAAGACGAACTGGTCCTTGGTCTGGAACCCGGAGCCGGAGGATTGGTCGAGGGTGAGCGTCACCACCTGCCGCCCGCCGTTGTCGTCGGTGACCCTCACGTGGTCTTCGCCCCATATCACGTCGAATTCCTCGTGGAAACTGCGGCCTGGCGCGCCCGAACACCCCGCGAAGCAGTACGCCGCGACGATCACCAGAGCCGCCGCCGCAACCTGTTGCTGCTGCCCAAGTGCTCGCGCCATGTCAATACTACACAACTAGCTAGCACGGCGCTGCACGTTAATTTTAGCTCTTCTCGGGTGTTGGAACACACGAGTGGAGCGTGAGAGAAACAGGAGTTGTGCTAGGGTTGATATAGACGCACTGATCGATCACGTGGATGCACGTACACCATGCATGGCGCGATTGAGCTCGATCGTCTTTCATTCACGCAAGGCACACGCGCATACGGGCATCAAGCTACTAGCTAGCAAGCGCCGGTTGGGGTTGCTCGCAAGAAAACGCAACGCCGCAGCGTTGCTGACGATGAATCGATGATCGATCGAGTTAGCTAGGGCCGCCCTACTCTGATGAGATTCAACGACGTTTGGAAATCTCCGATCACGCACGGCGACTCTAGGCTCTGCGCATGGTTCATAACGAATAATTGGATGGGGGTTGGATTCTTGCATTGACGATGTGCATGATTAATTTGACGATGCGTGCTGCGCGCGGCTGAACTAGCTAGATAGATCTTCCGAATATCTAGCTTGAAAGTTGAAGGCCTCTCGCTCTCTGATCGATCGACCTCTGCTAATTGGGCGTGCGTCGCGATCAGCATATGGGGCCGGCGTCATGATCCATACGGAAGCGTGCTCACGGGGTTCGTCGATCGCCGTATGGAGTTGTCAAATGGAGTTGTAAGAACGGACGTCGTCCTTTTGATACTTCTCTAGGTGACTGCAAATGCAGGCATCATTGCATGCATGGCGTATATTATTTGTGTTAGTTTCTGATGCTGACAAACTTAATTGCACGCTCGTGCCCTTTCAGATAATCGATCCATCGTCACTAGTCCAGCTATACATTTTTGCCCAGCAAGAAGCCGAGAACCAGTAGATGAGTTCTTAGTGTAAAAAAATATATAAAAAAGTTCAATTTAGATCTCTCGACTATAGGTCGATTTTCATTTACATTCTTTAAATGAAAAAGAAATTTCTAAAACTAAATGTAAATTGAGTCTAATGTAGCCAATATAGTGCCCGCATATCGTGACGTCGTCGTCTTACGTAACTACTACTTATGTAACATTATAATAAAAAAATAAAAAATAGGATGGGATCACCCTTCCTCCTCTTATCATCTCCCTCTCTCCCATACTGATACTGATAGACTCGGCGGCTGAATCGACGAGGGAGCAGCCGAGGGGGAGGAGCTCCGGTGCGGCGGCGGGTCTGTTACCTTCTCTCTCCTCTCGCTCTGGTGCGCACGAAGGGAGGGAGGACGGCCGGCGAGCCCCACGCGAGCGCGCGAAGGGAGGCGCGGCCGCCGGCGAGCTCCACGCGAGTGCGCGAAGGGAGGCGACGGCAGCTGGACGATGCCGACGTGGAGGAGTTCTCCTCCGGCGGGAGCGCCCGCTCCATCTGCGACTCCAGCCGGCTGAAGAGCCGCGAGTCGCGCCACGTCAAGGCCCTCCTGATTCCGCCGCCGCCGCCCGCCGGGCGCGGGTCCAGGGCTGCTCGACGGTGACGATGAAGCTGCAGAGGTTGTCCTCGTCTCCACCGCTGCTCCCCAGTTGCCCCCCCGAGCTCCGCTCCCTGCCATCAAATCGACGACGACGGCCATGGTGGAAGATCGAAGACGACAGCCATGGCCGGTCCCCAAGGTGGCAACGGTAAGCGCGCGGGGTTGGGGGTGGTGGTACACGTACTGCGCCGGCGTACAGCTGCACGTACTGTGCCGGCGTACAGCTGCAGGCACGACTGCATCCCCTGCCTCCTCACCTCAGCCGCAGCCTCGACGCTAGCCCTCGTCGCCGGCAGTGCCTCCAAGCAATGAAGGGGAGCGCCGTCTCCTCCTCCGGCTCCCCGACCTCCTCTCCACGGTCGAGGTGAAGAGGCGTCGGTGGCGTAGGCCGGCGAGGCTAGCGGAGGAAGGCGGTGAAGAGGCGGGGCCGGAGCGGCGGTTGAGATCGATGGCGGCTGTGGCAGTGGTGGAGACCTTGGGGCGCTGAGGATGGCGTCGGCGGCCGGCGGACGGGGGTCGGGGCGTTGGCCTGGCACCGAGGGGGAGAGGGCAGAGGCTTTTTTTTAAATTTTTTTCAACACCCATTGACAAGTGCGCCCGTATATCTGTTTTAGTTTTTTATTTTTTTTTGTTTTTCTTCCTATGCCACCTAAGCTGAATGACATGAAGAAACGAAGATAAGTCAAAAAGTTGAAACAACTCTCAATAATAACTAGAGACTCGATTTTTATTGTTTTTAAGAGTTAGAGGACGATTTATACTATGGTTGAAAAATATGAATAAAACACACGCCATATACGAGGAATGTGAAGACTTTTTCCACAAAAGATTGCAGTTTATGCAATGTCTTAAGGACGAAAGCCCATTGAACTAGCATTATCTTATGGGCCAAATTCACAAGTCTAAGGACCAGTTTTATGTTAAGAACAAAGATTTCAATGTATATCGTAGAACTGTTTACCAAGTTCACTTTTTTTGTTAACACCTCAATTTTCTAATTACCGTTCTTTAGACATAGCTATGATCATTGCATATAACATCTCAATCAGCAAGACGATCATCTGCAGGTGAAGTCAAAACTATTGGAAGAAAGGCTGATGGCTGTTGTAACCTCACAACAAGATGGAAGCAATTTGTCTCTGGTTCTTGATCTTTGTTTTCTTGGGTTCTCCATGTTCCTTGGGGAACATTTCCACGGGCTGCACCGATCTTTCAAGGGTTCTTGATTGCTTTTATTCAGGAGTGCAAGGCCTGCTGTTCTTGCAGGTAAATTTCCTAACTTTCCCTCTATTTCCTTATGTTATTTTTTCCATGTGCTTGCCTTCAGAATTCTTTCCGGTTTATTTGTGCTGACCATTTTCTTGGTGTCTTCTAGCCCTGGTCGCCAGCATTGGCAGCTGCTTGTTGCATCTTCTTCCCGTTCATCTTTCTTGCTCCCGGTTGCTGCGTGCTTCTTCTTCCGTGTCACTGCTCTGAGCCGCATGTGCATCCTAGATCGATTGCTCTAAGGTATTTTCTTTTGTCCTATCTTTTTATCCTTGTCCATTACCTCTATTGTATGATGTTTGCAAGGTTGTATAAGGTAGCTTTGTCTGTCTGCCTGCTTATACATTTCCAGAACTTTTTATTCCCTTCACACAGTGAACGAGATGCGTACATCCAGTCAATTAGGATGGCTTTTGCTTATATATACAGATGATATCAGCGCAATCAGAAGAAAGAAAGCAGCTACCATGCACCTCCAGACTAAGAACCAAGGCTTTTGGTTTAGGACCTGTAGGTCTTGATCATTATTGTAAATAGCTACTGCTGTGTTTATCTCCCTTCCTGCGACCTATGCTATAAAGTAGTAATGGGAAATAGTAATGTGACTGCTTCTAGCTCTATAAACCTAACATACTTATGCCTGAAATGGGATGTGGTTTGGCTTTAAACCTGTAATGGACTGATGTGCTTTTGTTTATGGGTAAACTGGAATGCTTTTGAGGCGCAATAAGTTTTTGTCGTCAAAATTTAACCTTTGTACCACCTTCTATTTTGATGTGGGTTTGTAAAAAAAATAGTTTGTGCTGCTTTAATTCCTAATTTGATGAAGGTTTCACTAAGGATTTGCCCCTTAATTGAGATGACTAGGACCAAATTTGATGAAGGTTTCACTAAGGATTTGCCCCTTAATTGAGATGACTAGGAAATAGTTAGTTATTAAAATGACAATGACATGAAACTAACTATGATGGGTGATAATTTTTCTTTGCTCTTGCAGACTTATGAGTACACCTTGTGATCGTTGCCGTGGTGTCACTTCTCCATTGAGGTTTTCTTTCCACTCTATATATAAGCTTCTGCTCCAAAAGTTCTCTTGCTGTTCAGTTAGCTCACCAAAGTAACTAAATTCCCCTGGTTTCAACTTCTCTAGCCCCTTTTGCAGTGAGAGATGACTTGATCATAAAGTTGCTTGCCTCTACTCTAACAAGTATTCTTCATACATCAGTTGCTAAGGCTTTGAAAGATATAGGAGTGTAATGTCTTTTCTAGAATACAGCTATTACCCTTTTAATTTTGGCCTCCATAGGATAAGAGGTTCACAGCTTATCTTGATATATCATAGAGCACATGTATACATCTGTTTTCATTCAAAGTAATCATCTTGAGAATTCATTATGTATCGAACCCACGATCTGAATATATATGCATTAAATATATTTGTGAACATCATTATTGGCAGTCATTTTCTTTGCTATAATGAACCAGTTTTACATTGCACGGTTGCTCATATAAAATGAGAATCATGTTCTTGGGCATTGTTTTGTAAGTCCTATGTTACCTCTTTTGCTTCCCAGCCGCCATCTCAGTACTCTTGACTAATTTGTTTCCTTATTTTCAGTTTTAGCTTGTTCGTTAACACTGCAAGCAATCATAGAAGAAACTACAGTACTAAAGTGATGCCCTCTTTTTTCAGGAAAGTTAAAATAACAAAGGAGTTTTCCAATGATTTTTTAAATGTCTATTAATATATGCTGTGTTTATTACTGAGGTCGTAGAGTTTATTTGTAATAAAATGTGTTGCTAGCTTGACAGAAGAAAACCATTGGATTACGTTTTTATAGGCTCAATGTTAAACTAATTTTGTTAGTGTGTCATTTTTAATAATATTCCTAAGCCTGAACCTGAACTGAACTACATAGAAGCTATCTGATTCTGAATGGCTTTGGTAAGTAATGTAGTATTTCTTAACTATTTTCAATACCTTCAATGAAGAAATGATCATTTCAAGTGCACTCTACTGCACTGAAAGAAAGAATTGGAAGTAGAACCTGAAGAATTGGAGGGAACCTTAGTTGGCCAGTTGGCATGTCTTTGCTCCACTTCATTTCAGCTCATTGATAACAAGGAACCAAGGCCTTGTTCTTTATGGATTATTGCCCGTGGATGGCCAAGCTCGTAAGCCAAAAAAAAAAACTGATATAATGAAATATTATTGCCTTGCTCCCATAAAGCTTCAGATGTGGAGGGTGAGCTTGCTGCCCAGCAAGCTGAAATTCCATTTTTGAAATATTCCTACTGTACTATTTCTTGGTGCTTTATAATTGCTGTGCTTTTGTTTATAGAGTGCTTTCGAATTAATCATAGAAGCAGATTTACAGTAGGAATTCGTGTAAGCAGGTTTTATAAACATCTGTAAACTTTTTTATGCTATTGCTTATTTCCAAAAAAAAGGGTAAGTTTGTGCTTTAGCTACAGCAGAAACTTAATAGAAAACTAAATCTCAATTTTACAATTGCATCCAACCTTGCAATTCATCTGGTCCAAGAAGGCCATCGCGCTTATGGCACCTATCGCGTTTTACTCTATCTTGAGTGGACTGCTTTTATGCTGTTATGAACATAAAAATGGATTTGTGAAAGGCCAAAATTCCTACTGTAAATTCAATTATGTATAATTCTTACTGTGCTATTCGTGCTGTCAAATAAATCATAGAAGTTTACGGATGTTTCATGTTTGGACTTGCTTTATTGTAAATTGAGATTTAATTTTCTATCAAGATTAAAATGTATATTGTAGATCTGCTACTCTTTTGGTAAATTGCTTTTTGTCCCCTTTACTTTGTTTACCTAAGTCTCTGATACCAGCACGCAAGGCGCGCTCTCAACTCTAGTAATATCCAAGACATCAACAAATATCCATTGCGGACATGAGTATTGAACAATTCTTAGGCTAGACTTGGTTTTGGATAGAAAAATAAAACCTAGTTATATTTGTATTGAAAATTGCTACAGAACCTAGCACAATAAAACCTCATGAGACGAGTATATCATGTGTTAAGTCATCCATTCAACCTTTTTTTTCTCCTAAAATGAAAATAGTAGGTCTAATGCGGTGTTTGAATCAACTTATTTGGCTGGGTTGCTGTATCTTATTTGACGATGATATTGCTCGAATTACTAAATGATATATTAAAATATAAAATTATGTATTTTATGTAAAAGTTTTATACATAGAAGTTTTTTAAAAAATTAAATTTATTTATTTTTATTTAAATTTATAAGAATTAATACTTAATTAATTACGTGCTAATCTTTTTTTTACTTGTGTCTCATAAGTTTTACGAGTGCTAAGCGTTAAATTCTAGAGTTTGCGTCGGATTTTTTGTGTTTTTTGTGGCTTGTTTTTTTTAATCCCATGCAGAATCTTCTTTTAAAAAAAATAAAATAATTTAATTTTTAAGTCTGCAACATCTAATATTTAATTAATTATATATTAATGAATTATATCGTTTCGCGTACTAATTGCGGTTGTAGCACGGCTGAAGTAGCAGATAGCTCAGCCGAGAAAGCCCATTATATATTAGAGTTTGCATCTATACTTTTTTATTCACTCCTAGTATAAGTAATTACATGTTGGTCAAGAAATAAAGTTCCATTTTCAGCTTCTGAAAAATAAGTGGTCGATGACTTGAGTGCACAATAAAGACGTGTTCCCTAGTATAGCTACACGAGCAACTTCTCATTAATATTATGAACGTCCATACTTTTGCATAAATCTTTTTTTTAATGTGAATCTTACAGAAGAGTGACTGATCTTCTGCTGGGAGTAAATATTTGATTTGATATACTCTTTAGGGTGATACATATTTGTCCCATCTAAGTATCCGTTTAAATTAGATAAAGTATGATGAAGGCTAATAGACGATGGATTTGCTTTATAGGAATTAATTATATATTATAAATGAATAAATAGCTTGCAAAAAACGCTATCTGACCAATACTGACGGACAAAGTTTTTTTAGAAATAAAGCATGGCACTAATAATCCGATAATAATCTAGCCCCACGATCCGATGACGTCTAATTCAAATAGGACCTAAAATCAACTACTTTTCTTCGTATCTATACACTTTGCCCCCCCTAAAACGAACTACTTTGTTTAATATCCTTTTCTTCAAGAGATCAGCTGTAATATGTCGCTGTTGATAAATATCACACAGATGGCATTCAGTGATGTCAACCACAAATCAGTACTACACAACGTACACGCCTCTTGTGGCTCCTAACCAAAGTAAACGACACTCGCGGTACACCGTGCACGGACACATACTGCGCCGGCACGCAGGTCACAGGAGCAGTGTCAACCAGACAACCACGCGGGGGTTCGCTGCCGCGTACGTGCAGCGTCTCACCACAACACAACGGGAGAGATTCGAGAGGCAAACCGAACCAAACCAAACCAAAAATCAAAAGGAGGAAAGTTACGTGGCAAAGTGGTTCGGAGACTCGCCGAAGTCAACGGATCCGATTCCAATCTGTGTGCACACGCGCTGCTGGTGCAATGTCAAAGGTGGGAGAAACGAACGAAGCTTCTACGCCTCGTGGTCTCGAATATTTTTGTCTGGCAATAATGCAGCCAGAGCAAACTGATTCTAGCCAAAATCTGGAGAATAAAAGAAGTACAGTGAGTTGATTAATTTAAGCAAAAGTTTTGTTTGGAGAAAACTTTTATCATCGACGAAGAAATTTTCATTATAGAGTAGAATATATAGGGAGCTTCTGGGAAAGTAAGCTTCCTTGCAGCTGGTACGAAACATATATAGACAAATCACAAATGAATACATGTGGTAGTTTTTACGGATCAACAAGTTAAAGCTGGATGCACGATTAGGTTTGACATGTTTTTGTTTAACTTGCACGTGATGATTCCTACCAGTTTAATACGAAGGAAGCCGATGGAGTCAACGGATACGATCTTATCCTAAGTTTTAATCTTCTTCCGTAATATCTCCGGGAATTTCCAACAAAGCCGGAATGAGACGTGTGTGAACGGATGCAAAGTTGACTCTCCGTTATTCTTCTATGCGAATATTTAATAACTGAATATGTTTATTCTGAAATTTAACAGTAGAATATATTTAGTACATCTAACAATGATAGAGCTCCCTAGTCCTACGTTAAACATTAAAGTTTTTTTTAATTTATATATAGATATTTCTAAGATACCTTATAGTCTAACCTAATTAAATGCATACATGACCCATCCGATCATATATTTTCGGAATATGATGGGTGTCCTTGTTTTCACTGCTACTTCAACACTCCAGTTTTTTACCAAATATGTTTTTTCAATTTAATTTAAAATATAAGTCACGCCTTTCAATTTACTATTTGTTTGTCCTTATAGTCTCTGTCTAAAACACATCTCACTAACCGCTTTTTTAAAATGTATTTGAATATAGGTAGCATCGTGAACTACATACTTCCTTGTGAAATCTATTCATTCGGATTAAAATCCTATATTTAATACCGATGTTATATTTATAGTTAATTATTATTTAGTAGTAGATAATATAACCATCTCAATAATATTGAGATGTCTACCATGACTTTACCAATCTTGAATTTTCCAAGATATTTATTAGGGATAAAATATACATATATGTTCATATAGGTGCATATATATGTGTTATGATCGTCTACATTATAAAATATGTTTTAAAAAAATATAAGTAGCATGAATCATAATAACTATTAATTTTATATCTGATAAAATACGACTTATCTCTACTATTTAAAAAAACATACTGGTTGCTTGACCAATACTTTTAGCCCATTCCAATATTGGATCTAGCTTATCACTATTTATATAATTTATATGATCTGTTGTATTGTACGGATATGATATGTTATTTTGAAATAGAGAGTACCGCTCTCCTCGAAGTATAATACTGGCAATATTCGTTTTCAGGTCCACGACCCGTTAAGCAGAAAGCCATAGCGGCAAAGCAACCGCTACCTCGGAGCTAACGCCTTCGTTTACCTCTTCAAACCGAGCGACCCTCCCGGGAGGATGAATAGATGATGCCCCCTCAGATGGCCCACATCTCAACGGTCAAACACTGCGAATCGGACGGACCAGCTTACCTCACTCCCCCGATCGGGCGGCCATATTTGTCCTAGCCCCATACAGAATTGCAGACGAGAAAAAGACGAGGGCGTTGCTTTGCTTGCTCGGTTGCCGCAACGACTTCTTCACATCGTTGAGTATTTTTAGTCTCTATCTCTCTTCTTTCTAGAAAGTGTATTGCTTTTTGCTAACGTAATTAACCCGGCCTACTCAACTAGTTGGCTCAAAATGACGCAGACCATCACGATGAAATGTGGAGGAGGCAAAATATCTTGAGTTAATTTGTTCAGCTCAGAGGCTCTCTTCAAAAAATGGGTTTTTTTCCGGTTCATAAAAAAGGTCTAAACAAGCATTTATGCTTCACGTTTCATGAATGCGAATTGATGTAAGAGTAGCATACATTCCAACAACGCAAATGTTGTCCTCGCAAAAAAAAAGTACATGTTCTATAAATATTTCTTTTTTTTTGGGAGGGGGGGGGGGGGGGGGGGCAAGAACACAATAAACTGAAAGACTTTCTTTCCCTGTCTTTCAATATATTTTTTTTCGCCGGGCCAATATCTGTCCATCTATTGTTTACTTTTTCCTGAAAATTGACATAGTCCACCTGAGAAATTGTTAATGTGAATACGTACTGATGAATTTAATACTCGTACTATGTAAAAGTTTTGGAGTTTCAACTTGCATTTGATATATGTTCCTACGTCTCCTACGTGAGAACGCACTGCGTTAGTAAAAGTACAAATTAATTTATAAATGAATATCAAATTGTCCGCAACATTTTGCAGATATCAAAACGAGCCATCTGGCCACTTGCCACACTATTATAAAGCTAATACAAAGCACACTAATAATTATATGCAAACAGTCCAACTCCTGATCCCCCAGATATGCCAGCTCTCAGACAATCCGTCAACGGGATAAACAAAAGAGAGGAGGAGGTCTGCAAATGCCCCAACCTGTTAATTCAATGGAATATTAAAGATGCAATATATTCAAAGATATACTGATAGTGGAGAAATATGCTCCTTTTTATCAGTGCACCACCTTTTTAATTAAAAATAAAACACACTCACAATTATCCCCAGACCCTCACCTCTGCCCATAGTTGACTTCCCAGGCAAGACAGATGAGATATGCATATGTTTCTCTCTCTGCTAGAAATAAAGGCTGTAAAAATGATTTTTCTTCTTATCTCCAAAGTCCACTATCTGATGGCAAAATGGCAAAGAAAGATGTCATTGTCATACCACCTACGGCACTTTTACACATAAGGCCTAGGGTTTCTAAGTTTTTATGTATTGCAATAAGAGTACTTTTTTCAAAACAAATACAATTAAACAAGTGCTTTTATATTCTTTGAATGTCGTACTTTTTACAATAAAAAATTCATTGTCACTATTCACCTTACTAATTTGGCCTAATAACTATTCCATATGAAAGGGTATACTCCTAGGTTTGAATATTTTTGTTTATGCAATTTGGTGAAATTATACATTTTTACAGAAAAAATCGAACTAAACTTTGAATGTACATTTCCTATAAAAAAAATGTGCAGTGTCAGTCTACACTTTGCCAAAGAGGACAGGATCACAGGAGGAGCATATCACGAACTTCGATGGAATCCAAGGTGCTTTCTGAAAAAGTCGCTGCGTTCATTGACTCGCGTCTTCTTCTCCACTTCTTCCCCATTTCCACCTATAAAGGCAGCCATGGCTTCCAAGCCACATGCCTCCACCTCCCAAACCAAACCGAGTACACAAGCTGAGATCTGCGCCCGGCCGGGACCGGCGAACTCCAGTGACCATGGCCGTGGACCTGATGGGCTGCTACGCCCCGCGCCGCGCCGACGACCAGCTCGCCATCCAGGAGGCGGCGACCGCCGGCCTCCGTAGCCTGGAGCTCCTTGTGTCGTCGCTCTCATCTCAGGCGGCCGGGTCTCACAAGGCCCCGCAGCAGAAGCAGCAGCAGCCGTTCGGAGAGATCGCGGACGAGGCCGTCTCCAGGTTCCGCAAGGTGATATCCATCCTCGACCGCACCGGCCACGCCCGCTTCCGCCGCGGCCCGGTCGGGTCGTCTGCTCCCGCTCCCGTCGCTCATGCTCCCCCTCCTCCTCCACCACCGCCAGCGCCGCTTGCCGCCGTCGCTCCCCTCGCGCCGACCTCCTCCCAGCCGCAGAGCCTGACGCTGGACTTCACGAAACCGAACCTGACCATGTCGGCCGCTACGTCCGTGACCTCCACGTCGTTCTTCTCGTCGGTGACGGCCGGCGAGGGCAGTGTGTCCAAGGGCCGCAGCCTGCTCTCCTCCGGCAAGCCGCCGCTGTCTGGGCACAAGAGGAAGCCCTGCGCCGGCGCACACTCCGCGGCCACCGCCAACGGCAGCCGCTGCCACTGTTCCGAGAGAAGGTAAACTCCCGTGCCACTTCACTTTTCAAAACACAAGCACCGATAATTTCCTCGCTATTTCCTCTGATTTTTTGGCCTCTTCTCACGTGGATTGGATTCTGTTTGCTTGCTCCAGGAAGAACCGGGTGAAGAGGACGATCCGAGTGCCGGCAATCAGCTCGAAGATAGCTGACATCCCACCGGACGAATACTCATGGAGGAAGTACGGCCAGAAACCCATCAAGGGCTCCCCTTACCCACGGTAAATCTCTCCCTCCTGCTTAATCACCACAACCACAAGATGAACACGAAGAAATTCTTCGCCGTGTGCAACGACCTGACGTATAGTGCCATGGCGATTTGATTCCAGGGGTTACTACAAGTGCAGCACCGTGAGAGGATGCCCGGCGCGGAAGCACGTGGAGCGCGCCACCGACGACCCGACGATGCTGGTGGTGACCTACGAGGGCGAGCACCGCCACACGCCGGGCCCCCTGCCGACGCCCGTCGCCGCCGCAGCGATGCCGGTATCCACTGCCGTCGCCGCCGTGTCCGCCGGCAACGGACATGGCTAACCTAATTAGCTCCATAATTTCCCCCTGTTTTTTTTGAGTGGCTTCTCAATCTAATGATGCGTGTAAAGAAAAGGGTTGTAGAAAGAGGAAGAGAGGAACTTGATGCTAGAGAATTACCGTCTCCACTTCGTTCTCAAATCTCGATTAACCTTACTTAATTGTCGGTTTACACGTTTACTTGCGCAATTAACCAACGACGACGTTGCAATGGATTGAAAGCCAAAGAGAGACAGGAGTTGACAGCAAACTAATCCGTCGCCTCTAGTACAAATTCCCTCTTGACTTTCAGATCTGGCTAGATCAGATTTGTTATCGTTTTACGCGCATGATCCGGGACTAGACGGAGAAATTTCTTCCACCAACCCGTATACGACACCAGGAAAGAAATTGAAGTCATTATCAACAAGTCCGCTCTACTCCATTAACAGTTAATAACGATGGATTCCTTGACTCAAACCATTACAAAGCTACAAACACAGAAGTGCCAGCCAACCAAGAAGTGCCAGCCAACCACTCCACATAGTACGGAAAAAAGGAAATATTAGTACGGCTAGTAAGGAAGAAAAAGAACAAGGAGTCATACGTTACGATTAAAAAATCGGCAATAATTCGTTCTATAGCCTTTTGTCCTGGGGCGCTGCTGCCCTGTGCAGAGGTCAAGGGGGTGGGCACCCAATTCTGCGCCACTTTATTCCGCGCCACCCCTCCGCCCGATGCGTGGGCACCACCCTTTCGGTCAAAGGTGACGGGTGAGGGGTCGCTTTCCTCTCGGCTGTACCCCGTAGTTGACCGCACCTAAAATATAATAATTTTCAGTATTTAATTTTTTATTTTTATCGTTTACCGTGCTAATTTTCTTATTAATTATATCTTATTTTTTCAGCTTAACTCTAACTATTCTCTCACCTTATTTATCTTTTATTTATTAAAATACACCAAAAAATTTTCTTATTAGTTTTAATTTACACTAAATAAGTTAGAAAAAGTTATGCGGTGGAAGGTGAGGGAATAGTCTTCGCTTTTACTTTGATATTTTTTTTGTTTCGGTTTCTGCCTTAAAGTTAGGGTTTGGCTGGGGCGCGGGAGAGAGAGGAAAAGGAGGAGTTGTTCAGCACTGTTTTTTTTCAACTCCTCGGTTCGCTGTCTCCCGTCTGCCTCTCTCTTTGTTGTTTCTGTAGGAACCAGAGATGAGCGAGCATCCATCAATTGACCTCTGAAGCCATGCGGCGCAGCAGAGTGGTAGCTCACGTGTTTGATCTCTTGTATAGGCTACGCGTGGCTCATGGGGTCTACGCTCTACAGTACTACCAATGATGGTAGGTTCAGTTCATTTAACGTACTCTACTCTCCTAATGATAATACACGGAGCCAAACCTAAAAGAAGAAAAATAATTCTACTGGCAACTTTCTCCCGGATTGGTGTTACATAGAAATGGAGGGGTTATTAAAGGCAGTAACTGGTCATTCGTTCTTCTAACAAAAAAAATCTCTTTTATCAAGAATTTTTTTAAAAAAAACATCTGAAAGTCTCAGGGAGTACATTATGTGCGTAATTTGCACGGTTCATGCTCCCCTTACACCTTTGGAGCACTTGGGCTGGATCTGTGCTCAACTCCACTAGCATCGATGCACAAAGAATAAACTTGCAAGTTGTTTATAGCAGCAGCCCTACTAGTAAATATTCAATTGGCAATTTTAACTTTTGCGCATGCATATATAGTGGTCATTGAATTACATATACAAGACTATTGTCACAAGTCAATGAAAGCTAAGAATATACAAATATTGTGAGGTCTTTGCCCTAGCAAGCGATAGAGCTAGGTTGTAAAAACCATTTTTGTTACTTTTATTTGAAGCTAACTATAGAGAACATGGCCGGTGGAGGAGAAAGAAGAGTTGGACAGCTAGGACATTCTTTGCATCTACCCCACTTTTAGCCTAACCCACTCTGAAACCCCATTTCTTTAATGCTGGTAATCCCAGTGTTGAGCTGAGCTCTACTAGGCTCCTTCCTCGATTGGATCAACCAATGCAAGGAACATTTCTCACTCACTCTCACTCACCCCTTGGGGTGAGCTGGCCTAGTGGATTTCAGGCTTGGTGTGACCTAAAGCTAAGCTAGAGTGTGATGAGCTAGTAGTGATCGTCTTTTTAAGTATTGCAAGCTTAATAAGATGTCATGTAGGAAGCAATATAGTAGTGGCAGTTAGGTTTGATGCCACATCTATCAATCAACCAAAACGTTAGTGGTAGTACTACGCTTTTTGTGGAGTTTGCAACTGTAATGTTCTGGCCTGTCTGGTCATAGCTTTTGCTTGTGTCTGCAGACTGGTGTGTGAGCCACTGTCTATTGTGGCTGACATGTGAGTAGCAACTCATCTGGTCCTTCATTGCGTCAGTTTATATATATTGGGTGGTTTATGCGATCATGACACCATAACTAATGCAAACAATAGAGAATGGAGATGGAAAAGGGCGTGCTATCTTCATAGTGGAGAGGGAATTGTTAAAAGTTGGTGGCAAGTAGAATATTTGGACTTTTGGTGGTCGTCTTCTCTCAGTCAAGCTTAACATTGAGATGGATTTAATTAATTATTATTACTTGTACAAATTATCTTAGACATTGGAGTAGCTAATGAAAGTCTAAGTGGACCTATGACTTTCCTGATTTTAGCCTACAAAGTGACACCCCAACCGAAACATTCCAAATTTTAAGTACACTAGTCAGGGTTGTCTCGCTTGCCTTGGTGCCACTTACTCGGCTGTCGCTCTACTCTCGCACATGTGTCGCACTATAGACCATGGTATTGTCTCTCACCTCTCGCACTCTCCTTTCACCTTCTAGTCTCTCACTAAACCCTTAGCCCGTCTCTCAAGCTCCACTGGCTGGTCCTTGCTGGTTGCCACCCTACCTACCCATAGATTGTGCTACCATCGGCCATCTGTAGTGTCTCTGTCGCACCTAGTGTCCTGATCCTGGTGTGAGATGTACACGAGTACGGGGAATCGCACGTTAGCGCCATTGAAATCAAACAGATTAGCTTCACTCGTCTCTAATCTGAGAATTGGTTTATAGTTTTGAGTAGCAGCACTCCGCTGAAAATCAAACATGGTTCAATATAACCTGTCAAAACGCATAGAAACTATTCACTTTGAGTCCCAAAATTCTCGTTGATTCCATTTGTCCAAACAAGATTGTAAACAGAAACAAAACATGTGTGTTACGTACATGACACATAGGCACACACGAAACAAAAATTAAAACTCATCTCTTTAGTGGCAAAAACTATCGTGACAAATAATTTCTCTCTTTGGATCTAAGTTATAACTGGTTTTGATATTGGCACATTTCAAGCTTGCTTGTTAAATTAAGTAGATTATTGTTGTTATAAGATATTATTTTATATCTATATTATCTTTTAGTCGTATATGTGATTATGGGGTTCAAATTTTTTTATATGTGATATCGACCTGTGACCTTGGACTACCCAACGAAAAATATCTGGCAGCCGCATGATTTGACTAATCACCACTGTTTTGGTGTCTAGCACTGGTGACCTGAGCTATCTGCTGAAGGACTTCTAATTGGTCATCAATTTCCACACCCTCATCAAAATAACACCCTGATGGAGTGCGAACGATTGGGCCAAATCGAGGTGTTTTCCATCATGATACTTATCGTATTAGTTGATTTGGATCATTACTAGGGGACAGATCGCATTTCGTTTCCCTTTAGGAGATTAGGAGTATTAGCGAAAGAGGTCAGCAGACAAGTCAAAGAGGATGGTGCCCCACCTGACAAGTTGCATCTTTTCTTAGCCTCTGCTAGCTATGTTCTTTTTCGGGGATTCGAATCTCTCCTCGAGGTTTAGGTCAAACGGCACCGGTTGCGCCTGTTTTTGTGTGACAGCAACTGTCCAATTAACAATGTAACAGCGGATGTCAAACCAGGCAAGAAGTTGTGTACACAGTTTTCTTGACTGGTTCGAGATGCCCTTATTCAAATGACTAACTCCAGCTGTCAATTTGGCACTATCAAACGGTCCACGGGTGTGCCTCGTTCGGAGCGCTTAAACTGAAAGGTAAAAGAGTACTGAATCGTGGCTTTCGGCATTGTAGCGATGTCTGAGACGAGCAGGGGAAAGCGTCGGTCAACCAAGACGACAGCCGGTTGCCGAAACCAACGGGGTTGGGTGCCCCGGCACTGCACGGCAGCCGCGGGAGGTCTCCGCCGGCGACACCCCACTGCGAACCACCCGCTGTCGCGCGATGCGCCATATTTGGTGATGCGTGCGTTGCGTACTCGCACTGCCGTTCCCGCGCGGGCCGGAGCAGCCCGGCCACGAGATGGTACGCGCGCGCGCGTAGGCCGGGGATGGAAGGACGCGCGAAGCGTGAGGCCCACAAGTTCGCCGAGAAGACTAGTAGGCAGCCCAAAAGTAAAGCTTGCCGGCTTGTCTTCGCCAGTGATACGTCATTTTCCGATTCACTATGGCCAAATATTTCGTTTGAACGCTTGGTTTGTACTCCCTCCATTCTCTTTCTTTTTTAAATGATGTTGGTTAGTTCATACAGAGGAACTATGCTGTTAGCTTCGATCGTTTCTGGAACGGAAGCGGGACAGGAAACCCCTCTTTCCTTTTCAAAAAAAAAGGCCAAATATTTCTTACAAATCAAACTTAAAAATTAATACTTCTTTAAATGATAGTTCAAAACAGTATCAAGCAGAGCCTTAGGGCATGGACAATAGTATGACGTTACCGTTTTGGAAGAGAACACCACATAGGATATATGATGAAGTGGAGGCAAGAGCAAGCGAAGAGAGAAGGCATCCGTTGATTTCCAGACGATGTTATACAGGGGCGGAGCTCAAACAACAAACTAGAGGGGCCAATGTGAAAGTTTATTTGAAGTAGGGGTTATTGTGCTATTTTTGTGAAATACTAGAGTATAAGACTCAAGGAGTCCAAGGTTTGCCTATTGCCCCTAGTTAAGGTGTATAGGAGTATATGACGAGTATTTCTTATAGAAAAGATTTTATGGAAAATATATTTTTATTTATTTTAGTTAATATTATAATTTTTTATCTATAGTAAAACGGATATTTAGCTAATAATATGAAATAAGAAAAATATAATTAACATTTCATACCACACCATACAACACATGCCAATTGGGCGATACATAGGAACAAGAGCACCAATATATTCAGAAACCTTCCAAGCCACTCGGAACTAGCAAACGATATAGCAGCGATATTAGGCACCGAAATCATCATTAAAACATTGTAAAGACTCAAGATTGGACAAACGATCGTCTCTTCTCCAAATGGCCGATTTGCACCAGAGAAATTCTTGCAACATAAAACGGCCAGGAACAAACATAGAGCAAGCGCAATCCCAACAGAAGCGGTAAAATTGTTGAGGAGAACGGGCAAAAGCGGGTGTTAGGGTTTAAGGGTGGCGATGGTGGTTTAAGGGTCGCCCGCCGCACAATCACTGATCAAGTGATCTTGAGGACGACGAGAACTGGGAGACAGCGCTGCCGTTTGCCGAAAAGAAGGTTACGGAGCAGCGTCGGAGAAGAAAACCCCGACCCCCTCAGGCCCTCACAAACCGTTGGATTAAAACGTGCGTCAAGGATCCGAGATTTCTTGCGGTGACCTGGGCTGTTGTACATACGGGCCACGAAGAGGCACAACTGCCTGAACCCAGCCAGGACGGCCTCGTTCGGTGCTTGTCGTGTCCTCCTCCGTCGACTAGCCACGCGTTCCGATTGAACGGCTCGTCGTCCCGAGGGGGTCGGAGTTTTCTTCTCCGACCCCCACCAAGTTTCTCGCGCGGCCTCTCCATTCCAGCGAGATCGCCGCCGTGGATACCTATATGTTGTTCTTCTGAAGATCGAGGCCATCAGTTGATCAATCATCACATTGGAGCTACGGTGATTGTTGTTTCTTTCCCTCGTGTGTGTGTGTGTGTGTGTGAGAGAGAGAGAGAGAGAGAGAGAGAGAGAGAGAGTTCACCATTAGCCACCGAGATGTAACATAGAACTGTATGTGGTTAGACGCAAGGGGCATCGATTGCTGCAATATACTGGTTGGTTCATAAGGCTTACTGTCGTATTTCTTTTTGAAAAATTGGAATATTCAGAGAAGAGTTACTTGGATCACACCAGGTCGCACTCATGTGTGAGAGGCTGTGGCAGTGAAGTCTGAAGTAAATGAAACGTTCAGAAATCTGACCACACATATCTAATATTCCAAAACGACCTAGCATATCGACATACAGCCATCTGCAACTTATTTCTGCTGTGTGACACTGTGATCCTCTCAAGAACAAATTGATAAAAGAAGCACTAAGCTTCCGAATCATCCCATTAATGCAGTGTAAAGATTCATATGATCAGGTGGAGAGACAGAATAAGACTGCCCACCTGAATCTCCCAACGGAACTGAAGCAATAAAATCAATCAGAGAGATAAGTAAGTAGATAACCACGAGTTCAGATGGTTCTTCTACCAATAATTAGTCCGTTTGATGGGTGCTTTTCAATCCAATGGCCCGTTACTGGGGGTCGGAGAAGAAAACTCCAACCCCCAGGCCTAGGTTCTTCTCACTCTCCGCTGAGCAATGTCCTGCAAATCAGGGAGTGATCTCTACAGACTTCAACCCACGTATTCAGTGTAATGCAGTGCATCTCAACTCGATCGATTTCTCAGTTCCCTAATTGCGCTAGGCAGATCTAGCAAAGAGTAGTACTCTTCCTACTCAATGACGACATGGTATACGCACTGAATATCTGAATTCCTTTTTGCGGAGTTTCCTTGTAAATGTAGTCCCTCTAAGTGAATCGAGGGACGTTCTGAATTTTTTTCAGTGTCTGATCAGTCTTCAGTACAAGGATCTGAAGCATTCTGTAACCAAGTTGAGAAAATGCCGTCGTACTGATCAATAGTAGAGAGCTCTTTGTTCTTGTTTGCTTTCCTTGATCTGCTGACGAGCGTTTTCTGAACATTATGGCACAATATGATACTGGTATGTTGATTGTGTACAAGACTGAGCGTAATATGCTCATTGTTTTCCGTAAGCTATAACTATCATGACATTTTGTACTTTCACTTAACTGCACACTCTAACATCAGAGTGGATGTTATAGTAAACCCAAATTAGATTGTTTCTATCCTTACAAAGTAGATTGATTTCATGATTAGATTGTTTCTATCCCTTAGGAGGTAGATTAATTCCGTGATTCTCTCGATCAGTTGTGATATATTTTCTTTTAAGGTGTGATGTATTTCTTTTAAATAAAGACAGCAATAAACAGAAAATCCAAGCCGGTTTTGCAGCACCAAGAACCACCGTGCCCAGTTCGTGTTCGTGTGCGTTCATCGTCTTCCTCTCGCCGGATCGGAATCCTTTCATCTGGTATCAAAGCGGGGTCCTGCTGTCGCCATGTCGAAATCACCACCCAGGGAGGTGCTACCCGATGGCGGCTCCAACGGGAAGAAGGAACCAAGATCATCGCGCTTTCCACCACGTCGCCATGGCCGCTCCAACGACCATCACCAACCATCGCACAGCCAGGACACCGGACCACGCGTTGTTGAGCGCATCGTCGAGTAGCCATCCGTGAATGTCGCATGGCCAATGTTGACCCGGACATTTCTAAACCCTCTATGTTTGGGATGTCGTTCGCCATGGCATCGCCAACGACGCCGACGAAGATGAGTACCATGACGATCGACAGGTGATGGCCGGTCTCTTGCGCTCAGTACCATCTGAGCTCTGGGGCACCCTGGCCGTCAAGCGCACGGTGAAGGAGGCGGTCAAGAACCTGTGGATCGGCGACGAACACGTGCGTGACGCCAGCGCACAGCAGCTTCGCCGGGAGTTCGAGAACCTCACCTTCAAGGAAGAGGAGACCGTCAATGAATTCGGTGTCCACATCACAACGCTCGCCGCCAACCTCCGCTCCCTCGGCGACATCTCCAACGCCGAGGTAGTAAAGAAGTTGTTGTAGGTGGTCCCTGATCGACACCGAGCTCCCCACCACCTGTTTCATCGGCCTCACTGCCACCAAGAGCTAGAACACAGGTCGAGTTCACGATGCCGCTCAGCGCCGATCCAAATCTGGATGCTGATGACGATGAAGAGGAGGAGCACTGATACTATATGATGGACAACATCCTTGGCACAGATGTTGTGCCGGGCTGGCGGTTCGTGACACAGTGGAGACCGAGCTGCATGCCGTTAGTGTGGAGGAGCCCAAAACGCTGAAAGAAGCGGATGGTGACCCGAATTGGGTTGCTGAGAGGGAGAAGGAGATGAAGTCGATCCGCGACAACGAAACTTGGTCGCTGGTCGAGCTTCCATGCGGGCATCGAGGCATTGGTTTAAAGTGGGTGTACAAGGTCAAGCGCGATGAGAATAGTGACATCGGGAAGTATAAGGCTCACCTAGTCGCTAAGGGCTATGTGCAATGACCTGGCATCGATTTTGAGGAGGTCTTCGCCCCGGTTGCCCGACTGGAATCAGTGCGATTACTGCTCGTCATAGCGGTGCACTATGGCTGGGGTGTCCACCACATGGACGTCAAGTCAGCGTTCTTGAACGGAGAACTCCAGGAGGAAGTCTACATCCAACAACCTCCTGACTTCATCGACGACAAGCACAAGCATAAGGTACTTCGGCTCCACAAAGCACTCTACGGTCTCCGTCAAGCCCCATGCGCATGGAACCAGAAGCTGGATGCTAAGCTGCTGTTGCTCGGATTCACGTGTTGCGTCGACGAACATGGGATGTACATTCGTGGCAAAGGAAAAGGGCGCTTGATCGTGGGAGTGTACGTCGACGATCTTATCATAACTGGTGGCGATGCAGAAGCTGTTGAGAGGTTCAAGAAGCAGATGTTGAATATCTTTCGCATGAGTGATCTCGGATTGCTCTCCTACTACCTTGGCCTCGAGGTCACTCAAGGAGCTCATGAGATCACGCTGCGCCAAAGTGCCTACGCCACCAAGATTCTTGAAAAAGCAGGGTTGGCGGGCTACAATGCGAGTGCCACGTCCATGGAGATGAAGTTGAAGCTGCTGAAGGAGGGCTTAACGCCAAGTGTGGACGCCACCGAGTACCGTAGCCTCATTGGCAGCTTGAGATACCTATGCAACTCCAGGCCGGATCTGGCATACGCGGTGGGCTACCTCAGCCGTTTCATGGAGGTGTCGCGTCAGGAGCATCTTGTGTCTGTGAAGCGTGTCCTCCGCTATGTAGGGGGCACAGTGCACTAGGGTGTGCACTATCGTCCGGGAGGAAAGAATGGAGCAGCGCTTCAGTTGTTGGGTTACTCCGACAGCGACCTAGCAGGCGATGTCAATGATCAGAAGAGTACGAGCGGGCTCATCTTCTTCCTAGCCGACGGGCCGGTTGCGTGGCAATCGGCGAAGTAAAGGGTAGTCGCGCTTTCCTCGTGCGAGGCAGAGTATATCATGGCTGCAGGAGCTGCGTGCGAGGGTGTTTGACTGGCTGAGCTCGTCGGAGAAGCAATACTCGCACCCAAGCTCAAGGTGGATAACAAATCTACCATCACGCTGATGATGAATCCTGTGCATCATGACCAGAGCAAGCACATAGACGTGAAGTTCTACTTCATCCGAGAATGCTGCGACAGGAAGCTGATCGACGTCGAGTTCGTCGGCACTGAACTACAACTGGACGACATTCTCACGAAGGCGCTCGATCGTAATCGGTTCCAAGAGCTCCGTAGTGAGATCGGCATGAAGAATCTTGTGTAAAGTGGGCTTAGGAGGAGATTGTTATAGTAAGCAGATTAGATTGTTTCTATCCTTAGGAAGTATATTGATTCTGTGATTCTCTCGATCAGTTGTGATGTATTTTTTTTAAGGTGTAATGTATTCCTTTTAAATAGTGACAGCAATAAACAGAAGAGTCGAGCCGGTTTTTCAGCACCAAGAACCACCGTGTCCAGTTCGTGTTCGTGTGTGTTCATCGTCTTTCTCTCGCCGGACCGGAATCCTTTCAGTGGACAGTGGACACCTTAATTCACTATTGTGGTGGCTCCGCGGCTGTAAGCTTGGACTTACAGCTCTAAAACCAATGTATTTCAGGAGAAGCGGTGAGGTTGGCCGCCGACGACGGAGAAGGATTACCTCGTCGGCAAGGCAGTCCTGGACTCCTGGGCTCAGCTAGTTCATGATTCGCCATAGAAACCTCTGATCCTAGCCGCACGTTTTAATCCAACAGTGGGTTTAGAGGGGCCGGAGAAGAAAACTCCGACCCCAACTATACATTTGTACCCAGGTTCTTCTCTCCCTGGGGGCACCCTGCCTCTAGGATCTCCGGAACTCCGCCGCACAGTGGATGATCTTGAGAACGACGACGGGCGAACAGGGTGCCAGCGCTGGCGTTTGCACAAGGGAGACCGGAGAGACTGGGCATGATGGGGGTCGGTGTTTTCTTCTCCGACCCGCTCAGGCCCTCACGAACCGTTGGATTCAATCATCCTCTTCTTCGTTATCATGGACAGAATTCATGTACAGGTGTTCTACCTAGACATCTCTTCGAGCAACATATTTCACGACGAGCTGATGGTCATATCGCCGTTGTAGAGGACAGCGGAGACGTCGGCCGCCGGCGACGGAGATGGCTTACCTGAGGAGGCCGGTAAGGCCATGTGCAATGGGCTGCTTTAGTTCGGCCACTTCATGGGCCTATAAAACACTAGTACTAGTCGCCACAGATATCTCGGATCCGAGCCGCACGTTTCAATCCAACGGTTCGTGACGGACTCAGAGGGGTGGGTGAAGAAAATTCCGACCCCCACCAGTTCTCTCCTCTGCGCAAACGCCCGCGCGGCCTCTACGTTCCAGTGAGATCGCCGCCGTGGATACCTACATGCTTTCTTCTGAAGATCTAGCCATCGGTTGATCAATCATCACATTGGATCTACGGTAATTAAGTTTCTTTCCTTTGTGAATTTGTTCCCTCAAATAGAACCCAATTAAGTCACATTCTAATTTTTTTTGAGTTGCTGATCAGTCTTCTGTTCAAGTAACTGTCAGTCTTCAGTTCAAGTAACTGACAGCAGAACAACAAAAAGAAATTCAGGAACTGAAATGTGGATGTATGGATACAGAGAGGACTGCAGGTGATCAGATGAAATGTGCATCGCTTGCTGCAATAGCAAGTTCATGAAGGTTTCGTAGTTGGTTGTGACAGTGAATGGTTGCCTCAGACAAACTCCTCTTATTTGCTTTCCATTGTTTTATTGATTTTTGCTAAATGATTAGTTCATCCCTTAGTCGGGGGAGCAAGGCCGTGGGGAACAATAGATATGAACATATTTTGCTACTGCAATATTCACTCATAAGTGGTTTCCTGTCATCCTGTGAGTTGCTACGTTCTAGTACAAAAAAATGTAATAGTGTGATTAGTTTAAATAAAGACATTCATGAATGATTAATTAAATATTATTTACTATAAACTTTAATATGAATTTTTAAAACAACTTTTAGATTAATTTTTTTAAACATACTTAGAAGCGTGCTTTTGAAAAACGATGGGAATTTTTACTCTAACATGATTCGAACGCACCCCTACTACCATTACCTCTATCCTTACTGGGATTTTAGAATATTTTGGAGAATTTAAAGATAAAGAAAAATGAGTATAGTGCTCTAGATAGTGAAGGGTGGTTGGAGATAAAATAAAAAAAATTAAATAATAGGTAATTGATGGGATATATACTTAGTATGGAATTTCTTATATTAAACAACAAAATTTAAACTCTACAGTTCATTATATGTAAGGAACAGAGGGAGTATTGGAGCATTAGTTTTATGTGTTGCTGAAGCTCATGGTGTAATATATACATGAACGTGATTTTCAACTCATGCTTCTAGAATAGTGAAATATTGGTGAGTGATTTTTGTTCGACTGTAAGATGTTCCCCAGCACCTACCAAAAGAGAGAAAAAAAAACCGACTTTCTGTACTATCTTACTTCGATCCCACATATTTTAGTTTATGTATTGTGCTATATGTTCTCTCCTCTTTGCGTCAATAGTTGTCTCTTTTGAGAGAAGAACCAATAATTGTATTGAGAGCGTTTCCTTCGTGTGTAGGTAATTAACACTGGAGGTGGAAGGAGAGACACGGCTGAAGGACTTGGCTGAGAAGCTGGAAGCAGCTGGCGTCCCGCACAAGCGGTAGATAGAGCAGCCAGAGAACATCCCGACTTGCATAGCCACAGGTCCACAGCGCCGTGCCCAAAGTCTCAGGTTTTTTCATTTTTCAAGAATCTCAAGCGTTGCAAAAATGAGCCATTATTTTGGATCATCAAAATTCAAAACTTTGCAACTTGAAAATAGCCTGTCTTTGTTTTCACTAGTGGTTTTGGCAATATGGTTTGGCATTGGCAGTATGGAAGTGACATCAGACATTGCAGCCATGTACTGTACCTCTTTCTGTGTTTCCGCCGTGGAAGTGGGTTAACGAAGCAATCAGTGAGACTTGAGATAATGATTCATTTAACAAGTGAATCAAATAAGGGAAATAAAATTTCCTTAATGAAAAACCAATTAAAAACCTTCCTCTGATCTTGGACCTCTCTCCGGCCCGGCTGTACCATTTCGTCCGCCGCCGGGACTTGGCCTGCCATCCGCGACAGCACGTACCGCGATCAACGCCAGGCAGTGTAAACCCTGAAAGATGGAGTCGTTATCACCGACCGTCGGTTCATCCTGTGTCCGCCGCCGTCGGCTATCATCTCGGCATCTTACCATACTGCTCGTAAATCACGGAGTGCATTATTGCTTATCCATCGTTTCATATCGTAAATAAACCAAGCACCATACGTGATCTATCGATGATGTGTGCAAATTAAAGACGTGCACCGGGCCAGAATGGTTGGCACGCAAGCTGGAATCTTGAACGTACTAGTCCGATTAGAGAGTTCTGATCAAAGTCATTGATCAACTAACCACGGGGACAAGACAAACAAACCTATATTATCTATGCAACTGACATCCGTAACCAACATTTTTCTCTAGAAAAAAAAACATCAGTAACCAACATCGCATATATTAATTCCAGTCAGGCTCATTTCAGGCCAGTGAGACTCTTGCTCGTTTAAAACCGATCAATTTTCATTTGCGTCACAAGTCAACTGCTAATGAGCTCTGTCTCCCGGCCCATATTATTGCTGATCGCTGACATTGAATAGCTCAAACCAATCCGGACAGCTAGCACACATTCTTCCAACCACCGTCGTCTTTGCGTCGTCCGCCATCGTGCTTCCATTCGTCCGACGACTATAAATTCACGTGCCAATCGTCAGCTCTCACCATCACCTCCTGTACCACTGCACTCTCGAGCTAGCTCGATCTCACTGTTCGCACACACGCCAGGAACACGTACAGAAAACACAATACAGTAGCGAGCTAGCTTCTGTGAGCGACGATGGCTAGGCATGCCGCTCTGAGCTTGCTTTCGTTGCTGTGTTGGGAGACTTGCTGACATGCTGATGGCTACGGGTACCCTAGCCCGACCCCAACTCCGACTCCGAGTGGCGGCGGCCTGGCTGTTGGCTTCTACAGCTAAGAGTGCCCGAACGCCGAAGCGATCGTGAGGGGTGTCGTGAAGAAGGCGGTGCAGCAGAACCCTGGCGTCGGCGCAGGGCTCATCCGAATCCTCTTCCACGACTGCTTCGTCGAGGTATATATATGCATTATTTGTTCATCAGTGCTTCTTTCACGTGTCACAATGCATACGTGTGCATGTGGTTACTAATATGCATGGAACGTGCGTGGGTTTAGGGGTGCGACGCGTCCGTGCTGCTTGACCCGACCCCGGCGAACCCGCAGCCGGAGAAGCTGTCCCCGCCCAACTTCCCCAGCTTGCGCGGCTTCGAGGAGATCGACGCGGCCAAGGCGGCGCTCGAGGCCTCCTGCCCTGGCAAGGTCTCCTGCGCCGACATCGTCGCCTTCGCCAGCCGCGACTCCAGCGCCGTCCTCAGCAACTGCCGGGTCGACTTCGCGATGCCCGCGGGATGCCGCGACGGGCGCGTGTCCCTCTCCAGAGAGTCCCTCCAGTTCCTGCCACCACCGTCCTTCGACCTCTCCGAGCTCACCGCCAGCTTCGCCGCCAAGGGGCTCGACGTGAGCGACCTCGTCGTCCTCTCCTGTGCGCACACCGTCGGCCGCTCGCACTGCTCGTCGTTCGCGGACCGGCTGACCTTGGCGGGCTCCGACATGAACCCTGCGCTGGCCAACGCGACCAATGACCCCACCGTGGTGAAGGACGTGGTGACGCCCAACGCGCTGGACAACCAGTACTACAAGAACGTGCTGAACCGCGCTGTGCTGTTCACGTCGGACGCGGCACTCCTCAAGTCGGGGCAGACCGCGGCGTCGGTGCTAGCGAACGCGTTCGTCCTGGGGCTGTGGGAGCAGAAGTTCAAGGCGGCGATGGTGAAGATGGCGAGCGTCGAGGTGAAGACCGGGACCAACGGCGAGATCAGGTGGAACTGCCGGGTCGTCAACTTGAGTTTTCAGTGAACCGCATAGTATTTCTTGCACGGTTTCCTTTGATTTGTCCACGTTCATGTTTCATTTTGTGCGCGCGTGCATAGCTCTTACATCACAGTGCAAGGTCTGCAGTTGCTGATGCGTCCTTGTGACGTTGTTCATCGGCTAACGTCTACTTGTGCTCTCTCCACATGGATTATTGTGTCCACTGTAACTTTATGAGTCTTATTATTGAAAATTAGAAAAACATTTAAATTTTACATTTTCTACTTTCCATTTGCCCAAAAATCGCGAAATCTTCGGTATGGGCGTATGGCGATTGTTTTGCTTCTACTCGGAGATTGTGTTACACGTTGGCTTTAAGGGAGCTGGGGATACTTTTTTTTTTTGGTGATACACTGTTGGGTTGAAAGGCATGTTGTCCTAAGGCCTACACGTTCGCCAAACAGGTCAATAGGCAGACCAAAAGAAAGCTTGCGGACTGGGCTGAGCAAGTGATCTTTGAATTTACAGTTCAGTTGATGGTAGCCCAGGCCGTGGTAAACATTGCGTCCACAAGTCACAACTCTAGAAATTTGGGGGAAAATAGCGATTTGCTTTAGATGGGAAAAAAATAGATATCTGTTGCACCAAAATTTGACACTCTTGGTATTTTGTAAATCTATTTCTTGTTAACCTAAGAATTCAACATAGTTTTGTTGATCTCATTCATAACTCAAGTTTCTCTCTTGCAAAGAAACAACGTAAATTTACATACTTCTACATATATTTGCTAGTCCAAAACTAGTCTCAGAGTATATATAATCTATGCATGTTATGAATGTTTTTCAAGAAAAAAGGGGAAAAACATACTGTGGAATTTGTAGCAGGAGCCAGGAAGCAGCAAACAAATTAAACAATTCACAACCATGTTGTTCATGCTTCCCCTTCGCTTGCCGGGTTCCGCCTCCGCAGCCGCGACGCATCCAAACTCCACTTTCCTCCTCCAGCGCACCGTTGCTCCTAGGCTGCCCGTCCTCCCGATCTCACCGCGAGCCAACATGAGCGCCGCCTCCACGCTGAATGCTGCGTCTTCCGCCGATGCCGCCGCCGCCGCCGCCGCCGCTGCCGTTGGCGGGGAAGGGGGAAAGGAGGCGGAGGACGTGGTGGTGCAGTACGTGGTGCTGCGGCGCGACCTGGCGGACGCGTGGTCGCTGGGGAGCGTGGTGGCGCAGGGGTGCCACGCCGCTGTCGCCGCCGTGTGGGCGCACCGGGACCACCCGGACACCGCCGCCTACTGCGGGCCAGACAACCTCGACCGGATGCACAAGGCATGTTCGACGTTTTGCCTCACACAATCTCCCCGCTCTAGTTTACACTTTTCCTCTTAATGCTGCATTTCCTTTTGTCACATAGGTCTAGAACTGATTGATTAGTGATTTAGTATGCTAAATTAGTCATTCATTAGTGGGAGGGAGACCTGACCGTGGGGGACATGGACATTATTTACTAATGCAGTACTACATTGTTATCATCATTTACTTCATAAGTGGTTCTTGTGAGTTGAATAGCTTGGGTTAAAGTATCCGAGCTAATTAGCTTGAGCTACCAGCCCGTTCACTCTGAGCTGGCTAGTCCGGGGCTAGTCCCCATGGGGGAATGATCCTGTATAAGCTAGTTAAACTCACATACTTTTCTAATGGTCTTGGTGACAGGAGTTTGAAGGTTGAACACATCGAACTATTCCAACTATCGTATTCAATACGCTAGGCTTATTTCTAATAGCACGATATGTGCACGCCCATGACAGCCAAGGTGATAAGATGATATCTACCCTGACAAACGGACTACTAAGATAAAATAGATACTGTCTTCCACACCCATTGTAGTAGGGGAGGCTTATTGAACCATGTCATGTCCTCCATCTTCCACATATCTAGCTAACTCGCTGCATGGCAGGCCCTTCCAAATGGGTGCACCGCGCGCCACCATACAGTGGAGTGGGGGCCATAGATTATGTTTCTCATATGATTAGACCGATCATGACTAAACTCTGTGTGTAGAATCCACAAGTCTTAATTTATAAGCATTTCTTTGTCTATTGTGATATCCAAAAATATATAAGGAGAGTACTATAAACAAAGATAGAGAGAGAGAGCCACTTTGAAACGCTTAGTTATTGTAATCTACATTATGGTAGTTTCTTGCGAAGCCAGATTCAACTCATGCCACTAGAATAGCGTAATGTTGATTGAGTTTTTATTTTTATTTTACTACAAGATGTACCCGAGCGAGTTTCTGAAGTAGTCTCTATTTTGATCCTACAACGTTTACACTCTGTTATATGTTGCATCAATAGCTGTACTGAGCAATTTTGTGTATAGGTAACGCTTGAGGTGAAAGGAGAGACACAACTGAAGAACCTGGCTGAGAAGCTGGCAGCAGCTGGTGTCCGGCACAAGCTATGGATAGAGCAGCCAGAGAACATACCAACTTGCATAGCCACCGCGCCCTGCCCAAAGTCACAGGTTTCTTTATTCTTCAAGAAGCTCAAGCTTTGTAAATGAGCAATTATTTAGGACCCTCAAAATTCAAAACTTTGAAAGTAGTCTGTCTTTGTTTTCATTACTGGTTTTAGCGTTACGGGTTGGCATTAGCAGTATGGAAGTCACACCAAATATTGCAGCCATGTACTGTATAACAGTTTCAGTGTTGGATTTATTGATTGCGCATGTTTTTGCCATGGAGGTGGGTTGATGAAGCAATCAGTGAGAATTGACATTTCGGTTCTGGAATGACTTTGGGCCGTTTTCTAATCAACATAGATGTGTCGAATAGTTAGAAACTTAGAACTGATGAAAGCAACATATGAATTCAGGCACATGTAGATTGGAGACCCATATACTCTTTATCCACCAGTTAGTTGAATAGTGCTGAAAAATATTTCTTTTACAATAGTTGAAAGTATACTGATATTGCAATTCTACAATGCTGACCAATCTGTGCATCATGTAGAATCTGTAGAATATTGATAGGGGAGATTTAATCTTGTAAGCTAGAAAATTACCTGCTTCTGGTAGGCCCCAATAGCATGCTTCTTTTTTTATTTCTCTGCAGTACCATGTAGATTGATTGCCGTGTTGGGTTTATTGATTGCACATGTAATTTCCCTATGGATGCGGGTCATGAAGCAACCAGTGAAAATTGACATTTTTGTTCTGGGATGACATTGGGCCGTTTTCTAATCTACATGCTTAGAACTGACAAAAGGAACTGGCCAATTCAGTCACATGTAGATTGGAGGCCCATATACTATCCACTAGTTGATATATTAAAATTATAATCGATCGCATCGTAATTATATTGATTTAGATTAGAAAAGAGTCCAATTATAAATAGGTAATTATGAATTTTAAATTTTAGAATTAAATTAATAAGATATTAAACAAGAGTTCAACGGGTTGAACTATAAATTTATTAACTTTAAATTTAGTTAAATTTTATTTGTTAATTACTATTTACTAATTTTTAATTTCGATTTTTATAATTAAATTAATAAGATACTCCAATTGATAGCTAATGTGGATACATCAACATACTTATTAATTCTGAATTTATTCAAAATATTAACCAAAGAGCCCAATCGAGAGTTCAATATGGATACATCATTATATTTATTAATTTTAAATTTTATTAAATTTTGAAATAAAGAGTTGATAGTATCTCCCATTGCACATTTTATTTAACACAATTTTTTTACTAAAATTTACGGTCATGATAATTCAATTTAATTAATCAATGGTATCAACGATCAAATCTTTTTAATTAATATGAGAGTTTTTAGAAAGTGTCTAATTAATATAGACACTGCTGAACATTTATCCAGTCTGTGCATCCTGCAGAATCTGTTGAATACTTACTTTAAGAGCTCTTACAGACAAGAAGGTTTATATTGTTGTAAGCTAGCTAGAATTGTCATGCCTCTGTCAGACTGGGTAACCCATTTGGCCATTTCACTTGCAAGGGGCCGCAACGCGATATGCTGCTTACTTTATTTCGCTGCATTATCATCACAGGACATACTGCAAACCTCAAGCTTTATGGCCCTTCAAAACATCTAGAGGATACAGTTACCCAAAACACCGTATTAGTGGCGATTAACAAAACAGTTACGGAAGAAAATTACCCTTCTTATGTACATCAACGCCCTAGATTATACAGCTTTTTACGTCAAACAAAAATGGTAGAGATATACACTATGCGAAGCTACAAACCTCTTCGGAACATGTACACACCTTGCAGCTGTAGCAGCAGCATCTATCCTAAGATCATAATACCATCTTAACACCTTAAGCAGATAGGCAACCAGTACACAGAGTACTGAAGCAACTAGGCAAGCAGCACGCAGAGGTGCAGTGGCCGATCATCCTCAACAATGCTTGGGCGAATTCCTCCGCGGCGAGAAGAGCCGGCGCGGCGACAGCATGGTGAGGAACCTCGGTGAGGCGATGCCGTTGAGCGACTGGTAGTCCGACATCAGGAGGCCCTCCGTGTTCTCGTGCACCCTGGTGCGTCCCGGCGTCATCATCGCGGTGAAGGTGCTGTACTTGACCAGCTTGCTGGGGAGCCACGCCTTCTTCTTCTTGCCGGCGCCATCGGCGGCGTTCATCCTCGCGGTGAGGTAGGCGCGCATGGCGTCGAGGCTCTGCTCGACGACGTCCATGGGCGGGGACACGAGCGGGTTGCCGACGGCGCTGAACCTGATGAGCTTGGTGAGGCATCCCATGGAGTCCGGCAGCGCGGCGATGGAGTTGTAGCTGACGTCGAGCTCCCGGAGCGAGACGAGGAGGCCGACGGCGTAGGGGAGCTCCCTGAGGAACTGGAAGTTCTGGCTGACGTTGAGCGTCTCGAGGTTGACGAGGTTCTCGAGGCCGTCGGGGAGCGCGCGGAGGCAGTTGAGCCGGGCGTCGAGCGCCCTGAGCGCCGTCATGTGCGACGTCGAGAAGGGGAGGTGGGCGAGCTTGTTGGAGTTGACGGACAGCTTCCGGAGGCTGTGCAGCTCGAACCCCAGCGTGTCCGGCAGCCTCGTCAGCTCGTTGAAGTTGGCGTGCAGCTCCTCCAGTGCACTGTGTGCATGTAGGTTCCAGAGATCAGATGGTGAATCGATCACTAAGTCGGCGTTCTAAAGTGATGTAATGCGGACAAATCAGGAATGAATTTTAATCTGATGTCTTCTTATTATTTACATATCATTTAAATAGTAAAAAATAAAAAAAACATGTAAGTTTAAATTCAACTTACGCAAATTATAAAAAAGAAACAAATTAAACTCATATATAAGTTAAATTTATCGTGCTATTTTTTTTAAAAAAATATAACTATTTATAGATAATATGTAAACTAGAGAATGTCTCTAAAAGAGTTTTCCAACAAGCCGATGGACTGTGGCTCACCGGCACTCCTCGATGGTGTTGGGGAGGGACTCGAGCAGGTTGCCGGAGACGTTGAGGACCTTGAGCTTGGAGAGGCAGCCGATGGAATTGGGCAGCGATTTCAGCTGGTTGGACCGCACGTCCAGCACCACCACGTTAAGCAGCCGTGCGATTATTGACTCTGGGATGCTCTGCAGTTTTTCAAAAATGAAGGAAATTATTTTGAGCATGGTAAGGATCAGAATTTTACTTTCTCCAAAGTTTTGGCATATTCCTATGAAAATTAAACTCTACAGACCAGTGAGAATCTAAAGGTTACACAGCCACAACTATATGCTACGGAGTAATATGCATAGTCTGCTTGTTCTTTTTTCCGGTTCACTGCAAGTAGTACCATTTCTACCACCAGGATTGATCAGTTAGCATTTACGTTACATGTTAAACAGAGATAAGTTTGCAACTTGCAGGTATGTTCGCCTTTAATACAGTTCATCAATATCCCATCCAAAAAAAGTACATACTATTGCGTATGCATGGTTTTAGAATATTCTTGGCACCTACAAAGTCACCCTACATTTGATATTTTTCGTCCTAGAATATGACAAACTTATAAGAATTAAGAAGAGACAAGCCAAGCGGCGGTCGACAGAAGGAAAAAGAAGAGATTGTGAGGCTGGATGGTTAGCCAGGCTAACCTCCATTTTGTATTAATAATAGGCCATGCTTATCACATACAGTTGTAGTTAACCTATCATCCAGATATAAAACTACGGTACACCGTTTCAAGATAAGTTCTTGCTGGTTATCCATTAAAATAGAACGAAGGAGACAACTAAAGATGGTCTAGCTTCCAGATCAAAAATGATCAAAAGTAGTAAAAAATTAACCACATATAAAACCTACCTCAAGATTGTTGTTAGAGAGATCCAAGATGGTGACTTGACCAAGAGACATGGTGAGATGTGGGAGGGTGTCTATGGACATGCCGCTCATGTCTAGCTTCTGCTCCTTGTTCTTCTCCTGATCATGATCATGCAACCCTCCTGCAAAACCAGCATGGTTAAGATGCCCATGATGCCTCCTCTTCTCCCCCATTTCCCTCATATTTCCTAGCTTCTCCACTTCTGATATACCTAGACAAAAGGACAAGAAAACGATGCATTAGTAAGGTAGGAGAGAAGAAGCAATCAGCAATAATTAACATCACTGTACATAACACAATCATGTTAGCACAAGCCAAAGAAGCAGGCTTCTGATTATTGCTAGGATTGTGACATATGGCCACAGGGCAGCCATATAGACAAGGGAACACGAGGGCGACCACTATTAATTGCATGTTGCAGTCAGAATAAACGACATGAGTAAGAAAAAGAATTTGGTGAGAGAGAGAACGAGAGAGCGTACAAGTGGAACAATGCATGTGGGTTACAGTAGAAGAGACAGTATAAGATGGTTTTCAACTGAAACTATTTCTTGTTCTAGGGTCTAGATATTAACCCTAGGCAACTCTCATAATCTACCCGGAACAACGTTAGCTTAACTACATCATGCTGCTAATGCAAATGAATTCATGCTAGATACCCTCGAAATGGGCTGTCAAGAGCAAGAATAAATACCTGTAGCTACATCGCCAAAGACAGCGTTGAAACCAAGATTAGAAGAGCACACAGCTAACTACAGAAGGGTATTACTCATTAAAAATAGCCTGAACTAGAAAAGGGAGGACGAGATATTTAACCATACGATTGACTTCTCCTTCTGACTTTTTGTGTGTCTATTTTTTAAGCAAACCTTCAAAGCCTAGAGCAAGAGAATAATGCTTGCATCAAGAAACCAGGGAAAATGGTATCGTAGAGCTAGAAAATCACTACAGGTATTTAGTACCCGTTGATTTACCACATCCAGTAAAGGTAGAAACGAGCGAGAAAATGAATCCTTAGCAGGAGATACCCCGGAAAAACGGCATGAGATTAGCAGTCTCTCGCTCTCTCATCGCAAGACGAAATCGAGGAGAGAAAACCAATAGCTAGCATCATATCAAACCCCCAAAAGGATACTTATTAACAAAACAAGGAAAAAAACTTCAACAAGATCACCATAGCCGCATGCAAATACGCTTGAAAACCATCCACCGATCGAACTGAGCAGGAAGCAGCAGAAAAGCAAGCAAAGCTCTCACCTCGATCAGACTCAGGAGGTGTTCTTCAGAGCACGCAACTGGAGGCAACGAGGTCGGCGAGCTTCTTCTATACCCGAAGGAGGAAGAAGCCGCGGTATATATGGTGCGGTAGGAAGGAGCTGACCCTTGCAGCGAGGAGAAGCCCTGATATATAGCTAGCGAGAGGTGGAGAGAGAGAGAGAGAGAGAAACAGACAGACGACGAGTCGACGAGGCTGGCTGCAAACTGATCGGCGCAACCGCAACCGATCGATCCAACAGCTGATCCTGCGACCCTTTCCACGCGGCCGGTACGGATGCTCCCTGCAGTTATCTTAGCTTAGCCAGCCTGATCATTAGTAATCCAGTACTATCTCGGCTAGCTGGTTTTATAATTCTCTCTATTTGAATAAGAAATCTAGGTTGATTTATAAAAGTTCGCCTACGTGGCACGGGTAGTCGCGGCTGCCGTAAGGCCGTACATACCCACCTCTCGGTCTTCTCTCTCTACGCGGATGATTCGCTCGTCTGGGCGGCTGGCAGGTTAGTTTTGGAAGGTCAAATGCGTTGGGTAGCGTAAGCGAAGAAGCCAAGGAGAGAAGCTGCAGGCGACAGATCAGCATGGTCACCGCTTGGCAATCAGCCCTTCATGAACCGGAGGGCTAAGTAAGTAGTACGAGAACGATGAGATGGATTTCAAATGTGATCCGTACGTCTGTCGCGCAATCGATACAGAGTAGTGTAAGCCTGTTGTTGAAATTGTTGCAAGTACATTATTCAGGCCACCCCGTTTTTTTTTTTGTTTTTGAATGAGTAACTTAGAGATCTGTGCTTAACCACCACGGTTGTCTTCCGAACTCTTTTTTTCGCAAACATACAGAAACTTGTGTGTAAGTCCATTAAAAGATATAAATAACATAACTAAAATATATAAGTATATGTTTGAGAGACTAGCCAGTCCATCCCTCTTCGATCCAACTTCATCTCATCTAAACCAACTATAATATTTGCCGTCCTTCACTCTTTCGTCGTGCTCCATGCCTCACTTCTCGCTATCGGCCGTTGATCCACGCCAAGATCAACCGACCCTAGTTAACATTGACATGGCAAGGCCATATGACTATCACGTCCTGGCATATAGGCTTTCTTTGTCATTTAATTGTGATCAATATGTAATGAATGATTAGAGTAAGTTCGTATTATGTAAATAAATTATACATTTTTTTATAAAAGATAAAACTGTTTTGAAGACCGGTGTAAAGTGATTCCTCTAACGTAAATTTATTTATAAAATATTTATAAAAATTATTTGTGAGTAAAAACTGTTACCGAAATTGGTCTGTCTGACTAATGACAGACCTGTGTGGTCTGAAACAGAATCGTGTGACCTGAGATGTCGTATGACATTATAGTTAAAGATTGTTTGAGATAAGAGTTAAAAGATATGGTTGAGATTAAAAAACATGAGTTTCTGTTCAAGGCCTAATTAAACGTTTTTATGCTTTCTCACCCTGATTGCTCGATTAAAAAGGTGAGACTTGACATGTTGGCTTCATTAAGCACTAAGCAAGCTATATCAATAACAAGTACATCTGCACACAAAGTCTCGCAAGCTATGCATGGCCTTAATAACGAGCTTCACTACAGTACTATTCTACTTGTAAATGGTAAAGTTAGCCTTATATATTATCTGGGCCTGCGATGTGGCCTATCCTCCATCAAACATACAGAAGTTAAGGGAAAACACAGTTGATGTTTCAGTCCAAACAAACGGCTTAAGTGAAGGTCAGTACTGCCCTAGAGGGGAGGACATTGCACAGACTGAAAATTCCATCAACTGCTTGTACTTTCAGCAGGCATGCACCACGTTTTACACAAAGGTATGATTATGATGATGATGGAATTTATTTAAAATTTGGAGCTTAAATAAGGTCAATACTCGTGCAGTTCAACTGTTCAACATATTTAGTATCTGATTGTTTTTCAGGCAGATTGGCTATCCCGTTCTCTGTTTTTCTTCTTGCTGAATGGCTGGTTGTCTAGATTGTTCACTTTTTCTCTAGAGCACCAGTAGCTAGCCTGATATAAAATGTTTATCAATTCATTAGTCAAGCATTTGGCGTCACGAATTGAATTGTGAAATAGGTCAGGATAAGCTAGACTACAGTACTGTGATGCAGACGATATAGTTGACATGCAGTTTCAGCTGATGGCCTTCCTTGAACGAGAACTCTTCAAAGATTCAGATCAATTTCACCTAGCTAATAGTCTTTTTTTCACAGCACTGATTATTCAACAATATCTGCAGCCGTAAAAATGGTAGCAACACGGTCATGTTAAATGCACGTATATGTACTTAAGTACTTTCAGAAAACAAAGTTCATCTTTTTTTCAAGGACTACTAGATAGCTTAGCTTGTCTGTATACACGATGAAAACTACTCCAACGATGGAACCAGCCAGTTGAAATTAAAACAGTGGCCAGTATTGGACTGAATTTAAAATGTGCCATTTGAGACAAGGGAATAAGATATATGGTTCAATAAAACACACGACATTGTTATGTATTATCTTCGCTGCTTAAATCAGCCGCCCATTTGATCGAACTAATTAATCCCGGTTATAAACGAACGGACGATAAGCATATATTCTGGTGATAAGTTGGTGGTAAAAGTCATTGTACCGGCCCACAATCCAACCTGGACACTACTCACACAACTGCTTCAGTTCACGAGCGGTTAGTCAATTATCCGCTTGCAAATCTATATTGACGTAATGTAAGATTCATTCATGCATTGCAACTGACATTGTCAAGAAAGATCAAATTATGCTCGTAATTTGCAGTTCATTGCACTAAATATCTAGCAGTGCGAGTGCCCAATTTTAAATTTGTTGAAGTGTATGCTAGCTCCCCGGAAATTTGCATAACTTCATTAATTTCAGGTTTCAAGGTATACCTATGGACAACCTGTGTAGATGATCCTAGAATTTGACAACTGAGCAAACAGCTAAAGAACAGACAAAACGAGCAGATCTTATATAAAGAAAAAGAGTGCTCAAGGTCCATGTCATTGTGATGTGGCATGCAGGCCTTTGTAATGTGTATTGTACAGCAAACTCTGAACTTTGTATCATGTCTCTGTCGTCTAGCAATAGATTCTCTCCCCCAGTAACTACTGATATACTATTTTAGTAGCAGTTTGTTTCATGGAGGTTATACTAAATTACAGCATTAACTTGCCATCATGGTTGCTGCTACCTGCTCTTAATCTTGTCTAACTATCGCATAAACAAAACACCCAGAGTACCAGAGCCCTAAGCTACATATGCATCTGTATTCAGTAGTATGGCCAAGTTGTAAGTTTTCTAGCAGGGATAAGCTCTCCTACAGAGAAGTCGACCTTTGAATCTTTTGATAGTTCATGTGAGCCACCACTTCGCATGTTGTTTACTAATGATACACGCACATGACATGTTTCTCTCTCTGTACGGGCAAAGGACGGTTGACCTACGGAGCAACTGACCGTTCTGCCAGTTAGCAATGAGCACAACTGACAACCGAAAACGACACTAGCTAACGTCCGAATATTTTTTTAGTTAGCACAGCGAAACATGCTGAGATTAAGATCATAATTCAAGCATGATCATGGTTAGCGGCACGAAATCTTCGCAAGGAACCAAAAAGTACAAAACGTACGGCTGCATTGTGCGGTTTCAGAAAAGAAAATTAGCAGACTTTCAAGACAGCAACCACTGTTACAAAACGGTTATGTACATTGTACCGATCTTCTCTTTCACAATTTTTTATTTTACTTTTTTAGATTTTTCTTCTGCTAGCTCTTCAACAACTCTGATTATTGGTCACTGTGCATTTGGTGTGTCCATGTGTGTTGAACAAACATGTTTAATTTAGAGAAAATCAATGTCAACAGGTATGTCATCCTAGTTGGAAAGTCTCTTTTACATATATCCATTGATCAACAAAAATTTCTTATATGTAATCCTTGTACGGTACATGGGCGTCACCCGGTGCTAAAGAATTTTGCACATTGGCGGCGAGCTTCACGAGCTAAAACTAAGGAATCATTGGCTATCTGTTCAATTCCAATTACTTTACTGCTGCATGGATCTGTCGTCCATTCCCGTGATCTGATGACACGAGCAGGCGATCCCAATTCGCAAGCCTGATCGGACTTTGCAGAGGTTGACAAATTAACGATGCTTCCCATGATCAATTTGTCTTGCTATCGCAAGAAGACGAAAATTTTAAGTGCCTCTTCTGGAAGAGCAAGCAAGTACAGGCGTGCCGTACATGGGCTGTACTGACTAGCTAGCCACTTAGCCAGCGTCGATCACCTGCAAAAGTCAAATTAAGCAGCAGCGAATCGTGCTCAAGTACAAGGCAAAGTCAGCCAAGCAAAGCGTCCGGAGTCTAGATGACGTGCAGCTCGTTGTGTGCCTGTAGATTCAGTCATGAAGTTTCAGCAGAGTAATCCGTTTTTTGTTTTTCAAATGAACGTGTAATCCGGTTTACATGTGGCAGAAATTGATGAAGCGAAAATATCTATAAAAACGTCGCAAAGAGCTAGCTTATCTTCGTTTTTTTGACCTCGATTAATCCGTACGCACTGCGGCTACTAGAAACGGTTAGGTTACATGGCGAATACCTGTCTAGTTTCCACACGTGCGCCGCGTGTCTTTGGGCGGCTGTGCATGTTCATCATGTTGGTATTACCTTGTGCCGATGGGCAATTGATCAGTGATGATAAACATGTACTACGTATAAAATAATTTTGATGAACTCAAAAATTATTCGTGAATCGTGATCATTCAAAAAAGATAGCTCAAAATTATTTGTTGTATTTCTACGACTTTAAACCTCACAAAAAGACGATGTATCGATCACACTCACAAGCCACAAGCGCGTAACACCACAGCGACTCAAATCGTCCGGTGGTACGTACCACGAGCAAAGCAGCATCCTGATCCTAATCTCGATTCTTGATCATTCACATAGCTTCTTTTTTTTTTAAGAGGGACACAAAGTTGATGGCAATAACGAAGGAAACAAATGACGCCGGCAGGCACATCCGCCGTGGATATCACCACCCGTTGCACAGTGCCGCACGTACAATCATTATTATTCAGGAACTCGACGTGATCGCGATCAACCCGATCCCATATACCGCCTCCCCGCGGCTCCCCCCACCTGCGCGGCTCGTGTACCTCGCACGCTCGATCCGCCTCCATCAATGACCCTTCCCGGCCAGGATACCCCGCCTCTCCCGCGATCGACGTCGATAGCTAACCGAAAACGACCCAGCGCGCGTCGCGAGCAAATCTGGGGCAAAAACCGCCGTGACCACGCCCCGCGCGGCAGCGCTACCGCTTGCCTCCATCGGCGCGGGAAGTGGTGTGTGCGTGTGTGGGTATCGGATCGGAAGCGGAAGCGGAGGAGGACGTGAGGCTGACGCGCCAGCGAGGTGTCGCCGGTACGCCGTCGCCGTCTCCCCCCCGCCCGACAACAAAGGGGCTCGGTCCGTAGCACTCGCCGGTGGGCGAAGTGTGAATCCCACACGCAATGCGCGCGGAATTTCTCGCGCCTCCTCTCCCCACCACCGGGGGGACCCCGCGCGCGATTATTTAACCCGGGAGCGCGGAGAGCGAGCGTAACATGGCACCTAGAGCCACGGGCCAGCCACACGCGCGACACGGCTCACGTCGCGATCGCCGCGGCAAAAAACAAAAAAACGGGAGGGTTTTTGTACGGTGCGTGACGCAGGATCGCACGTAAATTTTGCTCGCGTCGTCGTCGTGTGTGCGGGAGGCACGTAAATCGTCTTCGCGTGTTGCTGTCAGCCAAGGATATGCGATATCTCTCGGGGCCCATAAGGGTCGCGAGCTCGTGATATCTCCCACCGGTGGCTGCGAGAGCGAAACGGGGACGCGAGGAAGGACGCTCCACTTCTTCCACGGGCGCCCTGGTTGGTTTCAGACACCTTTGCGTCGCAGAGCAGCGAGCTTGGTTTACGGCTGCCGAAGTTGCGGTTGGTTCATGGAAGGGTTTAGAACTCGAGATGCCCAGATAAGGATGCAGGCTGCACTGCATTGAATGGGGAAATAGACCGGTCGAAACGACGTACATAACGGTGACTACTGACTAGATCAATTCATGTTCGTTTTTCCTGTGATTAGTGAGTCAGTGAGTATAGTCTAAGATCGGTTAAAACGTCGACAATTGCTGTGAGGGTCCAGCTGCTTGCTCTGATTTGTCTGGTTTTCCCATGGATTACTCAAGGTAAACGCCACTTCGTGCGTACGCAAAGTTAGTTGCCTCTGTATGCCGTTCATCAGCCACCACCTTTTCCATCTTTTCCAACGTAGGACCTGTAGATCTTAATGGCGCTGTCTGCTGTTATTCTGAGTTGCGACCCTAAGAGCGGAATGACCAATACGCCTTCACGTACGGACTCGGACAAATTTTTTCCAGAGGTTTGAAACACTGGACGGCTTAAAAGTAGAAAAGAAATATCACGATGGAGAGTGCCGTCAAGGATGAAACGGACCGTACGGGTTTTGAGGCTAAGCGTGCCATCCATCACATCTGAGGTGAATTTTTCAGCGAAATCACGCTCATCATGTATGCCAAATCCTGCTAGTAGTCTGTATGTATGTGATCCATGGTCACATCGGATTAGAGTAGCCACCGTCGTGAAGGTCCAATTTTGCCTAGGAAAAACCTAAAAGATTACGCTCTTAAATGGCAGAAAAATCACGAACCGTCTGAGATGCACCAGATTGCTGGACGCACCTGCAAGTCTTGCAAGTCGAAACGAATTTGCAGACGCATCTGGCCCCGACATGCCGCAACAGGCAGATACGTATGAAATTCAGGCACACAAATAAGCATACAGCACTCGCTGCCAAAAGAAATTAATCACTAGGCTGGAGCGACTGCCATTAATTGTGGCATGGAAACTTCTAAAATCAACACAAAGGAACAACGCACTCAGATATGGGGCTCAATGTTCGTGCTGAATCGGTTCTCTATGTTCGTCGATGGAGGCATGATGTGATTGCCTAAATATGCCGAGGACTAAAAAGTCTAATTGGCTTCAATGCAGATTATTTAGCTATTTAGAGTTTTCGGATTGTTGGAGTTGTGGGTGTGTCAATCAGTTTAACCCTGTAATTGATAAAGGGAGAAATCAATAAGTAAATTGGCCGATAGGCTGGTACGAACTCCTACTATCGGCTATTCGTTGATAGGATTGAGATAAACATCAGTTACATCTGATGTATTTTTACTATTGGCTGATTGCCGATAGGGGTTGGAGTACTTGTTCATCGACTGAAAAGTTGATGAAGGCGTAAGTAGATGACGACGAAGAGAATAAAAGATACATCGGTTGTAGAGCCGATAACGTTTTGGAATAGAATAGTCAATAAGTAATGTATGTGGACTACTTCTATCGACTGGTTGCTGATAGAAAGTGTAACTCTCATTCATCGACTGAAAAGTCGGTGAAGTCATAAGTAGATAGCAAGTAATAAGATAAAGAACACATCGGTTGTAAAACCGATGGCACTCTAGAATAGTGTGGTTATTGAGCAATATGTGAAATCCTCCTATCGGCTAGTAGCCAATAGAGGCTGTAGTGCTTATTCATCAGCTTTTCAACCGATGAAAACATATACGAATAGTAAGGAATAATATAAAGAACCCATTAGCTACATAGCCGATGGCTCTCTGAATAGAATATGCGAGGAATAATAAGGAGCAAAACCCGATCTCTCGAAGGTTCGAGACTCAATGACCACCTATGCCTTTGGAAGGTATTGTTAGAGACAGCTTTGATAGATCGGATTAAATTGAGATAGTATGAGATTAAGGCTAACTGCATAGAAACGATGGAGACTAGATCAAATGCACGGATAGAAGAAATGGGCAAACCCATCAGTTGACTAGACCGATGAGAGAAATTTTTTAAAGATATATGTATATCAGCTGAGAAACCGATACACTAGGCGTGAGGTTTAATGTGTGGATAACTCATCGGCTGGCCACTTTAATAAAACGTTCGTGTAAATACCTATCGATCTACGACTCAATCTACTATCAACGATCTAGTAGGTCGGACCTAACCAATATAACCATACGAATATGATGTGATATATCTGATCGGACTAAGAGATTGGACCTAAATAATACAGTCTTAGCCAAAACGGATATACTAAGATAGTGTTAGGACTTATCTCTTCATCGGAGATCGGACTTAACCGTTGTAGCTTCATGTCGAGAGCTAGAACCTATTGGTAAAAATCCTTATGAACTAAGGTGACGATACGTCGAATTTGTATTGATCGAGAGATAATTGAAAAGGTACTAGTAGGTCTATATTTATAAGTTAGAGTTATAATAGTCCGACGCGGTTACAAACAACTTCCATACGTTATTTACTAAACATAAAAGAACCTATTTATAAGAAATTATCAACACTAATTAAATTTGTTTAATCTTACCAGATATATTCTATGTAGATAAATTACTCTGTCATGTTTGTCATGTTTTTATGGCTCATTTTTAAACTCAATTCTATCTGAATAACTTTGCGTCTTTTAATTGAACCAAATTTATTTTTAATCTATCCGATCGACATAAATCGAACTCTAAACCGATTAGCTCTTTAATCCTATTTTACGGAATTTTGCGGCAACCACTCTCTAAGAGGTAACACTGGAGCAACGGTCAAGTGAAATAAGCTCAAATGAGTAGCCAAAATCATTTTCTCCAATACGCTAATAAAACGCCATTAGAAATCTCCCTGCAGAAGCTCTGCTGCTAACCCACCTTGTCCAAGTATCTGAACGCATGGTTATTAGTGTCCCAATTTCCCAAAGGTGATTGGGGCCTATCCATGTGAAGCCTAGTGTATGCATAATCCCGATAACAGCTTAATTACAATCATGTTAAAAGTAAACCTTGGCACAAATTTCCCTCATTGCTGGGCACAAATTTCCCTCATTGCTGACCCGTAGCTTCATACATCGCTGTGATCAGCGTCATCCCCCTTGGCGTCAGCAGCTGCACCAAATGGAGTCACGTATGACGAATGTGGAACAGGAGGATATTAACGAGGTCTGAGAATTTATTTAGTATTGTACAACAATAGGTCGAAATAAAGCATCTAGACAGAAGCCTCGCAAATGGTCAGATTTGAAGTTCGACTAGCAACCATACTACTGTAAATTTTCACTTTGATACTGTGCCTCCGCAAGGTGTACTATGTTGAAGTGTGAAACACAAAATACAGAATGCAATAATGCAGTTGCATACCTTGCTTACTCCCTGGGCAACAACAGGAAAAGAACCCTCCGAATGGTCTCTTTGGGACAGGGATAAGCTTTCCCACAAATGCCAGCGGCCAGCTGCATAGAAGAGATCAATCAGGTACTGAACTACAGTTCTATGAAAGAACATATCCGAGAAAAATAGTTGAGATAACAAAAGTTTTCACAGTACCAGAAGACAGATTGACACCCACCACAACTGCCAGTGAGCCTGGTTGTCGACGTGAACTTGCCAAGCAACTCAATAATAAGTGCCTGCACATAAACAGATATAAATATAAGCCAATAACAGATCTAGATCAATTCAGCTCCATATGCACAACCATAGAGGCCAGTAACAGACATTAAAGAAATTGTTGTGGTGGGTTTTCTACCTGCAGTACAACTATTATGGCGACAATGGCCATAAACAGATGGTTCCCAGTAATGCCCTTGAATATGTTCAGCTCATGTGGCTTCCTAGCATTGAACACATTGAACACCTGAGGATGAGAAGATTGTGTGATGGTTTGTCCCCAATGCACAAACAGTAAAACGGTGGTAACTCACTTGACACAGAACAAATGTGTTGAATATGAAGGTATTTTTCACTTGGGCGCTATACCGGGGGGGGGGGGGGCGGGGGGGGGGGCTAAGGAAACAACATAGACAAAGCAGCGAAGTTGAGCGGCCGCGAGCATGCCTGGCCAAACTAGAGTCCTAGGCTTGTGTGTACGTAAGCTCACAGGCTCACCCCCGAGCACTTACGCGTTTGTCGGAAGCAATCTATGTTAAGATTAAAGGCGTAGACCACCGTATAGCTATATCAACATTCATAAAAAAAAACACATCAGAGATTGTATGACTACATTGACACACGTCAAGTACAAGTGCACACTGTCAACCACCCTGACCTATCACCCCTAGGTGGCATGTCGTAAGCTAGCTACTACACACTGGATAACTTGAGCTAGCAAGCTTGTGCTAGGCGGGCCAAGCTAACTGGTTACCCTGGGATGGACGGTATAGCCAACTACTCCGGGTAGACGATCCTAGTATGGTGATCTAGAGCTCACGCGCTCTCCTGGCATGTGGAGATGTGAGAGTTTGGGAGCCGCATATGCTCAACTACTATAACCATCGCATTTAATACGGTAGGTTGATGTACTTTGTCTAGCACGACATGCGTGAGCCTACGCTGATCAGAGTGACAAGATGAATCTACTCTCTATAGTCCAGTTTTTTTATCTATTTACATGGAGCGATTGGCTGTAACCTCCCGGTTTTAGCCAAACCGTTAAAACCTATTTAAAAAATTTGTAGTTTCAAAATTTTGGTTTCTTGTGTGTTCCTAAGTTCTAGTGTCAAAGATCTCAATTAAATCTCTCTTCGTGACCCTGAAAATTCCAATCCAAATTTTCCTCTTGAGCAAATCTAAAGATTTGAATCTTAAGACTCAAATGACCCTCTCTAATCGCCCCTAAATTTTCCTCACACCTCTAGTTTGAAATCCAATTTCTTCCCTACGAGAACCCTCCAACTTTACTTTCAAACATTTATGTCTTATAATATTCTTTTGGGAACCAAAAGTTAATGAATTCATAAATTTTAGATTAAAACACCCCTTGAATACCTTGCCTTAAAATTCCAAAAAGTCTTATAAGATCATACACCAAATTTTAATCTAAAACCTCTCCAAATCATCTCTAAATCCTAATTCTAAAATCCCTAGAAAAAGAAAAGAGATAGTTATTTTTGTTAGGCCACTTTCTCTCCAATTCTCCCCATTGGCCTAGTCACCTCCTCACCTCCCAACTACTTCCTAGGCTGGCCAAGTCATGCCCTCGCTTGCCGTCGGCCCACGTGGCCACCCTTTTCTCTCCCTTTCCCTCATCTCCAAAGTAGATAGCCGGCACAATGTCTTTTCCCTCACCTTCACCTCCCCGTGACCCATGACCCCCTCTTGCACGCGTCCTTACCCTTGCGCCCACACGCTCGTCCATGGCTTTGCCAACTCCCATAGGCCCGCATGTCAGCCCTAGGGCTCCCTCTCAGCCGCTCACTCCCTCGCTCCCATGCGCTCATCCTTCTCCTGGCGCCGCACCCACACACACATCACATGCTTGGTAGAATGCCAAGCTGGCTACCCTATTCACGCACATGCGCCATGATCCCACTGCATTGGGCTAAACATGGACCCTTCGCCATGAATCCCGTCATTGACAACCCAAATCCGTGTCGTGCTACGCTATGCCAAATGTGGACCACCATCATAAATATCGTCTCTTTTCCCCTTTCTCTCATGGAATCTCACATCACCATCGTGTCCCCACACTAGTCCCACGCCCTCTAGTCGCCAGCCCTACTCCTTATTGTCCTATCCCATCCCCGGCCACTTATCATCGAGTTGCAGTCATCGGCTTTGCGTTCCTACCACCGCTGGCCCCGCTCACTGGCCCCGTCGCGCATGGCACCACCATGCCCCACTCGCCGCTAGCTCACCACCTCCTAGCATAGCTATAAAAGCCAGTGAGCTTTCCTCCCACTGTTGCACCATCTTCCTCCTCTCCTTTCCTCTCTCAACCATCTCTCTCACTCTTGATTCTCTCTCTTTCCTCCCCATCCTCCAAGCCAAGCCGCTGCATCGGTCCCTCCTAGCAGCGCCGCTCCTCCTTGGCATCGATAAGATGGTCATCGGTCTCTACCACTCCTCGCTCAGCTGTTCCCGAGCTGTCCTCCCCTCCTAGCCATCACGCCTAGGCACACTCAAGGCAAGGAACAATGGAGGAAGAAGACACCTCTTTTCCTAATCAAACACTAACAAGTGGGACCCACCCTGCCTAAAAATAACTCATTTTCCTTTCTCTAAATTCCAGAAAAAATCCATAATGTTTGAAAAATCATAGAAGTTTAAGTGTAACTCCGTTTCACCCCATTTACATCTTAAAATCTTTTTAAAACTGGATGTTACTATTAGTGATAATAGTTATTATACTCTTTGTAGTATTTTTGTGAGCTTTTCTTTTGTGTGTGCATAGAGGTATTCTGGATTTTCGTCGGACATGAAGATTCTTGAAGATTTCAAGATCCGTTTCGAGGCATATCACATTTGATCATATTGCTCCAAATTTATAAAATATGATTGTTTGAAAAGTTACATGCTTAGCGTACACAATTAAATTGATCGGTCTCAGTTTGTGTGTAATCGACGAATTAACCTAATAGTTACATTACTTTTCATAGGTTATTGTTAAATTCTATCCTTGTAACTCTACCATAACGGTGGTTGAAAATTTTTGCTCCTTGAGCGAGAATACCACTACTCATCTTACATTGTTATTTGCCTTTATGGAAAATTTGGGTTGTGAAATATTTTGCAAAAACTAGATTTGTGGAGTTGGTGGGTTTGAAAAGAGAAAAGGTTTGTGAAAACCCACAATGTAGAACCTTACTTGTGTGATTTGGTTTTGTAATTACATGTAAGGAACAATTTTTTAAAAAATGGCATTCGAGCATCTTACAGTATGACCATATGGTTATTTATGAGATGCTCCTAACTGATTAATTAGCTAGCACATAAAAATCTTGTGTGTCAATAGTTGTAAAACACTGGGATAAGGAGATGGGATTGTGGATCTTTGCTGTCCAAGATATATGTTGTTTTAGCATATTTTAAGGTGGTTGGTTTGATATAGGAGACATCCCCAATGTGTTATGAGAGGATGAATATATAAGACTTGCCTAATACTCGGTTTTGAGATATTCGACCAAACTATGTGATATGCGATATTCATGTGTTATATTTATAAATACTTTATCATGAACTTTCGGTGCCGATGAGCGTCTAGTGTTAGTTTTATATCGTATGGGTAAAGCATACAAACTCTATGGAGTTTTAATTATTTGAATAACCGTGCCCACGGTTAAGGGTTAATGTAAGTTGATTCTCCTAGTATAGATTTATTTGCCAATATTTTATTGAAAAATATTTGTGGAAATTAAAACCGTTACTAGAGTCATTCTTAATGACTGACGGATGATCTTAGGTGTTGGAAATAGGTCTATATGATCTAGGATGCTAGGATAGTATTATAGAGTAGGCTCACCAAGAGAAAGCAAAAACTAAAGATTTGGTGGTAGTAAAAAAGAGCCAATAAAACGAAAGATGTTGATTTAACTTCGGATAGAGTGAGATGTATGTATAGCTTAAGAAATGATGTTTGTTGAAGAGATGAAAAATAAAAAAAAATATCATGAGAACTAAAACTTTGTTCTCATGTTTAGATTATTGTAAAGCAACTTGCATTGGATCGAGATGGTAAGTTACTTTCTAAATAAATTGTGAAATTCACACTTAGAGATTATGAAATATTTTTGAACAAAAGATTTATAAAATAAACCTAGACTTACTTTACAGCTTGTGTACACATATTTCTCGTAACTTGTGAGTACAAAAGTACTCATCCTCTATATTTGATTGTTTTTCTTTCTTCCTCCTTAAGTTCGAATTAAAGATACCGAAAAGTTTAGTTTCGTCTCTAGACTCAAGCCACTGCCTATATATTAGTGTGCTAACCATGCTATATTTTGTTGTTGCAGTTTTTCTTAATAGTTGCTGTTAAGGGTCTATCTGACATGATAATAATGTATAATATATTCATTTAATTTTTGCAATGATTACTATTTTATTACTGTGGGTGCCAGCTTGAAATATTTATACTGGCATCGACACATGTGATTCCGCTAGGAATGATTCACCATCCTCGGCAGCATACCCTATTTGGCACTAGCTCTCTAGTGGTGTCAGATCGGGGTGTGACATTGGTTGTGGGCCAGCTACTATCAGCAGTGGTAGGAGGACGACGCATCGTGGGCGATGAGCGTTGGAGCCCCAACATCAATTGGAGTAACCATAGATAACCTTTATTAACCGAGCCCATGGGTCTCATCTTTATACACTTTCATCGTTTCTTAGTAGTACCCTAAAGAGTATATAAGAAGAGGACTATGACTGAGAGAGAGGAAGGGAGGACTTTAGAAAACAACCACTATAGCACACTAAGAACAATCAAAAATATTAGTAGGGTATTACACTTCCGAGCGGCCTGCATCTATCTAAAATCATTTGAGTCCATTTTCATTAAATTCATCGCGTGTTAGATCATCCCTAAGCCGAACACAAAGAGGGCCAACTCGGGCCCTCGTTCTCGGCGTATGTTCGCTAACACCGACACCTTTTCCCTTGGACCGGCAAGCTTTCTCAACGTAGATCAAGGCCGGCAATGGTAGATGGAGCAATCCCATTAGGAATTGAGCTACATCATAACTGACAAGCTCCGAGGACAATAAACGGATCTAGACGATGCGGTTGACAAGCTCTAAGGCTGTGAGCGGATCTAGGAACTCCTTGCTTGCCATCCTCTATGGCGGGTTCATCTGTTGCAAGAGCTCGCTCTCGTCCATGATGGTATAGATCGGGCAATGAGGATGAACTCAGTGGTGATGGCAACAGTGAGAGGACAAGCTCAATAGCGAGGAATTGCACGTATGGTGGATTGATGCGCTCGCCAATCGTAGTGCGCCAATGGTAATTGCACGTGTTAGAGACAGGACTATCGTGCCTCTCAATGGCATAAGAGACCTCCTGAGGGCATGGTCTTAGCTGAGCTGAAGCATCTGACTCCTACATGGGAAACCGAGACCACTCATCAGGGAGGAGCACCGTGAATGCACTGAGCCGACCTCCTCATAGTCAACCGAAGAAAGGAAAAAAGTGCGTATGTACATGCTGCGTTGCCATGTTGTACTCCGTAACCGTTGGCCAAATAAGCACGTGCTAGTTCGTAGTACTACCCCGTACGTGCTCTGGTATATGCGCGGAGTGGAGAAAAAGCTCGAGCAGTACGTGGTAAAGATCGGGGAGCACGTGGCAGGCCCGGGCAGCATCGCCGCGCCGGTCACAGATCACAGATCAGGACCACGACGAGGAGTCCACGACCTTGGCTGACGGCGCCTGCGTATAGGGAGAGAGTATACTGTGGACTGGAGGAGTACTCCATAGTGAAATCTCCTGCTTCTCCTTTCTGTGCGGAGCAGAGCCTGTCACGGGGGCGCGTGTCGGCTGGACCGAGAAGTCCAGCAAGCAAGTTGCAGGTTGCAGGTTGCAGGCGAGGCCCGACGCTGTCACGTGGCGGTGTCGCGGGTCGTGCGCCGGTCCACGCGTACAATATTCCCGCGTCGAGTACCAACGCCGCCGACCTTCGCTACGCTACACGCCAACCCAGGTGCTCCCGAGGCCGGCGCGCGCTCCCTCTCTTGCCGACATGAAGCTTGCCTGTTTAGCACTTGAATTAGAGCCATTACAACGAGCCTCTGAACACACTTACAACGCTTCGTACTAACGTGTGGCAGTTGCAGATGCTAGGGAATGGTTGATTGCGTGGAGAGATACGGGCGGCGGCACACGGCTTTGCCTCTCGTGAGGAGAGGCAACCAGTGTCTCCATGTGAGATGGAGGTGGATGGTAAGTAGGAATGATGTAGATGAAAAGTTGGATTTAGACGTGAGAATGATATGTGGGTCATGTCATTAAGTGGCTTGTTGTGTAAATTATTTTTCTTTACGTATGGTTCTAGGTATAAATTACTAACAAAAATAAAATTAGAAACAAAACTCTACACAAACTGGGGAATAAACAGGAAGAGAAGATTGAACAAACAAATAAAAACAAAGCTACATTAGAGTATTACGGCAATGCACAAGAGATAATGTGTGGTATATGACATGGACTAGTGGCATCAATTACCTATATTATTACACTTGCTATAGTCCATCGTTGTCTTATGCTCTCTCTCCTCCATTTTTCTTGTAAAGATTATATTGCTGGTTTAGTGTGCTCTATTGTACATGCTCACATATAACAAAAGACAACCTCTGCATGACCCCTAAGTAAAAACGAAAGAGTAGATTGAGTAAATAAATAAAAGGAAAAGACCAAATACCCACTAAACATTAGACAGAGATCCATCTAGCACCCTAAATTTTAAATTTAGGCATCCAACCTCTTAAACTTTACAATAAAATTTATATTATCCCTAAGGTGATTTTAGACCTTGATTTTACATATTTGGAAGCTTAAAAAATGGTTTTGAATAATTAATCAATCCTCGGCACTCAATTTATATTCTATTGCAATTGTTGATGAAGTGGGAACCATGCATCCTACCCTGCAGTCAGGAGATGTTCAAGTGACGATCGGGCACTCTAACCTTTAGAGACATCCCACGTATGGATGGACACAGTTCCATACTGAAAATGCATCTAAACTCACTAGTGAGTTTTGGATGATAAATAATAAGAAAGTTAAGTAACTAATGTGTTTTAATAAGCTAAATTATCCGGTAAAAATGAATTGTTGAAAAGAAACCTTATCATAAAAAATCGTAAAAGAATTCGACATATACTTTAACGGTATTTTATTTTTTTAGTCATAGAAATGTTGTACTATTAAAAGAGATATAAATATTAATCCAAGTTGCAAAATTGCTTAATTAGATTATTTGTTTTTATTGAGTGAACACTTGTACCAGATACACTAATGAATTTTGGTTTTTCTCTAAAGATGATTACATATATTTTGTCTAAGTTATAGGACACGTTGGCAAAAAGCCGATACTCTGAAGTTTAAATATATAAGTAATGGCTAGCTTCATAGAAACTTTGTTTTTAGCTTCACCAACCCCTCTACTTGGGTGGATGGTTGTTAATTTATTTCATCTCTACTCCCCATAGCGTTTTTAAGGTTTTCCACCTCCCTCTCTTGGTTTCACTACTAAATCCACCTCTTTATGAGTGATTTTTTAGAGTAGGGATTGGATTGAGCACTTATGAATCAATGCCCGACGAAGATTTACACTTGTTATTCTAAAAGATTTAGCTAGATATTGCCTATGAGAATTTGAGGTTGTGGATCGCCTAAAAAAGTTTGTGCAGATCTCCCTCATCTTTGCAAAAAAAGATGTTGTGAGATAAATAGCGATAAAAATTGGTCTATAATTAAAATTAGTATTGCATAATTAAGTTATATTAAAATTATTATAGCAAAGTATGATAAGCGCATGTGTACACTAACAACGGTTAGGTTATAAGAATCTGTGTCTAAAAAATATTTTTTTCTAAGTGTAGGATCATGGACATGGCCTGACGCACGGAGATAGGCCGGCACGTGTGGCAGGTGGCCCAGTAGCCGGCGCACGGAGATGGGCCAGTGCGCGCAGTGTGCAGGCCTAAGTGCAGCAAGCGGCATGAAGAGGCTCACGGAAGTCAAAGGCAGCATTGGGCTGGTGCGCACGACAGGTGAAGTAGAGCAACGATGCCTATCAGAGTGGCAGAGTAAGCTGGCATGACAGGCAGGCCAGAATAGAGCAAGATGGACCAGCGGCATGGACATGGCCCTGATGCATGGTGCGAGTGCGGCCCAAGTCAGCAGTGGGCTAGCGGCGTACACAGTAGATGTTCTAGTCTGTTATAGTTGCAGTCTAAGGTCCGTTACCGTTCACTGTAGATAGAAAAATGTTTTTTTTGTTTTTTAGAAAAAATATAGGTGAGAATGAATTAGATAATAGATTAGAGTTTTAATCTAGGGTTTTAGGGATTTTATGGAGAAATATTTTGGATAATTTGAAGACACATCTTGTAAGCACAATCCTGGTTGGTAATAGAGGTAAAGTTTATGGAATATTAACTGTGGTAATTAATCCCTTACTTCCTCGTTTACTTTTGTGTATGCCTAGCAATCGATTTTATATTGATTTGTTTTTCTCCGAAATTTGGATTGGCTTGTTTGATCTAAAATCTAGCTAAAGTGTTTTTCTAGTGTTTTAAAAAGTTTGTTTGGTTAATTATTTTTGGGTTTTTAATCAATAAATTAGGGATTAATTAATTTTCGTCAAGTCTAGTAATTTTGTTTTGGTTAATATCTCTAGATCCAGAAGTCCAATTCATGTAATTATAGCTGGATTTATTTGTAAATTTTATTTAATTTATTATGACAAAGTTTCAAGTCAATCGAAGTTATGGATCTATAACTATAATCTATTTAGTGAAGAAACAACGTTCTATCCAAATTTCAAAAACACGATTTTTTTTCATATTTTGTTATTAGGAAAAAGTGTTAAATTTTTTTTGACCTCCACAATTATTCACCCCCTCTAATTAACTATCTTAGTGTGAGTTGATTCTATATATATCTAACTATAGTGGATACCTTAGAGATTGGTTTTGGTAGAGTTAGTCTTGGTGAAAACTTGGAGACCAAACATCTCCCTATGTTTGAGCTTGATGAGGCTAGTGATTAAGTGCGATCTAGCTTCTTAGAGTTTCTCAATAAAAACGTATGATCACTTGATCCAAGCTTTAGTAAAAAAATCATATATTTTCTTATATATTTATTTTTTTATTTATTTACTATCTTTGAATTATCCATCATCCCTCTTTTATCTCTAGATATTACTTCCTTCATGCTCTCCTTTGTGAGGCAATATAGGGAGATCGGAATATCTGGACCCTAGGATCAAAGTGTTCGATCAAGCTTCGCTGTCTAACAACGGACCTTAACTACATTAGGACCGAATACTCTATAGAGACCTTTTATTCTTGCTATAAGTTTCTTTTTGGTTTTTAGGTGCACACATTCATCCACTTCTATGCTACTCAAGGCCCTTTTGGACCCAACCAATGATGTTTGACATCTTTGTTGAGTCACACTATCTGTAGCACGTGTAGCGATAGCTCAATTAGTGTCAGCTGTACTATCTACCAATCGCGCCGACTATGTTGACCGACGTTCACTGGTATGTATCGATATAAAATCGAGCGTACGATTGTATGCTTCATACATATTCTAACACCGTGCTTGTAACTAGGTATAATCGATAGGAATAGGTAGCCGGCACTTTATGGGTTTTCCATCTCAAAAGATATGTTGATGATTAGTTGTTGGTAACCAAGAAAGTCATTGAGATGTAACACCCACAGACAGTGGCATTGTACCTAATGTATCTTAGTTGCTACCAGCCTTGCATCCACACATCGTCGGAGTGCGAGACACGTACTCTAAGCACCGCGACCAGTACTTCTTCCATACTGTGAGCCAATCAATCTCTTGTATCTCAATTAAATATGCTATGCCTCTTACATATGACATGTCATTTTAAATAGATTGACTTTGCATGGCAGATTGACAGTGAGGTTGAGGATGAGCAGAGGATTAACTTTGGTAGGATACACAACATAATGCGCATTGTCCTTTGTGCTCTCACTTATCATGTCACCGATGAGATTTCTCCCATTGTAGTGGCGGCTGTAGGAGTCCACCCTCTAATAACATAGCCCACAGGTAACTTCGGCTATCCATAGCTCAAATACATAGCTTCCTTCTTGCCAAGCGACACTGCTGTTCATAAGGTATACTTTATACAGCTTTCACTACGTCGTACCTCGGTTCCTCCGTATCAGTGATGTTGACATAGGGAGTGCATGCTCCCTACTTTATCCTAGGAGGGTTTTCATGTTTATCGCACAATACATATTTCCAACCAGTTTATGAAATTATAGTTTACATTGCTTAACCATTTATCTCACAGGATTTCAGTCTACACTACCGTAGATGTCCACAACTGTGGGCGAATTTGGGCAGAGCCCCTCTAGATGGACGTGCGACTCCTTTGATGGCAACAACCTCACAACAGATCAAAATGTGTTCAGCTCTCCCAACTTACAGGAGCTCCGTCACCACACACACATGAGCCACCCTATTTTGACTCTCGTGTGACAGGTCCATGCTAGCCATGGCGTTCTAACCGACCACCTCACCTACTTGTAAGGTCACGTGCGAGCACAACGGAGGAAGATGAAGAGGGGTAGAGGCTAGGCCTAGGGCTAGTAGTACATTGTACCAATTATTTATACATTCGTATTCATTATATCGACTCTACGTATGTACATCATTTACTGTGCCTTAATGATATGTCACTTTTACGCTTTACTATGCGCACATGACTATCGTTAGCATACGACAATTAACTTTCGGTGCCTTCACCCTTTATATCGTGTGCATGACCGCCGAGTCATAATTAATGTTGAGTAATATCATCTAATTTTCTATGCTTGGCTGGCACGTCACTTTTAATACAACCTGGCATCCAACTTTTGGTGCATTAATGGCATATCGCGTTCAAAGAATTTTTTAGGGCAGGGCACTTTTTGCGCGTGGATGCCATGTCATTTTCAACACTTTTAGTTTTGTCTTGCACACCTAACACGACCCACACTATATAAGGCCTTAATATACACGATGAATCTCAAGTTTGGTGCCCACTTATACCTTTGTAAATACCACACCATCCATTTGCTCTATCTCTTATAAGATCAAAGAATAATGACTACTAAACCCGTTTTCACTATGGATCTAGACTAAAAAAGAGATTGTTTGTCTTGGCTAATTTCATATTAGTGTGACCGTTAATTGTGCATATATGGTGATCGATGCTAGTTTATGATATCTCGAAACCCTAACACTCGTGGAAGGAGATCCTTCTAATGTTTTAAACTATTATGTGTTGTTTCATTTCTCTATTTTGTTTCAATTTTATTATCACCTTGACTACAATAGCTATACATGCATTTTTTTCTCATACGA